>CM075671.1:179059970-181892470 GCA_037962975.1 Clitoria ternatea
GATTTATGTGACATTGTATGTTAATTGGATTATGTCTGCACCGGATTAAACAATCAGGGTCTTGGGTTATACTTACCCTTACTGTTGATAATTTTCAGAGGAATTAGGAAATCAAGAACCTGAGTATGAAGAACAGCAATATGCTGAACCAATTGAGAACGTTCCTTAAATAGAATATAAGTAGTTGAATATTGATGGATGACTGTATAATATTTAAGGGTGCCTGCGTGCCCCATTCTGTTAAGAGTATAATTACTTACAGTTTGTGAATGACTATGTGATATATACATTATTGCTTTCACTAATCTGCCATCTCTTTATAAAAAAAATAAAAATAAAAAATATTCACTTTTTATGAAAACTGTTAACTCTCTCAGTTAAATAGGATGAACCTTCAGAAGGATTTGTCTTATCTAACCGAGGGTGTTACAGTTTCCACACATCTTTTCAGTACTATGCTCAAATTTTTCAAACATTGATCGAATGATGGACCAAAAACAGAGAAATCGTCCATGAAGACTTCAATGCATTTTTCCACCAAATCAGAGAAGATGGCTAGCATACATCTTTGAAATGTTGCAGGAGCATTACATAACCCAAAGGGCATTTTTCTGTATGCAAACACCTCAAAAAGACATGTGAATGCTATTTTTTCTTGATCTTCTGGTGCCACTGCTATTTGGTTGTAACCTGAGTAACCATCCAAAAAGCAGTAATATGCTTGTCCTACTAGTCTTTCCAGCATTTGATCCATAAAAGGCAGAGGAAAATGATCTTTCCTGGTTACAGTGTTCAGTTTTCTGTAGTCGATGCACATCCTCCATCCTGTGACTATTCTTGTAGGGATCAATTCTTTTTTGTCATTTTGTATGATGGTGATTCCTCTTTTCTTTGGAACAACCTACACAGGACTTACCCAAGAGCTATCAGAAATTGGATAAATTATACCAGCTTCTAGTAATTTAATTACCTCCCTTTTCACTACTTCCTTCATGGTTGGATTCAAGCGTCTCTGTGGCTGAGCAATTGGTTTAAATTCTTGTTCCATGTAAATGTGATGCATACAGTAGGCTGGGCTTATTCTTTTCAAATCTTCCAGTCTCCATCCAATCACTGTTGAGTGCTCTTTCAAGACTTGAATCAATTGCCTTTCCTCTGTACCTGTCAATTGCCTATTAATAATAACAGGTTTTTGGTTATCATCATCAAGAAAAACATATTTCAAATGTGGAGGTAAGGCTTTTAACTCTACTTTTGGTAGGACAACTTCTTTTGCCTTCTCTGATAACTTCTCATAATGAATTTCTTTTTGAGTGGGATGCTTGTCCTCCTTCGTGACTTCCCCATCTTCGTCCATTATTCTCATTGCTTTAGCGTTTAGCTCACCCAGTGGATCTTTGTTGAGCCATTCACTGGATTGTTCTCTAATGGCCTTTTCTTCAATGTCAATTTTGAAGCATTGTTGCTTTTCCTTTGGATACTTCATTGCATCAAACACATTGAAGTTTACTTCCTCATCTTGCACTCTTACTTTTAGCTTTCCATCGTCCACGTCAATAATCACTTTTGCGGTTTTCATGAAGGGCCTTCCCAGAATGAGAGGCACTTCTGCATCTTCTTCAATATCCATTATGACAAAATCTACAGGGAATACAAACTTGTCAACTCGAACCAGCACATCCTCAGCTATGCCATATGGAAACTTCATGGATCGATCAGCAAGTTGGAGAGTCATCCGTGTTGCTTTCACCTCAAGATCTCCAATTCTTTTCACCATTGAGAGGGGCATTAGGTTAATGCTTGCTCCCAAGTCTAAGAGTGCTTTTCCTACTGGTAAAGTACCAATAGTCACTAGGATTGTGAAACTCCCGGGGTCTTTTGTTTTTTGTGGCAGTGCTTTTTGAATGATGGCACTGCATCCTGCGGCGAGTTCTACTATTTCTTCAGAAAATATTTTCTTTTTTGTTAACAGCTCCTTCATGAACTTGGCGTAAGTTGGCATTTGCTCCATGGCTTCCACAAAAGGTATGTTTATTTGCAACCTTTTGAAGATATCCATAAATCTTGCAAATTGCCTTTCCTTGTCTATTTTTGAAGGATTCTTTGGATACGGCAAACTTTTCAGCTGTGGTGCTGGGTCGTCTACCTTTTTTTTTCCTTCTTTTATTTCTTTCTTTTTTTCTTTTTCAACTTCATCCTCCTTCATATGTATTTTTTATTTTTCTTTTCACTAACTTCCCCCTTTGTTTCTTCCACCTTGTCACCCTCTTCTTGTTGTCCAATGACCTTCCCACTTCTTGTTGTGATTGCTTTGCATTGCTCCTTCGGATTTGGGTGGGTATTGGCTCCAAATTGAGAGTTATGATGTTATGCGATTTAATGAGCCAATTGCCCCACTTGAGTCTTCAGGTTTCTTATTGAAGCATCAGTGTTTTTCTGATTGGTGATTGAGACCTGCATGAATTTTTCTAGAGTGTCCTCTAGTTTTGATGTTCTTTCTGTCAAAGAGGGACCGTGTTGATAAGGTTGTTGTCTGTTGGAAGTGCTAGCCTCTTGCTTCTATCCACTATTTTGATTATTTTTCCATCCCTGTGAAAAGTTGTTAGGATAAACATTGTTATTAAAATTACCCTGCTTACCTTGACTATTCATATAGAGGATGGATTGGTCTCCTTGTTCTCCTTGACAGTGTCCATTCTGATGTTCTCCCCCACAAAAATCACATCTTATTTGTTGGTTACCTGTGGAGGATTATACAGCATGTAGTTATTGAGGGATTTTTGCCATTTGCTGTGTCAGAGCTTCAATTTACCGTGTCAAAATTTTGTTTTGAGCCAAAATGGCATCTGTTGTATTGAGTTCCAACATTCCCTTCTTTTGGACTTGTGTTCTGTCATGCTGAGCTTGGTAATCCATGGATGATAATGCTTCAATGATTCTTGTAGCTTGCTCTGCATCCACTGTCATCATAGTGCCTCCAGCTGTTGCATCCAGTATCATTTTGGTGTCTGCTTTAAGTCCACTGTAGAAGATATTCAATTGGGCAATATCTTCTAAGCCACGGTTTGGGCATCTTCTTAGGAGAGATTTGAACGTTCCCATGCTTTCGCAAAAGGGTTCATCATGGCTTTGTTTAAATGTTGTAATATCTAATTTAGCCTTGATAAATCTAGATAGTGGGAAAAATTTGTGTAGGAACTTTTCTTCCACTGTATCCCAATTATTGAGGCTTTGATTTGGGTGCGACTAGAGCCATTCTTTAGCCTTACCTGCAAGAGAAAAAGGAAACAATTTTAGATATGCTGCTTCAATTACTTCTTGTTTAAAGCCCATTGTTCCTACTAATTCATAGAATGTGGCCAAGTGAGTGTATGGATCTTCACTAGACATTCCATGGAATTGGTGGGAACTAATTAAACTAAGGAAGACAGGTTTTATTTCTATAGCCCTGATTGTATTTGGTATAGCAATGCTTGAGTAGTGTGTAGGTCCTTGTTGCAGAGTGAAATCTCCAAGTGTTCTCCTTGGTGGGTTTTGATTATTGCTGTTGACATCCATTGTTTCAGAGGAAGTTTATCCTGCGTGGAAGTTTTGCTTGGCTTTCTTGATTTTCTTGAGGAACCTGTCTATCTCTAGATCAAATGCAAGTTGTTCTTTTGTACCCTATCCTCTCAAGATCATAAATCAAGTACTTAAAATAGCTAAGTTACCACAGAAAAGAAATTGAAAACAATTTTATGTACACTGTCTTGTCAATTCAATGCTAAAATGTTCAAACATAAATCACCTCCCCGGCCGCGACGCCAAAACTTGATAAGGTATTTTCATATAAAGGAATGAAGAGTTCAAGGAAAGAGAATCATGTCTGTATAATATGAACTTAATGGAATATTTGTGCCAAGTTTAAACACAGTGATTGTAGTATAGTATAGATGTCGTTCCACTGAGAAGGTGCAGTATGAAAATCTTAGTTTTGAATTGAGTTGACAGAGGTTTTGTTTTGCGTTGTTGTGAATGATGTTGAATGAAAAAGTGAATAAATAACAAAGAGTAGATTGCAAAAGATGACAGTGAATGGTTTTTGAAAAAAAAATCAGTTTTGTAAAACAGGGATTGGTTTCATCACATCTCACCTTCTGTAAGTTACATAAGTTTTTATGTAAGTAACTTAAAAAGATAATTTCTACGTCACAATCAAAGTCATTTGCATCGATCCCTCGACTACAAAATTCATAAGAATGGTTTCAAACCGCTGATCCCTTAGTCACTTTGAAATCATCCCAGCATTATCGATTGATTGTTTTGACGTTTATTACGTTAGATGCCATCCCTGGCTACCTACTCACAACAAGTATTTCATTCAGATCTGCCTTCAAAAGTCACTTCCCAACATACTTGAGAAAACTTAAAACAAGAAAATAGTGATCAAGTACTTTCAATCATTAAATGCAGAAGGAAATACATAAACTTATCAAATCTCATTACACACATAAAAACTTACAGCATCGTTACTTCAGGATTGAATAGATTACAACCAATCCCATAAGGGAGTTTAGCTACTCATGCTTTGCATTTTCACCTTCAGAATGTGAATACAGAAAATAATGGAAAAGTTTGGATTGTGCAGGAAATACAGGGGATGAATGGTGTTTTTTTTCGCTTTTTCTCTGCTTGATTTATAGATTTGATGCTTCCTTCTTCTTTCCTACTTGCGTAGAGCCCATAAGTAATCATTCAGAAACATGCAACATGCAGAAACATTCCTAAGTGGTTGAGTTGGCAATGCACCATTGGTGAATAAAATATTGGAAATCCCATGCTGCATGAGTCACGCTTGAGCTTGATGGTCACGCTCAAGCGTGGAGGGTCTGATGCTCTCTTTTATCTCACGCTTAAGCCAAGTTCTTCCATGCTCGAGCGTGCTAGCCTGCCCAACTTATGCTTGCTCCACGCTTGATCCACGCTCAGGCACGCTCGGGCTAACGCTTGAGCGCCTCCTTGTCTCGCTCAAGCGTGAGGAAGTTCCTGATCCTGTTTGCTCAAGCTGAATCTGCTGCACTTAAGTGAACCCCTTTCTTTTCAACATTTATCTTTCCCACTCAAGCCACGCTTAAGCGGGCTCGTGTTCACGCTCAAGCGTGAAATCTTCCTTGTAGTTGAGTTTAAACCATGTTCAGAGTGTGCTTCTTTAATCATTCAACAGAGCTGCGCTTAAGCGCGCTCGATCTCACGCTCAAGCGTGAGGTGCCTTCACCCAAGTGTTCCATCTTTTGCTTAAGTGTACAGGTTCTGATGCTGAGTCTTTTTGGTTTCTTCCATGCTTTTGGTACATTTCTTTAATATTTTGGCAAATCAAGCTTGTGTTAAGCAATATGTTATTTTAACAAAAATCATGCTTAATTGAGTACTAATCTAATTAAATTCTTTTCAAAAATGAGTTAAATTGAAGTATTAAATTAATGTAAAATAATACTTATCAAGGACACCATGGTGCCTCCAGAACAGCAGCAAAAGTTTTGCAATGTGAATTTTATTGGCCAATAATTTTTTAGGATACTAGAGTATATACGCAAAGGTGTGATAAGTGTCAAAGAAGTGGAGGCCTCTCTGCTAACGCTGGCATGCCTTTGACAAATATTTTAGTTGTGGAGTTATTTGATGTTTGGGGCATCGACTTCATGGGACCATTCCCAAAGTCATTCTCCAATGAGAATATTCTTGTTGCTGTGGATTATGTCTCCAAGTGGGTGGAGGCAATCCCTACCAGAACCAATGATGCACATGTTGTGCTTAGGTTTATAAAGAAGAACATTTTCTCTAGATTTGGAGTTCCTAGAGTCCTTATTAGTGATGGAGGGTCACATTTCTACAATAAAATTATGGAAAAAGCCCTCAGACATTATGAGGTACTGTTAAGTCTTGAAAAGACTTAATAATTTCACCTTTAATTTAACTTAATTCATTAAATACTGTTAAGTTTCGCATTATTATTTAATAAATTGTCAATAATTCTTATTTTATTTATTTATTTCAAAAGTGTTTATATTATGTAAGAAAATGATTAAAAATAATAATTAGTTAAGGAAATTTGTTTATTTATAAATTCACTAACCCAACGTACATACGCTGGACAGCCAGCGTACATACCCTAGGAATTTATTTGTTTGCATGTGCAGGTGCAGTTCACGCTCAAGCTTTAAAGCTTCACGCTTAAGCTTGAAATTCATGCAATCTACGTAAAGAGAGAGAAAAGAAAACACGATCACGCTCAAGCTTGCATCACTCACGCTCAAGCGTGGAATCAAAGTGTGACTCACGCCCAAGCGATTCCCATTCACGCTCAAGCGTGAGGATACAGAGGCAGTGAATATATCGATCGTGCTCAAGCGCGAGTCCTTCATGCTCAAGCGTGAAGGTGGTTAATTAACTTGCTGTTTTCCCTCCAATTGAAGCACTACACCATTGTTGTTTCTATTTTTCTATTGTACTGTAGTAACTTAAAGTATTGCATTGTAATTAATTATTTATTTATAATTATGTATTTAGATTAGTTAGTATAATTATTAATTAAGTTTCCTTTGTAATTAATTAAGTTAGTTAGTTAGTTAGTTGTCTATATATATACTTGTGCATACTCTGTAAGGGGGTGGACGAGTACAGAAAGAACACACAGAAGCAATAACACGATTCATTTTTCATTTCCAATCTCTCTCTAATTCTTTTCTCTCTCTAAATTCTCTCATCCATGTCTCTTCACATTCCTTCGTCAGAATCCATTTCCATGGGTTTCTAAACCCCTAGGGTTGGGATTGCGAAGGCTTATAATGAATTCTTGAAGGTGTATTGAGGAAATCAACTTCTGATTCGTGAGGAGAACAAGCTAAGGAGTGGAGTTCCATTGCTGGATTGACAAATTCAGATCTAATGAAGAATCTCACTAGTGAGGAATCATAGTTGAGACTTAGGTAACTTCTGGCTTCCTAGCTAATTCAGGCCTAGTAATTAGGTGAATAGTTAGGGTTCAACCCCTAATTTCGCATTAGATTTCTCTGTTATTGAGCACCTAAAGGATTAGGGTTTAATGCTTAGGAATTAGTGTTATTCACCTAAGGAATTAGGGATTAACCATCTGTGAATTGTCCTTTTGAGTCTGAAGATTGATTGAACCTTAATTGCATGTTTCTTGATGAAATTATAAGCTGAAGTAATCCTAACCTATCTTCTATTAATCATATTTCATCTCCTATATTGCTGCTGAAAATACAAAAACATAGAAAATATAAAACAATAGAAAAACAGAATGAATTGCATCTGCTTGCGTTGGTTCAACTTGTACTAGTCTAAGATTGAG
This sequence comes from Clitoria ternatea, assembly GCA_037962975.1. Lineage (NCBI taxonomy): Eukaryota > Viridiplantae > Streptophyta > Magnoliopsida > Fabales > Fabaceae > Clitoria > Clitoria ternatea. The sequence goes on from CM075671.1 coordinate 179,067,322, forward strand.
GTAATTACCACAATCCATGTGGGAACGATCAAATATATTACAAATTTAACGATTGGTGTGCTTGCCAAAAGAAAATAAATCCTTTGAGAGTCACACAATAAGTCGATAATAATTCAGGATTTTCACACCAAGTTAATGGCTCTGGATTTGTTGCATCAAGGCACCATGGTGTCCTCCATAATAGGAGTAATGACAATGCCATAAGAGTCTTTCTTGCTCTGATTTAGGCACACATCTCCTGATAATTCCATCTACTCCTATCTTATACAGAAATGGATTATCCCATAGAAAAGTTTTACTATCACGAAAGAACTTTTTCTTCATTTGGGATGTCCACCCTTCTGGTACCACAGAGGCACTTTTAAAGTTACCCATATCAGCATATCATGGGCCTGTGGTAATTGCCATCAGCCTCTCATCTGTAAATTCCTTTTTTTTCAAGATAGAGTCTAATTCACTTTTTAGACGAGAGAGTTGATCAGCCACTGAGTTCTCTACTCCCTTTTTATCTCTTATTTCCAAATCAAACTCTTGGAGTAATAGAACCCATCTGATCAATTGTGGCTTTGATTCTTTTTTAGCTAGCAAGTACTTGATTACTGAATGATCTGTATAGACAATGACCTTAGCATCAATCAAGTAAGCTCTGAATTTATCAAATACATACACCATAGCAAGCATTTCTTTTTCAGTAGTGGTGTAGTTTATTTGATTCTCATTCAACACCTTACTAGCATAATAAATGACATGTATTAATTTTTCTTTTTTTTGTCCTAACACAGCTGCTATAGCAAAATCACTTGTATCACACATGAGTTCAAATGGTAAAGACCAATCAGGTGGTGCAAGGATTGGAGATGTAGTTAATCTTTATTTCAAATTTTCAAAAGCCTTGACACACTTTTCATCAAAAACAAAAGCATGATCTTTCACAAGCAAATCAGTCAAAGGCTTTGCTATTTTTGAAAAATCTTTTATAAATCTCCTATAGAAGCTAGCACATCCTAAGAAACTCCTCACTCCTTTCATATTGATTGGAGGAGGAAGTTTTTCATTGATATCAATCTTGGCTCTATCTACTTGAATTCCAGCAGAGATTTTGTGGCCAAGGACTATCCCTCCTCTCACCATAAAATGACACTTTTCCCAGTCGAGGACAAGATTAGTCTCTTGACATCTCACCAACACCTTAGATAGGTTACTGAGGCATATATCAAAGCTGTTTCCAAACATAGAGAAGTCATCCATGAAGACCTCAATGAACTTCTCTACCATGTCCCCAAAAATTGCCAGCATACACTTTTGAAAGGTTGCTGGTGCATTGCACAAACCAAATGGCATGCGCCTATATGCAAAGATTCCATATGGACAGGTAAACGTTGTCTTCTCTTGATCTTTCGGATCAACCACAATTTAGTTGTAACCAGAATATCCATCAAGGAAGTAATAATACTCATCACCTGACAGCCTTTTAAGCATTTGGTCTACAAACGGTAAAGGAAAGTGGTCTTTTCTAGTGGAGTCATTTAACCTTCTATAGTCTATGCACATCCTCCAACTTATAGTTGGTCTAGTCATAATGACTTCACCTTTTTCATTTTTAACAGAGGTCGTCCCACCTTTCTTAGGCACCACTTGGAGCAGACTGATCCAAGCGCTGTCCGAGATAGGATAGATAATCCCTACATCAAGGAGTTTAACCACTTCTTTCCTTACAGCATCTTTCATTATGGGGTTTAACCTTCTTTGTGGCTGAACAACAGGGGAATAGTCATCCTCCATCAAAATTTTATGCAAACAAAATGATGGACTAATTTCCTTTAAATCAGAAATGTTCCAACCAATTACAGATTCATGTTTTCTTAAAACCTCGATCAGTTTTTCTACATCCTCATCATTTAATTCAGCATTAATGATTACAGAATGTAATTCATTATTTCCCAAGAAAACATATTTCAAATGAGAAGACAAAGGTTTCAAATCAAGTTTTTCTTTAAACACTTCCTTACCTTTCTCAGTTGCAGCAATATTTAATTTTTCTTTCTTTTCATCTTCTACTTCCCCTACTTCACATGCTTCTAGTAGGGTCAGCAACTCAGTATGTGAGTCATCTAACTCCTCAATCTCAGAGTCAAAATCATCCTCAAGAAAGGCTTGTAAAGCCTCTTCTTCACTTCTTAACACTATAGGAGTCTTATAACTTTTAATTTCTTCAAGCATAAAATAATCCATCTTCTCAGCTAGATATTTCATAGCATTAAAGACATTAAAAGTTACCTGCTCATCCTGAACTCTCAGCATGAGTTCTCCTTTCTCTACATCAACTAAAGCTCTTCAAGAAGCTAAAAAGGGTCTCCCTAAGATTAAAGGAATCTCTCTATCAGCTTCCATATCCAAAACTATAAAATCTGCTGGAAAGACGAACTTATCTACCTTAACTAAGAGATGTTCCAACATCCCATAAGGATATTTGATAGACCTATCAGCCAACTACAAGGACATGCGAGTTGGTTGCAGGTCATTAATTCGTAATTTCCTCATTAAGGGCAAAGGCATTAGGTTAATGCTAGCCCCTAGATCACATAAAGCACTTCCAACATGAACATCCCTATTGCACAAGGTATTGTAAAAGAGCCAGGGTCTTCTAGCTTTTGAGGGAGTTTCTTCTGAATAATTGTACTACACTCTTGAGTAAGGGCAATCATTTCATCTCCCTTAATCTTTCTCTTCTTAGACAGAAGTTCTTTAAAAAATTTAACATATAAAGGCATCACTTGCAATGCCTCAGCAAAGGGAATATTTATGTGAAGCTTTTTAAACACACCTAAGAACTTAGCAAACTTTTGCTCCTCTATCAGTTTCTTGAATCTATATGGAAATGGAGCATTCTTTGATTTCTCAGGAGTTAGCTTGACAGCTTCCTCCAAAATCAAATCATTCTTTTTCTTTTTCTTTTGATGAACTTGGTTTTTTTCTCTTTCTCTATTTCTACTTTATTTTCAGTTTTATCATTAACTTGCTCACTTTCCTGCTCTTTTTCTTTTTCTATATCTTTTTCAGAATTATTTTCCTGACTTGGAGTAGGGAGAAGAATTTTCCCACTCCTTGTGGTTATTGCCTTGTAATGTTCCCTTGGATTTACTTCAGTATCTCCAGGAAAATTGCCAGATTGTCTCTCAGCTAACTGTTTTGAGAGCTGTCCAACCTGATTTTCCAGATTTCGGATGGACGCTTCTTAATTTTTAAAGCTGGCCTGAGTGGCCTGAATAAACTGAGATAGAACATTCTCAAGTTCAAACTTTTCTTTAGGAAGAGGGAGAGATGGTTGTTGTGATCTAGTTGTGGTTTAATTTTGTGGTATGTTTTGATTCAAATGTGGACCTTTCTGCCATGAAAAATTAGGGTGGTTCCTATAGTTAGGATTGAAGGAATTAGAGGGATAATTCCTTTGAAATTGTTTCCCCATGAAATTAACTTGCTCAACAGGCACATTTGGATCACACATGCCATTTTCATGGTCTCCACCACAATAATCACAACTCATCATACAAACTTGACTAGGCTTTTGAAGTTCTGAAATCTATACACTTTGTTTCTCTAAAGCCTGAGTCATCAACTTACTTTGAGCCAAATAAGCATCTTGTGATTCTAATTCTAGTATCCCTCTCTTAGGTATTTGGCTCCTTTCACTAACCAAATATTCATTTGAAGCCATAATATCAATTAGCTCTATAGCTTTTTCTACAGTTTTAGTGGTCAATGAACCTCCAGTTGAGGCATTAATCAAGACTCTAGTTGTTGGTCTTAGACCATTATAGAATATGGTAACTTGCTGCACATCAGGAATCCTATGATGAGGACATTTTCTCAAACTTTCTTTGTACCTATCCCATGGTTCCATCAGAGATTCTCCCTCTCTCTGCTGGAAACAAGTGATTTGAGTGCGCAACTTGGCATACTTGGAAGGAAGGAAATATTTAATCAAAAATTTTCTTTGTAAATCCTTCCAAGTGGATATACTGCCTCTTGGTTGGCTCTGCAACCAGGATTTTACACGGTCACTTAGAGAAAAAGGAAACAATCTCAATCTTATTGCCTCAGTAGGGACACCATTCATTTTCATAGTATCACAAATTTGGAGGAAGGTTGCTAGATGCAAATTTGGATCCTCAACCTCACTTTATCCGAATTGATCATTTCTAACCAACTATAGCAAAGCCGGTTTAAGTTCAAAATTATTAGCTGCAATCGGAGGCCTAAGGATGCTAGATTGTGATCCTTCTTCAGTAGGCCTAGAGTAGTCACCTAGTATAACTCTCCTCTGTTCCATTTCTTGCTGTTCTTTTTACTTTTTCTCCTTTCTAAGTTTACGCTCTAACAAATCAATATTAGGATCAAAGAAGAAAGGCTCTCCTCTGTTCCTTGACTGCATACACCAAATATTAGACACAAAAACAATTCACAGCTACTGTTACTGCTACACACAAGCCACTGCTATACTAAAAATGTGAATTAAACTGCTACTAAATACAAAAACAAAATTAAACGGTTCAGTCTAGTACCGATCCAAGGATTATTGATATTACTCAACAATCCCCTGCAACGGTGCCATTAACTTGATGCATAAATCCTGAGCTATTAACTTGGTGTGTAACTCTCAGAGGATTTATATTCTTTTAGCAAGCACACCAATCGTTAAATTTGTAATATATTTGATCGTCCTATAGGGATTGAGGTAATTACCACAATCTTGGACTAGCACAAGCTGAACCAAAATGCAAGAAGATAGAATTCATTCTGTTTTTGTTGTTTTATACTTTCTATGTTTTTATATTTTCAAAAACAATATAGGAAATGAAATATGCTTAATGGAAGATAGGTTAGGATTACTTCAGCTTACAACTTCATCAATAATGTGGACATACCCAAGGAAGACCCTCACACTACATTGGAGAAAGGACTTGAGGCATATAGAGGTCCCCTCACAAGGGCAAAGACCAAAAGGGCCAAAGAGAGCATTCATAAAGCCCTTTTCTCTTTTCTCTCTTCTAGTGGGCCTAAGCCCAATAAAGAACCTATAAGGATCTATGTGTACTTTACTTGTAATATACTTCCTAAATAGTTTCTCTAGGCTTATAGGATAGCTTTGGGCCTTACAAGGTCAAATGGGTCACTTTTGGGCCTTGTACTTTCCCTTTTGGGCCATGTATAGGCCATTTGCTCATCTTTTCTCTTAATGGGCCTTGGAGTCATGATCAAGCCCATTCTTCTAGTCCTTGGCCGAAATCCTCCATGGCCTATATAAGGGCTTCTCCTTTTGTAATCAAGGACCATTAATCCATTTGCAAAATTTAAGAGCACTTAAGTGTTTCCTAGTGAGAGATTCTCCTCCTTCTCTCTAGAATTTGAGAGCTCTCTCAAGCTCTTATCCAAGGGGTTTCTCCCACCCTTGGTGGTGAGTGGAGTTATCTTCCTCCACCTTAGGAAGTGGCCTCCAACCTTTCCCTCTCCTCTTTTCCAAGCCTTCCTCCATTGTCCACCTTCTCTCCTTCCATTTCCACTCTCTTTTCCTTTGTTTTGGCGTCACATTCCTCTAGTTTTAGGCTTTAGTTTCGGATTCCCTTGCCTTGAAGAAGAAGTTCTCAAGCTTGCTTTGAAGGAAGATAGAAGAAAGAGCCCTAGATCCATCCCTCTTCAAGAAAGTGCATGAAGAGCCTACATCATGTGGTATCATTGAGCCTTGGGAGGTTCTTTTCTTCTTCTCTTCCATTTTAATTTTCGGTTTTCAATTCATTTTGCTGGCTGGAATTCTATTTCTTAGTCATTCATATGCCTTATTAATGCCATATTAGCATAGAAAAATCATAAAAAGTCTTGGTTCTTTTGTGTTTTTGTGCTAGTTTCTTTGTGGTTTCAATTTTTGCATCTTGTTGTGGTCATTTTCGGTTGGCTTGTGTTAGCATTCTATTTTAGTTTCTAAAAATCAGATTTGGCACATGTTAATTTCAGTTATTAGGTGGTTAGGATGTTGTTACATGTTAGTTACTTGTTAGTTGTTAGTTAGAGCCAATTTAGGAAGTTAGTTAAGTGCCATGTGGAACCTTTTCTAGAGTTCTAGGAAGTTAATTGCTTCTCCCTTTTTAGTGTGCAAACCGTGTGGATTAGGGGCAATTCAAGCATCTTGATTAGCTCCTACAAAGGTTCCATTCTTGTTAGGAGGTCTCACATTAAAGACACTCCAAAGTCAACTCAATTTTTAGGATTGTTAGTTTCTATTCTTAGTTTGATTCTAGGTTTAATTTTGTTGCACTATTAGGATATGTCTTTTACATTCTTATTTTCATCTTGCTTGCATCAAAAACACAACTTGTCAAAAAAAAAAGGATTTTAGTCACCTCCTATACATCAATTTAGGAGAAGGTTGCATAATTTGCCTTAAGCAAGAAGCATTAATTGAACTAGTTGAACCATTTGTGCAATTCGGTTTTGGTATTATAAAAATTGGTGTTGTTATCTTGAAATCTTGAGAGGCAAAAAGAAAAGAAAGAAAAGTATCAAAAGAAAAGAAAAGAATCACAAGAAAAGAAAAGTACCAAATAAGAAAAAAAAAGAGTATTGAAAAGAAAGCCTCATTACAAAGTTGAATTTAGACACCAAACATCATCACCAAAATTTCGAAATTACTAATACCAAATGAGAATTGTCTTCATTACTTGACATTTCTAAGACTTGTTCATTAAAACTTCCTTGCTTATTCTTGCAACTTTAGAGTTTCTAGGCTAGGTTATACCTTAAACTTTGTTTCTTGCATTTATTTTCTTGTTTGTCTTGTTTTGTCAATTTCAATTCTATTCCAAGTTAGCCTTCATTCTTTTGAACTTTTATTTGTTTTTAGAGTCTTGTCATTCCAAGTTAATTGTTGATCCTTCATTCTATCCCATTTGAGTAGCCTTTATTTCTTGAACCTTTTTAGTTTGTCATTTTTGCTTCTTAAAGTTTTGTCTTGAGTTTGTATTCTTTTGGACTTCTAAAGATCACTCCATTTCGCCATTAAGTGAGGGTAGCATATTGAAACACTTGAGATTGGTGTGGAAATTGATTGAGCTTGAAAATCTCTAAGAGAAGGCATACACTTGAGAGATACACTTTTGTGAGGTTTAAAGTTTCTTTGTAATTTCTATTAACCAAATCTTGTTTGGAGTTGTTGCCTTGTGTTCTTTTGCTAGGTAAAGTGGAGCTTATACATCAAGAAGGACTTGTGAAGACACTTGTAAAGGAGGCAAAAGCTTTGTAACTAGTAGAACTTAGGCAAAGTTTTTCAATTCTTAGGCTTTGTGTAGTAGGATTTTTGTCTTGTATTTTGGACACAACAAGGACATTGGACTTTTTGGACATTATAATTTTCCCTTTTGCTTGGTAAATTTCGAATTAGGATAGTGCATGTGCATTTGTTTGTTAACTACTTTTAGTTAATTGGTTAGAGTTAGTTAGAAGTTACAACTATAATTAGTTAGTTAGTTGGTAGTTAGTTGAGTGTCTTAACTAATTAGTTAGTGGTTGGAACTAATTCTAGTTGTCATAACTAATTGTTAGTTGGGTTAACTAATACATAACCGAATTTAGTTAGGTAGTTATAGTGGTTAGACTTTGTTACAACCTCCATAACTAATTAACTACTTTTGGTTAGGGTTGTTAAGACTTGGTTAGTTAGTTGAACTAATTTTGTTAGGTTAACTACTTCTTAAAACCGAATTTGGTTAGGCTTGTCTAGGGTTAGTTAATCACTAGCAACATCCTAGGACAAACATAATCAACTTAGGTTAAGGACAACCTAGGATTTTCATAAGCAACATAGGACTAACCTAGTTAAAGACAACCTAGGACTTTGTTTTTCCCTTAGGATAGAAACCTAGTATTGATATTTTAGGTTTGTTAAAGTGTTTTTTTTCACTTGTATTGCATTCATCTTCCTCGACTAGCTTGTCTATACATACTTTGTTCTTGTCTTGAATTTCTTTGTCAACATTAAAAGATGTCATCTAGTGATAGGGAAAACAAAAGCATGCTTCATAACATAATGGATAGCTTAAACACCATTAATGCTAGGCTAAACAATCTTGAGCATAATGAACCCCCTAGAACTAGGCATAGACAACGAAATCAAAGACATAACACTAGTGATAATGAGGAAGAAACAAGACAAAGAAGGCACCATGACCATAGAAGGGATGACATAGGCTTAAGAGAGGTAAAATTAGAAATTCCCCCATTCAATGGAAAAAGTGACATTGAAGCTTACTTAGAGTGGGAGATGAGGGTAGAACAAATATTCAACTCTCATCAAATAAAAGATGATAAAAAAGTTAGGATTACAACGCTTTCTTTCCAAAATTATGCCCTAGTTTGGTGGACCCAAATTTGTAAGGAGAGAAAAAGAGACAACTTCCCTCCCATAGATGATTGGGTAGACTTAAAAGCTCTCCTTAGGAAAAGATATGTTCCTAACTATTATAGGGGTGAACTATTAGCAAAGCTTAATAGGCTCACATAAGGCTCCAAATGTGTAGAAGATTACTATAAATCCTTAGAGATAGCCATGATTAGAGCCAATCTAGAAGAGGATGAGGAAACCCTAATGCATAGGTTCTTACATGGGCTTAATAGGAACATCAAAAATAGGGTAGAACTTCTTCCACATGTGGATATAGAAGAGTTACTCCACCAATGCACCAAAGTAGAAAACCAATTTAAGGAAAGAGAATCCTATAGTGGGGATAACAATAGAGCCTATAAGTCAAAATGGGTAGAAAATAAGGGTAACTTTGAGAGAAACCCTAGAGAGAGAGAAGTGGGCGCTTCCTCCTCTAAACCCCAAAGTGAGTTACACAAAAATGGCAAAGTCTTTCGCAATCAACATGATAAGCATGATCCATCATCAAAACCACAATCCTCTAGATCTTCTTCCATCAAATGTTTTAAGTGCCTTGGAAGAGGACATATTGCTTCGGACTGTCCAACAAAAAGAACAATGATTTTAAAAACCAATGGAACCTACTCAAGTCAATCAGAGTCTAATTCTGATTCTCACTATTCAAGTGATGACTCTAGTAGTGATTCCAGTGACAGTGAGCATATTTTAGGGGATGATGGTGAGTTGTACATGATTAGAAGGTTGCTTGGTAGTCATGTAAAACTCGATGACACAATACAAAGAGAGAACATCTTTTATACAAGATGTTACATTAATGACAAATTATGTTCTCTCATTGTGAATAGTGGGAGTTGTGCAAATGTTGCAAGCCAAAGACTAGTCAAAAAGATGGGATTAGAGCTTATAGACCATCCAAGTCCCTACAAATTACAATGGTTAAACGAAAAAGGGGAAATGGTAGTCAATAAGCAAGTCCTAATCAATTTCACCATAGGCACATATAGAGATGAAGTCAAATGTGATGTAGTACCTATGGAAGCGACTCATATACTATTAGGAAGGCCTTGGCAATTTGATAGAAAGGTCCTTCATGAGGGGTTCACTAACACCCTCACATTTAAACTAGATGGTAAGAAGATAGTATTACATCCTCTAACTCCACAACAAGTAGCTAAAGACCAAATCCAAATGAAAGCTAAGAGAGAAAAAGAGTTAGGATCTTCTTCCCATGTGAGTTTAGAAAAACCAAAGAAAAACAAAAAAGACAATAAAGGGAAAGGAGTTGTTGTCTATAATGACTCCCAACCTAATCTCTTTGTAAATAAATATGATGTGAAACATGTCATGTTTTCACAAAAGCATTGCTTGATCATATATCCAAAAGATATCCCTAACACTTCCTTGTGTTCAATGGGCACGTCTCCTCCCCCTTTGCCCAAAGGGATCCAAAATATCTTACAAGAATTTAAAGACCTCTTCCCAAAAGACATTCCAAAAGGGTTACCTCCTATTAGGGGCATTGAGCATCAAATAGACCTTATACCTGGGGCTAGTTTGCCAAATAGACCTGCCTATAGATGCAACCCTAAGGAAAGTTTAGAAATAGAAAAACAAGTGAATGAACTACTTTCCAAAGGTTGGATTAGAGAAAGTTTAAGCCCTTGCGCATTACCGGTTTTACTTGTACCCAAGAAAGATGGTTCATGGAGAATGTGTACGGATTGTAGAACCATTAATAACATCACCATCAAGTATAGGCATCCCATACCTAGACTTGATGACATGTTAGATGAGCTTAGTGCATCTACAATCTTCTCCAAGATTGATCTTAAAAGTGGCTATCATCAAATTAGAATAAATGAAGGAGATGAATGGAAAGCCGCTTTTAAAACCAAGCTTGGCCTTTATGAGTGGTTAGTGATGCCTTTCGGCCTAACTAATGTACCAAGTACCTTCATGAGACTTATGAACCATGTTTTAAGGGATTTCATAGGGCATTTTGTTGTGGTATACTTTGATGACATTCTTGTGTACTCAAAGTCCATGACCTCTCATCTAATCCACCTAAGACAAGTTATGCTTGCCTTGAGAACAAACAACCTTTATGCTAACTTTGAAAAATGTTCTTTTGGCATGGATTCCATTGTCTTTCTTGGTTTTGTAGTTAGTTCTAGAGGTGTTGAGGTAGATCACTCTAAGGTTAAGGCAATCCAAGATTGGCCTACACCTAAAAATGTGAGTGAAGTAAGAAGTTTCCATGGTCTCGCAAGTTTCTATAAGAGATTTGTGAAAGATTTTTCAACCCTAGCCTCCCCTTTAAATGAGTTGGTTAAAAAGAATGTTTCTTTTATATGGGGGCCTAGGCAAGAAAAAGCCTTTCAAGATATCAAAGATAGGCTCACTCATGCTCCAATTTTAAAACTTCCAAATTTTTCTAAAACCTTCGAGCTTGAGTGTGACGCATCTAATGTGGGCATAGGAGCTGTGCTTTTACAAGAAGGTCACCCCATTGCTTTCTTTAGTGAAAAACTTAATGGGGCCACTATTAACTATCCCACATACGATAAGGAATTTTATGCCTTAATTAGAGCCCTACAAACTTGGGAGCACTACTTAATCCCAAAAGAGTTTGTGATACATAGTGATCACCAATCTTTGAAATTCATCAAAGGGCAACATAAGTTAAACAAAAGGCATGCTAAGTGGGTTGAGTATTTGGAACAATTTCCTTATGTCATCAAGTATAAGAATGGCAAAACCAATACTGTGGCTGATGCTTTATCTAGGAGGCACTCTTTACTTACCTCTCTAGGAGCCAAAGTTATTGGGCTTGATGAAATTAGGTCTTTGTACCCAAATGATCTTGATTTTTCAAACATCTTTAACTCATCTTCCACTTCTACATCTCATAAAGGCTTCTACATTTTAGATGGCTATCTTTTTAAAGCCAATAGACTTTGTATTCCAAGAAGCTCTTTAAGGGATCTGCTACTTAGGGAGAGTCATGAGGGAGGACTCATGGGTCATTTTGGAAGAGATAAAACTTTGTCTATCTTACATGAACACTTTTATTGGCCCAAAATGAAAAAGGATGTTCAAAAACATTGCTCTAGGTGTATTGTTTATAGAAAGGCTAAATCAAAACTTTCACCTAGTGGTTTATATACTCCCTTGCCAACACCTAGTGCACCTTGGATTGATATATCAATGGACTTTGTGTTAGGCCTGCCTAAGACCCAAAGGGGAATGGATTCTATCTTTGTGGTTGTGGATAGGTTTAGCAAGATGGCTCACTTCATCCCTTGCCATAAGGTTGATGATGCTAGTCATATTGCTAAGATCTTCTTTAAAGAGGTTGTGCGATTACATGGTGTACCCAAAACCATTGTTTCTGATAGGGACACCAAATTCCTAAGCCATTTTTGGAAAACTCTTTGGTCAAGGCTAGGAACACAACTCCTCTTTTCCACAACTTGTCATCCTCAAACGGATGGCCAAACAGAGGTAGTAAACAGGACCCTCTCACAACTTCTTAGGGTCTTAGTACACAAAAATATGAAATCTTGGGATGCGTGTTTACCCCACATTGAGTTTGCATATAATAGGGTACAACACTCCACAACCAAGCATAGTCCATTTGAGGTTGTATATGGTTTTAACCCTCTCACACCATTGGACCTTTTGCCCATTGAGGTTTCTGACTCTGTCCTTCATATGGATGGAGAGGCAAAGGCCTAATTTATCAAAGATTTTCATGAGAAGGTTAGACACTAAATACAAACTAAAAATGAACATTATGCTCGTTGTGTAAATAAACAAAGAAAAGAGATCACCTTTGAGGTTGGAGATTGGGTATGGTTACACATTCGAAAGGAACGCTTTCCCAATTTGAGAAAATCCAAACTCAACCCTAGAGGTGATGGGCCTTTTCAAATTCTCAAGAAAATTAATAATAATGCTTATGTCCTAGATCTACCAGGAGATTATGGTGTGAGTGCTTCTTTTAATATAACTAATTTGTCTCCCTTTGATATAGATGATGAGGATGATGCCTTTGATTTGAGGACAAATCCTTTTGAAGAGGGGGAGCATAATGTGGACATACCCAAGGAAGACCCTCACACTACATTGGAGAAAGGACTTGAGGCATATAGAGGTCCCCTCACAAGGGCAAAGACCAAAAGGGCCAAAGAGAGCATTCATAAAGCCCTTTTCTCTTTTCTCTTTTCTCTCTTCTAGTGGGCCTAAGCCCAATAAAGAACCTATGAGGATCTATGTGTACTTTACTTGTAATATACTTCCTAAATAGTTTCTCTAGGCTTATAGGATAGCTTTGGGCCTTACAAGGTCAAATGGGTCACTTTTGGGCCTTGTACTTTCCCTTTTGGGCCATGTATAGGCCATTTGCTCATCTTTTCTCTTAATGGGGCTTGGAGTCATGATCAAGCCCATTCTTCTAGTCCTTGGCCGAAATCCTCCATGGCCTATATAAAGGCTTCTCCTTTTGTAATCAAGGACCATTAATCCATTTGCAAAATTTAAGAGCACTTAAGTGTTTCCTAGTGAGAGATTCTCCTCCTTCTCTCTAGAATTTGAGAGCTCTCTCAAGCTCTTATCCAAGGGGTTTCTCCCTCCCTTGGTGGTGAGTGGAGTTATCTTCCTCCACCTTAGGAAGTGGCCTCCAACCTTTCCCTCTCCTCTTTTCCAAGCCTTCCTCCATTGTCCACCTTCTCTCCTTCCATTTCCACTCTCTTTTCCTTTGTTTTGGCGTCACATTCCTCTAGTTTTAGGCTTTAGTTTTGGCTTCCCTTGCCTTGAAGAAGAAGTTCTCAAGCTTGCTTTGAAGGAAGATAGAAGAAAGAGCCCTAGATCCATCCCTCTTCAAGAAAGTGCATGAAGAGCCTACATCAATCAAGAAACATGCAATTGAGGTTCAATCAAGCTTCAGATGCAAGAGGACAATTTACAATTGGTTAATCCCTAATTCCTTAGGTGACTAATACTAATTCCTAAGCATTAAACCCTAATCCCTTAGGTGTTCAGTGACAGAGAAATCTAATGCGAAATTAGGGGTTGAACCCTAACTATTCACCTAATTACTAGGCCTGAATTAGTTAGGAAGCCAGAAGTTACCTAAGCCTCAACCATGATTCCTCACTGGTGAGATTCTTCATTTGGATCTGAATTTGTCAATTCAACAGAGTAGATCCACTTCTCAGCTTGTTCTCCTCTTGCTTCAGAAGATAATTTCCTCAATGCAGCTTCAAGATTCCATCGGAAGCTTCAGTAAACCCAACCCTAGGGGTTTAGAAACCTATGGGAATGGATTCAGTCGAAGGAATATGGAGAGACAAGGATGAGAGAGTTTAGAGAGAGAAAAGAATTAGAGAGAGATTAGAAATGAGAAAATAAATCATGTTATTTCTTCTATGTTCCCTTCTCCTGCGTTTTATTACAGAGTAACTACCACTATATATAGATAACTTAAAACTAACTAACTAACTAACTCTAATTAATTACAAAGGAAACTTAATTAATAATTAAAATAACTAAACTAATTATATACAATACTTAAGTTACTAAAGTACAACATAACCAGTAACTGAAACAAAATAATTAAGAAGAACTATTGCAGTTTGACGTTGAAGGAGAAGTATAAACTGGACAAGGAGAATTCACGCTTAAGCTTGATCTAAGGGCGCTTGAGCGTGATACTTTATTCTATGCATTTTGTGACTTCTTTCCCTTTTACGTGTGTGACACCCTGGTTTTAGAGGGAAAATTTCGCGAATTATGATAACATTCCTGGATCAATAATTAAATCACTCCCATATATGAAGATATGAGAGCTGGCCCCATGGCCAAGAAGAAAAGACAGACAGGGAGGGCAAGGGAATTAAAACCATTCACACGGAACACACCAGCGCCTGAGCGAACCACAAAATAGCGTGCACTCGCTCAAGCGAGATCCAAATCCGCTTGAGCGAGACCGACCAACTCGCTCGGCGAACCACCATTCGCTTAAGCGAATCCGACCCCAAGCCTTCCCAAACAACATACTCACTGGAGCGAGGAATCACTCGCTGAAGCGAGAAGCCACTCGGTATTCAATCACTCGGGAAACTGAGACATTCATTCACTCGGTAAACAATCAGGTCCAGTCAGAATTCATGCCTAAGTCCTCTCGGAATTTAATATCTTAGTCCACTCAGCATAATGGGGTTCCGCCACTTGGGAACTACCCCAACAGTCACCTCACTCGGCAACCCATAACTCAGTCTCTCAATTTTATCCACAAAGTCAACATAAAGATCCACTCGGGAAATGAAGGGTATCTCACTTGGATTCCATAAGCCCTCACGCTCGGATGTTATCCAATCAAACCACTCGGTGAAATTCAACCTCGAGTCACTCGGTAAACATCAACCATTTAGCACTCAGCATAATAGAACTTCCCTACTCAGAGAGTACATAGAATTCTTCTCAGTCATAAATCACTCAGAAATCAACAAAAACAACACACATCAAATGTCACGCATCACAGTGAGGGAGTTTCACCCAGAAACCCATCCAGAAATCCATGCATTTGAGATGCAAAGCCCCCCTTACCTGGATGAAGCTTCCAGGAGTCATATGGCCACTCGGCCCAGCCATAGCAGCTTCTGCTCGGCATTCCAACGTAGGAAGAGCCAACATGGCTTCCCTCGAAGCAGGTTTATCTACCAAGCACACCATGCCAAGCCTCCAAGGCACCACAGACCTCACTCGGCCCAGTAGAGGTCCCAAACGCTATCTCCACTCAAGCCTTCAAGCTATCGAGTCAGTGGATAAACCTCCCAGCACAACATGAAGCTGTTCCATACTTCCCACAGCACCGTGAGCTAGTCCTCACCATCAGTGGAGGACAACCAAGCTTCCATGCACCATATATGCCTTCCTCCTCACAACAGCAGCACAGCACGGCCTCAACAACAGTAAGCCACTCTTCTCAAACGAGGCACCCACACAAACTGCTGTAGGCTCCCAACCGAGCCCCATCCAACCCATCATATGGAGGAACAAGAAGAGGAAGAAGAAGCATAACCAAGAGGACAAAAGAGGGATCTTGAACCCAGCCTCCACGCACAGCACCATGCTGTTCCTCATCACCACGCATCCGCAGGAAGGATTCTCAACCTTTAAGGCACCCAGTACCACACTAGACTCCACCACCATGCAGCTCCACTCGGTTCTACACCATATGTGAGTGGAAGAAGAAGAAGATGAAGGAGACGAAGAGTCTCCAGAGAGTTTTTAGAGAGAAGGGAGAGCATTTCTCTCTATCCTCCGAAAAGCCACCAAAGGGAAATGAAGGGAAATGAGGAGAAAATGTGGAGCTGAAGCCTTATCACCACGCAACCAGCATCTGCTCCCATTTCAATCAACATTCCCTCCTCATTAATGTAATCCCATCTGCATTTAATGCAAACTCTCTCAGCAATGATTACTCCCATCCAACCAAGCCATCAACGTGGGGACCACGTGGGAAGGAAGGGAAAGGAGAGAGAGAACCGTGGCCATTAAACCCCCAAAGGCACATATTATTATTATTATTATTATTATACAATAAATTGCCTAATTGGTAATTAATCCTTAATAAACCATTAATCCTATCAATCCATAATCCTTAATCTGAAATTTTATAATTATTTAAAAATCTGGGATGTTACACTCTCCCCACCTTTAAGGAATTTCGTCCTCGAAATTCAATCAGGAATTTGCCTCAATAACAACTCGGCATAACACTGCATGCCACACAAAACAACTTACAAACCAATGCTTTCCATGCATTCACCAACCAGACAATTTCCAATCGGCACAACTCCATCTCTCAAGTGGTTACCGACCATACCACAAGAAATTCTGAGATAGCCCACTCTTAACACCTTCCACTCGGAAGTGTCACCAATTGGCTCGGAAATCACCCACTCGGGTATTCACTGCTCGGAAACATTCCAACTCGAGCAGTACACCAAATTCAAGACTTTACTTCACCTCAGAAAAGCTCCACCCTCTTAAGGGTATTTCATTCGGAACATCTTAATTTCACCCAGCATAACTCTCATCTTGCTCGGAACAATCCGATGGACTCAAACCATACCCATAAGCAGCTACAGTCTCACTTGCCCGACCTATGAACTGCTGCATCCAACTTATAGGATGATGCCTCATTCCTATAGGGTCACAACAGTTGCATCAGGTCAATGCAAAATGTACACTGCCACAATACCTATGGCATGGAGAGCCTCTCGGAACAACATCCTCACATCCTATTTCGCTCATACCAACCCAAAATCACTCAGATAATGCCAATCTACATGAAAATTGATGGCAATTCTTACCATTTTATAAGTAATACATCTGAATCAATACCACCATTAGGCACCAACAGTGACGCATCTCATGCCAACAGTCAGCAAACATTAATCATCATCACAGTAAAATGCATATCATCAATAGATTTCCGACCCATACAGAGCATACATCCAGCCCATACACCTATTCTAGTGTAAATCATATGATAATAATCACCAAATGTCAGTCACACTCTCCATAAAATGGCATAAAAGCAGTCGGTTTCCAGTCCAAACCGAGTAAAAATTCCTTCTTTAATCTTATCCATCACAAACTATTGGCCAATCAACCTAATATTCTTTAATATCACCATTCATTACAGGCCACGACTCGGATTTAAGCCTAATAACTCACTACATCCATAGAGATGTACAACTCAGGGTCAGAAATTCAATCAACAACTCACTCGGTTTTCAATCACAAAACTGAGACAGCACCCAGCCAATAGGTACCTTACCATATCAATTCCTCACAACATCCAACGACACATGATTAGGCTCAATCAATTGGGTTACCACACATCAAACCGAGACAAAAATCCCAATCAATCATGCATCAGGTTTTATATTCAATCACCTATCTTATTTTAAAATCCTCCAACTTCAGAATCTGCACTCATTCAATCTACATCAAGTATCATATAGGAGTTCACGTGCCAAGAATATAATTCACCCAATTTAAATTCTTCACAACCGACTCAACATTACTATTACATCCTCTCTCGGCCAACTCAGGCTGAGAAACACCACAAGAAATGATGACCACTCGGTCATACAGCACATAACCGCTTACACTCGGTAAGTATACCTTAGCCATGGACCTTTCGGTCTGCTCTGATACCAGAATGTCACACCCTGAAATTTTAGGGGTAAATTTTTCGCAAAAATGATAACATTCCTGGATCTATAACTAAATCACTCCCATATATGAAGATATGAGAGTCAGGTCCAATGACCATGAAGAAAACAAGCAGCGCTAAGCAGAAAGGCAAAATGCCAATTAAGGAAAAGAAATGCATAATGGAGAGGAGGCAAAGGAAATAAAACCGAGCACAAAGCCCAACGAAAGACACACAGCGTCAGAGCGAGGCCCACAACATAGCGCCCACTCGCTCAAGCGAGATCTGACTCCGCTTGGGCGAGGCAGCACAACGCGCTCGGGCCAACACCAATCGCTTGGGCGAAACCGAATACGAAAGCCTTCCCAAACAACATACTCACTGGAGCGAGGAATCACTCGCTGAAGCGAGAAGCCACTCGGTATTCAATCACTCGGGAAACCGAGACATTCATTCACTCGGTAAACAATCAGGTCCAGTCGGAATTCATGCCTAAGTCCTCTTGGAATTTAATATCTTAGTCCACTCAGCATAATGGGGTTCCGCCACTTGGGAACTACCCCAACAGTCACCTCACTCGGTAACCCATAACTCAGTCTCTCAATTTTATCCACAAAGTCAACATAAAGATCCACTCGGGAAATGAAGGGTATCTCACTCGGATTCCATAAGCCCTCACGCTCGGATGTTATCCAATCAAACCACTCGGTGAAATTCAACCTCGAGTCACTCGGTAAACATCAACCATTTAGCACTCAGCATAATAGAACTTCCCTACTCAGAGAGTACATAGAATTCTTCTCAGTCATAAATCACTCGGAAATCAACAAAAACAACACACATCAAATGTCACGCATCACAGTGAGGGAGTTTCACCCGGAAACCCGTCCAGAAATCCATGCATTTGAGATGCAAAGCCCCCTTACCTGGATGAAGCTTCCAGGAGTCATATGGCCACTCGGCCCAGCCATAGCAGCTTCTGCTCGGCATTCCAATGTAGGAAGAGCCAACATGGCTTCCCTCGAAGCAGGTTAGCTACCAAGCACACCATGCCAAGCCTCCAAGGCACCACAGACCTCACTCGGCCCAGTAGAGGTCCCAAACGCTATCTCCACTCAAGCCTTCAAGCCATCGAGTCAGTGGAGAAACCTCCCAGCACAACACGAAGCTGTTCCATACTCCCCATAGCACCGTGAGCTAGTCCTCACCATCAGTGGAGGACAACCAAGCTTCCATGCACCATCTATGCCTTCCTCTTCACAACAGCAACACAGTACGGCCTCAACAACAGTGAGCCACTCTTCTCAAACGAGGCACCCACACAAACTTCTGCAGGCTCCCAACCGAGCCCCATCCAACCCATCATATGGAGGAACAAGAAGAGGAAGAAGAAGCACAACCAGGAGGACAAAAGAGGGATCTTGAACCCAGCCTCCACGCACAGCACCATACTGTTCCTCATCACCATGTAGCCGCAGGAAGGATTCTTAACCTTCAAGGCACCTAGTACCACACTGGACTCCACCACCATGCAGCTCCACTCGGTTCTACACCATACGTGAGTGGAAGAAGAAGAAGATGAAGGAGACGAAGAGTCTCCAGAGAGTTTTTAGAGAGAAGGGAGAGCATTTCTCTCTATCCTCCGAAAAGCCACCAAAGGGAAATGAAGGGAAATGAGGAGAAAATATGGAGCTGAAGCCTTATCACCATGCAACCAGCGTCTGCTCCCATTTTAATCAACATTCCCTCCTCATTAATGCAATCCCATCTGCATTTAATACAAACTCTCTCAGCAATGATTACTCCCATCCAACCAAGCCATCAACGTGGGGACCACGTGGGAAGGAAGGGAAAGAAGAGAGAGAACCGTGGCCATTAAACCCCCAAAGGCACATATTATTATTATACAATAAATTGCCTAATTGGTAATTAATCCTTAATAAACCATTAATCCTATCAATCCATAATCCTTAATCTGACATTTTATAATTATTTAAAAATCTGGGATGTTACAACGTGAATTACATGGATCCTTCACACTTGAGCGTATAGCCCTCTCGCTTGAGCGTGATGCTCATTCGCTTGAGCGTGGTACTTAGATACTTTACGCTTAAGCGTGGAAGTCCTTCGCCTGAGCATGATCGTGCCTTGTTGATTCTTCTCTTTAATTGCTTCTGTTGTGCGTGTACTTACACCAGGATTCCAGTGTATGTAGGCTGGATCTCCTGCACCTGATCCTATAAAATAGAACATATAAATGCCTAGCGTATGTACGCTGGCTTTCTAGCGTATGTACGCTAGGTTAATGAATCTCTCAATAAACAAATTTCTTTATATACTTATATTTTTAACCATTTTCTTACACAATTTAAACACATGTGAATTAAATAATTAAAATAAAAAATAATGACAACTTATTACCTAATAATGCCAAACTCAGCAATATTTAATGGATTAAGTTAAATCAAAGATGACTTTATTAAGTCTTTACAAGACTTATCACCTAGTAATTTTACTTGAATTGTAAAGGATTGCCACTTTGCGCTTGAAGTTCTTGGTTGTTTTCTTTGTCTTGGTTCTTGGCAGAAACTTGTGATGATTGGTGTGAAAAATAAGCTTCAGGTGCATGATGGGCTAGTTCTCTTCACTCTTGGTGTGAGCGTTGTCTTCCACTACAAGACTCTGAGAAAGTTTTGGATCAATAATTACAGTCTTCTCATCCCTTTGGGATTGAACCTCGCCAAGATATGTGAGGTTATTGTTATACTTTACTCAGAGTCTTCATTGGAAATGTCAAGAAACACATATCCTGTAGCAAGTGTGAGGATGCGATATTCTTTTCCCATGATTAATGGTCTTGCGTCGACGTGTGGCAACACGATCATGTTAAAATTATTCCGATGTGGCTTTCACTGGCACAGAAAGATTGATTGGTAATGTTGCCAAGAACCAGGTCGCTATGAGCCCAACCCATACTATTTTTGGTAAGTATTCTCGAACCATTCTCTACCTCTTTCAATTTTCATGGCTTTTCTTTATTCAAATTGTTTCTGTTCATGTACAAGAGATTGTTGTTGAAGGCCTCATTTGTCATGCCAAGATGAATACCACGATAGTGAAGAGGACATACGTTGGCTAGAAGATACGCATTACAACATGATCAAGAAGAGGTGACATTACAACCGCGTTTACGGGGTGTTCAGTGACATATGTTGTAACATTCCAATTCCGAAGTTAATTACTAAATGAAAATTAAACGATAAAAACCTGAATGCAAAGTAAATAATTAATTGTTAATCATAATCAATATAGCTTGTGAGTTAGTGACAAGCTGATTGGACTTAGTTGGTGGAATATGGCTGTTTGTGAGTTGAAACATCCTAAATTTAGAATGAAAACAACCTGGAACAAAAACAATTTTTCAAAATTGAATAAACCAAATAGACCATAAAGCAACCGGGTAACAAAAGAAATAAGAGAAGGGAAGGCAAGAGAAAATAAAACCGATTCGAGAGGGCATACAGCGGAAGAAGGAAACACTCAGCGAAGCCCAAAACCAGCAATTCACTCGGTTAAGCGAGAACCCATACACTTGAGCGAAGCAGCTCCAATCGCTCGGGCGAGGCACGAATCACTTAAGTGGTGACAACACAAGGTCTTCCTAAGTCCACACTCGCTGGAGCGAGTACCTTGATTGCTGGGGCGAGAAGCCACACTCGGCTATCCAGACGATCGGAATTCAGAGTTATCCTTCAACTCATTCACTCGAAAAATGATAGCTAACTCACTCGGCACGCCACAACCTATTCGCTCGAATTATTTATATCGTCCGCTCAGAATTCATCAAAGGGATTTCTCTCAGAATCCTTATGAGTAGCCCCTACTCGGAAAGAGCCCAACACGAGTCACCAGCATACAACACAGGTCTATACACAATCATACACTCGGAATATCCATTATCTTAACATTATATATATATATATATATATATATTCACCAATACTTACAATTCCATACAAGTAACCCATATCTATAATTCTCCTAATCAATCTTTATAAACAAATATACTTAATCGTCATTTTACATAAGAGCCGGCCAAGGCTACACTGACTAAACATAATGAATACAATATAAGCACTCCACAATCAGAGTACACCACACTCGGACTTGAGGCCCTGTCAGCACTTCCGAGCCCGATCTGCACATACTGAAAAATGGTGTAGGGGTGAGCTTTCACATATACAATGACAGCTATTGGCTCGGCTTAGCATACATATTCCCTTTTAACATACTCTATCTATCTGCAACAATACTAGCATTCATTAACATTTAATAAAGCATCTACACAAATCACTAGTCGGATTACTCAAGTCATTCATGGTCATCTAACTCCTACTATTCATAACAACATACCCCTTAACAATAACATCAATAATACTTAGCCTCAGCGTCAAACACACACACAAATCCAGTCGGAATTCCTTAATAGCATTCACAGATTTTAAGGAGTGTGTTGCTCTCGTCAATGATGCACCTACCTATATACATGCGGATCCGACTTAACAATAACTCTCAGTTACAGATCCCTTTTCTGGCCCCTCGTCTGATAACCCTTACCGTGTGGTACCGGTCTCCTATGGACGTCTCGAGACTTAACTCTAGCTCCCACGGCTACCATGGGTCCTCTCAAAATCTAGCCAAGGGTCTGTAGCTGGAAATCATCTTATTGGGTTCCTGACCTTCCACAGGTCACCCTCTATTCATAAATGCAACCTCATGCATGTCACGGTAGTCATCCACACTCAGCAAGTTCATCTTAAGCAATTCATATCGTATCCACCCGGAAGTCAACAATAGACCACACAATATGCTTGACATTCTCATTACAATTAACATGCAATTCATACATTAACTCCACAACATCACCAATGTCATCATACATCTCTAGGACAGCCATAGTCATACACCACCCAGCTAATAATTATCATTCATTCGGACTCCACTCAGCAGCACGCACAATATATATATATATATATATATATATATATCAAACAGCACATCCTGAACGCATGCATGTGGGTACGAAATAATCAACAGGACTCTACTAACACACATATACGATATGCAATGATCAACAGTCAAACACCTCACAGGGTCATCATAATCATAATCATACAAACACATAAGGTAATACATTCACTCGGACCGTCCAGAAACTATGCATTTGACATGCAGAGCGCCCCCTACCTGGGATGAAGATTCCAAAGGCTCCAAGGGCTTGCAGCTCCAGTCGGTTGCTCCGCTCAGCCCATTTACTCATTCTCAATGGAGCGACCTTGCATCAGTCATCCACCATTACACCTGGCTTTAGAGGAACTCCGAGCCACTCCCACTCTTAAACGGTTCTGCATGCAAGATTAGCGGGGAGACCCAAGCCCCCAGGGCACCACATTGACCTTCTACTCGGTCCAGTGGGGATTTCCAAGCTTCCAAGATGCCTAGTTCTCTGCTCGCTCTCTTGAGCAGCTCCAATCACACATTGGTGAACGCTCCAACCTTCTTGAAGCTCTTCGTGGTGTAGATCTTCACTGAGACTCGGCAGCCTCGAGCAAGGAGAGGGAGAAAGAGGGAAGTCGACGGAGGAGCCATGGGGAAGAAGACTGGTTGCATGTAGAGGGAATGCACACCCTCACCCTCTCTGGCTTGTCGAGTCAAGAAGGAGGACTCTGATCCTCAGCCTCCATGGTTGCGAGCTCACGGTGCAGAGAGCAGAGAAGAAAGAAGAAGAAAAGGAGAATGAAGAGCGAAGAAGAAGGGAAGAAGAGAGGACAGAAAGAAGAGAAGTCTGAAAGGGAAAAATGAATGATAGGGTGGCCCAGTAGCCCATATACGCATGCACGGAGAGAAGGGGAAGTGGGGTGGGAAAGCGTGAAGCAGTACACCAATCACAATCAGCCAGCAATTATTAATTAATCACTCTTAACCAGTCATTATTTCTTAAGTTGAGTTAATTAAGTTAATTATAATTATTAAATAATTTTCCCACCTTGCCATTATTATTTCAATGATTTATTTTCATTCGGCAATTAATTATTAAATCGGGATGTTACAGTTCTCCCCCTCTCAAAAGAATTTCGTCCTCGAAATTCAAACACATGCTTAGCCTCACTGAACCACTCGGAAAATCACTGCCATACCATAATAAGCAATTACACATCTATGTACCTCAAGTATTCATCCATTGCTTAAATTCCAGTCGGTAAAATTGGCTTCCAAAGCAATTTACCGACCGCTCCACCCATAAAACCGAGACATCATTCTTAACACATTTCCACTCGGAAGTGTCACCATTGACTCAGAATAACATTCCTTTCTTTCACTCAGACTACCTCAACAAACAGATCAGAATACCACAGTCATGCTCCGACTGCAACTCTTCGCTTCTCAACGTTCCCGACTGCTTCATAATTTCTAATCAGCATAAATAAAACAACTCTTCATAGTCTTCATTACATTCGGGATTCCATTTCCCACGTAGTTACCCCTATTCAACTCTGTCAGTTCACCCTAGCCATTGACACTTTCCAGTTCGTTGGCCGCTCGGCCTTACACTCCCAACACCGATTGGCATATTTACACCATCGGGTTCCCCGACTCAATGAGTCACTCGGCATGACAAAGAGCTCACACAAAGCATAGGCTCGATATTGGGTCGCATGGGACACATTCTAGATGTTATTCAACCAATTGGGAAGAATCTAGTCGGTAAACAACATTACTGACTCCCTATAATACCCACTACCGACCGATTCATCTCAGATTAAGCTCTCGGATTTCCAAAATTTCAACCATAAAATTTCTTTCTTAACCAAAATGAACACTCAAACGAGTTCCCATATGCTTCAATTGGCACACTTGCCTAGATTTGCCTCGTATAGGAACCACACTCGGTTCTAACATCTCAGATTCTTAACCATTCCTTTAGCTAACCTCATGCCTATAACCCACGAATGTCACTCGGCCCTCTCACTCGAAAGTATCAATCGGGGTTTTAAGGGCAGTTCTCATCCAATCCTTCCACTTGCAAAATTTACTCGTAAATCAAGCCTACCTCGAAACTAACCTGAGTCCAAGCCCAGCAGTCCCAAACACTGATCTGAGTATGATTTCAAATAAATCCTTTTCTTGGATATCTACTCCTCTTGGAGATCCTTCACTCGGAGACTTTCTATTTACCAGATTTCCACTCAGAATTCAGGCTTATTCCAAACATAAATCTGAGTTCAGACTCAACAGCTCAACATCACCCGAACACAGCTTTGAATAAGTTTACCGCTCGGTATTTACTCCCCCTTGGGTAATTCACTCGAAAACTTGCACACTCGAAGTTCCATTTGCCGACCAGAAGTACTTTTCTCCTGGATAGAGATCACTTGGTGGAACATCACACGGGTATTAGGAATTCCACACTCGATGCCTTTCCACTCAGAACCGCTCCACACGGTACCATCCACTCGGAAGTGGTACACTTTGAGACACTTCACCCGAAATTCACACAACTCGGATATTTCACTTTGATTTTGCCTAACACAGAAGTGCCATTCGGACACAGCTCCTTATTGATGACCCAAACGATGCTTCACTCGGAATATCATAATTTTCGCTCAGCAGTTCTTTCTCCCAGAAGGATTTCACTCGGAACCATCTCCACCCTCACACACTCGGAACATACTAATCTTTACCGAGTAATCCTCACCTTACCGAACACCTTGGCTCAAGGTCCAGGTTTCCTTATTAAACTTACAGTACCACTCGGCTAACTTATAAAACTCTAATTTTAGTGGTAAATTTGATCACCCTTCTTATTTCAATAACCAATCGTCCCTTTAGTAGCCGTTCCGCACTCAACAACCTCTAATCCTCTCGGAGGCAACATGACAAGGTTAAGCAGTCCTCATTTTGATACATAGCCACTTATGATCCACTTAATACAACTCCTCTCTTTACTCGGGGCAGCCTAAAAGACTCACCATCACCATAAGCAGCTACAACTTCACCTGCTCGACTCATGAATTGCTGCATCCATCTTATAGGATGACGTCTCATTCCTATAGGGTTACAACAATTACACAGTCACTGCAACATGTACGCTGCCACAATGCTTACGGCATGAAGAGTCATCTCAGGACAGCATGACTCACACTGACCTGATTCACTCAACTAATACTAATTCACACGGTAATTAATGGCAGTTCACATACACATTAGAAGCAGTACATCTACATCAACATTATGCATCACACAGGGTACATCATACAACAACAAGCATGAAAATCATTTATCACTTCTGTAAAACTGGATGACGGCAATACAACAATCGGCTTCTAGCCAACACCGAGTAAGTATTTCCTCTAAATGTTATTCATCACAAAATCATGGCTCGGATTAAATTCTCAATTCTCAGCTATATAATGACATCACTCATTCAGCTTCATGCAATTCAGTCCAGATTAGTAATTCACAATCACATGTTGTCATAACACACTGCGGACTCGGCAATGGCACTAGTGTACATACAGGCACTCAATCGGATTTCATACCAATTATTCATGGCTATAACATTGTTCACTACAGCATGCACCATAACCATAACCACACATTGCACTCAACAATAGCATCATTATATATATATATGTGTTCATCCGATCGGACTTACTCAAATCAATTCCAAACTACATTAAGGATTTCATTCACAACATCATATCTAATCGGGAGTTGCTCAATAACATACATTCTCAATTATGACACCACATTACACTCGGTAACAGTATCGGTACATACATATTCATTCAGTCGGAATCCACTTGTACGTCATCATCTAGTCGGGGTTCATTCAAATCATTCAAATCCATGCAAACCATGTTAGTCTCCTTAACAATGTTCTCACACTCACCGACCAACTCACTCAGCTAATACTTACTCACAAGAATTAATGGCAATTCATATGCATATATAAACACATATTCACATCAACATTATCATGATGCACCACATAGGGCACGTCACACAGCAACAATCATGTAATATAATTTAACCCTACGGTAAAACAGTATAATGGCTACAGGCTTCCGACTTACACAAAAGTCGTACACCTCTTCATTACTCATAAGTTAGCGCAACTCTCCTGATGACATTCGTCAAGTAGCAATTACTATCACCCCAAAATGGTATAATAACAGTCGGTTTCCGACCATTACCACGTAATTACTTCTTCCTTAGATCTTATCCACCTTAAACTATACAGTATCATATATATGTATATACGTATACGTGTGTACCAACATTCAATGCATACACGTTATCATTCAACCAGAACACATTCAAGCATCATTCAATCAGAATCTATCCAGCCAGCTCTCGGCTATATCACTTACATTATTTATAATCCATATAATCACAGCTATAGGCTCACTTTGCACTTTGCGACAGCATCAACACATATATATATTCAATCATTCAATCGGAATATCAAATTCACACTCGGCCATACAATTCATATCATTCACCACAACATGCATTACAGCCACAACATCATATCGCACCCGGCCATAACATTAATATACATACATTCATTCAATCGGATTCCATTCAATCATGTTATTCTAAATAACATTCCACATATTCATGTAATTCATATTGAGCTCAACAACCATTATAGTGTGCACACATTCCTTTCACCCGGATTTAAAAGGGACTCCTCACTCGGAAATACTCAGTCACCCTTCACTCAGGAAATACTTAACAGTTATCACTCTAAGGGTATCAGGATCGATTCCCACTCGGTATCACCCGTCCTCTTCACTCATTCTCACTCGGCAACTATAATCTCTCCTACTCTGGTTTTCCCACTAAGTCAAGACTCACTCGGATTTTCTAGCTACTTAATGATTTATTATAATGGATCCACTCAGAGTCGTAGGTGTCATCTTCTGGTCGGTAAACTCTCACTCGGTATCACACTGTCTCATTCACTCGGGATTACCTAGGTTTCCTTTCACTCGGAGGGAGTCACTAACTCTCTTCCCACATCAACACTCGTCTCTATTTCTACTTATAGTTAAACTAATCTCTCACACACAACAAATACGCATACATATATTACTCAAATCTTCATGTACAGTATATGAGTTCACGCAACATAGAGGGTGTAATTAATTACAGGCACCAAATTATGTCTTCTACTCCAAAGGGTTCAGGTTCAAGTAAAAGGAACTAAGGCTAACACATTTCTTGTATCTCAAATCATATACTATTCATTCATCACACGTTCAAATTCCTCAACAAGGCACAGGCATACAACCACACCATTCATATACCAAATCATCAAACACATACAATACCGATTAAGTTAGGGCATATAATCAATCGGACCAGGAGGGAAATGACCTCCTATTCACAAATCAATGTCACAATAATGATGACCACTCGGTCATACTGCATACAACCGCTTACACTTGGTAAGTATACCTTGGCCTTGGACCTTTCGGTCTGCTCTGATACCAAAATGAAACATCCTAAATTTAGAATGAAAACAACCCGGAACAAAAACAATTTTTCGAAATTGAATAAACCAAATAGACCATAAAGAAACCGGGTAACAAAAGAAATAAGAGAAGGGAAGGCAAGAGAAAATAAAACCGATTCGAGAGGGCATACAGCGGAAGAAGGAAACACTCAGCGAAGCCCAAAACCAGCAATTCACTCGGTTAAGCGAGAACCCATACACTTGAGCGAAGCAGCTCCAATCGCTCGGGCGAGGCACGAATCGCTTAAGCGATGACAACACAAGGTCTTCCCAAGTCCACACTCGCTGGAGCGAGTACCTTGATCGTTGGGGCGAGAAGCCACACTCGGCTATCCAGACGATCAGAATTCAGAGTTATCCTTCAACTCATTCACTCAGAAAATGATAGCTAACTCACTCGGTACGCCACAACCTATTCGCTCGGATTATTTATATCGTCCGCTCAGAATTCATCAAAGGGATTTCTCTCAGAATCCTTATGAGTAGCCCCTACTCGGAAAGAGCCCAACACGAGTCACCAGCATACAACGCAGGTCTATACACAATCATACACTCGAAATATCCATTATCTTAACATTATATATATATATATTCACCAATACTTACAATTCCATACAAGTAACCCATATCTATAATTCTCCTAATCAATCTTTATAAACAAATATGCTTAATCGTCATTTTACATAAGAGCCGGCCAAGGCTACACTGACTAAACATAATGAATACAATATAAGCACTCCACAATCGGAGTACACTACACTCGGACTTGAGGCCCTGTCAGCACTTCTGAGCCCGATCTGCACATACTGAAAAATGGTGTAGGGGTGAGCTTTCACATATACAATGACAGCTATTGGCTCGGCTTAGCATACATATTCCCTTTCAACATACTCTATCTATCTGCAACAATACTAGCATTCACTAACATTTAATAAAGCATCTACACAAATCACTAGTCGGATTACTCAAGTCATTCATGGTCATCTAACTCCTACTATTCACAACAACATACCCCTTAACAATAACATCAATAATACTTAGCCTCAGCGTCAAACACATACACAAATCCAGTCGGAATTTCTTAATAGCATTCACAGATTTTAAGGAGTGTGTTGCTCTCGTCAATGATGCACCTACCTATATGCATGCAGATCTGACTTAACAATAACTCTCAGTTACAGATCCCTTTTCTGGCCCCTCGTCTGATAACCCTTACCGTGTGGTACCGGTCTCCCATGGACGTCTCGAGACTTAACTCTAGCTCCCATGGCTACCACGGGTCCTCTCAGAATCTAGCCAAGGGTCTGTAGCTGGAAATCATCTCATTGGGTTCCTGACCTTCCACAGGTCACCCTCTATTCATAAATGCAACCTCATGCATGTCACGGTAGTCATCCACACTCAGCAAGTTCATCTTAAGCAATTCATATCGTATCCACCCGGAAGTCAACAATAGACCACACAATGTGCTTGACATTCTCATTACAATTAACATGCAATTCATACATTAACTCCACAACATCACCAATGTCATCATACATCTCTAGGACAGCCATAGTCATACACCACCCAGCTAATAATTATCATTCATTCGGACTCCACTCAGCAGCACGCACAATATATATATATATATATATATATCAAACAGCACATCCTGAACGCATGCATGTGGGTACGAAATAATCAACAGGACTCTACTAACACACATATACGATATCCAATGATCAACAGTCAAACACCTCACAGGGTCATCATAATCATAATCATACAAACACATAAGGTAATACGTTCACTCGGACCGTCCAGAAACTATGCATTTGACATGCAGAGCGCCCCCTACCTGGGATGAAGATTCCAAAGGCTCCAAGGGCTTACAGCTCCAGTCCGTTGCTCCGCTCAGCCCATTCACTCGTTCTCAATGGAGCGACCCTGCATCAGTCATCCACCATTACACCTGGCTTTGGAGGAACTCCGAGCCACTCCCACTCTTAAACGGTTCTGCATGCAAGATTAGCGGGGAGACCCAAGCCCCCAGGGTACCACATTGACCTTCTACTCGGTCCAGTGGGGATTTCCAAGCTTCCGAGACGCCTAGTTCTCTGCTCGCTCTCTTGAGCAGCTCCAATCACACGTTGGTGAATGCTCCAACCTTCTTGAAGCTCTTCATGGTGTAGATCTTCACTGAGACTCGGCAGCCTCGAGCAAGGAGAGGGAGAAAGAGGGAAGTCGACGGAGGAGCCATGGCGAAGAAGACTAGTTGCATGCAGAGAGAATGCACACCCTCACCCTCTCTGGCTCGTCGAGTCAAGAAGGAGGACTCTGATCCTCACCTCCATGGTTGCGAGCTCACGGTGCAGAGAGCAGAGAATAAAGAAGAAGAAAAGGAGAATGAAGAGCGAAGAAGAAGGGAAGAAGAGAGGACAGAAAGAAGAGAAGTTTGAAAGGGAAAAATGAATGATAGGGTGGCCCAGTAGCCCATATACGCATGCACGGAGAGAAGGGGAAATGGGGTGGGAAAGCGTGAAGCAGTACACCAATCACAATCAGCCAGTAATTATTAATTAATCACTCTTAACTAGTCATTATTTCTTAAATTGAGTTAATTAAGTTAATTATAATTATTAAATAATTTTCCCACCTTGCAATTATTATTTCAATGATTTATTTTCATTCGGCAATTAATTATTAAATCGGGATGTTACATGAGTGGCGGAAGGTGTGAGTGGACTGCGACTCACGCTTTCCCATCCCACTCCTTCCCCTCGCATGCGTATATATATATGCGTACCCTATATTACCGTGTGTGCAAAAACTTCTCCCACTACTTCATTCTCTCTTTTCTTCTTCGCCTCTATCTTCTTTTCCTCCCCTGTTTTTGTTCTTCACGACGACAGTGCGGGAAGAAGGTCAGAGCCCTCCAACTGGTGAAGGACGATCGTTGAGGCAGAGGAAGAACAACGCTTCATTCCAGAATCGAGTACAGAGTACGACGGGGTGAAGGAAGGCTGAACGAATCGGAAGAAGGGCGTCGGATCCAACGACGAGAGCAGAAAAGCTTCTTGAGGTTCCCTCCGAAGGTAGGGGGCGCTTGCATGTCAAATGCATGGTCCACGAACGGTACCGGATGAATGTACTGCTTGAGTGTGTGCATGTGTTTATGACGACAGGATCTTGTGCATGATTGTTGGTTTTGGATTCTGTGTGTTTTACAGTGGTTATATAGTAGTTGCATGCAATCAAGATTGTGGTAATGTGGACTATTAGCCTTTGATAATGACGTATGAAATGCATGGTTCCATCTTTGTTAACACTTTGAAATATGAATGTGTGCTCGTTAGTTGATTTGTCAAATGCTATTACTTGATTGCCCGATTGTTGCGCATATTGGTATAACTGATAAAGCAAATGTAAAGGTTGTGTTAAATCTGTTCTACTTATGGTTACGAAGAAGGTATCGGTTGTGTGATGGTGCTTACTGGAAAATGCATTAGCTGCATGTGTAAGAGTAGGGTGACCCGTGGAAGGTCATGAGACTGAGGGAATGACTTCCAGCTACAGACCTTGGCTAGATCCCAAGAGAGCTCGTGGTAGCCGTAGGAGCTAGAGAGGAGTCTCGAGACGCCGATGGGAGGCCGGTACCACACGGGAAGAGTTGAGGGACGAGGGGCCAGTAGAAGGGAAACTGTAACTGAAAGTCATCACTCGAGTCAGATCCGCAGGTATGTATGTAGATATGAGGTTGATTAGAACAATACGCATAGCATGTGTTGAGTGTTATGAATGATTTCCGAGTGTGTGGACATTTGTATGTGTTGTATGTGTGCCATAGATAATATTTTGCTTCCCTAACCTTAATTGACTTGAAAACGATTGAATGAAGTGAGTATGTGTATTGACACTGATACCGAGTCCTTGATTGTCATTTTGCCTGTGAAAGCTCACCCCTGCAGTGGCTACATTTTCAGTGAACATCTCTCAGAATGAAGGATGAAGGAGGAGCTGAGTGTAGAACAAAATAGTCGAGTGCTTTTGAATATATGTGTATATGTATATACCGTGTGTAAGGTCCTGTTAAGCCTTGGCCGGCTCATGTTTTGGTTTTAGTCTTTACGTAAGAACTTGAACAGCTTCAGGTAACAGAAGTCATGATGAAACTCTTGTAATTATTTGAATGCTTTCATATATATATATATATATATATATATATATATATGTTGTGTATTCTTCTATACTGTGAGTGATGTCCGAGCACTGAATATGGATGCATGAGTATGTCTTACGAGCGTAGGAGGTTAGTGTGTTTATGGGTGGTTATGAATCTGAGTGATTCCGAGTGAAAGATTATATGTAAGCTGAGTGAGGAAGAGCTTGTACTCCCGAGTAAAAAGATCCTAAGTGATCCCCCGTCTGAAGGAGAAGTTAATGGAGTGGTTTGGAATGCAATGTACTCTAAGCGTAGGATAATTATAATCCGAGTGATCAAATTGTCGTATGCCGAGTAAGTTAGCTGCTATTCCCCGAATGAATATAGGCCTGAGGATTTCCGAGTAATTATAAGTATGAAATTCGAGTGAGATTCATTCACATGAGTTCCCCGAGAGAGAAACACTTAGATGGATTCTTAGGGAAGTTTCCTCCAATGACATCCTGGTGAGTAACTTAGTGGAAAGAATCTCGAGCGCATAGGCTTAACTGATTCTGAGTGAAAACGTGTATAAGCTCTGAGCGGGAAATATTCCGAGTGAGAGTCTATAGAATCCGAGTGGAAAGTCCCCTACTTACCGGGCAAATCTAGTATGTACCTTGGTGGATAAATATAAGAGACTATGTTATAGAAGGTAGGCGTGGGAGTCGATCCCCGAGTGTTGGAACCCCTCATACCGAGTTGCCTTAGGAGTGAATCCCGAGTGGACTTAGTCGTTTACCGAATGTATGGATGTGTCGATACCGAGTGAAGGATTAGCTGAGTGAGACTCCTCGCTTCAGCGAATGGAGGATTCGCTCCAGCGAATGTGGGTCGCTGGAAGGCATCGTCGTGGTATCGCTTGAGCGAGTTGGGTGTCTCGCCCAGGCGGATTCGTGCTTCGCTTAAGCAAGTGTACGCTGTGTGGTGGTCCGCTATGGCGCTGTCTGTGTTTCCGTGTGAATGGTTTTTAATTCCCTTGCCTTCCTTTTCTCTTTTTTCTTGGCCATGGGACCAGCTCTCATATCTTTATATATGGGAGTGTTTTATTAAGGATCCAGGTTATTTCCCAATTAATTCGCGAAAATTTTTCCCCCTAAAATTTAGGATGTTACATTTTGGTATCAGAGCGGACCGAAAGGTCCAAGGCCAAGGTATGCTTACCGAGTGTAAGCGGTTGCGTGCTTTCTGACTGAATGGTCATTATTGTTGTGATATTGGTTGAACCTGATTGATATTGGCTTGTGGATAGGAGGGTGTTTCCCCTCCTGGTCCTATTGATTGTATAATATATATAGAGATAGCATGATGTGCTAAGTCATTAAACATTAGGCTGAAATCCGAATTGTAACGAGTGGCTCGGTATACTTATCCTTGAATGTTAATTTCAGGATAAGGGATGACGCATCGCTAAAGCATGGAGGCTATAGCCACAGCATTCCAACGCTTTGCAGATGTGTTTGAGAGGCAAGGCCAGACTCGAGCTGAGGATGGCCACGTGCTGGACCGCTTCCTGAAGAGGAAGCCGAGTGAGTTTCAGGGAGGACGTAACCCAGAGGCAGCTTTTAAATGGACTCAGGAACTGGAAAGTATTTTTGGGGGCCTTCGTTGTACCGAGGCCCAAAAGGTGGAATGTGCAGTGTATATGCTGTGGGATGAAGTGGAGAACTGGTGGAAGATAGCCAGAAACTGATTCCCTGATAATGATGCTCAGCTGACATGGAACAATTTTAAGACATGCTTCTTAGAGAAGTACTTCCCCGACACAGTGAGGAGTCGGAAGGAGTTGGAGTTTATGGAGTTGAAGCAGGGCTCCATGACTGTGGAAGAGTATGCGACTAGGTTCGAAGAATTATGCCTATTCTACCCACCTTTTCAACAACCAGGGACGGAGAGCTCCAAGTGCCTTAAATTTGAAAATGGGTTGAGGTCGGATATTAAGAGGGCCTACAGATATCAAGAGATCAGGAGTTTTCCTGCATTAGTGAACAAATGTAGAATATTTAAGGAAGATGACAAGGCCCACTTGGGCCAGAGCAGCAGAGCCAACCAGTATTTGAGGCCTCAGCAGTCACGTTTCAAGAGGCTAGGAAACGTAGGAAGAACTGAACCCTTCACTAGATATCAAGATCGCGGTGACCGAGGGAGACAGATGAGTGGACGACCCAGGTATGGCAAGTGTTTTAAATGTGGTGGCGACCACTTTGCTCAGAGTTGCAATGGTACCGATGTTAAGTGTTTTCACTGCGGGAATAAGGGGCACATTCGCCCTGACTGCCCCTAGCTCCATCAAACAAATGCTAGTGTGCGTCAAGGAGGGTTCCAGGTGAAGAGCAATAGGAATGATGGACAAAGCTCTCGGGGCGGAAACAACAGAGCTAGAGGGAATATGATGGTTGCCCCAAATAACCGGAGGAGAAACACCGATCAACCAGCTGCTGGAAGAGTCTACCCAATCAACGCAGAGGATGTCGCACAAGCAAATGACTTAGTGCAATGTAAGTCCTCACTCGGTAGATACACACTTAGTGTAGTTTTTGATTCGGGAGCCACCCACTCCTTCATAGCTGATGATTGTGTAAAATGTTTGAAATTACCGACCGTGGAAATGGATCGGATTTTGGAAGTAGCCATTCCGACTGGTCCTAAGGTACTAACCTCATCAATGTGTAAAAAAGTGACGTTCGAGTTGTGCGATCGGAGTTTCACTTTCGACTTAGTGTGCATACTTTTGAAGGATCTTGATATCGTGCTCGGAGTAGATTGGCTTTCAGCCAACGAAGTGTTAGTAGATTGCAGAAACCAAAGGATAATCTTCCCGAGACAGCACCATGAGGACTGCACAGCACAAGGTATACCTCAACTGTTCATGATGCTTTGTCTAACCGAGGGTAAGAGTAAAACCCGAGTGAACAAAATCCTGATCGTCTGTGAATTTCCAAAAGTGTTCCCTGAAGACGTACCGAGTGTCCCTCCCAATAGAGAAGTCGAATTCTCTATAGACTTGATCCCTGGGGCCGAGCCAGTCTCCAGTGCACCTTATAGAATGTCCCCAACTGAATTAACCGAGTTGAAGAAGCAAGTAGATGAGTTACTCAGAAAGCAATTCATTAGGCCGAGTGTATCACCATGGGGCGCACCTGTGCTGCTTGTTAAGAAGAAGGATGGCAGCATGAGACTTTGTATAGACTACCGACAGCTGAACAAACTCATAATTAAGAATCGTTACCCGCTGCCCAGAATTGATGACTTAATTGACCAACTGCGTGGAGCCTCAGTCTTCTCAAAGATCGACCTGCGATCGGGATACCACCAAATCCGAGTGAAGGACTCAGATATCCCAAAGACTACCTTTAGGACTCGGTATGGCCACTACGAGTATGTAGTGATGCGGTTCGGTGTGACGAACGCCCCTGCTGTCTTCATGAATTACATGAATAGTATATTCCACCCCTATTTAGACCGATTCATAGTTGTTTTCATTGATGACATCCTAGTCTATTCTAAGACTTCTGAGGAGCATGAAGAACACCTCTGAGCGGTACTCCAAGTGTTAAAGGAGAAGCAGTTATTTGCGAAGCTTTCAAAATGCAAATTCTGGATGGATAAGATCCACTTCCTCGGACATGTGATTTCCGAGCAAGGTGTCTCGGTGGACCCTTCGAAGGTGACAGCTATAATGACATGGGAGAGACCCAAGTCGGTCTCAGAGATAAGGAGCTTTATGGGCCTGGCAGGCTATTATAGAAGATTCATTAAGGGTTTTTCCAAGTTGGCTTTGCCACTGACTAAATTGACTCGGAAAAACATTCCCTTCGTGTGGAGTCCCGAGTGTGAGGGAAGTTTCCGAGAGCTGAAGAACAAGTTGACGGCTGCACCAGTGATGGCATTACCTAACTTGCAAGAGAGCTTCATGGTTTATTGTGATGCATCAGGACTCGGATTAGGGTGCGTGCTAATACAGAAGGACCAAGTGATAGCGTATGCCTCTCGGCAATTGAGACCACACGAGCAGTATTATCCGACCCACGATTTGGAGTTGGCAGTTGTGGTGTTCGCGTTAAAAATCTAGAGACATTATTTGTTCGAGTCCAGATTCGAAGTATACAGTGATCACAAGAGCCTCAAATACTTGTTCGATTAGAAGGAGCTGAATATGAGGCAGAGGAGATGGATGGAATTTCTAAAGGATTATGATTTTGAGTTAAAGTACCACCCGGGCAAGGTAAACGTTGTTGCCGACGCATTGAGTCGGAAATCTCTTCATATGGCAGTGATGATGGTGAAGGAGGTAGAACTTTTGGAACAGTTCTGAGACATGAACTTGCATGTTGACACCCCCTCCTCTTAGAAAATGACGATCGGCACGCTGAGAATTGCCAATGACTTCTTAAAATCCGTGTACGAGCAGCAACAGTCGAATTCCTACTTGACCGAGATGAAGGAGACTCAGACCAAAGGTAAGGATTTGTCCTTGACCGAGGGAACGAATGGGGTTTTCCGAGTAAGAAATAGAATATACGTGCCGGGTGGAGGAGAATTGAGGAGAATGGTGCTTGATGAGGCGCACAAGAGCTTGTTAAGTATCCACCTGGGAGCCACGAAGATGTACCATGACCTGAGAACACAGTTCTGGTGGCCCGGACTAAAGAAGGATGTGGCAGAATACGTGGCTCGGTGTATCACCTGTCAAAAGTCGAAGGTCGAGCACCAGAAGCCGTATGGTGCATTGCAGCCCCTGGAGATTCCCGTGTGGAAATGGGACTCAATTGCTATGGACTTTGTCATGGGATTGCCTAAAAACCGAGCAGGCCATGATGCAATTTGGGTCATTATTGACCGACTGACGAAGAGTGCACACTTCCTGCCTGTGAACATGAAGTACCCGATGCATAGGTTAGCACGGATCTATATTCAAGAGATCGTCCGACTGCATGGTATACCGACTTCCATCGTATCAGATAGGGATCCTAGGTTCACGTCCCGGTTTTGGACCAGCCTGTATCAAGAAATGGGCACTAAACTTTGGCTTAGCTCTGACTACCACCCCCAATCGGATGGACAATCCGAGTGAACGATTCAAAGCCTGGAGGACTTGTTAAGAGTGTGTGTGTTGGAGCACGGTGGAGAATGGGAGCAGTACCTTCCCTTGATTGAGTTTACGTACAATAACAGCCATCACAGCAGCATTGGAATGGCACCCTACGAAGCGTTGTATGGTCGAAGGTGCTGAACCCCGCTTTGCTGTCAGAAACGGGTGAGAGTCTGCTATTGGGACCAGAGATTGTTAAGCAAACTTCGGAACAGATCTGAGTGATAAGAGAGAAGATGAAGGCATCTCAAGACAGGCAAAAGAGCTACTACGACGAGCGAACCAAACCATTAGAGTTTTCAGTCGGAGACAAGGTATTTTTAAGGACTTCACCGAGTAAAGGGGTCGGGCGAGCCTTGAAGAACAGGAAGTTAAGCCCTCGATACATTGGACCTTATGAGGTGTTGGAACGAGTCGGCTCCGTGGCATATCGTATAGCACTACCGACTCACTTATCTCGATTGCATCACGTGTTTCATGTGTCTCAACTAAGGAAGTATCTACATGACCCCAGCCACACAATGCCTGATGATGAAGTGGAAGTCAAGGAAGACCTGACCACTGTGAGTACACCGATCAGAATCGTGGACCGATCGGTGAAGCGTTTGAGGAGCAAAAACGTACAGCTGGTCAAAGTGGAGTGGCAACAAGGCAAGACTACCTCTCGTACCTGGGAAAGCGAAGACACCATGAGGCAGCAGTACCCCGAGTTGTTTACTAAGGTGAGTTACCGACTGAATTTCGAGGACAAAATTCTTTTGAGTGGGGGAGAACTGTAACATCCCAATTCTGAAGTTAATTACCGAATGAAAATTAAACGATAAAAACCTGAATGCAAAGTAAAGAATTAATTGTTAATCATAATCAATATAGCTTGTGAGTTAGTGACAAGCTGATTGGACTTAGTTGGCGGAATATGGCTGTTTGTGAGTGGCGGAAGGTGTGAGTGGACTGCGACTCACGCTTTCCCATCCCACTCCTTCCCCTTGCATGCGTATATATATATGCGTACCCTGTATTACCGTGTGTGCAAAAACTTCTCCCACTACTTCATTCTCTTTTTTCTTCTTCGTCTCTATCTTCTTTTCCTCCCCTGTTTTTGTTCTTCACGACGACAGTGCGGGAAGAAGGTCAGAGCCCTCCAACTGGTGAAGGACGATCGTTGAGGCAGAGGAAGAACAACGCTTCATTCCAGAACCAAGTACAGAGTACGACGTGGCGAAGGAAGGCTGAACGAATCGGAAGAAGGGCGTCGGATCCAACGACGAGAGCAGAAAAGCTTCTTGAGGTACCCTCCGAAGGTAGGGGCGCTTGCATGTCAAATGCATGGTCCACGAACGGTACCAGATGAATGTACTGCTTGAGTGTGTGCATGTGTTTATGACGACAGAATCTTGTGCATGATTGTTGGTTTTGGATTCTGTGTGTTTTACAGTGGTTATATAGTAGTTGCATGCAATCAAGATGGTGGTAATGTGGACTGTTAGCCTTTGATAATGACGTATAAAATGCATGGTTCCATCTTTGTTAACACTGTGAAATATGAATGTGTGCTCGTTAGTTGATTTGTCAAATGCTATTACTTGATTGCCCGATTGTTGCGCATATTGGTATAACTGATAAAACAAATGTAAAGGTTGTGTTGAATCTGTTCTACTTATGGTTACGAAGAAGGTATCGGTTGTGTGATGGTGCTTACTGGAAAATGCATTAGCTGCATGTGTAAGAGTGGGGTGACCCGTGGAAGGTCATGAGCCCGAGGGAATGACTTCCAGCTACAGACCTTGGCTAGATCCCGAGAGAGCTCGTGGTAGCCGTAGGAGCTAGAGAGGAGTCTCGAGACGCCTATGGGAGGCCGGTACCACACGGGAAGAGTTGAGGGACGAGGGGCCAGTAGAAGGGAAACTGTAACTGAAAGTCATCACTCGAGTCGGATCCGCAGTCATACATGTAGATATGAGGTTGATTAGAACAGTACGCATAGTATGTGTTGAGTGTTATGAATGATTTTCGAGTGTGTGGACATTTGTATGTGTTGTATGTGTGCCATAGATAATATTCTGCTTCCCTAACCTTAATTGACTTGAAAATGATTGAATGAAGTGAGTATGTGTATTGACACTGATACCGAGTCCTTGATTGTCATTTTACCTGTGAAAGCTCACCCCTGCAGTGGCTACATTTTTAGTGAACATCTCTCGAAATGAAGGATGAAGGAGGAGCTGAGTGTAGAACAAAACAGCCGAGTGCTTTTGAATATATGTGTATATGTATATACCGTGTGTAAGGTCCTGTTAAGCCTTGGCTGGCTCATGTTTTGGTTTTAGTCTTTACGTTAGAACTTGAACAGCTTCGGGTAACAGAAGTCATGATGAAACTCTTGTAATTATTTGAATGCTTTCATATATATATATATGTTGTGTATTCTTCTATACTATGAGTGATGTCCGAGCGGTGAATATGGATGCATGAGTATGTCTTACGAGCGTAGGAGGTTAGTATGTTTATGGGTGGTTATGAATCTAAGTGATTCCGAGTGAAAGATTATATGTAAGCTGAGTGAGGAAGAGCTTGTACTCCCGAGTAAAAAGATCCTAAGTAATGGAGTGGTTTGGAATAGAATGTACTCTAAGCGTAGGATAATTATAATCCGAGTGATCAAATTGTAGTATGCCGAGTGAGTTAGCTGCTATTCCCCGAATGAATATAGGCCTGAGGATTTCCAAGTAAATGTAAGTATGAAATTCGAGTGAGATTCATTCACATGAGTTCCCCGAGAGAGAAACACTTAGACGGATTCTTAGGGAAGTTTCCTCCAATGACATCCTGGTGAGTAACTTAGTGGAAAGAATCTCGAGCGCATAGGCTTAACTGATTCCGAGTGAAAACGTGTATAAGCTCTGAGCGGGAAATATTCCGAGTGAGAGTCTATAGAATCCGAGTGAAAAGTCCCCTACTTACCGGGCGAATCTAGTATGTACCTTGGTGGATAAATATAAGAGACTATGTTATAGAAGGTAGGCGTGGGAGTCGATCCCCGAGTGTTGGAACCCCTCATACCGAGTTGCCTTAGGAGTGAATCCCGAGTGGACTTAGTCGTTTACCGAATGTATGGATGTGTCGATGCCGAGTGAAGGATTAGCTGAGTGAGACTCCTCGCTTCAGCGAATGGAGGATTTGCTCCAGCGAATGTGGGTCGCTGGAAGGCGTCATCGCGGTATCGCTCGGGCGAGTTGGGCGTCTCGCCCAGGCGGATTCGTGCTTCGCTTGAGCAAGTGTACGCTGTGTGGTGGTCCGCTCAGGCGCTGTCTGTGTTTCCGTGTGAATGGTTTTTAATTCCCTTGCGTTCCTTTTCTCTTTCTTCTTGGCCATGGGACCAGCTCTCATATCTTCATATATGGGAGTGTTTTATTAAGGATCCAGGTTATTTCCCAATTAATTCGTGAAAATTTTTCCCCCTAAAATTTAGGATGTTACATATGTCTTGATAAGAGTCAACCTTCTAGTATCCTAAAGCCTAGCAGACTTATCAAGAGAGCCAGTAAAGAAATGTGAACCATCGGCTGATTTAGCGAGTGACGTAACAGTCTTCTTATTTCTAGCTCCTGGTAATGAGGACACACTAAGGGAGGACCCTCACACTACCCTAAAGAAAGGACTTGAAGCTTATAAGGGTCCCCTCACAAGGGCTAAGACCAAAAAGGCCAAAGAGAACATTCACCAAGCCTTATCCTCCTTCCTCTCTTTTAGTGGGCCTAAACCCAATGAAGACTCCTTGATCTACTTATATGTCACTTGTAATATACTTCTTAGTTAGATTCTCTAGGCTTATAGGTTTTATTTGGGCCTTGCAAGGTCAAATGGGCAACTTTAGGGCCATGTACTCTTACCTTGGGCCATGTATAGGCCATACTCTTCTCTATTAGCACCATTGGGCCTAGGAATCATGGAGAGACCCATTTAGAGTTCCCTTGGCCGACTTGCTCCAAGCCCTATATAAGGAGCTCTCCTTTTGTTTTTTGACACACATTAATGCATTTGAGAAATTTCCACTTCAAAGTGAGTTCTTAGTGAGAGAAACTCTCCCTTCTCTCTAGGTTAGAGAAAGCTCTAGCAAGCTCACATCCAAAGGGATTCCTCCCTCCTTGGTGGCGAGTTCCAAGGGAGTTATCTCCTCTTGGAGTGGCCTCCCCTTCACCTACAACATTCCATCTCACATCCTGCCCTTTCTCTTTCCACTTCCATCCTTTTTCCTTACTCTTTCCCTTCACCATTTTGTTAAAGTCTTAGGTTTTCCTCCCTTCTTTATTCAGTTTCTAGTTGGCAAGGGTCATCAACAATGGCTTTTGGAGGTTAGAAGAAGAGAAGTTCCCTAGATCCACCATTCTTCAAGAAGTTAGAAGAAGTGCCTACATCACCTGGACTGACTTTTTATTTATCTCCAGCTCCGAGTGTCGAAGTTTATTTCATCACATAATGCGTAGAGCTCGAGACCTCAACTATTTTGATGAGCACCTGGAATTTTACTTTGGGCACACCAAACACACCAACATTCTTTAATATTGGTAAAATAATATGGAAGGATGTTTATGATATACGCGGTAGCTTATCAGATTTAAGAGGTTTTTCTGTTTTATGTTAATCTTATATTTGTTTTACGATTTTACTAGATGTTGAGGAATAGCAATTTGCATTGAGGAAATAGTATAAAATCTTGATAATGATCGGTACATTACTCTTTTGATACAAAGATTTTTTTATCAAAAGAGTGTAACAATGGCCCATACTACTTAAGGAATAGCAATAGTATCTGTTTCATTATTACAAGTTCATAGTGAGTCTTCATAGTGACATTACAAGTGTACACATCCAAACTGCCATGTTAAAAAGCCACTGCAGTAGTCAAACAAAAGGTATATTTCATTCAACCACGGGTATGCCATAAACTTCAGGATCATACTTCAAAATATATATAATATACTTATAGCTATATTAATTAGTTCTAGAAGTAATGTGGAAGCAACACGCGTATTCTGCACAAATTCATGAATATATGATAAGGTCATATATAATAAATTGTTTCATTAAATTGAAGTCTCTTAATTTTAAGTGGATATAGTGTAGTATGGCCTATTCTTTTCTGTTGAAATGAGTCAATCTCTTAGCCTTATTCTTTCATTCCCAAATTCAATATATATAAGGCTACTACAGTGAAAAAGTAATTCCAATAGGAAGGATGTAAAGGGAAAAATTGACGCTTTCACGAGAGTAGTTGCCATCGTAACATACATAAGTAAACAAGTGGAATTATCTGGAAGGAATTTTGGTATCAGAAAGTTT
Source organism: Clitoria ternatea (assembly GCA_037962975.1). Lineage (NCBI taxonomy): Eukaryota > Viridiplantae > Streptophyta > Magnoliopsida > Fabales > Fabaceae > Clitoria > Clitoria ternatea. The sequence goes on from CM075671.1 coordinate 179,110,185, forward strand.
TAAAGAATTAATGAAAATTAAAAACACAGAGGTACTTATCTAGAAAGAGTGCGAGCCATAGAGTTCCAGGATATGATTTTTTAAGTGACCTAGATGCTGGGTTGGTGATGAAGTATATATTGGCAGGAATGATGTGGGTATAGATCTCCTTGTGTTTGTGGAACTGATTAGAACCATAGCTTTTTAGGATTAGGGTTTTGAAGGTTGAGGTGTAGGATCCGTTTTACCGGGGGTGGGCGCCAAAATGTTCACACAAAGAGCGATAGCACAAAACCCTAAAGAATTCCCCTAGGGATCAAGTATATTATTTCTCAATATGGGTCACTTAGGTTACAATGTGAGCCTATAGGCCGTATTTATATACTTGTAAAAAGGGAAATCTAGGCCCAAGTCCAATAAGGGAGATAACCACTTCTGGTGGGATAATGGAGAATTGTTATCTGCTAAAATAAAGGGATGAGGAGGTATCGTGGGGCCCCCACTGACCCAGGAGGGAACAATTGGGAATAGGTAAAGATTAAAAATATAAAATAAATGGTGAACATTTACAAATCGGTGGTATTTTATATTTTATCTCTTTCTACAAATGAACTTCTAAATAGAAATTTTCAAAAGTTTTATAATCTTTTAACTATTTATTTTTTAAACTCTACTATGTCATTTTATTACAATATAATTATAGACTTGTTAGAATTTATGTTTTCTATATTTAAAATTTATATACATTTAATAAAAATAGAAACATTTATTAACTTTAGTTATATACAAAAGTCATTTTTAAATTGGTTATGTAACATCTCAATTCTGAAGCTAATTACCGAATGAAAATTAAACGATAAAAACCTGAATGCAAAGTAAAGAATTAATTGTTAATCATAATCAATATAGCTTGTGAGTTAGTGACAAGCTGATTGGACTTAGTTGGTGGAATATGGCTGTTTGTGAGTGGCGGAAGGTGTGAGTGGACTGCGACTCACGCTTTCCCATCCCACTCCTTCCCCTCGCATGTGTATATATATATGCGTACCCTGTATTACCGTGTGTGCAAAAACTTCTCCCACTACTTCATTCTCTCTTTTCTTCTTCGTCTCTATCTTCTTTTCCTCCCCTGTTTTTGTTCTTCACGATGACAGTGCGGGAAGAAGGTCAGAGCCCTCCAACTGGTGAAGGACGATCGTTGAGGCAGAGGAAGAACAACGCTTTATTCCAGAACCGAGTACGGAGTACGACGGGGCGAAGGAAGGCTGAACGAATCGGAAGAAGGGCGTCGGATCCAACGACGAGAGCAGAAAAGCTTCTTGAGGTTCCCTCTGAAGGTAGGGGGCGCTTGCATATCAAATGCATGGTCCACGAACGGTACCGGATGAATGTACTGCTTGAGTGTGTGCATGTGTTTATGATGACAGGATCTTGTGCATGATTGTTGGTTTTGGATTCTGTGTGTTTTACAATGGTTATATAGTAGTTGCATGCAATCAAGATGGTGGTAATGTGGACTGTTAGCCTTTGATAATGACGTATGAAATGCATGGTTCCATCTTTGTTAACACTGTGAAATATGAATGTGTGCTCGTTAGTTGATTTGTCAAATGCTATTACTTGATTGCCCGATTGTTGTGCATATTGGTATAACTGATAAAGTAAATGTAAAGGTTATCTTGAATCTGTTCTACTTATGGTTATGAAGGAGGTATCGGTTGTGTGATGGTGCTTACTGGAAAATGCATTAGCTGTATGTGTAAGAGTGGGGTGACCCATGGAAGGTCATGAGCCCGAGGGAATGACTTCCAGCTACAGACCTTGGCTAGATCCCGAGAGAGCTCGTGGTAGCCGTAGGAGCTAGAGAGGAGTCTCGAGACGCTTATGGGAGGCCGGTACCACACGGGAAGAGTTGAGGGACGAGGGGCCAGTAGAAGGGAAACTGTAACTGAAAGTCATCACTCGAGTCGGATCCGTAGGCATGCATGTAGATATGAGGTTGATTAGAACAGTACGCATAGCATGTGTTGAGTGTTATGAATGATTTCCGAGTGTGTGGACATTTGTATGTGTTGTATGTGTGCCATAGATAATATTCTGCTTCCCTAATCTTAATTGACTTGAAAACGATTGAATGAAGTGAGTATGTGTATTGGCACTGATACCGAGTCCTTGATTGTCATTTTACCTGTGAAAGCTCACCCCTGCAGTGGCTACATTTTTAGTGAACATCTCTCGGAATGAAGGATGAAGGAGGAGCTGAGTGTAGAACAAAACAGCCGAGTGCTTTTGAATATATGTGTATATGTATATACCGTGTGTAAGGTCCTGTTAAGCCTTGGCCGGCTCATGTTTTGGTTTTAGTCTTTACGTTAGAACTCGAACAGCTTTGGGTAACAGAAGTCATGATGAAACTCTTGTAATTATTTGAATGCTTTCTTTTATATATATGTTGTGTATTCTTCTATACTGTGAGTGATGTCCGAGCGGTGAATATGGATGCATGAGTATGTCTTACGAGCGTAGGAGGTTAGTGTGTTTATGGGTGGTTATGAATCTGAGTGATTCCGAGTGAAAGATTATATGTAAGCCGAGTGAGGAAGAGCTTGTACTCCCGAGTGAAAAGATCCTAAGTGATCCCCCGTCTGAAGGAGGAGTTAATGGAGTGGTTTGGAATGGAATATACTCTAAGCGTAGGATAATTATAATCCGAGTGATCAAATTGTAGTATGCCGAGTGAGTTAGCTGCTATTCCCCGAATGAATATAGGCCTGAGGATTTCCGAGTAAATGTAAGTATGAAATTCGAGTGAGATTCATTCACATGAGTTCCCCGAGAGAGAAACACTTAGACGGATTCTTAGGGAAGTTTCCTCCAATGACATCCTGGTGAGTAACTTAGTGGAAAGAATCTCGAGCGCATAGGCTTAACTGATTCCGAGTGAAAACGTGTATAAGCTCTGAGCGGGAAATATTTCGAGTGAGAGTCTATAGAATCCGAGTGGAAAGTCCCCTACTTACCGGGCAAATCTAGTATGTACCTTGGTGGATAAATATAAGAGACTATGTTATAGAAGGTAGGCGTGGGAGTCGATCCCCGAGTGTCGGAACCCCTCATACCGAGTTGCCTTAGGAGTGAATCCCGAGTGGACTTAGTCGTTTACCGAATGTATGGATGTGTCGATGCCGAGTGAAGGATTAGCTCAGTGAGACTCCTTGCTTCAGCGAATGGAGGATTTGCTCCAGCGAATGTGGGTCGCTGGAAGGCGTCGTCGCGGTATCGCTCGGGCGAGTTGGGCGTCTCGCCCAGGCGGATTCGTGCTTCGCTTGAGCAAGTGTACGCTGTGTGGTGGTCCACTCAGGCGTTGTCTGTGTTTCCGTGTGAATGGTTTTTAATTCCCTTGCCTTCCTTTTCTCTTTCTTCTTGGCCATGGGACCAGCTCTCATATCTTCATATATGGGAGTGTTTTATTAAGGATCCGGGTTATTTCCTAATTAATTCGCGAAAATTTTTCCCCCTAAAATTTAGGATGTTACATTTTGGTATCAGAGCGGACCGAAAGGTCCAAGGCCAAGGTATGCTTACCGAGTGTAAGTGGTTGCGTGCTTTCTAACTGAATGGTCATTATTGTTGTGATATTGGTTGAACCTGATTGATATTGGCTTATGGATAGGAGGGTGTTTCCCCTCCTGGTCCTATTGATTGTATAATATATATAGAGATAGCATGATGTGCTAAGTCATTGAACATTAGGCTGAAATCCGAATGGTAACGAGTGGCTCAGTATACTTATCCTTGAATGTTAATTTCAGGATAAGGGATGACGCATCGCCAAAGCATGGAGGCTATAGCCACAGCATTCCAACGCTTTGCAGACGTGTTTGAGAGGCAAGGCCAGACTCGAGCTGAGGATGGCCACGTGCTGGACCGCTTCCTGAAGAGGAAGCCGAGTGAGTTTCAGGGAGGACGTAACCCGGATGCAGCTTTTAAATGGACTCAGGAGCTGGAAAGGATTTTTGGGGGTCTTTATTGTATCGAGGCCCAAAAGGTGGAATGTGTAGTGTATATGCTGCGGGATAAAGCGTAGAACTGGTGGAAGATAGCCAGAAACCGATTCCCTGATGATGATGCTCAGCTGACATGGAACGATTTTAAGACATGCTTCTTAGAGAAGTACTTCCCTGACACAGTGAGGAGTCGGAAGGAGTTGGAGTTTATGGAGTTGAAGCAGGGCTCCATGATTGTGGAAGAGTATGCGACTAGGTTCGAAGAATTGTGCCTATTCTACCCACCTTTTCAACAACCAGGGACGAAGAGCTCCAAGTGCCTTAAATTTGAAAATGGGTTGAGATCGGATATTAAGAGGGCCTGCAGATATCAAGAGATCAGGAGTTTTCCTGCATTAGTGAACAAATGTAGAATATTTAAGGAAGATGACAAGGCCCACTCGGGCCAGAGCAGCAGAGCCAACCAGTATTTGAGGCCTCAGCAGTCACGTTTCAAGAGGCCAGGAAACGTAGTAAGGAATGAACACTTCACTAGATATCAGGATCGCGGTGACCGAGGGAGACAGATGAGTGGATGACCCAGGTATGGCAAGTGTTTTAAATGTGGTGGCGACCACTTTGCTCAGAGTTGCAATGGTACCGATGTTAAGTGTTTTCACTGCGGGAATAAGGGGCACATTCGCCCTGACTGCCCCCAGCTCCGTCAAACAAATGCTAGTGTGCGTCAAGGAGGGTTCCAGGTGAAGAGCAATAGGAATGATGGACAAAGCTCTCGGGGAGGAAACAACAGAGCTAGAGTGAATATGATGGTTGCCCCAAATAACCGGAGGAGAAACGCCGATCAACCAGCTGCTGGAAGAGTCTACGCAATCAACACAGAGGATGTCGTACAAGCAAATGACTTAGTGCAATGTAAGTGCTCACTCGATAGATACACACTTAGTGTAGTTTTTGATTCGGGAGCCACCCACTCCTTCATAGCTGATGATTGTGTAAAACGTTTGAAATTACCGACCGTGGAAATGGATCGGATTTTGGAAGTAGCCAATCCGACTGGTCCTATGGTACTGTGTAACATCCTAATTATTTGCAACTAATAAGTCCCAAAATATGAGAAAATTTTTCACAAAAACAGTCACGTAACATTTGATGTAGAAGAGAGCAGGCAATGGGGAAAAACTAAGAACATTCACGCGCATAAGGCAACCTACAGGGAAGCCAAAAACTGAGGCCGGCTCGATGGGTTTATCGTAACGCACCAACACTAGGGCGGATTGCACAACACCGTCCAGGCGGAGTATGGTAATGCAGCAGCGGATAGAGGAGATTTCGCAATGAGGCTTCCCTTCGAGTAATGCTGGTTACTCAACAGGAGGAATAAATAAGGGAAATATGTTAATACATTCACACGCGTAGCTTTCGGTGGAAGGCGGAGTAGAATCATCCTACTTGGCTAGGCGGGGTATATTTATCTTGGGCGGGCTGTCCTAGTTACTTGGGCGAGGTATGACGCCGTCTAACGAAATCTACATAACGTCTTTTTAACACAACTACAAGGTAATTTCCTCCATCGGGTCTGGACAAGGGTTCACTAAGTAAATCCTCACACTCGCATTTTACTCAGAAAACGAGAAGTTACAGGGTACATATACGATAGTAGGTTGTGGAGAAAGGAGGAGTCTGAACCTGTTCTGCCCAACTCAATTAATTATGACAACGCCTGGGCGGACTCAGCCATCACGCCCAGATCAGGAGTCAACACCGGGATCTCATTCTAATAACTACATCGCCTCAGCGCGAATCCTTACGCCTGGGAGAATTGCTCCCATACTTCGGGCGGGGTACGGCTCCGCCCAACGTATCCGACATAAGTTTTCCTAATACAATTCTCAATTTACTCTGACTTGGCTATAGCCTGCTCAATCATACTGTCCCTGCGTATCTATTAAGCACGTTTATAAAACAAGGCAGCACATAGCATCACGCACACCAAAACCATACATCTATATACATACATAAAAGTGTATATTAATATTTACAATGCAAAATCAGACTTCTACTTGTTCATAAAGTTCTATTCATCACAAAACATTAACATCCGGTATGAGCCAGTCCGGGCTTCGTCTAACAACGCCTTAATTAAACCTTCGAAATGCATCAGCACTCCGCCCAGCATTCCAGCTCTGCTTCTGATCCTCCTCACGGGAGACATTCACTGAAAATGGCCACTGCAGGGGTGAGCTTTTACATGTAAAATGATACTCACAGACTCGGTATCAGCGTCAGTACGCGCTCCTGCTATCATTCAACCTTTCTCAAGTAACCAAATTCATACAATTCAAACAACATTCATGACACTCATAATTCACAGAGTTTATTCCACATTTAAATACATATATTCATGCATTCAAACTCATACACATGCACATATATATATATTTATACATCACACAATCAGCCTTATTTCTATATGCATGTCTGCGGATCCGACTCGGGTAAAGACTCTCAGTTACAGCCCCCTTTTTCTTTTGGCCCCTCGTCCCTCAGCTCTTACCAGGTGGCACCGGCCTCCCACGGCGTCTCGAGACTCTCTTCTCTAGCTCCAACGGCTACCACGAGCTCTATTGGGATCTAGCCAGGGTTGGTAACTGGAAGTCATTTCCCTTGGGGTTCTTGACCTTCCATGGGTCACCCCACTCTTACTCATGCAACTAACACATTCATTATTACACATCATTGCGCCATGAACACCTTACCGTGGTCATTAAGTAAGAATGAATATCCTCCACTACTCGTCTTCATTCAATCAGTCACACCAGCGCATATTACAATCGGTCATCAGACTAACAACATTGAGCAATCCAAATAAGAACATGCACATACATACTTTTCATAGTGACAACAAAATAGATCCATCATTATCATCCACGAGCAGACTACGCCATCGCCACGAAGATCACTATCGGAATCTCAAATCATGCATCAGTTTTAGTAATTGTGAATACATGCACACATGCACAGCATCAGTTCTAATAATTATAAAAACATGCACACACACACCCGCATTCAGCAATACATTCATCCGGTACCGTTCTTAGACCATGCATTCGACATGCAAGCGCCCCCTACCTTTAGAAGAATCCTCAGAAACCTTTTTCGTTCTTGTTGTTGGGTCCGATGTCCTTCTCCTGGTTCGTCCGGTCTTCCTTGGCTTTGTTGTACCCTGCGCCTGATTCTGGGATGAAGTGTGATCCGTTCTCCAGTACTGTAACCCAGACCTCCAGGAGCGAAGAGTAAGATAGAAGAAGAAGAAGAAGAAGAATGGAGACGAAGAGAGGAAGTAGAGGATGAAGTGACGGAGGAGGGAGTCTGAAGAAATAGCAAGTGCGTTTCTCTGCCAAGGGCTCACGCTTATATATATATATATATGTGCGTACATGCGCATAACTAAGAAAAGAGTGGGATGGGAGAGTGTGTGCTGCAGCAGCCACGTGCACTCCACCCCATCCCTGACCAGCACCATTTTTTGTACTTTAATAGCTTAAACCCACTTAGTTAAATGCAATTAACAGTTATTTCTAGTTGAAATCAAGTCTTAATGGTTTATTCTTCATTCAGCATTTAATTTCAAAACTGGGATGTTACAGTTCTCCCCCACTGAAAAAGAATTTCGTCCCCGAAATTCAGTCGGTACTTACGTAGGTAAACAATTCGGGGTACTGCTGTCGCATGGCGTCTTCGCGTTCCCACGTGTAGCAGGTGATCTTGCCTTGCTGCCACTCCACCTTAACCAGCCTTACGTTCTTGTTCCTTAAGCGCTTTACCGATTGATCCACGATCCCAACCGGTGTAGTCACAGTGGTTAGGTCTTCCTTAATTTCTACCTCGTCGTCAGGCATCGTGTGGCTGGGGTCATGCAAATACTTCCTTAGTTGAGACACGTGAAATACGTTGTGCAATCGGGACAAGTGAGTTGGCAACGCGAGGCGGTATGCCGCGGGGCCAATCCGTTCTACTACCTCATAAGGTCCGATGTAGCGAGGGCTTAACTTTCCACTTTTTAAGGCTCGTCCAACTCCTTTACTCGGAGAGGTTCTCAGAAACACTCGATCTCCGACTTGAAATTCCAATAGCTTGATGCGTTTGTCATGGTAGCTCTTCTGCCTGTCTTGTGATGCTTTCATCTTCTCCCTTATTACTCGGATCTGTTCTGTGGTTTGCTTCACGATGTCTGGTCCCAGTAATAGACTTTCACCCGTTTCCGACCAGCAGAGTGGGGTTCGGCATCTACGCCCATATAATGCCTCGTAAGGTGCCATGCCAATGCTGTGATGATGGCTGTTGTTGTACGTAAACTCGATCAAGGGAAGGTACTGCTCCCAGTCCCCACCGTACTCTAACACACACGCTCTCAATAAGTCTTCTAGACTCTGAATTGTTCGCTCGGATTGTCCATCCGATTGGGGGTGGTAGGCAGAACTAAGCCAAAGCTTCGTCCCCAATTCTTGATGCATGCTGGTCCAAAATCTGGACGTAAATCTAGGGTCCCTATCCGATACGATGGAAGTAGGTATGCCATGCAATCGAATAACTTCTTGAATGTAGATTCGAGCCAATTTATGCAATGGGTACTTCATATTTACAGGTAAGAAGTGTGCACTCTTCGTCAATCTGTCAACAATGACCCAAATGGCATCATGGCCCGCTCGGTTTTTGGGTAATCCCATGATAAAATCCATCGCAATTGAGTCCCATTTCCACACGGGGATCTCTAGAGGCTGCATTGCACCGTACGGTTTTTGGTGCTCTACCTTCGATTTCTGACAAGTGATACACCGGGCCACGTACTCCGCCACATCCTTCTTTAGTCCGGGCCACCAGAACTGTCTTCTCAAGTCGTGGTACATCTTCGTGGTTCCTGGGTGAATGCTGAGTAGGCTTTTGTGGGCTTCATCAAGCACCATTCTTCTCAATCTCCCTTCACTTGGTATGTATATTCTATTCCTCACCCGGAAGATCCCATCTGACCCTTCTGCCAAGGATAAATCCTTTCCTTTAGCCTGAATTTCCTTCATTTCAGCTAGGTAAGAGTCCGCCTGTTGCTGCTCGTACACGGATTTTAAGAATTCGTTGGCAATCCTCAACGTACCGATTGTCATCTTCTGAGAGGAAGGGGCGTCAACATGCAAGTTCATGTCTCGGAACCGCTCCAACAACTCAACTTCTTTTGCCATCATGGCGGCTATGTGGAGGGATTTTCGGCTCAATGCGTCTGCTACGACATTCGCCTTACCTGGGTGGTATTTCAACTCGAAATCATAGTCCTTCAAAAACTCAATCCATCTTCTCTGCCTCATGTTCAGCTCCTTTTGGTCGAATAGGTATTTAAGGCTCTTATGATCGCTGTACACTTCAAATTTGGATCCGTACAAGTAATGCCTCCAGATTTTTAATGCAAAAACTACTGCTGCCAACTCCAAGTCATGGGTCGGATAATGTTGTTCGTGGGGTCTCAATTGTCGAGAGGCGTATGCTATCACTCGATCCTTCTGCATGAGTACACTTCCTAATCCGAGTCCGGACGCGTCACAATAGACCACGAAGCTTTCTCGTAACTCAGGTAATGCCAACACCGGAGCAGTTGTCAACTTATTCTTCAGCTCTTGGAAGCTGCTCTCACACTCCGGACTCCACACAAAAGGAACGTTCTTCCGAGTCAATTTGGTCAGAGGTAATGCCAACCTAGAAAAACCTTCGATGAACCTTCTATAATAACCTGCCAAGCCCATAAAACTCCTTATTTCCGAGATCGATCTGGGCCTCTCCCACGCTATTACAGCAGCTACCTTCGCAGGATCCACCGAGACGCCTCGCTTGGAGATCACATGCCCGAGGAAGTGGATCTCATCCATCCAAAATTCGCACTTTGAAAGCTTTGCAAACAATTGCTTCTCCTTCAATACTTGGAGTACCGTCCTGAGATGTCCTTCATGCTCCTCTGATGTCTTAGAATAAACTAGAATATCATCGATGAAGACAACGACAAACCGATCTAAGAAGGAATGGAATATGCTGTTCATGTAATTCATGAAAACAGCAGGGGCGTTTGTCACACCGAACGGCATCACTACATACTCATAGTGACCATACCTGGTCCTAAAGGCAGTTTTAGGAATGTCCGAGTCCTTCACTCGGATTTGGTGATATCCTGATCGTAAGTCGATTTTCGAGAAGACTGAGGCTCCACGCAGCTGGTCAATTAAATCATCAATTCTAGGCAGTGGGTATCGATTCTTAATTGTGAGCTTGTTAAGCTGTCGATAATCTATACAAAGTCTCATGCTGCCATCCTTCTTCTTAACAAGTAGCACAGGTGCGCCCCATGGTGACACGCTTGGTTTAATGAACTGCTTCTCAAGTAACTCATCCACTTGTTTCTTCAATTCTACCAATTCAGTTGAGGACATTCTGTAGGGTGCACTGGAGACCGGTTCGGCTCCAGGGATCAAGTCTATAGAGAATTCAACTTCTCTATGGGGAGGTACACTCGGGACGTCCTCTGGGAACACTTCTGGGAATTCGCAGACAACCGGAATTTCGTTCACTAGGGGCTCATTCTCATCTTTGGTTAGACAAAGCATCATAAATAGTTGGGTTATACCTAGTGCCGTGCCATCTTCAGTGAGTTGTTTTGGGAAAACTATCTCTCGGTTTCTACAATCTACTAATACCTTATTGGCTGAAAGCCAATCTATTCCAAGCACAATATCAAGACCCTTTAAGGGCATGCAAATCAGATCGAAGGTGAAACTCCGATCATACAACTCAAATGCCACATTTTTACATATTAACGATGTGAACACACTAGGGCCAGTGGGGCTGGCCACTTCTAAAGTCCGGTTCATAGACACAGTTGGTAGCTTCAACCGTTTCACGCACTCATCAGCTATAAAAGAATGGGTTGCTCCCGAATCGAAAACAACATTAAGCATATTCGTTCCAAGTGAGCACTTACATTGTACTAGATCGTTTGCTGGTGCAACATCCTCTGCATTGATGGTGTAGATCCTTCCTGTCGTTGTTGGGCCGGTGTTCCTTTCTCGGCTGTTCGGGGTACGCATCATATTTCCTCTGGTTCCGTTGCCTCTGCCACCAGGTCGTTGGTTATCATTCACTCTGGTTCGATCTTGAAATCCTCCTTGACGCACATTGGTGTTTGCCTGGCGGAGTTGGGGGCAGTCGGGGCGAACGTGTCCCTTCTCTCCGCAGTGGTAGCATTTAACATTTGTATCATTGCATTCCTTAGCAAAATGATCACCGCCACATTTAAAGCATCCGCCATACCTTGGTCGCCCACTCATCTGTCTCCCTCGGTCATTTTGGTTCTGATATCTGGTGAAGGGTTCATTCCTCCTCACGTTCCCTGGCCTCTTGAAACGTGATTGCTGAGGCCTCAAGTGCTGGTTAGCTCTGCTGCACTGGCCCGAATGGGCCCTGTCATCCTCTTCGAATATTCTACACTTGTTCACTAAGGCAGGGAAACTCCGGATTTCATGGTATCTGCAGGCCCTCTTAATATCCGATCTCAGTCCGTTCTCAAACTTAAGACACTTGGAGTGCTCCGTTCCTGGCTGCTGGAAGGGCGGATAGAATAGGCACAATTCCTCAAATCTGGTCGCGTATTCTTCCACAGTCATGGAGCCCTGTTTTAACTCCATAAACTCCAGCTCTTTCCGACTCCTCACTGTGTCGGGAAAGTATTTGTCCAAGAAGCAGGCCTTGAAATCGTCCCACGTCAGTTGATTATCGTCTTCGGGGAATTGGCTTCTAGCTATTTTCCACCAATTCTCCGCTTCATCTCGCAGCATATACACTGCGCATTCCACCTTCTGGGCTTCGGTACATCGAAGACCCCTAAAAATTCTCTCTAATTCCTGAGTCCACTTGAACGCCGCCTCAGGGTTCCGTCCTCCTAAGAACTCACTCGGCTTCCTCTTCAGGAAGCGGTCCAGCACATGGCCATCCTCAGGTTGAGTTTGGCCTTGCCTTTCAAACACATCAGCAAAGCGTTGGAATGCTGTGGCTATAGCCTCCATACTTTGACGATGCGCCATTTCTTATCCTGAAATCGGCATTTAAGGATAAGTATACGGAGCCACTTACTACCGATCTAGTTATTAGTCCAATAATTAATAACTTAGCACATTATGTCATTCGCCTAAGTCATACACACAATCGGACCAGGGGAAAACAACCCCTTGTCGTCAAGACAATCATCAATCAAGTCAACCAGCATCAGAACAATTTCAACCATTCAATCAAAAAGACACAAACACCACCGCTTACACTTGGTAAGCATACTTTGGCCTTGGACTTTTCGGTCCGCTCTGATACCAAAATGTAACATCCTAATTATTTGCAACTAATAAGTCCCAAAATATGAGAAAATTTTTCACAAAAACAGTCACGTAACATTTGATGTAGAAGAGAGCAGGCAATGGGGAAAAACTAAGAACATTCACGCGCATAAGGCAACCTACAGGGAAGCCAAAAACTGAGGCCGGCTCGATGGGTTTATCGTAACGCACCAACACTAGGGCGGATTGCACAACACCGTCCAGGCGGAGTATGGTAATGCAGCAGCGGATAGAGGAGATTTCGCAATGAGGCTTCCCTTCGAGTAATGCTGGTTACTTAACAGGAGGAATAAATAAGGGAAATATGTTAATACATTCACACGCGTAGCTTTCGGTGGAAGGCGGAGTAGAATCATCCTACTTGGCTAGGCGGGGTATATTTATCTTGGGCGGGCTGTCCTAGTTACTTGGGCGAGGTATGACGCCGTCTAACGAAATCTACATAACGTCTTTTTAACACAACTACAAGGTAATTTCCTCCATCGGGTCTGGACAAGGGTTCACTAAGTAAATCCTCACACTCGCATTTTACTTAGAAAACGAGAAGTTACAGGGTATATATACGATAGTAGGTTGTGGAGAAAGGAGGAGTCTGAACCTGTTCTGCCCAACTCAATTAATTATGACAACGCCTGGGCGGACTCAGCCATCACGCCCAGATCAGGAGTCAACACCGGGATCTCATTCTAATAACTACATCGCCTCAGCGCGAATCCTTACGCCTGGGCGAATTGCTCCCATACTTCGGGCGGGGTACGGCTCCGCCCAACGTATCCGACATAAGTTTTCCTAATACAATTCTCAATTTACTCTGACTTGGCTATAGCCTGCTCAATCATACTGTCCCTGCGTATCTATTAAGCACGTTTATAAAACAAGGCAGCACATAGCATCACGCACACCAAAACCATACATCTATATACATACATAAAAGTGTATATTAATATTTACAATGCAAAATCAGACTTCTACTTGTTCATAAAGTTCTATTCATCACAAAACATTAACATCCGGTATGAGCCAGTCCGGGCTTCGTCTAACAACGCCTTAATTAAACCTTCGAAATGCATCAGCACTCCGCCCAGCATTCCAGCTCTGCTTCTGATCCTCCTCACGGGAGACATTCACTGAAAATGGCCACTGCAGGGGTGAGCTTTTACATGTAAAATGATACTCACAGACTCGGTATCAGCGTCAGTACGCGCTCCTGCTATCATTCAACCTTTCTCAAGTAACCAAATTCATACAATTCAAACAACATTCATGACACTCATAATTCACAGAGTTTATTCCACATTTAAATACATATATTCATGCATTCAAACTCATACACATGCACATATATATATATTTATACATCACACAATCAGCCTTATTTCTATATGCATGTCTGCGGATCCGACTCGGGTAAAGACTCTCAGTTACAGCCCCCTTTTTCTTTTGGCCCCTCGTCCCTCAGCTCTTACCAGGTGGCACCGGCCTCCCACGGCGTCTCGAGACTCTCTTCTCTAGCTCCAACGGCTACCACAAGCTCTATTGGGATCTAGCCAGGGTTGGTAACTGGAAGTCATTTCCCTTGGGGTTCTTGACCTTCCATGGGTCACCCCACTCTTACTCATGCAACTAACACATTCATTATTACACATCATTGCGCCATGAACACCTTACCGTGGTCACTAAGTAAGAATGAATATCCTCCACTACTCGTCTTCATTCAATCAGTCACACCAGCGCGTATTACAATCGGTCATCAGACTAACAACATTGAGCAATCCAAATAAGAACATGCACATACATACTTTTCATAGTGACAACAAAATAGATCCATCATTATCATCCACGAGCAGACTACGCCATCGCCACGAAGATCACTATCGGAATCTCAAATCATGCATCAGTTTTAGTAATTGTGAATACATGCACACATGCACAGCATCAGTTCTAATAATTATAAAAACATGCACACACACACCCGCATTCAGTAATACATTCATCCGGTACCGTTCTTAGACCATGCATTCGACATGCAAGCGCCCCCTACCTTTAGAAGAATCCTCAGAAACCTTTTTCGTTCTTGTTGTTGGGTCCGATGTCCTTCTCCTGGTTCGTCCGGTCTTCCTTGGCTTTGTCGTACCCTGCGCCTGATTCTGGGATGAAGTGTGATCCGTTCTCCAGTACTGTAACCCAGACCTCCAGGAGCGAAGAGTAAGATAGAAGAAGAAGAAGAAGAAGAATGGAGACGAAGAGAGGAAGTAGAGGATGAAGTGACGGAGGAGGGAGTCTGAAGAAATAGCAAGTGCGTTTCTCTGCCAAGGGCTCACGCTTATATATATATATATGTGCGTACATGCGCATAACTAAGAAAAGAGTGGGATGGGAGAGTGTGTGCTGCAGCAGCCACGTGCACTCCACCCCATCCCTGACCAGCACCATTTTTTTGTACTTTAATAGCTTAAACCCACTTAGTTAAATGCAATTAACAGTTATTTCTAGTTGAAATCAAGTCTTAATGGTTTATTCTTCATTCAGCATTTAATTTCAAAACTGGGATGTTACATACTGACCTCATCAATGTGTAAAAAAGTGACGTTCGAGTTGTGCGATCGGAGTTTCACTTTCGACTTAGTGTGCATACTTTTGAAGGATCTTGATATCGTGCTCGGAGTAGATTGGCTTTCAGCCAACGAAGTGTTAGTAGATTGCAGAAACCGAAGGATAATCTTCCCGAGACAGTACCATGAGGACTGCACAGCACAAGGTATACCTCAATTGTTCATGATGCTTTGTCTAACCGAGGGTGAGAGTAAAACCCGAGTGAACAAAATCCCGATCGTCTGTGAATTTCCAGAAGTGTTCCCTGAAGACGTACCGAGTGTCCCTCCCAATAGAGAAGTCGAATTCTCTATAGACTTGATCCCTGGGGCCGAGCCAGTCTCCAGTGCACCTTATAGAATGTCCCCAACTGAATTAACAGAGTTGAAGAAGCAAGTAGATGAGTTACTCGGAAAGCAATTCATTAGGCCGAGTGTATCACCATGGGGCGCACCTGTGCTGCTTGTTAAGAAGAAGGATGGCAGCATGAGACTTTGTATAGACTACCGACAGCTGAACAAACTCACAATTAAGAATCGTTACCCGCTGCCCAGAATTGATGACTTAATTGACCAACTGCGTGGAGCCTCAGTCTTCTCAAAGATCGACCTGCGATCGGGATACCACCAAATCCGAGTGAAGGACTCGAATATCCCAAAGACTGCCTTTAGGACTCGGTATGGCCACTACGAGTATGTAGTGATGCCGTTCGGTGTGACGAATGCCCCTGCTGTCTTCATGAATTACATGAACAGCATATTCCACCCCTATTTAGACCGATTCATAGTTGTTTTCATTGATGACATCCTAGTCTATTCTAAGACTTCCGAGGAGCATGAAGAACACCTCCGAGTGGTACTCCAAGTGTTAAAGGAGAAGCAGTTATTTACGAAGCTTTCAAAATGCGAATTCTGGATGGATAAGATCCATTTCCTCGGACATGTGATTTCCGAGCAAGGTGTCTCAGTGGACCCTTCGAAGGTGACAGCTATAATGACATGGGAGAGACCCAAGTCGGTCTCGGAGATAAGGAGCTTTATGGGCCTGGCAGGCTATTATAGAAGATTCATTGAGGGTTTTTCTAAGTTGGCTTTGCCACTGATTAAATTGACTCGGAAAAACATTCCCTTCATATGGAGTCCCGAGTGTGAGGGAAGTTTCCGAGAGCTGAAGAACAAGTTGACGGCTGCACCAGTGCTGGCATTACCTGACTTGCAAGAGAGCTTCGTGGTTTATTGTGATGCATCAGGACTCGGATTAGGGTGCGTGCTAATGCAGAAGGACCGAGTGATAGCGTATGCCTCTCGGCAATTGAGACCACATGAGCAGCATTATCCGACCCACGATTTGGAGTTGGCAGCTGTGGTGTTCGCGTTAAAAATCTGGAGACATTATTTGTTCGGGTCCAGATTCGAAGTATACAGTGATCACAAGAGCCTCAAATACTTGTTCGATCAGAAGGAGCTGAATATGAGGCAGAGGAGATGGATGGAATTTCTAAAGGATTATGATTTCGAGTTAAAGTACCACCCGGGCAAGGCAAACGTTGTTGCCGACGCATTGAGTCGGAAATCTCTTCATATGGCAGTGATGATGGTGAAGGAGGTAGAACTATTGGAACAGTTCTGAGACATGAACTTGCATGTTGACACCCCCTCCTCTCAGAAAATGACGATCGGCACGCTGAGAATTGCCAATGACTTCTTGAAATCCGTGTACGAGCAGCAGCAGTCGGATTCCTACTTGACCGAGATGAAGGAGACTCAGACCAAAGGTAAGGATTTATCCTTGACTGAGAGAACGAATGGGGTTTTCCGAGTAAGAAACAGAATATACGTGTCGGGTGGAGGAGAATTATGGAGAATGGTGCTTGATGAGGCGCACAAGAGCTTGTTAAGTATCCACCCGGGAGCCACGAAGATGTACCATGACCTGAGAACACAGTTCTGGTGGCCCGGACTAAAGAAGGATGTGGCATAATACGTGGCTCGGTGTATCACCTGTCAAAAGTCGAAGGTCGAGCACCAGAAGCCGTATGGTGCATTGCAGCCCCTGGAGATTCCCGTGTGGAAATGGGACTCAATTGCTATGGACTTTGTCATGGGATTGCCTAAAAACCGAGCAGGCCATGATGCAATTTGGGTCATTATTGACCGACTGACGAAGAGTGCACACTTCCTGCCTGTGAACATGAAGTACCCGATGCATAGGTTAGCACGGATCTACATTCAAGAGATCGTCCGACTGCATGGTATACCGACTTCCATCGTATCAGATAGGGATCCTAGGTTCACGTCCCAGTTTTGGACCAGCCTGCATCAAGAAATGGGCACTAAACTTTGGCTTAGCTCTGCCTACCACCCCCAATCGGATGGACAATCCGAGTGAACGATTCAAAGCCTGGAGGACTTGTTAAGAGCGTGTGTGTTGGAGCATGGTGGAGAATGGGAGCAGTACCTTCCCTTGATTGAGTTTACGTACAATAACAGCCATCACAGCAGCATTGGAATGGCACCCTATGAAGCGTTGTATGGTCGAAGGTGCCGAACCCCGCTTTGCTAGTCAGAAATGGGTGAGAGTCTGCTATTGGGACCAGAGATTGTTAAGCAAACTTCAGAACAGATCTGAGTAATAAGAGAGAAGATGAAGGCATCTCAAGACAGGCAAAAGAGCTACTACGACGAGCGAACCAAACCATTAGAGTTTTCAGTCGGAGACAAGGTATTTTTAAGGACTTCACCGAGTAAAGGGGTCGGGCGAGCCTTGAAGAGCAGGAAGTTAAGCCCTCGATACATTGGACCTTATGAGGTGCTGGAACGAGTCGGCTCCATGGCATATCGTATAGCACTACCGACTCACTTATCTCGATTGCATCACGTGTTTCATGTGTCTCAACTAAGGAAGTATCTACATGACCCCAGCCACACAATGCCTGATGATGAAGTGGAAGTCAAGGAAGACCTGACCACTGTGACTACACCGATCAGAATCGTGGACCGATCGGTGAAGCGTTTGAGGAGCAAAAACATACAGCTGGTCGAAGTGGAGTGGCAACAAGGCAAGACTACCTCTCGTACCTGGGAACACGAAGACACCATGAGGCAGCAGTACCCCAAGTTATTTACTAAGGTGAGTTACCGACTGAATTTCGAGGACAAAATTCTTTTGAGTGGGGGAGAACTGTAACATCCCAATTCCGAAGTTAATTACCGAATGAAAATTAAACGATAAAAACCTGAATGCAAAGTAAAGAATTAATTGTTAATCATAATCAATATAGCTTGTGAGTTAGTGATAAGCTGATTGGACTTAGTTGGTGGAATATGGCTGTTTGTGAGTGGCGGAAGGTGTGAGTGGACTGCGACTCACGCTTTCCCATCCCACTCCTTCCCCTCGCATGCGTATATATACATGCGTACCCTGTATTACCGTGTGTGCAAAAACTTCTCCCACTACTTCATTCTCTCTTTTCTTCTTCGTCTCTATCTTCTTTTCCTCCCATGTTTTTGTTCTTCATGACGACAGTGCGGGAAGAAGGTCAGAACCCTCCAACTGGTGAAGGACGATCGTTAAGGCAGAGGAAGAACAACGCTTCATTCCAGAACCGAGTACAGAGTACGACGGGGCGAAGGAAGGCTGAACGAATCGGAAGAAGGGCATCGGATCCAACAACGAGAGCAGAAAAGCTTCTTGAGGTTCCCTCCGAAGGTAGGGGGCGCTTGCATGTCAAATGCATGGTCCACGAACGGTACCGGATGAATGTACTGCTTGAGTGTGTGCATGTGTTTATGACGACAGGATCTTATGCATGATTGTTGGTTTTGGATTCTGTGTGTTTTACAGTGGTTATATAGTAGTTGCATGCAATCAAGATGGTGGTAATGTGGACTGTTAGCCTTTGATAATGACGTATGAAATGCATGGTTCCATCTTTGTTAACACTGTGAAATATGAATGTGTGCTTGTTAGTTGATTTGTCAAATGCTATTACTTGATTGCCCGATTGTTGTGCATATTGGTATAACTGATAAAGTAAATGTAAAGGTTGTGTTGAATCTATTCTACTTATGGTTACGAAGGAGGTATCGGTTGTGTGATGGTGCTTACTGGAAAATGCATTAGCTGCATGTGTAAGAGTGGGGTGACCCGTGGAAGGTCATGAGCCCAAGGGAATGACTTCCAGCTACAGACCTTGGCTAGATCCCGAGAGAGCTCGTGGTAGCCGTAGGAGCTAGAGAGGAGTCTCGAGACGCCTATGGGAGGCCGGTACCACACGGGAAGAGTTGAGGGACGAGGGGCCAGTAGAAGGGAAACTGTAACTGAAAGTCATCACTCGAGTCAGATCCGCAGGCATGCATGTAGATAGGAGGTTGATTAGAACAGTACGCATAGCATGTGTTGAGTGTTATGAATGATTTCCGAGTGTGTGGACATTTGTATGTGTTGTATGTGTGCCATAGATAATATTCTGCTTCCCTAATCTTAATTGACTTGAAAACGATTGAATGAAGTGAGTATGTGTATTGGCACTGATACCGAGTCCTTGAATGTCATTTTACCTGTGAAAGCTCACCCCTGCAGTGGCTACATTTTCAGTGAACATCTCTCAGAATGAAGGATGAAGGAGGAGCTGAGTGTAGAACAAAACAGCCAAGTGCTTTTGAATATATGTGTATATGTATATACCGTGTGTAAGGTCCTGTTAAGCCTTGGCTGGCTCATGTTTTGGTTTTAGTCTTTACGTTAGAACTCGAACAGCTTCAGGTAACAGAAGTCATGATGAAACTCTTGTAATTATTTGAATGCTTTCATTTATATATATGTTGTGTATTCTTCTATACTGTGAGTGATGTCCGAGCGGTGAATATGGATGCATGAGTATGTCTTACGAGCGTAGGAGGTTAGTGTGTTTATGGGTGGTTATGAATCTGAGTGATTCCGAGTGAAAGATTATATGTAAGCCGAGTGAGGAAGAGCTTGTACTCCCGAGTGAAAAGATCCTAAGTGATCCCCCGTCTGAAGGAGGAGTTAATGGAGTGGTTTGGAATGGAATGTACTCTAAGCGTAGGATAATTATAATCCGAGTGATCAAGTTGTAGTATGCCGAGTGAGTTAGCTGTTATTCCCCGAATGAATATAGGCCTGAGGATTTCTGAGTAAATGTAAGTATGAAATTCGAGTGAGATTCATTCACATGAGTTCCCCGAGAGAGAAACACTTAGACGGATTCTTAGGGAAGTTTCCTCCAATGACATCCTGGTGAGTAACTTAGTGGAAAGAATCTCGAGCGCATAGGCTTAACTGATTCCGAGTGAAAACGTGTATAAGCTCCGAGCGGGAAATATTCTGAGTGAGAGTCTATAGAATCCGAGTGGAAAGTCCCCTACTTACCGGGCGAATCTAGTATGTACCTTGGTGGATAAATATAAGAGACTATGTTATAGAAGGTAGGCGTGGGAGTCGATCCCCGAGTGTTGGAACCCCTCATACCGAGTTGCCTTAGGAGTGAATCCCGAGTGGACTTAGTCATTTACCGAATGTATGGATGTGTCGATGCCGAGTGAAGGATTAGCTCAGTGAGACTCCTTGCTTCAGCGAATGGAGGATTCGCTCCAGCGAATGTGGGTCGCTGGAAGGCGTCGTCGCGGTATCGCTCAGGCGAGTTGGGCGTCTCACCCAGGCGGATTCGTGCTTCGCTTGAGCAAGTGTACGCTGTGTGGTGGTCCGCTCAGGCGCTGTCTGTGTTTCCGTGTGAATGGTTTTTAATTCCCTTGCCTTCCTTTTCTCTCTCTTCTTGGCCATGGGACCAGCTCTCATATCTTCATATATGGGAGTGTTTTATTAAGGATCCAGGTTATTTCCCAATTAATTCGCGAAAAATTTTCCCCCTAAAATTTAGGATGTTACAGGTTAACTAAAATAGCTATTAAAAAATTGGTTATGTACAATATGAGACGACCCCAAAAATAAGGGTAATTTTTTTACGATTTAAAAAGGAAAACAAAATAGGAAAAGAAATCATTCGTGAAGTGAATTTTTAACAAGTAACCCCAGACCATTTAAATAACCTATCTCAAATATGAAGATATGAGGAGGTGTAAAAATTCAATTATCCTTGGACAATAAATCTTAGGATCATCAACAAGGAATAACGGAAAACGTAATTTTATTTTGAGAGTTATGGAATTGTATGAAAGAGGTTTAAAGATACTCAATTTAATTGTTAAAAATGGCAAACATAATTGCAATATGATATGTGATGTTACCATGGCTCAATAGAACCCAAAATGCATTAAAATTCATGATCTTCCACCAAGAAAGCACCATGAATCGATTCAGGGACAGGATGAATCGATTCATGCATGCTCCAGGGCATAAAAATGTAAAAAATAGGTGAATGAATCGATATAGACCCCAAGGGAATCGATTCATGCGTGAATGCAAGCCCAACAGTGTGAAAATAGCTAGATGAATC
Source organism: Clitoria ternatea (assembly GCA_037962975.1). NCBI lineage: Eukaryota > Viridiplantae > Streptophyta > Magnoliopsida > Fabales > Fabaceae > Clitoria > Clitoria ternatea. Next base: position 179,131,655 of record CM075671.1, read on the forward strand.
GATTCCTGGTCAGGTGAATCGATTCATACATATGATCAAGCAAGGACAGTATGCTTCCAGGCCTCTGAATCAATTCAGAGATCATGGGAATTGATTCAAGCCCTGCGTATCAGGATCCTGTTGTAAATTATGCAGAAAAATGCATCTTTTCTAACTTCTAATACCACTAACTTTTTCATATCAAATCCATTGGTCACCAAATTTTGACATAAGCTGGAATATATTATTTGGGACGTGTAGCCACTGGCTGCACTCAAAAATTCATAAAAATGAAGGAGTTATGTGCATAAATGCGATTAACATGTTTTGAGGCATTTTGATGCAACTTAGGGGTCAATTCTCAATGGAATTGGCCCATTCTAGTTTCTGTAAATTAAAAATCATATATTTAAGCTATTGGAACCATCAAATTACATCCAAACCTCATGAATCACAATTTGACCCTATTAGTTCCTCACATATGCATAAATAGCCAAACTTAACTTCACATACAATCCATAAAAGTTTAGAATTCATGAAATACATCATCCATTCATTAATTTGGGCAATAAACCAGCACCACAATTGTCATCATACATCATCATGGTCATACTCAAAAATTAACCATACACATAAACGGTCTAATTTTCCTATATGACCTCCAAAATCATCATTCATCAATCCAAATACAAAATAAGCATAAATCCACATCATATGCTATACAAAATCAATTATTTGCCAGCCAAGGCACTTCCTATACAACCATTTACCTCTGCTACCAACATACACTTCAAAAGAGGTTTATGCATCAATGTCATGTAATACTTTGCATCCATATATAATCATTCATCTTTTCAATTATAATTATCACACTAATATACATATAAGCAAACCATCCCTATGCACCATAACAAAGTATAAGAGCATACACACAATCAAGTCCCTCAACACATTTGGACTATCACACATATCATCACCATACACAATATATTTCTTTGTATTCATATCCTTTATGTTGTCTTTAGTTATTTTCTCACCCAATCTCATCCATCACCATTTCTCATCACCTTTGGCATACCTCCTTGCTATATGCAAATGCTCTTAGGCTAATGCACATGAACAATGGAGTAATTAACAATTGCGGATCCGACTGTGGGAAAATAAACACCAAATTATGGGATTCAAGCATGATTATATAACCATACCCCTACTGCAGTAGTAAAAAATGTACATTTATCATCAAATTGCATGTATAATATTATGTTTTACAGGTACCAAACCGCATCGCCATCTTGCAACACTTGGCCATTTTCACCATGACCGCAGTACACCATAATCAACATAAAGTGTTACGGGCCAACCATGATTTACACCATGCCAACTGTGATCGATAGGACCACCGGGGACACCTGCTCATCAAGAGCCACCCCTCGCAAGGGTCAACCATATACGACTCCACGTAGCATAACATGTGCAGCTTCGTGACTTACACACCGAGTCACAGGGGAAAATAAGAATGCTCGTGTACTGAGCTGCCCTCCCACTAGTCTAACTAGGGGAATCCCCTGACATTCCAATACCGGCAGCTATGCAATATGCCATGAATGCAATGCAAATGCCAATCATATGCATTTTCACAACTAAGCATCATAATCATGCCACTCATCAACCATCATCATCATCAACATCACCACTCAAACTCTTGGTAGATTTTATTTTAATTAATCATTGCCATTGTTATACATTTCAATGTGGCATCACAACACTTTCATAAATCACAATACAAGTTCATCTTATATCAAATACAATGACTATACAATTTTCTTCATCAATAGCTAAGGCATTCTAAACATCCATATTCATTCTCATTCATCATCAAGAAGGACCATTCCATATTTATGGTGAATATAGACATAATTACATCATATCAAGGCATAACACTAGCCAAGCCATTTAACATCATCATTTAGCACACCATAAACATTCCAAATGCACAAAACACATTGCCAAGCATAATCATCATCATCATATTTAACAATCTCAAATTGTCAAAACCACACAAGCAAGGCAACATGCATATTGTTACATATGACAATCAAACACTACCCAATCCATGCATTTAGAATATAAAATTCCTCTCCTACCTCAAGAGAATAATTCTGAGCGATACGACGTTCCCGCCTCGTTGTTCGAAAAAGATCCTTCATTAACATACATGTAATTCTTAATCAATTGTCCTTCCAATGCACAATTTCAAGTTCTATATATTGATTATTACATTTACAATTTTTCTAACATGTATTAAACATGTCATGAACATCACTTTCCTTATTTTGTTAGGTTTCAGGAATTCCTTCCCATTAATCCATATTCTCTATACTCAAGGGCTAAAAAACAACCATTAATCCCAACATCCATAAGCATCACATAATTATTTCCAACTCAAAATCACCAAGACTTACATATTCTAATTTTAACACTTAGTGCATTTAACCTTTCTACCCAACTATTTTCTATTTCATTAATCTCACCTTAATCACCGTAGGTTAGGCATTCAAGTTTCATTAATATGCATTTATAACTTCACCCACCAAAGGGTTCATGCACCAATGGACATCAATCTCCATTTATGGCCATCCACCATCATTAATGCTCTCTAACATTATCAATAAATATTATTCCAACACATTTTCTTATACCCATCATTCAAATATCATATATCTCTTCTTAAAACATATTCTTGAATCCATATTTATCATTTTCCCTAATTTTCCAAAGCTAGGGTTCCATTAAAAATCCAACAAAACATCATAAATGCACATTATCTTCCACTACTTTTAAGCATTAATTTCATGTACCATGTTACATGCATATAAAATTTTGCATTTAAGCCATCCCACCATAGGGTTTCTGTAACATCCCAGATTTTAAGGAAATTAAATTTATTGGATGGCGATAACTAATTATTTAAGATCGGATAATTATGGGAGATGTTGTTAGACATTAGAGGTGAATTACCAGTAAATTAAGATTTACCAGAACCGAGTGAATTAACAGATGATGTGGGACCCACTTGATTTAATTAGATGTTTGATGGGTCTAGAATATTTAGAAAATTATTGTGGTTAAGATGGTATAGTTAGAATGATTTTTGGTGTCAAAGAAATAATTAATTGGACACAACATATGTTAATAAACGGGGAAAATACGAGTCAAATGGAATTAAAAGAAAATATAAATCCTCATCTTCTCCTTTCCACTTAACCGTAGCATCTTCCCCTCTCTCTTTTGGCCCTTTTATCCATTGGACAATGTAGAATTATTAACCATTGGTAAAAGCAACTTGATACACTCTTTTGCCCATTGGGTAATACCCAATTTACACTAAAATTTCTCTATCTTTCTCTTTATCACCGTGGGGTGCTTTCTCCCTTCATTCACTCTTCATTTCTCTTCTTCTTCATTTTCCCTTCATCCTAAAACCGTCCCGCACTCCTTCTTCTTCTATCTCTTACTAAAATCAAGAGTTAAGTTTGGAAATATGAGGCATCTATGGAGCTTGGGAGCTTGCATTGGTCATCTCCCTCTTCCTCACTTCATTTTCGTTTTGGTGGAGCTTAAGCTTGAGGTAAAGATTTCTTACCTCCACCTTGTTTTATTTATGGTTTTGGGTTGTTGAGTTGAAGATGGTGATGTTAGAACCCTTGTATGTGGGTGGAAATGGAAACCCTAGGCTTGAATGTTTGGAAATGAAACCCTTGATTTAGGGCTTTATGATTATATGAGATTTAAAGGTTGAGGAGGTCATTATGATAAAATAAAATGGATTGAAGATTGATAGAGATTGTTGATGGTTGTTGGGTGATTTTGGAGATGAAACCCTAAGTATTAATAATTTGGGGGTTTTGACCCACTTGATGATCTTGATGAGTGTTGGGTATAGTTAACCCTTTTGAGACTTAGAAGATCTTAGCTTTGGGGAAAGGAACTCCTGAAGCCTAACATAGGCATATGAATTTGGAAGTATAGACAAGTCTAGGACTTGATAATAAGTTAAGGGATGTGATGCCTTGTGATGGTTTATTGATTACATGTGTATGTGTAATTGTTGATAGGGTTGTATTCCAGGCGATGATGTGGAATGATCGATGTAAACGTGTGGCGGTTCTTCTCTCGAGGTAGGAGAGAAGTTTACATTTCAAATCGTATGAGTGAATTAATTGTTAATTATGTATATGTTGAACTCATGCAATGCCTTGCCATGAATGTCTTATATGACTAATTTGATGAAGTGATGAATGATGGCTTGGCTTATATTAATTATTATAAAAATGTATGTATATATATAATGTTAATGATAAGTGTTTGATGGTCCCTTGGTTGGACATAAAATCAGATGAGTATGAAAATCTATAAATGGATGAACTACATAAATTGTAGAAGATTGTTTTGAAGAGATTGTGTAGAAAAATGAAAGATGGAGTGATGTGGGTTATAGTTAAAACCTTCCTCTCGTAAAATTAAATAAGTAAGAGTGATTGATAAGTTGGAATGAGGATTTCCGAGTATGAACAGGTAGAAAGAGTTTTATATGCCTCATGTGATGTGTATGATGTATTGGTGGTGATTAAGTTGGCCTAGAATGAGGTTACATGTGTTAAGTTGTGAGAATTGCTGATTCTGCATAAGCCCTGATAGTCTCGCTTAAGCGAGAAGGATTCTCGGTCAGGCGAGAATCCCCTGTCTCGGTATTATGGCCTCTGGGCCAATTTCGCCCAGGCGAGCGAGTGTTCCGCTCGAGCGTGTTGAGTGTGATGTGATCAGGTGAGATCCTGGACGAATCTCACTCAAGCGTGTCGGTTTTGGATAATTTTACCGAGTGAAAACCGAGTGAGAGATGAATCGGTTTTGGAATAATTTTGCCGAGTGAAAGACCGGGCGAGAGATGAATCGGGTTTGGAATAATTTGTCGAGTGAAAGACCGATTGAGAGATGAGTCAGCTTTGGAATAATTTGCCAAGTGAAAGACCGAGTGAGAAATGAGTCGGCTTGAAATAATTTTGCCGAGTGAAATACCGAGCGAGAGATGAGTCGGTTCTAGAATCATTTCACTGAGTGAAAAACCGAGTGCTATGAACCACTGAGTAAAAAACTGAGTGTTAGGAAGCCTTGCCCGAGCGTGCTAGTATGGAAGGGTTCTGGTCAGATTTCGCTTAAGTGAGTGGGTGCCTCGCTCAAGCGAGTGTTAGTGGGATTTGTTACTGGACAATTCTCGCCCAAGCGAGTGGCTAGTTGAAGGGAGCCCCGCTCGAGCGAATGCAAGTAGATTTGGTTACTGAATGATTCTTGCTCAAGTGAGTGGCCAAGTGTGAAGGAGTTTCGCTCGATCGAGTGAGCTTTGGGGACGCTGCTGGGGGGATTTCGCTTACGCGAAAGGGGTCGCCCGTGCGAGCCTGGCCCGTCTCGCTCAAGCGGAGTTGAATCTCGCTTGAGCGAGTTTCCACCAGAAATGGAATTTGCCCAATTTTAAGTATGGTGAGCTTATGTTAGACCCCTCCTTAGTGTTATAAGATAATTGGGAGATGATATGGGGTATGCTATGATGATAAGGCAGGGTATTGGCTGAAATTAATCAATGCAATTGTGGGGTGAATTAATTATGATATAATTACCACTAAGGACGGAGTGATGAAAGGATAATATTGAGAACCCTATAACAAGATTATGAGAGATATCCTTGGGCGAATTTGAAATTGATGAAGGGATAATTGAATGACATGATATACAATATAAATTGATGAATTGGAGATAAATGACATTAAATAATAGTAGATGATGATGTTGGGCACTCTCTTGCATAAAGAGGTGTATATTGTTATTGATGAATTATTGTGTACCATTGTGTGTGATACAAGCATGATCTTGTATGTGTGGTATGAAATATAATAATGAAAATGTTGTGAATGCCACACCAATATATATACATATATAAGTATACATGAGACAATGGTAATGAATAATGAGATAAAAATCCACTAAATGAAAGTGTGATAATATTGATGAATATTATGTAATATTGAAATGCCATTGTGGTTGATTGCAAGTATTGACTTACGTGTATGATGTTAAATATTGTGAAATATATTAAGATGAAAATTCCACATTAAAACTTGAAAGCAATGGCTAAGAAACCAACAATGATGAAATCCACTAAGGTGTATGGTGGTGTTGGTGATTATGATAATGATGTTTGATGAGTGGCATATAGGATGCACAGAGTGAGAATGCATTTGATTTGCATTGCATTGCATCCATGGCATATCGATCGCTGTCTATGTGGAATATTAGGGGGTTCCACTAGGCGGGCCCAGTGGGAGGGCGGCTCAGTGCACGAGCGTATTGTTGTTTTTCCCCTGTGACTCGGTGTGTGAGTCACGAAGCTGTCCATAGATTGGTGACGAGGCACCCTATGTGGCGGGCCCAGTGGGCAGGCGGCTTTATGGTGAGCGAGTTACCTCGGTGTCTGACGGGACACGGCTCTCTCGATGTGTGTTCGGGAGGGGCCCGTAGCACTTTTGGCAAGTGAGGCCATGTTGTTGATCCGCAAGTCACGGGGTGACTAGTGCTACAGATGGGCGATAGCGGTTTGGTACCAGTAAAAGATGTTATTGAGATGCATGCATGCTTTGAGATATGTGTACACATTTTACTACTGCAGTGGGGGCATAGTAGCACACCTATGCTTGACCCACAACTTGGTGTTTATTCCCACAGTCGGATCCGCATTTGTTGTCTATTCCATTGTCCATATGCATTAGCCATAAGAGCATTTGCATATAGCATGGAGATATGCTAGAATATGATGATGATTGATGATGATTGAGATGGTGGTATGATGATAATTGAGATGGGTAATTAATATACCGAAAGACCACATAAAAGTAATAAATGATATGAATATACGAAATGATGTTAAATATGACGATATGTATGATATGGCCCAATGTAATGAAGGGCGTATTTGTTTATGATTGATAATGATGATGCTAGCACATGGTGGCTTTGATGAAAGACCAGAACGGTCTATGTTTAAGATGTTGGCCCATTATGGCGATGTGGTAGATACGTGTTGGCCCATCTATGAAGAGATGAAATAATATGAATTATGTATATGATATTGAATTGACAAATTATGATGATTAGTGATGCATTTAGCAAAGCATACATGATATTGATATGCATATGCACATAATTTCAATTGTATTCATATCGTCATTTGAAATGTATAACTCACTCTCCCATGTGGTCTACTTTTTAGTACTGATGCAGGAAAACCATAGGATGAGAACGCTTATGAAGTAAAGCTCTTGGGAAGGTAAATAGCTGTAATGGAATGCCTTGGCCAGCAGCGATTGTAATTTATTGAGTTGTGAATGAATGTATATTATGGTGCTGATATTTCATGGTATTTTTGGATGTATTATGAATAATGACTAGTGTGGATATTGTATTGGTATTTGGGGGTATATGTACTTACACCCGCTTGACGAATGTATAAGTGTTGATGACATATGTCTTGAGGTTGAATTGAATATGAATGATGGAGATGTATGTTGCATGACCATATAGATATGTACATACATATATCTTAGGCATTGCATGCTTATGTGATTATGTAAAATGATGATGGTTGTATATTAGGCTTATGATATGCCATTGCATGCTTGTCGAGCCTTTCCTCATATCTTCATATATGGGACTAGGCGTGTGCTCGGTATACACATTCTTCCGCTATAAAACTCTATTATTCTTGTATACCATTATGGGCAAACTATTCATCGATCCAGTTATAGGTTACTAAATCTCACTCTTTGGTTTTCTGTGGTTCGAGTCTTGGTGTAGTCGAGATGGTGTTTAGAAACTATTTTTGAACGCAAAATATTTACTCGTGTTTTTATTATTTAATTATGATGATTACATCGGGATTCGAGTATAGAAAATCAGGGGTGTTATAATCTGGTATCAGAGCGTATTTTGCTCTGAATTAGGATTCTTGATTATTATCAACGTATGGTTGCTTGGTGTTAAAGTTTATGTTATGGATGATTGGAGCACGATTGCTCAATATTGGAATACTTTGGTGATTATTGGAATATGGTTGTTCTGCATAGATTTAAGAGTGATAACTATGTAGAGGATGATGACTTGATAAGGTATTGAATGCCCTATAGGGATTTGTGAATGACTAATTGTCTAAGAATTTTGAATTGATTATAAAGGCATTATTGCTTATTGAGGATTATTGTGAATCATTAAAGTTGAGTTGTGATTAATTCATATCGAGGATTCTTTGTGAATGATTGTCCATGTTATGATTGATGTTATGGGAATATGCCCTTTTCATTGAGGTTGTATGATATACTTGTAGAGCATAGTTGCTCATTGGAAAACTTGATGAATCATGAGATTGAATATATAAAGATGAATTCTTCGTGTGATAAATATGGTTGTTTGTGTAAGTCCGGCCAAGTTCCTTACACTATTTCCTTCAAGTGACGAATACATTAATATTATGCATTTCAATATTGATATGTTGAGTACGACTTGAATAGATGATAAAATTGTACCATGTGTGATCATGGATATGATATATTGAATATGAATTGATTTGAGGATGGACCTATGCCGTGTGTTGACCACGGATAGGAGGTGTTAGATGTGAAAGATTCATGCGTTAAAATTAAATTGTGTGAATGATGGTGATGAAATTCCCTAGTGTGGGTATTCATAAAAATTAAAATGATTGGTTGTGCTATTTTGAATTATGGATTTTATATCCTTGAGCACGGGAGTAATGCATTATGTAATGCAAGTGAATTATTATATCCCTTTAGGATGGAGAACATGAGTAAGTAATAAGATGATTGAATATTGAAATTGCGTATGTGCAGATTGGGGTTGTGACTCGGTTATATGTTGGTGAACCGAGTGAACGATTGGCTTAATTGTGACCCACTAGATGTGGTAACCCCGGATAACTCAATATGATCTTGTAAGATCGAACCTTTTAGCATTTGACCCTGAGACACCCCAAAAATAGAGGTAAATTTTTCACGATTTTAGTGTAATTAATTCGTGATAGTTGCAAGTGGTGAAACTGTTCATTTAATTCCCTGGACCTATCAGAGACCTGTCTCATATGTGAAGATATGAGAAGGTAAGTTAAGAGGATTAACCTTAAAGAATTCCTCAATTAAAACAGCGGAAGAAAAATTGAGTACATTAATATTATATGAATAGATTTTAAGAAACCGACCACTTTGGAATTAAGAAACCCAATTTTTATATCCAAAGTACACATAAAATATTGTGGAATCAAGTTTTAGTGTGAAAAAGAGGGAAACTAATTTGAATAATGCTTTTTGGGCTATCAGAGCACCCTTCGCTCAAGCGAGATACCCACTCGCTTAAGCGACTCACCCATGGAACGCTCAGGCAAGACATGAGTAGCTGAGCGAAAAGAGAAAGGGAGTTACAGGGGTCACTTCGCTCAAGCGAAATCCGACTCGCTTGAGCGAGACACACAAGCCTCGCTTAGGCGGAGCCAGTGAGCATGGGTGAAATTCATCCAAAATTGAACTCAATACCAACTCGCTTGGGTGAGACCTCCTCGCCTAGGCAAAAAACTTCTAGAGCCGAGCTTACGCTCGCTTGCTTGGCAAGGCTCCCCAACACTTGGGTTTTTATTTGGCAAAATCCCTCCAAAGCCGACTCATCTCTCACTCGGTTTTCCACTCGGCAAAATAATCCGGATCGACCCATCTCTCACTCAGTTTTCCACTCGATAAAATAATCCAAATCCGAGTCTTCTCTCACTCGGGTTTCCACTCGGCAAAATCATACCAAATCCGAGTCTTCTCTCACTCAGTTTTCCACTCGGTAAAATCATTCCAGAAACTGACTCATCACCTGATCATTCATTCACTCGGTAATTCATTCCAAAATTGACTTATCACCTGATCGGTTTTTCACTCGGCAATTCATTCCAAAACTGACTCATTACTTGATCGGTCTTTCACTCGGCAAGATCAATCTAAATCTAAGTCTTTTCTCACTCAGTCTAGGCTCCCTAACACTCGGTTTTTCACTCGCCTCGCTTGGGTGAATACTATCCTCAAGATCCTTCGCTCGGGCGAATTTTGTCCAGTGGCTAATTCCCTTCGCCCTCGCTCGGGCGAGACCCCATTCGCCTGGGCGAATTTCATCCAGTAACCAAACACTAATACTGGGACGATCTCACTGGAGTGAGGTTCACTCTCGCCTAAGCGAGAATTACCCAGAAACCGATTTCCATACAAAAAGGATTCTCGCTTGAGTGAGAATCCATCTCGCTTGAGCGAGATCATCAGATAATATGCAGAAACTTGGAATTTACACAACACAACCTACCAAAATTGAACTCAATCTATTTTACCAAAATTCATTACATCTCAATCATCATAGTAGTCATTTAAAACTTGTTCTAAACCATCATACTCATAAGTTTCCATTACAACTCGTCAAACGTATAAAAATCAATTCATCATTTCTTCTACTTCATAGAATTAATACTCAAATATAATTCTTCATTCATTCATCAACATATATGGAAATTCCATTGTAAATTAATCCTTCATACATACATAGGGTCACGAATGAAAATGAGTTACACACACAACTTCTCATTTTTCTCCATGACCCTCCAACATCACCTATCGTCTAAATTTCCAAAACAAGCATTCATTACATCTCATGCTACACAAAATCTATATATATATTTATCGCCGGCTAAGGCGCTACCTATACAACTATTTACCTCTACAGCCAAATATACTTCAAAATGCTTACTCTTCCCATAAATGCCCTGCATCACAAGTCTAAAAATAGACAACATGGGAGAGTGAGTCCACATTCCAAAGGTATGAATATGAATACCAAATGATTATGTATATAATACTTTGCACATCAATATTATTCACCATGCCATATACCAACATAATTTCACACAAAGCACACAAACACACACATAATCACGATATTCGACCATTGAATCGTCACACAACCATTATTTGGTATTCATATCTTTTATGTTGTCTTAAATCATATTTTTATAACCTTTTCACAATCATCATCATATCTCATCACTTTGGCATACCTCCATCTATATGCAAATGCTCTTAAGCTAATGCATATGCACAAAGGAGTATTTCAACAATTACAGATCTGACTGTGGGATTTCAACACCAAATGTGGGATTCAAGCATGGTCATCAAACCATACCCCTACTGCAGTAGTAAAATGTGTACACTTATTCTTTAAACTGTATGCATTCACCAATCGTTTTACTGGTACCAAACTGCATCGCCCATCTTGCAACACCTGGTCATTATCATCATGACCGCGGTACTCAACATATCAACATATGGTGTTGGGGGCCAACCTTGAGGTAAATCATGGCAGCTGTGATCCCAAGGACCACCGGGGACACCTGCTCATCAAGAGCCACCCCCCACAAGGGTCAACCACATGCGGCTCCCCGTAGCACAACATGGGCAGCCTCGTGACTTACACACCGAGTCAAAGGGGAAATATAACTCGCTCATGCACCGAGCCGCCCTCCCACTGGGCCAACCGGGGGAATCCCCTAAAATTCCAACACCGGTAGCTATGCAGTATGCCATGGATGCAAATGCAAATCATATGCATTCCTCACTCTATGCATCCTATACATGCCACTCATCATCCAACATCATCAACACCCTTATCAACCTCATCACAAAGCTTTTATTAACATTGATTGTTCTCATTAGTTTAAATCTTTGGGTGGCATTCTCCTTATTCTCATTCTCAACAAATGACATTAACATTCATATAACATTCATGGTAAATACAACTTATCATCATATCACTGCTCACTACACACCTTCACATAACATACCATGAATATTCTAAATGCACAAAAGCATGTTGCCGAACATATTGTCTACATCATACCATATATCATCATTTCTCACAATATTCAAGCAAGGCTAACATGCATAACACTACATGCCACAATCAAACAACATTCAAATTCATGCATTTAGAACTTAAGACTCCTCTCCTACCTCAAGAGAAGAATTTCGATTGATAAGACGCTCCCGCCTCGTCGCTCGGAATAGGTCCTACATTCACATTCATGTAAAACCTTAATTAATCAACTACTCAAGTCATCAATTCAATTCTATTTAGTCATATTATTATTTATAATTTCACAACATGTGCTAGACATGTTGTGGATATCATTTTTATTCTTTATTAGGCATCAGGAATTCCTTCCCAATAAGCCACCATCATTAAATTCAAAGGTTACAAGACAACCCTATCCCCAAGCTTCACAAAACTCCTTCCACAAATATTCATATCTTTCAATATCATATATTCCTTCCTAAAACACATTCTTAAACTAACATTAGCTGTTTTCCCCCAACTTCAAGGTTAGGGTTTCCTCCAAAACCCATCTATATTTATTAATACATCATAAACCTTTACTTCCCACCATCATTAATGCACCAACCACCATTATCCTCCCATAAACACTTGTATTTATGATAACCCATTCTAGGGCAGGAGCATTAAATGCTCTATCAACTATTCCCCACATACATTACTCTCCCAAATATACATTAACACATATTTATGGCAAAAACTCAACTAAATAATGAGTGTCTCTTACCTCACACCCAAAGCAAAGTGGGTTTCCAAGGGAGAGAGAGAGAACATGAAAATGAGAGGAAAGAGGGGAAGAACTCCAAGCTTCCGAGCCTCTTCAAAACGAAAATGGAGGAGGATATGATCACCTTGGTTAGGGTTTTGAAGAAGAAGAGAAGAAGAATGGATGAGAAAGTAAGAGAAAGAAGAAAAGGAAGATTTCCCACAGAGTAAAAGAAGCCAACGTGAAAATAAAAGGAAATTGGGCTTTTGGTTTTTAATTCTAACCCCCTTCATTAAAATTTCATCATTTTACAACAAACAGGCTCTCCGTTCGGGTTCAATACTTTATCTAAAAATTATTCTGAATATATATTTGGACTCCCAACATTATCCTTAACAGTCCTAACCAATATCATCTCATTCCGAGATACTTGGTCTGATACCCATATCTCAATCGGACTCATTTTCAGCTTAACCGGTCTCCATAAATTACCAACAGCCCCCAAAAATCTTAATTTAATTAATTTAAATTTATTGGGACATTAAACAATTCATATTTAACTTGTCAATATTTACTTTCCTTAATTATTCCTCTATTTTAAAATTCGGGATGTTACAATCCACCCCTCCACAAAGAAAATTTCGTCCTCGAAATTTAACTTACCGGATTCGAATGCATCGGGATACCGTTCTCTGATATCGTCTTCGCGTTCCCATGTGAATGTTTCCACATTCTTATGTTTCCAAGCGACCTCCACCAAAGGTACCAACTTGTTCCTCAATTTCTTCACGGAATGTCCGACAATGCGAACGGAAATAAGAGGGATAGATAAATCCTCGCGTACTTCAATCTCATCTGCAGGAATCACGTGTAGAGGATCATAAACATATTTTCTCAACTGTGACACGTGGAACACGTTGTGTAGATTAGCAAGATGCGGAGGGAGTGCTATTCGATAAGCAACCTCACCAATCCGCTCCAACACTTCGTAAGGTCCAATAAATCTGGGGCTCAACTTCCCACTCTTCAGCGCCCTTCCAATTCCTTTGTCGCGCGAGACCTTCAGGAATACATGATCACCAACTTGAAATTCAAGTGGTTTATGCCTCTTGTCATAATAACTCTTCTGCCTATCTTGAGCAATCTTCATATTCTCTTGTATCTTTCTAATCTGCTCAGTAGTTTCTTGGATAATCTCCGGCCCTAAGGCCAAGTTTTCACCAACTTCAAGCCAACACAAGGGAGTTCTACACTTCCTTCCATACAACGTCTCATACGGTGCCATGCCAATACTGGAATGGAAGCTATTATTGTATGTGAATTCGATCAACGGCAGAAATCTTTCCCAACATCCTCCGTGCTCAAGGACACAAGCTCTCAACAAATCTTCTAGGCTTTGTATAGTTCTCTCCGATTGTCCATCGGTTTGAGGGTGATATGTGGAACTAAGCTTCAACTTAAAACCCAACTCATCATGCAAACGTCCCCAAAACCGAGAAGTAAACTGAGGATCACGGTCGGATATGATGCTGGATGGCACACCATGCAGCCTAACAATCTCCTTGATATATATTTGTGCCAATTTCTCCAAGGAACTCTTCATATTGATGGGTAAAAAGTGAGCGCATTTTGTCAACCGGTCTACAATCACCCATATAGCATCGTTTCCAGCATGAGTTCTGGGTGGGTAGTCCAGAAACAAAATCCATAGCTATGCTATCCTATTTCCAAACAAGGATCTCCAATGGTCTCAAATAACCAGATGGTCTCTAATGCTCAACCTTAGCCTTCTGACAAACAAGGCAAGATGCTACAAAATTCGCCACATCACGCTTCATACCGGGCCACCAAAAATTCTTCTTCAAATCTTGATACATCTTGGTGGAACCAGGATGAATACTCAATATGCTTTTATGAGCTTCCTCAAGTACACATTTTCTCACATCACCACTTGAGGGAACATAAATTCGGCCCTGCACATGCCAAATGCCATTTTGATCTTCTACTAAGAACAAATTCTTCCCTTTCTCTTGGGTCTTCTTCATCCCGATCAAATACTCATCATTGGGTTGTTGCGCCTTCACATATTCAAGAAATTCATTTGTAACCTTCAACATCTCCAACGCCATTTTCTTGGGAGTGTAAGTCTCCACGCCCACATTCAAATCTCTAAATTGCTCTATCAACTCTATCTCCTTCACCATCATCATGGAGATATGCAACGATTTTCTACTCAATGCATTGGCAACTACATTCGCCTTGCCGGGATGATACTTCAATTCAAACTCATAGTCTTTTAGGAACTCCATCCACCGTCTTTGGCACATATTCAACTCCTTTTGGTCGAACTGATATTTAAGACTCTTGTGGTCGCTAAAGACCACAAACTTCGAGCCATACAAGTAGTGTCGCCACAACTTCAATGCAAACACCACTGCCGCTAATTCAAGATCATGTGTGGGATAATTAACCTCATGCGGTCACAATTGTCTCGACGCATAGGCTATCACACGTTCCTTTTGCATTAACACACATCCAAGACCAAGCTTAGATGCGTCACAATACACCACAAAGTCATCCCCCAAATCAGGCAATGCTAACACCGGTGCGGTAGTAAGTCTCAACTTTAATTCCTGGAAACTCTCTTCACATTTTTGGGTCCACACAAAAGATTGATTCTTCCGAGTCAACTTCATTAGTGGTAAAGCCAAATGGGAAAATCCCTCAATAAACCTCCGGTAGTAACCAGCAAGACCAAGAAAACTTCTTATCTCCGTCATCGACATCGGTCTTTCCCAAGCCATCACAGCTTCAACTTTGGATCTATCCACAGCAACTTCATCATTTAAAATAACATGTCCAAGAAATTGGACTTCAGACAACCAAAATCCACACTTAGAGAGCTTCACATACAACTCCTTCTCTCGAAGAATAGTCAATACCAGACGAAGATGTCTCTCATGCTCTTCATGACTCTTGGAGTACACCAAAATGTCGTCAATAAATACCATAACAAATTGATCAAGATATTCATGGAGGATGCGATTCATGTAGCTCATGAAAATCACAGGAGCATTCGTCACCCCAAATGGCATCACTACGTACTCATAATGTCCATACCGCGTTTGGAAAGCAGTCTTCGGAATATCATCGGTCTTTACCTGAATTTGGTGATATCCGAAACGCAAATCAATCTTCGAAAACACAACAGCACCCTTCAATTGATCCAAAAGATCATCAATACGCGGAAGAGGGTATTTATTCTTAATGGTTAGTTTGTTGAGTTGGCGATAATCAACGCACAATCTCATGCTCCCATCTTTCTTCTTCACTAACAACACAGGAGCACCCCAAGGAGACACACTTAGGCGAATAAACTCCCGTTCAAGTAATTCTTCCACTTGCTTTTTCAACTCAGCTAACTCCATAGGAGACATCCTATAAGGAGCTCGGGAAACAGGTTCCGCACCTGGAATAAGATCAATAGCAAATTCCACTTCTCGTGGAGGAGGTAATCCGGGAATCTCTTCCGGAAACACGTCGAGAAACTCCAAAACAATAGGAATTCCACCAGATTGGGAAACACCATTCCCATCAACCAAGCAGAACATCATAAAAAGCTGGGAAATACCTTGTACATCAAAGCCTTCTGTAACATCCCGATTTCTAACTTAATTACCGATTGAAGTTAAGCTATTAATTAAAGGTTAATCACAGAATTAGGATTAATGGTTAATTAGAGTAATTGCTGATTTGGGTAGAAATAATTGAATAAATAATAATAATAGTGCCAGGCGAAAGGACGCATGTGTCCCTAGGAGTATAAGACAACTTCAACTCTCTCTTTCTCTCATTATTCACGCTGGCAGCTCTCCTTGTGCGTGCATATGGTCTCTCCTTCCCTGTTTCTCTTCTTCTTCACTCTCATTCACGTCGCCACTCGAACAGTGAGAGATTTGAGAGCTTCTGGAGGAACATCAACACAGCTCTGACTCCACTCCCTGTCCTCTCCTTCCTCCCTATTGCCTTCTTCCTCTCCTTCTTCTTCTACCTGGAGCTGTGGTATTCCAGTTGGAAGGCTGTGCTGGAAGTACTTTGGAGCTGTTGAGGAGACGGACCCGTTGGAGGAAAGGAGCAACTCTGGCCCAGGATCAACGCTGAGCTCGAAGGCTGTTGGAGGAGTAACGGAGGGACGATCGGTCAACACTACAACTTGAAGAGTCTCTGAACCCCGACAGCAGGTAGGGGGCGCTTTGCATGTCAAGCGTATGGTTTATAACCGGGTCCCTAGTGCTTGCTTTAATGTAATATATGTGTGAAATGTGTAGATCGATGTGTGGTGATTGACTGATTGTGCATGCAACTTCCGAATTGGGACATCTGTGAAAGGTTGAGGGTTGTGTGACCTCGTTTTTGAGTGCCTGTTAATACTTCTGTGATGCATGTTGTTGAAATCTGAGTTTGCTGAGTGAATGTGTGTGTGTGTTACCATTATCCCTGAATGCATGAGATGTGAATTGATGCGTGATTTCCATTTTGAATGTCGTGTGGAAAGGTATGTTGACTCTGTTAAAAATGTTGGGTGGATATACTGTAATGTGGTTACCTATGCTTGCTATTGTGAGTTATTATGATAGAGGCATGTGTTGTTGTAATGGAATGTGGGATTCCGAATGAATCTGAATGCTGTGTGGGGGATCGATTGTGACCCATTGATGGCTGTGTGAGACGCGTCTGGTAAGCTTGGATGTTGTTGTGGATTTGCATGAGATTGCATATGTGGGATGATTCCCAGATTCCTGACCAGTTCCATGAGGACCCGTGGTAGCCGATGGAGCTAGAGCTGGGTCTCGAGACGTCACGGGGTGACCAGTGCCACACGGAAAGGGCTAGTGGACGGGGGGTCAGAAAGGCATCTAGAGTCATATAAAACGAGTTCCAGTCAGATTCCTGGTTAGATCCATGAGGACCCATGGTAGCCGATAGAGCTGGAGCTGGGTCTCGAGACGTCACGGGGTAACCGGTACCACACGGAAAGGGCTAGTGGACGAGGGACCGGGAAGGAATCTGCAATGAACTCACTGTTTAAGTCGGATCCGCATGCATGAGTCTATGAGCATTGTTAGTGAGATTATTGTGAATCGCATGGATTAAATGAATTGAGTGAACTCCGACTAGACGATGTAGTATGAGCGAATTCCGACTGAACGAATGTACGGGTATTGATACCATTGCTGAGTGTAGTATGATGCTATGATTGAGAATATATGTTATTGTGCAACTTCCGATTGAATGATGTGGTCTGACCCTTAAATTAATTGGCAATATATATATATATATATATCGTTATGGATTGAACCCGGTAAATTATATAATTGAGAATGGAGGTAAAGTCCGAGTCAATAGCGGTCACTTTATATGCAAAAGCTCACCCCTACACCATTTTTTAGTGTGTGCAGGTTGGACTCTGAAGTGATGATAAGGTCTCAGGTCCGAGTGGGGTGCACTCCGACCGTAGAGTGCTTATTTTTGTAATTTGTCATGTTTCGTCAGTTGTAGCCTTGGTCGGCTCATAATATCAGTGTGGTGTAATGAATACGAATATATATATATAAGAAATTTGAGCTATTGTGACCCGAGTGCATGTTTTTATACGTATATAGTTCACGTTGATAGCAGGTGTTGAGGAATGAATGATGTTAAGGTATTGGGTATTCCGAGTGTATAATTATGTATGTACCTATATGTTGTATATGGGTGGTTGTGTCTGGGTAGACTGAGGGGTGTGGATGGTTAGAATATTGCTTAGTTAATGATTTCCGAGTAGAAGTAATTGGGGAGTCAACTCCGAGTGGGACTGCAAATGGCTATGCCTTCTTGTTCAAATGATGATACTTCAATGGACTCTGAGTAAAATACTTGGATGAACCTATACTGAGTAAGATCTAATGAGAGAATCTCCGAGTGATAATGAGAGCGGTCATTACCGAGTGAAAAATATAAGTAAAACCCGAGTGAGGAGGAGTTCGTATTCCCGAGTGAAAACCCTGAGCAATTCTCTCCTGAGAGAGGAGTTAGTGTAGTGGTTTAGAATGGAATGGGTTCTAAGTGTGAAACATTGATAATCCGAGTGAAGAATGTATATTCCAGGTGAGAAGGAATTCTGGAATCTGAGTGGGATAGCTCCTAGTGTCCGAGTAGAGTATAGGTGTGGCCGTATGGATGAATCTGAGAGGCTAAGTGATGGAATACCGAATGGACTTAGGAAGGACCTCCGAGTGGACTTAGTCGTTTACCGAGTGTATGGATGTTCGAATGCCGAGTGATGAAATTACCGTGTGAGGCTTCTCACTTTAGCGAATGAGGGATCCGCTCCAGCGAAGGTGTACTGCTGGAAGGCTTTTGTCGTGGCATCGTCCAAGCGAATGGTACTTCGCCCGAACGAGTGGGCTGTCTCGCCCAAGCGACGTGGAGTCTCGTGTGAGCGAGTGCGTGTGCAATGCTGAAGGGCTCGCTCAGGTGGTTATCTCTTCCGCTGTACTCGGTTTTATCAATTCAGGCAGGTTATGCACGGTTTGTTAACCTTAAAATTTGGAAATTTTTCCCTTGTTGATTTTATTTATTCAATTAAAAATTAGGATGTTATACCTTCAGCATTTAAAGTCGGGTAGATCACCGTCTTGCTATGACAATCCACTAAGACCTTGTTAGCAGATAACCAATCCATGCCTAGAATAATATCCAAATCCTTCATAGACAAGCATACGAGGGATACAACAAATTTCCTACCCTCAAGGTTCATCTCGACATCTTAACATCGAGTTACCGATCTTAAGCAAGCACCGGTCGGTGTAGTCACCAATATAGAACCCTTTATCATGCACACAGGCACCCGCAAGCGCCTCACACAATCTTCAGAAATAAACGAGTACGTAGCACCAGAATCATAAATAATATGCACCGGAGTGCCAAGAATTTTACACTCACCACGGATGAGATCTTCAGCCTGAGCTACTTCATCACCAGTAATTGCAAATACTCTTCCCGCAGCTTGTACTTGATCACCACCATTTCAGTTTCCATTTCTTCCACCACGGCCGTTACCTCGACCATTTCTTCCGCCGTTGTGATTGCCACCAGGGCCATCATTACGGCCACCATTACGGCCACCATTTTGGCCATCACCATTCCCACGACCACGGCCTCCAAAGCCACCACGGTTAGCACCATAGTTCATGCGGTGAGGAATGCCAACATTAGTACCTCTTGTATTCAATGGACAATTAGGGCGAATATGCCCGGGCTGGTTGCATTGGAAGCATACAATGTCATCTTGCGGACAATCACGTGCCAAATGGTTAGCACCACATCTGAAGCAAGTTATGCCTTGGGCATTTCCACGGCCTTAGTTACCACCACCATGACCGCCTCTAGGAGCACCCCGTCCCCTAGCGTTTGAGGACCCACCACGGAAGAATTTCTTATTAAAGTGTCCTTGCTTCTTGAAACTAGCAAATTGGCCTTTCAACTTAG
Organism: Clitoria ternatea; assembly: GCA_037962975.1. NCBI lineage: Eukaryota > Viridiplantae > Streptophyta > Magnoliopsida > Fabales > Fabaceae > Clitoria > Clitoria ternatea. Next base: position 179,151,900 of record CM075671.1, read on the forward strand.
GCTCATGCTTTCCATATCTTGAAGGAACCACCTCGTCTTCTTCATAAATTCGACACTTATTCACAAGCATCGAGAAACTTCTTATTTCTTGATGCCGAATAGCCCGCTTGATCTCAGGCCTTAACCCATTTTTGAACTTCACACATTTTGAGGCTTCAGTACCTTCTTGTTGATAGGGTGGATAAAATGCACATAATGCTTCAAATTTGGAGGCATACTCCTCCACAGTCATACCACCTTACTTAAGCTCCATGAACTCAAGCTCCTTCTTTCTCCTATAGCTGTCTGGAAAGTACTTCTTCAAGAATTCCAACTTGAAAATTTCCCAAATTAAGGGAACATCAGCAGATATCATTTGTCCCCTAGTAAGATGCCACCAAGCTTCGGCTTCATCATGGATCATAAAGACCGCATACTCCACCTTTTGCGCTTCAGAACATTCGAAGCTTGCATATATTCTTTCCAAGTCATTTATCCACGCATATGCATCTTCGGGCTTATAACCTCCATGAAACTCCAAAGGTTTCCTCTTGAGAAACAAGTCAAGACCTTGGTAACCTTGTCCCACATTCAGTTGGCCTTGTCTTTCCAAGAGATCGGCGAATCGGTTCAAGGCGTTTGCCATAGCAGCAGCCTCACGATTTGGTCTGCCAGCCATATCTTATGCCTATACATTAAAACATGGCTCACACATAAGTACACTAGACCAAACAATAGCATTTCGACACATGAATTCAAGAATTTTAGCATTCATAGGCCTATCATGGACTACATCACATAATTCATATCATTTTCAATATATGATCACAACATATTCATCATTAGAGGTAAATAGTGTAAGGACTCTTGGCCGGACTCAACAATTCCATACAACAATCTCAATTCAATGACAACCATCATAATTCAATCAAGCAGTTCATAAATCAGTCATTCACAAACAATAATCACATGTACAACATCAATCATAGTCGTATCAAGAGCAACAATTGCTCTGATACCAGGTTGAGACACCCCAAAAATAAAGGTAAATTTTTCACGATTTTAGTGTAATTAATTCGTGATAGTTGCAAGTGGTGAAACTGTTCATTTAATTCACTGGACCTATCAGAGACCTGTCTCATATGTGAAGATATGAGAAGGTAAGTTAAGAGGATTAACCTTAAAGAATTCCTTAATTAAAACAGCGGAAGAAAAATTGAGTACATTAATATTATATGAATAGATTTTAAGAAACCGACCACTTTGGAATTAAGAAACCAAATTTTTATATCCAAAGTACACATAAAATATTGTGGAATCAAGTTTTAGTTTGAAAAAGAGGGAAACTAATTTGAATAATGCATTTTGGGCTATCAGAGCACCCTTTGCTCAAGCGAGATACCCACTCGCTTGAGCGACTCACCCGTGGAACGCTCGGGCGAGACAAGAGTAGCTGAGCGAAAAGAGAAAGGGAGTTACAGGGGTCACTTCGCTCAAGCGAAATCCGACTCACTTGAGCGAGACACACAAGTCTCGCTTAGGCGGAGCCAGCGAGCATGGGCGAAATTCGTCCAGAATTGAACTCAATACCGACTCGCTTGGGCGAGACCTCCTCGCCTAGGTGAAAAACTTCCAGAGCCGAGCTTACGCTCGCTCGCTTGGCAAGGCTCCCCAACACTCCCCAACACTTGGGTTTTCATTCGGCAAAATCCCTCCAAAGCCGACTCATCTCTCGCTCGGTTTTCCACTCGGCAAAATAATCCAGATTGACCCATCTCTCACTCAGTTTTCCACTCGGCAAAATAATCCGAATCCGAGTCTTCTCTCACTCGGGTTTCCACTCAGCAAAATCATACCAAATCCGAGTCTTCTCTCACTCAGTTTTCCACTCGGTAAAATCATTCCAGAAACCGACTCATCATCTGATCGGTCATTCACTCGGCAATTCATTCCAAAACTGACTCATCACCTGATCGGTTTTTCACTCGGTAATTCATTCCAAAACTGACTCATCACTTGATTGGTCTTTCACTCGGCAAGATCAATCTAAATCTAAGTCTTTTCTCACTCAGTCTAGGCTCCCTAACACTCAGTTTTTCACTCGCCTCGCTTGGGCGAATACCATCCTCAAGATCCTTCGCTCGGGCGAATTTTGTCCAGTGGCTAATTCCCTTCGCCCTCGCTCGGGCGAGACCCCATTTGCCTGGGCGAATTTCATCCAGTAACCAAACACTAATACTAGGATGATCTTGCTGGAGCGAGGTTCACTCTCACCTAAGCGAGAATTGCCCAGAAACCGATTTCCATACAAAAGGGATTCTCGCTTGAGTGAGAATCCATCTCGCTTGAGCGAGATCATCAGATAATATGCAGAAACTTGGAATTTACACAACACAACCTACCAAAATTGAACTCAATCTATTTTACCAGAATTCATTACATCTCAATCATCATAGTAGTCATTTAAAACTTGTTCTAAACCATCATACTCATAAGTTTCCATTACAACTCGTCAAACGTATAAAAATCAATTCATCATTTCTTCTACTTCATAGAATTAATACTCAAATATAATTCTTCATTCATTCATCAACATATATGGAAATTCCATTGTAAATTAATCCTTCATACATACATAGGGTCAAGAATGAAAATGAGTTACACACACAACTTCTCATTTTCCTCCATGACCCTCCAACATCACCTATGATCTAAATTTCCAAAACAAGCATTCATTATATCTCATGCTATACAAAATCTATATATATATATTTATCGCTGGCTAAGGCGCTCCCTATACAACTATTTACCTCTACAGCCAAATATACTTCAAAATGCTTACTCTTCCTATAAATGCCTTGCATCACAAGTCTAAAAATAGACATGGGAGAGTGAGTCCACATTCCAAAGGTATGATATGAATACCAAGTGATTATGTATATAAGCATCCACACATGTATACTTTGCACATCAATATTATTCACCATGCCATATACCAACACAATTTCACACAAAGCACAGAAACACACACATAATGATGATATTCGACCATTGAATCGTCACACAACCATTATTTGGTATTCATATCTTTTATGTTGTCTTAAATCATATTTTTACAACCTTTTCACAATCATCATCATATCTCATCACTTTGGCATACCTCCATCTATATTCAAATACTCTTAAGCTAATGCATATGCACAAAGAAGTATTTCAATAATGGCAGATCTGACTGTGGGATTTCAACACCAAATGTGGGATTCAAGCATGGTCATCAAACCATACCCCTACTGTAGTAGTAAAATGTGTACACTTATTCTTTAAACTGCATGTATTCACCAATCGTTTTACTGGTACCAAACCGAATCGCCCATCTTGCAACACCTGGTCATTATCATCATGACCGCGGTACTCAACATATCAACATATGGTGTTGCGGGCCAACCATGAGGTAAATCATGGCAGCTGTGATCCCAAGGACCACCGGGGACACCGTTCATCAAGAGCCACCCCCCACAAGGGTCAACCACATCCGGCTCCCCATAGCACAACATGGGCAGCCTCGTGACTTACACACCGAGTCACAGGGGAAATATAACTCGCTCGTGCACCGAGCCGCCCTCCCACTGGGCCAACCGGGGGAATCCCCTAAAATTCCAACACCGGTAGCTATGCAGTATGCCATGGATGCAAATGCAAATCATATGCATTCCTCACTCTATGCATCCTATACATGCCACTCATCATCCAACATCATCAACACCCTTATCAACCTCATCACAAAGCTTTTATTAACATTGATTGTTCTCATTAGTTTAAATCTTTGGGTGGCATTCTCCTTATTCTCATTCTCAATAAACGACATTAACATTCATATAACATTCATGGTAAATACAACTTATCATCATATCACTACTCACTACACACCTTCACATAACATACCATGAATATTCTAAATGCACAAAAGCATGTTACCGAACATATTGTCTACATCATACCACATATCATCATTTCTCATAATATTCAAGCAAGGCTAACATGCATAACACTACATGCCACAATCAAACAACATTCAAATTCATGCATTTAGAACTTAAGACTCATCTCCTACCTCAAGAGAAGAATTTCGATTGATAAGACGCTCCCGCCTCATCGCTCGAAATAGGTCCTACATTCACATTCATGTAAAACCTTAATTAATCAACTACTCAAGTCATCAATTCAATTCTATTTAGTCATATTATTATTTATAATTTCACAACATGTGCTAGACATGTTGTGGATATCATTTTTATTCTTTATTAGGCTTTAGGAATTCCTTCCCATTAAGCCACCATCATTAAATTCAAGGGTTACAAGACAACCCTATCCCCAAGCTTCACAAAACTCCTTCCACCAACATTCATATCTTTCAATATCATATATTCCTTCCCAAAACACATCCTTAAACTAACATTAGCTATTTTCCCCCAACTTCAAGGTTAGCGTTTCCTCCAAAACCCATCCACATTCATTAATACATCATAAACCTTCACTTCCCACCATTATTAATGCACCAACCATCATTATCCTTCTATAAACACTTGTATTTATGATAACCCATTCTAGGGCAGGAGCATTAAATGCTCTATCAACTACTCCCCATACACATTACTCTCCCAAATATACATTAGCACATATTTATGGCAAAAACTCAACTAAATAATGAGTGTCTCTTACCTCACACCCAAAGCAAAGTGGGTTTCCAAGGGAGAGAAAGAGAGCATGAAAATGAGAGGAAAGAGGGGAAGAACTCCAAGCTTCCGAGCCTCTTCAAAACGAAAATGGAGGAGGATATGATCACCTTGGTTAGGGTTTTGAAGAAGAAGAGAAGAAGAATGGAAGAGAAAGTAAGAGAAAGAAGAAGAGGAAGATTTCCCATGGAGTAAAAGAAGCCAACGTGAAAATAAAAGGAAATTGGGCTTTTGGTTTTTAATTCTAACCCCCTTCATTAAAATTTCATCGTTTTACAACAAACAGGCTCTCCGTTCGGGTTCAATACTTTATCTAAAAATTATTCCGAATATATATTCGGACTCCCAACATTATCCTTAACAGTCTTGACTAATATCATCTCATTCTGAGATACTTGGTCTGACACCCATATCTCAACTGGACTCATTTTCAGCTTAACCGGTCTCCATAAATTACCAACAGCCCCCAAAAATCTTAATTTAATTAATTTAAATTTATTAGGACATTAAACAATTCATATTCAACTTGTCAATATTTACTTTCCTTAATTATTCCTCTATTTTAAAATTCAGGATGTTGCAGACCCTATGGTGGTCTAGGCTCTATGATGCTTCTATGAGCTATGTTAATGAATTTATTTGTGGTAGAAGTATTCCACGATGGGTGCTAGGTGACCCTTGAATTTTTCTAAGCCTAATGACCACTTGAATCTTATGAATAATTGAGTCGTGGTGAAATAAATTATGGAATGAATTGTTGAGACTAGAGCCGATATGTGATTGGATTAGAAATGTAAACGTAAACCCCTATGTATTTGGTGAAAAATAATGATGAATTCGGGGTATGACTTTGCATTGGTTATGATGAAAAAAATTTATGATATGACTTTGGGCTAAATTGTGTACCCTTGACGTTATGATTAATAGATTAATTGTGGATTATGATGTGAGTAAAGGTAATGCATGTGAACATGAGTTGGTAGATGGAGTTTAATCCTATAGATACCTCCTTTTGTTCATTTTGAAAGGAATTATATTGATGATTGAAACTACATACGGATGTAATACGATGTGAATCGTATGTCCAGTGTGTGGACTATGGCTCTGATAAATGAGGAAACCCACTAGTGTGGAAGATTTTTATGTGAATTTGGTGATTTGTTTAGGCTTGAATCGGATTAAAGCTGACGATGTTTGAATTAGACAAATGATTTCTAAGTTATTTGGTTAAGACTTCGAGATGGACGAAGTCCAATGGTGGGGTGATTACCCTACGATGATTAGAAATCTATGGTTGATATGTCCATATATGGTTATGATGGCTGACAATTGATGAATTGTATGGCATGAATTACGCCGGATTATGATTAAAGGATAATATGTGGTGAGTATATTACTCGTGGGCTTGTGTGACTTCTTAGGAAATCTCGTGTGTGAAGGAATATTATTTGAATTGACAGGAATAATGTGAGCGATAGGACATGAAGGTACTTATCCTGATATGTCTCTACATGCCATAGGCATTGTGGCAACGTGCACTTATGCGTCGATCTCATGTGTTTGTGGTAACCACTACAGGATTGGGATGCCTCCTGTATGTCGGATACAACAACACATAGACCGGGCAAGTGTAGTGTTATAACTGCTTATGGTGAATGTATTGAACCTATCCGGTGGTACTGGATAAGAATTTGAGAGTTGTGATAAACGAACTAGAAAACCGATGAGTGGTGACTGGTTTTGGTATATAGGAAGTTTTATATTTGGATAAAGGAGTAATGATGATCATGTTCTGCTGGACTTCGGAAAGTCCGATATCATTTTATAGTGTCATTAGACTTTATTGGTGTGTGGCCGAACTGTGGCCTTACGGTATATGCCGGTGTTAAACTTCGAGGACGAAGTTTCTTTTTGGTGGGTGGATTGTAACATCCCGGATTTTAAGGAAATTAAATTTATTGGATGGCGATAACTGATTATTTAAGATCGGATAATTATGGGAGATTTTGTTAGACATTAGAGGTGAATTATTGGTAAATTAAGATTTACCGGAACCGGGTGAATTAACAGATGATGTGGGACCCACTTGATTTAATTAGATGTTTGATGGGTCTAGAATGTTTGGAAAATTATTGTGGTTAAGATGGTATAGTTAGAATGATTTTTGGTGTCAAAGAAAGAATTAATTGGACGCGACATATGTTAATAAACGGGGAAAATACGAGTCAAATGGAATTAAAAGAAAATATAAATCCTCATCTTCTCCTTTCCACTTAACCGTAGCATCTTCTCCTCTCTCTTTTGGCCCTTTTATCCATTGGACAATGCGGAAGTATTAACCATTGGTAAAAGCAACTTGATACACTCTTTTGCCCATTGGGTAATACCCAATTTACACTAAAATTTCTCTATCTTTCTCTTTATCACCGTGGGGTGTTTTCTCCCTCCATTCACTCTTTATTTCTCTTCTTCTTCATTTTCCCTTCATCCCAAAACCGTTCCGTACTCCTTCTTCTTCTATCTCTTACTAAAATCAAGAGTTAAGTTTGGAAATGTGAGGCATCTATGGAGCTTGGGAGCTTGCATTAGTCATCTCCCTCTTCCTCACTTCATTTTCGTTTTGGTGGAGCTTAAGCTTGAGGTAAAGATTTCTTACCTTCACCTTGTTTTATTTATAGTTTTGGGTTGTTGAGTTGAAGATGGTGATGTTAGAATCCTTGCATGTGGGTGGAAATGGAAACCCTAGGCTTGAATGTTTAGAAATGAAACCCTTGATTTAGGGCTTTATGATTATGTGAGATTTAAAGGTTAAGGAGATCATTATGATAAAATAAAATGGATTGAAGATTGATAGAGATTGTTGATGGTTGTTGGGTGATTTTAGAGATGAAACCCTAAGTATTAATAATTTGGGGGTTTTGACCCACTTGATGATCTTGATGAGTGTTGGGTATAGTTAACCCTTTTGAGACTTAGAAGATCTTAGCTTTGGGGAAAGGAACTCCCGAAGCCTAACATAGGCATATGAATTTGGAAGTATAGACAAGTATAGGACTTGATAATAAGTTAAGGGATGTGATGCCTTGTGATGGTTTATTGATTACATGTGTATGTGTAATTGTTGATAGGGTTGTATTCCGGGTGATGATGTGGAATGATCGATGTAAACGCGTGGCGGTTCTTCTCTCGAGGTAGGAGAGGAATTTACATTTCAAATTGCAGGAGTGAATTAATTGCTAATTATGTATATGTTGAACTCATGCAATGCCTTGCCATGAATGTCTTATATGACTAATTTGATGAAGTGATGAATGATGGCTTGGCTTATATTGATTGTTATAAAAATGTATGTATATATATATATAATGTTGATGATAAGTGTTTGATGGTCCCTTGGTTGGACATAAAATCAGATGAGTATGAAAATCTATAAATAGATGAACTATATAAATTGTAGAAGATTGTTTTGAAGAGATTGTGTAGAAAAATGAAAGATAGAGTGATGTGGGTTATAGTTAAAACCTTCCTCTCGTAAAATTAAATAAGTAAGAGTGATTGATAAGTTGGAATGAGGATTTTCGAGTATGAACAGGTAGAAAGAGTTTTATATGCCTCATAGGATGTACATGATGTATTGGTGGTGATTAAGTTGGCCTAGAATGAGGTTACATGTATTAAGTTGTGAGAATTGCTGATTCTGCATAAGCCCTGATAGTCTCGCTCAAGCGAGAAGGATTCTCGCTCAGGCGAGAATCCCCTGTCTCAGCATTATGGCCTCTGGGCCAATTTCGCCTAGGCGAGCGAGTGTTCCGCTCGAGCGTCTTGAGTGTGATGTGATCAGGTGAGATCCTGGATGAATCTCGCTCAAGCGGGCATGGTCGCGCTTGAGCGAACGAAAAAGAGAGGAGTCAGTTTTGGATAATTTTGCCGAGTGAAAACTGAGCGAGAGATGAATCGGTTTTGGAATGATTTTGCAGAGTGAAAGACCGGGCGAGAGATGAATCGGGTTTGGAATAATTTACTGAATGAAAGACCGATTGAGAGATGAGTCGGCTTTGGAATAATTTGCCGAGTGAAAGACCGAGTGAGAAATGAGCCGGCTTGAAATAATTTTGCCGAGTGAAATACTGAGCGAGAGATGAGTCGGTTCTGGAATCATTTCACCGAGTGAAAAACCGAGTGTTGTGAACCACCGAGTGAAAAACTGAGTGCTGGGAAGCCTTGCCCGAGCGTGCGAGTGTGGAAGGGAAGGGCGGCCTCTGGTCGGATTTCGCTTAAGCGAGTAGGTGCCTCGCTCAAGCGAGTGTTAGTGGGATTTGTTATTGGACAATTCTCGCCCGAGCGAGTGGCTAGTTGAAGGGAGCCCCGCTCGAGCGAATGCAAGTGGATTTGGTTACTGGATGATTCTTGCTCGAGCGAGTGGCCGAGTGTGAAGGCGTTTCGCTCGAGCGAGTGAGCTTTGGGTACGCTGCTGGAGGCATTTTGCTTACGTGAAAGGGGTCGCCCCTGCGAGCCTGGCCTGTCTCGCTCAAGCGGAGTTGAATCTCGCTTGAGCGAGTTTCCACCAGAAATGGAATTTGCAATTTTAAGTATGGTGAGCTTATGTTAGACCCCTCCTTAGTGTTATAAGATAATTGAGAGATGATATGAGGTATGCTATGATGATAAGGCAGGGTATTGGCTGAAATTAATCAATGCAATTGTGGGGTGAATTAATTGTGATATAATTACCATTAAGGACGGAGTGATGAAAGGATAATATTGAGAACCCTATAACAGGATTATGAGAGATATCCTTGGGCGAATTTGAAATTGATGAAGGGATAATTGAATGACATGATATATAATATAAATTGATGAATTGGAGAAAAATTACATTAAATAATGGTAGATGATGATGTTGGGCACTCTCTTGTGAAACATCCTAAGTTCAATTCGAGAATAAACCGAGACCAGGAAATTTTTTCCAAAAATCAAAGGGTGTTCAAGGGAAAAATAAGCAGTTGAGGTTAAGGAGAGTAGAATCAGGACAAGAAGGAAGGAAAGTAATTTAATCACAAGGCAAACAGCGGAAGATGCAGAACCTGAGCGAACCTAACAGCGCCCACTCGCTCGGGCGAGACTCAACATCGCTTGAGCGAGACGACTCAACACGCTTGGGCGAAGCACGCATAGCTTAAGCGGAACCCAACACGAGACCTTCCCTTCGCTCTCACTCGCTGGAGCGAACATTTAGTCGCTGAGGCGAGCAACTCCACTCGTTATTCCCTCACTCGGATTTAGATTCTGTTTCACTCGGAAAAGTCTTTACTCTCGATTCATTCGGATTGACCCTTACACGTACAAGCTTCATTCGGAAGTTTACATCACACTCCTTAACATCATTCTTTCAGAATACAAATGTTGACCACTCGGGAGAAGATTCCCATGGTCATTCCACTCGGAATCTAAGGGTACTTTTCGCTCGGAATATCTTTCACGGTCTTTTACCACTCGGGGTATTTCACTCGTTTTTCACTCGGCATATCTAGTCTTTCTCACTCAAGTTATCTTACTAAGTCAAGTCTCACTTAAGGACCTTCGAGCTTCTAATAAGTTTACTATAATGGAATTCACTTAGGGCCTTAGGTATCATTCCTCTATCAGGAAACATTCACTTGGCAAGTCCTCACTCGGAAATATTTAATTATTCTCCACTCGAGGAAATCCTAACGGTTTATCACTCTGAAGGTGTTCAGGTCAATTCCCACTCAGGATTATATGACCTCATTCACTCGGAAACATCTAAACCTATCCTCACTTGGGATAAGGTCACTGTCTTGCTTCCCACAACAATAACTTAGCTCAATTTACATGAAATCATACAACCTCACACGCTCGGATAAGTTTAAATATATATATTCCACTCGGACATTCACACGCAACACAGAATAAACACACATTAGGATGCATATACATATATAAATAAATATTTACATGCACATTGTCATACTCTCAACCCAAGAGAGTTCAAATTCTGATATAAAGTGACTAAGACCAAAATACGAGCCGGCCAAAGCTTAACAAAACCTTATACACAGTATATACATATACACATATATTCCTATAGTGCACAAGCACTTCACTCGGCATACAGCTCCTCCTTCATTCATCATTCCGAGAGACATTCACTGTAAAATATAGCCACAGTAGGGGTGAGTATCTTAGATATTAAATGATAGATACTGACTCGGATTATTCCTCAATTATTCAACAGTATAAATGTACACAGCTACCATCAAACATACATAATACCAATTAATCAGAACACACATACGACATTTTCCGATCAGAATCCATCAGTTATCTCTCGACTATATACACATATCATTTCAATAACATTAACATATATTCATAGATCAGATTTCAATCAACATCAACAGTACATGTACACAGATTAATTCACTCAGTTCCACATTCGTGTGTAATTGGTTTTCATTTGTTGCAACGTAGGCTCCCAGCCTTCTATTCAGCTCCCAGCTGCTTGGCTATTTTACTGGTACTAAACATTTTGCCCTCATAGGTGACACCAACGCTCTCAACGCCAACGGTGGTGTTCACGGGCAGCCTGAGTCTCACTCAAAGGCTACCTTGTGTCTCACTCAAAAGGATTTCATAGTGTCTCACGCTTTTAATAACCGATGGTAGTGTCCCACACTACATGCTCCCAGCATTAACGCATCCTATGCGCCACACGCGGATTCATTACACAACACAAGTTTCATACACAACTTTCATTCAACAATACATGCATCACATGCAATCGGTGTAACACATCATCAGACTCACTAAATCTATATTTTCTCACATGCAATCAGCATTTCAAACTCATAATAACCAGTATGCCACATAAGTCACACGGTAATCATCAACAACACTTCAACACATTTGTTTCATGCAAACATTCGACATTCTCAAGACCATTAACATGCATTTCACGGACGGAACTAGACATGGATCACTCAACACCTAATCATCATGCATCCGGGTATCACACATTCTTCATGCAACCACAACACAGCATTAAACACAGAATCAACAAGTCATTAACACCCAAAACCCGTCCATAACCCATGCATTTAAGATATAAGATACCCCCTTACCAACTAAGAGACTCCGAGAGGCTCCTCTGTTTTGACGTTGATCCTTTGCCTTGTTGCTTTGTCCAATAGTCTCACTCGTTCAGCCCCTCGAACGCCGTTGTATTCTGCAATCGGCTCGGGAACAAGGAGCTGTTCTTCCTCTGCTTCGATGATCGTCCTTCACCAACAGAAGGAAACTCTGAATCTTCTGCAGTACCATCGTTGTGGGTTTTCAGAAACAGAGAACAGAGGAAAAGAAGAATGAAGAAGAAGAAGAGAAGAGAAGAGAATGAAGATAGGAGAAGTAGAGGAAGAGGAAGTCTGAAGGGAAATGAATAACAACAGTGGCTCTGGACATATGTATATGCGTATGAAGAGAAGAAGAGTGGGGTGGGAGTTCATGAACGTCAGTCCACTCACGTCACACACCAATCACAAGCAGCCAGCTATTAACAATTAATCATAATTAATCAGCCATTATTTTCTTAAGTTAAATTAATTAAGTTAATTATAATTAACAAGTAATCTTCCACTTTGTAATTATTATTTTAATGGCTCAATTTCATTCGGTAATTAATTTTTAAATCGGGATGTTACAATTTTCCCCCTCTCAAAAGAATTTTGTCCTTGAAATTCAATCGGTAACTCACCTTGATTAAACAACTCGGGGTACTGTTGCCTCATGGCATCCTCGCGTTCCCGGGTATAAGAGGTATACCCGTCTTGCTGCCACTCTACTTTAACCAGTTGTACATCCTTTCTCCTCAAACGCTTTACCGATCGGTCCACGATTCTAGTCGGTACAGTCACAGTGGTCAGGTCCTCCTTGATCTTCACTCTATCATCCGGCATTGTGTGAGTGGAATCAGGTAGATACTTCCTTAGTTGAGACACATGAAACACGTTATGCAATCGGGATAGGTGAGTCGGTAACGCTATTCGGTATGCCATGGAACCGATCCGCTCTAATACTTCGTAAGGTCCAATATATCGGGGGTTCAACTTCCCACTTTTCAAGGCTCGCCCGACTCCTTTACTCGGTGAAATCTTTAGAAACACCCTATCCCCGACTGAAAACTCCAGTGGTTTAGTTCGTTTATCATGGTAGCTTTTCTGTCTGTCCTGAGACGCCTTCATCTTTTCCCTTATTACTTGGATTTGTTCTGAGGTTTGTTTCACAATTTCCGGCCCCAATAGTAAACTTTCACCCGTTTCCGACCAACAGAGTGGGGTTTGGCATTTTCGACCATACAGTGCTTCGTAGGTGCCATACTAATACTGCTGTGGTGGCTATTATTGTATGTAAATTCGATCAGGGGAAGGTACTGCTCCCAATCACCACCGTGCTCCAACACACACGCCCTCAGTAAGTCCTCCAAACTTTGTATCGTTCGCTCGGATTGTCCATCCGATTGGGGGTGGTAGGTGGAACTTAGCCAAAGTTTCGTGCCCAATTCCTGGTGTAGGCTGGTCCAAAACTGGGACGTGAATCTAGGATCCCTATCCGATATGATAGAAGTCGGCACACCATGCAGTCGGACAATTTCGCGAATATAAATCTGAGCTAACTTATGTAACAGGTATCTCATGTTCACCGGCAGGAAGTGTGCACTTTTCGTCAATCGGTCAACAATGACCCAAATCGCATCATCACCCGCTCGGGTTTTTGGCAATCCCATGACAAAGTCCATGGCAATTGAGTCCCATTTCCACACAGGGATCTCCAGGGGTTGCAATGCACCATACGGCTTTTGGTGCTCGACTTTCGATTTCTGACAGGTAATACACCGAGCCACATATTCCGCTATATTTCTCTTTAATCTGGGCCACCAAAATTGTAGTCTTAGATCGTGGTACATCTTCGTAGTGCCCGGGTGAATACTTAGCGGGCTCTTGTGGGCTTCATTAAGCACCATCCTTCTTAATTCTCCTCCACCTGGCACATATATTCTGTTTTTCACTCGGAAAATTCCATTCGATCCCTCGGTCAAGGACAAGTCCTTACCCTTGGCCTGAGTCTCCTTCATCTCAGCCAAGTAGGAATCTAACTTCTGCTGCTCGAATACCAATTTCAGAAATTCATTGGTAATCTTCAACGTACCGAGCGTTATCTTCCGAAACGAAGGGACATCAACATGCAAATTCATTTCTCGGAATTATTCCAATAACTCCTCCTCCTTCACCATCATCACTGCTATATGGAGGGATTTCCGACTCAACGCGTCAGCAACAACGTTCGCCTTACCCGGATGATACTTCAGCTTGAAGTCATAATCCATTAAAAATTCCATCCATCTCCTCTGCCTCATGTTTAGCTCTTTCTAGTCGAATAAATATTTGAGGCTCTTGTGGTCGCTGTACACTTTGAATTTAGAACCGTACAAGTAATGCCTCCATATCTTCAATGCGAAGACCACAGCTGCCAATTCCAAGTCATGGGTCGGGTAATGCTGTTCGTGAGGCCTCAATTGCTGAGAGGCATAAGCTATCACTTGGTCTTTCTGCATTAGCACGCACCCCAGGCCGAGTCCCGATGCATCACAATAAACCACGAAGCTCTCTTGCAAGTTTGGCAATGCCAACACTGGAGCGGTTGTCAACTTGTCTTTTAACTCTCGGAAACTGCTCTCGCACTCGGAACTCCACATGAAAGGGACATTTTTCCGAGTCAATTTAGTCAGTGGCAAAGCAAGTTTAGAAAAACCTTCAATAAACCTTCTATAGTAGCCAGTTAGGCCCATAAAGCTTCTTATCTCCGAGACCGACTTGGGTCTCTCCCATGCCATTATAGCTGCCACCTTTGATGGGTCTACCGAAAAGCCTTCCATGGAAATTACATGTCCGAGAAAGTGGATCTTATCCATCCAGAAATCGCACTTTGAAAGTTTTGCAAACAACTGTTTCCCCTTCAATACTTGAAGTACCGCTCGGAGATGTTCCTCATGCTCCTTAGGGGTCTTAGAATAGATTAAGATATCATCAATAAAAACTACTACGAATCGGTCAAGATATGGGTGGAATATGTTGTTCATGTAATTCATGAATACAGCAGGGGCGTTTGTCACACCAAACGGCATCACTACATACTCGTAGTGGCCATACCGAGTCCTAAAGGCAGTCTTTGGAATATCCGAGTCCTTCACCCGGATTTGGTGGTATCTCGATCGTAAATCGATCTTCGAGAAGACTGAAGCACCATGCAGTTGGTCAATCAAATCGTCGATCCTGGGCAACGGGTATCGATTCTTAATCGTGAGCATGTTCAGCTGTCGGTAATCTATACATAATCTCATGCTGCCATCCTTCTTTTTGACAAGTAGCACATGTGTGCCCTATGGTGATACACTCGGTCGAATGAACTGCTTTTCAAGTAACTCATCCACTTGCTTTTTCAATTCAGCCAATTCTGTTGGGGACATTTTATAAGGTGTACTGGAGACTGGCTCGACTCCAGGAATCAAGTCTATAGAGAATGCAACTTCTCTATTCGAAGGGACACCCGGCACATCCTCTGGAAACACCTCGGGGAATTCACAAACAGTCGGAATATCGTTCACTTGGGTTCTACTCTCTCCCTCAGTTAAACAAAGCATCATAAATAGCTGAGCTATACCTTGTACCGTGTAGTCCTCATTGTTCTGCCTCGGAAAAATTACTCTTCGGTTTTGATAGTCCACCAACACCTTGTTGGCTGAAAGCCAATCTATTCCAAGTACAATGTCGAGGTCCTTCAGAGGCACACACACCAAATCAAAGGTGAAACTCCAATCGTCCAACATAAATGTTATATCCTTACACATCATTGATGTAAACACCTTAGTGCCAGTCGGATTGGCTACTTCTAAAGTCCGATCCATATACACAATCGGTAACTTTAAACGTCTTACACACTCATCGGCTATAAAAGAATAGGTAGCTCCAGAATCAAAAACTACATTAAGTGTATATCTACCAAGTAGGCACTTACTTTGCACCAAGTCATTCGCTTGTGCAGCTTCCTCAGCGCTGATGGCGTAGACTCTCCCAGCAGCCGGTTGTTCGGTATTTCTCCTTCGGTTGTTTAGAGAAAACATCATATTTCCTCTGGCTCCATTACCTCTGCCCTCATTCCTTGGCCACCATTTCCACGGCTTCTCCCTTGGAAGCCTCCCTGGCGCACATTGGCGTTTACTTGACGTAGTTGGGGACAGTTAGGGTGAATATGCCCTCTCTCATTACAATGGTAACACACCATCCCACCATTGCTGTTGCAATCCCGAGCGTAATGATTTCCTCCACACTTAAAACATTTTTCGTCTCCTATAACTGGTCATCTTTCTTGCTGACTCTGACCCCTAAACCTGGAAAAGGGTCTGTTCCTACCAGCATTGTTTGGCCTCTTGAAGTGAGATTGCTGGGGCTTCAAGGAATGGTCTGCTTTGCTACTCTGGCCCGAGTGGGCCTTGTCATCCTCTTCAAAAATCCTACACTTATTCACCAATACAGGAAAGCTCCTAATTTCCTGATGCATGAATGCTCTCTTAATATCCGACCTCAGTCCGCTCTCGAACTTGATGCATTTGGAACTCTCGGTTCCAGGTTGTTGGAAGGGCGGATAAAACAAGCATAGTTCTTTGTACTTTGCAGCATATTCTTCTACAGACATGGAACCTTGCTTCAGCTCCATAAATTCTAGTTCTTTCCGACTCCTCACCGTGTCGGGGAAATACTTTTCCAGAAAGCACGCTCTAAAATTCTCCCAGACCAGTTGGATGCCCGCATCAGTCAGTCGGTTTTTGGCGATTTTCCACCAATTTTCCGCTTCGTCTCGCAGCATGTACACTGTGCACTCAACTTTCTGGGCCTCAGTACAGTGAAGGCCCCCAAAAACTCTCTCCAAGTCTTGAATCCATTTGTATGCTGCCTCGGGATTAAATCCTCCTTGAAACTCACTTGGCTTCCTCTTCAGGAAGCGATCAAATACTTGGCCATCTTCAGCTCGAGGCTGGCCGTGCCTCTCAAACACGTCAGCAAAATGTTGGAATGCCGCGGCTATGGCCCTGATGCTTTGACGATTCGTCATTACTTATCCTGAAATTAACACCCCTTTAAGGATAAGTTTACAAAGTTACTCACTACCGATCGGATCTCATCCCAACATTCAATAACTATAGCACATTATACCATTCCTATATATCATATAATTAATCGGACCAGGAGGGGAATAATCTCCTATCCTCAAATCAATATCTCAACATCGACCATGTTCAACAGAATATCATAATAATGATGACCACTCAGTCATAATGCACACAACCGCTTACACTCGGTAAGCATACCTTGGCCTTGGACCTTTTAGGTCTGCTCTGATACCAAAATGAAACATCGTAAGTTCAATTCGAGAATAAACCGAGACCAGGAAATTTTTTCCAAAAATCAAAGGGTGTTCAAGGGCAAAATGAGCAGTTGAGGTTAACGAGAGTAGAATCAGGACAAGAAGGAAGGAAAGTAATTTAATCACAAGGCATACAGCGGAAGATGCAGAACCTGAGCGAACCCAACAGCGCCCACTCGCTCAGGCGAGACTCAACATCGCTTGAGCGAGATGACTCAACACGCTTGGGCGAAGCACGCATAGCTTAAGCGGAACCCAACACGAGATCTTCCCTTCGCTCTCACTCGCTGGAGTGAACATTTAGTCGCTGAGGCGAGCAACTCCACTCGTTATTCCCTCACTCGGATTCAGAGTCTGGTTCACTCGGAAAAGTCTTTACTCTCGATTCATTCGGATTGACCCTTACACGTACAAGCTTCATTCGGAAGTTTACATCACACTCCTTAACATCATTCTTTCAGAATACAAATGTTGACCACTCGGGAGAAGATTCCCATGGTCATTCCACTCGGAATCTAAGGGTACCTTCCACTCAGAATATCTTTCACGGTCTTTTACCACTCGGGGTATTTCACTCGTTTTTCACTTGGCATATCTAGTCTTTCTCACTCAAGTTATCTTACTAAGTCAAGTCTCACTTAAGGACCTTCGAGCTTCTAATAAGTTTACTATAATGGAATTCACTTAGGGCCTTAGGTATCATTCCTCTATCAGGAAACATTCACTCGGCAAGTCCTCACTCGGAAATATTTAATTATTCTCCACTCGAGGAAATCCTAACGGTTTATCACTCTGAAGGTGTTCAGGTCAATTCCCACTCAGGATTATACGACCTCATTCACTCAGAAACATCTAAACCTATCCTCACTCGGGATAAGGTCACTATCTTGCTTCCCACAACAATAACTTAGCTCAATTTACATGAAATCATACAACCTCACATGCTCGGATAAGTTTAAATATATATATATTCCACTCGGACATTCACACGCAACACAGAATAAACATACATTAGGATGCATATACATATATAAATAAATATTTACATGCACATTGTCATACTCTCAACCCAAGAGAGTTCAAATTCTGATATAAAGTGACTAAGACCAAAATAGGAGCCGACCAAGGCTTAACAAAACCTTATACACAGTATATACATATACACATATATTCCCATAGTGCACAAGCACTTCACTCGGCATGCAGCTCCTCCTTCATTCATCATTCCGAGAGACATTCACTGTAAAATATAGCCACAGTAGGGGGTGAGTATCTTAGATATTAAATGATAGATACTGACTCAGATTATTCCTCAATTATGCAACAGTATAAATGTACACAGCTACCATCAAACATACACAATACCAATTAATCAGAACACACATACGACATTTTTCGATCAGAATCCATCAGTTATCTCTCGGCTATATGCACATATCATTTCAATAACATTAACATATATTCATAGATCAGATTTCAATCAACATCAACAGTACATGTACACAGATTAATTCACTCGGTTCCTCATTCGTGTGTAATCGGTTTTCATTCATTGTAACGTAGGCTCCCAGCCTTCTATTCAGCTCTCAGCTGCTTGGCCGTTTTACTGGTACCAAACCGTTTGCCCTCATAGGTGACACAACGCTCTCAGCGCCAACGGCGGTGTTCACGGGCAGGACTCAAAGGCTACCTTGAGTCTCACTCAAAAGGATTTCACAGCGTCTCACGCTTTTAATAACTGATGGTAGTGTCCCACACTACATGCTCCCAGCATTAACGCATCCCATGCGCCACACGCGGATTCATCACACAACACAAGTTTCATACACAGCTTTTGTTCAACAATACATGCATCACATGCAATCGGTGTAACACATCCTCAGACTCACTAAATCCACATTTTCTCACATGCAGTCAGCATTTCAAACTCATAATAACCAGCATGCCACATAAGTCACACGGTAATCATCAACAACACTTCAACACATTCGTTTCATGCAAACATTCGACATTCTCAAGACCATTAACATGCATTTCACGGACGGAACTAGACATGCATCACTCAACACCTAATCATCATGCATCCGGGTATCACACATTCTTCATGCAACCACAACACAGCATCAAAGACAGAATCAACAAGTCATTAACACCCAGAACCCGTCCATAACCCATGCATTTAAGATATAAGGTACCCCCCTACCAACTAAGAGACTCCGAGAGGCTCCTCTATTTTGACATTGATCCTCTGCCTTGTTGCTTTGTCCAGTACTCTCACTCGTTCAGCCCCTCAAACGCTGTTGTATTCTGCAATCGGCTCGGGAACAGGGAGCTGTTCTTCCTCCGCTTCGATGATCATCCTTCACCAACAGAAGGAAACTCTGAATCTTCTGCAGTACTGTCATCGTGGGTTTTCAGAAACAGAGAATAGAGGAAAAGAAGAATGAAGAAGAAGAAAAGAAGAGAAGAGAATGAAGAAAGGAAAAGTAGAGGAAGAGGAAGTCTGAAGGGAAATGAATAACAACAGTGGCTCTGGACATATATATATGCGTACGAAGAGAAAAAGAGTGGGGTGGGAGTTCGTGAACGTCAGTCCACTCACGTCACACACCAATCACCAGCAGCCAGCTATTAACAATTAATCACAATTAATCAGCCATTATTTTCTTAAGTTAAATTAATTATGTTAATTATAATTAACAAGTAATCTTCCACTTTGCAATTATTATTTTAATGGCTCAATTTCATTCGGTAATTAATTTTTAAATCGGGATGTTACATCTTGCATAAAGAGGTGTATATTGTTATTAATGAAATATTGTGTACCATTGTGTGTGATACAAGCATGATCTTGTATGTATGGTATGAAATATAATAATGAAAATGTTGTGAATGCCACACCGATATATATACATGTATAAGTATGCATGAGACAATGGTAATGAATAATGAGATAAAAATCCACTAAATGAAAGTGTGATAATATTGATGAATATTATGTAATATTGAAATGCCATTGTGGTTGATTGCAAGTATTGACTTGCGTGTATGATGTTAAATATTGTGAAATATATTGAGATGAAAATGCCACATTAAAACTTGAAAGCAATGGCTAAGAAACCAACAATGATGAAATCCACTAAGGTGTATGGTGGTGTTAGTGATTATGATGATGATGTTTGATGAGTGGCATATAGGATGCACAGAGTGAGAATGCATTTGATTTGTATTGCATTGCATCCATGGCATATCGATCGTTGTCTATGTGGAATATTAGGGGGTTCCACTAGGCGGGCCCAGTGGGAGGGCGACTCAGTGCACGAGCGTATTGTTGTTTTCCCCTGTGACTCGGTGTGTGAGTCATGAAGCTATCCATAGATTGGTGACGAGACACCCTATATGGCGGGCCTAGTGGGCGGGCGGCTCTATGGTGACAGAGTTATCTCGGTGTCCGACGGGACACGGCTCTCTCGATGTGTGTTCGGGAGGGGCCCGTAGCACTTTTGGCAAGTGAGGCCATGTTGTTGATCCGTAAGTCACGGGGTGACTAGTGCTACAGATGGGCGATAGCAGTTTGGTACCAGTAAAAGATGTTGTTGAGATGCATGCATGCTTTGAGATATGTGTACACATTTTACTACTGCAGTGGGGGCATAGTAGCACACCTATGCTTGACCCACAACTTGGTGTTTATTCCCACAGTCGAATCCATATTTGTTGTCTATTCCATTGTCCATATGCATTAGCCATAAGAGCATTTACATATAGCATGGAGATATGCCAGAATATGATGATGATTGATGATGATTGAGATGGTGGTATGATGATAATTGAGATGGGTAATTAATATACCGAAAGACCATATAAAAGTAATAAATGATACGAATATACGAAATGATGTTAAATATGACGATATGTATGATATGGCCCAATATAATTAAGGGCGTATTTGTTTATGATTGATAATGATGATGCTAGCCCATGGTGGCTTTGATGAAAGACCAGAACGGTCTATGTTGACGATGTTGGCCCATTGTGGCGATGTGGTAGATGTGTATATGCTTGCTTTGCTATGAAAAGATGAAATAATATGAATTATGTATATGATATTGAATTGACAAATTATGATGATTAGTGATGCATTTAGCAAAGCATACATGATGTTGATATGCATATGCACATAATTTCAATTATATTCATATCGTCATTTGAAATGTATAACGCACTCTCCCATGTGGTCTACTTTTTAGTATTGATGCAGGAAAACCATGGGATGAGAACGCTTATGAAGTAAAGCTCTTGGGAAGGTAAATAGCTGTAATGGAATGCCTTGGCCGGCAGCGATTGTAATTTATTGAGTTGTGAATAAATGTATATTATGGTGCTGATATTTCATGGTATTTTTGGATGTATTATGAATAATGACTAGTGTGGATATTGTATTGGTATTTGGGGGTATATGTACTCACACCCGCTTGACGAATGTATAAGTATTGATGACATATGTCTTGAGGTTGAATTGAATATGAATGATGGAGATGTATGTTGCATGACCATATAGATATG
This sequence comes from Clitoria ternatea, assembly GCA_037962975.1. NCBI lineage: Eukaryota > Viridiplantae > Streptophyta > Magnoliopsida > Fabales > Fabaceae > Clitoria > Clitoria ternatea. The sequence goes on from CM075671.1 coordinate 179,173,673, forward strand.
TACATATATATATATATATATCTTAGGCATTGCATGCTTATGTGATTATGTAAAATGATGATGGTAGTATATTAGGCTTATGATATGCCATTGCATGCTTGCTGAGCCTTTCCTCATATCTTCATATATGGGACTAGGCGTGTGCCCAGTATACACATTCTTCCACTGTAAAACTCTATTATTCTTGTATACCATTATGGGCAAACTATTCATCGATCCAGTTATAGGTTACCAAATCTCACTCTTTGGTTTTCTGTGGTTCGAGTCTTGGTGTAGTCGAGATGGTGTTTAGAAACTATTTTTGAACGTGAAAAATTTACTCATGTTTTTATTATTTAATTATGATGATTACATCGGGATTCGAGTATAGAAAATCAGGGGTGTTATAATTTCCATGTTTAATGCCTTCTCTCAATAACCCATATACATAAATCACTCTCCCAACACCTAAAACTTATAACCAAAGGTTCAAGCTCTTGAAAAAATGGCAAGAAGCTTACCTCAATAGAAGAAAAGAGAGAGTAACCAAGAGAGGGAGAGAGACATACAAAAATAAGAGAAAAATGAGAAGAGACTTTAAGCTTCAAGCTCTTCGTTTGACAATGGGGAAAATGGAACATGAAGATGGGTTCCAATTTTTGCTTAGGTTTTGGAAGAGGAAAGTGAAGAGGAAATGATGAAGAAGAAGAGAAATGAATGTTTTTCCCTTGAGAAACAGAGAGTGTCGTGAGAGTGAAGAGAAAAGGAAATGCGTTTTACATTTTAATTCATAACCCTTCTTAAAAATTTTACCATTTTACAACAAACAGAATCTCTGTTCGGGCTTAATACTTTGTCTAAAAATTATTCTGAATATATATCTGGACCCCCAATAATATTCTTAACAGCCCTGACCAATAGCACCTCAATCGAAGATACTTGGTCCGACACCCATATCTTAATCGGGTCAAATGTCAGCTCATAAAGCCCTAATAAATTATGAATAATCCCTAAAAAATCTTAATTTAATTATTTCCAATATTTTGGAACATTAATTAACTGACATATAATTATTTAATATTTATTTCTCTTAGTTAATCATTTATTTTAAAATATGGGATGTTACACAATATCTATTAACTTTGCTCATATGATAACAAGACCATATTTATCACAATAGATATGACTCAAATGCTTTTGATTTAAGAAATCTTTGCTCTATGTCCGTCTATAAAATAATTACTTGACTTTATTTATCCGAAGAAAATCAAATCTGATTTGCTAAAAGAAATTGTTATTGATATGTTGTTGGCTTCTGATTGTTCAGTCTTGGTTTAGCTATAGTAAGCAAACATAAAAATAATAAGCATTTTAATGGTTGTTCGTAGTTTTGTACTACCCTAACTCATTCAATGTCAAACTTAGTAAAATAAAACCTTCAAATAACTTTCTTTCAAAAGTGAATTTTATCAATTCAACCATTATATTTAAAGTTCTTATAGACAAAGTCTACTAAATTTTATATAATTGTTCAAAATTATTTCACACTTTATAAATTATTAACAAATAAACTTTTTAAAATGTAAGTAAATAACTATCATTGGACTATTGGACTACATAAGAGGAATGATCTTTTTTAAAATTGGATACTTTCCTAATATTGCTTTATTAAAAATTTAACTACTATTTAAATTTGAACAAATATAAAAGTGAATGATCAATTGAATTTAAAATTTACATATAAAAAATTTTAATATAATAAAAAATTTCAAAATGTCTTGTAAATTAAATTTTTTTACTTTAAAATTTTGAAATTTTAATATAATATATAAAAATTAAAATTTCAAATTTAATATTGACTAAAAACATCAATTGAATTTAAAATTGAAATATAAAAATTTAAATATTCTGACTAATATTTCCAAATTTTAATATAATAAAAAATTTCAATTTCAATTTAAATTAAATTAAATTTATAACTATTAAATTTTAATTTCAATTTAAATTAAATTCTTTAGGTAATTTTGACACATATCAATATCTTATGACATTTAAATTTTTAAGGATATTAATAATATTGGTTATAATTCAAAATTAATTCATAAAAAATCTTATAATTAAAATCTAAGTTAATGCCATTTTTTTATACTTTCAAACACATGTTACAATATTTTTTTACTAAAATATTATTTTAATAAGATACAAAAGGTTTAATGGATGAATCTTAATAATTTGGAAAACTCTCCCCCAAAGAGTGTAAGTCAATTGTCTTTTCCTATATTGACATGTTAATACAAAAAGAATAGTCATGTATATGTATATAAGAAAAAATCACACTCAATTGTAAAGAAGTTTATAAATAAACATAATTTACTCTAAATCTTCAAGTATTATCTCTATCCATTTTGAAGTCCTCTCACCCTTTACTTGTTCGATAAGATCATCTCTTTGTACCACATGTCCAATTATATCTAGGAAAAAAATTTACGCAATATTATATAAATTTATATTAATTATATATAAATAAAATAAAGCAATTATATTGAACAATACCTATCATTACATTAGAATGTGTTGTCGTTTAAAACATCAACAAACAAAAAAATTTTAAAATATCATTTGGATGTCATTACACTCAAATGATTTGAAAATAGTGTTGTTGATAAAACTAATTTGGAACTCATGATCTGTAGGTTTGATGTAACATCCCTAATTTTATATAAATTATTAAATATTAGAAATAAATATTAAATAATTACCTGTGGATTAATTAATGTACCAAAATGTTAAAAATAATTAAATTAAGATTCTTAGGGGTTGCTCATGAATTATTGAGGCTTTATACGTTGACATTATACCCGATTAAAATATAGGTGTCAGACCATGTATCTTTGATTGATGTACCATTGGTCGGGGCTGTTAAGAATATTATTGGAAATTCGAGTATATGCTCAGAATAATTTTTAGATAAAGTATTAAGCCCGAACAGAGATCCTGTTTGACTTAAAACGGAGAATTTTAAGTGAAGGAACTAAAATAAAACTCCAAAACTCCCTTTTCCCTTCTCCTTGTTCACGTTGGCCTACTTCTCCCAAAGGTAAATATTTCCCTTCTCTTCTCATTCACTTCATCTCCCACTCTTCTTCTTCTTTTTCCTCCTTAAAACCTACAAAGTAGTGGTGTGCCCTTTCTCCTCCATATTTCATTTTCTTCTAGCTTGGTTAGAGAAGCTTGTGGTGCTTTGAAGCTTTCCTTATCCCTCTCAATTTTTATTCTCCCTCTCTCCCATTCTTGGAGCTCACTCCCTTTTACTTGAGGTAAGGTTTCCTCTTCATTTTCTTGAGCTCTAACCTTTGGTTATATGATTAGGTTGTTGGGAGGGTGTTAAATGTGTATGGGTAGATGTTAGAGAGGCATTTATGAAGAGAAACCCTAAGGTGGGGTGTTTTAATATGAGTTTTAGGAGGGCACAATGTGGTCCATGAAAATGGTATGGAAGGTAATAGCAAATATTGAACATTTATGTTAGTTGTTAGGTTTTCAATGAAACCCTAGCTTTGTAAATTAGGGGAAACATGAATTTAGGTAGATGTGCATTTATTATTGATGAGAGATGTTATTTATGACAGGTAATAACCATTAATGATGGTGAATGGTTGATAATGGTTATTGGGAACCATTAATGTAGGAACCCATTATTGGGTATGGCATTGAAGAGGCATAATAATAAATGAAAACACCTAACCCATGGTAGTTGTGGTGGGTTGAATGAAATAAATAAGGTTGAGAATTGAAATGGTATAAAACACCAAGAAATAAATATAAGTACTTGAATCTTGGTAGTTGAAATAAAAATTAATTGTGTGGTATATGGCATAATGTAGGAAACAACCCCATCGATGAGGCGGGACCTTCGGACCGCGTTGATTTCTACTTCTCTTGAGGTAGGAGGGGGTAACATCTTTAAATGCTTGATTTAATCCATTAGTGATGTGTGTATATGATTGTGTTATGTTAATTTGGCTTGGATGAGTGATTTGAGGATTACTTGGTTGAAATGCATTTAGAGTGAATAGTGTTATGTGGCTTATGTTTGTGAGATGATGATTATGATGTTGAATTAACTCATGATTAATGAGAGTTGTTATGATGGCTTGGAACCATGATTGTATTAATTACATTGTTATTGAACATCCCATGATATGTGAATTAATGATTTGTGATTGCCACTAACTAGTATGTGTATGAAATCCAATGAATATTGGTGATGGTTGAGAATGATGAGAACCTAGAGTTCCATTAAAGTGCTGAGGATGAATTGTTGATGGTGGAGTGGCATTTAGGATGCATAGTGTGAGGATGCATTTGATTTGCATTGTATTGTATCCATGGCATATCACTCGCTGCTTATATGGAATGTTAGGGATTCCAATAAGCGGCCTAGTGGGAGGGCGGCCCAGTGCACGGGTAAATTGTTGTTGTTCCCTAGTGATTTTGGGAATCACAAAGCTTCCCTTAGTTTGTTGACGAGGCACCCTATGTGGCGGGCCCAGTGGGTGGGCGGCTCTATGGTGAGCAAGTGACCTCGGTGTCCCAATGGGGCACAACTCTCTTGATGTGTGTTCAGCAGGGGCCGGTAGCGCTTGTGGCAAGTGAGGCCATGTAAGTAATCTGGAAGTCATAGGGTGACTAATGCTATAAATGGGCAATACCGGTTTAGTATCAGTAAAATATAATGTTAAGCATGCATAATTTGAGATATAAGTGTACACTTTTACTACTGTAGTAGGGGCATAGTAGCACACCTATGCTTGACCCACACTTGATATGATATTGTTTCCCACAGTCGGGTCCGTAATTATTATTGATTCCTTTGTGTATATGCATTAGCTATAAGAGCATTTGCATATAGCCGGAGATATGCCTAGTTGGTAGCCTGTGGTGGTGACAAATGATTGTTGAGTAAAGAGGGAAGATGTTGTGGTTTTAACATTGAATGTATGATTGCCCTTATTAAGAATTCCATGATTTTGATGTGTGAGTTGTGAATATAATGATTTGGATATGTATGAAGTTAAAATGGAATGTGATGATGTATGAAAGATGTTTATAATGCTTCTTGAAGAACATATGTTATGCACACATGTATATGTTTCATCATAATGTATGATTTTGAATCATTTAGATTATGTTACTCACCTCCTAGTTGCCATTTTAAAGTTTAATGTAGGTATAATGAAAATCCCACTCTTTTGGATGGTGAGCTAGGATGGAGGTAAATATAGAAAGAAAGTGTGAGCCTTAGCCGGCATCTTTTGTAAATCACTTGATAAGTGTAGATTTTTATTTTGTATATGATAAATGGTTGGTCAAGAATATTGATTTGTGGGTCATGTGTAAAAATTAGACCTATATGTTTTGAATGGTTAATTTTTAGTAATGACCCTAACAATGGATTATATTGATTGTAAATCAAAGGATTATATGCCATGTTAATGGATGGATGTTGATACCATGAGGTTTATGTATATAAAAATGCATATGAGTCTTGTGTATGAATGAGAATGTGAGTAGACTGTTAGACTATTGAATGAATGATTTTGGCATGTGGTATATGATGAGTTTTCATGGTTTTATGCATAATTGAGGAACCAATGGGGTCAAAATGAGTTTTGTGATATTTGAATGATATATAATGGTCCCAATGGCTTAGATGCATGATTTGTGGTTTGTAGAAATTGAAATGGGCCAATTCTATTGAGAATAGGTCTTTGAGTTGCACAAAAATGCCTCAAAATGAGGGAAACACATTATTGCACATAGCTCTCTTGTTTTTAGGATTTTTTGAGTACGGCTAGTGGCCACACATCACAAATGATGTATATAAGTTGGTGTCAAAATTTGGTAGGTGTTAGAACTCATATGAAAAAGTTAGGGGGGTTAAAAGTCCAAAAATGTGACTTTTTCTATGTAAAATGACCTCTGTGCTGTCATGAATCGATTCACAACAGTGTGTGAATCGATTCATTGTGAATCGATTCAAAACTAACTAGATTCACTGTTCTTAATTTTGGACACTTTGAATCGATTCAAGCTCCCGCATGAATCGATTCAAAGCTCCTTAGAATGACTGTTCATGAGGTCCAGGAACGTTTGAATCGATTCATACGAGTTTGAATCGATTCAAAGGGGCCTACTTTCATTGTTTGGACTCCAGAAGCATCTGAATCGATTCATGGGGTGTTCGAATCAATTCATGGCCCTGTTTCCACATATTTTCCTCTATTTTAGGGTATGATTGGTATCGTTTGGTCACAATATGATTATACAACAACATATGCGTATAATTAACACATTTTAACAACTAAATGAGATACTTTTAAACCTTCCCCCATTTCCATTCACCCTTCATGATAAGTTGTTATCTAGTATTAATTTTGAAAAATAGGTATTAAAAATAAAAAATAAACAAACTAATTTATTTTTATTTTAAAAAGATTGATTTGATAAGTTGTTATCTACTATTAACTTTTAAAAACATGTTTTAAAATAATAAACTAACTAACTATAATTTTTTTATTTTAAATTTAAAAAAGTAAAATAAATGGGGCTTCATCAGACGCTGATACGTGTCATAAAAAGTTTCACAAATATATATAATAGAGATTCTACTTAACTTGTAAAGTCTTATTTGGGCCTAGAAAAAACTTTTCAACAATATTATTTTGAGTAACCTTCTAAAAATAAACTTCTTTATTTAACTCCTTCATTATATTTTCTAAAAAAATGACATTACTTTTTGTAACTTAGTAAAAGAAAATACTTCGAACCGTCCGATCGATAATTCCTTTCGACATGCGCAATATTCCCAAAACCACTTTGACAATGTTTAAATGGTCAATTAAATTTCTAATAGCCGGGCTTACCGGATAACAATCTACAAATTCCATAATAACATCCCGAAATTAAAAATTAATTAATACAACCATATCGAATGAAACCGAGCCCGCCTAAACGTTAAATTTTCTAAATTTCTTTTCGTTTGTCCTATCACGATAAAATCCTTTCGAGTACGTGAACGTCAAGTTATGCAAATAAATTTTTAAAATATCAATAAATTTAAAAACGTAAACTTTTTAGCCGTCGGTTACGAAAATTTTTACGGTTTAAGATCTAACCATTGGATAGTGACGAAATTCAAAATAGAGGTCCCCAAATACACAAACAATATAGGATAATCAAAAATATAATCAAACAAGGAAGAGACCCCCTTTACTTCATAATATGGTCGCTTCCCAGAGAAGGAAATTGGAGATTTTGCCGAAAATTCCACCGAATGCTCCTAACGCCCTCCGATCGTCGCCTAAGCTTCCTGTCCTTAGAAAAATTATGCATGCATGGTTAGAGCAAGGGAAACAACCATGATTTGGCCCTCAAAACAGCAAGGAAATATCATCACAAAACTCAAAATGGAAACTGATTTTGAGTTAAGAAAATCAAGAGCAAGATTCAAGGGAAAACATAAAAAATTCTCACCTTGAGTGGCTTGGATGGCTAACAGTTTTTGGAACCCTTTGCATAAGAGGATGAGGTCAATCTTTTGAGGCCATGGCTTGCAAGAAAATTAGAAGAGGAGAGATGCGTTGATGGTGGCTGGACCGTGTGTAACATCCCAATTTTTATATAAATATCCAATTTAGGGAAATAAATGACAAATATTTATATGTAGAAAGATTAATGTCCCAAAAATATGAAAAAAGTAATTTTGGATTTATTATGATTTTTCATAAATTACTAAGCTTCATGAGCTAAAATTTATACCTAGTTAAATTATGGGCGTCGAACCAAGTATCTTTGATTAAGATGCCGTTGGTCAGGGCTATAAAGAATATTATTGGGAATCTAACCATATACTCAGAATAATTTTTAGATAAAGTATCGAGCCCAAACTGAGATCCTGTTTATTGTAAAATGGAGAAATTTTAAATAAAGGGCAAAATGTTTAAACAAAAACCACACTCTTCTTTCTCTATTCATGTTGGGTTTTCCTCTATAGCAAATACAATTGCTCTTTTCTCTTCTTATTCCTCTTTCACCTTCATTTTCCTTCTCCTTTCAAAACTCAACCAAAGTGGTGTGCTCATCTCCTATTCTAATTTCATTTTCCTCTATTGATCAAGAATGAGGCCAAGGTGACCTGAAGCCCTTATCTTTCTTCTCCATTTTCGTCACCCATTTCTCTCCCTTGGTGCCCACTTTTATTTCTTGGTTGAGGTAAGTTCCTCACCATTTTTATTATGCTTGGACCCTAGGTTATGGGTTAGTGTAGTACCTCATATGTGTGATGTGAAATTGAGATTGACTCTTGTGATGATTGATTCTGGAATGATACCTTGATGAGGTTGTGAATTGTAGAGTGTTGATGACATACTATTTGCTTCCATGTATGGATCGAATATTATATCACTACAACAAAAAGAGAATTTAGCAGTGGTTATTTTGGAAGATAGCGGCGCTAAATGCTCCGCCGCTAGGCATTTAGCGGCGGTTTTATATAACCGCTAGAATAACCACCGCTAACAGTGTACCCGCGGTTATAACCGCCGCTAGAAGTTAAAGCGCAGGGAAGACCGCCGTAATGATGTTTTCTACAATTACAACCGCTGGAAAAAATAAAAGCCATTTAAATGCCGCTTACAGCGCCGCTAAAAGTTTCAATTTTTTATTAAAAAATCAGAATTGTTAATTATAACAAATTATTTTTTATATCCATTAATTTTTAAAAATCAGATTCTGCCTTAATTATAACATTATTTTTTTATAGCCATTAATGTTTTTAACGCAACAATTATATATTATATTTTATATATTAATGTCTAAAATATTTGTATTTTAAAAATAAATTTTAACATACAAATTAAATTAATTATCGATATATAAATAAGATAAACTAAATTTCTAAAAATATAATTAGAAGATCAATATATAGTCAATAGCAATTATATTAATAACAAAGTCAATATAGGTCTTAACCTAATTACATGTCATTAATGTAATAAAAGTAAAACAACAATCCACAAACTCATATATATAGGCAAGTAAAACATAAAGCAACTATGGTTGATGACTAGCCGAGGAAGAGGGTCTGGCTTGTGCAGGTGATCCTTCATCCTGAAATTAAAATAAATCAAATATAAGTTATTGTTGTGCATTAAAAATGTAGAAAGTTAATCTATAGCAAATAAGTGACATGTTATACATAAACACCCAACAACTTATAGATTATACCTGATTATCATGTTGAAATGGGAAATCAGTCTGTCCTCCAAATTTATGAACCACGTAGGCCATTTGGCCTTTAAAAAACTTCTTTCTTTCTTCAACATACTTCATCCTCGTTCCTTACTTCTAGTTGAGCTTCTAAATGTTTAACCTTATCTTCCAACTTTTTTACTCTTTCATTCAATGGAAATGAGCTTATACTGTCCCCAGATTGGTTACTTGTTGTTTGCAAGATTTGAGAAGGGCAAACTGCAAATCCCATGCCCCGAACCCGTCCCGAGTGCTCTAGTCCAAAGACATTCAAGTATGCCTCCTCATCATTTGAGGTCTCTTCAACTTCCACATCTAATTTGTTCTATAAAACAAAAAGTAGAGCGTAATTAATCAATTATGTCCATAATCTACTTAAATAATTTATAAGAAAAATCTATTCAAATTTAAAACAAACACATAAGAAATTATATGATTTGTATTTACGCTCATATCTCTAGCCTCCAAGCTCATGAATGACCCGTCTTTCCTCTTGTGAGTAATGGAAAACATTTCCCCTCTACTATAAGATCGTCCTTCTTGGGTTTCCTACATTTACAAGATATCCAAATTATTTATCCATTAAGCAATCATACACATATATATATACATTTAATGATTTTATAAATAGCAATATATCAAATTATTTTACCAGCAAATGTCTCTTTCTAGCAAGTGACATTGACCCGAGCATATGATGAATAACTTACTTTTCTTGTTTAGCGACATTTTTTGAACAGACTGCCTACAAAATTATTTAACAAAATAACAAAATTATTTAGCAATACATGATAAGACAATTATCAATAAAGTTTACAATCATCAATAAATGTCATCAACAAAATCCACTAAAGAAGCATAACAAATTAGGTGGGTCCATAATTACAAATATTCATGTGATGATCCAATACTTGACACTTTACTTTCAGTTTCATGTACTGATTCATAGCTGAGGTAAGGTAAGGCTAAGTGCAATGGATGGCTGAAATTAGCCAACACACTTGGAGTATAACACCTAAGGCATGAACTATAATCTTAATAGGAAGTTCAATAAAGAATTTGTTTCATATAGTATATCAATCCAAGACAATGTGTAATGATCATATCAACATTAAAAAGAAAAATGGAGTAAAAAATGGTATAATTATCAGAATGGGAACAGAATAAAGCATAAATTATAGAGACCATATAAATGAACAATAAAGTAATTAAAAGGACTTGATTAGACCATTAGGAGGCTACCTAATTAAAATCAGCTAATGATAGCATTAGTCATCACCAGCAACCCAGGTAGTATTATATTATATTATGTTATATTATATTATCATACTTAATGTTAACTAGTGCCATAATTAAAATTAGAAAAGTTTCATTTAGAATAATCATAAATACATTCCCCCTAATTTCCAATGCAACTCAAATATAATTTCTTATGAAAACTTCACACTACTATCATTTCCTTAAAGTATCCTTAAGGCGTTAGTTAATAACAACACCTTTTACATTATATAATTAAATAATAAAGTGATGGAACCTTTTAAAAATTGTTTAGGAACCAAAACAGTGTACCCATACATGAGGTACTTGTTCCAACATGATCAAATTTTGGAACATGAATCAAAAGTTTTACAAGCTAAGGTCGTTAAAGAATGTGCAAAATCTACCTCATAAAAAATCAACCCCATTAATGGGAAATGGAGGTCTCTTTCTCACATCATCTACATCAGAATTTGATGAAAGCACATACCTAATACACTGTATTTATTCCAAAAATGAATGATACAAAAGGTCTCACCTTTTACTTTTATAGTTTTTTTTGTCTTCTTTTGGTATATTGTTACCGGCCATTTGGAGGCACCTTACAATTTTCTATATTTTCTGGTCAATATTTTCTTCACTTTCTTTATCTAGGAATTCACCATATCTTCTCTTGTTACATTATCCTTCCTTTTTTTATCATGTTATTTTCAGTTTTCAAGAAGCACATTAAATGATTTACTCTTTTTTTATAGCAAAATTAAAATAAATGGGCTACGTTCCCCCTCGAAGTCTACAAACATCTTTCCAGTGTGTTTGGTTTGATAGAAAATGTTCTCATAAGAAAAAACTCCAGCTCAAGAATAATTTCTTATGTTTTGTATTATTTGTCTTCATTTATGAGAAAACATAATATAGTAGGACCCATTTAAAAGGGATATATATATATAACCTAACATTACATCAACTCAGCTCAAATCTAACATATTTGTTAGATGAATTAAGTTCAAAAGTAAGTTCTAACGAAAACGATAAGGTCTAAGAGTAGAGATTTTGTAATAAAATTTTAAAACTTAACATGCCACCTAATTTAAATAAATATACATAGTATAGTACATAAATATTATTATAATTATTTATATAAAATGTTGATATTATACGCTTGTCAATTTATTTAACAGTTTAAATTTACTACTATGTATACCCAAGTGCCAACAAACAACAATTGGAATGTTAGTACTAAATGTATTATACCACATCATGGTTGCAAAACACGCAAACACAGAGAACACTCAACAGACCCTTAAAATGACCAATTGGTGCAACTTGTTTAATTTATTATAGTATGTTATGTCAGGGCAGGTATTGTAGGCACTAGCTATAGAATAGTATTGATAACAGAGTTAGAACATTTTAGTGCCCTTCGTGTTAAAAACTGCATCTGTTCAAAGATGCGGGGAGAAGAATAAAACATTAGTGGTGCAATTAAGCTCTTTGGAGGCACTTGATAGGAGTTAGTTGCCTGTAAGGATTTTGGAGTCAGTCTCAACCTGAACTTGATACTATATGAGTCATATATATAAGCATTGTTTCATGTGAAAATTCTAAACCCCAATTAATCAATAATCCTCCCTCCTTTCTTGTGTCATTCTAAACCCCAAAATTCTAAATATTCATTCTGTTGTTAACTCACTAATCCTTATCATTTACATTAATAGTTTAATTTTTCTAAGATCTAATAATTAATCTCTCCCACTTTCTTAATTTTTTTTAATCAAACAAATATCAACATAATCACACAAATCATTATATTTGTGACTATATTACCTTTGTCTTAGGTTTATTCTGGTATACTAAGAAAGTCGCCCATTGTTCTACCGGAACCCTATCAGGACGCATCTCTAGATTTTCTTCTAGTGTCCGTGTCTCATCATAGCATTGGTTATACATGTCACAATGATTGTCCTTCCAAAACTTTCCCATTTTTTTCATAATATGTGTTTGTGGCTTTCATTGACTGTGAATTTACCCTTCAATATGGAAACCAAATAAGTTAGTAATATACAAAACCAATTATTGATACAAATAATCATGAGAAATTCCATCATACCGATATTGTCGTGTCAAATGCATGGTCCTTATGAATTTTAGAGACTTTACGCCAATTTTCATAAGAAATTGGAAACGCATTGCAATTAGAAGCAACGAATCCCAAAAATCCCCAAACAGGCCACCTGACTCTCCAAACCCATTGGCCAACCTTATTAAATTCTAGGACCACCCACTTCCCTGGATTGAGATTGAAGGCATCTCTTACCCTCAAGCGTTCTTCTATGACCACTCCAGCTGCATCTACAAGTAAAGCAAAAAAATTCAATTAGTTTAAACAAGATAAATTTATTATACATGCATTAAAAATTTATCACTTACCAACCACATTCACTGTCCAAAATTTTAGGGACTGTCTATCAGAAGAGGATCTTGAATTGGTGTTTTGGCTAGAGGGTGGATCGGAAGGTATGTTTTGGCTAATGGGTGGAACAAGATGTGTGGGTGGAACTACAAGTGTGGGTGGAACAATTGATGTGGGTGGAACTACAGGTGTGGGTGGAACAAGTGATGTGGGTGGAATTACAGGTGTGGGTGGAACAAGTGATGTGGGTGGAATTACAGGTGTAGGTGGAACAATTGATGTGGGTGGAACTACCGGTGAGGGTGGAACAAGTGATGTGGGTGGAACTACAAGTGTAGGTGGAACAAGCGATGTGGGTGGAACTATAAGTATGGGTGGAATAAGTGATGTGGGTGGAACTACAGGTGTGGGTGGAACAAGTGATGTGGGTGGAACTACAAGTATAGGTGGAATAAGTGATGTGGGTGGAACTACAGGTATGGGTGGAACTATAGGTATGGGTGGAACAAGTGGTGTAGGTGGAACTATAGGTATGGACAGAACTAAGGTATAGTTTGGAAGTTGGCCGGAGCAGATATGTGATCTTGGCTAGCATGTTAGCTAACGGAGGTATTAATTCCGAGGTATAAGAATATTGAGAAAGTATAAAGAGTAAGAAAACTAGCTCAGAGGAGTACGGAGAATTATAAGGAAGATTAGAAAATGTGCTAGTAATTGAAAAGGAACAGAGACGAGAGAATAATAATAATAAACAATATTTTATAAGTAAAAATAATATGTTAATGACGATTTTTTGTTCAATTCAGTACTAATAAATTTATAATAATATTAATTGATAGTTATTCCCTACTAATAATATTTAGTAGATAATACTTAATCTTAGTAACTAATATTTAATTTCAATCAATAATTATGTGTTTCAAAAATATATTTAACTATTTAATTTTAATATTTAAATTTTAAGTGTTTAATATTTATTTATTTATTAAATTTGAAATTATATAATATTATTTATGTAAAAATTATTTAATAATTATGATTAATGATGATTATTTTATTTTAATTTGGTAGAAATTGGTTAATGATCTTTATAATATTTCTATTAATTAATTTATATAGGATAATTGATTATTATTTATTTCAAATATTTTAACATTTAATATTATTACTAATAATTTTTTAATATAAATATAATTAATTATAATTTATTTAATTGATAATTAATATTTATATTTAATAATAAAATATTATCGGGTTCCTTAGTATTAAACTATAGGACCCAATGAACGATTCAATATCGACGATTCAGCCTGAGATTAGTGATCCATATGGGAACTTTTCCTATTAGGACCATTTTGTAATAAATCAAGGATAATCGGTTCGGTCTAACACGCCTTGCCAGTACCTCAACTATCTCCCTCAGTTGGTCGCGTATATGCCTCGGGATAATCGACGATAGAACGGTGAGTCTCTGGTGACTCATTTCGATGAGTTAGAAACTTTTCCTAAAGAAATTGAATCTTAATTCAGACCCTATCGACCCCATCTCCCAACGAAACGGATAATTCAAATCGAACCTTCGAACCCGGTCTGAGCACCTTCAGTGTTTTGGGCCTAACTTTCTCATACGATCTTAGAATCAAATGATTTTGATCCCAATTTCTTCAATTCAAAGGGATCTAGGATCTCTATTCTAGCCTTGAACTTTGTTGTTCAATCTGTCACCCTCAAAATCATGAGCCAAGTATTTGTTCTCTAAAACCCGTTATTTCATATCTTTTCTCTACGCACGGTTTCTTCAAAAATTCATAATTTATTCATATGACCTCCGATTCATGTAAACCTAGTGTCAAAATCTTGGTAACAAAAATCTATACATTTTCTGTGAAGGCCTTAAAGGTTAAATCCTTCCCAATCAGCACAGTTTTCACAATCTTTGTGTACCTATCCTATTCTCACGATAACACTGCACACTTTTAGGAAAAAATTCATATTTCCCTCATATGGTATTCAAATGACTCCGTTCTTTTTGCTATAGCTCCATATTAAAAATATCTACAAACTTTATGTAAGTCACAAGAGCTAATTCCTTACCTATTTCTCCTAGCAAATTTATTTTTTTCACAATTTTATTTCCATTACAGCTTGGAGCAGTTTTTGTATTTAAGGCATAGTTCCCTCTTCCGATGATGTATTTTTGCATACCATATATTGGTTTAAATATAAGACAAAGATCTACAAGTTTCATGTTTTTCCTTTTTTCTAATTCATCCTAAAACACCCTCTAAAAACTCGAACAAGTTGCTGGACCTGGTGTTGACACCTCAGCTTTGCATGAAAATAAACCAATCACATGGCAACATGCCAAGGACACTTGCCCCTCCCTTGGAAACTCCTTCCTTCACACTCTAATGGCTGAGCATGACACATTGGGGTGCATGTTTGAAGATTGACACCGCTTCTCCCTTCTCTCTTCAGCCATGAACTCCTTAGCCAACAAGGAGATCCATTACAACAAAACTCCTTCTTCCAAAGCACACTAGAATTTTCTAAGTGCCAAAGGAACTAAAACTGCCATTCATTCTCTTTTTTCTCTTCATGCCATTCACCATCCCAAAACACTCATCATCACCTTTCATTTTCATACAAGAAAATAATCAACCTCTAAACACTTCACCTTTTTAAACACTTCATCCAAAAAATAGAAATCGAACACCATTTTTCCTTCTTCAAATTATGCTTTCATATCACTAAAAAGCCTTCTTTTCTCTATTATTTTTTTTGAAGCTGCACCTTGGAAGTCGAGAGGCTAAACCTTGCATTTTCAAGAAGCCAAAGACCTTACACTTTTTTCCTCTCTTAACCATGAGCATGTTAGGAATCCTATTAGGGTCAGGCAGCGGAAACACAAAGGATTCCCAAGAAAGAATTGCAAACACGTATGTCTCAAAGAATTATGCTAAATTAAAATTTTAATTAGGGTTTACCTCTTGTAGACGCAGAACAAGATCCTCGATCGAAGCAATTGTAGCTTCGTCCTTAGGAGTCCACACGAGCACTCCCACCAGAAACCTAACGATCCGAATGCTAGTACGGAATTTTAGTGTAATCTAATTTCTGAGCCCCAGCCTATGAGCATCTCATGATCTATATATAGGTCTAGGTCTTGACCTGAGCTCTCATTAAACATTGGGCTCCTGACTCATTCTAAATGAGTTAGGCCCAAATAGTTTTATTTTCAGTCCAACTAAAATAAAACTATCCTCTGGTGGGCTTACTCTATGTGTGTGACCCTATAGGTAAAATATTCGGTTATATTAATAATAAACTATTTTATTATTAATATAAAATAAGAGCAGTATCTAGCAATACATCATTATGTCCGAATATTATTTATCATCAACATGACCTATAAGTGATAATTATTTTATATATCTATTCCTTTTGTCACGATATTTAATTGGGCCCAAGGCATGGTCGTCATCATCCTTGTATGGCCCAATTCATTTTACTTGATACCAGAGTAGACTTTATAGAATAAATATCTAATATTTATTCGTCCTAGCATGGCCATGCATTTCATTAGTCTTACTCCATCAAGTGGCCCATAGATATCACTCCTGTCATATAGGAGAGACAAATTCCATCTACATCACTCACATCCCTCTGCATAATTTATCTATTGCCTAATCACAATCTTTATGGTCATCTTATTACAGATAACGTTTGATTGTATTAAAACAATAAACTCCTTATGTAGGAATCGTAGTGACTTCAGGTCGAAGGACTACATACCATTATCACATTGAGAACCGTTTATGACACTCATGTAACGATCCATGCAACGTTCTCATGGTGGGTCTGTCCAGTACAACATTACTCTTAATGTGTACCCGTGTAAAGACTTGATATCATATATCCATGATTTATGAGATCAAATCATCAGTACATTCACACACTAATCTTAATGTATTTACATGTCCCCATGTAAATACTTGATTAGGGACGTTTTAGGAATAATTCTCATATGACCTATTATTCCAGGATAAATAGCATTTGTCTAAAACTGAAAATACTAATTTTATTAATAAGTTAAAATTGATACATTAATAGCTCGTAGTGCATACACCAACAGAGCATTACCTTTAAGGTAGGGGGAGTAAGCTTTCTTTTAACCCTTGATCTTGCATGCATAGGTGTAGTGTGAATCCCCCTACGATTCACACCTTGGCACCTCTCCTAAAAAGCTAAGTCTTTAACTCTTAATCATTAAATTAACTTGTTGAAATTAATGTTTAGTTGGGGAGATACCATGGCTGCATCATGCTTTAATATTTCTCTTGATTCTTGTTAAATTTAAGTTATAAAATATTGTGTAAAATTGTGTTGTGGCTGCAGCAAAACCATGACCCTTGGAAGATCCATGCATGTCCATTGTGCTAATGATTTTTTGACAAATTCTTGCTTTTGGTTATGGCCAAAATTAACGAGACCTACTCCTCTAATTTCATGCAAGAAATTAACATTGAAAACATGAATTTTGATGGATAATAATTATTTTATAAAAATTGGACAGAATTAATGTCATAAAATATTAATTGCATGTTGTTAAAAATGTTAAAAGAATGAGTTTTTCTTTTAATTTAGCGGCTGCATGTTAAACCTTTAAATTTCTTACAATTTAGATGGACTAAAATGCTTGAAAATGACTTTTAGAAGTTATAATCCAAAGGATATGTTGCTGTTGGAAAGGTTGCCTTAGAATTAATGCCTTAAGGTTATAGATTATCACATGAAAAATTGATTTTTAGTAACTTAGTGACTATGAGTAACATGCCTAGTTAAACCTTTAATTTTTTATAAGAAAAATAAGTTAGATATGAATTTTTAATTCTGGAATTTTGTTTTAAATTAAGTGATTTTGTTTTTATAGTAATTATTTTATATGCTTGATTTAGTGAAATTGGCTTATGAATATATGAACAATTTATGGTTTTTGGGTGACATGTTATGATTGTTGTTTGGCATGTTTATAATTATGAGAATGATGATAAAAATATGCATAAAACATGTTTGGAAAAGAATTAATAAATGGGACCCGAGTATAGGTGCGAACGAAAGTTAAAAACGGTTAAAAATGTATTTATGTGAGCAAAGGAGAGAAAATGGCCATACTATTTTGGGTAATTATTTTGTGGTATATGATGTGAATTTTGAGTATTGGAAAATTACCCAAGTGAGGAAAATTGGTTTGGAGATATTTTTACACATTACTTGTCCTTAAACGTATTTTTACAAAAGCTAAAATGATGAATTTTGACACCTTAGTGCTTTTCGTGTAAAACTGGTTTTTGGGTAGAATTAATATTTAATTTAATTTTAATTAATTAGTATTTAAAAAGTTAAGCACTTTTGCCTTTGGAATCACTTAATTTGGAGTTTTCTAGATAAAATACGACAAAAGCAAAGTTTTCGATAAAACAATAAGAAATAAGCGATTTTATGACTTTTATTGACTTATAGGAAAATTTCCTTTCTGTAATAAGTTTAGAATGAAATTTTACTAGTTATAATAAAATATTTTTTAAAATTTTTAGTAAATCTAAAATTTAAGGCCAATATATCGAGTTTCATTGTAAGTCAATACGATGGGACAATATCGTTAAATGGTCTGAGATGTCATAAGGAATGCCAAGTATTTTATGTCCACTTTTCTTTAAGGAAGCTTAATATTTTTAATGTAATAACTTATCTTTAGAAGTGAAAACAAAAAAATGGTCAAAGAATATTTAAACAAATATTTTTACAATATTTTCTTAAAAAGAACTTGGGAAAATTAGACGACTAAGGTCTTGAAAAACTTTTCGTATAGAACTAGTATTTTAAACCTAGCTTCAGTGCTCCTAAGAAATATTTTTAGGTGGCACCTAGGCTTTGGCATGTAAAGAGCACTTGTTAGAAATTTTCATAATAATTGGTTTTAAACGCCTTAAGGACAAGTACATTGGTAAGCAAGGTTCCGTCTAGTACTTAGGCACCCTTATGGTAAAATGAGTAAATTGCATGTTGCATATGGAATGTAAGAAAGGACGATAGAGTGATCCCCTAGAGCATACAATGATGGGTACACTAAAGAAACAGCAGGCGTCTCGATCCCTTTAGGACGGTCTTGGGAGTACATCGAGGGTGGACCTCTAATGGCTCGGATTCATGCCTGAAGTTGGATAACTCATGGCAACTCTGATGTACTTTGACTCCGACAGGAGTTTCTATGACCGTGTAGTGACTATTCTTATGAGATATGTGTTGGATCTATTATTGATGGGACTATGAGTCCTTACCCTTTTAAGGAAACAAAACGAGGCCAGCTCCGGTCACTCTAGTTGGGTAGGGGAATAAGGTTAGATGGTTGATGAGTGAGAGTTGGGCCCCATTACATGCTAGAATTTAATCAAGATGAATCATAATAAACCTAACACATGCATAGCATACCGTAATTATGCAACAAACTTTGTCACCCTGTGTTATCTCTAAGTATGTTCTAAACTATGGTGAGTGTATTAATATATGTTGTCTAAATTTTTATATGTTTAGTTACATACCTGTGGCTACCCTTGCATGTGGGTCATGTGGGTTAAGAGCTTATACTCACCCCTCTTGCGTTGTGTGTCTATTTTCCTTTATCGTGATCATCAGCTGAATGGCAGGACGAGCACAAGCAGGACTTGGACTACCTGTAGTAGAATATGTTGAGCTGTGGATGTAGACTATTTATACTCACTGCTTGTGTCGAGACTGTTGTAGGTCCCGACGTTTAGTTTATATTATGTTATTGTTATAGTAGTTGTTATGGGAGCCTCTGTGTCCAGTTTACTTTCAGCCTGTACAGTTAGTGTTAATGACCATGAGTTGTATATGATTGTGTTGTATATGGGATATATCTGTTCCACTAAGTTTTATGTAAAAAAAACTTTCACATTTTTCTAAAACTCGTAACCTCTCAATTGACCAAGATAATCTAGTGGAAGGGATTGTCCTAGTTGACCGAGGGTGTTACATATATAATAATAAAATACATTTATAATAAGTTTTACTAAAATAAATATGATACGACTACGTCACTAGATCGACTAGGTAATGTGTGTGTTTGATGAATATGTCATTTGAATGAATAATGTATGCTTGATTGATTTTTTGTGGTTGATTAAATGATATGGAATTACTTGTTGGTACTTATGTAGTAACTAGATTACATGCTTTATGTGCTTATGAGTATGATGAAAATATGACAAAAATGAATGAATTCTGTTGTAATGCATCGATATATTACAAAGTAAATGGATGATGAAAGAAGGACGAGTCACAGTAGAGATCCTGCTACGATATGGAAATAGAGCAATGTGATTGCTATGGATGTGATATTGATGCACTGAAGTGCCAGTCAATACCCCAAGAAATGATAAATGTTGACGCTCGACCATTTTCATTCTTAATTACTGGAGGATAAATTTTTCAAATAAGTGATAAGGAATAACGATAATAATAATTACTTAAAGAAATATAGGCAGACTAGGAGGACTGATAGATTATAGCCAATAGGAACTCAGTATACACCTGCATGGCCAAAGTAACCCACACTTTTCAAATAAATCTATCCAATAATATTAAGACTAATACCCTAAGAAACTTAGAATAAATTTTTAGTAATAATTAATAGTGAAAGAGAATTACCCGGAGTTAAGAATTAAAGTGAACTATTAAGAGGACTCTACTGATGACGAGTTGATAAAATGAAATATATGCAGTACATGTATTATTTACACGTGATCTTATAGAGACTAAAGCATACAATGAGGGGTACGCCAGAGGATATGGGGGCTCAATCCCTGTGTTTGGTATTGGGAGTACAAGATCAGGATCCCCAACAATAGCGCCTCGAGAATTGGGTGAGAAATAGTGTAAACTTGGTGTACTTCGACTCAAGCTGGTATTCCTATGGCCATTGAGAACTAAGTTACGATCATCATTGGCCACAAAGTATAGTGAGATGGATATATATTGCGGACCCGAGTGTCCTGATTTACCCATGTGTTGTGAAGGGCTTGGTGGGCTTCAGTCGCTCTAGTGTGAAAGCATTGTGTCTAGGGTCAGCCTGGGCAGGAAGGGTTCTGATGTGATATATTGATGAGATTTGGGCCTAAATGCATCACGATGGCTAAGAAAAAGATTAAATTAATGAAATGAAATTAATGAATTGCATTACATTATTCGAATGAAATTGTGTATGATTGTGATTAAGAATTACTGACGAGAATTAATACTTTTATGATAGTTAAGGCAGAGGGAGAGAGTAGAGGGTTATGTATTCAAGGATGAGTGAGTAAGGTCAAGTTAGGATAGAGAACTTAGCTTGAATTAATTAAGAAACCCGGTCATGGAAGATAGAGAAAGAGAGTAAAATAGTCTTGTACTGTGTAGGAGGGATGTCAAAAATGACAACTCTCCGATTATTGTGGAAGAAGAGGCTCACCCTTATAGTGTTTTTCCAGACCTCCCATCAGACCACACTACTGTGTTCGTAGGGATCGGAGTATACTACGCATCAAGGATCAGCCAAACTCTCCTTGACAGATGATGATTACGATAAATATTTTCTTTTCATGTTTTGTTTGGGAGCCTGCGCGTCCCTGATCTTGAGTATGTATGGTTTGTTACTTATGACCATGTATTGTATATAATGTATCTGTTCCACCAACTTTTCTTGTACAAAAAAAATTTTCATATTTTTCTAAAATTAGTAACCTCTCAGTTAAGTAGGATAATCTAGTGGAAGAGATTATCCTAGTTAATCGAGGGTGTTACACACACAAAACACAACACGCATAATGGTTGAAGCCCAAACTTCATTCATTGTACATGCACAAGAAAAATAGTGTATCTTCACGTATAGGTCATTATAGAGAAATAAGGGATGTTACGGTGTCCTTGTCAACCAAAAGAGATTGTTTTCAACAAAGATAATTTGGTCATACTTTGCACAAAATTAATCGAGATCAATATTTAAAATATAACACTAGCATTGAGAACAAGTCTTGTAGGAAAAAGAAATTGATAATATCCCTGGACCAGACCCCAATATTTGTTAATAACACACATGAATGTATTCAAATGAAGTCCGCCTATATGTCATCTAACCTGTTTATCTAAGTGTTTCAGGAAATATATATTAAGTGCATAGGTTACAAGTAAAAGGGGGAGTCCATAAAATTAAAAGTCTAATCCATCAAAAGTTAAATTTTAGACTTTAACCAAAGAGTCTGGTTCAAGAATTTTAAGTCATATAATTTAAAAAAATCAGACCTCAAAATTTTTGAGCATTAAGAACTTGTAACATGAACGTTACTCCAAAGAACAAATCACAACATTCTAAAATCTTTTGATGATGCCTTGAAAATCAAGCCTTTATCAAGAAGAATATGCTTATCATCAAAAAAGATAAAAGACAAATCAACAGAGCAGCCAAAGCAGTTTTTTGAAGACATCAACATAACAACTCTGCACACTTTAAAAAAGTTGAATCAAGTAAGCTTATGTGTCAAAATAAATTAGAAGAATTACAACATTGATTTATGCATGTTTACAAGAAGAAAGAAAGTCAATAATTATCTTTATTCATTGAAGATCTCAAAGAACACCATATTCATGCAAGTGTCAAAATTCCTGGCTACCAAACTCTTTGGCATCTCCTCAGAACATCAAAAGTCTAGTACCTACGCTCAAAGCAAAACTCTTCCAAAGGATTTTCAACGTTCATATCTCCTTTCCAGATCATTAACAGTCATCTTAAGTGACCTATATATACTTGAAGAGATTCATTTTCAAAAGTAGAAGCCTATCAAGAATACCTATTCTCTGTGATCAAATTTCTCTAATCTCTTCTTAGCTTTTCTAAGTCAAAGACCTCATTTGTTGTCCTACCTCTATAAGACCTTAGTCTCTTGTCTTTCTTAACTTAGAGTATTCATTTTTTGTTCTTCCTCTAGCAGACCTTGGCCCCGAACTCAAATTCCCGCTCTATCACCCTCAAAATTGAGAGCCAAGTATTTATTCTTTGAAAATCCGTTATTTCATCTTTTTTTTCTATGTATGGTTCCTTTAGAAATTCATAACTCATTCATACAACCTCATATTTACATAAACCTAGTTTCAAAATCTCTGTAACAAAATTCCCTATGTTTTCTGTGAAGGCCCCAAAGGCTGAATCCTTCCTAATTGGTTTAGTTTTCATAATCTTTGCGAACCAGTTCTGTTCCCATGTCAACACTATACACTCTTAGAAAAAAAGTTGTATCTCCCTCATACATTATCAGAATGACTCTATTTTTTTTTTCTATGGCTCCGTATCAAGCTGTAAGAGTTAGGACTAGATCCAACTGGTTGTAGAAGCACTAGAGGATACTGATTGAATCATTTCCATTCAGGAGGAACAAAACCAGTTTAAGAGAAATAAGATCTGGAGTCTTGTGCCAAGACCTAAAAACAAAAGCATAATTGGAACTAAGTGGGTCTACAAAAACAAGCATGATGAGGATGGAAAAGTTATCAAAAACAAAGCCAGACTTGTAGCTTAAGGCTACAATCTGTAAGGTATAGATTTCACTGAAACTTTTGCTCCTGTAGCCAGCCTTGAGGTTATAAGCATACTTATTG
Source organism: Clitoria ternatea (assembly GCA_037962975.1). Classification (NCBI taxonomy): domain Eukaryota; kingdom Viridiplantae; phylum Streptophyta; class Magnoliopsida; order Fabales; family Fabaceae; genus Clitoria; species Clitoria ternatea. Next base: position 179,197,344 of record CM075671.1, read on the forward strand.
CATTTGTTACTTTTAAAGAAATTACATTATATTAGATGAATGTTAAGAGTGCTTTTCTTAATGGGTTTATTGAAGAAGAACTTTATGCAAAAGAGCCCTCTAGTTTTGAAACTGTATCTTTTCCAAATTATGTTTTCAAACTTAGTAAAGCACTGAATAGTCTGAAACAAGTCCCTAGAGCTTGGTATGACAGACTTAGTACCTTTTTTATTTCAAAAGGCTTTACTAGAGGAAAAGTGGATACAACTTTGTTCAGAAAAAGCTCTCATAAGAACTTTATAATTTTGCAAATTTATATGGATGATATTGTTTTGGTGCTACTGATGTAAGTCTGTGCGAAGAATTTTTTGAAATGATGTAAGCTGAATTTGAAATAAGTATAATAGAAGAACTCAAATTCTTCTTAGGCTTACAGATCAAATAGATGGATGATGGTATTTTTATCCATCAACAGAAGTACACCAAGGAGTTTCTCAAAAAGTTTAAAATGGATGATGCTAAGCCCATGAGTACTCCTATGCATCCAAATTGCATAATTAATAAAGATGAGTCTGGTACATCAATGGATCAAACCTTATATAGAGGGATGATAGGTTCACTTCTGTACCTTATATCCAGTAGAACAGATATAATATTTAGTATTTGTATGTGTTCAAGATATCAATCAAACCCTAAGGAATCACACTTGTCTACAGTGATGAGGATTTTGATATATCTTATTGGAACTACTAACCTTGGCCTATTCTATAAAAGAATAGTCCCTTTCTCTCTATCAAGATGTTGTGATGCAAATTTTACAGGTGATAAAGTAGACAGAAAAAGCACAAGTGGTGGATGCCACTTTCTTGGCAAAAGTCTAATATCATGGGGAAGCAAAAAGCAGAATTCAATTATACTCTCAATAGTAGAAGCTGAGTACATGCTTGTAGCAGATTATTGCTCTCAACTTTTTTAGATAAAATATCAACTTGAAGATTATTCAATCAAAGAAGAAGAGATCCCTATGTTTTGTTCCAACACATGTGCAATAAATCTCTCAAAGAATCTCATTCAGCATTCTAAAACAAAACACATAAAGGTGAAATATCTAGAGATTATGTACAAAAAGGGATTTTGGACATGAAGTTTGTAGACACAGGCCATTAATAGGTAGACATCTTCATAAAGCCTTTGGCTCAGGCTAGGTTTACTTTCATTAAGTATAATTTAAATTTAAGAAATATTACTTGAATATGTCAATTCTAAATGTTAAGTTACTTGAAAAGTCTGAATGCATGATGGGTTTCGGTCTATTTTTGTTTGCTTAGTTACTTGATAAGTCTGAACCCATAATTATATGCTTCTATTTTATACCGAGAGGAAAAATGTTAAATATTTTGGGATTCATGTTAACTGAAAACGTTTCACGTTTTATTGTCTTTTACTTTAAAACATACAACGTGGCAACAGTTAATACTTTTTTATGTAATTGCCACCTAAAATGTGTTTCTCTCTCCTCACTAGTAGACAGTTGTTTCCTTTTAAATATGTGGCTTTTTATTTCATTTTCTACCTTACAAAATCTTTTCAATTCTTTCTTCTTCCAAAAGCAATCCTTCTCTAAACTCTTCATCTTTCTCTTTAAGCATCTATCATGGCATCCAAACTTATGGTTGGAGATAATATGGAGTCTTCTTACTTCCACCCTAGGCAGCACAAACTGGATGACAGAGATATCACTGCAGATATAGATGGAACTTGATGGACTAATTTCTATATAAACAATGAGCCTTACTCTCATTCTCTTATGTTGGACTTCTGGAAGACTATCACAACGGAGAAGTCCAAGTTCATTATATTGGGAAACTTAAAGGGAAGAATATTCAAATCTCTAAGGACGTCATTGCTATTGTCACTAGATGTCCCTCTATTGGTAACGTGTGATGATTTCAAGTATGAAGTGGTCTCTTATCTGGAATCAACAAGTTGCTATATGGTACCACTCACCTAGCTAAGTCTGTCTCTTGGAACCTCCTTCCCAAGGTCAAAATGCTTTACTTGGTAATGAGGTAAGTATTTTGACCTGGGTAGTGTGCCAAGGATACAGTTATTAAGCTTGACAGGTTTTGTATATACTAAGTGCTTATAAAGGAAAAAGTTAGTCTGTCTAATGTCATCATGACATATCTTATTTCATCAGTAGGGAAGAAGCAGATAAAATCCCCTACCCAATTATCTTGATGAAAGTGTTTGCACTAGAGAATATGCAAACCCAGACTATAAGTGAACTGGTTCAGTCTTCATCTTTAGTGAGTAAACTTCCAACCTTCTTACCCCTGTTGGATCAGACCATGGAAATTTTTATCCCTACACCAACTCAGTAGAAAAGGTCTGCCCCTGCAAACATCAAGAAGAGAAAGTCTAAGCCTGAGCTAGTCAAGCAAGCCCTCAAAAGAAAGAGTAGTAGAGTTAAGTTGCCTGCCAAGTAGACCAGAAAACTAGTTTTAGATGATTCTGATGAGTCTAACAGTTCAGATTCACCTCTGAATGTCAAGCTAGAATCTATTACCCCTCCCTCTCTTGTTTAGCAGTCTATGCCTAAAGGCATAGAGGATGCAGAAAAATCATCAGACTCTGATGATGGAATTTGTCTCAGCTAGCTAAGGCGTAAGGTTGTGACACAACAGAAGCAAGCTTTTCCATAACAACAGTAGTAGCCAAAAACATCTTCTACTCTCATATCTGAAGCATGTAAGCTGTTTATTAATGTTTTTACTGCTCTACACCCTTCTGTCTTTATTCATGATTGGACTAGAACTATGTGACAAGCCAAGTACCAGGAGTTAAGGTCTGCATACTTGAATGATATGAGAACAAACAAGGAAGAGATGATGAAGTATGATGGATATCCTATTTTTTCCCAGTATATAAAGTTCATTGTTAGTCACCTCAAGAGTTTCCTTGAGTATGATATCCTGAAGTGGAGCCACATCGATTGGATTAACAAATTCTATGAGGTTGTAGGTGAATTTCAAAGTGATTAGGCCAGCTTCAGGGCCAAGTTTATAGAGAATAAAAAGAGGACTAAATTTAAGTCTAAGACAAGTCTAAAGAGAGCAAAGTCTAATTATATGAGTAGCTTATCCCAACCAAAGTTTACCTCATCACCCTAACTTGACCAGACCTCCCAGCCAGACTAGACTAACTAGACCCCACCTGAACTTTAACTTGGAATTATCCTTGTTCCAACACAACTTTCTCCTCCCAAACCACCCAAACATTACCCCCTTTATCTTTTCACCCTTGGAGTACCTCTTTTCAAAAACTTTAAACCCACCCTTGATGAAGATGACCTAAGCTATTACCATCCTTTAAACGTAGCCATGGTCAAAGCCTCTAGTTTTGACAAAAGAAGAATTCATATCCTTCCTTTTGCTTTTAGCTATGTTCCCCCAATGACCTTTGAAAAGTTCATGCACTACCTCCATATTCTCTTAGAAATAGACATTGCCATGTACTTTACACTTAAAGTTGAAGAGACTTATGTTTAGAGGGATATGGGGCAAGGGGTACAGTATCATAAGTTTCATAGAGTGATTACTCCTGGGAAGAAAATTTTGATTACTCTAGACTATTTGCAACCTCCAGTTGTAAGGATTCAGCTAGGCAAAATGAAGCAGCCTGTGCTCCCTAAGTATAAGCCTCATTACAAAGGCCCTTTTAGACCTTATTACAAAGGCCCTATTAGATAGATATTCTCTAAGAAGTATTCTGTCTGCTCCCAATCCAACAAAAGAACATATTAATGCCTTTTGAAGTCACTATCTATGGACGATAAGAGATGAATTCCTGATCAATCTTTCTTTCTTTATCGTTCCTCTATCATTTTCTTCCACTCCTCTGACATCTTTATCTTTTAGAATCCTTGTTTCAATTATTGCCTCCCTCCTTGTTGTTTCTACCCCAGCCTGTGGTTTAGCTTTTTGACCCTCTAAGATGTCCCTTATCTTTGTTGATAACAAAAGGGGGAGAATATAGAAGTCTTTTTATTGGGTACAACTTTAGGAGTCTGAGTCTTAATATTTTGATTAGTCTGTTATTTACTATGCTCTATTATAATGAAATGTATTAATCCTTTACTATATTATCAATGAAGTTTTTGTTATTGCTCTAATATCTAATATTTTCTCTAAGTTTTCATGCTCTAATCTTATATTAAGTTTCCCTGAGTATGAATCATAACTACTCTGATATTATATAGACTATCTAATGCTCTGATGAGAAAATAAAAATTTTACTTGTCAAACAAACTAATATCAGTACTTAAAAATTCTTTAAAGATCTAATTTTCTTGAAAATCTCAAGTCTATTTAAGCTTTGATATTGTTCACACATCTATTCTATCATATAATTTCTTGTATGTATGAACTGATATGAAATATGATCAAGATTTTTGATAATATACAAGTCTTTGGAAGTATTATCTGAATCATTCTCCTTTCTACTCAAATTATCATATACTTCATTTATGAAAAAGACTTGGTGTTTGCTATCACATAATCTTATATTAAGTTGCTCTGAGTATGAATCTTAATTGCTCTGATATTATATGGTCTATCTAATGCTTTGATAAGAAAATAAAAATTTTACATGTCAAATGAACTAATATCAGTAATTATTAATTCTTTAAAACTCTGATCTTTCTTGAAAATCTCAAGTCTGTTTAAGCTCTGATATTGTTCACACATTTGTTCTATCATATAATTTCTTGTATGTATGCTCTGATATAAAATATGATTAAGAGTTTTTGATAATATACAAGTCTTTGGAAGTATTATCTGAATCATTCTCTTTTCTACTCAAATTATCCTAGACTTTATTTATGAAAAAGACTTGATGTTTGCTCTCAACAAATAGGGGGAAATGATGCTATATGGTTACTTGAGACCTCTTGATATCCCTGTTTGGAAGTGGGACGACATTGCTATATACTTTGTCTCTGGATTGCCAAGGACACGTACTGGAAATGATGCTATATGGGTAATCGTGGATCGATTGACGAAGTGTGCTCACTTCTTGCCCATGAACATAAAGAGTTCTTTGGAGAAATTGGCATAATTGTACATTAAGGAGATCGTTAGGCTACATGGTGTGCCTTTGAGTATTGTGTCGGATCATGATCCGCGGTTCACTTCCCGATTTTGGGGAAGCTTGTATGAGGCAATGGGTTGCAAGTTAAAGCTTAGTCGGTGTATCATCCACAAACGGATAGACAATCCGAACGAACAATTCAAAGCCTTGAAGATTTGTTGCGGGCTTGTGTATTGGAGCATGTTGTTGTTGGGAAAGATTCCTACCACTAATTGAATTTACATACAATAATAGTTATCATAGTTCTATTGGTATGGCTCCATATGAAGCATTGTATGGTCAGAAATGTAGAACTCTGTTGTGTTAGCTTGAAACTGGTGAGAATTTAGCTTCGGGGCCGGAATTAATTACGGAGACAAATGAACAGATTAAGATGATACAAGAAAAGATAAAAATTGCCCAAGATCTTTAGAAGAGTTATTATGATAAAAGGTAGAAGCCACTTGAGTTTTAAGTTAGCGATCACGTGTTTTTTAGGGTGTCAAGAAATAAGGGTATTGGAAGAGCCTTGAAGAGTAAGAAATTAAGCCCTAAGTTTATTGGACCTTATGAGATTCTTGAACGAATTGGTGATGTGTCTTATCGGATTGCACTTCCTCCGTACCTTGTGAATCTGCATAATATGTTTCATGTGTCGCAGTTGAGGAAGTATATTCCTGACCCCTCACATGTAATCCCAATTGATGATGTTAATATGCGAGATGACTTGACTATCCCTTCTGTTTCCGTTCATATTATTGAACACTCCGTGAAGAAGCTACGGAACAAATTGGTACCTTTGGTGAAAGTTTCATGGAAGCATGGAAATGTGGAGACGTTCACATGGGAACATGAAGATGATATAAGGGAATGATACCCTGATGCGTTCGAATCTGGTATGTTAAATTTCGAGGATGAAATTTTCTTTTTGGTGGGTGGATTGTAACACCCTAAATTTTAAAATAAAGGATTAATTAAGGAGATAAATATTAAATAATTATATGTAGGTTATTTAATATCCCAAAATATTGGAAATAATTAAATTAAGATTTTTGGGGACTACTCATAATTTATTAGAGCCGAATAGGCTGAAATTATGCCTGATTAAAATATAGGTGTCAGACCAAGTATCTCCGATTGGGATGATATTGGTCAGGGCTGCTAAGAATATTATTGGGAGTCCGAATATGTATTTGGAATAATTTTTAGATAAAGTATTGAGCCCAAACTAAGATCCTGTTTGATTTAAAACGTAGAAGTTTATATGAAGGGTCCAATTAAAACACAAAAATCCATTCTCTCCCTCTCTTATTCATGTTGTAGCTCTACTCCCCCTTTTTCCCTCTAATTTTCGTCACTTCCCTTCCCCCTCACATAAACCTCTTCATTTCTCTTCTTCCCCTACAAAACTCATCAAATTTGTGAGCCTCCTCCCATACCCAATCAATTTGGCTTCTTCTTTTTAACTTTAGGAGGTGCTTGGGCTTGGAAACTCCCTCCCTTGTCTTCTATTTTCATGGTGGTGCTAGGTCTTAGGTTTTCTTGGAGCTTGAGGTAAGTTCCTTCATCCTTTTGGTATTCTAAGTCTTAGGCTATAGTGTTAGGTTGTTAAGAGAGTATTAAATGTATATTGGTGAGTATTGGTAAGCCATTAATGTGTGAAACTCTATGGTGTGGTGACATCGATAAGATTTATAATGGGTATTTATGAGGGGGTGTATATGGTAAGAGAGATGATGGAAAATGTTGGGCATTAATTATGGTTGTTGGATTTTTAGTGAAACCCTAACCCTAAGAATTGGGAAAAGTATGATTTATGATTGGAGAAGCATTCATTGTGTTAGATAAATGTTATTAATGAGGTGAAGTGATGTTATTGATGGTGGATGACCATTAATGAAGTTTGATGATTAATGATGCTTGTTGGGAACCATTAATGAGGGAGCCCATTAATGGGTTTGATATTAAAAATGCATAATAATGAATGGAGGCACCTAACCCATAATGGTTATGGTGGAATTAATGAAATAAATGAGGTTTGGGAATTTAAAGTGTTATAAACACCAAGTAAATAACTATGAGCATTAAGTCTTGGTGGTTGAATAGAAAATAATTGTGTGATATATTGTGTAATGTAGGAAACAACCCCATTGACAAGGCAGGACCATTGGACCACGTTGATTTCTACTTCTCTTGAGGTAGGAGGGGGTAACTATTCTAAATGCATGATTTCATCCATTAGTGATGTGTGTATCTAATTGTGTATTGTTAATGTAGCTTGAATGGATGATTTGATGAATATATGATTGAAATGCATTTAGAGTAATTGATACTATATGGTATGTTTTTTGGGATGTTGTTTATGATGAAACTTGACTCATGTTGATGAGAATTGTTGTGAATGGCTTGATGTCCATGGTTGCATTGATTAATGCATTGTTGAATATCCCATGATGTGTGAATTGATGAAGGATGATTGCCACTAACTATTGATGTATATGGAATCCAATAAGAATTGGTGATGGTTGAAAATGATGAGTATATAAAATCCACTAAGAGGTTGTGGTGAATTGTTGAATGTGGAGTAGTATGATAGGATGCATAGAGTGAGAATGCATTGATGGGCATTTGCATCCATGGCATATCATATGCTGTCTACATGGAATGTTAGGGGTTCCACTAGGCGGGCCCAGTGGGAGGGCAACCCAGTGCACGGGTATATTATTGTATTTTCCCTAGTGATTCTGGGAATCACAAAGCTGTCCATAGTTTGGTAACGAGGCACCCTGTGTGACAGGCCCAGTGGGCGGGCGGCTCTGTGATAAGCAAGTTACCTCGGTGTCCGACGGGACACGGCTCTCTTGATGTGCGTTCGGGAGGGCCCCGTAGCACTTGTGGCAAGTAATGCCATGATTATGGATCCGCAAGTCACGGGGTGACTAGTGCTATAGATGGGCGAGTGCGGTTTTGTACCAGTAAAAGTATGATGTTGAGCATGCATGGATTGAGGTATATCTGTACACAATTTTTATAATGCAGTAGGGGCATAGTAGCATACCTATGCTTGTCCCACATTTAGTATGTTGTTGTTTCCTATAGTCAGATCCGCATTTGATGAAAATTCCTTTGTTCATATGCATTAGCTATAAGAGCATTTGCATATAGCCAGAGATATGCCTAGTTGAAAGCCCGTGGTGGCGATGGATAACCAAGAAATAAAGAGGAAAGAATTGTGGTACTACCATTTATGTGTGTGATTATATTATTTGAGAATGCCAATGGTTTAGATATGTGTGTTGTAATGCATTTTCTTAAGTATGTAGCATGTTGCTATGAAATGAGATAGTATGTGAATGACACTATGATGTTTCTTGTGAAACGTATTATATGTGAACGTGTTTGGGTATCATCATAATGTATGACTTTGATACATTTGGATTATGTTACTCACCTCCTAGTTGTCATTTTTAAGTTTGATGTAGGTGTGAAGTAAATCCTACTCTTTTAGAGGTCGAGGGTCGATGAAGGTAAATGTGAAAGGAAAGTGGGTGAGCCTTGGCCGACATATGATCATTTTGTAGAGCATATGGTGTACACATGCTCAATTTTGTAATTAGATATAATGATTTTGGACATCATGTAGGAAAATGAGACCCTTGTGTGTATGGCTTATTTTCATTAATGACCTTGACAATGTATGGATGATATAAATGATGTGGTGTGTTGTTAGAATTGATGAATGAATGGATATTTATTTATATTTTGGATTTTATAAAGCATATGAGATGATAAGCTTGATTTTGATGTGATTAATGAATTGGAATGGAAATTATTGAGTATGATTACATGGAATAAGTTTTAAATGCCTAAGATGATGTATGTGATGTGTTGAATTTGATTAATTTTACTTAGTATGGGTTTTGGTATGTGGAGTTATAAGATTTTACCTGTTTCTGCGTATGGTCTGGTAATCTCGCTCAAGATAGATTGGTTCTGGCCTAACCTGTGTTAGTTATATGGCCTCTGGCCTAACCTCGCTCAAGCGAGATTGGTTCTCGCTCAGGCGAGATAACTCTGCACTTGGCATGTGCATTCTGGATGTTTCTCGCTCGAGCGGGCTTGCCTTCGCTCAAGCAAGTGTTGTGTGGAATCATTTCTGGGTGAGATTCGCTCAGGCGAACTGGTATCTCGCCCAAGCGAGATGATTATGTATTAGGTATGTGCTTCTGGAGGCAATTCGCTTAGGCGAGCTTTGCCTCGCTCGAGCGAAATTAAGGCAGAATGGTTCTGGACCATTTTTGCTTAAGCGAATGGTCTTTGGAGTAGCACTTGCTTAAGCGAGTGAGCGTGATTTTGGTTCTAGAGCGTTTTCGCTCACGCTCGCTCGCCTCGCCCAAGCGACCCTTGTGGATCTCGCTCAAGCATCCCAGTTTTCTCATTTTTGGCTTCTTTGTTCCATTTTCTTGCTTGTTTTGGAACCCTTAAATCATGGAAATGATATTATTATTATGAAATCATATTTCTAATGTTTAACAAATTGATGAGGCATCCATCATCCCCTTTTCATGTATGTATCTTAATAACTCCTAAATTTTATCAAATCTTCCGCTTTTCCCTTGTGACAATCTCGAGTCTGATCGTCCAAGGAGCACTCTGATACCTATTCATACCTTCATATATAAGATAGGTCATTTAATGATCCGGGGTAATTACTCGGTACTATATATATGGATTTTCTTCTACTTATAATTATTTTTAAAATCGTGAAAAATTTACTCTTATTTTTGGGGTGTTACAATAAGAATATTGAGAAAGTATAAAGAGTAAGAAAACTAGCTTAGAGGAGTACGGAGAATTATAAGGAAGATTAGAAAATGTGCTAATAATCGAAAAGGAATAGAGACGAGAGAAAGATAATAATAAACGGTATTTTATAAGTAAAAATAATATGTTAATGACGATTTTTTGTTCAATTGAGTACTAATTAATTTATAATAATATTAATTGATAATTATTCCCTACTAATAATATTTAGTAGATAATACTTAATCTTAGTAACTGATATTTAATTTCAATCCATAATTATGTATTTCAAAAATATATTTAACTATTTAATTTTAATATTTAAATTTTAAGTGTTCAATATTTATTTATCTATTAAATTCAAATTTTTATAATATTATTTATTTAACAATTATTTAATAATTATGATTAATGATGATTATTTTATTTTAATTTGGTAATAATTGGTTAATGATCTTTATAACATTTCTATTAATTAATTTATATAGGATAATTGATTATTATTTATTTCAAATATTTTAACATTTAATATTATTACTAATAATTATTGAATATATATAATTAATTATAATTTATTTAGTTGATTATTAATATTTATATTTAATAATAAAATATTGTCGGGTTCCTCAGTATTGAACTATGGGACCTAGTGAACGATTCAATACTGACGATTCAGCCTGAGATTAGTGATCCATAAGGGAACTAGTCTTAGTAGGACCATCTTGTAATAAATCGAGGATAACCGGTTTGGTCTAACAGGCCCAGCTAGTACCTCAAGTATCTTCCTCAGTTGGTCATGTATATGCCTCGGGATATTTGACGGTAGCACGGTTAGTCACTGGTGTCTCGTTTTGATGAGTTAGGAACTTTTCTTGAAGGAACCGAAACTTAATTCAGACCCTATCGATCCTGTTTCTCAAAGAAACGGTTAATTCAAATCGAATGTTCGAACCCGGTCTAAGCACCTTCAGTGTTTTGGGCCCAACTTTCTCATATGATCTTATAATCGAATGATTCCAATCCCAATTTCTTAATTTCAAAGAGAACTAGGATCTCTATTTCTAGCCTCAAACTTCGTTTTGCACTTTGTCACCATCAAAATCATAAGCCAAGTATTTGTTCTCTAAAAACCCGTTATTCCATATCCTTTCTCTATGCATGGTTTCTTTAAAAATTCATAATTTATTCATACGACCTCAATTCGTGTAAACCTGGTGTAAAAATCTCTGTAATGAAATTCCCTATGTTTTCTATGTAGGCCTTGAAGGCTGAATCCTTCCCAATCGGTACAGTTTTCATAATATTTGCATACCTATCCTATTCCTGTGTTAGCACTATATATTTTTAGGAAAAAATTCATATCTCCATCATATGGTATTGAAATGACTCTATTTGTTTTGCTATGGCTCTGTATCAAAAAGATCTACAAACTTCATGAAGGTCATGAAAGCTAATGCCTTACCTATTTTTCCCAGCAAATTTATTTTTTTCACAATTTCATTTCCGTCACAGCTTGGAGTAGTTTTTGTATTTTGGGCATATCTGCCTCCTCCGATGATGGATTTTTGCGCACCATAGATCTTTTTAAAGATAAGAAAAAGATCTACAATTTTCATATTTTGTATTTTTTTCTAATTCAGCCTAAAACACCCTTTAAAAACTCAAACAAATTACTGGACCTAGTGTTGACACCTCAGCTTTGCATGAAAATAAACCAATCATATGGCAACATGCCAAGAACACTTGCCCTTCCCTTGGCAACTCCTTCCTTCACACTCTAATGGCTGAACATGACATATGGGGGGTTCATGTTTGAAGCTTGACATCTCTCCTCCCTTCTCTCTTCAGCCATGAACCCCTTAGCCAACAAGGAGATCCATTACAACAAAACTCCTTCTTCCAAAGCACACCGAAATTTTCTAAGTGCCAAAGGAACTAAAACCGTCATTCATTCTCTTCTTTCTCTTCATGCTATTCACCATCCCAAAAAACTCATCATCACCTTTCATTTTCATGCAAGAAAATAACCAACCTTTAAACACTTCACCTTTTTAAACACTTCATCCAAAAAATAGAAATGGTACACCATTTTTCTTTCTTCAAATTATGCTTCTATATCACTAAGAAGCCTTATTTCCTCTATTATTTTTTTGGAGCTGCACCTTGGAAGTCAAGAGGCCAAACCTTGCATTTTCAAGAAGCCAAAAACATTGCACTCTTTTTCTCTCTTAACGTGAGCATTACCTTTAAGGTAGGGGAGTAAGCTTTCTTTTAACCCTTGATCTTGCATGCATAGATGTAGTGTGAATCCCCTTACGATTCACACCTTGGTACCTTTCCCAAAAAGCTAAGTCTTTAACTCTTAATCATGAAAATAACTTATTGAAATTAATGTTTTGTTTGGGAGATACCATGGCTGCATCATGCTTTAATATTTCTCTTGATTCTTGTTAAATTGAAGTTATAAAATATTATGTAAAATTGTGTTATGGCTATAGTAAAACCATGACCCTTGTAAGATCCATGCATATCCATTGTGCTAATGATTTTTTGACAAATTCTTGCTTTTGGTGATGGCTAAAATTAACAAGACCTACTCCCCTAATTTCATGCAAGAAATTAACATTAGAAATATGAATTTTGATGGATAATAATTATTTTATAAAAACTGGACAGAATTAATAAGTCATAAAATATTAATTGCACGTTGTTAAAAATGTGAAAAAGAATGAGTTTTTCTTTTAATTTAGCGGCTGCATGCTAAACCTTTAAATTTATTATAATTTAGATGGACTAAAATGCTTGAAAATGACTTTTAGATGTTATAATCCAAACGATATGTTGCTATTCGAAAGGTTGCCTTAGAATTTTATAGATTATCACATGAAAAATTGATTTTTAGTAACTTAGTGACTATGAGTAACATGCCTAGTTAAACCTTTAATTTTTGATAAGAAAAATAGTTAGATATGAATTTTTAATTCTGGAATTTTGTTTTAAATTAAGTGATTTAGTATTTGTTTTTATAGTAATTATTTTATATGCTTGATTTAGTGAAATTGGCTTATGAATATATGAACAATTTATGGTTTTTGGGTGACATGTTATGATTGCTGTTTGGCATGTTTATAATTATGAGAATGATGATAAAAATATGTATAAAACATGTTTGGAAAAGAATTAATAAATGGGACCCGAGTATAGGTGTGAACGATAGTTAGAAACGGTTAAAAATGTATTTATGTGAGCAAAGGAGAGAAAATGGCCATACTATTTTGGGTGAGTATTTTGTGTTATATGATGTGAATTTTGAGTATTGGAAAATTACCCAAGTGAGGAAAATTGGTTTGGAGATATTTTTACACATTACTTGTCCTTAAACGCATTTTTACAAAAGCTAAAACAACGAATTTTGACACCTTAGTGCTTTTCATGTAAAACTGGTTTTTTTGCAGAATTAATATTTAATTTTATTGTAATTAATTATTATTTAAAAATTTAAGTGCTTTTGCCTTTGAAATCACTTAATTTGGAGTTTTCTAGATAAAATACGACAAAAACAAAGTTTTTGATAAAACAATGAGAAATAAGCGATTTTATGACTTTTATTGACTTATAGGAAAATTTCCTTTCTATAATAAGTTTAGAATGAAATTTTACTAGTTATAATAAGTTAGATATAAGTTTTTGATTCTGGAATTTTTTTTAAATTAAGTGATTTAGTATTTGTCTTTATAGTAATTATTTTATATGCTTGATTTAGTGAAATTGGCTTATGAATGTATGAACAAGTTATGGTTTTTAGGTAACATGTTATGATTGTTGTTTGGCATGTTTATAATTATGAGAATGATGATAAAAATATGTATAAAACATTGTGTTTGGTAAAGAATTAAAAAAAAGGACCTGAGTATAGGCGCGATCGATAGTTAGAAATGGTTAAAACCGTATTTATGCAAGCAAACGAGAGAAAATGGCCAGACTATTTTGGGTGAGTATGTTGTGGTATATGATGTGAATTTTGAGTATTGGAAAATTACCCAAGTGAGGAAAATTGGTTTTGAGATATTTTTACACGTTACTTGTCCTTAAACGTGTTTTTATGAAAGCTAAAACGACGAATTTTGATACCTTAGTGCATTTTCATGTAAAACTGGTTTTTGGGCATAATTAATATTTAATTTTATTGTAATTAATTAGTATTTAAAAAGTTAAGCACTTTTGGCTTTGAAATCACTCAATTTGGAGTTTTCTAGATAAAATACGACAAAAACAAAGTTTTCAATAAAATGAGAAATAAGCGATTTTATGACTTTTATTGACTTATAGGAAAATTTCCTTTCTGTAATAACATTAGAATGAAATTTTACTAGTTATAATAAAATATTTTTATAATTTTTAGTAAATCTAAAATTTAAGGCCAATATATCAAGTTTCATCGTAAGTCAATACGATGGGACAATATCATTAAATGGCCCAAGATGTCATAAGGAATGCCAAGTATTATATGTTCACTTTTCTCTAAGGAAGCTTAATATTTTCAATATAATAACTTATCTTTTGAAGTGAAAACAAAAAAAATGGTCAAAGAATTATTAAACAAATGTTTTTACAATATTTTCTTAAAAAGAACTTAGGAAAATTAGACGACTAAGGTCTTGAAAAACTTTTTGTATAGAACTAGTACTTTAGACCTAGCCTTAGTGCTCCTAAGAAATATTTTTAGGTGGCACCTAGGCTCTAGCATGTAAAGAGTACTTGTTAGAAATTTTTATGATAATTGGTTTTAAACGCCTTAAGGACAAGTACATTGGTAAGCAAGGTTTCGTCTAGTACTTAGGCACCCTTATGGTAAAATGATTGAATTGCATGTTGCATATGGAGTATAAGGAGGGACGATAGAGTGATCCCCTAGAGCATATAGTGATGGGTACATTGAAGAAACAACAGGCGTCTTGATACCCTGAGGGAGGTCTTGGGAGTACATTAAGGGCGGACCTCCAATGGCTCGGATTCGCGCCTGAAGCCAAATAGCCCGTGGCAACTCTGATGTATTTCAACTCTAGACGGGTCTTTCTATGACCGCGTAGTGCCCATTCTGACGAGATGTATGTTGGATCCATTATTGATGGGACCGTGAATCCTTACCTTTTTGTGGAAACAAAATAAGGCAAGCTCCGGTCACTCTAGTTAGGTAGGGGAATAAGATTAGATGGTTGTACACATGGTTATTGATATGTGAGGTTGATGAGTAGGAGTTGGAATCAAGATGAATCATAATGAACCTAACACATGCATAACCTACCGTAATTGTGCGACAAACTTTATCAATATGTGTTATCTCTGTGTATGTTCTAAACTTTGGTGAGTGTATTAATATATGTTGTCTAAATTTTTATATGTTAGTTACATATCTGTGGCTACCCTTGCATGTGAGTCATGTGGGTTGAGAGCTTATACTTACCACTCTTGCATTATGTGTCTATTTTCCTCTATCATGATCATCAGCTGAAGGGTAGGACGAGCGTGACTAGGACCTGGACTACCTGTAGTAGAAGACGTTGAGCTGTGGACGTGGACTATTTATACTCGCCACTCGTGTCGAGACTGTTATAGGTCCCGACGTTTAGTTTATGTTATGTTATTGTTATAGTAGTTATTATGAGAGCCTGTGTGCCCCCTTTTACTTTCAGCCTGTACATTTAGTGTTAACGGCCATGAGTTGTATATGACTATGTTGTATTTAAGATGTATCTGTTCCACCAAGTTTTATGTACAGAAAAAAGACTTCCACATTTTTCTAAAACTCGTAACCTCTTAGTTGACCAAGATAATCTTGTGGAAGGGATTGTCCTAGTTGACCGAGGGTGTTACATACATAAAATTAAAATAGATTTATAATAATATTTTATAATAAGTTTTACTAAAAGAAATATGATACAACTACGTCACTAGATCGACTAGGTAATGTGTATGTTTGATGAATATGTCATTTGAATGAATAATATATGCTTGATTGATTATGTGTGGTTGATCAAATGATGTGGAATTACTTGTTGGTACTTATGTGGAAACTAGATTACATGCTTTATACGCTTATGAGTATGATGAAAAGAATGACAAAAATGAATGAATTATGTTGTGATGCATTCGTATATTACAAAGTAAATGGATGATGAAAGAAGGACGAGTCACAGTAGAGATCCTGTTATGATATGGAAATAGAGCGATGTGATTGATATGGATGTGATATTGATGCACTGAAGTGCCAGACAATACCTCAAGAAATGATAAATGTTGACGCTCGACCATTTTCATTTTTAATTACCGAAGGATAAATATTTCAAATAAGTAATAAGGAATAATGATAATAATAATTACTTAAAGGAATATAGGCATACTAGTGAGACTGATAGATTATTGCCAATAGGAACCCAATATACACCTACATAGCCAGAGTAACCCACACCTTTCAAATAAATCTATCCAATAATATTAAGACTAATACCCTAAGCAACTTAGAATAAATTACTAGGAATAATTAATAGTGAAAGAGAATTACCCGGGGGCAAGAATGAAAATGAACTATTAAGAGGACTCTACTAATGATGAGTTGATAAAATGAAATATATGTAGTACATGCATTATTTACACGTGATCTAGTAGAGACTAGAGCATACAACGAGGGGCTAGAGGATATGGGGGCTCAATCCCTATCGTCGGGATCCCTAATGGCTCGGCAATAGCGCCCCGAGAACCGAGTGAGAAATAGTGTAAACTTGGTGTACTTCGACTCAAGTTGGTATTCCTATGGTCGTTGAGAACCAAGTCACGATCATCATTGGCCACGAAGTACAGTGAAATGGATATATATTACAGACCTGAGTGTCCTGATTACCCTTGTGTTATGGAGGGCTTGGTGGGCTTCAGTCGCTCTAGTGCGAAAACATTGTGTCTAGGGGCAGCTTAGGCAGGACGGGTTTTGATGTGATATATTTATGAGATTTGGGCCCTATGCATCATGATGGCTAAGAAAAAGATTAAATTTATGAAATAAAATTAATTAATTGCATTACATTATCCAAATGAAATTGTGTATGATTGTGATTAAGAATTACTGACGAGAATTAATACTTTTGAGATAGTTAAGGGAGAGGGAGAGAGTAGAAGGTTATGTATTCAGGGATGAGTGAGTAAGGTGAAGTTAGGACAAATAACTTAGCTTGAATTAATTAAGAACCCCGGTCATGGAAGATAGAGAAAGAGAGTAACATAGTCTTGTACTGTGTGGGAGGGATGTCAGAAATGATAACTCTTCGATTATTGTGGAAGAAGAGGCTCACCCTTACAATGTTTTTCTAGACCTTACATCGGACCACACTCTCGTGCTCGTAAGGATCAGAGTATAGTATGCATCAAGGATAAGCCAGACTCTCCTTGACCGATGAAGATTAGGATAAATATTTTCTTTTCATGTTCTGTGTGGGAGCCTGCGTACCCCTGATCTTGAGTATGTACAGTTTGTTGCTTATGACCATGTATTGTATATAGTAGTGTTGTATATGATGTATCTATTCCACCAAATTTTCTTGTACAAAAAAAACTTCCATATTTTTCTAAAATTAGTAACCTCTCAGTTAAGTAGGATAATCTAGTGGAAGAGATTATCCTAGTTAACCAAGGGTGTTACACACACAGAATACAACATGTATAACTGTCAAAGCCCAAACTTCATTCATTGTACATGCACAAGAAAAATAACATATCTTCACCTATAGGTCATTACAGAAAAATGAGGGATGTTACGGTGTCCTTGTCAACCAAAAGAGATTGTTTTTCAACAAAGACAATTTGGTCATACTTTGCACAAAATTAATCGAGATCAATATTTAAAACATGACACTAGTGTTGAGAACAAGTCTTGTTGGAAAAAGAAATTAATAATATCCCTGGACCAGACCCCAGACTGTGTCATTATAACCAGACCCCAAGATTTGTTAATAACACACATCAATGTGTTCAAATGAAGTCTGCTTATATGTGATCTAACTTGTTTATCTAAGTGTTTCAAGAAATATATATTAAGTGCATAGGTTACAAGTAAAAGGGGGAGTCCATAAAATCAAAAGTTTGAACCATCAAAAGTTAAACTTTAGACTTTAACCAAAAAGTCTGGTTCAAGAATTTTCAGTTATATAATTCAACAAAATCAGACCTTAGAATTTTTGAGCATCAAGAATTTGCAACTTGAACGTTACTCCAAAGAACAAATCACAACATTCTAAAATCTTTTGATGATGCCTTAAAAATCAAGCCCTTATTAGAAAGAATGTTCTTATCATAAAAAAGCATAAGAGACAAATCAACAGAGCAGCCAAAGTAGTTTTTTGAAGACATGAATGTAACAACTCTGCACACTTTAAAAAAGCTTAGTCAAGTCAACTTATGTGTCAGAATAAATTAGAAGAATTACAACATTGATCTATGCGTGTTTACAATAAAAATGAAAGCCAACAATTAGCTTTAAATTGAAGATCTCAAGGAACACCATATTCATGCAAGTGTCAAATGTAACATCCAAAATTTTAAAGAAAATAAATTATTGGATAATGATAATTAATTATTTATGGTCTAATACATATGGGAAAATTAATTAGACACTAGAGGTGAATTATTGGTAAAATAAGATTTACTAAAACCGAATGATTTAATGGATGGTGTGGGACTCACTTGGTCAAATTGGATATTTGATGGGTCTAGAATACTTAGAAAATTATTGCGGTTATGGTGGTATAGTTAAAATAATTTTTGGTGTTAAGGAAATAATTATTCAGACATGGTGTAACATAAATCGGGAAATACGAGCTAAATGGGATTAAAAGAAAATGTAAATCTCCTTCTTTCTCTTCATTTGACCGTGCAACATTTTCCCTCTTTTCCTACTCTTTTTTTCACAATGGATAAAGGGAATAATGGACCATTGAAAAAAGTAGGATGAGGCATTGCTTTCCCCATTAGTTGTTAACCAAAGTTGTTATCTTTTCCTCTCTCTCTTCCTTCAACCGTCCAAGCTCCTTCTCCTCTTTTCCATCTTTATTCTTCTTCTTCTTCTTCTTCTTCTTCTTCTTCTTCTTCTTCTTCTTCTTCTTCTTCTTCTTCTTCTTCTTCTTCTTCTTCTTCTTCTTCTTCTTCTTCTTCTTCTTCTTCTTCTTCTTCTTCTTCTTCTTCTTCTTCTTCTTCTTCTTCTTCTTCTTCTTCTTCTTTCTCTTATTGTAAAAATCAAAAAATGAGGTAAGGTTTTGAACCCATCTTACTCCATTTATGGTTTTTATAATGCTTAAGCTTGAGATGTTGGTATTGGAAGGTATGGGTATTGATAAAAATGATGTGGAACCCTAGGTTTGAACATAGGAAATGTTGAATGTGACTTGAAGTTATATGAAGATGAGGATTATGGCATTCATATTGGTTTGAGAAAATTGATTAAGGATGTTGTTGGGTGATTTTAGAGAAAACCCTAGGTGTTGGTATCTAGGTTTTTTGGCAAAATTGGTAGTGTTGATGATTTTATGCTCTTAGAATAATTCCATGTGAAGAAAATGAATTTTTAAGGGTTGGAATCAATTATTAATAATGATGAAATTTTGCGCTAAGTTAAATTTTATTATGGATGATGATATATGCAAGTGAAACCCAAATCCTAGGTTAGATGACCATTGGGAATATTGATTGCTGTTACAATTGATTTGGCACGTTGATGATGATATTGTGTTTGAAATAATGTATGAAGATTGTTGTGATTGATGATTTGGAAATCTTTATGAGAAACCCTTAAGAGTTGATGAGTTGGGGCTTTTCGGCAAAGATTGGGAAATTGGTGATTTAATTGGCATGAGAGTGACTTTGGTATGTGGAAAGATGGTTGGAATAATGGGCATTGCTTATTGATGTTGATAAATTGAGGTTGTTGATTGATGTTGGAGTATTGTACTATCATAAAAAATATTAGAATGAGGTATCTGAGAAAATAGTGGTTATTGGATTTGGATGAAATCCTAATCTTAAGATTTGGAAATATACATATATATTGTGGCTAGAAGGGTTAAGTTTGAGAATGAATATATAATGTTTAATGTTGGGTGTTGTTAGTTGTGATGGTAGATGATAAGGATAATGGTGGATGACTATTGGTGATGGAACCTATAATGGTTGTGATGGATTAATGAAATAAATTATGATTGATGAGGTTTTGGGCCATGATGTGTGCCACTTGAAATTGTTGATTGATAATGGTTTAAAGAGATTAATATGACTCATGTTGAATTTTGGATGACAATGGTGACATTGAATGATTGTGTAATATTAAGATTATTATAGATGATAGATGTAGTATTGTTGTTGTTGGGTATAGTTGACCCTTTAAGATTTAGAGAATCTTGGTCTTGGGAAAAGAATTCCTGAAAACTAACACAAGTATATGAATTGGTGTTTTGACAAAGTTTAAGACTTGTTAATAAGCCTTAAAGATGTGAAAAAAATTGCTTAGAATGGTGATAAATGGCTTGTGATGGCTTGTTGATTGAATGCATATATATGTGTGTATTGGTGTAGATTGTGTTCCAGATGATGCGATGGAATGATTGGAGCATTCAAATCATTATTCTTTTCTCAAGGTATGAGAGAAGTTTACATTTCAATTGCATGAGTTAGATGATTGGTGATTAATGTATATGATTATACTCATGCTTGCCTTGCCATGATTATGTTAAAATGATGAGATGAATAATAATTTGTTAAATAAAGTGATTGGCAATTTATTGGCTTTGGGAATTATATAAATATGTATATGAGATGACAATAAGAGTTCTAGAATCCCTTTGAGCGGAATGGTGCATTTGTTGGTGAAGAATCTATAAGGAGATCGAGTATGTATGTGTGTATATGGATATATGGCTTGTTGAGTTAAGATTTTATGTGAATGCATGTTTAGGGCATGATTGATGTTGGGTTTGATGAATGGGAGTATGGGATGATGTTTCCTAAGTTAAAAATGTTGTTTGATGGGTTTCCCTACTCTTGAATCGATTCACAAGCCTCTTTGAATCGATTCAAAGGTTGTTGTTTCCCCCTGGATGTGTTCCAGAACCTGTGAATCGATTCACATGATGTAGGAATCGATTCATGGTCCCCTGGAAATGGATGAATTGATTCATGGTATGTGTGAATCGATTAATGGCCCTGTTTTTGGCTGTCAGGATTTCTAAATTCACATGAATCGATTCATGGACCCTCTTGAATCGATTCATGGCCCTGTTTTCACAGAATTTTATACGTTTTGAGTTATATTTGATATTATTGAACTAGGGCATGATTATACAATCTAATGCACCCATATTTAACATACTTTGGTGAATTTGTTGTTCGTTATATGTGACATTATGCATGTTTGCTTGTCCACGATGTATTGTTGAATTGTGATAATGGACATGAAGATGTTAGAGAGTCGAGCTAATGTGTGACATACCTTTGGATTGTGAATGTATGCTTTGTGGTGGTGTTGTTGATTGGCAAGCGTCGCACCTTGAATTGTTGTGGATAGGTATATATATATATATCACTATAATATAGAATGATGAATTATTAATGAGAAATGGGAATGAATATGGATGTTGAGCATACCCTAAATATTGATGAAAGATTGATGAATATTATTGGTGATTGTGATTGATGCAAGATGAATTTGTATTTATGAATAAAAATTATAATTGATGGAAAATGTTGATGATGAACAAGATAAATGTTGTTGTGAGTGTATGTATGTTTACCATACATATTGAATGACGAATATTGATGTTGAATAAAAAGGGATATTGTTGTTGAGCATACCCTTGAACAAATGATGATTGTTATTGTTGATGATTGTAATGCCATTATGATTGATGCAAGTATTGACTTGTGTGTATGAGATAAAGTATGTTGATATGAAATGCCACACTTAAAACTTGAAACAATGGCAATAACCAACGATAATAAAATCCACTAAGAATCATATGGTGGTGTTGGTGATGATAATAATTGATGAGTGCCATGATAGGATGCATAATTTCAGAATGCATTTGAATGGCATTGCATTGCATCCATGGCATATCATACGTTGCCAGTAAGGAATATTAGGGGATTCCCTTGTTGGCCTAGTGGGAGGGCGGCTCCATGCACGGACATTCTTGTTATTCCCCTGTGACTCGGTGTGTAAGTCATGAAGCTGCCCATGCTTAGCTATGGGGAGCTGAATATGGTTGACCCTGTGGAGGGTGGCTCTTGAGGAGCAGGTGTCCCCGGTGGTCCTTTGGATCATAGCTACCATGATATGATTCATGGTTGGCCCATAACACCTTATATTGATGATTATGGTCATGGTGAAAATGACCGGTGTTACAAAATGGGTGATATGGTTTGGTACCAGTAAAATTGGTGTTATGCATGCATTAAGAGATATGTGTACACATTATACTACTGTAGTAGGGGTATGGTTATATGATCATGCTTGAACCCACATTTGGTGTTTATTCCCACAGTCGGATCCATATTTGTTGATAATTCCATTGTGCATATGCATTAGCCTAAGAGTATTTACATACAGCATAGAGATATACCAAAGGTGTTGAGATATGATGATGATGAGATGGGTGAAAGAATACCTAAAGACAACATGTAAAATATGAATACAAAGAAAAGATGGTATTGTGAGTGATGGCCCAATATGATGAAAGGCATATTTGTGTCTATGTGTTGATGCCATGCTATAATTCATGGAATATGATTATAATATATATGTGTGGAAACGATGCAATCATGATGATATTTGATATGTTGTTGATGAGATTTGTGTCAGCCCAATGTGATGATAGGTAATGATGTGCATGTGTGTTTACTTTGCTGTGGGTTCGATTGATGAACTAGGTGTATATATATATGTTGTTGATTGAGGTGATTATAATGATGATTGATGGTTTGAAGCAAAGTACACATGATGTTAATATGCGTATGCACATAATCTCAATTGTATTCATATTCATCACTTGGAATGTATAACTCACTCTCCCACGTTGTCCATTTTTAACAATGTGATACAGGAATATCATAGGATGAGGATGTGTTTTGAAACAAAGCTTTTGGGAGAAGGTAAATAGTGGTAATGGAATGCCTTGGCTGGCAGCAATTATTAAACATGATGTAATGAATGAGTTGTGCATGTTGATGTAGATAGGTAGTGAGTTGTGGAATTATGAATGTAATGTATATGTTAAGTGTTGACAATCAATTATTTGGTGGATATTGTATAGATGACAACATAAATGAATGATGTATTGATGTTTGGGGTATTAGAATTTATGCCTATTTTGACGGATGAAATGATGTTGGACCTGTAGTCCTTTTGTATATGTACAAGTATTGATAATACATGAATTAAGGTTGAATTTTACGAAAGGCAATGAATGATATTTAGATGCTTGCTTGGTTGTGGCCTAATAGGCTTAAGTTATGTAATTGCATGCCTTGTCGAGCCTTTTTCCATATCTTCATATATGGGACTAGGCGTGTGCCCTGTATACATATTCTTCTTCCGCTGTAAACTCTAATACTTTTGTATACACATGTGGGCAATTTATCTTGCGATCCAGTTATAAATTATTAAATCTCACTCTTCGGTTTCCTGTGGTTTGGGTCTTGATGTAATCGTTCAGGTGTTTTGGAAATATTTTAAATACGAAAAAATTTACCCGCATTTTTATTAATTAATTATCTTGATTACATCGTGATTCAGCTCCAGGGAACCAGGGTGTGACATCAAAATTCCTTGCTACCAAACTCTTTGGCATCTCCTCAGAACATCAAAAGTCTGGTACTTACGCTTAAAGAAAAACTCTTTCAAAGGATTTCCAATGTTCATATCTCCTTTCCAGATCATTAACAGTCATCTTAAGTGACCTATATATACTTGAAGAGATTCATTTTCAAAAAGTAGAAGCCTATCAAGAATACCCATTCTCTATGATCAAATTTCTATAATATCTTCTTAGCTTTGCTAAGACAAAGACCTTATTTGTTGTTCTACCTTTAACAGACCTTGGCCCCGAACTTAAATTCCTACTCTGTCACCCTCAAAATCGAGAGCCAAGTACTTATTCTTTGAAACACGCAGACACCCTTAAATATGTATAGTCATCCTTGGTCTTTTTACTTAATTAGCTATATATTTAACTATGCATATCCTCCATTTATTGAGCGCTCCCAGTGGGTCCGACTTACAGCTGCTCCTCGTATTTTGATTCCTAGTTTCCTGGCTCTTCTGTTATTATTAAGCAGAAAGAGGTAAGTATATACTCCAAACCTTGAGGGTTCTCGGTGCGGGCATACCCAATCAATCACCACTAAAAAAATATTTGTTAGCGACGGAAAGAATTGGTCGCTAATCAATGCAAAAACCGTCGCTAATAGGACTAGCGACGGTATTTCAGACGGCGAAACAACCGTCGCTAAAACCTTCGTCGAAGATAGATCAGCGACCACAGAGACACCGTCGCTACATTACTGACGGCGTAGCACCGTCGCTAACATGGTCTCTGCTTCACTAATCTTAGCCGTCGCTAACCGACCACGTTCAGTGACGACCAGTACCCTGTCGCTACTAGTAGACATATAGCGACGCCCATACCCCGTCGCTATAAGTATTATGTAGCGACCACCTTTAGCCGTCGCTATGTGTAGCCAAACAGCGACCAGCTACGACCGTCGCTATAGTAGGCATACAGGGACCAATTATAGTCGTCGCTATGGCTAGCCATACAGCGACCACTACCCTCCGTCGCTATTAGTCTTTACATAGCGACCACCGCTATCCGTCGCTAATGGGATTTTAAATTTTTTAAAAAATTGTTTAAATATATATAGGTTTTTTAAAAATTGTTTAAAAATGTTCATTAATATTTTGTATTGGGTGATAAAATTTTATAATTAAATTTGAATAATTTTTTTAAAATATTTAATTATTATTAAAAACAAAATAATGGATTAAATTTATTTATCAAATAGGTTGAATTATTAATGATAATCACAATAACGCGTTTTTCTTTAAATTTAATTACCAATAAATATTGACATAATAAATGAAGAATGACAAAATAAATACTGAATGGAATATAATATAAAAACTATAAATGAAATATACAATGTGTATACATAATAAAAATACAATCATGGGGCTGGGGGATCCTGTGGTGGTGGTGGGGGCACCTGGGAAGTGGGGGGAGCTAGTCTCGCCATCAACTGCATCAGTAGCTCCTGCTGCTGAGCAAGTTGCCGATGAGTCTCGGCGTGCTGCTCCTCGGCCCGACGTCGGTCCGCCTCGGCCCGCTCCTGCAAAAGCTGCCTCTGACGTCGCTCCTCCTGTAGCTCGTCGTTCAGGTTTTGAATTACCTGAACAACCTCAGTCGGAAGACCAGACGAAGAGGAAGAGGAAGGGGTCCTCCCCTTTTTCGCCAGCTGTGTACCGACGCCACCCAATCCAAAGACCCTCCCTTTCTTGTTCACACCACCAACAGCCTCCATATAGATGGCGTTGTCGTCAGAACAAGACAGGGTGGGAGGAACCTCCCCTTCAGGAGTCGAAGCCACCAGGTCCGCCTCCTTCTCGGCCCTCCTGGCCTGATACGCCTCCTGTAAATTAAAAAACACTGATAGGATTAGTAAGCTGATTTGTAAATTATAAGCATGTGTGAGTTAAAAGTAAATATCGCTAGATCTATAGTCTTCTGGTTTACCCATGCACCGGCTTTGTTCCTCTTGGTCATTTGCATGACCTCAAACAAAGAAGGCTCCCGGTGCTCCCTCAGCTCCTGTGGTAGACCAAAAACATTGAGATTATTATTTGTAACCATGTCAGATGAATCATAAAAGAAATGTTTAACATAAATATACTTACAAATCTTTTCTTGTGCTCGAGGGTTGAAATGCCACCCCCAGTGTAAACTGAGGCTGCAGCATCGGCGGCTCTGTTTGTCCTGTTCTGAGCACTCGCCTGCTGGAACGGGACAGCGCCCCACTTCTGGACCATCCTGTCCCAATGGTCCTCCGGGATCCAACGAGGGCGCTCACCCTTGTCCCTCACCTTCCAAAGGGTACTCTTGATGATTTTGGAGGTCTTTGTGGCAAAGACCTTCCTAATCGCATCAATCATACCCTCTGCCCACTGGTAATCATGCTGTAAAATGAAATGAGAAATCAAAATTAATAAGAGGTCTATTTTATAAATCAAATCACAACAAATTGATGTGGTAACTTACCGAGAAGGTGTCAAACCACCTATCTTGGACAACCTTCCCAGCATCTATCCAAGATATATATGGACCATCCCACTGGGCCTTTAAAACCTTAGTAATCGCTTTGGTAGTGCGACTACTATCAACAAAGCTGTAATGACAACAATTATATCAGGAGTATAACAACACACAATCTAGGAAGACCCCAAAATTCTGACAGAGTCTCCCCTGTAAATGTAACATTTCCAAGTTTAAATAGTTACCCTGTTACAAACATAAGAGTTCCTAGTACAATTCAATCTAAACAAGTACTAATTAAAGTAACATACAATAAACCAAAAAGTCTTTCCACTAAAGTTTAATATAAAGTACCATACAAATAACATAAAAGTATTTAAGTTTTAGTCACTTACTCGTCTCCGGCCGGCACGGGTACCAACATGGGCAAAGGGGATGCCGGAGGTGGGGTGGCCTGATGGCCATGGTCCTCCAAGCCACCAACTCCAGGAGTCTTCTCTGGGGTGGTTAGCTGTGGGGGTAATGGGGTGGTCAGCTGTGGTGGTGATGGAGTGGTCTCCTGTAGTGGTGATGGAGTGGTCCGCTGTGGTGGTGATGGAGTGGTCTCCTGTAGTGGTGATGGAGTGGTCCACTGTGGTGGTGATGGAGTGGTCTCCTGCCCTGGGGTGGGAGTCTCAGGATATATATAAACCTATGTATATATGTTTAACAAATACATACTTTGTGTCTGTTTCAGTTTCAAATTCCCCCTCAGTTTCAATGTCACTGTGGTTATCTGTTTGAACAACTTCATCAGTATCCAAATCAGCCCTAGACCGTTTTGATCGAGAGACAAGGTCTTTGTCAATGTGTTCACCCCCCGTAGTGGCGAGTGTCTCATCCATTATGACTGGATCAATGTTGAACAACAAATTGGCATCCTTGAGCTCGTGTGGTGCAAGCTGATAAGTGTCATCGACCTCCTCGGAGACATTGTCAGTGATCTAACTTCGGGCCTTGGCCTTGATTACTGCATACCAGTCCCGATGTCCTCCCGGGAAGTCGGTGTAATAAACCTGCTCAGCTTGTTGGGCAAAAATAAAGGGGTCAAACCCTTTATATCTACCATTCTTCTTGACCTCAACTAAGCCGTAGTTATTGTCAACCTTTGTTCCAACACCGATTGTGTTGTCGAACCAATCATATTTGAATAGAACAATATCTCTTCTTAGTCGTCCAGAGAACGAAACTTCAACAATCTCCGTCAGCACTCCATAAAAGTCTTCTTCCAACTATCCGGTGGTGCCTCTAACACAAACCCCATAGTTATGGGTACGCATCCCTTCACTCCATTGAAGAATATTAAACTTGTAGCCATTAACGTAGTAAATAGGCCATTTTTTAACAGTTTTCACCGGCCCCCAAGAAAGAGCTTGGAGTAAAGAATCTTCAATATGGTTGTTAGGGTCTTGTATCTATGTACAACATAACAAATAGGTCATCATTAGATACCGGGAGTTAGAAGCAAAGATAAAAAACACTCGGTATACGGGTCTTACGTGTTGTGCGAACCAACCAACGAACTTGGATGACACCTCACTATGAATTTGGTCATCAGTTAAATCATTTTGCTCAAGTTTTAGCATATCTATATATAAGCTATTCAAAGGAAACAAGTTTAGATACTATAAAAGCTATGTTTAGAATGTAACATATAACTTTTATGACTTACTCAAGAAAGGGTTCCACTTCTGGGCAATTTAGAAGAATGTACAAGTGAGCCGCCTTTCGATCTTTCTCATCAATGTAACATTTTGTGAGCTTGCCCCCCGGATGACCAGGATAGTTGAAAATCGATATTTGTTCATCAAACCCTGTGCGGGTGGCTACCCCAAGATTGTGGGGAATTCTACTCATTCTAGTTTCTATCTCCGTTAGAAAATAGAAAGAAGCAAAGGTTGTCATTTCTTCGACTAAGTATGCCTCATAAATTGATGCTTCAACGCAGGCTTTGTTCGACACTTTATCTTTTAAAGAGCGTAAGAATCTTCAACATCATTAACAAATGTTAAGTTAGAAAATACTATTATAAGAAGTGTTTGCAAGGAAATTAAGAAGTTCTGGCGTTCACCTTTTGAATGGATACATCCAACGATACTGCACCGGGCCACCAACCAAGGCCTTGTACGGTAGATGGATAGGCAAATGCTCCATCGAGTCAAAAAAACTTGGTGGGAAAATCTGCTCCAACTTACAAATCAATACCGGGATAGTTTTTTCCATCTTTACAAGTTTCTCCACAGTCAACGAAGTAGCCGTCAACTCCTTAAAGAAGTGACTCAACTCCACCAACGGTTTCAAAATAGGCTTCGGTAAGGCATGAAACGCGTACGGGAGTAGTTGTTGCATAAACACATGGAAATCATGACTTTTCATGCCAAACACCCTGCCCTCCTTCACGTAGACACATTTACTCAAGTTAGAAGTGAATCCGTCAGGCAGGGTCAACCCATTCATCCAAATACACACAACAATCTGTTGTGGTCTAGTTAAAGCATATTTTGCATGGGGTTTAAACATTCTTCTACGTCCCGCATCCCTTAATTCCAACTCCTTCCTAGAACACCAAATCGGAAGGTCTAGACGACTCTTCTCGTTGTCCTTTGTTCTCCCTTTGATGTCCATAACAGTGTCAAAAATATTCATGAAAACATTACGTTCAGTGTGCATAACATCAATGTTGTGTCTTAACAACAAGTCTTTCCAATATGGAAAATCCCATAAGACACTCTGCTTCACCCAGTGGTGTTCCTTACCATAACCCACAAACTCCTTAACACTCTTGTCCCAGATGTAAGGATACTCTTCGACCCTCTGCCAAACCCGTGCACCAGATAACCTACGGGGTGGAGGTTCATTAACAACCTTGTTCTTCTTAAAAGCGGTTTTGTTTCTCCTAAACGGGTGATCCAACGGTAGAAACTTTCTATGACATTCAAAGAAACTTGTCTTGCCACTAACAGGGAATGATTACCTCCCTGGTATATTCCATGCATACAGGGCAAGCAAGCTTCCCAGACGTTGACCATCCAGAAAGCATACCATAGGCCGAGAAGTCGTTAATAGTCCACATCAAAACAGCACGCATCATAAAATTATTCTTCAAAGACGCATCGTATGTCATTACCCTGACATCCCATAATTGTGATAACTCTTCAACCAACGGTTGCAAAAACACGTCTATGTTCGCCTTTGGATTTTTGGGTCCTGGAACCAGTATAGATAGAAACATGACCTCCCTCTTCACATATCAGGAGGCAGATTGTATGGGGTCAGTATGACTGGCCAATAAGAATAAGCTCTTCCGTATTGACCGAATGGGTTAAACCCATCAGTACATAAGCCAAGTCTTACATTGCGCGGCTCGCCAGAAAAGTCCAGATATAGCTCATCCAAACACTTCCATGCTTTCCCGTCAGAAGGATGGCAAAGAAACCCCTCTTGTGTTCGGTTCAGAGCATGCCAACGCATGTGTTTTGCCATGGACAATGAGGCATACAGGCGTTGAAGACGTGGTGTTATAGGGAAGTACCACATTTTCTTCCTGGCTGTCTGGGTTACCTTCCCTCTCCTTTTAACAGTTTTGTAGCGTTCCTCATTACAATGTAGACATTTTGTGACACTCTTATCTGCAAATTTATTTCTGAACAGCATACATCCGCCAACACAACACTCTATCTTCACACAACCCAACCCCAAGTTTGCCACTTGTTTCTTAGCATGGTACAGGTTTGTTGGCATTCGATGATTACTAGGCATAGTGGAACCCATCAGATTGACCATCCTATTAAAACAACCTCCAGAAAGATTATAATCTGCCTTTAGGCTTAAAGCAGCTAGGGAGGCGGATAACTCAGTGTGACTGTTGAACCCGTCCCACAATGGAGTCTGAGCCGCCGCCAACAAATCATAAAATCTCTTTACCTCCGGATTAGGATCCTTCTCTACATTGTCAGAGTCTCCATGACCTGCTTAGTCATCATGTTCCAGCATACGCCCGGTGGAGGGTCCAACATGATCCATCACCATTTGTTCTATGTTGTTGTACGTATCCCTATTTCCTCCAACCTTGTAGTAAGACTGTTGCACGGTTACGTCTGATGGTCTTCACGGTAACTGCTCACCATGGTTGTACCAGCAGTGGTATGTTTCCATGAACCCTTTCTCAGTTAGATGGCACATGACATCATCCGCGTATTCAAAACTCATCCATTTGCACCTTGAGCACAGACAACGAATCTTCTGAGTCTCTTCAAATCCAGGCGTGTTTGCCGTAGCGAACGGAATGAACTCCAATAGCCCCATCATAAACTCCTCAGTCACTCGCCAACTGCAATCTAGTCGGTTGTACATCCATCGCTGATATGCCGGTACCTCCATTTATAATATCTAACAAGCACGGTGTCGCAACCTGGATCGCGACGGCGCGGCGAACAGAGAGAACTCAGATAGAATGAAACAGGGAGTCGCCACCAACGTTTTTATCCATAAGAAAAACATTGGGAAAAAACTAAGTTCAGTAAAGCACTGGTTAAAAAATTGAAGTCCAAGTTCGGGAGTCGGTTACGAGTAGGGGAGGTGTTAGCACCCTACATCGCCTGTCAAAGACAGTACCAAGATTGAAAGCACAATATAAATAGCCTTAAATAAAACATGGTTTCTTCCTTTTTACTGTTGTATTTTTTACTAAAAAAAATGACGGAATTGAATGAGAGAACTGTACAAACATAGAATGTCGAAGCGAGGTCAATGGGACGCTTCATCCGAATTAAACTCGACTTCGATATGAGACAGAGAGGGTGAGAGAATACTAATAAGGCGTCACGCCTAAATTAGACATCCTCGGATAAAAAAAACAGGGATAGGAAAGAGATAAGCGGGACGTCTCGTCCTAAGTATCCCTTTCCTGTGAAATTATGGCGAGGCTTGAGCAAAAACTAGGGGGAAACCAACAAGACGTCACGTCTAAATTGATTTTCACGGAAGGGACTAAAAAAGGGACATTTATGAAAGAAACATAAAAATAAGGAAATAAATTAACAAAAAAAGGAAATAAGGAAGACGGGCCCGACAGGAGTTAAAGTCCTGCTCCTACGTATTCTTGAATTATCAAGAAATCAGGGTTACGTAGTTCTAAGTATTATTATTTTTAGGAAGAAATCTGAGTGATGTTGATGGATGTCATTAGAGTGGAAGACTCATACAAAGCGAAATTCTTCACACGTGCACGAATCCTAAGTGGGTTGTGTAGACGGGAGTGCTCCCGTACGACACTATTTTTTACAAAAAATCATTTATTTTTTATTATATGTGCTTGTTAGGGAAAAGGACAAAAATATTAACAGTGTAAACTATGGCACACAGACAACCATAACCAACAAACAGCAAACTGACAGGAAAATAAAAGACTGAAAGTAAAAGAAATAAGGAACAGGGTGGAACCGGTGTGATGGGCTCAGAACCGATGTGCGAGTCAAACGCAGTGACGGTGTCTGACTGATTCCGGACTCGCACGCGGTGTGATGGCCTCAGAACCGATGTGCGAGTCAAACGCAGTGACGGTGTCTGACTGATTCCGGACTCGCACGCTAACGGGAACAGTGGACCGGTGTTAGATCCAAATCTTGAAAACTGAAAACGCGACCGGTGTTGTGGGAAGTTGATCCGAAGTTACTGGATACTGTGTAAAGATGATGTGGAAGAGCAATGAAGGCAGTAACAGGGCGAGGCAGTGAAGAACTGGAACGGGGTGGACTCTGTGTGAGGACGGTGTGAGTACGGGGTAGGGGCGATGAAAAGGGCAATAGCTTTGAGTACTGAGAATTTCCAAGCTTCCCAAAGCCAAAGGACTTATATTGGTGATTATGGCAGATTACTGGTTTCAAGTGAGGAGGGATCTTCAGAAGGTTTCGAAGAAATCAGAGAGAATTTTGAGGAAAGTTTCCTTGCCAACCAACCCCTTTGAAAACGCAACCTCCATAGCTTCTTTGGCTGGGGCATTTATAGGGCCTTGAGGCCATGGGCTGAGGGTTTGGGACAGCCAGAATTCCCACTCACCCATACGCGTAGTGGTGTGCAAGCCTGGCCATTAACTGTTCGTAGGGGACAGGATTTCAGCATGGCATTTTTAATTGTCCACTTCCGCCTCCCCCTGTCTGCCACTTTTGGGGAGTACGATTCCAGGTCATCGTGCACAAACTTCCGACCTCGTCCATCCGTTGTCAAATCTGTGACATCGGCTAGCAAAGATATCGGTTGGACGGAGTCTCCCGTTGATCCGATGTGGTATCTTAAGAACCTTTACCTGTGTCTAACACCGGTTGAGCCTTTCAATGTAATCACAGGGGCGGTGTTCTAATTCCTAGTCCAGATCCACTACCAGCTGGTGTGCCTATTTTTGATCTGATCCCTTTCCGGTGTTAATTTGGGCCTTGTCCGGTGTTGCCAGTTTTAAGGCCGGGTCCGGTGTTATAACAATTTAGGCCGGACTGAAAGAGGTGTTCACAGGGGCGGTGTTCTCCCTCCTAGTCCGGATCTACTACCAGCCGGTGTGCCTATTTTTGATCTGATCCCTTTCCTTGGGGCCAGACTGGCCTGTTATTCTGTTGTCAGGCGCACGACATCGGTCCGGTGTTAATTTGGGCCTTGTCCGGTGTTGCCAGTTTTAAGGCCGGGTCCGGTGTTATAACAAATTGGGCCGGACTGAAAGAGGTAATCACAGGGGCGGTGTTCTAATTCCTAGTCCGGATCCACTACCAGCCGGTGTGCCTATTTTTGATCTGATCCCTTTCCGGTGTTAATTTGGGCCTTGTCCGATGTTGCCAGTTTTAAGGCCGGGTCCGGTGTTATAACAATTTAGGCTGGACTAAGAGAGGTGTTCACAGGGGCGGTGTTCTCCCTCCTAGTCCGGATCTACTACCAGCCGGTGTGCCTATTTTTGATCTGATCCCTTTCCTTGGGGCCGGACTGGCCTGTTATTCTGTTGTCAGGCGCACGACATCGGTCCGGTGTTAATTTGGGCCTTGTCCGGTGTTGCCAGTTTTAAGGCTGGGTCCGGTGTTATAACAAATTGGGCCGGACTGAAAGAGGTAATCACAGGGGCGGTGTTCTCCCTCCTAGTCCGGATCTACTACCAGCCGGTGTACCTATTTTCAATCTGAATCCGCCCACGAGATCGTCGTTTCTTACTTGGGCCGGACTCACTCGTTCTTTCGTTGTCAGATCCATGACATCGGCCATTAAGGGATTCCAACAACCGGTCCGGTGTTCCCCTTTTTGGAATTTGGACCGGTTATATTTACATTTGGGACCGGACTGACCAATCCTTCCGTTGCTAGGCGCATGTCATCGGCCATCAAGGGACTCCAACAACTGGTCCGGTGTTCCCCCCTTTTGGAATTTAGACCGGTTATATTTACATTTGGGACCGGTGTCCTTTCCATTTGGGTCGGACTGAAATAGGTGTTCACAGATGCCCCTCTTTACTCCTTTTTCACAAGAGAAATACAGAATCTTCGTATTTCTGAGGTGAAAAGGGAGTAAAGACATGAACACCGATGTAGGGGATAAATGGGACCCATCAACCGGACATCGTCCTCGCAAAGTATAGAACCTCGGATTAGTGCATCATGACCACCCCATCCTCAACTTTTGTTCCCTTTTGAATGATACCGTTTGTTACGCCCCAAAGTAGTAACCGGTGTAACCACTGGGACATCGTCCCTTGTGACCTAATTCACGGTTCCTAGTTTACTCGATTTGAGGGTCATGACACCGCCCTTTGGACTACCACCTATGTCTTGGAATAGAGTGAACCTCTACCTAGCGTCCATATCGGATCAACACCCTTTTTTTTTTTTTTGAAGAATCAAGAGAGCTGTTTGTTTTCCAAAAAGTGGTGTGTCGTCCCTTGGGTGACAGGAAGGCGAGAGTGGGGCGTTGCCCCTTTACTGAAGATAAAACATGGGGGGTGGCCCTTGATTTGTAGAGAGATAAAAGGTGGGGAATTGCCCCTTGACTGACAGGAAAATAAATGTGGGGTGTGACCCTTGGTTTGCAGAAAGATAAAAGGTAGGGGATTGCCCATTGACTGACAGGAAAATAAAATGTGGGGTGTGGCCCTTGGTTTGCAGAAAGGTAAAAGGTGGGGGATTGCCTCTTGACTGACAGGAAAATAAATGTGGGGTGTGACCCTTGGTTTGTAGAAAGGTAAAAGGTGGGGGGTTGCCCCTTGACTGACAGGAAAATAAATGTGGGGTGTGGCCCTTGGTTTGCAGGAAGATAAAAGGTGGGGCATTGCCCCTTGACTGACAGGAAAATAAATGGGGTGTGGCCCTTGGTTTACAGAAAGATAAAAGGTGGGGGATTGCCCCTTGACTGACAGGAAAATAAATGTGGGGTGTGGCCCTTGGTTTGCAGAAAGATAAAAGGTGGGGGATTGCCCCTTGACTGATAGGAAAATAATTGTGGGGTGTGGCCCTTGGTTTGCAGAAAGATAACAGGTGGGGGATTGCCCCTTGACTGACATGAAAATAAATGTGGGGTGTGGCCCTTGGTTTGCAGAAAGATAAAAGGTGGGGGATTGCCCCTTGACTGACAGGAAAATAAATGTGGGGTGTGGCCCTTGGTTTGCAGAAAGATAAAAGGTAGGGGATTGCCCCTTGACTGATAGGAAAATAAATATGGGGTGTGGCCCTTGGTTTGCAGAAAGATAAAAGGTGGGGGATTGCCCCTTGACTGTCATAAAAATAAATGTGGGGTGTGGCCCTTGGTTTGCAGAAAGATAAAAGATGGGGGATTGCCCCTTGACTGTCATGAAAATAAATGTGGGGTGTGGCCCTTGGT
Source organism: Clitoria ternatea (assembly GCA_037962975.1). Classification (NCBI taxonomy): domain Eukaryota; kingdom Viridiplantae; phylum Streptophyta; class Magnoliopsida; order Fabales; family Fabaceae; genus Clitoria; species Clitoria ternatea. Next base: position 179,232,476 of record CM075671.1, read on the forward strand.
TTGCAGGAAGATAAAAGTTGGGGGATTGCCCCTTGACTGACAGGAAAAATAAATGTGGGGTGTGGCCCTTGGTTTGCAGAAAGGTAAAAGGTGACAGGAAAAATAAATGTGGGGTGTGGCCCTTGGTTTGCAAAAAGATAAAAGGTGGGGGATTGCCCCTTGACTGACAGAAAAGTAAATGTGGGGGGTGGCCCTTGGTTTGCAAAAAGATAAAAGGTGGGGGATTGCCCCTTGACTGACAGAAAAATAAATGTGGGGGTGGCCCTTGGTTTGCAAAAAGATAAAAGGTGAGGGATTGCCCCTTGACTGATAGAAAAATAAATGTGGGGTGTGGCCCTTGGTTTGCAAAAAGATAAAAGGTGGGGGATTGCCCCTTCGCGAGAAAAAAGACCAGGGGAGATGCCCCAGTTTAGAATGGTTTGGAGGAATCTAGGAGGAACTGTCTCTTAATTGTAAGAGAATGGACCAGGGGGAGATGCCCCAGTTTTGAGAAGTGTAGTTCCATTGTTGAAGAAACTTGGGAAGTGCCAGTTTTGACGATTAGGGTTCCACTGGGAAGGAGAATTTGAGGCTCCAAATGACTGCTTGTTATAACAACCTGCAGAAAAGGGATAAGCATAGCAATGGCAAAGTAAATAGAGATCTAAGGAAGCTCCCCATGGAACCGTGATCTTTTAAGGCGACTCATGACCAAACAGAACGAACGAAGTAACTCTAACTTCAAAGAGTGTGTCAGGGTTCAAGTCTTCATAATAATCCCCTGAGGTGAGATTTGAGCAATAGGATCATCTTGCCCCACAACTTTAAATAATTATATTTTCATTTTATTCGATAAAGGGAAACACATGCCTTATCTGATTCATGAAATTCACGATATAAACACGTATCGAAAAAGAGGTGAAATTTATTTACGAGTTGAGTAAGTACATAGAGAGGGAAGTAGGGAAAACAAAAGAAGTCTAATACACAAGTTGATAGTTGAGGGAATAGGGAAAACTCGCTGATCTCTTGGTGAACTCCTGAGGATAACGCACATCTTAAACCCCACATCATGACTTCAAGCTACCTCTTCGACTTTGCTTCTAGGAAAGCGATTCAGTCGTGACTTATATGCCCCAGTTTGGACTCGTACTTTTTGCATGGGAAGTCTCAGTCATACTGTCAGGATCTTGACCCTAATTTTTGGCTGAGCCGCCTTTTCAGGTTTTCGACTCACCGGGTCGCTCTAATTTCTGCCTAGGCCGCCTTTTCAGGTTTTCAGCCTAGCGAGCGTCTTTCTTTTTTTTTTTATTTATTTTTGACATTATTTCCCTAAGAAAAGTATTTTTTGACCGCATCCGCATTTATGGGCATTGGCAAGTCTTCACCGTCCATGGTTGTGAGTATCAAGGCTCCCCCAGAAAAGGCTTTCTTCACTACATAGGACCTTCATAGTTAGGTGTCCATTTGCCCCGGTTGTCTTTTTAGATTGGCAAGATTTTCTTGAGGACTAAGTCTCCTTCCTGGAATTGTCGAGGTCGTACTTTCTTTTCAAACGCTCGTTTCATACGCCTCTGATACAACTGTCCATGGCAGAGGGCATCCAGTCTCTTCCCCTCTATTAGGTTCAATTGGTCATATCGAGCTTGGACCCATTCAGCCTCTTTTAGTTCCGCCTCCATTATCACCCTAAGGGATGGGATCTCTACTTCAAAAGGCAGGACTGCTTCCATACCATAAACCAGTGAAAAAGGGGTTGCGCCTGTCAAAGTTCGAACTGAGGTGCGATACCCGTGTAGTGCAAAAGGGAGCATGTCGCTCCAATCTTTGTAAGTTAGGACCATTTTCTGTATAATCTTCTTGATATTCTTGTTGGCCGCCTCGACTGCCCCGTTCATTTTTGGCCGATAAGGAGAGGAATTATGATGACGAATCTTAAAGCTTTCACACAGTTCTTTAATCATCTTGTTGTTCAAATTTGTGCCATTGTCAGTAATGATCTGGCTCGACAAGCCATACCGACATATCAATTCTCGCTTGACAAATTTGACTACAACGTTCCTTGTCACATTGGTATATGAAGTTGCCTCTACCCACTTGGTGAAATAATCAATGGCAACCAAAATGAAACGATGACCGTTGGAGGCTTTTGGCTCGATGGGTCCAATAACATCCATGCCCCACATCGAGAAAGGCCACGGCGCTGATAAGACATCCAAGGATGATGGAGGCGCATGAAGATGGTCAGCGTATATCTGACACTTGTGGCATTTTCGAACATAAGAGAAACAGTCGGCCTCCATGGTTATCCAATAGTATCCAGCTCTCAAGATCTTTCTCGCCATGGCATATCCATTGGTATGAGTTCCAAAGGATCCTTCATGAATATCCGCCATGATCTTGCTTGCTTCAACAGTATCGACGCAACGGAGAAGGATAAAGTCATGATTTCTCTTGTAAAGCACATCACCATTCAAAAAGAAACCCATTACAAGTCGTCTCAAGGTCCTCTTATCATTCTCTGTGGTACCCTCAGGGTATTCCTGAGTCTGTATATATTTTTTGATATCATAGTACCATGGTTTCCCATCCGACTCTTCTTCTATTGCTTGACAGTATGCGGGCTTATTGCACCTTTCTACCTCAATGAGGGGCATATCACAGTCATTGCTCAATTTAAACATTGAGGCAAGGGTGGCCAAAGCATCAGCCATTTGATTGTCATCTTGGGAGACATGGTGAAAAGAGATATCATCAAATTCCTTGATTAGTTCCATGATATGAGCTTGATAAGGGACTAGCTTGCTGTCCCTAGTCTCCCATTCACCTTTCAATTGGTGAATGACCAAGGCGGAATCCCCGTAGACTTCTAACTTCTTCACTTTTGCACCTAATGCGGCTTGGATTCCCAGATAGCATGCCTCATATTCGGCTATGTTGTTAGTGCAGTCAAAACAAAGCCTAGCGCATACAGGGATGAATTCTTGATCTGGGGAAATTAGGATGGCACCAATCCCATGCCCCAGTGCATTAAAAGCTCCATCAAATCTCAAAACCCATTTGTCTTTCTGGGTATCTTCTTCATTAAACAATGCCAAGATATCCTCGTCCGGGAACTCAAAGTGCATGGGTTGATAGTCACTTATAGGTTGATGGGCTAAATATTCCGCCAAAGCGCTCCCTTTTACGGCTTTCTGAGTGACATAGATTATGTCGTATTCAGTTAATAGAACCTGCCAACGAGCGATTCTTCCTGTTAAGGCCGGTTTTTCAAAGATATATTTGACAGGATCCATTTTGGAAACAAGCCAAGTAGTGTGGCTTAACATATATTGCCTTAAACGTCGGGCTGCCCATGCTAATGCACAACAAGTTCTCTCTAAAGCCGAATATCTCATTTCACAGTCAGTGAACTTTTTGCTCAAGTAGTAAATGGCATGCTCTTTCTTTCCAGTCTCATCATGCTGCCCCAATACACAACCCATAGATTCATCTAACACTGTCAGGTACAAGATCAGGGGCCTTCCAGGGGTCGGCGGTAACAATATCGGTGGCTCCTGTAAATACTGTTTTATCTTTTCAAAAGCCACTTGACAATCTTCATTCCATTGCGTCGGTTGATTCTTACGAAGTAACTTGAAGATCGGCTCACAAGTTGCCGTCAGCTGTGAGATAAACCAAGCAATGTAGTTCAACCTTCCTAAGAATCCCCTGACCTCTTTTTTCTGTACAGGGAGGAGGCATTTCGAGAATCGCTTTGACCTTGTCAGGGTCTACCTCTATTCCTTTCTTGCTTACAATGAACCCTAACAGTTTGCCTGATCTTGCGCCAAAAGTACACTTGGCCGGATTCAGCCTGAGCTTATACTTCCTTAATCTTTCAAAAAGCTTTCTCAGATCAACAATATGCTCTTCGTCAGTTTTTGACTTAGCAATGATATCATCCACATAAACCTCTATCTCCTTATGCATCATGTCATGGAAAAGGGTCACCATTGCCCTTTGGTAGGTTGCCCCAGCATTTTTCAGACCGAAAGACATAACTTTGTAACAGAAGGTGCCCCATAAAGTGGTAAACGTGGTTTTCTCCATGTCTTCGGGTGCCATCCTAATCTGATTATACCCAGAGAAACCATCCATGAATGAGAAGATTGTATGTTGGGCTGTGTTATCCACCAGGACATCAATCTATGGCAGAGGAAAATCGTCTTTGGGGCTAGCTCTATTTAAATCCTGATAGTCTATGCACATTCGTACCTTTCCATCTTTCTTCGGGACAGGGACGATATTTGCTACCCATTGAGGGTATTTTGCCACTGCTAAGAATCCGGCATCGAACTGCTTTTTAACTTCTTCCTTGATTTTCAAGAGCATTTCGGGCTTCATCCTGCGCAATTTTTGCTTTATCGGGGGACAGTCTGGCTTTAGAGGCAATTTATGCTCAACAATGCTAGTATCCAGGCCGGGCATGTCTTGGTAAGACCAAGCGAAGATGTCGCAGAACTCTATTAACAGTTTAATTAGTTCTTGCCTCCGCTCCCTATTCAAGAAGGTACCAATCTTGACTTCTTTTTTATCCTCTTTACTCCCCAAATTAATAATCTCGACTATCTCCAAATAAGGCCGAATCTCTCTGTCCTCTTGTTCCAATAACCTTGTTAATTCAGGCAAAGGATCACAAACTTCCTCATATTCCTCATTAGCATAGTCAATCGGGTGGTTAAAGTCATGAAATGGGGTTGCAAGCTCATTATTCTCAAGAGGATCATCTTTAGATCTGCGTTTATTCAGGTTATTACGGTGAATAATAAAAATGAATAAGTAGAGGATAAAGGAATCAATGCAAAGATATGGAAAGCCAGAAGGAATGGGATTCAATACGCATTTATTTATGAAGACTGAAAATGATAAAAACATGTGTTTGCCCTTATTACAGAAAAAATGCCTCAAAGCCTTAGGCATAGCAATGAGGCCAACAATTCATTAAAGTTTTTGTCAATTACTTTGATAGAACATTTAAAGTTGTGGGTAGCTCGATGGCTTCCCAGTTACAAAGATCTCTGCCTGATGAGCACGGGATCACAAAGCTTCCACCTTCATAGGGATCATCTTCAATAGCAGCTATATGATCAGGGGGTACCAAACCAGCACTTCGGAAGCTCTAGTAGAGGTCACATAGGGGGACTTTAGCGATGCGGGGCTCTCGACCCTCTAAACGGGCAATCCTTCTCTCTTTCTTTTCTTCTACTACTCTTCTCCTGTCAGCAGCTGAAGGCTGGTATCCCAAACCATACCTGTCTTTATTGTCTGGCAGATGCAACAGTTCCATTCTTCCTTTTAAACCAAGCCCCAAGCCTTTCCCAGGTTGATATCCCCCTTGTAGCATCATTTTGGCCATCATAAGGGATGCATTCGGCATATGGGCTTTCATTCCTACACTTCTTTCCCCAACATATGTGGTATTTGCGATCTCCAGCGCTTGAAATGAAGTTTCAAGTGCTTCCTCTGCAGCCTCGATGTAGGGGGTAGATAGGGGTTTACTGACCAGAAAATCTTCCTCACCAGAAACGATAATTAGTTTATTATCAATAATAAACTTTAGTTTTTGGTGCAAGGTAGAGGGAACCACTCCAGCTGAGTGGATCCAGGGACGGCCCAACAAACAGCTATAGGCAGGCATAATGTCCATCACTTGGAAGAGGATCTGGAAAGTACATGGCCCTACTTGAATTGGAAGCTCAATTTCACCTATCACCTCCCTCCTAGTGCCATCGAATGCTCTCACCACCATAGAGCTCGGTTTCATATAGGTTCCATCAAAAGGGAGCTTGGCCAATGTAGATTTTGGCATGACATTTAATGACGACCCATTGTCGACCAGCACCTTTTCCAATATGTGATCTCGACACTTCACTGAGATATGGAGGGCTTTATTATGCCCCATTCCCTCCGCGGGTATCTCATTATCTGTGAATGACAGATAATTATCAGCAGCGATGTGCCCCACTATTCCTTGGAACTTATCAATGGTGATATCGTGAGTAACGTGAGCCTCATTAAGCACTTTCATCAAAATTTTTCGGTGGGGCTCAGAATTCAGCAAAAGTGATAAAAGGGAAATCTTCGCAGGGGTATTGTTCAACTGGTCTATCACCTGGTACTCACTCTGGCGAATAAATTTCAAAAACTCTTGAGCTTCCTCATCGGTCACAACTCTTTTGATTTCCTCATCAATGCCTCTTTTGACCATCTTGGCTTTTCCATTACCACTAGTTCCACTCACTGGAGTCGGTTCTCTCCTTGATTCCGGTGGATAGTAAACTCGACCGCTCCGGGTCACCCCTCCTATCCCTGATATGTTTGACAGAAATGAGTCATTCATTTTTGGGCTTTCAGCTGTTACCTCCACATTATATTTCCATGGAACAGCGTGAGAATCTTTGAATGCAAAAGGAGCGGGTGTCTGGATTATGACAGGCTGATGCGTAGGGCTTACAGTCTTTGAGGTGTTCTTGGTGTAGTAAATTACCAACGGTTTAGGAACGGACATTCCTGTTTCCCCATGTACCACGTTTACCTCATCAGAGACATTCACCACAAGCTCTTCACCTCCTTCCACAGCATTAATCTCAGGACCTTGATGGTTGGGCAAGGGATTTGTAGTCACGTTTGGCATTCCTTCCTTAAAATTTAACCAATTGGCTTTGATCAAATCTCGCACTCTATATTTCAAGGCCATACAATTTTCCGTGGAGTGCCCAGGTGCTCCAGCATGATAATCACACCGGGCGTTTGGATCGTATCCTCTAGGGTATGGAGGTTCCACTGGCCTAGAAGGACAAGGGACTGCAAGGGAGTATCGAATAAGGTGAGGTAGAAGTTCAGTGTATGTCATAGGAATAGGGTCAAATTGGACTGGTGTCCGGTCATTGTTTGGTCTCCTTTGGTTTTGGTTGGGATTAGGTGGTTGCGGCCATTGTTGTAGAGGATTATACTGGGCTGGCTGTGGATTCGGTGCCCTGGCAATGGGCGGACGGACGTGGGGTTATGGAGATGCGGGATAGGGGATCTGCTTATGGGTAGCGGCTGCCATATGGAGGTATGGAGTATGAGGGAAGTGATTGGTATGTTGAAAAGTGGTAGAGCCAAATGGTCTGGGCTGAGCTCTCCCCTGGTCATAAGAGACAGAGTTAGTTTCCCCATCCCTCTTTCTTACCTCACCTAGTACTGATCTTTTTGCAGTGGGTGCCCCAAATGGGTTTTTGGAAATCTTCCACGTCCTTAGACCACTCTCTATTCTTTCTCCAATAATTACAATGTCAGAGAAATTGGATGAAACACTGCTGATCATCTTGTCGTAGAAAGGTGATTGGAGAGTGTCAATAAACATGGCTACTACTTCTCTTTCAGAGAGTGGAGGATCTACTTGCGCGGCTATCTCACGCCAGCGCTGCGCATATTCCTTGAAAGTCTCATTATCCTTCTTTGTCATGTTTTGGAGTTGAATTCTATCAGGCGCCATGTCTAAGTTATACTTGTACTGCTTCAAAAAGGCATCCGCCAGATCTTTCCAACAGCGAATACGAGTTCGCTCCAAATGAGTATACCAAGTGAGTGCAGCCCCAGCTAGGCTGTCCTGAAAGCAGTGTATCAACAGCTTATCATCAGAGGCATGGGAAGCCATCTTTCGGCAATACATCGTAAGATGATTTCGAGGGCAAGTCACTCCTCGATATCTGTCAAAGTCTGGCATTTTGAACTTTGGTGGAATAATGACGTCTGGAACTAAACAGAGTTCAGAAGCACTTGTTAAGCCAAGGCCTTCCACACCTTCCACAATTCGTAGTCGCTCTTCCAGGATCTCTATTTTCCCTCTTTGCTGAGACTCTATGGTTATGCCATGATCAACAACCGGATTCAGCGTCTGGGCCACGTCTCGCGGGTTGGCAGTGTAAGGATTCATGTATCCATACGGGTAGCCGTAATATGGGTAGTAGGGTGTTGTCGAATGAGGTTGGTTCACCAGGTTAGTGTTTTGTGCCAGCTCCTGTGATTGGGCTGTTGCTTGGGTAATGGGAACTGGTTGAGCTGTTTGGGCGGTTTGAGTCTGGGTCGCTTGAGCCGGGATGGTTTGAGTTTGAGTGATTTGAGCTTGAGCTTGGGCGGTTTGAGGACCTAAGGCTTGGTTGACTGGTGGAATGGGTGTTTGGATAGGGTTTGGAATTTGGAAGTTTGTCCATTGTAGGGCATTGCCATCTTGGGAATTGATTAATAGAGGAGGGAAATATCCTGGAGGTAGGCCGTACGGTGGAAAGGGTACAGGGCTACCGTCTGAGCCAATGAAAATGTGTGGTGGCGTATGGCCATGAGGCCTGGCGTGGGAATCGGTAGGCTGATTGGGATTCCCAACATTAATAGTGAGGGGAACTGTCGTGGGATTTATAACCTGGCTTGATGTCAGACCCTCGTTTCCCGCAGAAGGCCCCCTTCAGTGACCCCTTTTTCCAAGAGCTTTGTTAGTTCTGTAATCTGTTCCCTTAGCTGATTATTCTCATTCTTGAGGTTCTCATTCGTTTGTTCTGTCTCAGCCATGAGCTTCCTCTGTAGTCGGGTTCCGTAAGGGTGCGTCCTCGTGTTGCCTTTAGAAAGGAATGCAAAAATTTAGAAAAGATAAGTGAATTAAAGAAAAACATTAAGTGAAATGAGATTACGCGGGAAGCAATGTTGGAACTTGACGGATCCTTCGACTGTTCCTCAGAACGTCACGTTCAAAAGTACTAAGTAAAGCATTGAATGGAAATTAACATGAGATAGTTGTGAAGACAAAGGAATCCATTATCTCGAAAAGAGTACATTATTGCCATAAAGCGCTGAGTTACAAAGCGGGAAAATAAATCAGTCATCCCTAGCTCGGGCAATCATTTCCTTCATTTTACAAATTCATCCTCTGCAGTAATCTAAGAACGTTGCAATTTCTCTAGGAGTATTGACAGGGTTGGCCATTCCTTCCGCTCGTTTGAGTAAAAACGGGAGATCTTCTAGAGTCCTGTTAGCCAGGTACGCCAGCTTAGCAAAGCGATCCATCCATAAGTGAACAGTTTCATTTTGTTCAGCTTCCAAGAGGCGTATGGTCTCTTGACAATCTTGTTCAATGTTCATGGCGCGTTGTCGTTCCCTATTTATCTCTTGCTCGCAAGCCTTTACAACTTCATTGAGCTGTCGTTCCAATTTGTGGACTTGTGTCTGTAGGAGCTCTTTTTGCACCATGATATTCTGCTCATTTTCTTTTGATTGCGCCAGCATATCCTTCAGAAGATGTTTCTCAGCCAGGATGGTATCACTTTGCTTGTTTTTCATTTTTAGTTGAGAATTGGCCGCTTGAAGACATTGGTCTTGTTTTATCATGTAGTTTTCATCAATCTTTCGTTTCTTTCTAATCTCTTCAACAGCTTGCTTGTTCTCCAGGTTCTCTCTTTTCTGAAGGGTGTATTCTTGCTGACATCTCAATAAGTCTTCCTCTAGCTTCTTGTTCTTGGCAGCTAACTCTTCTATTTTGGTCTTTAGCGCCTTGGTTGCTTCATCCTCCGCAACAAGTGATGGAGCAGAAGGATTTCCCTGGAGATGAGGGGGACTTCTGAAGGGTAATTTAACAATAGAGACCCTATTCAGGATCCACTCATGATATTCTTCTCTGACAGCATGGCTTCGGGCCCCCAGCTCTCTTCCCTTTCGGTGGACTTTCTTCCATGCATCTGCTATATCCCGAATGACAAAGACATAGCTTCCCTTCGAGTAATATGAGATGAAAGGAGTGAGAGACTCTTCATCAGGTGGTCCAAGCAAAGGATAAGCTAGCTGACGCTTGGCTATGATGGGATTATAGTTGATACATCCTTGCGTACCAATAAGGGGAACATTTGGGTAATTTCCACAGTGATGAACAATTGATTCAACTTCCAACCATTGGGGATACCATCTAACTTTCTCAGCTGTGAGCCCTACAAGGTGATTGGCCCACTCACGCCCACTTTTCACTGCTAATTGACATAGCTTCAGATCAGAAACCGGACATTCAGCCCTACAGACTTGGTGGAAAATATGCGATGTGAGCCATACATACAAAATAGGTAAACAATAAACAACCCTTTTTCCACCTTGTGAGTGGCAGAAATCCATGGTGCAGTACACGTTTGCCAATACAGCCGTGACAGGATTCTCAAGCCTGTGCTTGCGAGCTAGGAATACGGCAATAGCATCATAATCCACATAGTTATCAATGTTGGGGAACAAAACAACACCATAGATGGTAATAGCTAAAGCATCCATAAAGGCTTCCCAATCTTCCCTTTCTGCCAGGACCTGCATATGTTTCTTGAGAAATTCCCGAGTGAATCCAGGGATCTGATTTCTATTTAGTTGTACATCCCTTAAGGTGTCGGGACGAATCTTCAGAACACGGGCGATGGAAGCAATAGTTGTATGATGGTCAAGATGACGATAAGGTATCTGTCCTCCAAAAGGCATCCCCAAGATTTGTTCAAATTCTTCAATAGATGGGGCCAACTGAAAATCTCTAAATGTGAAACATCTGAGAGGTGGGTCGTAGAATTGTGCTAAGGCCGTGATCGTCTCAGTTTGCACTTCCACTTCTAACAACTTCAGAATCCTTCCATACTTTCTTGTAAAAGCCATTTTCTGTGTCAGGTTTAATTTTCTCCCCATTGTTTGCAGACTACCCATGTCAATCTTCTTGGCCTTAAGGTGAAATACTTTCCTCAACTCGGTCACATTTGTGTCATAACTATCAGATCTCATGTTAATTTCCATATTGCTCAAAGGTACCCGCTAAGTTCCAAATAGCTTCCTAAAAGAGCAAAGAGAGAGAGAAAAAGAAATCAGTTTCTGTCATGTTTTGTGAACCACTACTTCTTTATTAATTTATCGGATAACACTTTCAGTTTGAGAAGTAGCGGTCGGCAAAACTCATGTGAAACTAAAGTCGCACGGGTTATGGATCTTCCTAACGTCATCAATATCTGCTTGAATAGAATTTTGTTTTCATTTTTGCTTTGGCGATTGGGAAGATCTATAACCCAGGACTCATAAGTACACAAAAAGAGAGGGAACTGCTTACTTGTTAAAGGATTACTATTTTTTAGAAAGAAAAATGATTCACCCTTTGTTTGGAATAAAGTAACCCTTTGAACACGTAAGCAGTTCATCAATTTTGGATTTAAAGGGAAAGCGAGAATGAGATAAGGTATAGTAAAGCCTGCCCTTTTGTGCCTTAAGCCAGGTTTTTTTTCTGAAAGTCTTTTCTGGGACCTATAGCTTATCTAACAGTGGATTTCTCACATTGGGTGGCTTCCGCTAGACATCTAGAAGGTCACCAGAGCCAAGATCCTAATCATGACAGGGACGCAAATAGTGAGGAATTCACTAAGTGCGTATATCATGAGAGGTCGAACTCTGGTTGAGGTTCTCACGAATACCGGATAGGAAGTACATCCCATACGATTCCGTTACCAACCCCTCCTAACTTAAGCTTCATTTGGGGCCCGGGTATAGGGTGCCACTCATAAGTGTGTGCAAATAATTGTGAGTGTAGTGTGTGGAAGGGCAGTCCATACCTTATACCTTACCCATTCTGCACAAAGAACAAACACAGAGCAAATATACAAAGTCGTCTACCCTAGGGTTCAATGTTTGCGGAAAAGTAACATGGTCTCCTACCCTAGGGTTCAATAAACATACAAAATATAGACAACGAAACAAATAACAAGATACAATTAAAACAAGAACAAACATTCACAACAATTAACCAAAAATAAAACAAGGGGGAAGAAATCCAAGCTAACAAAGGCTATATAAAAAGAACATGCGCTTTCAATCAAACTGGCCTGACTCTCTTAAGTGTCCCCAGTGGAGTCGCCATCTGTCGCAACCTGGATCGCGACGGCGCGGCGAACAGAGAGAACTCAGATAGAATGAAACAGGGAGTCGCCACCAACGTTTTTATCCATAGGAAAAACATTGGGAAAAAACTAAGTTCAGTAAAGCACTGGTTAAAAAATTGAAGTCCAAGTTCGGGAGTCGGTTACGAGTAGGGGAGGTGTTAGCACCCTACATCGCTTGTCAAAGACAGTACCAAGATTGAAAGCACGATATAAATAGCCTTAAATAAAACATGGTTTCTTCCTTTTTACTGTTGTATTTTTTACTAAAAAAAATGACGGAATTGAATGAGAGAACTGTACAAACATAGAATGTCGAAGCGAGGTCAATGGGACGCTTCATCCGAATTAAACTCGACTTCGATATGAGACAGAGAGGGTGAGAGAATACTAATAAGGCGTCACGCCTAAATTAGACATCCTCAGATAAAAAAAACAGGGATAGGAAAGAGATAAGCGGGACGTCTCGTCCTAAGTATCCCTTTCCTATGAAATTATGGCGAGGCTTGAGCAAAAACTAGGGGGAAACCAACAAGACGTCACGTCTAAATTGATTTTCACGGAAGGGACCAAAAAAGGGACATTTATGAAAGAAACATAAAAATAAGGAAATAAATCAACAAAAAAGGAAATAAGGAAGACGGGCCCGACAGGAGTTAAAGTCCTGCTCCTACGTATTCTTGAATTATCAAGAAATCAGGGTTACGTAGTTCTAAGTATTATTATTTTTAGGAAGAAATCTGAGTGATGTTGATGGATGTCATTAGAGTGGAAGACTCATACAAAGCGAAATTCTTCGCACGTGCACGAATCCTAAGTGGGTTGTGTAGACGGGAGTGCTCCCGTACGACACTATTTTTTACAAAAAATTATTTATTTTTTATTATATGTGCTTGTTAGGGAAAAGGACAAAAATATTAACAGTGTAAACTATGGCACACAGACAACCATAACCAACAAACAGCGAACTGACAGGAAAATAAAAGACTGAAAGTAAAAGAAATAAGGAACAGGGTGGAACTGGTGTGATGGGCTCAGAACCGATGTGCGAGTCAAACGCACTGACGGTGTCTGACTAATTCCGGACTCGCACGCGGTGTGATGGCCTCAGAACCGATGTGCGAGTCAAACGCAGTGACGGTGTCTGACTGATTCCGGACTCGCACGCTAATGGGAACAGTGGACCGGTGTTAGATCCAAATCTTGAAAACTGAAAACGCGACCGGTGTTGTGGGAAGTTGATCCGAAGTTACTGGATACTGTGTAAAGACGATGTGGAAGAGCAATGAAGGCAGTAACAGGGCGAGGCAGTGAAGAACTGGAACGGGGTGGACTCTGTGTGAGGACGGTGTGAGTACGGGGTAGGGGCGATGAAAAGGGCAATAGCTTTGAGTACTGAGAATTTCCAAGTTTCCCAAAGCCAAAGGACTTATATTGGTGATTATGGCAGATTACTGGTTTCAAGTGAGGAGGGATCTTCAGAAGGTTTCGAAGAAATCAGAGAGAATTTTGAGGAAAGTTTCCTTGCCAACCAACCCCTTTGAAAACGCAACCTCCATAGCTTCTTTGGCTGGGGCATTTATAGGGCCTTGAGGCCATGGGCTGAGGGTTTGGGACAACCAGAATTCCCACTCACCCATACGCGTAGTGGTGTGCAAGCCTGGCCATTAACTGTTCGTGGGGGACAGGATTTCAGCATGGCATTTTTAATTATTCACTTCCGCCTCCCCCTGTCTGCCACTTTTGGGGAGTGCGATTCCAGGTCATCGTGCACAAACTTCCGACCTCGTCCATCCGTTGTCAAATCTGTGACATCGGCTAGCGAAGATATCGGTTGGACGGAGTCTCCCGTTGATCCGATGTGGTATCTTAAGAACCTTTACCTGTGTCTAACACTGGTTGAGCCTTTCAATGTAATCACAGGGGCGGTGTTCTAATTCCTAGTCCGGATCCACTACCAGCCGGTGTGCCTATTTTTGATCTGATCCCTTTCCGGTGTTAATTTGGGCCTTGTCCGGTGTTGCCAGTTTTAAGGTCGGGTCCGGTGTTATAACAATTTAGGCCGGACTGAAAGAGGTGTTCACAGGGGCGGTGTTCTCCCTCCTAGTCCGGATCTACTACCAGCCGGTGTGCCTATTTTTGATCTGATCCCTTTCCTTGGGGCCGGACTGGCCTGTTATTCTGTTGTCAGGCGCACGACATCAGTCCGGTGTTAATTTGGTCCTTGTCCGGTGTTGCCAGTTTTAAGGTCGGGTCCGGTGTTATAACAAATTGGGCCGGACTGAAAGAGGTAATCACAGGGGCGGTGTTCTAATTCCTAGTCCGGATCCACTACCAGCCGGTGTGCCTATTTTTGATCTAATCCCTTTCCGGTGTTAATTTGGGCCTTGTCCGGTGTTGCCAGTTTTAAGGTCGGGTCCGGTGTTATAATAATTTAGGCCGGACTGAAAGAGGTGTTCACAGGGGCGGTGTTCTCCCTCCTAGTCCGGATCTACTACCAGCCGGTGTGCCTATTTTTGATCTGATCCCTTTCCTTGGGGCCGGACTGGCCTGTTATTCTGTTGTCAGGCGCACGACATCGGTCCGGTGTTAATTTGGGCCTTGTCTGGTGTTGCCAGTTTTAAGGCCGGGTCCGGTGTTATAACAAATTGGGCCGGACTGAAAGAGGTAATCATAGGGGCGGTGTTCTCCCTCCTAGTCCGGATCTACTATCAGCCAGTGTGCCTATTTTCAATCTGAATCCGCCCACGAGATCGTCGTTTCTTACTTGGGCCGGACTCACTCGTTCTTTTGTTGTCAGATCCATGACATCGGCCATTAAGGGATTCCAACAACCAGTCCGGTGTTCCCCTTTTTGGAATTTGGACCGGTTATATTTACATTTGGGACCGGACTGACCAATCCTTCCGTTGCTAGGCGCATGTCATCGGCCATCAAGGGACTCCAACAACTGGTCCGGTGTTCCCCCCTTTTGGAATTTGGACCGGTTATATTTACATTTGGGACCGGTGTCCTTTCCATTTGGGTCGGACCGAAATAGGTGTTCACACACGGTTTCTGTTACTTTACATTTTTAAATTTTTATTTGACTATCGGTTGTGAATCACTCTATCTCTTTGATGTTGTAAATTGGTGGGGCCCTATCCCATTCGGGATGATATGCAACCATCCGTAACCCATCGATGTTGTATGTGGTCTATCTTGTGTCCTTGATGTTTATTTGAAATTTCGGCAGCATTTCGCATTGGTCCCCGAGTACACAAAGATACGTACGGTATGAAACACCGCACGCAGTCATGCACCCTGGGGACAATACGAAACACCAAAACTGAAATTTCAAATGAACATTCAACGTCTCAACATAGACCACATACAACATTGATGGGTTACGCCCTACTGGTTACAAATTCATACGAAACTGTCCAACCAGGACAATTCAAGATCCAACACAACATGGTACATCAGCCGGTTGTTTTGAAACTTGAACGAGAATCTAATGGGTACACACACGACTAAACCCTACATTATAAAAGTTGAGTTTCAATTTTTAAGTTCCCTAAGAAAGGGAGCCTGCCAAAATTTTGGCAGAGTCTCCCCTGTAAACTAGACATTTCCCAAATTTAGAAATGGCCTGTTACATACAGAAAACTTCCCAGTATAGATAATTATATATGCTACGCATTATATATGATATTGAGAGGTATTAAGTCCCAAATGATGTTATCAGCACACAAAATCAATGCCTAATGAGCTCTACTCTCCACTAACAAACAACATTACACATGCATAAAAAATCATGTTATCAGCACTCAAAACCAATTCCTAATGAGCTCTGCTCTCCACTAACAAACAACATTACACATGCATAAAAAATCATGTTATCAGCACACAAAACCATTGCCTAATGAGCTCTGCTCTCCACTAACAAACAACAATCGACATGCATACACATAATGAGAAAGTCAGTGTTAGGGGATTACCTGGGGAAAAAAGTCAGGGATGAATATGAAGCTATCGACAGACTATCAGAGACCACACGTAATGTGTGCTAGTCTGCATGACAAACCAATAAGTGGTTGGACAGTTACAAGTAACAAGGAAACTAAACAAAGACAGACACGTAAAGTAGATTTAAGTAGATCGCAAGGAAACTACACAAGCAGAGACACTCAAAGCAAATTGCAGCTAAGGTGGCATTGGATAAAGCGTTCAATTGGAAAATTGATTACTAGTTACTCAATATTATATGATCATGAACGGTCTTAATCTAGGTAAGGGGAGAAAGTTTAAAACTTAAAATACGAACTTGGATTATGAATTTGGTGAGATAGATGTCAGCACTATGATAAAAAAATTAAAAATAAATTAAATAGGGTGAATTGTCGAGGGATGTTGATTTGATTCTATGATCGATGTCAAGGTAATTCTTCTTTAAGCCTAAACTATTGTTAGGTGAAGGCTCAAAACAATTATATATATTTCACACAATCTCTAACATTAGGGTCTAGGAATGCTTTTGAACTTCTTAACATAAAAAATTCCTTTCAGCTTCACTCATTTCTAACTCACCATGGCAGACAAACATATCAGACAGAATCCTCAAACCTAGAGCTAGAACTACACTCACTACAAAAGCACAAGAGGGATTTGGAAAAGCAAATTAACAGTAGCACAACTAAAGCAAAAGAGCTGGGCCAACACATATAAAGATGATGTCCGGTATGTAATGGACAGGTATTGAGTACTGGATTAACATCAGTTGAGGTCTCGTGTGAGTCTTCATACATGAACTTCCATAAATGTCAGAAAGGTTCAGGATGGAAATGTGTTTCTAAGACACCTATCATGCTCAAAGTTACTGATGTCGAACAAAAGGAATCCCATGTAAGCTGAAAATAATTAATACAGGACAGAATGTGCCTTCTATATACACATGTATTTATAGGGAATAGAGTGTATTATGTGTTTTGGGGGTAATTTCCTTGAGGGTGAAAAGAAAGATATGGGAAAAAAATGAAAAATGCAATAAATGTTAAATAAGAAAAGAAAATTCAATGAATGGATAAATATTACTTTTGTTTACAGTATGGTGAATTAAGTTTTCAATGCAAGTTAAAACATTACCACAGATCCAACATTAATTGGGATATACAAAATTCTACTTAGATGCATATTAAAAAATTTGTAGTCTTAAATTCTTAATGTTTTCAAATTGGTACCTTTCTCAATATTCAATTAAGGGTTTGTAAATTGAATATACTAAAACTTTTAAGGACCAAGTTGCAGCTTTCTCGGTATTCAAATAAGGGTTTGTCCGCTATATTAAATTTGCACCAAAACTATACTATAAATTTGCACCTAATAAGTAAAGCTTTTAATCACCAATTTTACATAAAAACGCAGTGATTCAATTATAGTTACTAATTAGTAATTGAGGCGATTTCAGAACAACTATAACACACCTATAAGAAACAGAAGCAAGATTCAATCAAGGGTTTCAAAACAAATATAAAAGAACTATCATACAAAGGCTACCCCAAGATATACCTGTAAGTTGAAGCCGATATAATGATGCATCCTTGGGAGGGGATGCGAGGATGCTAGACAATGGGAAGAGTCGAAGAAGGCAAAGTGAAGAGGGTGCTAAGGTTTGACGGAGAAGACAGACATCCTGGGAGAGGAGGCGAGGGTTGGCTGTTAGGAACTTGGGATGGTGAATGGTGGCAGTTTCAACAAATAGAAGGTGAAGGTACGTATTTGTAAATGCCATATTTTATTTTTTTTATATAAAGGTTATCTTTTCAATAAATTTTAAATTAAATGTCTAATATTTTGTTTAATCAATTAAATCTTCTATCATCTTAAAATGTTTTAATTAGTTAAAAAAATGTTTTAATTAAACTCCTACGGTCTAATTTCACTAACTGGTACGTCTTCTCCATCTAAATTTAACTACCAATAAAGGTCTAACTACAAGTTTTATGTATAAAAAGGTATTCATACGAAAAAAATAATTCATACTACAGACTTCTTTTCTTTTCTTTTTGCAAATGTATCTTAGAGTTTTTTAAAATAACATAAACTGCCACATCCTTTTGTGAAAGTGAATGTTGATGGTTGCGCCAAGAATAATCCAGGACCAGCAATGGGGGACTTATTAGAAATTAGAATGGAGAATGGATCATTGGATTCATGGAGAACCTACGACATGCTACGAACTGTGCTAGCAGAATTTTTGGCCATTTATCCAGGTCTTTCTCCGGCCTGGAACTCAGGCTTCAGGCCGCAATTGACTACTATGAGTAAAACCACACTAAAAGTTTTAAGGTGACAGAGGATTCTAAGTGACAAAGACAATTTAGCTTTAATTGGGTTATCTTATGAATTTCATGCATTACCCCTATATATCAACAAGGTCATAATGCTCTGCTCTAGTTTGATACAAAAGTGGTCACCTTGGACATTATTGTCATACACAGGCCTGATATTCATACAATCAGATTCCATGTGTTTATGTGAAATGAAGTAAATTGGGAAAGGATTTATCTAACTGTGCAGCTATGTACAGGATAATAAATAAAATAGGGAAGTTTTCATTTTCAAATTAACATTAATGTAACCTTGTGATTTTCAATACGTCTAATACAATTTCAAAGTTAATTAAGTGTCTCAATTAGCAAAAGATACTTTATGCATTAAGTTACTGAAAAGTTTGGGACAATGTCAACCGACCAGAGTCACTATACCAAATTAAAAATTTCCACAATAAGGAACTTTCACCTAAACTTAAAAAATAGAGCACTGGTGTTTAAACACTCAACACTAATTATAAAACAATTAAAATCTGAGAACTATTTTTGTTTTCATTATGTACTAGTGTATTTACACTGAAGAAGCAAAACCTGCAATATATGAACTGATGAGAATGGCACTAAATAGTGCATAAAAACACTGAACCAAAGAGAAATACGATTTAGTCTCATTCGTAGCATGAGCAGCTAGTCTCTGTGCGCACAAAATCCTCTCAGCTTGAAGTTCAAAAAGTTATTTTCCAGATGGAAGTCCAATATCTATAATATAATAATACATAAATGAAATATATATTAGTTTGAAATATTAAGATCCTACAAAAGCATTCCACCAAACACCAGTGTAGCTTCAACATTTCACAATGCCTTATAGGATGGAAAACTAGCATTAAGTAAACTCTTAAATATAAGAGAGACCATTCCTTTTTTCACAACAATATTGGGCAAGGTTGAATGAAATAGAGACTTGGTATATCTAACTGCAACCCACTAGTATCATCTAAAAAACCATCATTATTCATTGGAGGTGTCTAGGACAAAAAAATCAGGGTTAGAGCTTAGGAATTCACATAGTTTGCTGAAGAAAGATCTCTCTTTCAAGTCACGATAATGCGTTTGAGCAAATTCCCTTAAAGGGACCACCACTTTAGTTCCCACAAGCTTGAACCCTTTATGCTCAAAACGAGATATAATCTCTGAAATTAGCCCTCTCTGCACTCAGTCTGATTTGATTGTAATGAAAGTACACTCCAACTTAACAACATGCACCTCCTGATCTTGGAACATATAAGCTACAAGAGGAAGGGTAATAGCTCCTGAAATCCACAATGAGGATCTATTTCTAGAACCAACCCATCCATTATTTGATGCAACAAAAAACAACAATTTACCGCTAAATGAAATAGCCAGTGCACCCGCAACGACATGTGATTGAGAGTGGAAACGAGAAGGATTAGAAAATCATCACGCTCAGAAAGGATTTAGGTAAGGATGATGGCGTTTTCACCCAGTTTAGCTAATTCTTGGAGAAACAAACCATTGCTAGTCCTAATGTCAAGTACACTCCAACTAGACAAAAGTTTATCACCTAGTTCACAATCTTCAGTCTTGACATCATCAACATGATTTAGGATGCGAGCTTGAGAAATATAAATACATAAGGCTTTTGTCTAAGGTGTCACTACTTCCATCATATAATCTCCAAACCAGACTTCACCATAATGACCATGTTCACAAAAATTTGTAAGTTTTTCTGCATATGCAGCGTTCCAATGACTTTAAAACCCTAACATTGACGTACTTATTTCAGAATCAAGTTCGTCCTTATCAGAACTTAGTCGAAGAGGGCACAGAGGTTGACGTGGCACTAGTCATTGTCGAGACTAAGAGATAGTTGGACTAGAACCAAAAATGATAGTTGGATTAGAACCAAAAATTATTGGCTACCTTTCTACTTCTACAAGAAAATACCATCTTGCTTGTAACCCATCCACTCCCAACATTCAACTACTACCTTTCTGCTTTTCATGACATGTTCTGCTCTCCTTCTAACCACAATGAATTGAACTAAAGAATCTATATACAAATACAACCTTCCCTGGTTTTGATTACTTCCTAAGTAATTTGTAGTCTTCCCAAAACTTGTTTGTCAAAAAGAAGCATCTATTGTAAGTTCTAATAAGAATGATTTGACCAGTTACCAAGAAAACCCACAAAAAAATGAAAACTGAACAGAATGAGAAGAAAAATATGCTTTTGCTTTTGAAAATATAGAACAAATTGATTTATGGCCTAGAATCACACATCTTATCTCATTTGAATGATGAATATGATGGATTAGTGATAATTTTATCATACTTTGCAAACAGTTTAACCAGAAATAAATTATTTTAGTATAATGTGGAACTTTATAGTTCCACTCCCAAGTTTCCAACTACACTCAACAACAAACCCAATATTTAATTTTACCAACATTAATATTTAATTTTACTAACTCTAACACAAATGAACTCTTAAATATTAACATACAGAATAAGGGAAAAATGAAGCTGAATAATTATTGTATAATGTGGAACCTGAAAGAGAGGAAGTAGTTTACAAACTTGAAAGTAGAGGAAACACAAACAAGCTGAAGCAAGAGATCCACAGTAGGCCTGCAACCAAAATGAGAACAATCATCATCCACACAAACACCACCTTCAGCAAGTAAAATACAAAACGCAACAACCACTTAATACCCCAATAACAAGAACATACATTCGAGAGACAGAGATATAAGAAACATACCTTGTTGTTGAGATTCGGATGAGAAGTTCTGTTCCCCTTCTTGTGAAGCACCCGTAAGCAAAAGAGGTGAGGGAAACAGAGGGGAAGATGCCTAAGAGAGGGGAACAAGAGCAAAAGAGCAAAAGAGGTGAAAGAGGTGAGGGGCCTGGAGGCCAGAACTCATCAGACAGATGAGCTCGTCGAACAGAGGGGAAGATGAAAGAGGCCTGAGATAGGGGGAAGAAGAGGGATTAGCGGTCGGACAGAGGGGAAGGGGAAAGAGGCCTGAGAGAGGGGGAAGAAGAGGGATTAGCGGAAGAGGATTTAGGGTTTATAAAATTGGAGAATAATGGAGGGGGTCGTCGGTCGGAAGAGCTCGTCGGACAGAGGGGAAGGGGAAGCACGCCTGATAGAAGGGAAGAAGAGGGATTAGAGGGAAAGGATTTAGGGTTTAGGCAAATAGAGAATGATGAAGGGGAAAGGCTTTACTCGGTCAGCAACATTATATTGACATAGCGACGACACAAAGCGTCGCTACCACCGTGTCTACTATAAAAAATGATATTTAGCAACGGTCAACTCACACTGTCTCTATAATTCCCTCCAGGATTTAATATAGCGACGACACAACTGTGTCGCTGATATTCTATATATAGCGACGGGTAAACGTGGTCGCTAACCTGCAGTGGCTATTAAGGGTTTTTCTAGTAGTGAATCTTAGCGACGGCCACACTTCGTCGCTTAAGTATCCAAACCTAGTGACGACAATACGCTGCCGTCACTAGATTGTTTATAGCGAAGGCGTATCTGCGTCACTGATTTCTCAGAAGCCATAGCCACTGTAGTATCACCGTCGCTATCAGCTGGCGCAATATATACGTTGGAGGGAAACCAAAAAATGGAGGGAAATAACTTTAGCGACTGTATCAGGGACGGGGTATGAGTTAGCGACAGTTCTTTGCCAAATTCAGCGACGGTATAGTGTTGGTCACTGATGTGGTCACTATTTTTCGTATTCAAGGTCCCTTCCTTGTTGTCGTCGCTAATTCGGTCACTGATTAGCGACGGCTTTTGGCGGTCTCTATTGGAGTGTAGCTACTAGTCATTTTTCTAGTAGTGAATAGATAATGTAATACAAATAATTTAAACAACGCATTCATAATCTATGGCAATCAATAATGCTATCATGACATGCATGAGTTAGGTTCATTATGAATTATCTAAAGTTTTAAGTCTCATGATGCATGTGGGCCCAATAAACTAATCCATTGTCATCATTATCATCATCATTCTTATCATCTCATCCACTGGAAGTCGTCCTACTCAGGCTATCCCTGGGCACAACGTTTCTATTTTAGAGTGATCAGAGCCCACCAAGTCCTCCATACATCATATCACATTACTGGGTACCAAGGACTCATAGGTCCTACACATAAACATGGATCCATCTCATCTCATTATTCATATCACATAATAATGGGACTTGGCTATACATGATCACAATTACACTTCATCTTTAGTCAAAGTACATTAGGCTTGCAATGGGCCGTCTGACATTGGGCGCGAATCCAAGCCGTTAGATGTCTGATCCAATTGTACTCCCAAGATCCTTCCTAGGGATCGAACACGAATGTTCTCCAGTGTACCCTGGTGTTTGCTCTAGTCTTTCAAAAGTATCATTTTCATGATGCAGCATGCATGTTTAGTTCTCTTTTACTTTTAACCCCCTCGGTATCTATGTGTTTCCTGCTTTATGATATTTATCCTCAAGTTGTTAGATCCTACCTGTTTTTTGGACGTTGTGGTTCATTTGCATTTTTATTTAGAAAATATATCGGCTATATCTTGCTAAAATAACGTTTTTAGGATTAAGGAGTAAATAATGTGTTTCTTATTTTAATAATAAATATAGCAAGAAAATAACACTAATAATAAGGCATCAGGGCCGACCATTATAACATAGATAAACAAAAATGGAAAAGGAAATTAGTGTGGATAGTAAGGCGGCACAGCCGACCATTATGTGTAGTAATATAAATGACAGAAATTAAATAAATAAAGAAAATTTGCTGAGAAAAAGGCAGCAAAACCGACCATTATATTTAGTAATATAAATGACAAATTAAATAAATAAAGAAAAATTGTTGGGAATGAGGCAGCAGAGCCAATCATTATGCTCAATAATAGAAGCAATAGAAATTTAACAAGAATAAACTACTAAGAACGGCGGCGGGGCTGGCCATTATGCTCGATAGTAATTAATAATAATAATAACAATAATAACAATAACAACAACAACAACAATAATAATAATCATAATAATAATAATAGCAATGATATAGATGGTGGAAATAATATTTCTTGATTTCATTTTCTTTAGGTATCGGGGTTAACGTGTTGAGGGCAAATATGATGATTGGAATAATAACTCATACTTCAAAATAACCATTACAAACTTTTAGACATATCACGAATTTACATCATAAAGGCCACGTACCTGGTCATCCTTATATCCCTATTTATTACGTTTTTTGAAATTTATCGACTGGAATCCTCATAGACACCCATGGTCCTTAACCTTTTCATAGTTTAGTACCTATCATGCTCATTACTCATCACGATTAGTAATAACCAACACAACCAATTAATCACATACATAACAATAAAATATTAATAAAAAAGTGGCTTATTTTTAACGGCATGAAAGTATCTTAATTTTTAACAACAGTTCCCAAACCTTAACCTTTCCGAACACGCAGTTCACCCTAAGATACCTGAGAATATACCCCCTTACCTGAGGTGTCATATTTTTTGGATACTAGACGGAGGGGCGAAAACTCAACTTTCACTTCGTAGCTCTGATTGACGATCCGTCTCCGTAGTTAGACTCTACACGACGATCGGAGCGCGAATATATTGACATGCAAAAGATTGCACGAAGGCAAAGGGTGGTGACATGATGGCTGCCCATGGTGATGGAGGGTGGTTTGCGGCAACTAGAATTGAAATTGGTCGGTAGAAATGAAAGAAAACAAAGATCGCGGGTCGTAGAAAGGAAGAACGGTGAAAACGGAGGTCGTGGAGGTCGTGGATGGTGTTGGGGTTCACGGTTTGGGGCTGTTCCAATGGTGAACGTGGTTGTTTTGGGTGGTGGAAGTGGTGGAGGAAGAAGAAAGGTGGAGGTTCACGGTGGTCAGAGGTGGTTTCGACAAGGAACGGAGGTGGTTTAGGAGGTAAAGGTTGGCGTCAATGGTGGAGAGGAGGAGAGAGAGAGGCAGCGTGATGGAAGGGAAGAAGAAAGTGAGCACTTATGGATGAGGGGCTGATGCCCTATTTATAGAAAAATTTGGCTGTCGGGTCTAGATTTAATTAATACCGGATGAAACTCTAGTTACGATTTAATACTAAACTTTGAGAGAAAAAGTGACTTTTTGCTATGGCCAAAATCTGAAAAGGTGTCCAACATGAAAGTTGTAGATCTCATTTTTCTCTTTGAAACGATAGATGGTATACAAAAATTTGAAATCTGGAGCGAGTTATGCCCGAAACAAGGAAAAATACTTCCCGGGGTTCCAAAATTATCTTAACTTGTAAAGGTCGGTTCACCGTGAAAAATCCTTTCAGAATCAGCTCTTAGGACTCTTCATCAAAGTTGTAGGATTTTTTGATACGAAGCAACGAATAAAGAGCGAAGTGATTCCAACATCGTATGAGGGAGATATCTATATTTTTCTGTGGTTGGGCTGTTGAATTATGAAAATGAAACTTCCCTAAGAAGCTTGGCTTTTCGGGGACGATCGGGCACGAACTAGCTTTCGAGTTCTTCACGAGAATTGAAGAGGGGTTTGATACAAGGATAAAGAAATTGCAACAAATTGATTCTAATCTTGTATGAGAGAGTTACGATTTTTCTTGTAAATTAATGAAATTTAACTAGATTAAGTAATGAGTTTTCGGAGTACAAATCTTAGTTTGTCAAGTTGGTGATGATAGATTATGAATTAGAGTTTGAGACTAGAAATAGAGATTGTTAGGTTTTTCATAACAAAGAAACCAAGATGAGAATTTCTAGATTTTGGTATCATATGAGAAAGTTAGGCTTAAAACACTAAAAGTGTTTGAGCCAAACTTTGGGGTCCCGATTTAACTAAGTAGTTTTTCCAAGAAATGAGGTTGATGGGGTCCAAATTAGAGTTTGGGCTCTTCAGAAGACGTGTTTGAATTATCGAAATGGTTCATTAGGGATTGCTCATGCTGGGATTGGACATCTCGAAGTGTATAAACAAATAATCGAGGGCCCCTTTTCGGTATAAAATGAGTGTGCAAGAACTGACTCGATTCTTCCTTGTTTTACGTGAACAATGGTACTATTCTAACTAGTTTACTATCTAGGTACTAGATTTGGGACCGGTTAGTCAATTCTTAACTGCCCGTGGGGTCCCTTATTTACTCTCTCTAATATTATATTATTATTTATCGTTAAGTATAACCTTGTATTATTATTATACATGCTTACTATCTCTTTTTATCGGGTTTTCTTAACTCGATTACACTATGCTTCTTAAAAAGGTCTCTGGCTTGATTATCACTTAAGAACTCTCATGATTGAAAATTTACGAGGTTAAGGCTACTTACTAAAAATAGGAATGTTACAAGAATCGTTCAATTTTGATATCGGGAGACGAAGTTACGTTGAGAATATGAAACATGTGTAGAATTTTCTACACCAAAAACAGACAGAACTACAAAAAATAGATTTTAGAATTTTGATAAATCTTAGGAGAATTTTTTAGACAAAGGATTTTGGCCATTAGGTTTAACCTTATAGCTTTCCCTGTTACCCAGTCACCACTAAAATATTTGACGCTCAATTCTGAGCTCAAATATAGAGTGTCGATACGACACGCAGACCACGAAAATTAATTTTTACGTCTGTCGACGTGATCACGCTACTCCAATTTTATTTATCATTTATTATCACCAATATTATCTTTATTCTCATCATAATTCTCAATATCAAATATTTTCCTACAATTTATAATTGCTTCCCTCGAAGCTATACTCACAAAACTATACCACAAAATCCGTCGAAGCCTAAACGTTTCCTCTGTCAATTGATACAAACACGCTACAACATAGGCCAAAGCCTTATATTTTTCATAGAAACACACAACAAGGCACACTCAGGCAAGATTAGGGTATGGGGGTTTGTCCTAAAAACCCGAGATATTATAGCTAATGCATATCCACAACAATATTATACTCAACAATTATAGATCTGATTGTGGGAAATAAATCATTAATGTGGGTTTACACTACAGTATCAACAATGTGTACACAAATATATCATCAATATTTTAACTAGTACCAAACTGCACCACCCAAAATACAACACCGGTCATATCACAATGGCAGCGGCAACAACAATATAAATATCGTAAAATGGTGTTGCGGGCCAACCATGATTCCTCACCATGGCGGCTGTGATTCAATAGAACCACCAGGAAAACATTCTCCTCAAAGAGCCACCTCCCACCAGGTTAACCATATACAATCTCCCGTGATTAAGCATGGGTAGCTTCATGATTCAACCATAGAATCACTAGGTTAATAGAAATGCTCGTGCCCTGAGCCGCCCTCCCACTGTGTGGCACCCTGATTCCCTGAATACAAATCCTGATGTAAACACAATTAATTAATGAAAATATGAATAAATTTTTCACGGTTTAAAGCTTCACAATAACCCACTTACATTAAGATTTAAACCACAGAAAATCGGAGGCCACATTTTAAAGAAATAAGAAAGAAGTGGATCAAAAAGCAAAAGCCAACAACATATACACAACAATATTTAAAACAGTGGAAAGAGATAAGTGTATATCAGGCACCCATCTCATCTCATATATGAAGATATGAAAAAAGATTCAAAGAAAACTTAAGGTAATTGCCAAAGTTTAGAAAAAATATATGCATTCAATTATACAAACATGCCGTGATTAAGCATGGGTAGCTTCATGATTCAACCATAGAATCACTAGGTTAATAGAAATGCTCGTGCCCTGAGCCGCCCTCCCACTGTGTGGCACCCTGATTCCCTGAATACAAATCCTGATGTAAACACAATTAATTAATGAAAATATGAATAAATTTTTCACGGTTTAAAGCTTCACAATAACCCACTTACATTAAGATTTAAACCACAGAAAATCGGAGGCCACATTTTAAAGAAATAAGAAAGAAGTGGATCAAAAAGCAAAAGCCAACAACATATACATAACAATATTTAAAACAGTGGAAAGAGATAAGTGTATATCAGGCACCCATCTCATCTCATATATGAAGATATGAAAAAAGATTCAAAGAAAACTTAAGGTAATTGCCAAAGTTTAGTAAAAATATATGCATTCAATTATACAAACATGCCATAAAGCAAAAGAGTACAAATCCTAACCCAAAATGGCACAAAAACACGTAAAACCAATATTTAAGAATTCCACTGGCAATGGGAAAATTCCACTAGCCATGGATCCATTCCACTGGCAGTGGGAAAATTCCACTGGTCGTGGATCAATCTATCATTTTGCCCAAAAATTACATATTTCAAGTCAGTGCATTCCACCGGCCACGGGAATTTTCCACTGGCTATGGAACACATCGTTTTCTTGTTCAGAATTGCCTGATTTAAGGTTAGTGTGATCCACTGGCCGTGGGATTATTCCACTGGCCATGGATCACCCCCTGATTCTTCATTTTCCAATTTAAAATGTACCATGCCTTGAGGACCTTGAATCATGCAATGCCTAGACCTTTTGGACACACAAAAACCATATATTTTATGGTACAAAACATGGAAAAACATCATAAAATCATCAAGCCATTTTGTATCATAAATCATCCATCAACTAAATCATCAAATTCATGTCTAAATCATGCATCAACATTGAACCATAATCTAGCAATTTAATATCTCACCAATACATGAGCTTTCCACCAACATAGACATTAATACCATCACAATGGCTATCAAATTCACATTGTCAAACATCAATATGGTCATTTACAAAAGAATTGGCTAATGAAACCACATATGTACCTAAAAGAATAAAGGTTCAAGCATTTGAATACTTAGGCCATTGCCACTACATCAACATCAACGTCATTGTCATCAAAATACATACAATATCTAAAATCTTAACATTTGCTGGCTAAGGCTTTCTTTTACATCTAATTTACCTTCTCTACTAAAATATAAGATTCCAAAAATGAGTTGTATCCTCACCCCATGCAAGTCCTGCATCACAAGGATAAAAGGGACAACATGAAGAATGAGTTATACATTCGAAATGACGAATTTGAATACGTTGTGATCATGTGTATATGCATATAAACAACATGTGTGCTTTACACTATAAACATCAATTATCATCAAATCATCACCAATTCATTGTCATAGGCATATAACATATTCATCAACTACCATCAATAAAAAGCACAAACATATACATATCATGTAACATCCCGAATTTTATAAAAATGGATAATTGATGAGAATAAATAATAAATAATTGTATATGAGTGGATTTGTGTCCCAAAAATATTGGAATAACTAGAATTGGGATTTGTGGGGATATTTATGATTTATTGAGATTTAAGGAGATAAAATTTTACCCGCTTAGAATATGAGTGTCGGACCAAGTATCTCCGATTGAGATGCCATTGGTCAGGGCTGTTAAGAATATTATTAGGAATCTGAATCTATATTCGGAATAATTTTTGGAATTAGTATTGAGCCCGAACTGAGAGCCTGTTTATTTTAAAACGGTGAGTTTTAATGTGAAGCAAAATGATAAAAATATAAACTCTCACTTTCTCTTCTCTTTTTACGTCACTTCTTCTTCTCCTTCTTCTTCCAATTCTTTTCATTTCCTCTTCCACTCATCTTCTTCTTCCTCTTCTAAAAACCCTATGCATGGTGGTGTGCCTTCTCCTTCTTCATCTTCGTTTTCCTTCAAGATTGGAAGAGATGACAATGTTGATTAGAAGCTCTCCCTCTCCCTTGTATTTTCGTTTTTTTTCTCTCATTCTTGGAGCTCACTCCCTTTTGCTTGAGGTAAAGCTTCCTCTCCATTTTCTTGAGCTTTAACCCTTGGTTATATGTTTGGGTTGTTGGGAGAGTGTTAAATATGTATGGGTAGATCTTGGAGAGGCATTTATGATAAGAAACCCTAAGGTGAGGTGTTATTATTATGGCATTAATGGTAGGTTATTATATGTGTAAGGAGTTAATACTTGGATGAGTGGAAAATGAATGAGCATTTATGGTGTTGTTGGGTTTTAGTGAAACCCTAACTTTAATAAATTGGGGAAAGTGTGAAATGTGAATAGAATGTAGGTTTAATGATTATGAGAATGATATTAATGAAGAAAGATGGCTATTTATGGTAATTAATGAGTATTGGTAATAGTTGTTGGATTTTGATGAAAAACCCTTACCTTAAGAATTTGGGAAGATATATATATATATATATATATATATATATATATATTGGGACTTGAAGGTTGAGTTGGAAGTGAATGGGTGTTGTTTAATATGTATGTTGTTAGTTATAGTGATGAACAATGATGAACATTGTAGATAATCCTTAATGGTGGAATCAATGGATAAACATATTGATATGATAAGATTGTGACTTGATGAGGTTCTAGACCATTGTGGTGTGCCATTTAAATTTGAATGATTAATTGTGATTATTGAAGGATTTGAGGGCTAAGTTGAATATTGAGTAACAATGATGATGTTTGAAGGATTGAGGTGATTTGAGACTACATTATGTAATGGGTAAGATGACGATGCTGTTGGATTAGTTGGTCCTTAAGATCTAGAGGATCTTGGCTTTGGGAAAGGAATTCCCGAAGCCTAACACAATTGCATAACTTGGTGTTTAGCAAGTCTAGAACTTGGGGTTGAGCTTTATGATAAGCTAACGAATGTTTAGAGTTATGATGGTTATTGATTATATGTATGTATATGTATGGTATGTAGATCATATTCCGGGTGATGCAATGGAGCATTCGGAGCATTGGAATCGGTTCGGCTCTTCCCTCGAGGTAGGAGAGGAGTTAACATTCAAATTGCATGAGTAAATTGATAGTGGTTGTTGTATGTGATTGATACTCATGCTTGCCTTGCCATACGTATATGTATTGAATTAATGAGAATGGCAAATGGTTGATTATGAGGATGATATATGAGAATATGTAATGAATATTATAAGAGTATGTACATGTTTAAATTTAATGTTGTGATTGAGAAATATGTCTGGAAATTGAATGATTATCAGGGCTGTCATGTGTAGAAATGGGACGGATGTATGGATGTATATATATATATATGTAATATGAGAGTGAAAGATGTGATTTAAATGTGTGATTAATAAGTTGGGGTGTGAATTTCTGAGTAAGAATGCCTAGAACCAATTTGATGTACCCTGTGAACACCACTTTTGGTTTGGTCCAAGTGGAACGAATCTTCTTTTATACTGAATTCTAAATCAGAATGGTAAAAATCCGAGTGGAATGACTCAAAAATGATCAAGTCCGAGCAGGATGACTCTGATTGAAGCATTTTCGAGTGAAATATAGCCCTGTTGGACAAAAATCCGAGTGGAATGACTCAAAATTGATCAAATCCGAGTAGAATGACTTGAAGTGAAGCATTGCCGAGTGGAATATTACCCTGTCGAAGGTAAATCCGAGTGGAATGACTCTGAATTGATCAAATCCGAGTGGAATGACTCAAAATTGATCAAATCCGAGTAGAATGACTCGAAGTGAAGCATTTCCAAGTGAAATATAGCCCTGTTGGACAAAAATCCGAGTGGAATGACTCAAAATTGATCAAATCCGAGTATAAATTCCTGATCAAAACCAACTCCGAGTGAATATATCCGAGTGGTCATATTCTCAAGTGCCAAATTCTAAGAGAAAAGGTGGCAAGTTCTGATAGAAAAGAGAGCACCTTCGAGTGAATATATCCAAGTTCCGATGCGCAAATGAACTACTCCTGAGCCCTGAATCCGACCAAGACTTGTCCAAGTGAAGGATTCCGAGGGATTGATTGACCATCCGAGTCAAAGGGACCGATTGTGAACAAATACCAAGTGAACGATTACCGATTGGAGCAGCAAGTCTGATTTGGGGACAGGTGTCTTTTCCTGGGCACAGAAATTCCGAGTCAATGCTTCAAGAAGTGACAAGATCCGAGCAGAGTACCTCCGATTAAGGTCAGTTCCGAGTCAATACTGAAGCAGTAACAAGATCCGAGTGAGTATCCCTCAATTGGAGAGAAATCTGAGTTGTCAAATTGTCAAAATTAAATTTCTGAGTGAGAAGAAGGCCATTTCCGAGTGGAAATGTCCAAGTTTCCAATTTTTGAGTGAGAAGAAGGTCGTTTCTGAGTGGAAAAGTCCAAGTTCCATTCTGATTGGAAGATTAGACCGACTCCCAAGGTCAGTTCTGAGTCAATACTGAAGCAGTAACAAGATCCGAGTGAGTATCACTCAGTTGGAGAGAAATCCGAGTTGTCAAATTGTCAAATTCCAATTTCTGAGTGGAAAGAAGTTCGTTTCCGAGTGAAAATATCCCAGTTCTAAGTTCTGATTGAAAAGAAAGCCAACTCCGAGTGAATGCACCGAGTGGTCATATTTTTAAAACAAAGCCAACCAGAGTTAAGATCCGAGCAAGACACCTCCAACTGAAGCAAATTCTGAGTGAATGCTTCTTGCATAGACAAAATCCGATCAAAACACTTCTGATACCGAGTGAGTCCTCTCTCAATCCACACCGAGTGAGTCCCCTCTCAATCCACACCGAGTGAGTCGCTCTTAGTCAGCACCGAGTGAATTCTTTCACTCAATTTCCGAGCCATTTTTACCAATTTCCGAGTCACTTTCCACCCATTTCCGAGCCATTTTCACCCAATTCTGAGTCAGGTTTTTCACCCAATTCCGAGTCAGCCTTCACCCAATTCTGAGTCACCTTTCACCCAATTCTAAGTCAGCCTTTTGCCCATTTTTGAATCACATTTCACCCATTTTCGAGTTATCCTCCAACAATTTCCGAGTCGGTTCCAAGTCATTCTTCACTCAGTTCCGGTTGAATGTGTCAACCTGAGTTGTTTTGCTCGTCCCAGCTCCTCACAGCAACCTTACACCGACCAACAAGCAAAACCGAGCAAAGCTTTCACTCAGTTTTTTACACATTTTCCACTCGGTCTTGTGCTTAAAAGGCACCTTTTCCACTCGGATTGTTTCCCACTATAGGTGTATACCGACTGAGGCACTAAATCTGAGTCAGAAGCAGAAAACCGACCCCTACTCCCCCTGTTCGCCCGTGCTGACTTGGATTCCACCACCCAAGTGGATCCAGGAATCCTAGGGGTGGCAGACAGGGGGCGGAAGTAGAGAAATTAAAAATCTCCACCAGCCGGTGTCCCCCGCTACCAGGCTGCCTCTACTCAGAGTGGAAGCCTGAGCTGGCCTAGCACTCAGAAACCCCTATAAATGCACAAGGGTTGGGAATTTTGAAGGGCCCTGGAGCATTCATTGGGAGAAGAAACTTTGTCCCTCTCTTCACTCACCAACACCCTTCCCTCTCCTCACCAACACCGTCCCTCTCTTTACTCACCAGCACTCTTCCCTCTCCTCACCAGCACCCTTCCCTCTCCTCACCAACACCGTCCCTCTCTTCACTTGGTACAGCCCCTCTCCATACTATCCAGCACCCTTCTCTCTCCCTCCAACACTGCCCGAGTTCCTCATAAATCCTTCACACCGTCCAGCACATCATCCCTTCACACCTCACTGTTCAGCATCCTATTCTCTCGTCACACCGAAGTCTAGCTCTCCTGCTCCATCACTCGGTCTCCCAAGTTTCACTCGGTATTATCATTTTTCACTCGGTATTTTCATTTTTTCACTCGGTATTTTCTTTTTTTACTCGGTATTTTCATTTTTCACTTGGTTTTCTATTTTTTACTCGGTTTTTTCCATTTTTACTCGGTTTTTCTATTTTTTCACTTAAATAAATTTCTGTTATTTTCTTTTCTTTTCTTTTTTACCCCTTCTTAGGTTCGTAATAAATAAATAACAAAAACCAAGTGTTTCACGTTCAGACTAACCAAAAAAAAAACATCATCCACCATTAATCTTTTAGCCTCTTCCTAAAAAAAACATCACCAAAGAACTACGTAACCCTGATTTTTTGGTGAGACAAGAATACGTAGGAGCAGGACTTTAAATCCTGTCGGGCCTAATCTTTTTTATCCCCACCTTTCCCATTTCGTTCCTATTTTATTTTCTTTATGTTTTCCTTTGTAACCGCCTTTTATCAAGCCCATAAAAATCAATTTAGACGTGACGTCTTGTTGATTTTCCCATAAGGAACGGGATACTTGGGACGAGACGTCCCGCTTATCCCCTTCCCATCTTTGACCCCGTATCTTGATCAAATCCCCATGAAAATCAATTTAGACGTGACGTCTTGTTGATTTTCCCATAAGGAACGGGATACTTGGGACGAGATGTCCCGTTTATCCCCTTCCCAATCTCTGACCCCGTGTCTTGATTAAATTCCATGAAAATCAATTTAGACGTGACGTCTTGTTGATTTTCCCATAAAGAACGGGATACTTGGGACGAGACGTCCCGTTTATCCCCTTCCCATTTCTAACCCCATATATGATTAAAGGATGACTAATTTAGACGCAATTTCTTGTTAGTATCCTTCCCTTTCTCTGTTTTTATACCAAAGTCGAGGTTAATTTGGACGCGACGTCCTGTTAACCTACCCTCCATGTCTGTTCGGTTTGTTCCTTCTGTTTTTACTCAAAGTACAACAATAAAAGGGAAGAAATAAAACATCTTTTGTAAGGCTATTCATGTTACGCATTTTCAATCTTGGTACTATTTCTGACAGGCGATGTAGGGTGCTAATACCTTCCCTACTCGTAACCGACTCCCGAACTTGAATCTCATTTTTAAACCAGTGCTTTCACTGAACTTAGTTTTTTTCCAATGTTTTTCCTATGGATAAAAACATTGGTAGCGACTCCCTGTTTCAAACTAGTTTTTCTTTCTCACCGCGCCATCGCGATCCAGGTTGCGACATACCCCATATGATGTATGTGATGTGTTAGGCATGATTAAATTGGCTTTGAATGTGATTTCATATGCTGAGTGGTGAGAGCTTTCATTTTCTACGTAAGTGCTGATATTCTCGCTCAAGCGAGAAGGGATCTCGCTTAGGCGAGGATCCCCTGTATTGGTATAATGGTCTCTGGACCATTTTCGCTCAGGCAAGTGAGTGTTCTGCTCGAGCGAGTAGAGTATGTTGTGATCAAGTGAGGTTCTGGACGAATCTCGCTCAAGCGGGAGTGGCTGCGCTTGAGCGAGCAAGGGAGGACATTGATTCTGGATGAATTCCGCCCGAGTGGGGACTTAGAAAATAATACATGATCTGTGGTGAATTTCTGAGTGAAATTCCGAGTGGGCTATGCCAAGGCAGAACCCTCCGAGTGAGGGAGTGGGTAAAATTCTGAGTGGAGCCCCTCCGTGTGGGTAATTCCGAGTGGGGATGCCACCAAGTGGGGACACATGGTGTATTGTCCAGAAGTATTCTGGAATAACTTCACTCGTGTAAAATGAAAGGAAGTCGGTTTTTGGAATGAGTTACCGAGTGGAAAACGGAATGAGAAAATACTCGATCTGGAGTATTTTTCCTAGTGGGAACCCGAGGGTGATGAGTCAGTTTTGGTATGAATTGCCGAGTGAGGACCGATCGAGTGATGAGTCGGTTTTAGAGAAATTACCGAGTGCAAGACTGGTTGTGATGACTGGGATTTGGAATGAAGTTGCCGAGTGAAAAACTGATCGAGATGACTCGGGTTTGGAATGAATTGCCGAGTGAAGGGCCAAGTAAGAGACAAGTCTAGTTGAACGAGAGGGTATATACATAGCAGTGTGAAGTTGCTCCTGGAATGATTTAGTTGGATGAAGGAACGAATGGGAGAAATCGGCCTAGATCAGGTTCGCCGAGTAAAATCGAGTGTTGGGAAGGACGACCTCTGGTCGGATTCCGCTTAAGCGAGTGGATACCTCGCTCAAGCGAGTGAATGTGGAATTCCTTACTGGACAATCCTCGCTCGAGCGAGTGGCTAGTTGAAGGGAGCCTCGCTCGAGCGAATGCATTTGGGAATGCTTACTGGAACGTTTCTGCCCGAGTGAACCGATACGCTCAAGCGAGATGGGCTGTCTCGCTCAAGCGAATGTGGGCCTCGCTTGAGCGAGTGACACCCCTGATGGTATTTTCCCCTCTTTTCTCTCGGTTTTGATTATGTTGACCCTTCTTTTCTTGGTCCTGATGGTTTTGGGCTTTTTTTCCCTTAAAGTATTTGATACTTGAGGGATGTATAAAGATATATATATATATATGCCTACGACATGATATGATGGTGATGGATAATGAATAAGATATTGAGATGACAATCATAATGGGTAATAATGAATGAAGTTGTGGATCATTTCCTTAAAACAGGGATGATCGTTATTATTATTAATTCTGTGACAGAACCATTGTGGTTGAATATGGATATTGAATTCACTATATGATGTGAAATATAAAAATGTGTTGTGTTGAGATGCAAGGTCAAGAATATGATTATGATGGACATATGTGTGATGGCCATATATGTGAATGATGAATATGTCTTGGATAATTCCAAGTGTAGAATAATATGATGATGTTTGCCATGCCTTTGATATCCATGTGTGGATTATTATGAATGATGTTGTAGCCATTGAATGCCGATTATATGAATGATATGCCTTGAGGGGCTTGTAAATAATTATATGATTATTGAAAATTCCAAAATTGAAATATACCCCTAATTGAGAGGGTGGGAAATCCTTGCGAGATTGCTGAGCACATGCATTATTGCATTGTTGCATTCCTGGCATAGCATGGCATTGATATGCATTATTATTGAAATGAATCACCTTACGGGGTGCCACGAAGGGTATATCCCTGAGTGAAGAGGACGTTGTCCTATTGTTATTAAATAATGTTGAAATGAATCACCTTGCGGGGTGCCACGATGGGTATATCCCGGAGTGAAGAGGATGTTATCCTATTATTGTTGTTGAATATATCACCTTGCGGGGTGCCACGAAGGGTGTATCCCTGAGTGAAGATGCTATTACATGAATTCTTATTGAAATGAATATATCACCTTGCGGGGTGCCACAAAGGGTATATCCCGGAGTGAAGAGGACTTTGTCCTAGTGTTGTTGAATAATGTTGAAATGAAACACCTTGCGGGGTGCCACAAAGGGTATATCCCGGAGTGAAGAGGACTTTGTCCTAGTGTTGTTGAATAATGTTGAAATGAAACACCTTGCGGGGTGCCACAAAGGGTGTATCCCTGAGTGATGACGGTATTATGATAATTTTTGTGAAATGAATCACCTTGCGGGGTGCCACGAAGGGTGTATCCCTGAGTGATGATGATAATTTAAGTGATTGTGATTATTATTGCATTTGAAAATCGGATCCGTTGCATATGCATTAAACAGTTGACATATGCATTAGCTTTAAGACCAAGGCATTTGAAATGGGATGACCACGAGTGTTGAGAAACCCCTTGCGAGGAGGTATTTGAGTGGAACCTTAATGGAATAATGACGATAAAGATTATGAATGCCCTTGTTGATAAGTGGCAAAGAGATTATGTATGTGATTGTGTATATGTTGTGCTTATTTATGATATGAATTGCGATTCATGAGGCTTGTATGCCTACTATAATAATGAGATGATATATGAATGATAATTTGATGATTTGATAGCAAAGCACACATGACGTTTGTATGCATATACACATGATCACAATATATATATATTATTCGTCATTTTGAATGTATAACTCACTCTCCCATGTGGTCTCCTTTTTAGTATTGTGATGCAGGTTGCCATGGGATGAGTTTGGATTTAAAGATCAAGATTTGGTGAAGGTATATAGTGGTAGAGGAAGTGCCTTGGCCGGCATCATTTGTGAACTATTATGTATTGAAATTATGAAATGAATAGATTGTATATGATGATATGGAGGATTTAGTGATTGTGAATATGTATAAGATAAACTTTGAATTGGTGGATGGTGAATATATATATATATATAGAATGTAAGAGACAATTTGATGTATATTAGAAAGATTGAAATTGAATGATGAGTATTGATGATTGTGATAGTTGGGGGAATATACCCGAATGTATGTGAATATAGGTCTATATATATATATAATTATATCTTAGGCATTGCATGCTTATATAATTATGTAAAATGATGATGGTTGTCTATTAGGCTTATGATATGCCATTACATGCTTTACCGAGCCTTTTCTCATATCGTCATATATGGGACTAGGCGTGTGCCCGGTATACATATTATTCCGCTGTAAACTCTATTATTTTCGTATACCGTTATGGGCAAATTATCTATCGATCCAGCTTTAGGTTATATAATCTCACTCTTTAGTTTTCTGTGATTTGGGTCTTGATGTGATCATGGTGGTGTCTTAGAAATGTTTTCAAACGTGAAAAATTTACTCGTATTTTTATTAATTATGACGATCACATCGGGATTCGAGTACAGAAAATCAGGGGTGTTATATATCACATTGCCCTTCACCATATTAGGCTATCACAAGTATTAATACCAATTATATAGTTCTCATCTTAAATATTTTACTTATCAATTTTGGGTTTCATTCTCCAATTTCCACCATCACCCATTCATCACCTCAATATCTTAATCTCATTTGGCATATCACCGGCTATATGTAAATTCTCTTAAGCCAATGCATATGAACAAGGAATCATTTTCAATAATTTTGCTCAATCAATGCATTGCAGATCCGACTGTAGGAATATAAATTATCATTGTGGGTTTCAAGCATAGATGTACAACTATGCCCCTACTACAGTAGTAAAATATGTACACATATATATCAAATCTTAATTTTTATTGGTACTAAACCACATCGCCATCATGCAACACCGGTTATTTTCACCGTGACAGCAGTAAACAACATCAATAACAAAATGGTGTTGTGGGCCAACCATGAACCATGTCATGGCAGTTGTGATCCAAAAGGACCACCGGGAACACCTCTTCAAAAAGCCACCTCCCACCGGGTCAACCACATGCAATCCTATGTGATTAAGCATGGGCAGCTTCGTGATTCTACCAATGAATCACTAAGGTAAACAAATGTTCGTGCATAGAGCCGCCCTCCCACTAGGCCAACCGAAGAAACCCCTAACATCCCAAACCGGCAGCTATGTAATATGTCATGAATGCAATGCAGATGCCAAACATATGCAATCTCACACTATGCATCCTACCATGCCACTCATTCATCATCATCATCATCTCATCAACATCACCACCAAAATATTAGTGAATTTTAATTTTCAATAATCATTGCCATTGTTTGAAGGTTAAGTGTGGCATTCACAATCTTTTTTAACAACACAATATCACATACATCACAAGCTCACATTAGTATCAATTACAATGACATTAACAATTATCATCAACAACAATCCCTATCAATTTTTCATCAATATTCAAGGGTATGCCCAATCATCAACATCCATTCCAATCACATCAATAATCATTATTCATTACTAACAGTGAACATGTACATCTATGTAATAGCATAAGGCATATATTTGCCCAAATTTCATAACAATCATCAATCACTACAAAGGCATACCACCAATATTCTAAATACACATCCCATGTTTTCCAAGAAAAACACCACCTCCATGTCCAATATTACAAAACATCAACACAACAACAACAAGGAAACATGTGCAACATCACATACAATAATCATCAAATACTCAACTCATGCATTTAGAATATAAACTTCTCTGCTACCTCGAGAAGTAATCTGAGCGATTAAACGGTCCTGCCTCGTTTTCTAGATTTTTTTCCTATAATAATACATGTACAATGCAATCAATTTCCCATTCAAGTATCATTCTTAATTCTTAAGTACATAAATAATCATATTCATGATTCTCTTCATGTCCTAATCATCACATAGACTTTATTTTCTTATTTTATTAGGTCTCGGGAATTCCTTCCTATTAATTCAAATTTTCTATAATCAAAATGGCTACAAACACAACTTCCAAGTCACCAATACACACCAAACACCTTACCCATCATCCTTAATGGGTTTCCAATGCCTCAAAACACATTGTACTAATTTCATTCATGCCAACACCGCCAAATGTAACTTCTACTAATTTTAACACTTAGAACACCAACACTTTTCTTGATTCCATAAAATTCCAATACCAATAATTAATATCAAACCACTCAAAACTCATTTTCAAACTCAATAATTACTTCAACATCAATTAATCATAATTTTCTTAAAATTTACCAAAAACCCCAAAT
Organism: Clitoria ternatea; assembly: GCA_037962975.1. NCBI lineage: Eukaryota > Viridiplantae > Streptophyta > Magnoliopsida > Fabales > Fabaceae > Clitoria > Clitoria ternatea. Next base: position 179,272,010 of record CM075671.1, read on the forward strand.
TCCAAATTTTAGGGTTTTAACAAAAACCACCAAAAATCAATTCCAATAACTTCCTTGCACCATTTTAAGCATTCTCAAGACATTAATATCATATTCTAATCATCAACAACAGCAAATCCCAATGGTCTCCTAACCCAAGGTTCAAAGTTCCACGTGCATTTCTCATTATAATGACACTTAATCCACCATTATTAAGCTCTAACGACCTCAAAAAAACAAAGGAGAACCATAAGAAGTCATAAGCTCATACCTCTTAACCCAAGCTTTAGAAAAAATGAAAATGAGAGGGAAAGAAAGAAATACAACCAAAGAATTGCTCCAAAGTACCAATAATGCCTCACAAATTAAGTGTTTCTATAAGCTTTTGAGTGAAAATAGCCATGGAGATGATGACAGTTTTGGGCACATAAAGGAAACAAAGAAGATGAAGAATAAAGTGAATATCAAGGAAGAAGAGAGCTTCACTGAGCAAGTGAAGAGATGAGAGGAAAGATTGCAAAAATTAGGTATTACCTAATGGTCAAAAGGATGCATCAATCCATTGTCCAAAAGTCCACAAAACCCCATTATCCAATGGTCAATTAAGAGTAAAGAGAGAGGGGGAAAAGGTCATTATCAAATAGAGAGGAAAATAGGGAATTTTCATTTTCCTTTAAATCTATTTCATTCGTGATTTCGTCGTTTATAAATATACGTTGTGTTTGTATAAATATCTCATCAATTTCAAAAATTATTTTAATCATACCACCATAACCACAATATTTATTTTATTATTCTACACTCATCAAATGCCCAAAATTATTTTATGGGTCCCACACCTTCAGTTTAATCATCCAGTTTTAGTAAATTCTAATTTACCGATAAATCGCAATTAATACTTAATAAATTTTCCTATATGTTTTGGACATCAACTAATTAATTATCATCATCTGATAAATTTATTTATCTAAAACTTGGGATGTTACACACTAGGCCAACTAGAGGAATCCCTAACACCTTTATTGGCAGCTATGTAGATATGTGATGGATGTAATGCAGATGTAGATCACATGCAATCTTACACTATGCATCCTACCATGCCACTCATTAATCATCCATTATCATCTTCATCAATATCACCACCCTTTCTTAGTGGGTTTCAATTACAATAAATCTTGCCATTGTTTCAAATTTAAGTGTGGCATTCACAATTTCTTTAATCATGTTAAATTTTCATCATCATTACCAACTTAATATTTGGCATTAATCACAATGGATTCAATCAACATCTCAATAATTACATCACCACTCATGGGTGTGTCATAAATCAATACATCATCCAACCTCATTATCAATCATCCTAATCCAACACTAGTAGTGAAACACATATTTTTCACATCATAGCATAGGAACAAATTTGCCAAGTTTTCAAGTCAATACCAATCACCATCAAAGACACACTGCATGTATATTCTAAATGCATTTACATACTTGCCAAGCAAGACTTCATCAATATCAATTGTCACAATAATTTAAAACAATCATAGCAAGGCAAACATGAGTCACCATCACTACAATAATCAACAAATTATTCAATTCATGCATTTAGAATATAAACTCTTCTCCTACCTCAAGAGAAGAAGTCTGGACGACTTGACGATCTCGCCCCGTCAACCGAATTTTGTCCTACAATTAATATACATAAATACAATCAATGTTCCTACCAAGGCATCATCTCAATCTTAAACATACAATAAACAAATTTATGATTCCCAACATGTTTTGGACATGTTTTATACACCAATTTCTTATTCCATTAGGTATTGAGAATTCCTTCCCTTAAATTAAGATTTTCTATAGTCTAATAAGTTGCAAACACTCCAAGCTTCAAGGTACCACCTCCATAACTTCATCAATTCTTCACCCAATATCTAATATGGTCCACAAAGTCCTAAAATACATTATTCCAATTTATTTATGTCAACACCACTAAAATACAACTTCTATCATTTTTAATAACTTAGGACACCAACATCTTTCCTTGATTTCTTAAGTTTCCAACACTAATAATTATCACCATTCATTCAAAAAATTCATCTCCATATATCTAAATCGTTCTCATAACAATAAAACTTAATTTCACCAATTGTTCCAAAAGCCCCAAATTCCAAAATTTAGGATTTTTACCAAAACACCCAAACAACAATTCCAATAATTTTCTTGTACCATTACAAGCATAAATCATGCCAAAAATTTGTGTACCACCATTTAAGCACCAAACATCAAGTTTCGAAGTCTTCTAACCTAGGGTTCAATAGTTTCACATGCATATCTCAACTTAACAACATCCAAACTATTATTAAGCTCCAATAACTCTCAAACAAGGATTATAATTGTTAATGGGTTATGGGTCTTACCTTAAACGTAAGTTACTTAAAGAAAATGAAAATGTTAGAGGAAGAAGGGAAATGAGTATAGATATGCTTCAATGTCCCATAAAAGCTTCATAAATCATGATAAATTATAAGAGTTTTGTGTGGAAAATGTACACAAGAAAGGAGATTTTGGAAAAGCCAAGGGAGAAAGAAAGAAGAAGCAAAATGCAAGAGATTGGTGAGGGAGAAGAGGGAGCCATCAAAAATGAGGGGAAAAGACAAAGAGAAATGTGTAAAATTAGGTATTACCCAATGGTCCAAGTGATGCATCCAAACCAATTGTCCAATGGTCCATCAATCCCTATTAACCTTTGGTCAATAGAATGTAAAGAAAGTGAGAGAATTTAGACGGCACATGTAGAGGGAAAAGGAGGGAATTTATAATTTTTCTTAAATTTATTTCGTTCGTATTTTCACCATCTGTTAACATACATTGTATCTGTATAATTACTTCCTCAATTCTAAAAATTATTTTGAACATATCACCATAACCACAATAAAATCCTCCTTAGTTTATGTCCATTAAATGTCCAAAAAGATTTAATAGGTCCCCCACCATTAGTTAAATCATTTTATTTTAGTAAATTTTAATTCACCAGCAATTCATAATTAATACTTAATTAATTTTCCTACGCATTTTGGATGTCAAATAATTAATTATCATCACATTATAATTTATTTTCTAAAATTTGGGATGTTATACATGTGATGGTATATACTGATATTTGTATTAACGTGAACGTACCCTTGTGGATTTTATGATGACTGAGATTGTGGATTCATGCGACTCGTAAGACTTTATCCTTATCGTCGAATAAGGGAAGGTTAAAATATAACTAAACTAGAAGATGATTATAAACTAATATTTTAAGGTATTTTACACTAATGAGCAAAAATAAGAAGCTCGTTCAAGTTGGGTTTCTAAGTTAATTAAGTTCTGATTTTCATAATAAAAGCATTATAGTTTTGACCAACTAACATTTTTACCAAAAAAGAGTTTTGGATAAATTTTATCTTCAAATTTCAAAGAAATATTTTCTAGGAAAACATTTGAAAGTATAATTACACTCAAAACTCTTGGCCTTTAAAAAATTGAGGAACAAAGTTTCGTAACAACCAATGTTGCGGATAACGTTCACCATAATGGTCTAAGTATAAAACAACAAGCTTCTGATATCTCTAGGCCTTGAACCCGAACTTTGAGTAGTGCACGCTCCTAATGAAGACTGGGAACTTGAGGGTGAGGATATATATATATATATATATATATATATATATGTGATTAGATGTTTCAGAAATTCAACCTATATTAATCTATCAAGGTTTATCATATTTATGTAACTTTATTTTGAAAAAGGGTATGGCTAGTGAAGTTTTTGAAGAACTATTAAGTAAATATATATATATATATATGAGTTTATGTACCTTGTAGCCACAAGGACATTTATTAATAAAGTATGAGTAAGTGGGTCAAATGGTTTAGGCAAGTATAAGGAAGTTTTGTAAGAGAGATTTATTTTGGTAAGGCTTAGATGCGACATTAAGGACAAAGGACTTATCGAGGTAGGACCTACTCGATGACGATAATAAAAACTATTGAATATTGAGATGTTATGGGTGCATATCATGTACATTGGGAATTACGTTTGGGAACTTAATACTAGAGCATACAACAAAGGGTACGCTAAAGGACATGAGCATTCAAATTCCTATTTAGGTCTCAAGGGTAAAACCAGGTCGGGTTCACCCAATGCCCTGGAGTGGCATCTAGAGCCGAGAAATCCGTAAACCAACCAGGTATACCTTGATAAGGACGAGTGTTACTATTGTCGTGTAGTACCAAGTTACGATTACTCTACGGAGTGTGATTACCTTTATGAAGTGTTGAACCGATATGTCCTTTATCCATGTATGTTGCGTTGAACTTGGTGAGCTCTGGTCGCTCTAGTACAAAAGCATTGTGCTCAGTATGAGACTGAGGCAAGACGAATCTAATGAGTATGGTGTTGTGAGGGCCCTTATTTACATTTATGAGACACTTAAGGATAAGATAATTATCACATAATGGACCCATGCATAACATCTGGAATGACTAATCACATTATGATTTTGATAGTGAATTGTGTAATGCTAAGGATGTTTGTGTATGATTAGAATGATTAACCGGCATGCTCCTACTTTGATGATTAACTGTTGTTCTACGATGATGATGATTGATCTCTGTCTGGTATACTATGATTGATGTAAGGTAGGTTAGGTATTAGTCCAATGAAGAAAAGAACCTTAGAAAGCCTAACATTGATTATATGTTGAATTAATTGGGAGACAATGGGGTTGAGTATCATAATGAAAGATAGTTAATTGTCTTGTATGTCTAAGTAAATAATAAGGGGGGATGAACAATAGGTGGATGGTCAATATGGGATCTATAAATGAAATGTAGATTATATGATAACAACTGTTAAAGTAGAATGATGTTTTACATATATGGTAGGTCAGACTTGTTTGGTGATCTGTTTGTGTAAGGGAAATTCATCAAGCGCGATGGTGCACTTTTGCATATTTTTCCAACAAGGATGGGGTACCCCTTTTGTTTTGTGGTTACATTGTGTATATTCAAAAATACGCTCTAGGCTTGTGAGGGACAGAGCTGGAGAGGGAGGAACATCAGAGTCAGAGTTGCATAGTGAAAGCGGTTGGACACCTAGCTATATGAAGTAGCGACTAAGTTAATTTATGTTTATATTTCATGGGAGCCTGTGTGCCCCTATACATTTAGAATATGTAAGTTTTTGTTGAGACAATGTGATGTATAAAATATTTTTATTAAATATCTTGATCCACTATTGTTTCTTGTATAAAAAAAAACCTCCATATTTTCTTAAAACCTGTAACCTCTCAGTTAAGTAGGATAATTTAGTGAAAAGGATTGTCCTAGTTAACTGGGGGCATTACACCGTGAGCCCCTTTATGTGTGCCCATATCTTAAAATTGATTACAAATACTTGATTCATGTGACACTAATTGCACTTTGGGTCAAGTTTATACTCACCTTACCATCTCTTTCTCATCTTATTTTTCTTCAAGCTTGGAGCAAGGTTAAACATTTTGCCATCTTGGGTTGTTCCAATTCATTATTTTAGAAGTCTTGAAGCATGAAAATGGTGCTATTGATTTTGTTGTGTTGAGAAATACAAATGGGTATTAGAAACCTCAGGATAGATGACCATGAGAATAGGCTTTTGGTGATGGGTATATTGTACACGAAAATTTGGGCTTGATGTATGCTTGAAATGAAGAATGAAAATTGATGGAAATTGTTGTTGATGATTTTGGTTGAAACCCTAGATTTTGGAAAAATATGGATTATGGCAAACTTAGGAAAAATGTGATTTATTACCATGTTAAGAATTATTGAGTGTGGAAATGAATTTTTGGATGCATGACATAAATTATTGGTGATGAGGGTTTAAGGAATCATGGCAAAGTATTGTTATCTTAAGTTAATAAATATGGTAAAAGGTGTTTCTTGATAAGATTGGTGTGAACAATTATGATGATTTATAGTGGAACATTAGGAAACCATTATAGATAATAGGTGAAAAGGATGATGTTAAATTGCTATTTTTAGAACATTAGATGAACAATTTAAATGATAGAAAACATTAATTAAGGGAAAAGAATCCTAAAACCTAATAAAATATGAAACTAAAGTCTAGAAAATATTTGAAACACCTTGGAAATCTTGAATATAATTATTTATGTATTTGAGATTGAAAATAGTGATTGGCTAGGTAATTGATTGTGTTTAAATATGTATTGAATGTAGGACCTAATCCGATAGATAGGGCGGAACCGTCAAATCGCTCAAATTTCTTCTCTTGAGGTATGAGAGGAGATTTATATTTCAAATGCATGAATTGAATAACTTGAAAATTGTTGTATAGTATGATAAATCATATGTCTTGCCATGAATGTTGTGACTTGTTGTAATGAATCACATTATTATTGTTATTTCTTATTTGGAAAATATGTTGGATGCATTTAGAATATATGGTGTGTCTTTTTTGGTGATTGATAATGTTCTGAAAATTTGGGCAAATGTGAGTCTATGCATTATGTGAGAAATATGCATGTTTCACCACTAGTAATGAAAGTTGATGATTGATAATGAAATTGGATGAATTGTTGTTATGTGACACACTCATGAGTGGTGATGAAAATTTATAAATGTTGTTGATGCCATTGTGATTGGTACAAGTTGTATGCTTGTAATGATGTTGAATTTAAGTTTTTAAAAGATAAAGTAAATGTCACAATTAAACATTAAAACAATGACAAGACTATGTGCAATTTAAAATCCACTAAGAAAAGGCGATGGTGATGATAAGAATAATGATTGATGGTTGATGAGTGGGATGGTAGGATGCATTACTATAAGAATGCATATGATCTGCATCTGTATTTGCATCCACGACATATTTGTCCAACTACCTAGTTTGAAATGTTAGGGGTTCCACGAGTTAGCCAAGTGAGAGGGAGGCTCAATGCACGAGCATGTTTATTACCCTAGTAATTCCATGGTTGAATCACAAAGTTCCTCATGCTTAATCACAGGGGATTGCATGTGGTTAACCTAATGAGGGTGACTCTTTGAGGAGCAAGATTTCCCCAGTGGTTCTGTTGAATCATAACTACCATGGTCAGGAATCATGGTTGACCAATCTGTCATAATTTGGATTTTAGATGAGTCAAGATGGATACTTGTGTAGAAACAATATGCCCCAAATACTCCATAGAATCGGTAGTAAAACACTAAGACATCTTAGCAAAGAAAAATAAATTATCTTATAAGAGTTGTAAAATGAAGTGTAAATGACAACATCATTATTAAGAGTAGAACTGTAAATTAATATATTGTAAAAAAATAGGACGGGTCGACAAAGATCGTTCATGGCTGCCCGGAAGGTGGAAGAGGCATTGGTAAGCCCAAATAACATTACAAAAAACCCATACTGGCCATAAAAAGTCCTAAACACTATCTTATAAGTGTTCTTAAGGATAACCCTAATCTAATTAAAACCCTGATCGTAAATCAATCTTAGTAAAAACAAAAGCACTACGTAATTCATCAAATAATTCATCAATGGAGGTATGGGAAATTTATCTATTACAATCACAACATTTAGTGTCTTATAGTCAACATAGAATCGCCACATGTTATCTTTTTCCTTACCAACAAAACTAGAGAGGGAATGGGCTACAGCTAGGTCGAATAAGGCCATCTTGGAGGAGGCCAACTATAAGTTGGGTCATGGCTTGTTTTTGGGTATATGGGTAGTGATAAGGTATTAATGTGTGGGAGGAGGGTTATGCAATGGCCATGGGCTTTAGAAGGTAGTAAACAATGGGGTTTAGCAAAAATAGGTAAGAAATCCTGTAAGGTAGAAAGAACCGATTCAGGGAGGGAGATAGGGAACGTAATTGGGTCATTTGGTTTAAGAGTAAAAGAAATAGCAAAGAGAGTAAGGATGAGATGGAATGGGTGTGGAGGAGACGAGTATGCTAGTGGAAAGAAGCCTGTTGAGTGGGAATAAGGTCACCAGTAAGTGTGATGAGGGTGGGGTTGATAGTGAAAGTCATACATGGTGCCAAGCCACTCAACTCCCAAAACATGGTCAATACCCTTAATGGGTAAAAGGTAAAATGGAACAATGAATGTATAGCCTTGAATGGTCAAAAAGGTGTCGGGGGAAAGGCTATTGTAGTGGATGTAGGCCCTGTTACCAACCATAACTGTAAATTAGGGAATAGTGGAGATAGGTGGGGTATGGAAGGAGGCAAGGCAAGGCTGTAGCACATTGTGAGAGCTTCTAGTATCAATCAGGATAGTAACAGTGTGGCCATTAATGGAACCCAAAAAACAAAGTGTGCAAGGTGATCTTGATCTTGTGAGGGCCAAGTAGGACAATTGGAAATGCACACCAATTTGGTCAGAGGTGGTATCGGTGACAGGGGTAGGGATAAGGGGTTATGGAGAAGGTCAAGGGACTCAACCACGAAGTCGTCATCATCATCGAATAGCAATAAGAACAACTTGGGTTGACACTTTTAACTAAAGTTATATTTTGAATCACACTTGTAGCAAAGCCCTTAGACCTTGCATTCCTACATTTTAGGCAGCAGTTAAACGTTTAATGGGAAGGGAATTTTTAGAGGGTGTAGGGAGAATGCCAATGGAAGAATAAGGATGGGATAGTAGGTTAAGTGGATGGGGTTTAATTAAGGATGGTGTAAAGGTAAAGGCTAGGGTGAAGGAAAGGCGTGTCGGGAAAAGGTTGGGGTATACTAGTGTTTGCTCTCTATGAGCTTAGGAATCCCAATAGCCTAAGAAATAGAGTAGGGTGCACCATAGTAAGCTCCTGCTAGATGTCCGATTTAGAAGAATTTCAGGTGTATTTGGTATTGAGTGACAGAGGTAGTTTGTCTAAGTTTGAACATAGTGGCTTAGTGGTTTTCATAAGAAAAGGGTCCAAAATGAACCCTAAAAGCATGAGTAAAGACGTCCTAAGTGGACAGGTGGTGGTTGGTATACATCCACTTATACCAAACTTAAGGCATCATCTTTCATATAGAAGGAAATAAGAGTTAGGCGTTGAGAGAAGGGAGCTTGGTACAAGGTGAAATATTGATCCACTTAGAAAAACCAATCCAAAGGATCGGTACCATCAAAAGGTAGTAGTTGCAACTTAGGGAGTCAGATAGGTTGTGGATTTGGTGGTTGTAAGGCTAATGGTTGGGGATAGGTAGTCATGTGAGTGGAAACTAGGAATGAGGATCTATGGACCGTAGATGCAGTAATGGTGTAAGGTAGGGGTTGGGAAATGGGAATTGAAAATCCTGGAGGTATAGTGGGGTGGATGACACCATCTAGTGAAAAGTGAAGCGTTATGGCAGGGCTGGTGAATATAGGAGAGGAGAGTGAGGGGTTGGGAGGATGGACTAGGGAGGCAACTGGCTAGGGTGGCCAGGAACACAGAGATAGCATCATGGTGATGATCCATGGTGACTTGAAGGTGTTCATATTGTGAATTCTATTGGATCTGGAGATTGTGAAGTTTGTCAGCCATGGTGAGAAGGGCATCCTCCAAATCTTTAGTAATATTTAGGAGGCATGAGGTAGCAAAATGAAAGCATCAAATTGATAGGATTTCGCTAACAATTCCTACCAAAATAATGCCTAACAGAACGAGATATTTCCTAAGAAGAGAAAGATTTAGAGAGGGAAGAACCAGGGAGATAAACTTGATATTTTTCTTATATGATGATAAAGCAAAACAAGGAAAATATTAATACTAGGAAGTAAATGGGCTAAAAACATAAATGAGCCTACATGGCCATAATGAAAATAAACTCAGAATCTCCAAACAACACTTAATAATATTAATGAACTCTACTTAGTGACATAATCACCCAAGTAAGGCCTAGATGAAATGAATCACTGCCTCTCTGCAAATTTCTTCACTAAACTTTCAAATGAATGGTAAAGATAAAATGCTCAGTAAAGGATCAATCCAGTAGAGATTTAAACCTGCAACTTGTTTTATTTAGTTGTTTTTGGTAAGGAACCTGTTTTATTACTTTGTTTCCTAAAATGAGTAACATCAGTCACTTTAGTGCACAACTTTAAAAATCTATCACTTTAGTCCATGAAATTTCTCATTGTCAATCAATTTAGTCTCTGAAATTATTCATTGTCAATCAATTATATGGTTCAAGATTGTTGAAGAGCAATTTCAAGGATTAAAGTAATAATTTCTAAAAGTTAGGGATGTAATTAATTGACAATGAACTATTTCAAATATTAAAGTGACAGTTTCCAAAAATGAAGGACTAAAGTGTCTATCATTACTAATTTCAGGAATGAAAATGAAGGTTTACTACTGTGAATGTGATAAGCTATTTTGTAACACTACCATCATGGGAAAATGTATTTTTCAGTAAACATTTGTTTCAATTCGTAAATAGAAGCAAAAATTCTTCAAAAAAAAAAAATTGAATGTTTCAATTCTTTTATATTATAGAGACATGAAATAATAACGTTGTGAAGGACAAGCAATTTTGCCACCTGCTGGTTGTCCATTAGATCAACTACATTTTGAACTCAGATATGAGATATTATTACAAAGTCTACAATTATTGTGCAATATTCACAAAATTGTTTGTTTACCATTCAATACTATACCACATATTTCCTACACATTACCAGCTATTAGCTTATATCCAAATGAATATGGTTGAAAAAACTCTCAGGTTTTGAGCAGCATCATAGCGCATTGGAGCAAGGTTGTCAACCTATGAAGGAACATCAATGTGTAGAAGCCTGCAAATCACAAAAACTGTCACATATATCATCAGACAATGTTACATGAAAGGCATATCAGGAATGACTTTGTGCATCTCAATATGGGGATGATTTGGTTCACCACCATATTGATGGCAAGAGCCAAACAAAGAGTTGAAGCTATTATGTCTCACCTCTCTACATGTAATGCAGATACTCAAACTCAAAAACTGCAATTAAGGCAGTCTGTAGGCGCAATAAAGGCACACAAAAAGGGAATAATAATGCAATGAAGGCAGATTAGAATGCAGAAGCAGAGCTAAGAGATTGAAAGCTCTGATACCAACTTGAAAGTAGAGAAGAAAATAAATTGTATTACTTGATGTTTCAATACAGGAAAATTGCATGTATTTATAGAAAAAAATATCTGCCTAATTGTTGCCTAACTTTCACCTAATTTCTACCTAACTTTTACCTAAATTTGTTGCCCAACTTTCACCTAAATTCTGTCTAACTTTGTTTCAACACTTATATTCAACACAATTGTTTTCATAGCAGAAAGTCAGAAACAGTTACCTAAGTTATCAAGTTCCACGAAGGGAATAGACACGGTCTTGAATCAAGTTCCTTTCCCAGTCTGCTATATCCTCGAATGCATGTTCTGGAAGACTCTCAAATGGTTCCTTCCACGGATCATTCTTAGCCAAATCATATGTAGCTCCACGTATTGCTCTTTTATTCGGTCCACAAGGTCTCTTTGAAGTTAGCATATCATAGGCTGTATTTAGCTGTCCAAAGAAAAATGTTCCATTCATTTGTGAAAAGAATTGACAGTTTATTTTTAAATTAAGGAAACTGAGCCAATCCGTCACCACCAAGCATATGATGTGCAACCATAAGCAAAAAATTAGTATGGAAATTGTTTACGAATTCAAAGATAAGGAGAAGGTTTATAACTCACAGTCATGCCACAAAACCAGAACATATAAGCAATTGCCACTGCCGGAGCTCTTCCTAGTCCAGCAGTGCAGTGCACGTAAACTCTTCCTTTACCCTCAGAAATTGCCCATTCTAAGGATGAGACAGCTTTAGGTAGTTCATTTCGCAAGGAGTCTGGATCAAAGTCTTTGGCCTAATAATGCAGATAACAAAAAACAAAATGTGAATGACAATATAGGAACAAGCAAAAGCAAAGCATGAAATGAACTTAGAACAACTTTCAGAGTCAGAATAACTTCTGAGAGATGGTATGGTATATGGCAAATGGCATTAATTCTTGAGGTGGGTTAGAGGTTAAACTGGTCATGAGACTCATGAAAACTCAAAACTCTACTTTCAACTGACATTTGCCTGGTCAATTTAGGGTGCTGTCTAAATGATCACAAAATGCTCAAAAGGTTTTTTCTTTGTCCTAAGTAAATATGCAAAAAATCAGGCTTGCACACCGGTCTCCTCATGTGGCCGATTTCAAGTTCACGACACCTTCTTAAGATCGACTGCAAATCTATTCCCCAATACTCAACATCCTTATCCTGTTGCAAGTTTAGAATGAATGCTACACCCTCTTCCTTTTTGAGGTGATCAATGTCTTCGGGTTTCTGTGGTTGGGAGCCCACAATCAAGTTGTCAGTTATAAGTGTGTAATTCATACCTGAAACCAGGAATCATTGGTTGCATCAGTGCAATGACATGGCATGTCTTACCATTACCATATATAAAGGAAAAACTAATGAGTTTTTTTTAAGGTCCTTTTTATTTGGTTTGATTTACTCTATTCTAACTCGAGCCGGACAGGACATGGACGGCAACCTACCTAGATTTAATAGTTATGTATTCCCTAGAACTCAAACCTGGGACCTCAAGTCAAGGTAGAATAGCCCGTGGTAACTGATCTACCTGTTTGGCAGTTTGGGTCCATTCACATCAATTGAAAAAAACTTGGGGGTAAGGTCTATACAATTAAAATTACAAACTTTATACAGTAATCATATGGCATATGCAGGCACATACAATAATTGAAGATAGCAACAAGTAGAACCAACGCAATGAAGGAAGAGACCATCATTAGTCTATCTAGCACAATGTAGAAATTGAAGAAAAACCCATCTGTGAGGTCCCTCGCATTTCTCAACATCATAATCACATCAAACAGGGGTAAGCATTTCATGGCGCAAACAAAAGTACGAGGTAGAAGAGAGAGATGAAACTGACCCAGGTCATGGTGATACTCGTAAGGGTTCCTCATCATTCTCTTCATGGCTGTATTGTAATCCTCCATTCTGTCCTTGGACTTAGATTCCCTCTTGCTTGTGGGGTTCTCCTCGATCCCACTTTCTGATAGTTTACAAAAGATTGGACTGAACCTAGCAGCGTGGTTAAGAGGAAGCATTAAACTGCATGTTGATTTATTCTTCATCTGCTTCCAAACTACTTGTGTGTCCATTGGAGCTCTGAATACCGAAGGGAAGCAAATGTTACCAACGCTTCCCATCTCTCCTACCTTCTGTTGTTTGTTTGCGTCTCAGGGTTGGTCCATATTCTTGGATATCACATGTTGGCGAAACCATTTGACCAAAACACCCTTGTAAATCTTTCATTTTCATAAGGATGTTTACATGAAATCGATTTTTGGTTAGTAGAATGTTAAAATACGGGTAAGTTTAAGATATTCAACTATTTAGGTGAAAATGTTAAAAATGAAGAAGCATTTCCATATCAAGTTTTGTGAAAATCCTAAAATTACTCAATAAAGGTTTATAACTTCTACAAAACCTAGGTAAATATCCTTTTTGAGTGACATTTCTGGTAGAAAAGAAATAGTTTTTATACCAAACATTGTTAGATAAAGAATTGTAGAATTCTAGAGAAATGTAAAATTAACAATGTGTTTTAAAAACAAAAAATAATTTTAAGATTATTATAGAATTTTAATTTGATAAATTTTTAGTATAAATGATAGAAGTTTTAAATGATACATGTTCGAGGAGAATTTTGAGATTCTTCATTTTTAATTGCTACATTTAATATTTTTAATTATTAATTAAGTTTTTAACTAAAATATATTATCCATTATCATATCTAAATTTTTTCCCCTAAGTAATGCATGGTATTTTATTTTATTTTTTATTTTAAAATTGTTTCAATGTTTACTTAACTTAATAGTCACTAACTTATCATCATTTAAGTATAATTATTAACCTTTTTATTTCAACTTTAAAATGTAATTTTCATATAAAAATCATTATAATTATTAACATAGTAAAAAAAATTACTAAATTAAATAGACTTAAATATATAATTAACCCTTAAAAATATTTATAATTAGGATAAACCCTTTAAAATTTATTTTTTAGAAAAATTTAACCCTAACTTACGACAAACCACCTCATTGGAAATGTATTTATTTTAAAATAATAAAACTAAATGTCACGTGAGTCCTTCTTTTCTTCCTCTTTCTATCCTTCGTCTTCTTCAGCTTGTTGCCTCCCCTATTTTCTTCATTCTCCTCGTTCATTTTTTTCTTCCCCCTCCTCCCACTCTTTGCCTCGATCTTCATTGGATTATCATTAGTGTAAAAAAGATTTTTCTCATCAAACTTTTTACATCGATTATAATATGATTGGTGTAATAAATATACGATGATAATTTTGTAAATAGTTTAAAATTATACATAATAGTGAGAATGATATATTTTACACCGATTATACCTTGAGACCGGTATAAATTGAAATTAAAATTATTTTTTATACTAAATTTAATTTTGGACCGATGAGAAATGAAAACAGTCTAACGTTTATGCTCTTCATTCCAACCTTTCCTCTTTCTGAAAACCGTTCGTCTCCCTCTCGAAAACCCTCCTTCCTATCTCGACTGCGTTCTACTTTCTCGAACGTTCTCCTCATTTCCCTTTCTCGAAAACCCTTCGTCTACTGTCTCGCTCTCGAAAGCCTTCCCTGTGTTTCTTTGAAATATTAACTAATTTTGATTTTGCACTCCACATTTTCTTATTCTCATAAATTTCTAAATAATTTCAAAAATGGTTCTTCTAAAAGCCTAAAATCAGTCCTGCCAAATTTCAAAATGTAAACAGATCCAGGCATTGCACCTCAGACCTTGAACAAACTAAACACAGATCAAGAAGATCAGAAAGATGCAGAAATTACTACAGTAGTTGAGAAGCAAGTAGAACCACCGAAGCCTTGAAAGATTCATTCTGAAGAACTTTTTGAAGATCTCGTACACATGTATTTAAATTACTTTGCATATACCTCAAAATGGTTTACGTACCAATATTCTCTTATTCTTTTATTTTTGTACAACTTGATTTGCTTAGTTTGAATATGTTTGGAGATTTGATAATTAATGTGAATGTTTAGCGTGATATTATCATTTTGTAGTTTTCATTCAACAATTTCGTTTACCAGTCAATGAATTGTGACGTGGATCTTTATTTGTGGTTCATTATATATCCTTCATGTCTATCTGTTATATAATCCATTTAAAAGCTTATCACTTGTCCAATTTGGCTAGATTTTCCATTTATTTGTTGCTATGAATGGGTTTACTTATTTTTTTAATTATTAGTATATACATTAAAATTTAAACAAACTAAACTAGTTACATTGAGATTTAGATTTTATAGTTTTGCAAATTTGTTTAAATTACGTGTTGCTTATTATGTCCAGAACAGGATTGAAATGTTAAAAGGGGGCGGGGGAGTAGAAAAACAAAAGAAAAAATTTAATAGTTTTTACATCGGTTGTGGTAATCAACCGGTGTGAAAATGTCTCTTTTTTGTACCGGTCATAACATATATGACCAGTGTAAAATGTAACATTTACATCGGTTGTAATGAAAAAACTGATGTAAATAGTAAATTTTACACCAGTCGTAATCCAAATGTCCATTGTAAAATCTATTTTTCTTACTGGTTCCAAAACTAGTGTAAATAACTCATATTTTTCTCACCTGTTGGATCTACACCGGTCGTACAACCAGTGTAAATGGCCAAAAAGGACCGATGTAAAAACCTTTTTTCCACTAGTGCATCATCCTCCTTCTACCCTAAAACCCCAACCTTGTCATCTCTTTTTTGATGAGGGCATCACGGTCGCCATGGTCCTTTATCAGCCACTACGAGCCCACATCACTTTTTCATGAACCTTAGTCCTATTTTTGAACCGGAGCCACCATGAAGCCATCCCCCACTGTCTCTACCTTTGTTGTTGCTCCTTTGCCGCAAGCATGACTCTGAGCTCAATATCACCATTGTTCCCTCTAGGTCAAGCTCTTCTATGTTTTACACGCACACTGACCCCTATTCCTACATAAATTGTTTCTCCTCTCTTGTTAAAATTTATAAAAACTTAGTAGCACGATTTCTCTTCTTCATCCAATGAATCGTGACATGAATATCTTAGGTAAACTCCTTCACCCCTTCTTTTAGTGATTAAATTAGGAATTTCAATTTTATTAAGATTTATAGATAGGATCTCACTTTTCAATCTGTTGCGGTGTTAAGTTTTCAATCAATTAGTTTTCCTTATAATCTAGAGAATTGGATTAAGCAAAAATGGTTTAAAGGAAAAGTCATATGTATCAATGCATTTTGTGCTTTTTGTTCTACTTAATTTAGATTATTGTTCTACTATACTTTTCTCTTCATTTAGCATAATGTATTCAAATGGGTTGTAAAATTTTACTTTACTTTCACTTTTAAAGATTAAGATGATAAAGGGAAGGTTTGCAAAATTGTTACTTGGAGTGAGAGATAGAGATGATGAAAGAAAGGTTTGCAAAATTGTTACCTGGATAAGATATGTCAGGATAGGGAAATGGGGTACATACTGCCTTAGCCATCTCAAATTTTGTTACCAGTCTATGTGATATGCAAAATGCATACTTTAAGTGTTACCAAGATGCCTTACTACTCAAGAGGGAGGTGAATTAAGTATTTAAAACTTTTCTTTGGAATGCTTTTGAAATTTATTCTTAGTTCATAATTAATCCAATACAAGTAAGAATGATGATGATCAAGCAATCACTATACCAAAATAAGCATGTGACAATATATCAAACAATTGGTGTGGAGAAATGAATCTCAACTTGAATGTGATAATCTTAGCAAGGTTTCAGTTCTAGAAATTTATCAAACAGTTAATGTGCACAAATGTAAAGGAGTTCAAGGAAAAGAAGATTGCAAACCGATATACTAGTTCCACCACATCCACTTGTGGTGTACGTCTAGCCTTCAAGCAAACCACTTGAAGGATTCCATTATTGAAGATTAGAGATACAAGCTTTGAACAATTGTAGTTTCCTAGTATCCCACAGTCAAGAACTCAATCCTCACAAACACAAGGGCAACCCACCCAATCTCTCAATCTCTCAATGAACCCAAAGGTTAAACCCCAACCTTTGACACAACTCAAATCATAAGTTTTGGTGATGGATATTACAAAGATTAACTCTCAATAGAGTGGATACACAAATTGAAGCACTCACTATAGTAACTCACAAAGATATAGAAATTTGAGACCTAAAGTTGCAGAAAATGAACCTATAAAGAAGAACACAACTTAATCAATTACAAGCTATTCACCTCTTGTTGATTTCACTTCATTCACTTGCTTTCAGAGTTGAATTCATGGTCCATTTATAGGGCTGGGAAGGTATGTAGCCGTTGTGCAAGTTGTGAAAGTTGTTCCAATGAAGATTATTGAGTATGGGGTAATGTTTCTTAATTTAAAGTGTTGTCTAAAGGTGTTCCCCATCTCATGAATTGATTCATAAGTTCCCTTGAATCAATTCATAGGCTACTATTTCTAGAAAATATAATTTTTACACGCATGAATCGATTCATGTATGGCTTGAATCGATTCATAGCTTACTGGATTTCCATGGATCAATTCACTCTGTTCCCTGAATCGATTCACAGCTTACTAGATTCCTTGGAGGTGTTTTCCCGATCGATTCACTCTGTTCCTTGAATCAATTTAGAGCTTATTGACTTGTTGAACTTGCTTTCTCAATCGTATGAATCGATTCACTATTGTCCTTAAATCGATTCACAAGCTTTTGTTTGCTAATCCTCATGAGTTTTTGATACTTACTTGACATGTGTTGAGTCATGGATTGTTCCTTTGGTTCACATGCATTGATTTCTTGGATTTTCTTCATCGTTATGATCTAGTTTCTCTTGATGCTTGAATCTTTGTCATGTGCTTGTCATTATCAAAAAAAATTTCATCATACAAACACATTCTCCCACTTTTTGATGATGACAACTAATGTGCATCTCTTGGAGGTATTAGTTTCCTAGTAATTCAATAAATAATTCTCCCCCTTTTTAATGTAATTGATACCATTTGTTTTTAATACTACTTATTTTAGCCACTTGTTCTTAAGCATTTTTCAACCCCTTAATCTGTGCTATTAATCAAGGTGTGAAGCATCAAAATTGAAACGTATTTTTAACTTGATATCGCTTGTTATTGATATGCCACTTATTTTTAACTAGATACCACTTGTACTACTTGTATTATTTTGATACCATTTGTTAAATCTAAGCATATCTCAATACCATATAATTCTCTTCCCATTTTTCTTGACATACAATATCAAAGCATAAATCAGTATAAATCTCTCAAGTCTTGATGCCACTTATACCAGAGCATATAATTCTTACAAGTCATATAATTCTTCTCCAATATTAAAGTAAGGCATCATAACATATTGTAACATATAATATTCTATAATTCTTTCCATTATAATTCTATAATTCTCTCGAATATCTCCAAGCAAGCATATAATTCTCTCCCTCTTTGGCATCATCAAAGATAAAATTACAAGAATAAGTAATTGTCATAATAGAGAAAATGAAACCAAAGTCAAGTCGTAAAACAAAGCATAAGCTAAAGATAGTCCAACACAGAGAAAATGAAAATAATCTAAGGTTGAGGGAAACAAAGTGCAGCGACTTGTTGAGGAAGATCATCATATTTTGTAGTCAGTTCGGTCTCCAATCTATCAAACCAGGTGTTGAGTGCATCAAATCAATGATCAATGTGAGCAGTTAGCCTGTTAAATAATTCTTTAATTGAAGGTGCAGCAGGCTGTGCTGGTTCAACAGTGGGTGCATGAACAACAGGAGCTTCATCATCGTCATGTTGTGGAGCATAAGAAAAGTGGGACCAAACATCGTGTCTTTCATGCAGGCCCATTTTGGTGAGATGTGAACTACCAATTATACCTTTGGGACCAACTAGATCTTTGACTTCATTTGTGAGATCAACATGGAAGTGACGTAGAAGTTTGGTGAGAACAACATATGGAAGACGAGTGAGGTTTTTGCTTCATGCATGTGTTGCCTAACAAGCTTAATCTAATTAATTTCCTTCTGGTTTAACATTGCCCATAACAAGAGTGTTTAACCTTCACTGACCCAAGCATTGTTGCTTCCTCTTGGAAGAAGAATCTTCACCATGTAATAGTGAATCAAGCGGTTGTTGATGTCTAGTTCTCCAACGGTGCTAGAAGAGGAGGATTTCAAATTTAGGAATTCACAGGCAACTAAGGGGTTATAGTCCCATTCAGGAGTAGGTTTCTTTTCAGAGAAATCTACATTGTTTAGAGGAAGCTTCCCAATTGAGTTCATGATAGTGTCATCTAGTGTTATAGTGACCCCTTTCACTTTGGCAATTGATCGACCATGTGATGTGTGCAATGTATAGTAGAAGGCTTTAATTAATTCAGGAAAATATGATTCTCCTCCAGAGCCACAAAATCCAATAGGTGTTGCTGATCAAGGACTTCAAGAAAGAAAAAGTTAGAGGATTAGAAGAAACCCACATCAAGCCAATGAGGGGTGATAAGCAATTTCTCAAAAAAGCTTTCTAAGTACGTTGATAATTGCTTTT
The DNA here is from genome assembly GCA_037962975.1 of Clitoria ternatea. Lineage (NCBI taxonomy): Eukaryota > Viridiplantae > Streptophyta > Magnoliopsida > Fabales > Fabaceae > Clitoria > Clitoria ternatea. Next base: position 179,291,686 of record CM075671.1, read on the forward strand.
GGGTATCAAAGAGTCACGAAAGATTAGAGGTTTGAGGGGCATATGATCCATCAACGTCTGCTATTTTATTCTTTCTTGAGTGTGAAGTTGAAGCCATGGAAGCAATGAAGGTTACAAGGGAGATTTTAGAGAGAATAAGGAGCAAGGGGAATTAGAGAGAGAAAGTTTTCTACAAGTTTTGAAAGTAGAACTGCTAGGTTTTCATAAATAACTGCACATGAATCAATTCAAGGGACCAGATGAATCGATTCATGAGTTTCTATTTGGGGTGTCAGGACGCATGAATTTGGTGAATCGATTCATGAGCTACTGTCTGAAGTAGCATGAATCAGGTCTTTGTATGAATCGATTCAAGGTTTATCATGAATCGATTCATGAGCTACTGTCATTGGAGATTAATGAATCATAATGCGTGAATCGATTCAAAGGAATGTATGAATCGATTCATTGGCTACTGCCAACCACCCAAATTGAGGAACTGATGCAACTATGTTGATTGAAGACATGAGTATGCTTGAAAATCATTTATTTCCAGATCATTCACAAGGATTTTGAGTTTATAAGACTTTTAATAAAATTGTTATGAATTCCAAGTGTTCAAGCATTTTAAACTTTTTGGCACTTAGCAAAGTTAAGTAATCTAAACAAGTATGGGAATCACCTTTTAAACAAAATTTGAGATTTCTAAAATTCCCAGTTCTCTTCTAATGTTAATGAATTGATCTTTTGTAAGGGGTTTTTTAAAAATGTCTGCTAATTGTTTAGAGGTTTCAACATGCTCAAGCACATAATCACCTTTTAAAACATGATCCCTAATGAAATGATACCGAATCTCAATATGTTTGGTTCTCGAATGCATGGCAAGATTTTTTGAAATATTTATTGCACTAGTATTATCGCATCTAAGAGGCACATTGTCTAAAACGATACCAAAATCCAGAAGTTGTTGCTTCATCCAAAGGATTTGAGCGCAACAACTCCCAGCTGTAACATATTCTGCCCCAATTGTGGATAAAGCTACACTTACTTATTTCTTGCTATGCCAAGACATAAGAGAGCTACCAAGCAAGTGACAAGTTCCACTAGTGCTTTTCCTATCAAGTTTATGTCCTGCAAAGTCAAAGTCAGAATATCCTACAAGAGTATATTCAGTTCCCTTAGGATACCACAAACCAACATTTTGAGTTCCAACAAGATACTTCATTATGCGTTTAACAACCATAAGATGAGATTCTTTGGGACATGCTTGAAATCTTGCACACATACATACAGCAAACATGATATCCGGTCTACTAGCAGTTAAGTAAAGTAAGGATCCAATCATACCTCGATATTTTATGATTTCAACATTCTTACCTTTCTCATCCTTGTCCAAATAACATGATGTGCTCATAGGTGTGGCTATCGCATTTGCTTTGTCCATGTCAAATTTCCTAAGCAATTCCTTGCAATATTTAGATTGACTAATGAATGTCTCTTCATTTGTTTGCTTGATTTATAGTCCAAGGAAGAAGGTGAGTTCTCCCATCATTGACATATCAAACTCATTCTGCATAATCTTGGCAAATTCTTTACAGAGCAATTCATTAGTGGCACCAAATATGATATCATCAATATAGACTTGAACCAAGAGTATGTCATTGTTCTTGTGCTTGATGAATAATATAGTATTAACCTTTCCTCTTTCAAAGTTATTTTCTAAAAGAAATTTTCTTAGTCTTTCATACCAAGCTCTTGGAGCTTGTTCCAAACCATACAAAGTTTTTCTGAGTTTAAAAACATGATTTGGAAATTTATAGTTTTCAAAACCAGGAGGTTGATTTACATATACTTCTTCTTGAATGTAACCATTTAAGAAAGCACTTTTGACATCCATTTGGTAAAGTTTGAAGTCCATACAACATGCAAATGCCAATAATAACCTAATTGCTTCCAATCTAGCTACCGGAGCATATATTTCTTCATAATCTATTCCTTCTTCTTGATTATATCCCTTAGCTACTAACCTATCCTTATTCCTTGTTATTATTCCATTTTCATCAAGTTTATTCCTAAATACCCATTTAGTTCCTATTACTTAATGATTATTGGGTCTTGGCACAAGTTCCCAAACTTGATTTCTTTCAAATTGACTTAGTTTTTCTTGCATTGCCAACATCCAATGTTCATCAATAATAGCTTTATTTATGGATTTAGGTTCAATTTGTGAAACGAAGGCTAAATGATTACATGTATTTCTAATGGAATTACGAGTACTTACACCCGTTGATATATCACCTATTACGTTGTCAATTGGATGATGTCTTGACGTAATCCACTCCTTTTGAGTGCTTGTTTGTTATATGCCTCTTTGAGAAGTTTCTTCTTCATTTTCATTGTTGATTCCTTCTTCTTCCTTGTTTTCCAAGGTTATTTCTTGAAAAGTATTTGCAAGGTCATCAACATTTTCCTTTCTCAAAGGATTTTGGTTAATCTTGTCAAATTTGACATGAATGGACTCTTCTATTGTACCAGTTCATTTGTTAAAGACTCGATAAGCTCTACTAGATGAAGAATAACCATGAAAGGTTACTTCATTAGATTTTGCGTCGAATTTGCCTAGGTTATCCTTTTTGTTATTTAATACAAAACATTTTCATCCAAACATATAAAAGTAAGAGATGTTTGGTTTTCTTCCCTTGTAAAGTTCAGAGGGGGTTTTCTTTAAATAGGCCTTATTAAACATTTATTCATAACATGACAAGCGATACTTACCGCATCGGCCCGAAAATGTTTCGCAATAGCACTTTCATTTAACATAGTTCTTGTTAGCTCCGCTAAAGATCGATATTTCCTTTCAACTACTTTATTTTGTTGTGGAGTTCTAGGAGTAGAAAAATTATGCTTGATGCCATATTTTTCATAAAACTTTTCAAAAGGTTAATTTTTAAATTCTCTCCCATCATCGGTTCTAATGGATGTTATATTTGAATTTTGTTCATTTTGGATAAATTTGACAAGTTTCTTAAATGCATGATATGCTTCATTTTTATGAGCTAGGAATAATGTCCATGTGTATCTAGAGTAATCATTCACAATCACAAGTCCATAGTAATTACCACCAAAGCTCTTAACGTTAGAAGGTCCAAATAAGTCTATGTGCAAAAGTTGTAAAGGCCTATTGGTTGAAACAACATTTTAGCTTAAAAATATGTCTTTACTTGTTTTCCCTTTTGACATGCATCATAAAATTTATTTCCAAATTTCAACTTTGGTAAACCAATTACTAATTCTTTAGAAACAAGTTTATTTAGATGATCCATGTGAATATGGGAGATTCTTCTATGCCATAGCCACGATTCATCCTCTTTAGTCAAGAAACATTACACATCATTTGAAGACAAACAATCAAGATTAATCATGTAAATGTTATCGACTCTTTGACTAATGAACTTGACTTCCTTGTTTAGTTTATTTTCAATTATGCAATAATTTGATTCAATACAACTCTATATCCTTTATTACATAATTGACTAATGCTAAGCATGTTATGTTTAAGTCCTTCAACATACAAGACGTCATTGATAGAGATTGAGGAATTTTTACCAACATTTTCGATACCAAGGATCCTTCCTTTGGTATTATCTCCATATGTGACACTATCTTTTCTTCGAGAGTGAATGATGTGAATTTACTTACGTCTCCCATCATGTGTTTAGAACATCCACTATCCAAATACTAATGGGTGTTACTTGCTTTGAAACACACCTACAAAACAAATCAAGTTAGAGTTTTTGGTAACCATTTTATGTTGGGTCCTTGTAGGTTAGTTTGTGGTAATGTTCCTTTAGAAACCCATAACTTTCTCACAACCTTTGGTCCTAGTTTTCTAACATTACAATTTGAAGCACTATGACCTTTAATGCCACAATGATTGCATTTTATGAAAGGTAATGATGACTTTCTAGGAGGTACAAAGAAGTTCTAGTAATACTTTTCTTTCTTAAAAGCATTGAATCCTAGTCCGGTTTTGTCAAACATGCATCTTTGTTTTCTAAGCAAGGCATTTAAATTATCTCTACCATTTGTGAATTTTTCAAGAGTTTTATTTAGGTCCAAAATTCTTTCTTCTAGGCTTTCACATTTCTTGACAAATTCACATGGTCTAGATTTAGTGCAAGTTTAAACATCACCAATTTCCTTTTTCAAGGGTTTCATTTTCTTTACTAATTTCAACAAGATGCTTTTCAAGAGTATCAATGGTTTTTCTAGATAACATATACTCATTTGAGACTTTAATGAACTTATTATATAATTCCTCAAATGCATCAAGTAATTTATCCTTGGTAAACTCATTATCTAGGTCATGGATATTTACCTCTTCTTATTCATCTTGGTGATTTGCCATGAGACATAGGTTGGCTTTTTCATTATCTGAATCATCAGAACTACTCACATCGTTCTCATCCTAAGCTATGTAAGCCCTTCTTTTCCCTTTTCATTCTTTGTTTTTCTTTTTGAGGTTTGGGCAATCCGCCTTGAAGTGACCTTTCTTTCCACATTCAAAGCACGTAGGTGAGGAATTACTTTCTTTGGGAATATGTTTCTTACCTTGATTTGTGAAACTCTTTTGAAATCTTTTGTTTCTCATAAGCCTTCTAAAGCGTTTCATAAACAAGCTTAGCTTTTCATCTTCATCAATGTCACTTTATAATTCATCCTCATCAATTGATGTGGCTTTGAGAGCTAGCCTCTTTTTCTTGGAGGTTTTCTTTTCTTTCTCAACATTCTTCAAGTCCTTGAGTTCTTGCTCTTGGGCTTGGACCTTACCAAATAATTTAGCAAAAGACATCTCATTTATGTTGGGGGATTGCTTGATGGCGGTGACAAGAGCTTATTATTCCCTAGTAAGACTTTTCAATACTTTATGAATGAGCTCCTTGTTAGTGTAAGATTTACCAAGAGTAATAAGATGATTAATTATCAAAGTAAATCTCTTTTGAAGTTCTAAAATGGTTTCACCAGAGTTCATTCTAAAACTTTCATATTGACTAGTGAGAGTGCTAACTTTTGAGTCTTTAACATCACTAGTTCCCTCATGGGTGACTTGAAGAGTGTCCCACATTTCCTTTGTGGTTTTACAAGTTACAACTCTAACGAACTCATCCGGACTTAAAGCAAGGGTGATGAGATTCTTAGCTTTGTAATTGTATTGGACCTTTTTACCTTCATCACTAGTCCAATCATCCATGAGTTTTTCAACTTCCTTACCATCTACATTGTGCATAGGTATAAAAAGATCATTTTCAATAGCATTCCAAAATTTTAAATCAATGGATTGAACAAAGATTTTCATTCTTTCTTTCCAAAAAGCATAACCTTCACCATTGAAAGCTAGAGGTCTATTTGTTACACCACCCTCCGGAAACAAGTTATATGAGGTAGAGGCCATCTTGATCTCTTGAAGTTGTTAAGCTCTATTAACCAAGAGTCTAGCTTTGATACCACTTGTTACCAAGATGCCTTACTACTCAAGAGGGAGGTGAATTAAGTATTTAAAACTTTTCTTTGGAATGCTTTTGAAATTGATTCTTAGTTCATAATTAATCCAATACAAGTAAGAATGATGATGATCAAGCAATCACTATACCAAAATAAGCATGTGACAATATATCAAACAATTGGTATGGAGAAATGAATCTCAACTTGAATGTGATAATCTTAGCAAGGTTTCAGTTCTAGCAATTTATCAAACAGTTAATGTGCACAAATGTAAAAGAGTTCAAGGAAAAGAAGATTGCAAACCGATATACTAGTTCCACCACATCCACTTGTGGTGTACGTCTAGCCTTCAAGCAAACCACTTGAAGGATTCTATTATTGAAGATTAGAGATACAAGCTTTGAACAATTGTAGTTTCCTAGTATCCCACAGTCAAGAACTCAATCCTCACAAGCACAAGGGAAACCCATCCAATCTCTCAATGAACCCAAAGGTTGAACCCTAACCTTTGACACAACTTAAATCATAAGTTTTGGTGATAGATATTACAAATATTAACTCTCAATAGAGTGGATACATAAATTGAAGCACTCACTATAGCAACTCACAAAGATATAGAAATTTAGGACTTAGAGTTGCAGAGAATGAACTTATAAAGAAGAACACAACTCAATCAATTACAAGCTATTCACCTCTTATTGATTTCACTTTATTCACTTGCTTTGAAAGTTGAATTCATGGTCCATTTATAGGGTTAGGAAGGTTTGTAGCCATTGTGGAAGTTGTTCCAACAAAGATTATTGAGTATGGGGTAATGTTTCCTAATTTAAAGTGTTATCTAAAGGTGTTCTCCATCTCATGAATTGATTCATAAGTTCCCTTGAATTAATTCATAGGCTATTGTTTCCAGAAAATACAATTTTTACACACATGAATCGATTCATGTATGGCTTGAATCGATTCATAGCTTACTAGATTTCCATGAATCGATTCACTTTGTTTTCTGAATCGATTCATAGCTTACTGAATTCCTTCGAGGTGTTTTCTAGATCGATTCACTCTGTTCCTTGAATCGATTCAGAGCTTACTGACTTGTTGAACTTGCTTTCTCAATTGTATGAATCGATTCATTATTGTCCTTAAATCGATTCACAAGCTTTTGTTTACTAATCCTCATGAGTTTTTGATACTTGTTTGACATGTGTTGATTCATGGCTTGTTCCTTTGGTTCACGTACATTGATTTCTTAGATTTTCTTTATTGTTATGATCTTGTTTCTCTTGATTCTTGAATCTTTATCATGTGCTTGTCATTATCAAAATTTATTTCATCATACAAACACAATAAGAACTTAGTGACTAACTATGTTGTTATTTAGTTTTGATTCTTTGTTATTTATGAAATTTGGTTCTAGTGAATTTTATTGATTTTAATTCTTGCTTTCAATGGTTATTACTCATTTCTTTGATGAATGTCTAGCTACTCTTTTTAGGCGAGTTTGAAGATTAGAGCCCTTGCTTTCGAAGAAGAAAGCAATATGGCAAAAAGACAAAATGGCTTCTTTCTGTTAGTGATCATATTGTTGAATTGACACCTAATTGGCAAACCTTTATAGATGGAAGCAAGCTTGAGGTATTACTTGTCAATTAATTTTGTTATTTTAAATGTAGCTATTTGATGCACTTTTTTTTATTTTAGTTGTTGGAGAGGTGTATATTGTGCCTTACTAATCTTGACATTTAAGGTATCTAGGAATATTTTTTAGAGGAAAAAAGGATATAGTGAAGACCTAGGGGAATGGACTGTTAGCTTCTTGAGGGAGATAACCTTTTTCCTTGTCAATATTAGAGCTAATCTTTGGTCTGAATATGAACTTATTCCTTATCATAAGGAAAATTAATGGCTCAGCTGGCTAAGTCTCATTGATTAAACCTTAGTGATAGAAACACCTTCTACCATCAAGTGGTTATGGTTAAAAGGGCCTATAAGAGGGTTGAGTTCATTCCCAATTCTATGAATGTTTAGGTTATGAATAAGGATAAGATAAGGAGGATCTTTGTTGACTTTTTGAAAGATATATTTACCATTGTAGCCCTATGTATACCCCTCTGATGCCATTGGCCTTTCCTAATATTTAGAGCCTTCCCTCTTGTGAGGAAATAAGGTTGGCTCTCTTTGATATAGGTTCTATGAAAGCCTTGGCCCTGATGGTATCCATGTAGCTTTTTATAAGAGTCAATGGGATTATGTGTCATATTTGATAGTGAAGCTTGTGCAAGACCTGTGGAAGGACTCGTCTTTGATTAATATGGTGAACTAAATGTGGATCTCGTTGATTCGAAAAAGGATTATTTAGAGAAAGCGTTGCATTTTAGGTCAATATGCTCTTGCAATGTCAGTTATAAGATTTTCTAGAAGGTCATTTTGAATTAGATTAAGCCTTTTCTACCTCAACTCATAGGGCCATCTTAGTGCTTCTTTGCCCATGGTCATCAAGTAACCAACATTATTCTAATTCTTCAAGACGTGGTCTCCTCTCTTCGAACTTCTTCTTTTAAGCTTGGGTTTATGATCCTGAAGGTGAACATGGCAAAGACTTATGATCGTATCATTGGGATCTTTTAGAATCCATCTTGATGCTAACTGTGACGCCCTTACGATTTCCCAAACCTGGATCCTGATGCAAGTATGATTAACTAGTGAAAATATGGATAAATTTTTCACATTCAACCACACACAATAAACCACTCACATCATGAATCATGGGAAACCAAATGCCACGATATGATAGATTACAACTATAACTAGACCAATGAAAAGAAACCATGAATGTATATGCCATGAAGAGTATAATAGCAACAGAAAGGAAGACGTATACGGGGTATCCTTCCCTTCCTATATGTGAAGATATGAGAAAGGAACCAAGTACAAGCCCCATGCTAGATGTTATGTGGAAACATGAGAATAAGTATGCATAATCGAGCCAAGAAGCATATAGATAAAACCCCTAAATAAAGAGGCATACATGGGCAAGCAAGGGATGAAAAAGCATGAAAATTTTGGCCATCCGGTAGTGTGTTCCATGGCATGGCCATGGTTCCTGCCACTAGTCATGGTTCTCACTATCAGGCCCTATTTTGGCATACAAAAATGTCCTGTTTTGGGATCTCCAGTCCATGCACTATTTACGACTTTTTTGGCATACATCACTCTTATAATTCTTTGCATTTTGAACATGGAAACACTCTTATAATATTATGCATTTAACTAAACAATCATTCATCTTATCTCATATAATTTTAAGGCTTATGTAATGCCTCTATGAAGAAATTTTTTTGAACCATGGAAACTCATCCAAACCTATCCAAATGATTCCACATGTTTCTAACATGGAATAGATGTTGTCTAACTTGTATACAAACATCAAAACTTCATGAATCAAAATATGACCCCTAGGTTCCTTTCCTAAGCTTGTTTCAATTTAGTCCCGCGACATTATACAATACCAAAATTCTATAAAAATTAACATGTATGCAATTGCATTTTAATGTCACATTTTCATCACCAACACCATCCCAATGTCAAGTGGTTCACATATATTATCAAGTCCTTACATCATGAATGCAATATATCAAGTGCGCACACTAAAATTCTGCGGCAATATATAGTGCATCATTGTTTCATTACATCATATTATGTCTCACCAATTCATCATACAATTAAGCTTACATTAACCATTAATTCCATAGCCTAATTATAGGTTTTCCACATCAACCATGCCAAAACATATACATCATTGGCATCAAAATTTTCTACATAATCATATTCATATGGTTTTGCATTCACCATGCAAGTCCAAAATCAAGATAACCATTATGGCTCAACACTAACACAATAACCCCTCAAAATTTATCACATGTAATCCATTACATAATCCATAAAACACATACACACACATACACACACACACACACATATATATATATATATAGATATATATATATATATACTTGATAAGTCCTTCTCATGGCATTGTGAATCGAATCCGCCTCCAAGCTCACCAAGCCTTTTCATTTTTATGAAAATTCACTATAAATGATATTTGGAGAAGTAAGTGTCAATCCAAGTAGTAAATAGCAATTGTAATGATATTAAGTGCAATACAAGATCATATTATACATAAATAGATCAACACAACATAAATCACAAGTAGGTTATTATTATTAGTTGTCAAGTTCATAAATCATTAATTAACATCTAAACTTTCAATACCTATTACATTTTGACACTCTCAATGCAATACTTACATGTTATGGATTTTTCAAAAAAAAACACATCATTTCTAATGCATAAAACATGCAGTGCGGATCTGACTCAGTGGGTGACAAATTGAAGTGCTATTGAGGAAAATGACCATAACATAACAAAGGGAAGTCATTAGCATCCAAAGTGCTAGACAAACTGAAGTGCCCCAAGAATGGGCAACTATTGTAACACCCCGAATTTTTAAAATAAAAAAGTTAAATTAAGAAAATAAATATTAAATAATTAAATATGGACTAAATAATATCCCAAAATGCTAGAAATAATTTAATTAAGATTTTCTGAGACTGTTAGTGAGTTATTGTGACCGGATGAGCTGAAAACTGACCCGGATAAAATATGGGTGTCAGACCAAGTATCTCTGATTGAGATGTCGTTGGTCAGGGCTGTAGATAATGTTATTAGGAATCCGAATATGTATTCGGATTAATTTTTAGAATAAGTATTAAGCCCAAACAGAGAGCCTGTTTATTTAAAAATGGAACAGTTTAATGAAAGGTTTAAAAACTTAAAAATAAAAACCTCACTTTCACTCTCATTTTTCGTTCATGTGCTGAATAATTTGGGCAAACACTCTATTCTTCTTCTTCTCCTTCATTCCTTCTCCTTCTCTTTCCAAAAAACTAAGCAAGTGGTGTGCCCATTCTTCTCCTTCATTTTTATTTTCTCCAAGCTTGAAAGAGGTGACATTGATTTGAAGCTCTCCCTTCTTTTCCCTCCATTTCTATCACCATCTCTCTCCCTCTTGACTCCTATTTTCATTTTGGAGCAAGGTAAGCTCTTTATCATTTCTCTTGTGCTTGGAACCTAGGGGATATAGGGTTGTGGCTTGGAGGTGTATTAAATGCTTGTGGGTAGTGAATGGAGACATTAAATGCATAAGCCCTAAAGTGGGTGTTATAAATGCAAGCTTTAAATGGTATTAAAGGGGTAGGTGCATATATAGTTGGAAGTAGAGGAGAATGTATGATTATTTTTGAATATGGTTGGGTTTTTATAAAACCCTAACTTATAGTTTTGGGGAAAATGTGTAATATAGATGGGGTTAACATTTATTGATGAGGGAAGTGTTATAAATGATGAGGTATTGACATTAAATAATGATTAGAGATGGTGGTTGGAAACCATAAATGAAAACCCACTTAGAATGAGTTAAATGTAAGGTTGATAAATGGGATAACCTAACAAATTAGGTTATAGCCCTTGATAATAATGGATTTCGATTTAAGGGAAGGAATTCCCGAAGCCTAATTAGGCAAATGAATAAAATTGATAAATAGTTCCTACATAAAAGAATCATGTGTACATAGATATGTATATGTATGTTGAGATGGTTTTGGGATGAATAATTGATGTGGTCCTATAATGATTGGTGTAGGACTTGATAACACGGGTGAAGCGGGAACATCAACCCTGGAAGTCTACTTCTCTTGAGGTAGGAGAGAGGTGTATTTTCTAAATGTATGAGAACATGTATAATGATAATGTATATGATGATGTAATGTGGCATGTTTACTTGAATGAACGTGATATCATATGTTTGTGATGTGAAATTGAACTTGGTGCTTAAAATGATTAATTATGGATTGAAGCCTTAATGAGGCTATGAGCGGTATAATATGTGATGAAATGTCATGGAATCCATGTGTGGCTTGATGAATTTTTGAAATCTATGATTATATGGATTCTTGAAATTTTATGATTGGAATATATATAGATATGTTAACTATGGGAAAGTAATAGTGTTATTGAGTATGAGTGTACCCTAGATGAGAGGGTGAGATAGCCCATATAAGGTTGAGGCATGCATGAGCATTGCATATGTAACACCCTAATCATTTGCAACTAATAATTCCAAAAATGTGAGAAAATTTTTCACAAAACAGTCACGCAACATTTGATATAAAGGGGAGCAGGCAGGGAAGAAACGAGGAGCATTTACTCACATATAGCAATCTACAGAGAAGCTAAAACTGGGCCGGCTCAATGGGTTTATCGCAGCACATCAACACTAGGGCGGATTACACAACACCGCTATTCGCTTAGACGGGGTATAATACCGTCCAGGCGGAGTATGGAAATGCAGCAGCGGATAGAGGAGATTTCGCAATGAGGCTTCCCTTCGAGTAATGCTGGTTACTCAACAGGAGGAATAAATAAGGGAAATATGTTAATACATTCACACGCGTAGCTTTCGGTGGAGGGCGGAGATAGAATCATCCTACTTGGTTAGGCGGGGTATATTCATCTTGGGCGGGCTATCCTAGTTACTTGGGCGAGGTATGACACCGTCTAAACGAAATCTACATAACGTCTCTTTAACACAACTACAAGATAATTTCCTCCATCGGGTATGGACAAGGGTTCACTAAGTAAATCCTCACACTCGCATTTTACTCAGAAAAACGAGAAGTTACAGGGTACATATACGATAGTATGTTGTGGAGAAAGGAGGAGTCTGAACCTATTCTGCCCAACTCAACTAATTATGACAACGCCTGGGCGGGATCAACTATCACGCCCAGATCAGGAGTCAACACCGGGGTCTCATTCTAATACCTACATCGCCTCAGCGCGAATCCTCACGCCTGGGCGAATTGCTCCCTTACTTCGGCGGGGTACGACTCCGCCCAACGTATCCGACATGAATTTTTTCCTAAGACAATTCTCGGTTCATTCGGACTTAGCTATATCCTGTTCAATCAGACTGTCCCTGCGTATCTATTAAAGCTCACTTATAAAACAAGGCAGCACATAGCATCACACACACAAAACCATACATCCATATATACATAAAAGTGTATGTCAATATTTACAATACAAAATCGGACTTCTCCTTGCCCGTAAAGTTCTAATCATCCCCAAAACATCAACATCCGGTATGAGCCAGTCCGGGCTTAATCTAACAATGCCTTAATTAAACCTTCCAAATGCATCAGCGCTCCGCCCAGCATTCCAGCTCTGTTTCTGATCCTCCTCGCGAGAGACGTTCACTGAAAATGGCCACTGCAGGGGTGAGCTTTTACATGTATAATGATACTCACAGACTCGGTATCAGCGTTAGAACACGCTCCTGCTATCATTCAACCTTTCTCAAGTAACCAAGTTCATACAGTTCAAACGACATTCATAACGCACATAATACACATAGTTTATTCCACATCCAAATATATATATTCATGCATTCGAAATCATACACAAGCATATACACAGATTTATACATCACCACAATCAGCTTTATCTCTATATGCAAGCCTGCGGATCCGACTCGGGTAAAGACTCTCAGTTACGGCCCCCTTTTTCTTTTGGCCCCTCGTCCCTCAGCTCTTACCATGTGGCACCGGCCTCCCCACGGCGTCTCGAGACTCTCTTCTCTAGCTCCAACGGCTACCACGAGCTCTATTGGGATCTAGCCAGGGTTGGTAACTGGAAGTCGTTTCCCTTGGGGTTCTTGACCTTCCATGGGTCACCCCACTCTTACTCATGCAACTAACACAATCATTATTACACATCATCGCGCCATGAACACCTTACCGTAGTCATTAAGCAAGAACGGATTTCCCACACTACTCATAATCATTTCGTCAATCACACCAGCGCATGTTACAATCGGTCATCAGATTAACAACATTGAACAATCCCATTAAGAGCATACACATACATACTTTTCACAGTGACAACAAAATAGATCCATGCATATCATCCATCATTATCATCCACGAACAGGCTACACCATCGCCACGAAGATCACTATCAGAATCTCAAATCATGCATCAGTTCTAGTAATTATGAATACATGCACACATGCTCAGCATCAATTCTAATGATTATAAATACATGCACACACACACCCACGCTCAATAGCATGTTCATCCGGTACCGTTCTTAGACCATGCATTCGACATGCAAGCGCCCCCTACCTTTAGAAGAATCCTCAAAAACCTTTTCCGTTCTTGTTGCTGGGTCCGATGTCCTTCTCCTGGTTCGTCCGGTCTTCCTTGGCTTGTCGTACCCTGCACCTGATTCTGGAGTGAAGTGTGGTTCGTTCTCCAGTACTGCAACCAAGACCTCCAGGAGCGAAGAGTAAGATAGAAGAAGAGGAAGAATGGAGACGAAGAGAGGAAGTAGAGGATGAAGTGACGGAGGAGAGAGTCTGAAGAAAGAGCAAGTGTGCTTTTCTGCCAAGGGCTCACGCATATATATATATGTATGTGTACATGCGCACAGCAAAAGAGTGGGATGGGAGAGTGCGTGCCCAGCAGTCACGTGCACTCTACCCCATCCCCTGACCATCACCATCTTTAATATTTTAATGGCTAAATCCTAAGTAGTTAAATGCAATTAACAGTTATTTCTAGTTGAAATCAAGTCTTAATGGTTTATTCTTCATTCAGCATTTAATTTTAAAACGGGGATGTTACAGTTCTCCCCCACTGAAAAAGAATTTCGTCCCCGAAATTCAGTCGGTACTTACCTAGGTAAACAATTCGGGGTACTGCTGTCGCATGGCGTCTTCTCGTTCCCATGTGTGGGAGGTGGTCTTGCCTTGCTGCCACTCCACTTTAACTAGCCTTACGTTCTTATTTCTTAAGCGTTTTACCAATTGATCCATGATTCCAACCGGTGTAGTCACAGTGGTTAGGTCTTCCTTAATTTCTACCTCGTCGTCAGGCATCGTGTGGCTGGGGTCATGCAAATACTTCCTTAGTTGAGACACGTGAAATACGTTGTGCAATCGGGACAAGTGAGTTGGTAACGCAAGGCGGTATGCCACGGAGCCAATCCGTTCTACTACCTCATAAGGTCCGATGTAGCGAGGGCTTAACTTTCCACTTTTTAAGGCTCGTCCAACTCCTTTACTCGGAGAGGTTCTCAGAAATACTCGATCTCCGACTTGAAATTCCAATGGCTTGATGCGTTTGTCATGGTAGCTCTTCTGCCTGTCTTGTGATGCTTTCATCTTCTCCCTTATTACTCGGATCTGTTCTGTGGTTTGCTTCACGATGTCTGGTCCCAGTAGTAGACTTTCACCCGCTTCTGACCAACAGAGTGGGGTTCGGCATCTACGCCCATATAATGCCTCGTAAGGTGCCATGCCAATGCTGTGATGATGGCTGTTGTTGTACGTAAACTCGATCAAGGGAAGGTACTGTTCCCAGTCCCCACCGTACTCTAACACACACGCTCTCAATAAGTCTTCTAGACTCTGAATTGTTCGCTCGGATTGTCCATCCGATTGGGGGTGGTAGGCAGAACTAAGCCAAAGCTTCGTCCCCAATTCTTGATGCATGCTGGTCCAAAATCTGGACGTAAATCTAGGGTCCCTATCCGATACGATGGAAGTAGGTATGCCATGCAGTCGGATAACTTCTTGAATGTAGATTCGAGCCAACTTATGCAATGGGTACCTCATATTTACAGGTAAGAAGTGTGCGCTCTTCGTCAATCGGTCAACAATGACCCAAATGGCATCATGGCCCGCTCGGTTTTTGGGTAATCCCATGATAAAATCCATCGCAATTGAGTCCCATTTCCACACGGGGGTCTCTAGAGGCTGCATTGCACCGTACGGTTTTTGGTGCTCTACCTTCGATTTCTGACAAGTGATACACCGGGCCACGTACTCTGCCACATCCTTCTTTAGTCCGGGCCACCAGAACTGTCTTCTCAAGTCGTGGTACATTTTCGTGGTTCCTGGGTGAATGCTGAGTAGGCTTTTGTGGGCTTCATCAAGCACCATTCTTCTCAATCTTCCTTCACTCGGTATATATATCCTGTCTCTCACCCGGAAGATCCCATCTGATCCCTCTGCCAAGGATAAATCCTTTCCTTTGGCTTGAATTTCCTTCATTTCAGCTAGGTAAGAGTCCGCCTGTTGCTGTTCGTACACGGATTTTAAGAATTCGTTGGCAATCCTCAATGTACCGATTGTCATCTTCTGAGAGGAAGGGGCGTCAACATGCAAGTTCATGTCTTGGAACCGCTCCAACAACTCAACTTCTTTTGCCATCATGGCTGCTATGTGGAGAGATTTTCGACTCAATGCATCTGCTACGACATTTGCCTTACCTGGGTGGTATTTCAACTCGAAATCATAGTCCTTCAAAAACTCAATCCATCTTCTCTGCCTCATGTTCAGTTCCTTTTGGTCGAATAGGTATTTGAGGCTCTTATGATCGCTGTATATCTCAAATTTGGATCCATACAAGTAATGCCTCCAGATTTTCAATGCAAAAACTACTGCTGCCAACTCCAAGTCATGGGTCGGATAATGCTGTTCGTGGGGTCTCAATTGTGGAGAGGCATATGCTATCACTCGATCTTTCTGCATGAGTACACATCCTAATCCGAGTCCGGACGCGTCACAATAGACCACGAAGCTTTCTCGTAACTCAGGTAATGCCAACACTGGAGCAGTTGTCAACTTATTCTTCAGCTCTTGGAAGCTGCTCTCACACTCCGGACTCCATACAAAAGGAACGTTCTTCCGAGTCAATTTAGTCAGGGGTAATGCCAACTTAGAAAAACCTTCGATGAACCTTCTATAATAACCTGCCAAGCCCATAAAACTCCTTATTTCCGAGATCGACCTGGGCCTCTCCCATGCCATTACAGCAGCTACCTTCGCAGGATCCACCGAGACGCCTCGCTTGGAGATCACATGCCCGAGGAAGTGGATCTCATCCATCCAAAATTCGCACTTCGAGAGCTTTGCAAACAATTGTTTCTCCCTCAACACTTGGAGTACCGTCCTGAGATGTCCCTCATGTTCCTCAGATGTCTTAGAATAAACTAGAATATCATCGATGAAAACAACGACAAACCGATCTAAGAAGGAGTGGAATATGCTGTTCATGTAATTCATGAAAACAGCAGGGGCGTTTGTCACACCGAACGGCATCACTACGTACTCATAGTGACCATACCTGGTCCTAAAGGCAGTTTTAGGAATGTCCAAGTCCTTCACTCGGATTTGGTGATATCCTGATCGTAAGTCGATTTTCAAGAAGACTGAGGCTCCACGCAACTGGTCAATTAAATCATCAATTCTAGGCAGTGGGTATCGATTCTTGATTGTGAGCTTGTTAAGCTGTCGATAATCTATACAAAGTCTCATGCTGCCATCCTTCTTCTTAACAAGTAGCACAGGTGCGCCCCATGGTGACACGCTTGGTCTAATGAACTGCTTCTCAAGTAACTCATCCACTTGTTTCTTCAACTCTGCCAATTCGGTTGAGGACATTCTGTAGGGTGCACTGGAGACCGGTTCGGCTCCAGGGATCAAGTCTATAGAGAATTCAACTTCTCTATTGGGAGGCACACTCGGGACGTCCTCTGGGAACACTTCTGGGAATTCGCAGACAACCGGAATTTCGTTCACTAGGGTCTCACTCTCATCTTTGGTTAGACAAAGCATCATAAATAGTTGGGTTATACCTAGTGCCGAGCCATCTTCAGTGGGTTGTTTTGGGAAAACTATCTCTCGGTTTCTACAATCTACTAATACCTTATTGGCTGAAAGCCAATCTATTCCGAGCACAATATCAAGACCCTTTAAGGGCATGCAAATCAGATCGAAGATGAAACTCCGATCACACAGCTCAAACGCTACATTTTTACATATTGACGATGTGAATACACTAGGGCCAGTGGGGCTGGCCACTTCTAAAGTCCGGTTCATAGACACAGTTGGTAGCTTCAACCGTTTCACGCACTCGTCAGCTATAAAAGAATGGGTTGCTCCCGAATCGAAAACAACATTAAGCATATTCGTTCCAAGTGAGCACTTACATTGTACTAGATCGTTTGCTGGTGCAACATCCTCTGCATTGATGGTGTAGATCCTTCCTGTCACTGTTGGGCCGGTGTTCCTCTCCCGACTGTTCGGGGCACGCATCATATTTCCTCTGGTTCCGTTGCCTCTGCCACCAGGTCGTTGGTTATCATTCACTCTGGTTCGATCTTGAAATCCTCCTTGACGCACATTGGTGTTTGCCTGGCGGAGTTGGGGGCAGTCCGGGCGAACGTGTCCCTTCTCTCCGCAGTGGTAGCATTTAACATTTGTATCATTGCATTCCTTAGCAAAATGGTCACCGCCGCATTTAAAGCATCCGCCATACCTTGGTCGTCCACTCATCTGTCTCCCTCGGTCATCATGGTTCTGATATCTGGCGAAGGGTTCATTCCTCCTCACGTTCCCTGGCCTCTTGAAACGTGATTGTTGAGGCCTCAGGTGCTGATTGGCTCTGCTGCACTGGCCCGAATGGGCCTTGTCATCCTCTTCAAATATTCGACATTTGTTTACTAAGGCAGGGAAACTCCGGATTTCATGGTATCTGCAGGCCCTCTTAATATCCGATCTCAGTCCGTTCTCAAACTTAAGACACTTGGAGTGCTCCGTTCCTGGCTGCTGGAAGGGCGGATAGAATAGGCACAATTCTTCAAATCTGGTCGCGTATTCTTCCACAGTCATGGAGCCCTGTTTTAACTCCATAAACTCCAGCTCTTTCCGACTCCTCACTGTGTCGGGAAAGTATTTGTCCAAGAAGCAGGCCTTGAAATCGTCCCACGTCAGTTGATTATCGTCTTCGGGGAATTGGCTTCTAGCTATTTTCCACCAATTCTCCGCTTCATCTCGCAGCATATACACTGCACACTCCACCTTCTGGGCTTCGGTACATCGAAGACCCCTAAAAATTCTCTCTAATTCCTGAGCCCACTTGAACGCCGCCTCAGGATTTCGTCCTCCTAAGAATTCACTCGGCTTCCTCTTCAGGAAGCGGTCCAGCATATGGCCATCCTCAGGTTGAGTTTGGCCTTGCCTTTCAAACACATCAGCAAAGCGTTGGAATGCTGTGGCTATAGCCTCCATACTTTGACGATGCGCCATTCCTTATCCTGAAATTGACGTTTAAGGATAAGTATACGGAGCCACTTACTACCGATCTAGTTATTAGTCCAACAATTAATAGCTTAGCATATTATGTCATTCGCCTAAGTCTTACACACAATCGGACTAGGGGAAAACAACCCCTTGTCCTCAAGACAATCATCAATCAGGTTCAACTATCATCAGAACAATTTTCAACCAATCAAACAGAAAGACACACACCACTGCTTACACTTGGTAAGCATACTTTGGCCTTGGATTTTTCGGTCCGCTCTGATACCAAAATGTAACACCCTAATCATTTGCAACTAATAATTCCAAAAATGTGAGAAAATTTTTCACAAAACAGTCACGCAACATTTGATATATAGGGGAGCAGGCAGGGAAGAAACGAGGAGCATTTACTCACATATAGCAATCTACAGAGAAGCTAAAACTGGGCCGGCTCAATGGGTTTATCGCAGCACATCAACACTAGGGCGGATTACACAACACCGCTATTCGCTTAGACGGGGTATAATACCGTCCAGGCGGAGTATGGAAATGCAGCAGCGGATAGAGGAGATTTCGCAATGAGGCTTCCCTTCGAGTAATGCTGGTTACTCAACAGGAGGAATAAATAAGGGAAATATGTTAATACATTCACACGCGTAGCTTTCGGTGGAGGGCGGAGATAGAATCATCCTACTTGGTTAGGCGGGGTATATTCATCTTGGGCGGGCTATCCTAGTTACTTGGGCGAGGTATGACACCGTCTAAACGAAATCTACATAACGTCTCTTTAACACAACTACAAGATAATTTCCTCCATCGGGTATGGACAAGGGTTCACTAAGTAAATCCTCACACTCGCATTTTACTCAGAAAAACGAGAAGTTACAGGGTACATATACGATAGTATGTTGTGGAGAAAGGAGGAGTCTGAACCTATTCTGCCCAACTCAACTAATTATGACAACGCCTGGGCGGGATCAACTATCACGCCCAGATCAGGAGTCAACACCGGGGTCTCATTCTAATACCTACATCGCCTCAGCGCGAATCCTCACGCCTGGGCGAATTGCTCCCTTACTTCGGCGGGGTACGACTCCGCCCAACGTATCCGACATGAATTTTTTCCTAAGACAATTCTCGGTTCATTCGGACTTAGCTATATCCTGTTCAATCAGACTGTCCCTGCGTATCTATTAAAGCTCACTTATAAAACAAGGCAGCACATAGCATCACACACACAAAACCATACATCCATATATACATAAAAGTGTATGTCAATATTTACAATACAAAATCGGACTTCTCCTTGCCCGTAAAGTTCTAATCATCCCCAAAACATCAACATCCGGTATGAGCCAGTCCGGGCTTAATCTAACAACGCCTTAATTAAACCTTCCAAATGCATCAGCGCTCCGCCCAGCATTCCAGCTCTGTTTCTGATCCTCCTCGCGAGAGACGTTCACTGAAAATGGCCACTGCAGGGGTGAGCTTTTACATGTATAATGATACTCACAGACTCGGTATCAGCGTTAGAACACGCTCCTGCTATCATTCAACCTTTCTCAAGTAACCAAGTTCATACAGTTCAAACGACATTCATAACGCACATAATACACATAGTTTATTCCACATCCAAATATATATATTCATGCATTCGAAATCATACACAAGCATATACACAGATTTATACATCACCACAATCAGCCTTATCTCTATATGCAAGCCTGCGGATCCGACTCAGGTAAAGACTCTCAGTTACGGCCCCCTTTTTCTTTTGGCCCCTCGTCCCTCAGCTCTTACCATGTGGCACCGGCCTCCCCACGGCGTCTCGAGACTCTCTTCTCTAGCTCCAACGGCTACCACGAGCTCTATTGGGATCTAGCCAGGGTTGGTAACTGGAAGTCGTTTCCCTTGGGGTTCTTGACCTTCCATGGGTCACCCCACTCTTACTCATGCAACTAACACAATCATTATTACACATCATCGCGCCATGAACACCTTACCGTAGTCATTAAGCAAGAACGGATTTCCCACACTACTCATAATCATTTCGTCAATCACACCAGCGCATGTTACAATCGGTCATCAGATTAACAACATTGAACAATCCCATTAAGAGCATACACATACATACTTTTCACAGTGACAACAAAATAGATCCATGCATATCATCCATCATTATCATCCACGAACAGGCTACACCATCGCCACGAAGATCACTATCAGAATCTCAAATCATGCATCAGTTCTAGTAATTATGAATACATGCACACATGCTCAGCATCAATTCTAATGATTATAAATACATGCACACACACACCCACGCTCAACAGCATGTTCATCCGGTACCGTTCTTAGTCCATGCATTCGACATGCAAGCGCCCCCTACCTTTAGAAGAATCCTCAAAAACCTTTTCCGTTCTTGTTGCTGGGTCCGATGTCCTTCTCCTGGTTCGTCCGGTCTTCCTTGGCTTGTCGTACCCTGCACCTGATTCTGGAGTGAAGTGTGGTTCGTTCTCCAGTACTGCAACCAAGACCTCCAGGAGCGAAGAGTAAGATAGAAGAAGAGGAAGAATGGAGACGAAGAGAGGAAGTAGAGGATGAAGTGACGGAGGAGAGAGTCTGAAGAAAGAGCAAGTGTGCTTTTCTGCCAAGGGCTCACGCATATATATATATGTATGTGTACATGCGCACAGCAAAAGAGTGGGATGGGAGAGTGCGTGCCCAGCAGTCACGTGCACTCTACCCCATCCCCTGACCATCACCATCTTTAATATTTTAATGGCTAAATCCTAAGTAGTTAAATGCAATTAACAGTTATTTCTAGTTGAAATCAAGTCTTAATGGTTTATTCTTCATTCAGCATTTAATTTTAAAACGGGGATGTTACAGCATACATGGCATGGTATGCATATCATGATGATGTTGATAAGTGGTTGCGATCACTTGATGTTGGAAATATAAAAAGGGCTTGCGAGTTCCTGTGATTATTGGACCAGTGGTTGCGATCACCTAGTATTTGAAATGAAAGGCCCTGCGGGACCATTGAGATTGAATGCCCATGGTTGCGATCATGAGGCAGGAGTACCCCTTGCGAGGCGGGAAACCATTATGAATTGCTGAACGTGGTTGCGATCACGAGAAAGCACCTTGAGAGGCTTCTAGAGGGAGTACCCCTTGTGAGGCGGGAAACCCATGAATATGAATGAATGATTATGGTGGTTGCGATCACCCGTTGGTATGAAATCGGATCCGTGCATATGCATCTTAAACACTAGCATGTGCATTAGCCATAGGGGCATGGCATAGAGTGACATTTCGATGAGGAGATGGTGTGAGGAGTAAATGGAACTCCTTACTTAATACCAATTGCAAAAGGATTAATGGTTGATGTATTCTTATGAACCTAAATGGATATATATATGTTCAATGAATTTGATGAATGATTGATTTGGTGTTGAATGAATTTTCTTAAGGAGGAATGTTTATATTGCATTCATGTATATATTATCATAATTGTAGATTTTCATCATTGAGAAAGTATACTCACTCTTCATGTGGTATATCTTTTTAGCTCCTGTGTTGTAGGGCTTGCCTATGGAGCTCTTGTGTGGAGAAGGGGTGTGAAGGAAGCCTATTTTGGTAAAGAATGCCTTGGCCGGCTAATGTTTGAATTTTATAGCTTGATTTAGACCTTGTAATGTAATGGATGTAATTATTATTTTGTATAGCCATGAATTGGTATAAATATTTGCATGGATGATGAATATGTATTGGTGATTTTGGAAGGTCATGTAGGAAAATGAGATCCTAGAGTCTATGGCTCATTTTCATTAGTGACCTTAGTCTTGATTGGATTTTGGAAATGAAGTATGATTGTGGTTAAAAGTTATGAATGATTGATGGTCTAGATGAAATATTGGACATTATAGATTATGCTAAGTAATAAATTAGATTAGAATGTGATTGTGAATTGGAATGAGAATCTATGGGTATGAAGGTTTAGAATAAGTTTTAAATGTGTAATATAATGGATGTGATGTGAAGAATTTAAGTAAATTGGCTTGAGTTGAGTTTTGGTATATTGTGTTGTTCTATTTTCATGTTTTGCAGTGTTTTACTGATAATCTCGCTCAAGCGAGATGGGTTCTCGCTCAAGCGAGAATCCCCCTGCATGATATTTGGTTTCTGGCCAATTCTCGCTTAGGCGAGAGTGGGTCTCGCTCAAGCGAGACGGCCCTGGCATCAGGGGTTGGCCACTAGAAGAGTTTCGCTTAGGCGAATAGGATCTCGCCCGAGCGAGAGCAAGGGAATTTTGCCACTAGACGAATTTCGCCTGAGCGACAGACCCTTGAGGGTGGTGCTCGCTCAAGCGAGTGAGCATTGGGTAGGTTCTGGATGATTTTTGCCCGAGCTCGCTTACTTCGCCCAAGCGACTTGTGAGGATCTCGCTCAAGCGAGACGGGGCTGGCTCAAGCGAGTTGACCCTTGATTCTCCCTTATTATTCTCGCTCGGCGTGTGGTGTTGCTCGCTCAAGCGTACCACTCGGTCTCGCTTAAGCGAGTGTGAGCCTCGCTCGAGCGAGGTGGCCTCTGGGACTTGTTTTCCTCTTTTCGCTCAGTTCATTTCATATCTCGCCCAAGCATCCTATTGGGACTCACTCAAGCGACTGTGGTTCTCGCTTGAGTGAGGGGAGCCCAGATCTCTCAAACTGCTTTGTTCAATTTATTTTCCTTTTCTTTAAATTAAATCTTGGTTTTGCATCACTTTATAAACACCTTGGGCATAATTTGAATTCCTTAATTTTTCATGATGATTGATTTCATGAATTCAAGCACATAGCATTAATTTAAATAAATTTCTCCATTGTTTTTAATTGAGGATCTCTCATTCACAGATTCTTTTACTTACCTTCTCATATCTCCATATATGAGATAGGTCTCTCATAGATCTAGGGTATTAAATGATAGCTTCACCACTTACATTTTTCATAAATCAATAATATTAAATTCATGAAAAATTTACCCCTATTTTTGGGGCGTCTCAACTATGATATCCACAACAAACCGAGGCGCTATAAAAGTAGATACCCCAGATATCTATGACAAACCGAAGCGTCATACTTACAGATATCCTAAAGCGAACTCAAGCGCTAGGCAAACTAAAGTGTCAAGGACAAAATTAGTCCTCAAGGATTTTAAAGCTCCTCCTCAAGAGCAACCCCCTACTAGGGCAAGTAACAAGAGACCCTGTAACTCTTGCGTCAAAACAAATATGCATATGATGTCATGAACCAAATACAATATGTATGTAAATGAACCAAAGCGCTATCAATGATCTCCCTCAGTTAACTAGGACAATCTTCATAGCTAGATCATCCTACTTAACTAAGGTGTCACATGCTTAGTAAAAAGGTAAGTCTTTTTTGTACAATATGATAAAACAGTGATACATTATTGCATTTACAAACATTGGATTAATACAATATATACAACTGTGCTTTTACGTACTCTGAATAAAATAGGGACACACAGGCTCCTATGACTACTTACTCTACTATCCACTCCTATAAGAACCCTGAGGACAACTACTGTTCCTCAGTAATAAGAAGAACCTTCAAAGTTTTCTTTATTGGACAAATTTGATCTCTCACATTTATGGTTATAATATGCATCTAAGGTAGCCTTTAGCAAATGTTTCCCTTCTGAGCTTATCTCTGAATATTCTTAAGTCTCACTATAACTAAAGCAGTAATAGACATGTCAAAGAAAACCCGTAAAGTGATCACACTCCACTTGAGCTACCAGCTGATCCATAGGTGAGGGTCCTTTTTCACTACTGGTGGCTACTTCAGCAGGGGCAGAATCCTCTTCAAGATCTTCCACATCTTCTTCCTTTACTTTTTACGTTCCTCTCATCCCTTCGTCCATCACTTTTTCCAATGAGGACCTAGCCCATTAGGCCTTATTTGGGCTATCATTGGATTTTACCATTACCTTGTAAATATTTTAGTATTCTTTTTATTTATTTAAAAATTAATTAGGTTTAAAAAATAATTTTTAGTTTGGGTCTTACGTGGTCATAATTTTATTTTGGGCCACTTTTAGGCTTTGTATAGGTATATACTTGTTTTGGGCCATTTTTGAGCCATGTATTTTTAGATTTTGGGCCTTGGGTAAATCTTTTACAAACTCACCCAAGTTAATTATGAATTTTACATGGAGTATATAAGACTCCATCTCTTTGTAAATCATTAGCTAAGATTCATTTGACAGATTTCTAGTGAGAGTGAGCGAATTTCCTCTCTCTAAACTCTTTTGAGTTCTTAGCTCTCTCTTTCTAGTTTCTTATCCTTTGGACTCCTCCCAAAGGTGATGAAACATCATTGACCTTATCTCTCCTTCCTTGAGAGTGGTGACACCATCCTCACACTTGCCTCTCCATTGTTCCATTTCTCTTAGCCTTAGATCTAGGTTTTCCTTGTAAATTCCTTTCCATTCCCACATCCTCAATGTCTTGGCCTACACCTATTTATCACAAATTCAGTATTTGAAACATTATTTGGAGCGCTTGGCTTGGATCTAGAAAAAGCATCAAGAGGAAGATCCACCTCCCTTAATTAGGAATTGATGCAAATTCATCGGATGATGATTTTTATGGCAAGTACACTAATCGTTAAAAAGTAGTATATTTGATCGTTCCTACGAGGATTGTGTTAAGTACGAAAATCTTTAGAAGTCTCGAGCCGAACCTCACAACAAAGCCAATAAAGTCTTGCAGTTTTCTAGATTTTATATAGTTTTTGTGAATTTTCATATAGTAGTGTCATAAGTAGAATAAAGTCAGCAATTAATCTATACTAAACACACAGATTGGGATTAAATCAGCACACCATAAATCATAAATTTGCTTGCATTCAGTATTAGACACACATACAACAGAATTCAACTTCACAGATAGACAATTCCTAATCCCTTAGGCAATTACCACTAATCCAATCTAAACTGATCCTAATCCCTTATGTATCAGTTTTTAATTGAATCTAATGTGAAATCATAATGAACCTTAGCTCCATCCTAATCCCTTAGGTATAAGCACTAAGTCAGCAATTGCGAATAAGAATTCCTCACCATGATTCCTCTCTAGTGAAGACTTCAGAATGGTCCTAGATTTCCCAATCCTAAGGTTGATGATAAATAATTGTTGTGTTCAGAACATGCTCCAATGCACCTTCAACTTCCTCACTTGAGATTCAAAGATATGGAGGCTTCATTCAATCCTAATCCAAGAGAGTTACACACTCATTGAAGGGAAACGAAAATGGATACAAAGAGTAGAGGTTAGGGATGAGAGAATTTAGACAGAGAAGACCTAGAAAGATAAGAGAAATCTGAGAAGTGAAATTAGATATGAAAAATTAGTTGTTTGATCCTTTACAATACAACTATATATAGCTTTCCTAGGCTTAACTAAAAAATCCTAAAATAAATAATTACAGAGAATACAATTAATTTAAGAGGTACAAAATAAATAACTAATTTAAGTTAATAAAAATACACATTTATAATTTTGAAAATAAAACAAAAATTAAGTAGGCCAGTCACTGGGCATGGGTACGCTGGACTTGGGCATAGGCACGTTGGTGGGTTGCACTGGGAGTAGCAGCTAGGCGTAGGGATGCTAGTTCTAGGCGTGGGCACGCTGGGCTTGTAGGACAGCACCTGACGGTGAACGTACCTTGGGCGTAGGGACGCTGGTTCTCAGGCGTGGTTACGCGCAGCTAAAAATGTTGAACTAATGGTGAGCGTACCTACATTGTAGTTGGGCATAGGTATGCTGGCTTGCTAAGTTGGCACACTGGTTCTCAACATTGGAACGCGTGGTTCCTGCTTGATACTTACACATTGGGCGTAGGCACGTTGGCTGGCTCAGTGACAACACCTGAAATTTTATTTTTTTTTCTTTCTATATCTTAATTTAAGAAATAATTACTAATTCACTTAAAAATAATGAAATATTTTGTTATTTAACTAAATAACTAATATTGCTAATTAATTACTAAATGAATAAAATAATAATTAAATTAACACTTAAATTATTAAAATATAGTTAGAAATAATACTAATAAATAAGTCTTTTCAAGACTTATAAGGAATTTGAAGAAATTCCTACATCATTTGGTATCTTGAGTCTCTAACCTCTTGATTTTCTTTTTCTAGATCTAATTCTTTTGAGTTCATATTCTAAATTTCTAGTTCTGTATTTGTATTCTCCTCTTCAATAGTTTTAATTTGACATATCATATGCGAAAGTCCATGGAAAAAATTATCAAATCTAAGATTTTAGATCTACAATTTTTGCCTTTGATTTTTGAAAAATTACTTCACAAAAGTTGTTGCATGTATCTGCCACATAACCTTTAAGTTTGGTAAAAATTAGAGTAAAAATATTTTTAGGTCAAACTTTTAACCTTTAGTGTCTTGTACTTAAAGTTACTTGCATATTGTTCTTTCTAGTGTTGTTTCTTGACATTGTGTGTTTCATTTGTGTCATTTTAGTATTTTAAAGTAGAATTTAAATGTTGAACATATATGATTCTATATGCATCTAGTAGTGTATTCCAAGTGTTTGTTGAAATGCATTTGTGTTTAGTGCCTTAGGTGTTGTTTTGTAGGTTGTTGGAGCTTGTTTCGTTGTTTTCTAGGAGTTTCTTTTGCTTTTTCCTAAGTGTTTAGTTGTTGGAATTCCAGACACTTTATTCACCTTTGGTAAAATGTCTAACAAGCTCCTCGTGGTGTCTTGATTCACCTCATCTTAAGGTGAAAATTAAAGCTCATTGCCTTGTAGGTTGTCAGCAATTCCTTAGGCTTTATATCTAGTTTTTATTTTCAATTTTACAACACTTCTAGTCACTCTTATGCATGTTGCAATTTACTCCATTTTATTGTATTTCATGTCATTTTAGCTTGCCTTTAATTACATTTAATTATTGGAAGATAATGCTAGCATAAGTGTCACTTGTTACCTTCTTTTGTTGTTTTTGTGCACTTGATTTGCAATATTTTAGGGTTGTTTTTGGTGTAGTAAAATAATAAAAAAAGGGGAAAAGCATTAAAAAAGTGAAAAAAAATTATGCAAAAGAAAAAAGCTTAAAAGCTCCCTTCATTTGTGCATTATTTTGGGCCATTTCTTAGAAAAATTATGATAAAAAAGAGTGTGTAACTCCTAGCAATAAAAAAAATGCAACACCTTACATAATTCTTATGCAGTACCTAAATTGATTATTTTGTCTTGTTTAGTGAACATTTGTTTAAGAAAAAGGACTTGTGAAAATTGTATAAAAAGATAGTGGTGTTGCTTGTATTCTAGAGTTTCTAGTTTGTATTTTTTGTGTGTTTCCTTCCTTCTTACATTTATTTTTAGTTTGTCTTCTTTGATTCTTTGTCACACTTAAATCCACTCTTCTTTGTATTTTCCTTCTTTATATATTTTCTTATTTGTCACATTCGTGTTTGTCACTTTCTTAATTCTTTTGGTTTAGCTTTCTAATTGTGCTTTTCTTGCTTGTCTTTTTGATCTCTTAGTTTCGTCATTAGAGTATTTCATTTTATTGGCTTTCTTTGAGATTAGTTAAGTGAGACATCACTTTGGGTAACATATTGGAGTGATTAATGTGAAGATCTGGTCTTATTTTCAAAATTAAGTATATCAAATAGTGTTATGGAGTATGTAGTCGCACCAGTGGAAGTAGCATGCGTGACAGCAAAATAAAAGCTATGAATCCATGACATATTCACAATGTAAATGAAATGGAAACAACTCTAATTAATCTAGACAGCATCGTGTGTAAGAGAGAGAGAGAGAGAGAGAGAGAGAGAGAGAAATTAGTAGTGTCAAAGGCAAACCACCTAGTTGAAATTTTTCTATTGTAACAAGATTATTAATTCATTCTTATAATGACTAAAGGTTATTATTATTATTATTATTATTATTATTATTATTATTATTATTATTATTATTATAGGTATATTGAACCATTTAATATTCAATAAATTATTTGGACATTAGCATTAACATTGATGCCGGTGTTCCTTAGATGCTCATGGACAATTCAACGTGGCACCATGGCAGAAGCAACTTCACAGCAACAACAATTTCACATAGGACAAGGTTGAGTTACATGCAAGAAATTATGAACTTATAAGACCCTGCCAAATCTTTTTATTATTATTATTATTATGAAGGGGTTAAGGAATTCAAAGAACATAACTAGACAATGTTGTTCAAGTGGCCTCAATACTCAAGAGGGGGGGTGAATTGAGTTTTAAAACTTTTGATTGGAATGCCTTTGAACTTGATTTTTATATCCAAGTTTATAAGAATATGCAAGTGAAATCAAGTTAAAGATAGTATGGAATGCACCACAAGGATAAATATTGCTGAAGCAATTTTAACAAACACTTGGTGGGCAGTATTTAAAATATAACAAATTTGACAAGCTTAAGTATGCAATTCACAATCAATCAACACCAATTAACCAATTGAAAGTAAAAAAGTAAGGAAGGGGAGCTTGCAAACCGATATAACGAGTTCCACCAACACCGGTATACGTCTCGCCTTTAAGCAACCACTTAGAGGATTTCCACTATTGAAGTTTAGAGATACAAGCTATGAGCAATTGTAGCTTCCTAGTGTCCCACACTCAAGAACTCAATCCTCACTAGCAAAGGGCAACCCACCCAATCTCTCAAACTCTCAATACCCAAAGGTTGAACCCCAACCTTTGTGACCACTCAACCAAGAGTGAAAATCTTTTGTGTTTGAAGAAGTGTTTACAAGTAAATGACTCTCTTAATAGAGTGGATAAGCAAATGATAGCTCACACAATTTCTAATCTCTCAAGAAGAGAGGATGTACAAATGAAAATTTCAAGATATACAAGAATAGGGCTTACAAAGCACAAGAGTGAGCAAAGAATTATAGCTTCTTGGTGTGTCTTTTGTGCTTGAGTTCCTTTTCAATTTATAGAGCCATTTGAAAGCTTGAGGAGTGCCTTTCTTCTTCCTAGCCGTTGCACATAGTGGGGTTCTGAAAAATGGTGGAGATATGTGTTGGTTTCCCACTTAAAAGTGTTTTCCCACTATCGTAATCGATTACACCCTCGAGCTGTAATCGATTATCTTCAAGACAGAGGGCATCTAATCGATTACATATTGGCCTGCAATCGATTAGCAACTATACCTGATGCATTTAATTTGGCTTTGCAGCTTTGTAATCGATTATTTTGTATAGTAATCAATTAGCTTAAATCCAGTAGCCTTCTAATCGATTGGATAAATTCCCTCAATCGATTAGCCATTATACCTGATGCCTTTAATGCCATTTTTGATATTGGTAATCGATTATTTAATGTTTGTAGTCGATTAGCTTAACTCCAGTAGCTCTTTAATCGATTATCTCAATTGCTGTAATCGATTAGCTTGTGTCCTGATGCAATTGCTTCCAAAACAGAATGACCCTAATCGATTAGCCTGGTCTTCCTAATCGATTAGCTTCGCTGTATTTCTGGATCTGATTCCATGTCTTTGTTTTTGCAAGGATTTCTTCAAGAGTGTCATTATCAAAATTCTTGAACCTGTTTACATATTCAAACACATTCTCCCCCTTTTTAATGATGACAACTATGTTCATCTCTTGAGGGTTGTTAGTTTTAAACAAAAAGACTTATCTCTAATTTTATCACTTGCAGAAACATATCTGCTGCATTATCTCTTAATCACATTCAGCATTTTATCTCATAACAATATCATTATCTCTTATCTCTTAGCAGTTATCCTCTACAGCTTTATCTCTTTAAAAGGTTATCCCTTACAGCTTTGAAGCAACTAAAAAACTCCTAAGTCTCCCCCTATCTTTTGGAATTTATTAATCTCTTTACAAAATATTAATTATTTGGCAATCTATTTCAGATTTAACAAGATATGAACAATGAATTCTTCTCCCCCTTTGGAATCATCAAAAATAATAATAAGGCAAATATGGCATATAAGGGAAGACAAAATTTTTTTTTTATTCAATGAAAACGGAAGGAAATTACATGAAGGAAATTGCATAAGAAAAATGAAGCAACTTAAACCAAAACATGAAAAATGGATCTAATTATCCGGATTAAAGAAACGAAGTTCAGAAATTTAATGGGACAGCTCTTCATAACGCTGTTGCATCATTTCAAAATGTTGCTGCTCGGTCATTGAGAACTCTTGAAGGGAGTTTTCGAGGCAATCGAAGCGGCGGTCAAGATGAGCATAAAGTGATGCAAAGGGGTCAGCAGGAGCGGATGAAGAGGCTTGAGGTACAGGAGGAGGAGGAGGAATGGGCTCATTATCAGCAGGAGCTTCAAAGGGAATGTTGGCATGAATGCCTTTCATTCATGAGTACCATGCTCCGTGTAGAAAAACAAGACCCATCTTAGTGAGGTGATGGGTGCCAATGCAAGCTCTTGGAGGCACTTTTTCTGATAATTCTCCAGCCAAGTCTACTCCACAATATTTGAAAAGTTTGGTAAGGAGAATACCATATAGAAGTTTTTGTTGGTCTTTTGCGTGGCGCATATGAAACTTGACCAATTGAACCCAGTTAATTTCCTTATGGTTCAGCATCGCCCACATCAAGAGGACATCATCCTCTTCCACCAAGGCATAGTTCCCACCACGAGGAACTATCATTTTTACCAAGAAAAAGTGTAGGAGACGGTTGTTCATGGTCAAATGTCCTACCAATTTGTGGTTGCTCCTGGGGCGAGCAGCCTTCCACAATGATCGACGAGCAGTTAGAGCATTGAAGCCCCATTCATCTTCTGGTTCTCCTCCATCAAAATCTGTATTGTTGAGCGGCAGCATAGAGATTTCTACAAATTGGGCGTTGGTGAGCTTGATGGTCATGTTTTTCACTTTGGATTCGACCATCCCATTCACCAGTTTGAGATTTCAGTAGAACACTCTGATGAGTTCAGGATAATATTCTTCTTCCTTGAGGGTGAGGAAGGGAAAAAGGTTGTAGTGGTGGAGGCATTGGGTGAAGGTGAGTCTATGGTTATCAAAGGTTTTCGCAATGGTGAAGTGGGGAGTCATGATTTCTTTCTCAGAAAATTTTTTAACAAAGTGTTGGAGGTCTCTAGGGGAGGAAAAGAACCTTGAGAAGTTAAGGGGGTTGTTGGCCTGAGCCATAGAGGACCTTGCTCGTTTAACTGCGCGGGAGGAAGCCATTGATAAGGAATGTAGAAAAAGATGAGGAGAGGAGAAGAGTTCTTGGGAACGTTTGAGAATGAGAAAGAGGAAGGAGGTAGTGTGAGTTGAGAGGGTGAAGAGAGGGGTATTTATAGATAGAAATTAGGTTTAGGAAGGAGTGAGATGAGTTAAGAGAGTGAGGAATTCGAGCAGACCTTGGAAACATGCGTTTTGACTCTGCAGTACCGATGCTAATCGATTACGAGACATGGGTAATAGATTAGCTCACTGTTTCTGGGGAATTTGAAGGGTTTCGAGCAGTGTGTAATCGATTATTGAAATGGAATAATCGATTAGTGAAGAAACAGAATCGTCCTAATCGATTGAAACAGTATGGTAATCGATTAGTTTATACCTGAAACAGAGGCTGTGTAATCGATTATGGATTAGAAAGTAATCGATTAGATTAAAACAGAAGCATTGTAATTGATTAGATATCAAAGGGTAATCGATTATCAACAAAACAGAAACGTGTTAATCGATTATGAGGAGCTGAGTAATCGATTATATGGGTCAAAAATTCACTTTTATGCATTTTTCTCAAAGGAAGTTTGCAGTCTTAAAGAATTATGCCACAGATAATACCAAATTCATACAAACATGCTATACAACAGTGCTTTTATCAAAATACTTCATCATTCAAACACAATTGGTCATGTCAAGAATTCCTAATTCTCTTCTAATGTGGATGAATTACTCCCTAGCTAAAGGTTTGGTGAAAATATCTGCTAGTTGCCTAGAAGTTTCAACATGCTCAATTACACAGTCTCCTTTTAATACATGGTCTCTAATGAAATGATGCCTAATCTCAATATGTTTAGTCCTAGAATGCATTACAAGATTTTTTGAGATATTGATAGCACTAGTATTATCACACTTAAGAGGCACATGGTTCAATACAACTCCAAAGTCTAGAAGTTGTTGTCTCATCCAAAGGATTTGAGCACAACAACTACCAGCTGCAACATATTCTGCCTCAGCTGTTGATAGCGCAACACTTACTTGTTTCTTGCTATGCCAAGAAACAAGAGAACTACCAAGCAAGTGACATGTTCCGCTAGTGCTTTTTCTGTCAAGTTTACATCCTGCAAAGTCTGAATCAGAGTAACTAACTAAAATACATTCAGCCCCTTTGGGGTACCATAAACCAACATTTTGAGTCCCAACTAAATATTTCATTATCCTTTTTACTGCGTGAGATGTGATTCCTTAGGACAAGCCTGGTATCTAGCACACATACACACAGCAAACATGATATCCGGTCTACTAGCGGTTAAGTAAAGTAAGGATCCTATCATACCTCTGTATTTTGTGAGTTCAACATCCTTACCTTTCTCATCCTTGTCCAAATAGCATGAAGTGCCCATGGGTGTGGCTATATCATTTGCTTTATCCATATTGAATTTTCTGAGTAGTTCTTTGCAGTACTTGGATTGATTTATGAATGTGCCTTCATTGGTTTGCTTGATTTGTAGTCTGAGGAAGAAAGTGAGTTCCCCCATCATGGACATTTCAAATTCTTCCTGCATTAGCTTAGCAAACTCCTTGCACATTGAATCATTAGTGGCACCAAATATTATATCATCAATATAAACTTGTACCAATAGTATGTTATTCTTTTTGTGCTTTATGAATAAAGTTGTATCAACCTTCCCTCTTTCAAAATGATTTTCTAAAAGAAATTTGCTCAACCTTTCGTACCAAGCTCTTGGAGCTTGTTTCAAACCATACAAAGCTTTCTTTAATTTGAAAACATGATTTGGAAATTGATGGTTTTCAAAACCTGGAGGTTGATCAACATATACTTCCTCTTGAATGTATCCATTCAAGAAAGCACTTTTAACATCCATTTGGTACAATTTGAAGTCCCTACAGCATGTGAAGGCTAATAGTAGTCTAATTGCTTCTAATCTAGCTACGGGTGCATACGTCTCTTCATAATCAATGCCTTCTTCTTGATTATAGCCTTTAGCTACTAGCCTAGCTTTGTTTCTAGTAATTATACCATTTTCATCCAGTTTATTCCTAAAAACCCATTTGGTTCCTATTATTTGGTGATCATTGGGTCTTGGCACGAGCTCCCAAACTTCATTTCTTTCAAATTGATTTAGCTCTTCTTGCATGGCCAACATCCAATGTTCATCAATAATAGCCTCATTTATGTTCTTGGGTTCTATTTGTGATACAAATGCTAGGTGATTACAAGTATTTCTAATAGCATTTCTAGTACTTACACCTTGAGTCATTTCACCTATGACTTTGTCTAGAGGATGATCCTTCAAAGTGATCCATTGTTGTGGTTCCTCATGTTTGGCTTCATTTGTGTCTTTGATTTCTCCTTCCTTGTCATCTAAGGTCAATTCTTGAAGAGTACCTACAAGATCATCAACATCTTCCTTTCTCGGAGGGTTATGGCTATTTTCATCAAATTTAACATGAATAGACTCTTCAATGGTGTTTGTTTGTTTGTTGAAGATTCGATAAGATTTACTAGATTGAGAGTACCCTAGGAAGATTGCCTCATCAGATTTGGCATCAAACTTTCCTAGATTATCCTTTCCATTATTGAGCACAAAACATTTACATCCAAAAATATGAAAGTGTGAAATATTGGGTTTTCTACCCTTGTAAAGTTCATAGGGGGTTTTCTTTAGAATAGGCCTTATTAAACATCTATTCATTACATAACAAGCGGTGTTTACCGCATCGGCCCAAAAGTGTTTTGCAATATGGTTTTCATTTAACATGGTTCTTGTTGTTGGTGTATGCACTATGAGCTTTTATGCTTTTTCATTTGTATCATTTTTCTACTTATCAATAGAATAAATATTTCAGTTTAAAATTGTTTTAAAACATATTTATCCTTGGAGTAATAGGTCATATAAAAATTATTCCTAAAATGTCCCTAGTCAAGTATTTACATGGGGACATGTAAATACACTGAGACTAGTGTGTGAGTGTACTGATGACCTGATCTCACAGATCATAGATATAGATGCTATTGAGTCTTCACACGGGTACACATTAAGAGTAATGATGTACTGGACAGACCCACCATGAGAACGTTGCATGGATCGTTACATGATTGTCATAAACGATTCTCAATGTGATAATGGTATATGTAGTCCTTCGACCTGAAGTCACTACGATTCCTACATGAGGAGTTTATTGTTTTAATACAATTAAACGTCTTCTGTAACAAGAGGACTATAAAGGTTGTGATTAGGCAATGAACAAATTATGCAGAGGGATGTGAGTGATGTAGATGGGATTTGTCTCTCCTATGTGACAGGAGTGATATCCATAGGCCACTTGATGGAGTAAGACTAAGAAAACGCATGGCCATGCTAGAAAGAATAAATATTAGATATTTATTCGGATCCAGTCTACTCCGGTATCAAGTAAAATAAATTGGGCCGTCAAGGATGACGCGACCATGCCTTGGGCCCAATTAGGATATCGTGACAAAAGGAATAAACATATTAAATAATTATCACTTATAGGTTATGTTGATAATATTCGGACATAATGATGCATTGCTAGATGCCGTTCTTATTTTATATTAATAATAAAATAGTTTATTATTAATATGACCGGGTATTTTACCTATAGGGTCACACACATAGAGTAAGCCCATCAGAAAATGTTGTCTTATTTTAGTTGGACTAAAATAAAGCTATTGGGCCTAACTCATTTGGAATGAGTAAGGAGCCCACTTTTAGAGAGAACAAATTAGGTCAAACCTAAGCCTATAAATAGAGCATAAGATGCTCATAGGCCGTTCATTCAAGTGAGACACAAATTCGCAAAAGTTGCAAGAGCTACACGCCGTCAAACTAGCAGTTGGCAAGTGTTGCGATTCTGGTGGGAGTGCTCGTGTGGACTCCTAAAGGACGAGGCTACGACTGCTTCGGAGTTCTTCAAGAGGTAATCCAAAATGAATTTCGAAATTGTTTTTGTGCTTTGAAACACGGAACCTTGCAAATCCTATGGACTCCCTTTTATTTTTCCGCTGCTCATGCTTAGGGATTTCCTAACACTTGCAAGCTCCACCAAGGATCTATTTTTCCTTTCAACTACTCCGTTTTGTTGTGGAGTTCTAGGAGCTGAAAAATTGTGATTAATACCATGTTTTTCGCAAAACTTTTCAAAAGATTGATTTTCAAATTCTCCCCCATGATCGGTTCTAATGGATGTAATTTTAGAATTTTGCTCATTTTGGATAATCTTTGCAAGTTTCTTGAATGCATGATATGCTTCATTTTTATAAGCAAGAAACAATGTCCATGTATATCTAGAATAGTCATCTACAATAACTAGACCATAGTAATTACCTCCAAAGCTTTTGATTTTGGATGGTCCAAATAAGTCCATGTGCAAAAGTTGTAAAGGCCTTTGTGTGGAAACAATATTTTTGGATTGAAAAGATGCCTTTACTTGTTTTCCCTTTTGACATGCATCACAAAATCTATTTTCAAATTTAAGCTTTGGTAATCCAATTACTAATTCTTTGGAAACAAGTTTGTTCAAATGGTCTACATGTATATGAGCTATTCTCCTATGCCATAGCAAAGTTTCATCCTCTTTTGAAATGAAGCATTGTTCATCATTTGTAGACAAACTATCCACATCAATCATGTAAATGTTATCAATCCTTTTTCCAATAAATTTGACCTCTTTGTTTAGCTTATTCTCAATTATACAACAATTGGATTCAAATAAAACTCTATATCCTTTGTCATATAATTGACTTATGCTAAGTAGATTATGTTTGAGGTCTTCAACATACAACACGTCACTTATTGATGTGGAAGAATTCTTACCAATATTTCCGATGCCTAGGATTCTTCCTTTGGTGTTGTCTCCGTAGGTGACACTTCCTTTTCTCTTGGGAGTGAATGATGTAAACTTGCTTATGTCTCCCGTCATATGCTTTGAACACCCACTATCCAAGTACCAATGGGTGTTGCTTGCCTTGAAGCATACCTACAAAACAAGATTAGTTTAGAGAACTAGGTACCCATTTTATGTTGGGTCCTTTTAGGTTAGCTTGTGGTAATGTTCCTTTGGGAACCCACACCTTTTTCATAACCTTTGGCCCTAATTTTCTAACATTGCAATTCGAAGAGTTATGACCTTTAAAACCGCAATGATGACATTTCATAAAAGGTGAAGATGATTTGCTTGGTGGTACAAAGAAATTTTTATAGTGTTTTTCCCTTTTGTGATTGCTATGTTCTTGAATATATCCTAGCCCGGTTTTATTAAACATGCATCTTTGTTGTCCAAGCAAGATATTCAAGTTGTCTCGTCCATTAGTGAACTTTTCTAATGTCTTATTTAGATCTACAACCTTTGTTTCTAACATAACGCATCTTTTTACAAAGTCACATGGTTTATCCTTAGAACATGCTTGAACATTCTCTAATTCTTCTTTTAAGCTTTCATTTTCTTTACATACCTCCATAAGATGCATTTCAAGGGTATCACTAGTTTTCCTAGATGACTTAAGCCTATTAGAGACTTTTATAAATTTATCATATAACTCCTCGAAAGCATCTAGTAGTTCATTCTTATCTAAGTCATGAAGGTTTACCTCATTATCTTCTTCTTGGTGATTGGCCATTAAGCAAAGATTTGCTTCCTCATTTTCCGAATCGTCGGAGCTACTTACATCGTTCTCATCCCAAGCGATGTAAGCTCTTCTTCTTCCTCGTTTATCCTTGCCCTTCTTTTTAAGATTTGGGCAATCGGCCTTGAAGTGCCCTTCCTTGCCACATTTGAAACAACTAGGTGAAGAAGAAATTTCATTTGAAGTTGGCTTCTTACCTTGGGGCTTGAAGTTCTTTTGGAATCTTTTGTTCTTCATGAATCTTTCGAATCGTTTTACAGACAGCCCAAATTCCTCTTCTTCATCTATGTCACTGCATGATTCTTCTTCATGTATAGAGGTGGCTTTGAGTGCTAAGCCTTTCTTTTTGGCAGATTTTTCTTCTTCCTCCGCTAGCTTCAATGCTTTTAGTTCTTGCTCTTGCTCTTGTAATTTTCCAAAGAGTGTTGCAAGAGACATCTCATTGATGCTTGGAGACTGTTTTATGGCTGTGACAAGTGGTTGCCATTCCCTGCTAAGACTTTTTAAAACTTTATGCACAAGTTCTTTGTTAGTGTAAACTTTGCCAAGAGTAATGAGATGATTAATAATAAGAGTAAATCTTTTCTACATATCTACAATGGTTTCTCCTGAGTTTATTCTAAAGCTTTCATATTGACTTGTCAAGGTACTAATCTTGGAGTCCTTCACATCGTTAGTACCTTCGTGAGTTACTTGTAGAGTATCCCACATTTCCTTAGCGGTTTGACAAGTCATTATTCTAAAGAATTCATCTTGACCTAATGCCATAGTGATTAGATTCTTTGCCTTATAGCCATATTGTACTTTCTTTTCTTCATCACTGGTCCATTCATCTATAGGCTTTTCCACATTCTTACTATCAACAGTATGCATTGGTATATAAGGACCATTTTCAATGGCATTCCAAATTCTCAAATCAATGGATTGAATGAAGATTTTCATTCTTTCTTTCCAAAATACATAGCCTTCCCCATTGAAAGCGGGAGGTCTGTTTATAGCACCACCCTCGGGAAAAATGTTATGAGAACTTGAGGCCATCTAGTCTCTTGAAGCTGTTAAGCTTTATTTAACAAGAGTCAAGCTCTGATACCACTTGTTGTTCAAGTGGCCTCAATACTCAAGAGAGGGGGTGAATTAAGTTTTAAAACTTTTGATTGGAATGCCTTTGAACTTGATTTTTATATCCAAGTTTATAAGAATATGCAAGTGAAATCAAGTTAAAGATAGTATGGAATGCACCACAAGGATAAATATTGCTGAAGCAATTTTAACAAACACTTGGTGGGCAGTATTTGAAATATAACAAATTTGACAAGCTTAAGTATGCAATTCACAATCAATCAACACCAATTAACCAATTGAAAGTAAAAGAGTAAGGAAGGGGAGCTTGCAAACCGATATAACGAGTTCCACCAACACCGGTGTACGTCTCGCCTCTAAGCAACCCACTTAGAGGATTTCCACTATTGAAGTTTAGAGATACAAGCTATGAGCAATTGCAGCTTCCTAGTGTCCCACACTCAAGAACTCAATCCTCACTAGCAAAGGGCAACCCACCCAATCTCTCAAACTCTCAATACCTAAAGGTTGAACCCCAACCTTTGTGACCACTCAACCTAGAGTAAAAATCTTTTGTGTTTGAAGAAGTGTTTACAAGTAAATGACTCTCTTAATAGAGTGGATAAGCAAATGATAGCTCACACAATTTCTAATCTCTCAAGAAGAGAGGATGTACAAATGAAAATTTCAAGATATACAAGAATAGGGCTTACAAAGCACAAGAGTGAGCAAAGAATTGTAGCTTCTTGGTGTGTCTTTTGTGCTTGAGTTCCTCTTCAATTTATAGAGCCATTTGAAAGCTTGAGGAGTGCCTTTCTTCTTCCTAGCCGTTGCACATAGTGGGGTTCTAAAAAATGGTGGAGATATGTGTTGGTTTCCCACTTAAAAGTGTTTTTCCACTATCGTAATCGATTACACCCTCGAGCTGTAATCGATTATCTTCAAGACAGAGGGCATCTAATCGATTACATATTAGCCTGCAATCGATTAGCAACTATACCTGATGCATTTAATTTGGCTTCACAGCTTTGTAATTAATTATTTTGTATAGTAATCGATTAGCTTAAATCCAGTAGCCTTCTAATCGATTGGATAAATTCCCTCAATCGATTAGCCATTATACCTGATGCCTTTAATGCCATTTTTGATATTGGTAATCGATTATTTAATGTTTGTAGTCGATTAGCTTAACTCCAGTAGCTCTTTAATCGATTATCTCAATTGCTGTAATCGATTAGCTTGTGTCCTGATGCAATTGCTTCCAAAACAGAATGACCCTAATCGATTAGCTTCGTTGTATTTCCGGGTCTGATTCCATGTCTTTGTTTTTGCAAGGATTTCTTCAAGAGTGTCATTATCAAAATTCTTGAACCTATTTACACATTCAAACATAGACAACTCTAAGAAGACAGATCCCAAAAGCTTCCTCCTAAAGATAAAAGCAAAATAGTGTAATGGTGCAAAGACAAGGTAACCCCTTGGGGTTGAGTGACACCACCGATCAGTAAAAAGCCCAACTATAAATGGTTTGTGCCAGTATACCATATGGAAGGGAACATGAAGCAATGAAGAATTCATGGCCAGGCCTAACGGTATTGGTGCTCGTGAGGGAGAGTGAGTCAGTGGGGATCAACATGGGGTGTGGGAGTGATATAATATTTGTGTGAGGTATTCACGCGGAACAGCAGGTCGAGACACGCGAGGCAGGGAGCAGGTGGGATTGCACAACACACGCACACCACCAGCGTTCGTACGCTCTAGACAGCGTGTTGACGTGTAGTACACAGAGCAGAGGTTGAAACACCATGCGAGCATGTGGTTAGGCGTAAAAGACTCCCAGGCCAATAGCTTCTGAGATTTAATTGCATCTCAACAACAGAGTTGTAAAATTCTATAGGGACGTCCCCTCGACTAACATTTCTAGTTTTTAAGGATCCCAACACACATCATGAAGGTGCCTATTAAGTATGCCTGTATAGATTATGGGGTTCATTCTGAGCTATTTATCAATGTCAAT
Source organism: Clitoria ternatea (assembly GCA_037962975.1). Lineage (NCBI taxonomy): Eukaryota > Viridiplantae > Streptophyta > Magnoliopsida > Fabales > Fabaceae > Clitoria > Clitoria ternatea. The sequence continues at coordinate 179,332,369 of CM075671.1, forward strand.
TACAATTGAGTGTGTTCATATTAAGATTCCTCTAAGGCTAGCTTGCAATAAGAATAAGGCTAGAAATAACACTTTGTTTTTTTAACAGTTTCTGAGATGAAACAATTGGAAACAATACTAAATATGAAAACAACACTACTACAACTTCAATAAAAAAATGAAACATAATATGATATAAAAGCATTAATAGTTTGCATAACATTAACCTATAACCAAGCATCCCAAGGACATACAACAAAATATTTCTTAAAAAGAAAGTATTCAGAATTTCACAGCATAATGTTTCATAAAAGCAACACAATTGATGCAAGTATCCAGAGGAAAATTAACCAAATAGACTAGCATTCTTGGTTCAGGGACCAATGATCCAAAAGCCGGTTTCTTTTTTTTAGGAGAAGGCCAAGGTTTATTTCTAAGAAAAGGAAATTTGATCCTAATTATCTATAAATAAATAGTAGAAAGAGAATTCCTTGACAGTTGAGAATTAAAACTAACTCAAGTTTAGCTTGATGTTCACATCAATAGCTTATGTATGTTGATTGATGACACAAAAGACAATAGCACCAAATCCAAAAAAACTAAACAAATAACAACATTATTGTCTACCATTTGAACACAAAATAGAAATCAAATTGGTCTTCATAAAAGATCTTCTTTTGACAAAGCTATGCAGGGGCTAAAATAGGAAGAGTTAATTAAAATAAACAGATTCCTCATGAACACCTCCACTAGCTACCAAATATATCCTTAATCCATTATAATGATAAAGCAAATTTCGGTATGTACAATAACCTATTTATGCATTCAAATTTTTAAATTTCTAATTGGTTCCGTGCCAAATTCTTTTGGATTCTTTTTAATGATGCAAACCTGCCCATAAAAATCAAATGATATAATATATATACATATATATATATATATATATATAAACACTACTTAAGCTTATGGCTCAATGCCAATCTTCTATCAGTCCAGAAAACATCACATTTGCTCATCAAGTGCATACCATGCGTAAATATGTATATATATATATATATATATATATATATATATATATATGGATTTCATATGTAATATGTGACGCCCCAAAATTGGGGTAAATTTTTCGCGTTTTATGAGTCATTATTCGATACAAAAATAAGGTGGTGAACTTTTAATCAACACCCTGGATCTATGAAAAACCTATCTCATATATGGAGATATGAGAAGGCGAGTTAAAAAATGATTAATGAGAAATTTTCAATTAAAAATAGCGGAAAGAATCATGTAAATTGATATTGTATGATTGGATTTAAAGAGAACGAATTTCATGAAATTTAATGGTTCATAATATGTTCAAAGTATTATTAAGATGGTACAAGAAGGAATATTAATGCAAAGGAAAATCAAAGTAATTGTCACAATAATATTTTAAGGGAATTAGGTGCCACTCGCTCAAGCGAGTACCACACTCGCTTAAGCGAGTTCACGTGGTAACGCTTGGGCGAGGCCTACAAGGGTGCTTGAGCAAAACGGAGAATGCATCAGGTGCCAATCTCACTTAAGTGAGAGTCAGCTCGCTTGAGCGAGATCGTCCCAGAAGTAACAGGTACCCATTTCACTTGGGCGAGGCACGCCTGCTTGAGTGAGAATGGGACTGAACCTCACTGCCCACATTTCGCTCGAGCGAGGCTATGCCCGCCTGAGTGAAAACCGTCCATAATCGATTCCCCTCGCTCGCTTGACCGAGCCTCCATACACTGGCCATTTCGCTTGAGCGAGGGCCTTCCTGCCTGAGCCAGTTATGGCCAGTCCTGATTTAAGAGGAATCTCACTTTGAGCGAGATTATCACTCACTTGAGCGACTTATGCAGAAACAGCGAAAACATGCAAAATTTCACACAACTTAGCATACCAAATCTTATTTCATGCCATTTTAGCCTATGCTAATACACTAGATACATTCAACCATGCATTCAAAGGTTCATCTAATTGTTTATACACTTCAAAATCAATTCCCATTCATTCGATGCATCAGAGTTAAATCATTTTTACATAAACTTCATGAAATGCTACAAGTTATGAAATACATCATTCATTCATAAAAATGATCATCAATAGGCGTCATAATTCATTATCGTACATCATCTAGGTCATTAATGAAAATCGGCCATACACACCAAGGTCCAATTTTCGTACATGACCCTCAAAATCATCAAACTACAATCTAGATGGTAAAATAAGCATACATACACACTATATGTTATACAAAATTCTAGATTTACCGGCCAAGGAGTTTCCTCTACACCTATTTACCTCCTTCATCAAAATGTACTTCAAAAGATTCACTCCACCCATGAGTGCCCTGCATCACAAGTCTAAAAAGTAGACAACATGGAAGAGTGAGTCATATATTCCAAAGGAATAAATATGAATACCATGTGATCATGTGCATATGTATCATAACATGTATACTTTGCATTCACACATATTTCATCCTCAACTATCATCATATATTACAGACATCTTTGTAAATCAAGCAAAGTATAAAATCATACACATGATCTAGACTTTTAACAGATTGGGCTATTACACACCTTATCATTTTACTCAAATTATTATTATTTGGTATTCACATCTTTTATGTTATCTAAATTCATCTTCTTATCCTCAACACAACAATCATCATATCTCATCACCTTTGGCATACTTCCTTGCCATATGCAAATGCTCTTAAGCTAATGCATATGCACAACGGATTATTTCAATGGTTGCAGATCTGACTGTGGGAATATAAACACCAATTATGAGATTCAATTATGATTATCTAATTATACCCCTACTGTAGTAGTAAAATGTGTACACTTATCATCCAATTACATGCATTTCACCAATCTTTTACTGGTACTAAACTGCATCGCCCATCTTGCAACAGCAGGTCATTTTCACCATGACCACGGTAACACATATTCAACGTATGGTGTTGCGGGCTGGCCACGACTCATTTCATGGCGGTTGTGATCCAATGGATCACCAGGGTCACTTGCTCATCACGAGCCACCCCCCACAAGGGTCGACCACATGTAGCTCCCCGTAGCAATATGAAACATCCTAACAAAATTAAATAAAATCCGAAACGAGGGAAAATTTTTCCCAAAAATTCTGAACGGCTAACAGGGGAAGTCGGGACAAGAATCCGACCAAGAAAGAAAGAAGGAACCGGGTCAGGGTGCCCCCACGTTAGCAAGGCCCAATACCGATTAAATGTTAGCCAGCGGAAGAACGCCTAAGCGAACCATGATCGCTGGAGCGAAACCTTACTCGCCCAAGTGAACAAGGCACTCGGATAATTCGACCACTCGGAAATCTAAACTCATGTCCACTCGGTATCCTCATCACTCGGAATCGGAGCCTAAGTTCACTCGGCAACTTTATCACTCGGAATCTGAACCTAAGTTCACTCAGAATTATTCCCTCGGCCATTACACTCGGAAACTATAAGTTTTCCTCACTCAAAATATTTTCCACAGTCTTGTACCACTCGGAAATGTTTCACATATTTTTCACTCGGCATATTTGATCTCTCTTTCCTTGAGAACTCTACAAAGTCAAGTCTCGCTTAAGGATTTCATAGCTTCGTTTACTCAGAAATACTCTAGCTCCTTTCCACTCGGGGAATTTCTAATAAGTTCTTACTCAGAAGTTTGTAAGTCAGTTCCCACTCGGAATTACATGACTTCACTCACTCGGAATATCATGGCCTTATCCACATTTCTCACATAACACCCTTCGATTGATACTCCTAGGGAAATAGTTCTTTAATGAGCATAATTCACTCGGAATTAGCCCAACCCTTCATCATTCAGAAGAGGGTCTCTAATCTCACTTCACTCAGATTTACCTTAGCTCTCCCTTACTCAAAATCACGCAAGCATTATTTATTTAGTAGAGTATAGATATACACAACTTAGATATTCATCCACATCATTTCCCACTGGACAAGATAAAAACACATAGCATTATATATATATATATATTGAAATATGTTTAGTTCTACTCTCAATACCGAGAGAGTTCAAATCCTTCACATTAAAGTAAAATGTTAAACTAAGAGCCGGCCAAGGCTATACAAAAACCATCTATACATTATATGTATATACATATGTACACTTCCACTATACAATGCACTTCCCAGCAATCGGTGCTCTCCCATCATTCCACATTCCGAGCAACATCCACTGAAATATGGCCACAGTAGGGGTGAGCTTATACATATAAAATGACAGTAATGACTCGAAAAATCCTCTAGTTTCCACTACATAGCATTATCTCATCAATCAATCTATCACATGCACTGTCATTTGATATATCCACACACGGTATCATTCAATCGGAATTTATTCAAATAATATAGTCATATTAATCAGTAACACACAACTATATTGCTCATATTGATATTCCCTATACATACGCATATAACCACATTGAGCTCATTAACAGTATAAGTGTGCACACACATTAATTTCAATCGGATCCGATCAATTTTATTAAGTTTTATGTTGCAACATAGGCTCCAAGCCTTTTTCTCAACTCCAAGCTGATCCGGCCGTTTTACTGGTACCAAACCATTTGCCCTCACACGTAACACAATCGCTCCAAGCGACAACGGGAGTGTTACGGGCATCCCCGAGTCCAACTCGGTAAGCTTGCCTTGAGTCCAACACAAGGTCTTTAAGCGTCCAACGCTTAGTGCACTCGGAACTGCCCCGAGTCCAACCCGAGGACTTTCACCAAGCGTCCAACGGTGGTACACAAGTGTTTCACTCAGTATTGCCTTGGGTCCAACCCAAGGTCTTTCATTATTCTTCCATACATATTCATTAGCACAATAGTGGCATTTCACTCGGTAAAACCACATATCATATGCATCTCATGTATTCACACTTTCAAATATAAAAATCTACATAGGAATCAACCAACAGTCCCACAATATACACTCGGCATTAGCAACATCAATAACATATACCACATGTTGTTAACTGTTTAACCACACACGGGACTCAGCATAACAACCTCTTAACGCATGCACTCAGCCAATACAGATCCAGTACATTTTCATGTATTCTCATGTTTATTAATACACATCTCATGGACGGAAAATGGATATAACCTTACTTGACTCAGCTAACACACACACACACCCGGTATTCGAAAGTTATCATCATATGACTCACTCAATCAACATATTCACAACCATAAACACAAGAGACAGTACTTTCACCCGGGATCTGTCTATAACTATGCATTTGAGATGTAAAGCGCCCCCTACCTTCTAAAAAGACGCAAGAAACTCCTCTGTTTTCAGCGTTGACCCGTGCTCTGCTTTTCAATGCTGATTCCGTTGCTCCTTCGCTTCCACAATCACTCTCTCCTGCTCAGTAACCGTCGAACCCAGTCGAACACCACCCACAGCTTGGAGAAACTGGGAGCTGCTCCTCCTCCGAATGATCGCTCCTTACCAACAGTGGGGAACTTCGAGTCCTCCACAACACCACAGTCGTAACTGACGAAGAAGAAGAAGAAGAACGAAGAAGAAGGAGAAGAAGAATTGCAGAGGAAAAGGAAAAGTCTCGTGGGGATTTTGAGAGAATGGAGAAGTGGTTCCTCTTCAGCATATAAGCCAAGAGAAAAGCAGAGAGTGAGCGGGTGGGAGAATGTAACATCCCGAATTTTACAAAAATGAATAATTAATGAGAATGGCAAGTTGATGGTTATTGATGATTGATGATGCATGATTTATCTCTAATTCTCCATTTTAAATGTGTATAATTTGCCATCACTTAGTGTGTAACATATTGCATTTTAACACATTTTTATCATTTGATCTTTATGTAATATTTGATTGTTAAATTGTGCCAAAGGAAAATAGATCAAATAACTCAAGAATTCCAATCCAAAATGAAGATCAAAGTGCCTAAGGATCAAAGGAATCAAGGTATATGCAAAAAGATCTCAAAAAGGGTGAAAAAGTGTGCAATTTATGGAGAATCAGGGGGATGAATCGATTCATCCCCCTCCTGAATCGATTCATACGGACTTCATGCACCCAGAAAGTGAAATTTTGCAAATTGAATCAATTCACAAGCAATTGAATCGATTCATACGGGTTCCAACAGCATTGAATCGATTCTTTCCCTAAATGAATCGATTCACACGAGTATTTTTGGCCCAGGATTGCATTTTGGAACGCATGAATCGATTCATATCACCATTGAATCGATTCATGAGTGTATTATTGGCCCAGAAACAAGTTTTCAAGCTTCTGGAAAGTGGGCAATGCACTGAAGATGTTGGGCAAGGCACTAAGCTGATCATGGAGCATTAAAGCATGATAATGGAGCACCATTGAATTGAAAATTAAGAGTGCTCCTTCCATTGAAATTTAATTATGGCATATGCTTGCTTTTTGAACTCTTATAAATAGCACCAAGAGGAAGGGGCAAATACACCACAAACCATTCATTCTTCATTGAAGGAAGTCATACGTTCTTCCTCTCTTCTCTTCTCTGTTGGAATTTTCCAGCAACTTCTTCATTTCCGGGTTAGTTTCTTTGTTTGTAGTTGTAATTATGGAGGGCTAAAACCCTTAGATTAATTTTTTTGGAGAATGTTGTAATGTAATTTTGAGGTCATTAATTTTAATATAGTATGCTTTTATTATTGTTATTTCTTCATAATCATTCTCTACTTATTTAATTCCATTTTGTTTAATTGAATTTGTATGCTTAATCGGTTTAATTATTCAAATGGAGTAAAATAAGATTTCAAATTAGAATGGATTAAGGAAATATGCATGCTTAATGAATATTTTCATAATCACTTTTAATAATTATGGTTTGCTTAATTCCATAATTTGAGAATAGATTATGTATATAGGCGATGTTCTTATGTATGCTCAATAATTCCTAGATTTTAAGATCTTGACTCCTTTTGCTTAATTAGGATGCTTGATTAAAATATTCATTTTTAAATGAAAGTAAAGGAATTATGAATTGAAAAAGACGCTTAGTTGATCAATTCAAATTGAGCTAAGAAATTAACATTAATAAGTATACAAATTATTTTTAGTGAACCAAGGATAAATTTATTTACAATACTCCAAGAAAATCAATCGCTTGTTATTTATTGTTTTAAATCCTTTATTTACCTTGTTTTAATTTTAATCGTGACAACAAAATCAATCAAACCCCCCCCAATTGTATGTTAGTGAACTTATGTTTGTAAAAATTTTTAGTTGTTTAGTTTTTATTTTTAATTGTTAAAAATTAGTTTAAGACTTGATTTTTCCTAAATTTCTGTGTTGATCCTTGAGAGAACGACCTAGGTTGACACCCTAGTACTACGTTAATTAATTTTAATGTACTAATTTGACAGAATAACGACAGCAAAAATACACACGTCAAATTTTGGCGCCGCAGCCGGGGATCAACGATCTTTAGGAAAAACTCTTGTTTTAAATTAATTTTTTTTTTATTAAAAAAAAAATTTTTTTTTTAAAAAAATTTCTTTGTTTGTTTGTTTGTTTATTTTATTTCTTTTGCATGATTTAGGATTCTTATGATTTATTGCTCATCATGATCAAATATCTTGTTGTATGCTATGTATGACTAGAAGAACTTTTGAGCATTTATATTCATTTGATCCTGAAATAGAAAGAACTTTTCATATGTTAATTAAAGAAGCTAGATTTAATAATAATTTTGTTGATATTGATAGTGATAGTATTTTTTCTGAATCTGTTGAAAGTACTACTGCTAGTTTTTCTGATATGGCTGAACCTCGTGAAAGAACTCTTAGAGAACTAGCTGCTCCTGAATTCACTTACGAAAGTTTGTGTATTCAATATCCTGATGAGGATGTCCCTTTTATTCTTAAGACCGGACTTATACACCTGTTGCCTAAGTTTCATGGTCTTGCGGGTGAAGATCCGCACAAACACCTCAAAGAATTCCACATTATGTGTTCCACAATGAAACCCCAAAACGTTCAAGAAGATCATGTCTATCTTAAAGCGTTTCCTCATTCTTTAGAGGGTGTTGCTAAGGATTGGTTGTATTACCTTGCTCCAAGATCAATCACAAGTTGGAATGACTTAAAGAAAATGTTCTTGGAAAAATTCTTTCCTGCCTCTAGAACAACTGCAATCCGTAAAGACATATCTGGCATTAGGCAACTCTCTGGAGAAAGTCTTTATGAATATTGGGAGAGATTTAAGAAACTTTGTGCAAGTTGCCCTCACCACCAAATTTCTGAACAACTTCTTCTTCAGTACTTCTATGAAGGTCTGCACCACGTTGATCGCAACATGATTGATGCGGCAAGTGGAGGAGCTCTAGGAGATATGACTGCTGCTGAAGCAAGAAACCTGATAGAGAAGATGGCATCTAACTCTCAACAATTCGGTGTGAGAAATGATTCTTTCAAACCCATGTTTGATTCCAATTCTAGTTCATCTGGAATTAAATTGGAGAGCAAACTTGATGCTCTCACCACTCTAGTCACACAATTGGCAGTAAATCAAAAATCCATGACTGCTAAAGTGTGTGGAATCTGCTCTTCACAAGAGCACCCCACTGATTGTTGTCCTTCTCTACAAGAAAAGGATAATAATAGTCCCCAAGCCTATGCAGCTAACATCTACCATGATAGACCTCTACCACCACAAAACCATGACCTTTCCACCAATAGATACAACACAGGTTGGAGGAACTATCCAAACTTGAGATGGGGAAACCAACAACAAAATCCCCAACCTCCATTTCAAAACAATGCACCAACCTTCCAAAGAACTACACCTCAACCATCCACAAGTGGCCCTTCTTTGGAGGATCTGGTGAAACAAATGGCTGCACAGAACTTGGAGTATCAACAGAGGAATGATGCTACCATCCAGAGTTTAAGCAACCAAATTGGGCAATTGGCTTCATCATTAAGCCAGTTACAATCTCAAAACTCTGACAAATTACCATCTCAACCAGCCGCAAATCCAAGAAATGTGAGTGCAATTCAGTTAAGATCAGGTAAGAACCTTAAAATACCCATACCTAAGGAACCTGAGAAACAAAAAGATGTGCCCACAACAGTTGAGAATGATGTGCCCTCTTCAAGCACAAGCAAATCTGAGATACAACCACCCCAAGTTCCATCTCATATCCCTCTTCCTTTCCCACCAAAAGCAATTCCAAGCAAGAAAATGGAAGAAGTGGACAAAGAAATTTTGGATACTTTCAGGAAAGTGGAAGTGAATATACCTCTTCTCGATGCAATCAAGCAAATTCCCAAGTATGCCAAATTTCTGAAGGAGTTGTGTACTCACAAAAGGAGACTCAAGGGCAATGAAAGGATAAGCATGGGAAGAAATGTATCTGCACTGCTTGGTAAGGAAAATATCCCTGAGAAATGCAAGGATCCAGGTACGTTTTCTATACCCTGTATCATAGGCAACAACAAATTTGAAAATTGCATGTTAGATTTAGGAGCTTCAATAAATGTTATGCCTATGTCTGTTTTTAAATCTTTGTCTCTTGGAAATTTATAACCTACTGGTGTAGTAATTCAGCTAGCCAATAGGAGCACTGCTTACCCTGCTGGAGTTATAGAGGATGTTTTGGTTCAGGTAGAACAGCTTGTTTTCCCTGCTGACTTTTTTGTACTTGATATGGAAGAAGGTATGCCTCAAATTCCTGTTCCTATCATTTTGGGAAGACCATTTTTGAAAACAGCTCGAACCAAAATAGATGTTCATTCTGGAACTCTCTCTATGGAATTTGGTGACACGAGAGTTCAATTTAATATTCTTGATGCCATGAAATATCCATCTGAAAATCATTCTGTTTTCCAAATTGACATTATTGATGAACTAGTTTTTGAACATTTTTCTAATGTTGATTTGGAATACATGGATGATTCAAACAAATGTTTTGCATGCAATGATTCTGGAAGTTGTGATATTTGTGCTGAAATTGATAAATACATAAATTCTGATTCAGAGTCTTTAGATATACCTGTTAACCATAAGGAGCTGTATGCAGGATTTCAAGAAAATTCTAACAAAATTTTTGAGGTGCAAGCAGCAGAATCAAAATCTACTTTGTTAGTTCCATCTGTTTTGCAGGCACCCAAGTTAGAATTGAAACCCCTACCTGAGAACCTAAAGTATGTATACTTAGGGGATAATGAACAGCTCCCGGTGATAATTTCCACTTCTCTTGATGAAAATCAAGAAGAAAAATTGTTGCAGGTATTGAAAAGACATAAGAAGGCTATAGGATGGACATTGGCAGACATTCCTGGAATTAGTCCATCCATGTGCATGCATAGAATATTTCTGGAGGAAAATACTAAAGCAGTAAGACAGCCCCAGAGGAGACTCAACCCTGTAATCCTTGATGTGGTTAAGAAGGAGATCACCAAGCTTCTACAAGCATGAATCATTTATCCTATCTCTGATAGTGAATGGGTGAGTCCAATTCAAGTGGTTCCTAAGAAAACAGGGATCACAGTTGTGAAAAATGAAAAGGATGAATTGATCCCAACTAGAGTGCAGAATAGTTGGAGAGTCTGTATTGACTACAGGAGACTTAACCAAGCAACAAAGAAGGACCATTTCCCTTTACCCTTCATTGACCAAATGCTTGAGCGTCTTGCAGGTAAGTCTCACTACTGTTTTCTTGATGGATTCTCTGGATATTTTCAGATTCACATTGCACCTGAGGATCAAGATAAGACCACATTCACCTGTCCCTTTGGCACATTTGCTTATAGGAGAATGCCATTTGGCCTATGTAATGCTCCCGGAACTTTTCAAAGATGCATGATAAGTATTTTTCATGATTTCATTGAAAATTGCATAGAGGTGTTTATGGATGATTTTACTGTCTATGGATCTTCATTTAATGCATGCCTTGATAGTCTTGATAAAGTTTTAAACAGATGCATTGAAACTAACCTTGTCTTGAACTATGAAAAATGTCATTTTATGGTAAAACAAGGAATAGTTTTAGGGCATGTAATCTCTGAGAAAGGAATTGAGGTAGATCCTGCCAAGGTAGAAGTTATATCACATTTGCCTTACCCCTCTTGTGTTCGAGAGGTTCGTTCTTTTCTTGGCCATGCAGGATTCTACAGAAGATTCATAAAGGATTTCAGCAAGAAGGCTAGGCCACTATCCAGTCTGCTTCAAAAGGATGTGGCATTTGAATTTGATGAAAAGTGTAAGGAGGCTTTTAATTGCCTCAAGCAAGCATTGACAACAACCCCAATAATCCAAGCACCTATTTGGACAGCTCCATTTGAATTGATGTGTGATGCCTCTAATTATGCATTGGGAGCCGTCCTTGGTCAAAAGATTGACAAGCAGCCTAGGGTCATCTACTATGCATCTAAAACTTTAGATGCTGCTCAGGTAAATTACACTACCACTGAGAAAAAGCTCTTGGCCATTGTTTTTGCATTAGATAAGTTCAGATCTTACCTACTCGGTTCTCGAGTAGTTGTCTTTACTGACCATGCAGCTCTGAAGTACTTGTTAAAGAAAGGTGAGTCCAAGCCAAGATTAATTCGTTGGATGCTTTTGCTCTAAGAGTTTGACTTGGAAATTCATGACAGAAGTGGAACACAAAACCTTGTGGCAGACCATTTAAGCAGAATTGAGAATGCTCCTGATTCGGCACCTATTCGGGACCATTTTCCCGATGAACACCTCATGAGTATTTCTAACTCTTTTGATTCACCTTGGTTTGCTAACATTGTAAATTATCTTGTTGCTTCTGTTTTTCCACCATGTGCATCCAGAAACCAAATTTCAAAATTAAAAAGTGATGCAAAGTATTATATTTGGGATGACCCGTATTTGTGGAAATTATGTAATGATTAGGTGATTCGAAGATGCATTCCCGATCATGAAATAGAATCAGTCCTTCGATTCTGCCATGCTTCACCAGTTGGTGGACATTTTGGTCCACAAAGAATAGCAAGAAAAGTGTTGGATTCTGGTTTATATTGGCCCACAATTTTTAAGGATGCATGGAGAGTTTGTAACACCTATGAGAAATGCCAAAGAGCTAGTAATGCTACCACATGGAGACAACAGATGCCTCAGTAACCAATGTTATTTTGTGAAGTATTTGATGTTTGGGGCATTGATTTTATGGGTCCATTTCCTCCATCCTTTGGTTTTACTTATATTTTATTGGCTGTTGATTATGTTTCTAAATGGGTGGAAGCTAAAGCCACCAGAACTAATGATGCTCGAGTTGTTGTGGATTTTGTTAGATCTCAAATTCTTTGCAGGTTTGGCATCCCGAGAGCAATCATTAGTGATCAAGGAACACATTTCTGCAACAGGACCATGCAAGCTATGCTCAGGAAGTATGGGGTTGTTCATAGAGTCTCTACTCCATATCACCCCCAAACCAATGGTCAAGCAGAAGTCTCTAACAGAGAGATCAAAAGAATCCTAGAAAAGATAGTACAGCCTAATAAAAAGGATTGGAGCAGGAAATTGGATGATGCTCTTTGGGCACATAGAACAGCTTTTAAGGCACCTATAGGAATGTCTCCCTATAGAATTGTTTTTGGTAAAGCATGTCATCTTCCAGTGGAGATTGAGCATCGTGCTTATTGGGCTGTAAAAGCTTGCAACTTAGCACTTGATCAAGCAGGTGAGGAAAGAAAATTACAACTAAATAAGCTTGATGAGATCCGTTTGGCAGCTTATGAGAACTCGAGGTTCTATAAGGAGAAAACAAAGAAATTCCATGATAGCTCAATAGCTAGAAAGGATTTTACTGCTGGATAGAAAGTGCTACTGTTTAATTCCCGGTTGAAACTGATGGCCGGAAAATTGCGCTCCAAATGGGAAGGACCTTTCATTGTTACAAATGTATTTCCCCATGGAGCTGTGGAAATAAAAAGTGAAAACTCCAACAAAAGCTTCAAGGTTAATGGACAACGTTTGAAGCCATTTCATGAAAATCCTTCACTTGTGGATGTTACAATGGAGGAACATGCTTTGGGGGAACCACTTCTTGATCCCCCTTGAGGGAGTTTTTCTTACCCATCTCTTTACTTTTTCATTCTATTGTCTATTTTGTATGCCTTGTCTTACATTGAGGACAATGTATGATTTAAGTGTGGGGGTGGGATCATTTATTGTGTGTGTTTTTTGTGTGATTAAATTTTGTTTAAAAAAAAAAATTTAAAAATAAAAGATTTTGTGTGTGTTTTTGTTTTAAAATGGCATGTTTTATTGGAATTTTAAGATATGCATGAGTAACAAGTAAATTCTTTCATGTCTGATATGAGCTTAATGATATGTTATAATTTGAACTCAAGCAATTTTGGTATGTTGAGAATGACATGATAATTGAGAAATGATCATATATGATGGAATTATACCTTGTGAGATTTTTGAGCCTTTAAATTTGATGGATCACTTTAAACCATCTTAATCCTTTCATGTGTGATTAATTCCTGTAGGCTTACATCTTAATTTTTGTCTTGTTTCTTGATGATACTTGAAACTCATATGAATGTATTTTGATACAGGCATTTTTGTTCAATTGAGCCACTAAGCCAGATAAGCCTACCATGAATAAATTATCTCTTGCTAGCCATTTTGAGCCTATTTAACTGTTTCCTTGTTGCAGCTCAAATAAGCCATGGATGAAGAACCAAAAATATACCTACCTTAAGAAGTATATTGAAGCTTTGGAATCAAGTCAAAACAGGCATTCAAATAAGTGTGGGGGTGTGCAAAAAGGAATTGCAACTCTTGTTCCAAGTGTTATGCAATCTCATTAAAAAAAAAATAATAAAAAAAAAAATTTACCAAATACCATACAATAAATGTTTTACCTTCACTGTTTGCCAGAAAAATTAATTGCTTCATCATTCTTTTTGGTATATATATAAATATATATATTTCATCCATTTTAACCTTGGCCACATTGCAACCCTGTGAAAGCCCTGTTGATCTATACATTCATTTGTGTTGATTGTAGAATTAAGAAACTTGCCAAATTTTTAGACTGTTTGTTTTTCAGGAATTGTTTTGAGTGTATACACAAACTTTAAACACTTGAGAGTTGAGAGTATGTCTTGTGAGATTCTATCACTTATGATCTTCTTTTCAGTTTAATTTAATTTTCACATGCCTAAGTGTTTGAATGATTTTTATATATATCTTGATGCTCTGCATCTTGCATGTTGAATAACTCTTGTTTCTTTGTATATTTCTAAGATTTCATGACAAGCATGCCAATTCTGTGTTATGTTTTCAATTTAATATTTTCAAATAAATTGTGATACTTGTTTTTATTTTGATTTTGCCCGGGAGTGCAAAAGAATAAGTGTGGGAGTATTTGATGATGCATGATTTATCTCTAATTCTCCATTTTAAATGTGTATAATTTGCCATCACTTAGTGTGTAACATATTGCATTTTAACACATTTTTATCATTTGATCTTTATGTAATATTTGATTGTTAAATTGTGCCAAAGGAAAATAGATCAAATAACTCAAGAATTCCAATCCAAAATGAAGCTCAAAGTGCCTAAGGATCAAAGGAATCAAGGTATATGCAAAAAGATCTCAAAAAGGGTCAAAAAGTGTGCAATTTATGGAGAATCAGGGGGATGAATCGATTCATCCCCCTCCTGAATCGATTCATACGGACTTCATGCACCCAGGAAGTGAAATTTTGCAAATTGAATCGATTCACAAGCAATTGAATCGATTCATACGGGTTCCAACAGCATTGAATCGATTCTTTCCCTAAATGAATCGATTCACACGAGTATTTTTGGCCCAGGATTGCATTTTGGAACGCATGAATCGATTCATATCACCATTGAATCGATTCATGAGTGTATTATTGGCCCAGAAACAAGTTTTCAAGCTTCTGGAAAGTGGGCAATGCACTGAAGATGTTGGGCAAGGCACTAAGCTGATCATGGAGCATTAAAGCATGATAATGGAGCACCATTGAATTGAAAATTAAGAGTGCTCCTTCCATTGAAATTTAATTATGGCATATGCTTGCTTTTTGAACTCCTATAAATAGCACCAAGAGGAAGGGGCAAATACACCACAAACCATTCATTCTTCATTGAAGGAAGTCATACATTCTTCCTCTCTTCTCTTCTCTGTTGGAATTTTCCAGCAACTTCTTCATTTCCGGGTTAGTTTCTTTGTTTGTAGTTGTAATTATGGAGGGCTAAAACCCTTAGATTGATTTTCTTGGAGAATGTTGTAATGTAATTTTGAGGTCATTAATTTTAATATAGTATGCTTTTATTATTGTTATTTCTTCATAATCATTCTCTACTTATTTAATTCCATTTTGTTTAATTGAATTTGTATGCTTAATCGGTTTAATTATTCAAATGGAGTAAAATAAGATTTCAAATTAGAATGGATTAAGGAAATATGCATGCTTAATGAATATTTTCATAATCACTTTTAATAATTATGGTTTGCTTAATTCCATAATTTGAGAATAGATTATGTATATAGGCGATGTTCTTATGTATGCTCAATAATTCCTAGATTTTAAGATCTTGACTCCTTTTGCTTAATTAGGATGCTTGATTAAAATATTCATTTTTAAATGAAAGTAAAGGAATTATGAATTGAAAAAGACGCTTAGTTGATCAATTCAAATTGAGCTAAGAAATTAACATTAATAAGTATACAAATTATTTTTAGTGAACCAAGGATAAATTTATTTACAATACTCCAAGAAAATCAATCGCTTGTTATTTATTGTTTTAAATCCTTTATTTACCTTGTTTTAATTTTAATCGTGATAACAAAATCAATCAACCCCCCCCCCCCCAATTGTATGTTAGTGAACTTATGTTTGTAAAAATTTTTAGTTGTTTAGTTTTTATTTTTAATTGTTAAAAATTAGTTTAAGACTTGATTTTTCCTAAATTTCTGTGTTGATCCTTGAGAGAACGACCTAGGTTGACACCCTAGTACTACGTTAATTAATTTTAATGTACTAATTTGACGGAATAACGACAGCAAAAATACACACGTCAATGATGATGTGTGGGAATATATGGAACTATAGTGGCAAAGTATGAATATATATATATGGAGATGAGCTTGAATTTAATACGGATAATATGTTGGAATTAACATTTTGTAAATAGGAATGCTCAATTAGGCCGTATGATACCTTTATAAGGTGTATGAACCATGGGATGAATCCAATTGGGTTTATAATGAAGAATTCCGAGTATGAATGTTTAGAGTGAGTTTTAGATGTTCCATGTGTCGCGTATGAAGTCTTGGTTGTGATTAATTTGACTTAAAAGGAGAATTTCCTGCGTCAGGTTGTAAGGATTGCCAATTCTGGGTGAAATTCGATTGTCTCGCTCAAGCGAGATGGGACCTCGCCTAAGCGAGAGTCCCCTGTTTCAGTATATTGGCCCCTGGGGTAGCTTCGCCCAGGCCACAAGGGGCTTCACCGAGCGGGGTTGATGGAATTAGCTACTGGCCCGATTTCGCTTAGGCGAATGGATAGTTCGCTCAAGCGAAGATGCTGGGAGGATCAAGGATTTGGGTACTGGACGAAACCCGCCCGAGCGAAGAATTTAGGGAATGGATTTCGCTCAGGCGAGACCATTAGAATGGTGAGTGGACGAGTGTATAAGTGAATCCTGCCCAAGTGGTAAAACTCTTGAGTGAACCCTGGGTGACTCAAGTCCGAGTCATGACCTTCCGAGTAAAGAAGTGGGCCTAAACCGAGTGGAAGGCTCGTGAATGTGATGATCAAGGCAGTGGAGTCCCGAATGGGGAATTTCCGAGCCTAGTGTAACCTGTTCCGAGTAGAGTATATTCTGATGTTCAATTCCGAGTGAGGCTTAAGTATGTGGATTTTCCGAGTGATAAAGATTTGTGATTGATCCGAGTAAGAGGTACTCGAGAAGGACACTGCCTAGGGAAGACTAGTTCATGTGTTGTCGAGTGAAAACACGAGTAAAAACCCGAGTGGGGAAGGTTTGGGTATTTCCGAGTGGAAACACCGAGTGAACCTCTTCCGAAGGAAGAGTGATTATAATGGATCCGATTGAGGTGTCTTAGGAAGTCCTCTTCCGAGTGAACGAGGTTAGGTATACATTCCGAGTGACCAAATATTGGATAAATCCGAGTGAGATAGCTTAGTGGATTTCTTCGGGTGATGAGGTCAGGGTAATTTCGAATGGAATTTGATGGTGGAAATCTGAGCGAACCTCTTCCGAGGGAAGGGTTGTTGTGATGGATCAGATAGGAAATATTCTAAGTATATGATTGTATATTCTGAGTGAGGAGAGTTTATGGATTCCGAGTGGAATAGCCATTTTTACCGAGTGAATAGAACCCCTGATTCTGAGTGAAGGGATACCGAGTGGAGCCCATGTGAGTAAGTACTCGGATTTAGAATGAACTTACCGAGGGAATGACTGATTGAGGCGACTCGGTTCTGGAAACAGATTACCGAGTGAAATACTTATTGAGTGATGACTCGGATCTGAAATAGATTGCTGAGTGATTAGCCAAGTGAGAAACTGGACGGTCTTAATGATTCTGCCAAGTAAAAATCCGAGTGTTGGGAGTCGGTTTTGAATGATTTCACGGAGTGAGCAACCGAGTGCTGGGAAGGAAGAATTCCTATCGGATTCGTTTAAGCGAATTAATACCTCGCTCAAGCGAGTGAGTGTGGAAAATTGTTATTGGAGTTATTTCGATTGTGCGAAAGGAAAGGTTCACGCGAATGGGGCTGTCTCGCTCAAGCAAAGTGGGTGTCACTTGAGCGAGTGACACCTCTGTCTGTATTTTTTCCCTTCCTTATGTTGGCTCCTGGGTGAGGTAAGTTCTCCACCATTCTTTATGAGTTTTATACCCTAGATGTTGGGTTCTATGTATTTGTGGGAGAGTATTTATGGCATATGGGTTGTTGGGAGAGCATTAATGTGGAAAACCCTAAGATGGGGTGGCTTAAATGTAAGCCCTTACGAGTGGCTAATAAGGCACTTAAGATTAAGGTTGGGAGGTGATGAGAAATAAATGGGTATTAATGATGTTGATGGATTTTTAGTGAAACCCTAACTCTAATAAATTGGGGGGAAGTGTGAAAGGAGAATAAAATGTATGCTTAACGATATTAGAGAATGAGATTAATGATGAATGATGACCATTGATAGTGATTGATAAGCATGAGTATTAGTAATAGTTATTGGGGTCTAATGAAAACCCTTACAATATGAAATGGGAGAAAGGTATATATATAATAAATTGTTGGATGATGGAAAATGACAGTGAAAATGGTAGAGGACCATTGATGGTGAAACCCATGAATAAGTGTTGTTATGAAATATGTAAAAAAGAATGTGAATATTAAGTCATAATGATTGTGATGGCATTTGAATGATTAAGGTAATATGGATGACATTTTAGATGAGGGATAAATGTGATGTTGTTGTAATTGGGAATGGTTAACCCTTTTAGATCTAGAGGATCTTGGTTTTGAGAAAGGAATTCCCGAAGCCTAATACCAGTTGCATAAGTTAGTGTTCATCAAATCTAGGACTTGATGTCGGACTTTATGATAAGCTAGTGAATATTTAAGAACTATGAGGGAATGCCTTGTAATGGCTTATTAATTGTATGAGTGTATATGTATAATATGTAGATCGTATTCCGAAGGGTGCAAAGGAGCTCTTGGAGCATTGCAATGGTTCGGCTCTTCCCTTAAGGTAGGAGAGGAGTTAACATTCAAATTGCATGAGTAAATTTAGTAGTGATTGTTGTATGTGATGGATACTCATGCTTGCCTTGCCATGTATATGTAT
Organism: Clitoria ternatea; assembly: GCA_037962975.1. Taxonomy (NCBI): domain Eukaryota; kingdom Viridiplantae; phylum Streptophyta; class Magnoliopsida; order Fabales; family Fabaceae; genus Clitoria; species Clitoria ternatea. Next base: position 179,351,252 of record CM075671.1, read on the forward strand.
TGAATTAATTGAAATGACAATTTGATAATTATTGAGAACTATTATGATATTCTTGTGATGGGTGCAAGTAATTGACTTGCATGTGTGTGAGGCAATTATGGTTGCTATATATGTATATGTAATTCGTAACACCTTGTTGCCACGTGTGTGGATTAATATTATGATGATTGTTATGCCCTTTGATATCCATGTGTGGATTATTATGAATGATGAGATGAAAATCCACTAAATGAAGTGTGGTAATATTGATGAATAATATGTGATGTTGAAATGCCATAGTGGCTGTTTACAAGTATTGACTTGTGTGTATGATGTGAAATATATGCGAAAACATGTTGAGATGGAAATGCCACATTAAAACTTGAAAATAATAATTATGAAACCAACAAGGTCGAAACCCACTAAGGTGTATGGTGGTGTTGGTGATTGTTTGATGAGTGGCATTTAGGATGCACAGAGTGAGGATGCATTTGATTTGCATTTGCATTGTATCCATGGCATATCATCGCTGTCTATGTGGAATATTAGGGGGTTCCACTAGGCGGGCCCAGTGGGAGGGCGGCTCAGTGCACGAGCGTATTGTGATTTTCCCCTGTGACTCGGTGTATGAGTCATGAAGCTGTCCATAGTTTGGTGACAAGGCACCCTATGTGGCGGGCCCAGTGGGCGGGCGGCTCTATGGTGAGCGATTTTACCTCGGTTTCCGACGGGACACGGCTTTCTCGATGTGTGTTCGGGAGGGGCCCGTAGCACTTGTGGTAGTTGAGGCCACGATGTTAATCCGTAAGTCACAGGGTGACTAGTGCTACAGATGGGCGATAGCGGTTTGGTACCAGTAAAAGATGTTGTCGAGATGCATGCATGTTTTGAGATATGTGTACACATTTTACTACTGCAGTAGGGGCATAGTAGCACACCTATGCTTGACCCACAACTTGGTGTTTATTCCCACAGTCGGATCCGCATTTGTTGTTGATTATTCCATTGTGCATATGCATTAGCCATAAGAGCATTTGCATATAGCATGGTGATATGCCAGAATATGATGATGATTGATGATGAATGAGATGATGGTATTGGTGTTGATGAGATGAGAAGTTATTATAATGGAAGACCATATAAAAGTAAGAGAATACATGAATAAACGAAATGATGTGAATATGACGATCTGTATTTACGGCCCAATGTGATGAAGGGCGTGACTGTTTACGATTAATGATGATAATGAATATGAATGCCCTTGTTGATAAGTTGCTGGTGATTGTGTATATGATTATGTATGTGCTTGTGCTTATTTATGATATGAATTACGATTCATGAGGCTTGTATGCCTATTGTGATAATGAGGTAATGAATGAATGATAATTTAATATTTTGATAGCAGAGCACACATGACGTTGTATGCATATACACATGATCACAATATATATATTATTCGTCATTTTGAATGTTTAACTCACTCTCCCATGTGGTCTCCTTTTTAGCATCATGATGCAGGTTGCCATGGGATAAGTTTGGATTTAAAGATCAAGATTTGGTAAAGGTATATAGTGGTAGAGGAAGTGCCTTGGCCGACATCATTTATGGATTCTTGTGTATTGATTAAATGGTATATGATGAAATAGATGATTTAAAGATTTCGAGTATGTATAAGACAATCCTTTGAATTGATGGATGATGAATGATATATATATATATATATATATAGAATGTAAGAGATGATTTGATGTGTATTAGAAGGATTGAATTTGAATGATGTTAATTGATGGTTGTGATAGTCGGGAGAAGATCCCCAAATGTAGATGAATATATTTATGTATATGTAATTATATCTTAGGCATTACATGCTTATATAATTATGTAAAAGGATGATGGATGTCTATTAGGCTTACGATATGCTATTGCGTGTTTTGCCGAGCCTTTTCTCATATCGTCATATATGGGACTAGGCGTGTGCCCGGTATACACATTCTTCTTCCGCTGTAAACTCTATTATTTTCGTATACCGTTATGGGCAATTTATTTATCGATCCAGCTTCAAGTTTTATAATCTCACCCTCTGGTTTTTCTGTGATTTGGGTCATGATGTGGTCATGGTGATGTCTTAGAAATATTTTCAAACGCGAAAAATTTATTCGCAATTTTTATTAATTATGTTGATCACATCGGGATTCGAGTACAGAAAATCAAGGGTGTTATAGAGAATGTGTAAATGGCAGCAAGTCCACTCCATTGTCATATGTCACATTCAATCAATCACAATCAATGGTCAAGCTTAACTTATAATTAATCTCAATTAACAATTAATCCTAATTTGTAATTAATCTTAATTTTAATCTAGTCATTAATTTAATTAGGATGTTACAATTCTCCCCCTCTCAAAGAATTTCGTCCTCGAAATTCAAACATAAGCTTACCTCAATAAAATAGCTCGGGATACTGCTGCCTCATGGCATCGTCACGTTCCCAGGTATAAGAAATACATCCATTTTGTTGCCATGCTACTTCGACTAGTTACACGTCCTTGCTCTTCAAGCGTTTTACCGACCGGTCCACAATTTTAGTCGGTACAGCAATAGTCGTCAAATTCTCTTTGATTTCGACTTCATCGTCCGGCATCTCGTGTGTGCAATCGGGTAATCACTTCCTCAATTGGGACACGTGAAACACATTATGCAATTTTGACAGATGAGTCGGCAATGCTAATCGGTATTCCACAAGACCGACCCTTTCCAATATCTCATAGGGTCCAATGTACTGGGGACTTAATTTCCCACTCTTCAAGGCTCATCCGACCCCTTTATTCGGCGAAACCCTCAAGAACACTTTATCGCCGACTAAAAATTCAAGCGGCTTAGTCCGCCTATCATGGTAGCTTTTCTGTCGGTCCTGAGATGCCTTCATCTTTTCCCTGATTACTTGAATCTGTTCAGAAGTCTGCTTCACAATTTTCGGTCCCAACAATAGACTCTCACCTTTTTCCGACCAACAGAGTGGGGTTTGACATTTCCGACCGTACAATACTTCATATGGTGCCATGCCAATGCTGTTGTGGTGGCTGTTATTATATGTAAATTCGATCAGAGGGAGATATTGATCCCAACTACCACCGTGCTCCAACACACACGACCTCAGCAAGTCCTCCAAACTTTGTATTGTCCGCTCGGATTGCCCATCCGACTGGGGATGGTAGGCTGAACTCAATCGGAGTTTAGTGCCTAATTCCTGGTGTAAGCTTCCCCAAAACCGGGACGTGAATCTAGGATCCCTGTCCGCCACGATAGAAGTCGGCACACCATGCAGTCGGACAATTTCTCGAATATAAATCTGGGCTAACTTCTGTAAGGAATACCTCATGTTCATGGGTAAGAAATGTGCTGATTTCATTAATTGGTCCACAATGACCCAAATGGCATCATAACCCGCTCGGGTTTTAGGCAATCCCATTGCAAAGTCCATGGCAATTGAGTCCCATTTCCACACGGGGATTTCAAGAGGTTGCATTCCACCATACAGTTTCTGGTGCTTAACTTTTGACTTCTGGCAAATGATACACCGAGCCACATAGTCAACCACGTCTCTTTTCAATCCGGGCCACCAGAAGTGCATCCTCAAGTCATGGTACATCTTTGTAGTGCCCGGGTGGATGCTTAACAGGCTCTTGTGGGCTTCATCGAGCACCATCTTCCTCAATTCGCTAGCACCCGGCACATAAATCCTATCCTTCACCCGAAAAATTCCATCCGAGCCCTCGGTTAAGGACAGATCCTTGCCCTTAGCCTGAGTCTCTTTCATCTCAGCTAAGTAGGAATCCGACTTCTGCTCCTCATACACTAGCTTCAGGAATTCATTGGCAATCTTCAACATACCGAACATTACCTTCCGAGACGAAGAGACATCTGTATGTAAGTTCATGTCTCGGAATTGCTCAAGTAATTCCATTTCCTTCACCATCATTGTTGCCACATGAATCGACTTATGACTCAAGGCGTCGGCCACAACGTTCGCCTTACCCGGATGATACTTCAACTCGAAGTCGTAGTCTTTTAAGAACTCCGTCCACCTCCTTTGCCTCATGTTCAGCTCTTTCTGATCGAATAAATATTTAAGGCTTTTGTGGTCACTGTAAACCTCGAATTTGGAGCCATACAAGTAATGTCTCCATATTTTCAACGCGAAGACTACAGCTGCCAGCTCTAAGTCATGAGTTTGATAGTGCTGCTCGTGTGGCCTCAATTGAAGAGAGGCATAAGCTATCACTCGGTTCTTCTGCATCAGTACACATCCGAGACCGAGTCCCAACGCATCACAGTAGACCATGAAGCTTTCTTGCAAATTTGGCAGTGCCAACACTGGAGTTGTTATTAACTTAGTCTTTAGCTCTTGAAAACTTTTCTCACACTCGGAAATCCACACGAAAGGGACATTCTTCCGAGTCAACTTGGTTAGGGGCAGAGCAAGCTTAGAGAACCCCTCTATAAACCTTCTATAATAACTGGCCAGACCCATGAAACTTCTAATCTCCGAGACCGACTTAGGCCTCTCCCATGCCATTACAGCTTCCACCTTGGAAGGATCTACCGAGACACCTTCCTCGGAAATTACATGTCCAAGAAAATGGATCCTATCCATCCAGAACTCACACTTCGAAAATTTTGCAAACAATTATTTCTCTTTCAATATTTGGAGTACCGATCGGAGATGTTCCTCATGCTCCTCAGGGGTCTTAGAATAAACCAAGATATCATCAGTAAAAACGACCACGAATCGGTCCAAGTATGGGTGGAAAATGCTGTTCATGTAATTCATGAATACAGCAGGGGCGTTTGTCACGCCGAATGGCATTACTACATATTCGTAATGACCATACCGAGTCCTAAACGCTGTCTTAGGAATATCCGAGTCCTTCACCCGGATCTGGTGGTATTCCGACCGTAAATCGATTTTTGAGAAGACCGACGCACCCCTCAACTGATCAATCAGATCATCAACCCTCGGTAATGGGTACCGATTCTTTATAGTAAGCTTGTTCAGCTGTCAGTAGTCAATACATAGTCTCATGCTGCTGTCTTTCTTTTTGATGAGTAATACCGGTGCGCCCCACGGTGACACACTCGGTCGGATAAACTGTTTACCGAGTAACTCATCAACCTGCTTCTTCAACTCAGCTAATTCAGTCAGAGACATCCTATAAGGAGCACTGGAAACTGGCTCGGCTCCAGGGATTAAGTCAATAGAGAATTCAACTTCACTATTTGGAGGGACACCCGGCACATCATCCAGAAACACCTCAAGAAAATCATAAACAATCGGAATATCATGCACTCGGATTCTACTCTCACCCTCGGTCAAACAAAGCATCACAAATAACTGGGCTATACCTTGCACTGTGTAATCATTATCGTTCTGCCTCGGAAAAATCACCCTTCGGTTTTGGCAATCCACCAGCACCTTATTGGCTGAAAGCCAATCCATGCCAAGTACGATATCGAGGTCTTTCAGAGGCACACACACTAAATCGAAGGTAAAACTCCGATCGCCCAACGTAAAGGTTACATCTTTGCACATCATTGATGTCAACACTTTAACGCCGGTCAGATTGGCTACCTCCAAAGTCCGATTCATATACACGGTTGGCAACCTCAAACGTCTCACACAATCATCAGCTATAAAGGAGTGGGTAGCTCCAGAATCAAAAACTACATCAAGAGTATAACTACCGAGTGAGCACTTACTTTGCACCAAGTCGTTAGCTTATGCAGCTTGCTTGGCATTGATCGCATAAACTCGTCCAGCAGCTGGTTGCTCAACATTTCTCTCTCGGTTATTTGGGGCAAACATCATATTACCCCGAGCTCCATTGCCTCTGCCACCATTCCCTCGGCCGCCATTTCTGCGACCTCTTCCGCGGTAACCTCCACGTTGTACGTTTGCATTGGCTTGCTGCAGCTGAGGGCAGTCGGGGCGTACGTGCCCTTTTTCATTACAATGGAAGCATACAACATCTCTTCCAACATCACACTCTCGGGCAAAGTGATCCCCACCATATCTAAAGCACTTACCATTCCCAGGACGATCTCCAAAACGTCCACCACGATTTCCCCGTCCTCGATATTTAGAGGAGGATCCGCCTCTTCCAACATTTCCCGGCTTCTTGAAGCAAGGCTGTTGTGGCTTCAAGGATGTATCGGTCCTACTGCTCTGTCCCGGGTGGACATTCTCATCTTCCTCAAAAATTCTACACTTGTTCACCAACATTGGGAAATTCTGAATCTCCTGGTGTCTAAAGGCTCTCTTAATCTTGGGCCTCAATCCGCTTTTAAACTTAATGCACTTGGAACCCTCGGTTCCAGGTTATTGAAATGGAGGATAGAACAGGCACAGTGCTTCAAATTTTGCAGCGTATTCCTCGACAGTCATGGAACCCTGCTTTAGTTCCATGAATTCTAACTCTTTTCGACTCCTCACCGTGTCAGGAAAGTATTTCTCCAGAAAACGTGTTTTAAAATTCTCCCAGATTAACTAGGTACCTGCATCAGTCAATCGGGCCTTGGTGATCTTCCACCAACACTCGGCTTTAGCTCACAACATATATACAGCATAGTCCACTTTCTGGGCCTCGGTACATTGAAGGCCACCAAAGATCCTTTCTAATTCCTGAATCCATGCATAAGCCGATTCGGGATTGAATCCTCCTTCAAACTCACTCGGCTTCCTCTTCAGGAAGCGGTCCAACCCTTGGTCATCATCAGTTCGAGGCTGGCCCTGCCTCTCAAATATGTTAGCAAAACGCTGGAATGCCGTGGCTATGGCTTCCATGCTCTGACGATTTGCCATGACTTATCCTGAAATCAATACCCCTTTCAAGGATAAGTTTACAGAATTACTCACTACCGATCAGACTTCAACCCAACATTCAACAATTATAACACATTATTATACAATCCTTAAGTATCATATAATTAATCGGACCAGGGTAGGAACAATTCTTCTACCCCCAAAACAACACCTCATAGGAATATGGCCACTCAAATTGTGCTTAAACATGGATCAAATCCATCCGATGCTGCAAATAATTATGACACTCGGTCATAATGCACACAACCGCTTACTAAGAGTAAGCATACCTTGGCCTTGGACCTTTTAAGTCCGCTCTGATACCAAAATGAAACATCCTAACAAAATTAAATAAAATCCGAAACGAGGGAAAAATTTTCCCAAAAATTCTGAATGGCTAACAGGGGAAGTCGGGACAAGAATCCGACCAAGAAAGAAAGAAGGAACCGGGTCAGGGTGCCCCTACGTTAGCAAGGCCCAATACCGATTAAATGTTAGCCAGCGGAAGAACGCCTAAGCGAACCATGATCGCTGGAGCAAAACCTTACTCGCCCAAGCGAACAAGGCACTCGGATAATTCGACCACTCGGAAATCTAAACTCAAGTCCACTCGGTATCCTCATCACTCGGAATCGGAGCCTAAGTTCACTCGGCAACTTTATCACTCAGAATCTGAACCTAAGTTCACTCAGAATTATTCCCTCGGCCATTACACTCGGAAACTATAAGTTTTCCTCACTTAAAATATTTTCCACAGTCTCGTACCACTCAAAAATGTTTCACATATTTTTCACTCGGCATATTTGATCTCTCTTTCCTTGAGAACTCTACAAAGTCAAGTCTCGCTTAAGGATTTCATAGCTTCGTTCACTCAGAAATACTCTAGCTCCTTTCCACTCGGGGAATTTCTAATAAGTTCTTACTCGGAAGTTTGTAAGTCAGTTCCCACTCGGAATTACATGACTTCACTCACTCAGAATATCATGGCCTTATCCACATTTCTCACATAACACCCTTCGATTGATCCTCCTAGGGAAATAGTTCTTTAATGAGCATAATTCACTCGGAATTAGCCCAACCCTTCATGATTCGGAAGAGGGTCTCTAATCTCACTTCACTCGGATTTACCTTAGCTCTCCCTTACTCAGAATCACGCAAGCATTATTCATTTAGTAGAGTATAGATATACACAACTTAGATATTCATCCACATCATTACCCACTGGACAAGATAAAAACACATAGCATTATATATATATATATATATATTGAAATATGTTTAGTTCTACTCTCAATACCGAGAGAGTCCAAATGCTTCACATTAAAGTAAAATGTTAAACTAAGAGCCGGCCAAGGCTATACAAAAACCATCTATACATTATATGTATATACATATGTACACTTCCATTGTACAATGCACTTCCCAGCAATCGGTGCTCTCCCATCATTCCACATTCCGAGCAACATCCACTGAAATATGGCCACAGTAGGGGTGAGCTTATACATATAAAATGACAGTAATGACTCAGAAAATCCTCTAGTTTTCACTACATAGCATTATCTCATCAATCAATCTATCACATGCACTGTCATTTGATATATCCACATACGGTATCATTCAATCGGAATTTATTCAAATAATACAGCCATATTAATCAGTAACACACAACCATATTGCTCATATTGATATTCCCCATACATACGCATATAACCACATTGAGCTCATTAACAGTATAAGTGTCCACACACATTAATTTCAGTCGGATCCGATCAATTTTATTAAGTTTTATGTTGTAACATAGGCTCCAAGCCTTTTTCTCAGCTCCAAGCTGATCCGGCCATTTTACTGGTGCCAAACCGTTTGCCCTCACACGTAACACAATCGCTCCAAGCGACAACGGGAGTGTTACGGGCAGTCCAACTCGGTAAGCTTGCCTTGAGTCCAACCCAAGGTCTTTAAGCGTCCAACGCTTAGTGCACTCGGCACTGCCCCGAGTCCAACCCGAGGACTTTCCCCAAGCATCTAACGCTAGTACACGAGTGTTTCACTCGGTATTGCCTTGGGTCCAACCCAAGGTCTTTCATTATTCTTCCATACATATTCATTAGCACAACAGTGGCATTTCACTCGGTAAAACCATATATCACATGCATCTCATGTATTCACACTTTCAAATATAAAAATCTACACAGGAATCAACCAACAGTCCCACAATATACACTCGGCATTAGCAACATCAATAACATATACCACATGCTGTTAAGTGTTTAACCACACACAGGACTCAGCATAACAACCTCTTAACGCATGCACTCGGCTAATACAGATCCAGTACATTTTCATGCATTATCATGTTTATTAACACACATCTCATGGACGGAAAAAGGATATAACCTTACTTGACTCAGCTAACACACACACACACCCAGTATTCGAAAGTTATCATCATATGACTCACTCAATCAACATATTCACAACCATAAACACAAGAGACAGCACTTTCACCCGAGATCCATCCATAACTATGCATTTGAGATGTAAAGCGCCCCCTACCTTCTGAAAAGACGCAAGAAACTCCTTTGTTTTCAGCGTTGACCCGTGCTCTTCTTTTCAATGCTGATTCCGTTGCTCCTTCGCTTCCACAATCACTCTCTCCTGCTCAGTAAGTGTCGAACCCAGTCGAACACCACCCACAGCTTGGAGAAACTGGGAGCTGCTTCTCCTCCGAACGATCGCTCCTTACCAACAGTGGGGAACTTCGAGTCCTCCACAACACCACAGTCGTAACTGACGAAGAAGAAGAAGAAGAACGAAGAAGAAGGAGAAGAAGAATTGCAGAGGAAGAGGAAAAGTCTCATGGGGATTTTGAGAGAATGGAGAAGTGGTTCCTCTTCAGCACACGAGCCAAGAGAAAAGCAGAGAGTGAGCGGGTGGGAGAACGTGCAAATGGCAGCAAGTCCACTCCATTATCATATGTCACAATCAATCAATCACAATCAATGGTCAAGCTTAACTTATAATTAATCTCAATTAACAATTAATCCTAATTTGTAATTAATCTTAATTTTAATCTGGTCATTAATTTAATTAGGATGTTACACAATACATGGGCGGCTTTGTGACTTACACACCAAGTCACAGGGGAACATAACATTTGTTCGTGCACCGAGCCACCTTCCTACTGGGTCGGCCGAGGGAACTCCCCTAACGTTCCAACATCAGCGGCTATGTAGTATGCCATGGATGTAAATGCCAATCATATGCATTTCTCACGTTATGCATCCTATCCATGCCACTCATCAATCATCATCATCATCATCATCATCACCAATATCACCACAAGGCTTTTAGTGGATTTATTATTGTTGGTTGTTATCATTAGTTTAAATTTTTATATGGCATTGTAACACCCTAATTTAAACAAATCATAGACGAGAAAAACAGAGAAATTCTTTTTTTCAATTAAACTAGAATGCCACCGTATAAAAATGAGAGGAGAAGAAGAACGAGAGAATAAAAGAATTTCAAGGAACTAACAGCGGGAGAAGGGGAAATCGCATAGGCAGGTCACATAGTAATGCGCACGCGCTCAAGCGTAAGCTTCACTCGGTATTCGCTCATTTCACTCGGTAATTCCGCACTCGGGTTTCATCGCCTGTTTCACTCAGACTTGGCCCTTACGCCTACTAGTCCCAATCGGAAAATGCACTCATTCTACAATTTCATCAATCAGAACACATACACGAACAATACAGAAATGGTCCCCACTAACACTCATTCAGGATCTATGGGGCTCCTCACTCAGAGTAACCTTCACGTCCTTATGTCACTCGGGGTATTTTACTTAGTTTTCACTCGGTGACCATAATCTTCCGACTCTAAACATTCTACTAGGCTAAGACTCACTTGGATTCTTTTGTCACTAACAGCTTACTACAGCGGGGGTCCCCAAGAGTCTAAGGGGTCACTCTCCAGTTGGAAGAATCATCACTCGGCAAATTCTCACTCGGGGTTCATTGATTATCCTACGCTCGGAGAAATCCTTGTAATAACCACTCGGAACGTGTATTTAGGCTCTCAACTTTGATCCTAATAATTCGTGGTTAGGGGTAGTCTTCTATGTCAACTCTTACTCGAAGCTATCTGATTTCACTCACTCAGAACGTCTGAACCTTCCCCACTCGGTGACAGCGTCACAAACTCACCCTCTAGACCCTAAATTAGCTTCCTTCATGTTAAATTATGTCATTTCCTACACATTCGGGAATGTGAACACATATATATAAAGATTACCCAGGCATTTCACAGCATAAAATAGACATGCAGCATGGCATAACATAGGCATATATATATATATAGGAGTGCATGTCACGGATCTACAACCACATTGTTATGTCCCCATTCTAAGGGAATCAATTCAGTATAAGAGACTAACAGCAAAACACGAGCCGGCCAAGGCTTAACCCAAAACACTATATACAGCATATGTACAGTCATAAAATTTCCATAGTGCATCAGCACTTCACCTGACATTTCGGCTCCTCTTCCAATCCTCATCACGAGAGATGTTCACTGAAAAAAATTGCCACAATAGGGGTGAGCATCTTAAATTTTAAATGATAGATACTTGCTCAGGTTGTTTCATATTTATACAACTATATATATAGGCACACACAATCACACGTGGCAATAATTAAGGTCAGAGTATAACTAATCAACCAGGACGCACGCACAAGACCCTTACCGATTGGGATCCTCCAATTGTCACTCGACCCCTTACACACACCAACTCAATAATATTAACATACAACAATCAGTGGCATGATATTAAGGTCCATGAATCAGAATGAATCTCTTGAATATTTAACAGTCAGGATCCATTATTCTCACTCGGCTATATATATACATAACTCTCCAATAATATAACATACATTCATAAGACAGGTTTCAATTAGCATCAATAGCATATGCACACGGATATATATATATATATATACATTCCTCATCTCATGCATAATCAATTCCAGCGATATCAGCAGTTAATGTACACAGATTATTCACTCGGTTCCGCGTTCGTGTGTAATTGGTTCTGACGTTGCAACGTAGGCTCTTAGCCTTTTATACATAGCTCTCAACTATCATTTCAGCTCCCAGCTGCTTGGCCGTTTTACAGGTACCCAACCGTTTGCCCACAGGTGACACCAGCGCTCTCAGCACCAACGGAGGTGTTCTCAGGCAGCCCGAGTCCCACTCAAGGGCTACCTTGAGTCCCACTCAAGGATTTTGCAGTGTCCCACGCTGAATAACCGATGGTAGTGTCCAATACTACATGCTCTCAGCACAAACGCATTCCATGCGCCACACGCGGATTCAGCACACAACATTTAATTCATGCACACATCCTCTTATTCAATCACACATATTCCACATGCAGTCGGTAATACATATTCTCAGGACTCCGCATGTTAATTTAACACACACAACTCTCATGCAATCATCATCATTGTTCCATTAACAACATATGAGTCCAATGTAATCGGTATCAATCAATATCAAGCTTCCATGAACATTTTCATGAACTCAAGTATAACATGCACTCGGTTTACAGCAGTATCAGATCTTAAACAACGCATGCATCTATCTGAAGATCAACAAGTTCACACAAGCATCCCAATCAATTCAGCACAACATGCAATCAGTATATGCCAGTGTCGGTACTTAATCAACGTATGCATTTCTATGAACATGAACAGATTCAATAAAGCATTCTTCAACAACACAACACAACATGCAATCGGGTTCCATGGTAACGAGACTCAACAGCGCATGCATTTTTAAGAACGATGCTAACATGCAACACTCACTCTTAAATAACTTGCATTCGAATACTCTACATGCAAACATACCGCACAACAGAATACAATACCACAGTTATCAATGTCTCCAAACCCGTTCGTAACCCATGCATTTAACATGTAAGGTACTCCCCTACCAACTACGAGACTCCGAGAGACTTTTCTGCTTGGGTGTTGGTTCCTTTCCTCGCTGCTTCACTCAGTGCTTCCGCTCGCTTAGCCTTTACTTGAATGCTAGCCACGAATGGTGCAGGGCTGTTTCTGCTTCTACTTCGACGCTCTTCTTCTACTCGTGTGAGGGAGCTCTGACTCCTCTGCAACACCGTCACTCGTCTTCTGGAACAGGGGATGAAATAGAGAGCAGAAAAGGAGAAGAGAAGAAGAAGAAGGAACTCGCAGGGAACTCTGAAGAACGAATGGCGAGGAGAACCATCGTCTACTTAAAAACGCATGCATCAGGGAAGGAATGGTGGGGTGGGAAAACGTGAGGAGCAGTCTGCTCCGTCACCCAGTCCCATCAGCACCCACTAACGCTAATCACTTCACTCTTTTTAGTTAATTAAGTTAAGTGTAATTAGTGGATAGATTTAACTTGTCATTTTAAATGGCTTTTTATTTTTCCCGGTTACTTTTATTAAAATTGGGATGTTACAGTTCTCCCCCACTCGAAAAGAATTTCGTCCCCGAAATTCAGTCGGTAATTCACGCGAAATTCAGTCAGCTACTCACCTAAGTAAACAACTCGGGGTACTGCTGTCTCATGGCATCCTCGCGTTCCCAGGTACAAGAGGTAGTCTTGCCTTGCTGCCACTCCACTTTAACCAGCCCTACATTTTTGTTCCTCAAGCGCTTTACCGATCGATCTACGATTCCAATCGGTGTAGTCACAGTGGTCAGGTCTTCTTTGATTTCTACTTCATCATCCGGCATTGTGTGGCTAGGGTCATGTAGATACTTCCTTAGTTGAGACACGTGAAACACATTGTGTAATCGGGATAAGTGGGTTGGTAATGCTATTCGGTATGCCATGGTGCCGACTCGTTCCAACACTTCATAAGGTCCAATGTATCGAGGGCTTAACTTTCCACCTTTCAAGGCTCGTCCGACTCCTTTACTCAGAGAAGTCCTTAAAAACACTCTGTCTCCGACTGAAAATTCCAATGGTTTGGTGCATTTGTCATGGTAGCTCTTTTGCCTGTCTTGAGACACCTTCATCCTTTCCTGTATTACTCGGATCTGCTCTGTGGTTTGCTTCATAATGTCTGGTCTCAATAGCAGACTTTCACCCGTTTCCGACCAGCAAAGTGGGGTTCGGCATCTCCATCCATACAGTGCTTCATAGGGTGCCATGCCAATGCTGCTATGATGGCTGTTATTGTACGTAAACTCAATCAAGGGGAGATACTGCTCCCAATCTCCACCGTGCTCTAACACACACGCTCTTAGTAAGTCTTCTAAACTTTGAATCGTCCGCTCGGATTGTCCATCCGATTGGGGGTGGTAGACAGAACTAAGCCAAAGCTTCGTGCCCATTTCCTGGTGTAGGTTGTTCCAAAGCCGAGACGTGAACCTAGGATCCCTATCTGACACGATAGAAGAGGGTATACCATGTAGTCAGACAATCTCTTGAATGTAAATCCGAGCCAACTTATGCAACGGGTACTTCATGTTTATAGGTAGGAAGTGTGTACTCTTCGTTAGTCGGTCAATAATGACCCAAATTGCGTCGTGTCCCGCTCGGTTCCTTGGTAATCCCATGACAAAATCCATGGCAATTGAGTCCCATTTCCACACGGGAATCTCCAGGGGCTGCATTGCACCGTACGGCTTTTAGTGCTCCACTTTTGATTTCTGACAAGTATTACACCGAGTCACGTATTCTGCCACATCCCTCTTTAGTCCGGGCCACCAGAACTGTTTCCTCAGGTCGTGGTACATCTTCGTGGTACCTGGGTAGATACTGAGTAGGCTTTTGTGGGCTCCATCAAGCACCATTCTCCTTAACTCTCCTTCACTCGGTATGCATATCCTATTTTTCACTCGAAAAATCCCGTCTGATCCCTCAGCCAAGGACAAGTTCTTTCCTCTAGCCTGAGTTTCCTTCATCTTAGCCAAGTAGGAGTCTGACTGCTACTGCTCGTATACAGATTTTAGGAATTCATTGGAAATCTTCAGCGTGCCGATCATCATCTTCCGAGAAGAGGGGGTGACAACGTGTAAGTTCATGTCTCTAAACTATTCCAATAACTCCACCTCCTTCACCATCATCACCGCTGCATGAAGGGATTTCCGACTCAACACGTCGGCAACAACGTTTGCCTTACCTGGATGGTACTTCAGCTCGAAATCGTAGTCCTTTAAAAATTCCATCCATCTCCTCTGCCTCATATTCAGCTCCTTTTGGTCGAATAGGTATTTGAGGCTCTTGTGATCACTGTATACTTCGAATCTGGACCCGTACAAGTAATGCCTCCAGATTTTCAATGCGAAAACCACTACTGCCAGCTCCAAGTCATGGGTAGGGTAATGCTGCTCATGAGGTCTCAGTTGCCGAGAGGCATACGCTATCACTCGGTCTCTCTGCATGAGTACACATCCTAATCCGAGTCCTGATGCATCGCAGTAAACCACGAAACTCTGTTGCAAGTCAGGTAATGCCAACACTGGTGTAGTCGTTAACTTGTTCTTCAGCTCTCGAAAGCTGCTCTCGCACTCGAGACTCCATACGAAGGGAATGTTTTTCCGAGTCAATTTAGTTAGTGGTGAAGCCAACTTAGAAAAACCTTCAATGAACCTCCTGTAGTATCCGGCCAAGCCCATAAAGCTCCTTATCTCTGAGACCGACCTAGGTCTCTCCCATGCCATTACGGCTGCCACCTTTGAAGGGTCCACCAAGACACCTTCCTTGGAAATCACATGTCCGAGGAAATGGATTTCATCCATCCAGAAGTCGCATTTCGAAAGCTTTGCAAATAACTGCTTCTCCTTCAACACTTGAAGTACCGCTCAGAGATGTCCTTCATGCTCCTCGGAATTCTTAGAATAGACTAGAATGTCATCAATGAAAACAACTACGAACCGGTCTAAGTAGGAGTGGAATATGCTGTTCATGTAATTCATGAAGACAGCAGGGGCGTTTATCACACCGAACGGCATCACTACATACTCGTAGTGACCATACCGAGTCCTGAAGGCAGTCTTTGGAATATCCGACTCCTTCACTCGGATTTGGTGGTATCCCGATCGCAGGTCGATTTTTGAGAAAATTGAGGCTCCACGTATTTGGTTAATGAGGTCATCAATTCTGGGCAGCGGGTACCGATTCTTAATCGTGAGTTTATTTAGCTGTCGGTAGTCTATACAAAGCCTCATGCTGCCATCCTTCTTCTTAACGAGTAGTACAGGTACACCCCAAGGCGATACACTCGGCCTAATGAATTGTTTTCTGAGTAATTCGTCCACTTGCTTCTTCAGCTCAGCCAGTTCAGTTGGGGACATCCTATAGGGTGCACTGGAGACTGGCTCGGCTCCAGGGATTAGGTCTATAGAGAATTTGACTTCTCTATTGGGAGGGATACTCGGTACGTCATCAGGAAATACCTCTGGAAATTCACAGACAGTTGGGATTTCATTCACTCGGGTTTTACTCTCACCCTGGGTTAGATAGAGCATCATAAACAGTTGGGTTATACCTTGTGCTGGGTCGTCCTCATTATGCTGCCTCGGGAAGATTATCCTTCGGCTTCTGCAATCCACTAACACCTCGTTGGCTGAAAGCCAATCTATTCCAAGCACAATATCGAGGTCCTTTAAAGGTATGCACACCAAATCGAAAGTGAAACTCCGATCACACAACACAAATGTCACAT
Source organism: Clitoria ternatea (assembly GCA_037962975.1). NCBI lineage: Eukaryota > Viridiplantae > Streptophyta > Magnoliopsida > Fabales > Fabaceae > Clitoria > Clitoria ternatea. The sequence goes on from CM075671.1 coordinate 179,367,813, forward strand.
CCTTACATATTGACGATGTCAACACTGTAGGGCCAGTCGGATTGGCTACTTCCAAAGTCCGATCCATAAATATAGTCGGTAACTTTAAACGCTTTACACACTCATCAGCTATAAAAGAATGGGTGGCTCCCGAATCGAAAACAACATTAAGTGTATGTCTATCGAGTGAGCACTTACATTGTACCAGGTCATTTGCTTGCGCAGCACCCTCTGCTTTGATGGCATAGACCCTCCCCATTGCTGGTTGGTCGGCATGGTTACTTGAAGCAAGTATTATGTTCCCCTTAGCTCTGTTGCCTCTGCCACCCGGTTGTTGGTTATCATGCACTCGGCTTCTCCCTTGGGAACCTCCCGGACGTACGCTGGGGCTTGCTTGACGGAGTTGGGGGCAATTGGGGCGAATATGTCCTCTTTTATTACAATGGAAGCACACCATTTCACCACTGCTGTTGCAGTCTCGGGCATAGTGGCTTCCTCCACACTTGAAACATTTACCGTCTCCTACCACTGGTCATCTTTCAGACTGATTCCGTCCTCCAAATCTGGAAAAAGACTTGTTTCTACCAATGTTGCTTGCCCTTTTGAAGCGGGATTACTGGGGCCTCAAAGAATAGTTAGCTCTGCTGCTCTGGCCCGAATGGGCCTTGTCATCCTCCTCAAATATCCTACACTTGTTCACTAATGCAGGAAAACTCCGTATCTCTTGGTATCTACAAGCCCTCTTAATATCGGATCTTAGCCCATTCTCAAACTTAAGGCACTTGGAACTTTCCGTCCCGGGCAGTTGGAAAGGTGGGTAGAATAGGCACAACTCCTTGAATCTGGTCGCATACTCTTCCACAGTCATGGGGCCTTGTTTCAACTCCATAAACTCTAACTCCTTCCGACTCCTTACTGTATCGGGGAAGTACTTCTCCAAGAAGCATGTTTTGAAATCGTTCCATGTCAGCTGGGCATCATCATCAGGGAATCGGTTTCTGGCGATCTTCCACCAGTTTTCCGCCTCATCTCGCAGCATGTACACTGCACACTCCACCTTCTGGTCCTCGGTATAGCGAAGACCCCCAAAAATCCTTTCCAGCTCCTGAGTCCACTTAAACGCTGCCTCAGGATTCCTTCCTCCTAGAAATTCACTCGGCTTCCTCTTCAGGAAGCGGTCCAGCACTTGGCCCTCCTCAGCTCGAGGCTGGCCCTGCCTTTCAAACACATCCGCAAAGCGTTGGAATGTTGTGGCTATAGCCTCCATGCTTTGATGATTTGTCATCCCTTATCCTGAAATTAACATCCAAGGATAAGTACACTGAGCCACTTATTACCAATCGGATTTCAGCCTAATGTTTTAGTATCTTAACTTATCATTCCATTCCTATATGTTATACGATCAATCGGCCCAGGAGGGAACAACCTCCTATCCACAAGTCAATATCAATTAGGTTCAACTAACATTACAATCAGGATGACCACTCGGTCAGAAGCATACAACCAATTACACTCGGTAAGCAAACCTTGGCCTTGGACCTTTCGGTCTGCTCTGATACCAAAATGTAACACCCTAATTTAAACAAATCATAGACGAGAAAAACAGAGAAATTTTTTTTTTTCCAATTAAACTAGAATGCCACCGTATAAGAATGAGAGGAGAAGAAGAACGAGAGAACAAAAGAATTTCAGGGAACTAACAGCGGGAGAAGGGGAAATCGCATAGGCAGGTCACATAGTAACGCGCACGCGCTCAAGCGAAAGCTTCACTCGGTATTCGCTCATTTCACTCGGTAATTCCGCACTCGGGTTTCATCGCCTGTTTCACTCAGACTTGGCCCTTACGCCTACTAGTCCCAATCGGAAAATGCACTCATTCTACAATTTCATCAATCAGAACACATACACAAACAATACAGAAATGGTCCCCACTAACACTCATTCAGGATCTATGGGGCTCCTCACTCAGAGTAACCTTCACGTCCTTATGTCACTCGGGGTATTTTACTTAGTTTTCACTCGGTGACCATAATCTTTCGACTCTAAACATTCTACTAGGCTAAGACTCACTTGGATTCTTTTGTCACTAACAGCTTACTACAGCGGGGGTCCCCAAGAGTCTAAGGGGTCACTCTCCAGTCGGAAGAATCATCACTCGGTAAATTCTCACTCGGGGTTCGTTGATTATCCTACGCTCGGAGAAATCCTTGTAATAACCACTCAGAACGTGTATTTAGGCTCTCAACTTTGATCCTAATAATTCGTGGTTAGGGGTAGTCTTCTATGTCAACTCTTACTCGAAGCTATCTGATTTCACTCACTCAGAACGTCTGAACCTTCCCCACTCGGTGACAGCGTCACAAACTCACCCCCCAGACCCTAAATTAGCTTCCTTCATGTTAAATTATGTCATTTCCTACACATTCGGGAATGTGAACACATATATATAAAGATTACCCAGGCATTTCCCAGCATAAAATAGAAATGCAGCATGGCATAACATAGGCATATATATATATAGGAGTGCATGTCACGGATCTACAACCACATTGTTATGTTCCCATTCTAAGGGAATCAATTCAGTATAAGAGACTAACAGCAAAACACGAGCCGGCCAAGGCTTAACCCAAAACACTATATACAGCATATGTACAGTCATAAAATTTCCATAGTGCATCAGCACTTCACCCGACATTTCGGCTCCTCTTCCAATCCTCATCACGAGAGATGTTCACTGAAAAAAATTGCCACAATAGGGGTGAGCATCTTAAATTTTAAATGATAGATACTTGCTCAGGTTGTTTCACATTTATACAACTATATATATAGGCACACACAATCACACGTGGTAATAATTAAGGTCAGAGTATAACTAATCAACCAGGACACACGCACAAGACCCTTACCGATTGGGATCCTCCAATTGTCACTCGACCCCTTACACACACCAACTCAATAATATTAACATACAACAATCAGTGGCATGATATTAAGGTCCATGAATCAGAATGAATCTCTTGAATATTTAACAGTCAGGATCCATGATTCTCACTCGGCTATATATATACATAACTCTCTAATAATATTACATACATTCATAAGACAGGTTTCAATTAGCATCAATAGCAAATGCACACGGATATATATATATATACATTCCTCATCTCATGCATAATCAATTCCAGCGATATCAGCAGTTAATGTACACAGATTATTCACTCGGTTCCGCGTTCATGTGTAATCGGTTCTGACGTTGCAACGTAGGCTCTCAGCCTTTTATACATAGCTCTCAGCTATCATTTCAGCTCTCAGCTGCTTGGCCGTTTTACAGGTACCCAACTGTTTGCCCACAGGTGACACCAGCGCTCTCAGCGCCAACGGAGGTGTTCACAGGCAGCCTGAGTCCCACTCAAGGGCTACCTTGAGTCCCACTCAAGGATTTTGCAGCGTCCCACGCTGGATAACCGATGGTAGTGTCCAACACTACGTGCTCTCAGCACAAACGCATTCCATGCGCCACACGCGGATTCAGCACACAACATTTAATTCATGCACACATCCTCTTATTCAATCATACATATTCCACATGCAGTCGGTAATACATATTCTCAGGACTCCGCATGTTAATTTAACACATACAACTCTCATGCAATCATCATCATCGTTCCATTAACAACATATGAGTCCAATGCAATCGGTATCAATCAATATCAAGCTTCCATGAACATTTTCATCAACTCAAGTATAACATGCACTCGGTTTACAGCAGTATCAGATCTTAAACAACGCATGCATCTATCTAAAGATCAACAAGTTCACACAAGCATCCCAATCAACTCAGCACAACATGCAATCAGTATATGCCAGTGTCGGTACTTAATCAACGTATGCATTTCTATGAACATGAACAGATTCAATAAAGCATTCTTCAATAACACAACACAACATGCAATCGGGTTCCATGGTAACGAGACTCAACAGCGCATGCATTTTTAAGAACGATGCTAACATGCAACACTCACTCTCAAATAACCTGCATTCGAATACTCTACATGCAAACATACCGCACAACAGAATACAATACCACAGTTATCAATGTCTCCAAACCCGTTCGTAACCCATGCATTTAACATGTAAGGTACTCCCCCTACCAACTACGAGACTCCGAGAGACTTTTCTGCTTGGGTGTTGGTTCCTTTCCTCGCTGCTTCACTCAGTGCTTCCGCTCGCTTAGCCTTTACTTGAATGCTAGCCATGAATGGTGCAGGGCTGTTTCTGCTTCTGCTTTGATGCTCTTCTTCTACTCGTGTGAGGGAGCTCTGACTCCTCTGCAACACCGTCACTCGTCTTCTGGAACAGGGGATGAAATAGAGAGCAGAGAAGGAGAAGAGAAGAAGAAGAAGGAACTCGCAGGGAACTCTGAAGAACGAATGGCGAGGAGAACCATCGTCTACTTAAAAGCGCATGCATGAGGGAAGGAATGGTGGGGTGGGAAAACGTGAGGAGCAGTCTGCTCACGTCACCCAGTCCCATCAGCACCCACTAACGCTAATCACTTCACTCTTTTTAGTTAATTAAGTTAAGTGTAATTAGTGGACAGATTTAACTTGTCATTTTAAATGGCTTTTTATTTTGCCCGGTTACTTTTATTAAAATTGGGATGTTACAGGCATGCTCAACAATTCTCATAAACATAATTCAATTCCATCATCAAGCACAACAACATCAATCTTTCACCATCAATCAAGGTATGCTAATGATTCACACCCATTCTCAATCAAACATCACTTATAATCATTTCACAGTTATGGTGGACATAAGTATAACATTATATTCAAGGCACCACATTGTCAAACAATTCACACCACCATATAGTACACCACAAATATTCTAAATGCATCAATGCATATTGCCAAGACACATCACCAACATCATACATAACATCACAATTCTTCATATCATTATAAGCAAGGCACATGCATATTGTCACATATGACAATCAAATACTATTCAACTCATGCATTTAGAACATAAAGACTTCTCTCCTACCTCAAGAGAAGAATTCCAATTGATACGATGTACTCGTCTCGTCATTCGGAATGGATCCTACATTAACATAAATGTAAAATCCCAATCAATCAACTATTCAAGACACAAATTCAACTCTAATTAGCCATAATCATATCTACAATTTCATAACATGTATAAGACATGGTATAGACATTATTTTCTTCATTTATTAGGCTTCGAGAATTCCTTCCCATTAAGCCTCATTCATTATGTTTAAGGCTACAAAACAAACTTTAAACCCCCAATGTGAACCTGGTCGATCCGCAAGTGAAAAGCATTCAATTCAAAAAAATAATAATAATAAAATTTCAAAAAAAAAGAAAAAAGAAAAATAAAAAATATAATAAAAAAATTCAAAAAAAAACTGACTCGGAAATGATCATTTTCGAGTAAGATGACTCATAATGATCATTTCTGAGTAAGGGACAACCCGAGTGAGACGTAGCAGAGTGCTGTGTCTCCAAATAGAGAGTTTCCAAGTGGGCCTCAACTGTCAAGAAATTTTTAAATGAAGATTCCAATTAAAAACAAATCTGACTCAGAATGATGAAATCCGAGTAGAAAGACTCAGAAATGATCAAATCCGAGTGGATTGACTCAGAATGGAGCATTACCGAGTGTAATACTTCACTGTTGGAGGAAAATCCGAGTGGAATTACTCAGAATGGAGCAAATCCGAGTGGAATACTTCACTGTTGGAGGAGAATCCGAGTGGAAAGTTCCTTGTCAAAGCCATTCCGAGTGATAAATGGCTGACTCTGTTGGAGGTTCAATGCTGAAATGGAATAAGTCTCGGTTGGAGGTGATTCTGAGTGGAAGCCTTCCCGACTGCGTCCATTCCGAGTGAAAAAAGGGGACTGACGTTGAATATATGCTGTCCAAAGCTATTCTCTGAGTGAAAGGATTGCTGATTGAAGTGAATCCGAGTGAGAGTTTTCTTATTGCAAATAATCTGAGTGAAGAAATGCTGATTGAAACAAGTCTAAACTGTTTTTCTGGGCAAAAAGTTATTCCGAGTGAATGGATTCTGAGCAGAAGAAGCCACAGAATGAATAAACTGTTGAATAAGGAGGTCTCCGAGTGGTTTCATTTGGAGAAAATGGCATTCTCAAGCGGAACAAGGCATTTCCGAGTAGTCTTATCAAGCAATGAAAGATCCGACTGGGAATAAATCACACTCGGGCAGACTCTCAAGTTTCACACTAAGCCCGAGTGAGAAGTCTCCAAGGAAAGCACATCCGAGTGAGTTGGGTCAAAAAGATGCATTTCCGAGCAAAGCAAGGCTCGGACATGAGAATAAATTCAATCATCCAGATTCCAGACTCAGTTTCTGAGTGAAAATGAAGGCCATTCCGAGTGAGAAGCAAGAAGGCACTTCCGAGTGAATGTGTCCGAATGAATTTGTCCGAATGAATCCAAAGCAAAATCCGAGCAAGGATCCTCCGAGTAGTTCAATTCCAGAGACATATCCGAGTGAAGCAATTCTGAATAACAGAGATCCTGATTGAATGCTACTCAAAAAACAACTTCTGAGTGAATAATCTGCGAACTCAATCCCACACCGAGTGTCAGGGGTCGGATCCGACCTGTGGATTTTAGCTTTTACTCGGTCTTCTATATGAGAGCATTTATTCTTCTCGGATTGATTCCCACTCGGTCTTTTATATGAGCAGATTGATTCCACTCGGTCTTTCGTGTATGAACACCATAGACTCTATTCAGATTGACTCCCTGTGGGTGAATACCGAGTGAGTCATATTTCAGTCAGCACCGAGTGAGTGACACTTCAGTCAGTCAGCCCTCTTCAAACCAATTCCGTGTCATCCCTCCTCAAACCAATTCTGAGCCCTCATTTTCACCAATTCTGAGACACTTTTCACCAATTCCGAGTGACACTTTTCAATCAGCACCGAGTCCTCTTCAATCGGTTCTGAGTCAATTTTCACTCGGTCTGATTGATTGTTCCAATCAAAATTGCCTTGTTTGTCCGCTCAATCCAATTGCATACTTTTTCACTCGGATTCTCCTCACAGCGACCTAATAACGAGCAAAACTTCCACTCAGCCTTCCATAGGAGAGCTCCTACCAGAAGAATTCTCACTCGGAAAGGACTATTTTCACTCGGTTTTCTATTGGAAAACCTTCATTCCACTCAGAATTGACTCCAACTATGGATGAATACTGACTGAGAGGCTAATCCGAGTCATTTTCACTCGGAATTCTACCATGCTCTCTCAGATTTCCATCATTTTCTCTCGGATTTCAACCATGCTGACTTGGATTTCCACTATCCAAGTGGATCCTTGAATTATGGGAGGCGGCTCACTACCAGACGAAGAAAGAAAATGGTAAAGAATTCCCACCAGCCTCCTTTGTCAAGATCCAGGCTGTTTCCAACACACTGTCCAAGTTGATTCGCTAATTTCAAAGGGCGGCTGGTAACAAGACAAAGAAGAAATAATAAAAAATCCTCACTAATTGGCAGCCAGGCTATCTCGGGTCTGTTCAGGCAATCAACATGCTCCTGAAATGTTCTATAAATACTCCCAACGAAAGAGAAGAAGAGGATCCGGGAAGCTTTCATTTTAGAGAAAAGGAAAAAGAAAAAAGGGAGAACTCTGAAGCAAGTTTTTTTGATTGTCCGCTCACTCTCCTTTCAAACCAACAAACCTCCTTCACATAAACACCATACTGTATTCTCCCTCTCCACACTATCACATTATCACACCGTCCCCTTCACCATACTGCCCTCAATCCTCCACACCGTCCACCTCTCAACTGTCCCCCTCATTACTGTCCTCCCTCACTTGTCCTTCTCCTCTCCCATACAGCCCCCTTCACCTAAACACCGTCCCTTCCTCCTTACCCCTCACCGTACTATCTTCTCCCTCTCCACACCTCATAGCCCCCTTCCACCATCCCATTCCCTCTCACTCCACGCTCACCCCCTCTCTCACCGTACTCTCCCTTTCCTCTTTTCCTCTAAAACCGAACCACACACACACACCTCACAGCCCCTCCAAACCGACCTCGCCCAGCTCCCTCTCACTCAACCGTCCTCACTCCTCATCCCAACACCGTCCCATTTCCTCTCATTCAACACCGTCCCCCTCAAATCCTCACCCAACACCGTCCCTTTTTAAACACACCCTTCAGCCTCCTTATCCAACACCGTTCAGCTTCTCTCTCGTTACACCGACCAGCTCCCTCACTGCACCGGTCCCATTCTGCTCCTCATTTTTAATATTTGTATTTGTTTATTTTCTGTTAAATTAATTATTGTTTGGTGACTATGTTTCCTTTTCAATTATTAATTAATTTCTGTTAATTGATAAATATTAATAGAAATGAATGTTTCACACCTTCTATTTGGACTGGCATAAAAGTTATAATTATTATTATTGTCATTATTATTATTGCGATTTTTATTATATTTTTTTAAAAAAATGGTGGAGCGAGTTTAATTTGGACGAGACGTCCTCTTAATCTCATTTTTTTTAATTTTTTTTAAAAAAGTTGGTGGAGCGAGTTTAATTTGGACGAGACGTCCTGTTAATCTCATGTAAAAATTTCATGTTTTTCTAATTGTTTATTTTTGTATATTTTATCATTTTGTATGTTTTTATGAAGAAGTTAAAATAATTTCTGAGTTAATTATAATACGTGCGCTATCATATTGAGGTAACCGTTTTTTATAACGGACAGTTGTGAGATGCTAATACCTTCCTCACCTGTAATCAGACTCCCGAATCTGGAATCTCATTTTTTTGACCAATGCCTTAATAAAAGGTTTTCCCGGTATTTTATCTTAAAAAATATTGGTGGCGACTCCCTATTTTTCTTTTTCGAACCAAACAGAAAATCATTTTTGAGGGTCGGCCGTGCCGCCGCGATCCCGGTCGCGACAGATGGCGACTCCACTGGGGACTTAGAGAGTCAAGCCAGTCAATTTGATAGCACATGTTTTAATTAGCATATTAATTATTTGATTTCTTCCTTTATTTTATTTTTCTTTGGTTTCTATTTTATTTATATTCTATTATTTACGTTCTGTAAATATTTGTGTGATTATTGAACCCTAGGTTAGACGACTTTATTTTGTTGCTCTGTGTTTGTTCTATGTGCAGGATGAGTAAGGTACAGGTATTGAATGCCTCTTTCACACACTACACTCACAATTTGCACACACTTTTGAGTGGGACCCTATACCCGGGCCCAAATGAAACTTAAGATTAGGGGAGGTTGGTAGCGGAGCCATTTGGGATGTACTTCCTGTCTGGTTACCGCGAGAATCTCAGCTAGAGTTCGACTTATTCATGGTGCCCACACCTAGTAGACTTCCTACTATTTGTGGTCAACATCATGAGTAGGATCTTGGCTCTAGTGACCTTTAGAAAGTTTAGAATAAGCCACCTAATGCGAGATGTCACTGATAGACCAACCTTAGAATCGTTAAGAGACCTCCAAAAACACCTGACTTAAGGCACAAAGGGGCAAACTTTACTTATACCTTTTCTCATTCTCATTTTCTCTTTTGATCCAAATTAAAGGACCACTTGCCTGTTTAGTGGATTACTTTTTCAAAAAATGATCTACTTTTAACCAGTAATCCTTTAATGGGCAAGTGGTCCTTCCCTTTTATATTTGCTTAAGTCTTAGGGTCTTGAGTTATGAATTTTTCTGAATCATAAAAAAAAACAAAAAAAGGGGCAAAAAAAAATTTTACAAAAAATAGAAAATCATTTTTTTATTAACAATGATCAGAAAATCCATAGCTCACATGATCCTCGATTTATTGCATGTTTTGTCAAATCGTAACTTTCCTAAATACAAAATTATTTTCAAGAAAGATACTAGGGGAGTATCAATTTGCAAAGCATGTCAGTTCCCAATGACTGATTTTTCTTTTCTTTATGTTCTTACAGAAAGCTATCAAGAGCTTAGCCAGTACCTCTGAGTGAAATATGGAAATTAACATGAGATCAGATAGTTGTGGTAAAAATATACCCAAATTGAAAAAATTACTGCATGTTAAGGCTAGGAAAGTCGATACAACCAGTTTGCAAGCCTTAGGGAAGAAATTGGACATGAATCAGAAAATGGTTTTCTCAAGGAAATATGGGAGGATCCTAAAGTTGCTAGAAGTGGAGGTACAAGTCGAGGCAATTACTACTTTGATTCAGTTCTATGACCCACCTCTCCGTTGTTTCACCTTCCGAGACTTTTAATTGGCTCCGTCTGTTGAGGAGTTTGAACAAATTCTGGGAATGCCGTTAGAAGGACAAATGCCTTATCGTCACCTTGGACGCCAAGCGAATATTGCTACCATCGCCAATGTCCTTAAAATTCACATAGAAGTGTTAAGAAGTGCACAACTGAATAGAAATCAGATCCTAGGATTTGATCGGGAATATTTTGAGAAGCATATGCACCTGTTGGCTGAGAAAGGAGATTGGGAAACCTTCATGGATACCTTGGCTCTCACCATTTATAGTGTTATCTTGTTCCCTAATATTGATAATTACGTGGACTATGATGCTATTGGCGTTTTCCTTGCCCGTAAGTTCAAGTCTGAAAATCCTGTCACTGCTATCTTAGCAAATATGTATTGCACCATGGACTTCTGCTATACACAAGGTGAAAAGAGAATCATTTACTGTTTACCTTCTTTATATGTGTGGCTTACGTCGCATGTCTTCCACCAAGTCAGCAAAGTTGAATGTCCTGTCTCAGATCTGAAGTTATGTCAGTTAGTAGTAAAGAATGGCGTGAATGGGCTAATCACCTGGTAGGGCTCACGGCTGATAAAGTAAGGTGGTATCCACAATGGCTGAAGGTTGACACCATAATTCACCATTGTGGAAACTACCCGAAAGTTCCTCTTATGGGTACTCAGGGATGCATTAATTACAACCCTGTTATAGCCAAACGTCAGCTAGCCTATCCCTTACTTAGGTCACCCGATGAAGAATCTCTTACTTCTTTCATCGTTTACTACTCATAAGAAGATTGTACCTCTGTCATTCGGGATGTAGCAAATGCATGAAAGAAAGTCCACAGACAAGGGAAAGAACTGGGAACTCGAAGCCACGCTATGAAGGAAGAGTATTACCAATGGGTCCTAAACAGAGTTTCCATTGTCAAGCTGCCATTCAGGAATCCCTCCTATCTCCCAACAAGCACACATGTTACCCCTCCTACCCTTGAAGAGGAGGCAATGAGAGCCAAGATAAAAGAGCTAACCGCCAAAAACAAGGAGTTAAAAAATGACTTGCTGATATCTCAACAAGAATGTGCCCTTCAGAAAAGGGAGAATTTAGAAAGCAAGCAAACCATCAAGGAGATTGAAAAAAAGAGAAAAATCAAAAGGGATTACTTGAGGAAACAAAGTCAATGCCTCCGAACGGCTAATACTCAACTGAAAGCGAAGAACAAGTAAAGGGATACCATGTTGACTGATAAGTAGATCTTAAGGGACATGTTGGCAAAAGCTAAAGAGCGCGAGCAAAATGCCTTGGTGCAAAAAGAGCTTCTGCAATTGCAAGTTAGCCGATTAGAGCATCAGCTTGATGAGGTGGTAGAAGCTTGCCAACATGAGATAAATGGTGAGCGATGGCGCACGATGGATGCTGAACGAGAATGTGGTGAAGCTATCCATGTTCTGAAAGATGAACTAACACAGCAAAATGAAGATATTCATTCATGGATAAATCGCTTTGCCCACTTGGCATATTTGGCTAATGGAGCTCTGGAAGACCTCCCACTCCTACTCAAGCAAGCTGAGGGAATGGTTAATCCTTTTGACACCCCAAGAGAAATTGTGACTTTCCTTGATTACTGTTGAGAAAGGATTTGTAAAATGAGGGCCATGATTGCCCGAGCTAGGAATGGCTGATTTACTTTTTCTACATAAAGAATAGACTAGCAGCAGTAATGTATTATTAGAATTCAGAAAGAGGGATTCTCTTATTTCCATAACTATCTCATGTTAATTTCCACTTATCACTCTTGAACAAAGTTCTAAAAAGGTCAGAGGATACTGGCCGAGTTCCGCGATCGCTTCACATACCGTTTGTTTTTTCTTTTATTGCTTTTATATAATGCTTTCTTTTTAACAATTTCTTGTTGACTTCTCAGACATAACGGGTAGACATCCTTACGCGACTAGGCTTAATACAAGACTCATGGCTGAAATGGAACAAGAGAATGAGAACTTGAGAGCTGAAGTCAATCAGTTGAAAGAGCAGATGGTTGAAATGGCCAAGCTTCTTGAAAGGAGAGTCACAGAAGGGGATTCTTCAGCAGGTGTCGAAAACGCCAGACAATGACCATCCACTCCCCAACACACTTAGGGTCCTGCTGGAGGGCCAAGCTCAAACCCTGCTGCGTTTCCCCTAACTATTCACATTAGGAAATCCGGCATAATACAAACCCGGCACATGTCGACCAACCAGTTAGGGGTACTAGTCATCATGTCGCTGCAGGTCCAAGTGCTGCTGCTGCTACCCAGGAGGGAAGGTTAGAGTTCCTGGAAAGGCTTTTAAGAGAAATGGAAAGAACGAATCGGTTTGGAATGGGTAGTGCCGCACAACTCTGTCTGATTCCTGATGTTGTCATTCCCCCCAAATTCAAAATGCCAGAATTTCACAAATATCGGGGCTAACCTGTCCGAAGAACCATCTTACCATGTACTGCCGGAAGATGGCTTCTCATGCTTCCAATGACCCTCTGCTCATTCATTGTTTCCAGGATAGTTTGGCTGGAGCACCTCTGACCTGGTACAATCATCTTGAACGATCTCGTATACGCTGTTGGGAAGATCTGGCAGATGCTTTCATGCAACAGTACAAGTATAATCTGGATATGGCGCCAGATAGAGTACAGTTGCAAAACATGACCAAGAAAGATAACGAGACGTTTAAAGAATATGCCCAACGGTAGCGAGAAGTAGCAGCGCAAGTTGACCCACCTCTATCAGAGAAGGAGGTAATTTCTACATTTATTGATACACTCCAGTCACCCTTCTACGATAAGATGATTGGAAGCATTTCTTCCCATTTCTCTGATATCGTCACTATCGGAGAAAGAATAGAGAATGGCCTGAGGACTGGGAAGATTACTCGTGGCTCACCTGGGGTTGGAGCAGCAAGAAAACCTTCACTTAGAGAGGGTAAAAGGAGAGAGGGAGAGACTAACCTGGTCTCTCACAATCAAAGAAGGAACCAGCCCAGATCACCTACCCCCGTCACCTTTCCGTCAACTTACCATAACGCGCCACACCTATATGTGGCTGCAATTCCAAATTCGAACCCACCACATTTCCGACCACCTGTCATGCAACCACCTGCACCACCGTAAACACCATATCAACCACCACAAATAAACCCATCAAATCCAAATATGAGGAGGCAGAATAATGACCGTACTCAAGTGCAATTTGATCCAATTCCTATGACCTACACCGAGCTTCTGCCCTATCTTATTGAAAACATATTGGTGGTACCTTGCCCTCTAAAACTGCTTCAACCACCTTATCCCAGAGGGTATGACCCAAATGCGCGGTGTGATTACCACGCCGGTGCACCAGGACATTCCACCGAAAACTGCCTGGCACTAAAATTTAAGGTAAGGGATTTAATCAGAGCTGATTAGATAAGCTTCAAGGAAGGAAGCCCAAATGTGACCACCAATCATCTGCCTAACCATGGGAAACCAGGTGTTAACGCTGTGGAAAGAGATAAGGAATGTATTTCCAAGGTTCAGGACATCCAAACGCCGTTGGAAACGATTCATTCCCATATGCTTAAGATGGGATTGATAGAAGAATCATGGGATGAAGAGTGCAATGACCTCCAGTCCGCAAAGCGAAGGGACTTCCAAAAAACCCTTCAGGGACTTATGGACAGTCATGTCATAGAAGTTTACCGGCATCATAAAGGCAGAATAAATATGATACAAGAACAAAGCCGAGTTCGAACCCCAAAGCCTCTAGTCATATTTTACAACAAAAATGCACCTGTGGCTTCGACTCCTATTAAAACTGTCATCACAGTAAATGCGCCAACCCCGTTTCCTTACAAGGATTCACGAGCTGTGCCGTGGAAGTATGGCACTAATGTGGTTGTTACTAGTTCTGAGGCAGTTTGTTCTACGCCATCATCTCCTGTCACGAATATTGCTGGAGTTGGGGGTGTCACCCGGAGTGGAAGGATTTATGCTCCCCCAGAACTAAAACTTGACAAAGCTACAGGGGATGTTAGACCTGGGAAGGGAGAGTCCTCTAGTGAGGCAAAGAAGGACGTAACTGAAGAGGAAGCCCAAGAGTTTCTAAGATTCATTCGTCATAGTGACTACCAGGTATTGGACCAACTAAACCACACCCCGGCAAAAATTTCTCTGTTGTCCTTACTAATGAGTTCCGAACCGCACCGGAACACGCTGATGAAGGTTTTGAGTGAGGCACATGTGAAACATGATTTGCCGGTAGATAAGTTCGAAGGCATAGTGGGACACATTGTGGCCAACAACTATCTAACTTTTACGGATGATGAGACACCGGTAGAAGGAAGAGGGCACAATAAAGCCCTTCATATCTCCGTAAAATGCCAAGATCATATCATGGCGAAAGTGCTTGTTGACAATGGGTCATCCCTGAATGTAATGCCAAAATCTATGTTGGCAAAGTTGCCTTTTGACGGGACCCATATGAGACTTGTAACACCCTAATTTTAATAAATAATAAACCCAAAAACAGGGGAAATTTTTCCATAAAAACAGCCACTGGACGATCGGCATAGGAAAAGGAAGAGGAAGGCAAGGGAAATAAAAGAACATTCATAGTAATCAGCGGAAGGAACAAGGCTCGAACCGATCCATTCGGTTCAGCGAGACACATCAGCGCCTGGGCGAAATCCATGACAACGCTGACTCGCTCAAGCGAGACCCAAGACGCTTGAGCGAGACAACCCACTCGCTCGGGCGAAGTACCATTCGCTTAAGCGAACATCCCAAAAGCCATCCATGCACATACACTCGCTATAGCTAAGTCTAATTCGCTGGGGCGAACACAGGTACAAGGTAATTTCTCACTCAGATTTGGGACATAGGTTCACCCGGTAAATCATCACGCTCGCACTTCACTCAGGGGTCCTCACAGCTCCTCATTTCATTTATATAGGTCACAAGTATAAACCACTCGGGAAATGACTCCCCCAATTCTGCCACTCGGAATCCAGAACTCTTTCTCACTCGGAATATATCCTAATCAAACATCACTCAACGTATTCCAACCTTAACACAATCGGGTCACATTACCCATTCACTATTCAGTATATATATTCACACATTCGCTTGGGAAATCAGGTAGTTAAGTCCCACTCAGACTTATTCAAAACTCAACCACTCAAGATACAGATCCTCACTCACTCAGATTTTACATCATTCACTCGGATTATAAATATCTTACACTCAGAATCCATTCCATTCTAAACCACTACACTAACCCTTCTCTCAGAAGAGGATCGCTCAAGGTTTTCACTCGGGAATACAAACTCTTCCCCACTCGGGTTTACCTATATTTTTCACTCGGAACCACTCAGCGTATTCACTCGGAAAGCCACCCAGTAATCCTCACTCGGAACCATCAACTTAACATTATTTCACTCATCAACAGCCCTCGAATCATTTAACAACACATTCCAGTCGGAAGACGTATCAAATCAACATAATGCACTTATGTATAAATATATGTTCCCAGAAATATAAACCTTCCCACAATTCCAATCTACCGACCCATATACATGTAACCATATACTCGGATTACTCATTAACTTAACATTATACCTTTACCATTATTTACAGATCCGTACAAGTGACACCATGCCTATACTTATCAAATCAATCTTTATAAATAAATATGTTTAGTCATTTTACATGAGAGCCGGCCAAGGCTACACCGACCAAACATGATAAACGCATTACGAGTACTCAACAGTCAGAGTGCACCACACTCGGACTTGAGGCCCTATCATCATTTCTGAGTCCGACCTGCACACACTGAAAAATGGTGTAGGGGTGAGCATCTCAAATATTAAATGATAGATACTGACTCGGGTTGGCCCACAGTTATGCAACAATATATATATATATATATACATAATTATACATGGCAATAATTATAGTCAGAACAACACTAATCAACCAGGACACACATAAGACCTTTACCGATTGGAATCCACCAGTTATCGCTCGGCCATATGCACATATACAGCCAATAACATTAACATAACAACAATCAGTAACATAATAATACCAATGAATCAGAACGCACATATTCAACATTTCGTGATCAGAATCCAACAGTTCTCACTCGGCTATACACACACAACATTTCAATAACATTGATATATATATATACTCACGGAACAGATTTCAGTTAGCATTCACAGCATATGCACACAGAATAATTCACTCGGTTATATACATTCATCGTCTTATTAACATCATCACATGCATGCTCAATTCCACTCAACATCAGCAATGCACATACACAGATTATTCACTTGGTTCCGCATTTGTGTGTAATCGGTTCTTGACGTTGCAACGTAGGCTCCCAGCCTTTTTATACATAGCTCTCAGCTATCAATTCAGCTCCAAGCTGCTTGGCCGTTTTACAGGTACCCAACCGTTTGCCCACAAGGTGACACCAACGCTCTCAGCGCCAACAGAGGTGTTCACGGGCAGCCCGAGTCCCACTCAGAGGCTACCTTAAGTCCCACTCGAAGGATTTCACAGCGTCCCATGCTTTTAATTAACTGATAGTAGTGTCCCACACTACGTGCTCCTAGCACAACACATCCCATGCGCCACATGCGGATTCATCACACAACACAGAGTTCATATGCACAGCAATACATGCATCTTATGCAATCGGCATCATACATCATCAGAACTCAACAGCACATGCATCTCATGCAATCGGTGTTAAACAGTCTCAGGATTCAATAAATTAATCCAACAACATAAGCATCCATGCAATCGGTACTAGGCAGTATCAGGACTCAGACAACACATGTATCTCATACAATCGATATTACATAACCTCAAATTCATCAAGTCAACACCTTCTCTTATGCAGTCCGTATTTCAATATCAGAATAATATGCATGGCATATAAGTCACACGGCAATCATCAACAGTACCTTAGCATATTCTTTTTATGCAACCATTCAACACTTCTCAGCACTACTAGCATGCAATCTATGAACGGAACTAAACATGCAACTCTTGGTTCATAAGCATTATGCATTCGGTATCACAGACTCCACATGCAAACAAATCACAGAATCAAATACAGAATCGGTAAGCTATTAGCACTCGGAACCCGTTTATAATCCATGCGTTTAAGATATAAGGTACTCCCCCTACCTGGAATGAAGCTTCCAGTCGGTCAACACGACACCCGGTTCCAGAGCAACTCTGAGTCGCTCTTAGTACATCTGTATGCAAGGACAGGGGAGACCATTCGAGCCTCTGTGACATCCAGCTCTCGGTTCGCTCTCTGGAGCAGCTCCATCACAACGCTGGTGAATGCTCCAACCACCTTGAAGCACCTCGTAGTGTAGATCTCCACTGAGACTTGGCAGCTTCGAGCAAGAAGAGGAAGAAGAAGGGAAGTCGACGAAGGAAAATGAAAGAACAGGGAAGGAGCAGCGTGGAAGGAGACGGGTTATATGCAGAGGGAATGCACACCCTCATCTTCTCTGACTCGTCGAGTAAGGAAGGAGGACTATGATCCTCAACCACCACTGTTGCGAGTTCACGGGAACAGAGAGTAGAGAAGAAAGAAGAAGAAGAGAAGTTTGAAGGGGAAGAATGAATGATAGTGTACCCATATATGCATGCACGGAGAGAAGGGAAGAGTAGGGTGAGAAGTCGTGCACAGCAGCAGCTCCCACATGTGTCACACGCACACAGTCATAACTAATCAGCTATTGACAATTAATCAGCCTTTATTTCCCTAAGTTAAATTAATTAAATCAATTATAATTAATAAATAATTTTTCCCCACTTAGCAATTATTATTTTAATGATTTATTTTCATTCGGCAATTAATTATTAAATCGGGATGTTACAAGACCCAGTTCTATGGTAGTCCGGGCTTTTGACGGAACTCGCCGAGAAATTATGGGGGAAATTGAACTGCCTATACAAGTTGGGCCATGTACCTTTCAAATCCTTTTTTAAGTCATGGATATTACGCCCGCTTACAGTTGTTTGCTGGGACGGCCATGGATCCATTCGGCTGGGGTAGTTCCTTCCACTCTGCACCAGAAGTTGAAATTCATCATCGACAACAAATTGGTGATTGTCTCTGGAGAAGAGGACTTGTTGGTCAGCAAACCTGCCAACACCCCATATATTGAAGCAACCGAGGAAGCCCTCGAAACCTCATTTTAGGCTTTAGAGGTAGCCAATGCAACAAGCATTACAAAGACATCTTTCCCAAACGTGCCTCTGATGGTTGCAAAGACAATGTTGAGAGAAGGATACAAGCTGGGGAAAGGGTTAGGACGAGAATTGGAAGGAAGAACCCAACCTATATGCCTCCCAGAGAACAAGGATAGATATGGTCTGGGATACAAGCCTACAGCAGCTGACAGAAAAAGGATAGAAGAAGAAAGGAGGGAGAGAAGGATTGCTCGCCTTAGCGGTCAAGAGTGCGACACTGTTAGAATCCCTATCTGTGACCTCTATCAAAGCTTCAGGAGCGTCGGGATTATATATCCGGGACAGGTGGCCATGGTTGGAGATGGGCCCAGCTATGATATGGAATTGGTGCATGCTTGCTTACCCGGTCAAGAACTGGACAACTGGGAAATCATGGAGTTCCCCATAACTATCAATCCTCAGTCAAAGTAATTATTGTTTTCAAAACTTGTCGATCCTTTTGCTATGCCTAAGGCTTTGGGATCTATTTTGTAATAAAGGCAAAAACTTGCTTGTTTATTAAATTAAATGAATGCAGTCCAATTTCATACCTCATCTTTGTTCAATCTCTTTCTTTTAAACCTTCCATTTGCTTGCCTTTCTTTATTTTCATTCATTATAATATAACACCAAATGCAAATCTGAAAGCGATTCTTCTGAGAGTAATGAGAACTCGGTTCTATTTCATGACTCTGATAATCCAAATGATTACTGTAACATCCCTAATATTTTAGAAAAATTTTAATTGACGGAAAATATTAATAATTGCCCAACTAGATTTATTAAGATTTTGGGAATTATTATTATTATTAAAAATGCAATTATAAATAATTAAATATTATGGAAATAAATGAATTTATTTAAGGATTAATTATTAAAGGTTAAATGAAGTGTAATTAGAAGAAAGTAAAAATTTGAAGTTACCGATGAGGTAAAAGGTAAAGACTTAAGTAAAATCTTAAAGAAATTATAAAAGAAATAGGAAAATGACCATTTCACCCCTGGGTCTTAAAATAATAAAGTTTGATCATCTTCTTCCTCATTCTCACGCCAGTTTCTTTTCTTCTTCTTCCTCACCATTGCCGTGAACTTAGGGCTTCCAATGGGGGGGATCGTTTCACGTCAAAACCTCAATGTAACCACATTTTTGAGATCGTGGCTTCGAGGTGAGTACAATGGACCCTTTGAATTGAGTTACCTCTTCCTTCTTCATTTTCACTCCCTAACCGAATGGTCATGCATGGTGGGAGGAGGCCTTGTTTTCCACTCCTCTAGTGCATGAGAGCTTAAAAATGGTCTTTAAAGTAATAAGGATGGTTTAACATTGACGGGTTTTGCGTTTCGACCTCCGTAGGTAACGAAACAGTCGTCGGAGGGTCGAACGGTGAAGTGGGTATTGATTTCGGATGTAGGACGTTGGACACAGTGTCGAAAGAACGTTAACCACATCCAGAACGAGTCGTCGGAGCTCGGAATCGAGGTAAGGGGGTGTTCGAGTTATAATTAATTAGAATAGATAAGTATGATTGAATTAAGTCATTGAATTAAACATGGGAATAATGAGATGTTATAATGAATGATAATTGTACATGTATGCTTGTATGAATGAAAATTTGTGTATGAGTTATAGTGATTATGAGATGAGAATGCTTGATATTATGATGAATTAATGTGTATAGTGGCATTGTGATGACGGGCTTGACAAGTAGGTCGCCCCAATTGATGAGTATATGTATTATGGCTGGCCACTTGTGATAAGATGTTGTGTGCGTATGTTATACATGTGTGACTGTGGACACCGATCGCTTGAAGATTAGGTGTGTGTGTGGCTTATGAGGATGATGATTGTGAAAATGCTAGATGCTGTGACAATCAGTGTTGTAGCAATATGAGCCGGGTTCGACAAGCAGGTCACCCGAGTGATGAGAAATTATTGTTAATGGCCATTTATGACATGTGAAATGTGAACTGTATGTATGACTATGTGGTGTGGGACGGCCAACGGTATGTTATAGCCCCTCATTTCCGGCTCCCGTGGTTTTTATGCCCAGTTGAGCTACCCAGTGGTCAAGTAGGACCCAGTGGTCGAGGTGGAGAGTCAAGCAGGACTCGGTGAGCCAAGCAGGGTTCACGGGGTGTCAAGTAGGACCCCCAGCTGAAGGCCGATCCTTTTAGTATCCGGATACTAGGCGTCGAATTGATATGAGAGTCAGTTGTGTTATTCGATGCATTGTTAATATTGTGTGATGATATGAATGTGCTTTATGGCAATTGTTGGTTGTGATTGGTAAGTTGGGGAAAAGAATTAGAATTGAATTCATGATTGGTAAGTAGAAGATGAGAACAAGAGGTAACAAAAATGGCTTAACCCAGAACCAGTAAATATGTAACTTGTTATTAAATTGTCATTCTATATTAATTATGATACCAAACACTCACCCTTGCTGTTGTTTCTTTAATTTAGTAACCAGTGACAGGGAAGAGGTTGAAGCCCCGGAGATGCGTCAAGCGGAGAATTGATGCCAAGGAGCTAAGGGAATTTATGTAATGAACTATGGGTGTAATGTGTGTTGTGATTTATGTATGTTAAGTTTAGATGTTGTTTATGTGTGTGTAGTTAATTTGGTATATTGTCACCATGATCATGAATGTGATGGATAAGGAATAGAACCTAGATATTAATTGAAGAGGTTATAAATTCATGATGAAGATATGAATTCCTATTGATGGAGTAGTATGGTGTTGATGCACATGTGAGTAATGTTAATTTTATGTTTATGATCAGTTTTCATCCATGACTCAATGAGGTAAAGGATAAGTTTGCAAAGCTTGATGATGTTAGGTTTAATGAATGATTGTGTGTATGTGTGTTTGTACCATTTTATGAAGTATGTGAAATGATGATGATTTTAGATCATAGGTATGGTATGAATGATAGTTTGAATATAATGTTGTTGATGCTGAATTACATGAATGAATGAAGTAAATCTTAAGTCCTAGCATTTCATGTAGTTGTGAGAATTTGTAGATGAGTGATGAAGAAAGATGATGTATTAGTAAGTGTTTAATTGGTAGAAAGTAATAATTCAGGTGTAAAGTTGGGAAGACTTTCGTTTCTGCCTCACTCCTGCATAACTCGCTCAAGCGAGTGAGAATCTCGCTCGAGCGAGATTGTTTTGAAACAGGGGAAATTGTCACTGGCCTGCTCTCGCCCGAGCGGGTGACAATTTCGCCCAAGCGAGATTAATAAAAGAATCAGGGGTGGCCTCTGGAGTATTTTCGCCCAAGCGAAATGGATGGCGCTCAAGCGAGGAGGAAAAAAATTCAACACTGGACAATTTTCGCCCAGGCGAGAGGTACCTCGCCTAGGCGAAAATGGGACAGTGAGCTTCTGTGATTACTGGAGCAACCTTGCTCAAGCGAGATATATTTCGCTCAAACGAGATTGGCTACTGATGCAAACTTGTTTCCTCGCTCAAGCGCTCCGTTGTCTCGCTTAGGAAAGAAATGTGCCCCTCGCTCAAGCGAATCTGGTTTCGCCCAAGCGAAGACTCCTGATTTCGCTTAAGCGAGTTAAACTTAGCTCAAGCGAATGGACCTTAGGTTTCATATTTCTCCTTTTTGCTTATTGTAACTAAATTTCTTTTCTTAATTTATTTGATTAATTAAATTGTTACTGTTTATTACTTTAAATACGTGTATTAGAAAGCAAATGTCATTTTGGAGCAGGACTTGATTAATTACTTATAAACGCGAAAAAAAAAATTATTATAAAATTAGTTAATTGAATAAAAATAAATGTAAAATGACCAAGGATGATGTCACAGGTGGTATCAGAGCGGTTCTTTCTAGAGCCGGGTGAATGGGCATTGATAGAGGATAGTTTGAGCCCCATGTCGGACTATTTTTACATTGTATTGCAATTGTTTGTGTGTAAATTGAGTTGTAACAGGTTAACTTGGCATCATTCCCTTGGCACTCGGGTGGCGTTGTGTTTTATATATATATGAGGTAAATATCCTATCCCTGGTAGATCATTGGTTAGTACTGGTGATGTGTTTGGTCATCATAGAATTATTTTATGACTGGTGGAGAAGATGACCTCTTCTCAAAATTTTCTCAAATAATGAGTAGGACTGAATTTAGTCCATACTATAAATATTAGACGAGATGGGACAGAGATGAAACATACGAATGGCAGATTGAAATGGAAATGATATTTAAAGTAAGTATATATATATGTGTGTATATGCGCGTCTCAAAGTGGACATCTACAAATGGGTATAACGCAAAAAGGTTAACTCTCGTAGTGAAATGAGAGTGGTAAGTGTGTTGGTAGCTATAAGTTTGTTTGAATACTGAAGTTTGATAATGCGTAGAATGAAATAAGTTGATGAATACCATAATACGATTATTCCTGGGAAAGGTGAATTCCCTATATCCTTCTACCTTCTATGAACGATGATAGATATTAGTTGCTCACTTTTGGTGTTGAATCTACTTGATGAACAATACGAAAACCCTCAAGATGAAGGAATAAGTTGTAGTAATAAATTGTGTTGTATTGAGTTTAAAGTTAGAGAATAATTGGTGGTATGTTAATAGCGTTGAGTAAGCAACAAAAAACGTAAATGTATTGGTGGTATGGGTAAATAGAAGGGGTTTATGAATAAATCGAGAGATGATGGTTGGACGTAGTTTAAGAGATTAGGTGCAACGGTACTTGTGATTAAAGAATGTTGATTTTATGAAGCTGAAGGATAGAGGATTGAATGGATGAATGATAATGTAATGTGAAGCAGCAACGTTGTGGTAAGGTTAACTTTTTAGGGGGGTGAACCTCCTATACTGCTTTATGAAGCGGATTTAATTAAGTGCTATAGGTATGTCATATTCCTATTGTTAGGCGATTGATTAATGGATATTAAAGGAAATTATGAGTAATTGATGAATGATGGTGTAAGAATACCTGTACAAGTTGAAGGTAATAAACGAAGAGTAGCTAGTAATAATTTTCAGTGATATAATTGGCGAGGCGATATTTTACTCAGGAAAGGACTAGGAGGAGGTATCATATGAATGATGGTCAAGTGAAGTATATGTACATTGGATCGCTACGTACATGATAAGAGAAGTAATGAATGGATGACATTAAAAGGAAGTGATTAAGAAGTAATTGAATAGATAGATAAGGAGAATGAAGAGAAGTTTTACCTAGTCGTTTGGACTTTGTATTGATATTAGTGTTACATGGGAATCATAACGGCTGGCCACCGTGGGTTCCTTTTAACACTAATTCAATATAGAGTTGCCAATAAACATAAGGAAATGAATTGTGATGTAAACAGTTTGCATATCGATCGATGATGTAAATAGTTGAATTATATACCCGACTTCCACATGACTTAACTACAGAGTGTTGAACTTCTGAGACTGATCACCTCAGGTAGTTGCACTGGTAGTTAGGGTCGTGTGGAGTCGAGGAGACAAACATATTGTAGCCAATCTTGAGTGATCTGATTTAGAAAGGAGAAGAGTATGGTTCATATTTCTAAAATTGGTAAATGATTAGAAATAAGGAACAAATGAAGATGAGATTTGGTAACTGACGAATAATGAGTAAACATTGTGACATGGTAGTTATTATGAATTATTGCTAGATTTCTTTTAGAGAAAGGATGACCTTAAAAAGGGGATTGGATAACTTGAATTCCTCTTAAGGTACACTTAGTGGGGAATTGAGGAAGTATCGATAGGAATTTAGGAAGCAAGATAAACCAAAGGAGAATCCGCTTGTGTGGCCGAGAAAATGCAAATTAGGTTTCCAAACTATGAATGCAATGCTTGACTTCTGCACTGGTACTTACACTACTTAATATGATGAAGGAGTTTGTAGTATATTGTGAAGCATCTAAGTTTGGTTTAGGATGTGTGCTGATGCTGGATGACAGATAGATTGCCTATGCTTTAAGATAATTAAGACCACATGAACAGAATCACCCCACTCATGAATTAGAGCTTGTAGCAGTGGTATTTACATTAAAAATTTTGCTTCATTATTTACAGGGTTCTTGTTTTGTGGTATTTAGTAACCCTCAGAGTTGAGATACTTATTCGATCAGAAAGAGTTAAACATGAGACAGGGGAGATGAGAGGAATATCTAAAAGAGTATGATTTTGATTTGAAGTACCATCTTGGGAAAGAAAATATCGTGACTAATGCCTTAAGTAGAAATGTATTACATGCAACCTTTTTGATGGGTAAAGAACAAAAATTATTGGGAAAATTTCGTGATATGAATATTGGAGGTTGTTATGAACGCCCCAAATCAAATGATAGTTGGAATGCTGAAGATCTCCAATGAGCCTCTGGAGTGTTTAGCTGTAGCACAAGAGGACGATGAAGAGTTACTGGAATTGCTTGACACTCAAGCAAAAAGGCAAGGATATGAAATTAACCAGAGGCAATGATGGAATTTGGCGGTTCAGAACCGAGTTGTGGTACCTGCAAAAGGCGATTTCAGACAAGTCGTGTTAGCTGAGGCACATAGAAGTTCTTTTAGCATTCATCCCGGTGTTACAAAAATGTACCATGATTTGGAGAGAAAGTTCTGGTGGCCAGGCATGACACAAGCAATCATAGTGCATGTAAGATCTAGTGTGATATGTCAAAAATATAAGGCTGAACATCAGAAAACCCCAGGTTTACTTTAACCTCTGGAGATTCCAATATGGAAATGGGAAAGTATCATGATGAATTTTGTATCTAGGTTATCTCCTACCCGTTCTGGTTGTAGTGCAATACGAGTGATTATGGACAGGTTGATCAAGAGTACTCACTTCTTGGCTATGAACATGAAATGGTCATTGGATTGATAGGCTAGATTGTATATCGTTGAAATTGTACGGTTGCATGGTGTGCCTCCAAGTATTGTTTCAAACCGTGACCCTCGATTCACTTCCAGATTCTGGAAAGTTTACAGCAGGAATTAGGTACTGAGCTAAGACTGAGTTTTACTTAACATCCTCAAACCGATGATCAATCTAAGCATACAATTCAGACCTAAGAAGATATGCTTAGAGCATGTGTACTAGAGCAAGATGGCTCATGGGAAAGATACTTGTCATTAGTGAAGTTCACTTATAACAACAGTCATTATAGTAATATTGGTATGGCTCCATATAAAGATTTATATAGTAGACGGTGTCGTACACCTTTATGTTGGAATGAAAATAGAGATGCAATCCTTTTGGGGCCCGAGTTAATTCAAGGAATGAATGATCAGGTGGTAAGGATTCGTGAAAAGGTGAAAATTGCACAAGAACGTCAGAAAAGTTACTATGACAATCATCGTAGGTCACTTGAATTTCAGGTGGAAAAATTAGGTATTCCTGAAGGTTTCACCTACCAAAGGTGTAGGTCGGATACTGAAGAGTCATAAGTTTAACCCGAAGTATATTGGACCCTACCAGATATTAGAACGGATTGGTGAAGTAACATGCAGATTGAATCTTCCCTCGTGCGTTGACAAATATTCGTGATGTATTCCATGTTTCGCAATTAAAAGCATATATTCCTTGTGGTTCGATGGTTGTACCTGAAGATTCCACTGAGCTAAAGGGAGATTTAACTGGGGAGGTAGTACATCCTTGCATTGAAGGATATCAAGCTAAACGATTGAGACACAAAGAAGTACAATTAGTAAAAGTGAAGTGACAGAATATAAATGGAGTGACTTATACATGGGAACTGGAGCCAGACAGGAGGCGGTTGTACCCCGATCTTTTTCAATAAGGTACGTTGATTTCGGGGATGAAATCCCCTTTTAGGGGGGGTGGATGTAACATCCCTAATATTTTAGAAAAATTTTAATTGACGAAAAATATTAATAATTGCCCAACTAGATTTATTAAGATTTTGGGAATTATTATTATTATTAAAAATGCAATTATAAATAATTAAATATTGTGGAAATAAATTAATTTATTTAAGGATTAATTATAAAAGGTTAAATGAAGTGTAATTAGAAGAAAGTAAAAATTTGAAGTTACCGATGAGGTAAAAGGTAAAGACTTAAGTAAAATCTTAAAGAAATTATAAAAGAAATGGGAAAATGACCATTTCACCCCTGGGTCTTAAAATAATAAAGTTTGATCATCTTCTTCCTCATTCTCACGCCAGTTTCTTTTCTTCTTCTTCCTCACCATTGCCGTGAACTTGAGGCTTCCAATGGGGGGGATCGTTTCACGTCAAAACCTCAATGTAACCACATTTTTGAGATCGTGGCTTCGAGGTGAGTACAATGGACCCTTTGAATTGAGTTACCTCTCCCTTCTTCATTTTCACTCCCTAACCGAATGGTCATGCATGGTGGGAGGAGGCCTTGTTTTCCACTCCTCTAGTGCATGAGAGCTTAAAAATGGTCTTTAAAGTAATAAGGATGGTTTAACATTGACGGGTTTTGCGTTTCGACCTCCGTAGGTAACGAAACAGTCGTCGGAGGGTCGAACGGTGAAGTGGGTGTTGATTTCGGATGTAGGACGTTGGACACAGTGTCGAAAGAACGTTAACCACATCGAGAACGAGTCGTCGGAGCTCGGAATCGAGGTAAGGGGGGTGTTTGGGTTATAATTAATTAGAATAGATAAGTATGATTGAATTAAGTCATTGAATTAAACATAGGAATAATGAGATGTGATAATGAATGATAATTGTACATGTATGCTTGTATGAATGAAAATTTGTGTATGAGTTATAGTGATTATGAGATAAGAATGCTTGATATTATGATGAATTAATGTGTATAGTGGCATTGTGATGACGGGCTTGACAAGTAGGTCGCCCCAATTGATGAGTATATGTATTATGGCTGGCCACTTGTGATAAGATGTTGTGTGTGTATGTTATACATGTGTGACTGTGGACACCGATCGCTTGAAGATCAGGTGTGTGTGTGGCTTATGAGGATGATGATTGTGAAAATGCTAGATGCTGTGACAATCAGTGTTGTAGCAATGTGAGCCGGGTTCGACAAGCAGGTCACCCGAGTGATGAGAAATTATTGTTAATGGCCACTTATGACATGTGAAATATGAACTGTATGTATGACTATGTGGTGTGGGACGGCCAACGGTATATTATAGCCCCTCATTTCCGGCTTCCGTGGTTTTTGTGCCCAGTTGAGCTACCCAGTGGTCAAGTAGGACCTAGTGGTCGAGGTGGAGAGTCAAGCAGGACTCGGTGAGCCAAGCAGGGTTCACGGGGTGTCAAGTAGGACCCCCAGCTGAAGGCCGATCCTTTTAGTATCCGGATACTAGGCGTCGAATTGATATGAGAGTCAGTTGTGTTATTCGATGCATTGTTAATATTGTGTGATGATATGAATGTGCTTTATGGCAATTGTTGGTTGTGATTGGTAAGTTGGGGAAAAGAATTGGAATTGAATTCATGATTGGTAAGTAGAAGATGAGAACAAGAGGTAACAAAAATGGCTTAACCCAGAACCAGTAAATATGTAACTTGTTATTAAATTGTCATTCTATATTAATTATGATACCAAACACTCACCCTTGCTGTTGTTTCTTTAATTTAGTAACCAGTGACAGGGAAGAGGTTGAAGCCCCGAAGATGCGTCAAGCGGAGAATTGATGCCAAGGAGCTAAGGGAATTTATGTAATGAACTATGGGTGTAATGTGTGTTGTGATTTATGTATGTTAAGTTTAGATGTTGTTTATGTATGTGTAGTTAATTTGGTATATTGTCACCATGATCATGAATGTGATGGATAAGGAATAGAACCTGGATATTAATTGAAGAGGTTATAAATTCATGTTGAAGATATGAATTCCTATTGATGGAGTAGTATGGTGTTGATGCACACGTGAGTAATGTTAATTTTATGTTTATGATCAGTTTTCATCCATGACTCAATGAGGTAAAGGATAAGTTTGCAAAGCTTGATGATGTTAGGTTTAATGAATGATTGTGTGTATGTGTGTTTGTACCATTTTATGAAGTATGTGAAATGATGATGATTTTAGATCATAGGTATGGTATGAATGATAGTTTGAATATAATGTTGTTGATGCTGAATTGCATGAATGAATGAAGTAAATCTTAAGTCCTAGCATTTCATGTAGTTGTGAGAATTTGTAGATGAGTGATGAAGAAAGATGATGTATTAGTAAGTGTTTAATTGGTAGAAAGTAATAATTCAGGTGTAAAGTTGGGAAGACTTTCGTTTCTGCCTCACTCCTGCATAACTCGCTCAAGCGAGTGAGAATCTCGCTCGAGCGAGATTGTTTTGAAACAGGGGAAATTGTCACTGGCCTGCTCTCGCCCGAGCGGGTGACAATTTCGCCCAAGCGAGATTAATAAAAGAATCAGGGGTGGCCTCTGGAGTATTTTCGCCCAAGCGAAATGGATGGCGCTCAAGCGAGGAGGAAAAAAATTCAACACTGGACAATTTTCGCCCAGGCGAAAGGTACCTCGCCCAGGCGAAAATGGGACAGTGAGCTTCTGTGATTACTGGAGCAACCTCGCTCAAGCGAGATATATTTCGCTCAAGCGAGATTGGCTACTGATGCAAACTTGTTTCCTCGCTCAAGCGCTCCGCTGTCTCGCTTAGGAAAGAAATGTGCCCCTCGCTCAAGCGAATCAGGTTTCGCCCAAGCGAAGACTCCTGATTTCGCTCAAGCGAGTTAAACTTAGCTCAAGCGAATGGACCTTAGGTTTCATATTTCTCCTTTTTGCTTATTGTAACTAAATTTCTTTTCTTAATTTATTTGATTAATTAAATTGTTACTGTTTATTACTTTAAATACGTGTATTAGAAAGCAAATGTCATTTTGGAGCAGGACTTGATTAATTACTTATAAACGCGAAAAAAAAATTATTATAAAATTAGTTAATTGAATAAAAATAAATGTAAAATGACCAAGGATGTCACAATTACGCCTATGAGGAGAATAAGGAAGACTTTGAACCTTCACCCGAATTGAAGAGATTAATGGAACAGGAAGATAAGGAAATTCAACCTCATCAGGAAAAGATTGAGACCATTAACCTGGGAGATGAAGGGGAAAATAAAGAAGTCAAGATAGGCACCCTCTTGAGTGAACAACAGCAGAGTGAATTGATTAAACTGCTCCGGGAATTTCGAGACATTTTTGCATGGTCATATCAAGATAAGCCGGGTCTGGATAATAACATTGTGGAACATAAGTTGCCTTTAAAGCCGGAATGTCCACCGATCAAGCAAAAGTTGCGATGAATGAAACCAGAAATGCTTTTTAAGATCAAAGAAGAAGTCAAGAAACAATTCGACGCTGGTTTCTTAGCCGTAGCTAAGTATCCGCAATGGGTAGCCAACATAGTTCCCGTTCCAAAGAAAGATGGGAAAGTGAGGATGTGTGTGGACTACCGAGACTTGAATCGGGCGAGTCCTAAGGATGATTTTCCTTTACCTCAGATTGATATACTGGTTGATAACACAGCCCAGCATTCCATCTTCTCATTTATGGATGGATTTTCGGGATATAACCAGATCAAGATGGCACCAGAAGATATGGAAAAGACCATGTTCATCACTCTGTGGGGCACCTTTTGTTATAAAGTAATGTCCTTCGGATTAAAGAATGCAGGAGCCACCTATCAAAGAGCAATGGTGACTCTCTTCCATGACATGATGCATAAGGAGATAGAAGTTTATGTGGATGACATAATTGCCAAGTCCAGATCTGAAGAAGAACACATTACTGACCTGAGAAAACTTTTTGAAAGGTTAAGGAAATTCAAGCTTAGATTGAATCCCGCCAAGTGCACTTTTAGCGTGAGATCCGGCAAATTGCCAGGATTCATTGTGAATAAGAGAGGGATAGAAGTTGATCCTGACAAAGTCAAGGCAATTCTGGAAATGCCTCCTCCTCGTACTGAAAAATAAGTCCAAGGATTCTTGGGAAGATTGAATTACATCGCCCGATTCATTTCCCAAATGACAGCAACCTGTGAGCTGATTTTCAAATTGCTTTGCAAGAACCAGCCTGGACAGTGGAATGATGATTGCCAGATTGCATTTAAAAAAATAAAGCAGTACTTATTGGAGCCACCAGTCTTGGTGCCACCTGTTCATGGGAGACCACTAATTCTATACCTGACCGTGCTGAATGAATCCATGGGATGTGTATTAGGTCAACATGATGAGACTGGAAGAAAGGAATGCGCCATCTACTACTTGAGTAAGAGATTTACTGAATGCGAGATGAGGTATTCATCTCTTGAAAGAACATGTTGTGCATTGGCCTGGGCTGCCCGGCGCTTACGGCAATACATGCTTAATCATACTACTTGGCCGGTGTCTAAGATGGATCCCATCAAGTATATCTTTGAAAAACCTGCTTTGACTGGGAGGATTGCCCATTGGCAAGTGTTACTGACAGAATATGACATAACATATGTCACCCAAAAGGCAATTAAAGGGAGTACGCTAACAGATTATTTAGCACACCAACCCATTGACCGTTACCAACCAATGCGGCATGATTTCCCAGATGAAGATATCTTGGCCCTTTCCGAAGAAGAAGATGGTCTGGAAACCAGATGGATCATGAGATTCGATGGGGTGTCCAACGCGTTGGGACATGGAATTGGGGTTATCCTGATCTCGCCTGATAAGGAATTCATCCCTATTTGCGCTCGGTTGTGTTTTGATTGCACCAACAATGTTGTGGAATATGAAGCATATTCTCTAGGAATAAAATCGGCTCTAAATGTGGGAATAAAAATCCTGGAAGTTTATGGAGATTCTGCTTTGGTTATCCATTAAGTAAAGAATGAGTGGGAAACTAGAGACAGTAAACTAGTTCCCTATCATGCTCACATCAAGGAAATGATCCAAAGATTCGATGAAGTTACCTTCCATCATGTTCCACGGGAAGACAACCAAATGGCAGATGCTTTAGCCACCCTAGCCGCTATGTTCAAAGTCAGCAGTGATTACGAAGTGCCTCTCATTGAGGTAAAGAAGCAGCAAGAA
Organism: Clitoria ternatea; assembly: GCA_037962975.1. Taxonomy (NCBI): domain Eukaryota; kingdom Viridiplantae; phylum Streptophyta; class Magnoliopsida; order Fabales; family Fabaceae; genus Clitoria; species Clitoria ternatea. The sequence continues at coordinate 179,399,385 of CM075671.1, forward strand.
CCTGCCCATTGCCAGGTCATAGAAGAAGAGCCAGATGGCAAGCCTTGGTATCATGACATCAAAAGATATCTCCAGTGCCAAGAATACCCTGAAGGCATTACGTATAATGACAAACGAACTTTGAGAAGGCTAGCCATGGGATACCTGTTGAGTGGTAACGTGCTGTACAAGAGGAATTACGATTCCGTTCTCCTCCGGTGTGTTGATACCATTGAGGCAAACCAGATCATGAAAGATATCCACGAATGATCTTTTGGAACTCATACGAATGGGCATGCTATGTCAAGAAAAATCCTGAGAGCCGGATATTATTGGATGACTATGGAAGCAGATTGTTTTGCTTACGTACGGAAGTGTCATAAATGTCAGATTTATGCTGATCACATTCATGCACCGCCTTCATCCCTAAATGTCTTGTCAGCACCATGGCCCTTTTCAATATGGGGTATGGATGTAATTGGGCCCATTGAGCCAAAAGCCTCAAACGGTCATCATTTCATTCTGGTTGCCATCGATTATTTCACCAAGTGGGTGGAGGCAGCTTCATACACCAATGTGACGAAAAATGTTGTGGTCAAATTCGTCAAGTGTGAGCTGATATGTCGGTACGGCCTACCAAACCAAATCATCACGGACAATGGTACAAATTTAAACAACAAAATGATGAAGGAGCTTTGCGAGAGCTTTAAAATCTCCCACCATAACTCCTCTGCATACCGTCCAAAAATGAATGGAGCAGTTGAGGCAGCCAACAAAAATATCAAGAAGATAGTACAAAAGATGGTAGTAACCTACAAAGACTGGCATGAAATGCTTCCTTTTGCGCTGCACGGATACCGAACCTAGGTGTGAACTTCAACTGGGGCAACACCATTTTCTTTGGTCTATGGAAAGGAAGCTGTACTGCCATTTGAAGTGGAAATTCCATCCCTTAGGGTGATCATGGAAGCCAAACTGGAAGAAGCTAAATGGGTCCAGGCCAAATATGACCAATTGAATCTGATTGACGGCATGAGGTTAACCGCCCTTTGCCAGGGACTATTGTATCAAAGACGTATGAAGCGGGCATACGAAAAGAAAGTGCGTCCCCAACAGTTCCAAGAAGGGGATTTGGTTCTCAAAAAGATTTTGCCAATTCAAAAAGACGTCCGAGGGAAATGGACACCTAATTATGAAGGACCATATGTTATAAAGAAGGCTTTTTTCGGAGGAGCACTCATACTCACCAACATGGATGGAGATGACCTGCCGATGCCTGTCAATGCCGATGCAGTGAAAAAATACTTTGCATAATAAAGAAAAAAAAAAGCTCGCTAGGTTGAAAACCTGAAAAGGCGGCCTAGGCAAAAGTTAGAGCAACAAGATAAGCCGAAAACCTGAAAGGGCGGTTCAGTCTGAATCACAAACTCGACTCCACAACATAAACCCTTCAAGCCAAAGACAAAGGAGGTCAAAACGGGTATTAGGGTCATTGTCAAATTACTCCCTCGGAAGCAAAATCAGAGGACGAACACAAAGTCGTGATAAAGGGTCAAGTTTCTCATTGCTCTCAGAAGATCACTAGAGGATATATGAGCCTTCCCCTTTCCACTTGCCTTCCATTCTCTATATCTTATCACATCTCTGTGCTTAATATTATTTTCATCTCTACTGTACATACTTGATGTTTATAAATAAAAGTCTCCCTTCTTCCTACATGTGTTCATGACTAAATTTTATGAATAAACAAGTTTTTGCCTAAAAGAAATTTTGAAATTGGAAACGACAGAGCGTAAAGTTATGGGGAACGAAATGCATCCTAGCGCCAGAATTCGCTTGGTATAAGCATAACTATCTCTGCTAAATACGCTCGCCAAAAGTCGAAGGATGTTTCTATTTCATCCATGAGTTATCTTAAAAAGCCAGTCACCAGGGAAGATTTACTTGTAAGTCTTTTTATACTAACTCATTTTTTTGTCAAAAGGACACCAAATTCATCATCCAAAAGCAGGTATTCGCCAAAGCTTTCTCTCAGCAAGACCCACTGTTCGTACCTAAGTAGAACGCAGACCGAGGGTCCCTCCCGAAGAACCACGAAAATGGGCTCAGCTCCCTCAACTAGGATATTTCTTTGATCAAGAAGAACTTATCCTTCCCCAGTGATTTCACCATTACCAAGCAGCTCAAACTGGGGCATCTCCCTAGATTTTTCCTTCCAGCTAAGGGGCAGTACCCCCGAAAATCAAAAAAAAAAGAGAAAAAATACAAACTGGGGTATCTCCCCAGATTCCTCTTCTAGTAAAAGGGGCATCTCCCCAAATTTCTTTTGTTCATCCAAGGGGCAGTTCCCCAATGACTTTCAATCATATTAAACTGGGGCATCTCCCCAGATTTATTCATCCAAGGGGCAGTTCCCCAACGACTTCCAAGTCATATCAAACTGGGGCATCTCCCCAGATTTCTTTTGTTCATCCAAGGGGCAGTTCCCCAACGACTTTCAAGTCATATCAAACTGGGGCATCTCCCCAGATTTCTTTTGTTCATCCAAGGGGCAGTTCTCCAACAACTTTCAAGTCATATCAAACTGGGGCATCTCCCCAGATTTCTTTTGTTCATTCAAGGGGCAGTTCCCCAACAACCTTTAGTCATGTCAACCGAGAGGCAACACCCTCACCCTTTACTTTCCAGTCAACCGAGAGGCAACACCCTCACCCTTTACTTTTCAGTCAACCGGGAGGCAACACCCTCACCCTTTATCTTCCTATCGCCGATCAAATGGCACCCTTTTACCTTCTTGTCGCCGATCAAATGGCACCCCTTTACTTTCCAGTCAACCGAGAGGCAACACCCTCACCTTTTACTTTTCCTGTCAATTCCTAGGTTTTCCCCCTCATCTGATACTTTGATAACGGTGTTCATGTCTTTACTCCCTTTCCATTCCAAAAGCAAGAAGAAACTTCATGCTCTTCTCATGGAAAAGAAGTAAAGAGGGGCATCTGTGAACACCTATTTCAGTCTGGTCGATCCGCAAGTGAAAAGCAGTCAATTCAAAAAAAATAATAATAATAATAATAAAATTTCAAAAAAAAAATAAAAAATAAAAAATAAAAATAAAAAAATATAATAAAAAAAACTGACTCGGAAATAATCATTTCCGAGTAAGATGACTCGGAATGACCATTTTCGAGTAAGGGACAACCTGAGTGAGACGTAGCAGAGTGCTGTGTCTCCAAATAGAGAGTTTCCAAGTGGGCCTCAACTGTCAAGAAATTTTTAAATGAAGATTCCAATTGAAAATAAATCCGACTCAGAATGATGAAATTCGAGTAGAAAGACTCAGAAATCATCAAATCTGAGTGGATTGACTCAGAATGGAGCATTGCCGAGGGTAATACTTCACTGTTGGAGGAAAATCCGAGTGGAATTACTCAGAATGGAGCAAATCCGAGTGGAATACTTCACTGTTGGAGGAGAATCGGAGTGGAAAGTTCCTTGTCAAAGCCATTCTGAGTGATAAATGGCTGACTCTGTTCGAGGTTCAATGCTGAAATGGAATAAGTCTCGGTTGGAGGTGACTCCGAGTGGAAGCCTTCCCGACTGCGTCCATTCTGAGTGAAAAAAAGGGACTGACGTTGAATAGATGTTGTCCAAAGCTATTCTCCGAGTGAAAGGATTGCTAATTGAAGTGAATCCGAGTGGGAGTTTTCTTATTGCAAATAATCCGAGTGAAGAAATGCTGATTGAAACAAGTCTAAACTGTTTTTCTGGGCAAAAAGCTGTTCCGAGTGAATGGATTCCGAGCAGAAGAAGCCACAGAATGAATAAACTGTTGAATAAGGAGGTCTCCGAGTGGTTTCATTCAGATAAAATGGCATTCTCAAGTAGAACAAGGCATTTCCGAGTAGTCTTATCAAGCAATGAAAGATCCGACTGGGAATGAATCACACTCGGGCAGACTCTCAAGTTTCACACTTAGCCCGAGTGAGAAGTCTCCAAGGAAAGCACATCCGAGTGAGTTGGGTCAGAAAGATGCATTTTCGAGCAAAGCAAGGCTCGGACATGAGAAAAAATTCAATCAGCCAGATTCCAGACTCAGTTTCTGAGTGAAAATGAAAGTCATTCCGAGTGAGAAGCAAGAAGGCACTTCCGAGTGAATGTGTCCGAATGAATCCAAAGCAAAATCCGAGCAAGGATCCTCCGAGTGGTTCAATTCCAGAGACATATCCGAGTGAAGCAATTTCGAATAACAGAGATCCTGATTGAATGCTACTCGAAAAACAATTTATGAGTGAATAATCTGCGAATTCAATCCCACACCGAGTGTCAGGGGTCGGATCTGACCTGTGGATTTCAGCTTTTACTCGGTCTTCTATATGAGAGCATTTATTCTTCTCGGATTGATTCCCACTCGGTCTTTTATATGAGCAGATTGATTCTACTCGGTCTTTCGTGTATGAACACCATTGACTCTATTCGGATTGACTCCCTGTGGGTGAATACCGAGTGAGTCACATTTCAGTCAGCACCGAGTGAGTGACACTTCATTCAGTCAGCCCTCTTCAAACTAATTCCGTGTCATCCCTCCTCAAACCAATTCCGAGCCCCCATTTTCACCAATTCTGAGACACTTTTCACCAATTCCGAGTGACACTTTTCAATCAGCACCGAGTCCTCTTCAATCGGTTCTAAGTCAATTTTCACTTGGTCTGATTGATTGTTCCAATCAGAATTTCCTTGTTTGTCCCCTCAATCCAATTGCACACTTTTTCACTCGGATTCTCCTCACAGCGACCCAATACCGAGCAAAACTTCCACTCAGCCTTCCATAGGAGAGCTCCTACCAGAAGAATTCTTACTCGTAAAGGACTATTTTCACTCGGTTTTCTATTGGAAAACCTTCATTCCACTCGGAATTGACTCCAACTATGGATGAATACTGACTGAGAGGCTAATCCGAGTCATTTTCACTCGGAATTCTACCATGCTCTCTCAGATTTCCATTATTTTCTCTTGGATTTCAACCATGCTGACTTGGATTTCCACTATCCAAGTGGATCCTTGAATTATGGGAGGCGGCTCACTACCAGACGAAGAAAGAAAATGGTAAAGAATTCCCACCAGCCTCCTTTGTCAAGATCCAGGCTGTTTCCAACACACTGTCCAAGTTGATTCACTAATTTCAAAGGGCGGCTGGTAACAAGACAAAGAAGAAATAATAAAAAATCCTCACTAATTGGCAGCCAGGCTATCTCGGGTCTGTTCAGGCAATCAACATGCTCCTGAAATGTTCTATAAATACTCCCAACGAAAGAGAAGAAGAGGATCCGGGAAGCGTTTATTTTAGAGAAAAGGAAAAAGAAAAAAAGGAGAACTCTGAAGCAAGTTTTTTTGATTGTCCCCTCACTCTCCTTTCAAACCAACAAACCTCCTTCACATAAACACCATACTGTCTTCTCCCTCTCCACACCATCACATTATCACACCGTCCCCTTCACCATACTTGTTGGAAATATGCACTAAAAGCCTATATAGGTTCGCATCATCTTTAATAAGTCATTTTTTGTTAAATAGTTTAACAACTTTTACATATCCTTGGAATAATAGGTCATATGAGAGTTATTCCTAAAATGTCCCTAGTCAAGTATTTACGTGGGGACATGTAAATACATTAGGACTAGTGTGTGAATATAATGATGATCTGATCTCACAGATCATGGATATAAATGATATCAAGTCTTCACACGGGTACACATTAAGAGTAATGATGTACTGGACAGACCCACCATGAGAATGTTGTATGGATCGTTACATGAATGTCGTAAACGATTCTCAATGTGATAATGGTATATGTAGTCGTTTGACCTGAAGTCACTACGATTCCTACATAAGGAGTTTATTGTTTTAATACAATCAAACATCTTCTGTAATAAGAGGACTATAAAGGTTGTGGTTAGGCAATGTACAAATTATGCAGAGGGATGTGGGTGATGTAGATGGGATTTGTCTCTCCTATGTGACAGGAGTGATATCTATAGGCCACTTGATGGAGTGAGACTAAGGAAATGCATGGCCATGCTAGAAAGAATAAATATTGGATATTTATTTGGATAAAGTCTACTCTGGTATCAAGTAAAATAAATTGGACCGTACAAGGATGACACGACCATGCCTTGGGCCCAATTAGGATATCGTGACAAAAGGAACAAACATATAAAATAATTATCACTTATAGGTTATGTTATTAATAAATAATATTTGGACATAATGATGCATTGCTAGATGCCGCTTTTATTTTATATTAATAATAAAATAGTTTATTATTAATATAACCGAGTATTTTACCTATAGGTCACACACATAGAGTAAGTGTGGCACCCTAAAAATAGGGGTAAATTTTTCGCGATTTAAAATAATTAAAGGATGGAAGAGATCGCAAGATGAAAACTTTGGCAAGAAATCCCCGGACCTAATTTAATAACCTATCTCATATGTGAAGATATGAGAAGGTGAACAATTAAGTCAAAGAGTGAACCTTGGATGATTTATCTCATGATCATCAACAAGGAGTAGCGGAAGTATGCAAATACATTAAGGAAATGAAGGGAAGTGGTAGAAGGTCAAAGGATGGTCTATCGATTTGATAAAATGCATTAATTATGCGTGTGGGGCGTTGTACCATCATATTATAGTCAAACAATACCAATGATATCCCAAGATAGAGGAAAAATATGAAAAACAGGGTCATGAATCGATTCAAACACCCTATGAATCGATTCATATGATTCTGGAATGCAAAACAGTGAAAACAGGACCCCTTGAATCGATTCAAGCTCGTATGAATCGATTCAGACACTTCTGGAACTCAAAATTACGCAAACAGAGGTCCTTGAATCGATTCAGGGTCGTATGAATCGATTCAGGCCTTCCTGGAACCAAAAACAGTGAAAACAGCAACGCTCGAATCGATTCAGGGATCCTCGAATCGATTCGAGACAGCACAGTTGTTGTTTTTATGCAGAAAAAGCATTATTTTTGGACTTCTAACCCCTCTAACTTTTTCATATCAACTCCAAACACTACCAAATTTTAGCACCAACTAAAATACACTATTTGTGATGTGTGGCCACCGGCCTCACTCAAATATTCTCAAAAATGAGAAAGTTATGCAAATAAATGCGTTTTGTCCATTCCTAAGCCTTTTTGAGTAACATAGGGGTCTATCCTCAATGGAATTGACCCGTTCCAGTTTCTACAAGTCACAAATCATGTATTTAAGCTATCGAAACCATCACACACTATCCAAGACTCATAAAACTCATTTTGACCCTACTAGTTTCTTACTTATGCATAACAATCATGAAATATCATCAATTATACAACACATAAGGTCATTATTCACCATCCTCATCATTTGATCATCAAAGTGAGCAAAATTCAAGCACTCACACAATAGCATCTTACATCACCAGGGCCATAACTGAAGATTAGTCTTATATGTGGGTTCCAATTTTCACACATGACCAACATAATCATTATACATCATTCATACCAATTTATGGCTATACAAAATATGCAGAAAACTATATACATTACAAACATTCTACACAAACCATAAAATCAAAATGTTGCCGGCCAAGGCATTCTTTACCAAAAAGAGGCTTCCTTCACACTTCTCCTCCACAAATAGCTCCAAAGCTAAACCTACAACACAGGAGCTAAAAAGATATACCACAAGGAGAGTGAGTATACTTTCTCAATGATGAAAATCCAATAAATAAAACAATATATGCATGAATGCAATATAACTATCTCCTTCTCAAGAGGAGTTTATTTTATATCAGTATTCAATCATCAATTCTTATTCAAACACAATTATTCCTTAATTCTCTTAGAATCATATCAATCAAACTCACCATCACACCTTAGCAATTAAAAGGGAATATCCAAACATATCGCATCATCAAAGTATCACACTATATCATGCTTCAAGACTGATGCACATGCTAATATCGTTAAAATGCATATGCACGGATCCGTTCTCATTTCCTCGGGTGATCGCAACCACCATAATCATATACTCATTCTCAATGGTTTCCCACCTCGCAAGGGGTACTCCCTCTAGCAGCCTCGCAAGGTGCTTCTCGTGATCGCAACCACGTTCAATATCTCATAAGGTTTCCCGCCTCGTAAGGGGTACTCCCGCCTCATAAACATTTCATATAGGTTTCCCTCCTCGCAAGGGGTACTCCCACCTCATAAACATTTCATATAGGTTTCCCTCCTCGCAAGGGGTACTCCCACCTCATAAACATTTCATATAGGTTTCCCTCCTCGCAAGGGGTACTCCCACCTCATAAACATTTGATATAGGTTTCCCTCCTCGCAAGGGGTACTCCCGCCTCATGATCGCAACCATGGGCATTCAATCTCATTGGTCCCGCAGGGCCTCTCTTTTCAATACCAGGTGATCGCAACCACCGGTCTAACAATCATAGGAACTCGCAAGCTTTTTTTTTTTCATTTCCATTATCAAGTGATCGCAACCACTTATCAACATCATCATGATATGCATGCCATGCCATGTATACAACAATGCTCATACATGCTTCAAGCTCATTTAGCTTATCTTACCCTCTCATCTAGGGTACATTCATTCTCAACCACACAATTTTCCACCAAATCATACACAATAATCAATCTTCATATAAACTCAATCATATATCACACATAATAAGCCATCCATAGCCTCACTTAGGCTTCATCATATAAATACTAAATTTACATCACCATACACAATTCACTTCACATACACATAATATCACCTTCACCCAAGCAAATATGTCATACTACATTAATACATACATTATCATCATAATTCTCATGTATTTAGAAAATACACCCCTCTCCTACCTCAAGAGAAGTAGACCTCTGGGGTTGATGTTCCTGCTTCACCAATATTGCCAAACCCTACACCAATCAATTATAGGGCCACATCAAATATTCTTTCAAACATCAATTTAATATACATATACATAGGTATACACATGATTCTTATCATGTGGGAACTATTTATCAATTCATTCATTGGCCTAATTAGGCTTCGGGAATTCCTTCTCTTAAATCACAATCCATTATTACCAAGAGCTACAACCTACTTGTTAGGTTAACCCATCTATTAAGCTTCCACCAACACCTTGGTGAGTCTCCCACCTATTATGACTTCAAGTCAACATCATCATCATTAAATGTCTCTACCTCATCATTTATAACACTCTTCCCATCAACAAATGCTAACTTCTTTAATAAATGCTATACTCTTTAATATTATACATTTCCTCCTAAAATTCAAATTTAGGGTTTTCATCAAACCTACCAACCTTCATAAATACTCATATACCTCCTTCTTTTCCCACCATAATTACAACTACCTCATTAATTATTCATAAGCTTGTATTTATGTCAACCCATCTTAGGGTTTCCACATTTAATGTTTCTCCAAGTAACCTACATAGATTAATGCTTTCTTAACATTGAAAACACATAGTAATATGTTTATATACATGGAAAATGGTAATAATTTTACCTCAAGAGGAGTAAAGAGTGAGTTTGCAAAAGAGGAGAAGGTCCACACGAAAATAAGAGGAGGAAAGAAAAGATCCCAAGCTCCAAGCTTTTCTTGAGCTTCTTGAAGGATAACAATGAAGAAGGAAGATATATCTTTCTTTTTACATAGGGTTTTTGGAGGAAGAGAGGATGAGTAATGAAGAAGAAAGTGTAGAAGAAGAAAAGAAGAGGTAAGGCGGCGTGGAGAAGAAGAATGCAACGGGAGTGAAATGAAAATGTGAGTTTAGTTTTTAAGTTATTAGGCCTTCATTAACTCTTTCGTTTTTTAAACAAACAGGTTCGCCGTTTGGGCTTAATACATATTCTAAAAATTATTCCGAGTACATATTCAGATTCCCAATAATATTATCTACAGCCCTGACCAATGGCATCTCAATCAGAGATACTTGGTCGGACACCCATATTTTATCTGGGTCAGTTTTCAACTCAACCGATCACCATAATTCACCAGAAATTTTGAAAAGTCTTGTTTAAATCATTTCAAGAATTTTGGGATATTAATTAGCCCACATTTAATTATCCCACATTTATTTTCTTAATTTATCTTCCTATTTTAAAAATTCGGGGTGTTACAATCCACCCCCCCTAAAAGAAATTTCGTCCTCGAAATTCAACTTACCGGATTCAAATGCATGAGGGTACCGTTTACGGATATCGTCCTCACGTTCCCAAGTGAGTGTTTCCACGTCTCCATGCTTCCATGCTACTTTTACTAGGGGTACCATCTTATTCCGCAGTCTCTTCACAGAATATTCAACAATACGAACAGAAACGGGAAGGATGGTTAAGTCATCCCGCACCTCAACATCGTCAATAGAGATCACGTGCTGAGGATCAGGTATATACTTTCTTAACTGCGACACGTGAAATACATTATGTAAGTTCGCAAGCTGTGGAGGAAGTGCAATCCGATATGCGACATCTCCAATCCGCTCTAAGATCTCATAGGGTCCAATGAATTTAGGGCTCAGTTTTCTGCTCTTCAAGGCTTTTCCTAAACCCTTATCACGCGAGACACGCAATAACACATGATCGCCGACTTGGAACTCAAGTGGCTTTCTCCTTTTATCATAATAACTCTTCTGCCGGTCTTGAGCGACTTTCATCTTCTCTTGGATCATCTTGATCTGTTCAGTAGTTTCCTCAACAATCTCAGGCCCTAAGGCTAGATTCTCACTAACTTCAAGCCAACATAAAGGAGTTCGACACCTTCTTCCATATAAGGCCTCGTATGGTGCCATACCAATACTAGAATGAAAACTGTTGTTGTAGGTGAATTTGATCAGAGGCAAATATTTCTCCCATGAACCGCCATGCTCCAAAACACAAGCGCGTAGTAAGTCCTCAAGACTCTGAATAGTCCTCTCCGACTGCCCATCGGTCTGAGGATGATATGACGAGCTTAGCTTCAGTTTTGAACCCATTGCTTCATGTAAGCTTCCCCAGAATCGGGAAGTAAATCGGGGGTCACGATCAGAAACAATGCTAGATGGCACGCCATGTAATCTCACAATCTCCAGAATGTACAACTGTGCTAAATCTTGCAAGGAGCTCTCCATACTGATTGGTAGAAAATGTGCACTCTTTGTCAAACGATCCACAATTACCCATATTCCGTCACATCTAGACCTCGTTCTTGGTAATCCGGACACAAAATCCATGGCAATCGCGTCCCACTTCCAAACAGGGATATCAAGTGGCCTCAAAGTACCTGAAGGTCTTTGGTGTTCCACCTTCGCCTTCTGACAAGTAAGGCAAGAAGCTACAAAGTTAGCAACATCACGTTTCATTCCGGGCCACCAAAAGTTCTTCTTTATATCTTGATACATCTTGGTTGCACCAGGGTGGATGCTAAAAATGCTTTTATGTGCTTCCTCTAGCACCGTACGCCTCCAATCACCAAATGAAGGTACATACACACGACCTTTTACTCGCCATATACCATCAACGCCTTCCATAAGAAATAAATTTTTCCCATTATCTTGAGATCTCCGCATCTCTTTTAAGTAATCATCATCTTTTTGTTTCTCTTCCACAAGCTTCAAAAACTCATTGCATATCTTCAAGGTAGCAAAACATAGTCTCTTGGAGGATTGAACCTCAGTTCCAACATTTAAATTCCGAAATTCTTCCATTAACTCGAACTCTTTGACCATCATAGCTGATACATGCAAGGATTTCCGACTAAGAGCATCGGCAACAACATTGGCTTTTCCCGGGTGGTACATCAATTTAAAGTCGTAATCCTTCAAAAATTCCATCCATCTCCTCTGACGCATATTCATTTCCTTTTGGTCAAAAAGATATTTCAAACTTTTATGATCACTAAAAACCACGAATCTTGATCCATACAAGTAATGTCGCCATATCTTCAAAGCAAACACAACCGCAGCCAACTCTAAATCATGAGTTGGGTAATTAACCTCATGAGGTCGCAACTGGCGTGAAGCATAAGCTATTACACGTTCCTTCTGCATTAGCACACATCCAAGTCCAAGCTTAGAAGCATCACAATACACCACAAACTCTTCTTGTAAATCAGGCAACGCCAAGATAGGGGCAGAAGTCAGCCTCATCTTTAATTCCTCAAAGCACTTCTCACATTCAACCGTCCATACAAAAGGTTGGTTCTTCCTTGTTAAATTTGTCAAAGGTCTCGCAAGACGAGAGAAACCTTCAATGAACCTTTGATAATAACCCACAAGTCCAAGGAAGCTTCGGATTTCAGTAACCGTCGTAGGTCTAGACCATGCCATAACAACTTCAACCTTAGAAGGATCCACCGAAATACCATCCTCGGATATTACATGTCCAAGGAACTGGACGCTCGTCAACCAGAATTCACATTTAGAGAGCTTGGCGTACAGCTGGTTCTTTCTAAGAATGTTCAACACCACTCTTAAATGTTCCTCATGTTCCTCCCGGCTCTTGGAATATACTAGGATATCATCGATGAACACCACAACAAAACGATCCAGGTATTCGTGAAAGATATGGTTCATATAACTCATGAACACCGCTGGAGCGTTAGTCACTCCAAAGGGCATCACGACATACTCGTAGTGGCCATATCGCGTCCTAAACGCAATCTTCGGAATGTCTGCGGCTCTCACCCGAATTTGATGATAACCGGAACGCAAATCAATCTTTGAAAATACCACCGCACCTCTCAGCTGATCCAACAGGTCATCAATACGAGGTAAAGGATATCTATTCTTTATTGTCAGCTTGTTCAGTTGGCGGTAGTCTACACACAACCGCATAGTTCCATCCTTTTTCTTAACTAATAAAACAGGAGCTCCCCAGGGTGACACACTGGGTCGAACAAACTCCTTTTCAAGCAGCTCCTCAACTTGCTTCTTTAGTTCAACTAACTCCATAGGAGACATCCTATATGGAGCAATAGACACTGGTTCGGCACCAGGTACAAGGTCAATAGCAAACTCAACCTCCCTTGGAGGTGGTAAGCCAGGTATCTCATCAGGAAACACGTCCAGAAATTCAGACACCACGGGGATATCCATGGGACCGGGACCACTCGTCCCATCGACAAGAGATAGCAGTACACAAAGTTGAATTATACCTTGTACATCAAACTGTCCCCTATCAAGAGAAGGGAAAATAACAGTCCGTTGTTGACAATCAACCATGACTCTGTTGGCAGAAAGCCAATCCATACCAAGTATGATCTCCAGTCCCTTCATAGGTAAGCAAATAAAAGACACAACAAACTTTCTCCCATCTAGGAGCATATCAACATTATCACACCGGTTAATCGATCTAAGACAAGTACCGGTTGGGGTGGTAACCACCAGAGCATTTTTCATTAAACACACCGGCAATCTCAATCGCCGAACACAATCCTCGGATATAAAGGAGTGGGTCGCACCCGAATCATAAATAACATGAACTGGATGTCCAAGAATTTCACACTTACTTTCAACCAGATTTTCTGCTTGTGCTGCTTCCTCACCGGTTACCGCAAAAACTCTCCCGGCATTGGGTTGAAGGTTTCCACCATCCCTATTTCCATCATTAGCACCATTACCATTTCCTCGATTATTACCACGCCTTCCACCATTATAGCTACCCCGACCACCATTCCGGCCTTGATTATTTCCATTACCACGGCCCCGACCACCATTATGGCCTCCACGATTCACATGAACAGGTGCATTAGCACGATTGGGAATATTAACTTGTACCGGAGCGGGTCTTGCAAGCATAGGACATGCAGAACGGATATGCCCCACCTGATCACAATTAAAACATACAACATCTTCATGATGCACACATTCCCGAACGTAATGAGGTCCTCCACATCTATAACATCTCGGCCCATTGGTATTTATATTACCCCGGCCAAAAACATTACCACGTCCGCCGCCTCTAGCTTGGACATTAGAAGGAGCACCCCTCAGAAAACGTCCCCTTCTAAAACTTCTTTGCCTCTTAAAACTAGAAGCTTGACCCTTCAACTTAGAGTCAAACTTAGAGTGTTGAAAAGAAGCATGTTCTTCATAGATACGACACTTATTCACAAGCACCGTGAAACTTCGGATCTCTTGGTGACATATGGCCCTTTGAATATCAGGGCGTAAACCATTTTCAAACTTCACGCATTTTGACACTTCAGTTCCCTCTTGTTGAAAAGGAGGGTAGAATTCACAAAGTTCCTCAAACTTGGAAGCATACTCTTCCACCGTCATCGTGCCTTGCTTGAGTTCCATGAACTCAAGTTCTTTCTTGCTCTTATAACTTTCAGGCACATATTTCCTCATAAGTTCACGCTTAAAGTTTTCCCAAGTTAAGGGAATTGCAGCAGCATTCATTCTATTCTTGACGAGTCTCCACCAAGTCTCTGCTTCATCTCTCAGCATAAAAACAGCATACTCCACTTTTTGGAGCTCATTGCATTCAAAACTGTCAAAGATTCTCTCAACATTCCGGATCCAACCATAGGCTTGCTCAGGCCTAAATCCCCCATGAAATTCAGTGGGTTTTCGCTTTAGAAACATATCAAGGCCTTGAGTACCTTGAACAATAGGGGCAGGTGGTCTTTCCGCCTCTTGTCTTTCGCGGTTTTGCGATTCAAGGAGATCCGCAAAATGATTCAAGGCTCTAGCTATAGCGTCATCATTATCTCGACGACGACGGGCCATCACAATATCTAGAACCACAACATAAAATTCAACTAACATCAGTAAACTCGTTCATAACTTTTCTCTATAATCTCACACTATAGTACTTCATCATAAAAATTAAATTATGGCCCTCCCCCATGGAGTCCAATATCAATCAATCCATATTAAAGCCCATATGGCAACATCATCATATCATAACATAGTATGCATTTATAATATATAGGATTCATCATTGAGAGAGGATAGTGTGAAGAAGCTTGGCCGGACTTATAACAATCACATTCAATCCATAATCAATTCATACACCAATCAAATAACTATAACAGTCATTCATCAATCATATATCATGTTCTGGTAATAGCAACAGCTAATAGCAGTAATACTGAGCGAATAATGCTCTGATACCAGATTGTGGCACCCCAAAAATAGGGGTAAATTTTTCGCGATTTAAAATAATTAAAGGATGGAAGAGATCGCAAGATGAAAACTTTGGCAAGAAATCCCCGGACCTAATTTAATAACCTATCTCATATGTGAAGATATGAGAAGGTGAACAATTAAGTCAAAGAGTGAACCTTGGATGATTTATCTCATGATCATCAACAAGGAGTAGCGGAAGTATGCAAATACATTAAGGAAATGAAGGGAAGTGGTAGAAGGTCAAAGGATGGTCTATCGATTTGATAAAATGCATTAATTATGCGTGTGGGGCGTTGTACCATCATATTATAGTCAAACAATACCAATGATATCCCAAGATAGAGGAAAAATATGAAAAACAGGGTCATGAATCAATTCAAACACCCTATGAATCGATTCATATGATTCTGGAATGCAAAACAGTGAAAACAGGACCCCTTGAATCGATTCAAGCTCGTATGAATCGATTCAGACACTTCTGGAACTCAAAATTACGCAAACAGAGGTCCTTGAATCGATTCAGGGTCGTATGAATCGATTCAGGCCTTCCTGGAACCAAAAACAGTGAAAACAGCAACGCTCGAATCGATTCAGGGATCCTCGAATCGATTCGAGGCAGCACAGTTGCTGTTTTTATGCAGAAAAAGCATTATTTTTGGACTTCTAACCCCTCTAACTTTTTCATATCAACTCCAAATGCTACCAAATTTTAACACCAACTAAAATACACTATTTGTGATGTGTGGCCACCGGCCTCACTCAAAAATTCTCAAAAATGAGAAAGTTATGCAAATAAATGCGTTTTGTCCATTCCTAAGCCTTTTTGAGTAACATAGGGGTCTATCCTCAATGGAATTGACCCGTTCCAGTTTCTACAAGTCACAAATCATGTATTTAAGCTATCGAAACCATCACACACTATCCAAGACTCATAAAACTCATTTTGACCCTACTAGTTTCTTACTTATGCATAACAATCATGAAATATCATCAATTATACAACACATAAGGTCATTATTCACCATCCTCATCATTTGATCATCAAAGTGAGCAAAATTCAAGCACTCACACAATAGCGTCTTACATCACTAGGGCCATAACTGAAGATTAGTCTTATATGTGGGTTCCAATTTTCACACATGACCAACATAATCATTATACATCATTCATACCAATTTATGGCTATACAAAATATGCAGAAAACTATATACATTACAAACATTCTACACAAACCATAAAATCAAAATGTTGCCGGCCAAGGCATTCTTTACCAAAAAGAGGCTTCCTTCACACTTCTCCTCCACAAATAGCTCCAAAGCTAAACCTACAACACAGGAGCTAAAAAGATATACCACAAGGAGAGTGAGTATACTTTCTCAATGATGAAAATCCAATAAATAAAACAATATATGCATGAATGCAATATAACTATCTCCTTCTCAAGAGGAGTTTATTTTATATCAGTATTCAATCATCAATTCTTATTCAAACACAATTATTCCTTAATTCTCTTAGAATCATATCAATCAAACTCACCATCACACCTTAGCAATTAAAAGGGAATATCCAAACATATCGCATCATCAAAGTATCATACTATATCATGCTTCAAGACTGATGCACATGCTAATATCGTTAAAATGCATATGCACGGATCCGTTCTTATTTCCTCGGGTGATCGCAACCACCATAATCATATACTCATTCTCAATGGTTTCCCACCTCGCAAGGGGTACTCCCTCTAGCAGCCTCGCAAGGTGCTTCTCGTGATCGCAACCACGTTCAATATCTCATAAGGTTTCCCGCCTCGCAAGGGGTACTCCCGCCTCATAAACATTTCATATAGGTTTCCCTCCTCGCAAGGGGTACTCCCACCTCATAAACATTTCATATAGGTTTCCCTCCTCGCAAGGAGTACTCCCACCTCATAAACATTTCATATAGGTTTCCCTCCTCGCAAGGGGTACTCCCACCTCATAAACATTTGATATAGGTTTCCCTCCTCGCAAGGGGTACTCCCGCCTCATGATCGCAACCATGGGCATTCAATCTCATTGGTCCCGCAGGGCCTCTCTTTTCAATACCAGGTGATCGCAACCACCGGTCTAACAATCATAGGAACTCGCAAGCTTTTTTTTTTTCATTTCCATTATCAAGTGATCGCAACCACTTATCAACATCATCATGATATGCATGCCATGCCATGTATACAACAATGCTCATACATGCTTCAAGCTCATTTAGCTTATCTTACCCTCTCATCTAGGGTACATTCATTCTCAACCACACAATTTTCCACCAAATCATACACAATAATCAATCTTCATATAAACTCAATCATATATCACACATAATAAGCCATCCATAGCCTCACTTAGGCTTCATCATATAAACACTAAATTCACATCACCATACACAATTCACTTCACATACACATAATATCACCTTCACCCAAGCAAATATGTCATACTACATTAATACATACATTATCATCATAATTCTCATGCATTTAGAAAATACACCCCTCTCCTACCTCAAGAGAAGTAGACCTCTGGGGTTGATGTTCCTGCTTCACCAATATTGCCAAACCCTACACCAATCAATTATAGGGCCACATCAAATATTCTTTCAAACATCAATTCAATATACATATACATAGGTATACACATGATTCTTATCATGTGGGAACTATTTATCAATTCATTCATTGGCCTAATTAGGCTTCGGGAATTCCTTCTCTTAAATCACAATCCATTATTACCAAGAGCTACAACCTACTTGTTAGGTTATCCCATCTATTAAGCTTCCACCAACACCTTGGTGAGTCTCCCACCTATTATGACTTCAAGTCAACATCATCATCATTAAATGTCTCTACCTCATCATTTATAACACTCTTCCCATCAACAAATGCTAACTTCTTCAATAAATGCTATACTCTTCAATATTATACATTTCCTCCTAAAATTCAAATTTAGGGTTTTCATCAAACCTACCAATCTTCATAAATACTCATATACCTCCATCTTTTCCCACCATAATTACAACTACCTCATTAATTATTCATAAGCTTGTATTTATGTCAACCCATCTTAGGGTTTCCACATTTAATGTTTCTCCAAGTAACCTACATAGATTAATGCTTTCTTAACATTGAAAACACATAGTAATATGTTTATATACATGGAAAATGGTAATAATTTTACCTCAAGAGGAGTAAAGAGTGAGTTTGCAAAAGAGGAGAAGGTCCACACGAAAATAAGAGGAGGAAAGAAAAGATCCCAAGCTCCAAGCTTTTCTTGAGCTTCTTGAAGGATAACAATGAAGAAGGAAGATATATCTTTCTTTTTACATAGGGTTTTTGGAGGAAGAGAGGATGAGTAATGAAGAAGAAAGTGTAGAAGAAGAAAAGAAGAGGTAAGGCGGCGTGGAGAAGAAGAATGCAACGGGAGTGAAATGAAAATGTGAGTTTAGTTTTTAAGTTATTAGGCCTTCATTAACTCTTTCGTTTTTTAAACAAACAGGTTCGCCGTTTGGGCTTAATACATATTCTAAAAATTATTCCGAGTACATATTCAGATTCCCAATAATATTATCTACAGCCCTGACCAATGGCATCTCAATCAGAGATACTTGGTCGGACACCCATATTTTATCTGGGTCAGTTTTCAACTCAACTGATCACCATAATTCACCAGAAATTTTGAAAAGTCTTGTTTAAATCATTTCAAGAATTTTGGGATATTAATTAGCCCACATTTAATTATCCCACATTTATTTTCTTAATTTATCTTCCTATTTTAAAAATTCGGGGTGTTACAGTAAGCCCATTAGAAAATAGGTTTTTATTTTAGTTGAACTAAAATAAGACTATTGGGCCTAACTCATTTAGAATGAGTAAGGAGCCTACTCTTTAGAGAGCAAATTAGGTCAAACCTAAGCCTATAAATAAAGCATAAGATGCTCATAGGTGGCTACCCTAAAGAGACACAAAAATACACAAAAGTTGCAAAAGCTACACGCCGTCAAACTAGCATTTGGAAGGTGTAGCATTTCTGGTGGGAGTACTCGTGTGGACTCCTAAAGGACGAGGCTACGATTGCTTCGATATTCTTCAAGAGGTAATCCTAAAACGCAATTTTTTGTGTGTTTGTCTTATGCTTTGAAACACGGCGCTTTACAAATCCTATAGGAATCCTTGTATTTCCGCTGCTCATACACTAGGGATTCCTAACAATACTGCCCTCAATCCTCCACACCGTCCACCTCTCAACTGTCCCCCTCATTACTGTCCTCCCTCACTCGTCCTTCTCCTCTCCCATACAGCCCCCTTCACCTAAACACCGTCCCTTCCTCCTTACCCCTCACCGTACTGTCTTCTCCCTCTCCACACCTCACAGCCCCCTTCCACCGTCCCATTCCCTCTCACTCCACGCTCACCCTCTCTCTCACCGTACTCTCCCTTTCCTCTTTTCCTCTAAAACCGAACCACATACACACACCTCACAGCCCCTCCAAACCGACCTCGCCCAGCTCCCTCTCACTCAACCGTCCTCACTCCTCATCCCAACACCGTCCCATTTCCTCTCATTCAACACCGTCCCCCTCAAATCCTCACCCAACACCGTCCCTTTTTAAACACACCCTTCAGCCTCCTTATCCAACACCGTTCAGCCTCTCTCTCCTTACACCGACCAGCTCCCTCACTGCACCGGTCCCATTCTGCTCCTTATTTTTAATATTTGTATTTGTTTATTTTCTGTTAAATTAATTGTTGTTTGGTGACTATGTTTCCTTTTCAATTATTAATTAATTTCTGTTAATTGATAAATATTAATAAAAATGAATGTTTCACACCTTCTATTTGAACTGGCATAAAAGTTGTAATTATTATTATTATTGTCATTATTATTATTATTGCGATTTTTATTATATTTTTAAAAACAAAATGGTGGAGCGAGTTTAATTTGGACGAGACGTCCTCTTAATCTCATTTTTATTTTTATTTTTATTTTTATTCTAAAAAAATGGTGGAGCGAGTTTAATTTGGACGAGACGTCCTGTTAATCTCATGTAAAAATTTCATGTTTTTTTAATTGTTTATTTTTGTATATTTTATCATTTTGTATGTTTTTATGAAGAAGTTAAAATAATTTCTAAGTTAATTATAATACGTGCGCTATCATATTGAGGTAACCGTTTTTTATAACGGACAATTGTGAGGTGCTAATACCTTCCTCACCTATAATCAGACTCCCGAATCTGGAATCTCATTTTTTTGACCAATGCTTTAATAAAAGGTTTTCCCGGTATTTTATCCTAAAAAATATTGGTGGCGACTCCCTGTTTTTCTTTTTCGAACCAAACAGAAAATCATTTTTGAGGGTCGGCCGTGCCGCCGCGATCCCGGTCGCGACACCCAACATTCATAACACCATAGGTATCACTATCCACATTCTCAATGGCTTGTATTTACCCACCAATACATTACCCAAACTACATTTATCATTTTCCCCAAATCTTAAAGTTAGGGTTTTCACCAAACTCAAACACACTCATGAAGGCATCATTAATCCTTATATCCTTTCAACCATAAATTCATCTTCCTCATTTATTACCCCTTTAAGTTTGTGTGAACACCTATCTCGGTCCGGTCAGGTTTCACCAAGAGTAGGGATGTGCCTTTCCCAGGCGAAAAGATCTCCGAGAGAGGACTGAGCTTCAATTCTGACTAATCATTCTGGCTGTAAGATTTCCGAGTGAAAAATGGTTATTCCTGAGTGAAAAATGGTTATTTCTGAGTGAAAGATGGTTGTTCCCGAGTGAAATATCCGAGTAAGCTGTTTCCGAGTGAAATATCCGAGTGATCTGTTTCTGACTGACACGTGTCCGATTTGGCTACCTCTGAGGGAGTTATTTCTAAACGAGGAAAAGGATCTAGATGGTCATTTTCAAGTAGTATGACTTGGAATCATCATTTCCGAGTAGAGAGTCTCCGAGTGAGATGTTGCCGAGTGGATTGTCTCCCGGTTGAAGATAAATCCGAGTGGAAGATTCCTGAGGGAAGCCACTCCAAATGAAAAATGGCTGACCTTGAACGAATACTTCCTGGTTAGAGATAAATCCGAGTGGAAGATTCTCGATTGAAGCCACTGAGTGAAAAAGGGACCGAATTTGAATAAATACCGTCTAAAGATATATGTCCGAGTGAAGGATTACCGATTGAAGCAGCAAGTCTGATTTTGGGATAAATGTCTTTTTCTAGACAAAGATGTTTCCGGGTGGAGGGCTCTCGTTTGATGCCACTCTGAATGAAAACGAGTCTGATTCGGGATAAGTACTTTTTCTGGGCAAAATTGTTTTCGAATTGAAGATCCCTGAGTGAGTTGATTCTGAATGAAGAAATAGTCTGAACTCCAAAAGAGCACTTGTTGAATAAGGGTGTCTCCGAGTGGACCGTCCCAAAGACTATCGTCCGAGCAGAGGAAGCCCCTGAATGAACACTTGTTGAATAAGGAGGTCTTCGAGTGGTGTGATTCAGAGAAGATGACATTCTCAAGCAAAGAATAGGTTTCCGAGTGGTACGAGTTTCCGAGTTCCCCACTCCTGAGTGGGATATTCCTTTTCGAAAGATCAGCTTTCACTTTTAAGTTCCCCACTTCCGAATGAGATATTTCCGGGTAGATCGATTTAAGGGAATTATTCTCGAGAGCAGAAAAATCTCTGATCACGAATAATCCTCTTTCGGGCAACATCTCCTTCAAGGTCGATCCTCGAGTGAATACATCCGAGGGATTGATTGACGATTGAAACCATTCTGATTGGAAAACAAGGCCGACTCCCGAGTGAATACATCCGAGTGGGTTGATGCATAATTCTGAGTGAAAGGCAAGCTTGATGAATGTGTCTGATTGAATTCTCCCGAGCAATGTATCCGACCAAATCTTCTCCGAGTGATCCAATTCCAGTGATGTGCTTCCCGGTGAAGTTTACTTCCCGATTGAATCAATCTTAAGTCAAAGAGAGAAATGGTTCTGACTTGTCGGCCAGGGATATAGCCGAGTAAAACACTTTTGAAGTGCTGATTGAATCAATTTTTAAATGAAGACTTCCCGAATGAGGCGAGGGTATGAACGAGAGCTTCAAGCAAAAGCACCTCTGAGCAAATGATCTCTGAGTGTCACTTTTGAAGCAAATTCCAATTGATTGCTTCAAGAAGTGGTAATTCCAAGTAAAGTACCTTTGAGTGAAGCAATTCCGATTGATTGCTTCAAGGAGTGATAATTCCGAGTAAAGCACCTTTGATTGAAACAGCTCCAAACAAATGCTTCAAGCAGTGAAGTTCCGAGCAAAACACATCCAATTGAAGAAATTCCGATTGAAGTGCTTCAAGCAGTGAAGTTCCAAAGCAAATCAGAATGAATGCTTCAAACAGTGACATTTCTGGATGAAGCAACACCGAATGAAGCAATTCCGAATAGACAGAGGGCCTGATGAATGCTTCTCAGAAAACAATTTTTGAGTCAATGATCTGTGAATTCAGGCCTTCACACCGAGTGTTAGAGGTCGGAACGGATCTGTGAATTCAAGCTTTCACTCGGTTTTTTACATATGAGAGCACCTGTTTCGCTCGGATTAATTCCCACTGAGGATGGATACCGGCTGAAGCACTAATCCGAGTCTTAAAAGAGAACACCGGTTCCATATTTCCACTATTTTCCCATGCTGACTTGGATTCCCATTGTCCAAGTGGATCCTTGAATTATGGGGCTGGTCGGCAACAAGACAAAAGAAGGAATAATAAAGAATTCCCACCAGCCGCCTTTCTCCATGATTGTCAATATCCAGGCTGTTTCCCTAACACACCATCCAAGTTGACTTGCTAATTTTGTGGGGCGGCTTATAGCAAACAAAAATTAAAATAATAAGTTATTCTTCAGTTGTTGTTCCCACCATTGGTAGCCAGGCTGTCTCTGGGCTGTTCGAGCAACAAGCACACCTGGGACTTCTATAAATACCCTAACGAAAGAGAAGAAAAGGGATCCTGAAGCCTTCATTAGAGAGAACTCTGAAGCTTTTTCTTTAAAGAGAAGAAATAGAGTATTAAAATCCACGCTGTCCATCCTCCTCCTCTCATTCACATCAGCTCCCCCTCTCTCCTCTCAAACACCGTCCTCCTCCTCTCAAACACCATCCCTCTCCTCCCAAAAACCACACTGTTACTCTCCTCACAAATCCACCATACCGTCCTTCTCCTAAACCCATACCGACCCTCTCCTAAACTCCATACCGTCCTCCCTCAAATCCTCACCATACCATCCTCCCTTAAATCCTCACCATACTGTCCTTCTCCTCACCCACACCGTCCCTTCCTCCTCAAACCAACACCGTTCTGCTCCTAAATTAAACCAACACCGTACAGCCCCTCAAACCAACACCGTCCTCTCTCCTCACCCACACCGTCCTTCTCCTCACCAACACCGTCCCTTCCTCCTCAAACCAACACTGTTCTGCTCCTAAATCCTCACCACACCGTCCCCTTAAAATAACACCGTCCCTCTCTCCTCACCCACACCATTCAGTCCCTCTCTCTCCACCAACACCGTACAGCTCCTCACTCAAATCCTCTTAAAACTACACCATCATCCTCTCCTTAAAATACACCGTCCAACCCCCTAAAATCCTCCAACACCGTCTCTCTCCTTAAAACATACCATCCAGCACCTCTTCCCTTCACATCACACCGTCCTGCTCCTAAAATCCCCACCGTACCTTCAGCTCCCCTCAAGCTCACAACATCGTCCAGCTCCTTTCTCACCATACCGGTCCCACTCTGCCCCTCATTTTAATGCTTGTATTTATTTATTTTCTGTAAAATCAATTGTTGTTCGGTGACTTTATTTCCTTTTCAATCATTAATTAATTTTTACTGATTGATAAATATTAATAAAAATGAGTGCTTCGCACATTCTATTTGGACTAGCATAAAAGTTGTAATAATTATTATTATTCTTATCATTATTGCAATTTTTATTACTTTTTTTAAAAAGGGTGGAGCGAGTTTAATTTGGACGAGACGTCCTGTTAATCTCATGTAAAAATTCCATGTTTATTTTTGTATATCTTGTCATTTTGTATGCTTTCTTTTTATGAAGAAGTTAAAATAATTTCTAAGTTAATCATAATGTGCGCTATCATGTTGAGTTAACCATTTTTATAACGGGCAGTTGTGAGGTGCTAATACCTTCCTCACCTGTAATCAGACTCCCGAATTTGGAATCTCATTTTTTGACTAATGCTTTAACAAAAGGTTTTCCTGGTATTTTATCCTAAAAATATTGGTGGCAACTCCCTATTGTTTTCTTTTCGAAAGGATTTCGAAACCGCCGCGATCCCGGTCGCGACAGTTTGCATTTATGACAACCCATCTTAGGGTTCATATATTAAATGCTCTCATTAAACAACCCTCTAACAAGCATTGCTCTCCCAAAGCATAATGACCCATACCCATGGCCATAAACCCAACAAAATGGAGAGAATGATTTACCTCACACCAAAAATGAAATGGGTTTCAAGGGAGAGGGAGAGAGGGTTGCGAAAATGGTGAAGAGGGGAGGAGAAATCCAAGCTTCAATGGCTTCCTTCAAGCTTCCTTGAAAATAAAAATGAGAGGGAGAGAATAAAGCACCACCTTGTCTAGGGTTTCTAGAAGAGGAAAATGATGAAGAGAATAGAGAAGAGTAGAAGAAAATGCTTTGCCAAATGGATTCAGCATATGAACGAAAAAGAGGAGATAAAATATGGGCTTTTGATTTTAATTTTAATCCTCCCATTAAAGCTTCATCGTTTTAATCCAAACAGGATCTCTGTTTGGGCTTAATACTTTATCTAAAAATTATTCTGAATACATATTCGGACTCCCAATAATATTATTAACAGCCCTAACCAATACCATCCCAATCGGAGATACTTGGTCCGACACCCTTATTTTAATCATGCTTAATTTCAACTTATTCGGTTCCAATAAATTATGAGTAGTCCCCAAAAATCTTAATTTAATTATTTCCAATATTTTGGGACATTAAAGAACCCACATACAACTACTTAATATTTATTTCATTAATTAGTCCTTTATTTTAAAATTTAGGGTGTTACAATCCACCCCACCAAAAGAAAATTTCGTCCTTGAAATTTAACATACCAGATTCGAACGCATCAGGATATCGTTCCCTTATATCATCTTCACGTTCCCATGTGAACGTCTCCACATTTCCATGCTTCCAAGCGACCTTCACCAAAGGTACCAGCTTGTTCTGCAATTTCTTCACGGAATGCTCAACAATGCGGATAGAAATAGGAGGAATAGACAAGTCGTCCCGCACACCCACATCGTTAACAGGGATCATGTGCAAAGGATCATGAACATATTTCCTTAACTGTGACACATGGAATACATTGTGTAGATTTGCGAGATGCGGAAGGAGTGTAATCTGATAAGCAACATCGCCAATCCGCTCTAGAATCTCATAAGGTCCAATGAACCTAGGGCTTAACTTTCCACTTTTCAACACCCTTCCAATTCCTTTATCACCTGAGATTCTCAAGAATACGTGATCACCAACTTGAAATTCAAGTGGTTTATGCCTCTTATCATAATAACTCTTCTGTCGGTCTTGAGCAATCTTTATATTCTCTTGTATCTTCTTAATTTACTCGGTAGTCTCCTGAACAATTTTCGGCCCTAAAGCTAAATTCTCACTAGTCTCCAGCCAACATAGAGGCGTTCTACATTTTCTGCCATAAAGTGCCTCATAAGGAGCCATACCAAGACTACTGTAGTAACTATTATTATAAGTGAACTCGATCAATGGGAGAAATTTCTCCCAACATCCACCATGCTCCAAAACACAGGCTCTCAAAAAATCTTCAAGGCTTTGGATAGTCCTCTCAGATTGCCCGTCGGTCTGAGGATGATAAGCGGAACTAAGCTTCAACTTAGAACCTAACTCATGATGTAAACTTCCCTAAAATTGAGAAGTAAACCGAGGGTCACGATCAGATATAATGCTAGATGGCACACCATGCAGCCTAACAATCTTCTTTATGTACAACTGAGCTAATTTCTGCAAAGAACTCTTCATATTCATGGGCAAAAAGTGAGCACACTTCATCAACTGATCCACAATCACCCATATAGCGTCATTTCCAACACGAGTTCTAGGTAGTCCAGAAACAAAGTCCATAGCAATGTTATCCCATTTCCAAACAGGGATCTCCAAAGATCTCAAATAACCAGATGGTCTTTGATGCTCGACCTTAGTCTTCTAACAAATAAGGCAAGATGCAACAAAGTTTGCCACATCACGTTTCATACCGGGCCACCAAAAATTCTTCTTCAAGTCTTGGTACATCTTGGTGGAACCAGGATGAATACTTAATACACTCTTGTGAGCTTCCTCAAGTACATATTTCCTCAAATTACCACTCGAGGGAACATAAATTCGGTCCTTCACACGCCAAATGCCATCATGACCTTCCACTAGAAACAAGTTCTTCCCTTTTTCTTGAGTTTTTCTCATCTCAACCAAGTATTCATCCTTCGGTTGTTGCAATTTCACAGTTTCAAGAAACACATTAGCAACACTCAACATTTCAAGGGACATTTTCTTTGGAGTATATGTTTCCATGCCCACATTCAAGTTTCTAAATTGCTTAATTAATTCCATCTCTTTCACCATCATTGCGGAAACATGCAATGACTTCTGACTTAAGGCATCGGCAACCACATTTGCCTTTCCGGGATGATACCACAACTCGAACTCATAATCTTTTAGAAACTCCATCCATCGTCGTTAGCGCATATTAAGTTCTTTTTGATCAAACAAGTACTTAAGGCTCTTGTGATCACTAAAGACTACAAACTTAGAATCATATAAGAAATGTCGCCATAACTTCAAAGCAAACACCACCGCCGCCAATTCAAGATCATGTCTTGGATAATTAACCTCATGCGGTCACAACTATCTCGATGCATAGGCTATCACACGTTCACACTGCATTAACACAGAACCCAGACCATGCATAGAAGCATCACAGTATACCACAAAGTCATCCAACAAATCAGGCAATGCTAACACCGGTGCGGTAGTAAGCCTCAACTTTAACTCTTGGAAACTTTCTTCACATTCATAAGTCCACATAAACGGTTGATTCTTACGAGTCAACTTCATCAATGGTAAGGCTAAACGGGAAAACCCCTCAATAAACCTCTGATAATAACCGGCAAGACCAAGAAAACTTCTTATTTCTGTCACGGACATCAGTCTTTCCCAAGCCATAACAGCTTCCACTTTTGATTTATCAACAGCAACTCCATCACCGAAGATCACATGACTAAGAAAAGAAATCTCATTCATCCAGAATTCATATATAGAGAGCTTAGCATACAATTCCTTCTCTCGAAGAATGGATAACACAAGGCAAAGATGTCTTTCATGCTCTTCATGACTCTTAGAATACACCAAAATTCATCAATGAATACAACAACAAATTGATCAAGATATTTATGAAAGATGCGATTCATGTAATCCATGAAAATCACAGGAGCATTTGTCACTCCGAATGGCATCACTACATACTCATAGTGTCCATATCGTGTTCGGAAGGCAGTTTTAGGAATGTCCTTGGTCTTCACCCGAATTTGGTGATATCTGAAACGTAAGTCAATCTTAGAAAACACAACGGTGCCCTTCAATTGATCCAAAAGATCATCAGTACAAGGAAGAGGATCTTTGTTCTTGATAGTTAATTTATTGATTTGGCGATAATCAACGCACAATCTCATACTTCCATCCTTCTTTTTCACCAATAACACAAGAGCACCCCAAGGAGACACACTTGAGCGGATAAACTCCCGTTCAAGTAATTCCTCGACTTGCTTCTTCAATTTGGCTAACTCCATAGGAGACATCCTATAAGGAGCTCTAGAGACAGGTTTAGCACCAGGAATAAGATCAATAGAGAATTCCACTTCACGTGGAGGAGGCAAACCAGGAATCTCATCTGAAAAAACATCGAGAAATTTAGAAATAATAGCGAATTCACCAGATTGGGGAGTATCACTCCCATCAACCATGCAGAACACTACAAGAAGCTGAGAGATACCTTGTAGATCATAGTCTTCAGTGTTAGAAGTCGAAAAAATCACCGTCTTGTTATGACAATCCACCAAGACTTTGTTGGCAGACAACCAATCCATGCCTAGAATAATGTCCAGGTCTTTCATAGGTAAGCACATGAGGGATACGACAAACTTCTTTCCCTCAAGAGTCATCTCGACATTCTCACATCGAGTCACCGATCTCAAACAAGTACTGGTCGGTGTAGTCACCATTATAGAACCTCTCATCATGCAAACAGGCACTTTCAAGCGCCTCACATAATCCTTAAAAATAAATGAGTGCGTAGCACCAGAATCAAATATAACATCTATCGAAGTGCCAAGGATTTCACACTTACCATGAACAAGATCTTCAGCTTGTGTGGCTTCTTCACTGGTAACGGCAAAGACTCTTCCAGTTGCTTGTGGTTGATCACCACCATTACGGTTACCATTTCTTCCACCATGGCCATTTCCTCGACCATTACCATTTGTTCCACCATTATGGTTTCCACCACGGCCACCGTTGCGGCCACCATTATGACCATTACCGTTTCCATGACCACGGCCTCTGAAGCCACCATGGCCTCCACGGTTACCATTTTGGTTCACACAAGCAAGAGTATCAATATTGGCATTCCTTGCATTTTATGGGCAATCAGGACGAATATGTCCGGGTTGGTTGCATTGATAACATACCACATTATCTCTTGGGCAATCACGGGCCAAGTGGTTAGCACCACATTTAAAGCAAGTAAGGCTTTGGACATTGCCACGACCTTGGTTACCAACTCCATGACCACCTCTAAAAACACCACGTCCTCTTGCATTCGAGGATCCACCATGAAAGAACTTCTTCTTTTTGAATTGACCATGTCTCTTGAAATTAGAGAATTGCCCCTTCAACTTAGACTCATGCTTGCCATGACTCGAAGAAGTCATATCATCTTCTTCATAAATACGACACTTGTTCACAAGCGTCAGAAAGCTTCTTATCTCTTGGTGCCGAATAGCCCGCTTGATCTCAGGCCTTAAACCATTTTTGAACTTCACACACTTCGATGCCTCGGTACCTTCTTGTTGATAAGGAGGACAGAACACGCAAAGCTCATCGAACTTAAAGGCATACTCCTCCATAGACATATTACCCTGCTTAAGCTCCATAAACTCAAGCTCTTTCTTACTTCTATAGCTATCCAGAAAGTATTTCTTCAAGAACTCAACCTTAAAGTTTTCCCAGACCAAGGGAACATCATCAGATATCATGCATCCTCTAGCAAGACGCCACCATGCTTCGGCTTCATCATGGATCATAAAAACCCCATACTCCACTTTTTATGCTTCAGAACACTCGAAGCTTGCATAAATTCTTTCCAAATCATTGATCCATGCATACGCATCCTCAGGTTTGTAACCTTCATGAAATTCAGAAGGTTTCCTCTTGAGAAACAAATCAAGAACTTGGGCACCTTGTCCCATATTCAGTTGGCCTTGTCTTTCCAAGAGGTCAGCAAAGCAGTTCAAGGCGTTTGCCATAGCAGCAGCCTCACGATTAGGTCTACCAGCCATATCTCAAGCCTATACATTAAAACATGGCTCACATGTGAGTGTACTAGACCAAACATTAGATTTTTAACCTATAAATCCAAAGGTTTTAACATTCATCAATTTCTTATGCATCACATTACATAATCATGCCAATCTCAAAACATAATCACAACATATTCATTATAGAAGGTAAATAGTGTAAGGAATCTAGGCCGGACTCAAACAACATAGACATCAATCTCAATTCAATGACAAACAGCCACAATTCAATCAAAGAAATCCCTAACTCAATCAATTATAGCTCATATGATCCAATCATAAGTAACAATTACTTGTACAACATCAATTATGTTTATATCAAGAGCAATCATTGCTCTGATACCAGTTGGTGACGCCCCAAAATTGGGGGTAAATTTTTTGCATTTTATGAGTCATTATTTGATACAAAAATAAGGTGGTGAACTTTTAATCCACACCCTGGATCTATGAAAAATCTATCTCATGTATGGAGATATGAAAAGGCAAGTTAAAAAAATGATTAATGAGAAATTTTCAATTAAAAACAGGATCTCTGTTTGGGCTCAATACTTTATCTAAAAATTATTCTAAATACATATTCGGACTCCCTATAATATTATTAACAGCCTTGACCAATATCATCCCAATCGGAGATACTTGGTCCGACACCCTTATTTTAATCAGGCTTAATTTCAACTTATTCAGTTCCAATAAATTATGAGTAGTCTCCAAAAACCTTAATTTAATTATTTCCAATATTTTGGGACATTAAATAACGCACATACAACTACTTAATATTTATTTCCTTAATTAGTCCTATATTTTAAAATTTAGGGTGTTACATCATATAAAATCATCACAATCATCAAAATAACTGATCCGGTCTAGATACCGGCCCCCATTCTTATGACGTCAGAGTG
This sequence comes from Clitoria ternatea, assembly GCA_037962975.1. Classification (NCBI taxonomy): domain Eukaryota; kingdom Viridiplantae; phylum Streptophyta; class Magnoliopsida; order Fabales; family Fabaceae; genus Clitoria; species Clitoria ternatea. The sequence continues at coordinate 179,430,197 of CM075671.1, forward strand.
TCCTCATATAAGGAAAACCGGTGTCCTGGTTCAACGTTACCATACCGGATATCCGTTGTCTAGCCGTCCGCCCTCACTCCGCGACAGCATCATTCATTTTCGCCATAACGGTTCTATGTTCATTGTTACAGGACATTTATATAATTGTTGGCTTTTCCTTCACAGCAAGAGAAGAGCCCCTGATAACTTATCAACAAAGACACTGTTTGTAGCAAAATACGTCACATCAATGGCCTCAGAAAGTAAGTGGGCATGTCAGCAGATTATACGGAAAAGGTGATTATCCTCTCCTTTCCCTAGAGGATCGTACTCTGATAATTGACCTACCCTCCTGACACATTCTGAAAGTCGAGCCATTTTGATTGACACAATATACACGCAATCAGAGCTAAGGGACCCACCTATATCCAACGACTCATTCTTTGACGTGCAACTATAAGTAGCATATTTCAATACAAATGCATGGTATCGTTGTCCTAACTTACATTCTACTATTACTTCGCTTGAGTATTCATTGAGTTCATACACTCTTCTGACTTGAGCGTCGGAGAATCTTTGCAGGTGACACCACCTTTCGCCCCCCTGCAACGCGAATCGTTGGTGTGAAGGATCTCCAGGACAACAAGACCGGCCTCTCCCACTGAGAGACCGGATTAATATATCGGATATACACTATTCCGGTGTGCAAACCCTAAAAACACCTGCATTCTTGTGGCTGGTCCCGCACCGGATCCTAGACCCCGGTCCAGACCAGTTCATTGGCACGCCCAGTGGGACTCGATAGAGTTATTCCTATTTTCGCAGAAGTTAGGTTGTCACAATAAAAGGTGATGGGAGAGATTTCGTGGAAGGTCACGTGGAGGATGTGACCCATCAACAGGCTGGGAGGAGACTCGTCTTTGAATCCCCTGTAACTCAAACCCGGAGGATGGTGCAAGTGCAGACGCCTGACCCTCGCGATGAGGTTATCAGGAAACTGAAGGAGGAGCTGATGGAGTTGAGGCGAGAGAGAGGAGGAGCTGGGGACAGAGCAGTGTCTCATGCAGAGGATGCTCACCATGCATCAGCGAGGGATAGATCTACCACCCTCCAGTATTCGAAGATCCCCACATATGAAGAGAGGGAGCAAACGCAGGACTCTGGTGATAGAGTCAGTACCAGGAGAAGGGAGCAGGCGGTGATAACTTCAGGGACATACAAGCTCAATGTCCCTTTCTCAAGAAGGTTGATGAGTATTGTCATCCCAAAACACTTGCAAACAACTCAGCCATTGTCGATCGGGAAGTATAATGGAGAGACCGACCCCACTAAGCATTTGGATGCTTATGTTTATGAAGCTATGTATCTGGGAGCAGACGAAGATGTCATGTGCAGAATGTTCCCAAGGACGTTGACGGAGGAAGCTCTCAGCTGGTTTAAAAGTTTGCCCTCAGGATCTATAGACTCTTGGGAGGAAATGGCTGCTGCATTCGAAAGCCATTTCGTCATCTCTAGGGATATCCCAAGAACTTCTCACACCCTGGCCCAGATAAGGCAGGGAGAAACTGAAACTCTTAAGGAGTTCCTGAAAAGGTTTTACAAGGAGGCTGCTTTGGTCCCTAACCTCACGGAGGCCATACAACTCCATATTGTAGTGGAAGCTCTTCAGCCTGGTTCAGCCTTTGCCCTATCTTTGGCAAAGAGCCCACCTACAACCTTCGAGGAGTTTCGAAGGAAAGCTTCTAAATATGTGGGCATAGAGATGCATCTAGAGGCAACTGCAACAAGAGTTAGGCCTTCCGCACCCGCTCAGCAGCCACGGAGAGAAAAGGAGAGAGCGAGGCCTGAGAAGCATGCCTTTAGAGAAGACTTTGTGAACGCTCGTCAGCATCCACGAGATAGGCGTGTATCATCGTTCGATCACTATGCTCCGTTGAACACCAGGCACTCACAAATCATGAGGGAGGTTGGTTGGCCAACTCTGAACGTCTTTGGTATAAAGAAGCCAGTCCCAGCCAAGAGGGGTGGAAACCCACGTAAATACTGCACTTTCCATGAGCAGACAGGGCACAACACTGATGAGTGCAAGGCGTTAAAGAATACGGTGGAAACTCTCATTCGGGAAGGAAAGCTGAAGCAGTATTTGTTTAAGGAGAAATCTATGGATGAGCCTCACAGGATGGAGAAAAGGAATAGAGATCCTGATGATGAAGATGATAATACACGCAACCCAGCAAGGAAGTTCACTGCGGCTGAGAAGCAGAAGGGGGTAGTGATTGCTGAAGGTGCCCAACAAAGTAACATGCCCCAGCAGCAGAGGCAGGGCAGACGAGAAGTGATTGAGATGATAGCTGGAGGATTTGTGGGAGGAGGAACATCAATTACAGCATGAAAGAATCACCATAGGATGATTCTGTCAGTCCAGGGTAAACCGAGGGATAACCGCCCTTTCAGGGACGGTGTGACAGTCCCGACGGTGTCATTTACTGATGATGACTTCGGCCCAACAATTCCAGGAGGTGATGATGCAGTAGTGATTGTGGCCGTCATAGCCAATAAGGATGTCAAGAGGATCCTCGTCGATCAGGGAAGTTCTTGTGATGTTATCTTTTATAATTGTTTCAAACGAATGGGTTTCAGTGATGCAGATTTACAACCATACACACAAGAACTCACAGCGTTTAACGGAGCCAAGCAACCTACTAAGGGATACCTCGACACTTTGATTTCTTTTGAAGGGGAGCCCGGTGCAAGAACGGTCAAGTCAAGAATTCTGGTGATTGATGTGGAATCCCCGTACAACGGTATCATAGGCCGTCCAACACTGAACGCTATGGAAGCAATTGTATCCACTCCTCACCTCTTGATCAAATTCATTGACAAGGACAATGGTGTATCCTCTCTCCGCGGTGATCAGGAGATGGCTCGATATTGTTATAACCTAAGCCTCAACATGGTTAAGTTGGAAGCATTCAACAAGAAGAGGAAGTTGAACGACGGAGGAACAGCGGCAGGATCAGTCAGTCTCATCGACCTGGACCCCAGAGCGGAATTGAAGATTGATCCACTTAATCCATCTAAGCCCACACCGGATGGTGGTTCCAGGGACGTTGTATTGGGAGATTCCCCAGAGAAGGTCACGTACATCAACGATAAGCTGGAGTCTGCTATGGAGCAACGCTTATTAGCCCTTTTGCAGGAATTCAAAGACCTTTTCGCATGGACAGCAGCAGACATGCCGGGGATGGACCCTGATTTCTGTTGTCACAAACTTGCAGTGTATCCTGAAACCAGACCGGTGGCCTAGAAGAAGAGGAGGTTGGGACCGGAGAAGCAGAGGGCGGCTTGTGAGTAGACAGAGGAGTTGTTGAAGGCAGGCTTTATAAAGGAGATACGCTATTCATCTTGGCTTTCTAATGTGGTCATGGTGCAGAAGGCTAACGGCAAATGGAGAATGTGTACAGATTATGTGGATCTTAACCGTTGCTGCCCTAAAGATCCGTATCCCCTGCCCAACATCGATCGCATGGTGGATGATTCATCTGGTTACCAATATCTCAGTTTCATGGATGCCTATTCGGGGTACAACCAGATTCCGATGTGGGAGGGAGACCAGGAGAAAACTGCCTTTATCAATGACCGCGGTGTTTTCTGCTATACCGTTATGCCTTTTGGATTGAAGAATGCCGGCGCTACCTATCAGCGCATGATTAACAAAGTCTTTGAAGGGATGCATACAAGGCTGGTCGAAGTTTATATTGATGATATCATAGCCAAAACGCCTGCTGGAGGAGACCACATTGAAGATCTACGCCAAGTTCTCACTAGGCTTCGGCAATACAACATGAGGTTAAATCCTTTAAAGTGCACCTTCGCCGTTCCAGCAGGAAAATTCTTGGGATTCATGTTGACCCAACGAGGCATTGAGGCTAATCCTGGGAAATGTCAAGCAATCCTGGACATGTAGAGTCCTAAATGTTTGAGGGAGGTCCAATCATTAAATGGGAAAGTGGCCGCTTTAGCTCGTTTCATGCCTAAGATGGCACACAGGTCCCTCCCCTTGTATAAGGCGTTGAAGAAACACAAGAGTTTTGAATGGGGAGAGGAACAAGAGCAAGCCTTCCAGCAGCTCAAGGCCGTTCTCTCGAGTCCACCAATTCTGGTTAAGCCTGACCCAGGCGAAACGTTAATCTTATACTTGGCAATATCCGATGAAGCTCTAGGTGTGGCCTTGGTGAAAGAAACCCCTGAAGGGCAGAGACCGGTGTATTTTACTAGTAAAACGTTTCAGGGGGCGGAAGGAAGGTATCAGAAGATTGAGAAAGCCGCCCTGGCAGTTGTGTGGGCGTCACGACGGCTGAGGCCTTATTTCCATGCGCACCCAGTATTGGTGAGAACGGATTTGCCACTCCGTTCAGTACTCAGCAAGCCAGACCTCGCCGGAAGGATGATAAAGTGGTCTATCGAGCTGTCTGAATTTGAAATTTCATATGAACCTCGAGGAGCCATCAAGGCGCAAGTGTTGGCCGATTTTGTAGTAGAAATGACTGGAGCGGACCCGGACACCCCTCGAGCGCATTGGACCATCTACGTCGACGGCTCGTCGAACAGCAAAGGTTGTGGAGCAGGTGTGGTGGTAGAAAGTGATGACGGCATGCACTTAGAAATTTCCCTCCGTTTCAATTTCAAAACCTCTAACAATCAAACTGAATACGAAGCATGCTTGGCCGGTCTCCGTGCAGCGATTGACATCGGAGCATCAGCAGTTACACTCTGTAGTGATTCCCAGCTGGTGATTTCGCAGATCCAGGGGGAATACCAGGCGAAAGAACCACAACTTCAATTGTACTTGAATTGTGTTAATGAGTTGAAGGGAAGATTTGAAGTTTTAGAGTTCAAGCATGTGCCCAGGGAAGAAAATACCAGAGCGGACATCTTGTCAAGACTGGCAAGTACAAAGCAGCCTGGTAGCACAACAACGGTGGTTCAAAGCACTTTGACATCACCCAGTATACCTCTGTATCCTTCTCTGAATGCTGTCATGGTGAGCTATCCATATGAGGATTCTTGGGTCATTCCCTATATTCGTTATCTGGCTGATGGTCAACTTCCCACTGACGAGAAGGAAAGGAGACGAGTAAAGAGGGAGCTGCCATATTTTACTATGGTCGATGGTGTTCTCTACAGAAGGGGATTCTCTGTCCTATATCTTTCATGTTTAAGAGAAGACGAAGTTCAAGCGGTCTTGACTGAGGTGCACGAGGGGCAATGTGGGCATCACGCTGGAGGCCGAAGCCTAATGAGAAAAGTCCTTAGGGCTGGATACTGGTGGCCCACTGTGAAGCAGGATTCCGCAGATTTCGTGAGGAAGTGCGACGCTTGCCAAAAATTCTCCAATCTCCATCATACACCGGCCCAAGAGTTATCTTCATCTGCCGTGCCTTGGCCTTTCTACCAATGGGGCCTTGATATTTTGGGTCCGTTTCCCACTGCGCCAGGAGGAATCAAATACTTGATCGTGGGAGTAGACTATTTCACCAAATGGATCGAGGCAGAACCTGTAGTGCATATCACTTCTGCACGTACAAGACGTTTCATGTACGAAAATATCATTGCTCGGTTCGGGGTGCCAGGGCGGATTGTGACTGACAATGGCACCCAGTTTACAGACAAAAAGTTCACGGATTTACTTGAAGGACTGGGGATAACCCAGATATTTTCATCTGTTGAACATCCCCAAACCAATGGGCAAGCAGAGGTAGCTAACCGAGAAGTGCTAAAGGGGTTAAAGAAGCGTCTGGGAGAAGCGAAGGGAGGATGGACTGACCAGCTATGTCATGTTTTATGGGCATACCGAACTACGCCTCATTCTTCAACTAACGAATCCCCATACCGGTTGATGTACGGGGTTGAGGCGATGATCCCAGTGGAGTTACAAACAAGATCGGCTCGTGTGGAGTATTTTTCAGCAGAAGATAATAACGCCAACTTGGCATCAGAACTGGACGTCCTCCAAGAGCTGAGGGAAAAGGCTTTCGTCAGAGATCAGGCAATAAAAGCAAAGGCTGCACTCCGGTATAATAAACGTGTCCAGTACAGAGCTTTTAACACCGGAGACCTCGTTCTGAGAAAAGCCAGTGTGGGGAATAAGTTCGCCCACCAAGGAAAGCTAGCACCGACGTGGGAAGGTCCTTATAGGATTTCTGAGGTGACTGGAAGAGGGTCATACCGGTTGGAAGAACTTGATGGAACCCCAATCCGCAACAAATGGAACACTCGGAACTTACGAGTGTATTACAGCTAGTTGGTAAGACGGCGTGTACTCTTTTTCCTTACTTGAGTTTTTTCCCATTGGGTTTTCTCAAGAAGGTTTTAACGAGGCATGGCCCCAACGATGCTCTTTGTGTAATCTATTTTCAATTTTAATAAGAATACACTTTCACCGCCCTATCATTCTCACTTTTCTTACGTGTTATGATTTATAGCCATAGTTTAATACGCATACACCTCAGGACGGATGAACGCAACTACCTATTCTGTAGTTGATGAGATAATTCCTCAAAGAACGGAGGAAGACCCCTCAAGACGGACGATCTCAATCACACAATGTGTGCTTTGACGATGTAGTTCCTTGAGGTGGAATGGGTTGTAGGGCTGGTCCTTTCTCAAGGCCACAAACCGAACCCCATTCGAAGACAACATGGGTTGTAGGGCTGGTCCTTTCTCAAGGCCACAAACCGAACCCCATTCGAAGACAACATGGGTTGTAGGGCTGGTCCTTTCTCAAGGCCACAAACCGAACCCCATTCGAAGACAACATGGGTTGTAGGGCTGGTCCTTTCTCAAGGCCACAAACCGAACCCCATTCGAAGACAACATGGGTTGTAGGGCTGGTCCTTTCTCAAGGCCACAAACCGAACCCCATTCGAAGACAACATGGGTTGTAGGGCTGGTCCTTTCTCAAGGCCACAAACCGAACCCCATTCAAAGACAACATGGGTTGTAGGGCTGGTCCTTTCTCAAGGCCACAAACCGAACCCCATTCGAAGACAACATGGGTTGTAGGGCTGGTCCTTTCTCAAGGCCACAAACTGAACCCCATTCGAAGACAACATGGGTTGTAGGGCTGGTCCTTTCTCAAGGCCACAAACCGAACCCCATTCGAAGACAACATGGGTTGTAGGGCTGGTCCTTTCTCAAGGCCACAAACCGAACCCCATTCGAAGACAACATGGGTTGTAGGGCTGGTCCTTTCTCAAGGCCACAAACCGAACCCCATTCGAAGACAACATGGGTTGTAGGGCTGGTCCTTTCTCAAGGCCACAAACCGAACCCCATTCGAAGACAACATGGGTTGTAGGGCTGGTCCTTTCTCAAGGCCACAAACCGAACCCCATGCGAAGGCTTGGGCGCAGTAGGCCGGTTCACACAGGAAACCGCGCTGAACCCCGAGTAACGGGCGCAGTAGATTCAGGATTAGCCCTGATCCGAACCCCGTGTTGAAGGCTTGGACTGTAGGATTGTACCGAACTCCAAGTACGGTTAGTAGGATCGAACCGAACACCGTGTGAAGACCTGAGATGTAGGACCAAACCGAACCTCAAAAGAAAGGCGTAAAAGCTTACCCTTGTCAAAGCTATACTAAAATTCAAAGGCAATGTCCGTCCTCAGTGGTGGAATATCCACCCCGGAGCGGTTGAACGCTGACGTACCCGCTCTACATCTTCGAGGACAGATAAGGATTTCTATCTTTTAAGAAGTTAAAAGGTAATCTTTGAGATAAACTCTCCCTTCCAATGTACTTACACTTGGGGACAGGGCATGTTTTAACTTAATTGTCATTTATTCATTACAATTTGTTATCTTAATCCAGTGTGATAAGTACGCTTTAAGCAGCTAGGTAACCACGCAGAACGGATTCGCAAAGCATTAAAAACAATAAAGTGTTTTGTATAACACTAAGTTATTCAGCAATCACACATTCGATGCAAACTGTTGAGGAAAAGTAATAGTGAATCTTATTTTCAAAAATAAGAAAATATGCAGGTTACAAAGTGTTTTAAAGCTGGAGCCGATCCCAGAACACGGCTATGAATGAAAGCATAAAATTAAGAGGCCGGTGCTTGATCCTCCACAGTGGGCACTCCTGCCTTCTCCGTCTTGTCCTCCACCCCAGTTTGGGCACCTTCTTGTGCTTTAGCTCCAGAGGTAGCAGTGGACGTTGTAGGCTCCATACTTTGACCTTCTGGGAGGGGAGGCAGTTCGTACAGAGATGCATGTGGTTCATGGTGCGATCCGTCCTTATGAACTTCTACAAGTCTTCCCCCATGGAACTCGAAGAACGGATCTAATCCGTACAAATTCAGCTTTACTCCAGGGTTACGATAGTAGACTTGACGAAGGGCCAGGCCGAAAGATTCATACGCCACATTTTTGCATATATCCAAGGCTTTGGCAGCCTTGGCCTTCGCAGCAGCTAGTCTTCTTTGAACCTTGGTATAATCCTCTTCTGAAGGCCCAGCACTCGCACCACCCTTTTTGAGTTCATCAATTTGGGCTTGCATCTCTTTCCGAATAGACTCCCACTCCCCAAGGTCCTTGTTGCGATCGTCCTCCATAACTTTGAGATCGTCAGCAAGCTTAGCCGATCTCTTCTTCTCTAGTTGTAATTCTTCTTCAAGGAGGGGTATGGATTTGTTCTTATTCTGGAGGTCGGCAACTTCCCGCTCTAGGGCCTTGTTCGCAAAATGAACTTGGCTTGCCTCTTCAGTCTTCCTCTGGAGCGTTTCTTTAGTTTTCTTCAACTCTGATTCCACCCCCCTGTGAACTTCAGCTTGCTTGGCCGCCCATTTCTCCTTCACCGCGAGTTCGGTCTCAAGTTTTTCAACCTGATCCATACAGTCAGCTTTCTCGCTCAGGGACTCAAGCAGGCCGGACAGTTCATCAAGTTGCCAACGCCCAGCCTTGCAAGCACCTCAGACCCCAGCAGCGTCGAGGGAAGGGCGGAGGCAATACCGTGCCTTTGGGAGAGTAGGAGGCATAGACCCTTGAAACCACAAGTAAGGAGAAAGGAAGGAGTCCCGCGGAGGATCGAACGCCGGAGGAGGACCGTTCCCAGAGTCCGGCTCTGAAGCATTCTGAGAAGAAGGGGCAGAGGACTCAGGAACGGGTTTCTTTCCCTTGTCCTTCTTCAATTCAGCTTTTTCGGCCGTCCTCTGACGCTTCGTCACAGGGTCATCAGAGGAGGGTTTCTCTTGATCTGCCTTCTTTACAAGATGCCTCTTCTTCCTCTTTTTCTCTGGGACGGCCTCCTCGTCACACGCTCCAGTGGCATCAGCTGCGTCTTCGGTCTCTTCCTCGTCGAAAAGAGGAACCTCATCTCCTACCGTAGAGGTCAGAGGAATGAGGGGAGTTTTGGTGGCGTTCCTCTTCGCCTGGATTTCATTTTCTTCAGAAGAGGAGTCATCGTCAGCCATCATGGTCCTTAACGACAACATCTCAGGGCAGGCTTTTTCAATTTGTTCTGCAAAACAAGAAAAGTTGAATAAGCATACAAGAAGAAAAATAACTAGAGCGGAATAACCATACAATACAAGGAGAATAAGAGCGGATGTTACGGAGGTAGGTGTTTTTGATGCCATCCTTGGCCAAGAGAAGACGGCTGGAAAACCCTTTGAGGGTCTTTGAGGCCGTCTGCATGGCGCTCAAGACCTCAACAGAATGAGGGGAAAGTTCGCTCTCATCTGTATAATAAGCACGGCTCATAAGGAGAAAATGCTCGTGCGTCCAGCTAAGGGGAAACTTGGTAAACCCCTCTTTATTCCGCCAGAAGACCGGCTTATTTGGTTGAATCTGGACCCGCGTGTAGTAGTGTTTGAAGGAGCGCCCATCCACCTTTGCGGATTCCGTATAAGACTTGAAATTTACAACCCTTGAGTCACTACGGAGAGTAATGAACCCAAGGCCGCCCTTCTTGTTAGCACGGCGGACCACCTGGCAGTAATAAAATAACTTGGCCACAGTGGCAGAAAAATTGAAATGCTCCCCCAGAACTTCCAGAGCCCGGATAAGACTCCAACCGTTGGGATGTAGTTGTGAGGGGGCGCAGTCTAGGAAACGCAGGACGGCCATCTGGAAATCCGTCAGGGGAAAGCGTACTCCCAGCTTTAAGAAAACAAAGTCGTACATGTAGACCGACCTCGCATCAGGGACGCTGTGGCATATTCTTTCAGAGGGATGCGGTGCCATCACAGCGTATCGCGCTTTGTACTTCTTATCTGAATATATCTTGCAGCGGAAAGAAACCGTGCACTCCTCCTCACTTGCATGGTGCGAAGGGATCTCTAGGAATTCCTCTTCCACCCAGCAATAAGGTTTTTCCCTGTTGAGTTTCTCCCAGTCAAGCCGGTGTGCCACAACATTGACACACCCTTCAGCAGAGCGAAGAACCGGTGTTTTTCCACGTCCTGGAAGGTCCATGGTTGTGCAGGCGCGGTGGAACGCGTAGGTGCTGTGATAAAAAGCAACATCGTCAGAGAGATAACCTTCAGCACTTGACCCCTCATCAGAGCGGCTGGTAGCCCTCGAACTAAGGGGAACCTCAGAGCGACGAGGGGAAGAAGACGCTCGTAAGGAAGAAGCTTCGGCTCTCTCTGAGCGATGGCGCCCAGCCACAGGAGGATTCGCTGGAATCCTCCCACCACGGTGGCTAAGGGGGGCACGAGAGCCAAACCTCCCCTTGTTTGAATGACCAGCGTGGCCTGCTCTAGGGCGCATGATGGAAATAGAATGACTAAAATTGCAAGGAGTTGAAGGAGAGGGAGGTTACCTAAAGGAAGAGGATCTTTGAGAAGTTGGAGACGACAAGGAAATTCCAAGGAAATTTGAGCAGAGTTTCACTAAGCTTGAGGACAAGTATGGATTCCAAAATCTGCTAAGAGTTCCTTTTATAGGTAACGAAGAAACACAGTGCTTCATCGAAGGTTACAAGGCTTGCATCAAAACGCAACCCTTCAAATTGAAACGACTCCGTCGTTTCACCATATACAGGCGCAAAAATAGTAACGTTTCAATAAACATTTTGGCAAAATAGGCCCCCATTCAGTTTGAATCCAGGCCCAATAAGCCCAATCGACGGTTACACTCTTGGGCAATGATGGCTCTTGCATAAAAAACGCATTTACTGTCCAATCATGCCGTACGCATTTAATGCCTCCCAACCACTTTTCGAATACCAAGGGTTTCGATTTTCAAAGACTCTTGGGATTTCCATTACTTATTTCATGCTGTCTGAATCTGTTGTACGCAACGCGAGAAGGGCGGTCACTCGTTTACTAGAGCGGACGCTGTAACATCCCCGTTTTAAAATTAAATGCTGAATGAAGAATAAACCATTAAGACTTGATTTCAACTAGAAATAACTGTTAATTGCATTTAACTACTTAGGATTTAGCCATTAAAATATTAAAGATGGTGATGGTCAGGGGATGGGGTAGAGTGCACGTGACTGCTGGGCACGCACTCTCCCATCCCACTCTTTTGCTGTGCGCATGTACACATACATATATATATATGCGTGAGCCCTTGGCAGAAAAGCACACTTGCTCTTTCTTCAGACTCTCTCCTCCGTCACTTCATCCTCTACTTCCTCTCTTCGTCTCCATTCTTCCTCTTCTTCTATCTTACTCTTCGCTCCTGGAGGTCTTGGTTGCAGTACTGGAGAACGAACCACACTTCACTCCAGAATCAGGTGCAGGGTACGACAAGCCAAGGAAGACCGGACGAACCAGGAGAAGGACATCGGACCCAGCAACAAGAACGGAAAAGGTTTTTGAGGATTCTTCTAAAGGTAGGGGGCGCTTGCATGTCGAATGCATGGTCTAAGAACGGTACCGGATGAACATGCTGTTGAGCGTGGGTGTGTGTGTGCATGTATTTATAATCATTAGAATTGATGCTGAGCATGTGTGCATGTATTCATAATTACTAGAACTGATGCATGATTTGAGATTCTGATAGTGATCTTCGTGGCGATGGTGTAGCCTGTTCGTGGATGATAATGATGGATGATATGCATGGATCTATTTTGTTGTCACTGTGAAAAGTATGTATGTGTATGCTCTTAATGGGATTGTTCAATGTTGTTAATCTGATGACCGATTGTAACATGCGCTGGTGTGATTGACGAAATGATTATGAGTAGTGTGGGAAATCCGTTCTTGCTTAATGACTACGGTAAGGTGTTCATGGCGCGATGATGTGTAATAATGATTGTGTTAGTTGCATGAGTAAGAGTGGGGTGACCCATGGAAGGTCAAGAACCCCAAGGGAAACGACTTCCAGTTACCAACCCTGGCTAGATCCCAATAGAGCTCGTGGTAGCCGTTGGAGCTAGAGAAGAGAGTCTCGAGACGCCGTGGGGAGGCCGGTGCCACATGGTAAGAGCTGAGGGACGAGGGGCCAAAAGAAAAAGGGGGCCGTAACTGAGAGTCTTTACCCGAGTCGGATCCGCAGGCTTGCATATAGAGATAAGGCTGATTGTGGTGATGTATAAATCTGTGTATATGCTTGTGTATGATTTCGAATGCATGAATATATATATTTGGATGTGGAATAAACTATGTGTATTATGTGCGTTATGAATGTCGTTTGAACTGTATGAACTTGGTTACTTGAGAAAGGTTGAATGATAGCAGGAGCGTGTTCTAACGCTGATACCGAGTCTGTGAGTATCATTATACATGTAAAAGCTCACCCCTGCAGTGGCCATTTTCAGTGAACGTCTCTCGTGAGGAGGATCAGAAACAGAGCTGGAATGCTGGGCGGAGCGCTGATGCATTTGGAAGGTTTAATTAAGGCGTTGTTAGATTAAGCCCGGACTGGCTCATACCGGATGTTGATGTTTTGGGGATGATTAGAACTTTACGGGCAAGGAGAAGTCCGATTTTGTATTGTAAATATTGACATACACTTTTATGTATATATGGATGTATGGTTTTGTGTGTGTGATGCTATGTGCTGCCTTGTTTTATAAGTGAGCTTTAATAGATACGCAGGGACAGTCTGATTGAACAGGATATAGCTAAGTCCGAATGAACCGAGAATTGTCTTAGGAAAAAATTCATGTCGGATACGTTGGGCGGAGTCGTACCCCGCCGAAGTAAGGGAGCAATTCGCCCAGGCGTGAGGATTCGCGCTGAGGCGATGTAGGTATTAGAATGAGACCCCGGTGTTGACTCCTGATCTGGGCGTGATAGTTGATCCCGCCCAGGCGTTGTCATAATTAGTTGAGTTGGGCAGAATAGGTTCAGACTCCTCCTTTCTCCATAACATACTATCGTATATGTACCCTGTAACTTCTCGTTTTTTTGAGTCAAATGCGAGTGTGAGGATTTACTTAGTGAACCCTTGTCCACACCCGATGGAGGAAATTACCTTGTAGTTGTGTTAAAGAGACGTTATGTAGATTTCGTTTAGACGGTGTCATACCTCGCCCAAGTAACTAGGATAGCCCGCCCAAGATGAATATACCCCGCCTAACCAAATAGGATGATTCTATCTCCGCCCTCCACCGAAAGCTACGCGTGTGAATGTATTAACATATTTCCCTTATTTATTCCTCCTGTTGAGTAACCAGCATTACTCGAAGGGAAGCCTCATTGCGAAATCTCCTCTATCCGCTGCTGCATTTCCATACTCCGCCTGGACGGTATTATACCCCGTCTAAGCGAATAGCGGTGTTGTGTAATCCGCCCTAGTGTTGATGTGCTGCGAAAAACCCATTGAGCCGGCCCAGTTTTAGCTTCTCTGTAGATTGCTATATGTGAGTAAATGCTCCTCGTTTCTTCCCTGCCTGCTCCCCTTTATATCAAATGTTGCGTGACTGTTTTGTGAAAAATTTTCTCACATTTTTGGAATTATTAGTTGCAAATGATTAGGGTGTTACATTTTGGTATCAGAGCGGACCGAAAAATCCAAGGCCAAAGTATGCTTACCAAGTGTAAGCAGTGGTGTGTGTCTTTCTGTTTGATTGGTTGAAAATTGTTCTGATGATAGTTGAACCTGATTGATGATTGTCTTGAGGACAAGGGGTTGTTTTCCCCTAGTCCGATTGTGTGTAAGACTTAGGCGAATGACATAATGTGCTAAGCTATTAATTGTTGGACTAATAACTAGATCGGTAGTAAGTGGCTCCGTATACTTATCCTTAAACGTCAATTTCAGGATAAGGAATGGCGCATCGTCAAAGTATGGAGGCTATAGCCACAGCATTCCAACGCTTTGCTGATGTGTTTGAAAGGCAAGGCCAAACTCAACCTGAGGATGGCCATATGCTGGACCGCTTCCTGAAGAGGAAGCCGAGTGAATTCTTAGGAGGACGAAATCCTGAGGCGGCGTTCAAGTGGGCTCAGGAATTAGAGAGAATTTTTAGGGGTCTTCGATGTACCGAAGCCCAGAAGGTGGAGTGTGCAGTGTATATGCTGCGAGATGAAGCGGAGAATTGGTGGAAAATAGCTAGAAGCCAATTCCCCGAAGACGATAATCAACTGACGTGGGACGATTTCAAGGCCTGCTTCTTGGACAAATACTTTCCCGACACAGTGAGGAGTCGGAAAGAGCTGGAGTTCATGGAGTTAAAACAGGGCTCCATGACTGTGGAAGAATACGCGACCAGATTTGAAGAATTGTGCCTATTCTATCCGCCCTTCCAGCAGCCAGGAACGGAGCACTCCAAGTGTCTTAAGTTTGAGAACGGACTGAGATCGGATATTAAGAGGGCCTGCAGATACCATGAAATCCGGAGTTTCCCTGCCTTAGTAAACAAATGTCGAATATTTGAAGAGGATGACAAGGCCCATTCGGGCCAGTGCAGCAGAGCCAATCAGCACCTGAGGCCTCAGCAATCACGTTTCAAGAGGCCAGGGAACGTGAGGAGGAATGAACCCTTCGCCAGATATCAGAACCATGATGACCGAGGGAGACAGATGAGTGGACGACCAAGGTATGGCGGATGCTTTAAATGCGGCGGTGACCATTTTGCTAAGGAATGCAATGATACAAATGTTAAATGCTACCACTACGGAGAGAAGGGACACGTTCGCCTGGACTGCCCCCAACTCCGCCAGGCAAACACCAATGTGCGTCAAGGAGGATTTCAAGATCGAACCAGAGTGAATGATAACCAACGACCTGGTGGCAGAGGCAACGGAACCAGAGGAAATATGATGCGTACCCCGAACAACCGAGAAAGGAACACCGGCCCAACAGCGACAGGAAGGATCTACACTATCAATGCAGAGGATGTTGCACCAGCAAACGATCTAGTACAATGTAAGTGCTCACTTGGAACGAATATGCTTAATGTTGTTTTCGATTCGGGAGCAACCCATTCTTTTATAGCTGACGAGTGCGTGAAACGGTTGAAGCTACCAACTGTGTCTATGAACCGGACTTTAGAAGTGGCCAGCCCCACTGGCCCTAGTGTATTCACATCGTCAATATGTAAAAATATAGCGTTTGAGCTGTGTGATCGGAGTTTCATCTTCGATCTGATTTGCATGCCCTTAAAGGGTCTTGATATTGTGCTCGGAATAGATTGGCTTTCAGCCAATAAGGTATTAGTAGATTGTAGAAACCGAGAGATAGTTTTCCCAAAACAACCCACTGAAGATGGCTCGGCACTAGGTATAACCCAACTATTTATGATGCTTTGTCTAACCAAAGATGAGAGTGAGACCCTAGTGAACGAAATTCCGGTTGTCTGCGAATTCCCAGAAGTGTTCCCAGAGGACGTCCCGAGTGTGCCTCCCAATAGAGAAGTTGAATTCTCTATAGACTTGATCCCTGGAGCCGAACCGGTCTCCAGTGCACCCTACAGAATGTCCTCAACCGAATTGGCAGAGTTGAAGAAACAAGTGGATGAGTTACTTGAGAAGCAGTTCATTAGACCAAGCGTGTCACCATGGGGCGCACCTGTGCTACTTGTTAAGAAGAAGGATGGCAGCATGAGACTTTGTATAGATTATCGACAGCTTAACAAGCTCACAATCAAGAATCGATACCCACTGCCTAGAATTGATGATTTAATTGACCAGTTGCGTGGAGCCTCAGTCTTCTCGAAAATCGACTTACGATCAGGATATCACCAAATCCGAGTGAAGGACTCGGACATTCCTAAAACTGCCTTTAGGACCAGGTATGGTCACTATGAGTACGTAGTGATGCCGTTCGGTGTGACAAACGCCCCTGCTGTTTTCATGAATTACATGAACAGCATATTCCACTCCTTCTTAGATCGGTTTGTCGTTGTTTTCATCGATGATATTCTAGTTTATTCTAAGACATCTGAGGAACATGAAGGACATCTCAGGACGGTACTCCAAGTGTTGAGGGAGAAACAATTGTTTGCAAAGCTCTCGAAGTGCGAATTTTGGATGGATGAGATCCACTTCCTCGGGCATGTGATCTCCAAGCGAGGCGTCTCGGTGGATCCTGCGAAGGTAGCTGCTGTAATGGCATGGGAGAGGCCCAGGTCGATCTCGGAAATAAGGAGTTTTATGGGCTTGGCAGGTTATTATAGAAGGTTCATCGAAGGTTTTTCTAAGTTGGCATTACCCCTGACTAAATTGACTCGGAAGAACGTTCCTTTTGTATGGAGTCCGGAGTGTGAGAGCAGCTTCCAAGAGCTGAAGAATAAGTTGACAACTGCTCCAGTGTTGGCATTACCTGAGTTACGAGAAAGCTTCGTGGTCTATTGTGACGCGTCCGGACTCGGATTAGGATGTGTACTCATGCAGAAAGATCGAGTGATAGCATATGCCTCTCGACAATTGAGACCCCACGAACAGCATTATCCGACCCATGACTTGGAGTTGGTAGCAGTAGTTTTTGCATTGAAAATCTGGAGGCATTACTTGTATGGATCCAAATTTGAGATATACAGCGATCATAAGAGCCTCAAATACCTATTCGACCAAAAGGAACTGAACATGAGGCAGAGAAGATGGATTGAGTTTTTGAAGGACTATGATTTCGAGTTGAAATACCACCCAGGTAAGGCAAATGTCGTAGCAGATGCATTGAGTCGAAAATCTCTCCACATAGCAGCCATGATGGCAAAAGAAGTTGAGTTGTTGGAGCGGTTCCGAGACATGAACTTGCATGTTGACGCCCCTTCCTCTCAGAAGATGACAATCGGTACATTGAGGATTGCCAACGAATTCTTAAAATCCGTGTACGAACAGCAACAGGCGGACTCTTACCTAGCTGAAATGAAGGAAATTCAAGCCAAAGGAAAGGATTTATCCTTGGCAGAGGGATCAGATGGGATCTTCCGGGTGAGAGACAGGATATATATACCGAGTGAAGGAAGATTGAGAAGAATGGTGCTTGATGAAGCCCACAAAAGCCTACTCAGCATTCACCCAGGAACCACGAAAATGTACCACGACTTGAGAAGACAGTTCTGGTGGCCCGGACTAAAGAAGGATGTGGCGGAGTACGTGGCCCGGTGTATCACTTGTCAGAAATCGAAGGTAGAGCACCAAAAACCGTACGGTGCAATGCAGCCTCTAGAGATCCCCGTGTGGAAATGAGACTCAATTGCGATGGATTTTATCATGGGATTACCCAAAAACCGAGCGGGCCATGATGCCATTTGGGTCATTGTTGACCGATTGACGAAGAGCGCACACTTCTTACCTGTAAATATGAGGTACCCATTGCATAAGTTGGCTCGAATCTACATTCAAGAAGTTATCCGACTGCATGGCATACCTACTTCCATCGTATCGGATAGGGACCCTAGATTTACGTCCAGATTTTGGACCAGCATGCATCAAGAATTGGGGACGAAGCTTTGGCTTAGTTCTGCCTACCACCCCCAATCGGATGGACAATCCGAGCGAACAATTCAGAGTCTAGAAGACTTATTGAGAGCGTGTGTGTTAGAGTACGGTGGGGACTGGGAACAGTACCTTCCCTTGATCGAGTTTACGTACAACAACAGCCATCATCACAGCATTGGCATGGCACCTTACGAGGCATTATATGGGCGTAGATGCCGAACCCCACTCTGTTGGTCGGAAGCGGGTGAAAGTCTATTACTGGGACCAGACATCGTGAAGCAAACCACAGAACAGATCCGAGTAATAAGGGAGAAGATGAAAGCATCACAAGACAGGCAGAAGAGCTACCATGACAAACGTATCAAGCCATTGGAATTTCAAGTCGGAGATCGAGTATTTCTGAGAACCTCTCCGAGTAAAGGAGTTGGACGAGCCTTAAAAAGTGGAAAGTTAAGCCCTCGCTACATCGGACCTTATGAGGTAGTAGAACGGATTGGCTCCGTGGCATACCGCCTTGCGTTACCAACTCACTTGTCCCGATTGCACAACGTATTTCACGTGTCTCAACTAAGGAAGTATTTGCATGACCCCAGCCACACGATGCCTGACGACGAGGTAGAAATTAAGGAAGACCTAACCACTGTGACTACACCGGTTGGAATCGTGGATCAATTGGTAAAACGCTTAAGAAATAAGAACGTAAGGCTAGTTAAAGTGGAGTGGCAGCAAGGCAAGACCACCTCCCACACATGGGAACGAGAAGACGCCATGCGACAGCAGTACCCCGAATTGTTTACCTAGGTAAGTACCGACTGAATTTCGGGGACGAAATTCTTTTTCAGTGGGGGAGAACTGTAACATCCCCGTTTTAAAATTAAATGCTGAATGAAGAATAAACCATTAAGACTTGATTTCAACTAGAAATAACTGTTAATTGCATTTAACTACTTAGGATTTAGCCATTAAAATATTAAAGATGGTGATGGTCAGGGGATGGGGTAGAGTGCACGTGACTGCTGGGCACGCACTCTCCCATCCCACTCTTTTGCTGTGCGCATGTACACATACATATATATATATGCGTGAGCCCTTGGCAGAAAAGCACACTTGCTCTTTCTTCAGACTCTCTCCTCCGTCACTTCATCCTCTACTTCCTCTCTTCGTCTCCATTCTTCCTCTTCTTCTATCTTACTCTTCGCTCCTGGAGGTCTTGGTTGCAGTACTGGAGAACGAACCACACTTCACTCCAGAATCAGGTGCAGGGTACGACAAGCCAAGGAAGACCGGACGAACCAGGAGAAGGACATCGGACCCAGCAACAAGAACGGAAAAGGTTTTTGAGGATTCTTCTAAAGGTAGGGGGCGCTTGCATGTCGAATGCATGGTCTAAGAACGGTACCGGATGAACATGCTGTTGAGCGTGGGTGTGTGTGTGCATGTATTTATAATCATTAGAATTGATGCTGAGCATGTGTGCATGTATTCATAATTACTAGAACTGATGCATGATTTGAGATTCTGATAGTGATCTTCGTGGCGATGGTGTAGCCTGTTCGTGGATGATAATGATGGATGATATGCATGGATCTATTTTGTTGTCACTGTGAAAAGTATGTATGTGTATGCTCTTAATGGGATTGTTCAATGTTGTTAATCTGATGACCGATTGTAACATGCGCTGGTGTGATTGACGAAATGATTATGAGTAGTGTGGGAAATCCGTTCTTGCTTAATGACTACGGTAAGGTGTTCATGGCGCGATGATGTGTAATAATGATTGTGTTAGTTGCATGAGTAAGAGTGGGGTGACCCATGGAAGGTCAAGAACCCCAAGGGAAACGACTTCCAGTTACCAACCCTGGCTAGATCCCAATAGAGCTCGTGGTAGCCGTTGGAGCTAGAGAAGAGAGTCTCGAGACGCCGTGGGGAGGCCGGTGCCACATGGTAAGAGCTGAGGGACGAGGGGCCAAAAGAAAAAGGGGGCCGTAACTGAGAGTCTTTACCCGAGTCGGATCCGCAGGCTTGCATATAGAGATAAGGCTGATTGTGGTGATGTATAAATCTGTGTATATGCTTGTGTATGATTTCGAATGCATGAATATATATATTTGGATGTGGAATAAACTATGTGTATTATGTGCGTTATGAATGTCGTTTGAACTGTATGAACTTGGTTACTTGAGAAAGGTTGAATGATAGCAGGAGCGTGTTCTAACGCTGATACCGAGTCTGTGAGTATCATTATACATGTAAAAGCTCACCCCTGCAGTGGCCATTTTCAGTGAACGTCTCTCGTGAGGAGGATCAGAAACAGAGCTGGAATGCTGGGCGGAGCGCTGATGCATTTGGAAGGTTTAATTAAGGCGTTGTTAGATTAAGCCCGGACTGGCTCATACCGGATGTTGATGTTTTGGGGATGATTAGAACTTTACGGGCAAGGAGAAGTCTGATTTTGTATTGTAAATATTGACATACACTTTTATGTATATATGGATGTATGGTTTTGTGTGTGTGATGCTATGTGCTGCCTTGTTTTATAAGTGAGCTTTAATAGATACGCAGGGACAGTCTGATTGAACAGGATATAGCTAAGTCCGAATGAACCGAGAATTGTCTTAGGAAAAAATTCATGTCGGATACGTTGGGCGGAGTCGTACCCCGCCGAAGTAAGGGAGCAATTCGCCCAGGCGTGAGGATTCGCGCTGAGGCGATGTAGGTATTAGAATGAGACCCCGGTGTTGACTCCTGATCTGGG
The DNA here is from genome assembly GCA_037962975.1 of Clitoria ternatea. NCBI lineage: Eukaryota > Viridiplantae > Streptophyta > Magnoliopsida > Fabales > Fabaceae > Clitoria > Clitoria ternatea. Next base: position 179,450,777 of record CM075671.1, read on the forward strand.
CGTGATAGTTGATCCCGCCCAGGCGTTGTCATAATTAGTTGAGTTGGGCAGAATAGGTTCAGACTCCTCCTTTCTCCACAACATACTATCGTATATGTACCCTGTAACTTCTCGTTTTTCTGAGTCAAATGCGAGTGTGAGGATTTACTTAGTGAACCCTTGTCCACACCCGATGGAGGAAATTACCTTGTAGTTGTGTTAAAGAGACGTTATGTAGATTTCGTTTAGACGGTGTCATACCTCGCCCAAGTAACTAGGATAGCCCGCCCAAGATGAATATACCCCGCCTAACCAAGTAGGATGATTCTATCTCCGCCCTCCACCGAAAGCTACGCGTGTGAATGTATTAACATATTTCCCTTATTTATTCCTCCTGTTGAGTAACCAGCATTACTCGAAGGGAAGCCTCATTGCGAAATCTCCTCTATCTGCTGCTGCATTTCCATACTCCGCCTGGACGGTATTATACCCCGTCTAAGCGAATAGCGGTGTTGTGTAATCCGCCCTAGTGTTGATGTGCTACGAAAAACCCATTGAGTCGGCCCAGTTTTAGCTTCTCTGTAGATTGCTATATGTGAGTAAATGCTCCTCGTTTCTTCCCTGCCTGCTCCCCTTTATATCAAATGTTGCGTGACTGTTTTGTGAAAAATTTTCTCACATTTTTGGAATTATTAGTTGCAAATGATTAGGGTGTTACAGACGCCACCGAGCTCTCAGAGACTTACCAGAATGTATCACCGGCATCCAGACTTCTTTAAAGAGTTGTGTAGCTCATATGAGCAACTTAACAGTCCCTCATACAAGCTAGGGGACAAATGATCCGGTCTAGATACCGACCCCCATTCTTATGATGTCAGAGTGTCCTCATATAAGGAAAACCGGTGTCCTGGTTCAACGTTACCATACCGGATATCTGTTGTCTAGCCGTCCGCCCTCACTCCGCGACAGCATCATTCATTTTCGCCATAACGGTTCTATGTTCATTGTTACAGGACATTTATATAATTGTTGGCTTTTCCTTCACAGCAAGAGAAGAGCCCCTGATAACTTATCAACAAAGACACTGTTTGTAGCAAAATACGTCACATCAATGGCCTCAGAAAGTAAGTGGGCATGTCAGCAGATTATACGGAAAAGGTGATTATCCTCTCCTTTCCCTAGAGGATCGTACTCTGATAATTGACCTACCCTCCTGACACATTCTGAAAGTCGAGCCATTTTGATTGACACAATATACACGCAATCAGAGCTAAGGGACCCACCTGTATCCAACGACTCATTCTTTGACGTGCAACTATAAGTAGCATATTTCAACACAAATGCATGGTATCGTTGTCCTAACTTACATTCTACTATTACTTCGCTTGAGTATTCATTGAGTTCATACACTCTTCTGACTTAAGCGTCGGAGAATCTTTGCAGGTGACACCACCTTTCGCCCCCCTGCAACGCGAATCGTTGGTGTGAAGGATCTCCAGGACAACAAGACCGGCCTCTCCCACTGAGAGACCGGATTAATATATCGGATATACACTGTTCCGGTGTGCAAACCCTAAAAACACCTGTATTCTTGTGGCTGGTCCCGCACCGGATCCTAGACCCCGGTCCAGACCAGTTCAATAACCAAACCATGTTATCCATATCCATATAGACATATCTCTAATACTATTATCAAAGTAATCATGTCCATCTATAAATATATATGTATATGTAGAGCTATGTAAGCACACATCTACCATTTACATCCACTATGGCAATGGCATTGCATTATCCACTCAGATGATGAGGCAAAATCATCTCCATGTACACTCACTGAAAGGCCAAAAGTAAGGGAGGTGAATACCATTCAAGTAATAAATAGGAATCATGAATTAACAGTTGGCACACATATCATAAATCCAAAACAGACACATACATATTCACCACTACAACCATGATGCTCTATGACTTGGAAATCTTTCTTTTAACTTATGCATGAAAACTATGAAATGCGGATCCGACTAGTCAATATCGGGCAGTGCCAAGATGACCTCCTCAGTGAACCATAGCACTATATTCAAGGGCTATCTGGGAAACCACGTAGTGAACCAAAACACTATAAATGGTGGTACCCGAGGCTACCAATGAACCATAGCACTATAATCGGTAACCTTCAATAGCAACATGCCATAGACTGCACAGTAAACCAAAGCACTATAATGTGACAGCCTGATCAGCAAACCATAGTGCTGGAAATGCATATGATGTCATGAAAGGAAATCCATGTTTAGAATGCGAACCATAGCGCAATATAGCATATACCACCCTTAAGCCACCATACAATTAAAAGTATCATGTATAATTCATCAACACGATGTGGATTTCAATATAGCAACAACAGTGGTAGTTTTACATATAACTCAACTAATACACTATCATGCAATTATCTAGTTATTCTTATTTCCAAGAACCAACAACAAACATCACAACATATAACCATCATTGTTACAAGAACTCAATAGCTTTAAGCAATTTATAACATAAGCAAACTATAAGTATAAAACTGTTAGATTTAATTAATAATCCAAATTTTAAATTCCCATGTATCCCTCAAATTGTAATCCCTCCGTACGTATAAAACATACCTTATGGCGAATCTGACTTTACAATTTAAGCCTCTGACCTTTTCATAGCCTCCTAATCACAATTGTTCACAGAATTGTTACGCCTACCGATAACTCTCTGACATGTTCCTGATATTCTGAACATCCATCAATCACTTCTGAAATAATTTTCCAAGAGCTGTTCTTCCTTAAACACATAGAAAATTAGAACCTCTACATGGTGGGTACTGCTCCATGTTGCCAAAATTTAAAGGAAAAAAGGACCCCTTTACCTTGCCATTTCCTTCCAAAACCACCTAATATATGTGTGATGCTGAAAACCGGAAACGAGTAATTTGTAAACTCCGCTTCAAGGACCTCACATGTTGTCATGGTTCAGCTTAGGGAAGGAAGAAGAGGACCCACTCATCATTGTATGCATATGGAAAAATCAAGGAGAAGAAAGAAGGAGAGGAGTGCGAGATTAAGATATACCTTTACCTAGTGACAAAATCTGAACCTGATGGGTATAAGTTGGGGGGAAATGAGTGGCACAATGGATTTGATGATTTGAGAAAGAAGAAGATGCAAGTCTTCCAATGAAGAGGGTACATGCACCCAAGAGGAATTGGGAGATTCCAATGTGGATGGCACACTAGAGTTGATGGATTTAACGGAGAAGAAAGAGGAAATGAGTTTCTGCCCAAGCAATTGTGTGTGCACGAAGGAAAGGAAGCATAGAGCATGAGTTGAATTATGAGCCTGGGAAAGTGGAAGAAAAATAGAAGAAAAAGAAAACTGGTAAGAAAAGGAAATTAAGGTAAAAATTTTGAGAGTTAATAGAATTATTTATTTAATTGGATTAGCGTAATCATTTAGCTTATTTTAACTAAATGCATACTTGTTGATTTAATTAGTATTATTCTAAATATAGTCTTCTAATATTTCCCACAATTTAATTTATTAATTTTTGATCATCGACTTTCCTAATTTAAAATTTTAGCATGTTACACTTAAGATTTGACTTAGGATTGATCTAAGCAAGTTCAAGTTTAGAGAGCTTGGTTGGAGTGCAAACACTTGTGTTTCTTTTTCTTTTTCTTTTGGTTTAAATATTTGTTGTGTTAACCTTTGTTTTGAGTTTCAAAGTTGTTTCCTTGTAGCTTTTGACTTGCCTTGGACTTGGTGACCTTTGAAAACTTGTACTTGGAGAACACATTTTTGTAATAACTTAGTAGCTACTTATGTGGAACTGTATTTTATTTCTCATTTAACCATTGAAGCTTATATGGCCTAGGGTGATCTATTAAATTTAAGCCCATTTTATGCATTAGCCTTTGACTAGCATTATTCACACAACTTCCACTGTCCATAATTAGAGAACACAATTTTTCATTTATATAATATCTTGTATAAAAGATGTTCTCTATTTGTGTACAGTCATCAACCTTTACATGGCTTCCAAGTAACCTTCGAATCATGTAAAGTTCACCATCATCTCCCAATATATGCTCATTGTCATATGATTCACTACTTGAGTCATCACTTGAAGAGTAAATATCAGAATCAGAGTTTGATTGACTTGAGTAATTCTCATTGTTTTTCAAAATCATTGTTTTCTTAGTAGGACAGTCTGAAGCATTATGTCCTCTGCCTAGACATTTAAAACATTTTATGGCAGAAGATTTAGAAGAAAAAGGTTTTGATGTGAAATCATGTTTATCTTTGTTAATCCTATACACTTTACCCTCTTTATGCAACTCACTCTTAACATATGGAGAAAAAGTACCCACTCCCTTCTCCCTAGGGTTTCTTTCAAACTTGTTTTTCTTAAGGTCAAAATCCTCCTTACCCTTCCACTTAGGCCTAAAGGGTTGGTAGCCCCCTTTATTATAGGAGTCCCTCTCACTAAGTTAGCTTTCTACCTTGGTGCGCTGGTAGAGTAATTCCTCTATATTCATATGTGGTAAGAGTTATACCCTATTTTTAATGTTTCTATTAAGACCATGTAAAACCTATGCATTAGGGTTTCTTCATCTTCTTCTAGGTTTGCCCTAATCATGGCTATTTCTAAGGCTTTATAGTAATCCTCTTCAGATTTGGTGCCTTGGGTGAGTCTATTTAGCTTTGCTAATAGTTTCCCTTGGTAGTAGTTTGGAACATTGTCTCTTTCTTAAAAGGGCTTTCAAGTTTAACCAATCTTCTATTTGAGGAAAGTTGTCTTTTCTTCTCTCTTTATAGATTTGGATCCACCATACCAAAGCATAGTTTTGAAAGGATAAGGTTGCAATTTTAACCTTTTTTTCATCGTTTATTTGGTGGGAGTTAAAAAGTTGTTCTCATCTCCCACTCCAGATAGGTCTCCACATTACTCTTACCATGGAAGGGTGAGATCTCTAGCTTAACTTCTCTTAGACCTACATCATCTTTTTTATGATCTCTCTTTGACCTAGGTTTATCCTCACTTCCACTCTCCTGATGTTTATTGTGTCTGTGATTCCTATCCCTGTTTCTCTACCTAGATTGATCATTTTTATTTTCTAGGTTATCTAACCCAGTGTTGATTTTATTATGATTTTCCATGATTAACCTAAGCGGGGATATATTATCTTTATCACTAGATGACATATTTAGAATTCAAAGAAGTAGACAAGAAAAGAAGACAAGACTATACTAGTCAAGGATATATGCAAGACAATAATTAAAATGCAAATAAACAACTATGATGTAAGGGAAAAACTAGGATGTTTATAACTATGCCAAAAATTGGATATTATAGCACTCATACTTAAGCGTTTTTAATGAGAAATGGTATAAAAATAGTGATTGATTATTTTATGGTGTTTTTACTTTGAAATGCTATAATAGACTAGATATGTTAACAACGTTTATATGAAAAAACGCTTTAAAAATTATTATAATAATTATATTAATAAGATAACAGCGTTTATCCAAAAAACTAATGTAATAGTCAAATTCATTTATAGTGTTTCTGTGTTTTTTTGTTTCAAATGCTATAATAGATAATTCTTGTAACAATGTTTTCATGTACTTCTGTAGTAAACATTGTGATAGTTTGTAATAAGTAATAACAATAACTGTATAATACCAAATTAAAATTTATAAATTTTACACCCATGTATGTTATTATTTTATATTAACTATAAGCTTGTCCTGCAGATTTAGATCAGCGTAATATTGATTTTTTTTATAGCTGTTAGTGTTATAGTGTGCTTTATTTGTTTTAGCTTAGGATAAAGATCACCGTAATATTGATTGCTTAGAGGTTTTAAGGCTCGTTAAGTAGGAAAGCCTTATCATTATATTAAGGATTCAGAGTTTACTCCACATATCTTGGGAAGGGAATATTTGTGCTGATTTGTTGTCTAACTTGGGGTTGCTTCAGCAAGATTGTTTTGTTATTTTTAGGGATCCTCCTTCTTCTCTTAGTCTTGTTTTGCTCTCATATGTTTAGGTTGTTACTTATCCTCGATTGTAATTATTCTGTCTTTATATTTATACTTTAGTCACACACAAAAAACTCTGCCACTCAATAACACAAATAATACATCTCCACTATGTATAAGTAGCCTGATTATCAAGATATATTATGAGTCTGCTCTATTTTTCTATTGATCTAATTTCATATTTTTAGTGAAATTTCAATATCTCATTTTTTAGATGCTATGTTTTTTTATAAACTATTATGTGTTATTTTTCAGACATGTATTATGTATAAAACCAATTTAGTATGATTTTTTTATCATAAGAATCGTTGCCTAAGAATTGGGATGAGGAACCCTACATGTATAAAACAAAATCCATAAGTTTCATCATAGTATTATATTTGTTGTGCATCAATTTAGTATTTTTTTCATTATAAGAAGTGAAGAATACAGAGAGATTTGTGAAATTCATCACAGACTTTCAAAATTCATCACTGACTTTTAAAAACAATGAAATTTTTTTCATCAATTAATTATATTTGTGAAATTATAACTAACTTTAAAGATGCAATTAGTTATTTATCAGGATCTAAATTGATAGCCAATAAACAATATTAGTGATGATTTTTAAAAATAAAAAACTAAAATAATGGTTTCTTATGCTGGAAGGTGTCCCAACTACTGTTTCTCATTATTTTATAGTAAATTACTATCTTGGTTTATGGGCCACATAGTGGCTAGTGCCATCAAGCCTAGATTCAAATACTTAATACCGAGTTCAAATTTATATTGATTTTGCAACGAAATGCTTGTGCCTTATCTATCTATGGTTTTCTTTTTTATGATAGATTTAGAATATGTCAGGGTCCTTATGATCCAGCATTGATTCGAGCATGGGAAGATTGGGATCATAAGCATAGTTTAGAGAATGATCATCCAAGAGAGTTCCCAAATAAACAGGTTTTCCTTTAGTGTTATTATTGGATTTTAAATTTGTCAGTTGCTATGATTAACTGTCTTATTCACATAGGTGATAGAATACTCTATTTAGATCCTTCCTTTGATCCTGAGCTATTTAAAGGACTGAAAGGGGATTAACAGGTAACGATTGCCCATTTTAGAGTTTTAAGTTAATTTAGTTGTCTGATTACACTAATGATTCTAACTGAACTAAGTAACACATGCAGTTAGAAACATATCAGAGGATGAAGGAGGTAACTGAAGATTGGTGGGAAGGAAGGTAAGATTCTCACATTTTTATTCATTAAATCCATTTTTCACACAACTTGGAGGATGAGAACTTGAAGACTTGATTATGTGTCATATGGTATTCAATATTTTTAGTGATGCATATGACTGACTGGATAATGGTCAAGGGATTCAAAGTCACTAAAAGATTGCTACTTGTTTGGGTAAGTACTTTGTTAATTAATACATAATTTTTTTATTTATAAAATTTTTATGTTTTGCTTTTTAATATCTATTCAGGGTCGAGAACGATGTACAGCTTCTGGGTATAAATCATCAGAGAATGATTATGGCACAGAATGCAAAGGAAAAGAAAGAAACACTCAAATGAGCTCTATGTATTTGATATTGATTGAATGAGTTTGAGATCTTACAAGGCACCTATTTATAGTGCTCTAGGATTACACAAATACTAAAAATAATAACAATGATAAACTAAATTATTGCAAATGAGAGGAATGGACAAAGTGTAGTGGAATTGAGCAAAGTGGGGTGGTTGAGATGAGTGGGGTGTAGAGGGGAATGGGTGTGAGCTAGTTCTAGCTTTTTGTTCCATATCATTCTCCCTGGGTTGGAGAAGACTCGTCCTCAAGGCTTAAATTATTTTCTTCATCAAAGAAGGGTGATAGATCTGCAACATTGAATGTGGCTGATACTCTATATGATCCTGGCAATTCGATCCTATAGGCATTGTCATTGAACTTTTGAATGACTTTGAAAGGGCCATCAGCTCTTTGGGATAACTTGGCATTAGGTTGTTTTGGAAACCTTTCCTTTCGAAGGTGAATCCATACCAAATCTCCTTCCTTGAAACTTTGCTGCTTTCGATGCTTGTCTTTTTAGGTTTTATACTTCAAATTTTGACTTTCGATACTTGCTCGAACTTGCTCATGAAGTTTCTTAATTTCCTTGGCTCTCTGGTCAGCGTCAGCACTAAATTGATTTTTTGTAGAATCTGGAACCATGTCCAAGGGGCTAAGAGGTCGCGCACCATATACAACTTCAAATGGGCACCTTCCAGTAGCCTGATTAAATGAGTTGTTGTAAGCGAACTCGACTTGGCTGATGATGAGGTCCCATTGGAGAATATTACCGCCAATAAAGCTTCGCAACAAGTTACCCAATATTTTGTTGATCGCTTCTGTTTGTCCATCCATTTAGGGATGACTGGCACTACTAAACTGCAACTTGGTGCCCATCTTCTTGCATAAGGTTCTCCAAAAATGGCTTAAAAATTTGACATCCCGATCAGAGGTGATGGTTCTTGGAATCCCATGCAACCGGACAATCTCTCAGAAGTACAAGTCAGCGATGTGGACAGCATCATTAGTCTGTTGACAAGGGACAAAATGAGCCATTTTTGAGAATCGATCCACAACTACCATAATGGAATCCTTTTGCCTTTGAGTTTTTGGTAGTCTAAGAATAAAGTCCATGTTGACGTCTTCCCATGGAGCAATTGGTACTGGTAAGGGCATGTATAGTCCGGTGTTTTGAGTAATGGATTTGGCAAGGTAACAAGTCCTGCAATGCTGAATATGTCGGTTGACATCCTTTTCAAGCTTGGGCCAGTAAAAATTCTCTTTGATGAGTGAAACAGTCTTGTCTCGACCAAAGTGGCCCGCTAATCCTCCATTATGAGCTTCCCAGATGATGGATTCTCTTAAGGAACAGCGTGGAACACATAAGACATTGTCCTTAAATAAGAACCCTTGATGTCGATGGTAACGCTAAAAATGTTAACCTTCAGTTGATTTCCAGAAAACACTAAAATCTGGGTCATCTTGGTACAATTCAACGAGTGTCTCAAAACCAATAACCTTCACTTGTAGTGTGGAAAACAAGACTTGGCATCAATTGAGTGCATCAGCGATAGAGTTATGGCGTCCTGCCTTGTGTTTGATCAGAATTGAATAAGCTTGTAGGAATTCGATCCATGCTACATGCCAGCGGCTGACCTTTTGTTGAGAATTGAGATATTTGAGGGCTTCATGGTCAGAATAAAGAATGAATTCTTTTGGAAGCGGGTAGTGACTCCAACGTTGTAGTGCACGTACGATGGCATAGAATTCCTTATCGTACGTGGAGTATTTAAGCTTTACATCATTTAACTTCTCACTGAAGAAAGCAATTGGTCATCCGTCCTGACTAAGCACTGCACCAATACCAATGTTAGAAGCATCATAATTGACTTCAAATACCTGGTCAAAGTTTGGAAGTGCTAATACGGGTGTCTTAGTTAGGTGTTCTTTTAGCTGATCAAAGCTTTTCTGTGCTAGTTCTGTCTATTGAAATTTATCACCTTTAATGCAGTCAGTGAGGGTTGCTGCTATGGTGCTGAAATTCTTGATGAAACGGTAATAAAAAGAAGCTAAGCCATGGAAACTTCGGACATCATGGATAGACTGAGGAGTAGGCCAGGATTCAATTGCCTCGACTTTGCTTGGATCTACCTTGATACCCTCAGCAGTAACAATGTACCCAAGAAAAATCACTTCTTCGGTTAGGAAAGAACATTTTTCCAGGTTGACGTAGAGTTTTTGCTCTTGAAGAACTTCTAAAACCTTCTGTATGTGCCCTAGATGTACTTCTTTACTTTTGCTGTAGATTAGGATATCATCGAAGTATACTACTACAAATTTGTCAATGAATGAGTCAAGTACCTAGTTTATGAGGCACATAAAGGTGCTTGGGGCATTAGAAAACCCAAAAGGCATGACCATCCACTAGTAAAGTCCATCTCGAGTCTTAAAGGCGGTCTTCCATTCATCTCCGGGACGGATCCTAATCTGATTGTATCCACTGCGTAGATCAATCTTGGAGAAGATAGTAGCACCATGCAACTGATCCAACATGTCGTCAAGTCGAGGCATCGGAAATCGATACATGATAGTGATTTTGTTGACTGCTCGACTATCCATGCATATTCTCCATATTCCATCCTTTTTAGGGACTAATATCATCATAACAACGCAAGGACTGACACTTTCCTGAATTAACCCCTTCTTCAATAAGCTTTCAACCTATTTTTGCACTTCTGCATGTTCTTGCGGGTTCATGCGGTAGGCAGGTTTATTTGGAATAACTGCTCCTGGAACAAAGTCTATGGCATGTTGAATGTCGTGCATGGGTGGTAGTCTTGAAGGAATTTCCTTTGGAGAAACATCTAAGAATTCTGAAAGAAGCTGAACAATTTCTAGTAGTAGATTTATTCCATAATTTTGTTCAACCAATAGTAAGAATCCCATATGACTTGCCTCACCTTTAGTTATTTTAGTAACTAAAGATACCATTGGAGTTGTTTTCTTTTCACCACAACTTGATTCACTTGGTAACAGTGGAGTTAGTTTGACTTTGACTCCATCTTTAGTAAAGGAATAGGTATTGGCATAACCATCATATTGTGCTCGTCTGTCATACTGCCATGGTCTTCCTAAGAGGAGGTGGCATGCATCCATCGAAATGACATCACACCAGACATCATCTTTGTATTTTTGCCCGATCGAGAATAATACAAGGCATTTTTTAGAAACCTTGACTTCATTTCCCTTATTAAGCCATTGTAACTTATAGGGATGTGGATGAGTCTGTGTCGGCAATTTGAGCTTGTCCACCATATAATTAGAGACAACGTTTTCATAGCTTCCACTATCTATGATGACATCACATACTTTACCTTGAGTAGTGCATCGGGTGTGGAAGATGTTGTGCCTCAGCCAAGGTTCTTCTTTAACCTACGCCATGTGTAGACTTCACCTGACAACTAGCAAGTCTCTATGATCTGCGGGCGTGTCTTCATCATCATACACAGCTGCTATAACTCTCCTTCAGGTTTTTCATCAGAAAGCTCATATGCTTCTCCTTCAAGGATGGTAATGAATCTCCGGCTTGGGCAGTCTGAGGCTACATGTCTGAAACCTTTGCATTTAAAACATTGGAGAGATGTTTTGGATTTTGATGGGGGTCCTGGGGGTTGTTTCTGAAGGGTTTGGCCGGTTAGGATTTATTTGAGGTGTATGGATGAGTGGTTTGTGTTTGGGTCTTATTTGTGGTGTATGGTGGAGTGGTTTGTGTTTTTTGTGTGTAGAAAGGATTTCAAGAGGAAGAGGGTTGTAATTTCTTGGAGAGTTATTTCTTTATTTTGATAGAGAGACGAATTACATCTTCTAAAGTCCATTATTGTTGCAGCTGGACTAGATTGGCAATGTCTACATTTAATCCTCCAATATATCGGGCCATGGTTTGTTCATTTTTTCTTGGATATCACATTTTATCATGAGGTTTTCAAATTCCATGGTGTACTCTTCCACGGAAAGAGATTTCTGTTGCAAGTTATGTAATTGAATAAAATTATCTTGGTAATAATGGTCAGGTAAAAACTTATGCGTTAACTTGCGACGCATCTTATCCCAAGATTTGATCTTGCTTTTTCCTTCCCGTTCACGCCTTTTCTTAAGATTCTCCCACCATATGGAGGTGTGTTTTTTGAGCTTTATCGTGACAATTTTGACTTTTTGAGCATCAGGAACTTCCTTCAACTCAAATATTCGCCCAATGGTTTGCAACCAGTCAACAAACTCATCGGGTTGAAGTTTACCTTCAAAATCAGGAATATCCACTCTGATGTTGTCACTCCAGAATTATTGTTGTCGTGGTTGACGGCTGGTGCTGGAAGAGGAATCACTAGCATCAGATTCTCCATCCAATCGTCTCCCTTGCTCCTTCAATTATGCTTGTTGCATGGCAACAGTGGTTTGGAGTTGTTGGATTAATCTTCTAAGCTCTTCCATTTCATTCTTAGGAACATTTCTTCTTGGTGGCATTTTGTATTTTTCTTTTTTAGTTTTTTTAAGGAATAAGGATAATAGGAGATTTTGAGAAGGTAAGGTGAAAAGATAATTTTTAGGGGTACAAAGGTAATTTTGAAAGTGAATAAGGGAAAATAAGAAATTTGGAAGGCTTAGGGGTAAAATAGTAATTTTAGATGGATAGAGGTAAGTTTGTAATTTCAAAACATTCAGGGGTAAAAGGTGAATTTAATGAAACTACAGGGGCCAATATATAATTTAGGAATGATATGGGCTACAATAAAATATATTGAAATATAAGGGGCTAATTGTAAAAAAAAATATTTGGTCAAACCTGAGTCAATGGTACACATGGCAGGATGTGGTGTGGGATACTTTTGACAGCAGCTTGATGAAAACTGTTGTAGAAAGTCCAAACTTTTAACAGTGGTTGCTCAGACTTTTAACAGCGGTTGTTGAACCGGTGTTAAAAGTATCATCTTCAACCTCTGAATTTTCCAGCAAAGCCCGATTTTCCGGTGACTTTTCCGGCGAGGTTATTCTAACCTCATTTTGTTTTACCAAAACATAGTATCCCAAGGTTTTGGGACCTTCCGGACACTTTTGTGGTGGCGGTTTTGTCAAAAACAGACTAGAAATGGGTGTTTTGTTATGACCCAAATTTTTCGGTGAGGGAATAACTACCCACTCACTGTTTCCACTCTCTCTAACTCAACCTAAGGCGCAGCAAGTTCTAGGAAACTTGCTCTGATTACCAAAATGGCACAGAATGCAAAGGAAAAGAAAGAAACGCTCAAATGAGCTCTATGTATTTGATATTGATTGAATGAGTTTGAGAGCTTACAAGGCACCTATTTATAGTGCTCTAGGATTACACAAATACTTAAAATAATAATAATGATAAACTAAATTATTGCAAATGAGAGGAATGGCCAAAGTGTAGTGGAATTGAGCAAAGTGGGGTGGTTGAGATGAGTGGGATGTAGAGGGGAGTGGGTGTGAGCTAGTTCTAGCTTTTTGTTCCATATCAGATTACATGCCTCTTGTTTTCAAGGAACTGAGTAAAGTGTGGGAACATATTAAGAAAGAAGGCAAAGGCACTTATTCTGCTTCAAATTCATTGATGATTGATAACAAACCTTACAGGACCCTCCTCAATCCTATAATTTATTAGAACTTTATATTTGTTAATTAATTTATTTACATTATTTACGATTTTGATTTTTCTATTTTCATAACAATGATTAGTTATTTTAAAATGTAGCCCAATATAACAATATTTCTTGGTTCATATCAGGCGCAGAATAATAATAATGACGATGTGTTGGGTGAGATACTATTTTCTAATAATTAACATAAAATGGTTACATATGTATATTTGATGTTTGTGTTAATATATTATTGTAGATCTAAAGGGTGAGCTATGTTTATATTTAGAAGGTGTTTATGAAGCGGGTGATGTTAAGGATTATGTGAAGGATCATCTGTTTAGGCAACCTGCACTTACTTGTGCTCATCCTGATTGGGAGTTTCACTCTAAAGTCATAGAATTGGGATATATATGTTATTATGTCTTAAGAATCGAGCTCACCCTTTTGTGTTTGTTGATCATGTAGGTAATAAGTGATTATTTGGGATTAGGGGTGAAGACAGGGTTTCCTTACATATGGCACAACAAAGCTAGCAACCCATTTGTGAACCTTAAGAAGAAGTATAAAGGAATTTACTAGCAGGAAGAGTTGATCCCATTTTTCCAATTTGTTTCTCTTCCAAAGGAATGCATAACTGTTTAGAAATGCTACATTGGACTCTTTAGGAAAGTCAAGGCAAAACTTGGTAAGGTTGATGACTATTTCAACAAGCTTGCAGATACAATGGTCATATGTGACAGGGCTCCGCAGGCGCACGGGTTATGTCGAGTAATATAAAAGATATCGTATCCACAGGGACTATTTTCAAAGTACCAGCATATTAAAATTTAATTATCCACACAATTGATTTTTAATGTTTTTGTAAAATAAAATAGAAAATAAATTCATAAACAAAATTTACTTGACACTTAAAAACAGAGTTGAGAGTATCTTGGGATTCTGGGGGATCAAGACATTATTTTGTGCTAATAATTTTAACTTATCATAAATAAGAATCAAATTAAGTTTTCCAAGGCAGATTTTCCTTAAGCTGATTAATATGTTCCTCTCGGAATCCTATTAATATACCTAACGTATGGAGAACCACGTTCAATCCTTAAGAAAGGCCCATTATTGTTTTGTGAAAATCCCTTATTTATTCCCCAAAAGATTTTTTATTACTTTCACGATTTTATCGTGGTCACAAAAAGTATTTCAAAATCTTAGGCTTAGTTCAAAAGCTTTCTAGTAACAATAAATCTTTTGATTTTATTAATTACCCAAACTTACTAATATACCCGCTAGTACACAGTTTTATCACTTAGGTTCTTGTTAGGAATTACTAAGAGCATTGAGCATAATTTGAACTAAACGGAAAATAGAAATTTATTTAATTCAAAGTTAAAACAATATTAACATAAAATATTGTCACTCCCTCATCATCCCAAGATAATTAATTTAGTTACTCATAAAATAATTCAAATTCATACACATGATGGAAGGAAAATAAAACATATAACACATGGTAAAAATAAAGACTTACGGGTTTCTCCAAAAAGCCCAAAAATACTTTCACCACTGTATTACCTTATTGCAATATTCTTCCACCATATACAAATTGGAACCCTCAATTTTACAATCCTCACAACTCTTATACAAGAAATAAAAGAAAGAAAAGAGAAAGAAATGGAACAGAGAGGAAAACGAAAGAAAAAGAAAAGAAAAGAATGAAGCTGATGGATGAAAATTGAATGCCTTCCCTGCTTCAATGCTTCTCCTTTTATAGGTGAGGGAAAGGAGACAGCGAAGGAGACAGCGTGCTTCATTTAAGGAGCAAGTGGAAATTTTCAGCGAGAGAATCCCGTAATGTTGTTTCCACTTCATAATTTCCGTATTGTTGTTTCCACTGTTTCCAATGATGAATCGATTCATATAGTTCATTTTTCCCTCTGATTTTGCACAGGAATCGATTCATTTGAAGGAGGAATCGATTCATTGATGCAGGAATCGATTCATGAAGTGGGGAATCAATTCATTGAAGCGGGAATCGATTCATGGCATTGAGGAATCGATTCATGACATAAAAATAGCTTAGGGAATCGATTCATGGTGGCGGGAATCGATTCATGTAGTGGGGAATCGATTCCTGGGGCATTTGTTTGCAATTCTTGACCAATTTTAACGTGGGAATCGATTCCCAGCATTGGTGAATCGATTCACACCCTTGTTCTTGCTGATTTTTGTGCTTTTGTTGCCCTTTTTCACCATGTAACCTTCGGGGCTTGTTCTTCTTGCTCTTTTGTCATTTGATGGTCATTTTTCTCTTGATATTGACCCTTGGATTACCTTTGTACTTGTTCCTTAATTTTATTAATTTCTGCGAAATAAAATACCCAAGTAGAATATAGTGGAAAGAAAGCGAAAATCATAAAAATTAAGGAAATACAGTGTACAATGATTAAAATCCTTAACAAACTAAATCTAATTTATTGTGTTATAAAACACTTATCAACATGGATTGAAGCTTGGGAGGAACTAAACCCTCCAAAATCTAATGCATTGCCCAATGGTCCATCAAAGTAAAATTCTTTATCTATACGGCTCGAGGGGGTATAAATTATTGACTAGGGCAGAGGAATATGGCTATAGCTAATCATTTTACTTTTTATTTTTATTTTTCATTGAACAATCAGACTTGAGCCATTGAGTGGCTCTTTATATTTGTCTTCTTCAAGTTGGAATGTAGCTTATTTGTAGACTTATGTTAACTTTGAAATTAGTTATATTTATCAACTAATTTTTAACTTATGAATTGGGTAATATTATCATGTATTTACTTTTTAATTTGAATGTGTATAATGGTAAGGAATGTGACAACATTTAAAATTAAATGAAGAAATATTGTAAAAAGTATAATGTTATTACAGCATTTGGACATGAAAAATTAAAATGTAGTAAACTAACTCAATAACAATGTTTTATTAATAGTACCACTCTATTACGGAGTTTGCGTTAAAAAGTGCTTTAGAAAGTATTAACATATTACGGCGTTTGCATTCAAAAACGCTTTAGAAAGTATTACCCTATTACGGTGTTTCTGCTTTTTTGAAACGCTGTAACTGTACATCTTTTACAACATTTCCGCAAACGCTGTCAAACGTTTCCACCTATTACCACACGTGAAACAGTAGCATTTAAAACACTATGAAATGTGATGCGGAAACGCTGTAAAAAACCATTTCTGGCATAGTGTTGTCTAACTAAGGTGTTATACTAGGATTATGCTATACTAGGTTATTTATGTTTTGTTAGATCAACTACTCTAGTCCTAGGTTGTTTACTAATTAGTTATGAGTAGGAAAAGTAACCTAATTAGGTATAACTACTAACAAACCTAGTTGGTTATTAGTTGAAACTACCTAAGGTGGTTAAGACAAGATCCTAATAAGTAGCTAAATTTAGTTTTAAAAACCCTAACTAATAATAACTCTAGTTATAAAAACCTAACAACTAATAAAATTAATAAAATTGACTAATAGTGGTTAAGATGGTTGAAACTGCCTAACCAATTAACTAAATTTGTTAAAACAACTAACTAACCCTAGAAACTAGGTAAAAATGCAAGTAAAATGATGAATGGAAGTAGCTAGCCGAAAATTACCCTAAGGAAAACTAGAAAATTAACCAAATTCTAATGTCCTTTTTTTGCTAGAAATTTAAATGTCCAAAATACAAGGACTTAAAAGTAATATAAATGAAATGAAAATTGAATTGAAATTTTAGGGTTACAAGGCTTTGCTCTCTTACAAAATCTTCACTTTAGTCTTCAAGTCCTTCTCCACCCATTGAGCTACACAATTAACAAACTCAAACACTACAACAAAATGGGCCTTTAGTGGCGGTTATTTTGGCATTTTGCGGCGGTTTAAACCGCCAGTAAATGACATCTGCGGGGTTTCAAAACTACCTAAAGGCTCCACCGCTAAGCATTTAACGGGGGTTTTCAAGCCGCTGGAATAACCGCCATGGCAGTCATTATAAAATTACCAGCGGTTACAACCGCCTGAAAAAACTAAAAAGAATTAAATGTCAGTTTAACCACCGCTAAAAGTTTCAGTTTTTAAAAGAAAAACTAGATTTTCCTTAACTACATCAAATTATTCATTATATCCATTAATTTTTTCAACACAACCATCACATATTAATATTTCATATATTAATATATGAAATAAAATTAAATCTTAATAAAAAAATTAATTTAATTATATAGGATAAACAAACATTTAATTTTACACTGATATGTACATATAAACCACCTTTCTTTATTTGAGGGAAAAAATTTTAACCCAAAAATAGAAAAACTCCCTAATCATATTTCTACAACATTTCACTTGCGATTTGTGTGTAACCCCGTTCCTCTTTATGCTTTTCTTTGATTTCTGCGGCACACCTTAGGGTCCTCTCAATGTGATACCCTCCTCCAATGCTCACTTCCTTCTCTAAATGGCAGCAATAGTAGCTCTCAAACACACTCATATTCACATGCAATTTGAAACCCATCAAGAAAAGAAATTCAATCTCTAACTCATTCAATTCATTTCTTGTTAACCTACCAACTCTTGCAAAGTATGAATTCCTGAAATTCCTATCAAATTACAAGAAGTCAATTTGGTATCAAATGATTAAAGCAATATAAAACAATGATGCAAAAATAAAGTTATTCGCAATTTAGCAGATTAAATATTAAAAAAATTGTAAGGAAATATTGGATATGATAAGAATTAAAAAAATCAATTTTTTGTTATTGGGAATTCTGTGGGCAATACTTAAAAATTAGGGTGACAATCAAGATGAATAGAAATTAATGATGTTTTAAAATCAAGATTAGTAAATATTAATGATATTTTAAAATGAAAACTCTTTATTTTTTATTTTTATCATGTGAAAATGTTACATGTTAGATTAAGTCATGCTAATGTCTTAATCACATGAAATTTGACAGATAAATAAATAAATAAAAGAACTAGTATCAATAAAATTTCTAAAAATATTAGTCAACTATAGGAATTAGGTAATTCTTGATTCGGAATTCATATGGAAATATTAAAATCGAGTGAATTCATTTAAAAAGTAATGAAACTATTTTAATGTGAAGTGATAAGCGTTAATTGCTAAAATCCTAGGTAATGATATTGTAATAAAACGAGTTTTGTAGGAGTCTATTTCTGAAGGCTAATTAAAGATGCACTGAAAAGTAGTCCTCAATATTTCTTAATAAAGTATTGTGAAATTTGTT
The DNA here is from genome assembly GCA_037962975.1 of Clitoria ternatea. Lineage (NCBI taxonomy): Eukaryota > Viridiplantae > Streptophyta > Magnoliopsida > Fabales > Fabaceae > Clitoria > Clitoria ternatea. Next base: position 179,469,287 of record CM075671.1, read on the forward strand.
ATTTTAGTTTCTCTCTTAATAAGAAAAAATGATTTAACCTTAAAATTATAAAGTAATTAGAAAAAACAATTAATTAAGAAAAGAGACTACTTTTCAAATAATTTGATTTACAATTTGTCTAAATATTAAAGTTTTTAGTATCAATTTGATAGATTTATATGCTAACTCACTATTTCAATTGATTTCAAACTTACTAACTCTTTCGACCAAAAAAAAAAAAACTTACTAACTCACCTCTTGACTCTAGATTTATGTGGGTTAGGAACACAAAATGAATTCTCTAAAGGTAACACATTAATTTAGTAGATTCAAAACTGTTGAAATCAAGTTAAACCAAATACCTCATCTACTCGTACTTGCGGAAGTCAAGACTTGTTTGCTTTTGACTCTTGTATAATCTGCAAAGTCATACATGTTATAATTACAAAATAATATGTTAGCCTTCTTTGTTAATTATTAATAAAAAATAGAAGTTTTCTCCAAGTGCTAAACTTCCCTAATAGATGTATCTTTAGTAAAGAAAGTCACACATCATCACAGTAAGAATTAACAGGTTTTTACATGCAAATATCAAAACTTGAAATATTTAAGATTTCAAATGCTTTTTAAAATTAAGTTTGTTAGCCTAATAAAATACCAGCATGTAATTTTCTATTTTCAAATAAACTAGATACCATTTCACTAATGAATTCTTGCTATAGGTGGTTTACGGAAGTATCAGCTATAATTCTTGCTTTAATTTTACTGTATAATGGTAAGCTGAACTATGGAATTCAAGATATCTTTTATTATAAGATGGGTTATGTTCCATGAATCGATTTTAATGTTTTCTTTATGGCAAATCAAGAACTTTGTATCATGTGCTAGTACTTAAAAAGTTATTTACTGACAAAGCAGAATTTCCTTTGGTTTTTGTTTAAATAGATCCTACAAATATGGATTAAAATTAATCCTATATAAGGAAAAACAAGATGATCAATTGGGGAACAAATTTTTAATCCATGCCAAGCAATTGGAAATACAGTCTACAGATACAAAACTAGCAGGAAACCAAAAGTAAAATCTATGTTGTTATTACAATAAACATTTTCTTTAGAACTTTCAGTATTAGACGATACAAAATGGCAGAATTTATAAATAAGAGTATCTATTGTGCCATTTGATTTGGAGCTCTGTGCAAAGGATTGAGCTTTTATGAAACATGACCAAAATACACACCAAACAATCAAGCATGAGTTTTCATCAAACCAGAATAAGAAAGAAAATAAAAACTTTTATGAATTCTCCATTGAAACAAAAACCAACAAGCATATAACTGGTGTGTTCATTCATGATTAAACTGTATTGAACTATGAATAACTTTTAATGCTCCTCACGTACTTCACCAGTAATCTGATCTTCAATGTAGACAGAGAACTTAAAACTCAAGCTTTGAGATACGTACACAACTCTTGGCTACAGTTATCCATATATTAGAAAAGCGAAGGGCAAGAGGAAGACCCATGGTTTTTGAAATTATGAAAGCACTAGAACCCATGTTAATATTTGAATTGAAAACTTACAAGTCTTTTATCCATGTATTCATATTCTCACACTTTCTAGTTTCTACTTCTCATCATTTTCAATCTATGCAACAAGTGAAAAGCCATTTTCCCTTGATTGGCATTCCTTAAAACGGAGATTATAATTTAATATCTTATCCAACACTATTTCATACTATAAACTTTTCAACGATAGGTGTCTTGTACTCAAGTCAACTGAAACAATGTTCTCAGGAACAGGAGATTCGGGTCCTCAATTTTGGGTAGAAATCTTACATAAAACACAAACAAAAATTGACATATATGTTATAAATGCAAGTCGCCAATTTTATTTTCAATTCCTGTTAGTTATAAATATTAGAGTATGGTTCTGTGAAAATAATGCATCATATACCTCACTCTAAATTGGAATTAGATTAATCCCCCATTCAAGTATATAAGACTGTATACATTTTACCCAGGCCATTAAACATTTCTGTTTCATTCTACTCCCAGTATTGTGAAATCATATTCTATCCTAATTATTCAATGCATTCACTCTGATTAAGTATATTGAGATAATAATGTTGGCCATCTAATTTTCATATTAGGCATATCAAATTCTGAAGAGAGGATTAGTATGATACTTACAAAATGTGAGGAGTCCAACATATTCTGCATTTTAAACAGAACCATTGTAGTAACCATAGCAAAAAACCAAATATAAAATGAAAAATGGTAGAAAGCTTATATAGTATTTCAGGATGTTCTTATCCTTAATTCTCACTTGTATATGTCAAACCAGATATCTGGTATTTAGCAATTTTCTAGAGAGGTAACCCTTACCTACCAAATCAGATCCCAAGGGAGCAAAAATCATGTTCAACAACCAGAATTTGTGAAGTCAAAGGCAACCATAAGAAACAAGAGACAAAGGTAGAAAATAGAATTTCCTATAAACACTAATTTTGAACTAGCACAGAAGTAAATCACATATGGGAAAAAAACAAAACTTTCCAAAAATACATAGCAATAGAGCAGCAAAACAAGAACTTTTTATTTCTTGTGAGAAAAGAGATGAACATAAAATAGCAGAAAATATAAATTAAGTTAAAACCTAGTCTGAATCAGAAGGGATGTCTAGAGGGTGAGGCGATTGATTATTGTTGTTGTTGTTAACTTCAGAAGCAGTGTCCTTAGGCTGCAGCTAAAACCTTTGACAATCCTTCAACGGAACAAGTTCCCACTTCCTACATGTATATGATTATACATATTTTACAAATAATAAGTCTTTATTTTGCTTGTGAACTGATATAAAGTTCAACCAGATTGTGAAGTGAAAGTATATACAAACAAAGAGCAGGAGAAAATGCAGAATACAAATATCATTTCTATTAGTGTCAAAAAGATATGTGGAATTTCTATTCTATAGAGAAAAAGCATAGAGAAAAGAGAGACAAAAATAAACAAAATGTAGATCCATTTTAAAGTTGTAAGTCAAATTTTGATAAGAAGTTAATTATATATATTCCTAACTCTTCTTTTAACATGTTTTACATATATATCTTGTCAATTCCACGACATTGAAAGGAAGGACTTACAAGGATATTAAGTTCTCCATTAAACTCAGAGGAGATAGTAGCTATGAGCTTCTCTCTGTCCAGAGGAGATATGACATCACATATAGAACCAGTAACCTTATATCCTTTTGTGGCCCATTCATGTAAAGATTCATTCAGTTGAGTTTGATTCCTAGAGCAAGTATGTACCGTGGCTCCTAATTGAGCCAACTCCTCCAAGATAGCATATCTATTTAGAGTAAATATCATAGGAACATAAAATAGTTGAGTGATATGCTTGATAAAGTAGCGTTTTCATACAAAATTAAGTTTCTGTATATGTAACAAGAAAAAAAGAGATGGAGAAGGAAGTAACCCGATTCCTTTGGATCCACCAATGACCAAAGCTGTCATCCCCTAAAAAGGCCATCTGTTATCTATGTTTGTCTTTGTTTTAGCCATTCGTTTCTGTCCGTAAAATATCTGATACTTAACACTTCTTCTAACTTCTAAGGTATCTATTTACAGGGTAAATAATGTCTTTGTTTACCTTTTTTCTGTAAAAACTAATGAATCAAAAGCAAAGAGTAGAGGCAGGAGAAAAGATCTCATCCTATCTCCTTTCCTGAGAATCAAATCAAATTCAATAAATGATAAATTATATCCAGCAATAGAGAAGAAAAAAATGCTAACCAAATTCAAAACCAAGAGCAACAGGGTGAAAGGCCCTACCTTCCACCCCAAGCACCCATGGATCCTCGCCAGTCTCTACAACGGGGTTATCCAGTTGTGTGACTACTGCATCAGAACTCTGACCGACCACTTCGACGAGCACGAGGGCCCCGTCTGCGGCATCCATTTCCATAAATCCCAGCCCCTCTTCATCTCCGGCGGCGGCAACAACTACATGATCAAGGTATGGAACCACAAGCTCCATTCCCACACACAGTAGGTATGTACGTAAGGGGGGGGTAACAACACAGTGGTCAAAGACAAAACTCAAAAGTAGAACAGAGAAGGAAAAAAGTAGCTAGGAGGGAAGACAAAAGTTGGTCTCTTGACGATTAGGGATTTCATAGGAGAAAGGGGGGAAGTGAAAATGGGAAGTGAAAAACGGGGAAGGAAAAAAAAGGGGCTCGAGCATAGCACATGCGTTTTAAGTGGATTTAGCGGCAGTTCAGAAAAAACGTTGGCCCAACCGCCTCTATCACTTATATATTTACAAAAAACCGCCGCTAGAACTGCCGAGCCATTATCAGTGGTTACAATAAAACCTCTGCTAAATGCCCGCAGCTAAATTCCCTTTTCCTTGTAGTGAAAGTAATTGTTAGAAAATTAAGTCCAAAACTGAATACATTCTCCCTTGCAAAGTGTTTCACTCACTTCCACCCTTAAGCCTTCAAGTCTTTTTCACCTTCTCCAATTTCCACACCCACATCCTATTTTCCAAAATATGCTACCTTAGGAGTGTAAAGCAAGATATATCCAAAGAGTTTCAAAGGTAAAAAAGACTCTAGACAAAACTTAGAGTAGAAGAAAGACAAGCAAGTAAAAGTAAAAAATGAAGGAAAAGTAGCTCAAAGAGGATTTTGAGATTAGACAAGTGATTACACCCTAAAAAATTAACAAAGGGAAAATTGAATAAAGACGATACTCTAATGAAAGGTTGAAACTGAAACACACACAAAGAAATTTAGACAAGACATGCAAAAATTAAATGCAAACAATTTAAAAGCAAGCACCCTTAAACCTAGAAAACCCTAGAATTCAACTTGTGTAGTTTAAGGTTTAAAAGCCAAGAGGAATAGGAGTTACGTGTTTAGTGTAAAAATATTCAGCAAATGGTAAGGCTCACAAATGGTCAAAAACCGTGCACTCTTATAACAAACAAGGGAAATGCTTTTCTTTTTGAATTTTTTTACTAATTTGATCTTTTGTACTTTTGTATTTTTAAAGAGGACCTTTCTTTTCTTTTTCTCCTTTTTCTTTTGCACACATTTTTCACTTTCTTTTTCCTTTTTAGAATCTGATTTTACTACACTTAGAAAGGCCAAAATCGAATGGCACCTTACACACTCAAAAGTTCACTTTTAATGCACCTTACACTAACACAAGGCATGAAACTTCTTCCAAAAAATTAATGGTATGGAAGGGTATGGTTTTTTAACAAGTTTTGATGCTAAAACAATATGCAAATAGAGTTATATCTTTATTCTAATGTGCTAGACAAAATTGACACAAAAATCCTAGAAGCAAAATACTAGAGAATTGAAACTAACAACCTAATTTTGAGCTTGACCTATGATCACCTAAAGGGGAGGCAATCAACCATAAGACTTGAAGCTTTTGTACCACTTAAAAATACAATTAAATGGTAGCAAGATCAGCACAACTAAGTCATAAAATGCAACCAATTACTTAGTGTTGTGTGTTTGGCAAGCGCACCAATCTATCATTGTAGTTTTTAAAATTTATAGATATCGTTCTCACTAAGATTGATGGTTTTCAGTAAAAGATTTGATAATGATTCCTTGTGCATATGCATTAGCCATAAGAGCATTTGCATATAGCCGAAAATATGTCGAGTTGGTAGCCCGTGGTGGTGATGGATGATTGATAAGTAAAGAGAAAAAGAATGTGGTACTAACCTTAAGTGTGTGATGGTATATGATGAAATTACCAATGATTTGATATATATGTTATGAATGTATTGATTGGAATATGTGTTATGTTGAGATGAAATAATGTGATATGTGAATGGAGGTTATAATGCTTTTTGAGAAATGTGTGTTGTGCACATGTTGTAACATCCCAGATTTTTAAATAATTATAAAATTTAGATTAAGGTTATGGATTGATGGGATTAATGGTTAATTAATGGATTAATTGCCAATTGGGTAAATTATTGAGTGATAATAATTTTAATAATAATAATAATATATGCCTTTGGTGGTTAATGGGCTGGTTCTCTCCTTCTCCCTCTTCTTTGGTCCACGTGGAGTGTATTAAATGCTGGAGGGGAGGGGGAAATGATTAAAAAGGACTAGCATTAAATGCAGATGGGATTGCATTAATGAGGATGGAATGTTGATTGAAATGGGAGCAGACGCTGGTTGCGTGATGATAAGGCTTCAGCTCCACGTTTTCTCCTCATTTTTCCTTCTTTTCCCTTTGGTGGCTTTTCAGAGGATAGAGAGAAATGCTCTCCCTTCTCTCTAAAAACTCTCTGGAGACTCTTCTTCTCCTTCGTCTCCTTCGTCTCCTTCGTCTCCTTCATCTTCTTCTTCTTCCACTCACGTATGATGTAGAACCGAGTGGAGCTGTATGGTGGTGGAGTCCAGTGTGGTACTGGGTGCCTTGAAGGTTGAGAATCCTTCCTGCGACTGCGTGGTGATGAGGAACAGCATGGTGCTGTGCGTGAAGGCTGGGTTCAAGATCCCTCTTTTGTCCTCCTGGTTGTGCTTCTTCTTCCTCTTCTTGTTCCTCCATACGATGGGTTGGATGGGGCTCGGTTGGGAGCCTGCAGCAGTTTGTATGGGTGCCTCGTTTGAGAAGAGTGGCTCACTGTTGTTGAGGTCGTGCTGTGCTGCTGTTGTGAAGAGGAAGGCATAAATGGTGCATGGAAGCTTGGTTGTCCTCCACTGATGGTGAGGACTAGCTCACGGTGCTGTGGGAAGTATGGAACAGCTTCATGTTGTGCTGGGAGGTTTCTCCACTGACTCGATGGTTTGAAGGCTTGAGTGGAGATAGCGTTTGGGACCTCTACTGGGCCGAGTGAGGTCTGTGGTGCCTTAGAGGCTTGGCATGGTATGCTTGGTAGCTGATCTGCTTCGAGGGAAGCCATGTTGGCTCTTCCTACGTTGGAATCCGAGCAGAAGCTGCTATGGCTGGGCCGAGTGGCCATATGACTCCTGGAAGCTTCATCCAGGTAAGGGGGCTTTGCATCTCAAATGCATGGATTTCTGGACGGGTTTCCGGGTGAAACTCCCTCATTATGATGCATGGTATTTGATGTGTGTTGTTTTTGTGGATTTCTGAGTGATTAGTGGCCCGGATATGTATGATGTTTATGTTTGTATTGATGTGATTGATGTCCGTACATGCAGTATATGTTGATGTTTATGATAATGAATTTGTTATGATGCTTGAGATGCATGTTATATTGATATTGAGTGCATGGTGTGGCCCTCTACTAATTCCTGTGTGAAATTATACATTTAGATGGATGTAATGCGTATTGATGCATATGTTTATGGTGAATGGATGATTGGGGGCTGTTATAATTAATATTGAGTGAAATATTGGCATGGGATGATTAACAGAGTTGATTTCCGAGTGGAAATTTCATATACAATGGTGTGAGGCTTAGAAAATGCTAAGTCCGAATGTATCCCATGAAACAGCCTATGAGGCTTGTGAATATAGGATTGTCGAGTGAATGGCATAGTGATTGCCGAGTGAACGGCATAGTGATTGCCGAGTGGATGGCATAGGATTGCCGAGTGGATGTGGTATAAGCCGAGTCATCTGATTGTTGTTGAATTACCGAGTGCACATGATGTTGAACGCAGATTTCCGAGTGGGCAATCGAATGAATATGAGTTGAATTTATATGCATACGTGTTATTGAGTTATTGAATATGAACACCTTGCGGGGTGCCACAAGGGTGTAATCCCGAGTGAAGAGGACGGGGTCCTAATGTTGAAAATGATGAAAGACCCGGGTTGGACTCGGGCAGTGCCTGGGGCACTAAGCGTGAAATGAGACGCTTGATGAAATGCCGAGTGCATTGGCGTTGAACGCCGAGTGAATGAAATCGTATGCATCCGATTCGCCACTGGAATGCGTTGGACTCCTATACCGATCGGCAATCAGATGACCACATATGGTGAATATGGCTAAGTCCTGGAGCTGGGCTCGGACAGACTCCTTGAGCATGGCTCGGAGTATGAATATTGTTGATATAGTCTCGGGGTTGAGTGAAATCCGAGTGAGTCAGTATACTTGTACAGAGTGAACTGAGCTTTATAGCCGAGTGAAATGGGTGAAATCTCGATCGGAAGATGCTTGTGATTGTTCATGTTGAATGGCAGTGTTTATATGTTGATTGATGTTGTGTGTTATGGCATATTGTGGATTCTGTGATTAATCCGAGCCAATATCTGTCATTTAATATGTAATGCTCACCCCTACACCATTTTTCAGTGTATGCAGGTCGGTTTGGATGATGTGGTGGTCTTAAACCCGAGTGATGGGTATTTATGATGAGGCTGTATGAATAATGTAATGTTCCGAGTACATTTGATGTACTAAAGCCTTGGCCGGCTCGTATAACTCGTTGTATAATGAATACAAGTTTATATTGGAATCTGAGTTATAGAATCCGAGTGTATGCCTATACTATATATGTGTTTTTACATGGGCTGTATGTATTGGACGGCTAGGACTTGATGTTGAATGAATAATGACAAGATGATTGGATAACCCGAGTGCGTGTTAATATATATATATATATATATATATATATATATATATATACTTCGAGTGATGGTATTATATGCATTACCGACTGAATGTGTTGATAATGGAAAGTATCAAGATAATAAGAATCCGAGCGTATGCTTGTGTATATACATATATGTTATGTTGATAACATGATTATGAATCGGTGGAAGTGTATTGTTGTAGTGGTAGTCGGACTTGGAATTAGAGAATACATATATATAAGTGATTTATGTTGATTTGATGCTTCCTACCGACTAGGAAATGATGATGTATGAATATCTCTAAGTTGATGAATCTTGAGTGGAATATAAGTGGCTTAGTTGCTTTTCTGAGTGAGTCTTATGTATGGGACTCCATATCCGAGTGTAACTCAGGTGTGAGCCTCTTACTGTGTGATAATGGCTTTTGAGGATTCCGAGTGAAGAATATATGGTGAACCCCGAGTGGGGAATGATTCGAGTAATCCGAGTGGAAATCCGAGTGATCCTCTTCCAAGAGGAGTGTTGTTGTAATGACTCATATTGATTATATTCTAAGTGTATGAATTATGAATTATATCCCGAGTGAATATGGGGACCTATTCCGAGTGAATAGGGTAATATGTAATTTGAGTGGCTAAGTATGGGATGAGTCCGAGTGGGACTTGACTTATTGGTTTCCCTGAGTGATTAAGTATTTCATATGTCCGAGTGAATAACTTGGTGAAATCCTCTAAGTGTGGAGGAGTTCGGATAATTCCGAGTGGAATTGTTTAAAGAATTTATTTCTCAGTGATGAATGTTAAGGTGTTCTCCGAGTGAGAAATGATGAATAAACCGAGAGAAGTATGATTGGGGAGACTCCTTCCGAATGAAGGAAGATCCCTAGATTCTCCGAGTGAGAATAGGCATGAATGCCGAGTGTGAGGCCGAATGAGTATTGGTCGGCAATGATATTAGTTACCGAGTGGAATACCACTCTGATGATGAGTTGGTTTATGAATAGGATTTAGAGTGATGAGTGTGAAGTACATTCCCGAATGAATTGTGGTGAAATACACCGAGTGGTGTTTGGTTGGGTATTAACCCGAGTAAGGGGTCTTATGGAATCCGAGTGAGATACCCCTCATTTCCCCGAGTGGATCATTGTGTGGCCTCTGTGGTTAGAATTGAATGACTAAGTTATGAGCTGCTGAGTAGGGCATGTGTGTTGGAGTTGATGCCGAGTGAAACCCTTTACCGAGTGATGGGAATGCCGAGTGTGGCTTCTCGCTCCAGCGATTTAAGGATTCGCTCCAGCGAGTGTGGTTCTGAGGGAAGGCTTTTGTTATGTTTTCGCCCAAGCGAATGGGCTTTCGCCCGAGCGAGTTTTGCTGCTTCGCCCAAGCGGAGTTGGATCTCGCTTGAGCGAGTGGGCGTTGTGTTGTGGGCCTCGCTCTAACGCTGTGTGTCTTTCGTTGGGCTTTGTGCTCGGTTTTATTTCCTTTGCCTTCTCTCCATTATGCATTTCTTTTCCTTAATTGGCATTTTGCCTTTCTGCTTTGCGCTGCTTGTTTTCTTCATGGTCATTGGACCTGACTCTCACATCTTCATATATGGGAGTGATTTAATTATAGATCTAGGAATGTTATCATTTTTGCGAAAAATTTTACCCCTAAAATTCAGGGTGTCACATTCTGGTATCAGAGCAGACCAAAAGGTCCATGGCCAAGGTTTGCTTACTGAGTGTAAGCGGTTATGTGCTGTATGACCGAGTGGTCATCATTTCTTGTGGTGTTTCTCAGCCTGAGTTGGCCGAGAGAGGATGTAATGGTAATGTTGAGTCGGTTGTGAGAAATTTAAATTGTGTAATTGTTTGTGCAATTTGTGATGGGTGAATTATATTCTTGGCACGTGAACCCCTATATGATACTTGATGTAGATTGAATGAGTGCAGATTCTGAAGTTGGAGGATTTTAATATAAGATAGGTGATTGAATATAAAACCTATTGTTATGATTGAAAATCATATTGAAAACCGAGTGATATATCTAAGAGAATTTGATGAATTCCCTAGTGTGTTGAATTCGGATTATGTGGTTAGTTGAGCCATTTGTAAAGATTGAATTTTATACCCTTTGGCATAAGAATCCAATATGATATATATATGGTAGGAGTGATTACTGCAGTTTCCTAGGAATGAGAATTTTAATATGTAATGATTGAATGAATATGAAGTCAGGTATATGTTATATTGGAATTGTGTCTCGGTTTTAATGTGTTAAAACCGAGTGAAGGATTCATTGATGATGGACCACTAGTGTGGTAACCCAGCTGATTGGACATGATCAAGTAGGGTCGGGTATTAGTGAGATGGATACCTGAGAGATTGGAAAACTGGGTGAGAATTAATATGGTCGGGTACCTGTTTGGTTTGGGTACTGTCTCGGTTTTGTAGTTGAAAACCGAGTGAATTGTTGATTGAGTTGTTACCTGGTGTTGTATATTTGAGTGAATGTAATGCAGTATTGGCTTAAGGCTAAGTTATGATCGGTAAATGAATGATGGCATTGAGGATTATTAGGCTGATTGGCCAAAGATTTATGATAAATAAGATTAAAGAAGAGATATTTACTTGGTCTGAACAGAAAACCGATTGTGGATATGCCATTTTATGGTGAGTGTGATAGATATTTGATGATTATTATCATATGATTCACACTAGAATAGGTATATGGGCTGCATATATGCCTTGAATGAGTCGGAAATCCATTGGTAATATGCATTTTACTGTGAGAATGATTAATATTTGCTGACTGTTGGCATGAGATGCATCATTCATGGTGCCTAATAGTAGAGATATGTTGCTTATAGATCAGCATTATCTGAGTGATTTTGGTCGGTATGAGTGAAAAGATTGTGAGGATGTTGTTTCGGTATGACTCTACATGCCATAGGTATTGTGGCAGTGTGCATTTTGCATTGACTCTATGCAATTGTTGTGACCCTATAGGAATGAGGCATCATCCCATAAGTTGGATGCAGCAGTTCATAGGTCGGGCAAGTGAGACTGTAGCTGCTTATGGGGATGGCTTGCGTCTATCGGACTGTTCCAAGCAAAGATGTGAGTGTGATGAGTATACAGTAAATATTAGTGTATCAAAATATGGATGGGTGAATGAGAGGAATATAATTCCGAGTGAAATAATTACTGAGTGAAATTATGATGTTCAGAATGAAATATCCTTAAGAGGGTGGAGCTTTTCTGAGGCGAAGTGAAGCCTGGATGTTGGTATACTGCTCGATTTGGAATGTTTCTGAGCAGTGAATACCCGAGTGGGTGATTTCTGAGTCGGTTGTGACACTTCTGAGTGGAAGGTGTTAAGAGTGTGATGTCTCAGAATTTCTTGTGGTGTGATCGGCAAATCGTTTGAGAGGTGAAATTGTGCCGATTGGAACTGACTGGTCGGTGAATGCTTGGAAAGCATTGATATGTAGTTGTTGTGTGGCATGCAGAGATATGCCGAGTGCTTATTGCGACTGGTTCATGTTGAATTTCGGGGACGAAATTCCTTAAAGGTGGGGAGAGTGTAACATCCCAGATTTTTAAATAATTATAAAATTTAGATTAAGGTTATGGATTGATGGGATTAATGGTTAATTAATGGATTAATTGCCAATTGGGCAAATTATTGAGTGATAATAATTTTAATAATAATAATAATATATGCCTTTGGTGGTTAATGGGCCGGTTCTCTCCTTCTCCCTCTTTCTTGGTCCACGTGGAGTGTATTAAATGCTGGAGGGGAGGGGGAAATGATTAAAAAGGACTAGCATTAAATGCAGATGGGATTGCATTAATGAGGATGGAATGTTGATTGAAATGAAAGCAGACGCTGGTTGCGTGATGATAAGGCTTCAGCTCCACGTTTTCTCCTTATTTTTCCTTCTTTTCCCTTTGGTGGCTTTTCGGAGGATAGAGAGAAATGCTCTCCCTTCTCTCTAAAAACTCTCTGGAGACTCTTCTTCTCCTTCGTCTCCTTCGTCTCCTTCATCTTCTTCTTCTTCCACTCACGTATGATGTAGAACCGAGTGGAGCTGCATGGTGGTGGAGTCCAGTGTGGTACTGGGTGCCTTGAAGGTTGAGAATCCTTCCTGCGACTGTGTGGTGATGAGGAACAGCATGGTGCTGTGTGTGGAGGCTGGGTTCAAGATCCCTCTTTTGTCCTCCTGGTTGTGCTTCTTCTTCCTCTTCTTGTTCCTCCATACGATGGGTTGGATGGGGCTCGGTTGGGAGCCTGCAGCAGTTTGTGTGGGTGCCTCGTTTGAGAAGAGTGGCTCACTGTTGTTGAGGCCGTGCTGTGCTGCTGTTGTGAAGAGGAAGGCATAGATGGTGCATGGATGCTTGGCTGTCCTCCACTGATGGTGAGGACTAGCTCACGGTGCTGTGGGAAGTATGGAACAGCTTCATGTTGTGCTGGGAGGTTTCTCCACTGACTCGATGGCTTGAAGGCTTGAGTGGAGATAGCGTTTGGGACCTCTACTGGGCCGAGTGAGGTCTGTGGTGCCTTGGAGGCTTGGCATGGTATGCTTGGTAGCTGATCTGCTTCGAGGGAAGCCATGTTGGCTCTTCCTACATTGGAATCCGAGCAGAAGCTGCTATGGCTGGGCTGAGTGGCCATATGACTCCTGGAAGCTTCATCCAGGTAAGGGGGGCTTTGCATCTCAAATGCATGGATTTCTGGACGGGTTTCCGGGTGAAACTCCCTCATTATGATGCGTGGTATTTGATGTGTGTTCTTTTTGTGGATTTCCGAGTGATTAGTGGCCCGGATATGTATGATGTTTATGTTTGTATTGATGTGATTGATGTCCGTACATGCAGTATATGTTGATGTTTATGATAATGAATTTGTTATGATGCTTGAGATGCATGTTATATTGATATTGAGTGCATGGTGTGGCCCTCTACTAATTCCTGTATGAAATTATACATTTAGATGGATGTAATGCGTATTGATGCATATGTTTATGGTGAATGGATGATTGGGGGCTGTTATAATTAATATTGAGTGAAATATTGGCATGGGATGATTAACAGAGTTGATTTCCGAGTGGAAATTTCATATACAATGGTGTGAGGCTTAGAAAATGCTAAGCCCGAGTGTATCCTATGAAACAGCCTATGAGGCTTGTGAATATAGGATTGCCGAGTGAATGGCATAGTGATTGCCGAGTGAACGGCATAGTGATTGCCGAGTGGATGGCATAGGATTGCCGAGTGGATGTGGTATAAGTCGAGTCATCTGATTGTTGTTGAATTGCCGAGTGCACATGATGTTGAACGTAGATTTCTGAGTGGGCAATCGAATGAATATGAGTTGAATTTATATGCATACGTGTTATTGAGTTGTTGAATATGAACACCTTGCGGGGTGCCACAAGGGTGTAATCCCGAGTGAAGAGGACGGGGTCCTAATGTTGAAAATGATGAAAGACCCGGGTTGGACTCGGGCAGTGCCTGGGGCACTAAGCGTGAAATGAGACGCTTGATGAAATGTCGAGTGCATTGGCGTTGAACGCCGAGTGAATGAAATCGTATGCATCCGATTTGCCATTGGAATGCGTTGGACTCCTATACCGATCGGTAATCAGATGACCACATATGGTGAATATGGCTAAGTCCTGGAGCTGGGCTCGGACAGACTCCTTGAGTATGGCTCAGAGTATGAATATTGTTGATATAGTCTTGGGGTTGAGTGAAATCCGAGTGAGTCAGTATACTTGTAGTGAGTGAACTGAGCTTTATAGCCGAGTGAAATGGGTGAAATCTCGATCGGAAGATGCTTATGATTGTTCATGTTGAATGGCAGTGTTTATATGCTGATTGATGTTGTGTGTTATGGCATGTTGTGGATTCTGTGATTAATCCGAGCCAATATCTGTCATTTAATATGTAATGCTCACCCCTACACCATTTTTCAGTGTATGCAGGTCGGTTTGGATGATGTGGTGGTCTTAAACCCGAGTGATGGGTATTTATGATGAGGCTGTATGAATAATGTAATGTTCCGAGTACATTTGATGTACTAAAGCCTTGGCCGGCTCGTATAACTCGTTGTATAATGAATACAAGTTTATATTGGAATCTGAGTTATAGAATCCGAGTGTATGCCTATACTATATATGTGTTTTTACATGGGCTGTATGTATTGGACGGCTAGGACTTGATGTTGAATGAATAATGACAAGATGATTGGATAACCCGAGTGCGTCGTAATATATATATATATATATATATATATATATATATATATATATACTTCGAGTGATGGTATTATATGCATTACCGACTGAATGTGTTGATAATGGAAAGTATCAAGATAATAAGAATCCGAGCGTATGCTTGTGTATATACATATATGTTATGTTGATAACATGATTATGAATCGGTGGAAGTGTATTGTTGTAGTGGTAGTCGGACTTGGAATTAGAGAATACATATATATAAGTGATTTATGTTGATTTGATGCTTCCTACCGACTAGGAAATGATGATGTATGAATATCTCTAAGTTGATGAATCTTGAGTGGAATATAAGTGGCTTAGTTGCTTTTCCGAGTGAGTCTTATGTATGGGACTCCATATCCGAGTGTAACTCAGGTGTGAGCCTCTTACTGTGTGATAATGGCTTTTGAGGATTCCGAGTGAAGAATATATGGTGAACCCCGAGTGGGGAATGATTCGAGTAATCCGAGTGGAAATCCGAGTGATCCTTTTCCAAGAGGAGTGTTGTTGTAATGACTCATATTGATTATATTCTAAGTGTATGAATTATGAATTATATCCCGAGTGAATATGGGGACCTATTCCGAGTGAATAGGGTAATATGTAATTTGAGTGGCTAAGTATGGGATGAGTCCGAGTGGGACTTGACTTATTGGTTTCCCTGAGTGATTAAGTATTTCATATGTCCGAGTGAATAACTTGGTGAAATCCTCTAAGTGTGGAGGAGTTCGGATAATTCCGAGTGGAATTGTTTAAAGAATTTATTTCTCAGTGATGAATGTTAAGGTGTTCTCCGAGTGAGAAATGATGAATAAACTGAGAGAAGTATGATTGGGGAGACTCCTTCCGAATGAAGGAAGATCCCTAGATTCTCCGAGTGAGAATAGGCATGAATGCCGAGTGTGAGGCCGAATGAGTATTGGTCGGCAATGATATTAGTTACCGAGTGGAATACCACTCTGATGATGAGTTGGTTTATGAATAGGATTTAGAGTGATAAGTGTGAAGTACATTCCCGAATGAATTGTGGTGAAATACACCAAGTGGTGTTTGGTTGGGTATTAACCCGAGTAAGGGGTCTTATGGAATCCGAGTGAGATACCCCTTATTTCCCCGAGTGGATCATTGTGTGGCCTCTGTGGTTAGAATTGAATGACTAAGTTATGAGCTACTGAGTAGGGCATGTGTGTTAGAGTTGATGCCGAGTGAAACCCTTTACCGAGTGATGGGAATGCCGAGTGTGGCTTCTCGCTCTAGCGATTTAAGGATTCGCTCCAGCGAGTGTGGTTCTGAGGGAAGGCGTTTGTTATGTTTTCGCCCAAGCGAATGGGCTTTCGCCCGAGCGAGTTTTGCTGCTTCGCCCAAGCGGAGTTGGATCTCGCTTGAGCGAGTGGGCGCTGTGTTGTGGGCCTCGCTCTGACGCTGTGTATCTTTCGTTGGCCTTTGTGCTCGGTTTTATTTCCTTTGCCTTCTCTCCATTATGCATTTCTTTTCCTTAATTGGCATTTTGCCTTTCTGCTTTGCGCTGCTTGTTTTCTTCATGGTCATTGGACCTGACTCTCATATCTTCATATATGGGAGTGATTTAATTATAGATCCAGGAATATTATCGTTTTTGCGAAAAATTTTACCCCTAAAATTCAGGGTGTCACACATGTATATATGTATCATCATAATGTATGACTTTGATTCATTTGGTATACATTACTCACCTCCTAGTTACCATTTTTAAAGGTTGATGTAGGTATATTGGATATCCTACTCTTTTTGGAGGTCGAGCAATGGTGGAGGTAAATATAGAAGGAAAGTTTTGTGAGCCTTGGCCGGTATTCTTTTGTAAAGTACTTATCATGTGGAAATGCCTATTTTGTATATGAATATTGAATGATGTTAGGTATTTATTTTAAGGGTCGCTTGTGAAAATTAGGCCTTATATGTTTTAAAAGGCTAATTTTTGATAGTGACCTTAACAATGGTTATGGTTAATTGTGATGTAATGATTTACATGTTATATTGATGCATGAATATTGATACTTATCTTAATGGAAGTCCATGGAAGGAGGAATTGTTCAAAATGTGAAGTTATGTTTATGATGTTATGCATAATTAAGGAACTAATAGGGCTATATTGAGTTTTATTATGTTTGAATGCCACGTGTAACATCCCAAATTTTATATAAATGATTAAATATAAGGCATAAATACCAAATAATTACCCATGGATTAATTAATGTCCCAAAATGTTGAAAGTAATTACCTGTGAAATTGCAACAATCGAAGGATGAGTATTTGATTGAGATGAGAGAAGCTTAAGCTAGTGGAAAGAATTCATTCCTAACAGAAGGTCATGATGGTATTTGGCGTGTGAAGGGCCAAATTTGTGTTCCATCTGGTGGTGATTTGAGAAAATTAGTGCTTGAGGAAGCTCACAAGAGTGTGTTGAGCCTTCATCTGGTTCCACTAAAATGTATCAAGATTTGGAGAAAAATTTCTGGTGTCCCAGTATGAAACATGATGTGGCAACTTTGTAGCATCTTGCCTTGTTTGTCAGAAGGCTAAGGTTGAGCATCAAAAACTATCTGGTTATTTGAGACCTTTGGAGATCCCAGTTTGGAAATAGGATAGTATTGCTATGGATTTTGTTTCTGGGTTTCCCAGAACTCATGCTGGAAATGATTCTATTTGGGTGATTGTAGATCGGTTGACGAAGTGTGCTCACTTCCTACCCATGAGTATGAAAAGCTCATTGGAGAAATTAGCCCAATTGTATATTAAAGAGATTGTTAGATTGCACGGTGTGCCATCTAGTATTGTATCTGACCGTGACCCTCGGTTTACTTCCCAATTTTGGGGAAGCTTACATCATGAGTTAGGTTCTAAGTTGAAGCTTAGTTCTGCTTATCATCCTTAGACCGACGGACAATCCAAGAGAACTATTCAAAGCCTTAAAGATTTGTTGAGGGCTCGTGTTCTGGAGTATGGTGGATGTTGGGAGAGATTTCTTCCACTGATCGAATTCACTTACAACAACAGTTACCACAGTAGTATCTGTATGGCTCCTTATGAGGCACTTTATTGTAGGAAGTGTAGAACGCCTCTATGTTGGTTGGAAACTGGTGAAAATTTGGCCTTAGGGCCAGAGATTGTTCAAGAGACTACTGAGCAGATTAGAAAGATACAAGAGAATATAAAGATTGCTCAGGACCGGTAAAAGAGTTATTATGATAAGAGGCATAAACCACTTGAGTTTCAAGTTGGTGATCATGTGTTCTTGAGAGTCTTGCAGGATAAAGGAATTGGTAGAGCTTTGAAGAGCAGGAAATTAAGTCCTAAATTCATTGGACCGTATAAGATTCTTGAACGAATCGGTGATGTTGCTTATTGGATTGCACTCCCTCCGCATCTTGCGAATCTGCACAATGTGTTCCATGTGTCACAATTGAGGAAGTATATTCATGATCCCTTGCATGTAATTCCTATTGATGATGTCGATGTGTGGGATGACTTATCCATTCCTCCTATTTCCATTCGTATCGTTGAGTATTCCGTGAAGAGGTTGCCGAACAAGTTGGTACCTTTGGTGAAGGTGGCCTGGAAATATGGTATGGAAATGTTCACGTGGGAACGTGAAGATGATATTCGGGAGCGATATCCGAATACATTTGAATCTGGTATGTTAAAATTTCGAGGACGAAATTTCTTTTAGGTGGGGTGGATTATAACATCTTAAATTTTATATAAATGATTAAATATGAGGCATAAATACCAAATAATTACCCGTGGATTAATTAATGTCCCAAAATTTTGAAAGTAATTAAATTGAGATTTTTGTGGATTATTCATAATTTATTAAGGCTTTATGAGCTAAAAATATACCCGATTAAAATATAGGTGTCAGACCAAGTATCTCCGATTGAGGTGCCATTGGTCAGGGCTGTTAAGAATATTATTAGGAGTCCGAATATGTATTCAGAATAATTTTTAGATAAAGTATTGAGCCCTAACAGAGATCCTGTTTGTTGTAAAACGGTGAATTTTAATGAGAGGGGTAAAAATTAAAACATAAAAACCCATTTCACTCTCTTCACTTTCACGTTGATTTCTATCTTTGTTAATGTTTTGATTGATTCCCATGCAAAATGACTTGATGGACAATTTAAATGAGACGTGTGGCAAGTGAACCACTGTCGTTCCCATAGAGGATCTTGTTAAAATGAATTCAAACTATTACGGCAGAGTTGAGAAGTTGTTTTCATGGTATTGATTTAAAAACATAATACAGAAAATGCATAAAAAGTAATGTAATTAAGATAAACGGAATAACAGATTGTAAAAACTGGGATTTGGATTCACCGTTCTCACCTTCCGATACACGGCTTATATTCATGCAAACAACTTTTGAACCATGATTCTTTACATCACAATCTAAATCATTCGTATCGATTCCTCGACTACGAAATTCATACGAATGGTTTTGAAGACGTCAATCCCTTGATCGTTTAAAATCCATTCCAGCATTAAGTACGATTGTATCGACGTTCATTCTATCAACTATTATTCCTAATCAATTAACGTAATGAGTTTTTCAATTAGATCTGTTTTCGAGAGCTATTTTCCAATAACAAACGCAAACTTAAATCAAGAACATGTTGATTAGACAAATTCAAGCAATAAGCATGAAATGAAGAACCGAGAATCATAGAACAAAATTACCCATTACATGAATATAACTGTTAGGGAATCCCATCAGGGTCAGGCAGCGAAAACACAAAGGATTCCTAGAAAATAAGGATTGCAAATACAAATGTCTCAAAGCATTATATAATTAAAGTTTTGATCTAGGGATTACCTCTTGTAGACGCACAACGAGTTCCTCGATCGAAGCAATTGTAGCTTCGCCCTTAGGAGTCCACACGAGCACTCCCACCAAAAAACCAAAGATCCAAATGCTAGTACGGAATTTTAGTGTAATCTAATTTCTGAGCAGCAGCCTATGAGCATCTCATGCTTTATATATAGGCTTAGGTCTTGACCTGAGCTCTCATTAAACATTGGGCTCCTGACTCATTCTAAATGAGTTAGGCCCAAATAGTTTTATTTTAGTCCAACTAAAATAAAACTATCCTCTGGTGGGCTTACTCTATGTGTGTGATCCTATAGGTAAAATATTCGGTTATATTAATAATAAACTATTTTATTATTAATATAAAATAAGAGCAGTATCTAGCAATATATCATTATGTCTGAATATTATTTATCATCGACATGACCTATAAGTGATAGTTATTTTATATATTTATTCCTTTTGTCACGATATCTAATTGGGCCCAAGGCATGGTCGTCGTCATCCTTGTATGGCCCAATTCATTTTACTTGATACCAGAGTAGACTTTACAGAATAAATATCTAATATTTATTCATCCTAGCATGGCCATGCATTTCATTAGTCTCACTCCATCAAGTGGCCCATAGATATCACTCCTATCACATAGGAGAGACAAATTCCATCTACATCACTTAGATCCCTCTGCATAACTTGTCTATTGCCTAATTAGAATCTTTATGGTCATCTTATTACAGATAACGTTTGTTTGTATTAAAACAATAAACTCCTTATGTAGGAATCGTAGTGACTTCAGGTCGAAGGACTATATATTATTATCACATTGAGAACCGTTTATGACACTCATGTAACGATCCATGCAGCGTTCTCATAGTGGGTCTGTCCAGTACAACATTACTCTTAATGTGTACCCGTGTAAAGACTTGATATCATATATATATGATTTGTGAGATCAAATCATCAATACATTCACACACTAATCTTAATGTATTTACATGTCCCCATGTAAATACTTGATTAGGGACGTTTTAGGAATAATTATCATATAACCTATTATTCCAGGATAAATAGCATTAAAATTAGTCAAAAACTGAAAATACTAATTTTATTGATAAGTTAAAATTGATACATTAATAGCTCGTAGTGCATACACCAACAATAACATTTATGTTCATCCGGATCGATTAGTTACCTCCAATCCCAATGAGAAAATTAGCCACTGATGGTAGCCATTACAAGAGCTTACAAAGATCTAGAGAAAAGTTGAAAAGAACAAAAAGTGTTTTTAATTTCCCAGCTCGATCTTCTTCATTCAGCTACTCTTCGTATTTACTTATATAATGTTTAACTCGCTTAAGCGAGTTTAACATTTGCTTGAGCGAAACAACTACTTCAACCTGAAGGAAGCTCCACGTCCTATTTCACCTGCGTGCACACCTCGCTCAAGCGAGTCATTTCGCTCAAGCAAAACTCCAATATAGTGATCCCCTGTATAGTACTTGCTTAAGCCATTCCTCTGACAGGGCCCGCAAGCGCACGGGTTATGTCGCGTAATATAAAAGATTATCGTTCTCCACAGGGACTGTGTTCAAAGTACCAGCATATTGAAATTTAATTATCCACACAATTAATTTTTAAGGTTTTTATAAAATAAAGCACAAATTAAAGTTGCACAGAATATGAATAAAAATAAAAATAAAATTTACTTGACACTAAAAAATCAGAGTTGAGAGTATCTTGGGATTTTGGGGGATTACGACTCTATTTTATGTTTAATGAATTTTAACTTTTCATAAATAAGAATCGAATTAAGTTTCCCAAGGCGAATTTTCCAAAAGCTAATTAATATGTTCCTCTCGGAATCCTATTAATGTACCTAACCTATGGAAAGCGCTGCTTAATCCTCAGAAAGGCCCATTATCGTTTTATGAAAATCCCTTTTATTTCCTCAAAAGAATTTTGATTACTTTCACGGTTTTACCGAGGTCACATAAAGCATTTCAAAAATCTTAGGTTTAGTTCAAAGCTTTCTGGTAAAAATAAATCTCTCGATTCTATTTATTACCTAAATTTACTAATATACCCGTAAGTATACAGTTTTATCATTTAGGTTCTTGTTAGGAATTACTAAAAGCATTAAGCATAATTGAACTAAATGGAAAACAGAAATTTATTTAATTCCAAGTCAAAATAACATTAAAATAAAATATTATCATACCCCCTTCATCCCAAGATAATTAATTTAGCTACTCATGAAAGGATTCAAATTCATACACATGATGGAAAAATAAAACATACAAGACATGGTAAAAAATAAAGACTTACGGGTTTCTCCAAAAGCTCAGAATAATTTACCACTGTATTTCCTTGTTGCAATATTCCTCCACCAATTACAAATTGGAACACTCAATTTCACAATCCTCACAACTCTTACACAAAATAAAAAAAAGAAAAAGAAAATAAAAAGAGAAAGAAACGAAACAGAGAAGAAAACGAAGGAAAAGAAAAGAAAGGAACAAAGTGAATGAATGAGAACTGGATGCCTTCTCTGCTTGGATTGCTTCTCCTTTTATAGGCGAAGGAAGGGAGGAAGCCAGCTAAGAAAACGCGTTGCAAGTTGGAAACTTTCGGTGCATGTGATTTCCAGCTGTTCCAGTTGTCTCCAATTTGCGTATTTTTGTTGTTTCCAATAATTCGGCGCATGATTTCACTGATGAATCGATTCCTCTAGTTGATTTTTGCCTTCAAAACAGCGTGTGAATCGATTCCTAAAGGTGGGAATCGATTCCCAGCATGATGAATCGATTCCTGGCCTTCATGAATCGATTCCCAGCCTTCCAAACATCAATGAATCGATTCCTATAAGGGGGGAATCGATTCCCAGCCCTATGAATCGATTCCCAACAGCCTTGAATCGATTCCTAGCCTATGTTTCACATGGGAATCGATTCCTGTAAGGGTGAATCGATTCCTACCCTTTCCTGGAAGTGTTTTCTTGCATTTTTGAGGTGTTTTGGACAGTATAGCTCATGGTTCTTGATTGCTTTCATCCTTTGGCACTTTGATTATCTTTTTGGGTTCTTGAGTCCATTTTCCATTTATATTCATTCATTCTTAAAATGGATCATCAATAATTCCAAATCTATTAATTTCTGCAAAATAAAAGTACCCGAGTAGAATACAGTGGAAAGAAAGCAAAAATCACAATAAATAAAGGAAATACAGTGCATAATGATTAAAATCCTAAGTAAACTAAATCTAATTTATTATGTTATAAAACACTTATCAAAATACCCCAAACCAAAACATTGCTTGTCCTCAAGCAATCACCATATTCACAAGATAAAATACAGAAAACACTAAGCTTAATAAACTAAGGAATCCAAAATAGAGAAACAGATTTATTCAAATGCCAATTTTTATTTACTTATGTGAATCAAATTTCAATGTCAAGACTTGAGATACTCTTCTCACAATTTTCACTCAAGTGTTTCAAGGTTTGTGTATCTCTCAAATCATCATAGTCAAAAAATATTACCATAAGCTTGTTAATAAACCAGAAACTCCACAGTTTAGATAGAAAATATGTCAAAGTCTAAAGGTCTTTCAAAGGTTGTAATGTGGCCTGGGTTGTTAAGGTAGGAATTTCAAGAAAAAATGGAATACAAAAGGGCTTTAACAGTCATGAATGATTCAAATCACCATTATAAATTTAACAGAGCAAATTTTTGAACTTTTATGGACGTTTTGGAATTCATTCAATATCATCCTTTTGATTTTTATTTTTATTTTTATTTTTTTTTCTTGCTTTTCTTTGCATTCAATACATATTTTTCTTAAGTCTTTTTTTTTTATTTTTTTGCTCCACTAAATTTCCAACTTTTTCACCATTAAGAGAATATCAGTCAATGAAAGGTTTCAAGGAAAAATTTTCACTTTTAGGCTCAAAATGGGCAACTAGGGGTCAAATTATGCAAAATTCTGAGGCTTAAGAATAAGACCTAATTGTACCTTTATCATCCTAAGACATATAATCAAAAACCATTTTGAATCGGTTGAAAAACAAGTTCTAGAATATTAATGATTATGAGATTCACTCAATCAAGAAGATATGGGTTTTGAAAATTTGTTTGATAAATTACCCATTTTGGCTCAAGTCTAACCATGGAAAGTCTTTTCAAAGAAAATTTTAATCACATAAGGTTCATTTAAGCATTTATTTGGCATTTAAACAATCAAATTTTAAAAATTTTACTCAAAATTTTGGAATCCTTAGATACTTTAGCCTTGTATTCAAAGTAACTTTATCATGCAATCATGGCAAATTACAAGATTACAAACAAATCAAGGAAAATACACATGCAAAATAAAATAACAATCACACAACGTAAACAAAACAGTTAAGTTTTCTTACCTACCACCCCAAACCAGAATTTGACATTGTCCTCAATGTTAAAATGGATGATAAAAGGATAAGAAAACTTACCTGGAGTAACCCCAAACCAGCATCTGACATAGTTGGTTTTTGTTTTTGTTTTTTGTTTTTGTTTTTGTTTTTTTTTTGTTTTTTTTTTTTTTTATTAAAGACATGGGGTTACCTCCCCACAAGTGCTAAGTTTTAAGTCTTCAGCCAGACTTTTCTGAACCAGCTTCAGCTATATAATTCATACCTGAACACAGGTTTTAATGGTCTGAATTCTACCTTAGGGATCAGTTCTCTTTTAGCCAAAAAATCACAGAAGTGTGTTTTTGAAATGCCTGAAAAGTCATAAGATAAAACAGATTCAAGTGGATCAAGAGGGAGGTTTTGGATTGCCTCTTTCTCTACCACTTGGTCAATAAAATCTATTTCAAACATAACAAAGTTAACAGGTATGTAAAATTTTCCTACCTTGATAGGAATAACCTCTAAAATACCTGGATTCTGAAGTTTGGGCAGTACCTTCTTTTGGATCATTGTACTGCTCTCCTCAATTATCGGATGAGATAGAGACTCATCAAATTTCTTCTCTTCCTTAGCTTCTTCTTTTGTTATGCCAACTGGATCATCATAATGAGTACCACTCCTAAGAGCGATATCCATGGTGTGGTTAGATGGTCCCACCTCAGATTTTACAGGAAATGTTTCTGGTGTTCTCATAGGAAAAGAGGTCTGTTGGGCAATTTGATTCTCTAAAATTTTGTTATGGGTGGCCAGAGAGTCCACCTTTGAAGCTAAGGTTTTTATGGCATTTGAGAACTCTTCATTTCGTTTTTCTTGGGTGCTTACAAAATTTTCCATCAGTATTTCAAGTTTAGATTTTTGTGAAGGATAGTTTTGGAATACTGGTAAGCTTCTAAAATCACTGCTATGGTTATAATTCCCAATAGCATCCAACTGATGAAATTTTTGTTCATGGTGGTTTATGGATATTGCAAAATAGCAATTTATAGCAGCATGTCCTGAATCACCACAAATACAACAATAAAGGTCAGTAGCACCTGTTAAGAATTCCATAACAGACCAAGATCAAGGGTGATCTTTGAAAATAAAAATAAAAATAAATAACTAGAAATAAAACAAACTAAAAATAAAAATATTAACAAGTATGATCTAATCGAATTTCAATATTGCCGATATTTGAGGGACAACAGTCCCCGGCAACGGCGCCAAAAACTTGACAGGGCCCGCAAGCGCACGGGTTATGTCGCGTAATATAAAAGATTATCGTTCTCCACAGGGACTGTGTTCAAAGTACCAGCATATTGAAATTTAATTATCCACACAATTAATTTTTAAGGTTTTTATAAAATAAAGCACAAATTAAAGTTGCACAGAATATGAATAAAAATAAAAATAAAATTTACTTGACACTAAAAAATCAGAGTTGAGAGTATCTTGGGATTTTGGGGGATTACGACTCTATTTTATGTTTAATGAATTTTAACTTTTCATAAATAAGAATCGAATTAAGTTTCCCAAGGCGAATTTTCCAAAAGCTAATTAATATGTTCCTCTCGGAATCCTATTAATGTACCTAACCTATGGAAAGCGCTGCTTAATCCTCAGAAAGGCCCATTATCGTTTTATGAAAATCCCTTTTATTTCCTCAAAAGAATTTTGATTACTTTCACGGTTTTACCGAGGTCACATAAAGCATTTCAAAAATCTTAGGTTTAGTTCAAAGCTTTCTGGTAAAAATAAATCTCTCGATTCTATTTATTACCTAAATTTACTAATATACCCGTAAGTATACAGTTTTATCATTTAGGTTCTTGTTAGGAATTACTAAAAGCATTAAGCATAATTGAACTAAATGGAAAACAGAAATTTATTTAATTCCAAGTCAAAATAACATTAAAATAAAATATTATCATACCCCCTTCATCCCAAGATAATTAATTTAGCTACTCATGAAAGGATTCAAATTCATACACATGATGGAAAAATAAAACATACAAGACATGGTAAAAAATAAAGACTTACGGGTTTCTCCAAAAGCTCAGAATAATTTACCACTGTATTTCCTTGTTGCAATATTCCTCCACCAATTACAAATTGGAACACTCAATTTCACAATCCTCACAACTCTTACACAAAATAAAAAAAAGAAAAAGAAAATAAAAAGAGAAAGAAACGAAACAGAGAAGAAAACGAAGGAAAAGAAAAGAAAGGAACAAAGTGAATGAATGAGAACTGGATGCCTTCTCTGCTTGGATTGCTTCTCCTTTTATAGGCGAAGGAAGGGAGGAAGCCAGCTAAGAAAACGCGTTGCAAGTTGGAAACTTTCGGTGCATGTGATTTCCAGCTGTTCCAGTTGTCTCCAATTTGCGTATTTTTGTTGTTTCCAATAATTCGGCGCATGATTTCACTGATGAATCGATTCCTCTAGTTGATTTTTGCCTTCAAAACAGCGTGTGAATCGATTCCTAAAGGTGGGAATCGATTCCCAGCATGATGAATCGATTCCTGGCCTTCATGAATCGATTCCCAGCCTTCCAAACATCAATGAATCGATTCCTATAAGGGGGGAATCGATTCCCAGCCCTATGAATCGATTCCCAACAGCCTTGAATCGATTCCTAGCCTATGTTTCACATGGGAATCGATTCCTGTAAGGGTGAATCGATTCCTACCCTTTCCTGGAAGTGTTTTCTTGCATTTTTGAGGTGTTTTGGACAGTATAGCTCATGGTTCTTGATTGCTTTCATCCTTTGGCACTTTGATTATCTTTTTGGGTTCTTGAATCCATTTTCCATTTATATTCATTCATTCTTAAAATGGATCATCAATAATTCCAAATCTATTAATTTCTGCAAAATAAAAGTACCCGAGTAGAATACAGTGGAAAGAAAGCAAAAATCACAATAAATAAAGGAAATACAGTGCATAATGATTAAAATCCTAAGTAAACTAAATCTAATTTATTATGTTATAAAACACTTATCATCCTCTTTCTCTGCAGTGAATTCCTCATATTTTGATTTTGGATAGATTTCACTTGAGCAAACTATATTCGCTTAAGCGACTTTATCATTGGAGCTCACTGGATGAATTTCGCAAATGTGATTTCCTGCTACACTTGAGCGAAGCCAATGTTTTTGCTCTCTGGATCATTTTCGTTTGGGTGAAAGAGTCTCGCTTGAGCGAATTAATCTTCAGCCTTCACTTGTCCATATTCACTTGAGTGAAAGGATGACTCACTCCAGCGAATGATATATATAGTACTTGAATCCTTTAACTGCATCACTCGCTCAAGCGAATCTTTAATTGGTCATAGCGAACAGATTCGCTCAAGCGAATTATTCTCTTGCTTGAGTGACTTGATCATCCTTTACTTTTAACTTGAGAAATCTTAGTGAAGCTCTTTCTTTTCTTTTCTTTTCTTTTCCTTTCTTCTTCCTTCTCTATTTATGCCTGAAATTACACCAAAATTTGGGATTTAGCAGCACCTGTTAATACTTTCAAGTGTGTAGTGTCTGATTCTTAATTCATGGAAAATTTACTTAGAAAATATCCATACACTATACCTTATGTCCAAATTATGCTTAATTTATACCACAAAACTCATGCAATTTGGACAGTTTATCAATCTTCCTTTGGCAAAACATTTCTTCCCTTCTCTTCTTCTTTATATCTTCTTCTTCCTCTCCCAAAAGCCTAAGCCAAAGTGGTGAACCCATCTCCTCCCACCATTTTCGTTTTATTGAAGCTTAAAGGAGGAGCTTGAAGCTCTTTATCCTTTCTCCTCCTCAATTTCATGTTCCTCTCTTCCTTTTTTGAAGACTCTCTCATTTCTTCTCTTGAGGTAAGCTCTTTATCATTTCTTAAGAGCATAAGCCCTAGGTTTTGGGTTTTTAAGGTTTGGGTGAGTAATAAATGCAAATGGGTTGTTGGGAAAAGCCATTAATATGGAAACCCTAAGGTGGTGTGGCTTGAATACAAGCTTTTTATGAACCTTTAATGGAGTATATGAAATTAATGCTTGAGATGAGGGAAGATTGATATGCATTTATAATGTTGTAGGATTTTTAGAGAAACCCTAACTTGTGGAAATTGGGGAAAAGGATTAATGTTGGTTGGAAAGTGTTTTAATAAGGGAGTGAATGACATTTGAATGATGGGCATGAGTAAATATGTTAAGAGAATATTTATTGATGGTGAGAGTTGATGTTAATAATGGTAGGTGGCCATTAATGGTGATTAATGGCCATTGGTATGTCAACCCTTTTATGGGTATGGTCTTAAATGCATAAAAATGAACTTGAATGCTTAACCCATGGTGGTTGAGGTGAAATTAATAACATAGAAAATGATTTAATAATGATAATGTTGTAAACACTAAGTGTTAGATTAGAATATATGAATCTTGGTGATCTTGAGTAAAAAATAATGATATGGTGCCTTGTGAAATGTAGGACCCATTTCGAACGACGAGGCGGGAACGTCGTATCGCTCGAAATTCTTCTCTTGAGGTAGGAGAAGAGTTTTATATTCTAAATGCATGAATTGAGTAGTGTTTGATTGTCATATGTGACAATATGCATGTTTTCCTTGTTTGAGTAGTAATGATGATTTATGGTTGTTAAACATGATGATGATGATGATGATGAATATGCTTGGCAACATGTAATGTGTATTTGGAATGTTTATGGTATGCTAAATGGTGATGTTGAATTGTTTGGCTAGTGCAATGCCTTGATGATGATGTGATTGTGTTATGTTCACCATGAATATGTAATGGTCACTATTAATAATAAATAAGAATGAAAATGGATGATTAGTATGTCTTTATGATGATGAAAGATTGATGATTGAAATTGATGATTTGATTCCCTTGTGACAATAAGGAATTGTTGAAAATGCCACACTAAAACTTGAACAATGGTAACAACCAATGATAATAAAATCCACTAAGAAACGTATGGTAGAGATGTTGGTGATGTTGGTTGGTGAGTGGCATAATTAGGATGCATTGTTGTGAGAATGCATTATGATTTACATTTGCATTGCATCCATGGCATACTGCATAGCCACCGGTGTTAGAATATTAGGGGATTCCCCCGGCCGGCCCAGTGGGAGGGCGGCTCTGTTCACAAGCATTCTTATTTTCCTTTGTGACTCGGTGTGTAAGTCACGAAGCTGCCCATGTATAGCTACAGGGAGCTGCATATGGCCGATCCTGTGGGGGTGGCTCTTTGGTGAGCAAGTATCCCCGGTGGTCCTATGGATCACAACCACCATGGTATGAATCATGGCCGCCCCACAACACCTTTATATTGATTATGGTGTTTACCGCGGTTATGATGTAAATGGCCAGGTGTTACATGATGGGCAATACGGTTTGGTACCAGTAAAACATGGTAAATTGCATACAAAATTTATGATATAAGTGTACATATTTTTCTACTATAGTAGGGGTATGATTATATGATCATACTTGACCCCATAATTTGGTGATTATTCCCACAGTCGGATCTGCAATTGATAAATTACTCTGTTGTGCATGTGTATTAGCTTAAGAGAATTTGCATATAGTAAGGAGGTATGCCAAAGGTGATGAGAAATAATGATGGTTGTGATTGGGTGAGAAAATACCTAAAGACAACATAAAAGATATGAATACAAACACATATAAGGTGTAATTTTATGTGTGATAGCCCAATATGATGAAGGGTTTGATTGTGTGTATGCATATATACTTTGTTATGATCCATAGGGATGATTGAGTTATGAGTATATTGGTGAGAGGTTGATAATTATGATGATGAATGATATGTTGACACAAAATACACATGATGTTGAATGCATATGCATATAATCACATTATATTCATATTCATCCTTTGGAATGTATGACTCACTCTCCCATGTTGTCTATTTTTTTTAGCCTTGTGATGCTAGACACTCATGGAAGTGAGATTATATCTTTTGGAAATGTGCATTTTGAGGGTGGAGATAAATTAGTGTATAGGAAGTGCCTTGGCCGGCGAGTATTGATTTTTGTATAGCATATGTTGGATGGTGTATGCTTAATGTGTACTTGGATTAGCGTATATTCATTTTGGAGGTCATAGGTGAAAATTGGACCTTGTATGTATAGCTAATTTTTTATTATGACCTAGACAATGTATGATGTTAATTATGGGGCTGCAATTATTGCCCAAGTGTTGAATGGATAATGTTAATTCATGAATTACAATGCTTTATAGAAAATATGTGATGTTGTGTGTTGATATTTATGCCTATTTGAGGAACCAATAGGGTCAAATTGTGTTTTATGTGGTTTTGATGGTGTATAATGACTTTAATAGTTTAAATTCATGATTTGTGACTTGTAGAAATTGGAATGGACCAATTCCATTAAGAATAGGTCC
Organism: Clitoria ternatea; assembly: GCA_037962975.1. Classification (NCBI taxonomy): domain Eukaryota; kingdom Viridiplantae; phylum Streptophyta; class Magnoliopsida; order Fabales; family Fabaceae; genus Clitoria; species Clitoria ternatea. The sequence continues at coordinate 179,499,816 of CM075671.1, forward strand.
TTGAGTTATGTAAAAATACCTCAAAATGAGTGAACACATTTATGTGCATAACTCTCTCATTTTCAAGAATTTTTGAGTGCGGCTAGTGGCCACACATCACAAATGATGTATATAAGTTGGTGTCAAAATTTGGTAGGCATTGGAACTCATATGAAAAAGTTAGGGGGTTAGAAGTCCAAAATTGTGACTTTTTCTACATAAAATGGCCTTTGTGCTGTCATGAATCGATTCATAATAGTGCATGAATTGATTCAAGACACACTATTTTCACTGTTTTTGATTTTGGGCACTTTGAATCGATTCAAGCCCTCGCATGAATCGATTTGAAGCTCACTAGAATCACTGTTCATGAGGTTCAGGAACGTTTTAATTGATTCATGCAAGCTTCAATCGATTCAAAGGGGCCTGTTTTCATTTTTTGGACTCCAGTAGCACTTGAATCGATTCTTGGGACGCTTAAATCGATTCATACCCCTAATTCTCCAATTTTTCATGTGTTTTGTTGACAGATGGGTTCCATTTAGCCATGGTTTAATTATATATCCATGTGTGACTTCGTTTACCACTTTTTAACCATCAATTCAAGTCTCTTTAAACCCTTTTCATTCTTTTCCATAACTCTCAAATGGATTATGCCTTCCGCTATCCCTTGTTGATGATCCTATGATTGATTGTCCAAGGAAGACTCTTAATTAAATTTATTCACCTTCTCATATCTTCATATATGGGATAGGTTATTTAAAATGATCCAGGGTTACTTACTAACGATTTATCTCGCGGTTTCTTCTATTCTTTAATTACTTTAAAATCATGAAAAATTTATCCTCATTTGTTGGGCGTGTCACCACGAAATAGTTCCAATAGTGCCTATGCATGATTTAGAACTTGTAGAAACTAGAATGAGCCAATTCCATTGAGAATTGACCTTGTGTTGTATAAAAATGCCTTAAGACGGGCTAAACGCATTTATGCGCATAAGTCTCTTATTTTTGGAAATTTTTGAGTGCGGCTAATGGCTACGCGTCATAAATGATGTACATTAGGTGGTGGCCATTGGATTTGATATGAAAAAGTTAGGATAATTGGAAGTTGGAAAATCATGTGTTTTCATGAATCGATTCATAAGCCCCTAGAATGGCTTGAATCGATTCACATAACCCCTTGAATCAATTCAGAAGCTCCTAGAATGGGTTGAATCGATTCATACAAAGTCCTGAATCGATTCAAGAGGTTTTTTTTTTACCGTTCATAATTTCCAATTTGCTTGAATCGATTCATACGAGGCTTGAATCGATTCAAGAGATTCTGTTTTCACTGTTTTGAATTTCAAACACGCATGAATCAATTCATGAAGTACTTGAATCGATTCATGGCCCTATTCTCATAAAAATTCATAGGTTTTGATGTATGTTTGGTATTGTTGAGTCATGGCATGATTATACAACAACATGCATACATATTTACCACATTTTTGGCAATCCATTAGGGTATCTTTAAGCCTTTCTTCATACCCTTCTACACTTCTTGAAATAACTTATACTTCCGCTATTCTTTGTTGATGATCATGTGGTTGATTGTCCAAGGAGCACTCTTGATTTAACTTACATACCTTCTCATATCTTCATATATAGGATAGGTCTTTAAAATGATCTGGGGTTACTTATCGAACTTTTAATCGCGATGTCCTTATTCCGACAACTATTTAATTCGTGAAAAATTTACTCTACTTTTTATTATCAAATTATTAATAAATCTAATATTAATTGCCGGATTAAGGGTGTCGTTACACTCACCACTACAACCACACTATATACTCCCTCATTTTATCATCACCATCACACTACCCTTCATTCTCTTTATCACTTTTACAAAGTCATTATCTTCTCCACCACCATAACACTGTGCCACCCCTCTCTCTTACCATTGTTTTCCCTTCCTTCTTAATCATTCATCTCACATAATTCTCTCTCTAGCATCACTTCACATTTCTTCTCTTTTATTACCACCAAAGTCGTAACCACCACCTTCATCATCCACCACCTCTTTCTCTCTCTTTCTCACACCATCACATGTTATTTTATCTCTTTATATCCATCCATCTCATTTCCCTTACATACATGGCAATCATGCATTTTGGTTGTAAAACTTGAAATTATGTTGAAGGTTGATCGGAGGCTTAATTGGAAGCCGAAACGAAGATTCTTGGTTGCCAATCAGTGTGAAATCGGTGTTAATAAGTTAAAACCTTCTCTTTTTCTTACATGCATGTCTATCTTTGCATGCATGGTCATCTTTTTTCCTCTTTGGTTGCATGTTAAATTTGTAAATTTTGGGAGTCTCTTAATGGGTCTTCATAGGGTTATTCTACTATGATTTTGGGGAAATCATAAACATGAAAATTGTTCCCCTTTCTTTTCTCTTTCCAACGAGCAATAGAACGTCTAAATCTGTTAATAAGAGAGAAAGTTACACCCAAAATACCAAATGATGTTCTGGGTGGTGCACGGCTACGGGTTAGTAGCTTGTTATGCAAACTGGGACTTTTTGGCTCAAAACTGGCTCTTGGCGTCTTCATAAAAGTTGTAGTAAATTTTGTTGCAAAAAATTTAAAACCAAGAACACTTAAATCGGACACCTATGCCTTAAGTTATGATTAAAATACTAAAGCATGCACATGTTTCTCCCTCTTTTGCATGCATGTTTTTCTTTCCCGGTTGCATGCATGGCTTCTTTTTTCAATTCCTTTCTTTTTGGCATGTATGATTTCATTTTCATCCTTCGTTTAGGTTTATTAGATTATAATTAATAATATTAATTACATTATAATTAATAGTATTTAATATTTAATTTTAAATATTTAATCAATTTATATTTATTTAATAAATTAAATTCAAATTTATATATATAATAATAAAGATATTTTATTTAATTATATAATAATTATATTTAATAAAAAAATATTGACGGGTTCTCAGATTTAATTGTGAGACCCAGTAAATAATCAGATATCGACGATCTAACCTAAGACTAGTGATCCTATAAGGAAACTAGTCTTGTTGGGACAATCTTTTAGTAAATCGAGGAAGATAAGTTTGCTCTGATAGGCCCCACCCGTACCATAGGTACCTCCAATGTTTGATCGTGCATGCACTTTGGGATATCTAGTTCTAGTATAGTCAATCCCTAATGAACTATTTTGACAATTTAAACACTTCTCTTGAATGGACCAATTCCAAATTCGGGCCCTATCGACCCCGTTTCTTGAGAAAACAATCAGTTAAATCAAATACCCTAGATTTGGCTTAAGCACATTTAGTGTTTCGGGCATAACTTTCATATATGAAGTTGAAATCAAGCGACTCTTATCTTAGTTTCTTCGTTATGAAAAACCTAACAATCTCTATTTCTAGTCCCAAGAGCTAATTCGTGAATTAATCATGTCTAATTTGATAACCAAGTTTTCGTACTCCAAAACCCCGTTAATTAATCCCTTTAATTTGCACATGGTTCATTCAAAAAATCATATCTCTCTCATACGATGTCCTATTTGCGTGATTCTAGTTTCATAATTTCTGTAATGAAATTTTCTACAATTTTCATGTAGACCATGAAGGCCAATTCCCACCCCATTGGTACAGTTTTGTGAATCTTTCCAAGCCTGATTCCAATTCGCAACAACTTTACCCAATTTTAGTAAAATGCGCATATCTCCCTCATACGATGTTGAAACCACTTAGTTCTTTTTTCTATGATTTTGTATCAAAAAACCCTACAACTTTTATGAAGGGCTCAAAACCTAATTCCTAAAGCCCTGATCCCAACAAATTGATCTTTTTAGCCTTAAAGAATTCAAGAGGTCCAAGAGCATTTTCCCTTGGTTCGAGCATAAATCGGGCTACCTTTACTGGATTTTCATGTATGATATACTATTTCAAAGAGGAAATAAAGCTCTATAATTTTTATGTTAGGAGTTTTCCTAATTCTCATCCTAGAATTAATTAGGAATTTATTTAAAATAAGTTCTGATTAAGGTAACTAGTTGCCCACCGGGTATTCGATTTCGGCCACTGTTTTCCGGCACCACTATCACATGACACCAACCCCCTACCAAACTCTACCTTACGCCACATACTCCCTCTTAGGTGTCAATGCACAGCCACACTACTTCTCTAACAAGTTCACCCACTCTTTATTACTTCCACTTCTTCATTCTTTTTCCATTCACGACAAACACTCTACTTTTCTTCTTCTTTCATTTTCTCTAAGTCTAGTAGCCACCACACATCCCCTAAGTCTTCCTCTCTTAGCCATCCTCATGCCACTAATGTCCACCATAACCCTACCATCATCTCCCCTCCTCATGACCTCTTACCTCTATGGCCACCACCACCTCTTAAAACCACTATTTCTTCCAATTTTCCCACCACTACCCATGGCTTCTCTCTTCAAAACAGCAATTGTGGAGCTTCATTGAAGGCTACCACAATCAATTTTAGCCTCTATGCCACCTAATTTCTTAAGGCTATGACCCCCTTTTTCGAATCGGTAAGTGATCGACGAGGTTTCTTCGTTTCAATTTCCATTTCTCCTTTCATTCAAATTTTTCTAATCTAAAATCAGCAATTGCATGTGTTGTTACCTCATTGATCTTGCTGGTTGTGACATGTTTCCTCCTCCTTAGTCTTTGCATGTTTGGTTTCTAAGGCCTCGGGAATGACCGAGAATGATCGGCACGAAGTATTCAACGATTGATGAAATTTTAGTGCTTGGTTCCCCCCTTCAAAATCATGAGCTATCTATGAGGTAAGGGAAGTTTCTCTTCATTTGATGTCATTTTTAATTATCCTAAATTATATCTATGGCCACCGGGAACGTCCCTGTCAAGTTTCATTAAATTCTGACACTCCTACCAATAGTTACATAATTTTTTGCCACTGCTGGCAAATTTTATTTATATTTTTGGATGTATTTATGTATTTTAGAAAATTATCGTAAGGCGTGCCTCAAAGATCGTGGGGCTTTCCTGAGTTTTGCCAGGGTAGAGTCCTGCTACTACGATTTATGGCTTACATGAACTTATTATGGGTCTAATTATATTTTTATTTGGGTTTGTAATTAATTATTAATTTTATTCAATTTTCAATAATTTTTTTGATAAGCCCCACCATCTTGTATAGTTATCTTGCTAGTGTCCTGGAAGCCTTGCTGAAGATCTGTCGAAGAAATCACGCGTTATGAGCATTTTCATTAACTTACGCTCAATTACGATTTATTTAAGTTTATTTTAAATCTATCACGCCGACGATCTAAATAATTAACCATGCATGTTTAATTTTTTAAAATAAATTTAATGATTAAAATAAGTAATAAGTTATAAAGGGTGGTCTAAACCGGGGTCTACGATCCGATGTGGGAACCAGCCACAAAAGTATATGTTTTGAGTTTTTGTACATCGGTACAGTGGGTATCCGATATTATAATCCGACCTCTCAGTGGGAAAGACCGGCCTAGTTGTCCTGGAGATCCCTCTCACCAAACCTTCGCATTGATGGGGTGAAATATGGTGTCACATGCAAAGATTCTCCGACGCTCAAGTAAGTAAAGAGAATAAGAGAATTTGTGCAATGCTAAGGTATATTGAGAGAATAAGAACAACGTAACCTTGCATGTGTAGAAGAATATGCTATTTATAGTTGAGCGTGGAAAATGAATCGTTGGGTTCAAGTGGGCCCAGAAGCTCTGATGTCGTGTGTAGTGTATCAATCAGAGTAGTTCAATGTTCAGTGTGTGGCAGAGGGTAGGTCAATGATCAGTGTACGATTCTGACACAGGAATGGGGATAATCCACCTTTTCCGTATATCATGCTTGTAATTGTACTTTGCTCCTTTCAATGAATGATACAGACATATTCCACTGTGCAGGGTATATATCCTGATAAGTAATGACTCCATTTATCTTATCGGGGCAATAAGGCAAACGGTTATATATGACGGAGGAATAAGAACAGATGAAATATCCGGTGTCTCAGGTGCAACTTCGGATGACCGATGAAGGAGAGGCTCCTACATGGTGTCTTTACAGTACGGACATTGACCTATGATATTGGTTGACCTTCCAGGACGGTCAAGATGACATCCTAGTATGGACGCTGGTGTCCAGACTGGATCATCTGTCCCCTAGCTTGTGTGAGGGACTGTTAAGTTACTCATATAAGCTATACTATCTGTAAGAAGTCTGGATGCCGGCGTGATATGCAAATGATCTTGCAAAAATGCCTACAAGCTTCGTACCGATATTCTGCCTGTCTCACCATTCTATCGGCAAAGGAAACACGCTTAAATGCTCTCACAACGGATTTGGACAAAGATTTGTAATAAAAGGGGAATCCCAAGAGTTTTCAAAACTCATAACTCTTAGTATTTGAGTGTCCGCTGGAGCGCATTAATGTTTATGAATGATTAGACAATAAATGCTTTTCACTTACGTAAGTCATTATTGCTCCGAATGGGTAACCGTCGCTATGACTATTTTGGGCCTGAAATTTGAATTTTTTGGCCCATTTCATCGAAACTTTTCATGAAACATTGTTATTTCATGCCTTAAGGTTTGAAACGACAATGTCGTTTGGCTCGATAACATTGCGTTTTGCTTCAAACGACACGTCTTCTAACCGACGGTTGGACCTCCTCGTTACCTATAAAAGGTCAACTTAGCGATTTCGAGAAAACACATCACCTTCAACCTTAGTGAAACTCTGCAGAAATTTTTGGAAGAGATTGTTGCTGGTATTTTGTGAAGTTCTTCCCTTCTTCCAACCCTAACTTCCTTTTAGGTAACCTTCTTCCCTCTTTTTAATTTTTTCATCTTCATTTCTCTTTGAAGTTTCAACCATGCGCCCTAGGCAGAGCCGTGCTGGTCCTTCGAATAGGAGGGGGGGTAACCCTTACAAGCCCTCCGATTATCATGGTGGAAGGATTTCTGTGGGTCCTTCCAGAGTCAGGCCTCGTGGTTCAGGGAGAGGTGAAGCCTCCTCCTCGAGGCGGCTAGTGGTTAGGCTTGATCCTGAACCCTCCTCTCATTCCGAGGCCACCGGTTCTCAAGGGAGTTCGTCCAGTTCAGGCTGGTTTCTTACTGATAATGTAGCGTTCTACCACTGCGCAGAAATTTTTAATCACGCCACAGACGAAATGGAGATCGAAGGACGAGGCAAAATCCCAGTTCTATGTACCCAAGAGGGGTGTATAAATGTCGTAGCTCATCGGTTAGATTGGGAAGCCTTAAATAGAACCCATCCTTACTGTTGGGTCGAGGAGGAATTCAAGGAGATTGCCTCTCGGCATGCTCGTGAATATGGTGAGTCGGTGTCCCCATGCTTTAGAGTTTTTGATGACGAAGAGTATTATGGGAAGTTTTTCGTCTTGGCACCCCGGCCAATGGAACAGATTTGCCATAAAGTACCAGACAAACGTTCTGTGTACATGTATGATTTCATTTTTCAGCATCTCAGAGTACACTTCCCGCTGAATGACTTTCAAATGGGCGTCCTCAGATTCCTTGATTGCGCACCCTCTCAAGTTCATCCCAACGGATGGAGTCTCATCTGGTCTCTTAAGGTTATGGGTGCCCACTTCAATTTCAAACCCACCGTGTCCATGCTTTTTTACTACTGCCAGGTGGTCCACTATGAAAATAAGAAAGGAGGCCTAGGATTTATCACTCTCCATTGTGATGCGAAGGTCATCAAATTCAAGTCCTTCACAGAATCAACAAAGATTGATGGGCGATCCTTCAAGCAATATTACACAAGGATTCGCATAAAGCCGGACGAGCCGATCTTCTGGCTTAGCGAGGACGGCATCCCTAAATTCCCCTAAAGCTGGACCCACGAGCACTTCTTGCTCGCCAGCCAAGCCTATTTCACCGATGAGAGTGAACTTTTTTCTCATTCGATCGAGGTCTTGGGCGCTCTGAGAGCATTCACTACTGCTCATAAGCAGTTCTCAAACAAACACCTTCTAGGGTCTGCATCTAGCAGAGATGTCTATCTAAGTAAATGGCTAAATTTTTTTTATATTATTTTTTTTTGCATATGTTAACTCAATGTCTTCTTGCAACTGATGTCCTTCTCTTTATTTTACAGATTGGATAGCAAGGAACAACACAAAGATGCTTGCCCTAAAATCTTTGTTGGTTGATGATGGCTCTTCCTCTGAAAACAAGGAAAATAATGTTCAACCTAAGAGGAACACCATCAAGGCGCAGGCCAACTTCATCCCTTTAACCTCCGAGGAGGGCGACGATGTTCCCCTATTGGACTCTCAGGCCAACGAGGAGGAGGCCTCTCAAGAAGAGCAATTATAGAGGAAGAAGAAAAGGGGTAGACTTGTTAAAACCTCCGAGAAAGATACTTCCACCGCCTTGCCAGAGAAAAGGCAGAAGATTATTCATGACACCGGCGCGAGGAAGGACACAATATCTTCTAGGGTGACCCCCCAACCCTCTGACCATCCTACTCCTCCATCTTCTTAAAGGGTAAGGATGGATCCGCCCAACTACTCTTTTCTTTCTCCCTTCCTAGTGTATGAAGGACCTTCTCCTGTCGCCCTTCCTCGTCCGCTCTATAAACTCCGCCCCACTTTAGAAGTGGATGAAATGAAAGAAGCCATTGTAGCTGGCAAGTGGCAATTGGCTGAGTTAACCGGTCTCCTGAACTCCCTCAGCCGCACTGTCGATAGCGTTAAAGAAGCAGGTGAGTTAGCTGGAAAGCTTGAGCATCTGAATATCTCGGCTACGAAGGATAAGGCTCATCTGAAGACAACGGAGGTGAAACTGAAGAAGGCTCGAGAGCTAGAATTAGAGCAAACGGCTGAGGTAGCTTCCCTGAGAAAATCAGTCAAATCTCTTGAAGGGAAGATTTCTGAACTTCAAGAGGACCTCAAGGCAGAGAAGCAAAAGAGATCCAAACTTTCTGACGACCTGACAACTTCAGAGGTCAGTAAACTCAAGAGCCAGGAAGATTTTGCCGCTAGGGAGAGGGAATTGCTCAAGCAGCTTGAAGAGTTAAAGGTGGGGAGTGCTGCAACTGATTCCTTAGAGAAGGAAAATGCCAAGCTGAAAAAGGACTTGGTTAAAGCCGGAACTATAGCATGCTCGGCTACCCGACTGACTACCAGATCAGCCAGTAGAAATTCGACCAGAAGAGAAAGAAGACGTAGCGAAAGACTTACCGCCTCGAAAGAACCGATCCATTTTCTTGAAACTGGATCCTCTCGCCTTCATGACCTTTTATCTTCCGACTGAAGGGTCCTCTGTAATTGCACTTCCTCGGTCAGCATATCCTTGTCCACCAGAATCGGATAATCCTGAATCTCAATCGGCATAATCACACTGCGAATTCTAATTCATAATCCCGCTTCATACTTGGCACACTCACTACTCTCGGTTCCTTCTAGTGAGAAAGAGTGATAAAAGTCACAACTCATCAAACTTAGTAGTGTGCTCGGCCATTAATACTCGGCCCTGTTTCAATCTCAAATTCTATTTCCTTTTGGATTTTGTAATTATCCAACAAGTACTTGATAAGAAACCACTATCAGAAATTCGCCCACACTAGTGACTCACTTGCCGTCTTCATCTGTACCTTAGTCTGAGACCACCATATCCTAGCCTCTCCTTCAACTGATAAGTTGTAAACTGTACTTTATGCTCCTCCGAGCACTTGGAATACTCAAAAGCTTATTCGATTTCTCTTATCCAAATATACACCCCACCGTAGTCATGCCCTCCTTTATAAGCAGGCGAATTCTTTTTTAGGAATTTATTAAGAGTGGGGCCTGCTTTGGTCATACTCATCAATTTAGAAAATTCCGAGAAGAAATCATCTCCTCCTTCAGAACTAGTTTCCCGACCATAAAATAATTCTGTAATGAATAAACACCTCACCATTAATCAATACTCTACCAGGGAGTCGGATATTTACCTCACACATATACAACACCGCTGGAGTGCCAAGGGAACGATGCCAAGCTGCACAAACATCCACAAACACATTACAATAAAATGCAAACAGCCCAGTATAGGACTCACACAATCATTGAGTTGACCCATGCACCCGGCTCTAGAAAGAACCGCTCTGATACCAACTGTGATAGTCCCAGTCAATTTACCATTTAATACAATTATTTAATCAATTTCGAAAACAATTTTTCACGTAAAAAGAAAATCAACTCGGTCTTAATATGAATTAATATTTACTTTTCTGAAATACATCTAAAGTAAATAAGCATACTCAATATAATACTAATAACCGATCAGAAAATAATACATTAATAAAATAGAGGCGATTGAAAACAGCGGGGAAAAGGAAGGCAGGAGGGTCATTCACCTGAGCGAGACCGTGCTGCGCCTAAGCAAAATCCGAGGGAGTCGCTTAAGCGAGTGTCGACTTGCTTGAGCGAATGCCACACGGGCGAACCAAACTCACGAGTCGGGGTTTCACTCGGAAAAGGACCACTCGGTTATAGCTTACACTTTCATCACTCGAAAAACTCTTAGCTTTCGTTCACTCGGACATACCACTCTTGACTCATTCCTAACCTTCACTCAAAAATTGATCACTCAGTCTCAGCTCACTCGGGGATAATCTAACCTCCTTCACTCGGTAAGGTTCCCCCCCCCCCGGGTATCCCCACTCGGTCAATACCCTAACTTTACTTTACTCAGAAAAGGCTCTCCCGGCATAAGTCACTCGGAAACGTTCTCACCATCACTCGAAACCTTCTACTATTTCTTCACTCGGAAACCTTCTATTCTTCCTTCGCTCGGAAGCATTCTATTCTTTCCTTACTCGGAAGAGAATCTCTCGGTTATTCTTCTCTTGGAAAAGAAATGAGGGATACCTACAGGAACGAAATAGACACCAAGCCGACTGGCCCTCACTCGGACAAGGATAAATGCGCTCGGGAAATATTCACCCTGTACCAAACTTGGCTACAACAACCATTTGTGAAAATGAATATCAATCATAATATAACATAGATTAACACCCGATTTAAACTTAGTTCAGCACACATGTAACGCCACATATACAGAAAACTCAATACATATATATATTACACAAATTATTCAAAATCACTCGGGCCTTGGCATCGGTTCTCCGCTTGGCGCGCCTCCAGGGCTCCAACCTCCTCCCTGTCACTGGTTACTAAATTGAAAGCAACAGCAAGGGTGAGTGTTTGACGTCATAATTAATCTAGAACGGAAATTAACAAATTATATATATATATAAGTCTCATCTAATTGCATTTTCATCACTTTGCAAATCACACTCGGCAATTATAATACATCATACTCGGTAATTAATTTACACCCGGCAGTTACAACATTTCACACTCGGCGAGTAAAGCATTTCACACTCGGCAGATACAGCACATCATACTCGGCAAACATAATAATCCACACTCGGCCAATATAACAAATTTCACTCGGCAAATATAACAAATTTCACTCGGCAAATATAACAAATTTCACTCGGCAAATATAACAAATTTCACTCAGTAAATATAACAAATTTCACTCGGTATGTAACATCCCGATTTAATAATTAATTGCCGAATGAAAATAAATCATTAAAATAATAAATTGATAAGTGTGGGGAGAATTATTTATTAATTATAATTGGCTTAATTAATTTAAGTTAAGAAAAGAAAGGCTGACTGATGGTGATTAGTTGTCAATAACTGATTAGATGTGACTATGTGTGTATGACGCGTGTGGAGGGCTGCTGCTGTGCACGCTTTTCCACCCCACTCTTCCTTCTCTTCGTACATGCATATATGGGTACACTATCCTTCATTCTTCCCTTCAGACTCCTCTTCTTCCGTTCTCTCTTCTTCTTCTTCTTCTTCACTCTTCGATCTTCTTCTCCCTCCTCTGCGCTCTGTTCCTGTGAGCTTGCAACAATGGTGGCTGAGGATCGGAGTCCTCCTTCTTGACTCGACGAGCCAGAGAGGGTGCGGGTGTGCGTTTCCTCCTACATGCAACCAGTCTTCTTCCCCGCGGTTCCTTCGTCGACTTCCTCTCCTTGCTCGAAGCTGCCAAGCCTCAGTGGAGATCTGCGCTACGAGGAGCTTCAAGGTGGTTGGAGTGTTCACAGTGTCGTGATGGAGCTACTCCAGGGAATGAACCGAGAGCTGGGCATCTCAAAAGCCCGAATGGTCTCCCCTGCTCTTGCATGCAGATGTGCTAAGTGTGACTCAGTGTCCCTCTGGAACTGGGTGTCGTGTTGACCAACTGAAAACTTTAGTCCAGTTAGGGGGGTATCTTCTATCTTAAATGCATGGGTTATGAACGGATTCTGAGTGTTGATGCTTGTTGTTTCCGTGTTCTGATTGTGTGTTGTGTTGCATGCGAGTGTGTACTGCCCAGTTGCATGACGAGTGAAAGTTGAGTGTTGCATGTTGATGGCCTGTAAATGTTGAACAATTGTGTGAAAGGAATGTGTTGAAGTGATGTTGATGATTACTGTGTGTTTTACATGACCTGCAAGTTGTTATGAGTTCAGAATGCTGACTGCATGTGATAAAATATGACTTAGTGAATCTGATAATGTACCTTACCGATTGCATGTGTTGTTTGAGTCCTGACATTGCTTAATGCCGATTGCATGTATGTTGTTTGAGTCCTGATGTTGTGTTATACCAGTCACATGAGATGCGTGTATTGTTGAATGCTGAAGATGTATAATGCCGACTGCATGAGATGCATGTGTTGTGGAATACTGTTAATGCCTAGCACTGATTGCATGAGATGCATATGCTATTGAGTTCTGAGAATGTGTAACACCGACTGCATGAGATGCATGTGTTGTTGAGTTCTATTAATGTCCAGCATTGATTGCATGAGATGCATGTGCTGTTTGAATGCTAATGATGTATGATGCCGATTGCATGAGATGCATGTATGGCTGTGTATATGAACTCTGTGTTGTGTGATGAATCCGCGTGTGGCGCATGGGATGCGTTGTGTTGAGAGCACGTAGTGTGGGACACTACCATCGGTTATTAAAGCGTGGGACGCTATGAAATCCTTGAGTGGGACTCAAGGTAGCCCTTGAGTGGGACTCGGGCTGCCTGTGAACACCTCCGTTGGTGCTGAGAGCGTTGGTGTCACCTGTGGGCAAACGGTTGGGTACCTGTAAAACGGCCAAGCAGCTAGGAGCTGATTTGATAGCTGAGAGCTATGTATAAAAGGCTGGGAGCCTATGTTGCAACGTCTAAACCGATACACACGAATACGGAACCGAGTGAAATACTATGTGCCTATTAACTGTTGATATTGTTTGGAATTAGTTATGCATGCGAAGGTGTTAATGAGATGATGAATGTTTATAACCGAGTGAAATACTCTGTGTGTATTAACTGATTGATATTGTTGGAACTGATTATGCATGTGATGATGTTAATGGAAGGATGAATGTGTATAACCGAGTGAATACTCTGTGTATATGTATTGCTGATGCTGACTGGAATTTGATTATGCGTATGATGATGTTAAGGAGATGATGAATGTATATAACCGCGTGAATTATTCTGTGTGCATGTGCTGTTGATACTGATCGAAATCTGCTCTGTGAACGTATGTTAATATTGTTGGAAAGTTGTGCATATATAGCCGAGTGAGAATTGTTGGGTTCTGAGTGAGAAATGTTCAATGTGTGTTCTGTTTCATGGGTATTATTATGACACTGATTGTTGTATATTCATATTATTGGATTGATATGTGCATAAGGCCGAGTGATACTGGTGGGTTCCGATCGGTAAGAGTTCCATGTGTGTCTTGGTTGATTGATATTGTTTGACTTTACTCGTTGCTATGTATAATTGCGTGTATATGTATATGCTGTGTAATTGTGGGACAACCTGAGTCGGTATCTATCATTTAATATCTAAGATGCTCACCCCTACACCATTTTTCAGTGTGCAGGTCGTGCTCGGAAATGATGATAGGGTCTCAAGTCCGAGTATAGTGCACTCCGACTGTTGAGTACTTGTATTGCATTATTATGTTCTGTCCGTGTAGCCTTGGCCAGCTCTTATGTAAAATGACGATTAAATATATTTATTTATAAAGATTGAGTAGTCACGGTGTCACTTGTATGGTATCGTAAGTATTGGTAAATGCATAATATCAAGATAATGGGTATTCCGAGTATATGGTTACATGTTTATGGGTCGGTAGATTGGATTTGTGGGCAGATTTATGTTTCTGAGAACATGTATTCATATGTATGTGCTTCGTACTGATTCGATGCGTTTTTCGACTGGGATGTGTTGCTAAATGACTCGAGGGCCGTTGATGAGTGAAATTATGTCAAGTTGGTGGTTCCGAGTGAAGATTTCTGGGTGGCTTTTCCGAGTGAACATGTTGAGTGACTCTGAGTGAAAATTTTAAGTAAATCCCGAGTGAGGAAGAGTTTGTATTTCCCGAATGAAAACCTTGAGTGATTCCCTTCTGAGAGAGGAGTTAGAATAGTGGTTTAGAGTGGATTGGATCCTAAGTGTAGGTATTGGTAGTCCGAGTGAGTGAGGATTGGTATCCCGAGTGGTTGGGTTTCGAATAAGTCCGAGTGGGACTTAACTACCCGATTTCCCGAGTGAATGGGTGAATGTATTCCGAATAATGGATGGGTAATGTGACCCGATTGTGTTAAGGTTGGAGTGTGTCGAGTGATGCTTGATTAGGATATATTCTGAGTGAGAAAGAGTTCTGGATTCCCGAGTGAAGTGCGAGCGTGATGATTTACCGGGTGAACCTTTGTCCACATCCGAGTGAGAAATTACCTTGTACCTGTGTTCGCCCCAGCGAATTAGACTTAGCTCCAGCGAGTGTGAGTTTGGGAAGGCTTTTGTGTTGGCATCGCTTAAGCGGATCGTGCCTCGCCCGAGCGACTAGAGCTGTTTCGCCCAAGCGTGTGGGATCGTGCTGAAGCGAGTAGATGCTAGTGTTGAGCTTCGCTTGAGTACCTCCTTTTCCACTGTTGCATTGTCACCTTTCGCTCAGGCGGCGTTGGACCTCGCTTGAGCGAGTCAGAGTTGTCATGGATTTCGCCCAGGCGCTGATGTGTTTCGCTGAACCGAATGAGTCGGTTCCAGCCTTGATCCTTCTGCTGATTGCTATATGTGTGAATGCTCTTTTATTTCCCCTGCCTTCTTCTTTCTTTCTATGCCGATTGACCAGTGGTTGATTTTGTGAAAAATTTTTCCCTGTTTTTGGATTTATTATTTATTAAAAATTAGGGTGTTACACGGTAAATATAACAAATTTCACTCGGTAAATCTACACATCACAACTAATAATTCATCAATTATCACAACTGACTCTCAAATAAAATTTAACGCCTAGTATCCGGATACTAAAGGATCGGCCTTCAGCTGGGGGTCCTACTTGACACCCCGTGAACCCTGCTTGGTTCACCGAGTCCTGCTTGACTCTCCACCTCGACCACTGGGTCCTACTTGACCAATGGGTAGCTCAACTGGGCACAAAAACCACGGGAGCCGGAAATGAGGGGCTATATATACCGTCGGCCATCCCACACCACATAATCACGTATCATAATCATACAATCCGTTTACTGGAAGCCTATCAGGAGCCGCTCCTTGCTCGTGCAACGTACCGGCGACCACTCCCCGCCCTCAACAGTATACGGAGTATCTCATACACAATATGTAACTCAATATAACAAACATTATCAATCTCATGCCACACATAGCAATTATTTATCATACATATACAATTCACATTTCTCATCAAATCACGAGTGGCCATTATCAACACATACTCATCACTCGGGCGACCTGCTTGTCAAGCCCGGCTTCACACTGCCACTACACCGATTGTCACAACATCAACCATTTCAAAATCATCATTATCATAAGCCACACACACACCCGATCCTCAACTGATCGGTGTCCATACTCACACATGCATAAACATACACACAACTTTCATCCAATAACATTTTCTCACCATGTTCACACAGCTCAACGACTCGGACGCAGAACATGTCCTATTCTAATTAATCATAACCCGAACACCCCCCTTACCTCGGTTCCAAGCTTCTATAATCTGCTCCTGGTGTCGGTTACGCCCTCTTAGCACTGGGTTCACAGTCTCTCTTCCGAATGCAGCACCAGCTCCTTCACTGCTACCTACGGGTCGGAATGCAAAACCCGTTAGCTTTGCACCATCCTTAACTCTAAGGACCACCTTCGAGCTCACACTCACCAGAGGAGTGGAGAACAGACCCACACACGGCCATGCATGGCCACTCAGTCACCAAAGAAACGAAAGGGGCAGGGAAACACAATTGCAACGGATCAGTGGACTCACCTTGAGGCCACGGTCACGGAAATGAGCTTGTTACTCGGTTTTGATGCAAACAGAGTCCTCTCCTAGAGCATGCAATTCAGCGATGGAGGAGGAAGAAGATGAACAGGAACAGAAGTAAACGAAGAAGAAGGGAGAGAAGCAGTAGCTCACGTGTGTGAGTGATAAATGAGAGAGACAGAGAAAAAGAAGCCTTTTAAAGTCCAGGGGTAACCGGTAACCTTCCCAACCGGTTACCACCCCACTTTCCTTCACCTATTCGCTCAAGCGTTCCCCCCCCCTCAAACTCTTCTCTTCCCTCAATCGGTCTTCACTTTATTATTAACCAACCAAATGATTTTATTTATATTCACAATATTTAATTACTCATAATTGTCCAGTACTTCATAAAAATACCGAATAATTTCAAAAACAATTAATAATATTTTCTACTACACATAATTTTCCTAAATTGTCAGGGGTGTTACAATATAGTATCTAAATATAGATATAGATAAATAAATTGGTTGATTGTATGGAGAATTTGAAAATTGTGTGATATATATTTTTTAGTTTAATATACCCTATTCGGTTCAAGTTAGAAAAAATCATTATAGAAAAAAATTGAATTGTTTTAAAAATTAATGAGTAAAAATTAAACAATTAATGCAGAAGTTTATACACTAGTATTCCATCTAGTTCCAAATAATATAGACGGGAAAAATTAAAATTTTAAAAAAATTAATGAGTAAAGATTAAAATTAAATCACAAATAATAATAATAATTAATTTCACGTATGTTTAGAATGTTTATTGTAAGCAACTATTTACATTAATGATAACATTATTTATTGAAAAAAAATTAATAATTCTAGGAATATATATAAGAAATATTTCACAAACAAAGAATTATTTGTTCTTAAAATATATATAAGTAGAATATATTTAAAACAATTATGTTTGAGTTAAACACATTGCCGCGTGAGTTGAACTCTCTCAATGTAGATTATATTTTTTTTATTCATAAAGTTGGAATAGGTGAAAAGTCTACCAGTATTTATTTATATAAATATAAATATATTTTTTCTGCCGAAAAAACTAAAAAAGCGAAACATAAAAAAAGAAAAGAAAAGAAAAGAAAAGAAACCCTAATTCCAGAAGTCACAGACCCAGACCCCATCCCCTCAACCCCGTCTCTGTCGTTCGCGCCGTCACACCTCTCCTCTGCCACGCGTTGCGACTCTTCTCCGCCCCGGTAAGTGTCCTCTCGTCTGCGTTCGAAATGCATGCTCTACGACTCTCGTCTGATTTTGCGCGAACATGTGTCTGTAGTCACTGAAGTTTTGTATTGCTGTTCCTGTGTGGTGCCACTGTGAGGTGCATGCGACTGAGACAATCGCAAGTGATGCTGTGTGAGTAACCCTGAATTGTTGACAAAGAACTGCTATTGGGTACACTGTAGAAGCTCCAGGGTACTGCTCACTGACTTTGACTAAGCATGAAGCTGGATGTAGATGTATTGCGATATCTCTCCAAAGATGATTTTAGGGTTCTCACTGCTGTTGAATTGGGCATGAGGAATGTGCGTCTCTCTCTTTATTTCCCCCCTTCTCAACCATTTATGTTTTTTAAAATAATCAAATTCTCCCTCTGTTGCAGCATGAAATTGTACCAACCGAACTCATCGATCGAATTGCTCGTCTCAAGTATTTTTCAGTATTCTTTTGCATTCACTCTCTTTCTCTATTATTTTTCTTGTTCTTTTGTTAATTACTATTATTATTATTTTATTACAATGTGTGTAGGCACGGGGGCACCTACAAGGTTTTGAAATATTTGCTCAAGCACAAGTTGTTGCACCACGACAATTCTAAATGTTGGTCACTTCTAATCCTTTTTCTTCAAGTATAAAATAATCATATTCCTAAAATATAAATATGAATATATTAAGTTCATCTCAGATCCTCTGAAAGCTTATTTTGATTTCAGATGATGGATTCCGTCTTACTTACCTTGGTTACGATTTTCTTGCCATTAAAACTATGGTGAACAAAGGAGTGTTTGTAGCCGTTGGTCGCCAGATTGGTGTTGGAAAGGAATCTGGTACTTCAAATGATGTTCTGATTTGATGCCTTTGCCTTTGTTTAATTACATATAGTCTTGTCCTCCTAATTATGATTTTTGTGGTCCTTCCTAGATATATTTGAGGTTGCCTGTGAAGATGGAACAGTTCTAGCTATGAAGTTGCATAGGCTTGGTAGAGTATCTTTTAGAGCTGTCAAATCTAAGCGTGACTACTTAAGACATCGTAGTAGTTATAATTGGCTCTATTTGTCTCGCCTTGCTGCACTTAAAGAATTTGCTTTCATGAAGGTTTTCCCTTTTTTAGTCTAAGTAGACATGTATTTCAATTATCTTCTTTTCGTTAGATTGTTTAGTGACACATGCTTTGCTTGAGCAGGCGTTGGAAACACATGGTTTTCCTGTTCCAAATGCAGTAGAACACAATAGACATTGTGTAGTCATGTCACTCATCCAAGGTTACCCTCTGTAAGTGTAGAATCTTCACTTTTGCTAATTTTTAAAATTTTCTCCTTTTGTGTGTGTTCTTAGCTGGCCTTTCTTGTTTGTGGTCATTCACCCCTTTTGCTGGTCTAGTAAATTGCTTGATATGTCTATTTATTGAAATTGAAATGCAGTGTTCAGGTGAGGCAGTTACAAAATCCTGAGATAGTTTTTGAGACAATTATTGGTATAGTTGTTCGGCTGGCTGAACATGGTCTCATTCATTGTGATTTCAATGAGTTTAACATTATGGTATGCTTTAATTTTCTTGTGGCATAATGATCCAAAAGAATTCCAAATTTTATTTATTGTAATCTGATTTTTCTGGCTTTTACATTTGATTTACATACTCAATTCCATTCATTGTAGATTGATGATGATGAAAAAATTACAATGATTGATTTTCCACAAATGGTATCTGTGTCACACCGTAATGCACAGATGTAAGGTTCTCCTTCTTGTATGAGTCTTTCGCGTAATATTATTTTGTTTTGTTATTTGCTAAAGAAGTGTACCTGAGCTGCATGTCATTTGCATTCTAATTGCATTCGATGGGATATAAAATTCATATGATATACCTTAGATATTCAAATTTTAGATTTCAATTTACTTCACATTTCAAATCTTCTAAAATTAAAATTTAATTGTGGCAAAGCAATGTAAAATATGGTAATAGAAGTATAGAACTATATTATTTTTAATATATATATATATATATATATAATATCATAGTTGTTAAATCAGGCGTAGTGGCCGCAATCGCGCTGAGAAATCACATTGTGGCCTGCTGCTGCGACCCCCCTTCAAATGCACCACATTCTTCCAATGTGGCGCGACAGGTGTGGTAGCGGTGGAGCAAATAGTGGCCTGTAGCGGTGGCTATTTGATTTAGGTCTCATAAATATGCTTTTTCGTAGTTAATGAAGGGCAATCAGGTAATTTCCCTCTATAGTGATGGCCTGACCTGTGTAAAAGCTTGTTTAAAAGGCTTGTCTATAGTGAGATTTTTAAAAGGCCAAAACCAGCCTAAAAAAATTTGTGTTCCATTCCCTTCTAATTTTTTTTAATTGTAAACTTGTAATATTATTTTATATTATATAAATGTAAATATGTAATATATATATTATTTTATGTTATAAATATATTATATATATAACTAATTAACAATTAATCTTAATTAAAAAGGCAAACTTGTTGGGCTTCAAAGGCTTTTTAGAAAGCCTATGACCTGACCTGTTTAGTTAAAAAGACATTTTTAAAAATGCATTTTTAAAAGTCTACCATGACCTGTTTAGTTAAAAAGGCCTTTTTAAAAATCTAAGCATGGCCTTCTAGCCTGACAAGCCTGGCCTATGTAGGCTTTAAATGAGCCAGGCCATAGGCCCTCGACGGACGGCCTAGGCCATTTCCATTGGTGCTAGCTACTTTGCCACCATTGACAGGCCCTGCATCTCTGGTGATGGCCCCTGTATGTGCAACTCTGTCAAGACCTCCAACAGCCACTGCAATGACTGCCACACTCTGGCGACCTCCCCAGCCACCTCTACACACTCTGGTGGCCTCCCAGCCGCCACTGCACACTCTGGTGACCTCCACCTTCTTTATGTTTTTCTACACACACACACACACACACACACACACACATATATATATATATATATATATATATATATATAGATGTTTTATGTGTTTTACCCACGATAGAATCAAATAAGGTCCGTGATATGCTCTGTGACACTGCGACCCCAGTCTTGGGGTTGGCTGTTAGGCGTTGCTATTTGGGATTGACTCTTATGATATACATATATATACACATACATACATACATATGTTTTGGGATTGGTACCTCATAAATTTATCTATATAAGTTTGTTGATTATGAATAAAATATAATATGTGGTGACTGGTGAGTATGAAAGTGATACTTTTAGGAAATGTGAAGTTATGAAAATTTACTAGTAAAAACAGAAATAACTGTTTTATTTTATGCCTTAAATGTATGATATTAACAACAATTCATTTTTCTAAAGTAGTTACGATAGTTTCAAGTTCAACAAATATATTTATGTCTGGCTTAACAAAACATTTATCCTTATTTCAGGTACTTTGACCGTGATGTTGAATGTATCTTTAAGTTTTTCAGGAAGAGGTTTGTAGTTATTTTTGCATTGTGTGTTAGTAAACTCTAGAGTCTCTTTTGCATATTATTAATTATTAATATATTGTTGTTTTCTTGGTAACACTAAATGATATTGGGAAAATTGAAATGATTTCATTGTGCACTTGCTAAAAACTGCTGGCTTTGCACATATAAATTGTAACTAATTACATCTATTGTCACAATTCGAGATAACTTGCTAAAAAGTCCTAGATATCAAGGATGTGGTCAGAGGAATAGGACTCATGATTCCTTCATGGTGTTATTTCCTTTTAAGTTTTTCTTCCATCCTCTTCCTCTGAGGACATGTATGTACTTCATTTTGGATTTTTATTTGTGTGGGTATGATCTTTAATCTCTTCAGTCTATTATGCCTTTTTGTATAACTACTGTGCAAGTTGTAGTTGTCACTATAACCTATCCTGTTGGAGAGATATATTTGTGGATTGTGATTCCTTTCTCTAGTATTTGGAATATTACATTGAATATAGCTAGCATTAAGTCATATGAAAAGCTATATCTTGAGGTTTTTAAATCTTGTTTCATGATATATGAATAGTGATCTGTAATTTGTTAACCTGATAGAAATCCAAGAGAGAGGGAAAACGAAAATAAACTGAAGTTGCATATTGTATTTCATTGAATTGAGTGATTTCAGCAATGGGTATTTATTGTTGAGGTCCATAACTAATTCTGTTATGGCCTAACAGTGTGAAACAGAATAGAAACAGAATACAAATTCTGTTATGACCGGATACCAGCTAAGCTGGTTCACAACCCAGGTGCACATGCTTAACACAATTATAACTATCTCTAGCATAACCTGCTGATTAAATCTGCCTGATTGGGCCCCTCTTAATAGTCTTATCATAAATAAATAACTTTTCAAGCTTTGAAATTCTTTTGAAAAGGCATGCAGTTTAGAAGATGATATATTGTTGGAAAAGTGAAGGGGAGAGAAAAAAATCAAGGTCAACAGAAAAAGAAGAATAAGGGGCTGCTGTTGGGTGGGAGACTGTATTGCCCCACCATTTCCTCATTCTCCCAAGTTTAAATGGAAAAAAAATAAGAGGAACCACATTGTGCAACATTATGTTTCGTTCTACTTAATCAAATTATAAATTTTATTGGTATGTTCAGTAGTAATACTTTAATTTTTTTATTGATATTTTTCTTGATCTTTGCGTCAAATTTCTACAGTTTTAATTTTTATGCCTGTAGTTTACATAATAAGGACTTCAGTTATTTATTTTTTCCCTTCATTTTCATAAAATGGTACTATTGCATATTGGCAGTTGCACCTCTGCTTTTATTTTCTTCATGTAATGGCCTATCCTTGGTTGCTGAACTTGTTTAAATATTATGGATCTAGTATTTGGCTGCTCAATCAATTTTCTTTATGTTTAGTCCCTCTTTGTTTCAGATTCAATCTTTCTTTTCAAGAAAGCTTAGATGATATTGATAGTTCTGATGAGGGGAGAGATGAGTCTGGAAAACCCTGTTTTTCTGTTATAGAGAGGAGTGCTGGTTTTCTAGATAGGGAGCTTGCTGCCAGTGGCTTTACCAGAAAGGATGAAGAAGATATACAGAGGGTATGATGTTTTTTGACCTCTTTTTAGTTTTTACTTTCTTCTAACACTCAGCATGGGATATCCGTGGTTGGTTGCAGCATATCATTATCATACTTAGGGATCATTATTTTACTTAGGGATCATTATCTTACTTGGGGATCATTGTCATACTTAGGGATTGTTAATGTCTGTCTTTAGGTATAATAGTGCATTGATTTTCATGCTTCATCTTATATTTTAATTCTGCCTGAAAGCTCTTCAAATTATATGCAGTTCATTGAAGGTGGGGCTGAGAGTGATACAAATTCAGATAGTGAAGGGGTTGACTTAGTTGAAGACCTGAATGAAGCAGACAAGATAGATGGTGATTCTTCACATTTGTTGGAACTGGTAATATCTTCATTCACTTTTGTTGCCACGAAAGAGATACCGGTTATGGAAAAAGTTGTTACTTGTCTTATTGCAATAAAATTACTCAAGAAAGTTGTACATGACTACATGTAAAGAGAGACAACACAATGGCAAGAACAAAAGTGGGATAAAACATATAGGCCCTCCTGTTAGGGGGATTGCTTGTGAGAAACTATGATGTCTCATATTGGTTCTTAGCAATTATAAACATTAAGATGTTTCATAGTGATTAAAATTGCGGCTTGAATACTTATTAGAAGTCTTAAGGCAATTCTCTCATGAGCTAGCTTTTGGGAGTGAGTTAGGCATAGTCTATTTTAATATGGTATTAGATCCTATTTCTTAAATTTGGGTATTGAGCCTAACTCAATCCTAAAAGCTAGTTCATAGTATGAGGATTACCCTCCACCTTCCCTCCACCTTATATGAGTTATCTCTAGTCAATGTGGGACTTTTTAACACACCCCCTCATGCTTTGGAATGGAGCGTGGATGAATACGGGCGGCCCGCGGGACTTATTAACACCCCTTCACACTCAGGAATGGAACGCGGATGAATATGGGTGGCCAATAGGACTTATTAACACACCCCTTCATGCTCAAGGATGGAGTGTAGATTGGGTGGTCCGTGGGACTTATAGAACGCTTCCACACTCAGGAATGGAGCGTGGACAACATGGGTGACCCAACAATGGATCTAGGATAGGCTTTGATGCCAAATTAAATTTGGGTATTGAGTCTAACCCAATTCTAAAAGCTAGCTCATAGGATGAGGATTACCCTCCTCCTTATATACTTTTGATTAGCCATATCTCTAGTCAATGTGGGACCTTTTAACATTATCCATCTTAATGCTGGGTTTTTGGACGTTAAGTCCTACTCCTAGGCACAGGGGACTCTGTTAAGATTTACACCGACATAATATAGATTAAATACTTCTTACAAGGCTTATGATAATCATCCTCTCTTGATCTAACTTTTGGTAGTGAGTTAGACCTGATCTAATGATGCCTTCAGCCCTGGCAAAGCCCTGGAATCCAGTGCTCCATGCCCACACCAAACTATGGAAATTGATCACTCCTTTCTCAGGGAAAAGGTCATTGCTGGCAGCCTCATTGTGACTGCCATTGATCAGCTGGCTGAATCTTTCACCAAGCCCTCTCAGAACTTGCCTTTGTTGATTTTTGCAACAAGCTCAGGGTGTTTGACAAATTCAGCATTTCTCACCCATCCTGAGCTTGAGGGGGGAATATTAGAGTATATATTCTGTTAGCAGCTCATATATCAGATGATCTTGCGTAAGCTCAATATGAAGAGTGAGAGACACTTAACCATAAAACCTTAAGGCATTATGTGACTATGTGTGGTGCTTCCAATACTTATGTACTCTTTATGTCCTATTTTATTTAATGTGGGACTTTCTTATACTCCCCCCTCAAGTCCAACTAGGTTTTTAGTTAAAACTTGATTTTATTTGTCTTTTTGTGGTAGGTTTTGTTTTTGTCTTTAGGGCTTGTACTCAAGGAACCTTAGAGGCCTTTTTGTTTATTTTTAAGCTTAGGCTCCCTTACTTTTTATTACGAGTTTCAGAGGCCCCGTTCTTTTTTTTTTAATGGATCAGTGCCGTTAAGTATTTAAGCTCTGATACCATCTTAGAAACAAAAAGAAAGTAGAACTGTAGAAGAAAAGCAAGAGAATTGAACTTCATTATGTTACTTCAGTTTTGGTTAAAATGAATACAAAATGCTTACTTGTTTACAATCACTTGGAGTAAAATATTTTATAGCCTATCTAATCTTGCTGAGCAAGCCACACAGGTACAGGTCAGCACTAACAAACTTACAGCTGAAACTAACTAAATAGCAGCTTTTGGGAGCTGATATAACAACATGCTGAAGGCAAGTATTGAGCTTATGCAAGCTCAGCCGATATATGAGCTGCTAACAGAGTTTATACTCTAATAGCCCCCGTGGGTGCCGGGGCTGGAGAGCGTGGTGTGATTTTAGGATCCAATTGCAAGGTATGGGACGTGAGTCCCACATTGGAAGTATGGGATTCCGGTGTGGGGTTTATAAGGCTTTGGGCTTCCCAACCACAATAGCTGGCTTTTCTGGTATTGTTAGTCCTTATCAGATTATCAAATGAAAAATGTTCAAAGCTAAAATGATAGATACGTTTTCAAATCTTGCAACTTGTTATGTTGTGTTACTTGTGCAAGTGCCTGAGCTATTTTGTTTCTAGATTAGCATGTTTACTATGGGCATCAAGTTCAACTTAATTTCCAATTTGTCTCATTTTTATAATTTTTTTCAACGGATACTCAGACACAGTTAGCCACTTGTCAATTGTTTCTAAACTAAATTTGTTAAAAAATATTTTGTGCAATTTCCCTAAGGGTTTTTTTCTTTGGCTGATTGAATGGTTTGGCTGGTTTGAGTTCACTGGTTATAGGAACATGAGTGAATTTTATTGGTACATTATTGTTGTTTATCAACAGCCTGGTGGAAATATATAAGATTTTGCTAATATTAGGTGGCATTGAGGAAGATGAAAGTTGAGATTGATTAGGAAATTACTGAATTAGTTTCATTTTTTCTGTTAGTAAAAGGACTGGGGTTCAAATTAGCTATACATTGAACCATGACCTGGAAAACATTATAAATCAGCATTTTTATCACTTGGGTGGATAGACAACTTAGAGAAAAACCAAGACATCCAGGTCCTTCCAACTTCTATGGAGATCAAAATGGGTTCTGATTATGAAGTAGAGAATAAAGACCTTCCAGAATCAAATTTGTTGATACTATTGACTCTAATGTACAGATGAGCATATAATTTACGCTGAAGGAAGGTTAACAAACCAGTGCTGGAGAACTTAGGATGAATATCAAACTTTATGAGCATGAGGTAGTCAAGCTTGAAATTTTCATTGTTTTGAATGTGGAATTAAATATGGGATCTTCTGTGATATGCCAAGGCCCTGACCGGGATTTTGTGAGTTTCCGGTTTTCAAAAGCAAATTTGAACATAAAAAATGGTTTGAAAGCTACATTTCAAAATCATAAAAAATGGTTTTTAGGTTTTAGTTTCATGTTTTGAAATTATCCTTTTTAGTTTTCAAAAAATTGAACCTGAAACTGTAAAACCACCCCAAACTAGCCCTAAGTGAATTGTGAGATGTAAATATCCAATATGCCATAGTTTATGTAAAAGTTGTTTAGTCCATAGTTTTTTCAGCTGATTTCATTAGTTGTGCAATTTTGCTTTCTGCAATGTTGGTGCTAAATGAATTGTGATGTGTAAATATCCCAAAGTTAATGTGAAAGTTTTTAGTCCAGTTTTTTCAGCTGATTTCATTAGTTGTGCAATTTTGTTTTCTGCAATTTTGATTGAAGGGTTGTTATATTCTACTCTTACAAAATCAATCCATGTTTTAACTAGGATGAGGGACATGGAAGTCAAGGAAAAGAGGAGAGCTCTGAAGAGTGTGAAAACAGTGGATCTGGAAAGGAAGATGCAAGTGACAAGGTAATAAAAGTTGTATTCTTTTTATTGTGTGGTTATATTAATGTTTGTGCTGCTTCCTTTTTCCTTTGCTTAATATTGAATTCAGAGAATTTGATGTCTTGAGCCCATGATGAATTTTTTGGGAGATAGCAAATGACTGACATGTTAACTGGGAATGTTATGCATAAGCCGTTGTAGTGCATCTCTTCTCTAATCTTGATGTGATTTATGATATATTCCAAATCTAGTTTTTTCTCAATCTTAGACTATCCTTGGATTGCTTTTTTTGTGGTATGTGATAAAACTGATGTGAAGGGGCACCTTGCATGGTTCCTTGGTTCAGCTCAGAAGGGTATTGTAGCTCATTATCAATTTAGTTTTTGTTTTATATTTTTGTCAAAATCTAAATAGCACTGAATGAGCTTTATCTTATTCTAGTGTATATATAGCTTAGTATTTGTCCTTTGCATGAAAACCATAACGGTGGTAACTTCGATTTACAGAAGGAAAGTGACATGGAAAATGAAGCTGAATTTGTTAAGAGTTTGAGTAAGCAGAGACGGCGTGCCATAGCAGTAGCTCATAGGGGACGGAAGACTCTTGCATCCAGGAATTCTTACAAAGACAAGGGTGGTAGGTCATCGCATAATTCTAAAATCCAGAAACAGTTGAGCAGCTGGTGAGAAACTGGAGACAATATTCATGTGATTGACCCCATAAACTCTGAAAAAGGACTTCGTATAGTTTCAACAGTGCCATGCACCACATGTAAAGTTTGGAGATAGGAATTGTTGCTCCACTTCCTGTTCCTGTAGAGGATAAATTATATTCTTTTTTGCATGTTATCTTTATTTTGATTGAAAATTTTGTCTATTGGAAAATTTTGGGTCGTTATGCATATTCTTTGGTTGGATGAAAGCAGGCTATCAATTATTTCTATTTGTCATGTTGTCTAGTAGTCAGATAGATAGCGCAGGGTTTACCATTCTAGTTAAACATGAAAGTGACTTAAAAGTAATGAAATAATTGTATAGTTTTACAAGAGGGTAATTCATTATATAGTTGAGATATAAAAGATACGACTCCTAAAGATAAACTAGGGATTAGAGATAAGATTACAACAAATAAGAAAATTAATCTCTTGAAGATTTAAGATAAAAGAGAAATTATCTATAATTTATAATGTCATTATTTTAACACTATCCATAATTTATGATATCATTATTTCAATACTAACCCTTAACCCATGGAAGGATTTTGTGAAAATATCAACAAGTTAATAATTAAAGAAAACTGATGAAGTCTTAATAACACCAAGAAGAATTTTCTCTCGAATAAAATGATAATTCACTTCAATGTGCTTGGTTCTTTGATGAAAAATAGGATTGGAGGCTAGATACAATATAGAATGATTGTTCGCGCGACTGGACCCTGCCAGGTTTTGAAGTTGACCAAAACCTGGCGGGGGACAACAAGCAAGCGAAACGAAGAGAAACGAAGTTACACTGAGAGGAGCTTGCGAGTACTAATCTTCTAGAACCAACTAGACAAAATTGTAACTCGTGAATTAACTGCTTTATATAAAAGTTCACTTGTAGTATGAGTCATAGATTGATGCTTAGCCTCTGTACTTGAGGTGCTAACAACATTTTGCTTTTTTACTTTTCCAAGAAACAAGATTTCCTCTTAGAAAAACACAATAGCTTGTGGTGGAACGTCTATCATTTACATTGTAACATCCCTAATATTTAGGGTAGACCTTTGAGGCCTTGGATCTATGAGGTTAGGTTGTGCTATGTGTTTTTGTGAGAAATTTGGACTTTGGTCAATTTTGTACTCTAAAATTGTGTGTGTGGCAAAGATGAACAGAGACTCCCAAGAGTTAGGATAATCCTATAGAGAAGTTATTTAGGCTAGAATAATATGATAGTAACAAGAATGCCACTAGGGAGAGGAGTTTTGATAGAAATACGAATTGAATGCCTGACCTCTCCCAATTTGAGCCGATACTTTGTGCCTTGAGCCTAGAACTAAGTCTTCGGGACCCTGAACAATTTTTAGACTTAAATACTTGTATGAAACCAAATATATTTTATTAAATTTGTTAATCAATGTATTATTTAGACTTGTTTTTGTTTTCTGACATTTGTTGTCAGAAACGCCTTAAACCTCAATATTTGTACCCTCGGTGCCCCTTTCTCAGACAAATTGAACCAGAAACCTTCTAATCCTTTCCAAAGAGACCCACGGCAACCATGAGTAAGATTATTATTATCATTTTATACAACCTTCCATTTAATTTTGGATGCAATGTGGTTAGTCTTGCATTATTCGAGTATACATTGCGTTGTTTCAACGACGTCACGTTAAATTTCCCCCACTATCACTCACCTCACCCGGTCACTCTCTACCACCGTGCCACCTAATCCCGACTCACTCTCTTCAGCCTCAATGTCGTGCCACCTAACCACACCCATCATTTCACATTTCTCCTAAGACACGTAAACTACACACTTTAATTTCCTCTTATATCTCTCTTTTCTTTTCTCCCATCACTGAGCCACCGTATACCACTTTGCCTCCTCCATTTTCTTCCACCAAACCGTGTCTTCCCTTCTATTTTTTATTTCAGTTTTCACGTCCTCTCTTCTCCAAAGCCACCATGCATGTAAACTTTAATCCCTATATTTGGTAAGCAGTTATAAACCCAATAGGTTTTCGATTATGAGAATTTTGTAGGTGACAATCAAGGAAAAGGTCATTCGATTATGAGAATTTTGACTTACACTACTAGGGATGCCTCACCTTTCTAATTTTATGAAAATGCTTTTCAAATGCATGTTATCAAGGTTTTAATTTAATTCTAAGGTCATACTGATACTTGATTAAAACCTTACATATGTGCTAAGACCTTTTTGGACTTTGATGCTTTATTCCTTTGACTTATTGGTCTTGCTTTTTTGTTAATCTATTTTTCTTTAAATCTTGGCCTTTATGATTGATGGCTTTTAGAGTTTGCATGCCTTTTGTCATTATCAAAACCTTATGTCTTCATGGTGGTCTCAAATGAACCGTTTCAACAAATTAAACACTTCTCTTGAAGAGCCCTAACTCTAATTCGGACCCTATCAACCTCGTTTCTTGGAAAAATTATCCAATTAAATTGGAATCCCTGAGTCCGACTTGAATATCTTTAGTGTTTTAAGCCTAGCTTTATCATATGATATCGCAATCAAGCGATTCTCATAATGGTTTCTTTGTTATGAAAAACCTAACAATCTCTATTTTTAGCCTCAAACTTCGATTAGCAACCTATCATTCCCAATTTGAGAAACCAAGAATTTGTACTTTGAAAACCCGTTATTTGATCCTGTTAAATCACACTAGTTAACGAGAAAAATCATAAATTTTTCATATGAGCTCAGAATCAGTTCGTACAAATTTTCTTATTTTCATATCAAAACCCTCTACAATTCTCATGAAGAACTATAATCATTCAATTCATATTGGTTTCCCTCCACGCATGGGGTACTCCCTTCTCATAAATTCCCACAGGATTTTTTCTTGGTGATCGCAACCACACATATTCATTTTCAATGGTTTCGCAGGGCCTATCATTTCATCTGCCAAGTGATCACAACCACCGGCTCAATTTCACATAAACCTGCAGGTTCTTTTCATTTCTAAGTACAAAGTGATCGCAACCACTTTTCAATATCATCATACTAGTCCTGTAAGACTTCTCTTTATGATCGCAACCACATTCGAATGATATGCTATGCATGCTATGTATGCGATAATGCTCATGCAAGCTTTAACCTCACAAGGAATATTTCACCCTCTCAATTAGGGGTATAATTCACACTCTAGATCATAGTTAGTGACACACAATCACACACACACACACACACACACACACACACACACACACACACATATATATATATATATATATATATTATCCTCTAAGGCATACCATCCATAAACTCATGAACTTCTCTAGCCAAGGATCTCATATAATTGTTCATCCACACATGGAAGCAATATCATGTCATCACACATTCTACAATTTGTAACCTCATCAAGGTATCATTCTACAATCAATCATTACCAGAGCCATGCTCAATTTCATATCACACACATATGATACTACATCCATTCAAGGAAGAACATGCAAATATGCATCAATACATACATTATCATCACACAAGGCATCATACATTTAGAAAATACACTTACCTCGTACCTTAAGAGAAGTATTCTCCCAGATTTAATGATCTCGCTTCACAAGTGTTATCAAATCCTACATCAATTAATTGTAGGACCACATCAATCATCCACTTAAGCATTATTCTCAATTCTTATAATACAAATACATGGATATACACATGTGACTCTCATCATATAATAATTGTATATGAACTTCATTCTTTTACTTCATTAGGCTTCGAGAATTCCTTCCCTTAAATCAAGACTTATTATGATTAAAAAGGGTCACAACACAAGTTACCTATACATATCACTTCTACACCCAACTCCTCAAGTGGGTTTTTCTTATTAATAGTTCCCAACCACCATCATAAATCATCATCTATGGCAATCTCTCATTATTAATGATATTCTCACCATCATTTAATGCCTTTCCCATCCACATTACACATTTCCCCCAAAATCATAGGTTAGGGTTTTATTAAAACCCCAATAAACATCATAAATGCATATGGTTCATCATCTTCCATCCTATATTTTCATGTACCCCCTTCAAGGCCCATAAAACTCACATTCACATCACCCCACCTTAGGGCTTTCATATTTTAAAGCTTCTCCCAACAACCCATATACAACTAATACTCTCCCAAGCCTTAATAACCCATAACCTAGGGTTCAAACACTATTAAAATGATGGAGAGCTTACCTTAGCCAAGAAACGAAAATGGGAGCCAAGGGAGAGAAAAAAGATGATGAAAATGGAAGAAGAATAGGAAGAGCTTCAAGCTTCCATGGTTTCCTCCATGCCCAATGAAGAAAATAAAGATTGAAGGGAGAAGATGGGTTCACCAATTGTTTAGGTTTTTGGGAGAGGAAGAAGAAGAAATGAAGAAGAGGAGAATGAGAGAAGTGTTTGCCAAAAGGGGTAGAAACCAACGTGAAAAGAGAGTGAAGAGTGGGAGTTTTCATTTTGTTTTTAACCTCCTTCGTTAAATTTTACCGTTTTATAATAAACAGGATCCCTATTCAGGCTCACTACCTTATCTGAAAATTATTCTGAATACATATTTGGATCCCCAGTAATATTCTCTACAGCCCTAACCAATGGCATCTTAATCAGAGATACTTGGTCTGACACCCATATTTTAACTGGGTATAAATTTTAGCTCATGAAGCTTAGTAATTTATGAAAAATCATATTAAACTTAAATTAATTTATTTCAATATTTTTCGGGCATTAATCTTTCCATATATAAATAATTGTCATTTATTTCCCTTATTGGATATTTATATAAAAATTGGGGTGTTACATGACCAATACCTCATGTACCCTTCACTTTGATCGTTTATATGCTTCGGGATATCTGATTGTAGCATGGTCAGTCCCTAGTGATCTGTTTCAATGTTTTAGAAACTTTTCCTAAAGGAACCGAATCCTAATTTGGGCCCTATCGACTTCGTTTCTCAAGAAAACGATTGATTCAATCAAAACCCCCAAAGTTGACCTAAACACCTTCAATGTTTAGAGCCTAACTTTCTCATACGACATTGGAATCGAGTGATTCTAGTCTTGGTTTCTTTGTTATAAAGAATTCTACAACCTCTATTTCTATCCTCGAACTCCGATTCATACTCTGTCATCCCCAATTCGAGGAACACAATAATTGTACTCTGAAACCCTACTAATTAATTCTTTTAATCTTCACATACTTCACTCAGAAAATCATAACCCTCTCATACAATATCTGGTTCGTGTGATTCTGGTCCCATAATTTTTGTAACAAAATTATCTACGACTTTGATGCAGATCTCGAAGGCTGGATCTTCCCCAATTGGTACAATTTTAGCAATCTTTCCAGACTTGATTCCAACTTGCAATAGCAAGGTGCAGTTTCACAAAAAGATGTATATCTCTCTCATACGATACTGGAATCACTTTGTTCTTTTTTCTATAGTTTTGTATCGAAAAGCCCTACAACTTTCATGAAAGGATCAAAATCTAATTCCTAAATCCCTAGTCTCCATAAATTTATCTTTTCAGCCTTAAATAATTTGGGAGCTCTGGGAACACTTTACCTTGGTTTGGGCATAACTTGGGATACCATTACTGGATTTTCACATACGATATATCAAATCAAAGAGGAAATAAAGATCTACAATCTTTATGTTAGGAGTTTTTTCAAGTTCTTATCCTATAAATTATTGCAAATTTGTTAAAAATAGGTTCCAGAAAGGTAACTAGTTGTTCATCGAGTACTCCATTTCCTATACCCTAAATTACATTTTCGGTTGCCATTTTCTGGCACCGCCACATTGTGACACCTGCCCCACACACACATCTCCACCTTATTCCACCATCCTTCCTCACGTGGCCCACCCATAACCATTCCTTTCTAATTAAATTCATTAACTACCCCTTTGTGTATTCATTTTCCCATTCACGACAAATGTACTTCACCTCTTTTCTTCTTAAAAATCTCCAAATCCAATAGCCATCATCTCCTCTACGCCCCCACACATATCACATATCTTCTATTTTCAACCCCTTGCTTACCATCAAAACCATATCATGCACCACCACAACTCCTAGATTTCAATTTCACCATTTATTTCAAGCAGTCTACCCTTTTTCTCTTAAGGACCAGCGGCTGCCCCCTCACTTTACAGCCACCCAAACAAGCCTCAACGCCACAGTATAACCACCCCTACACGCTTCCACAATCTCCAGAAGTCGCCAGCCCCCGTTCTTTGATTCATGGCCACCATCTTTCGATCGGTAAGCGATCAACAAGCTTTCCTCAGTTCGATTTCAATTTCTTCTTTCATATTATTTTTCTCTTCCAATTTTAGTGTTCCATGGCTGTTCCTTGTTAGGTCGTGACCCCCATCCATTCTCTCCTTGCATGTTATGTTTCTTAAGCCTCGGGAGCGATCGGGAGCCATCAGAACAAGTTAATTGGCAATCAGTGAATTTTCAAAGCTCGATCCCTTTTCCTCTTTTAGAAACCGTGAGCTAGGATGAGGTAAGGGGAGTCTCTCTTTGTTTGATTTGATTTCTGGCTGCTTGATATTATTCTTGTGGTTTTCAGGGATAACCACTTAGAGTTTCGTTGCAATTCGACGATCCGATTTTAAGTTACGCCATTTTTAATTGTTGTCATTGATTTTACAATTATTTTTAAGTGTATGTATTTTTACCATTTATCGTGAAGCGCGCATCAAAAATCATATACCTGTTTAATTGTTACCGGAGTTCGGGACCCCGTTGTAAAGATTCGACAGTTACCAAAATTTATTACGGGCTTGGTAGTATTTTTAAAATTTAGTATGTAATTAATTACTAATTTTATTTGTATGTTTGTAATTTTTTTGGTAAGCCCCACTAATTGGAGTAATTTATCTGATCCATGTTTCTGGAGCGCCCTCGAAGAAATCACACGTTTCGGGAAATTTCGTTATTTTGCACCTGATTGTATTTTATTTTATTTTTAATATTATGACGCCAATGATTTAAAGAAATTATTATATGAGTTTTATGATTTTAAATAAATTTAAATAAAGAAAATGAATAATAAGGACTAAAACAAAAAAATAATAAACACTAGTGATGACATAGGACTCAAAGAATTAAGAATACATGGATTTATAGTATTTTATAATCAAATGTATGATTCCGATATTTTTATGTTATAAAATAAATTCCGAGTATAGTTATAGGTGGTAATGAATTAAACAAGAGTTAAAATTTAATAAGAAATAACAATGACTTTTAGAAACCAAAAAGATTTATATATGAATATAAGTTTAAATAAATCAATAAACTTAGGCATAACTAATGGGTAAGTTAACTTGAAGCCATTAATAAGGATAGTAGTTATAGTTAGAAGTAATAATAACCCTCTTCTTCCGTTTCCACCGTGAAACCACCTTTTATCTTCACCATTTTCCTTCCTTTACCCTTCTCTCCACCTAAAAACGTCTTTACCACCTAAAAACCACCTTCCTCCACCATGGACAACCACCATGTCATCTCCCTCTTCCTCCGTTCGATTCTTTGCATGTCACCATAATTGGGCTCTGATCGTCATGTAGATTCCAACGACGCGGCCGGATGATTGATCAGGGTTAGGAATTGAAAGTTGAATTGTTGCTATTTTGCTTTGTACCAAAAGAACGACACCTCAGGTAAAAGGGAATATACTCAGGTATGCTAGGGTGAACTGCGTGTTCAGACCGGTTAAGGTTCCTTTTGGGTCCTTACCCTTCCAAGGGCAGGTTCGGGAAAAAATTATTGAACTACGTGATGGTACAGAGTTAGACTTAGAAGGACGGTTGAATAAGTCTTTAACTCTTTCAAAAATATTTTGCGAACAGACTGCTCAAGAGAAAAACTGATTTTACGAACTAGAGATAAGGAAGGAGAGAAATGCACAACAGAAATTTATCCTGGTTCACTTCTAACACAGGAGCTAGTCTAGTCCCTTCAGCCCGAAGGATTTTCACTATTGTAAAACACCTTTACAATCTGCACCAACACAGTGCACCAAGTATTCTTGACTCCAGCCACTTCTGGCTTAGTAGGGGGTCCAGACTCTGGTTGATCTGAGTCTAATTTGGAGTTGTTTTCAGAAGATGTCTTCTCATCCTTAGGGGGCAATTCTGGTTAAGCTTGCTGAGGGGCTTCAAAAGAAGTGAGAATTATAGAAAATGTTGGAGCTTTAGTGGCTAAGCTGCCACACATCTTCAAGTCCCTTGAGCTTTGCACATCAACACCATGTTGCTCAAAGATTTTACTTAAATTTCCTGGAAAAGGAATTTTCTTCTGCTTTCTGATAATGGTGGTGATCATATAGCACATAATTACACTGGGAGACTGGCACAGGTCTTCTTCATCATGAGGACCATAGAGAACTTATCCAACTTTGTTACCATGTCTCTTATGTAACATCCCAGATTTTTAAGGAAAATAAATTTATTGGATGATGAGAATTGATTGTTTATGGTCAAATAATTATGGGAGATGTTGTTAGACATTAGAGGTGAATTATCAGTAAATTAAGATTTACCGGGACCGGATGAATTAACTGGTGATG
This sequence comes from Clitoria ternatea, assembly GCA_037962975.1. NCBI lineage: Eukaryota > Viridiplantae > Streptophyta > Magnoliopsida > Fabales > Fabaceae > Clitoria > Clitoria ternatea. Next base: position 179,535,698 of record CM075671.1, read on the forward strand.
TGGGACCCACTTGATTTAATTAGATGTTTGATGGGTCTAGAATGTTTGGAAAATTATTGTGGTTAAGATGGTATATTTAAAATGATTTTTGGTGTCAAGGAAATAATTAATTGGACTCGACGTATGATATGAAATGGGGAAAATACGAGTTAAATGGAATTAAAAGAAAATATAAATCCTCATCTTCTCCTTTCCACTTAACCGTAGCATTTTTCCTCTCTCTTTTGGCCTTTTATCCATTGGACAATGAGGGAATATTAACCATTGGTAAAAGTAACTTGATGCACCTTTTTGCCCATTGGGTAATACCCAATTTACACTAAAATTTCCTCTATCTTTCCTCTTATCACTGTGGGGTGCTTTTTCTCTCCATTCACTCTTCATTTTCGTCTTCCTTGTCTCCTCTTCATCCTAAAAACCATCCCGCACTCTTTCTTCTTCTACCTCTTACTAAAATCAAGAGCTAAGCTTGGATTTGTGAGGCTAGAATGGCGTTTATGGAGCTTGGGAGCTTGTGGGATCATCTTTTTCCTTTTCCTCACTTCATTTTCGTTTTTGATGGAGCTTGAGCTTGAGGTAAAGATTTCTTACCTCCACCTTGTTTTATTTATGGTTTTGAGTTGTTGAGTTGAAAATGGTAATGTTAGAAACCTTGCATGTGGGTGGAAATGGAAATCCTAGGCTTGAATGTTTGGAAAGGGAACCCTAAGTATTAATAATTTGGGGATCTTGACTCACTTGATGATTTTGATGATTATGGATGTCTATGAATAGAGTATATGTGAGGAATGGATCTTTAGAATCATTAAGATTGATTAATAAGGTTGATGATATTTGCATGTGAGTAGATTTGATGACTTGAGGAATAAATCTTGAGAATAGGAAAATGATAGGCAATGTTGAGTGATGTTATTGGTGATAACAATAATGATGGATGACCATTGATAATGGATACTTGACTTGATGAAGTCTTAGGCCATGATAAATGCCATAAGGGTTTATTGATTAGTGATGGCTTAAGAGAATCCATGGTGACTTAAGTTGAAATTGGATGCCTTGTGATGGCTTATTAATTTCATGTACATATATGTGTTATTGATAGGATTGTATTCCGGATGATGATGCATAATAATCAAAGCAATCGGAGCGTTGGAATTGCGGTTCTTCCCTCGAGGTAGGAGAGGAGTTTGCATTTCAAATTGCATGAGTGAATTAATTGTTAATTATGTCGATGTGGAACTCATGCAATGCCTTGCCATGAATGTGTTATATGTTTAATTTGATGAAGTGATGAATGATGGCTTGGCTGTATTGATTGTTATAAAAATGTATGTATATATGTATGATGTTGATGATAAGTGTTTGGTGGTCCCTTGGTTGGGCATGAACTAAATGATGGTAAAAATTTATGAATGAATGAGTTAAATAAAGTGCAGAGGACTGTTTTGAGATGAGTAATGTGGTAATGAGAGGTGTTTTAAAGCCTTCATTTTTATAGTTGATGAATCAGAATTTAAAAGAGTGATTGATGAGTGGAGATGAAGATTTTTCGAGTATGAATGGTTACAGTGAGTTATATATGCCTCATGTGATGTGTATGATGTATTGAAGGTGATTATGTTGGCTTAGAATGAGATTCCGAGTGTTAGGATCTTCATTACTGCACATGTGTTGATAATCTCGCCCAAGCGAGATGGGATCTCGCCCAAGCAAGAGTCCCCTGCTTCAGTGAATTAGCTTCTGGAGTGAATTCGCCCAGGCGAATGGAGCTTCGCCCGAGCGAGGGCGAAGGAATTAGCTACTGGTCCAATTTCGCTCAGCCGAATGACCAGTTCGCTCAAGTGAGAATGCTAGGAGGATCAGGGATTTAGTTACTGGATGAAATCCGCCCGAGCGAAGGGTCTGGGGAATGGCATTCGCCCAGGTGAGACCATTAGATGGTGAGTGGGTGAGTTCCTGAATGGATCCTGCCCAAGTGGGAGTTTGAAAATAAAACTAAGAGGTGGTAAAACTTCTGAGTGAATTCCGAGTGACCCAAGTCTGAGTCACAACCTTCCGAGTGAGGAAGTGGGCTACTTCTGAGGGAAGACTAGTCCATGAGTTGCCGAGTGAAAAGCATGAATAAAACCCCAAGTGGGGAAGGGTTTGGGTATTTCCGAGTGGAAATCCCGAGTGAACCTCTCCCGAAGGAAGAGTGATTATGATGGTTCTGATTGGGGTGTCTTAGGAAGTCTTTTTCCCAGCGATCGAGGCTACGTAAATATTCCGAGTGGCTAAATATTAGCTAAATCCGAGTAAACCACCTCAGAGGTAAGGAATGTTGTAATGGTTGAGATTGGGATATATTCTAAGTGTATGAGATATACATAATCCGAGTGAATGAGGTTCTATATCCCGAGTGGTTAAGATTTAAATAAATCCGAGTGAAACAACTTAGTGAACTCCTCCGGGTGATGAGAAGTCAGAGTTATTCCGAGTGAGGAAAGTTTATGGATTTCGAGTGGAATAGCCATCATACCCGAGTGAATGGAACCCCTGATTCCGAGTGAAGGAATACCGAGTGGAACCCTGTGTGAGTGAAGACTCGGATTTAGAATGAATTTACCGAGTGGAAGTCTGGGTGAGTGATGGTCGGTCTTCAATTAATTTGCCGAGTGAAAGACTACAAGGGAGAAGAGCGGGTTTTGAAATAATTCACCGAGTGAGGACCGATCAGGAGTTGAGTCGGTGATGTGATGAATTGCCGAGTGGGGACCGATCAGGTGATGAGTCGGTTTTGGAGTAATTAGCCGAGTGGTAGACTATGTGAGTGTGAGTCGGCCCTGGAATGTTTTGGTTGAGTGAATGATAGGTCGGTCAGGATTAATTTGTTGAGTGGAAAACCTGAGTGCCTTAAGCCGGTTCCAAGGAGATCCTGCCGAGTGAAAACCTGAATGTTGGGAGTCGGTTTTGAATTAATTTACTGAGTGAAAACCGAGTGTGGAAATGATTACTGGTGTAATTTCGCTTGAGCGAGTGACCAAGTCTGAAGGTGCTTCGCTCGAGCGAGTGAGCGTGAACACGCTACTGGAAGTTGTTCGCTTACGCGAAAGGGGGTCGCCCAAGCGAACCCGATTTGTCTCGCTCAAGCGGATGTGTATCTCGCTTGAGCGAGTTTCCACCAGTATGGTTTTTCTCGATATTAGTGGTGGCAGGCTTATTTTTAAACCCTCTTTCTTGGCATTGTGTGGTATACCTGAGACGAATATGAGGGTATATGAGAGATAATGTGATGATAGTAAACATGGTGGGGGTTAAGATTGATTGGCACATGGGAATTAATTAATTAACTATGTATTTACCACCTGTATTAAAATAATGAGGTATAATATATTTGCCACCTGAAATTAAATGATGAGAGGATGATAAAGAGATTATGATGGCAGGACTGTGAGATAAATCCTAGAGCAAAGTTGAAATTAAAGGAAGGATAATTAAATGACATTAAACAACGATTGATGATGATGTTGAACATTCTCTTGCACAAAGAGGTGTATATTTATAATGATGAATTGTTGTGTGCCATTGTGTGCGATACAAGCATGGTCTTGTATGTGTGGTATGAAATATGAAATTGAAAATGTTGTGAATGCCACACGATTATATATACATATGAGTATACTTGAGCAATGGTAATGAATAATGAGCTGAAAATCCACTAAATGAAAGTGTGATAATATTGATGAATATTATGTAATATTGAAATGCCATTGTGATTGATTGCAAGTGTTGACTTGCGTATATGATGTGAAATATATGTGAAATATGTTGAGATGGAAATGCCACATTAAAACTTGAAAATAATAATTATGAAACAAACAATGTTGAAATCCACCAAGGTGTGTGGTGGTGTTGGTGATTATGATGATGATGATGATGATGTTTGATGAGTGGCATTTAGGATGCACAGAGTAAGCTTGCATTTGATTTGCATTGCATTGCATCTATGGCATATCATAGCTGCCGGTGTTGGAATAGTAGGGGATTCCCCCGGTTGGCCCAGTGGGAGGGCGGCTCAGTGCACGAGTAATTTGTTGTATCCCCTGTGACTCGGTGTGAGTCATGAAGCCGCCCATGTATTGCTACGGGGAGCTACATGTGGCCGACCCTTGTGGGGGGTGGCTCTTGATGAGCAGGTGACCCCGGTGGTCCTTGGGATCACAGCTGCCATGATTTGATATCTGGCCGGCCCGTAACACCAGATGTTGAATATGTTGTATACCACGGTCATGGTGAAAATGACCAGGTGTTGCATGATGGGCGATGCGGTTTGGTACCAGTAAAAATATGGTGAATATGCATGCATTATGATATATGTGTACACATTTTAGCCATAAGAGCATCTGCATATAGCATGGAGATATGCCAGAATATGATGATGATTGATGATGATTGAGATGATGGTATTGATGTTGATGAGATGAGAAGTTAATATAATGAAAGACCACATAAAAGTAATAAATGATATGAATATATGAAATAATGATGAATATGACGATATGTATGATATGGCCCAATGTTGAAGGGCGTATTTGTTTATGATTGGAAATGATGATGTTAGCCCATGGTGGTTTGATAAAAGACCAGAATGGTCTATGTTGATGATGTTGGCCCATTGTGGCGATGTGATAGATATGTATTGGCCCATTGTGGCGGTGTGATGAATGTGTATATGCTTGCTTTGCTATGATTGACGTATAAGTATATATATATGAGTTAATGATATATGATGATTATTGATGTGTTTAGCAAAGCATACAGGATGTTGATATGCATATGAACATAATTTTAATTGTGTTCATATCGTCATTTGAAATGTATAACTCACTCTCCCATGTGGTCTACTTTTTAGTATTGGTGCAGGAAAACCATGTGAAGAGGACGTTTAGGAAATAAAGCTTTTGGGAAGGTAAATAGTTGTAGAGGAATGCCTTGGCCGGCAGCCTTGTAATTTAACGAGTTATGTATATGATGAATAGCATGATGTTGTAATTATTGACATTGATGGACGAATTGTGAATATAATTATACATTCGGATGATGTACTAATAGTGGAGATATATGGATTGAGAGTGGATTGATTATGGTCTATTATGAATATGAACCTTGATGATGTATAATGCATGACCATATAGATATGTATATACTTATATCGTAGGCATTGCATGCTTGCTGAGCCTTTTCTCATATCTTCATATATGGGACTAGGCGTGTGCCCGGTATACATATTTTTCTTCCGCTGTAAACCTTGTTATTTTTGTATACCGAATGGGCAGACTATCTATCGATCCAGTTATAGGTTACTTAATCTCACTCTTTGGTTTTTTGTGATTTGGGTCTTGATGTGATCATGGTGATGTCTTGGAAATGTTTATTTTTAAACGCGAAAAATTTATTCGTAATTTAATTAATTATGACGATTACATCGGGATTCGAGTACTGAAAATCAGGGGTGTTATATCTTACACTGTCTTGGAGAGAATATTTGTCTCATAAGTGCATGCAGGAACTTTGGCTTGGGAAGCAAGTCTTTTACCAGAAGAGTTGGAGGGGTTTCCAAGTCATAGAGACAAACATTTTCTCCAGCTTCTGAAATTGTGCTTCTAATGTAATCATCAAAAAAAGCAAGTCCATCATTTAGACAACTACAAGCATTTTCAATTCCATCAAGAGTGATCTCAATCCTTCTATTACGAAGATACCCAGAAATCGTTGAGTCTTCCTTGTTGATCAAGACCGAAGCCCAGAACTCCAATATTAGTGAAGGTGAATAGGTATAAATGGTTGAACAGAATGGAAGCCAACCGGTGCTCTTTAGTTCCGCCACGACATCTCTACTTTCATTTTTATATCGAATGGGAGAAAAGTAGACGAATTCAACAATGTGGTTTTCATTGAAGATGATTCCTTCCATTGATGAAACAGGGTTTTCGAAGATGATGGGTTTAAAAAAAAGGTTTTATGGGAAAACGAGGAAAGGGTTTCGAAAGAGAGAGAGAGAGGTTTTGCAGAGAAAGGGTAAGTTATAGAGGTTTTGGAAAAGGTGAAAAGATAAGTAAGTGTAAACTGTATTTATAGGCAACGTGGCATAATGAAGGGAAAAATAGTTTTCAGAAAATGGTTGCACTTTGAGCAATAAAAACTTGCCATGTGTTTTTAAAGAATTTAAGTAACTATTTAAAAGAATGCAAAGAAGTGCAGGCTGCGTCTCTCAGATTTTCAAATAATATAGAGAAAATAATTCTAGGTTATAGAGTATGCAGACAGTAGTTGTACAAACATCTTAATTATTCAATGTTATGCATGTTCAGATTGTATTTGATAAATGCAAACTTTGTTTCGGCTAGGGGCTTTGTGAGAATATCTACCCATTGATGGTCTATATCTACATATTGTAGATGCAAAATGCCTTTCTGAACGTAGTCCCTTATGAAGTGATACTTCACTTCAATATGCTTTGCCTTTGAATGTTGGATTGGATTCTTTGACAGATTGATTGCACTTGTGTTGTTATAAAACACTGAAATTTCTTCTTCCTTGATTGAGTAGTCCTCCAACTGGTATTTCATTCATAGAAGTTAAGAACAACAACTAGCTACAGATAGATATTCTACTTTAGCCGTCGAGAAGGCTATAGAATTCTTTTTCTTGCTACTCTAGGAAATTAAGCTTGTTCAGAGAAAATGATATCCACCACTAGTGCTTTTTCCATCTATTCTATCTCTTGCAAAGTCTGCATCACAGAAACCATGAAGAGAGAAAGAGTCTATTCTCTTATAGAACAACTCGAGGTTAGTGGTACCTACAAGATACCTTAGAATCCTCATCACTGCAGATAGGTGTGAATCCTTGGGGTCTGCTTGGTATCTTACACACACACAACATTATATCTGGTCTGCTGGATTTTAAATAACCTAGTGATCTAATCATTCCTCTGTAAAGAGTCTGATCAACCGATGTACCAGATTCATCTTTATTTATAGCACAATTTGGATGCATTGGAGTCCTCATGGGTTTGGCATTAATCATTTTGAATTTTATGAGTAACTCTTTTGTGTACTTTTGTTGATGAATAAAGATTCCATCAGCAGTCTGTTTAATTTGCAGACCAAGAAAGAATTTGAGTTCACCCATCATGCTTATCTTAAATTTAACCTGCATAGTTTTTGCAAAATCTTTACATAAACTTTCTTTCGTAGCACCAAAGACAATGTCATCAACATAAATTTGTACTATAATAAAATATTTATCTGAGCCTTTTCTAAATAGAGTTGTATCAACCTTTCCTCTAGTAAAGCCTTTTGATTTTAGAAAAGAATTGAGTCGATCATACCAAGCTCTTGGTGCTTGTTTTAGACCGTACAGTGCGTTACTCAATTTAAAGACATGATTTTCTAAAGATTTGTCTTCAAACCCAGGAGGTTGTTTTACAAAAACTTCTTCGATAAAGCCATTCAGAAAAGCACTTTTAACATCCATTTGATATGATTTGATGCCTTTAAAAGTAGCAAAGGCAAGTAAGATCCTTATAGCTTCGAGATGAGCTATAGGAGCAAAAGTTTTAGTGATGTTTACACCTTCTTGTTGATTGTACCCTTGTGCTACAAGCCTTGCTTTGTTTCTTACAACTTTTCCATCTTCATCCAATTTGTTTCTGAACACCCACCTAGTTCCAATGATGCTCTTGTTCTTTGGTTTTGGAACTAGGGTCCAAACTTTATTTCTTTCAAATTGGTTTAGTTCTTCTCTTATGGCAATGATCCAGTTTGGAGCCTCCAAAGCTTCATTAATGCTTTTAGGTTTAAAGTCTGAAACCAATGCCATTGATGGTTGATTCTGAAACTTTGATCTAGTGTGCACTCCTTCAGTTTGATCTCCAATGATGAGGTATGAAGGGTGATAGGCTTTGAATTTCCAATCTCTTGGTTTTTCTGGTTTAGGTGCTATTTGTTGTTCTGATTCTGGTGGTTGTGGCGTAGTAGAGTCTGAGGGCATAGGTTGTTCTTTAGTTTGCATGATACTTGTATCATCACTATCTAGATTTGCCAATTTCTTGTCAGTCTTTGTCATATCATCAAATCTCACATGCATTGATTCCTCAATGGTATGAGTTCTTGTATTAAAGACTCTGTAAGATTTTGATGTATTTGAATAGCCCATGAAGATACCTTTATCACACTTAGAGTCAAACTTTCCAAGTTGATCATGTGTGTTTAGGATATAACATGTGCATCCAAATGGGTAAAAATATGAAATATTAGGTTTTTTCCCTTCCATAATTCATAGGGAGTCTGATTCAGTATTGGTCTGATAAAGACTCTGTTCTGAATATAATAAGAAGTGCTTACAACTTGAACCCAAAAGTATTTTTGCAAATCATTTTCACAAAGCATGGTTCTAGCCATCTCCAACAAGCTTCTATTTTTCCTTTCCACAACACTATTCTGTTGAGGTGTTCTTGGAGAAGAAAATGTGTGAGAGATGCCAGTTTTATTACAAAATTTTTCAAAAATTTCATTTTCAAATTCCCTTCCATGGTCACTTCTTATTATACCAACAGAGATTCCTTGTACAGACTGAATTTTCTTATAGAAAATCTTTAACACTTGTGCAGACTTATCTTTGTGGGCTAGGAAATAAACCCATGTCATTTTGGTGAAATCACCAACAATGACAAAACCATATCTTTTACCAGCAAGACTCTGAATTTGAGATGGTTCGAATAGGTCCAAATGAAACAGCTCAAGTAGTCTGATTGTTGAAACAACATCTTTGTTTTTAAAATTTTTTTGTGTTGTTTCCCTTTTTGACATGCTTTGTAGGGTTGGGTTCCATTGAATGAAATTCTAGGAGGTCCCTTGACTAACCCTTTTCTATTGATTTTTGAAATATGTTTCATGCTAACATGTCCAAGTTTCTTGTGCCAAATCCACTTTTCTTCAGATGAAGAAAAGAGACATGTTACATTTTGACTATCCCTAAATCAACCTTATACATGTTGTTGTGTTTATTGGTAGAGAAAAGAGTGGTTCCATCAGCGTTGATGATTGTACATTTTTCTTTATCAAAAGAAACCTTATAACCACTGTCGCAAAATTAACTTATGCTCAGTAGGTTATGTTTCAGACCTTTAACAAAGTAAACATTCTCAATTACAAGGGAAGGAATTTTACCAACTTTACTAATCCAGTGATACGTCTGAACTGGTTTCCTCCAAAGGTGACTTTTCCTCCTTCAAACTGTTCCAAGTTTAGGAACATAGACCTTTTACCCGTCATGTGATGCGAGCACCCACTGTCTAAATACCAGAAGTGTTGCTTTACTTTTGTCCTTAAGCACATCTGAAATAGGAATAATCATTGCCTTTGGTACCCAGAACTTTTTGGGTCTTGTAGAGTTAGTTGACTCAACACTTTTTCTTTTTAGGACAGTCTTGAATCACATGACCATGTCTTTTGTAGTAGTTACATTTAGCATGTTTATGTTTAGGCACAAAGTGTGATTTTAAGCAATCTTTAGTAACATGACCATGCTTCTTGCAACACTTGCATTTGACATGCTTACGTTTAGACTAAAAGGATGGAGATGGAGTTTTCTTTTGAATCAGTTTCTTCAAAAAAACCCATACTGACCTTTTTGGAACTCCTTTTTGATTTTCCTATCAGTTTATAAAGATTTTTAGTTCCATTGACAAATTTGGCTAGATCTGTAGTAAGAGAACTTATTTTCTATTGAAGAGACTTAATTTCTTTTCCTTATGAGATACAACAGGAGTCTGAACTGTTGAGTTTAGTTTTTAGAAAATCATTTTCTTTCTTATGTTTGTGTATCTCTTCAAGACTTATTCTTTCCTTCTCATCAAGTTCCTTGAGAGATTTTTGGTCTGGATCCTTTTTCTTCAATTTAGATATTTTATCTTTATATGGAGAAATAGTTTCAGACTGTTTCTTTTTTAGTAATTTATAGTTTTTCAAAAGAATTGAAAAGTCATTAAAAAAAGCTTCATAATTTTATTGAAGTTTAAACCGAGTTACCTCCTCTATTTTAGAGTCATCAGAACATGATTCAAATTCTGAGTCAGTGTTGGCCATGAGACACAGCTGAGCAGTCTCTACCTTTACTTCAAACTCATTGGATCCAGTTGAATCTTCATCGTCCCATGTGATGAGTTGTTTTTGTTTCTTAAAGAATTTCTTCTTTTTTCTATCTTTCTTGTCCTTGTTCAGCAGAGGGCATTCAGCTTTCATATGTCCTGGTTTCTTGCAGTTAAAACATTCTATGGCAGATTTGTTAGTTTTAAACTTAAAGGAACTTTTACGTCTAGGTTCTCTTTTATTGAACCTTCCTCCTCCACTTTTCTTCTTTAGGAGTCTGTGAAATTTCCCAATCATAAGAGCTAGTTCATCATCAGTGTCCTTTTCCTCTTTGTTAGTTGCAAGTTCTGAGCTAGTTAATTCTTCAATTCTTGGCTCCTTTCTTCTACTGGGAGTCTCTTCAGACTTCAGGGCAATATTTTTATAGGATGAAGGCTTGGACACTTCTTTCTGGCTAAGCTTCAGCTCGTGAACTCTTAGTACACCAAGAAGTTCATCAAGGGTGAGAGTGCTGAGATCTTTGGCTTCTTCCAAGGTGGCACACTTTTGGCGTCAAAGTTTTTAGGTAAAAAACCTAGTAGTTTCATGTTGATATCTTTAGTGGAGGGAGTGAATCCAAGGGCTTTGAGCTTGTTGAGGAGAGTTTAGAATCTCCCAAACATTTGGTCTATAGACTCATGATCTTCCATCTTGAAGTTGTCGTACTTCTTAGTAACAAGAATCTTTTTGGATCTTTTAACATTTGAAGTACCTTCATAGTTGCGCTGTAAGGCATCCTAGATTTCTTTTGCTGTTTTGTAGCTGTACACTTTGTTGTATTCTAATTTGCTTAGAGCACAGATCAAGAGAAATCTTATTTTAGCATTTGACTCTATCTTTTTAGTATCAACAGGAGCCTATTTATCTTCAGGGATAGGCTTTCCTTTGTTATCAGTAGGAGTTGGTTCATCACCTCTGGTGATTATTCCCCACAAGGAATATTGAGTAGACTTGATGAACATTTCCATCCTGTGTTTCCAGTAAGAATAATCCTCACCAAAGAAAACAGATGGTCTATTCGATGATGCTCCTTCAGCAATAAGCTGGTCTTGAGAAGATAAGGCCATGGATCTTGTACCTTTTTACTTGTGAGAGTAATCAACCCGAAAGGACAAGCTCTGATACTAATTGATGGTACAGAGTTAGACTTAGAAGAGGGAGTTGAATAAGTCTTAAACTCTTTCAAAAATCATTTGCGAACAGACTGCTCAAGAGAAAAACTGATTTTACGGACTAGAGATAAGGAAGGAGAGAAATACACAACAGAAATTTATCCTGGTTCACTTCTAACACAGGAGCTAGTCTAGTCCCTTCAGCCCGAAGGATTTTCACTATTGTAAAACACCTTTACAATCTGCACCAACACAGTGTACCAAGTATTCTTGACTCCAGCCACTTCTGGCTTATACCCAAGTATTCTTGACACTAGCCACTCTTGGCTGAAAACCCAAGTATTCTTTCAAAAGCCTCTTTAGGCCATATGTGTTTCACAACACTAAACAAATTCTGGCAATACACCAGAACACATAAAGTGACGATAATAAAGTATTTAAGGTTACATATAAATAACTCAGTGTACAAATATATGAAATGAGTACAGGTACACTAAGCTACAAATTACTATAAGTCATGGTCTGCACTTAAGCAGGACTACAAAGAGGACTTACGTAGTGAGTACAAGAACTTAGAAACTTTTAAGAAAAGTCTTTACAGACTTAGGTTTCTAGAGAGAAAACAAGAGAGAATTCAAGAAAAGAATGAACAACATTACACTCTTGGATTTAAAGGCTTCTTGTATTAATTGACCTTCTGAAAGGATCCATTGATTCAACTTGAAGGACATTGGTCTCTTCGAGTACTGTGCCACCAGTGATTGCAGAGACGTGCTTTAGAGGAGTTTCCTAAACTGAACAACTTTGAAAATCTTTCAGCAAAAGATCCCTTTTGCTTATCCACTTTGAGGAAGCACATACACATCAGAGTAGTTAACCTTAGGCTTTTCATACTGATTAGGATCAGCTTTTTTGACATCTTGAGATGTGTGAGTTAGTTTTCTTGAGACATGCGAGAAAGCTTATCAACTTTTCTGTTGATTTTCTTTTTAGTGAAAACTTCAGAGATGACTGTTAATCCACGAATTTATAATAAATTCTTTAATACAAATTATGAAAAAAATAATAAAAATTAGTTTAATTTGTCAGAATTTAGGTTTTAATTCAACAAGTGGATGTTGTTGAAAATAATCTGCCCTTGATCAATTTTCTCTAGTTTTGCAGTGAAAAAGTTAAGAAATTAAAGCAAAAAATTGAAGAACCAAAGAGCTGACGCGTAGCATCAACACCACGCGTAGCGTGGGAATTTTCGATGCTGACGCTACGCACCACAGCCACGCATAGCGTCAGAGCTACGTGGACTCCATTTTCAGCTGGACAACCACTCAGTCAAAAGGCCAAATAATGGCCAACCCAATCAAGCTAAATGCCAAGCCGAATTTGGAACATGTGGAACCATTGTCTGGGCATTATTAGATTAATTAATTTTAATAATGGCCACTTAATCACATTTTTAATGGGTGCTGAGTCAGGAACCTGACGCGTAGCATCAGGGCCCTTCTTCAGCCCTATAAATAGGGCCATTCTCCACACTTTCAAATCATCCATTCTGAATTCAGAATCTCTATTCTCTCTTTTCACTCGAGTTTGAGTGTTCTTCTTTAAGTTTGTAAGGTTAGAGTGATTTCTAGATACTCGAGAGTGTTGTGTAGTAGTGTGAGCTCTTGTATTGTGAAGTGTTTCCAAGTCCTCATAATGTCAAATTCTGTAAGTGTTGTTCTTACTTTTACTGTGTGTAACTAAATTGTTTATGTTGGAATTTGATGAATCAATCTATTATATGATGTTGTGATTATGACCTTTGCATATTTATGATTCAAGTACATGTCAGTGTTTCAATCTTTTATTAGTGTGAATGTCAAACGGGAGAATGATTTTCATGTGTATTGAAACTTGTTTTATTTGTATGAATGTCAAACGGGATAATGATTATTCATGCCGAATTAAAATCTATTTTAATGAAAGTAAAAGTTGAAATACCCTTAATATGCCAATTACTAGGGATAGAATTGGTGATTATTGTTGTCATAAGGCCATGATTTAATGCAAGTTTTTATTGAGAAAGCTCACGAGGGATCGGACTTTACGGTAAATACTTAGAATTTATATCATGAGGGATCAGTTATAATGACTTTAAGCTGCAATGACATGAACTTGATAATTAAGTATGTATGTTTGTAATTACTTCATTATATTTTAGCGCGAGGATCCTAATTCCAATATAATTTGTTAATCTATGTTTTTACATCGAGTATCTAAATTATTCTAAATTACATCTCAATTCTAAAGATAGATTTTATCTTTTCTATTTTTTTATGAACAAATCAATCATCAAATTCTGTGAACATTTACAAATTGTTTATAAATCATTCTTTTGTTAACAATTTTTGATAAATTTACCATAGTAAATAAGAAATTACTATGAGTTACTGAACTTTCAATCTCAGTGGAACGATATCTAAATTCGAAAACTACAAACGATTGGTGCGTTTGCCAATTAAAAACCCAACAGTATCACGGGAGTAAACAATGACATGAAAAAGTTCATGCAGCTTCGTTTCTAGAAATGAGAGATCCTTTCTCGAATACTTTGAAGAGTGAGATTACTTCATGGTCTGTAGGTTTGCTTGACTAGATTTAGTGAAGCTTTGAGTGAGTACAAACTTCTTCAGTTTTGAAACGCATGAGTTTCATGGACTCCCCTTATTATTTGCAAGTGGATCTCTACAGACTCCTAGCACACTTGAGCAGGGTTGTTAGACAAACAAATAGTACAGACTTTATTTTAACTGAGAGTCTTGATGTGTGTTATTAACAAATCTTATGGGGTTTAGACTGCTTAATCATGAGTTCAGACTTTACTCTAACACTACATTATTTGGGTTTTTATAATTATTTATTGTTGTGTACATGGTTAATTGATTGTACTTAATTGTTGTTAACTCTGCCGACTGAGAGGGTATGCTAGATACTGGACTGTTAAGACACTAAAAATGACACTGGGTGTCAATGTGGGTTCTGGTTAAGAAATCTCAAGAAACATGGTATAAGGATGGACGAGCATGTGGCCTTTATATTGTTATTTGTTTATGCCCAAATATCATTATTAATTATTTTGATGTGTGATTTATGCCGTTATATTTGTCCTCAATCGTGTTAGTACCAAATTTTTATGACACACGATAACTATGAAATAAATTATATTATATTCTGGATACTTAAAAAGATAAAATAAATTAATCACACTATTATTATTGTGATTATCGTCAATGTTATTATTATTGTTACTATTATTATTACTATTACTATTACTATTACTATTATTATTGTTATGATTATTATTACCGCAATTATTATTGTCATTATTATTATTTATTATTATTAGTAGAATTATTATTATTATTATTATTATTATTATTATTATTATTATTATCATCATCATTATCATCATTATTCCACAACTTTAAAGAATTAGGCATAGATAAAATATCTTTCCATTACTCGAATTTGACCTAAACCATTTAATTACTAAAATAACTGTCGCTAAATTATAAAATAGATATATGCTCTTTACCATTTAAAAAAGATAATTATTAAGCTAAGATAAAACTTATATATTTCCTAAATAAAATAGAATTATTTTATAAAGTCTGAAAAATAGGTAGAACCTAACATGTTGAGGATAAATATTACGAGATAGAGAACACATAAACACCCAAGGGTCCAAAGAAATATGATAAGATTAAAATAATACATATTAAATCATAAGCATATTTTGGAAGGATTATGATAAAACTAGAGCATACACCAGGTATGCTAGAGGACATTCACGTTCAATCTCCGAGGAGAGTCTTGGGAGTACAACCGGGATGGGAACCTAATGGCATCAGAGTCGCGTCTGAAGCCAGGTGAGACAATTTAAGCCTGATGTACTTTGACTACATGACAAAATGTAACTATGATCATGTAAAGCCAAGCCCCATGATGATATGATTATGAATGATGAGATGAGGTAGATACATGTTGATTAAGACTTGCAAGTCTTTCATACCTTATAATGTGATAAATGATGTTGGGGGACTTGGTGAGCTCTGATCGCTCTAGTATGGAAACATTGTGCCTAGTATCAGACTGAGCAAGACGGTCCTGTTGGCTAATGATAAGATCCTGTAATAGACGTACTGTGGAAGTATCTTACAGTAGACGTACTACAGATGAGGTGATTATGAATAATGAGATGATGATGATGGATAGACTTCTTGGGTCCACATGCATCATGAAACCTAAACTGTCTGATAACTCATAATGAACCTAACTTATGTATACCATGATGAAATTGTAACATTCTCGGTTAACTAGGACAATTCCTTCCACTAGATTATCCTGATCAATGGATAGGTTACAAATTTTAGAAAAATATGGAAGTTTTTTTTGTACGTAAACACTTGGTGGAACAGATATATCTTATATGCAACTTAGTAATATACAACACATGGTCGTAAACAGTAATTGTACATAGTGAAAGTAAAGGGGACATAGGCTCCCATAAAAGACAAGAAAATAATTTATCCTAATGGTCTTCAGTCCAAGGTGAGTTTAGCCGACCCTTGATACAAAATCTGTGCTGATCCCGAGTATATGGCCCAATCGGAGGTCTGTAAAAATAGCATAAGGGTGAGTCTCTATTTCCACAACACTTGGAGAGTCATCATCACTGACATCCCTCCCACACAATCCAAATAGATTATGAAACTATATTTTCTCTCTCATCGGGTACCTATCAGAGTCGTTCTAAGTTATCTTCCCTACGCGGTCTCATTCAATCCATGCTAATCTCACCTTTCCCTTTTCCCCATTCTCACCACTAGATACAGATGCTACGACAATCACAAACAAATCATAATTCATAAAATAATGCAATGCATGAATTCCATTAAATAAATTTCAATTTTTAACCATCATGACGCATGTGGGCCCATCTCTTCCTCATCAATCTCAATCAAGTGTATACATTAATACCACCTTAACTCCTTGCCCACTAGAGTGACCGGAGCTTGCCTTGTCTAGTTTTCACAAAAGGGTAAGGACACACAACCTTATCATCAATCATGGATCCAAACACATCTCATCAGAACAGGCACTCCATGGTCACCGTAATCCTCGCTCTGAGTCAAAGTATACCAGGTTTTCCACAGGCTGTCCGGTCTCGAGTGTGACTCTGAGCCATTGGAGGTCCAACCTGGTATACTCCCGAGACCTCCCGTAGGGTCGAAATGCCTTTGTTCCCCAGTGTACCCCATCATTGTGTGCTCTAGGGGATTACTCAACCATCCACACTTATATTCTATAAATGATGCATGCAACACACAAATTTCCTTTTCACTAGTCATCGGTAGGATTCTCTTAATGACTACATCGGGTTCGTTTCGTAAAATTCTTGATTAACCATTTTTTCTTTATTTATTCTTTTCTTAAACCACAATACAACTCACTCGATAATTAGGAATGAAATGAATTCTGAACGTTTATAAATCCATGGGGTAATACTGGCACCGCAACACCCATCATCATATTGGATCCGATTTCCATTATCTCGTTATTTTCACATATCAGTCATCTTAGGATCCCTACTGAGACTTTTCCTTATTTTTATTCCCTTATTTTATTTCAGTTAATCCATCATAATATAATCCATCAGAGGCATTATACCAGTCTCATTTATTTACCACACCATATTTTACACATAGCATATTAGATCACATTTCTCATGTAATTCATCACGCATATATAACATATAATCCACATTCATACATTCATATTCGTTCAATTTTATCATACTCGTAATTTCATAGGGACATGTATATCACAATCAAATATTTCACACAAGTAAATCAAGTACACTCAGATTGATTCAGACAACTCATCCATCAAACAGACACAGATTAGTTTACCTAATTAATTCTATGTCGTGATCGGACTACAATCATCTTAGTAGGACTAGTTATTTAATATTATTATACACTTAGTTTTATTAAGTCCAAGGGTATGATTTATTCTTTTCTCATCCTATATTCCATTACTAGTCCTAATTACTAAGCCACACTTGTTTACTTAGTAAGATTCTATTAAGTCGTATAACTGTATCCCTTCTGATCTTCATACAACCAAGCCTATTTACTTATTTTTATCCAGTTAATCTCTTTAGCTTATATAATTTCAGTTATTTGATGCTAAAAGGTATTTTACTGGTTACCTAGTAACCTTAGAGTCAGATGTTGATATTCTATCCATTCCTAATAAACTTATATTCTTACCCTTAATTTCTTAAGGTCAGATCAAGATTTCATTTTTTTTAATGAGGAAGACTTTATTCTTAGCTTATTGATTTTCCTATTTTCTTTAATTGATCTAGTTATAAAAAGTACTATCACTTTATTTGGATTACTAATTTAAACATATCCCACCTTCTTTAATTATTCCTAGGTCCATATAGTGACATGATTTACTACTAACTCTAATGACTTTATACCAAATTTAACTTCTTATTTCTCAGTTACTTCTCTTAGTTACTCCTAAATCTCTTCTTATTTACTAGTTCTATACTGCTTAAGTCTCAATCTTAAGGTTCATTTAACAACTTTTTATTAACGGCTTGAAGTTTACTTTTCCCTTGGTTCTACCTTATAATCTTTGATTTATTATTTCTAGTTTAATTTTATCTTTGATTTAATCAACAACTATGTCTAGCTCATTTTACCTACTGTAGTTATCTACGATATGTCCTTTTTCTAATTACTACCTTTTTAGCTCTTGAGACAAACTATTCCTTTTATTCACTAGTTATTAACTCATGGGTTCTTTATTTAATCCCTTTTAGCTTACTAATTACTTCCTTCATTGGTTAAAAACTCATACTTCATTTTATTAAACTACCCTTCTTATTCACTCGGTACTTTGTTCTAGTTATTCCTATGTTCCTTTGATTACTTAACATATATCTAACAGATTTGTTACGAATTCTAAAATTATCAGTTGCTTTTGTTATAAGTCCAACTTTTCTTTTTACTCCATTAGTACCTTGAAATGTACTTAATAGTCTAAATATTCATACCATTCACCTTTCTCTATAAGTTATTTAAGAATCATTATTTCTCTAAAACTTGCTAAACCTTGTTACTATTAATTTCATTTTTAATCCTTTAGGATCTAATTGCCATCTTCAAATTCTACCTAATAGCTCAAAATACTTAATAGTATATACATTTTGTAAAAAGTACTTTAAAAATTCTTCTTTCATTCATTTCTAATATATTACCCAAAACTCATTATTCCTCTAACACTTTATCAAACTTAATAAATCTCATTACTCTTTTTTTAATCTTTAGTATACAATGCTATTTTCTATTTATTACTTAATAATATATTTTTCTTGAAAAGAACACTTTAAAATTTCTATTTCTTTTTATTCCTTAGTATTAATTACTATCTTTAGCCAAATTCTTCTTAACATATTTTCTTTGGAAAATATTTTGAAGTTTTTATTTCTTCATTATATGTATTACAAAAAAATATTCATTAATCCTAATCCCTTCTTGGCCATTTATTTCTTTTTTACCACAAAGAAAGTTTCTTTTTATTTTATAAAAATTTCTTTGGTAATTTTCTCAAAATATTATTAATGCTACAAATTTCTGAAATGAAGGTAATCGTAATTAAATCGGTAAATGTCTTATTTTCACGCGATTTTATTGAATTTGCTCAAAACTTCTAGACGATTAATTTATTTAAATTAGCGGGACTTACCGAATAAGTAAATTACATAAAATATTCAGAAACTTAGAAATAATTACAACCATATCGAATTATTAACCACGCCCATACTACGATCCTAAATTTTAATATTTTGCATTTAACTTTATTTCGGCTAAAACTTTAACAGGGCGTACAAGCTTTGAGACGCTTTTTACCATAATTTTTCGAAACACATAGAAATGCAAAATAAAGTCATAAACGTCAACAATATCGATAAACCACGTATTTTCTAATCTAAGCGATGGATCATTGTGAAACTTAAAGGGGTTATCCCCGGATGCTAAAGAAACGATATCAAGCAATTTTTATCAAACAAAAACAAAGTGAGACCCCCTTACCTCAGGGTGTAGTCACGATTTTATAAAGGGAAAACAGATGGCTTGCCAAAATTTCGTCGAATGTTCGGAATCGCTCACCGATCGTCCTTCGGTACCTAAAAACTCAACATGCAATGACAGAAAAGAGAAGGATACATCACGGCCATCCAAGGATCAAGGTGGAACAACCATGCAATGGTGAAATTGGCAAGGAAAAATAGAAAATGGAAATTCAAAGTGAAACATGTAACATCCCAAAATTTATAAAAATATTTAATTGAGAGGGATGAATATTAAATAATTACATATGTGATGATTAATGTCCCAAAAATTTGGAAATAATTAAATTGGGATTTATTATAACTGTTCATAATTATTGTAGCTTAAAGAGTTGAAATTAATACCCGATTAAAATATGGATGTCAGACCAAGTATCTTTGATTGAGGTAGTATTGGTCAGGGCTGTTAAGAATATTATTAAGTCCAAACATGTCTTTGGAATAATTTTTAGATAAAGTATTGATAAAGTATTGAGCCCAAACGGAGGTCCTGTTTATTGTAAAATAGGGAAGTTTTAATGAGAGGTTAAATTTAAAACAAAACTCTCCTTACCCTCTTATGTTTTCACGTAGCCTTCTCCCACTCCAAAGGCAAAAACACATTTCCTCTCCACTCTCATTTTTCTCTTCATCTCCTCTCTCTCTAAAAATCCTAAATGGTGGTGTGCTCTTCCCCTTTTCCTTATTTTTGTTTTCTACATTGAGCAAAGAAGACTTGGTTGATTGAAGTTCTCTCCTTCCTCTCTTCTCCCATTTTTGCCCCTTTCTTCCTCCCCTTTGGTGCTCATTGTTGTTTGTTGGTTGAGGTAAGTTCCTCACATTTTTAATGAGCTTGTGCCCTAGGTTTTGGGTTATGATTGTTAGGTGAGTGTTTAAATGCATGGCGCGTATTAAATGAGAGCATTAAATATGGAAACCCTAAGGTAGGGTGTATTAAATGCAAGCTTTTATGTGCATTAATGGTGGTACATGAAAATGGCATGGTTAATGGTAGGAAATAATGATTATTTATGATGGTGGTTGGGTTTCTGGTGAAAACCCTAACTCTAGAAATTGGGTAAACATTAAATGTGGTTTGAGAATTGATTTTTGAGAGGAAATTTATGATATTGAAAGTGTGTGTATCATTAAATATGTTGGGAGAATGCTTATTATTAATGAAAGATGGCATTAATGATGGTAAATGGCCATTGATGGAGGTTGATGGTCATTAATGTGTGAACCCATCAACGGGTCTAGCTTTAAATGAATAATAATGAACTTGAACACCAACCCCATGGTGGTTGTGGTGAAATTAATGAAATGAAATGTAGTTGGTAATGAAAATGTTGTAAACACCAGGTACTAAAATTGAAAACATGTAAGTCTTGGTGGTTGAATAGAAAATAATGGTATGGTGTATTGTGTGGTGTAGGATCTATTCCGAATAACGGGGCGTGAACATCCAATCGCTCGGATTACTTCTCTTCAGGTAGGAAAGAAGTTTTATATTCTAAATGCATGAATTAAGTATTGATTGATTGTCGTATGTGACAATACACATGTTTGCCTTACTTATGTTGTGTTGATAAATTGAGATGTTAAACATGGTGACGTTATTTTGTGCTTGGCAATACGTGTATGCATTTGGAATATTGATGGTATGCTTTATGGTGATATTGTTGTTTGGCAAATGTTGTGCCTTGAAATATTAAGAATGTATTTGTGTTCACCACAAATATTGAATGATGATTGTTGATGTTGAATTGAGTATAAATATGGGTGTTAAGCATACCTTGAATATTGATGAAAGGTTAATGAATGTTGTTGATGATTATGAGCCATTGTGGTTGATGCAGATATAGACTCATATGTATGAGATGAAATTATGTTGATGGAAAATGTTATGGAATCCACATTGAAAACTTGAAACAATGGCAATAACCAATGATAATAAAATCCACTAAAAATTGTATGGTGAAGTTGGTGATGGTGATGATTGATGAGTGGCATGATAGGATGCATAGAGTAAGAATACATATGATTTGCATTGCATACATGGAATATTACATAGCTGCCAGTAATTGAATGTTAGGGGTTCCTACGGTTGGCCCAGTGGGAGGGCGGAGCGTTATTGTTGTTACCCTAGTGACTCGGTGTATAAGTCACAAAGCTACCCATGCTTAGCTACAGGAGCTGCATGTGGTTGACCCGGTGGGGGATGGCTCTTTGAGGAGCAAGTATTCCCGGTGGTCTTTTGGATCACAGTTTCCATAGTATGACTCATGGTTAGCCCGTAACACCAATATGATGTTTTTGTTGTTTACTGCAGTCATGGTGAAAATGATCGGTGTTGCATGATAGGCGATGCAGTTTGGTACAAGTAAAATATGGTGTTATGCATGCAAATGATGAGATAAGTGTACACATTTTACTACTATAGTAGGGGCATGGTTATGTATTCATGCTTGGATCCATAAATTGGTGTTTTATATTCCCACAGTCTGATCTGCGATTGATGTTAATTTCGTTGTGCATGTGCATTAGCCTAAGAGCATTTGCATATAGCATGAAGATATGCCAAAGATGATGGACTGTGAAGATGGTTGGAATGAGTGAAAGAAAACCTAAAGACAACAAATAAAATATGTAAACAAGTAAAGACCTGGTGTATGGATGATGATATTTGTGTTAGCCCAACATGGTGAAGGGCAATGATGTGTATATGTATACACTTTACTATGACTTTGATTGATGAACATGGTGATAATTGATGATTTAATGAAAAGTATACATGTTTTTGTATGCATATACACATAGTCACAAATGTGAATATATTCATCACTTGGAATGTATGACTCACTCTCCCATGTTGTCTATTTTTAGCATTGTAATGCAGGATATGCATGGGGTGAGATGTGTCTATTTTAAAAGTGTATATGTTTTGGTGGAGAAGGTAAATTAGTTGTATAGGAATGCCTTGGCCGGTGATTGTTTTGTATAGCATATAATGTTGATATATGCTTGATATGTATTTGAATAGATACGATGTGTATTTTAATGGGTCATGTGTGAAAATTAGTTCTTACTGTTGAAAGGCTAATTTTTGGTTATGACCTTAACGTTGATGGATGACTATTGTAGTACAATGGCTTATGCTACATTAATGAATGAATGATGTTATTTAAGGATTATGAGCATTTATAATGTATGTTGGATATTTATATGCAATTGAGATGTTGAATGGTGCGGATATTAGGAAGTGAATAGGTCATATTCCTATTTGATGGCTAAGACCTCAAGTAGAGGTCTATCTTAGCTCACAATGTATGTATACGACATGTATGTGTGAGTAGTTAGGGCCAAATAGGCCTGTGTTGCAATTTAGCATGTTTGGTTGGGCCAAAGTGCATGTAAATCACTACTTATGCACACATTGATTCAGAGTTCAAATTGAGGTGTGTGGATCATTGGAACAAGTTTAAATGTATGTTTAATTGTATGCAAGTGTTAATTTGGGCCAATGTTGCATAAAATGGATTTTGGTATGTCATGTTGCATGAATTACAAAGTTTTTATGCATTTATTGATAATCTCGCTTAAGTGAGATGGCTATGCATCAGATGTTTGGTTTCTGGCCATTTTTTGCTCAAGCGAGCTTGGCTTCGCCCAAGCGAGGGCCAGGGGATTTGGTTCTGTCGAAATCTCACTCAAGCGAGTGTATGTATAATTGCTTCTAAATATTTTTCGCTCAGGTGAGCGTAGATCGTTCAAGCGTGGACTTGGGTCTGATACTCAATGTTTTCTCGCTCAAGCGAGTGATCGTGGTCTCGCTTAAGCGAGATGCCCTAAATTCAATTTTCTCAATTTCTTTGCTATTTTGGGCCTTTTCTCATATCTTCATATATGAGATTATGCGTGTTGCCTTGTATGCATAGTCTTTTCCACTGCAAACTCAATTAATTCATATACACATTAGAGCTATCCATTTATCAATCCAATTTGCATATTCTTAAATCTCACTCTTTGGTTTTCCGGGGTTCAAATCTTGATGTAATGTTGAAGGGTTTGAACTTCCTTGAATATGAAAAAAAAATTAACTCACATTTTTATTAATTAATTAACGTGATTACATTTAGATTTAAGTCTGGGAAATCTGGGTGTGACAAAACAAGGAAGAACTCAACGATTGTTTACCATTTCACTAAAAGAGGTCACGACCAAGGAAAGGGGCACCGTGTGGTGGTTAGAGACAGTGGTGGCAGCCTTCAACAGAGTCCCACGATGGAGGAGGAAATTGAACGTTGGCTGAAATGGAAAGAGACAGTCACAGGTTATGGTAAAGATTTAAAAGAAACGGTGGGTTTAAGAGGAGATGGTAGCCATGGTGGTTAAGGCCATGAAGAGAGGAGAATAATGGTGATGAAGAAGGGCTGATGGAGGAGGTTTTGAGTTGTTGTGGTGGTTAGAATTTTTTGAGAAGAGAAGAAGAAACAAGTGCGCTAAAGAAGGAATGAATGGAGAAACAAATTAGAATGGCTTAACATGATGGCATGGTATAGTGTAAGAAGAGAAATGGAGTGTGTTGAAATTTCGGCCTTTGATTAGCAAGGCTGAACGTGAATTGAGCCAGGGGAGTATGACAATTTTTTTATGAATGGTATGACATGTTACATGGTATAGCATGATGGCATGGTCATGTCATGATAACATGACATTCTATCCCCTTAGGAAGCAAGCAACTTAAACTTGTTAAGGAAGGAGTTGATTATGAGCTGTTGGAAAAATAATTTAGGGTACTAAAAATCATGTACCTGATGAGTAACTAGTTCCCTTTTCAAAGGCTGTTTAAAATAAATATACAATAATTCGTGGTGTGGGAATCTAGAAAAATGTTTAAAACAAAAATTCTAGAGCTTTATTTTATATTCAATTTGATATATCATACGTGAAAATCCAATGTTGGTAGCTCGAATTATGCCCGAACCAAGGAAAAGTGCTAATCTTTGTCTCATGATCCCAACTTGCTTAACCCTACTTTTGACGAATTACAAGATTCTTTTGAAGACTTACATAATGATTATCAAAAGCTAGCTAAGAAATTCATTAAAATTAAGGATAGAAATTCTTTTCTTGAGAAAAAAAATGTACTAAGACTTGATAATAAATTGAATCAAGTTAAAATAAAAAAAGAAAGATTAGAAGTAAAAATTAATCTACCATGCATGTCCTGTAAAACTTCGAATACAAAAATTGAAGATCTGAAAAACACTTTATCAAAGTTTACAATGGGGAAAGATAACTTAAATATTTTACTAGGAAAACAAGGTTTTCACTTTAATAAAACTGGTCTTGGATTTGAACCTTCCAAACAACAAAAATTGTATAAAAATTTCTTTATCTATCAAAACACAAGCACTAGTCCATTTATCAAATGTTATCACTGTGGTAGAAAAGGACATACTACATCTACATGCAATATAAGAAAAAATGAAATCCAAAATGGAACCAAAATTTGGATTCAAAAGGGAACCTTGTATTCCACTAACTTCCAAGGACCCAAGAAAATATGGGTACCTAAAACAAAAATTTAAACTATTTTTGTAGGTATACTTGGTTGGAAGACAATCAAGCTAGTATCTAGATAGTGGTTGCTCTCGGCATGTGACAGGAGATAAATCAAATTTTTCTACTCTTACAATTAAAGAGAAATGATATGTCACCTATGGAGACAACAATACAGGAAAGATTCTTGGCATTGGAAAAGTAGGTAAAACCCCTTCTACATCCATAGATAATGTGTTATATGTTGAAGGTCTAAAGCATAATTTATTAAGCATAAGTTAATTATATGATAAAGAATATGATGTTATATTTAATTCTGACCCATGCTTAATTCAGGATAGGAATAATAATAAAATCAAATTTATTGGAAAAAGAATTAATAACATATACATGATAAATCTAGATGATATATCCTCTAAAGATGCTCAATGCTTAATTACCCAAGAAATAGATCCTTGGTTATGGCACAGGAGGATAACCCATATTCATATGGATCATTTAAATAAGTTAATTTCAAAAGATCTAGTAATAGACTTATAAAATTAAAATTTGTAAAAGATAAAATATATGATACATTCAAAAAGAAAAATAAGTAAAAATTTCCTTTAAACCTAAGAATATTGTTTCTACATCTAAACCATTACAATTATTACATATGGATTTGTTTGGAGCATCTAGAACTAAAGGTTTTGGTGGTAATTATTATGTGCTTGTAATTATTGATGATTTTTCTAGATATACTTGGACATTGTTTCTTAGTTGTCGCAAACTGGATCGCGACGGCGCGGCGAACAAGAGAGAATGGGTGGAATGAAACAGGGAGTCGCCACCAACGTTTTTTTCCATAGGAAAAACATTGGAAAAAACTAAGTTCAGTAAAGCACTGGTTAAAATTGAGATTCAAGTCCGGGAGTCGGTTACGAGTAGGGAAGGTATTAGCACCCTACATCGCCTGTCAGAAACAGTACCAAGATTGAAAGCGTAATATAAATAGCCTTAAACAAAATATGGTTTCTTCCCTTACTTTTATTTTGAAAATGATAGAATGGAGTAGAGAACTGTACAGACATAGAATGTTGAAGCGAGGTCAATGGGACGTTTCGTCCGAATTAAGCTCGACTTCGATATGAGACAGAGAGGGTGAGAGAATGCCAATAAGACGTCACGTCTAAATTAAACATCCTCGGGTAAAAAGGATAGGGATAGGAAAGAGATAAGCGGGACGTCTTGTCCTAAGTATCCCTTCCCTATGAATTGTAGCGAGGTTTGAACAAAACTAGGGGGAAATCAACAAGACGTCACGTCTAAATTGATTTTCACGGAAACGACAAAAGTAACAACACGAAAGAAACGTAAAAAGCAAGGAAATAAATCAGTAAGAGGAAATAAGGAAGATGGGCCCGACAGGAGTTAAAGTCCTGCTCCTACGTATTCTTGAATTATCAAGAAATCAGGGTTACGTAGTTCTGAGTGTTGTTCTTTTAGGAAAAGACTCGGGGGATGATGATGGATGTCATTGAGGTGGGGAGCTCATACAAGGCGAAGTTCTTCGCACGTGTACAAATCCTAAAAAGGTTGTGTAGACGGGAGTGCTCCCGTACGACACCGTTTTTTTTTTCAAAAAAAAAAAGATTTTCAAACTAGAAAATATAACATGTGCAAAATTTATTACTTATTATTTATTATTATATGTATTTCTTAAGGAAAAAAGGGCAAAAATATTAACAGTTTAAACTATGCCACACAGACAGACATAACAAATAAACAGCAAACTGACAGGAAAATAAATGACTGAAAACAAGAGAAATAAGGAACAGAATGGAACCGGTGTGGTGGGCTCAGGACCGATGTGGGAGTCAAGTGCAGCGACGGTGTCAAACCGGTTCTGGACTTACACGCTGACAGAAGCAATGGACCGGTATTGGGCTCAAATCCTGAAAATTGAAGGATGCGACCGGTGTTGTTGGAGGTTAATCCGAAGTGAGTAAATGACTGGATGCTGTTGAGAAAGTAATGAAGACTGATAAGGTAGTGGTATGGGAATTGGGGACGGTGTTGGTTCTGTGGGAGGACGGTGTGCGTTCGGGGTAGGGACGGTGAAGGAACAGTGGCTTTGAGTATTGGAAAAACTTCAAGCTTCTTAAAGCTAAGGGGTCTTTTGTGGTGACTAAGGCAGGTCACTGGTTTCAAGTAGGGAGGTCAGTTGAGGATCTTGAGGAATCGGAGAGAAATTGAAGAGAGTCCTCTTGCAAAGAAAAGGAGTCCAAAAAAACCAACCCCTTGAGCTTCCATGGTTGGGGCATTTATAGGGCTTTGAGGTCATGGGCTAAGGGTTTGGGACAACCAGAATTCCCACTCATCCATACGTGTAGTGGTGTGCAACCCTGGCCACTATCCGTTCGTGGGGAGCAGGGTTTCAGTGGGGTATTTTTTAATTGTCCACTTCCGCCTCCCTGTCTGCCATTTTTAGGGAGTGCGATTCCAGGTCATCACGCATAAACTTCCGACCTCGTCTTTCCGTTGTCAAGTTTGTAACATCGGTCAGAAAAACACCGGTTGGGACGGAGTCCCCACTAATCCGATGTGGCCTCTTAAGAACCTGGACCTGTGTCTTCACACCGGTTGAGCCTTTTCAAGGTAGTATCACAGGGGCGGTGTTCTTCCTCCTAGTCCGGATCTACTGCCAGTCCGGTGTGCATGTTTCGATCTGAGATCCCTTGATTTTTACTTGGGCCGGACTGACTTGTTACTTCGTTGCCAGGTGTACGACATCGGTGGTCCGGTGTTACCACTTTTAGGACCTTGGTCCGGTGTTGTTTCAATTTAGGCCGGACCGAAAGAGGTGTTCACAGATGCTCTTCTTTACTCTTTTTTCACGAGAAATGCATATTTCCGAGGTGAAAAGGGAGTAAAGATATGAACACCGATGTAGGGGCTGAGTAGGACCCAGATCCGGTGTGGGACTTAATGACGTGGCCAATTAAACAACCGACGTGTCCTACACATGGTCCACGTCAGGAGGTGACTGGAACATCCCACGTGTCATCAGCTAATAGGCTCTTTTCAAAATTTAAAATTCGCGCCTTTGGGCCGGAATACCAAAAGTCGGCCCCTTTTAATAGGCCTTGGGCCGGAATGCGGAAGGTTCTGGATCCTCGCCTCCCCTCTATAAAAGGAACTTCGGGGATCCATCATTTTTACTCC
Source organism: Clitoria ternatea (assembly GCA_037962975.1). Taxonomy (NCBI): domain Eukaryota; kingdom Viridiplantae; phylum Streptophyta; class Magnoliopsida; order Fabales; family Fabaceae; genus Clitoria; species Clitoria ternatea. The sequence goes on from CM075671.1 coordinate 179,563,918, forward strand.
TTTCTTGATATTGAAGTGCTGCCTCTCCGACGTCCAAATCCTTTGGTGTTTAAAGTTATTCTCCGGTATTACAAGTCTTCTCCGGTGTTACAACCTGGCCCGTACTAAGAGAACTGCACGCATCGCCTCAGCAGGTAGCCATCATCTCCTTCATTTTAATTCGCAGATAAGTCATGGGGGACACCGGTTCGAGTAGTGACTCCATTGAGGTCCTATCAGGTCCTCCTTCAATTACATCCCGGCGTCAGCCGGGTGGAGTTTCGAGCCGAGGTCTGAGTCACCAAAGTGAGGCAACCTCAGGGGCTTCACATCGGTTCGTCTCATCGGGACACCGTTTCTCCATATTGCCTTTGTGGGAAACAGAGGGGTTTGACACATCGTCAGACTCATCTTTTAACTTTGGCACTGCTAGTGAGGGGGGAGCAGTGCCGATCTCTATCTTACTGACGATGTGGCTTTTTACAGCTGTGTTCCCTTCCTTCGTCACACCGTCCGAATGGCTTCTGAAAACTCCTCTACCGGCGTCGCTGTGATCACCGATCCTGTTGAGACAAACGTCTTGGCACACCGGATCAACTGGCTAGCTGAGAAGGCCAGGGATCCATACTTCTGGGTTCATGAAGACCCAAAGACCATCGTTTCCCGGTATGCCGAAGACACTGTCGATGTCACCATTGAAGACGTTGTTGTTCACACCGGTGTGGAATACGAAAACGACTTCACCATCTTCTGCCCCCTAACCTCGGATAGGATCTGCCATCAACCGGGGTCAAGGAATCTCTTCATGTATGAGATGGTCTTCTCCAAGATAGGCATCCGCTTCCCATTGACGGAGTTTGAGATAGGGGTACTCCGGTTTTTGGACTGCTCTCCCAGCCAACTTCATCCCAATGGCTGGGGCTTGGTAAGGGCTTTGGAAGTACTTGGGGAGTACTTCCACTTCGTCCCCACAGTGGCCCTCTTTTTCACTTACTGTAGGGTGATGCGCCGAGGTAACTCTGGAGGGGGTCTAGGCTTCATCAATCTCCGCTGCGACTCAAAGGTGGTTAACTTCGAAAGTTACACCGAATCGGCCAAGACGGACGGGGTCAGTTTCAAACACTCCTACGTCAAAGTCGAGGTCAATGCTGGTAGGCCGGTGTTCTGGGAGAATTCTGATTTTTCCAGAAAGTTCTACACCGGTTGGACTCATGAGCACTTTCTCCTGACAAGCAACACCTACATCGTCAGTGAGAGTACTTTGTCAACTGAGTCCAAGAAAGTCCTGGACGCTCTGAAGGGTTATTCCGTCATTGCTAGGTTCTCCTGCAAGAGGCTTCTGGGGATGGAGTCGGGCCGGGATGCTTACCTTGGTAGATATTGTTTAACTTTCCTCCCTTTTATATCATCATATTTATTTTTGATATATTCATACCGGTTCTAACATCGTCCCCATTTTTTTTCAGGCGAGATGGCTCGGATAGACATCCTCAGGAAACTGAGGGAGGCTGCCGAAGCCCAGAATGCTGCTGCTGCTGCACAGGAGAATAGGGTGACTCCTCGTCGCACACCGGCCAAAGTGGTGAGCATCCCGGCTGATAATGTTGGGGCTATGACTCTGGGGCCAGCTGAAAGGGTCCCAGTTAAAAGGAAGTCCAACCCCGGCGCAACCTCCAAGCAGAAAAAGCACAAGGCTTCAAGGGTTGTGACCAAGGTAGAGGCACCACGGGAGGAGCAGACCGGTCCTGTAAATACTTCTCCGGACCGGTCTTAACCAGAAGACATCGTCATCAACTCCCATCTTTCGGATTTTTTGGAGTATGTTGGAGGGACACCGGCTCGGTTCAACATCCCCTTCAAGCTCAAAACCAATCTTCCTACTCCTGAGGCTCAATCTGCTACCGAAGCAGCTATTTTTAATTTGGTTGAGGCTGTCGGGGTCCTCAGCTCTTTGGGCCACTCCTACTATTCCGGTGTTGAGGCTAAGGAATGCCTAGATCGGATGAAGAAAGCTGAGGCTTTGAGAGTTGAGGCTCAGACCGCTTTGACCCAGAAGGAGCAAGAGCTGGCCAAGAACAAAGAAGACCTGTCCGAACTCACTGTTGCTTACACATCAGCTGCCAAGAGGGCAGATGCTGCTGAAGCTAAGGCTAAAGCTTCAGAGGACGCTCTCCAGGCTCTCCGGACCGAACTAGATGAAGCCAAGGCTGCGAAGGCCGAGGTGGACAAGAAAAACAAGGAGCTAGCCGAGAAGCTTGCCGATGTGCAGGAGGAGCAGGCGAAGGAGCGGATGGAAACAGAGGAGCAGCTGGCTGAAATTTCAGTATTGGCCGATGTCGCTTTCAGTTCCGCTGTTCGTCAGGTTGTACACCAGAATTCCGCTGTACAACTTAACCTGAACGGTATAGGTGTCTACTATGAATTTCATGGTGGCCACTTATATGCTATGGACCGGGGTCAGGCTTCGGAACCTGAGGATATTCCTTATGAGCTGATGCCTCTCCCCGAAGGCCAAAGCATGGAGCTGAGGACGGTGTCGGAGGGATCCGAGAGGACAGCCTCTGCTAGACCGGACTCTCCAGTATCCAACTCTTAGGGTTTTTTCTTTTTTTCTTAGCCTTGTTCCGGGATGGGCTCCGGAGTTTTAACTTTTGTAATGGCCTCAGTGCCCCCTATTAATACAATGCAATTTTCACACATCTGCTTGTCTTCTCTTTTTTCAAAATGTTTCCAAGTATATCTCTCTTGTGACCGGTATAAGGTAACAACTTGAAGTGACACCGTCTGATCATCAATTTAGAATTAGGACTTCGTTTTTTTAGTTTAATTCGAACATCGTCCTTTGCGAAGCATAGAACCTCGGATTAGTGTATCATGGCCACCCCGTCCACAACTTCGATTAACTTTTGAACCTCCGGTGTAATCGGCATGACATCGGCCTTAGCAACTTCAACCCTGAACCCAATTCTATCCGAGGTAGGTTTCATGATACCGTTTGTTACACCCCAAAGTAGTAACCGGTGTAACCATTGGGACACCGTCTCTTGCAACTTGACAGGGTCTACTTCATTTGACCTTGAGGGTCATGACACCGTCCTTCGGATCACCACTTGTCCTGGAATAGAGTGAACCCCTTCTACCTAGTGCCCATATTGGACCAACACCATTTTTTTTTGAAGAATCAAGAGAATTGTTTTCCAAAAAAAATGGTGTACTGTCCCTTGGGTGATAGGAAGGTGAGAGTGGGGAATTGCCCCTTGGCTGAAGATAGAATATGGGGTGTGGCCCTTGATTTGTAGAAGAGTAAAAACTGGGGGATTGCCTCTTGAAGGACTGGGAAATAAAAAGCGGGATGTGGCCCTTGTCTTACAGAAGGGTAAAGGTGGGGAATTGTCCCTGGACTGTCAGGAAAACAAATGTGGGGTGTGGCCCTTGGTTTGCAGAAAGGTAAAAGTGAGAGATTGCCCCTTGGCTGACATGAAATAAATGTGGGGTGTGGCCCTTGGTTTGCAGAAAGGTAAAGGTGGGGAATTGTCCCTGGACTGACAGGAAAATGAATGTGGGGTGTGGCCCTTGGTTTACAGAAAAGTAAAAGGTGGGGAATTGCCCCTTGACTGACAGGAAAGTGAATGTGGGGTATGGCCCTTAGTTTGCAGAAAAGTAAAAGTGGGGGATTGCCCCTTGACTGACAGGAAAATGTGGGGTGTGGCCCTTGGTTTGCAGAAAAGTAAAAGTGGGGGATTGCCCCTTGACTGACAGGAAAATGTGGGGTGTGGCCCTTGGTTTGTAGAAAGGTAAAGGTGGGGAATTGCCCCTTGACTGACAGGAAAATGAATGTGGGGTGTGGCCCTTGGTTTGCAGAAAAGTAAAAGTGGGGGATTGCCCCTTGACTGACAGGAAAATGTGGGGTGTGGCCCTTGGTTTGCAGAAAGGTAAAGATGGGGAATTGCCCCTTGACTGACAGGAAAGTGAATGTGGGGTGTGGCCCTTGGTTTGCAGAAAAGTAAAAGTGGGGGATTGCCCCTTGACTGACAGGAAAATGAATGTGGGGTGTGGCCCTTGGTTTGCAGAAAAGTAAAAGGTGGGGGATTGCCCCTTGGCGGAGAGAGAATAGACCAGGGGAGATGCCCCAGTTTAGGATGGTTTGGAGGAATCTTGGAGGAACTGTCTCTTGACTGTAAGAGAATGGACCAGGGGGAGATGCCCCAGTTTGATTTGTTTGAGAAGTGTAGTTCCATTGGGGAAGAAACTTGGGGAAGTGCCAGTTTTGACGATTAGGGTTCCACTGGGAAAGAGAACTTGGGAAGTGCCAGCTTTGGCGATTGTGGTTTCACTGGGGATGCCAATCTACTGATTTCTCTTGGGGAAGACTTTTGGTCCGGATTTTTTTCTGGTGTCAGGTTCTTTATTTCAGTGTGACGTAGTTCCATCACCCTTCAAAACAGATGGTTAGAAGCACGAGTAACAAAAGAATTAACATTTCGAGCGACCTTTCCTAAGAGATAGGCTTTCAAGATAACTCATGGATGAGATAGAGACAATTCTGTCTTCCAGGAACATAATTAGCAGAATTGGTTATGCTTTCTCACGGGCCAGGTCTGACGCCAGGATACATTTCGTTTCACCACGACTTTTCATTTCATCACTTTTCATTTCAAAAAATTTTCTTTTAAGAAAAACTTGTTTGTTTATAAGATTCAGCTGTAGACTCAGGGGAAGGAAAGGCAAAATTTATTTATTCTTGAACATAAGGTATGTATATTGGTAATGAAGGTAACGGTAACACAAACATATGTATAAATAATTCAAAAGGTGGGGGAGAAAGAAGGTCTTTTGAACCCTCCAGCGATTCCCTACGAGCGATGAGAATTCGGATCCTTTCTCACGACTTCGAGACCATCCTCTGACTTTGCTTCTGGGAAATGATTTGACAAAGACTCGCGTGCCTGATCAGTTTTCCTTCTTTGAAGAGTTTATGTCATTACGCCTGAACTCGTGGTTCTTATTCTGCCCGAGCTGCCCTTCCGGGTTTTCGACTCATCAAGTAGCTCTAATTTTTGCCTAGGCTGCCCTTTGGGTTTTCAGCCTAGCGAGCATTTTCTTTCTTCTCTTTTTTTTCTTTTTCTTTTCTTTTTTTCTTTTCTTCTTTTTTTTTAGGCAAAATATTTCTCGGATGTCCTTTTGGATTGGCAAGATTTTCTTGAGGACTAGGTCTCTTTCTTGGAATCGTCGAGGCCGTACCCTCTTTTCAAATGCTCGTTTCATACGCCTCTGATACAACTGACCATGACAAAGGGCAGTCAATCTCTTCCCATCAATCAGATTTAACTGGTCATGTCGAGTTTGGACCCATTCAGCTTCTTTTAATTCTGCCTCCATTATCACTCGAAGAGAAGGGATCTCTACTTCGAAAGGCAGGACTGCCTCCATACCATAAACCAAGGAGAATGGGGTCGCCCCGGTTGAGGTTTGGACTGAGGTACGATACCCATGTAAAGCAAAGGGGAGCATCTCACTCCAATCTCTGTAAGTTACAACCATTTTCTGTACAATCTTCTTGATGTTTTTATTGGCTGCCTCGACTGCCCCATTCATTTTAGGGCGATACGGGGAGGAATTATGATGGTGGATTTTGAAGCTTTCACAAAGTTCCTTCATCATTTTGTTGTTCAAATTCGTACCATTATCAGTGATGATCTGACTCGGCAGACCGTACCGGCATATCAGTTCACGCTTGACGAATTTAATCACAACATTCCTTGTCACATTGGCGTATGAAGCAGCTTCTACCCACTTTGTGAAATAGTCGATAGCGACCAAAATGAAACGATGACCATTTGAGGCTTTCGGCTCGATGGGCCCAATGACATCCATACCCCACATCGAAAAGGGCCATGGTGCTGACAAGACATTCAGAGAAGACGGGGAAGCGTGAATATGGTCCGTGTATATCTGACATTTGTGACACTTGCGAACATAGGCGAAACAGTCCGTCTCCATGGTCATCCAGTAGTAACCAGCCCTCAAGATCTTTCTTGACATGGCGTGCCCGTTAGTGTGAATTCCAAAACACCCCTCGTGAACATCCCTCATGATTTTATTTGCTTCATCGGTGTCAATGCAACGAAGAAGGACAGAGTCGTAGTTTCTCTTATAAAGCACAACACCGTTTAAGAAGAAACCCATGGCGAGTCGTCACAGGGTTCTCTTATCATTCTCTGTAGCGCCTTCGGGATATTCTTGACTTTGGACGTACCTCTTGATATCGTAGTACCAAGGTTTCCCATCTGACTCCTTTTCAATCACTTGGCAATATGCAGGCTCATGGTGCCGTTCTATTTCAATGAGAGGCATGTCGCAATCATTGCTTACCTTGAACATTGATGCTAGGGTGGCCAAAGCATCAGCCATTTGGTTATCCTCCCGGGGAACATGGTGAAAAGAAATGTCATCGAATTCCTTAATCAACTCTTTGATGTAAGCTTGATAGGGAATTAATTTGCTGTCTCTAGTCTCCCATTCTCCTTTTAGTTGGTGAATGACCAGGGCAGAATCCCCGTATACTTCCAATTTCTTCACCTTGGCATCCAATGCTGCTTGGATTCCCAGAGAACATGCCTCATACTCAGCGATGTTATTGGTACAATCAAAACACAGTCGAGCACAAACGGGGATGAGTTCTTTATCAGGTGAAATGAGGATTGCTCCGATTCCGTGTCCTAGTGCGTTAGAAGCACCATCAAACCTTAAGGTCCATTTGTCCTTTTGGGCCCCTTCTTCATTAAACAGGGCCAAGATATCTTCATCCGGGAAGTCAAACTGCATGGGCTGATAATCTCTTATGGGTTGATGAGCTAGGTAGTCAGCCAGAACACTTCCTTTTATAGCCTTCTGAGTGACATAGACTATATCGTACTCAGTTAGCAGGACCTGCCATCGAGCAATCCTTCCGGTTAAGGCAGGTTTTTCAAAGATATATTTGACAGGATCCAGTTTGGAAACCAGCCAAGTAGTGTGACTTATCATATATTGCCTTAAACGTCGGGCTGCCCATGCTAATGCGCAACAAGTCCTTTCCAGAGCAGAATACCTCATCTCACAGTCAGTGAACTTCTTGCTTAGATAATAAATGGCATGTTCTTTCTTCCCAATCTCATCATGTTGCCCCAACACACAACCCATGGATTCTTCTAACACTGTAAGGTACAAAATGAGTGGTCTCCCCGGGATAGGTGGGATCAAAATTGGCGGATTCTGCAAGTACTGCTTTATCTTTTCAAAAGCCTTTCAACAATCCTCGTTCCATTGAATTGGTTGATTCTTACGGAGCAATTTGAAAATTGGCTCGCATGTTGCTGTCAACTGTGAGATGAAGTGAGCGATGTAATTTAATCTCCCCAAAAACCCTCTAACTTCCTTTTCTATACAGGGAGGAGGCATTTCAAGAATGGCTTTAACTTTGTCAGGGTCGACCTCTATGCCCCTCTTGCTTACTATGAATCCCAGTAATTTCCCGGATCTCGCGCCGAAGGTACACTTAGCCGGGTTCAGCCTAAGCTTGAATTTCCTCAACCTTTCGAAAAGTTTCCTTAGGTCTACCAAATGTTCTTCATCCGTTTTAGACTTGGCAATAATATCATCCACGTAGACCTCTACCTCCTTGTGCATCATGTCATGGAAAAGGGTTACCATGGCCCTTTGATAAGTTGCCCCGACATTTTTTAGACCAAAAGACATCACTTTATAACAGAAAGTTCCCCACAAGGTGACAAATGTGGTTTTTTCCATGTCATCAGGCGCCATCTTAATCTGGTTGTATCCGGAGAAACCATCCATGAATGAAAAGATCGTATGTTGCGCTGTATTGTCGACCAGAACATCAATCTGAGGCAGAGGAAAATCATCCTTGGGGCTAGCCCTGTTCAAATCGCGATAGTCCACGCACATTCGTACTTTGCCATCCTTTTTCGGGACTGGGACGATATTTGCCACCCATTGTGGGTATTTTGCCACGGCTAAGAATCCGGCATCAAATTGCTTCTTGACTTCTTCCTTGATTTTCAAAAGCATCTCGGGTTTCATACGTCGCAGTTTTTGCTTTACTGGCGGGCATTCGGGCTTTAATGGTAACCTATGTTCGACGATGCTATTGTCCAGTCCCGGCATATCTTGGTAAGACCAGGCAAAAACATCACTGAACTCTCTCAACAACCTAATCAGTTCCTGCCTCTGTTCTTTACTCAACGAGGTACCGATTTTGACTTCCTTTTTATCCCCTCCAACTCCCAAATCGATAACTTCGGCTATCTCTAAGTAGGGTAGAATTTCCCTATCCTCTTGTTCCAATAACCAGGTTAACTCAGGTGAGGGATCGCAGTCTTCATCATATTCCTCATTGGCACAATCAGTCAGACAATCAGAATCGTGAAGTAAGACCAGATTCTCACTACTCTCAGATGAATCGCTTTCGGATCTGCATTTCAGTGTATTATAGCAAATTAAAAGGAAAGCAAGCAAGAGGAAGGTTTAAATAATAGGTTATTAAACAAATCAAGTTATTTGGAAACTGATGGCATTTATTAATCAAATAAGCGAACAAGTTTCTTTGTTACAAAATGAGACCCCAAAGCATAGCTAAGGGATCGAACAGAAAACATGATTACTTTGATGAAACGGTAAAAATCGCAGGGAACTCTATGATCTCCCAGTTATTCAGTTCCTGACCAGGCGAGCCAACATACACAAATCCGGGACCTTCATCAAGATCACTTTGGTTCACGGCCACTTGATCTAGAAACATTACTCCGGCGCTCCTGAAGCTCTGGTAGAGGTCACAGATGGGGATTTTCGCAGTGTTGGACGCATGCCCGACATGACGAGTAATCCTCTTCCCTCTCCTCTCTTCTTCTACCCTTTTTTGGTCTTCAGTGGTGGGTTAGTATCCCAGGCCGTATCTGTTTTTGTTCTCAGGGAGGCAGACAGGTTGAGTTCTTCCCTCCAGTTCTCTTCCGAGCCCTTTTCCTGGCCTATATCCTTCCCGTAGCATGGTCTTCGCCACTGCTAACGGTACATTTGGGAAAAATATACTTGTGGTGTTGGCTATCTCCAAAGCCTGGAACGATGTCTCGAGGGCTTCCTCGGCTGCCTCTACATAGGGGGTAGTAACTGGCTTACTGACAAGAAGGTCCTCTTCTCCGGAAACGATTATCAGTTTGTTATCAATGATGAACTTTAGTTTCTGGTGTAAAGTGGAAGGAACTACCCCTGCTGAATGGATCCATGGCCTTCCCAACAAGCAACTATAGGCGGGCATGATATCCATTACTTGGAAGAGAACTTGAAAAATACGAGGTCCAACTTGTATGGGTAGCTCAATTTCGCCTATGACCTCCCGTCGGGTCCCATCAAAAGCTCTTACTATCATGGAGCTCGGTCTCATGCATGCCCCATCTATGGGCAACTTAGCCAGTGTAGACTTAGGCATCACATTCAAGGATGATCCGTTATCGACGAGCACTTTTGCCATAATATGGTCTTGACATTTCACAGAGATGTGCAGAGCTTTGTTGTGTCTTTTCCCTTCCATCGGCACCTCGTCATCCGTGAAAGTCAGATAGTTACTGGCCACTATATGTCCGATGATACCTTCGAACTTATCAACAGGAAAGTCATGCTTTACGTGTGCCTCACTCAGCACCTTCATCAGTGCGTTCCGATGTGATTCGGAACTTGTCAGCAGAGATAATAAGGAGATCTTGGCGGGGGTATAGTTCAACTGATCCAATACCTGGTAATCGCTATGGCGGATGAATTTTAAGAACTCCTTAGCCTCTTCCTCAACCACAACCTTCTTTGCCTCGCCGGCAATCCCAACCTTCCCAGTTTTAACTTCCCCGGTAGCCTTGTCTTGCTTTGTCTCTGAAGGCGCATATACTCTCCCACTCCGGGTCATTCCGCCTACTCCGGTGATGTTGGCAACCGACGAAGCAGGCGCCGGATCAACTATCACAGGATTGGAAACAACTACGTCCGTGTTGTACTTCTAAGGCACGGCGTGGGAGTTGTTATACGGGAATGGAGCAGGTGGCTGGGCCGTAATAGTAGTTCTGGCAGGGGTCTGCGTTAGCGACGCATTTTTACTATAAAATATGACTAGGGGTTTTGGGGCCCGAAGTCCAGTCTGTCCCTGTATCATATTCACATCATCTCCGTGGCACCTGCAGACTCGTATAGTGTGACTGTCCATAAGCCTTTGGAGGGTTTTTCGAAACCCTTGCTGCTTTATGGACCGGGCATCATTGAAGTCCTCATCCCATTTGTCCTTTACTAACCCTACCTCAAACATAAGGGAATGAATTTCCTTTAGAGGCATTTGAATGTCTTCAACATTGGATGTATACTCCATATCTTCCCTGATAGCATTGACCCCAGGCCCCTCATGATTAGGCAAAGGGTTTGTTGTTACATTCGGACTTCCTTCTCGGAAGCTTATCCAATCTGCCTGAATCAGGTCCCTTACCTTATATTTTAAAGCCAGGCAATTTTCAATAGAATGACCTGGTGCACCCACATGGTAATCGCACCGGGCATTAGGGTCATACCCCCTGGGATAAGGTGGCTGTAGTGGTCTCAAGGGACAAGGTACTACTAGGGTTTTTTCAATGAGGTGAGGCAAGAGTTCAGTATAGGACATTGGGATGGGATCGAACTGGGGTGGAGCGCGGTCGTTGTTCCTTCTTTGGATATTTGGATTTGGCGGTGGGTTGGCTTGTGGTGTTTGGTGTGGTGTCTGTGGTGGTGCAGGTGGTCGTACAATGGTTGGCCTGAATTACGGTGGATTATGGTTTGGAATGGCTGCCACATACGGTAGGTGGTCCTGCCAGGTTCCTTCTCTGGTTGTGAGAGACTAAGTTGGTCTCCCCTTCTCTCCTCTTATTTTCGCCAAGTGCAGGTCTCCTTACAGCTCCTGTCCCAGATGGACTTCGGATTATCCTGCCGGTCCTTAGTCCATTTTCTATTCTTTCTCCAATAGTGACAATATCGGAGAAATGGGACGAGACACTTCCAATCATCTTTTCATAGAAAGGAGTTTGAAGCGTATCTATGAACATAGTAATCACCTCCTTTTCAGACAGAGGTGGGTCAACCTGTGCCGCCACTTCGCGCCACCTCTGGGCGTACTCCTTGAACGTCTCGTTATCTTTCTTGGTCATGTTCTGCAACTGTCCCCTATCCGGGGCCATGTCCAGGTTATATTTGTATTGTTGCATGAACGAGTCTGCTAGGTCTTTCCAGCAGCGTATACGAGAACGTTCCAAATGATTGTACCATGTCAGGGGAGCCCCAACCAGGCTGTCCTGGAAACAATGAATCAGCAGAGGGTCATTTGACGCATGCGAAGCCATCTTACGGCAGTACATGGTTAGATGATTCTTCGGGCATGTTAACCCTCTGTACTTGTCAAAATCGGGCGTCTTGAATTTGGGAGGGATAACGACATCAGGGATCAGGCAAAGTTCAGTAGCAGTGCCCGTCCCAAATCTGTTTGTCCCTTCCATCTCCCTTAATCGCCTTTCCAAGAATTCCAACCTTTCTTCCTGGGTGGTAGTAACAGCACTTGGACCGGCAGCGGTATGTTGACCAACCTTCCCATATTGTTGGTAGGAGTGAACCAGGTCAGTGTTTGGTATGAAGGTATCAGGTCTAGCAGTGGTTCGGGGTATATGGATGGTATGAGCAGGCTGTGCTTGGGCTGTTTGCGTTTGGGCGGCTTGAGCATGAGTGGGTGGTGCTTGGGTGGCTTGTGCTTGGGTAGGTGGGTTGTTTGGTTGATTAGTGTTGGGTTGGGCGGTGATGGGAATTTGGTCTTGGTAGCAAGGTTCTTCCTGGAGTGGTGGAAAATACCCGTGTGGCAAACCATACGGAGGAAAGGGAATAACATTTCCTTCCTCGTCCACAAAGGTGTGTTGTTGCGTGTCTGCGGGATTTGGTCTCCTTATGCGAATAACGAGTGGAGGCGCAGCGGTCCTGGGGTCAGACCCTGTAGCTGGATCCTGACCATGATGAGAGGTGGGTGGTTGTTGTCGGGCGTCTTCAACCCCTGCAGAAGATCCCCCTTCTGCGACCCTCATTTCCAAGAGCTTGGCCATCTCGGCCATCTGTTCCTTGACTTGAGCGAGCTCGGCCTTCAAGTTCTCATTTTCTTGCTCTATGTCAGCCATAAGTTTCTTCCTAAGCCTGGTCTCGTAAGGATGTCTACCCGTAATGTCTAAAGAATCACGTCAAGCGGTTAGAGAAATAAAAGGAATAGTTAAAGAAGATAAAACGAACATAAATAGGCATACGCAGGATACAATTCCGAATTTGACACGTATTCCTTAACCTTTCCCCAGAACGTCACGTTCAAAATTACTTGGTAAAACAGTAGATTGGAAATTAACATGAGACAACTTGCGTAGACGAAAAGAACTTCATAATTTTATTTCTCCAAATGATACAATGTTACTAGAAAGACTCAGATTACAAAACTTTTGCCACTCCTGGCTCGGGCAACCATGGCCCTTATTTTACAAAGCTTTTCCTGGCAATAACACAGAAATGATGATATCTCTTTGGGAGTGGACAGGGGGTTAACCATGCCTTCGGCTTGCTTCAACATTGAGGGAAAATCTTCCAAGATTCCATTGGATAGGTATGCCAACTTGGCGAAACGGTCCATCCATAAATGAATGACTTCATCCCGTTGAGCTAACTCAGTCCCCAAAACTCGTGTGGCTTCTTGGCAGCGGCGTTTGGCATCAAGGGTTTTCTTCTGTTCAGCATGTATTTCTTGCTCATAAGCTCTCATCGTTTCATCAAGCTGTTGCTCCAATTTGTGGACTTGGGTTTGTAGCATTTCTTTTTGCATCAAAGCCTCCTTTCCCTTCTCCTTGGATTGTAATTTGTTTTTCGGCCAATACAGCATCGCTCTGCTGACCCTTCATCTTCAGCTATAAATTGGCCGCCCGAAGGCATTGATCTTGTTTTATTCTGTAATCTTCGTCAATCTTTCTCTTTTTCTGCATTTCTTCCATAGTATGTCTTCCTTCGGAGTTCTCTTTCCTATGGAGGGCGCATTCTTGTTGGCATTTCAAGAGGTCTTCTTCTAGTCCTTGATTCCTTGCCTTCAGCTCTTCTATTTGGGCTCTTAGCGATATGGTAACCTTGTCCTCCATAATGCATGGCGGAGGAACTGTGTCCACAAGTTGGTATGAAGGGCCCTTGAAAGGCAATTTCACAATGGAGACTCTGTTCACCACCCAATCTAAGTATTCCATTCTCACGGCATGGCTTCGTGCTCCCAGTTCTTTGCCCATCCTATGGACCTTCTTCCAGGCATTGGCTATGTCCCGAATAGTGGAGGTGAAATTCCCATTTGCATAGTACAGAACGAAAGGAGTAAGTAGTGCTTCGTCCGGCGGCCCAAGTAGAGGATAAGCCAACTGCCGCTTAGCAATAACAGGATTATAATTGATGCAACCTTGTGTCCCCATTAGAGGAACATTTGGATATCCCCCACAGTTATAAATGATGGACTCAACTTCTAGCCATTGAGGACACCACCTCACCTTTTCTGCCGTAAGGCCCACAAGGTGATTAGCCCACTCGCGCCCATTCTTAGTTGTCAGCTGACACAATTTCAAATCAGAGATGGGACACTCGGCTTTGCATAGTTGATGAAAAGCGTGGGATGTGAGCCACACATATAGAACAGGCAAACAACAAATAATCCTCTTTCCTCCTTGGGTATGGCAGAAATCCAAGGTGCAATAGACATTGGCCAACACTGCTGTGACGGGATTCTCCAGTCTGTGCTTGCGAGCGATGAAGACACCTATAGCATCATAATCTACGTAGTTGTCTAAGTTAGGGAATAAGACAACTCCGTAAATAGTGAGAGCCAAGGTATCAATGAAAGCTTCCCATTCTTCCCTCTCTGCCAGGACATGCATGTGCCTCTCCAGAAATTCCCTAGTAAATCCGGGAATCTGGTTTCTGTTCATTTGTACTCCTTTTAACGTTTCAGGGTGGACCTTCAAAATACGAGCGACAGAAGTGACTGACGTATGATGGTCCAAATGGCGATAAGGAATCTGTCCTTCCACTGGCATTCCCAATATTTGTTCAAACTCTTCTATGGAGGGTGCCAGTTGAAAGTCTTGAAAAGTGAAACATCGGAGGGGTGAGTCATAGAATTGTGCCAGAGCTGTGATGGCTTCTGTTTGGACGTCTACCTCCAAGAGTTTCAGGATCTTCCCATACTTCCTTGCGAAAGTCATCTTTTGTGTCAAGCTCAGTTTTTTCCCTAGTGCTTGTAAACTGTCAGTATTGACCTTTCTAGCCTTGAGGTGCAATAACTTCTTCAATTCAGTCACCCCTATATCACAATTACTGTGTCCCATGTTAATTTCCATACTGTCTTAGAAATACCAACAAATTCGGAATCATCCCCTGCGAACATCAAGACAAAGAATGGAATCAGTTATTATCAAGTCCTAAAGATCAGTGTTCCTCCCAGGGATTTGATACAAGTTAAAAAAATAGGGGGAACATGGATTTCCAAAACTCATGCGAGCTCAAAAGTCGTAGGTTTTCCCAATCGTCATTGCCACTTCAACCAGAGGGAAATGAGGTATAATTTTTTTCGTGGATTTTTCCTTTGACGATTAGGAGAACCTACGACTTCAGACTCAGAGATACATGACAAAAAAGAGAGAATCATCTATTCACCCGAAGAATACTTGTGTGTTCCAAAAATTTTCCAAGACTAAGCGAATCTTTGGATGATAGATAATCCCTTTTTAATAACAGGAAAGTGAAAATGACATAAGGTAGAGTAAAGTTTGCCCTTTCGTGGCCTAAGTCAGGTTTTGTTGAAGGTTTTCTCTGGACCCTAGGGCTTGTCTAAAAGTGACTCTTCACATCGGGTGGCTTATACTAGACTTCTAGAAGGTCACTAGAGCCAAGATCCTACCCATGACAGGGACACAACAGTGGGGAACCACTAGGTGCGTATGTCACAAGAGGTCGAACTCTAGTTGGGGTTCTCACGATCACCGGATAGGAAGTACATCCTATACGATTCTGTATACCAACCCCTCCTAACTTAAGTTTCATTTGGGGCTCGGGTATAGGGCGCCACTCATAAGTGTGTGCGAGTAATTTGTGAGTGTAGTGTGTGAAAGAGCATTCAATACCTTTTTACCTTACCCCATTCTGCACATAGAACAAACACAAAACAAATATACAAAGTCATCTACCCTAGGGTTCAATAATTACAGGAAAGTAATATGGTCCTCTATCCTAGGGTTCAACAGACATGCAAAACAATAGACAATGAAACAGATAACAAGATACAATTAAAACAAGAACAAACATTCACAACAAATTACAAAAAATAAACAAGGGGAAGAAATCCCATCTAACAAAGGCTATCTATAAAAATACGCTTTCAACCAAACTGGCCTGACTCTCTTAAGGGTCCCCAGCGGAGTCGCCATCTGTCGCAACCTGAATCGCGACGGCGCGGCGAACAAGAGAGAATGGGTGGAATGAGACAGGGAGTCGCCACCAACGTTTTTATCCATAGGAAAAACATTGGAAAAAACTAAGTTCAGTAAAGCACTGGTTAAAATTGAGATTCAAGTCCGGGAGTCGGTTACGAGTAGGGAAGGTATTAGCACCCTACATCGCCTGTCAGAAACAGTACCAAGATTGAAAGCGTAATATAAATAGCCTTAAACAAAATATGGTTTCTTCCCTTACTTTTATTTTGAAAATGATAGAATGGAGTAGAGAACTGTACAGACATAGAATATTGAAGCGAGGTCAATGGGACGTTTCGTCCGAATTAAGCTCGACTTCGATATGAGACAGAGAGGGTGAGAGAATGCCAATAAGATGTCATGTCTAAATTAAACATCCTCGGGTAAAAAGGATAGGGATAGGAAAGAGATAAGCGGGACGTCTTGTCCTAAGTATCCCTTCCCTATGAATTGTAGCGAGGTTTGAACAAAACTAGGGGGAAATCAACAAGACGTCACGTCTAAATTGATTTTCACGAAAACGACAAAAGTAACAACACGAAAGAAACGCAAAAAGCAAGGAAATAAATCAGTAAGAGGAAATAAGGAAGATGGGCCCGACAGGAGTTAAAGTCCTGCTCCTACGTATTCTTGAATTATCAAGAAATCAGGGTTACGTAGTTCTGAGTGTTGTTCTTTTAGGAAAAGACTCGGGGGATGATGATGGATGTCATTGAGGTGGGGAGCTCATACAAGGCGAAGTTCTTCGCACGTGTACGAATCCTAAAAAGGTTGTGTAGACGGGAGTGCTCCCGTACGACACCGTTTTTTTTTTCAAAAAAAAAAAAGATTTTCAAACTATAAAATATAACATGTGCAAAATTTATTACTTATTATTTATTATTATATGTATTTCTTAAGGAAAAAGGGGCAAAAATATTAACAGTTTAAACTATGCCACACAGACAGACATAACAAATAAACAGCAAACTGACAGGAAAATAAATGACTGAAAACAAGAGAAATAAGGAACAGAATGGAACCGGTGTGGTGGGCTCAGGACCGATGTGGGAGTCAAGTGCAGCGACGGTGTCAAACCGGTTCTGGACTTACACGCTGACAGAAGCAATGGACCGGTATTGGGCTCAAATCCTGAAAATTGAAGGATGCGACCGGTGTTGTTGGAGGTTGATCCGAAGTGAGTAAATGACTGGATGCTGTTGAGAAAGTAATGAAGACTGATAAGGTAGTGGTATGGGAATTGGGGACGGTGTTGGTTCTGTGCGAGGACGGTGTGCGTTCGGGGTAAGGGCGGTGAAGGAACAGTGGCTTTGAGTATTGGAAAAACTTCAAGCTTCTTAAAGCTAAGGGGTCTTTTGTGGTGACTAAGGCAGGTCACTGGTTTTAAGTGGGGAGGTCAGTTGAGGATCTTGAGGAATCAGAGAGAAATTGAAGAGAGTCCTCTTGCAAAGAAAGGGAGTCCAAAAAAACCAACCCCTTGAGCTTCCTTGGTTGGGGCATTTATAGGGCTTTGAGGTCATGGGCTAAGGGTTTAGGACAACCAGAATTCCCACTCATCCATACGTGTAGTGGTGTGCAACCCTGGCCACTATCCGTTCGTGGGGAGCAGGGTTTCAGTGGGGTATTTTTTAATTGTCCACTTCCACCTCCCTGTCTGCCATTTTTAGGGAGTACGATTCCAGGTCATCACGCATAAACTTCCGACCTCGTCTTTCCGTTGTCAAGTTTGTAACATCGGTCAGCAAAACACCGGTTGGGACGGAGTCCCCACTGATCCGATGTGGCCTCTTAAGAACCTAGACCTGTGTCTTCACACCGGTTGAGCCTTTTCAAGGTAGTATCACAGGGGCGGTGTTCTTCCTCCTAGTCCGGATCTACTGCCAGTCCGGTGTGCATGTTTCGATCTGAGATCCCTTGATTTTTACTTGGGCCGGACTGACTTGTTACTTCGTTGCCAGGTGTACGACATCGGTGGTCCGGTGTTACCACTTTTAGGACCTTGGTCCGATGTTGTTTCAATTTAGGCCGGACCGAAAGAGGTGTTCACATTAGTCATAAAAATGAAGCTTTTTCATCCTTTAAAAGTATTGCAAAAATTATTTAAAATGAGAAAAATGAAACCATTATTTTTATTAGAAGTGATCATGGTGGTGAATTTGAAAATGAATCTTTTAGTAAATTTTGTGATAACTATGACATAAATCATAATTTTTCTGCACGAAGAACCCCTCAACAAAATGGGGTTACAGAAAAGAAAAATAGGTCTCTTATAGAATTAGCCAGATCTATGTTAAATGATTTAAATATACCTAAGTATTTTTGGGCTGATGTTGTAAATACCGCATGCTATGTTATGAACAGAGCTCTAATTAGACCTATCTTAAAGAAAACTACATATGAACTATATAAAAATAGAAAACCTAACATATCACATTTTCATATATTTGGTTGTAAATGTTTTATTCTAAATAATGGTAAATAAAGTTTAGAAAAATTTTATGCTAAATTTGATAAAGGAATTTTTCTAGGATACTTATTAAATAGCAAAGCCTTTAGGATTTATAATAAGAGAACAATGACTATAGAAGAATCTATATGTTGCTTTTGATGAGCTTAACATTTCAAAATCTAGAAAAGAAGCCATTGATGATCTTGTAGAATTGATGGAGAAAACCAACATGCATGATGAAGATCAAGTAAAAGAAGATCCCAAAGAAGATAATCAAACCAACAATCTTCCTAAAGAATGGAGATTCTCCAAAGATCACCCCATCGATAATATCATCGAAGACATATCAATAGAGGTAACTACTTGAAAATCTCTTAAAGATGCATCCTATAATATGGCTTTTGTTTCATTAATAGAACCTAAAACATTAATGAAGCCATAATTGATGAACATTGGATAATGGCCATGAAAGAAAAATTAAATCAATTTGAAAGAAATAAAGTATGGCAATTAGTAGCTAGGACAAATAATCATCCAATTATTAGGACAAAATGGGTATTCAGAAATAAGTTGGATGAAAATGGTATAGTTATCCAAAACGAAGCTAGATTAGTGGCTAAAGGTTATAATCAAGAAGAAGGAATTGATTATCAAGAGACATATGCACCTGTGGCTAAACTTAAAGCTATTAAAATGTTGTTAGCCTTTGCATCCATAATGAATTTCAAGCTATATCAAATGGATGTTAAAAGTGCCTTTTTAAATGCCTTCATTCAAGAAAAAGTTTATGTAGATCAACCCCTAAGTTTTGAAATTTCAAAATTGCCCGATCATGTTTATAAATTGAAAAACTTTATATGGATTAAAACAAGCTCCTAGAGCTTGGTACGATAGATTAAGCAAATTACTTCTAGAAAACAAGTTCACAAGAGGCAAGGTTGATACTACTTTCTTCATTAAGAGAAACAAATAGGACATTCTTCTTATTCAAATTTATGTTGATGATATAATCTTTGGTGCCACTAACAAATCCTTATGTAGCGAATTTTCAAAAGTTATGAAAAGTGAGTTTGAAATGTCCATGATGGGAGAATTATCTTCCTTGGGCTTCAAATAAAGCAAACATATAATGAGATCTTTATTAATCAATCTAAATATTGTAACGAGTGTAGTTTATTGGAAAAGGTCTAACAACCTCAAGAAGATCCATGGCCTATTTTAATCCCCTCTTCCCTGAAGGAAATTCAATATATAGAACACCAATATTTAATGGAGAAGGATACAAATATTGGAAAACCCATATGAAAATTTTCATAGAAGCTATTAATCTAGACATTTGGATGCCATAGAAAACGGTCCTTTTGTTCCCACCAAGATAGTCGGCAATAGAACCATAGATAAACCTAGAAATGAATTGAGCAACAAAGAGAAAAGGAAAGTTCAATATAATCTAAAAGATAAGAACATTATTACCTCTGCCTTAGGAATGGATGAATATTTTAGGATCTTTAATTGCAAAATCACAAAAGAAATATGGGATACTCTAGAAGTCACCAATGAAGGCACAATTGAGGTGAAGAGATCTAGAATAAATATATTAACATGTGAATATGAACTCTTTAGGATGAATACTAATGAAAACATTCAAGACATGTAGAAACGATTTACACACATTGTTAAACATCTTTCATCTCTTAGAAAAATTATTTCTAATGAAGATTTGATTAACAAAGTGCTAAGATGTTTAAATAGACAATAGCAGCCAAAAGTAATAACCATTGATAAATCAAAAGATTTGTCAAGCATGTCCCTTGCAACACTTTTCAGAAAATTACAGGAACATGAAATGGAGTTATCAAGACTAAATCAACATGAGGAGAATGACAAAATAAAAAGGGGAATTGCACTCAAAGCTGCATTCACAATAAATGATAAAAGTGACACTGAAGATTCCACTAGTGATAAAAAAGGTTCTATAAGTGATGATGAATTTAAATTATTTGTTGAAAAATTCAACAAGTTTCTAAAGAAGAAGGAAGGGCAAAGGAAACCCAACTCCAGAAAGTCTTTCACAAAAAATAAAGAACTTACCCAAGCCCCTGAATGTGGAAAAATTAGATATATGAAGATTGAGTGTCCAACTCTAAACAGAAAGTTAGAAAAGCAAGAAAAGAAGTACTCCAAAAATAAAAGAAGAGCTTACATAGCATGGGATGATAATGATATAAGTTCATCTGATGAATCTAAGCTTGAAGAAAAAGAAAATCTCTGCCTTAGGGCTAACACAAAGCAGGACATGGTTCGCAATCAACAAAGTGGTACCTAACTCTTCAATATTTTTAAAATTTTCTTAATTCCTTTTAAAAATTATTTTTTAATTCAATATTTTCTTACATTATCATAACTCATAACAAATAGTATTAAATTTTTCCTTGAAAATTTTTATTAAGTATCAATGTTATTAATATAAAATACAGATTTTTCATGTTTCACATGATAGTATATCTAATTAATATTTCCCTCTCTAACATATGACAATCCTTCTTTTTGATAATAACAAAGGGGGAGCAAATGAACAAAGATAAAAGATTCTGATTTATAAAGCTCTAATTATTTTTATCACCACAAAGAGGGAGAATATAGAAAATATACATGTGATTATCATTACTATTTTTGATAATAGTGATGCATTTTCATCGGATGATAAATTTTATGGAAAGTGCACCAATCGTTAAAAAGTAATATATTTGTATCGTTCCCACAGGGATTGAGGTAATGACCACAACCAAGGACTAATACTAGCTAAGCCAAGCAAGATAGATGGACAATTCATGAAAATTTTTCTTTAAGTTTCAGAATTAATATTTTTATGCTTTTCAGGATGCAAATTAAAAATCTAAATGTAATGGATAAAATGGAACACTAGTTTAAGAAGAGGTTGGAACTAGCTTTAACAATCAACTTGAGTTAACACTCAATGAATGGAATACAATTCTCTATATCAGAGCATGCACAACGTCACAGATGACTAATTCCTGATTCATTAGGTGATTAATGTTATTCTTAATGTAAATAAACACTAACTCCTTAGGTGATCATGTACACTGAAACCTAATGCAAAATTAAAAGGATGAACCCTAATTATTCACCTAAAACCTTAGACCTGAAGTAATTAGGTTACGAGGAGAATACCTGAGTTCTCAACCATGATTCCTCTCTCGAGAGAACTTGAATTTAGATCTGAATCTTCCAATTCAGTAGTGACATCCTTTCCTTGTTGTGTTCTTCATGCTCCAAGACAGAGAATGTTCTAGTCACAAAGCTAAACTTCCATTGAAGCTTCAGCCATTTCCAACCTTATGGATTTAGCAATCCATGGAGGGAGGAAAAGTGAAGGTAGAGTTGGAATGCATAATGGAGTACAGAGAATTTAGAGAGAAGAAAAGTGTAGAGAGAGAGATAAATCTGAAGAATGAAGCTATATTAATTTTTCTATGTGTATAATTAACTCACTAAAGTTATTTATACTCTTACAATAATTACTAAATTAATCCTAAAATCTACCCCTAATACACTTACAAAATAAATAGAAAAAATAAATTAACTAATTTACTACTGAATTTCAAAATATTAGGTTGTTTCCCTTGCAATTACACATAAGCATGCCCTTTACCAGTGTTGGCATGCGGGCTTTCTGCCTGGGAGTTGCTCTCTGAACTGTCACTCGCGCTTAAGCACGGTTGAGGTCAGCGTAGGCATGCTGACCATCTGGATACTTCTTAACTTTTGCTCTTCACTCACGTGTCAGTACGCTAGTGACCAACGTAGGTACGCCGGGTTCCTGACTTGACTATCCTTTCGATGCTTTATCTGTGCGTAACTACGGGTGAGGGCAACGTGCCTAGAATGGCACCTGATGCTTCCCGATTCTAGCATAAATATGGCATAGGTGTGGCGTGGGTGTGCTGGTCCTTTGAATCTTTTTTCCATATACACACGTAAACACGCTGACACACAATATCGGTACACTGGTTTTCTGTCATCCTCTTGGACTTGAGCATACTCATTCAACTTTGGTACGCTGGTCTCAGCGTAGGCACGCTCATGGTCAGCATAACTATGTTGAGCCATATGATCTCGTTCTTCCAAAAAGGCGTCAGTATGCTTGGCTAGGCGTGGGTATGCTGGTCTCCTCGTCCTGTAATTCAACATGAAAATTACATTGGTGTAGATACACTGAGTGCTAACGTTAATATGCTCAGGAGCCTTTTAACTCAAGAAATACTCTTTTTCCTTTTGTTATCTATTTATTCTTAATTCAAAGGGAAAATTGCTAAAATAACAATTAATTAGTGAAATTGCATAATTGACAAATACTTTCTAATTTACCTCTAAACTTAATAATTAAACTCAAACTTTCATAAACTAGGGATAAATATTCAACTAATTAAGTCTTTTCAAGACTTATCACATTCCCAAACTTAAAACTTGCTTGTCCTCAAGCAAGGCTCAAATTAGTCAACTTAAATATACTGAATTCATTTTCCTCCTCAGACCAAGCTTAAACAATTTCACCGCAACACATAGCTAAAGAACCTTTCAATTGATCCTTAATAATCTGAATGCAAAAGTCTAGAATGCAAATATGCTAATGATGCTTCACTCTCACTGGGTCAACTGTGTAACACCCTAAATTTTAAAAATAAAGGATTAATTGAGAAGATAAATATTAAATAATTATATTTGGGTTATTTAATGTTCCAAAATATTAGGAATAAATGAATTAAGATTTTTGGGAGTTGTCTATGATTTATTGGAACCAGATAAGCTGAAAATGAGCTCGGTTGAAATGTGGGTGTCAGACCAAGTATCCCCGAATGGGATGATATTGGTCAGGTCTGTTAAGAATAATATTGGGAATCCGTGGAATACTCAGAATAATTTTTGGATATGGTATTGAGCCCAAACAATGACACTGTACATCATAAAACGATGAATAATTATTGAGGAATTAAAAATAAAGCCAAATGGCCCACTTTTCCCTTCTTATTCTGGTTAGATTTTGGTTCCCCATAACTTGTACTTCACTTTCCTTCTTCTACACTCTTCTTCATTTCTTCTTCTCTCCAAAAACCCTAAGCAAATGTGGTGGCTTTTCCTCTCCTATTTTTGTGCTTGAAGGAAAGCTTAGAGGAGCATGGAGCTTGAAGTCTCTTCCTTCTTCCTCTTCATTTTCGTGTGGAGTTTTCCTCTCTTGGAAAACTCTCTCATTTCTTCTCTTGAGGTAAGATCTTGCTATTTCTCAAGAGTATGAACTATGCGTCTTTGAGTTTTTGTGTGGAAAATGTGAGATGTAAATAGAGAAGCACTTATTGTGTTAAATAACTGTTTTTGGTGAGGTGAGATGCTGTTATTAATGGTGAATCACCATTAATGAAGCTTAATGGTTGTTGGGAACCATTAATGTGGGAAACCGGTGTTGGGTTCGACAATGAATGTGCAAGATAATAAATGCAGACACCTAAATCGTGGTGGTGGTGACTGAACGAGTGAAATAAATGAAACTGAGAGTTAACGCCGAATGTCACCAAGTAAATAAATATAAACGTTAGGCCGATGTGGTTGAATGGGAAATTGATTGTGTGATATATTGTGATGTAGGAGATAACCCCGGCTACATGGCGGAACCTTCTGACTGCAGTGGTTACTACTTCTCTTGAGGTAGGAAGGGGTAACTATTCTAAATACATGATTTTATCCATTCCTGATATGAAAATATGTGTATATGATTGTGCTTGTTAATTGCCTGTGTTGACGATGTGATGATTTCATGATTTGAGTGCATTTAGAATGATTGATGTTATGTGGCATGTATTTGGATGATGAATGTGTTGTTGCACTGAACTGGGCCAGAGTAAATGACCTGGTGTAACACCAACCACTAGAGTTAGTAGATGGCTGAGGTTTTAAACCGGTGCTGTATGATTATCTGGTGTTCTAGTGAGGGGAGACCAATTTTAATGTCTGAGGTTTTAACTGCTGAGTCTGTATTATATACAAAACAGATGAAGGGATATCCGTACTCTGGTACTGGTATAGAGGCCGGATCAGACATCATGTTGAATATGGTGATGAAATATGTTATGATGGTTTGAGCCCATGCCTGAATTAAAATCAATGATGTGAAATGTCCAAATGTTGTATATGTGAATGGATAATGTGATTGTCACTAACTGCCAATGTGTGTGAGTCCCAACAAAAATTTGTAAAGGTGGAGAATGTTGAAATCCACTAAGTGGTGGTCGTGAATTGATGATTGATTGAGTGGAATTTAGGATGCATAGTGTGAGAATGCATTGATTGGCATTTGCATCCATGGCATATCAATTGCTGCTTATATGGAATTTTAGGGGTTCCATTGAGTGGGCCCAGTGGGAGGGCGACCCAGTGCACGCGTATATTATTGTATTTTCCCTAGTGATTCTGGGAATCATGAAGCTGTCCATAGTTCGATGACGAGGCACGCTATC
Organism: Clitoria ternatea; assembly: GCA_037962975.1. NCBI lineage: Eukaryota > Viridiplantae > Streptophyta > Magnoliopsida > Fabales > Fabaceae > Clitoria > Clitoria ternatea. The sequence goes on from CM075671.1 coordinate 179,588,460, forward strand.
TGGCGAGCCCAGTGGGCGGGCGGCTCTATGGTGAGCGAGTTACCTTGGTGTTTGATGGGGCACGACTCTCTCGATGTGTGTTCGGGAGGGGCCTGTAGCACTTTGGCAAGTACGACCATGATGTTAATCCGCAGTCACGGGGTGACTAGTGCTACAGATGGGCGAGGGCGATTTGGTACCAGTAAAATATGATGTTGAACACGCATGCAATTAGATATAAGTGTACACATTTTACTACTGCAGTAGGGGCATAGTAGCACACCTATGCTCGTCCCACAATTGATTATGTTGTTTTCCCACAGTCGGATCCGCACTTGAAAGTAATTTCGTTATGCATATGCATTAGCTTTAAGAGCATTTGCATATAGCCGAGATATGCCTAGATGATAGCCGAGATGACAACGGATAATGGTTGAACAGAGAGAAGGTAAGCCGAGGTGCTAACATTTAATGTGTGATAATTATTGAAAATATAAAGATATGTATATATGATATTACCTTGTGAATATGTGTATTCGGACATGTATTGTACTGAGAAGGAGTGATGTGTCATATGTGTGGTGTTATCCTGAATTTGAATGTAATACGCCTATGTATAAATCTCATCATAATGTATGACTTTAATTCATTTGTATTATGTTACTCACCTCCCTGTTGCCATTTTTAAGGTTGATGTAGGTGTGATGAATCCCTACTCTTTTTAGAGGTCGAGTATTGGAGAAGGTAAATACAAAAGGAGATGTGAATGAGCCTTGGCTGGCATATATGTATTCATTTTGTATGCTTATTTTGAAATTAATTTGACAACGGATGATTTTGGGAGGTCATGTAGGAAAATTAGACCGGATGTGTATACCTAATTTTCATTGATGACCTTGAAAATGTATTAATGATATTATTATTATTTATGAAAATATATTCTATTGTTAAAATAAACCGACGATGTACCTTTCATCCTCTCTCGGTAAATGTTTTAATCACTCTTGAAATTATTTTATCTTCCACTTTTTCCCTTATGACGGCCTCAAGTCTGGTCGTCCGAGTGCACTCTGATACCGTCCTCATATCTTCATATATGAGATCGGTTATTCGATGATCCGGGGTAATTACTCAGTATTTTATACATTGAATTCCTTCTATTTTTAATTATTTTAAATTGCAAAAAATTAACCTCTGTTTTTGAAAATGAATCCGGGGTGTTACAACCTGGTATCAGAGCATTGATTATTCATTGATGAATTAAATATTGTTAAAGAGTGATTGTGACTTGATGTTGACATGTTATAGTTATAGAGAAGGACTATCAGAACATTGATTGCTCACTATTTTATATTGTGTTGATATTATGCCCGGCCAGGCATTTCCTTTCCCTATTTTCCTTCAGATTGTGAATACATTATGATGATATTTATATTGATGATAGTTAATAATGATTGATGTATATTGAGGAAAGAAACATAAGGTTCCTAATTATGTTTGTATTGTGTGCATAGAGTGATTAATGGCGAATAGGCATACTATTGATGCAGCCGCTATGGCTGAAGCCTTTAATCAATTTGCCAATAACTTAGAACGACAACAACAACCCGCTGGTCAGCCAAATCATGGTCTTGACCGATTTCTCAAGTGGAAGCCTTCCGAATTTCATGGAGGCTATAAACCAGAAGACGTGTATGTTTGGATCCGTGACTTAGAATGGATATTCGCAAGCATGGAATGTACTGAAGCTCAGAAGGTTGAATACGTAGTGTTTATGATCTAAAATGAAGCTGAATCCTGGTGGATTCTTACTCGTGGGCGTATGGTTGCGGGTCACACTCCTTTGGATTGGGAGAATTTTAAGGTGGAGTTTCTTAGGAAATACTTTCCTGAGAGCTATAAGAACAAGAAGGAGCTTGAGTTTATGGAGCTCAAACAAGGAAGTTGTAACATCTTGAATTTTATAAAAATGATTAAACGTGAGGAATAAATATTAAATAATTATAAATGGGTTAGTGAGTGTCCCAAAAATATTGGAATAATTAAATTGAGATTTATGAGGATTATTTATAATTTATTGAGGCTTTAAGAGTTAAAATTATACCTGGTTAAAAATATGGGTGTCGGACCAAGTATCTTCGATCGAGATGCTGTTGGTCAGGGTTGTTAAGAATATTATTGGGAATCTGAATGTATAATCGAAATAATTTTTGGATTTAGTATTGAGCCCAAACAGAGATCCTGTTTGTCATAAAATGGTAAATGTTTAATGAAGGGATTAAAATTAAAACCTAAACTCTCACTTTCTCTTTTCTTTTCATATTGCTTTTTCCTATCCTTCATACACCCTTTTCTCTCTTCATACCCTATCTCCCATTCATCTTCTTCTCATCTCTAAACCTAGCAAAAATGGTGGTGCCTCTTCCTTCTCCCTCTATTTTTGTTCTCCCATGGAGCTTGAAGAAGATGATATTGGTTGGAAGCTTTCCCTCTTCTCCTTAAATTTTCATCACCCTCTCTCTCTTAGAAGCCCATTGTGATTTCTTGGCTTAAGGTATGTCTCCCTCCATTTTAATAAGCTTGAGCCTTAGGTTTTGATTTTTATATGATTGGGAGAGTGTTATATGTATGGGTTATGGAATGGGAGCCATTTTCATGTAAAACCCAAAGGTGGGATGTGATTTATGTGTGTTTTGGGATGGGTGTGAAGGGGTATACGAAAATTTCAATGTTGGAAGTAAAAGATGATGATTATTAATGGTGAATGTTAGATTTTAATGGAACCTTAACTCTAGGAATTGGGGGAAATGAATAGTGATGTTGTGAGAAATGATTTTAAGTGTAAATCCATGATATTTTACATATGGGTTTTGTTAATGATGAAGATTGATGGTTATTAGAAATGTTGTTGAGTTTTGATGAAAACCCTAAAGATTGGGATTTAGGGCCCTATGACAAATCTTGAAAACATGGTGATGATTTTTGGTGTTGAGTGATTTGGTATGTAGGAATGAGTTTTTAAGTGTGTGACATTGATCATTGATGATAAGGATATGTGAAATAAAGAGAATTGTTTATGATGATGATAATGATAATGATGATGGTGGATAACCAATGATGATGAATAGATGAGTTAAGATGAGGATTTGATGAGGCCTTAGGCCATGATGTGTGTCACTTGAAATTTGTGAATTGTTGACGGCCTTAAGTGGAGCTAAGAGGCTCATGATGAATTTGAATAGAAAATAGGTACTTTAAGTGATGGTGAAGGAGATGTTGTTGTTGTTGGGTATAGTTGGCCCTTTAAGATCTAGAGAATCTTGGTTTTGGGAAAGGAATTCCTAAAGCTTAACACAATGGTATGAATTGGTGTTTTAGCAAGTCTAGAACTTGATATTGAACTTTATGATAAGCTAGCATTTGTTTAGAATTGTGAGGAATGCCTTGAGATGGCTTATTGATTGTATGAATGCATATGTATGTTGTGTAGATGATATTCCGGGCAATATGGCGGAGCATTCGGAGCGTGCATTGGATTATGGTTCTTCCCTTGAGGTAGGAGAGGAGTTTACATTCAAACTGCATGAGTTATATAATTGATGATTATTGTATGTTATGATACTCATGCTTGCCTTGCCATGTTTATAGTGAAATGATGTGAGTGGTAAATTATTGGCTATTGAGACTGATTTGTGTATGTATATGTTGATGATGAATGTTTAGTGTCCTTTTGATAGGAGTAATGTGTTATTGATGGATAACCCATGAGGGGTTGAATTAAATATATGCTAATGAACCATCCTTGAGGGGATGAAGTGTATGCCTTGTGAATTGAGGATTTCATATGGATGTTTGGCATTGAATGTGATGGCCATTGTAATGGCATTAATGATAAGATTGAAAGATAACGCATAAATGAGGAACTCATATAGTCAAATTGAGTGTCGCGTGATTTTGATGGCGTGGGATAGTCCCAATAGCTTCCATGTATAATTTATGACTTGTTGAAATTGGGAATGAGTCAATTCCATTAAGAATTGACCCTTGAGTTGCCTAAAAACGTTTTAAATTAGGTAAAATGCATTTATGCGCATAAGCCCCTCATTTTTGGGAATTTTTGTGTGCGGCCAATTGCCACACGTCACAAATAATATATATAAGTTGGTGTTAAAATTTGGTGGGCATTGGAATTCGTATGAAAAAGTTAGGGGGATTAGAAGATCAAAAATATGACATTTTTTGCACAAAAGGGGTCTGTGCTGTCATGAATCGATTCAAAATAGTGTTTGAATCGATTCAGAGGCTTCTGGATGGGCTTGAATCGATTCATACGAAGCCTTGAATCGATTCAAGACCCACTGGATTTACTGTTCCCTAATTTCCCAATGCTTGAATCGATTCATACGAGGTTTGAATCGATTCAAGGCCCCCTGTTTCCACTATTTTGAGCCCCAGGCACGTATGAATCGATTCATGGGGTTGTGAATCGATTCCCCACTCTCTGTTTGTCAATTTTTGGACTTCAAGCAAGCATGAATCGATTCATGCAAAGCTTGAATCGATTCATGGCCTTGTTATGGCCATTGTCATGTTGTTTTTCTAACTGCTCTGTTTCCTTTGCTGTTTTTGGCCCATTTGGGCATCTTAATGACATTTTTGGCCTCCGACTTCCCATGAAAGTCATATATAATTATGTTATGGATAAGAAAAAATTAGTCTCAATTCAATTGGAGTTTTCTAACTATCATGGGGCCTAAAATACCGAACCTACTGTAGTGTAAAACTCACATTTAAGAGGGTTTTTGAACCCAACTTTTTATGGTTATCAAATTGGGACTAATAGGTGATATTTGTGACATGTCCCACTATTTTTAAGAATAAAAATGAGCTTTCCCCATGTCTTGATGTTGAAATTTGTCATGGGCTCATTATTGCCCAAAACCCCTTTTATTATGTAACAACAAGCGATTTCATTAGGGGTACATGTGGTGTGTGTCTTAGTGGTGATTGGGGAATGGCTTGAGGCCTTGGCAAGGTATGTGTATGCGTATACTATGTCATGAATACATGTATGCCTCACCACTATTAATATATTATGAATCATAATAAAAAGTAAATGATGTGGTTATATGACATACCTTGTGTGATAATGAAACTAATGAGGGGATAATTGAATGGCAATGAGTGTATAAATCCATGGATTTGAAATGATGGCAATGATGATTGCTAAACGTATACTTTTGAAATACCTTGTTGTTTTCCATGCGTGGATAAATGCCATGATGCTTGATATGATTTTAATTACCATGCGTGGTTTGATGAGGTTACGAATGTTGTGCCTTGAGGGGCCTTGTGATTTCTTGTATACCAAGGACAATAAAACTAAATATACAATATACCCCTAATTAAAAGGGTGAGAAATCCTTGCGAGGTTAAGATTTGGCATATGTATATTGCATTTTGCATTCATGGCATGGCATAACATTAATTAAGTGGTTGCGATCACTTTGTACTTGAGATGAAAAAGGGCTTGCGAGTTCCTATGATATTCCATGGTTGCGATCACGAGGAGGGAGTACCCCTTGCGAGGCGGGAAACTATTATAAAATGATTGATACGTGGTTGCGATCACAATGAGACATCCTGCAGGATTGCATGATGATAAGCCAGTGGTTGCGATCACTTGGTACTTGATATGAAAAAGGGCTTGAGAGTTCCTATGATGCCCGTTGTAACATCCCAAATTTTAAAATAGAGAATTAATTACCGGAATAAATATTAGAAATTGGTATATGGAGTATTTAACGTCCCAAACTATTGAGAATAATTAAATTAAGATTTTGAGAATTGTTGGTAATTTTGGAGACCGGTTAAGCTGAAATTAAGCCCGGTTGAGATATGGGTGTCGAACCAAGTATCTCAGAATGAGATGATATTGGTCAGGGCTGAAGAGAATAATATTGCGAATCCGAATATGTATTTGGAATAATTTTCAGATGATGTTTTGATCCCGAACGGAGAACCTGTTGGTTATAAAACGATGAAGTTTTAATGAGTTGGATTAAAAATAAATTGAAAATTCCATTTTTCCCTTTCTTATTCATGTGTGTTTGCTGATGGTATTAGGCATTTTCACTTCTTCTTCTTCTCTTCATCATCTTCTCCATTTTTCTTCCTCTTCTTCCAAACCCTAGCAATTTGACTTCATCTTCCATTCCTTCTCATTTTCGTTGGTGGAGCTTGAAGGAGGTTGTGGAGCTGCTGTTTTTCCTCCTCCTCTTCCTCATTTTCGTAGCTTTCTCTCCCTCTAGTGAACCCATTTTCGTTTTTGGGTTTTGAGGTAAGTATACCCATATTTTTGCTAAGGTTTTGATTAAGAGTATGTGGTATTATGTGTTTTAGGAGCTATGCATGTGAATGGATGTTCTTGAGGAGAGTAATTAATGCAAGGGTTTAATGTGGATTTTATGAAAGTAAGGTTTCTTTGTGAAGTAATGAAGTAGATGTATTTATTGTTGGAAGGAGAAGAATATTTATGAAGGTTGTTGGAAATTTTATGAAACCCTAACTTCATGAATTTGGGGGAAATGCATAATGGAGGTTGATGAGCATTAATTGTTGATGATAAATGTGAGATATGATGTTTAAGGGTCATTGGTGATGATATTTTGTTGGTGGAAGTTAATAATGGAGAAACCCATGAAAGGGTTTAGTTGTTGAATGCATAATAATAAAGGGTAGCACCTAACCCATGGTGGTTATGGTGGATAAAATGAAATAAAAGAGTTTTGAGAGTTATAATAATAAAAGCAGCAAGTATTTATTGATATATAAGTATTTGAATCTTAATGAGTAAGTAGAAAATTGATTGTATAATGTATTGTGATGTAGGAAGTGACCCCATTGATGAAGCGGGACCATCGAACCGCGTTGATCACTACTTCACTTGAGGTAGGAGGGGGTAACTTTTCTAAATGCATGATTTCATCCATTGGTGATGTGAAAATATGTATATATGATTATGTTGATGATTGTTGAATGGATGATGTGATAATGTTATGATTTGAATGCATTTAGAATAATGATTGTTATGTGACATCATGTTGGGAAAATATTGTGATGTGAATATCCCAAATTGTGTGTATGATTTATTGAATGTGTATACCACTAACTATTGATGTGAATGAGTTCAAAAGAGAATTGGGATTGGATGAGAATGATGAGAATATTGAAATCCACCAAGTGGTGGTGATGAATGATTGAATGTGGAGTGGCATCTAGGATGCATAGTGTGAGGATGCACTTGATTTGCATTTGCATTGCATCCATGGCATATCATAGCTGTCTATGTGGAATATTAGGGGGTTCCACTAGGCGGGCCCAGTGGGAGGGCGGCTCAGTGCACGAGCGTATTGTTATTTTCCCCTGTGACTCGGTTTATGAGTCATAAAGCTGTCCATTGTTGGTGATGAGGCACCCTATGTGGTGGGCCCAGTGGACGGGCGGCTCTATGGTGAGTGAGTTTACCTCGATGTCCAACGGGATACGGCTCTCTCGATGTGTGTTCGGGAGGGGCCCGTAGCACTTATGGTAGTTGAGGCCATGATGTTAATCCGCAAGTCACAGGGTGACTAGTGCTACAGATGGGCGAGAGCGGTTTGGTACCAGTAAAATTATAAAGATGTAAGCATGCTTGAATTGAGATATATGTGTACACAATTTTTTCTACTGTAGTAGGGGCATAGTAGCACACCTATGCTTGTCCCATAATTGATTTAATGATATATTTTCCCACAGTCGGATCCGTATTAATTGTTGATGAGAAATTCTTGTGCATATGCATTAGCTTTAAAAGCATTTGCATATAGCTGGAGATATGCCTAGTTGAAAGCCTATGGTGGCAACAGATGAATGAGAATTGATAAGGGAAAGAGTGAAATACTAACCCTATATGTGTGTATGGCAATCCAAATGATTGATATTGTGAATGTATACTTGTGATTATGAGATGTGTTTTGTATAATGTATGATGTGATGAAATGAATGATATGTGAGCAAGTATACATATGTTTCATCATAATGTATGACTTTAATTCATTTGGATTATGTTACTCACCTCCCCGTTGCCATTTTTAAAGTTGATGTAGGTATGACTTGAATCCTACAATTTTGGAGGCCGAGTATGAAGGAGGTAAAATATGGATAGGAATGTGTAAGCCTTGGCCGGCATGAAAAATCTGTTTTGGTAGGGTATATGAGGTTTATATGCTCAAATTTTGTAATGTTGATGATTTTAGAAGTCATGGGAAAAATTGGGCATGTGTATGTAAGGCCAATTTTCATTCATGACCTAAATGGTGTAAAGAACAAACTATGATGTTTGATGTTGTTGAATTTAATGTAATGACATGCTTGGTTAGCCCAAAAAGGGCTTGAAACGCTATTGGAACCTACTTCGATATGGGAAATGAATCATAGGATGAGTCTTGTAGGAGCAAGTCACATTTATATATGTGAATATAAGTCCATAGAAAGTTTAGACCAAAACAAGACCATTTGTAATTTGGTATGCCATGTAAAATGCCCAAAATATGCATAAAACTACCCTATAGCTTAGATTTTGATTGAGATGTAATTTAGGCTTGAAACTTTTCCAAACAATTGATATTAAGGTAGGTAAGTTTTATATAAAATTCCATGCAAATTGGAGTTGAATAGCCTAGTCAAAAGAGGTCCCAAAGTTGGCAAAATTATAAGGGTCAAAAAGCTGCAGAAAAGTGGTTGCAGCAGGGAGATCCACGGCCAGTGGGTTTTTCCCACTGCTAGTGGATTGTTCTGCCTCAAAACGGAGGAAAATTGACCATTTTGGGTGGTCCAGACAGTGGGATCCACGGCCAGTGGGAATTTCCCACGGCCAGTGGGTTTCCCCACTGTCAAAAAAATTCCAACTGCTTTGTTTTTCTTGCTGTTTTTGGCCCGTTTGGGCATCTTAATGACATTTTTGGCCTCTGAATTCTGCATGAAAGTTGTAGACAATTAAGTCACGGAGGTGTGAAAATTAGTCTTACCTCAATTGGAGTTTTCAAACTCTCATGAGGCATAAAATACCGAACCCACTGCGTTGAAAAATTCAAGTTTAGGAGGGTTTAAAACCCAACTTTTTATGACTTTTAATTTGGGACTAATAGGTGATATTTGTGACATGTCCCACTAAATTCTAAGACTAAATATTCATATATTTGTCCTAATTTTAGAAATCAATTGAAGTATCCTTGAACTACATTTCATAATCATTTGTGCTTCTTGAATTAACGTATATTTTAACTATTCTTGTTGAAGATTATGTGATTGATTATCTAAATAGAACTCTTGTTTTGAAGTTATACACCCTCTCATATCTTCATATATGGGATGGGTTTCTTTAAAAGATCCAGGGTTACTTGTTGAAAACTTACTCGGCGATGCTTTCTTTTCCTAAATTATTTCCTCGTTAAATCGTGAAAAATTTACCCCTACGATTTGGGGTGTCTCACCCGTGGTTGTGATCACGAGGCGGGAGTACCCCTTGCGAGGCAGGAAACCAATATGAATTATTGAACATGGTTGCAATCACGAGAAAGCACCTTGCGAGGCTGCTAGAGGGAGTACCCCTTGTGAGGCGGGAAACCCATGTGAATGAATGATATGGTGGTTGCGATCACCTGATGAAATGATATCGGATCCATGCATATGTATTATTAAATAGTTGACATATGCATTAGCCATAGGTGCATGGCATTTGAGATGTGAATGCCCTTGATGATAAGTGGCAAAGTGATTGTGTATGTGCTCGTGCTTGCTTATGATATGATTTTCGATTTAGGAAGCATGTATGCCTATTTATAAGAATGTGATTACGAATTAATGATGATTTAATAATTTTATAGCAAAGCACACATGATGAATGAATGCATGTACACTTAATCACAATATATTATATTCGTCATTTTGAATGTATAACTCACTCTCCCATGTGGTCTCCTTTTAGCATTGTGATGTAGGGTTATCATGGGCCGATATGAGATTTTGAATTAAAGCTTTTGGCGAAGGTAAATAGTGGTAGTGGAAGTGCCTTGGTCGACATCATTTGTGAATTATAATGTATTGGGTAAATTGTATATAATGATATTGATGACATAGTGAATTTTGGATATGTAAAAGATAATCCTTTGAATTCATGAATGGTGAATATATGTTTAGTATGTAAGTGATGAATTGATGAGTACTAGAGGAATTGAAAGTTTGAATATTGTATATTGATGATGATGGTGTTTGTATTAATGCTAATAGGTGAATAAATAGGTCAATTATGAGATATGGGCAGTGGTGATAGTTGGGGTATGACCCCGGGTGTATATGTATATTTATAGGTATATCTTAGGCAATGCATGTGTATGTTATAAGCGCATAAATGGGTTATGATCTAATAGGATTATGTTGGGGGTTTGCATGCTATGCCGAGCCTTTCTCATATCGTCATATATGGGACTAGGCGTATGCCCGGTATACATATTCTTCTTCCATTGTAAACTCTATTATTTTGTATACCGTTATGGGTAAATTATTTATTGATCCAGTTATAGGTAATAAAAACTAACACTTGGGTTTTCTGTGGTTCGGGTCTTGATGTAATCGTTGTAGCATTTTGAAATTATTTTAAACGTGAAAAATTTACTCGCATTTTTATTAACTATTATCTTGATCATATTGGGATCTGAGCCTGAAAAATCGGGGTGTTATAGAAGTATGTCGGTGGAGGAATATGCCTTAAGGTTTGAAGAATTGTGTGTGTTTTACCCTCCTTTCCAACAGGAAGGTACTGAAGCTTCGAAATGCGTGAAGTTTGAGAACAGATTGCCCAAGAGATCAAGAAGGCGATCTGTCATCAAGAGATTAGGAGTTTTCCTACACTTGTGAACAAATGTAGAATCTTTGAAGAGAATGATGTAGTGCCCAAGAATGATGCTGGACATGACTAAAGATTGAAGGGCCAATCCCCTAGCTTTAAGAAGAGAGGTGATTTCAAGAAAAATAGACAATTTGTGCATGGTTCCTCTTCTTTTAGAGGTGGATGAGGTGGCGAAAGGCATGGTACTAATGGTGGCCAAGGTGGTGGCCAAGGTCTTCATTGTTTCCGATGTGGTGGAAACCATTTGGCTCGAGAATGTAACCATGAAGAGACGTTAGTGTGCTATAGATGTAACCAACCGGGGCACATTCATCCTGATTGTCCTTTGAATGCCACAGACGTGGTAATTCACAATGATGGTAACCGTGGTCGTGGAGCCGATAATGGCGGCCGCAATGGTGGTCGAAATGGAAATGGCAACGGTAATGGTGGCAATGGTCGTGGTAATGGGAACAGCCGAGGTAATAGTAATGGTGGCCGGAATGGTCCTAATCATGGTGCTAACCAACCAACTGCGGGAAAAGTATTCACTGTGACTGGCAAAGAAGCAGCTCAAGCCGATAACCTAGTTGAAAGTAAATGTGAAATACTTGGAAATTCTGTGCATGTTATTTATGATTCGGATGCGACCCATTCTTTTATATTCAAGGACTGTGTTCGGCGGCTGAGATTGTTGGTGTGCTTAGCAAAAAATGCCCTTGTGGTTACTACCCCAACCTGTAATTGCCTCAGGATGGTTAACCGATGTGATAACGTTGTTATGCTCTTAGAGGGAAGGAAGTTTGTTACTTCTTTCATTTACCTACCTATGAAGGGTTTGGATATTATTCTTGGAATGGATTGGCTCTCTGCCAATAAAGTCTTGGTTGATTGTCGACAACGGACTGTTATTTTCCCTTCTTCCGATGCGGGAAAATTTGATGTGCAAGGTATAACTTAACTTTGCATATTATTATCCCTTGCCGATGGGATAAATGGTCCCGATCCTTTAAAAATTCCCATTGTATCTGAATTTCTGGATGTATTCCCTGAGGTACCTGGTTTGCCTCCTCTACGCGAGGTGGAATTTTCTATTGATCTTATTCCGGGAGCGGAACCTGTTTCCCGAGCGCCATATCGGATGTCTCCTATAGAATTAACTAAGTTGAAGAGACAAGTTAAAGAGTTATTGGAACGAGGATTTATTCGCCCAAGTGTGTCTCCGTGGGGTGCGCCTGTTTTATTGGTGAAAAAGAAGGATGGGAGTATGAGGTTATGTATGGATTATCGACAACTTAACAAGTTGACTATTAAGAACCGATATCCCTTACCTCGCATTGACAATCTTTTGGATCAATTAAGGGACGCCTTTGTGTTCTCGAAGATCGATTTACATTCTGGATATCACCAAATTCGGGTGAAGACCATGTTAGGAAATCCCTAAGCATGAGCAGCGGAAAAATAAAAGGGATTCCATAGGATTTGCAAGGTTCCGTGTTTCAAAGCACAAAACAATCTCGAAATTCATTTTGGATTACCTCTTGAAGAACTTCGAAGCAGTCGTAGTCTTGTCCTTTAGGAGTCCACACGAGCACTCCCACCAGAATCGCAACACTTGCCAACTGCTAGTTTGACGGCGTGTAGCTCTTGCAACTTTTGCGAATTTGTGTCTCACTTGAGTGAACGGCCTATGAGCATCTTATGCTCTATTTATAGGCTTAGGTTTGACCTAATTTGTTCTCTCTAAAAGTGGGCTCCTTACTCATTCCAAATGAGTTAGGCCCAATAGCTTTATTTTAGTCCAACTAAAATAAGACAACATTTTCTGATAGGCTTACTCTATGTGTGTGACCCTATAGGTAAAATACCCGGTCATATTAATAATAAACTATTTTATTATTAATATAAAATAATAGCGGTATCTAGCAATGCATCATTATGTCCGAATATTATCAACATAACCTATAAGTGATAATAATTTTTTTTAATATGTTTATTCCTTTTGTCACGATATCCTAATTGGGCCCAAGGCATGGTCGCGTCATCCTTGTACGGCCCAATTTATTTTACTTGATACCGGAGTAGACTGGATCCGAATAAATATCTAATATTTATTCTTTCTAGCATGGCCAGCGTTTTCTTAGTCTTACTCCATCAAGTGGCCTATGGATATTACTCCTGTCACATAGGAGAGACAAATCCCATCTACATCACTCACATCCCTCTGCATAATTTGTTCATTGCCTAATCACAACCTTTATAGTCCTCTTGTTACAGAAGATGTTTAATTGTATTAAAACAATAAACTCCTCATGTAGGAATCGTAGTGACTTCAGGTCGAAGGACTACATATACCATTATCACATTGAGAATCGTTTATGACAATCATGTAACGATCCATGCAACGTTCTCATGGTGGGTCTGTCCAGTACATCATTACTCTTAATGTGTACCTGTGTGAAGACTCGATATCATCTATATCTATAATCTGTGAGATCAGGTCATCAGTACACTCACACGCTAGTCTCAGTGTATTTACATGTCCCCATGTAAATACTTGACTAGGGACATTTTAGGAATAATTTTTATATGACCTATTACTCTAAGGATAAATATGTTTTAAAACAATTTTAAACTGAAATATTTATTCTATTGATAAGTAGAAAAATGATACAAATGAAGAAGCATAAAAGCTCATAGTGCATACACCAACAGACCAGAGATATCCTAAAGACTGCTTTTCAAACGCGGTATGGCCACTACGAGTACGTAGTAATGCCTTTCAGTGTGACGAATGCACCTGCAATTTTCATGGATTACATGAATCGCATCTTTCACGAATATCTTAATAAGTTTGTGGTGGTGTTTATCGATGACATCCTTGTCTGTTCCAAGAGTCATGAAGAATGTGAGGAACATCTTCGCCTTGTGTTGAATGTCCTTCGAGAAAAGGAGTTGTATGTGAAGCTTTCCAAGTGTGAATTTTGGTTATCTGAGGTCCAATTTCTTAGACATGTTATCTCCAAGGATGGTGTGGCAGTTGATCCATCTAAGATGAAAGCCGTGTTGGCTTGGGAAAGACCAACGTCTGTGACCGAAGTAAGGAGTTTTCTTGGTCTTGCCGGTTATTATCGGAGATTTATTGAGGGATTTTCCCGACTGGCTTTGCCTTTGACGAAGCTAACTCGTAAGAATCAACCATTTATGTGGGGCCTTGATTGTGAAAGGAGTTTCCAAGAGTTGAAAGTTAGACTCACTTCTGCTCCTGTGTTGGCTTTGCCGGACTTACTAGATGATTTCGTGGTGTATTGTGACATTTCTAAGCTTGGTCTTGGTTGCATGTTGATGCAAGGAGAACGTGTGGTAGCCTATGCGTCGAGACAGTTACGACCGAATGAGGTTAACTACCCCACTCACGATCTTGAATCGGCAGCGGTGTTGTTTGCCTTGAAGTTGTGGTGACATTATTTGTATGGCTCAAAGTTTGTGGTCTTTAGTAATCATAAGAGTCTAAAATATTTATTTGATCGGAAGGAGCTCAATATGCGCCAACAATGATGGATGGAGTTTTTGAAGGATTATGAGTTTGAATTAAGGTATCATCCCGGAAAGGCAAATATGGTTGCCGATGCCTTGAGTCGGAAATTGTTGCATGTTTCCGCTATGATGGTGAAAGAGATGGAGCTCATTGAGCAATTTCAGAACTTAAACGTGGGTGTAGAAGTATATACTCCAAAAAATATGTCTCTTGAGATGTTGACGGTAACAAACGTGTTCCTTGAGACTGTGAAGTTACAACAACTGAAGGATAAGTACTTGATTGAGATGAAGGAAGCTCAAGCTAATGGGAAGAATTCGTTTTGAACAGAAGGCCGTGATGGCATTTGGCGTGTGAAAGGTCGGATTTATGTTCCATCTGGTGGTGATCTAAGGAGATTGGTACTTGAAGAAGCTCACAAGAGTGTATTGAGTATACATCCTGATGCCATAAAAATGTATCAAGATCTGAAGAAGAATTTTTGGTGGCCCAGTATGAAGCGGGATGTCGCTAATTGTGTAGCCTCTTGCATTATTTGTCAAAAGGTGAAGGTTGAACATCAGAAACCATCAGGTTATCTGAGACCCCTTGATATTCCAGTATGGAAATAGGATGACATTGCCATGGACTTTGCTTTCTGACTACCCAGAACACGTACTGGGAATGATGTTATATGGGTGATCGTAGATCGGTTAACGAAGTGTGCTCACTTCTTGCCCTTGAATATGAAAAGTTCATTAGAGAATTTAGCCCGGCTGTACATAAAAGAGATCGTCAGGCTGCATGGTGTGCCTTCGAGTATTGTGTCAGATCGCGACCCATGGTTCGCCTCTCGATTTTGGGAAAGCTTGCACGAGGCAATGGGTTCCAAACTAAAGCTCAGTTTGACATATCATCCACAAACGGATAGGCAATCTGAGTGGACAATTCAAAGCCTTGAAGATTTATTACGGGCTTGTGTATTGGAGCATGGTTGTTGTTGGGAAAAGTTCCTACCACTGATTGAATTTACATACAACAATAGTTACCCTAATTCCATTGGTATGGATCCATATGAAGTGTTATATGGTCGGAAATGTAGAACTCCGTTGTGTTGGCTTGAAGCCGGAGAGAGTTTGAATTTGGGGCCGGAGTTAGTTGCAGAGACAAATGGACAAATCAAGACGATACAAGAAAAGATGAAAATTGCCCAAGATCGGCAGAAGAGTTATTATGATAAGAGGCAGAAGCCACTTGAGTTTCAAGTTGGCGATCATGTATTTTTAAGAGTATCAAGAGACAAGGGCATTGGAAGAGCTTTAAAGAGTAAGAAGTTAAGCCCGAGGTTCATTAGACCCTACGAGGTTCTAGAGCAGATTGGCGATATTGCATATCAGATTGCACTTTCACCGCACCTGTCTAATCTACATAATGTGTTCCACGTATCCCAGTTGAAGAAATATGTCCATGACCCTCTACATGTAATTCTGATGGACGATGTTGATGTGCGGGACGATCTGTCCATCCCTCCTATTTCTGTTCGTATTGTTGAATGCTCTGTTAAGGCGCTACGGAACAAATTGGTACCCTTGATGAAAGTTGCATGGAAGCATGGAAATACTGAGATAGGAATATGAGGACAATGTACGAGCTCGGTACCCTGATGTGTTCGAATCCGGTACGTTAAATTTTGGGGATGAAATTTCTTTTAGGTGGGGTGGATTGTAACACCCTAAATTTTAAAAATAAAGGATTAATTGAGAAGATAAATATTAAACAATTATATTTGGGTTATTTAATGTTCCAAAATATTAGGAATAACTGAATTAAGATTTTTGGGAGTTGTCTATGATTTATTGGGAATCCAATGGAATACTCGGAATAATTTTTGGATATAGTATTGAGCCCAAACAATGACCCTGTACATCATAAAACGATGAATAATTATTGGGGAATTAAAAATAAAGCCAAATGGCCCACTTTTCCCTTCTTATTCCGTCAGATTTTGGTTCCCCATAACTTGTACTTCACTTTCCTTCTTCTACACTCTTCTTTATTTCTTCTTCTTCTCTCCAAAAACCCTAAGCAAAAGTGGTGGCTTTTCCTCTCCTATTTTCGTGCTTGAAGGAAAGCTTGGAGGAGCTTGGAGCTTGAAGTCTTTTCCTTCTTCCTCCTTATTTTCATGTGGATTTTTCCTCTCTTGGAAAACTCTCTCATTTCTTCTCTTGAGGTAAGATCTTGCTATTTCTCAAGAGTATGAACTATGGGTCGTTGAGTTTTTGTATGGGAAATATGAGATGTAAATAGAGAAGCACTTATCGTGTTAAATAACTATTTTTGGTGAGGTGAGATGCTGTTATTAATGGTGAATGGCCATTAATGAAGCTTAATGGTTGTTGGGAACCATTAATATGGGAAACTGGTTTGGGTTTGGCAATGAATATGCAAGATAATAAATGTAGACACCTAAACCGTGGTGGTGGTGACTAAACGAGTGAAATAAATGAAATCGAGAGTTAAGACGCCGAATGTCACCAAGTAAATAAATATGAATGTTAGGTTGATGTGGTTGAATGGGAAATTGATTGTGTGATATATTGTGATGTAGGAGATAACCCCGGCTATGTGGCGGAACCTTCTGACCGCAGTGATTACTACTTCTCTTGAGGTAGGAGGGGGTAACTATTCTAAATGCATGATTTTATCCATTCCTGATGTGAAAATATGTGTATATGATTGTGCTTGTTAATTGCCTATGTTGACGATATGATGATTTCATGCTTTGAGTGCATTTAGAATGATTGATGTTTTATGGCATGTATTTGGATGATGAATGTATTGTTGCACTGAACTGGGCCGGAGTCAATGACCTGGAGTGGGACCAGCCACTAGAGTTAGTAGATGGCTGAGGTTTTAGACCGGTGCTGTATGATTATCTGGTGTCCTAATAAAGGGAGACTAATTTTAATGTCTGATGTTTTAACAATTGAGTCTGTATTGTATACAAAACGGATAAAGGGATATCCGTACTCTTGTACTGGTATAGAGGCCGGATCAGACATCGTGTTGAATATGGTGATGAAATATGTTATGATGGTTTGAGCTCATGTCTGAATTAAAATCAATGATGTGAAATGTCCAAATGTTGTATATGTGAATGGATAATGTGATTGCCACTAACTGCCAATGTGTGTGAGTCCCAACAAAAATTTGTAAGGGTTAAGAATGTTGAAATCCACTAAGTGGTGGTTGTGAATTGATGATTGATTGAGTGGCATTTAGGATGCACAGTGTGAGAATGCATTGATTGGCATTTGCACCATGGCATATCAATTGCTGCTTATATGGAATGTTAGGGGTTCCATTGAGCGGGCCCAGTGGGAGGGCGACCTAATGCACGGGTATATTATTGTATTTTCCCTAGTGATTCTGGGAATCATGAAGCTGTCCATAGTTCGGTGATGAGGCACCCTATATGGCGAGCCCAGTGGGCGGGCGGCTCTATGGTGAGCGAGTTACCTCGATGTTCGATGCGACACGGCTTTCTCGATGTGTGTTTGGGAGGGGCCCGTAGCACTTTGGCAAGTACGACCATGATGTTAATCCGCAGTCACAGGGTAACTAGTGCTACAGATGAGCGAGGGCGGTTTGGTACCAGTAAAATATGATGTTGAACACGCATGTAATTAGATATAAGTGTACACATTTTACTATACACCTATGCTCGTCCCACAATTGATTATGTTGTTTTCCCACAGTCGGATCCGCACTTGAAAGTAATTTCGTTATGCATATGCATTAGCTTTAAGAGCATTTGCATATAGCCAAGATATGCCTAGATGATAGCCGAGATGATGACGGATAATGGTTGAATAGAGAGAAAGTAAGCCGAGGTGCTAACATTTAATGTGTGATAATTATTGAAAATATAAAGATATGTATATATGATATTACCTTGTGAATATGTGTATTCGGACATGTATTGTACTGAGAAGGAGTGATGTGTCATGTGTGTGGTGTTATCCCGAATTTGAATGTAATACACCTATGTATAAATCTCATCATAATGTATGACTTTAATTCATTTGGATTATGTTACTCACCTCCCTGTTGCCATTTTTAAGGTTGATGTAGGTGTGATGAATCCTTCCTCTTTTTGGAGGTCGAGTATTGGAGAAGGTAAATACGAAAAGAGATGTGAATGAACCTTGGCCGACATACATGTATTCATTTTGTATGCTTATTTTGAAATTAATTTGACAATGGATGATTTTGGGAGGTCATGTAGGAAAATTAGACCGGATGTGTATACCTAATTTTCATTGATGACCTTGAAAATGTATTAATGATATTATTATTATTTATGAAAATATATTCTGTTGTTAAAATAAACCGACGATGTATCTTTCATCCTCTCTCGGTAAATGTTTTAATCACTCTTGAAATTATTTTATCTTCCACTTTTTCCCTTGTGACGGCCTCAAGTCCGGTCGTCCGAGGTGCACTCTGATACCGTCCTCATATCTTCATATATGAGATCGGTTATTCGATGATCTGGGGTAATTACTCAGTATTTTATACATTGAATTCCTTCTACTTTTAATTATTTTAAATTGCAAAAAATTAACCCCTATTTTCGAAAACGAATCCGGGATGTTACAAACTGTGTTTCTCTCTACGCTCAGTGTTAAAGGATATAATAATTATGCACACATCACTTACAAAACAACAAGTAAACATAGGCTTGTAATCCTTCTAAGCACCATACATAAAAGTAACTGCACATGGATCAATAAGGACTTTAATTGGCTTGTAATGAGGTTAGGCTACAGGCTCTATGTTTGTTTTTCTGGTTAGTGTAAGGGTAATGAGTGTGTTCATTGATGTTTGCCTTGCCTTGAACCTATTTTTTTTCATTTCTTTCAAAGAACAGCAGAAGGTAACTTTAGAATTTTTGGTGCTACTTCCTCTTGATTTTTCTCAACTTTTTTTAACAATTTTTAGATCTTTACTCTTTTTCTTTTGTTTTCTAGTCCTTTGGACTCTTTCATTTTCTTTTGATTTTTCTCATAACTACTTTTTCTTTCCACAACTAAAAATTTGTCAGAGTGTTCCTTCTTATTGTTGTTAGGCACCCTCTATCTCCCCAAACTTAAATGTTGCTAGTCCCTAGCAACTAGTTAAAATAACACAAGCCAGCAATGACACTTCCAGGGTTAGTACATGGTTTTTCTCCAAAAATCAAGGCTTGTAATATGGGTATTATCATTGAAGAAAAGTCCCAGGCTCAATAATTAAGGTCAATGGATAAAATGTACAAGGTAGGCTATATTTGGCTCTAGTTAACTTATGAAACATGGCCTTTATCATTTCCAAGTACTAATCACATTATGCATAAGCAAGGAGAAATGCAAGTTCTGCCACACTGTTATTAAGCAAGTACACTCACAAAAATTCAGGCATAAATCTCACTACAAAGACAAAGCTTAAGCATTAATTAACACATCCCCAAACTTAAAACAATGCAATGATATCAAATTATCATGCTAGGTCTTCAAACATGCACCACAACAGATTTTGATAAGTATGATCTAAAGATTTTCATGATTGTAGCACACATAAGTAATTCTATTCAAGCAATTACCAGGGACAATCATTTCAGCTTTTGGGATGCAACAGTCCTATTATTCTTGTTCCATATATTTTTCAGCTTTTGGAATAACCATTAATGGGTAAGAAGTAAAGGAACTTCCCTCTTTACCTGTATAGGCAGATATGTGTGTATCTTCTAGTGACCTCTAGAGATTACAAACAATAATGAATTAAGAAAAACACATAAAATGGAGATTAAAACACACAATGTGGAAATGGAAAAGCTGTAACTGAAATAACAATTGAAATAACATGAAACAAGTAGTTCAAATTTTGCAACCCAAAAATAGAATGATAAAGTCTGGACTGAATTACAAAGAAAAACAAAATAAAACCCTTAATCTACCCAACAGCAGTGCCATCTCCCTCTTTAGTAGGGTCGACCATCTTTTCATCAACTGGCTCATCATCAACAGCTTGATCAGCATGTGGTGGAAATTATATGCTCAAGGGTGTATCAATTGGAGGGATAGTGAAAACTATAGAAGCCAGCCCTTGATCTCTCAGTTAGAACCCCCATCTCTTTAGTAGGGTCCAAATTCATTGTAGTGGCCATTTTCCTTAGCAACATATCATGGTTCATCACTAGATCATAAGTCCTAAGCTGCATCTTCTTGGTTGCTTGTAGTTCACCCAAGATGGTGGTGAGGATTGGAGCAAAGGATTGTTCTTAGTGAGAAGAGGATGGTTTGAATGGTTTAGATTTGGGACACTTGGGTTCCTTGGGAACATAATGATTAATCTAGTTCCTCACCCAGGCATGGTCCAGGGCCTTTTCCATTTTCACCTTAGTAAACTCTTCCTCCTGTACTTTCATAGAGTTTTTCTTGGCCAACAAGAAAATGACAGAACAATATGGTAATTGGGCATATTTCTCACTAGCCTTAACCATTTCAAACAAAATCAAGTCACCCAAATCCACATATAGTTCTTGCATCAAACAATAAATAAGGACCACCCTTTTCACTATAATTTCAGTAGCATGAGCCATCGGTTGTAGTGAAGAAAAAGGTTATTGGCACTATATCATAGGGATATCAAGAAGAGTATTTTTCCTTACAAATTTTGGCGCACCACTAATAGTAGTTTCAAAGGTGGTCCCTTCTTGACAGCATACCTCCAATACTTTCTTCCACAAATTAGCATTCTCCTCCAATGTGAACCCATTCAGCAATTTGGTGTATTGACATTCAACATCTTCCACCACAAGCAATCATAAAACCGTATTAAGAATTTCACTAGAAAGTGGGATGACAACACCCCTTAGATAGGAAGAATAAGGGGTATCATCATCACTATCATTGACCCTCAAATTGGTACAGAACTCCCTGGTGAGTTCTTGGTAGCCATGACCCAACACTTTATTAAAATTCTACGACCAGTCCTCATATTTGGGTCAGGACAATCTTCTTCATTCAGCAACATCACCCTATCCCTGATCACACCCCACTCTTTGAATCTCCTTTCATAGTCCTGTGTAGCCTTCGCATCTCTAAAACACTTCCAATCAAAGTCTTCTTTGTGTTTGGAACGCTTCTCCCCTTTTTCATACTTTCTCTTCTTAATTGGAGGAGGGGAAGTAGGAGTGCTAGTAGTGGCCACTCCCTTTCCATTCTCTTTTTCGGATGCTTTTGCTTATTCCATTTCAATCAATCTCTCAGTTTTATAAATGGAGCGGGAAGGTCTAGATGCCATGTCAAGCAAATACAATGAAATATATATAGCTAGTGGAAAGGTGTATGAACTATGAAGTGGTGGGTAAAATGCGAAAAGGTGAGGTGAAATGTGATAATTGAAAAGGTAAGAAGAAATTGAAATGGTAAAGTGAATTAAATGACAATAATATGTGAAATACCATTACCAATTTGAAGAAATAAAGGGTTGTGACTATTGCAATTGAAAAGGGGAAAAACACCTACGTAATAGTAATTAGGGTTAGGGTTCCTACCTGGAACACGTATTTATAGGCACGGGGTCAACGCAGGAACATTCAACCCCAGCATAAGCATGCTTATTACAAGCATCAGAGTGTTGGATCAAAATAGAAAACATGCGTAAGCACGCTCTGACAAAAGGGCAATGCCTAATGCTAACAGAATCCACGCGTAAGCACGCTCCAATAGAGCGTCAGTACGCTAAGACACTGACTCATTAATTTTATTCCTAGTATGGAACGCGCATAAGAACGCTCATAGGAAACATAAACATGCTCATTGAATATTGAAGATGATAAACAAAACAGAAAATAAGCGTAAGAATGCTTCACAACAGCGTAGAAACGCTCAATTATTGCTAAACAACACAAACAAGAATAGATGGGCTACGTAAGAATGCTCACCCTGAGCATACCCATAGAGGACTCCTGGAATTTATTGACCAAGGAAGATAAACCCAACGTAAACACACTTATGAGTGGCATAGTGATGCTATCAGAATGAACAATACCAAATGGGCACTGTCTGCACTGAGCGTAGGGACGCCCAGTCAGGGCGTAAACACAACTTGAAGGGAGAATCATATAGGGAACTGGAACAGAACCTACATGTAAGTACACGACAACAGAGTGTTAGAACCCCCATAGGAGGTCCCAATGCCTGACACAAATAGGATACACACGTAAGCACGCTTTACTAGAGCATAGGTACGCGCAAACAACTGACATTATCTGATGCTTATATGAAACTAGCGTAAGAAAGCAAGAAATAAGTGTGAATACGCGTAAGTGAAAAGGTAATTCCTAAGATAATCAGGGTTGCTGGCGTAGATAAGCTCAATCCTTATTGCAAATGGAAACTAGAATCAGGGAAGTGGTGTAGACATGCTAGAGAAGAGCGTAGGTATGCTCATCCCCTCAGTTGACACATCAAGATTCACAGCAGGGGCACGTAAGAATGTTCCCCTGTAGCGTGACAACGTACCACAGAGATTAAGACTAAGATGATGGATAGAAAGGCAGCATAAGCATGCTATGGTGGAGTGTAGGTATGCGTACATCAATTCTTATACCTCAATGCAAGCGTAAACATGATATAGTTAAGCGTAACCACGCACAGCTACTGATCCTATGAGGGAATATAAGCGTAAGGAGTCCTTATTTCAACGTACATACGCTAGACCCTTAGACAATTCTTCTACAAAACCTTTATTCTTAACCAATATTACTATATGTATTATTTTTATATTATAATTTTTTTCAAATTCTTCCTTGTCCTTCTATTTTATTACACTTTTTTTCAAAACATTCATTTATTTTTCAAGAAAATTCCAAAATATCCATTTAAAGAAATAGAGAAAAATAAATTTTTGCAAGGGTGCCTCCTTGAAGCGCTTCTTTAACGTTACTAGCTTGACGTATGGCTCCTAAGCGGGAGTATGTAATTCAGCTGAGGCCTTTTACCTATTAAACTCACCCCCAAAATAGAGTTTGAGTCTTTGACCATTAACCTTAAACATTCTTCCTATTTCTGGCTCCTTTACCTCAATAGCACCACGAGGAAATACTTCATTAACCACGAAAGGACTAGACCATTTAGATTTAAGCTTTCTTAGGAAAAGTCTCAACCTAGAGTTGAATAATAGGACCTTATCCCCCTCCTGAAACTCTTTCCTTTATAGCTTCCTATCGTGCCATCTCTTTGTTCTTTCATTGTATAGAGAGGCACTATAATAAACTTGCAGTCTAAACTCATCAAGCTCATGAAGTTTCAGGACTCTTTCTCATTGAGATTGGGCAAATTCCATATTTAATAACTTTGTAGCTCACCAAGCTCTATGTTCTAACTCCACAGGAAGATGGCAAGCCTTACCATACATAAGTTGATAAGGAGACATGTCGATTGGGGTTTTAAAAGTTGTGCAGTAAGACCATAAAGCATCATCTAATTTTGTAGACCAATCTCTTCTAGATTTACCTATAACTTTCTTAAGGATCCTCTTAATTTCCCTATTAGATAACTCTACTTGTTCATAAGTTTGTGGATGATAGGGAGTTGACACCTTATGGAGTACCTTATAATGTTTCAAGGCTTTTTCCATTATCTTATTAGAAAAATGAGACCCTCCATCACTAACGATAACTCTAGGTACTCCATACCTTGAGAAAAGGTTTTTCTTAACAAACCTCAACACCACATCTGCATCATTGGTTCTAGTGGGTATAGCTTTCACCCACTTTGACACATAATCCACTGCCACAAGAATGTACTCATAGGAGAAAGACTCTGGGAAAGGTCCCATGAAGTCTATTCCCCACACATCAAATAGCTCAATTATTAGAATGTTATTAGAGGCATGCCAGCTTTAGCAGAGAGTCCTCTACTCCTTTAGCATTTATAATACCTCTGAACATAACCCTTAGCATCTTGAAAGATGGTTGGCCAATAAAAGCCACATTATAACACCTTGGCAGCAGTCCTTAAGGAGCCATGATGCCCTCCATAATGATAATCATGGCAGTGCTAAAGAATTCTCTCCTGTTCACTTTTAGGCACACATCTCCTAATTATTCCATCTAATACAACCTTATATAGGAAATGATCAACCCATAAAAAACTCTTGCTATCATGAAAGAATTTCTTCCGTATTTAGGATGTCATTCCTATAGGTATAATGGCTGCACTTTTAAAGTTTACCATGTCAGTATACCATGGACCTTGTTCAATTTTCATCAAACTCTCATCTAGAAATTCTTCCTTGATAGGAATAATTTTAGCATCTCTTTCCAAACGAGATAGTTGGTCACCTACATAGTTCTCTATTCCCTTTTTATCTCTAATTTCTAAATTGAACTCTTGTAGTAAAAGGACCCACCTAATAAGCCTAGGCTTTGACTTTTTTCTGGCAAGTAAGTACTTAAATGCTGAATGGTCAGTATAAACTATCACTTTGGCACCAATCAGATATGATCTGAACTTATCAAAAGCATACACCATAACAAACATTTCTTTTACAGTGGTGGTGTAATTAACTTGTGCCTCATTTAATACTTTACTTGCATAATAAATAACATGGGTCAGTTTACCCTTCTTTTTGTCACACCCCTAATTTTCCAGACTCGAATCCCGATGTAATCAAAACAAATAATTAATAAAAATGCGAATAAATTTTTCGCGTTTGAAATAATTCCAAATCACAACCACGATCACATCAAGACCCAAACCATAGAAAATCGAAGAGTGAGATTTAATAAAATATAACTGGATCGTTAAATAGTTTGCCCATAATGGTATACAAAATAACAGAGTTTTACGGCGGAAGAAGAATGTGTATACCGGGCACACGCCTAGTCCCATATATGGAGATATGAGAAAAGGCTCGGCAAAGCATGCAAAGGCATATCATAAGCCTAATAGACAACCATTATCATTTTACATAATCACATGAGCATGCAATGCCTAATATATATGTGTATACGTATCTATATGGTCATGCATCATACATCTCCAATACCCATATCCTATAATTGGTCATATCCGATTCAACCTCAAGACATATGTCATCAATACTTATACATTCCCAAAATGGGCTACATATTCAACACCATTTTATTCATCAAGTGGGTATGAATCCAAATATCCCCAAATACCAATGCAATATCCACTTATATAATTATTCACAATACATCCAAAAATATCAATAAATATTAACACTATCATGTACATTCATTCACAATTCAATAAATTACAATCGCTGCCGGCCAAGACATTCCATTAGCACTATTTTACCTTCAACAAAAGCTTTTCTTTAAAAATGTTCTCTTCCTATGGCATCCCTCCATCAATACTAAAAAGTAGACCACATGGGAGAGTGAGTTATACATTTCAAATGACGATATGAATACAATTGAAATTATGCGCATATGCCTATCAACATCATGTATGCTTTGCTAAATCATCAATAAATATCATAATCTATTCATTTAACAATGTACATATCATGTATTCACCCATCAATTCATAGTAAAGAAAGCATATACACAAATGTTCCAACGCCACAACTGGCCAACATCATCAACATAGACTATTCCGGTCTTTTCTTAAAGCCACCACGGGCTAACATCATTATTATCAATCATAAGCAAATACGCCCTTCATTAAATTGGGCCATAACATACATATCGTCATATTCGATATTATTTCATATATTCATATCATTTATTACTTTTATGTGGTCTTTTAGGTATATTAATTACCCATTTCACCAACACCACACCACAATCTCAATCATTATCAATCATCATCACCATCTGGCATATCTCCATGCTATATGCAAATGCTCTTATGGCTAATGCATATGCACAATGGAATAAACAACAAATGTGGATCCGACTGTGGGAATAAACACCAAATTATGGGTCAAGCATAGGTGTGCTACTATGCCCCTACTGCAATAGTAAAAGTGTACACTTATATCTCAATTCATGCATGCTCAACATCATATTTTACTGGTACCAAACCGCTATCGCCCATCTGTAGCACTAGTCACCCCGTGACCTGCGGATCAACAACATGGCCTCACTTGCCAAAAGTGCTACGGGCCTCTCCCGAACACACATCGAGAGAGCCGTGCCCCATCGGACACCGAGGTAACTTGCTCATCACAAAGCCGCCCGCCCACTGGGCTTGCCACATAGGGTGCCTCGCCACCAATCTAAGGGTAGCTTTGTGATTCCCAGAATCACTAGGGAATATCAACAATTTACCCGTGCATTGGGTCGCCCTCCCACTGGGCCTGCCTATTGGAACCCCTAACATTCCATATAAGCAGCGTATGATATGCCATGGATGCAAATTCCAATCAATGCATTCTCACACTATGCATCCTATCATGCCACTCATCAATCATCATCATCATAATCACCAACACCACTATATACACCTTAGTGGATTTTATCATTGTTGCTTTTAGCCATTGCTTTCAAGTTTTATATGTGGCATTTCATTTAACATCTTTCATATATATATTTCATATCACACATGCAAGACAGTACTTGAAATCAACCACAATGGCATCACATCATTACATATCATTCATAAATATTACCACCCATTCACTTAGTGGATTTTCATTTCATTTGTCATTGCCATGGTTTCACAACTAGTGTGGTAATACAACAATTTATTAATACAATTCAAACCACACATACAAGATCACACTTGTATCATTCACAATGGCATTCAATAATTATCAATAATAATAACCATCCTTTTATTCAAGGAAATGATCAACAACATCATCCATCATTATTCATTATCGATATCATCTCCGATTCATTGATTTAAAACAAATAGATTGTCATACAATCATCCCCTCATCAGTATCATCATATCATGTCATTAGTGGTGAATATCCATGTTTTCATAAAATGCCACAATCAATATCAACACCACTAAGACACACCATCATCACCTACCCCTAATAAAATCTCTTATTTTTACCTAATAAAGGGATTTTGAGCAATAATAAGCTCATGTTAACTTTCAATACTAAGACATGAGAAAAGCTTACTTTTAATCTTAATAATAGTGGGACATGCCACAAATATCACCTATTAGTCCCAATTTGACCACCATAAAAAGTTGGGTTCAAAATCCTCTTAAATTTGAATTTTATGACGCAGTAGGTCTGGTGCTTTATGCCTAATGAGAGTTAGAAAACTCCAATTAAAGTGAGACCAATTCTCACACCTCCGCAACACAATTATCTATGACTCTCATGAAGAAGTCAGAGGCTAAAAACGTCATTAAGGTGCCCAAACGGCCCAAAATCAGCAAAGAAAATAGAGCAGTTGGAAAAACAACACAACAATGGCCATAACAGGGCTCTGAATCGATTCAGGCTCATATGAATCGATTCAAGCATCCAAAAATCTCAATTTGACAAACAGAGGGCCTTGAATCGATTCAAACTCGTATGAATCAATTCAAACGCCCCTGGAGCCCAAAACAGTGAAAACAACACCTCTTGAAACGATTCAAAGGGTCTTGAATCGATTCAAGACAGCCCTGCTGCTGTTTTTATGCAGAAATACAAGATTTTTCAACTTCTAACCCTCCTAACTTTCTCATATGAACTCCAAATGCTACAAAATTTTAACCCCAATAAATACACATCATTTGTGACGCGTGGCTACCGGCCTCACTCAAAAATTCCTCAAAATGAGTGACTTATGCATATAAGTGAATTTAGACCGTTTCAAGACATTTTTATGCAACCCAAGGGCCTATTCTCATTAAAATTTTCCCATTCCAATTCCTACAAGTCATAAACTACATATATGGGCTACTGGGACTATCCCATGCCGTCAAAATCAGATAAAACTCTATTTGACCCCTTCACTTCCATGATTATGCATTACAAATGCACTTTTTGAACTACATTATGACCCGAACCATCTATAATTCAGTTCAATATGGGCCTTTCATTACAATGCATCAATTCCTATCAAGGAACCACTAACCATTCATCACCATCTCATATCTATATATATAAAATTTCCAAAATTCAACAATTTGCCAAGCCTATCATTCATCATTTCATTAATTCAAACATTTAACACATTCATGGCAAGGCATTACATGAGTTCACACATAAGCATAATTAACAATTTTTCACTCATGCAATTGAAATGTAAACTCCTCTCCTACCTCGAGAGAAGAACCGCAATCCAAAAGCTCCGATTGCCTCGATCGTTCTGCATCATCGTCCGGAACACAATCCTATCACAAATATACATACATATGCCATTAATGTACCATCATAAGGCATCATCTCTTAAAACTCATTATCAAGTCCTAGACTTGTCTAAACCTAATTTATACGCTCATGTTAGGCTTAGGGAATTCCTTTCCCAAAACCAAGATTCTCTAAATCTTAAAGGGCTAAAAAAATCCAACAACAACAATATCTCTTTCATCCCTCCTCTTAACTTATCTATTTATCATCAATGGTCATCCACCAACACCATTATCACCACAATAACAACATCACACATTGAACATCATATATTCATTATCAAAATCAATTCCTCTAATCCTATACATACTCACATGCACTCATCTCCCAAACCTCAATAATCAACACCAATGCTTTAAACATTTATTTCCTTATATAAAATCATTCTAAGACATCAAAAATCATTAAAATCACCTATTTAGCCAAAACCCCCAAAAATCCAATTTCCTAGGGTTTTCATAGAGGTCTAACAACAATCAATTTTAACTATTTCCTTACACTATTTTAAGCATTCTTAATCCAATAATATCACATCCCCTTAATCAACAACCAAATCCATAAAACCCCATGGTCATCTAACCTAGGGCTTAGTTCCTCTTGCCATTATTCACCAAAATAACATCTAATCACCCATTACAATACTCCAATAACTCAAAATCTATCAATAAAAGCCATGGGTGTTCAAAAATCATACCTCTTTCAAGGGCACCAAGGTAAACACGAAAACGAAAGAAGGAGAAGAGAAGGTGAGCTTCAAACAACCAAGTTTCCTTCTTGCCCAATGGAGAAAATGAAATAGAGGGGGAGGGAGAGCACACCATCCTTTGGGTTTTGAGAAGAAGAAGAAGATAAAGAGGAGAGAAATATGTGAGAAGAAAAAGAAAGTGTCTTTGGCAAGGGAGAAGAGAGGGCAACGTGAAAATGAGGAGGAGAAAGAAGAGTTTTATGTTTTAATTTTAAACCCCTTTCATTAAAATTTTACCGTTTTATAATAAACAGGATCTCCATTTGGGCTTATTACTTTATCCAAAAATTATTCCGAATATAGATTTAGATTCCCAATAATATCCTTAACAGCCCTGACGAATGGCATCTCAATCAGAGATACTTGGTCTGACACCCAATTTTAACCAGGTATAATTTCAACTCCTTAAATCTCAATAAATTATAAATATCTATAATAAATCCTAATTTAATTATTCCCAAATACTTGGGACATAAATCAACTCAGATATAATTATTTATTATTTATCCTCCTCAATTAATCATTTTTATAAATTTCGGGATGTTACACTTTTAACCCAACATAGCCCTGACAACATATTTACTTGCATCACACATAAGTTTGAAAGGTAAAGACCAATCTGGTGCAGCAAGGATAGAGGCTGAAATTAGTTTCTTTTTTAGACTTGCAAAAGCCATTAAGCAATGTTCATTAAAGACAAAAGGAGCATCCTTCATTAACAAATCAATTAATGGTTTTGCAATCTTTGAGAAATCTTTTATAAATCTATGGTAAAAACCCACATAGCCCAAAAAACTTCTTATCCCTTTAACATTAACAGAGGGAGGAAGTTTTTCTATCATCTCTATTTTGCCACGATCCACTGTAATTCCTTCAATAGAGACTTTGTGGGCAAGGACTATCCTCTTAGCATAAAATGACACTTTTTCCAATTGAGGACGAGATTAGTCTCTTGACATCTCATTAAGACCTTAGCCAAATTACT
Organism: Clitoria ternatea; assembly: GCA_037962975.1. Taxonomy (NCBI): domain Eukaryota; kingdom Viridiplantae; phylum Streptophyta; class Magnoliopsida; order Fabales; family Fabaceae; genus Clitoria; species Clitoria ternatea. The sequence goes on from CM075671.1 coordinate 179,618,998, forward strand.
TAGACATGTATCATAATCTATTCCAAACACAGAGAAGTCATCCATGAAAACCTCTATGAACTTCTCAACCATGTCACCAAAAATCGCCAACATACACCTTTGAAAGGTAGCTGGTGCATTGCATAACCCGAAGGGCATGCGCCTATAAGCAAATATTCCACAGGGGCAAGTAAAAGCAGTTTTCTCTTGGTCTTTTGGGTCAACCACAATTTGGTTGTACCCTAAGTGCCCATCCAAGAAACAATAATACTCATGACCACACAACCTTTCAAGTATTTGATCCATAAATGGCAGAGGAAAGTGATCTTTTCAAGTGGAGTCATTCAACCGCCTATAGTCTATACACATCTTCCAACCTGTGGTAGGCCTAGTTAAAATGACTTCTCCTTTTTCATTTTTTATAATGGTCATACCTCCTTTCTTGGGTACCACTTGAACCGGACTGATCCAAGGGCTATCCGAGATAGGATATATGATCCCTTCATCTAAAAGTTTAACCACTTCCTTTCTAACAGCCTCTTTCATTATAGGATTCAACCTCCGCTATGGTTGGACCACCGAGGAATAATCCTCTTCTATCAAAAATTTATGCATACAAAATGATGGACTAATCCCCTTTAAGTTAGAAAATTTCTAACCTATAACAGATTGATGTTTTAGCAGAACCCTTATTAGCTTTTCAACATCCTCATCACTAAGTTCAGCGCTTATGATAACAAGATATGATTCATTTTCTCCTAAGAAGGCATATTTCAAATGAGAAGGAAAAGGTTTTAAATCATGTTTTTCCTCTACTACCTCTCTAGGCTTCTCATTCAATTTCTTTTTTATTTCTTCCTTCTCATGCATCACTTCTAATGCCTCAAGTGACTGCAACAATTCAACTTCTTCATTATTTAACGTAGAAGATGTAGGAGCCGCTAGCTGGATTGACCAATAAATAATGGGCCAGAAGGATGGGCTCATTCGACTAATTAGTGATCCCTGGCCCTACCTAACAAAGAGATGTCCCTAAACTCTAATAAATAAGAAGGGATTGGTTGATCGGAAAGCTTGGGCATTTCTTGTTTGGGCTCATCATATGTTTACTATGGGCTTAGACGTGGATACTCTGGTCTGGAGACTTGAAAATCATCCTTAAGGAATGCTTTCAAAGCGTCCTCTTCAGCTTTTAACAACATGGGAGTCTTGTAAGTGGAAAACTACTCAATCATGAAATAATCTAGCGTCTCATCTGGATGCTTCATGGCACTAAACACATTGAAGACCACCCGTTCCTCTTGAAATCTTAGCATCAATTCCTCTTTTTCTATATCTATCAAAGCTTTACCTATTGCTAAGAATGGTCTTCCTAATATTAGAGGTATTTCCTTATCAGTTTCCATGTCTAACACAACAAATTCTATTGGAAATATGAATTTATCAACTTTTACCAACAAATCTTCCAGCAAGCCATGAGGATATTTGATGGATTTATCATCCAACTACAAAGACATGCGAGTTGGTTGAAGATCTTTTATCCCCAACTTCCTCATTAAGGACAATGGCATCAGATTTATACCAACTCCTAAGTCACATAAGGCACGCCCTACATGTACATCACCAATTGCACAAGGTATAGTGAAAGAGCCTGGACCTTCAAGTTTTTGTTGTATTTTTTCTGAATAATTACACTACACTCTTGAGTGAGGGAAATTGTTTCATCTCCTCTCAATTTCCTTTTTTAGATAAAAGCGTTTTTATAAACTTTGCATATAAAGGAATCTCTTGCAATGCCTCAACAAATGGAATATTTATGTGGAGTTTCTTAAAGACATCTAGGAACTTAGAAAACTTTTACTTCTCCATCTATTTTTTAAACCTTTGAGGAAATAGAGCATGTTTCAGTATTTTAGGTGTTATTTTTGTTGCTTCTTCTAACTCAATGTCTATCTCTTTCTTTTTCCTAGTTTCAATTGATTTTTCTTTTCCAATTTCTATTGGTTTTTCTTTTTTAGGTTCACTTTCTTAATTCTCTTCTTTTTCTTCCTAACACCTATTTTTAGTTGGAGTAGGATCAACCAAAGTTGTCCACTCCTTGTCATGATAGCCTTACAATGCTCTTTTGGATTGATTTCTATGTCTGTTGGAAAATTTCTAGCTTGTCTCTTAGCTAATTGCTTTAACGACTGTCTCACTTGATTTTATAAATTTCTAATGGAGGATTCTTGGTTCTTAAAGCTAGCTTGAGTAGTTTGTATGAACTGAGACAAGATACTTTCTAACTTAGATTTTTCTTTCATAGGTGTAGGTTGGGATTATGGTCTAGTAATGGGCTGCTATGATGGTTGACCTTGGGCCATGTTTTGATTAAGATAAGGCCCTCTTTGCCAAGAAAAGTTTGGGTGATTTCTATAGTTAGGATTAAATGAATTTGATGGGTAACTCCTTTGTTGCCCCATGTAATTCACTTACTCAACTGAACTATTAGAATCATATAAGCCATTCTCATGGTCGCCACCACAAAAATCACAGTTCATCATACAGACTTGACTAGGCCTTTGAATTTTAGAGATTTGCACACTTAATTTTTCTAAAGCCTGAGTCATTAACTTGCTTTTTGCCAAATGAGCATCTTGCACATCTAATTCCATAATCCTTCTCTTGGGAACACTATTCCTTTCACCTATCAAACACTCATTAGAGGCCATCTCATCTATTAATTCTATAGCCTTTTTAGTAGTCAAAGAACCTCCAGCTGAGGCATCTATTAACACTCTAGTTGTTGGCCTGACTCCATTATAAAAGATGTTAACATACTGCATTTCAAGTATTTAGTGATGAGGATACTTCATCAAGCTCTCCTTATACCTATCCCATGCTTCTAACAAAGACTCACCCTCTCTCTATTGGAAACAAGTAATCTCATTGCGCAGCCTAGCATACTTAGAAAAGGGGAAATACTTGATCAAAAATTTTCTAGTTATATCATCCCAAGTGGAAATACTAACCCTAGGTTGGCTCTACAACAAAGCCTTAGCTCTATCCCAAAGAGAAAAAGGAAACAATCTTAGCTGAATTGCTTCATCGGGAACCCCATTCATCTTTACCGTATCACAAATCTGAAGAAAGCTAGCTAGATGTAAGTTTGGGTCCTCAACCTCACTTCCTCCAAACTAATCATTCCTTACCAATTATAGTAATATCGGTTTAAGTTCAAAATTATTTGTTGCAATCGGAGGCCTGAGGATGCTAGATTGCATTCCCTCATCAGTTGGCCTAGAATATTCTTATAATGTCACTCTTCTATTTTCCATTTCAGCTTTCTCTTTTAATCTTTTTTCCTTTCTTAACCTTCTCACAAGGAAATTGATATCAGGATCAAAGAAGAATGTCTCCTCTTTATCCCCTAACTGTATATACTAATTCACACACAAAATGTAAAAAGACAACTACCTAAGAATTGAAACTAACTAACACACAAAATACAACTAAACTAATCAACAAAACGAAAGTGGTTCAGTATAGTACGGGTCCAAGGATTGTTGATATTACTCAACAATCCCTGGCAACGGCGCCATTAACTTGATGCATTTTCATCGGATGACGAATTTTATGGTAAGCACACCAATCGTTTAAAAGTAATATATTTGTATCGTTCCCACATGGATTGAGGTAATTACCACAACCAAGGACTAATACTAGCTGAACCAAGCAAGATAGGTGGACAATTCATGAAAATTTTTCTTTAAGTTTCAGAATTAATATTTTTATGCTTTTCAGGATACAAATTTAAAATATAAATACGATGGATAAAATGGAACACTGGTTTAAGAAGAGGTAGGAACTAGCTTCAACAATCAATTTTAGTTAAAACTCAATGAATGGATACAATCCCCTATATCAAAATATGCATAACTTCACAGATGACTAATCTCTAATTCCTTAGGTGATTAATGCTAATCTCAATGCAAATAAACCCTAATCCCTTAAGTGATCATGTACACTAAAACTTAATACAAAATTAAAAGGATGAACCCTAATTATTCACCTAAAACATTAGGCCTAAAGTAATTAGGTTGTAAGGAGAATACCTAAGTTCTCAACCATGATTTCTCTCTGGAGAGAACTCGAATTTAGATTTGAATCTTCCAATTCAACAGTGACATCTCCTTGCTATGTTCTACATTCTCCAAGTCAGAGAATGTTCTAGTCATAAAGCTAAACTTCCATTGAAACTTCAGCCATTTCCAACCTTATGGATTTGGCAATCCATGGAGGGAGGAGAAATAAAGGTAGAGTTGGAATGCATGATGAAGTGTAGAGAATTTAGAGAGAAGAAAAGTGTAGAGAGAGAGATAAATCTGAAGAATAAAGCTATATTAATTTTTATGTGTATAATTAACTCACTAAAGCTATTTATACTCTTATAATAACTACTAAATTAATCCCAAAATCTACCCCTAATACACTTACAAAATAAATAGAAAACATAAATTAACTAATTTACTACTGATTTCAAAATATTAGGCTATTTCCCTCGCAATTACGCGTAAGCACACCCTCTACTAGTGTTGGCACGCTAGCTTTTTGCCTGAGAGTTGCTCTCTGAACTGTCACTCGCACGTAAGCATGGTCGAGGTTGGCATGCCTACTTCTGAACTTTTTCTCTTCACCTGCGTGTTAGTACGCTAGTGGCCAACATAGGTATGATGGGTTCTTGACTTGACTATCCTTTCGATGCTTTATCTGTGTGTAACTACAGGCGAAGTCAGCGTACACACTGACCTCCTGGAATGGCACCTGATGCTTCCTAATTCCAGCATAAATATGGGTGTAGGAGTGGCATGGGTGCGCTGGTCCTTTGAATCTTTTTTTTTGTATGCACGCGTAAACACGCTGACACACAGCATCGGTACACTGTTCTTGTGTCATCCTCTTGGACTTGAGCGTACTCATTCAACTTTGGTACACTGGTCTCAGCATAGGCACGCTCATGGTCAGCGTAACTACATTGAGCCTCTGGACCTCGTTCTTCCAAGAGGCGTCAGTATGCTCGGCTAAGAGTGGGTACGCCAGTCTCCTGGTCCTGTAATTCAACATGAAAATTACACTAGCGTAGGTACGCTGATTACTAACGTTTATACGCTCAGGAGCCTTTAATCTCAAGAAATACTCTTTTTCATTTTGTTATCTCTTTATTCTTAATTCAAAGGGAAAATGCTAAAATAACAATTAATTAGTAAAATTACATAATTGACAAATACTTTCTAATTTACCTATAAACTTAATAATTAAACTCAAACTTTCACATAAACTAGGGTTAAATATTATCAAATAATTATTTTTATCACCATAAAAAGGGAGAACATAGAAAATATACATGCGATTATCACTACTATTTTTGATAATAGCAAAGGGGGAGAAAAAAGTGAAATGACATTGTTTAGCTTAAAAATTGTCTCCTTCTACATTGGGATAAAATATGGTATCTTTGTTGGTGTATGCACTACGAGCTATTAATGTATTAATTTTAACTTATTAATAAAATTAGTATTTTTAGTTTTAGACAAATGCTATTTGTCCTGGAATAATAGGTCATATGAGAATTATTCCTAAAACGTCCCTAATCAAGTATTTACATGGGGACATGTAAATACATTAAGATTAGTGTGTAAATGTACTGATGATTTGATCTCACAAATCATGGATATATGATATCAAGTCTTTACACGGGTACACATTAAGGGTAATGTTGTACTGGACAGACCCACCATGAGAACGTTACATGGATCCTTACATAAGTGTCATAAACAGTTCTCAATATGATAATGGTATGCAGTCCTTCGACTTGAAGTCACTACGATTCCTACATAAGGAGTTTATTGTTTTAATACAATCAAACGTTATCTGTAATAAGATGACCATAAAGATTATAATTAGGCAATAGATAAATTATGCAGAGGGATGTGAGTGATGTAGATGGAATTTGTCTCTCCTATGTGACAGGAGTGATATCTATGGGCCACTTGATGGAGTGAGACTAATGAAATGCATGGCCATGCTAGGACGAATAAATATTAGATATTTATTCTATAAAGTCTACTCTGGTATCAAGTAAAATGAATTGGGCCATACAAGGATGACGACGACCATGCCTTGGGCCCAATTAGATATCGTGACAAAAAGAATAGATATATAAAATAATTATCACTTATAGGTCATGTCGATGATAAATAATATTCAGACATAATGATGTATTGCTAGATACCACTCTTATTTTATATTAATAATAAAATAGTTTATTATTAATATAACCGAATATTTTACCTATAGGGTCACACACATAGAGTAAGCCCACCAGAGGATAATTTTATTTTAGTTGGACTGAAAATAAAACTATTTGGGCCTAACTCATTTAGAATGAGTCAGGAGCCCAATGTTTAATGAGAGCTCAGGTCAAGACCTAAGCCTATATATAGAGCATGAGATGCTCATAGGCTGTTGCTCAGAAATTAGACCAAAACAAAATTTCCGTACTAGCATTCGGAGCTCTGTTTTTCTGGTGGGAGTGCTTGTGTGGACTCCTAAGGGCGAAGTTACAATTGCTTCGATCGAGGAACTTGTTCTGTGTCTACAAGAGGTAAACCCTAATTAAAAATTTTAATTTAGCATAATGCTTTGAGACATACGTGTTTGCAATTCTTTTGGGAATCCTTTGTGTTTCCGCTGCCTGACCCTAATGGGATTCCCTAACAGTGGTATCAGAGCCAGTTTGCAAAGCTATGTTTTGTGCATTTGTTTACATTTCATGATGGCATGTTTTTTATTCTGCAAAAGCTTTTAAAAATTTCAATTTATGAAATCGTTTTCTTGTTATAAGCTTTATGTTCTGTTTTGCAAAATTGTTTGCGAAACTTGTTTTGAAAAACATTCAAGCATGTTATGTATGAAATAATATCATGATTCGTATGCTCATATGTTTTCTGTAAATTGTATGAGATACTGTTTATAGGCTTTTTCATTTGAAGTATGTGTTTCTGTTATTTTAAAGGCTTGTATGATATTTACGTTTTCAATTTTCGTATGTGATACATGTGTTGAATTCTTTAATACTCTTTGTTGTCATACAAACTGTGTTTTGATAATGCGTTCATCTCCGAGCATGAAAAGTTCATGTTGTGGGGCGTCAAGTGATAAGGTTTAAGTGTTAAACGTTGGCCGTTCCTTAACCTAGGGTTCAAACATTAAAACCTAGGCAGCCGTCATAAAAAAGGTGCAATTTGAATTCTAGGTTTTGAAACCCTAGATGGCGCTGCCTACATGTGCCTTGACGGCTGCGTTGTGAAGTGTTCGCAACAAGGAATTAGGGTTTCAAAGTTGTTGAAACCCTAGCCAAAATTTTAGAGCTGTTAATGGTCAGCGAGACCCCCGTACATTCTCTGTGTAGCGCCTTATTACCGACCCACGTGTTTAATGGCCGGTTTTTAAAAATTATTTTTTTAATGCTTTCAAATGGGTTATAATTAATTAATTAACACGTTGCATGGTGAATGTTTATGGTCTTAGTTATTTTTATTTAAATACAGCCTGTGTGTTGTGCCTCTCTTTATTCTGTTGTATTTCTTTTCTCAACCCTTCACTCATATGTAAAGCGAGTTTCTTTAAAATCATGTAATCTTGATCGGGCCAACAAAGTAGAGACCTAAAAGAAAACTAGAGTGGTGACTCTAAGTGCTTTTGTCTTTGAAAGGAACCAAGGAGTGGTGACTCCAAGAGGATAGTGGGTTCAAGAAGTAGGACTTCATGAAGCCTTGGCATATAGTTCCTTTAGGTTTATTTTTTTATTATTATTTATTCTTCTAGGAAGACCATAACCATCTCACAATTTCGTTTGCATGCTTTGGGGATAATTTTATTGCGTTAAAGCGTTTAACAAAGACGGTAATTTAAAATAAATTAAAATCCCTCAAAATAATATTAAGTTACAAACGCCTTCCAATAAGTACACTCGTCAATACTAATGTCAATAAATAGTGGGTCTGCCAAAGCAGGGTACTATCATTTATATTAGTAAGACGCGATGGGATAATTGTAATATCCAAAATGTTTTATTGGGTTTTAACTTACTAAGTTATCAATTGGATTGAATAAACTTAGAGGCGTATACATTGGGCTAAACTTTCATAAGATGAATGATCGGTAATGGTTACCAAACCCAATGTCTAAGAGTTGTATAAGATACAATTGGAAAGGAGTTTCCTACCGAAATAACCAAATGTTAAGTGATCAGCCAAAGCTGACTTAACATTAGGCCAAATATGGATCTTTGCCCACTAGAAAATCTTCTAACGGGATTTTCTGATTCGTAGAGGGTAATTTTATTTTGAATCAAAATAGTGGGAGACGTGTTTAATTTTAAGACCAAAAATTAAATATGTTTTTTTAATTGATACTTACTACATATCTTTCTGTTTTGGATAACCATGACATCAAACACGCCTTCAAACCTTTCATTGCGATCGATCCTAGACAAAGAAAAATTGTCTGGACCCAACTTTCTAGACTGGTATAGGAATATGAGGATTGTCCTCAAACAAGAGAAAAAGCAGTATGTCCTGGAAGATCCAATTCCGGAACCACCCGCGAACAATGCCTCTAAAGCTGACAAGGATGCTTACAAGAAGCATCAGGATGACGCTTTAGATGTCCAATGCATTATGCTGGCAACCATGTCTCCTGAGCTTCAGAAGCAACATGAGCATATGGAGGCTTTCGATATGATCGAAAACCTAAGGAAACTATATCAAGGTCAAGCTGACCAAGAAAGATATGAAGTTTCTTCAGCCCTATTTAGCTGCAGACTTGAATAGGGAGGTTCTGTAGGACCTCATGTGCTCAAAAGGATTGGGTACCTAGAGAATCTAGCTAGGCTAGGATTCCCCTCCCCTCAAAAGTTAGCTACTGATCTCATTTTGAAGTCATTACCTGACAGTTTTAAGCCAGTCATCATGAATTATAACATGAATGCATTGGATAAAACATTGCCAGAGCTACTCAATATGTTGAGGACTACTGAGCCCAATATTTCTAAAGGAAAGGGCAAGGCCATACTGATGGTCAATTCTGGTAAAGGTAAAGGAAAGGGCATGTATAAAGGCAAAGGAAAGGCTATTATGGGAAAAGGCAAGACAATTTGGAAAGGCAAGGATAAGCCAAGTACATCAGCCTTAAAACCTGTGGATGGGGTGGCTAAGGAAGAAAATTGTCACCATTGTGAACAGAAGGGACACTGGAAGAGAAACTGTCCAAAGTACCTGGAAGAGCTTAAGAAGAAGGGAAGTGAGACTTCCACTTCAGGTAGGATCTAAAAAGGATCTAAAAAGTGAGAATTTGTCTTAATGTGTAGGATCTAAAAAGGAGTAGGTAGTTGATGAAAGGCGAGGTGGACCTACGCGTTAGAAATGAAGCAAGAGTTGCTGCATTAGCTGTAGGGACTTATTTTTTATCCTTGCCCTCAGGGCTTGTTCTTGAATTAGAAAATTGTTTTTATGTTCCGGCAATAAGAAGAAACATTATTTCTGTTTCTTGTCTAGATAGGAAAGGGTTTTCCTTTATAATAAAGAACAATAGTTGTTCTATTTATTTGAATGACATGTTTTATTGTTGTGCAAATTTGAGTAATGGACTTTATGTTCTTGATCTCGAAACCCCTATCTATAACGTTAATACTAAAAGGGTTAAACCAAATGATTTAAACCCAACTTATCTTTGGCATTGTCGCCTAGGACATATAAATGAGAAACGTATTTCTAAACTCCATAAAGATGGATATTTAAAATCTTTTGATTTTGAATCAATAGATACATGCGAATCTTGTTTATTAAGGAAGATGACTAAGACCTCATTTACTGGAATGGGTGAAAGGGCGAGTGATCTTCTAAGCTTGATACATAGTGATGTATGTGGGCCAATAGGGACAATGGCTAGGGGAGGTTTTAGCTACTTTATCACTTTTACTGATGATTTCAGTAGATATGGATTTGTGTTTCTAATGAAGTATAAATCAGAATCCTTTAAAAAGTTCAAAGAATTCAAACATGAAGTAGAGAACCAACTTGGCAAGAAAATTAAAGTACTTCGATCTGATCGAGGTGGCGAATACTTAAGCCTGGAGTTTGATGAATATCTTAAAGAATATGGGATTGTCTCTTAACTCACTCCTCCTGGAACACCACAATGGAATGGTGTTTCTGAGCGGAGAAATAGAACCTTGTTAGACATGGTTCGATCAATGATGAGTCAAACTGACCTCCCTAACTCCTTTTGGGGACATGCTTTGATGACAATAGCTTTCATACTTAACCGTGTTCCATCTAAAGCTATCATAAAGACACCATATGAGATATGGACTAGGAAGCGACCCAGTATGTCTTTTCTTAAGATTTGGGGCTGTGAAGCTTATGTGAAGCGTTAGATTTCTGACAAACTTGGACCCAAATTAGATAAATGTCTTTTTGTGGGATACCCAAAGGAAACTAAGGGTTATTACTTCTACAATCCTACCGAGGGCAAAGTGTTTGTCGCTCGAAATACTGTATTCTTAGAAAGGGAATTCATCTCTAAAAGAATCAGTGGGAGGAAAGTAGAACTTGAAGAAGTTCAAGACATACAAGTCATTAAAGAGCCAATGGTGGAAATGGAGCCGGAACCACAAAATGTTATGATAACTCCAACTCCAGTAGAACAAGACTTGCGTAGATCAGGTAGAATACGTCAACAACCTGAAAGATATGGATTTCTTGTAACTCAGGAAGGAGATGTGTTGCTAATGGATCAAAATAAGCCAACATCTTATGAAGAGGCCATTGCAAGTCCAGAATATGAGAAATGGCTTGAAGCCATGGAATCTGAAATGGACTCCATGTACACTAATCAAGTTTGGTCTTTGGTTGATGCACCCGAAGGGGTAAAACCTATAGGATGCAAGTGGGTTTTCAAAAAGAAAACTGACATGGATGGAAATATAAGTACCTATAAGGAAAGATTGGTAGTGAAAGGTTTCAAGCAAATTCATGGTATAGACTATGATGAAACCTTTTCTCCAGTCGCTATGCTAAAGTATGTTCAGATTCTGCTTGCTATTGCTGCATACCATGATTATGAGATATGGCAAATGGATGTCAAGACTGCTTTCCTTGATGGAAATTTTCTTGAGGAAGTGTACATGACACAACCCGAAGGCTTTGTTAAGCCTGAAGCATCCAAGAAGGTGTGCAAACTACAACGTTCCATATATGGACTTAAGCAAGCTTCAAGAAGCTGGAATCTTCGTTTTGATGAAGCTGTTAAACAATTTGGCTTTACTAAAAATGAGGATGAACCTTGTGTCTACAAGAAGGTTAGTGACTGCACAATTGTTTTTCTGGTCCTGTATGTTGATGACATACTACTCATTGGAAATGACATTTCTACCCTTTAGTCTGTGAAGACTTGGTTGGGAAGCTGTTTTTCTATGAAGGACTTAGGTGAAGAACCTACGTGTTGGGAATTAAGGTCTATAGAGATAGATCAAGAAAACTTCTCGGCCTAAGTCAGAATACATACATAGACAAAGTGTTAAAAAGGTTTAACATGCAAGATTCCAAAAAAGGAACTTTGCCTATGGCTCATGGCATAAGCCTATCAAAGGCTCAATCTCCTTCCACTAAAGAAGAGAGAGAACGGATGAATAAGATTCCATATGCATCTGCTATTGGATCAATCATGTATGCCATGATATGTACCCGACCAGATGTCTCGTATGCTTTAAGCATGACGAGCAGATACCAGTCTGATCCCGGTGAAAGTCACTGGACTGTTGTCAAGAATATCCTAAAGTACTTGAGAAAAACTGAAGATTCATTCTTGATGTATGGAGGGGAAGAAGAGCTCATTGTAAAGGGTTACACTGATGCTAGCTTCCAAACTGATAAGGATGACTCAAGATCGCAATCAGGGTATGTGTTTTGTTTAAATGGTGGCGCTGTAAGCTGGAAAAGTTCGAAGCAAGAGACAGTTGCTGATTCTACTACAGAATCTGAGTATATTGCTGCCTCAAATACTGCAAAAGAGGCAGTATGGATCAAGAAGTTCATAACAGAACTTGAGGTAGTTCCTAGCATTGTGGACCATATAAGTCTCTACTGTGACAATAGTGGAGCAATTGCACAAGCTAAGGAACCTAGATCGCATCAGCGATCCAAGCATATACTTAGGCGTTATCATCTCATCTGAGAAATACTTGAACGAGGAGATGTTAAGATATGTAAAGTGCACACTGATGAGAACATTGCCGACCCACTCACCAAACCTCTTGCACATCAAAAGCATGAGGGACACACTAGATCATTAGGCATTAGGCAAATGTCTGATTGGCTCTAGTGCAAGTGGGAGATTGTTGGTGTATGCACTACGAGCTATTAATTTATCAATTTTAACTTATTAATGAAATTAGTATTTTCAGTTTTAGGCAAATGCTATTTATCCTGGAATAATAGGTCATATGAGAATTATTCCTAAAACATCCCTAATCAAGTATTTACATGGGGACATGTAAATACATTAAGATTAGTGTGTAAATGTACTGATGATTTGATCTCACAAATCATGGATATATGATATCAAGTCTTTACACGGGTACACATTAAGGGTAATGTTGTACTGGACAGACCCACCATGAGAACGTTGCATGGATCGTTACATGAGTGTCATAAACGATTCTCAATGTGATAATGGTATGTAGTCCTTTGACCTGAAGTCACTACGATTCCTACATAAGGAGTTTATTGTTTTAATACAATCAAACGTTATCTGTAATAAGATGACTATAAATATTGTGATTAGGCAATAGATAAATTATGCAGAGGGATGTGAGTGATGTAGATAGATTTTGTCTCTCCTATATGACAGGAGTGATATCTATGGGCCACTTGATGGAGTGAGACTAATGAAATGCCTGACCATGCTAGGACGAATAAATATTAGATATTTATTCTATAAAGTCTACTCTGGTATCAAGTAAAATGAATTGGGCCATACAAGGATGACGACGACCATGCCTTGGGCCCAATTAGATATCGTGACAAAAGGAATAGATATATAAAATAATTATCACTTATAGGTCATGTCGATGATAAATAATATTCAGACATAATGATGTATTGCTAGATACCGATGTTATTTTATATTAATAATAAAATAGTTTATTATTAATATAATTGAATATTTTACCTATAGGGTCACACACATAGAGTAAGCCCACCAGAGGATAGTTTTATTTTAGTTGGACAAAAAATAAAACTATTTGGGCCTAACTCATTTAGAATGAGTCAGGAGCCCAATGTTTAATGAGAGCTCAGGTCAAGACCTAAGCCTATATATAGAGCATGAGATGCTCATAGGCTGTTGCTCAGAAATTAGACCAAAACAAAATTTCCGTACTAGCATTCAGAGCTTTGTTTTTGTGGTGGGAGTGCTCGTGTGGACTCCTAAGGGCGAAGTTATAATTGCTTCGATCGAGGAACTTGTTCTACATCTACAAGAGGTAAACCCTAATTAAAAATTTTAATTTAGCATAATGCTTTGAGACATACGTGTTTGCAATTCTTTTAGGAATCCTTTGTGTTTCCGCTGCCTGACCCTAATGGGATTCCCTAACAATCTTTACTTTTGATATTTTGATCAATAACATAAGGGGGGAAAATACACATGTTTTCTATTCTTGTCTCCTACCTGCTTATATCGTTCTAATTATTTTTAATATCCATAAAAGGAGAAAATATATGTTAAACATATTGTCATTGTCTTTTGCTTATCCATTAAGATCTATATATTTTTTTGGATAATGACAAAAAATGGAAGAATATTTAAGAAGACATGAGAATGATAACACTAAAATTTCTTCTTTTAATCATCATAAATTTCAAACAAGCAATTAAAAAAGGGGAGAACACAAACACATTTATATATGGTTGTACACAAACACAACTATATATGGATGTACTATTATTTGTTTGTGTGTTGTCATTTTTCTTCTTAGGTTTTATCATCATCTAAAAAGGAGGAATGGAGACATAAGGTTTTGAAAAGGACAAAAGGCATGCAAACTCTAAAAGGCCTCAATCATGAATGCCAAGATTGGAAGAAAATTGAATCAACAAAAAGGAAAGACCAACAAGTCAAAGGAATAAAGCATTAAAGTCAGAAAGGTCTTAGCACGCATGTAATGTTTTAATCAAGTATCAGTATGGCCTTAGGATTAAATTAAAACCTTGATAACATGCATTTGAAAAACATTTTCGTAAAATTAGAAAGCATGTAATCGATTACTAGTTTGGTGTAATCGATTACACACTTATCCATTTGGTTAAAAGTAAATTTTAAAGGTACATAATCAGTTACTAGTTTGGTGTAATCGATCACACACTTAACCGTTAGGTTAAAAGTGAATTCTAAATAAATATGTTTAAAATTTGAAATGTTGTAATCGATTACAGGAATATGGTAATCGATTACCACAACATCAGAATGCATGGAAATATATTCTTTTTTACCAAACCTTTTAATGGACTCCCTTTGAAAAGGAACCTTTCCAAGGCATCTTTTCATTAAACAAATGCATCTCTTAAATCTTTTCAATTACTATAAATAGAGAAGAATATTTCAGAAAAGAAACATGGATTTGGAAAAACACTTTGTTATCCTTAAAATCCATTGCCTAAATACTCCTTGATATTCAAAGGTCATTCTTATACTTGAGTATTACCTTTAGAAAAGCTTCAAGTTGTATTATCCACTCTAAAGAGAGATTCTCACATTTATATACTTTTATTATTGAGTTTATCTTGTGGGTAAGGCATCCCACATTGAGATTGTAACTTGGGTGAGGCATCCCAAGGGTTAAGTCAAGGGCGTGGCATCCCTTTCAAGGTTGGAGGTTCCACCTAAGGGTGAGGTATCTCAGAGGTATGGGAGTGCTCTGTATTGTAACTTGAACAAGTTATAGTGAAAATCTCAAGGGGATCTTAAGGATTGGACGTAAGCAGGTGTTGGTCAAACTAATATAAAATCTTTGTTTGCATTTCTCTATCCCTTAACCTTTTACATTTTAAGTATTGCTTTTAATTAATTGATATTGCATAATAAGTTTTTGAAGACAAATTTATTAAGCGAAAAGTTTTCAAAAACTCAATTCATCTCTTTTTTGAGTTCCTTAGAGGCCACTTGGGTAACAAAAGAAAGGTTATAGCTTACGCCTCATGCCAATTAAGACCCCATGAAGCTAACTACCCCACACGTGATCTGGAACTTATGGCAGTTGTGTTCTCTCTAAAAATCTAGAGGCATTATCTGTATGAAACTCGCTTTGAAGTCTTCAGCGACCACAAAAGTTTGAAGTATATTTTAGACCAGAAAGAGCTGAACATGAGGCAACGTAGGTGGATTGAATTCATCAAAAACTATGATTGTGAGCTTAGATACCACCTTGGAAAAGTAAACGTTGTGGCTGATGCACTGAACTAGAAAGTGTTACAATTATCCTAAATGATGGCAAAGGAACTAGAGTAGGAAGAGCCTTAAAGGCTAATAAGCTCAGTCCTATATACATAGGACCGTATCAGGTCCTAGAAAGAATAGAAACAAACATGTACCATACTGATCTATCACCCGAGCTGACAAACCTTCAGAATGTTTTCCATGTTTCCCAACTCCATAAATATATGCCAAGTGAGTCCTGACTAGTTTACTCTAAAGGAAAACCTTACCTTTGAAGCGTCACCAATTAAGATGTTGACTGACATCTAAAATAATTGTGAGGTAAGGAAATCCGTCTTGTAAAAATAGTTTGGAGTCCATCTAATGATAAAGATGCCACCTGGGAAGTTGAAGAAAAGATTAGAAAGTTATATCCTCAGTTATTATGAACCTTGAATTTCAGGATGAAATTCCCAAAAGAGGAGGAGAGTATAACATCCCTATTTTTGGTAAGAAGTTATAAACCCAGTAGGTTTTTGATTATGAGAATTTTGAAGGTCATAATCAAGGAAGAGGTCATTCTATTAGTAGAATAACAAGTTAAGGACGAGAAAACCTGATAAAAGAGACAACAAGAATAATAATATTTAATAGTAAAATCATTGTATTTGCTAATAAATAGTCATATGTAGTAATATAATATTAGGGAGAATAAATAAGGGACTTGTGGGAAGTCAAGAATTAACTATTTGATCCTATACCTAGTACCTATATAAAAAGCAAATTAGACTAGTGCCATGGTTCATAGAAAACGCGGAAAAATTAGGTCAGTTCCCGCACACTTGATTTATACCAAAAAAAGACCCACAATTGTTCATTTATATACTTTGGGATATCCAATTCCAGTATGGGCAGTCTCAAATGAACCGTTTTGACAAATTAAACACTTCACCTGAAGAGCCCTTACTCTAATTCGGACCCCATCAACCTCGTTTCTTGGAAAAACTATGTAGTTAAATCAAAACCCCTGAGTCCGGCTTGAATATCTTTAGTGTTTTGAGCCTAGCTTTATCATATAACATCAAAATCAAGCGATTCTTGTCCTGGTTTCTTCGTTATAAAAAACCTAACAATCTCTATTTTTAGCCTCAAACTCCGATTAGTAACCTATCATTCCTAATTTGAGAAACCAAGAATTTGTACTCCAAAAACTCATTATTTAATTCCATTAAATCGTGCTAGTTTACGAGAAAAATCAGAACTTTTTCATACAAGCTCATAATCAATTCGTTCAAATTTTCTTATTCTTATATCAAAGCCCTCTACAATTCTCATAAAGAACTCGAAAACTAGTTCCTACCCAGTCATTCCAAAAAAACTAATTTTTTTAGAAAAAACTTTAAATTTGTAATTGTGCAGGCCTGATTCGGAAAATCATGCATATCTACTTGATACGATGTCGAAACCACTTCTTCTTTTTTTATATGGTCTAGTATCAAAAGGCTCTATAATTCTCATGCAGAACTCAAAAGCTAATTCTGCCTCAATTAGTCTAGAAAAATTAGATTTTTCAAAGCAATGTCATTTCCGTAACAGTGCAGACCTGATCCAAAAAATATGAATATCCCTCTCATATGAAGTCGAAATCACTTTATTCTTTTCCTATGGTTTTGTATAAAAAAACCGTACAACTTTTATGAAGAGGAAAAAAGCTAATTCCTAAAGGATTTTATGCAGTAACCCCATCTTTTGAAGTTAATACAATTTCAGAAGCTCCAGGAGTACTTTCCCTTGGTTCAGACATAACTCGTACTCTGGGTGTCTAATTTTCACATACCATATACCGTTTTAAAGAGAAAAATGAGATCTATAACTATCATGTTGGGTACTTTTTCAAATTCTCAAAGTTGAAAATTTAAAAACTGCAACTAGGGTTCCACCCGGTACCGATTTAACCTGATGGCCAAAATTTAACCTGACGGCCAAAATTTCCTATAAATAGCCACCTCTTCATTCTTCACACTACTCCACTCTCAACTTTCTCTCTCTAGAGCTTTCTCTCTCTAAACCCTCCCTCTCCTTTCGCTGCCAGCTACTACCCTCTTCCTATGTTTCCACCATAAAACCACCTCCTATCTATGCCATTTTCCTTCCTCTACCTCTTCTCCACCCAAAAACGTCTCCACCACCTAAAAACTAGATTCCTCCACCATAGACAGCAACTACACTATCTCTTTCTTCCTCTATTCAATTCTTTGCATGTCACCATAATTGGGCTCTGATTGTTATGTAGATTCCAACGATACGGCCAGATTACCGATTGCTAGGAACTAAAAGTTGAATTATCGCCCTTCCACTTTGTACCAAAGAAAGACACCTCAGGTAAAGAGGTATATACTCAGGTATCCTGGGGAGAATCATATGTTTAGACCAGTTATGGTTCCTTTTGGGCCCTTACCCAAAACCGTGACTTCTCTCTAGGTTGTTTGGGTTCCATGGCTCATTTCTAGGTATCGTCAGATGATTGGTGGCAATCAGCGACAAACAATAAAAGATTTCGAACAAATGGTAAACCTTCAGCAATTGATTCCTTTGACTTTGAGTAAATGCATGATTGCTCTATATTTTCCTTGCTGGTCATGACTTATGGTACCTTGATGAATTTTTTGCATGTTGGTTCTTAAGAGATCCGGTAGTGATCGGGAGCTACCGGAACAAGTTAGACCAAGACCAGAAAAATTTAAGACGCTCATTCTTTTTTCTTCTTCAAAACCAAACCTACATCATGAGGCACGAGGCGTCTCACTTCATTTTTAATTGATATAAACTGCTCAATGTCACGCCTGTAGTATTTAGGGACAACCCCTTTAAATCTCACGACGATCCAAGAGTTAGATTAGGAATTACGTGATTTATCGATGCCACTGGGATTATATTCATATTTTGTGATTTCATGTGCCCCGATGATCTTTTGAAAAAAGCGTATCAAAGTTTGAATGTTCCATTAAAATTTTATCCGAGTTTAAGTCATTATGCAAAATATAAAAAACTGAGATAGTAAAGCAGGCACGATTGAAGAATTCGATATGGTTGTAATTGTTTATAAATTTCTGATTATTTTATGTAATTTGTTATATTTATCTGGTAAGCCTTGCTAATGTAATTAAATTGACCGACTAGCATTTTACGAGCAAATTCAACAAATCACGTGAAATGAGACATTTTATCAATTTAATTGTTATTACGCTGCGTTTCAGAATTTTATAGTATTATTATAGTTTTACAAGAATTATCAAAAGAATTTTTTATAAAACGACTAAAGGAAAAATTTTTTATTACAAAAGAAGTGTAACGTCAAGAAAATTATGTACAACCATTTTTCTTAGTATATATATACGTGAAAGAGATGAAAATTTTAAAAGTATTTCTTAATGAAAATTTTACTAGATAAAAATGGTAATTTTACAATAAGGACTAAAAGAAAGGAATAGTTAATAAAGAAAGAAATATGATATTTGATAGAATATTAGGTAAATGGTATTTTTAGAAAAATGATAAAGAAAAGTCTTGTGATGGGCTAACTAGGATGACTATGAAACAAAAGGATTAAAATATGTATATTTATATAGGGCGCTAGAGTTTAAGGAGGAATAAATGATAATGTCACATGTCATAGTAATTAATATAAGTTTAATAAAGTCTAATGAGTTAAAAAGGAAATGCTAAGGATAAGAAATTAACAGAAAGGGAGAAGTATTTATGTTGGAATTAACTAGTAAAGTCTAGTAAAAATAATACCAACCTAGTTAGCATATAAATAAAATTAGAATAACTTACTCGGTGGTATCAATCACATGTGATAGGAATTACTGGTACCGTGAATAAACTTGATGTGTATTTGAATCTAGTGTAATTATACATTAGTACTTAAGAGTTAGATGGTTAAAGTATATACTAAAATAGATTGTCTAGGAAATACACTTGATAAGATTATTTAATAACCAGAAATAAGTTAGGGGTAAGAAATGTATACTAGGTGTTAGAGTAAAGTCTAAACTCATGTTTGAGTAATCTGAACCCCGTGTGATTTGTTAATAATGCACATCAAGACTCTCAACTAAAATAAAGTCTATATTGTTTGTTTATCTAACAATTCTGTTGAAGTATGCCAGGTGTCTGTAAAGCTCTATTTATAAAAGAAAGAGGGACTCTGTAAAATTTAATTCGCTTCTAAAATGAAGAAGTCTATACTCTTTAAAGCTTCATTGGATTAAGTCTTTCTTTATGTCTTTAGACCATGAGAAGATCTGTGACTCTTCAAGTTCTTGAAAAGGATCTTTCTTTTCCAAATAGGGAGCTGCAAGAACTTTCTCATGTCCTCTCTGAAGCTATCATTAAAGAGGCAATCAACAGAAAAGTTGAAGACTTTCTCACGCGTATCAAGAAAACTGCCTCATATGTCTCAAGGTGTCAGAAAAGTTGAATCTGATCAGAACGGATAGCCTAAGGTCAATTGTTATAGAGTGTACGTGCCTTCTAAAGTACATAAGTAAAATGGATCTTTTGCTAAAGACTTTCAAAGTTTCCTAGATAAGGAAACTTCTATAAAGCATGTGTCTACACTAACTGACAGTGCAATCCTTAAGAGACCAACATCCTTTGAATACAAGAAACTTCAGAATTTAAGGCTTAGAAGTTCCAATATACAAGTTACGCAGTTACGCTGTTCATATACTTGAATTCTCTCTTTTAGAAACTAAAGTCTAAGAGACTTTTTCTTAAAGTTTCTAAGTTCTTGTATTCACTACATAAGTCTTCTTTGTAGTTCTTCTTAGTGAAAACCATGACTTATAGTAGTCCGTAGCTCAGTATACACTGTAATCATTTTATATCTTTGTACTCTAAGTTATTTGGTTGTAATTTCAAACATTTTCCTTACCATCACATTGTGTTTTCAAGTATATTGCCAGAACTTGTTAGTGTTGGGAAACGCTATGGCCTAAAGAGGCTTTTGAAAGAATACTTGGGTTTTTAGCCAGGAGTGGCTAGTGTCAAGAATACTTGGGGATAAGCAAGAAGTGGCTGGAGTCAAGAATACTTGTGCACTGGGCTGGTGCATATTGTAAATGCATTTTATAATAGTGAAAAATCCTTCGGTTTGAAGGGACTAGACATAGCTTTTGAGTTGGAAGTGAACCGGGATAAATTCTATTGTGCATTTCCCTTATCTCTTTCTCTGGTCTATTAAAAATTGCTTTTTGCTTGAGCGGTCTGTACGCAATTATTTTTGAAAAAGAGTTTAATACTTATTCAACCTCTCTTCTAAGTCTAACTCTATACCATCAATTGGTATTAGAGCTTGTCTTAATAGGTTGATTACTCTCATGAGTAAAAAGGTACAAGATCTATGACCTCATCTTCTCAAGATCAGCTCATTCTAGAAGGAGCATCCTTAAACAAACCACCTGATTTCTTTGATGAGGGTTACCCATACTGGAAAAATAGAATGAAAATGTTCATCAAGTCCACTCAATATTCCTTATGGGTAATAATCACTAAAGGTGATGAACCAGCCCATACCAATGATAAAGGAAAGCCTATCCCTGAAGATAAATAGGCTTCTGCTAACACTAGAAAGACAGAATCCAATGCCAAAGCTAGATTTCCCTTAATCTGTACTTTGAGTAAATCAGAGTACAATAAAGTGTACAACTATAGAAGAGTAAAAGAAATCTAGGATGCTTTGAAGCGCAACTATAAAGGCACTTTTAATGTTAAGAGATACAATAAGATTCTTGTAACTAAGAAGTATGATAGTTTTAAGATAGAAGACCATGAGTTTGTAGACTAGATGCTTAGAAGGTTCCAGACTCTCCTCAACGAGCTTAAGGCCCTTGGATCCACGCCTTCCACTGAAGACATCAATGTGAAACTTCTAGGTTGCCTACCAGAAAAGTTTGATGCCAAGTGTGCCACTTTCGGAAAAGCCAAAGATCTCAGCACTTTTACTCTGGATGAACTTTTTGGTGTTCTAAGAGTTCATGAGCTAAAGCTTAGCCAGAAAGAAGTGTCCAAGCCCTCACCCTCTAAGAACATTTCCATGAAGTCTGAAGAGACTCCAAAGAGAAGCAAGGAGCCAAGAGTTAAGGAATCAACTAGCTCAAAACTTACAACTGATGAGGAGGAGGAAGACACTGACGAAGAGGTGACCCTCATAACCAAAAGATTCCATAGACTTGTGAGGAAGAAAAATGATGGAGGAAGGTTCAATATAAGAGAACCTAAAGGTAAAAGTTCCTTTAAGTTTAAAACTGACAAATCTACCATAGAGTGTTTTAATTGCAGGAAACGAGGACATATGAAGGTTGAATGTCCTCTGCTAAACAAGGGTAGAAAAGATAAAAAAGAAAAAAAGAAATTCTTTAAGAAACAAAAAGGACTTATCATATGGGATGATGAAGACTTAGTTAGCTCTAGTGAGTTTGAAGAAGAGGCAGAGACTGCTCAGCCATGTCTCATGGCCAATACAGACTTAGAATTTAAGTCATGCTCATATGAGTCTGAATTTGAAGAGGTAAATGATTCTAAACTTCAAGAAAACTATGATTCTAAACTTCAAGAAAACTATCAAGCTCTTTTGAAAAATTATAAATTATTGAAAAAGAATCAGTCCAAAATTATTTCTTCATATAAAGATAAACAATCTGAATTGAAGAAAAAGGATTCAGACCAAGAACTTCTCAAGGAGTTCGATGAGAAAGAAAGGGTGAATCTTGAGGAGATACACAAACTTAAAAAGGAAAATAACTTTCTAAAAACCGAACTTAATAGTTCAAATTCTTGTTGTATCTCACAAGGCAAGGACATCAAGTCTCTTCAACAGGAAGTAAGTTCACTTACTACAGACCTAGCCAAATTTGTTAATGGAACTGAAAACCTTTATAAACTTATGGAACAATCAAAAGGAAGTTCCAAAAAGGTTGGTCTGGGTTTTGTTGAAGAAACTGACTTAAGAGTAAAGAATACTCCCTCTTTATCCTTTAAATCTAAATGTAAGCATGTCAAATGCAAGTGTTGCAAGAAGAATGGTCATGTTACCAAAGACTGTTTAATAACATACTGTGCTTGAACATAAATATGCTAAATGCAACTACTATAAAAGACATGGTCATATGATTCAAGACTGCCCAAAGAGAAGAGAAAAATATTGAAACTACTAACCATACAGGACCTAAAAAGTTTTGGGTACCAAAGTCAATGATTATTCCTATTTCAGATGTGCTTAAGAACAAAAGCGAAGAACACTTTTGTTATCTGGACAGTGGATGTTCGCATCACATGAAGGGCAAAAGGTCTATGTTCTTAAACTTGGAACAGTTTGAAGGAGGAAAAGTTACTTTTGGAGGAAACCAGTCTGGACGTATCACTAGGATTGGTAATGTTGGTAAAATTCCTTCCCCTGTAATTAAGAATGTTTATTTTGTTGAAGGTCTAAAACATAACCTACTGAGCATAAGTCAATTTTGTGATAGTGGTTATAAAGTTTCTTTTGATAAGAAAAAGTGTACAATCATCAATGCTGATGGAACTACACTTTTCTCAGCCAATAGGCACAATGTTGATGGAACTACACTTGTCTCTTTTCTTTGTCTGAAGAAAAATGGATCTGGAACAAAAAGCTTAGACATGTTAGCATGAAACATATTTCAAAAATTAACAGAAAAGGGTTAGTTAAGGGACTTCCTAGAATTTTATTCAATGGAACCTAACTCTACGAAGCATATTAAAAGGAAAACAACATAAATCTTCTTTTAAAAATAAAGATATTGTTTCAATGACCAGACCACTTGAGCTATTACATTTGGATTTGTTCAGACCATCTCAATTTCAGAGTCTTGCTGGAAAAAGATATGGTTTTGTTATTGTTGAAGATTTCACCAGAATGACATGGGTTTATTTCCTAGCCCACAAGGATGAGTCTGCATAAGTATTCAAGATTTTCTATAAGAAAGTCTAGTGTGAAAAAGAAATCTATGTTGGTACAATAGTATTCAAGATCACACCCTAAACCCTAAACCCTAAACTCTAAACCCTAAACTCTAAATCCTAAACACTAAAACTAAAGAAAACAAAGAAAATATGACCAAAATTCAAGGCCCAAACTTAAACATAAACATGACATAGTCATGTAAGACCCAAACTAAAAATAATTATAAACCTAATTAATTCTTAAAAAATAATATTTATAAAAAATGTTTCTAAGGGGCAAAGAATGACCAAAAGGAGGCCCAAATAAGGCCTATGTCATGCTTCCCTTCTTCAAGATGATTTGTCCTCAAATCTAGGAAATCTTCAAGTCGATGTTCAAAGTAGAGACAAACCTACAAGAAGAAGGAAAAAAGTAATATGAGTCCAGAAAAATGAAGAAGGAAAACAAAAATAAAAGAAAAATAGAGGCAAAGGAAGACAAGACATGAGATTTGCCACCAGGGTCAAATACTAACCTTTTTACTTGTATGAAAATGAAAGAAAAGATATCATAAAAAAGCAAAAAGCAAACATCCCTTAAGAAGGCACAGAGTCACCAATGGAATTCTTCATGTATCCTAGAGACGGTATGAATGCTATGAAGCTCAATGAGGATAAGATGAGGTATAGAGAAATGATCATGTACAATAGAACTAATCAAGGGCATATAAAGCAATAGAGTAGGATAAACTGTCCTAAGGGGATCATAATGTGTAATGGTGCTTAAACTAGGGACTAGATCATGCATGACATCCAAAGATAATACTAACTCCTAATATAATCCCTTATAAAAATGAATAGTAGAAATATGATCAAAGATATAATATGGGTGTAAAGAGAAAAAGTTAGGAAATGAAACAAATGGCAAACCTATGAAAACTTTAGATATAACTAAAATAAGAAAGACAAAACATAAGGAAAAGTTAACTCAAAAGAGTAAAGACACAACGCTATCTTAAAAGAACCTATAATAACTATATGCATCCTACAAGTAATCCTAAGAAAACTATGCAAACACATGGTTCCATTCATGCCATAGTGAATAAAATAGGGTGGAACATAAACCTCTAAAGTAATGAACACTTCAATGGGAAAAGAAGGGGAGATACCCATTAAGCACAAGGATGTGTTAGAAGTGTATATGTATCATGAAGCATATAGAGGGGTTAGTAAAGAAGCAAGGCTCGCTTCACATGACATTTGGAAGCACGAAGAGAAGAATGCCTCATGTAGTTATCAAGGGAGACAACTCTTTTACCTTTCTTATGGTTGGATTTATAGTGTTAGTGGGAGGTGAAAGGGCCAACCTCTCTATCCCTTTTCAACTTCATTTGAAGTTGATCCTCTAAAACCTACTGAGGAATCAAGGGGTGTAACACTATCTTCTATATCAACATGGGGTAAAAGCTTTACTTTGTTCTTTATGTTCCTATTAAGACCATGGAGGAATCTATGCATGAGAGTTTCCTTGTCCTCCTCAAGATTAGCCCTAATCATAGTAATTTCTAAGCCTTTGTAATAGTCTTCCACAAATTTTGACCCTTGGGTGAGTCTATTTAGCTTGGCTAATAGCTCCCCACGGTAGCAGGATGGAGCATATCTTTTCCTAAGTAAGGCTTTAAGGTCTACCCAATCTTCTATAGGTGGAAACTCATTTCTCTTTCCCTCTTTGCATACTTGGGACCACCAAACTAAAGTGTAGTTTTGAAATGAAAGGGTTGCAATCCTAACCTTTTTGTTTTCTTTTATTTGATAAGAATTAAAAAGTAGCTTTACCCTCATCTCCTATTCCAAATAGGCCTCCACATCACTCTTCCCATGAAAAGGTGGTATTTATAACTTAACCTCTTTTAAGCCTACCTCTTCTCTCTTATGATGTCTCCTTGACCTAGGATCAGCCTCACTACCACTCTCTTGATGCCTATTATGTCTTTGATTTCTTTCCCTATGTCTTGGTCTAGGTTGAGTACTTGTATTTTCTAGATTATCTAACCTAGAATTGATTTTATTCGAATTCTCTATTATCAACCTTAAGGGGGACATGTTATCTGTATCAGTAGACGACATGTTAAGAAATCAAAACAAGCAGAAAAAGGTAAACAATAGATATGCTAGTTGGATGTGTAAAAATAAAAATAAAAATAAAATTGAAAATTAACCTAGCATGCAAGGACAAAGTATATTTAAAAGCAAGTAAACTAATAAAGCAATTAAAGCAGAACTAGTCGTGGTGCAAAAAAGTAAACTAATACCTAAGCGCACTACTCCTAAACAACTAAATAAACTAAAGTTCATAAAAATAAGTTCAATGCCCGTAAAGTAAATACCCCAAAATACAAGGGCTAAAGTGCAAAGAAAAAACAAATTGACAATATTTTTGTATTTTATTTTCTTGTACAAGGCTTTACTTCCAACACAATTGTCTTCAAGTCCTCAAGCTCCAAGACTACCACGGCACAAGCTTAAGAAAACTCAAAACAAAGGTAAGCACAATTAATATAGGAAAGCCAAAAAAATTATCACTCCACTCTAGTGTTTCACTCTCACCACTCCTCCAAATTTGTTCAAGTTCCTTAACCTCAAACAATGTCACTCTTGTTGTTCAAGTGGCCTCAATACTCAAGAGGGGGGGTGAATTGAGTTTTAAAAACTTTGATTGGAATGCCTTTGAACTTGATTTTTATATCCAAGTTTACAAGAATATGCAAGTGAAATCAAGTTAAAGATAGTATGCAATGCACCACAAGGATAAATATAGCTGAAGCAATTTAACAAACACTTGGTGGGCAGTATTTAAAATATATCAAATTAGACAAGCTCAAGTATGCAATTCACAATCAATCAACACAAATCAACCAATTGCAGTATATGAAAGTAAAAGAGTAAGGGAGAGGAGCTTGCAAACCAATATAACGAGTTCCACCAACACCGGTGTACGTCTCGCCTCTAAGCAACCCACTTAGAGGATTTCCACTATTGAAGTTTAGAGATACAAGCTATGAGCAATTGCAGCTTTCTAGTGTCCCACACTCAAGAACTCAATCCTCACTAGCAAAGGGTAACCCACCCAATCTCTCAAACTCTCAATACCCAAAGGTTGAACCCCAACCTTTGTGACCACTCAATCCTAGAGTGAAAACCTTTGTGTTTGATGAAGTGTTTACAAGGAAATGACTCTCTTAATAGAGTAGATGTACAAGTGAAAGATCACACAAATTCTAACTCTCAAGATGAGAGGATGTACAAATTTAAACTCAGAATATACAAGAAAGATGGCTTACTAAGCACAAGAACAAGTGTAGAATGATAGCTTCTAGTTATATGTTTTGTGCTTAAGTTCCTCTTGAATTTATAGAGCCATTTGAGAGCTTGAGGAGTGCCTTTCTTCTTCCTAGCCGTTGCACACAGTGGGGGTCTGAAGGAATGGTAGAGACATGTGCTGGTTTCCCACTAATATGTATTTTCCCACTTTCGTAATCGATTACGCCTCGAGCTGTAATCGATTACACTTTGAATTTTTCATTCTAGATCGTTCTGTAATCGATTATCCCTTTATGTGTAATCGATTATCTTCAAGTCAGAGGGCTTCTAATCGATTATTTCTTGGCCTGTAATTGATTAGGGATGATACCTGATGCATTTAATTTGGCTTCGCAGCTACGTAATCGATTATATAGTCCTGGTAATCGATTAGCTTACTTCCAGTAGCCTTCTAATCGATTGGATGAATTTCCTTAATCGATTAGCCTTTATACCTGATGCTTTTAATGCCATTTTTGATTTTGGTAATCGATTATGTCATGTGTGTAATCGATTACTGTAATTCCAGTAGCTCTTTAATCGATTATTTCAATTGCTGTAATCGATTAGCTTATATCCTGTTGCAGTTGTTCCAAAAACAGAATCACCCTAATCGATTAGACTGGGCTTCCTAATCGATTAGCTTCGCACTATTTCTAGGTCTGATTCCATGTCTTTGTTTTTGCAAGAATTTCTTCAAGAGTGTTTTGTCATTATCAAATTCCTTGTACCTGTTATCACATTCAAACACATTCTCCCCCTTTTTGATGATGACAACCATGTTCATCTCTTGAGGGTTGTTAGTTTAAACAACAATTATCTCTAATTTTGTATCTGCAAAAACATTTGAATTTTTCCTTATCTCTAAAATCAGATTATCATTTATCTTTTCAAGAAACTCCTATCTGTTAAAAGTTATCACTTATACAAGTAAATCTCTTATCACTTAAAAGTCTCCCCCTATCTTTAGGAATTAATGCCTTGGAGATAATTAAAACAGTTTATCATTTAAGCAGAAGAACAGATAAACAATAACTATTGCTTCTCCCCCTTTGGAATCATAAAAAATAATAAGGCAATTAAAGTCATGGAAAGACAGATTTTATTCATGATAATTTAAGGGAAAGTACAATCAAGGAAATGATAAAACTGATGCATAAACTAAGAAAACATAATGATCAAAGCATAAAAATGCATCTAATTATCTGGGTTGAAAAATATAAGTTTGGAGACTTGATGGGACAGCTCTTCATAACGCTGTTGCATCATCTCAAAATGTTGTTGCTCAGTCATTGAAAATTCTTGAAGGGAGTTTTCGAGGCGATCAAAGCGGCGGTCAAGATGAGCATAGAGCGATGCAAATGGGTCACCAGGGGCAGATGAAGAGGCTTGAGGTGCAGGAGGAGGAGGAGGAACGGGCTCATCATCAGCAGGAGCTTCAAAGGGAATGTTGGCATGATAGCCTTCCATCCGTGAGTACCATGATCCATTTAGAAAGACAAGACCCATCTTAGTGAGGTGATGAGTGCCAATGCATGCTTTTGAAGGCACCTTCTCCGAGAGTTCTCCAGCTAGGTCCACTCCACAATGTTTGAATATTTTGGTGAGTAGGATGGCGTATGGGAGCTTTTGTTGGTCCTTGGCGTGGCGCATGTGAAATTTGACCATTTGAACCTAGTTGATTTCTTTGTGGTTCAGCATAGCCCACATCAAGAGAACATCATCCTCTTCCACCAAAGCATAGTTCCCACCACGGGGAACCAACATCTTGACCAAGAAGAAGTGTAGGAGGCGGTTGTTCATGGTCAAGTGTCCTACCAATTTGTGGTTGCTCCTGGGGCGATCAGCCTTCCACAATGATTGATGGGCAGTAAGAGCATTGAAACCCCATTCATCTTCGGGTTCTCCTCCGTCAAAATCTGCATTGTTAAGCGGCAGCATAGAAATTTCTGCAAACTGGGCGTTGGTGAGCTTGATGGTCACATTTTTGACCTTTGATTCGACCATCCCATTTACAAGTTTGAGATTGCAGTAGAAAACTCGAATGAGCTCAGGATAATACTACTCTTCCTTAAGGGTGAGGAAGGGAAAAAGTTTGTAGTGGTGGAGGCATTGGGTGAAGGTGAGGCTATGGTTATCAAAGGTTTCAGCAATGGTGAAGTGGGGAGTCATTATATCCTTTTCAGAAAAATTGTTGACAAAATTTTGGAGGTCTTTAGGAGAGGAGAAGAACCTAGAGAAGTCTAGGGGGTTGTTGGCTTGGGCCATGGAGGACCTTGCTCTTTTGACGGTGCGGGAGGAAGACATGGTGAGGAAGAGAAGAAAAAGGTGTAGAGGGAAGATGAAGAGAGGAAAAGCTTTGAGAGATTTAAAGAGGAAGGAGGTAGTGTGAGATGAGACGGTGAAGAGGAAGGTATTTATAGGGAAAAATTAGGTCTAGAAGAGAGTGAGGTGAGTTAAAGGAGTGAAGAATTCGAGCAGACCTCGGGAAGCAACGTTTGACTGTTCCAGTGCTGATACTAATCGATTACGAGGCATAGGTAATCGATTAGCTCACTGTTTCTGGGGAATTTGAATCATTTCACACAGAGAGTAATCGATTATGGCAGTTGAGTAATCGATTAGTGAAGAAGCAGAAGCGTCCTAATCGATTGGAATTGGCTTAGTAATCGATTAATGTGAAGATGAAACGTTTTATACCAGAAACAGAGGCTGTGTAATCGATTATGAATTAAAAGGTAATCGATTATGTGTAAAACAGAAGCTTACTAATCGATTAGATGGCAATTCGTAATCGATTATCAACGAGACAGGAGCTTATTAATCGATTATGCAGATGTATATAATCGATTATCTGGTTTAAGAATTTGCAGTTTTCACACAGGAGAGTTGCAATATTAATCAATCATACCACTGATAATAACCAACTCATACAAACATGCCATATAACATTGTTTTTATCAAAATACTTCATCATTCAAGCATAATTATTCATGTCAAGAATTCCTAATTCTCTTCTAATGTGGATGAATTGCTCCCTAGCTAAAGGTTTGGTGAAAATATCTGCTAGTTACCTAGAAGTTTCAACATGCTCAAGTATACAATCACCCTTTAATACATGGTCTCTAATGAAATGATGTCTAATCTCAATATGTTTGGTTCTAGAATGCATTACAGGATTCTTTGAGATATTGATAGCACTAGTATTATCACACTTAAGAGGCACATAGTCCAATACAACTCCAAAGTCTAGAAGTTGTTGTCTCATCTAAAGGATTTGAGCACAACAACTACCAGCTGCAACATATTCTGCCTCAGCTGTTGATAGCGTAACACTTACTTGTTTCTTGCTATGCCAAGAAACAAGAGAACTACCAAGCAAGTGACATGTTCCGCTAGTGCTTTTTCTGTCAAGTTTACATCCTGCAAAATCTGAATCAGAGTAACCAACTAAAGTGCATTCAGCCCCTTTGGGGTACCATAAACCAACATTTTGAGTCCCAACTAAATATTTCATTATCCTTTTTACTACAGTGAAATGTGATTCTTTAGGACAAGCCTGGTATCTAGCACACATACATACAGCAAACATGATATCCGGTCTACTAGCGGTTAAGTAAAGTAAGGATCCTATCATACCTTTATATTTTGTGAGTTCAACATCCTTACCTTTCTCATCCTTGTCCAAATAGCATGAAGTGCCCATCGGTGTGGCAATATCATTTGCTTTGTCCATGTTGAATTTTCTAAGTAGTTCTTTGCAGTACTTGGATTAATTAATGAATGTGCCTTCATTGGTTTGCTTGATTTGAAGTCCAAGGAAGAAAGTGAGTTCCCCCATCATGGACATTTCAAATTCTTCCTGCATTAACTTAGCAAACTCCTTGCACATTGAGTCATTAGTGGCACCAAATATTATATCATCAACATAAACTTGTACCAACAGTATGTTATTCTTTTTGTGCTTTATGAATAAAGTTGTATCAACCTTTCCTCTTTCAAAATGATTTTCTAAAAGAAATTTGCTCAACCTTTCATACCAAGCTCTTGGAGCTTGTTTCAAACCATACAGAGCTTTCTTTAATTTGAAAACATGATTTAGAAATTGATGGTTTTCAAAACCTGGAGGTTGATCAACATATACTTCCTCTTGAATGTATCCATTCAAGAAAGCACTTTTAACATCCATTTGGTACAATTTGAAGTCCCTACAACATGCGAAGGCTAATAGTAGTCTAATTGCTTCTAATCTAGCTACAGGTGCATACGTCTCTTCATAATCAATGCCTTCTTCTTGATTATAGCCTTTAGCTACTAGCCTAGCTTTGTTCCTAGTAATAATACCATTTTCATCTAGTTTATTCCTAAATACCCATTTGGTTCCTATTATTTGGTGATCATTAGGTCTTGGTACAAGCTCCCAAACTTCATTTCTTTCAAATTGATTTAGCTTTTCTTGCATGGCCAACATCCAATGTTCATCAATAATAGCTTCATTAATGCATTTGGGTTCTATTTGCGATACAAAGGCTAAATGATTGCATGTATTTCTAATTGCATTACGAGTACTTACACCTTTTGTCATTTCACCTATGAATTTGTCTAGAGGATGATCCTTCAAAGTGATCCATTGTTGTGGTTCCTCATGTTTTGCTGCATTTGTGTCTTTGATTTCTCCTTCCTTGTCATCTAAGGTCAATTCTTGAAGAGTACCTACAAGATCATCAACATCTTCCTTTCTCGGAAGGTTATGGCTATTTTCATCAAATTTAACATGAATGGATTCTTCTATGGTATTCGTGCGTTGGTTGAATATTCTATAAGATTTACTAGATTGAGAGTACCCTAGGAAGATTGCCTCATCAGATTTGGCATCAAACTTTCCTAGATTATCCTTTCTATTATTGAGCACAAAACATTTACATCCAAAAATATGAAAGTGCGAAATTTTGGGTTTTCTACCCTTGTAAAGTTCATAGGGGGTTTTCTTTAGAATAGGCCTTATTAAACATCTATTCATAACATAACAAGCGGTGTTTACCGCATCGGCCCAAAAATGTTTTGCAATATTGTTTTCGTTTAACATGGTTCTTGCAAGCTCCACCAAGGATCTATTTTTCCTTTTAACTACTCCATTTTGTTGTGGAGTTCTAGGAGCTGAAAAATTATGATTAATACCATGTTTTTCGCAAAACTTTTCAAAAGATTGATTTTTAAATTCTCCCCCATGATCGGTTCTAATGGATGTAATTTTAGAATTTTGCTCATTTTGGATAATCTTTGCAAGTTTCTTGAATGCATGATATGCTTCATTTTTATGAGCAAGAAACAAGGTCCATGTATATCTAGAATAGTCATCTACAATTACTAGACCATAGTAGTTACCACCAAAGCTCTTGATTTTGGATGGTCCAAAAAGATCCATGTGCAAAAGTTGTAAAGACCTTTGTGTGGAAACAATGTTTTTAGATTAAAAGGATACCTTTACTTGTTTCCACTTTTGACATGCATCACAGAATTTGTTTTCAAACTTGAGCTTTGGTAAACCAATTACTAACTCCTTAGAAACAAGTTTGTTCAAATGGTCTACATGTATATGAGCTATTCTCCTATGCCATAGCCAAGTTTCATCCTCTTTAGTCATGAAGCATTGTACATCATTTGAGGATAAACTATCCATGTCAATCATGTAAATATTATCAATTCTTTGGCCTACAAATTTAATTTCCTTATTAACCTTAAGCTCAATTATGCAATAATTTGATTCAAACAAAACTCTATATCCTTTGTCACATAATTGACTAATGCTAAGTAGATTATGTTTGAGGCCTTCAACATACAACACGTCACTTGTGGATGTGGAAGAATTCTTACCAATATTTCCGATGCCTAGGATCCTTCCTTTGGTGTTGTCTCCATAGGTGACGCTTCCTTTTCTTTTGGGAGTAAATGATGTGAACTTGCTTATGTCTTCCGTCATATGCTTTGAGCAGCCACTATCCAAGTACCAGTGGGTGTTGCTTGCTTTGAAGCATACCTGTAAAACAAAATCAGTTTAGAGAACTAGGTACCCACTTTAAGTTGGGTCCTTTAAGGTTAGCTTGTGGTAATGTCCCTTTGGGAACCCACACCTTTCTTATAACCTTTAGCCCTAATTTTCTAACATTGCAATTTGAAGAGTTATGACCTTTAAAACCGCAATGATTATATTTCATAAAGGGCGAAGATGATTTCATAGGAGGTACAAAGAAGTTTTTGTAATGATTTTCCTTTTTAACGAAATTGTACCCTAAACCGGTTTTGTCAAATATGCATCTTTGGTTTCCAAGAAGTACATTCAAATTATCTCTACCATTTGTAAACCTTTCTAAAGTTTTGTTTAGATCTAGGACTTTATTTTCTAGATCAAAGCATTTCTTAGCAAAATCACAAGGTTTACTCTTAGAACATGTTTGAGCATTTTCCAGTTCTTCTTTTAAACAATCATTCTCTTTATACACTTCCATAAGGTGCATCTCTAGAGTGTCACTAGTTTTTCTAGACACCTTAAGTCTATTAGAGACTTTCACAAATTTTTCATATAATTCATTAAAAGCATTAAGTAATTCTCCCTTATCAAGGTCATGAAGATTTACCTCATCACCTTCTTCTTGGTGATTTGTCATGAGGCAAAGGTTTGCCTCTTCATTTTTCGAGTCATCCGAGCTACTTATCTCGTTTTCATCCCACGCGATATAAGCTCTTCTTCTTCCCTTTTTCTCTTTGCCCTTCTTTTTAAGATTTGGGCAATCGGCCTTGAAGTGTCCTTCTTTCCCACATTCAAAACAACTAGGTGAGGAAGATGATTCATTAGGTGTAGATTTCTTACCTTGTGTTTTGAAGTTCCTTTGGAATCGTTTGTTTCTCATGAACTTTCCGAATCTTTTTACAAACAATCCAAATTCTTCTTCTTCATCAAGATCACTACATGATTCTTCTTCATGTATAGAGGTGGCCTTGAGAGCCAAGCCTTTCTTCTTGGAGGATTTTTCTTCTTCCTCGCTAGCTTCAAGACTTTTAGTTCTTGATCTTGCTCTTGTAATTTCCCAAAGAGTGTTGCAAGAGACATCTTATTGATGCTTGGAGATTGTTTTATGGATGTGACAAGTGGTTGCCATTCCCTGCTAAGACTTTTTAAGACTTTATGCACAAGTTCTTTGTTAGTGTAAACTTTGCCAAGAGTAATGAGATGATTAATAATAAGAGTAAATCTCTTCTGTATTTCTACTATGTTTTCCCCCGAGTTTATTCTAAAACTTTCATATTGACTTGTCAAGGTGCTAATCTTGGAGTCCTTCACATCGTTAGTACCTTCGTGAGTTACTTGTAGAGTATCCCACATTTCCTTAGCGGATTGACAAGTCATTATTCTAAAAAATTCATCTGGACCTAATGCCATAGTGATGAGATTCTTTGCCTTATAGCCATATTGCACTTTCTTTTCTTCATCACTGGTCCATTCATCCATAGGTTTTTCAACATTTTTACTATCAATAGTATGCATTGGTATATAAGGACCATTTTCAATGGCATTCCAAACTCTCAAATCAATAGATTGAATGAAGATTTTCACTCTTTCTTTCCAAAACACATAGCCTTCCCCATTGAAAGCGGGAGGTCTGTTTATAGCACCACCCTCGGGAAAAAGGTTATGAGAACTTGAGGCCATCTAGTCTCTTGAAGCTGTTAAGCTTGATCTACCAAGAGTCAAGCTCTGATACCACTTGTTGTTCAAGTGGCCTCAATACTCAAGAGGGGGGGTGAATTGAGTTTTAAAAACTTTGATTGGAATGCCTTTGAACTTGATTTTTATATCCAAGTTTACAAGAATATGCAAGTGAAATCAAGTTAAAGATAGTATGCAATGCACCACAAGGATAAATATAGCTGAAGCAATTTAACAAACACTTGGTGGGCAGTATTTAAAATATATCAAATTAGACAAGCTCAAGTATGCAATTCACAATCAATCAACACAAATCAACCAATTGCAGTATATGAAAGTAAAAGAGTAAGGGAGAGGAGCTTGCAAACCAATATAACGAGTTCCACCAACACCGGTGTACGTCTCACCTCTAAGCAACCCACTTAGAGGATTTCCACTATTGAAGTTTAGAGATACAAGCTATGAGAAATTGCAGCTTCCTAGTGTCCCACACTCAAGAACTCAATCCTCACTAGCAAAGGGTAACCCACCCAATCTCTCAAACTCTCAATACCCAAAGGTTGAACCCCAACCTTTGTGACCACTCAATCCTAGAGTGAAAACCTTTGTGTTTGATGAAGTGTTTACAAGGAAATGACTCTCTTAATAGAGTAGATGTACAAGTGAAAGATCACACAAATTCTAACTCTCAAGATGTACAAATTTAAACTCAGAATATACAAGAAAGATGGCTTACTAAGCACAAGAACAAGTGTAGAATGATAGCTTTTAGTTATATGTTTTGTGCTTAAGTTCCTCGTGAATTTATAGAGCCATTTGAGAGCTTGAGAAGTGCCTTTCTTCTTTCTAGCCGTTGCACATAGTAGGGGTCTGAAGGAATGGTGGAGACATGTGCTGGTTTCCCACTAATATGTGTTTTCCCACTTTCGTAATCGATTACGCCTCGAGCTGTAATCGATTACACTTTGAATTTTTCATTCCAGATCGTTCTGTAATCGATTATCCCTTTATGTGTAATCGATTATCTTCAAGTCAGCGATTATTTCTTGGCCTGTAATCGATTAGGGATGATACCTGATGCATTTAATTTGGCTTCGCAGCTACGTAATCGATTATATAGTCCTGGTAATCGATTAGCTTACTTCCAGTAGCCTTCTAATCGATTGGATGAATTTCCTTAATCGATTAGCCTTTATACCTGATGCTTTTAATGCCATTTTTGATTTTGGTAATCAATTATGTCATGTGTGTAATCGATTACTGTAATTCCAGTAGCTTTTTAATCAATTATTTCAATTGCTGTAATCGATTAGCTTATGTCCTGTTGCAGTTGTTCTAAAAACAGAATCACCCTAATCGATTAGACTGGGCTTCCTAATCGATTAGCTTCACACTGTTTCTGGGTCTGATTCCATGTCTTTGTTTTTGCAAGAATTTCTTCAAGAGTGTTTTGTCATTATCAAAATCCTTGTACATGTTATCACATTCAAACACAACTCTTACTTCTATGTTTCAAGTATGTTACCCCTAAGATATTGAATTAAGACTTATTCCAAAAGAATGCCAAAGGTATGAAAACTCTAAGACAAAACTTTAGAAGAGATAAAGACAAGCAAAAAAAGTGAAATTAGAAAATGGTAACTCAAATTAGATTTTATATGACAAGAGGAACGACTCAAAGCAGTAAAAGAGAAAATGAATAGAGATTATACTTTGGAAATTCAATTACCAAGACCAAAAAAAATTAGACAAAACTTGGACAAGCAAAAAATTAAATGCATAAAAAAACACAAGCACACAAAATAAGTCCTAGAAACCTAGAATGCACTATTTATGTAAGAAAAGGACAATTATGAAAATTGAATTTTGCAAAGTTATTTCTTAGGCAATTTAAAAAAATTGAATTAGGCTTTCAAACAATTTCAAATAAAGTGCCCTCACTTTTCTTAAAAAAATTGTCAAGATACCTTCAAACTTTTGTAATTTTTTTGAACAAAGGCTCAAGCTTTTATTTTTACTTTATTTTTGTTACTTTTAATTCTTTCTTTTCACTTTCTTTCAAATTCTATTTTTTAGCACTTGAAATGATCAATACAAAAGCCTAAAACAAAAACCAAGAAATAAAGCACAAAATTTAATTTTAGCATTCTTTACTTACACATAAGCATGCATCTTTTTCCATATGAATTAGGCATGGAAGGAAAGTATATTTTTGACATATAAAATACAAGAAAATAATATGTGAAATTCAGATTTAAATGATCCTATTGTGTTGGACAAAAAAATGTAAAATAAACCCTAGAAGAAAGCTATGGAAAAAATCTAACAAGGCCTAAAATTTAAACACAAATAACCACCTAAAAGTGAGATGGTTTAACCAAGGATTTGGAACTTTAAGACAATTAAAGAAATTAATTTTAATTGCCTAGCATTCAGCATACTACTCAGAGTCAAACAAGAAAAAAAAACTTAGAGACAATGATAAGGCTCCAAAGATGCACCAAGACCTAATATTGGCTCTAGGAAAATTAAAACTTTCAAGATCAAATTTTTATGACATAAACTGAACATTAATGATGCAAAAACTCAGAATCTAAAGCATATAAATAACGTATATTATTGTAATTTGACATGGACTCAATCAATATGCATAAATAAAATCAAAGGAAATAAGAAAAAGTATAGGAAATATACATGCTTTTGATCAATTTGTGATTTCTTAACAAAAAGGCTTATAAAAAGTGAATTACAAAAAAGATAAATCAAAATTTCCAACAATCTAAGAACCCAAGAAAAAACATAAATTAAAGAGAAGAATAAAGAAAAAAACCTTAGGCTCTAGATACCACATGATGTAAGAAGAAGGATCTTCTTTTTTTCTCTTTTGATAAAGGAAAATAAGGATTAAGGTTTTATCAAGGGAAAATAAGGAAAAAAGAAAGGGGGAGGCACCACCTAGAGAGGATAAGCCTCAATCTCGCCACCTAGGGAAGGAAACCCTAGGATAAGAGTTTGCCAAAGTTTAAGAAACCCTAACTAAAATGAATGAGAAAAATTCAACTCCACAAATACTCAAATGTATCCTCTCAATTGAATGTGTATTTTTTACAAAAGAGAACATGTCTATATATAGGCTAAGGAGGTGGGACACAACACTTAACCTAATGGGCTTTACTCTCTCCTAAGCCCAAAAACACTAAAACTAAAGAAAACTAAGAAAATGTAGCCGAAATTCAAGGCCCAAACTTAAACATAAACATGAAATAGTCATGTAAGACCCAAACTAAAAATAATTCTAAACTTAATTAATTCTTAAAAAAATAATACTTATAAAAAACATTTCTAAAGGGCAAAGAATGACTAAAAGGAGGCCCAAATGAGGCTTATGTCAGATTTAGGAAAAACTCCCAACATGGAAGTTATAAAGCTTTATTTCCTCTTTGATTTGATATATCATACGTGAAAATCCAATAACAGTAGCCCGAGTTATGCCCAAACCAATGTAAAGTGCTCCCAGAGCTCCTGAATTTCTTAAGGTTGAAAAGATGAATTTTCTGGGAAAAATCCCTTGGGAATTAGCTTCCTACCCTTTATTAAATTTGTAGGGATTTTTGATACAAAACCATAGAAAAAGAACGAAGTGGTTTTAGCATCATATGAGGGAGATATTCGCATTTTAGTGAAACTGTACCATGTTGCGAATTAGGATCAGACCTAAAATCATTTGCAAAACTATATTAAATGAGCAAGATCCAGCCTTTGAGGTCAACATGAAAATCGTAGAGAATTTCGTTACAAAAATTATGGAACCAGAATCGCGTGAATCACACATTATATGAGGGAGATATGATTTTTCGAATGAACCATACGTAAATTTAAGGAATTAATTAACGAGGTTTCAAAGTACGAATACTTGGTTCCTTAAATTCGGGATGACAAAGTACGAATCACAGTTCTAGACTAGAAATAAAGGTTGTAGATTTTTTCATAAAAAAGAAAGCAATATAAGAATCACTTGATTCCAGCTTCTTATAAGAAAGTTAGGCCTAAAACACTGAAGGTGTTTAGGTCAGAATCTGGGGTTCCGATTTAACTAACTGTTTCCTTGAAAAACAAGGTTGATAGGGTCCAAATTAGGATTAGGTCCCTTCTGGAGAAATTTTTAAAACATTAAAATGGTTTATTAGGAACTAACCATGCTGCGATCGGATATCTCGAAGTGCATGCACGATCAAATGTGGAAGGTACTTGAAGTACGGGTCGGGCCTACCGGACTAAACCTGATTTACTACAAGAGGGTCCTAACAGGACTAGTTTTCCTATAGGATTACTAGTCTCAGGCTGAATCATGGAAATCTAATCTTCTATTGGGTCCCACAGTTAAACCCAAGGAGCTGATAATATTTTATTATTAAATATAATTATCAAATAATTAAATAAATAATTACTAACCAAATAAAATATTATTATAAATATATATACAAATTAAATAAATAAGTAGGTATTATTAATTAAATATTGATATTAAATATTAATTATTAAACACTAAATTAATTATTATATATTAAATATTATTAGCCATCAATATACATATATATAGTTAAATATTATTAGTAGGGAGATATTATAAAAAAATTTATCAACTAATGAATACTTAATTAAACAAAGCAATTACTATTGGTTTTTGACTAGGAACCCAGACTCTTAGGAATCTTGAGAATACTCTGCTAAGCTTTCTGTAGAAAGCTTGAGGCTTCGGCCTGTTCCCTAAGTTAAAAATAGGAATATCGAGGGAATATAAATGAGAATGTACCGATAGTTAGAAAGGAACCGAAACAAGAAAATAAAAATAATAATAGATATGTTATATTAGCATTTGATTTTGTTTGATTTAGTTTGAGTTGATTAGAAAATTTTATGTTTCCTTTTAGTTAATAACAATATTTAATTGTATGATGATAATTGATAATATTATACATGACTTAATATTTGATAATTACCTAATTTAATTTGATATATACAGATATATGTATAATTATTAATTAAAACAATAATTAATATTATTTAATCTTATAGTTAAATTATTTAATAAAATTTGAATATATATGTATATATAATAAAAATAATAATAATATTTAAATGGTAATTATTTAGTTAATTATTAAATTAGTTGATAAGCATCTGTTAATTATTTGATAATTATTTATATATTTAATTAATAATCATTATTTTCGATAATTATATTCAATAATAAAATATTCTTAGGTCCCAATTTGAATTGTGGGACCCATTGAACGATTCAATTCCAGCAATTTAGCCTGATAATAGGGATCCAATAGGGAAACTAGTCCTGTTGGGACTCTCTTGTAATAAACCGAGGATGACAGACCCGGTCCGGCGGACCTGACTAGTACCTCAAACATCTTTCATGTTTGATCGTGTATACACTTCAGGATAACCGGTTGTAACACGGTCAGTTCTAATGAACCATTTTGATGTTTTAAGAACTTTTCCTGAAGGGGTCGAATCCTAATTCGAGCCTTATAGACCTCGTTTCTCAAGAAAATGATTAATTCAGCCCTTATTAATTCTGGAGCTCTAGGAGTACTTTACCTTGGTTCAGGCATAACTCGAGCTATCACTACTAAAAAAATACCTGTTAGCGACGGAATGATTTGGTCGCTAATCCATGCCAAGGCCGTCGCTACAATACTTAGCGACGACATTTTAGACGGGATAACCCCCATCGCTAAAACCTTCGTCGAAAATAGATCAGCGACCATAGAGACGCCGTCGCTACAATGTCGACGGCATGATACCGTCGCTAAAATGGTCTCTGTTTCACTGACATCTCCCGTAGCTAACTGTGGCCATACAGCGACGCCGAAGGGCCGTCGCTAGTAGCGACCAAAGAAGACCGTCGCTATGGCTAGTCATATAGCGACCACAGCCGCCGTCGCTATGGTTAGTGATATAGCGACCACAGGATCCGTCGCTAATTTTTGCCTACCATCAACCGTATGCCTCCGTCGTTGTGGGTAGCCATACAGCGACTACTGTAGTCCGTCGCTGTAGGTAGCCAGTCTGCAACGACCTTTCCACGTCGCTATTTCTCTCTTGTAGCGACCGTCTAACGCCGTCGCTACTTGGAATTTTTTAATTTTAAAAAAATTGGTTAAATATTTACAGGTTTTGTTAATTTAACTTTAAAAATGTATTAATATTTTGTATTTTGTATTAGCTGAGAAAATTTTATAATTAAATTTGAATAATTTTTTTAAAATATTAAATTATTATTAAAAATAAAATAATGGATTAAATTTATTTATCAAATAGGTTGAATTATTAATGATAATTACAATAAGGCTTTTTTATTTGAATTTAATTACCAATATATATTGACATAATAAATGAAGAATGACAAAATAAATACTGAATGGAATATA
This sequence comes from Clitoria ternatea, assembly GCA_037962975.1. Lineage (NCBI taxonomy): Eukaryota > Viridiplantae > Streptophyta > Magnoliopsida > Fabales > Fabaceae > Clitoria > Clitoria ternatea. The sequence goes on from CM075671.1 coordinate 179,659,972, forward strand.
ATATAAAAACTATAAATCAAATATACAATGTGTATAAATAATAAAAATACAATCATGGTGGTGGGGGATCCTGGGGTGGTGGTGGGGGCGCCTGGGAAGTGGGGGGAGGTAGCCTCGCCATCAACTGCATCAGTAGCTCCTGCTGCTGAGCAAGTTGCCGACGAGTCTCGGCGTGCTGCTCCTCGGCCCGTCGTCGGTCCGCCTCGGCCCGCTGTCGGTCCGCCTCGGCCTGCTCCTCCAACAGCTGCCTCTAACGTCGCTCCTCCTGTAGCTCGTCATTCAGGTTTTGAATTACCTGAACAACCTCCTGTAGTTAGTTAAAACCCAAGGCTATTTATATGTTTAGTACTTTGTAATTGACACACAAAGATTATTAATCAGATTCATTCTCAGATTTCACTCTCTCTACACTTTTATCTTCATAAATTCTCTACCTTCTCTCTATGGCTACCATTTCTACAAATATATCTTCACCTCCCATGGGTTGCTAAACCCCTAGGGTTGGGATTGCTGAAGCTTCAAAGAATTCCTAACACTACATTGAGTTAGATTTCAGTTAAATGCATGTGAAGAACAAGCAAGAAATTTGAATTTCATTGTTGGATTGAAGAATTCATATCAATGTCAAGCTCTACTTTAGAGAGGAATCATGGCTTAGAGCTCAAGTAACTTATTGCTACTTAGTTAATTTAGGCCTACATTCTAGGTGAATAACTAGGGTTCAACTTTTAATTTTGTAATTAGTTCCTCTATAGGTGAATACCTAAGGAATTAGGGTTCAAATGCAAGGAATTAGTGTTAATCACCTAAGGGATTAGGGGTTAATCATCTGCGAAACCTATCAAATGTGTTGCTACTGGAATTGAACCTCAATTACATGATTTAGGATGAAATTGAATGCTAGGTGATCCTAACCTGCCTTCATTCTTTGTTTTACAACTTTAACTCTATGCATGTTACTAGAAAATACAAAAATATCAATTTTAACAAAAGCAAAAATATTATGAATTCTTTCTCAAAGTGGTTTAGTTCAGGTAGTATTAGTCGTTGGTTGTAGTAATTACCTCAATCCCTGTGAGACGGTCAAATATACTCAACTTTAATGATTGGTGCGCTTGCCATAAATTCCATCACTTCAATAAGAATGCATCAGAAGTTTGTGTCTGCATATTATGTTTCTCTATGTGAAGTTTTATACTTTGGCTATTAAGATAATGGCAAGAGGCTCTGCTTTAATCCACTTTGTAAAAGGGTCTATCACTACCAAAAGGTATTTGACCTGTGTTTCCCTAGGGAAAGGACCGAGGATGTTCATGCTCTAAGTGTTGAATGACCAAGGGGAAAGGATTCCATGCAGTGGTTTTGGATGATTGTGTATCCAATTGGTGTTTCTTTTGCAAGACTCACACTTCTTGATGAATTTGGAGTAATCTATTCATAACATAGGCCAAAAGTACCCTGCCCTGAGGACTCGGGCTGCTAAAGGACAGACTCACCTGTGGTGACCATAAATTCTTGAGTAGAGCTCTTGCATTACATATTCTGCATACTCTGGGTCAAGACATTTGAGGAGGGGCAATGTGAATCCTTGCTTGTAAAGTAATCCATCAATAAGAGTATAATTAGTTGCATGTGTCTAGATTTTTTAAGCTTCTAAGGAATCTGAGGGGAGATCGCCTTTGACCAAAAAATCTGTTATCGAGGTCATCTATGTATTCACCTTAGGAGTAATGGTAACTTTGTTCATATGCCATGTTTCTTTAATGGTGGGCTCTTCTAAAGTGACCTGTATAATTGTCTTCAAGTTTTTACCTTATTGTGTTGGCCAATTTAGAGACTAAGTCCGCTTTCTTATTTTCCGCTCAGGGAATATAAACTATCTTGAATAACTTGAAGTTTGTTATCCCTTTCCTCACCTGGGAAAGATATTTGGCCAGAAGAAGATTTTTTCCTGATATGCCCCTTCTACCTGTCTCACAATTAGTTATAAATTGGTTTTGACCTGTATACACCAAGATCCCAGATCCAGAGCCATTCACAAACCCGTAATCAGTGCCTTATACTTTACCTGGTTGTTACTCACTTTGAATAGAAATCTGAGTGACTCTTCAATGATCAAACAAGTGGGAGCTTTGAGTATGATTCTTGCTCCGCTCCCTTTTTCATTCAATGACCCATCGATAGACAGGGTCTACAAAGCATGCTCCACATCATATTCTTCCTTATCACTTCCCAACTCAACTAGGAAATCCGTTAGGACCTAGGCCTTGATAGCTCCTTGGGCTTCGTAGCAAATTTCACACTCAGAAAGCTCTACGACCTAAGCAATCATTCTTCCCGATAGCTCTAGCTTTAAAGTATCTTACTAATTGGCTAATCAATCCTAACAACAATTTGGGGGCTATGGAAGTAGGGTCATAACTTTCGAGCGATTACCACCAAGCTGTACGTAAATGTCTCCACCCTCTGATGTCGTACTTCAGCTCCTTATAGAGTCTTACTTGTAAAATATATCGGTCATTCGTTATAATCTTCCTCCTAGACCAAAGCTCCACTAATGGCATGTTCCCTAACGCTAGGTATATTATCAGCTCGGCCCTGAGAGTGGGCTTGGTTAAAATGAGAGGAAAAGCTAAATAGGTCTTCTAAATCCTCTATGTGCTTGCATGCTTCCTTGGTCTTTACAACCATGTCATCAACATAAACCTCCAAATTCCTGTCAATCTGCTTGGCAAAAATCTTATGCACTAGCCTCTAGTAAGTTGCACCAGCATTCTTCAACCTGAACGACATCATGCCTCCAGGTCTTGGTCTATTACCGCACTGATACGGGTACGCTGGCATGGGTTAGATCCCACTTGTACCAGCTTTAGAGATTCGACTGGTTATGGTCGTCCATGCTCTCTTTTATCTTAGGTGTAACATCCTGCGTATTAATTAGGGACTAGATTAAGATTAAGTGTTAAGTAAGGTTAATTATAAATTAAAGACTTGACTGCTGATGGGGCTGACTGATTGTGACGTGTAACCATGCAGCAGGCTCTGATCCATGTTCCCCACTCACTCTTCGTGTTTCTAGGAGTATATGGGCTGAAGCCCTTATCAACTTCTCCATTCACTCCAAATTTCCTCAAGACTTTCCATCTTCTCCTACTTCTCCTCCTTCTTCCTTCTTCTTCGTTCTTCTTCGTTCATCTTCTTCTTTGTCCCCTGTTTTTCATAACTTCGCGACTGTGGTGAAGTGGAGAACCCGAGATTCCCATTGTTGGTGAGGAGCAATCGTTTGAGTGGAAGAAGAATAGCTTCCTGTTCCCAAGCTGATTAGAGGGTGCGACTGTGTTCGGGGGGACTGAACAAGAGAGAGTGGTGAACGAAGCAAGCAGGACAGCGGACCAACGCTGAAAACAGAGGAACTTCTTGGAGTCCCTTTAGTTGGTAGGGGGTTATCTTATATCTTAAATGCATGGGTTTTGGACGGGTTTCAGGTGTCGATGATTTGTTGATTCTGGTGATTTAAAATGCGTTGATAGGTGTGTTTTGATTGAGTAAGGGATATGTGATGCCCGAATGCATGATGACTAGGAGTTGGGTAATGCATGTTAATTTCCGTCCATGAAATGCATGTTAATAATCTTGAGAATGTTGAATGATTGCATGAGGAGAATGTGTTAAAGTATTGTTGATTATTACCGTGTCATTTATGTGAAACGCAAGCTACTATGAATCTAAATACTGACTTCATGTGAGGAAAGATTAACTTACTGAGTTCTGATAATGTCTAATACCGATTGCATATGATGCATGTATTGTTGAGTAAAAGGTCGAGTGTGTGAAATCTGTGTTTGTATGATCATTCCATGTGTGGTTATATATGTGGTGCATGAGTTAATAGTGTGGAAGTGATTTACCGATTCTGTTCGTAATCTAATAACAATACTTTGCATGAGATGCATTGGTAAGAATACTGAGAGCATGTAGTGTGTGACACTACCATTTGAATCGGTAATTATATGCATGAGATGCTGTTAAAGACCTTGAGTGGGACTCAAGGCAAGCCGACTGAGTGGAACTCAGGGCTGCCCGTAACACTGTCGTTGACGCTGAGAGTGTTTGTGTTACAAGTGAGGGCAAACGGTTTGGTACCAGTAAAATGGCCGAGTCAGCTGGGAGCTAAATAAAAGGCTGAAAGCCTATGTTGCAACAATAAAAACCAATAATACGCGAGTCGAATCCGATTGAATGAACCTGCATACATGTACAATTGATGCTGACTGTGACGCGATTGTATGTATATGTGTTAGTGTTATTGAGAATAATATGTGCATATAGCCAAGAGATAACTAGGTAGATTCTGATTGAAAGATACCTTATGTGTGTTCCGATTAAATGGCACTGTGTATGTTATTGATTGTTGCTATGTATATATATATATGTTATTGCATGATTGAGGAATAATCCGAGTCAGTATCTATCATTTAATATTTAAGATACTCACCCCTACTGTGGCTATATTTCAGTGGACATCACACGAAACGGTGAATGATGAAGGAGCTACATACCGTGTGGAGTGCTTGTGTACTGTGGAAATGTATATATATATATATGCTGTATATAAGGTTTTGACATAGCCTTGGCCGGCTCTTAATTTGGTCTTTTGTCTAACTGTATCAGAACTGAACTCTCTCAGGTTGAGAGTATGGTCATGTGCATATAAATATTTATATATATAATACTGTGTGTTCATCTTGTGTTGTGTATGAATGCCCAGGTGGTATACGTTGCATTTTACTAAGCATGTAGAGCCCGCATGATTCTGAATAAATAAAAGCTAAGTTAATCCTATGTAAGGCATGATGAGTGACCTTCTTCCGAATGAAGAAAGGTTGGGCCGATTCCGAGTAGAATATGCCCATTAAAATTGCTTTCGAGGTAAGTTGGTCAACATGTTATGGAGCGAGAGATTTCTTAGATAGAACCTTCCGATTGAAGGGTATTTAGATGTTTCTGAGTAAAAGTCAACCGAGTGAATGTTTTCCCCGATGGTTGAATTGACAATACGATTCTGAGCGGAGCCTGTAGTAGTGAATTTGTTAGAAGGAGTAAGATCTGGATGATACAGAGTAGATTTTAGTCAAACAAGGTCTTCCGCATGTAGAGGAGTTAGTATGTATCCTGAGTGGCGAGGAGTTAGAGCATTTCCAAGTGAGGGAAGTTATACAATCCTTTAAGCGAGATTTCACTTAGTGAGGGAGCCTTAATGTGAAGTAGACTACATTTCCCGAGTGACTGGTGTGGAAAACACTCCCGAGTGATATCTGGCTAAGGAGAGTACTCCGAGTGAGAAAGGAAGTATAGATCCCGAGTGAAGTGATCGAGGGGAGTCATCTCCCGAGTAGTTTATACCTGTGAACTCTAAGGCTAGAATAGGATGTGTTGAATGAACTTCCGAGGGAAGCGTGAGCGCAAAGACTTTCCCGAGTGAATCTGCACTCAATTCTGAGTGGGAAACTATCCGAGTGTATGCGTCGCTGCAGCGAATAAATACTCGCTCTAGCGAGTGTAGTCGCTTATGTATTTTCATCTGCTGACTCTCGTAGCTGGAGCTACGTCTTGCTAATGTGTAATATTCTAACCCGGACTTCTCTTTTTCGAGTCAGATTTCTACTCTTCTTAACCTTCAATTGCTTATTTTGCCCTGAACACCCTGTGATCTTTGGAAAAAGTTTTCCCTGTCTCGGGCTACTGTTATCTAAACCGGGTTGTTTTATTTTGGTACCAGAGTGGGCTTAAAAGGTCCAAGGCCAAGGTATGCTTACTCCCAGTAAGCGGTGATGTATATTATGACCAGTCGTCATAAATTGCTTGTAATATCTGGGGACTTTGATGCCTAATTAAGTATAATTTGTGTGGCCATGTGCCTATGAGGTGTTGATTTGGGGGTAGGAGATTATTCCTATCCTGGTCCGATTCATTATATGATATTTAAGAATTGTATAATAATGTGCTATAATTGTTGAATGTTGGGTTGAAGTCCGATCGGTAGTGAGTAATTCTGTAAACTTATCCTTGAAAGGGGTGTTAATTTCTGGATAAGTCATGGCAAATCGTCATAGCATGGAAGCCATAGCCACGACATTCCAACGTTTCGCTAACATATTCAAGAGGCAGAGCCAGCCTCGAACTGAAGATAGTAACTTGATGCTGAAATCCTGAGTCATTAAATTGGTGGTGAAATCTTAGTAAAATGAAATGTGACTCTCAGATTCACACTTATGGCAAGCGCACCAGTCGTTAAAATTGTAGTATATTTGATCGTCTCACAGGGATTGTGGTAAGTACCTCAATCTAGGACTAGTACAAGCTGAACCAACAGAAAATACATGAAATTCATTCAGTTTTTATGGTTTTAGTGTTTTATAGTTGTTTTTATATTTTGAGAAACAGAGTTAAAGTGAAATGTGGAAAGTGATTAAAAGAAAACAGGTCAGGATTGCTTCGGCTTACAATCTCCTCAAGAAACATGCAATTAAGTATAATCGAACTTCACAATCTAGAGGACAATCCATTTGTGGTTATTCCCTAATTCCTTAGGTGAAAAACAGTAATCCTTAAGCAATGAACCTTAATTCCTTAAGTGCACAATTAACCTAAGAATCTAATGCGAAATTGGAGGTTGAACTCTAACTATTCACCTAAATTGATTAGGCCTGAACTAGTTAGAAAGCTGGAAGTTACCTAAGCTCATGATTCCTCACTGGTGAAGTTCTTCATCAGTTCTGGATTTGTCAATCCAGTGATTCTGCTCCACTCCTCAGCTTGTTCGCCTCAGGATCTTCGAAGCCGATCTACTCGCTCACAGCTTCAAGACTCAATTGCTCACCTTCACAATCCCAACCTTAGGGATTTAGAACTCCATAGACTTCGGTTCCATCGAAGGATTGTGGAACGTCATGGAGGAGAGAGTTTAGAGAGATAAAAATGTAGTGAGAGATTGGAATATGAAAAATGTATTACGCTGTTCTGTCTCTGTATCTCAACACACACACACCTACAGAGTATGTACATGAATATATATATATATATATAGACATCTAACTAAACTAACTAACTTAACTAAAAACTTCGGACCACTTCAGCTAACGACTAACACTGCTTAATTACATGGTTTACAAAATAACTAACTAAATACAGATCAGCTCTTAACAGGATCCAGCTCAACCTTAGCTAATGTACAACTCAGCACCAGCTTATTGACAGCTCACTTCTTAAGTTAGCTTGAGGTTGCAGTAGTAGAGAAGAAGGCAATGGGAGCGGAACAGTACTGCACCAAGTGTGTTGTTGGAGGGAAGGAACAGTGTTTAAATTACTGCCTTGATGCTTCAACTGCTGAGTATTCGCTTGAGCGGATTAAACTTCGCTTGAGCGAGTCCGGATTTTACTAGGACGGATTAAATAATGACTAAGCACATCAGTTTCTTATGTAGCATTCCGATCTTCTTCTCTTTTGTAACTGGTGTCTTGGGAGTCTTCTTAAGTAAGCTTACTTGAAGTCTCGCTTGGGCGTAATCTTGCTTTTCTTAAGCGAACTTGGACCCTCGCTTGAGCGGATTTAACTCCCGCTTGGGCGGGTTAATTATTAAATCGGTATTCTATAGTTGGCACTCGGGTTCTTCATGCAATATTCTGAGTCCTTATTCTCTTTTGGAGTCAGTGTCTTTGAAGTCTTGCTCAGTCGGTCTTTGGACTCTTTTCAGTCGGAATTGAAGAAGTCTCACTCGGATTTATCAAATCTCGCTTGGCTCTGTAGGATTTCACTCGGAATTTTCTTCTTATCTCGAGTCCGCCTTGTTCCTGCACCAATAAACAGCTACTTGCCTAGCATTTATACACTGGCTGCTTAGTAAATTTATAAATACTTCAAAATTCCTTATTTAATTAAAATTTTCAATCGGTTTCTTACATAGATAACATACTTTTGCAATAAATAACTAAAACATGAGTTATTAACAAATTATTAAATAATAATATGAAAACTAGACACTACTTAGTAAATTATGTTAAATAATTAGTGGAATAATTAAGTCTTTTCAAGACTTATCACATCCCCAAACTTAAAACTTTGCTTGTCCTCAAGCAAATATTCAGATTAGTTATCAATCAGCAATTGATCAACACAGTCAACCTTTCCTTAACTTAATTCATACTATAATTATTGAATACCGATCATGCTTTCTTCTCACAATTTCTAAAAGTATAAATACTTACACCTCCTTTGGAAGACAAGCTGCTGATGCTTTCCTCACTGGTCGGTGTTTAACTCTTCTCTCGGTGTGTAGGGTAAATAAAATGCACTCAGCACCTGCATACTTGTTAGATCAACATAGGCTTGCAACAGTTCTAAACATCATGAAATATGCCAACTCAATCGGATCAGTAAGGGCTTTTTAAGCTTATAATGGGGCTCGGCTACAGGCTCAATTATTGTTTTTCCGAGTCATAGATAGGTTACAAGATGTGTCCACCGATGCTTTGCCTCGACTCTAACTTACTTGCCTTCTACTAACAACTCTCTTAACTTTTCCGACTGGATGCTACTTAATAACTCGTGCTGTTTTGCACTTTCTTTTTCTCTCAGTCCTTCGGACTTTTCTTTTCCTTTTCTTTCTTGACTTTTTCCATCTTTTCCGATCGAATTTTTTCTTTTGGTGCTTTGCACTTCTTTTTCTTTTCAGTACTTTGTTCATTTTTCTCTCGGCTTTGCCTTTCTTCCTTTTATTTTTCTACAAATTTATCCATAATCAAGGTCGGAGTGTGTCCTTAATTACTGTTAGGCACACTCTTCATCCCCAAACTTAGAGATTGCTAGTCCCTAGCAATAAGCAAAAACCGAGTAATTCACCAGTGGAACATCAAGGGTAATTCATTCGGGTTTTTCTTGGATAAATAGGCTTGTAACGTTAGGTGCATAAAACGAATGAAAGGGTCTCAGGCTCAAACATAATTATTGGGTCAAAGGATGATTAATAAATTAGGAAGGTTATTTTTGGCCCTGGCTAAATAATCAAAGAAGGCCTTCATCATTTTCGATTAGTTGACATACTACAATTAGCAATAACTAAGGCAAATTCTGTCTCACTAACTAGCATGCAAGCTCACTCGGAAAAGATAAAACAGGCTCAAAAGCTCATATAATTATAACAGTTAATCAGCCAGTCTTGTCCCCAAACTTAATGTAAGATCATACATCTAGATTGCTAACTAGCATGCCGAGGGAATCGTGAATCCAATGGAAGCTAACCACGCATCTCTATCAGGTGGGGCTCCCATATCTGCTGACTGTTCAACCCTCAGTTTCGAAGCAATCTTCCTGAGCATCTGATCGTGGTTCAAAACCCGATCATAAATTTCAAGTTGCATTTTCTTCACAACCTGTAATTCCTGTAACACCAAAAGAATGTCAGAAGAAGAAGAAGAAGAACCAGCTCCTACAGATTGCTTGGGACGTTCTGGTTCTACGGCTTTAGTCTTCACAGCACAGTTTTCAACAGCCTTAATACTTTCAACCTCTGGTGACTCATTTTCCTCACTGGCAGGAGATACATTCCTTTGAACCAGAGGAGATACATCCCTTTGCTCCTCACTTCGACTAGGGACATGGACAGACGAATCAGAGATAGTGATGGTTGCCACTTCTCTTTCATTATCTATTTGTTTCCTTCGCACACTTCCTTCTGCGAAGTTTGGTCTAGGTTTCTGCAGAAGTCTTTGAGATCTTCTTTTCATGATAAATGTTAAAATATCGATGATAAACAACCTAATCAAACAAAAATAAGAACAGAAATCCAACAGAAAAACAACAAACCAAACTGTGAGATGCATGGCTTATGAACAGTAGAAAACAATAATAATGAAACAAGAAGATAATAACCACGAACTGCGAAGTGAAAGAAGTGGAAAGGTGATACCTTTCATAGAAATCAGAAAGTGTCTTTTCGTCTTCAGCTCAAGTTCAACACAGGTACTGAGGGTTGGAAACTGAAAGGTTTCTCTTTTATAACGATGAATTCAATTTTCCAGAAACGTGTAAATGCGGTCAACTTTAATTATTACTTTTATTAAATGTATTACTACTATTATTATTATTATTATGTTTATTATTTATTTATATATATATTTTGAATTTTTTTTTATATTTTATTTTATTTTTATTCATTATTATTTTTGAATACTCAATTACTAGAGGGGTCTGAAGATCGAGGAAGAGTGGGATGATACCAATGTGATGCCAAATGGACATAGGAGAATGGAAGATGGATAACTGAACAGACTGTAAGACAAAATAGTAAATGAAAAATTTAAATACATGAAATAGAGTGCATGAAAAACGAGTGAACCATTGTAATGGAATACGAGTGAATTAAGAAACGAATAATAAAAGAAACGAATATAAGTATGAACGAATGACGAAAAACTCGAATAAACAAATAATGAATAAAAAGAGTGAAAGGGCGAAAGGATGATAACCGAGTGAGAATAGAGATAGGTACCGAGTGATAAAAATCTGAAAAATGAAGAACGAGTGGCTGACAATGAGATAATACAAAATAAATCGAAGAAAGTAAAATAAGTGGAGTGAAACAACAAGTATATGAATACCGAGTAGATAATACCGGTCAGATAATGAGCGAGTGAAAAGTGAATGAATGAATGGATGCCGAGTGGGTACAATTTATACCGAGGGAATGAATAGTTGATCGATGAATGAGGTGAACAACGCAAGTTCGAGTAAATGAAAGGGAAAGAATGCATGCATAACTGAAAGCTAACTGACAGGTGAGGAACGGAAAAGAAAGTGACCAGTGAAAATGAGGAAAGGGTATACCTATCGATGAAGGAGATGAGTAAATGAAGGAACCGAGTGAACTAGTGAGAAACCTAGTGAATAAGGAACTGAGTGATGAATGAGTGAGAAAAAGTGAATAAAACGCTGAATGAAAAGGGTACTGAGTAAATGAATACCGAATGCGTCACAGAATGAAAGAATGAATGAATGGAGATAAGTGTATGAGAACCGAGTGTGACAATGAATGGACGAGTGAACAACCATCATGAGATATGAGTGAACAGAGAAGTGCATGGAAGAAAGAACGAATGAGAGTAAGGCTGAGCGAAAGAAAGGACGAGTGGATGAAACTGAGTGATATAGATCGGAGATATGAAGAATGAGTGAATGACAATGAGAGTTCGGGCGAAGAACAAAAAAAATGACAGGAGTAGAAAATGGAATGAATGAAATACCGAGTAAATGAAAAAGAAAAGTACAGCGTGAGAAAATCAAAAAAGAAAATAAGTGGAATGGAAGGACGAGTAAATGAATACCGAGTAGATTGAACCGGGTAAATGTGAAAAAACGAATGATCAAACAGTGAGAGGTCGGACAAATAGAAAAACAAGTGAGAGAACAGGAAAGAATGGCTGACCGACCGGGCGAACAAACAAGAGTGAAAGATAGACGAAGAAGGAGATAAAAGAACCAATATATTGGAAACTGAGTGGATGGATATACTGAGGTGAAGAGGTCAGGGGAGAGTGCGGTGAGGGAAACAAGCGAACAATGGCCGAGTGAACAATATATATGTATTACACATATGTGAACGAAAGACAGAGAGAGACGAGTAGAAAAACGAAAGGATAAGAAACTGACTGGAATAAACTGAGTGAATGTAAAATGAGTTAATGAGAGACTTACTGAGAGATGAGTAAGGAACACAATAAAAATAAAGTAAATTGAAAGAACGAGTGAATGATATACTGGATGGAAAGAATACTGATTGAATGAAGAATGAGAAAATAAAGACGAGTGAAGGATTAACTAGGGAATGAAGGATGAATGAAATAGAGTGACCGAATGAAATAAAGACTGAGTAAATGAAAAACGAGTGAAAAATGAGGTGACAACGAAAGTCAGAATGATATGGAACGACTGAGTGAGAAAAACGAGTGAATATAAGAATGACTGCATAGGTGTCCGAGTGAATCGGAATACCGAATAGATGAAGAAGAAGACGACGATTGAGTGACAAAATGAGTAGACGAGAGAATGAGTGAATGGAAGGCTGGATGAACAAACAACACATGCAGAGAGATCGGGTGATGAAACCGAGGAAGAACTTCGGTGGATTGAAAGTACGAATGAATCAACGACTGAGAGGAAAAATGGACAACAGAATACATGAAAAGAAGGACGAGTGAAAGACAAATGAAAGAAACTGAGTGAGGAGTGAGGGAGCCGAGTGGAAGAAACCGACTACTAGAGAAAGCCGAGTGGATGAATGAAGAAAAGGCTGCGTGCAAATGAGACTAATGGATACAATACTGATTGTGATGACTGAGGAATCCGAGTGGTGAAAAGCCGACTGAAATAAGTCACTTTTCACTATCTGACCCGTTCATTACATCAACGATCAGAAATCCTTCCAAGTCTTCCTTTTTATTCGCAGAAATTTATTGAAAAATGCCGAGTGAAGTTTAGTCGGGAAGAAGGGTTACGACGAAGTAACAATTATCCGAGTGTACTATTTTCACTTAACTTAGTACAATTTTCCTCTAAATGCGAAATAACAATCAGCATCGGCTCGCCTAAGCTACCAGCGCTTCGCCTGAGCGAAAAAAATAGAAGAATCAAACTCGGATTTCCTTCTTCAACTTCACAACTTTATTTTATTCAGAGTTCTAAACAAAACAATCGGGACATAGGGCTGCCTCCCTAGAGCGCTTCTTTAAGGTCACTAGCTTGACCTTATTGTATCTACGAAGATGGCTTCAGTAACAAGGAGGTTTTCTGCCTATCAAACTCTCCTCCAAAATAGAGTTTGAGTCGCTGGCCATTCACCTTGAAAAACCGATCGGTAGTCGGATCTTTCAGTTCGACTGCACCATGAGGAAAAATCTCATTTACAGTAAAAGGCCCAGACCACTTGGATCTAAGTTTTCCAGGGAAGAGTTTCAGTCGAGAATTGAATAACAAAACCTGGTCGTCCTTCTGAAACTCTTTCTTATTAATTCGCTTATCATGCCATTTCTTTTTTTTCTCTTTATAAATGGAGGCACTTTGATAAGCGTTGAGTCGGAACTCCTCTAATTCATGGAGTTTCAAAACTCTTTCCTCCTGAGATTGGTCACAGTCCATGTTTAATAATTTTGTGGCCCACCACGCTTTGTGTTCCAACTCCACAGGGAGATGGCATGCCTTGCCATACACCAGTTGATACGGGGACATGCCAATCAGAGTTTTGAAAGCGGTTCGGTAAGCCCACAATGCATCATCTAATTTTACCGACCAATCTTTTCTGGATTTTCCGACCACTTTTTCTAAAATTCTCTTAATTTCTCTATTTGACAATTCGACTTGTCCACAAGTCTGTGGATGGTAAGGAGTGGATATCTTATGTAAAACCTCATAGTGACGCAGGGCTTTTTCCATTATCTTATTGCAAAAATGTGAACCCCCATCACTAATAATTACTCTCGGAACTCCAAACCTAGAGAAAATATTCTTCTTAATGAACCTAAGCACAACCTGTGCATCATTGGTTCTGGTCGGAATTACCTCCACCCATTTGGAGACGTAGTCCACAGCAACCAGAATGTATTCGTTGGAGAACGACTTAGGGAAAGGTCTCATGAAGTCGATACCCCAAACGTCAAATAATTCCACAATTAGAATGTTCGTCAAAGGCATGCCAGCTTTTGCGGAGAGACCTCCACTCCTTTGACATTTATCGCACCTTTTGACATATTCCTTAGAATCCTGAAAGATAGTTGGCCAGTAAAAGCCACTCTGTAACACTTTTGCTGCGGTATGGGAGGCACCATGATGGCCTCCATAATAAGAATCGTGGCAGTGCCACAAGAGCCTTTCTTGCTCGGATTCAGGCACACAGCGCCTGATTACTCCATCTATGCCTATTTTAAACAAAAATGGATCATCCCAAAGAAAAGCCTTACTATCATGAAAGAATTTTTTTCTCATTTGGGATGTCCAACCATCAAGTACCACTGAGGCACTTTTAAAGTTTGCCATGTCAGCGTACCATGGCCCAGTTATAATGGCCATCAACTTTTCATCTGGAAATTCTTCTTTTATCAAGACAGAATCCGACTCAACTTCCAGACGAGACAATTGGTCTGCAACTGAGTTCTCTACTCCTTTTTGTCTCGTATTTCTAAGTCAAACTCTTGGAGTAACAGAACCCACCTAATCAGTCTCGGTTTAGACTCTTTTTTAGCTAGTAAATACTTGATTGCCGAGTGGTCTGTATATACGATGACTTTGGCACCAATCAAGTATGCACGAAATTTATCAAATGCATACACTACAGCAAGCATTTCTTTTTCAGTCGTGGTGTAATGTATTTGATTTTCATTTAACACTTTACTAGCATAATAGATCACATGAGTTAATTTCTCTTTTTTCTGACCCAGTACAGCTCCGATTGCAAAGTCACTTGCATCACACATCAATTCAAACGGTACAGACCAGTCAGGTGATGCAAGGATCGGAGCTGAAGTCAAACTTTGTTTCAATTTTTCAAATGCCTTGACACAGTTTTCATTAAATGCAAACACCTGATCTTTCACAAGCAAATCGGTCAAAGGCTTAGCTATTTTTGAAAAATCTTTTATGAATCTTCTATAGAACCCAGCACATCCCAGAAAACTCCTTACTCCTTTCACATTGATCGGAGGAGGAAGTTTTTCAATAATTTCAATTTTTGCTCGGTCCACCTGCATGCCCTCAGCAAAAATCCTATGGCCAAGAACTATCCCTTCCTTAACCATAAAGTGGCATTTCTCCCAGTTAAGAACGAGATTAGTCTCTTGACATCTCAGTAGCACCTTAGCTAGGTTGCTGAGGCATGTGTCAAAATTACTCCCAAATACTGAGAAGTCATCCATGAATACCTCAATAAATTTCTCCACCATATCCCCAAAAATTGCCAGCATGCACCTTTGGAAGGTTGCTGGAGCGTTGCACAAGCCGAACGGCATGCGCCTGTATGCAAAAATTCCATAGGGACATGTGAAGGCAGTCTTTTCTTGATCCTTCGGGTCAACCACAATTTGATTATAACCCGAATACCCATCAAGAAAACAATAGTACTCATGTCCTGATAACCTCTCAAGCATTTGATCAACAAACGGAAGGGGGAAATGGTCCTTCCGAGTAGAGTTATTCAGCCTTCTGTAATCAATGCACATCCTCCAGCCTGTAGTTGGCCGAGTGGCAATGATTTCACCCTGGTCATTTCTTACAGTCGTCATTCCTCCCTTCTTGGGCACCACTTGGACTGGGCTAATCCAAGTGCTGTCCGAGATCGGGTAAATGATTCCCGCATCAAGAAGCTTGACCACTTCCTTTCTCACTGCTTCCTTCATAATGGGGTTCAGTCTGCGTTGTGGCTGAACAACAGGGGAATAGTCATCCTCTATAAGGATTTTATGCATACAAAAAGATGGACTGATTCCCTTCAAGTCAGAAATGTTCCAGCCAATGGCAGATTCATGAGCCTTTAATACCCCAACTAGTTTATTCTCATCCTCTTCTTTTAAGTCGGAATTAATAATTACAGGATGAGTGTCATTTCCTCTCAGGAAAACATATTTCAGATGAGAAGGTAAAGGTTTTAAATCACATTTTTCTTCCAAAAATTCCTTTCCTTTCTCATCTTCAGTATTTTCCAAATCATTTTTCTTTTCTAACTCACCTACTTCTAAAACTTCCAGTAGGTCCAGTATTTCCGAGTGAGAGTCAATTGACTCGGTCTCGGAATCAAAGTCATCCTCTAAAAAAGTTTGTAAAGCCTCTTCCTTAGTTTTTAGCAGTAAGGGAGTCTGGTAATTTTCAACCTCTTCAATCATGAGGCAATCCATCCGTTCAGTCGGATGTTTCATAGAATTGAAGACATTAAAAATTACTTGTTCCTCCTGAACTCTCAGCATGAGTTCACCCTTTTCCACATCAATCAATGCTCTGCCAGTAGCTAGGAAGGGTCTACCTAAGATCAAAGGGATCTCTCGGTCAGCTTCCATATCTAACACTATGAAGTCTGCTGGAAAGATAAATTTATCTACTTTTACTAACAAATCTTCCAGCATGCCTTGGGGATATTTAATGGACCTGTCAGTCAACTGCAAGGACATGCGAGTCGGTTGCAAGTCATTAATTCCCAGTTTTTTTATTAAAGATAAAGGCATCAGGTTTATACTAGCTCCTAGATCACAGAGAGCACTTCCTACATGAATATCCCCTATTGCACAAGGTATTGTGAAAGATCCAGGATCCTCTAGCTTTTGGGGAAGTTTCTTTTGAATGCTTGCGCTACACTCTTGAGTGAGAGTAATCATTTCATCCCCCCTAAGCTTCCTCTTCTTAGACAATAGTTCTTTTAAAAATTTTGCATAAGAAGGCATCTCCTACAATGCCTCAGCAAAAGGGATATTAATGTGAAGTTTCTTAAAGACCTCTAAGAACCTAGCAAACTTCTGCTCCTCTATTTGCTTTTTAAACCTGTGCGGAAATGGAGCATTCCTTAGTTTTTCAGGAGTCAGCTTAGAAGCTTCCTCCAGAATCAGATCAACCTTTTTCTTTTTCTTTTGATGGACTTTATTTTCTTTTTCTTTTTCTGATTCATTCTTATTTTCTCCTTCATCTTTATTGTCTTGCTCGGTTTCTTGTATTATTTCTTTTCCTTTTTCTGAACCTATTTCTTGACCCGAAGATGGAGAAATAATTTTTCCACTCCTAGTAATTATGGCCTTGCAATGTTCCCTTGGATTTACCTCGGTATCTCCAGGGAAATTGCCTGCTTGCCTCTCAGCTAATTGTTTAGAAAGCTGTCCTACTTGATTTTCTAAATTCCTTATGGATGCTTCCTGATTCTTAAAACTGGCCTGAGTGGCCTGGATAAACTGAGAAAGTACATTCTCGAGTTCGGATTTTTCTTTAACAAGAGGGTGGGAAGGTTGTTGTGGTTTATTTGTGGGTTGACTCGGTGGGATATTCTGATTCAGATGTGGACCTTTCTACCAGGAAAAATTGGGGTGGCTCCTGTAATTAGGATTAAAGGAATTAGAAGGATAATTCCTTTGATACTGTTGCTGCCCCATATAATTCACTTGCTCGGAAGGCACAACTGGATCACACATTCCATTTTCATGGTCTCCACCACAAAAATCACAACTGATCATAGAAACTTAGCTCGGCTTTTGGAGTTCTAAAATCTGAATGCTTAATTTTTCCAAAGCCTGAGTCATCAATTTACTCTGAGCCAGATAAGCATCTTGTGCTTCTAATTCTAATATTCCTCTCCTAGGGACTTGGTTTCTCTCACTAATCAGGCATTCATTAGAAGCCATCACATCAATCAGCTCTATAGCTTCTTCTACAGTTTTAGTTGTTAATGAGCCTCCAGCCGAGGCATCAATCAAGACTCTGGTAGCTGGCCTGACACCATTATAAAAAATAGTCACCTGCTGTACATTGGAAATCTGATGATGAGGATATCTCCTCATACTTTCTTTATACCTATCCCATGCTTCCATCAAGGACTCACCTTCCCTTTGCTGGAAACATATGATTTCATTACGCAGCTTTGCATATTTAGAAGGAGGAAAGTATTTAATCAAAAATTTCCTTTGCAAATCCTCCCAGGTAGAAATACTGCCTCTCGGTTGACTCTACAACCAGGCTTTTGCTCGGTCCCTTAGAGAAAATGGAAACAACCTTAGTCGGATTGCCTCCTCAGGGACTCCATTCATTTTTACTGTATCACAAATTTGGAGGAAAGTTGCTAAATGTAAATTTGGATCCTCAACCTCACTTCCTCCAAATTGTTCATTTCTTACCAACTGCAGTAAAGCTGGTTTTAGTTCAAAATTGTTAGCTGCAATCGGTGGCCTAAGGATGCTAGCTTGCGATCCTTCTTCAGTCGGCCTGGAGTAGTCACCTAGTGTAACTCTCCTCTGTTCTATTTCTTTTTCTTCTTTTTGCTTTTTCTCTTTTCTTAATCTACGTTCTAACAAATCGATGTCAGGATCAAAGAAGAAAGGTTCTCCTTTGCTCCTTGACTGCATACAACAATTGTTAACACGACAAAACAACTAACAGCTACGACTACTTGAAACAATAACTACTAAGAAAAATACGTATTGACTGCACACAGAAACAAAAGCAAACGGTTCAGTCTAGTACCGGTCCAAGGATTGTTGATATTACTCAACAATCCCCGGCAACGGCGCCATTAACTTGATGCTGAAATCCTGAGTCATTAAATTGGTGGTGAAATCTTAGTAAAATGAAATGTGACTCTCGGATTCACACTTATGGCAAGCACACCAGTCGTTAAAATTGTAGTATATTTGATCGTCTCACAGGGATTGTGGTAAGTACCTCAATCTAGGACTAGTACAAGCTGAACCAACAGAAAATACATGAAATTCATTCGGTTTTTATGGTTTTAGTGTTTTAGAGTTGTTTTTATATTTTGAGAAACAGAGTTAAAGTGAAATGTGGAAAGTGATTAAAAGAAAACAGGTCAGGATTGCTTCGGCTTACAATCTCCTCAAGAAACATGCAATTAAGTATAATCGAACTTCACAATCTAGAGGACAATCCGCTTGTGGTTATTCCCTAATTTCTTAGGTGAAAAACACTAATCCTTAAGCAATGAACCTTAATTCCTTAAGTGCTCAATTAACCTAAGAATCTAATGCGAAATTGGAGGTTGAACTCTAACTATTCACCTAAATTGATTAGGCCTGAACTAGTTAGAAAGCTGGAAGTTACCTAAGCTTCAGCCATGATTCCTCACTGGTGAAGTTCTTCATCAGTTCTGGATTTGTCAATCCAGCGATTCTACTCCACTCCTCAGCTTGTTTGCCTCAGGATCTTCGAAGCCGATCTACTCGCTCACAGCTTCAAGACTCAATTGCTCACCTTCACAATCCCAACCTTAGGGATTTAGAACTCCATAAACTTCGGTTCCATCGAAGGATTGTGGAACGTCATGGAGGAGAGAGTTTAGAGAGATGAAAATGTAGTGAGAGATTGGAATATGAAAAATGTATTACGCTGTTCTGTCTCTGTATCTCAACACACACACACCTACAGAGTATGTACATGAATATATATATATAGACATCTAACTAAACTAACTAACTTAACTAAAAACTTCGGACCACTTCAGCTAACGACTAACACTGCTTAATTACATGGTTTACAAAATAACTAACTAAATACAGCTCAGCTCTTAACAGGATCCAGCTCAACCTTAGCTAATGTACAGCTCAGCACCAGCTTATTGACAGCTCACTTCTTAAGTTAGCTTGAGGTTGCAGTAGTAGAGAAGAAGGCAATGGGAGCGAAACAGTACTGCACCAAGTGTGTTGTTGGAGGGAAGGAACAGTGTTTAAATTACTGCCTTGATGCTTCAGCTGCTGAGTATTCGCTTGAGCGGATTAAACTTCGCTTGAGCGAGTCCGGATTTTACTAGGACGGATTAAATAATGACTAAGCACATCGGTTTCTTATGTAGCATTCCGATCTTCTTCTCTTTTGTAACCGGTGTCTTGGGAGTCTTCTTAAGTAAGCTTACTTGAAGTCTCGCTTGGGCGTAATCTTGCTTTTCTTAAGCGAACTTGGACCCTCGCTTGAGCGGATTTAACTCCCGCTTGGGTGGGTTAATTATTAAATCGGTATTCTGTAGTTGGCACTCGGGTTCTTCATGCAATATTCTGAGTCCTTATTCTCTTTTGGAGTCAGTGTCTTTGAAGTCTTGCTCAGTCGGTCTTTGGACTCTTTTCAGTCGGAATTGAAGAAGTCTCACTCGGATTTATCAAATCTCGCTTGGCTCTGTAGGATTTCACTCGGAATTTTCTTCTTATCTCGAGTCCGCCTTGTTCCTGCACCAATAAACAGCTACTTGCCTAGCATTTATACACTGGCTGCTTAGTAAATTTGTAAATACTTCAAAATTCCTTATTTAATTAAAATTTTCAATCGGTTTCTTATATAGATAACATACTTTTGCAATAAATAACTAAAACATGAATTATTAACAAATTATTAAATAATAATATTAAAACTGGACACTACTTAGTAAATTATGTTAAATAATTAGTGGAATAATTAAGTCTTTTCAAGACTTATCAGATAGCCAAGTATTGGATCGCTTCCTGAAGAGGAAGCCGAGTGAGTTCCAAGGGGGATTTAATCCCGAAGCAGCTTACAAGTGGATTCAAGATTTGGAGAGAATTTTTGGGGGCCTTCACTGTACTGAGGCCCAGAAAGTCGAGTGCGCAGTGTACATACTGTGGGACGAAGCAGAAAATTGGTAGAAAATCACCAAAAACCGATTGACTGACGCTGGCACCCAGCTGATTTGGGAAAATTTTAAGGCGTGCTTCCTGGAGAAATATTTCCCTGACACAGTAAGGAGTTGGAAAGAACTAGAATTTATGGAACTGAAGCAGGGTTCCATGTCTGTAGAGGAATACGTTGCCAGGTTTGAAGAGTTATGCCTGTTTTATCCGCCCTTCCAATAACCTAGAACCGAGAGTTCCAAATGCATTAAATTCGAGAGCGGACTGAGGTCGGACATTAAGAGAGCGTTCAGGCACCAGGAAATTAGAAGCTTTCCTGTACTGGTGAATAAATGCAGAATTTTTGAAGAAGATGACAAGGCCCACTCGGGCCAGAGCAGCAAGGCAGACCCCTCTTTGAAGCCCCAGTAATCTCGCTTCAAGAGACCGAGCAACGCTGGCAGAAGCAGACCCTTCTCCAGGTTTAGGGGTCAGCGTCAGCAGGGAGGATGCTCAGCTCATCGTATGGGAGACGGCAAGTGTTTTAAGTGTGGAGAAAACCATTATGCTCGGGATTGTAGCAACAATGATGAAATGGTATGCTACCACTGTAATGAGAAAGGGCACATTCGCCCTGACTGCCCTCAACTACATCAAGCAAATGCCAATGTTCACCATGGAGGCTTCCGAGGGAGAGGCCGTGGAAATGGTGGCCGAGGGAATGGGGGCAGAGGCAATGGAGCTCGGGGTAACATGATGTTTGCCCCAAAAAACCAGGGAAGAAATGCTGACCAACCGGCTGTTGGGAGATTTTACGCCATCAACGCCGAGGAAGCTGCATAAGCGAATGACTTGGTGCAAAGTAAGTGCTCACTCGGTAGATATACACTTAATGTAGTTTTTGATTCTGGAGCTACCCACTCCTTTATAGCTGACGATTGTGTGAGACGTTTGAGGTTGCCAACTGTGTATATGAATCAGACTTTGGAGGTAGCCAATCCGACCGACGTTAAAGTGTTGACATCAATGATGTGCAAGGATGTAACCTTTGCATTGGGCGATCGGAGTTTTACCTTCGATTTAGTATGTGTGCCTCTGAAAGACCTTGACATCGTACTTGGCATGGATTGGCTATCAGCCAACAAGGTATTGGTGGACTGTCGAAACCAAAGAGTAATTTTTCCAAGGCAGATAAGTGATGACTACATGGTACAAGGTATAACTTAGTTATTTATGATGCTTTGTTTAACTGAGGGAGAGGGTAGAGCCCAAGTAAACGATATTCCGACTGTTTATGAATTTCCCGAGGTGTTTCCGGAGGATGTGCCGGGTGTCCCTCCAAATAGAGAAGTTGAATTCTCTATAGACTTAATTTCTGGAGCCGAGCCGGTATCCAGTGCACCCTATAGGATGTCCCCAATAGAATTGGCTGAGTTGAAAAAGCAAGTGGATGAGTTACTCGGTAAACAGTTCATTTGACCGAGTGTGTCACCGTGGGGCACACCGGTGTTACTCGTCAAAAAGAAAGACGGCAGCATAAGGCTATGTATTGACTACCGACAGCTGAACAAGCTCACTATAAAGAATCGGTACCCATTACCGAGGATTGATGATTTGATTGATCATTTGAGGGGTGCTTCGGTCTTCTCAAAAATCAATTTACGGTCGGGATATCACCAGATCCGGGTGAAGGACTTGGATATTCCCAAGACTGCTTTCAGGACCCGGTATGGCCACTACGAATATGTAGTAATGCCGTTTGGTGTGACAAACGCCCCTGCTGTATTCATGAATTACATGAATAGCATCTTCCACCCATACTTAGACCGATTCGTGGTTATTTTTATTGATGATATCTTGGTCTATTCCAAGACCCCTGAGGAGCATGAGGAACATCTCCGTTCGGTACTCCAAATATTGAAGGAGAAACAACTGTTTGCAAAACTTTCGAAGTGTGATTTCTGGATGGATAGGATCCACTTTCTCGGACATGTAATTTCTAGGGAAGGCGTCTCGGTAGATCCTTCAAAGGTAGCAGCTGTAATGGCATGGGAGAGACCCAAGTCAATCTCGGAGATAAGAAGCTTCATGGGTCTAGCTGGCTATTATAGAAGGTTTATTAAAGGTTTTTCTAAGCTTGCTTTGCCCCTAACCAAGTTGACTCGGAAAAATGTCCCTTTCGTGTGGAGTTCCGAGTGTGAGAGCAGTTTCTGAGAGTTAAAGACTAAGTTGACAACCGCTCTAGTGTTGGCATTGCCAAATTTGCAAGAGAGCTCTGTGGTCTACTGTGATGGGTCGGGACTCGGCCTGGGGTGCGTACTAATGCAGAAGGACAGAGTGATAGCATATGCCTCTCGGCAATTAAGGCCACACGAGCAGCATTATTCGACCCATGACTTGGAATTGGCAGCTGTAGTCTTCACATTAAAAATATGGAGGCATTACTTGTACGGTTCCAAATTCGAGGTGTACAGCGACCATAAGAGCCTCAAATATTTATTTGACCAGAAAGAGCTGAACATGAGGCAGAGGAGATGGACGGAGTTTTTGAAAGATTACAACTTCGAGCTGAAGTATCATCCGGGTAAGGCGAACGTTGTAGCCGACGCATTGAGTCGGAAATCCCTCTATATGGCAGTGATGATGGTGAAGGAGGTGGAGTTACTGGAGCAATTCCGAGACATGAACTTGCATGTGGACGTCCCTTCGTCTTGGAAGATAACGCTCGATACGTTGAAGATTACCAATGAGTCCCTGAAATTGGTATTTGAGCAGCAGAAGTGAGATACCTACTTGGCTGAGATAAAGGAGACTCAGGCTAAGGGTAAGGACTTGTCTCTGACCGAGGGATCGGATGGAATTTTTCCGAGTGAAGGGTAGAATATATGTGCCGGGTGAAGGAGAATTAAGGAGGATGGTGCTTGATGAAGCCCACAAGAGCCTGTTAAGTATTCACCCGGGCACTACAAAGATGTACCATGATCTAAGACTGCAATTCTGGTGGCCCGGATTAAAGAGAAATATGGTGGAATATGTGGCTCGGTGTGTTACTTGCCAGAAGTTGAAGGTCGAACACCAGAAGCTGTATGGTGTGTTGTAACCCCTTGAAATCCCTGTATGGAAATAAGACTCAATTACCATGGACTTTGTAATGGGATTGCCTAGAACCCGAGCGGGTTATGATGCCATTTGGGTCATTGTCGACCGGTTGATGAAAACTGCACACTTTCTGCCTGTGAACATGAGATATCCGTTACAGAAGTTAGCCCAGATCTATATCAGAGAAATTGTCCGACTACATGGTGTGCCGACTTCTATCGTGTTGGACAAGGATCCTAGATTCATGTCTCGGTTTTGGACAAGCCTGCACCAGGAATTAGGCACGAAGCTTTGGTTGAGTTCCGCCTACCATCCCCAGTCGGATGGGCAATCCGAGCGAACAATACAAAGTTTGGAGGACTTACTGAGGGCGTGTGTGTTGGAGCATGGTGGTAGTTGGGAGCAATACCTCCCTCTGATCGAATTTACATATAATAATAGCCATCACAGCAGCATTGGCATGGCACCCTATGAAGCACTATATGGCTGGAAATGTCAAACCCCACTCTGTTGGTCAGAAACTGGTGAAAGTTTACTGTTGGGGCCGGAAATTGTGAAACAGACTTCAGAATAGATCCAAGTAATTAAGGAAAAGATAAAGGCGTCTCAGGACAGGCAGAAAAGCTATCATGATAAATGGACTAAGCCACTTGAGTTCTTGGTCGGTGATAGGGTGTTCCTAAAGATTTCACCGAGTAAAGGAGTCGGACGAGCCTTGAAGAGTGGGAAGTTGAACCCCCGATACATTAGACCCTATGAAGTACTGGTGCGAATCGGTTCTGTGGCATACCGAATAGCATTACCAACTCACCTATCCAGATTGCATAACGTGTTTCATGTGCCTCAACTAAGGAAGTATTTACCCGATTCCACTCACAAAATCTCGGATGATGAAGTGGAGATCAAAGAAGATTTGACCATAGTGGCTGTACCGACTAGAATTGTGGACCGGTCGGTAAAACGCTTGAGGAGCAAGGATGTACAACTGGTCGAAGTAGCGTGGCAGCAAAATGGGTGTACTTCTTATACCTGGGAACGCGAGGATGCCATGAGGCAGCAGTATCCTGAGTTGTTCATTTAAGGTAAGTTACCGTTTGAATTTCGAGGACGAAATTCTTTGAGAGGGGGAGAATTGTAACATCCTGCATATTAATTAGGACTAGATTAAGATTAAGTGTTAAGTAAGGTTAATTATAAATTAAAGACTTGACTGCTGACGGGGCTGACTGATTGTGATGTGTAACCGTGCAGCAGGCTCTGATCCGTGTTCCCCACTCACTCTTCACGTTTCTAGGAGTATATGGGCTGAAGCCCTTAACCACTTCTCCATTCACTCCAAATTTCCTCAAGACTTTCCATCTTCTCCTACTTCTCCACCTTCTTCCTTCTTCTTCATTCTTCTTTGTTCGTCTTCTTCTCTGTCCCCTGTTTTTTGTAACTTCACGACTGTGGTGAAGTGGAGAACCCGAGATTCCCACTGTTAGTGAGGAGCAATCGTTCGAGTGGAAGAAGAACAGCTTCCTGTTCCCAAGCTGATTTGAGGGTGCGACTGTGTTCGGGGGGACTGAACAAGAGAGAGTGGTGAACGAAGCAAGCAGGACAGCGGACCAACGCTGAAAACAGAGGAACTTCTTGGAGTCCCTTTAGTTGGTAGGGGGTTATCTTATATCTTAAATGCATGGGTTATGGACGGGTTTCGGGTGTCGATGATTTGTTGATTCTGGTGATTTAAAATGCGTTGATAGGTGTGTTTTGATTGAGTAAGGGATATGTGATGCCCAAATGCATGATGACTAGGAGTTGGGTAATGCATGTCAATTTCTGTCCATGAAATGCATGTTAATAATCTTGAGAATGTTGAATGATTGCATGAGGAGAATATGTTAAAGTATTGTTGATGATTACTGTGTGATTTATGTGAAACGCAGGCTACTATGAATCTAAATGCTGACTGCATGTGAGGAAAGATTAACTTACTAAGTTCTGATAATGTCTAATACCGATTGCATATGATGCATGTATTGTTGAGTAAAAGGTTGAGTGTGTGAAATCTATGTTTGTATGATCATTCCGTGTGTGGTTATATATGTGGTGCATGAGGTGCATGAGTTAATAGTGTGGAAGTGATTTACCGATTCTGTTCGTAATCTAATAACAATACTTTGCATGAGATGCATTGGTAAGAATGCTGAGAGCATGTAGTGTGTGACACTACCATTTGAATCGGTAATTATATGCATAAGATGCTGTTAAAGACCTTGAGTGGGACTCAAGGCAAGCTGACTGAGTGGGACTTAGGGCTGCCCGTAACACTGCCGCTGACGCTGAGAGTGTTTGTGTTACAAGTGAGGGCAAACGGTTTGGTACCAGTAAAACAGCCGAGTCAGCTGTGAGCTAAATAAAAGGTTGAGAGCCTATGTTGCAACAATAAAAACCAATAATATGCGAGTCAGATCCGATTGAATGAACCTGCGTACATGTACAATTGATGCTGACTGTGACGCGATTGTATGTATATGTGTTAGTGTTATTGAGAATAATATGTGCATATAGCCAAGAGATAACTAGGTAGATTCCGATTGAAAGATACCTTGTGTGTGTTCCGATTAAATGGCACTGTGTATGTTATTGATTGTTGCTATGTATATATATATAGATGTTATTGCATGATTGAGGAATAATCCGAGTCAGTATCTATCATTTAATATTTAAGATACTCACCCCTACTGTGGCTATATTTCAGTGGACATCACACAAAACGGTGAATGATGAAGGAGCTACATACCGTGTGGAGTGCTTGTGTACTGTGGAAATGTATATATATATATATATGTATATGTTGTATATAAGGTTTTGTCATAGCCTTGGCCGGCTCTGAATTTGGTCTTTTGTCTAACTGTATCAGAACTGAACTCTCTCGGGTTGAGAGTATGGTCATGTGCATGTAAATATTTATATATATAACACTGTGTGTTCATCTTGTGCTGTGTATGAATGCCCAGGTGGTATACGTTGCATTTTACTAAGCATGTAGAGCCCGCATGATTCTGAATAAATAAGGGCTAAGTTAATCCTGTGTAAGGCGTGATGAGTGACCTTCTTCCAAATGAAGAAAGGTTGGGCCGATTCCGAGTGGAATATGCCCATTAAAATCGCTTTCGAGGTAAGTTGGTCAACATGTTATGGAGCGAGAGATTTCTTAGATACAACCTTCCGATTGAAGGGTATTTAGATGTTTCCGAGTGAAAGTCAATCGAGTGAATATTTTCCCCGATGGTTGAATTGACAATATGATTCTGAGTGAAGCCTGTAGTAGTGAATTTGTTAGAGGGAGTAAGATCTGGATGATACGGAGTAGATTTTAGTCTAACAAGGTCTTCTGCATGTAGAGGAGTTAGTATGTATCCCGAGTGGCGAGGAGTTGGAGCATTTCCGAGTGAGGGAAGTTATACAATCCTTTAAGCGAGATTTAACTTAGTGAGGGAGCCTTAGTGTGAAGTAGACTACATTTCCCGAGTGACGGGTGTGGAAAACACTCCCGAGTGATATCTGGCTGAGGAGAGTACTCCGAGTGAGAAAGGAAGTATAGATCCCGAGTGAAGTGATCGAGGGGAGTCATCTCCCGAGTAGTTTATACCTGTGAACTCTAAGGCTAGAATAGGATGTGTTGAATGAACTTCCGAGGGAAGCGTGAGCGCAAAGACTTTCCCGAGTGAATCTGGACTCTATTCCGAGTAGGAAACTTTTCGAGTGTATGCGTTCTGCAGTGAATAAATACTCACTCTAGCGAGTGTAGCCGCTTATGTATTTTTATCCCCTGACTCTCGTAGCTGGAGCTACGTCTTGCTAATGTGTAATATTCTGACCCGGCCTTCTCTTTTCCGAGTCGGATTTCTACTCTTCTTAACCTTCAATTGCTTATTTTGCCCTGAACACCCTGTGATCTTTGGAAAAAATTTTCCCTGTCTCGGGCTGCTGTTATCTAAACCGGGTTGTTTCATCAGGGATCAAACCCTGTTTCAATATCTTCATCCACTATGAAGGTCTCTCTAGGTCGGAGACTCTCATGATAGCACTCCCGAGCGACCTCAGGGTCAGCCTGGACGACTCTGATGCACCTTTCTCTAAGCGGGAACTTCATGGTAAAGCGTAGAGTTGAGACAATGACTCCAAGTGCATTAAGGAATAGGCAACCTAGAATGGCGTTGTATGAGCTAGGGAAGTTGACGACTAGGTATTTCACCATTACTGCCCCACTATCATCTCCTGAGTCGACGATTGCCTTAAATTCAGCATAGCCCATCACCAACACAACATCACCTGTAAAACTAAGCAGTGCACCATCATACCATTTAAGCTACCTTGGAGGTAGCTGAAGTCGTTTGTATGCCTTCTAATATAGAATATCCGCAGAACTCCCTTGGTCCACTAACATTCTTCCCACAGTACACTTTGCAATCTCCATAATGACTACCATTGGCTTGTTCCTATGTGGGACTCCCTTGGGAAGGTATGAGTTGTCAAAAGCAATAATTCCAGTGTTCAGGTAGCTTTACACTAAATTTATTTGTCTCACTACATACAGGGAAACAACTCTACATCTGAGGAAACCCCCTAACATGGTATGGATAACTCTTTTTTCGTCGTCCCTCACATCATCAGGTCGACAAGATTAGGAGCGCTTACACTTTTGGCAGGGTCAATTACTTGGTTGTAACTCTACCAGACTCAGGGATTCTCCCTTTCTTTTCCGGTTGGTTTCACATGGTACTTCTCTTTTTTTATCAATGAATTTCTCCAAGTACCCCTGGCATATCAAGTACTTAATCTGATTTTTAAGGGACCAACAATCCTTCGTGCCATGCCCAAAGGTATGATAGAATTCATAGAATTTTACTCTATCTGAGCCCTTGGGGCTTTTTTCGGGAGGGGGCAGCTTGAGCAACCCGGTGTTATAAACTTCATCATGATTCGATCTCTTCTACTATTCAAGGGAGTGAATGTGTTATAATTGGGATTCAGATAAGCCTTGCTCCTCTGCTCCTTCCCCGCCCTCAAGCTCTTTTTCCTGTATAATACCTTGCCCAGCATTTCCAATCCGACCGACTTCTCGATCCTCTGTGTTAATATACCGAACGACTCTCTGCCTGAAATCATCCATGTCCAAGGGAGGTTTTTTAGCTAATGAGTCAAAAAACCTACCAGGGCACAATCCCTTCATGATAGCATGTAGTGTAACACCCTAAATTTTAGTGGAATAAGTTATTGGATAATGATAATTAATTACTTGAGGTCATGTATATGGGAAAATTAATTAGGAATTAATTATGATTTATTGATAAATTAAAATTTACTAAAATTAGATGATTACACAAAAGGTGTGGGACCCATTAAATAATTATAGGCATATGATGGGTCTAGAGTAATGAGGAATTTATTATGGTTATGGTGGTATGTTCAAAATAATTTTTGGTGTTAAGGAGATATTTATTTGAACACGACCTATGTTAACAAACAGTGAAAATATGAATGAATGTGAATTTAAGAAAAATGTAAATTCCTAATATTTCCTCTTTTATTTCACCGTGTATCTTTTCCCTATTTCTCTACTTTTTTTAACCAATGGGTAATGGGGAATTATAGACTAAAAGGCAAAAGCAAAAGTTAACGTAATATCCATTGGGTAATACCCAATTTTAGCATTTCTCTCTCCTTCCTTCTTTGATTTTCGTCGGCGCTTCTCCTCACTCTCCATTTTTAAATTTTTCTTTATCTTCTTCATCCTCTCAAAGGCAAAACCGTTACCCTCTCCTCTATAGCCATTTGTCACTCAAAATTTATTAGATTCCTTGGATTTATGAGACATTAAAGGGTTATTAAGGTTATCATGGGTCATCTTCCTCTTTTCCCCTCTCATTTTCATTTTTAGTGGAGCTTAGAGTTTAAGGTATGTGTTCTTAGTATTTAATGGTTTTTCTTGGTGGTTTTGGGGTTATTGAAGGTTAATAATGGATGATTGGATGTTGTTACATTGAGAAATGCATGTGGAACTTAAACCCTAGGTTAGGAGACCATTGGGTTTGGTTGATTGGTTGTTGATGATTGGAATACGGTGTTGTTAGCTTGAGGATGCTAAAAATGATGCATGAAAGTGATTGGAACTGACGATTGATAAATTGTGGGAAAACCCTAAGGTTGAGGTAATTGGGGCTTTTGGCAAAATTTTGAGGAAAATGTGATTAATTGCCTTTTAAGTAATTATTGAGTTTGGAAATGAGTTTTTAAGTGATCGGTATTAATTATGTGTAATGAAGGTTTAAGAAACCAAGATAATATAGTGATGACTCTAAGTTGTTAAGTGTGTTAGAAGTTGTAATATTGTTATGGATGACTTGGACAATGAGAATGTGGTATTTTAAGATATTGGAAACCCATTTAGGATGATGGGTAAGGTGTTTGGTGTGTGTTGGTGACTTGGGAGTTTGTGTTGTATCCATTTAATTATAGAAAATATAGATTAATGGGAAAGAATTCTCAAAACCTAACAAAATAAGAAATTGGTGTTTATAACATGTTTAAGGCATGTTGAGAATTATAAATACGATATTATATATATTTAGAATTGGAAATAATGTCTTGATAGGCAAGTTGATTGAAATTTATGTGTTAATGTACGACCTATTCTGAATGATGAGGTAGGACCATCTAATTGCTCAGGTTACTTCTTTTAAGGTAGGAGAGGAGTTTATATTATAAATGCATGAGTTGAGTATTTGATGATTATTGCATGTGATGTTACACATGTTGCCTTGTTATTATTGTGTTGATGTTTTATAATATTGGACATGGTAGTGGTGTTTTTCTTGGCAAACATGTGATGTGCATTTAGAATATTGATGGTATGCCTTTGCTGGAATTTGTAATTGTTATGAAATTTGGGCTATTGTGTTCCTTGTGTTGTTGTAAAGATATGTATGTTCACCACTAATATTGAATGATGATTATCGATGAGATTGGAATAGAAGTTATTAATTTGGCATACCTTTGAAATATTTATGAAAGATTGATAATTGTTGATGTTGTTGATAAGTGATGGTAATGCCATTATGATTGATACAAGTGTAAGCTTGTAAAATATGCTAAAATTGCATTGTTTGAAAAAGATTATGAATGCCACACTAAAAGTTGAAACAATGGAAAGAATTATTGAAATTAAGACCCACTAAGAATTGGGTAATGATATTGATAAGAATGATGATGGATGATTGATGAGTGGCATGGTAGGATGCATAGTGTGAGATTGCATATGATTTGTATCTGTATTGTATCAATGGCATATTTGTATAGTTTTCGGTAAAGGATGTTAGGGGTTCCTTCGGTTGGCCTAGTGGGAGGGCGGCTCTATGCACGAACATTTGTTTACCCTAGTGATTCAATGGTAGAATCATAAGCTTCCCATGTTTAATCACGGGGGATTGCATGTGGTTGACTTGGTGGAGGTGGCTCTTTAAGGAGCAGGTGTCCCTGATAGTCCCATTGGATCACAGCTGCCATGGCATGGTTCATTGTTGGCCCACAACACCATTTTATTGTTGATGTTGTTTACCGCTGTCATGGTGAAAATGACCAGTGTTGCATGATGGGTAATGCAGTTTGGTACCAGTAAAATTGATATTTGATATATATATATATGTGTGTGTGTGTGTGTATACATTTTACTACTGTAGTAGGGGCATGGTTGTATATTTATGCTTGAAACCCATAATGATAATTTATATTCCCATAGTCGGATCCGGAATGCATTAATTGAGCAAAATTGTTGAATATGATTCCTTATGCATATGCATTAGCTTAAGAGCATTTGCATATAACTGGTAATATGCCAAATGAGATTAAGTTATTGAGGTGATGAATGTTGATGGTGGAACTGGGAAAATGAAACCCAAAATTGATAAGTAAAATATTTAAGATAAGAACTATGTCAATTGGTATTAATACTTGTGATAGCCCAATATGATGAAGGGCGATGTTATGTGAATATGTATATGCTTTCTATTGATGATAATTGATGTTTATGGTGTAAAGCACACATGTTGGTTATATGCATATATACATGATCACAATGTATTCAGATTCGTCATTTTGA
Organism: Clitoria ternatea; assembly: GCA_037962975.1. NCBI lineage: Eukaryota > Viridiplantae > Streptophyta > Magnoliopsida > Fabales > Fabaceae > Clitoria > Clitoria ternatea. Next base: position 179,691,578 of record CM075671.1, read on the forward strand.
GTGTATAACTTATTCTCTATGTTGTCCCTTTTAGCTTTATAATGCAAGACTTGTGTGAGGTGAGAATGCAATTCATTTTAGAACCCTATATTTTGGTGGAGAAGGTAAAATAGTTGTATAGAAATGCCTTGGTCGGTAAACATTTAAAATTTAGACAATGTATGTATTTTGATGACCATGATGTTGATATTGATGTGATGGCAATGGCCTAAGTACTTGAAGACTTGAACTTCTATTCTTTTGGGTTTACTTATGTATACATTGGCCAATTCTTTTGTAAATGACCATATTGATGTTTGATGATTTGAATTTGATAGCCATTGTAATGGTATTGATGTCTATGTTGATGGAAAGTGACGTGTAAATTTTTGCAGTCGTTATTCCGTCAAATTAGTACATTAAAATTAATTAACGTAGTACTAGGGTGTCAACCTAGGTCGTTCTCTCAAGGATCAACACAGAAATTTAGGAAAAATTAAGTCTTAAACTAATTTTTAACAATTAGAAATAAAAAAAAAACTAAACAACTAAAAATTTTTACAAACATAAGTTCACTAACATACAATTGGGGGGGTTTGATTGATTTTTGTTGTCACAATTAAAATTAAAACAAGGTAAATAAAGGATTTAAAACAATAAATAACAAGCGATTGATTTTCTTAGAGTATTGTAAATAAATTTATCCTTGGTTCACTAAAAATAACTTGTATACTTATTAATGTTAATTTCTTAGCTCAATTTGAATTGATCAACTAAGCGTCTTTTTCAATTCACAATTCCTTTACTTTCATTTAAAAATGAATATTTGAATCAAGCATCCTAATTAAGCAAAAGGAGTCAAGATCTTAAAATCTAGGAATTATTGAGCATACATAAGAACATCGCCTATATACATAATCTATTCTCAAATTATGGAATTAAGCAAACTATAATTATTAAAAGTGATTATGAAAATATTCATTAAGCATGCATATTTCCTTAATCCATTCTAATTTGAAATCTTATTTAACTCCATTTGAATAATTAAACCGATTAAGCATACAAATTTAATTAAACAAAATGGAATCAAATAAGTAGAGAATGATTATGAAGAAATAACAATAATAAAAGCATACTATATTAAAATTAATGACCTCAAAATTACATTACAACATTCTCCAAGAAAATCAATCTAAGGGTTTTAGCCCTCCATAATTACAACTACAACAATAAAACTAACCCGGAAATGAAGAAGTTGCTGGAAAATTCCAACAGAGAAGAGAAGCAGAGGAAGAACGTATGAGTGAGGGAGGAATTGAAGAATGAAGAATGGTGTGTGTTCTGCCCCTTCCTCTTGGTGCTATTTATAGGAGTTTAAAAGCAAAATTATGCCATAAAATATTTCAATGGAAGGAGCACTCTTCATTAATCAATTCAATGGTGCTCCATGATCAGCTTGAGTGCCTTGCCCACCTTCCTCAGTGCATTGCCCACTTTCCAGAAGCTTGAAAAACGTGTTTCTGGGCCAATTATTTACTCATGAATCGATTCATTGGTGGGAGGAATCGATTCATTCGTTCCAAAATGCAATCCTGGGCCAATTTTACACGTGTGAATCGATTCATTTAGGGAAAGAATCGATTCATTGCCTTTAAAACTCCTCCTGAATCGATTCAAAGCCAATTTTTGCATGATTCAGACGTATGAATCGATTCAAACCAGAATGAATCGATTCATAGCTCAAATATTTCAATTCTTGGGCATTTTTATTCGTATGAATCGATTCAAGCATGGATGAATCGATTCATACACCTGATTTTCCATGTTTTGCATACTTTTTCACCCTTCTTGAGATCTTTTTGAATATTTCTTGGTTCCTTTGATCCTTAGGCACTTTGATCCTCATTTTGGATTGGCATTCTTGAGTTTCTTTGATCTATTTTCTTTTGGCACAAATTAACAATCAAATATTACATAAAGATCAAATGATAAAAATGTGTTAAAATGCAATATGTTACACACTAAGTGATGGCAAATTATACACATTTAAAATGGAGAATTAGAGATAAATCATGCATCATCAAATACTCCCACACTTATTCTTTTGCACTCCCGGGCAAAATCAAAATAAAAACAAGTATCACAATTTATTTGAAAACATTAAGTTGAAAACAACAACACACAATTGGCATGCTTGTCATGAAATCTTAGAAATATACAAAGAAACAAGAGTTTTCAACATGAAAGATACAGAGCATCAAGATATATATAAAAATCATTCAAACACTTAGGCATGTAAAAATTAAATTAAACTGAAAAGAAGATCATAAGTGATAGAACCTCACAAGACATACTCTCAACTCTCAAGTGTTTAAAGTTTGTGTATACACTCAAAACAATTCCTGAAAAACAAACAGTCTAAAAATTTGGCAAGTTTCTTAATTCCACAATCAACACAAATACATGTATAGATCAACAGGGCTTTCACAGGGTTGCAATGTGGCCAAGGTTAGAATGGATGAAATATTTATATATATACCAGAAAGAATAATGAAGTAACTAATTTTATTGGCAAACAGTGAGGGTAAAACTTTTATTGCATGGTATTTGGTAAATTTTTTTTTTTTTTTTTTTTTAATAAGATTGCATAACACTTGAAACAAGAGTTGCAATTCCTTTTTGCACACTCCCACACTTATTTGAATGCCTGTTTTGTCTTGATTCCAAAGCTTCAATATATTTCTTACGGTAGGTATATTTTTGGTTCTTCATCCATGGTTTATTTGAGCTGCAACAAGGAAATAGTTAAATAGGCTCAAAATGGCTATCAAGAGATAATTTATTCATGGTAGGCTTATCTGGCTTAGTGGCTCAATTGAACAAAATGCCTGTATCATTCCAAATACATTCATATGAGTTTCAAGTATCATCAAGAAACAAGACAAAAATTAAGATGTAAGCTTTCAGGAATTAATCACACATGAAAGGATTAAGATGGTTAAAAGTGATCCATCAAATTTTAAGGCTCAAAAATCTCACAAGGTATAATTCCATCATATATGATCATTTCTCAATTATCATGTCATTCTCAACATACCAAAAATGTTTGAGTTCAAATTATAACATATCATTAAGCTCATATCAGACATGAAAGAATTTACTTGTACTCATGCATATCTTAAAATTCCAATAAAACATGCCATTTTAAAACAAAAACACACATAAAATTTTTTTTTTTTTTTTTCACACAAAATTTAATCACACAACACACATAAATGATAACACATAAATGATCCCACCCCCACACTTAAATCATACATTGTCCTCAATGTAAGACAGAGCATACAAAATAGACAATATAATGAAAAAGTAAAGAGATGGGTAAGAAAAACTCCCTCAAGGTGGATTAAACTCAAATACCACATCCTTTTGAAGCAGATTGGATAGTGGTCTAGCCTTCTTGTGCCTTTCCAAATTTTGCAGCAATTTTTCTTCTTGATTTTCATCAAGAGAAGTAAAGAATATCTCCGAAAGCTCCTCATCATTTCCCAAGTATGAATACTTGAGGTTTTCAAGTAAGAAATTTAGCTCCAGATTAGGTGCCTGCAAAGTAGATGGAACTAACAAAGCAGATTTGGATTCTTGCATCTCAAAAATTTTGTTAGAGTCTTTTTGAAAATTTGCATTTAGAACAGGTATTTCTATAGACTCTAAATCAGCAGTTATGTATTTGTCAATTTCAGCACAAATATGACAATTCTCAGAATTATTGCATGCAAAACAACTGTATGAATCATCTATGTATTCCAAATCAACATCAGAAAAATGTTCAAAAACTAGTTCATCAATAATGTCAATTTGGAAAATAGAATGATTTTCAGAAGGGTGTTTCATGGCATCTAGAATGTTAAATCTTACCTTAGTATCACCAAATTCCACAGAAAGAGTTCCAGCATGGACATCAATTATAGTTTTGGCTGTTTTCAAAAATGGTCTTCCCAAAATGATAGGAACAGGAATTTGAGGCATACCTTCTTCCATATCAAGTACAAAAAAGTCAGCAGGGAAAACCAGCTGTTCTACCTGAACCAAAACATCCTCTATAACTCCAGCAGGATAGGCAGTGCTCCTATTGGCTAGCTGAATTACTACACCAGTAGGTTGTAAATTTCCAAGAGACAAAGATTTAAAAACAGACATAGGCATAACATTTATTGAGGCTCCTAAATCTAACATGCAATTTTCAAATTTATTATTGCCTATGATACAGGGTATAGGAAACGTACCTGGGTCCTTGCATTTCTCAGGAATATTTTCCTTACCAAGCAGTGCAGATACATTTCTTCCCATGCTTATTCTTTCATTGCCCTTGAGTCTCCTTTTGTGAGTACACAACTCCTTCAGAAATTTGGCATACTTGGGAATTTGCTTGATTGCATCAAGAAGAGGTATATTCACTTCCACTTTCCTGAAAGTATCCAAAATTTCTTTGTCCACTTCTTCCATCTTCTTGCTTGGAATTGCTTTTGGTGGGAAAGGAAGAGGGATATGAGGTGGAATTTGGGATGGTTTCATCTCAGATTTGCTTGTGCTAGAAGAGGGCACATCATTCTCAACTGTTGTGGGCACATCTGTTTGTTTTTCAGGTTCCTTAGGTATGGGTATTTCAAGGTTCTTACCTGATCTTAACTGAATTGCGCTCACATTTCTTGGATTTGCAGCTGGTTGAGATGGTAATTTGTCAGAGTTTTGAGATTGTAACTGGCTTAATGATGAAGCCAATTGCCCAATTTGGTTGCTTAAACTCTGAATGGTAGCATCATTTCTTTGTTGATACTCTAAGTTCTGTGCAGCCATTTGTTTCACCAGATCCTCCAAAGAAGGGCCACTTGTGGATGGTTGAGGTGTAGGTCTTTGGAAGGTTGGTGCATTGTTTTGAAATGGAGGTTGGGGATTTTGTTGTTGGTTTCCCCATCTCAAGTTTGGATGGTTCCTCCAACCTGGATTGTATCTATTGGTGGAAAGGTCATGGTTTTGTGGTGGTGGAGGTCTATCATGGTAGATGTTACTTGCATAAGCTTGAGGACTATTATTATCCTTTTCTTGTAGAGAAGGACAATAATCAGTGGGGTGCTCTTGTGAAGAGCAGATTCCACACACTTTAGCAGTCATGGATTTTTGATTTACTGCCAATTGTGTGACTAGAGTGGTGAGAGCATCAAGTTTGCTCTCCAATTTAATTCCAGATGAACTAGAATTGGAATCAAACATGGGTTTGAAAGAATCATTTCTCACACCAAATTGTTGAGAGTTAGATGCCATCTTCTCAATCAGATTTCTTGCTTCAGCAGCAGTCATGTCTCCTAAAGCTCCTCCACTTGCCGCATCAATCATGTTACGATCAACGTGGTGTAAACCTTCATAGAAGTACTGAAGAAGAAGTTGTTCAGAAATTTGGTGGTGAGGGCAACTTGCACAGAGTTTCTTAAATCTCTCCCAATATTCATAAAGACTTTCTCCAGAGAGTTGCCTAATGCCAGATATATCTTTACGGATTGCAGTTGTTCTAGAGGCAGGAAAGAATTTTTCCAAGAACATTTTCTTTAAGTCATTCCAACTTGTGATTGATCTTGGAGCAAGGTAATACAACCAATCCTTAGCAACACCCTCTAAAGAATGAGGAAACGCTTTAAGATAGACATGGTCTTCTTGAACGTTTTGGGGTTTCATTGTGGAACACACAATGTGGAATTCTTTGAGGTGTTTGTGCGGATCTTCACCCGCAAGACCATGAAACTTAGGCAACAAGTGTATAAGTCCGGTCTTAAGAATAAAAGGGACATCCTCATCAGGATATTGAATACACAAACTTTCGTAAGTGAATTCAGGAGCAGCTAGTTCTCTAAGAGTTCTTTCACGAGGTTCAGCCATATCAGAAAAACTAGCAGTAGTACTTTCAACAAATTCAGAAAAAATACTATCACTATCAATATCAACAAAATTATTATTAAATCTAGCTTCTCTAACTAACCTATGAAAAGTTCTTTCAATTTCAGGATCAAATGAATATAAATGCTCAAAAGTTCTTCTAGTCATACATAGCATACAACAAGATATTTGATCATGATGAGCAATAAATCATAAGAATCCTAAATCATGCAAAAGAAATAAAATAAACAAACAAACAAACAAAAGAAAAATTTTTTTAAAATTTTTTTTTTTTTTAATTAAAAAAAAATTAATTTAAAACAAGTGTTTTTCCTAAAGATCGTTGATCCCCGGCTGCGGCGCCAAAATTTGACGTTGATATTTTTGCAGTCGTTATTCCGTCAAATTAGTACATTAAAATTAATTAACGTAGTACTAGGGTGTCAACCTAGGTCGTTCTCTCAAGGATCAACACAGAAATTTAGGAAAAATTAAGTCTTAAACTAATTTTTAACAATTAGAAATAAAAAAAAAACTAAACAACTAAAAATTTTTACAAACATAAGTTCACTAACATACAATTGGGGGGGGTTTGATTGATTTTTGTTGTCACAATTAAAATTAAAACAAGGTAAATAAAGGATTTAAAACAATAAATAACAAGCGATTGATTTTCTTGGAGTATTGTAAATAAATTTATCCTTGGTTCACTAAAAATAACTTGTATACTTATTAATGTTAATTTCTTAGCTCAATTTGAATTGATCAACTAAGCGTCTTTTTCAATTCACAATTCCTTTACTTTCATTTAAAAATGAATATTTGAATCAAGCATCCTAATTAAGCAAAAGGAGTCAAGATCTTAAAATCTAGGAATTATTGAGCATACATAAGAACATCGCCTATATACATAATCTATTCTCAAATTATGGAATTAAGCAAACCATAATTATTAAAAGTGATTATGAAAATATTCATTAAGCATGCATATTTCCTTAATCCATTCTAATTTGAAATCTTATTTAACTCCATTTGAATAATTAAACCGATTAAGCATACAAATTTAATTAAACAAAATGGAATCAAATAAGTAGAGAATGATTATGAAGAAATAACAATAATAAAAGCATACTATATTAAAATTAATGACCTCAAAATTACATTACAACATTCTCCAAGAAAATCAATCTAAGGGTTTTAGCCCTCCATAATTACAACTACAACAATAAAACTAACCCGGAAATGAAGAAGTTGCTGGAAAATTCCAACAGAGAAGAGAAGCAGAGGAAGAACGTATGAGTGAGGGAGGAATTGAAGAATGAAGAATGGTGTGTGTTCTGCCCCTTCCTCTTGGTGCTATTTATAGGAGTTTAAAAGCAAAATTATGCCATAAAATATTTCAATGGAAGGAGCACTCTTCATTAATCAATTCAATGGTGCTCCATGATCAGCTTGAGTGCCTTGCCCACCTTCCTCAGTGCATTGCCCACTTTCCAGAAGCTTGAAAAACGTGTTTCTGGGCCAATTATTTACTCATGAATCGATTCATTGGTGGGAGGAATCGATTCATTCATTCCAAAATGCAATCCTGGGCCAATTTTACACGTGTGAATCGATTCATTTAGGGAAAGAATCGATTCATTGCCTTTAAAACTCCTCCTGAATCGATTCAAAGCCAATTTTTGCATGATTCAGACGTATGAATCGATTCAAACCAGAATGAATCGATTCATAGCTCAAATATTTCAATTCTTGGGCATTTTTATTCGTATGAATCGATTCAAGCATGGATGAATCGATTCATACACCTGATTTTCCATGTTTTGCATACTTTTTCACCCTTCTTGAGATCTTTTTGAATATTTCTTGGTTCCTTTGATCCTTAGGCACTTTGATCCTCATTTTGGATTGGCATTCTTGAGTTTCTTTGATCTATTTTCTTTTGGCACAAATTAACAATCAAATATTACATAAAGATCAAATGATAAAAATGTGTTAAAATGCAATATGTTACACACTAAGTGATGGCAAATTATACACATTTAAAATGGAGAATTAGAGATAAATCATGCATCATCAGAAAGCTCAAGAGTTAATGAGATATTAAATTGATAGATTGTGGTTCAATGTTGTTGTATGGTATAGACATGGATTTGATGATTTAATTAATGGATGATTTATGATACAAAAGGGCTTGATGATTTTGTGATTTTTCCCATGTTTTGAACCCTAAAATATATGATTTTATGTGTCCAAATGGTCTAGTCATTGCATGATTCAAGGTCCCTAAGGCATTATACATTTAAAATTGGAAAATGAAGGATCAAGGGGTGATCCACGGCCAATGGATCACACCAACCTTAAAATCACGTAAATTTGGGCAAGAAAGCAGTGTCTTCCATGACCAGTGGAAAATTCCCACGACCAACGAAATACACTAACTTAAAACATGCAATGGGCAAAATGGCAATATGTTCCACGGCCAGTGGAATCCTCAAAAGTTGGTTTTATGCTGTTTTGTGCCATTTTGGGTTAGGATTTACACCCCGTTACTTCATGGTATGTTTGTATAATCGAATGCACATGTTTTTACTAAACTTTGGCAATTACCTTGTATTTCCTTTGGATCTCCTCTTATATCTTCATATATGAGATGAGATGGGTGCCCAGTATACACTTATCTCTTTCCGCTATTTTAAATACTGTTATATATACATTGAGGAATTTTGCTTTTCAATCCAATTCTTTCTTATTTCTTTAAATCCTAGCTTCCGATTTTCCATGATTTGAATCTTGATGTAAGTAAGGTGTTATGGAACTTTAAACTACAAAAAAATTTATTTGTATTTTCATTAATTATTTGTGTTTACATTGGGATTTAGATTAGGGGAATTAGGGTGCCACATGTAGGGCCACTCCGAGCTCAGGTTGTGAATTTGAATTGCTTGCTCATTGAAACAAACCATGAATTGTTTGAGTGTTTCATCTCAGGTCTACCTTAGATTCACCAGGCTATACGAAATCTATTGAACTGCCTGGTTGGATATGAATTTGTTCAAAAATTTCTCTGTTAATTTTGTGAAACATGATAGACTCCTTGGAGGAATATATAAGAACCATCGTAGAGTGGATTCAGTTAGGGTTATTAGGAAGGTCCTCTAGGTCTCTCATCCTATCATACTTCTCCATCATTGGAAGTTTATAATTCAAGGAAGGGTGATGCTGCCATGATCTCCTTTGTGAATGGATGGGCTGCATAAGGGTGTGAGGGATTGCGTTTGTCCATTCCTTGCTTCATGGTCTGAGTATTGTGATAACTGAAGGCTTCTCTCTCTCTCGCCCTATGGGTGCGTAATTCTTCATTTTCTTAGTGTAACTCCTCTATCGTGCGCTGCAATGTTTAAACCATAGACGCCAATTCCTACACCTAGTCATCTCTGTGTTGTTGTTATTCATGGTGATTATCATCCTCTCAACGGTTAGGGTTGCTGCGCATAGTCATCATTATTCTTTTCTTTTTTTTTAGGATTGGGGTTTTACATGTGTAAGATCCATTTTACCGAGCCCCATGATGGGTGCCAAAATGTTCACAATGAGAATGTAAAGCATAAAAGCCTTAGAGAATCACCCTAGGAGAATTTGGTTTGTATTACTCAGAATGTGCCACTTAAAATATAGAGAGAGAAGAGCTTTGAGGTCATTTATACAATCAGTGGGAAGGAAAGAAAGGAGGGCTATTGATCTAGACCCAAGATGACGTGTCTGTAATGGTATCTGATCCGGTCCCAACACCGGCCCCCAAGAGCATGGCTTTAATGCTTTGCCAGATCAGCATTTTGAACAAGAGAAGTACGCTTCAAATACATTATAATTATTTCTATACGGAGTGCATACAGCCAGGGCAAGTAACTCCGCCAAGGCATGTTACTCCGCCAAGGCACATAACTCCGCCAAGGTATGTTACTCCGCCAAGGTATGTTACTCCGCCAAGGCTTATTACCTCGCCAAGGAGGAAAATATTGAATACCTTATACAATGCATGAGATATCCCTAATGCATATTACTCCGCCAAGCCATAGGCTCAACACAGGCAGAATATTGAATTTCCCATACTGTGTAGCGAGCCCATACTCATAACCCCGGCACGAGATTGACTCTGTCTTGAGAGGTTGAAAATGGGAATCACGCTGTCACGCATAAAAGGGAATAACAAATATAATAATAAAGCATTAACGCTTTCCAAGTAAGTGGAAACACCCACTACAATAACAGTGCTTGCAAACGGCGCAGGGACCCACTACCTTTCCAGCATAATGCCTGAAAACAAGGAACGAGTCCTACCAATAATGAAGCACCAGCAACAGGTATATAAACCTCAGCAAAAAGGTATATGGGGGATCCCCAATTCAAAACCTTACACTCTCTTACTTGCATAATTCTCTCAGATTTGCTTTCTAAGTCTAAGAGTATTCTAAAATACTGACTTGAGCGTCGGAGAATAATTGCAGGTACCACCACCAATTGTGTCAAGGCAAAGAAAACAACTTCAGGCGGACTACTATACCGCCACAGAGTGAGTTACACTCCGCCCCAGTGTGGATTATACTCCGCCCAATACACAAGGACACTCCGTATTTGCATCTGTATAACACATCCTTGTATCAGAGTGACATTACATGTACATTTTGAGCTGTTTCAGAATCATAACTTTACACCCCTTGTAAAGGACGGTTCATTGGCACGCCCAGTGGGACCTGTAAATTTGGTAGTCCCACAATCTTTGATCAATTTCCATCACATTCATCATTAATGGAGAGACCAGGACCAGAAGTGCAGAATGAGGATTCTCCTCCACGCAATCCCAGACGTCTCAACTTCGACAACGATGCTCATAAAAAAGAAACGCATGTTGATTCTCCAGATCCGAAAGATGACATGATTCGAATGTTGAGAGAAGAGATTGCTGAGCTTCGTCGTGAAAAGGCGAACCCCATGCATGAGAAAGCTGGTCCTGCAAGACAGCCACACCATGAACCATACGTACAGGAGGAATCAAGTACTCCTAACTACTCTCGCATCCCTACTTACATGGAAGAACAACGAAGCCTTCCACTGGCAAATGCTCAACATCAAGAAGGAAGGAGAGCAGGTTCAAATGCACCCCCCTCAGGATACCAGATGAATATCCCATTTTCTAAAAGGCTCATGAATGCACATGTACCCAGACATTTGCAAACTATGCAGCCCATTTCTATAGGAAAATACTCTGGGGAAACAGATCCTTCTAAGCATTTAGATGCTTACATTTACGAGGCTATGTTCTTAGGAGCAGACGAGGATGTCATGTGCAGAATGTTCCCCAGGACCCTCACAGGTGAAGCTCTTAGTTGGTTCAAGAGCTTACCCTCAGGCTCCATTGATTCATGGGAGGACCTGGCCACAGCTTTTGGCAGCCACTTCGTGATCTCTAGGGATGCACCTAGAACCTCTCATACCTTGGCTCAGATCAAGCAAGGTGACAAAGAATCTCTGAAGGATTTCCTTAAGAGATTCTATAAGGAGGCAGCCATGGTTCCTGATCTGACAGAAGCAATACAGTTGCATATCCTTATCGAGGCTATGCAGCCAAAGTCACCTTTTGCTCTGTCGTTGGCAAAGGGACCTCCATCTACGATGGAGGAATTTCGCAGGAAGGCGTCCAAGTATGTGGGTATTGAGATGCATCTGGAAGCCACTGTATCTCGCAGTAAACCACCCATAGCAACTCCACATCATGACAAAGACAAAGAAAGGTCATCCAAGAATGACAAGTTCCACCAGAAAGACAAAATAGGGAACCAACCCTTTAAACAGCAAGATAGACGTGTGTTCAATTTCGCTCATTATGCACCCCTGAACACAACGTATGAACAAATCTTGCGTGAAATAGGATGGACTACCCTCAACGTTTATGGGATTCAACGTCCACCCCCAATCAGGCGCGGTGGGAACCCAAAGAAGTATTGTGAATTCCATGAGTCAGTTGGCCATACCACTGAGGAATGTAAGCAACTCAAAAACACCATTGAGGTGCTCATTCGTGAAGGCAAATTGAAACACTATCTATTTAAGGGTAAGTCTCATGATGAGCCAGAGAAGTTTGAAAAACGACATCGCGATCGTTCTCCGGATCCTGATAATACTCGGGAGCCAAAACGTACGGCGGCAACAGAAAAACAAAAAGGCGTTGTTCTGGAGTCCGCCCAAAGAGAACCAAGCCCTGAACCCAGATCGCGAGGCAAAAGGCAAATTGTAGATATGATTGCTGGAGGCTTCGCAGGGGGCGGACCCTCAAACACCGCCAGGAAAAATCATCATCGTATGATCTTATCTGTACAGGGCAAGAGCAAAGAATATCGCCCATTCAGGAACGGTTTCCAGACTCCGCCTCCTTACGGAATCCAATTTCTTTGAAATTCCTAAGAGGCTACTTCGCCTCCTTACGGAATTTATTTCATTGAAATCCCTAAGAGGCTACTTCGCCTCATTACTGAATTTGTTTCATTGAAATTCCTAAGAGGCTACCTCGCCTCCCTACTGAATTTTACTTCACCAAAATTTCAAAAAGGCTATTCCGCCTCGTTATACTTAGTCATATTTCATTAAGTCCTCAAATGAATACTCTGCCTTCTTAATATCATTTTACGAGGCATAAATACGACGGACTCAAACATTGCTAATATGAACAAGTATAGATTACAGAAAATATATTTTATTGAATATTGCCAAAAATTGATAAAGATCCAGAGCCTATCCTGGAACAAGGCAATATCATTAAAATTCAAAGAAAAACAAAACTTGCAAAAAGATTCAGGAGCTGGTCTTCAAGGGTCGGATGGCATCCCTTCTTGCTGGGCGGAGCTGAGCTGACTTTTGCCAGGTTTGGATAAACTTTGGGAGGGAGGCAAGTCCGCCAGGACATATTCTACACTGGGCGCAGGAACGTGACCCCCCTGAACAGGCACCATCAGTTCTCCATTAATGAATTCATAGTAAGGATGAATGCCTGCAGTGGTGAGAGCAACGCCTGGATTGCGATAACGGAGTTGGCGAACAGCCATGCTGAAAGCATCATCAATTTCTGCCTCAGCTGCATCCAAGGCAGATTGTAACTCCTTGTCAAGCCTCTCACTGGTGGCATCTGAAGTGGCTTTCTCAGCTTGCAGCTCTTGAACCTGTTTTTCAAGGTTATTGTATGCAGTGGCTGCTTGGTCCAACTCCGCCGCCCAGGCGTCTTCAGCAGCGGTTTTATTTATTTCAAAGGAAACCAACTTCTGCTGAAGTTCGCTCACATCCTCACCCAATTTTTGGTTCTGCTAATTCAAATCCGAAACTTGTTGTTTCAGCAGAACATTATCACCCTTCACCTGGGATAGTCTACCCACCTCTTCGCCCAGCTTTACATTCTGTTCTTTTAAGCCAGAAACTTGCTTTTCCAGCAAGACTTTATCAGCTCTCACCCGAGCCAGCTCCTCCTCCAGCTTCTTGATGTCGGAGTCGGCGGTGTCAAGGTGTTTATCCTTGGCCTTGATCACCTCCGACAGCTGCTCATTATCATGTTCCAAGCTGCGTATCTTTTTAACAGACTCATGAAAAGATTCTTGAAACATGGTGGCCTCAGCAGCAACATCAGCTATACGTGGCACAGAGGCAAGGAAACCATCAATTTCTGCAAGGTGCCACCTTGCAGCTGCAGCAGCGTCTGGAATCTCTTCGAAGTCGATGTCGGGGCGGAGGATGAACTCCGGATCACGCCTCTCCGACTGGCGGGATCCCATATTTGCAAAATACAAGAAGGGATTCAGTCGAGACCCCGCCAAAGGCAGAGAGACGGATCGCCTGGATGACTCCCCTGGAACATCAATAAAGAAAACTGGTGTCCCTCGAGTAGCCAAGTCCAAGGCGGGATTCTCAGCCGGGCGGACTGGGGAAGTTTGAACTCCCTCCGCCTCATCCACCACAACTTGGTTTGGAGAGGCTTGAATTCCCTCCGCTTCCTCCCCCACGATACCTTCTTCGAGAGCACCTTCAACACCGCCCATATCAGCAGTAGTACCCACAACAGGTACCTCCTGAGTCTCTTCCAAGTTGATGGCGGCGTCAGCTGATGCTTCTTCCCCAATCTTCTTCTTGCCCTTGTTCTTTCTTTTGAGCAAAGGTTGGGGATCCACTTCCTCTTCCTCCTCCTCAATAGCTTCTGGTTCTTGGCGTTTTTTAGAACGCCTTTCAACATCAACTGCAGAGGACCCTGCACCACCTTCCAAATTCACTATAGAAGTGGATGCAGGAAAAGGAAGAATCTTTGTCAGAGCAGCAGCCAAATTCCTCCTGGGCTGCACATTGTTCTCCGCATCAATTTCCTCGCGGCTCATACGAATCTGCTTGATGCGCTCCATCCCAGGGAATTCAGCAATCTCTCCTGCAAAATAACATATATGAATATGGTTAGAAGACGCAGGAAAAAATAGGAGTAATATTCAATCAACACTGGAATCGTTAATGATGAAATATTACTTAAGTATCCCTGAGCATCCCGCCCAAGCAGCCTTCGACACAGAATCAGCTTATGGACGGAGTTGTACTCCTTCAACGTCTGAAGTACTTCCACAGAAGCAGCTGATAAAGCACTCTCCTCAACTTCATATGCTTGTTTAGTCAGGAGGAAGTGCTCATGAGTCCAAGCTACTGGGAATTTGTCAATTCCCTCCTTACTCCGCCAGAAGACGGGCTTGCCCTTCCTAATGGAAACCTTCACAAAGCTCATCCTAAAGTGAAGTCCGCCTTCCTTGGCGGAGTCAGCAAACGCCTTGAAATTCAAAATCTTCGGCTCCGCCCGAAGGGTTACAAAGCCCATGCCGCCAGTTTTCACATTTACTCTCCTCATGATGCGGCAGAAGGCAAAGAACAACGCCACAGTGGGCGTAAACTCTAGATGTTCAGCCATCACCTCAAAGCTGCGAACTATCCCCCAACCATTAGGGTGCAGCTGAGAAGGGGCGCAGTCCAGGAACCTAAGTACGCCCATCTAGAACTTATTCAATGGGAAGCGCACCCCCAGCTGGGTAAATAAAATATCATACATATATATGGTACGATCATTTTGAGGACGATGGCATATCCATTCGAACGTCTTGGGAGAACGAGTGATGAACCTCCTTTCATACCGTTCATCCTTCCAGATTGGTACAGATAACTCTATCACCCCCCCACTCGTTGTTGCATGGCGAGAGGAAGCATCTTTCACATCTTCCTCAACCCAGCAGTAAGGGTCAGTCTCAAGAGTCTTTTCCCAATCCAGTCCATGCAACACAACATTCTGACACTCTGCCATCGTTATAACTTGTGTGTGGGAAACACCTCCTGATACAAATGAATGTACAGCATTACTAAAATACTCCACGCTGCTGTAAAACGTCGAATCCCTCCCAGTATAGAAAGCCTCATCTTCACTCTCAATATTAGAAAACACGGGACGGACAGAAACCCTAGAGCATGACTCTGACTTTTTTCCTCTCATCCTCGCTTCAACAAACGCACATATAAAGGAAAAACAGAACCAACTCAATGAAAATGAAGACAGAAAGCAGAGGAAGAAGCAAGTTACCTTAAGTTTCTGAAAGAACTGAAGAACTCCAACAACAAACAAACTAGCGAGAAAGTAGCAAAAGCAGTTTCAGCAAACGGATGCAAAGTAGAAGATGAAGCAAAACATTTCCCTCCCTAAGAGTTTACCTATTTATAGGCATGGCTTGGGGGGAAATAAGCGAATCGTCAAAAACTTCAAAGATGTGTTTACAGTCGTTGGATGAATCTCACTAATGGTTCTAAACTTCAAACACATGTTTACAGCCGTTGGATGAATCTCACTGATGATTCCTTTTGATGCTGAAACCAATAGATGAATCTAAGGGCAGGTATTTCCGGGGCCGCATTTTCAGAATCCAAGGCCCATGGTAATAACCTTAAAAACGTATCTCAACTGCCATCCCACGCATTTATGTCCCATCATTGGAATGGCAATCGTTACGAGGGCATACGTGGCAATAAGAGATTAAAGAGGCAAAACGTGGTTCCGAGGCGCTTTAATGACAGGCGTGACAAGTAATGACAAAAGCAATAAATGCATGAAAACACTTGTCCGTAAATCCTGAACTAGCAAACGCCGCCTAAACCCATGCCTATAAAAGCTAAACTTAAGTATAGCTCATTAAAGTGACTCCGCCAGTCACTATAACAAGCTAGGGGGCATATGATCCGGTCCCAACACCGGCCCCCAAGAGCATGGCTTTAATGCTTTGCCAGATCAGTATTTTGAACAAGAGAAGTACGCTTCAAATACATTATAATTATTTCTATACGGAGTGCATACAGCCAGGGCAAGTAACTCCGCCAAGGCATGTTACTCCGCCAAGGCACATAACTCTGCCAAGGTATGTTACTCCGCCAAGGTATGTTACTCCGCCAAGGCTTATTACCTCGCCAAGGATGAAAATATTGAATACCTTATACAATGCATGAGATATCCCTAATGCATATTACTCCGCCAAGCCATAGGCTCAACACAGGCGAAATATGGAATTTCCCATACTGCGTAGCGAGCCCATACTCATAACCCCGGCACGAGATTGACTCTGTCTTGAGAGGTTGAAAATGGGAATCACGCTGTCATGCATAAAAGGGAATAACAAATATAATAATAAAGCATTAACGCTTTCCAAGTAAGTGGAAACACCCACTACAATAACAGTGCTTGCAAACGGCGCAGGGACCCACTACCTTTCCAGCATAATGCCTGAAAACAAGGAACGGGTCCTACCAATAATGAAGCACCAGCAATAGGTATATAAACCTCAGCAAAAAGGTATATGGGGGATCCCCAATTCAAAACCTTACACTTTCTTACTTGCATAATTCTCTCAGATTTGCTTTCTAAGTCTAAGAGTATTCTGAAATACTGACTCTAGCGTCGGAGAATAATTGCAGGTACCACCACCAATTGTGTCAAGGCAAAGAAAACAACTTCAGGCGGACTACTATACCGCCACAGAGTGAGTTACACTCCGCCCCAGTGTGGATTATACTCCGCCCAATACACAACGACACTCCGTATTTGCATTTGTATAACACATCCTTGTATCAGAGTGACATTACATGTACATTTTAAGCTGTTTCAGAATCATAACTTTACACCCCTTGTAAAGGACGGTTCAGTATCTATCTAAGATTAGGAGGAAATTAGGATTTCCTTTATTCTTGCCTTAAAAGGGGGAGAGAGGGAGTGATGTAGGCAAAGCCTACTTTGAGAAGGGACACTACAAGAAAACTGTTGTTTAGTGACTAATTTAGTGACTAAAATATATCACTCTCTATTGTGACTAAATTAGAGACTGATTTCATGGAAAAGAATACCAAATTTCAATTGGTCTCTAAATCGATCACTAAACTTAGAGACCGAAAAAACAATCACTAAATTTGTCAATAGAGACCGATATTTCACTCTCTAAATTAGTGACCGAAATAGTAATGAAAAAATTGGTCACTATCGTTAGAGACTGGTTTTAGTGACTAACTTCTTGGTTTCTAAGTTTAGTGACTGATTTAGAGACCAACGAGTAAGTGATACAGTTTTATCTGGAATTGGTCACTAATTCGGTCACAATAAAGACTGAAAAATCAATCTCTAATTTAAAAACATCTAATATAAAATTCATGTTATCACATAAAAAATAATTTTAAAAAAATGGAATTTAGACACCAAAAATTCAGTCTCTATCCTTGAGAAAAACTTAACGCACATTCTTTTCACCTTAAGGTTATATTTATTATAAAATGATTTTAGTGAAAATCAATCTTTAAGTTAGTGATCGTAAAATCGGTCTCTAATTTATAGAAAAGTTAGGTGTTTATTATGGAGAAATTTTAGTGATCGAAAAATCAGTCTTTGAGAAATCAGCTCTAAGTTAGTGACTAAAAAATCGGTCTCTAATGTATAAAAAAGTTTATAATGAAAAAATGTATAAAAATGTATATTATTTTTACCTAAAATACTAAGAGTTACCGTTGTAAACCATTTTTCCCTCTTCCCTACTTTCACGTTTTCCCAATTTCATTTTGTTAATGAGCAAAACCCTAACTTTTGTTCCAACTCCCAATTTCCATCTTCCTCTCCTTGTACTGCAACTTCACACACCACTGCTCTGCCATGGTTAAAGAGTGAACAGCCTCGTGTCATCGCCACCACATGTAAGGACGCCCTTAATCCGACAAATAATATTAAAGATATGATTAATTAGATAATGAAAAAAGGGTAAGTTTTTCACGATTTAAATTGTTGTTGGAAGAAGGACACCACGATTAAAAGTTCAATGAGTAACCCCAGATCATTTAAAAACCTATCCCATATATGATGATATGATAAGGTAGATGTTTTATATAATTATTAACTTAGAGTAAACAATTGCATAATCACTATACAAGTGTTTAGCAGAAATGTATATTGATTTGGAAGTATGAGTGGGTATGAGGAATAATTTAAGAAAACATGCATGAGAAGCAAGGAACAAGCTATGATTCTATACACATCAAGCAAGCATTAAAACTTATGTAAAATTGGAAAATAACAATCCATGAATCAATTTGAGCAAGCCATGAATCGATTTATACGAATTGGGAATCCAGAACAGCAAAACAGAAGTCTATGAATTGATTCAAGACCCGTGTGAATCAACTCATACAAATTGGGAACCTAGCTCAACTAGACAGTAAGCTATGAATTGATTCAAAGAGTTATGTGAATCGATTCAGAGACCTGGAAATCAGCTTCATTGGAAATAGTCGGTCATGAATCGATTCAAGATAATTCATGAATCGATTCATGCAAATCCAGTAGCTCATGAATCGATTCAGGATAAATCATGAACCCATTCCATTGAAAACAAAGAGCCATGAATGGATTCAAGCACAGTCATGAATCGATTCAGGCGTGGAGAATTTTTCTTTTTATGGAACCAGTAGCTTGTAAATTGATTCAAGAGAATCCATGAATCGATTCATAAAATAGAATCATCAAATATACTTCTAATTCATGCATAAACACTATGACCATGACCTCATACTTTAAATAACTCATCAATTCATGAATTTCCATCAATCATAAACATCAAGGCCATCAAAATGGCTATCAAACATCCATTATCAATATACATATAGTTGTTTACAAAAGAATTAGCCTATGGTATACACATGTATACACAAAAGAATATAAGATCAAATATATCTAAACTTAGGTCATTAATTCTACATATACATCAACATTGTTGTCATTAGATACATACATAACCCAAAACTCAAACGATTGCTGGCCAAGGCATTCCATTACCACTTATTTACCTTCGCCATCAAAACATAAGGTTCCAAAATATGATGCATTTCACGCATGCACATCTTGCGTCACAATGCTAAAAAGAGACAACATGGGAGAGTGAGTTATACATTCTAAGTGACGAATATAAATACATTTGTGATTATGTGCATATGCATATGACAACATGTAGGATTTGCATCAAGAAACATAATTTATCATCATAACTCCATCATTCCATCACATATATATATATATATATATCTTGATTATCAATCAGGTCTTATTGCAAAAGACATACACATACACACATCATTGCCCTTCATCATTTTGGGCTAACACAACATCATCACCAATACATAAGGTCTTTTCATCATAGATATTTAATTTGTTGTCTTTAGGTTTTCTTTCACCCATTTCAATCATCACCTCAAACTCATCCTCTTTTTGGCATATCTCTATGCTATATGCAAATGCTCTTAAGCTAATGCATATGCACAAGGAAATCATTATCAATCGCGGATCCGACTTTGGGAATATAAACATAAAATTATGGGTATCAAGCATAGATAAATAACCATCCCCTACTGCGGTAGTAAATGTGTACACTTATCTCATCGTTTGCATGCATATCATCATATTTTACTGGTACCAAACCGCATCGCCCATCTTACAACACCGGTCATTTTCACCATGACTGCGGTAAATAACATAAACAACATATAGTGTTGTAGACCAACCATGAATCATACCATGGTAGCTGTGATCCATAGGACCACCGGGGACATCTGTTCCTCAAAGAGCCACCCCCACCGGGTCAACCACATGCAGCTCCTCATAGCTAAGCATGGGCAGCTTTGTGACTCTACCACTGAGTCACTAGGGTAAACAACAACAATGCTCATGCACAGAGCCGCCCTCCCACTAGGCCAACCGGAGGAACCCCTAACATCCCATACCGGCAGCTATGCAATATGTCATGGATGCAATACAAATACAAATCATTTGCATTCTCACACTATATAACCTATCATGCCACTCATCAATCATCACCATCATCACATCACCACTCAATTCTTAATGGATTTTGTTTTCATTGATTAGTGTCATTATTTCAAATTTAGTGTGGCATTCACTGTAACATCCCAAAATTTATATAAATGATTAATTGAGAGGAATAATTAGTGAATAATTATATATGAGTTATTTAATGTCCCAAAATTTAAAAATAATTAAATTGGAAATTTTTATGATTATTCATAATTTATTGTTGTTTGAAGAACTGAAAATAATACCCGATTAAAATATGAGTATCAGACCAAGTATCTCTGATTGAGGTACTGTTGGTCAGGGCTGTCAAGGATATTATTGTGAATCTGAATATATATTCAGAACATTTTTTGGATAAAGTATTGAGCCTGAATAGAGATCCTATTTGTTACAAAATGGAGAATTTATTAATGATGGGCCAAAACATAAAAATAGAAACTCCCATCTTCTCTCTTTTCACATCATATTCTTTTTCCCTAAGGCAACATTACCCTTCTTCTTTCATCTTTTTCATCTTCTTCCTCCATTCTCTAAAGCCTTAAGGATGGTGTGTGTTTCTCCTTCTCTATTTTCGTTTCTTCTTGTTTGGGAGGAGAAGCTTGTGGTGCTTGGAAGCTATCCTTCTCCCTCTTTAATTTCGTCACTCTCCCTCACTATTGGGGCTCACATTCTCTTTGGCTTGAGGTAAGTTTCCTCTCTATTTTCTTGAGCTCTAGCCCTAAGCTATGGGTTATTATAATTTTTGATAGTGTATTGTGTATAGGTAGATGTTGGGAAGCCATTAATGATGCAAAACCCTAAGGTGTGGTACATTTAATATGATTTTTATGAGGGCATTGATGGGTACACAAAAAATGGCAATGATTGTGATGGAAGAAAATGGACATTAATAATGGTTATTGGGTTTTTAATGAAACCCAAACCCTTTGATTTTAGGGAATATGTAAAATGTGAGTGGATGAGTGTTTATTGATGTAGGGAGAATGTTATTAATGATGTGAAATGGTGACATTAATGGTGGATGGCCATTAATGAGGTTAGATGATTAATAGTGGTGGTTAGAAACCATTAATATGGAAACCCATAGGAGGGTATGGTCCTTAAATGCATAATAAATGAATATAAGCACCAAACCTATGGTGGTTATGGTGGATTAAATGAAATGAAAGAGGTTTGAGATCTAAAATGTTATAAACACCAAGTAGTTAATTAAGAACATTTGAATCTTGGCGGTTTGAATAGAAAATAATTGTATGATACATTGTGTGATGTAGGAAACAACCCCATCGATGAAACGGGACCTTCTGACTACAACGAGTACTACTTCTTTTGAGGTAGAAGGTAACTTTTCTAAATGCATGATTTCATCCATTATTGATGTGTATGTATGGATGTGTTTTTATGATTTGGATTGGATGAATGTCTTGATGTTCATGTGAATTTGAATGCATCTAGAATGATTATGTTATATGGTAAATGTTGTTGGGATGATGATTATGATGTTGAATTTGATTCATGGTAATGAGACTTGTGTGTGAATGGCATTGAGACCATGATTGGATTAATTACAACTATGTTGGATATCCCATGACATGTAACTTGATGAATAATGATTGTCACTAACTATTGATATGAATGAAATCCAACGATAATTGACGATGGTTGAGAATGATGAGGATATTAAATTCCACTAAGTATTGGTGGTGAGTTGTTGATTGTGGAGTGGCATTATAGGATGCATAGTGTGAGAAATACATTGATTGGCATTTGTATCCATGGCATATCATACATTGTCTATATGGAATGTTAGGGGTTCCAATAGGTGGCCCAGTAGGAGGGCGACCCAGTGAACGTGTGAAATTATATGTTGTTCCCTAATGATTCTTGGAATCACAAAGCTATCCATAGTTTGGTGGCGAGGCACCCTATGTGGTGGGCCCAATGAGTAGGCGGCTCTGTGATGAGCAAGTGGCCTCGGTGTTCCTATGGGGCACGGCTCTCTCGATGTGTGTTCGAGAGGGGCCCGTAGCACTTTGGCAAGTGAGGCCATATTGTGGATCCGCAAGTCACGAGGTGACTAGTGCTACATATGGGCGATAGCGGTTTGGTACCAATAAAATGAGTAATGTTATGCATGCAAGATTTAAGATATAAGTGTACACATTTACTACTGCAGTAGGGGCATGGTTGCACACCTGTGCTTTACCCATATACTATATGATGTTGTTTCCCATAATCGGATCTGTGATTTGATAATGATTCCTTGTGCATATGCATTAGCCATAAGAGCATTTGCATATAGCCGGAGATATGCTGAGTTTGGTAGCCCGTGATGGCAATGGATGATTGATAAGTAAAGAGAAAGAAATTGTGGTACTAACTATAAATGTATATTGGTATTTGATGAGATTGTCAATGGTTTGATACATATGTTATGAATATGTTGATGGAATATGTGTTTTGTTTAAATGAAACGATATGATATGTGAAAGGAGTATATGATGCTCTTTGAGGAATATCTGTTGTGCATATATATATATATATATATATATGTATCATCATAATATATGACTTTGATTTATTTGGTATATGTTACTTACCTCCTAGTTACCATTTTTAAAGGTTGGTGTAGGCTTTTTGGAAGCTTATGCTTTTTGGAGGTGGGGCTTTTGTGAAGAAGGTAAATATGGAAATGGAAGCCTTGTGTCGTGGTCAAAAATCATGTTGTGAGAAGCACAATGTTATGTTTTATATATGATATTTGAATAGTTATGGTTATTGATTTTGAGGGTCATGTGTGAAAATTAGACCTTAGTGTTAGAAGGCTAATTTTTGGTTATGACCTTAACAATAGTTGATGTTGATTGTGATACAATGACTTTTGCTATGTTGATAAATGAATGATGATATTATGAGATCTAAGATCATTGGAATGAAAATGTGACTTGTGTATTATGAATATTATGAATTTAATGCAAAATAGGGAAGTGGATAGGTCATATTTTCATTTAATGGATAAGTACTCATGTAGAGGTCACCTACAAGTCATAATATATGTATGAAACTTATGTGCATGGTTGGTTATGGCCAAAAAGGCTTAGTTTGTAATTTGGCATGCTTAGTTTGGTTAAAAAGGGGCATGAATTACAACAAAAGCATATCTTGATCTAGGAAATGAATTATTGGATAAGACTTGTTGGAGCAAGTCACATTTATATATGTGAATATAGATCCATAGAGAGTTTAGACCAAAACTTAGCCAATTGCATTTTGGTATGTCATGTAAAAATACCCAAAATATGCATAAAACTACCTTATAGCATAGATTTTGATTGGGATGGAATTTGGGCTTGAAACTTTGCCATATAATTGATATTAGGGTAGGTAAGTTGTGTATAAAATTTCATGCAAATTGGAGTTGAATAGCCTAGTGAAAAGGGGACCCAAAGTTGGCAAAAACATAAGGACCAAAAAGCTGCAGAATGGAGCCTAAAGCAGAGCCAACCACGCCCAGTGGTTGGCACTACCTCAAAACGTGTAAAAACTTGGAGTTTCGGTGTCCAAAACAGTGCCAACCATGACCAGTGGTTTGACCACTGTTAGGATTTTTCTAATTACTTTTTTGGCTCTTTTAGGTATCTTAATGACATTTTTGGCCTCCAACTTCTTCATAAAAGTTGTAGATAATTATGTTGCGGAGGTGTGAAAATTAGTCTCATCTCAATTGGAGTTTTCTATCTCTTATTAGATGTAAAACACCAGACCCACTACATTGTAAAACTAAAATTTAGGTGGGGTTTGAACCCAACTTTTTATGATTTTCAATTTGGGACTAATAGGTGATATTTATGACATGTCCCACTATTTATAAGACTAAAAATGAACTTTCTCATATCGCTTCTCATATCTTCATATATGGGAAGAGTGATTAATCAATGATCTGGGGCATGATGTTAAATGATTTTCTCTTAATTCGTGGTGTCTCTTGGGCGAGGTGATGAACTTTAAAACGTGAAAAATTTATCCTCATAATTATTATTTATATAAGACTGAGGGGCACCATATTCACAACATTTCCCATCAACACAAATTCAACTCATACATACAAGTTTATACTTGTATCAACCACAATGACATCAACAAATCATCAATAGCAATATCCATCAATCCTTCATCCATATTTAAGGGTATGCTCAACAACATTATCCATTTTCATTCTATATCAATATTTTTCATACAAGATTTGTGGTGAATACACATACATTCTCAACAACAAAGAGGCCCAACATTTTCCCAAATTCTCAATACAAATAACAATCACCACTAAGCATACCACCAATATTCCAAATGCATGATACACATTTGCCAAGCACAATAGCATCACAATATCCCACATCACAATTCACCAATTCATCAAGGATAAGGCAAACATGTGTAATATCACATACCATAATCAACAAATACTCTACTCATGTATTTAGAATATAAACTCCTCTCCTACCTTAAGAGAAGTAATCCGAGCGATTCAACGGTCCGGCCTCAATGTTCGGAATAGATCCTACATTAATATATATATATATATATATATATATATATATCAATCAATTGGCCAATCAAAGCATTAATTTCAAATTCTAAATATTCACCATTATATCTAAAACACTTAACATGTCTCAAACATGTTATAAATGCTAATTTTTCTTATTTTGTTAGGTTTCGGGAATTCTTTCCCATTAATCCATATTTTCTAGAATTAATGACTACAAACAACTCCTAAGCCCAACACACTCTAAATACCACTTCTACTAATTTTACCAACTTGGTGCCTTCCACATTCTCTTAATTTCTTAAACTCCAAACATCAATAATTATTGTCAAACATTCCAAAAATTCATTTCCTCATCCAAAATCATTCTTAAGTTAATAAACCCCAAATTCATCAAATTTCACCAAATGCCCCAATTTCCACATGTTAGGGTTTTTATCAAAACTTTGCCAAACATTAAGTCCAATTATTCCTTTGTATTACTTAGGCATTGCCAAGACAACTACATCATATTCATATCATCAACAACAACAACAAAATTCTCAATGGTCATCTACCCTAGGATTTGGGTTCCACATGCATTCATTCATCAAAACTACACTTAATCTTCCATTATAACACTTCAACAACCTCAAAATCACTAAGAAAAACCATGGGTGCCATGAAACCTTACCTTTTCTATAAGCTCTAAGATGAATAAGAAATTTTAGAGGAAGAGAATAGGAGTTGCTTCAAGCTTTGCTTCAATATCCCATTAATCCTTCATGAATTCAAGCATTAATGTTGATTTTGATGAAAATTGGGCACACAATGAGGGGGTCACGGTTTTGGGCAAGGAGAGAATGAATAAGAGAAGAAGAAAATGAAGATAGAGGGAAGAAGGAGTTTTGCACGGTTGGGGGAAGAGAGACGGAGAAAAGATGAAGACTTGGTCATTGACCAATGGGTTTTGCTATGCATCCTTATGCCATTATCTAATGAATCATAAAACCTATTAACCATTGTGTAATAAAGTGTAAAGTGAATGAGGAGAGAGAGGGAAAGTGGATGGCACATTAAGAGGATTAAAGAGAGGTTTTACATTTTCTTTTAATTCCATTTGGCTCGTATTTTCACTGTTTATAATCATATGCTGTGTTCAAATACATATCTCCTCAACACTAAAAATTATTTTAACCATACCACCATAATCACAATAATTTTATAAATATTCTAGGCTCATCAAATATCCAATTTGACTTAGTGAGTCCCATACCATCCGTTAAATTATTTAATTTCAGTAAATTTTAATTTACAGATAAATCATAAGCTAATAATTTTTCCATACATATTGAACCATAAATAATTAATTATCACCATCTAATAAATTTATTTCTCTAAAATTTGGGATGTTACACCACACCTCTAAATCGTGGTCCTCCTTGTAGCGACTACCTTCTTTTCTTCTCTTCGTAACCTCCGCATTTCCAACCATCCTGCCATTTGAATCCTCTTCTCCGTAACGTAAGCTTTTATAGATGTTTTCCAAAGTCTGGAAATTTTTTACAATTGGGTATTTTTTTTCAATTGTTCTCTGTAAGGTTTCATAGCTATTCTCCATAAGGTTTCATAGTTGTTCTCTTCTGTGACCTGTTGGGTATATTTCTTAGTTGGATGAAGCACAATATGTGCATATTTGATACGTGCTTGTCTAAGTTGTTCACTCTTATTGAGGTAGTTTTTTCTTATTATCTAGTCAGCTACTTATGAGCTATTTATGAGGATTTTCTAGTAGTTGGGCAGTTTTTTTGTTAAATAAGAATAAGGGACATATGATACAAGTAAGAGAGATACCCCATAAATCATTCTTAATAAAATTAAGTAAACAACATAAAAATTATTTATATAGGTCCTGTGACAATATTAATTACTTATATGAAACTGAACATGAAGATGAATACATGATTAGTGAAAAGGAGCTCCTACTAATTGTGGAGCTTTTGTTGCTAGAATAGTATGGGGAGTTTTAGATGGTGCTGGTTTTTCGGCTGTTGTAACAGCTCATTTTTTCCCATGGAAGGTTAACAATGACCACGGACAATAATTTTGATAAAATTTATTGAAGAGGTCTTACAAAGGGAAGCAAGATTAGGGTGATGTTTATACTGGAATTCTTAATTAAGATATTTGTAATGTTGTACACCAATATAGAAAGATGTAGAACTTATTCCTCTGCATGTGAAAATTAATTTAGGATTTTCACCACCCTATCCAATTATTCTATCACAAAAACATTTAACTATCTCGGATATTATAGAGTGATAATTTAAATTGAAAAATGCTTCTTTTACTTTTTGATTCAACTTTGTTTTGTAGAAACTTAGGTGTGAATGTAACACCTCTAATTTTTAAAATAGAAAGTTAAATTAAGAAAATAAATATTGAATAATTAAATATGGACTAATTAATATCCCAAAATGCTAGAAATAATTTAATTAAGATTTTCTGAGACTGTTAGTGAGTTATTGTGACCGGATGAGCTGAAAACTAACCCGGATAAAATATGGGTGTCGGACCAAGTATCTACGATTGAGATGTCGTTGGTCAGGGCTGTAGATAATGTTATTGGGAATCCGAATATGTATTCGGAATAATTTTTAGAGTATGTATTGAGCCTGAACTGAGAGCCTGTTTAATGAAAAATGGAAGAGTTTAGTGATAGGAATAAAAATAAAACATAAAACCTCATCTCTTTCACTCTCATTTTCTCGTGGCACACCTCTCCCTTAGGCAAAAACACTCTTTTCTCCTACTTTTTCTCACTCTCTTACTTTATTTTACTTCCTCTTCTTCATCTTCTTCCTTCCCAAGAGCTTGAACAAATTGGTGCTCCCCCTCTCTTATTTTGTTCACCATTGGAGCAAGGAGGAGCATTGGGTGTTTGAAGTCTTCCCTTTCCTCTCCTCCATTTTTGAGTTCACCATCCTCTCCCTTGGTTCCCATTTTATTTGTTGATTGAGGTAAGTTTTTTTTTCATTTTAATGGCGGTTGAACCCTAGAATATGGATTACTAAGGCTTGGGAGAGTATTAAATGCATGTGGGGAGTGAAAGAAACCATTAAATACATAAACCCTAAGGTGGGGTGAAATAAATATGAACATTTATGAACAATAAATAAGGTGCACAAAAATGGGGTTGAAGAATGAGGAATATTGAAGTGCATTTATGAAATAGTTGAGCTTTAATGAAACCCTAACATATGATTTGGGGGAAATGTGTAATGTAGATGGGGTTAACATTTAATAATGAGAGAAGTGTTATAAATGAAGAGGTATTGACATTAAAAGATGATTAAAGATGGTGGTTGGGAACCATAAATGAAAAATCACTTGGAATGAGTTAAATGTTAGGCTGGTAAATGGGGTAACCTAACTAATTGGGTTGTTACCTTGATAATAATGAATGGTGATTTAAGGGAAGGAATTCTCGAAGCCTAAATAGGCAAATAAATAAAAATCCATAAATAGCTCCCACATGATGAGAATCATGTGTACATAGATATGTATATGTATATTGAAAAGGTTTTTGAATGAATAATTGATGTGGTCCTATAATCGATTGGTGTAGGACTTGATAACGCTTGTGAGGCGGGAACATCGAACCTAGAAGTCTACTTCTCTTGAGGTAGGAGAGGGTGTATTTTCTAAATGTATGAGAACATGTATAATGATAATGTATATGATGATGTAATGTGGCATGTTTACTTGAATGAACATGATATCATATGTTTGTGATGTGAATAAACTTGGTGCTTAAAATGATTAATTGTGGATTGAAGCCTTAATGAGGCTATGAACAGTATATATGTGATGAAATGTCATGGAATCCATGTATGGCTTGATGAATGTTTGAAATCTGTGATTATATGGATTCTTGAAATTTTATGATTGGAATATATATAGATATGTTGACTATGGGAAAGCAATAGTGTTATTGAGTATGAGTGTACCCTAGATGAGAGGGTGAGATAGCCCATATAAGGTTAAGGCATGCATGAGCATTGCATACATGGCATGGCATGCATATCATAATGATGTTGATAAGTGGTTGCGATCACTTAATGTTGGAAATATAAAAAGGACTTGTGAGTTCCTGTGATTATTGGACCGGTGGTTGTGATCACCTGGTATTTGAAATGGAAGGCCCTGCAGGACCATTGAGATTGAATGCCCATGGTTGCGATCATGAGGCGGGAGTACCCCTTGCGAGGCAAGAAACCATTATGAATTGTTAAACGTGATTGCGATCACGAGAAAGCACCTTGCGAGGCTGCTCGAGGGAGTACCCCTTGCGAGGCGAGAAACCCATGAATATGAATGAATGATTATGGTGGTTGCGATCACCCGTTGGTATGAAATCGGATCCATGCATATGCATCTTAAACACTAGCATGTGCATTAGCCATAGGGGCATGGCATAGAGTGACATTCCACTGAGGAGATGGTGTGAGGAGTAAATGGAACTCCCTATTTAATACCAACTGTAAAAGGATTAATGGTTGATGTATTCTTATGAACCTAAATGGATATATATATATATATATGTTCAATGAATTTGATGAATAATTGATTTGGTGTTGAATGAATTTTCTTAAGGAGGAGTGTTTATATTGCATTCATGTATATATTATCACAATTGTAGATTTTCATCATTGAGAAAGTATACTCACTCTCCATGTGGTATATCTTTTTAGCTCCTGTGTTGTAGGGCTTGCCTATGGAGCTCTTGTGTGGAGAAGGGGTGTGAAGGAAGCCTATTTTGGTAAAGAATGCCTTGGCCGGCAACATTTTGATTTTATGGTTGTGTGGAATGTTTGTAATGTATATAGCATTCTGCATATTTTGTATAGCCTTGAATTGGCATAGATACTTGTATGGATGATGAACATACATAATGGTGATTTTGGGTGGTCATGCAGGAAAATGAGGTCCTAGAGTTTATGGCTTATTTTCATTAGTGACCTTAGCTTGATTGGATTTTCGAAAATGAAGTATGATTGTAGTTAAAACTTATGAGTGATTGATAGTCTAGATGAAATATTGCACATTATAGATTATGCTAAGTAGTAAGTTAGATTGGAATGTAATTCATGAATTGGGAGATAAATCTATGGGCAAGATTGATTGGAACAAGTTTTAAATGCTAATGGGATGAATGAGATATGATGAATTTAAGTAAAATGATTTAAATTGGGTTTTGGCATGATATGTTGTTGAATTCCCACGTTTCTGCATTTTTTTTCTGATAATCTCGCTCAAGCGAGATAGGTTCTCGCTCAAGCGAGAATCCCCCCTGCATGATATTTGGTTTCTGGCTAATTCTCGCTTAGGCGAGAGTGGGTCTCGCTCAAGCGAGTCTACCCTGGCATCAGGGGTTGGCCACTGGAGGAAATCCTTAATTTTTCATAATGGTTGATCTCTTGAACTCAATCATATAGCATCACTTTGAATAATTTTCTCCGCTGTTTTTGGTTGAGGATTCCTTATTCATGGTTTCTTTTACTTACCGTCTCATATCTCCATATATGAGATAGGTCTTTCATAGATCCAGGGTATTGACCGACAGCTTCATCACTTATATTTTTCATAAATCAATAATATTAAATTCACAAAAAATTTACCCCTATTTTTAGGGCGTCTCAGTGAAGTAGTAGTCTTAAACTTTAAAATTATTGCCATCAGAGAAAAGATCAAAGTTAAATCTGGCTTTTGATGTAATTTTGATTTGTTGAAATTGAGTTATTTCAGTTAGTTTTGGGAAGTGATGATCTAAGTTAAGTGATATATCACATGCTTCTAGATATGGCACGTGATTCTAGTGGAGGTTGGGAATGTAATGTCACTAAAAAATCGATTAATCAGAAAATCTATAAAGAAAATATATTTTTAATGCAAAGATTGGAAAATAAACATTATTTTTAATAATGTGTCAATTTACAATTGCTGATTCATAATTATTATAATATATATATATATATATATATATATATTTGAGGTGCTTAAAATTTAACCAATGTTTATCAACATAACTACTCACACAAATTTCTTACACATTTTACTACAATTCAGCTCGAGGATTTGAAGTCATTGATGAAATCAAAGCCACACTAAAACAATCATGCCCTTCCACAGTGTCCTGTGCTAACATCTTGGCTATTGCTCTCGGCAAACTTGAAGTTCTTGGGGAACTTTCCCCATTTGTCATAGCTCTCCCAAAATTGGCGAGAAACACATGAGAAAGTACTCATTGTATTAGATGATTAAAAGATGATTTTACAAGTATTGGTACCAAGTATTTATAGGAAAAACTTCTAACTAATCTATCATTCCTAATAGCCCCCCTCAAGCTAATAATTGGTATCAATTATTAGCTTGAAACCACTAAGTTGCAAATGAATTTAAACAAAGAATACAAAATGAATTCAGAGGAATACAGAACAAATACAAAATGCAGTATGCTCAGGATTTTACATCAACCTTCCAGTACCAAATGGATTTACATGTGGATCACCCTATTCCCTTCTTAAAACTCAATATCTTGTTTGACATTTCAACAAACACCTTGAATTCACCACCTAAATGTTAAGCCACCTCCAAAATGAGGCGTGAGGAATGAAGCAAAACCTCAAGTGCGATCAGGATCGAAGGCAAACCTTCATCGAATCTCACATCGACAACAGCCCCAATGACCTGGCAGGTCTGCCTGATTACACCCTTACTAGTGAACTAATCGGTGATGTTGCCACCGCCACTGACCTTCTTCTTAGCTGGAGTAGAGGGAGGAGTGATGATAGCGGCAGAGGTGGCATACTCCGCGACATGGTTTAGAAGGTAACCGTAGGGAGTGACATGGTTAGAGGAAGAAAACCTTGATGCTGAAACCGAGATTGAAGGCTTCGATGAAAATCGACAAAGGGAAGATAGAATCAGAGACGATACGAGTGTGCATGAAGCCATCTCAAGAACCTTTTTCATCTTTGTTTGCTCTTCTTTCAAATCTACAAAGCTTTCTCCGTCAATCACTATAGCGTCATTCTCTGACTCTTCTGTCTATGGATCTTGATTCTTGTCGTAAGCTTGAACTGGGTTCAGATGAAGGACAATGGAGCCACAAATGAATGCATCATCGAAGAAGGTGGAAGGAGGAGGAGGCGGAGTCACTGAAGCAAGGACTTTACAGGTGCTTATACTCCCAAACACAATCTTCTTGGGCTCTTTTTCTTTTAGATCATGAATCTCCTTATCACCAGCAGCGGAATCATCATTGTCTTCAAGTTGTGGATCGTCACTCTCCTCAAAGGAGAGCTCTGATACCATCTCAGCAAACTTGAAGTTCTTGGGGAACTTTCCCCATTTGTCATAGTTCTCCCAAAATTGGAGAGAAACACATGATAAAGTACTCATTGTATTAGATGATTAAAAGATGATTTTACAAGTATCGGTACCAAGTATTTATAAGTAAAACTTCTAACTAATCTATATTCCAAATAATTGTTGCAAGAGATTCAACTGTTCTTGTAGGTATTTCCAATACCCTCAACTTTAAGAACCTAGTTTTTGAGTTTTTTTCACATGAAACTCTTTGAAGTAATAGGTGTCTACCCAACTCTCAACTTTTAGAACTTTTAAAACTTTTTTAAAACTTTATTAGACAATGATTTATCTAATTTAGATACGGTGGTTTGTTTATGCACCAATACTCTTCATGTAAGTCAAATGGATTGGAATTGGTATAACAAAGTCCCTCCTATCATGACTCAAGTCACCTTCAATGACAAATAAATATAACACCTTTAGATGTTAGTTAATAAATAGTAAATATATTTTATTAAATATTTTTGATAACTTAGGAAAAAATTGTTGTTAAGGAAGTACTTTCAAGTTGAACTTAAAAAATATATGAAAATTCTGACACTCTTAACAAGAAAAAAGAGAATAGCATGGGTCCTTATTGTTTTTGGTTAATTTTTACTTTTTTAATTAGAAGGAAAGGTGTTTTAGGATTTATTAAATGAATCATCATTACCAAAATACGCTTTACGTAATAACTAATTATAGTTAAGGGAAAAACGACGATGTTGAGAAACAATATAAGCGAAAAATAAAACACCCCGTTAGTCAAACATATAATGAAAACTAATTTATACTATTTATAATTTTTCATAATTAATATGGGCGAAAAGTGAAGTTTATAAACAACATAAGGGCCATTCTATGTTAAAAATATATATCTAGTTGTACTTGCTTATTTATTGTAATAAGTATGATATTATTGTGGAACTTTTAAAACGCATATAATTAATTTGTATCGATTATTATGGGCCAATTCTTGATGAAAAGGATGTTTGGTTCTGAAGTTATAGGCATAGATGTTACTGGTGTATATATATATTGAACTGTTCTTTACAGGGGGTGTAGAAGTATGCTTGTAGAACAACTCAAAATATACATATAAATGTGTTTTTGATACAAAGCAATGTGCGTATAAATGTAAATACGGAGAGTCTTTGTATGCTGAGGCGGAGTGCAATGTACTCTGGGGCGGTGTCACAGTCCGCCTGACGGGATCTACGTTGCCTTGACCCGATTGGGGGTGGTACCTGCAATCGTTCTTCGACGCTCAAGTCAGTATTTCAGAATACTTAGAGACTTAGAAAGACAGTCAGAGAGAATTATGCAAGTAAGAGAGTGTAAGGTTCAGAGAATGGGAAAAAGATCCCTTATACCTTTTCAAGAGAGGTTTATATACCTGTTACTGGTGCTCCATTATTGGTAGGACCCACTCCTTGTCTTCAGGCATAATGCTGAAAAGGTAGTGGGTCCTTGCGCCGTTCACATGCACCATTATTGTAGTAGGTATCACCACTTGTCTGGAAAGCGTTAGTGCTTTAATATTTTATTGTTATTTCCCTTTATGCGTGACAGCGTGATTCCCATTATTAACCACTCAAGACAGAGTCAATCTCGTGCCGGGGTTGTGAGTATGGGCTCGCTACGCAGTGTGGGAAATTCAGTATTCTGCCAATATTGAGCTTATGGCTTGGCGGAGTAACAACTTTGGCGGGGTTACGTTCCTTGGCGGAGTAACATGCCTTGGCGGTGTAAGGTGCCTTGGTGGCGTTAACATACCTTGGCGGAGTTACGTTCCTGGGCGGAGTAACATGCCTTGGCGGAGTTACCTGCCCTGGCGGTATGTACTCCGTATAGAAGTGATTATAATGTACTCAATTACGTACTTCTCCTGTTCAAAATGCTGATCTGGCCAAGCATTAAAGCCATGCTCTTGGGGGCCGGTGTTAGGACCGGATCATATGCCCCCTAGCTTGTTATAGTGACTGGCGGAGTCACTTTAATGAGCTATAACACTTTAAGTTTAGCTTTTGTAGGCATGGGTTTAGGCGGCGCTTGTTATTTCAGGATTTATGGACAAGTGTTTTCGTGCATTTAATAGCTGTCATCACTTGCCACGCCTGTCATTAATGCGCCTCGAAACCACGTTTTTTATTCTTCAGTCTCCCATTGCCACGTATGCCCTCGTAACGATTGTCATTCCAATGATGGGACATAAATGCGTGTGATGGCAATTGAGAACCGTTTTCGAGGTTATTACCGTGGGCCTTGGATTTTGAAAAGTGGCCCATGAAATGTCTGCCCTTAGATATATCTATTGGTTTCAGCAAAAAAGGAACCGTCAATGAGACAAATCCAACGGTTGTAAACACATATTTCAATTTTAGAATCGTTGATGAGATTTATCTAACGGCTGCAAACATATCTTCGAGATTTCTGAGGATTCGCTTATTTCCCCCCAAGCCATGCCTATAAATAGGTAAACTCTCAGAAGGGAAATGTTTTGCTTCATCTCTCACTTCGTATTTGTTCGCTGAAAGTGTTTTTGCTACTCTCTTACGAGTTTATTCGTGTTTGGAGTTCTTCTATCTTTCAGAAGCTTAAGGTACTTGCTTCTTCCTCTTCTTTGCTTCTTCATTTCCATTGGGTTAGCTTTAGTTTTCCTTTTTGTGTGTTCGTAAAAAGGAAGATGAGAGGAAAGAGGTCAGAGTCTCATTCTAGGGTTTCTGTTCGTCCCATGTTTTCTGATATTGAGAGTGAAGATGAGGCGTTTTATACTGGGAGGGACTCGACGTTTTACAGCAGCGTGGAGTACTTTAGTAATGCTGTATATTCGTTTGTGTCAGGAGGTGTTTTCCATACCCAAGTATTGACAATGGCAGAGTGTCAAAACGTCGTGTTGCATGGACTGGACTGGGAGAAGACGCTCGAGATTGATCCTTATTGTTGGGTTGAGGAGGATGTTAAGGGTACTTCCTCTCGCCATGCAACAACTAGTGGCGGTGTAGTGGAGCTGTCTGTGCCTATCTGGAAAAATGAACGGTATGAAGATAGGTTCATTGTTAGCTCTCCTAAGACATTCGAAAGGATTTGCCATCGTCCTCAAAATAATCGTACAATATATATGTACGATATTCTGTTCACTCAGCTGGGAGTGCGTTTCCCCTTGAACAAATTTCAGATGGGCGTGCTGAGGTTCTTGGATTGTGCTCCTTCTCAACTGCACCCAAATGGTTGGGGAATAGTTCGAAGCTTTGAGGTGATGGCGGAGCATCTAGAGTTTACGCCTACTGTGGCGTTGTTCTTTTCTTTCTGCCGCATCATGAGGAGGGTAAACGTAAAAACAGGCGGCATGGGCCTTGTTACTCTTCGGGCGGAGCCGAAGATTTTAAACTTCAAGTCGTTTGCGGACTCCGCCAAGGAAGGCGGACTCCACTTCAGAAAAAGTTTTGTAAAGGTTTCTGTGAAGGAGGGGGAGTCCGTCTTCTGGCGGAATAAGGAGGGAATTGATCGATTCCCAGTTACGTGGACACATGAGCACTTTCTCTTAACCAAGCGGGCATATGAAGTTGAAGAGGGTGCTTTATCGGCGGCGTCTGTGGAAGTACTTCGGACGTTGAAGGAGTACAACTCTGTCCACAAGCTGATCCTTTGTCGAAGGCTTCTTGGGCGGGATGCTCAGGGATACTTGAGTAATATTACTAACAATCGCAATGTTGATTGAGTATTGCTGCTATCTTGCATCTTCTAATCATATTCTCGTTTTGTTATTTCGCAGGAGAAATCGCTGAGTTCCCTGGGATGGAGCGCATCAAGCGGATCCGAATGAGCCGCAGGGAAATTAACACGGAGAACAATGTGCAACCCAGGAGGAGTCTGACTGCTGCTCTCACAAAGACCCTTCCTTTCCTTGCCTCCACCAACATAGTAAATTTTGAAGGTGGTGCAGGATCTTCAGCAGCTACTGTTGAAAGGCGTTCTAAAAAACGCCAAGAACCAGAAGCTGCTGAAGAGGAAGAAGAGGAAGTAGATCTTCATGCCTTGCAAAGGAGGAGGACTAAGGGCAAGAAGAGGTCTGAGGAAGGGACATCAATCGATGTTGCCATTGACTTGGAGGAGACTCAGGAGGTACCTGTTATGGGTACTTCTGCTGATGTGGGCGGTGCTGAAGGTATCCCCGAAGAAGATGTCGCGGGGGAGCAAGCGGAGGGATTCCAAGCCTCTTCTGACCAAGATACGGGGGACGAGGCAGGGAGAGTTCAAGTTTCCCCAGTCCGCCCGTCTGAGGATCCCGCCCTGAGCTTGACCACTCGAGGGACAGCGGTTTTCCCCATTGATGTGCCAGGGGAATCATCCAGGCGGTTTGTCTCTTTGCCCCAGGCGAGGTCTCGCTTGAATCCCTTTTTGTACTTTGCAAATACGGGATCCCGCCAGTCAGAGAGGCGTGATCCAGAATTCATCCTCCGCCCTGACATCGACTTTGAGGAGATTCCGGAGGCTGCTGCAGCTGCGAGGTGGCACCTTGCAGAGATAGATGGTTTCTTGGCCTCTGTCCCCCGGATAGCTGACGTTGCTGCCGAGGCGAACATGTTTCAGGCGTCCTACCACGAGTCTGTGGAAAAGATTCGTAGCTTGGAACATGACAATGAGCAGCTGTCTGAGGTGATCAAGGCCAAGGACAAACATCTTGACACCGCCGACTCCGACATCAAGAAATTGACGGAGGAGTTGGCTAAGGTGAAGGCTGAGAAGGTCCTGCTAGAACAACAGAATAAAAAGCTAGGCGAGGTGGTGAACGGACTTTCCCAGGTCAAGGCTGATAATGTTCTGCTGAAGCAACAAGTTTTAAATTTAGATCAGCAGAACCAAATTTTGGGCGGAGACGTGAGCATTCTTCAGCAGAGGCTGGTCTTCATAGAAATAAATAAAGCCATAGCTGAAGATGCCTGGGCGGCGGAGTTGGGCGAAGCAGCAACTGCATATGGAAATCTTGAAGTGTAGGTTCAAGAGTTGCAAGCTGAGAAGACTGCCTCAGATGCTACCAGTGAGAGGCTCGACAAGGAATTACAATCTGCCTTGGATGCAGCTGAGGCAGCGATTGATGATGCTTTCAGCATGGCTGTTCGCCAACTCTGCTACCGCAACCCAGGTGTTACTCTCTCCACCACAGGCATTCATCCCTATTACAAATTTATCAATGGAGAATTGATGGTGCCTGTGCAAGGAGGTCATATGCCTGCGCCCAATGATGAATATGTTCTGGCGGACTTGCCTCCTTCCCAAAGTTTGACCAGGCCAGGAGAAAGTCAGCTCACCTCCACTCAGCAAGAAGGGAAGCCGTCTGACCCTTAAAGATCAGCTTCTCAGTCTCCTCCTCAGTCTCTTTGCAAGTCTTGTTTTTATTTATAACGTCGCCTTGTTCCAGGATAGGCTCTGGATTTTACCAATTTGGCAATATTGAATAAAGCATATTTTCTGCAAATGTATACTTGTTCATATAAGCAGTGTTCGAGTCCGTCGTATTTATGCCTTGTAAAATGATATCGAAAAGGCGGAATATTCTTCTGAGGACTTAATGAAATATGACTAAGCATAACGAGGCGGGATAGCCTTTTTGCAATTTCGGTGAAGTAAAATTCAGTAAGGAGGCGAAGTAGCCTCTTTGAGAATTTAACTGAAGTAATTTTAATAACGAGGCGTAGTAACCTCTTGAGAATTTCATTGAAATGATTTTAATAGTGAGGCGTAGTAGCCTCTTAGGAATTTCAATGAAGTTGGATTCCGTATGTAGGCGGAGTAGCCTCTTAGGAATTTAAAAGGGGTTGGATTCCGTAAGAAGGCGGAGTAGCCTCTTAGGAATTTAAAAGGAATTGGATTCCGTAAGGAGGCAGAGTAGCCTCTTAGGAATTTCAAAGAAGTTGGATTCCGTAAGAAGGCGGAGTAGCCTCTTAGGAATTTAAAAGGAATTGGATTCCGTAAGGAGGTGGAGTAGCCTCTTAGGAATTTAAAAGGAATTGGATTCCGTAAGGAGGCGGAGTAGCCTCTTAGGAATTTAAAAGGAATTGGATTCCGTAAGGAGGCGGAGTAGCCTCTTAGGAATTTCAAAGAAGTTGGATTCCGTAAGAAGGCGGAGTAGCCTCTTAGGAATTTTACAAGCGTTGAACTTACTTGAACTTGTTGACAGTGCTTGAGTTTGTTGATTATGTACTCTGTAAAACATTGGAAGTTAGGCAGAGTCAAGTTTTGGATGGAATGTTCATCCTTTTGCATTTTGATTGGAGTGCGACTCCTGATCGAATGAAAATCATCGAAGTCGGGATTGCTATGGTGCAGCATATAGCTGTGACACCAATTTATCTTGCAAGAAATTGGTTGAACCTCTGAGGCGGTATAGTGCAGCATATAGCTGTGACACCAATTCACCCTGCAAGAATTTGGTTAAACCTTTGAGGCGGTATGGTGCAGCATATAGCTGTGACACCAATTCACCCTGTAAGAAATTAGTTAAAGCTTCGAGGCGGTATGGTGCAGCATATAGCTGTGACACCAATTCACCCTGCAAGAAATTGGTTGGATTTTGGGGTTAGCGTGGTGCAGCATATAGCTGTGACACCAGCTCTTCCCACAAGAAGCCTGCAGGACCTTGGGGGTGAATTAGTGCAGCATATAGCTGTGACACTAGTTCTTTCCATAGGCGGCCTGTAGGACCTTAGGGTCGGTATGGTGCAGCATATAGCTGAGACACCAATCCTTTCCCCCCAAGGAGTTTTCTGTACCTTAGGGTCGGTATGGTGCAGCATATAGCTGAGACACCAATCCTTTCCCCCCAAGGAGTTTTCTGTACCTTAGGGTCGGTATGGTGCAGCATATAGCTGAGACACCAATCCTTTCCCCCCAAGGAGTTTTCTGTACCTTAGGGTCAGTATGGTGCAACATATAGGTGAGACACCAATTCCCCAAGGAGTTTTTGTTGACTCCGTTTGTGAAGCGGCGTTGCATGTTGGTTGATCTTTATGGAATAAAGAGTTATGCGTTTGTGCTTCAGTTTTAGAATCATTGTTTTATCTGCATGGGAACAAACTCTGCCATGGATAATCAATTCAAAGTTAGAGTGAAGATTAAATGCAGGAAGGCATTTCATTAAGAATGGAACTACATAAAGGATTGAGTTGGGATATATCTTTTCGAAACTTTTTCAAGGAAAGCATACAGAGGAAGATCCTTGAGTGAGGAGGAAAATATCATACCGTATTACCCAACTAACTGTAATATATGCGTAAATTTAAAATGTTCCATTTATTTCTAACCGGAGTGCCATCCAAGTTTTCTAGGCGGTATGTACCCTTGCCCAAAACCTCAATGACTCGGTATGGACCTTCCCAATTTGGTGCCAATTTGCCTTGGTGCGCAAATTTGTTGCCAATGTTGGCCCTTCTCAGGACCAAATCTCCCTCTTTGAAACGGCGTTCGCACATGCGTGCATTATACCGTTTGGCGGCCTTTGCTTTGACAGCTTGATCTCTCACAAAGGCTTTCTCTCTCAACTCTGCCAAAACCTCCAATTCGTGTGTGAGGTTCTGTTGATTGGCTTCCTCATTGAAATAGAGGACTCGAGCTGAAGGGGTTGTTAATTCAATGGGAATGACAGCCTCGACTCCATATGTCAGCCGATACGGAGATTCATTCGTGGTGGAGTGTGGGGTGGTTCTATATGCCCATAAAACATGGCATAACTGATTTTCCCAGTCTCCCTTTGCCTCACCAAGGCGTTTTTTGAGGCCCTTCAAGATTTCTCTGTTGGCGACCTCTGCTTGTCCATTGGTTTGAGGGTGTTCCACAGAAGAGAAAATCTGCGTGATGCTGAGATTTTCTAAGAGTTCAGTGAACTTGCGATCTGTGAACTGGGTGCCATTATCAGTGACTATGCGTTCAGGGACTCCGAAACGTGCAATGATGTTCTCATAAACGAATCTTCGAGTCCTGGCTGACGTTATGTGCACCACTGCCTCTACCTCAATCCATTTGGTGAAATAATCAACACCAACTATCAAGTATTTGATACCGCCGGGCGCAGTTGGGAATGGACCTAGAATATCCATACCCCATTGATAGAAAGGCCAGGGCGTTATTGATGATGACATTTCCTCAGCTGGAGTATGGTGAAAATTCGCGAATCGTTGACATTGATCGCATTTTTGAACATATGAGGCAGCGTCTTGCTTCATAATGGGCCACCAATACCCCGCCCTGAGGATTTTTCTCACTAGACTCCGTGCCCCTGGATGATGTCCACACTGCCCTTCATGGACTTCTTCCAAAACAGCTGGCACCTCATTTTCATTTATACAAATTAAGTACGGGACAGAAATTCCTCGGCGGTATAGCTGCCCATCCAGGAGTGTATAATAAGGTGCCTCCTTCCTTAGCTTCTTTCGCTCAAGATCATCCGTGGGTAATTGTCCATTAACAAGATAACGAACTATTGGTGTTACCCAGGAGTTGTCATCAACGGGGCGGCTTTTAATCATATGAATTGAAGAGGGAAGGGATATACTTGGCTCCGCCAGAGTACTCTGTACAACCGTGGTTGTGCAGCCCGCCTTCTTTGTGCTGGCTAACCTGGACAGGATATCAGCACGTGTATTTTCTTCGCGAGGTACATGCTTGAAAGTTACTTCATCGAAGCGCTGTTTCAACTCATTGACGCAGTCCAGATATTGTTGCAGTAGAGGTTCTTTAGCCTGATACTCACCAAGAATTTGTGAGATGACTAGTTGAGAATCACTGCATAGGGTGACAGTTTTGGCCCCAATATCTTGTGCTGCTCTGAGTCCGGCTAAGCAGGCTTCATACTCCGCCTGATTGTTAGACGTAGTGAAGGTAAAGTGTAATGAAATTTCAAGATGTACCCCGTCATCACTTTCTATAACGATTCCTGCTCCGCATCCTTTGCTGTTTGAAGACCCATCGACATATATTGTCTAGTGTGAATGATCTGCGTCTGGGCTAGAGCCTGTTAATTCAACTACGAAATCTGCTAGGACTTGCGCCTTGATAGCAGTTCTTGGTTCGTAGGATATGTCGAATTCAGAGAGTTCTATGGCCCATTTGATCATTCTTCCTGCCAAATCTGGTTTGAACAATATGGTACGGAGTGGCAAGTCTGTGCGAATCAGGATGGGATGTGCATGGAAATATGGTCTTAGGCGTCGTGAGGCCCAAACAACTGCAAGTGCTGCCTTTTCAATCTTCTGATAACGGCACTCCGCACCATGCAATGTTTTACCAGTGAAGTACACCGGTCGTTGGCCTTCAACTGTTTCCTTGACCAGAGCCACTGCCAGCGCTTCATCTGAAACAGACAAATAAACGATGAGTTGCTCACCTGGGCTTGGTTTTACCAGGATTGGAGGGCTGGCTAAGACATTTTTCAAGCTCTGGAAGGCCGCCTCTTGCTCTGGGCCCCAATTGAATTTCTTATCCTTCTTCAGCATCTTGTATAATTGGAGAGAGCGATGAGCCATTTTTGGCAAGAATCGTGCTAGAGCAGTGATTTTGCCATTGAGGGATTGTACCTCTTTCAGTGTTTTGGGGCTCTGTAACTCTTGTATCACACGACACTTGTCAGGATTAGCTTCTATGCCTCTTTGTGTTAACATGAAACCCAAAAATCTCCCCCCAGGCACAGCAAATGTACATTTTAGTGGGTTGAGTCTCATGTTGTATTACCGCAGGCGTTGAAAAATGAGGCGTAGGTCTTCAACATGGTCTCCTCCTTCTGGAGTTTTGGCGATGATATCGTCAATATAAACTTCCACCAGCTTTGTGTGCATGCCCTCAAAGACTTTGTTGATCATACGCTGGTAGGTGGCCCCAGCGTTCTTCAGCCCGAATGGCATGACATTGTAGCAAAAGACTCCTCTGTCGTTGATAAATGCTATTTTCTCCTGGTCATCCTCGCACATTGGAATTTGGTTGTATCCGGAGTAAGCATCCATGAAGGATAGATACTTGTATCCTGATGAATCGTCAACCAGTCTGTCAATGTTGGGGAGAGGATAAGGATCTTTGGGACAACATTTATTCAAATCAACGTAGTCTATGCACATGCGCCATTTGCCATTGGCTTTCTGTACCATAACCACGTTGGACAGCCAAGAAGAGTAACGGAGTTCCCTGATGAACCCCGCCTTAAGGAGTTCTTCAGTTTGCTCACAAGCAGCCTTCTGCTTAGCAGGACCCATACGCCGTTTCTTTTGCGTCACTGGCTTAGTTTCAGGATACACCGCCAGGCGGTGGCAACAAAAGTTAGGATCCATACCAGGCATGTCTGCAGCTGTCCAGGCAAAAATTTCCTTATACTCATGGAGGAGTGCAATCAGCCTTGCCTCCTCGTTAGGCTCCAGTTTGTCATTGATGTTAGTGATTTGCTCCGGGGTGCTGCCCAGAATAATAGGCTTGGAACCACCATCAGGAGTTGGTTTTAAAGGGTTCAGTGGGTCTATAGAAGACTCCGCCCTGGGATCAAGATCCACCAAGTTGACGGATGCCGCCGCACTGTTTCCTTCACTCAATTTTCTTTTCTTAGACATGGTTTCAAGCTTCACCATGTTAAGACTTAAATTGTAACAATAACGAGCCATCTCCTGGTCACCCCTGACAGATGAGACTTGATTATCTTTATCAATGAACTTAATTAACAAGTGGGGGGTTAAAACGATGGCTTCCATGGCATTCAGAGTAGGCCGCCCAATGATGCCATTGTATGGGGATTTAACATCAATGACAAGAACCCTGGATTTCACAGTCCTTGCTCCAGGTTCACCATCGAAGGTAATCCTTGTGTCCAAGTAGCCTTTTGTAGGCTGTTTGGCGCCATTAAAAGCTGTAAGGTCCTGTGTGTAAGGCTGCAAATCAGCGTCAGTCAGTCCCATGCGTTTAAAACAGTCATAAAAAATAACGTCGCAGGAACTTCCCTGATCAACTAGGATGCGTTTTACATCCATATTAGCGATCACCGCAATGATCACTACCGCATCATCTCCCTCAAGAATGGTTGGGCCAAA
Organism: Clitoria ternatea; assembly: GCA_037962975.1. Lineage (NCBI taxonomy): Eukaryota > Viridiplantae > Streptophyta > Magnoliopsida > Fabales > Fabaceae > Clitoria > Clitoria ternatea. The sequence goes on from CM075671.1 coordinate 179,734,935, forward strand.
ATCATCATCTGTGAACGTTATAGGCGGAGTCTGAACTCCATCCCTGAATGGGCGATATTCTTTGTTCTTGCCCTGCACAGATAAGATCATACAATGATGATTTTTCCGGGCGGTGTTTGAGGGTCCGCCTCCTGCGAAGCCTCCAGCAATCATGTCCACCACCTGCCTTTTACCTCGTGATCTAGGTTCAGGGCTCGGTTCTCGTTGGGCGGACTCCAGAACAATGCCTTTTTGTTTCTCTGACACCGCCGCACGTTTTGGTTCCCGAGTACTATCAGGATCCGGAGAACGATCACGATGTCGCTTTTCAAACTTCTCAGGCTCATCATGAGATTTGGCTTTGAACAGGTAATGTTTCAGTTTACCTTCACGAATGAGCACCTCAATGGTATTTTTGAGTTGCTTACATTCTTCTGTGGCGTGGCCAACTGATTCATGGAATTCACAATATTTCTTTGGGTTTCCACCGCGCCTGATTGGGGGTGGACGTTGAATTCCATAAACATTGAGGGTGGTCCATCCTATTTCACGCAAGATTTGCTCGCAAGTTGTGTTCAGTGGTGCATAGTGAGCAAAATTGAACACGCGTCTGTCTTGCTGTTTGAAAGGTTGGTTCCCTACTTTGTTCAGTGGTGGGACTTGTCATTCTTCAACGACTTCTCTTTCCCTTTGTCATGAGGTGGAGTTGCAGGGGGTGGTTTACTGCGAGATGCAGTGGCTTCCAAATGCATCTCAATACCCACGTACTTGGACGCCTTCCTGCGAAATTCCTCCATCGTGGTTGGAGGTCCCTTTGCCAAAGACAAAGCGAAAGGTGACTTTGGTTGCATAGCTTCTATGAGAATATGCAACTGGATTGCCTCAGTCAGATCAGGGACCATGGCTGCCTCCTTGTAAAATCTCTTAAGGAAATCCTTCAGAGATTCTTTGTCGCCTTGTTTGATCTGAGCCAAGGTATGAGAGGTTCTGGGTGCATCCCTGGAGATCACGAAGTGGCTTCCAAAAGCTGAGGCCAGCTCCTCCCACGAATCAATGGAACCTAAAGGTAAGCTCTTGAACCAACTAAGAGCTTCACCTGTAAGGGTTCTGGGGAACATTCTGCACATGACATCCTCCTCAGCTCCTAGAAACATGGCCTCGTAGATATAAGCATCTAAATACTTAGAGGGATCTGTTTCCCCAGTATATTTCCCTATAGAAATGGGCTGCATAGTTTACAAATGTCTGGGTACATGTGCATTCATGAGCCTTTTAGAAAATGGGATGCTCATCTTATATCCTAAGGGGGATGCGTTTGAGCCTGCTCTCCTTCCTTCTTGATGCTGAGCATTCACGAGTGGGAGGCTTCGCTGCTCCTCCATGTATGTAGGAATACGAGAGTAGTGAGGAGTACTTGATTCCTCCTGCATGTGTGGTTCATGATGTGGCTGTCTTGCGGGACCAGCTTTCTCATGCACTGGGTTTGCTTTTTCACGACGAAGTTCTGCAAGTTCTTCTCTCAACATTCGAATCATGTCATCTCTTGGATCTGGAGAATCAGCTTGCGTTGCTTTTTTCTGAGCATCATCATCGAAGTTAAGACGTCTGGGATTGCGTGGAGGAGAATCCTCATTCTGCATCTCTGGTCCTTGTCTCTCCATTGATGATGAAGATTGATCAAAGATTGTGTGATTACCAAGTTTACAGGTCCCACTGGGCGTGCCAATGAACTGTTCTTTACAGGGGGTGTAGAAGTATACTTGTAGAACAACTCAAAATATACATATAAATGTGTTTTTGATACAAAGCAATGTGCGTATAAATGTAAATACGGAGAGTCTTTGTATGCTGAGGTGGAGTGCAATGTACTCTGGGGCGGTGTCACAGTCCGCCTGACGGGATCTACGTTGCCTTGACCCGATTGGGGGTGGTACCTGCAATCGTTCTCCGACGCTCAAGTCAGTATTTCAGAATACTTAGAGACTTAGAAAGACAGTCAGAGAGAATTATGCAAGTAAGAGAGTGTAAGGTTCAGAGAATGGGAAAAAGATCCCTTATACCTTTTCAAGAGAGGTTTATATACCTGTTACTGGTGCTCCATTATTGGTAGGACCCACTCCTTGTCTTCAGGCATAATACTGAAAAGGTAGTGGGTCCTTGCGCCGTTCACATGCACCATTATTGTAGTAGGTATCACCACTTGTCTGGAAAGCGTTAGTGCTTTAATATTTTATTGTTATTTCCCTTTATGCGTGACAGCGTGATTCCCATTATTAACCACTCAAGACAGAGTCAATCTCGTGCCGGGGTTGTGAGTATGGGCTCGCTACGCAGTGTGGGAAATTCAGTATTCCGCCAATATTGAGCTTATGGCTTGGCGGAGTAACAACTTTGGCGGGGTTACGTTCCTTGGCGGAGTAACATGCCTTGGCGGTGTAAGGTGCCTTGGTGGCGTTAACATACCTTGGCGGAGTTACGTTCCTGGGCGGAGTAACATGCCTTGGCGGAGTTACCTGCCCTGGCGGTATGTACTCCGTATAGAAGTGATTATAATGTACTCAATTGCGTACTTCTCCTGTTCAAAATGCTGATCTGGCCAAGCATTAAAGCCATGCTCTTGGGGGCCGGTGTTAGGACCGGATCATATATATATATATATATGGGGATTTCTAGTTGATTAAGTTGTTGGCTGTGTTCCTAATTTTACTATTAATAGTCTTCTTGGGAAAAATGTTGCGAAAAATGCATATATGTGATTACCTTTGTTGATATCATCTTAATACAAATTTCATGTTAAACTGTTAATTTCTTTTTTTTAAGACATTTAGATCCTTAAATTCTTTCTTAAGAATTGATATGATTCCATGATCTGATGTAGGATGTTGTGTTATGCTTGCATCAACTATATTTATTCCATGGATAAAAATAAAGATACCTCATAAAATATTAGTTATGTTTATAAAATATTAGTCCATGAGAGACTGGGACATACGGATCAGATAGTTACGTTTTAAATTTATAAAATATTAGTTTAATCTTTGAAATTATACATATAAGATAATTCAGTCTTTGAAATTATACATTATAAAGACTAAACTGTCAATTACAATGTATAGTTTCATGATAAATCTATAAAGTTGAATATGTAAATGTTTGAACTTTACAATTTCAAGGGTTAACTTAAAGATTTATATAATAATTATTACATAATAATTAAAAAATTATTTATATAAATACATGAAAAAATAAAGAAAGAAAGGACACAAGAGAAAGAATGAGATGAACATTGACAGAAAAAAAATCAATAATTCAGTGTCTAAATCAGTTGTTAAAGTTAAATTGTCCACTAAATTGGTGACAGTTAATTCTATAGAAAATAAATCAGGTCATAAAATTAGTCTCTAAAAATTGATCATAAAATCAGTCTTTAGAAATTAGTCACTAAATCAGTTTCTAGAAATCAGTCATTAAATCAGTCTCTATGAATCAGTCACAAAATTAGTCTCTAAAAATCAGTCACAAAATTAGTCTCTACAAATCAATCACAAAATCGGTCTCTAAAAATCAGTCACAAAATCAGTCTCTAGTAATCAGTTACAAAATCAGTCTCTAGTAATCAGTCACAAAATCAGTCACTAGTAAATCCGTCACAAAATTAGTCACTATGTAACAACGACCAACGGTATAGAGACCGTAAAAATTTTGTCTCTAAATCGGTCACAAACACAATTAGTGACTGATTTATTATATTTAGAGACCAAAAATTTGGTCTTTAATGACTGGTTTTCTTCTAGTGGAGGATCTAGCTTTCCTTGCTTTTCTTCTTAGAGTTCCAATTGCCTTATTGAATTTTATAGATAGAGAATGCCTTGGAAGAGAGAGGGATTTGGACGCCACTCCTCTAGGAGAAGATAACCCGTATAACTGCCACCCTAGGAGAGGAAACCTAAGGATAAGGTATTTGGTAGTGTGCTAAGCACAAGGGAGAGACTAAGAGAGAAGGAACTTGTAATATCCCGGATTTTAGGGAAAATAAATTTATTGGATGACGATAATTGATTATTTATGGTCAAAAATTATGGGAGATGTTGTTAGACATTAGAGGTGAATTATCAGTAAATTTAGATTTACCGAAACCAGGTGAATTAACAGATGATGTGGGACCCACTTGATCAAATTGAGTATTTGATGGGTTTAGAATGTTTAGAAAATTATTGTGGTTAAGGTGGTGTATTTGGAATAATTTTTAGTGCTAAGGAGATAATTAATTGGATTCGACATATGTCGTTAACTAGAGAAAATACGAACCAATTGGAATTAAAAGAAAACCAAAAATCCCATTTCTCCTCCCATTTTCACCGTGACCTCTTTCTCTCTATCACTTGATTCTTTTACCCATTGGATAATGGGGAATTATTACCCATTGGTAAAAGCAAAATATGACATCCTTTTAACCATTGGACAATGTCTAATTTTGGTCTAATTTTTCCCTTTCTCTTCCTCATTCTCGGTACACTCTTCTCCTCCACTCTATCCTTGTCATTTTCTTCTTCTCCTCCATTCTTCTTTTTCCCAAACCATGACCCACCCTCTTCTATACCCATTTTCATCAAAACTAATACAGAAGCTTGGAAATGTGAGGCATCTATAGAGCTTGGGAGCTTGTATTGGTCATCCCCCTCTTCCTCACTTCACTTTCATTTTTAGTGGAGCTTGGATTTAAGGTAAAGATCTCTCACCTCTTCCTTATCTCATTTATGATTTTGGGGTATTGGGTTGAAGATGGTGATATTTGAACCCTTGCATGTGGATGGAAATGGAAATCCTAGGCTTGAATGTTTGGAAATGAAACCCTTGATTTAGGGCTTTATGATTATGTGAGATTTAGAGGTTGATGAGGTCATTATGATAAAGTAAAATGGATTGAAGATTGATAGAGATTATTGATGGTTGTTGGGTGATTTTGGAGAAGAAACCCTAAGTATTAATAATTTGGGGGTTTTGACCCACTTGATGATCTTGATGATTTTTAGGTACCTTGGAACGATGTTATACATCGAAATGAATATTTGAATTGATGAAGTCTTAAGTCTTGGTATGTCCCTTTGGGAATTGTTAATTGGTAATGATAGTTGAGTGATTCATAAGATGATTTAGAAGCCTTATGATATGGGCCATGATGTTGATGTTGTTGGACTTGTTTAACCCTTGAGACTTAGAGATCTTAGCTTTGGGGAAAGGAATTCCCGAAGCCTAACTTAGGCATATGAATTTGGAGCATAGACAAGTCTAGGACTTGACAATGAATTTTAAGAAAATGATGTATTGTGATGGTTTATTGATTACATATATATGTATAATTGTTGATAGGATTATATTCCGGATGATGATGCATAATAATCGAGGCAATCGGAGCATTTGGATTGCAATTCTTCTCTCGAGGTAGGAGAGGAGTTTACATTTCAAATCACATGAATGAATTAATTGCTAATTATGTATATGTTGAACTCATGCAATGCCTTGCCATGAATGTCTTATATGATTAATTTGATGAAGAGATGAATGATGGCTTGGCTTATATTGATTATTATGAAAATGTATGTATATATATATAATGTTGATGATAAGTGTTTGATGGTCCCTTGGTTGGACATAAAATCAGATGAGTATGAAAATCTACAAATGGATGAACTACATAAATTGTAGAAGATTGTTTTGAAGAGATCGTGTAGAAAAACGAAAGATGGAGTGATGTGGGTTATAGTTAAAACCTTCCTCTCATAAAAAATTAAAAGTAAGAGTGATTGATAAGTTGGAATGAGGATTTCCGAGTATGAACGGGTAGAAAGAGTTTTATATGCCTCAAGTGATGTGTATGATGTATTGGTGGTGATTAAATTGGCCTGGAATGAGGTTACATGTGTTAAGTTATAAGAATTGCTGATTCTGCATAAGTCCTGATAGTCTCGCTCAAGCGAGATGGGATCTCGCTCAGGCGAGAATCCCCTGTCTCGATATTATGGCCTCTGGGCCAATTTCGCCCAGGCGAGCCAGTGTTCCGCTCGAGCGTGTTGAGTGTGATGTGATCAGGTGAGATCCTGGACGAATCTCGTTCAAGTGGGCGTGGCCAAGCTTGAGCGAACGAAAAAGAGAGGAGTCGGTTTAGGATAATTTTGCCGAGTAAAAAACCGAGTGAGAGATGAGTCGGTTTTGGGATGATTTTTTCGAGTAAAAAACTGAGCGAGAGATGAATCGGTTTTGGAATTATTTTGCCGAGTGAAAAACCGAGCGAGAGATGAGTCGATTTTGGAATGATTTTGCTGAGTGAAAAACCAAGCGAGAGATGAGTCAGTTTTGGAATGATTTTGCCGAGTGAAAAACCAAGCGAGAGATGAGTCGGTTTTGGAATAATTTTTCCGAGTGAAAGACCGAGCGAGAGGAGTCAGTTCTAGAATAATTTCACCAAGTGAAAAGCCGAGTGCTGGGACGCCTTGCCCGAGTGTGCGAGTGTGGAAGGGCAGGACGACCTCTGGTCGGATTTCGCTTAAGCGAGTGGGTGCCTCGCTCAAGCAAGCGTTAGTGGGATTCCTTACTGGACAATTCTCGCCCGAGCGAGTGGCTAGTTGAAGGGAGCCTCGCTCGAGCGAATGCATGTGGATTTGGTTACTGGATGATTCTCGCTCGAGCGAGTGACCGAGTGTGAAGGTGCTTCGCCCGAGCGAGTGAGCTTGGGGACGCTACTGGGGGCATTTCGCTTACGCGAAAAGGATCGCCCCTGCGAGCCTAATCTGTCTCGCTCAAGCGGAGATGAATCTCGCTTGAGCGAGTTTCCACCAGAATGGAATTTGCTCAATTTTATTTGTGGCAGGCTTATGTTTGACCCCCCTTCTTGGTATATGGGATAATTATGAGATGATTATGGGGATGTATGAGGGATAATGTAATGACGATATAACATGGTGGTGATTGAGGTTGATTGGTACATGAGGACTAATTAATTGTAATGTATTTACCACCTGAAATAGAATAGTGAAAGGGTAATAATGAGATTATGATGATAGGATTATGAGATATATCCTAGAGCAAATTTGAAATTAATGAAGGGATAATTGAACGACATGGTATATGATATAAATCGATGAATTAGAGAAAAATGACATTAAATAATGATAGATGATGATGTTGAACACTCTCTTGCACAAAGAGGTGTATATTTATATCGATGAATTGTTGTGTGCCATTGTGTGTGATACAAGCATGGTTTTGTATGTGTGGTATGAAATATAAAATTGAAAATGTTGTGAATGCCACACAAATATATATATATATATATATATATATGTATACATGAGACAATGGTAATGAATAATGAGATGAAAACCCACTAAATGCAAGTGTGGTAATATTGATGAATATTATGTAATGTTGTAATGCCATTATGGTTGATTGCAAGTATTGACTTGCGTATATGATGTTAAATATTGTGAAATATATTGAGATGAAAATGCCACATATAAAACTTGAATATAATGGCTAAGAAATCAACAATGATAAAATCCACTAAGGTGTATGGTGGTGTTGGTGATTTATGATGATGATGTTTGATGAGTGACATTTAGGATGCACAGTGTGAGAAATGCATTTGATTTGCATTGCATTGCATCCATGGCATATCATACGCTGCCGGTGTTGGAATATTAGGGGATTCCCCCGGTTAGCCTAGTGGGAGGGCGGCTCAGTGCACGAGCATTTCTGTTGTTTCCCCTGTGACTCGATGTGTAAGTCACGAAGCTGCCCATGCTGAGCTACGGGGAGCTGCATGTGGTTGACCCTTGTGGGGGGTGGCTCTTGATGAGTAGGTCACCCCGGTGGTCCTTGGGATCACAGCCGCCATGATTTGATATCTGGCCGGCCCGCAACACCATATATTGATTATGATTGTTTACCGCGGTCATGGTGAAAATGGCCAGGTGTTGCATTATGGGTGATGCGGTTTGGTACCAGTAAAAGTATGGTGAATATGCATGCATTATGATATATGTGTACACATTTTACTACTGCAGTAGGGGCATGGTATGTGATCATGCTTGAACCCATATTTGGTGTTTATTCCCACAGTTGGATCCACATTTGTTGTCTATTCCATTGTGCATAAGCATTAGCCATAAGAGCATTTGCATATAGCATGGAGATATGCCAGAATATGATGATGATTGATGATGATTGAGATGGGATGTTGATGAGATGGGTAATTAATATACCGAAAGACCACATAAAAGTAATAAATGATATGAATATACGAAATGATGTTAAATATGACGATATGTATGTTATGACCCAATGTAATGAAGGGCGTATTTGTTTATGATTGATAATGATGATGTTAGCCCATGGTGGCTTGATGAAAGATCGGAATGGTCTATGTTGATGTGTTGGCCCATTGTGGCGGTGTGATAGATGTGTATATGCTTGTTTTGCTATGATTTGATGAATAAGTATGAAATAAGTATATATTGTTGAATTAATAATCTATGATGATCGTTGATGTGTTTAGCAAAGCATACATGATGTTGATATGCATATGCACATAATTTCAATTGTATTCATATTGTCATTTGAAATGTATAACTCACTCTCCCATGTGGTCTACTTTTTAGTATTGATGTAGGAAAAGCATGGGACGAGAATGTTTATGAAGTAAAGTTTTTGGGAAGGTAAATAGTGGTAATGGAATGCCTTGGCCGGCAGCGTTTGTACTTTAACGAGTTATGTATAAAATGAATATTATGATATTGTTTATTATTGACGTTGATGGATGAACTATGAATACGTGAAAATATGGATAATGTATTAATATTGGGTGCATTGGATTCATACCCATTTGGTATATATTAAAATGTCGATTATGTAATTATTTTGGGTAAGCATAAGAAGTGGAGATATATGAATTTGAGGTTGAACTGGTTATGGTCTATTAGGAATATGGATATTGGAGACGTATGTTGCATGACCATATAGATATGTACTTATATATATTTTAGGCATTGCATGCTCATAGGATTATGTAAAATGATAATGGTTGTCTATTAGGCTTATGATATGCCTTTGCATGCTTTGCCTAGCCTTTTCTCATATCTCCATATATGGGACTAGGCGTGTGCCCGGTATACACATTTTTCTTCCGCTGTAAAACTCTGTTATTTTGTATACCGTTATGGGCAAACTATTTCTCGATCCAGTTATAGGTTACTAAATCTCACTCTTTGGTTTTCTGTGGTTCGAGTCTTGGTGTAGTCGAGATGGTGTTTAGAAACTATTTTTTGAACGCAAAAAATTTACTCATGTTTTTATTATTTAATTATGACGATTACATCGGGATTCGAGTACAGAAAATCAGGGGTGTTATAGAACTTTCTCACTCTAAATTTCTTCAATTGAATTTTGATGTGAATTTTATAAAGGAGAGAGGCCTATATATAGCCTTTAGAATTTTGTAATTGGCATGGGTGGGCTTGTAAAAGCTTCATCCAAGACCTAAAATCTAAAAATAAATTGCCCAAAAGTAGCCCAAAGTAAATAAATGTAACATCCCTATTTTTAGTAAGTAGCCTTAACCTCATAAATTTTCAAACATGAAAGTTCTATAAGTGATAATCAGGGTAGAGACCTTTTTATAAAAAAATGATATAATCGAGTTGAGAAAACACGATAAAAAGAGATATTAACTGTGTATAATAATAAAATCGGGTTATACTTAACAATAAATAATAATATAATATTAGGAAGAGTAAATAAGGGACTCCATGGGCAGTCAAGAATTGACTATCTGATCCCAAATTTAGTACCTAGATAATAAACTAGTTATATTAGTACCACCGCCCACATAAAATAAGGAAGAATCAAGTCAGTTCCTGCGCACCTGTTTTATATAGAAAAGGGGCCCTCGGTTATTCGTTTATACACTTCGGGATGTCCGATCCCAGCACGACAGTCCCTAATAAACTATTTTAGTAATTCAAACACATCTCCTGAAGAGTCCAAACTCTAATTCAGACCCCATCATCCTCGTTTCTTAGAAAAACTACTTTGTTAAATCGGGACTCCTGAGTTCGGCTAAAACATTTTTAGTGTTTTAAGCCTAACTTTCTCATATGTTATCAGAATCAAGCAATTCTTGTCTTGGTTTCTTTGTTATATAAAACTAACAATCTCTATTTCTAGTCCCAAACTCTAATTCGTAACCTATCATCACCAGCTTGAAGAACCAAGAATTTGTACTCTGAAAGACCGTTATTTAATCCCGTTAAATTTCACTAATTTATGAGAAAAATCATAACTTCCTCATAAGAGCTTAAAATCAGTTCGTTGTAATTTCTTTACCCTTGTGTCAAACCCCTCTACAATTCTCGTGAAGAACTCGAAAGCTAGGTTGTGCCCGATCATCCCCGAAAAGCCAAGCATCTCAAGGAAGTTTCATTTTTGTAATTTAGTAACCCAGCCACGGTAAAATGCGAATATCTCCCTCATTTGATGTCAGAATCACTTTGTTCTTTTTACATGGCTTTGTATCAAAAATACCTACAACTTTTATGCAGAGCCTAAGAGCTGATTCTCAAAGGATTTTTCACGGGGAACCCATATTTCCAAGATAAAATAATTTTAGAGCACTCGAAAGCACTTTTTCTTGTTTCGGGCTTAACTCTTGCTCCGGATGTCAGATTTTCACGCACCATTTATATCATTGTTGTTGTTGTTATTATTATTATTATTATTATTATTAATTACTATCGAGCATAATGGTCGGCTCCGCCGCTCTTAGTAGTTTATTCTTGTTAAATTTCTGTTACTTTTATTATTGAGCATAATGGTTGGCTTTGCCGTCTTATTCCCAACAATTTTTATTTATTTATTTATTTATTTATTTATTTATTTCCTGTCATTTAGATTACTAAATATGATGGTCGACTTTACCGCCTTATTCTCAACTATTTTCTTTATTTATTTAATTCATGTTATTTATATTACTAAATATAATGGTTGGCTTTGCTGCCTTACTATCCACACTAATTTTCTTTTTCCATTTTTTTATCTATATTATAATGGTCAACCTTTCCACCTTATTATTAGTATTATTTTCTTACTATTATTATTTTAAGAAACACATTATTTACTCTTCAATCTAAACGTTATTTTAGTGAAGATATAGCTGGTATATTTTCTAAATAAAATGGAAATGAACCACAACGACTAAAAAACAGGTAGGACCTAACAACTTGAGGACAAATATCATGAGGCAGGAAACACATAGATACCCAGGGGTCAAAAGTAAAGATGACTAAAACATACATGTTGCATTATGAAAATGATACTTTTGAAAGACTAGAGCATACACCAGGATATGCTGGAAAACATTCACGTTCGATCCCTAGGAAGGATCTTGGGAGTACAATTGGGTTGGGCTTCTAATGGCTTGGATTCGCGCCCAATGTTGGACGGTCCGTGGTAAACCTAATATACTTTGACTAAAGACGAAGTGTAACTATGATCGTGTAGAGCCATGTCCCATTATTATATGATATGAATAATGAGATAAGATGGATCTATGTTTATGTGTAGGACCTGTGAGTCCTTAGTACCCAATGATGAGATATGATGTATAGAGGACTTGGTGGGCTCCGATCGCTCTAGTGAGGAAATGTTGTGCCCAGGGACAGCCTGAGTAAGATGGCTTCCATTGAATGAAATGAGATAATAATGATGATGTTGATGATGATGGATTGGTTTATTGGGCCTACATGCATCATGATACTTAAACATCAGATAATTCATAATGAACCTAACTCATGCATTCCATGATAACATTATTGATTGCCATAGACTGTACATGTATTGTTTAAATTATTTATATCACATCAGCTGTTAATTGGGTATGCCCGTACCAGGAACCCTCGGGGTCTGGAGTATATACTTACCCCTTTTTGCTTAATAATAACAGAAGAGCCAAGAAACCAGGAACCGGAATACGAGGAGCAAGAATAAGTCAGACCAGCTAGGATGCTCAATGAACATAGGGTGTATATAGTTAAATATATGGTCAATCAAGTAACAAGACTAAAGATGACTGTATATATATCTAAGGGTGCCTGTATGCCCTATTCTGTTAAGAGTACAATTACTTACAGTTGATGGATGACTATGTAAATCATTTAATGCTTGCTTCCACTGATCCGCCATTGTTTTACTTGTACAAAAAAAATTCTTACTTTTTCTAAAAGCTTGTAACCTTAGTTAAGTAAGATGAGCCAACAGAAGGATTTGTCTTAGTTAACCGATGGTGTTACAATATATACCTATACAAGGCCCAAAAGTGACCTAAAATGAAAAATATGACCATGTAAGGCCCAACCTAAAGCCAAAAGACATTTCTAACCTAAATCTAATAAAATCCTAATTATGTAAAAGAGAAAATACAAAGGATCATGTAAGCCCAACAAGATGTCCAAGTAGCTTAGGAAGGCCCATGATCAAATATAGTGCAGAGCAAGAGAGTGTAAGGCTTCCCAGGAGCTTTTGTGGGCTTAGGCCCATAAATAGGGAATATGAAAGGTGCGAGGGCTTTCGTAAGGGTGTCCTTAGCCTTCTTACTCCTTGCTCCAGTTATAGGTCCTACAAAGGAGTCCATGGCTTTATCCACCTTATCAGCAACTTCTTCATGAGTGATATCCTTATCAGGGAGTGTCGCGGTCCCCTTCTCTCTATTCGGGGGAACAATTACTATTTTGTATTAAATGTCGATAACTGTGACACCCTAATTAATAAAAATACGGGAATTTTCTTTCAATTTTTATGAATCTATCAGATCGTTCAGGAGTCCTAAAACATATATATTTATGTATATATATACACAGTCTATAGCAAAAGGTTATTCTTTATACATCAAGAGCCGACCAAGGCAATACCATACTAAAAGTTATACAAATATATACAAATTTATATCGGTCTTCAAGACCACCACAACTCCAACCGAGCAATCACCAAGTATCGCCTCGGTCCACATCTACTAAAAAGCAACAACAACTTAGGGGTGAGCATATATATATATATATATATATATATATATATTGAATGACAAGTATTGAACTGAACTTAACCATAGTAATATCAATTACCTATCTAGTTCTACCATAATTCATTCATAAATATAAACATCATCATTTACTGTCATTTAATAAAGTTTGCAATGCCTCAATTGCAAACAACACAATAATGCATATCATGAGCTATCCAATAGCTTCTCGTCCTCAATAATTATATGCAAATGCGTATGCATACGGATCTAACTCTAACGATGGGAATTATACAATATAATAATATATCTCAACTGCCAGCTGATTCAGCCATTTTACAGGTACCAAACCGCTCGCCTATAATGTAACACCAGTCACTCTCAATGACAATGACAACTCAACTCGGTGTTACAGTCCAACTCGAAGGCGCTGTGGAATCCGTAGAAACCACCACAGGGTCTGTGCCTTACCATCAGACCGCCCTCCCATCTAGGCTAGCATCACAGGCCCCCTACAATCTTGTGAGTGTCTGAATGCAAATGTTATGGTAAATAATTATCAATCATCAATAGACCACCTAATTACCATCATCAGGGGCTACCACTTGATTACTATCACCAAGGGTTTTATCTCAACATAGCACAAGCATAGCATACAACAATCAATAATTAATTTTCAACATAAAATACTTAGAAAATATTAACCGAAGCAACAATAACAATTAAGGGGTATATTACGAGTAACCACAAATAACATCATCATAAAATTCATCAAGCATCAATCAATATGAACAAACGCATATACCACCATCAGTTTATAATCTATGCATTTAAAATATAATGCTCCCCCTAACTGGAATCCTCGATTCCAAAGCTCGAACGATCCGAGTCAATTGCCGATTTCTGGTTTTCAAAGCTAGAAATTTGTAAATTAATAATAATTATTTTAACAATTTATACGCTACTTAAAATTATATTACAACACTTAAAAAACCAATTTGGATATTTTGTGATAATTCTAATAAATTCTAAAATTTAATAATAATAATTTTAACACTTATTTTTTTATTAATCGTCAAAACTACAATTAAATATATATTTTTTTATACTTCAAAAATGTCTATGTCTTGTAGCGACAATTTTTTTAATAAACATACTTCATCCATTACCAAAATGACACCAAGATACAAAATTTTCTAAATATACTTTTATCTAGTTACTTTTAAAATTTTAATTATAACCTATAATATAATGTAAACTGTTGGAAAATTCCCAATAGACTTTATGGATTTCTAAATAAACTTAAAAACCATTACGTTAGATTATTGAATAAGAGGGGATTATAGAATTACCTGGATCCATTGATCTTGATTGAAGGTAGCAGCGGAATGATTTGTTGGTTATATGGTCTTCCTTAGCCAAATCATCGGATTCCTCAATAAGACTTGATATTTCTCCTTGATGGGGCAGAGAAAATTAGGTTTTTGATTTGACATCTTAGGGACCATGACCATTGGTTAATTATATATCTGTTAGGGTTCCCATTAAACCCTAACGGGTCAAATCTTGGTTTCTTCTCATATAAGCTCATATCATTAATGTTGATAGTCTAACAGGCTCACCAATATCAAATCACTTTAATTGAGCCTAATTCAATAGCTAATATAAATTCTATAAATAATATATCAGCCCATATTAATTATTAGAAATTAAAATTTCTAACATAAACCTATAAATAATTTAAATATTATATAATAATTTAATTCCTTAAATAAAATATATTGTAAATTTTTATTACTTTCCACTATAATATATAATATACAATCTCATTTACTTACAAAATATTATTTTCACTTAATAATAAAATTTCCTAAAATTTAAAATTATTATCATTATTATTATTATTTTTAATAACTCAAGTTTTCATGTTTATAATCTTACTTAAGAATTCAAGGAAGTTATCACGCATACCATACAACCAAGAAATAAGGAAATCAAAATTTGTTAATCACTAAACAACATGCATGCATATTAATTGGTCATCCTTGTTTGGATACAAAACTATAACAATATTTATTAACTTGATTTACATGCAACACCTCACAATGTCATCATCAATTGTTGAAAATTAAAATTTTATCAAGGCTTAAAATGGTAAAATTGAAAGGGTGAAGGGAAAGGGTGTTACCAATTGAAAGAAATTAAAAGAGCTTGGTGAGTTTTTCTTGTGAATTGGGAGCATGACAGCGTGAAGGATAAGAGGGAATAGGCACTTGATAGTGGAATTGAAGAAGAGAAGCAACGTGCTAATATATTGAAATTGGAATTCAAGAGTAAAATTTAAAGTTGAAGTAGTGTGCCATTATATAAAATTGAGAATTGGTATTTGCAATTGGAAGAGAAAGCAACGTGAGGAATTTTGTGCACAGTGAAGTAATACTGAAATATGTAAATAGATAAAAACAACTTCAAGAAGTGGCAAGAATTGAAGGACAAAGTTACTAGAACCTGTTGAGTAGGATGGAAATGAGCCAGGTCAGGCTGGGCTTTGAAAGGCCTGAGCCTAGCCAACATCAAATTTTTAAGGTCTGAGCCTAATCTATTAGCCTGTCATAGGCCTTTTTTAATGGCCTGTTTGAAGGCCTCTCTTGTTTAAAAAGTTTATTTATAGTGAAACTTTTAAATACTAAAATCAACCTAAAAAAATTTATGTTCCATTCCCTCCTAATTTTTTTAATTGTAAACTTGTAATATTAATTTATATAATATAAATATAAATATGTAATATATATATATATATTAGTCTATGTTATAAATATTATATATATATAACTAATTAGCAATTAATCTAATTAAATAGGTCGACATGTTGGGCTTCAAAGGCTTTTCAGAAAGCCTGTGGCTTAGCCTGTTTAGTGAAAAATGCATTTTTAAAAGCCTAAGTCTGGCCTTCTAGCCCGATAAGCCTGACCTATGTAGGCTTTAAACGAGCCGGGTTATAACACCCTAAATTTTAAAGTGAAGGATTAATTAAGGGAATAAATATTAAATAATTATATTTGGGTTATTTAATGTTCCAAAATATTAGGAATAAATGAATTAAGATTTGTGGGAATTATTTATGGTTTATTGGAATCGGATAAGCTGAAAATAAGCCCGGTTAAAATATGGGTTTCGGACCAAGTATCTCCAAATGGGATGATATTGGTCAGGGCTGTTAAGAATAGTATTAGGAATCCGATGGTATATTCAGAATAATTTTTGGATATGGTATTAAGCCCAAACGATGATCCTATTTATCATAAAATGATGAATAATTATTGGGAAATTAAAAATAAAGCCAAATGGCCTATTTTTCCCTTCTTATTTCCGTCAGATTTTGGTTCCCCATAACTTGTACTTTACTTTTCTTCTCCTACACTCTTTCCCTTCACTTCCTCTCATACTTCTCTTCAAAACCCTAAGCAAAAATGGTGGCTTTTTCCCTCTCCCATTTTCGTGTTTGAAGAAAGCTTGGAGGAGATTGGAACTTGAAGTCTCACCCTTCCTTCTCCTTATTCTCGTGTGGTTTTCCCTTTTTGGGAAAACTCTCTCTCATTTCTTCTCTTGAGGTAAGATCTTGCTATTTCTCAAGAGTATGAACTATGGGTTGTTGGGTTTTTGTGTTGGGAGAGTGATTTAATGAATGTTGTTGGGTTTTTACAAAGACCCCAACTCAAAGATTTGTGGGAAATATGAGATCTAAATGGAGAGGCATTTATTGTGTTAAATAATTGCTTTTGGTGAAGTGAGATGCTGTTATTAATGGTGAATGCCCATTAATGAAGTTAAATGGTTATTGGGAACCATTAATGTGGGAACCTGGTAATGGGTTTGGTACTGAATGTGCGTAAAAATAAATGCTGATGCCTCTACCGAGGTAGTTGTGGCTGAACGAGTGAAATAAATTAAACTGAGAGTTAAGACGCCGAATGTCACCAAGTAAATAAATATTAACGTTAGGCCGATTGATGATGCATGATTTATCTCTAATTCTCCATTTTAAATGTGTATAATTTGCCATCACTTAGTGTGTAACATATTGCATTTTAACACATTTTTATCATTTGATCTTTATGTAATATTTGATTGTTAATTTGTGCCAAAAGAAAATAGATCAAAGAAACTCAAGAATTCCAATCCAAAATGAAGATCAAAGTGCCTAAGGATCAAAGGAATCAAGGTATATGCAAAAAGATCTCAAAAAGGGTGAAAAAGTATGCAAATTATGGAGAATCAGGGGGATGAATCGATTCATCCCCCTCCTGAATCGATTCATACGGACTTCATGCACCCAGGAAGTGAAATTTTGCAAATTGAATCGATTCACAAGCAATTGAATCGATTCATACGTCTGAATCATGAAAAAAATTGGCTTTGAATTGATTCATTTGAGTTTTAAAGTGATTGAATCGATTCTTTCCCTAGATGAATCGATTCATACGAAGTATTTTGGCCCAGAATTGCATTTTGGAACGCATGAATCGATTCATTTCACCATTAAATCGATTCATGAGTGTATTATTGGCCCAGAAACACGTTTTCAAGCTTCTGGAAAGTGGGCAAGGCACTGAAGATTTTGGGCAAGGCACTAAGCATGATAATGGAGCACCATTTAATTGAAAATTAAGAGTGCTCCTTCCATTGAAATTTAATTATGGCATATGCTTGCTTTCTGATTCCTATAAATAGGAAGCAAGGCAAGGGTCACAAGACACCATTCTTCATTCACACAATTCCTCCCTCATTCATACGTTCCTCTTCTCTTCTCTGTTGGAGTTTCTCCAGCAAGTTCTTCATTTCCGGGTTAGTTTTGTTGTTTGTAGTTGTAATTATGGAGGGCTAAAACCCCTAGATTGATTTTCTTGGAGAATGTTGTAATGTAATTTTGAGGTCATTAATTTTAATATAGTATGCTTTTATTATTGTTATTTCTTCATAATCATTCTCTACTTATTTAATTCCATTTTGTTTAATTAAATTTGTATGCTTAATCGGTTTAATTATTCAAATGGAGTAAAATAAGATTTCAAATTAGAATGGATTAAGGAAATATGCATGCTTAATGAATATTTTCATAATCACTTTTAATAATTATGGTTTGCTTAATTCCATAATTTGAGAATAGATTATGTATATAGGCGATGTTCTTATGTATGCTCAATAATTCCTAGATTTTACGATCTTGACTCCTTTTGCTTAATTAGGATGCTTGATTAAAATATTCATTTTTAAATGAAAGTAAAGGAATTGTGAATTGAAAAAGACGCTTAGTTGATCAATTCAAATTGAGCTAAGAAATTAACATTAATAAGTATACAAATTATTTTTAGTGAACCAAGGATAAATTTATTTACAATACTCCAAGAAAATCAATCGCTTGTTATTTATTGTTTTAAATCCTTTATTTACCTTGTTTTAATCTTAATTGTGACAACAAAAATCAATCAAACCCCCCCAATTGTATGTTAGTGAACTTATGTTTGTAAAAATTTTTAGTTGTTTAGTTTTTATTTTTAATTGTTAAAAATTAGTTTAAGACTTGATTTTTCCTAAATTTTTGTGTTGATCCTTGAGAGAACGACCTAGGTTGACACCCTAGTACTACGTTAATTAATTTTAATGTACTAATTTGACGGAAACACGACTGCAAAAAAAATACAAACGTCAAATTTTGGCGCCGCAGCCGGGGATCAACGATCTTTAGGAAAAACACTTGTTTTAAATTAATTTTTTTTAATTAATTTTTTTTAATTGAAAAAAAAAATTTAATAAAAAAAAAAAACTTCTTTTGTTTGTTTGTTTGTTTATTTTATTTCTTTTGCATGATTTAGGATTCTTATGATTTATTGCTCATCATGATCAAATATCTTGTTGTATGCTATGTATGACTAGAAGAACTTTTGAGCATTTATATTCATTTGATCCTGAAATTGAAAGAACTTTTCATAGGTTAATTAGAGAAGCTAGATTTAATAATAATTTTGTTAATATTGATAGTGATAGTATTTTTTCTGAATCTGTTGAAAGTACTACTGCTAGTTTTTCTAATATGGCTGAACCTCGTGAAAGAACTCTTAGAGAACTAGCTGCTCCTGAATTCACTTACGAAAGTTTGTGTATTCAATATCCTGATGAGGATGTCCCTTTTATTCTTAAGACCGGACTTATACACCTGTTGCCTAAGTTTCATGGTCTTGCGGGTGAAGATCCGCACAAACACCTCAAAGAATTCCACATTGTGTGTTCCACAATGAAACCCCAAAACGTTCAAGAAGACCATGTCTATCTTAAAGCGTTTCCTCATTCTTTAGAAGGTGTTGCTAAGGATTGGTTGTATTACCTTGCTCCAAGATCAATCACAAGTTGGAATGACTTAAAGAAAATGTTCTTGGAAAAATTCTTTCCTGCCTCTAGAACAACTGCAATCCGTAAAGACATATCTGGCATTAGGCAACTCTCTGGAGAAAGTCTTTATGAATATTGGGAGAGATTTAAGAAACTATGTGCAAGTTGCCCTCACCACCAAATTTCTGAACAACTTCTTCTTCAGTACTTCTATGAAGGTTTACACCACGTTGATCGCAACATGATTGATGCGGCGAGTGGAGGAGCTTTAGGAGATATGACTGCTGCTGAAGTAAGAAATCTGATTGAGAAAATGGCATCTAACTCTCAACAATTTGGTGTGAGAAATGATTCTTTCAAACCCATGTTTGATTCCAATTCTAGTTCATCTGGAATTAAATTGGAGAGCAAACTTGATGCTCTCACCACTCTAGTCACACAATTGGCAGTAAATCAAAAATCCATGACTGCTAAAGTGTGTGGAATCTGCTCTTCACAAGAGCACCCCACTGATTGTTGTCCTTCTCTACAAGAAAAGGATAATAATAGTCCCCAAGCCTATGCAGCTAACATCTACCATGATAGACCTCCACCACCACAAAACCATGACCTTTCCACCAACAGATACAATCCAGGTTGGAGGAACCATCCAAACTTGAGATGGGGCAACCAACAACAAAATCCCCAACCTCCATTTCAAAACAATGCACCAACCTTCCAAAGAACTACACCTCAACCATCCACAAGTGGCCCTTCTTTGGAGGATCTGGTGAAACAAATGGCTGCACAGAACTTGGAGTATCAACAGAGGAATGATGCTACCATCCAGAGTTTAAGCAACCAAATTGGGCAATTGGCTTCATCATTAAGCCAGTTACAATCTCAAAACTCTGACAAATTACCATCTTAACCAGCTGCAAATCCAAGAAATGTGAGCGCAATTCAGTTAAGATCAGGTAAGAACCTTGAAATACCCATACCTAAGGAACCTGAAAAACAAACAGATGTGCCCACAACAGTTGAGAATGATGTACCCTCTTCAAGCACAAGCAAGTCTCTGATACAACCACCCCAAGTTCCATCTCATATCCCTCTTCCTTTCCCACCAAAAGTAATTCCAAGCAAGAAGATGGAAGAAGTGGACAAAGAAATTTTGGATACTTTTAGGAAAGTGGAAGTGAATATACCTCTTCTTGATGCAATCAAGCAAATACCTAAGTATGCCAAATTTCTGAAGGAGTTGTGTACTCACAAAAGGAGACTCAAGGGCAATGAAAGGATAAGCATGGGAAGAAATGTATCTGCACTGCTTGGTAAGGAAAATATCCCTGAGAAATGCAAGGATCCAGGTACGTTTTCTATACCCTGTATCATAGGCAATAACAAATTTGAAAATTGTATGTTAGATTTAGGAGCTTCAATAAATGTTATGCCTATGTCTGTTTTTAAATCTTTGTCTCTTGGAAATTTACAACCTACTGGTGTAGTAATTCAGCTAGCCAATAGGAGCACTGCTTACCCTGCTGGAGTTATAGAGGATGTTTTGGTTCAGGTAGAACAGCTTGTTTTCCCTGCTGACTTTTTTGTACTTGATATGGAAGAAGGTATGCCTCAAATTCCTGTTCCTATCATTTTGGGAAGACCATTTTTGAAAACAGCTCGAACCAAAATAGATGTTCATTCTGGAACTCTCTCTATGGAATTTGGTGACACGAGAGTTCAATTTAATATTCTTGATGCCATGAAATATCCATCTGAAAATCATTCTGTTTTCCAAATTAACATTATTGATGAGCTAGTTTTTGAACATTTTTCTAATGTTGATTTGGAATACATGGATGATTTAAACAAATGTTTTGCATGCAATGATTCTGGAAGTTGTGATATTTGTGCTGAAATTGACAAATACATAACTGCTGATTTAGAGTCTATAGAAATACCTGTTCTAAATGCAGGTTTTCAAGAAGACTCTAACAAAATTTTTGAGGTGCAAGAATCCAAATCTGTTTTGTTAGTTCCATCTACTTTGCAGGCACCTAATCTGGAGCTAAATTTCTTACTTGAAAATCTCAAGTATTCATACTTGGGAAATGATGAGGAACTTCCAGAGATAATCTTTACTTCTCTTGATGAAAATCAAGAAGAAAAATTGCTGCAAGATTTGGGAAGGCACAAGAAGGCTAGACCACTATCCAATCTGCTTCAAAAGGATGTGGTATTTGAGTTTAATCCACCTTGAGGGAGTTTTTCTTACCCATCTCTTTACTTTTTCATTATATTGTCTATTTTGTATGCTCTGTCTTACATTGAGGACAATGTATGATTTAAGTGTGGGGGTGGGATTCGTGTGTTATTGTGTGTTGTGTGATTAAATTTTGTGTGTGATTAAATTTTGTGTGATAAAAAAAAATTTAAAAATAAAAGATTTTGTGTGTGTTTTTGTTTTAAAAAGGCATGTTTTATTGGAATTTTAAGATATGCATGAGTAACAAGTAAATTCTTTCATGTCTGATATGAGATTAATGATATGTTATAATTTGAACTCAAACATTTTTGGTATGTTGAGAATGACATGATAATTGAGAAATGATCATATATGATGGAATTATACCTTGTGAGATTTTTGAGCCTTTAAATTTGATGGATCACTTTAAACCATCTTAATCCTTTCATGTGTGATTAATTCCTGAAAGCTTACATCTTAATTTTTGTCTTGTTTCTTGATGATACTTGAAACTCATATGAATGTATTTTGATACAGGCATTTTGTTCAGTTGAGCCACTAAGCCAGATAAATTATCTCTTGCTAGCCATTTTGAGCCTATTTAACTATTTCCTTGTTATAGCTCAAATAAGCCATGGATGAAGAACCAAAAATATACCTACCTTAAGGAATATATTAAAGCTTTGGAATCAAGTCAAAACAGGCATTCAAATAAGTGTGGGGGTGTGCAAAAAGGAATTGCAACTCTTATTCCAAGTGTTATGCAATCTCAGTATTTAAAAAAAAAAATAAAAAAATAAAAAATAAAAAAATTACCAAATACCATACAATAAAAGTTTTACCCTCACTATTTGCCAGAAAAATTAATTGCTTCATTATTCTTTTTGGTATATATATATATAAATATATATATTTCATCCATTTTAACCTTGGCCACATTGCAACCTTGTGAAAGCCCTGTTGATCTATACATGCATTTGTGTTGATTGTGGAATTAAGAAACTTGCCAAATTTTTAGACTGTTTGTTTTTCAGGAATTGTTTTGAGTGTATACACAAACTTTAAACACTTGAGAGTTGAGAGTATGTCTTGTGAGGTTCTATCACTTATGATCTTCTTTTCAGTTTAATTTAATTTTTACATGCCTAAGTGTTTGAATGATTTTTATATATATCTTGATGCTCTGTATCTTTCATGTTGAAAACTCTTGTTTCTTTGTATATTTCTAAGATTTCATGATAAGCATGCCAGTTCTGTGTGTTGTTGTTTTCAACTTAATGTTTTCAATAAATTGTGAAACTTGTTTTTATTTTGATTTTGCCCGGGAGTGCAAAAGAATAAGTGTGGGAGTATTTGATGATGCATGATTTATCTCTAATTCTCCATTTTAAATGTGTATAATTTGCCATCATTTAGTGTGTAACATATTGCATTTTAACACATTTTTATCATTTGATCTTTATGTAATATTTGATTGTTAATTTGTGCCAAAAGAAAATAGATCAAAGAAACTCAAGAATTCCAATCCAAAATGAAGATCAAAGTGCCTAAGGATCAAAGGAATCAAGGTATATGCAAAAAGATCTCAAAAAGGGTGAAAAAGTATGCAAATTATGGAGAATCAGGGGGATGAATCGATTCATCCCCCTCCTGAATCGATTCATACGGACTTCATGCACCCAGGAAGTGAAATTTTGCAAATTGAATCGATTCACAAGCAATTGAATCGATTCATACGTCTGAATCATGAAAAAAATTGGCTTTGAATCGATTCATTTGAGTTTTAAAGTGATTGAATCGATTCTTTCCCTAGATGAATCGATTCATACGAAGTATTTTGGCCCAGAATTGCATTTTGGAACGCATGAATCGATTCATTTCACCATTGAATCGATTCATGAGTGTATTATTGGCCCAGAAACACGTTTTCAAGCTTCTGGAAAGTGGGCAAGGCACTGAAGATGTTGGGCAAGGCACTAAGCATGATAATGGAGCACCATTGAATTGAAAATTAAGAGTGCTCCTTCCATTGAAATTTAATTATGGCATATGCTTGCTTTCTGATTCCTATAAATAGGAAGCAAGGCAAGGGTCACAAGACACCATTCTTCATTCACACAATTCCTCCCTCATTCATACGTTCCTCTTCTCTTCTCTGTTGGAGTTTCTCCAGCAAGTTCTTCATTTCCGGGTTAGTTTTGTTGTTTGTAGTTGTAATTATGGAGGGCTAAAACCCCTAGATTGATTTTCTTGGAGAATGTTGTAATGTAATTTTGAGGTCATTAATTTTAATATAGTATGCTTTTATTATTGTTATTTCTTCATAATCATTCTCTACTTATTTAATTCCATTTTGTTTAATTAAATTTGTATGCTTAATCGGTTTAATTATTCAAATGGAGTAAAATAAGATTTCAAATTAGAATGGATTAAGGAAATATGCATGCTTAATGAATATTTTCATAATCACTTTTAATAATTATGGTTTGCTTAATTCCATAATTTGAGAATAGATTATGTATATAGGCGATGTTCTTATGTATGCTCAATAATTCCTAGATTTTACGATCTTGACTCCTTTTGCTTAATTAGGATGCTTGATTAAAATATTCATTTTTAAATGAAAGTAAAGGAATTGTGAATTGAAAAAGACGCTTAGTTGATCAATTCAAATTGAGCTAAGAAATTAACATTAATAAGTATACAAATTATTTTTAGTGAACCAAGGATAAATTTATTTACAATACTCCAAGAAAATCAATCGCTTGTTATTTATTGTTTTAAATCCTTTATTTACCTTGTTTTAATCTTAATTGTGACAACAAAAATCAATCAAACCCCCCCAATTGTATGTTAGTGAACTTATGTTTGTAAAAATTTTTAGTTGTTTAGTTTTTATTTTTAATTGTTAAAAATTAGTTTAAGACTTGATTTTTCCTAAATTTTTGTGTTGATCCTTGAGAGAACGACCTAGGTTGACACCCTAGTACTACGTTAATTAATTTTAATGTACTAATTTGACGGAAACACGACTGCAAAAAAAATCAACGTCACCGATGTGGTTGAATAGGAAATTGATTGTGTGATATATTATGATATAGGAAATAACCCTGAGTATGCGGCAGAACCTTCTAACCGTAGTGATTACTACTTCTCTTGAGGTAGGAGGGGGTAACTATTCTAAATGCATGATTTCATCCATTCTTGATGTGAAAGTATGTGTATATGATTATGTTTGTTGATTTCCTATATAGGCGATGCGATGATTTCATGATTTAAGTGCATTTAGAATGATTGATGTTATGTAGCATGCATTTGAATGATGAATGTGTTATTGTACTAAACTGAGCCGGAGTCAATGATCCTGTGTGGGATCAGCCACTAGAGTTAGTAGATGGCTGAGGTTTTAGACCGGTGTTGTACGTATCCGGTATGATTATCCGGTATCCCAGTGAGAGGAGACCGATTTTAATAACTAATGTTTTACTTGCTGAGTCTGTATTGTACACAGAACGGATAAAGTGATATCCATACTCTAGTACCGGTATAGAGGCCGGATCAGATATCACATTGAATATGATGATGAAATATGTTATGATGCTTGATACTATGTTTGAATTGAAATCAATAACGGGAAATATCCCAATGATGTATATGTGAATTGACAATTATGATTGCCACTAACTGCCGATGTGTGTGAGTCCCATTGAAAATTTGTAAAGATTGAGAATATTGAAATCCAATAAGTGGTGGTTGTGAATGGAGGATTGATTGAGTGACATTTAGGATGCACAGTGTGAGAATGCATTGATTGGCATTTGCATCCATGGCATATCATTCACTATTTATGTGGAATGTTAGGGGTTCCACTAGGCGGGCCTAGTGGGAGGGCGACCCAGTGCACGGGTACATTATTGTATTTCCCTAATGATTCTGGGAATCACGAAACTGTCCATAGATCGGTGACGAGGCACCCTATGTGGCGGACCCAGTGGGTGGGCGGCTCTATGGTGAACGAGTTACCTCGGTGTCCGACGGGGCACGGCTCTCTCGATGTGTGTTCGGGAGGGGCCCGTAGCACCTATGGCAAGTAAGGCCACGATAATGATCCGCAGTCACGGGGTGACTAGTGCTACAGATGGGTGAGAGCGGTTTGGTACCAGTAAAATATGAGGTTGAACATGCATGCAATTGGATATAAGTGTACACATTTTACTACTGCAGTAGGGGCATAGTAGCACACCTATGCTTGTCCCACATTTGATATGTTAATATTTTCCCATAGTCAGATCCGCACTCGATAATAATTCCGTTGTGCATATGTATTAACTTTAAGAGTATTTGCATATAGCCGAGATATGCCTAGTTGATAGCCGAGATGGCGATGGATGATGGATGAATAGAGAGAGAGTAAGTCGAGGTGCTAACATTATATGTGTGATGATTATTGAGAAGGTTAACGATATGATATATATGATATTGCCTTGTGAATATATTGTGCCGAGTGGAATGATGTATCACATGTGTGTGAATATACTGTGTCGAGTGGAATGATGTACCTTATGTGTAAAATTGTGAATATACTGTACCGAGTGGAATGATGTATTACATGTGTAAGATTATGAATATACTCTACCGAGTGGAATGATGCATATATGTAAAATATCATCATAATGTATGACTTTAATTCATTTGGATTATGTTACTCACCTCCCTATTGCCATTTTTAAGGTTGATGTAGGTGCGATAAGTTCATACTCTTTTTGGAGGTCGAGTATTGGAAAAGGTAAATATGAAGGGAGATGTGGATGAGCCTTGGCCGGCATATATGTATGCATTTTGTATGGTATAAGATGTGTGTATGCTTATTTTGAAATTAATTTGACAACAGATAATTTTGGGAGGTCATGTAGGAAAATTAGACCGGATGTGTATGGCTAATTTTCATTAATGACCTTGAAAATGTATGAATGAATTTATTATTATTTATGAAAATATATTCTGTTGTTAAACAAACCGATGAAGTATCTTTCATCCTCTCTTGGTAAATGTCTTAATCACTCTTGAAATTAATTTTTATCTTCCGTTTTTTCCCTTGTGACGGCCTCAAGTCCGGTCGTCCGAGGTGCACTCTGATACCGTCCTCATATCTTCATATATGAGATCGGTTATTCAATGATCTGGAGTAATTATTCAGTATTTTATACATTGAATTCCTTCTACTTTTAATTATTTTAAATTTTGAAAAATTAACCCGTTTTCAAAAATGAATCCGGGGTGTTACACGGGTCATAGGCCCCCGACGGACGGCCTGACCCATTTCCATCCCTACTGTTAAGCAAGGAAAGTGACACACAAAAGAAAGAGAAATCGGGAAGACACTTGGCTTTTTCCTTAATTACAATGGCATGCATAAGGAGATAATTAAGGAAATGATAGTTAAAATCTAAAGAGAAATTCTTGGATACCCTCTCTAAATTAAGGGTTTCAATACCCCTAGCCATGTGTCATGCCACATGTGAAAATTATGTCTGATTTAAATAATTAGAATTAATGCCCTTATCCACGTGTCATGCCACATGTCAAAATCATGTGTGATTTAAGAAACTAGGATGGATGGACATGATTGTGTCTAGTAATCGATCACTCATAAATAGTCAACGCATTAAAACATTTTATATGCTAAAATTTGAATATAACAAGGCTTGATCCTGCAACATATTGGAGAGAAAATAAGAACCTTACCACTAAACTATTTAACATATTTAAAAAATATGATGCAAATATATATAGTTATATTATATCTGTAGAATGTATATCCGTTAATAAAATCTATCTATGAAATAAACTTTTTTGTCTTTTTTTATTTTGTATAAAAAGCAAAATTAATAAACAAAAAAGGGGCGTGAATATTTATTTTGTAAATAAATATTATTAATATATATACATTCTACAAATATAATATAACAATATATGGTTATATTACATCTCTTAAATGTAACCTAGTGGTGAGACTTTTCTTCCATCTCCTACTCAAATCAAACACTTCAGATGTTATCTTGGAATCTAAACAAAAATATATGGCATAGATAGAGTTGACATGTGGCTAGAGACTAATACATATGGTATAAATTTAGTTGACATATGGCTAGAGGCATCCATTTCAGTTGCTTCACACACGTGACTGTAGGCATCTATTCCTAAAAAAACTAATGATATATCCTTTAATTTGCTAAAGCTCATCTTCCATCTCTTATATATACGTTAGGGGATCAAACCTTGTTACACTTAAATTTTGAAATATAAATATTTTAAAATGTTGACTATCTACAAGTGACTAGTTTGACCGGTTGCTAAGCACATTAATTGAGGGCTCTAATGCTCCTAGCCCCCTAGTCATGTGTTAATTGAATTTATGCCACATGTATTAGTCTCTAGCCATGTGTCAACTCAATCTATGTCACATATTTTTTCAAGTCATCATTTTTGTTTGGATTCTAAGATAGTATTTGAAGCGTTCGATTTGAGCAGGAGATGGAAGAGTAGCATCACCACTAGGTTACATTTAAGATATGTAATATAACCATATATTGTTATAGTATATTCATAAAATATATATTCGTTAATAAAATTTATTTTCAAAATAAATATTCCTACATTTTTTTGTTCATTAATTTTAATTTTAATTCTTATACTAAATGAAAAAAGACAAAAATGTTTATTTTTTTAATAAATTTTATTAATAGATATACATTCTACAAATATAATATAACTATATAGTTATGTCATAATTTTTAAATGTGTTAAGTAGCTTAGTGGTAAAACTCTTTGTTTCTTTTCCATGTGTTGTGGGATCAAGTCTTGACACTATCAAATTTTGGCATTTTAAATATTTTAATGCGTACAATTTATTTTGACACTTGGCATGACACGTGATTAAGGACATCGCTAGGGGTATTGAAACCCTCAATTTAGAGAGGGTACCCAAGTAAAACCCAAATCTAAAAGAGGGTTATGTGACAGTGAGATACTAACGTGAGGTGAGAGTGAATTTATTATTATTTTTAAAAAAACATTAGATGGAACAACAAAAGAAAAGAGTGATTTATAATTAAAAAGGCAAGGGTAGAAAGGCCAATTAATACGTTTAGTTGGTTTCTGAAATTAATCGTGATCCTCAGCTAGCTGAAACATGCTTAAATAAATTCTAGAAATTTAACTAATCCACCCTAATTTAATTATTTGGTCAATGAAATTAACCAATATTTAAAACTAGAATGTTACAATAATATTAGGAGTGTTATTCATGTTACCTTGTTAGTGTACTTGAAAATAAAAATAAAAATAAAGTGTTGCTCTTAAAATTTTGTGTATGAAATTTTTATATCAAATGTTGCTTTGTTGATCTTTATAAAGAAAACATTTTACGGAGCTTATATGAAAAAATATTTATTGCAAAAGAAAAGAAGGAAATAAAAATTTTCAAGGAAAAAAAATCATGAAAGTAGTAATTTAAATATTTTATCCAAACAAAACATGAAATTTAAAATTGAAGAAAGTAAATTACTTTACCGCCCAAATAAAGAATTTAAAATTGAAGGAATTAAATTAATTTATCCAAACAACTTTTTTAATATGGAAATTTAATTTAAAGCATTTAAAATTTATAGAATTTAAAATTCCTTAAAAATTTTAAGTAGCCTTTCCAAACATAAACTTAGGCATTGTTTATTACAAAGGATCGAAAGTTTAGCATTGGGTTGCACATTTTTACGATACTTTGGTTCTATATATCTCATTTCTTAAACAAAGATTTTGAATTAATATAATATTGTTGTCGTGTTTAGTTTAGAGTTGCAAATTGTTCTTATCTTCTTTACCTGTGCAGAATAAAATTGTTATTTTGTCACTTTAAGATGCTAAAAATTAACTTGGAATTAAGTACTCAATTAGAAATTTGACTGATTACATCTTAAAGAATCAGATAGTAGTGCATGGACTTGTATCCTCCATTCCACACTTACAAATATTTGTAAATTGTTGCCTTATTTTATCTAAAGGGAAACTTCAAGCTATTAATATAAAAGCTATTAACATTTTCACGTGAATGCTATTAATATAAAAAAAAATTAGAGGATAAAATATCATTTTTCAATTAGAATAGAAAAAATACATACTATTATTTTAAATTTAAACTAATCATATCTTCTAATTTTTATTTTTCACTATACGTACACTGCCTCTATATATATATTTTTTGTGCGACTTAAAAGATTCTTTCACACTAATTAAAGTATTTTCTGTGACTTCTCCATGTTAATTTGTTCTGCTTTTTGTTTGTTTGGTAGGCTAAACTAAGGATAAACCTTATCTAATGCCACGCAGGTTCCTCTTTCTTGATCTCAATAAAGCATGGTACTTGATTATGTTTCCGCTTTAGCCTTGGCTCCACTTTTGGATTTATGTCACCCACCAATTCAGTTTATGTGTTGATTTTTCTCTAAAGCACGTCCAAAACTCATAATAAGCTACTTTATATTCTGTTTGATTGGATCCACATCCACTTTTACTCTAGCAAAATGTGAATCTAAACAAGCCGTCAATTGCCTTTTTCAAAAACATCTAGTGATGAAGTCTTTATATCGATCAGATTTAACTTTTATAATTAGTATCCTAGTTATCTAGCAACCTTGCCAAACGTTTTCGGTAACTTGCCAAATTGTTATCCGTCCACACCAATCCAATGTCACAACCGTATTAAACTCAATTACCATCACTACAGCAAATATATAGTTCCAAACTAGTCACTTAATGGTATTATATATCCTTGAAACACAAAGTACCCCAAAACAAAAATGTTAATGAGAAGTGATGGTTCTATTCTGTTCTTTTCCAATTGGTACAAGGGATGGTATGGATATACCCAAAATCAAATGACACAGCAAAAAACATGATTGAACTTTATTTGTGACAAAGAAAGCACCAGAACATCTCCACGCCTAATCATCAAGGAACTAGGTTGTTGCATGGTATGGTATAGTACAAAACTCTAAGCTTTTTTCTCTATGGATAGGGTACAACATGCATGAAATACAAGGATTGAGTACATTTTACATGCTCCTTCCCCCAAAGATTCTACTTGATGGGCTTCAGAGCTTCAGGACCACAGTGATGCAAGCTGTATATTTCATTGCCAACACTGCAGCTCCAGCACTTGCTGCTCATCATATGGAGGCATGATTCTCTTGGAACTGTCCTGTTTGACCTGCATGTCAAAATTTTAAGCGTAGTTCTTCTCCTATTATTATTACTATTACTGTTTATATATATAGTTGTACCATATACGTGTTTGAGTATGACAAAACTATTTTGAGTTTGTCAAATTTTCTCTAACTAGATATAACAAAATTACATTCGTTAGAACTTAAACTTGAGACCATATATATAGGTACTAAGACCATTTTTTTTATTTAAGTCATTAATTAAGTTGGTTAATATATCCTTCAATTCTACATAGCTGACCTCATATTCAATTTGAAGTAGCTAGAAAACTCCTATTTAGATTCCAATTCTGTAGTCACTTTTTTCTATATATATATTTATATAAAAGCAATTTCATCCACTGTTTTTACCTTTGTGGGAAGAATGGCTTATCAAAATAAGGCATTAATTGAGCTCTTGGAACCATTTCCTTCCTTAGCAAGCGAATCTCTTCCTCTTCAATCATCTGCTCCAGATTGACTTGATTAAGTTCATGAATATGAAGTTCTCTCGAATTAATGTTACTCTCATTGTCATAAATAGATTCATCATGCATCTTCATATTATGTCCCTACCTTTTGCATCTTCTCTTCATATTTCTTTTGCAGGTCCATGATATAGAATTTTGTGGTCACCTGTGGATACATATACACAACAAAACCACATCCATTAACCATAGAAAGCCAGTTGATAGTTTTCAGCACTAATTGTTCACATAATCTTACAGCATAGTTGAACATTGCACGTTTGACAGCTCTTTCTTGGGTGTGGAGTTTGAATTCTTGTGGTTTGGTGTTTTCCTTGGGTGGAGACCTTCTTGAGGCCTAGGCAGAAATAAAAGTTAATCACCAAATTTGAAAAATGAAATTGATGTACTAAGTCGGATAAACTATAGTACTATATCATGTTAATTACCTTAGTCTTGTCATTCAACTTGTCCTTGAGTACATCTTTTGTCTGTGAAACATCCAATTATGTTTATTTAGGTAGAAATCATGATTCATGTATAATCAGCTAGAAGAGTTTTTTAAAGACAAATGATGAATAGCATCGTGTAGAAGGAGTTAAGAGTAAAAGGTATAATAGTAGTAGTAATAATAATAACAAGGGACAAAGTACTCGTGTGATCATTATGGGGCCCATTGTATAGTGATGCACTTGATCTATATTATGGAAAGGGACTGCATGGTTCACCAATCTTATCTCAGTGAAAATGAAAGGTGGTCCGGTACTCAAATATGTCCCAACTAGTGAGAAATATTCTATTTCTAGTGTTAAGTGAGGATATAAGTCTTGTAAAATGGGTGCATATGCCAATAATAACTATTTTACAAAACAGAATAAGACATACCAATATACTTCTTTTATTAAGACTATGTGAAAAAGTCAAAACTTATAGAAAGTATCAAAATGGGAAAATAAAATAAAAGAAAAAATTATTATGGATCTGGAGAAAAAGTGGAGGGGCATGCTTCTAAATAACAGGGAGAGAGCAAATAGTGTACACATTGAATTACATATTACATACTACATGTTTCCTTGATGTTAGACTACACAATACTATTTATTTAAAACAGAATGATTGTCTCTTTGATGTTAATCTTCATCATTTCGATAATTCAACAGATCCAATGATTGTCTGTAGCTTTTTTTTTCATTATTCTTCTCTCAGAAAAAGTTCTAATTGATTATACCATTAATACTTTTTCAAGTTTTTAAGACATGTGATTTACTCAATTCTGAATATAAGAAATGATAAGGAGAGAGGTGCATGGATAAACTTGTTGGGTGGATGAGGTAGTTAAGACAATTCCAATGATAATACTGGAAAGGTGAAATGGGATACTCATACCTTTGGCAAAAGGAATCACATGCATGCATGTCTAAAAATGGATGTTATGCAAATTATCATTCCATATGTGTGTGTGTGTGTTTGTTAGACTAATGATAATAACACAACATGTAGTGGCACACACAAAAGAACACATCTTATATTGGATTTTGACACAAGATGCTAATTCAACTTGCTGCATCCATATGTAATGAAATGCTTTTCTATGTTGAGAAAAAACACACAAAAACGTTGCGTAACCATCTAGTCAAGTATGCCAAAGGGGTTGCTTGAATAACACTGCCCACTAATCTCTTTTGTTTCACTGTCCTTAATAGGTGATGGAGTTGTTTCATAACTCTTAACCTTAACATGAACCAGAACAAAACAATTAAGTGCAGTAGAAGTATCTTCGATGACTTCTCTTTGTCCTACAATGATGGAATGTAAACTTAAAACCATGGAAAAGTTCATACATATCATGGAAGTTCAGGTTTTATGAGGCAACTAATGTTACAATAAAATTGGAGAGGCTTTTAAGGCACATATATATATATAACTGTGTGTGTGAGGGTAGATAAAAAGCTAGGCATCTCACCATTCCTCTAGAATTAGTACTGCTCCATTGAGCTGCAGACTGTGAAGTGTTCTTAACAAACTTTTGCCAAGGAAAATGCGAAAGAAGTGAAACTGTTAGAACATGTTATTCCACTACTAACTAAGAAGGGAACAGAACAGAAAAAAAAAATACATAAAAGAATTAAGCATCTCAACCTTGAAAGCAGATTTAGTGCTTGCTTTCTCCATGTTTAATTAAGTGGGATGTGTGTGTAGCCGTTATTGAGCTGAGAGGATATATAAAGAGTGGGAAAAGTTGAATTTTGGAGGTTGGTAACTGTCTGAAAATTTTCTTTTCTGTTGCTACATCACCAGCATGCTCTAGGATTTGCCTGTTTTCTTGTACCAACCTTTCTGATTAAACCTCCCTCTCAATCATATATTTGTCAAACCCTGCTATGTTCCTTCAAATTTCCACTTGGCTTAAGTGAGGTATAATCCATGCTTGACCTTAATTAATCTTGAGTTTACTAGCATGCTGAATTTGATCATTTGGAAAACACTAGGTGTCTGTTAGTTAATTGGAAATTCTTCTGCTAATAATTGTTGTCAATGTCACTTTAATTAAGTAATGAGTAAGCTAATGTTTTTGTTTAATGAATACTTGAAAACAAAAGCTTAATAGTATTTTGGATAGAGAAAATGTGCATGTTTAATGAATGTGTAACAAGTTGACAAAACATAGTACATAGCATATTTAACTATAAGTAAAGCAAGTAAAAATAAACTTCTGCTTTGGTCGGGCACTAATTAGAGGAATGCCATTAATATCAAATTTTAATGTCAGTATGATAGACCTGTTATATGGATGTATTATATGTTTCCTAACAAGAACATTACAGTGTGACAAACCTGTTATAGGTTCTATCAAGTCTTCCTGGAATAAAACAAATATAGTCTCTGATTTTCTTTTTACTTTGAAATGATTTTGAGTTTTCCTCGTATACCAAAAATTTAACCCATATCGTAAGCATCATTGATTGCTTGACATATACTCCTCTTCTCCTACTGTTTATCATAACTAAAAAATGTAATTATATTATATTAATTATATATTAAAATTTTTTATTTATCCTTCATTAATTTTACTACATTAATTCTCTTTATTTAATATATTTTCTTTTTCATTTGAATATTATTGAAAATAAAAATAATCATTAATGCTTTAAATTTCTAAATAAATACTAAATAAAAATGAAAAAAGGATTAGATAAAGTGGTTTCATTTGAATATTATTGAAAATAAAAATAATCATTAATGCTTTAAATTTCTAAATAAATAATTAAATAAAAACGAAAAAAGGATTAGATAAAGTGGAATATTTCAAGTTAAAGAACTTTTATCATGATCTTATGTTATTGATCATAGTTTGTTAGCCTACTCATATATTATGATCTCTCATTACAATATCTTCTGCATTACAAAATGATGAATATATAAACTACCTTCAAAAGGCAAGAGTAAATTAATTGGCCATGGTTAGTGATAGAGGGTGCTAGGGTTTAGGCTACCACTACTACTATGCTAAGAAGACAATAAAATCAGAAAATACCACTTCATTTCTCAAGAAGGATTACAAAACTATTTAAATACCATGAAATCAAGAAAATAAAATGGCCAACAACAGGGCCTGCAAGGACAAATAACCCCAAAAGCAATTAAATAAAATCTTTCATCCAAAAGGGGATTTGTTTGTTTCTTTTGGGCCTCCCTATAGTTTGGGCCGCATCATTGCTGGCGGGCTGGAAAGGAACCTTGTCCACAAGGTTTGTGACAGCAACTGGGTCGACGTGGCACTGATCCATTGGGCGAGGCTCCACTGCACGGATTGTGCTATTTGTGAACGGGTGGGATGCTAGCTTAGGAGCAAGATGGGGATCTGACGGTGTGGCATGTGGGAGGGAAAGAACATCAACATGTGATGTGCTTCCATCAGGTGCACGAATCCCAGACGGAGGGCCATGTGACGGCGCGGAACACGAGGCATCATTGGGGAGTGGAATCCGCGTGAAGGGCTTGGGCAGTGGAAAAGCAAATTCTGAAATTAAAGTATTGGGGCATGCATTTTGAGTGAACGAACCAGATGAAGGGCCTTTTGTCCGTTGTAGATCTGGCGGTGAGGTGTTGTCCACGTGGGAAGGAAGTGATGAAGTCAAAATAACATCTGATGGTGGAGCATGGGTCACAGGAGAGAGAGAGAGAGATAAATCCGACGGCTCAGAACAAGTTTGCGGATGAAGAGAGAGAGGGCAATCAGTGAGGGATAAGTCAGGTACTTTGTGCACTGGCTCTTCATTTGCGTGTGCTACTAGTTGGGTGGGGGGTACCCGGCTCAAAATCTCTCTCTCTCGAGGAACAGAGTTCGGAAGGTCATTTAGAGTATTGGAGTTAGAAGGAAACACCGGTAAGGGATTGAAATGAGTGTCTGGTGTGTCACCATGGTAACGCCGGAGCAGAGAAACATGAAAAACAGGATGTATTCGTGCAGATGAGGGAAGATCCAATTCGTACGCAACCAACCCGATCCGTCGGAGGACCTTGAATGGGCCATAAAAACGTTTGGACAGTTTCTGAGATATACGTCGAGAAATTGTAGCTTGTCAATATGGCTGCAAGCGGAGGAGGACCCAGTCACCCACCTCAAAGGTAATGTCCTGTCGATGTTGATTTGCCTGAGTGAGCATGCGTTGTCTTGTGCGTTGGAGGTTGTCTTTTAATGTAACAAATAATATTTTCCTTTGTTGCAGGGAGATGTCTAAGGGAGGAATAGTTGTGGACTTGGGGATGTAGTCAAGCATCGAAGGCGGACGACGACCATATAACGCCTGGAAGGGGGTCATGCCAATCGCAGAGTGACAGGAGGTGTTGAACCAGTACTCCGCAAGGTGTAAAAACTTATACCACTGTGTAGGATGATCACTAGTGAAGCAACAAAGGTATGCCTCGAGGCAACGGTTGGTGACTTCAGATTGGCCGTCGGTCTCAGGGTGGTAGGAAGAGCTGTACTTCAACGTGGTGCCCTGCAATCGAAATAGCTCTTTCCAAAAGGCACTCAAGAACAAGGGATCTCGGTCTGAGACTATAGACTTAGGAACTCCATGCAGTTTGCAGATTTCAGAGAGAAATCGGGAGGCTAGAACAGGGGCAGTGAATTTAGAAGGAAGGGGTAGCAAATGCACATACTTGGTAAGTCTATCACATATTACCCAAATAACTGTATGACCAAAAGAAGTAGGGAGATGAGTAATAAAATCCATAGTGAGGTCCTCCCAAACTTGTTTAGGGGTAGGTAATGGTTGTAATAAACCTTGTTTCTTTGTTGGCAGATACTTATTCATTTGGCAGGAAGAACAGTGACGGACAAACTGTTTGACAGCTTTGTAGAGGCCGGGCCAGTAGAACGTAGCTGCCAAACGAGCAACGGTGGGCTTACACCCTGAGTGTCCAGCAGAGGGAGTAGCATGAAACTCCTTGATCAGATTCTGGCGTAAGAAGGGTAAGTCTGGAACAAAAATTCTATGTTTGAAATAAACAATGTCATGAGAATAAGAGAAATTCCTTTGCATGTTAGAATCAGACTAGAGCTTCTTGAGAAAAGTTTGGCCATCTGGATTACTTCTAAAATAGTCCTTGAGTTCATCCAAAAGTGCTGGAACAGGTGATGACAGGGCCAGAAGTAGAGGAGGGTCTTCTGAGGACCTGCGAGACAGGGCATCCGCGGCTCCATTGGAACGACCAGGTCGGTAGAAAATTCCAAAACTGTAACCCTGTAATTTAACTGCCCATTTAAGTTGTTCTGGAGTCTGAAATGACTGTGTAACAAGGTGTTTGAGGCTCTTCTGATCTGTATAAATATGAAAATGTCTTCCTATGAGATACTGACGCCATTTCTTTATTGCTTTAGTGATTGCATACATTTCTCTAACATAAACAGAGGAAGCCTGCATACGGGGGCACATGCGCTTGCTGAAGAAGGCAATGGGGTGTTGGTCTTGAGAAAGAACGGCACCAACAGCAACACCTGAAGCATCTGTCTCAACCACAAAGAGCTTGTCAAAATTAGGCAAGGATAGAACAGGCATATTTGTCATGATTTCTTTCAATTTTGTAAAAGCTCAGCGGCTCCTGTATGCCAAGAAAATGTAGTGGAACGTAATAAATCGGTGAGGGGAGCGGCGAGTGAGGCATAAGCTCGAACAAACTTTCTATAAAAACCTGTGAGGCCTAAAAATCCACGAAGGGTCGTGAGTGAACGTGGTTCTGGCCAATCCAGAATGGCTTGAACTTTCTCTGGATCAGGGGCAACACCCTTGTTTGATATCTCATGGCCTAAATAGCTAACAGTAGGAACACCAAAGATGCATTTAGAAAGGTTAGCACAAAATTTGTTAGAAAAGAGTAACTCTAAAACCATGCGTAAGTGAACCATATGATCAGAAAAAGTGGAACTGTAAATAAGTATGTCATCAAAGAAAACCAAGACAAATTGTCTAAGGTAGGGGCGGAGAAGGTCGTTCATTGCTGATTAAAATATGGAAGGTGCGTTAGTTAGGCCGAACGGCATAACTAAGAACTCATAGTGACCATCAAAAGTGCGAAAAGCTGTTTTATGTGTGTCTGAAGGGTTGACTCTGATTTGGTGGTATCCTGATTTTAAGTCTATCTTAGAAAAAATAGTAGCTGAGCCCAACTCATCTAGCAACTCATCAATAGTTGGGATGGGAAATCTATCAGGAATGGTAACTGCATTAAGGGCTCTATAGTCCACACAAAAAGGCCAAGTCCCATCTTTTTTCGGACTAATAGGACCGAGGAGGAAAAGGGGCTAGTACTAGGAACAATAATGCCCTGTTGGAGCATTTGGTTTATGATCTGGGTCATGGCTTCTTTTTGGGAATGTGGGTATCTGTAAGGTTTAACAGTGATAGGGGGAGTGTTAGGAAGGATAGGAATATGGTGGTCATGGGGTCTGTGAGGGGGAAGGCTATAGTGTTCTTGAAAAACCGACTGATAGGTCTTAAGGAGCTGTCTAATGTTAGTAGGCAGAGTGTCTAGGGAACGTGTAGGGGTTGTGTTGTTAGGGGATTCAATGGGTTGTAAAGATAACAAGTGAAAGGAGGCAATGGAGTTGGTGTGTATAAGGTGAGATAATTGATGATAGGTGGTGGGTGAGGGGGTAGGGTCAATGTCTCCTGTTAGAGTAATGTGTTGGTTAGCATAGGTAAAAGATAGGCTAGGGATAGCAAAATCGGAGTGAATAGGACCCATAGTACATAACCATTCCATGCCCAACACAACATCAGCACCCTCAATAGGTAACAAGTAAAATGGGATTTGAAATGAGTGGTTTTGAATTGAAATAGGAACCTTGGAGCAAAACCCAGTACAATGAATATGGGCTCCATTACCTACCAAAACAGAGAACTTGGGAGCAGGCTCAATGGGTAATTTGAGATGGGAAGCCAGTCTGGTTTGGATAATGTTATGAGAGCTCCCAGTGTCCACTAAAATCATAACTGGAAGTCCAGAGATGTAACCAGTAAACTTGAGTGTACGAGGTGAAGGATGACCAGTAAGGGCCTGGGGGGACAGGTGGAAATGGAAGGCATCTTGGGTAAGCTCGGGAGGTAGGATACGTTCAGATAGTTGAATAGTGGATGTAGGTTCTAATGGGTTGGTGTGGAGACTGAACTCAGGTTCATCATCAACTAGGAGAAGTAGGAAATGACTAGTGGAACACTTGTGGCCATATACAAATTTTTCATCACAATTGTAACATAGGCCTTGGGCACGTCGTTCTTGCATTTGGGCAGGGGTCAACTTCTTTATAGGGAGTGATGAATTTGATGGTTTAAGGGTATTGGTTGAGGTGGAAGGAATTATAGGGGGGTTTGTGTAAGGGAAGGGAGAGGAGGTGGATGGGAAACGGTTAGGTTTGGGTTTAGAGTCCCTAATTTTGTCTTCCACCAGTTTAGCAAGATGAATAGCTTGGTGTACAGAAATTGGATTGAGGATGGCTAGTTCTCGTCGGATTTCAGGAATTAAACCAGAGAGGAAACAGTTGAGTAGGGTCTCCTGATTAAGTCCAAAAACCATGTTTGATAACTTTTCAAACTTAGCTTGATAATCAGTAACTGAGCCATATTGTCTCAACTTGAAAAGTTCAGCTTGGTGGTTAGTATAAGTTGAAGGTCCAAAACGAAGAGCTAGGGCCCTAATGAAGGATCCCCAATCACTAAGGAGGTTGTTTTGGTACATCCATTTATACCAACTGAGAGCATCTCCTTTCATATAGAAGGCAACCCAAGAGAGTCGTTGTTCCATAGGGATTTGGTAGACTAGGAAAAATGCTCTGCTTGAAAAATCCAGTCCAGGGGTTCAGAACCATCAAAGACATTTAGGATAACTTTGGGTGGGGTGGGAGAGAGTTGGGTAGGGGGTTTAAAGTTGGGTTAGGGGAGAAGTATGGGATTGTGGGGGGTATAAAGGTGGGGCCTGTAGGGTAAGGGTGTGCAAAATGAGAGATAGGGCTGGAAATGGGGGGTAAATGGCCAAATTGAATGGAAGGGTTAGAAACAGGGATAGTGGAAATACTCATGGATTGGGGGGGTGGGGAAGCTGGGGTTCTACAAAAAATGGAAGCAGTAGGAGAATGGGAATTATCTTGGGCGGTACCTGAAGGAGAGGTTAGAGGGACCTCTGGTTGGAAGGATTGTGTGCCTGCAGTCTGTCCCAAAAGTGCTGCTAGAGCTTCAATACGACGATCTAGCATTTGCTCTAAGTTATTGTGGCGAGAGGCATGGATTTGCTGCTGGTTATGTAGCTGGGTTTCCAGGATTGATAATTTTTCAGTGAGTTGGGAGTCCAACTGAGATTGTAAGGACCCCATACGTTCAGTGAGAGCCTGAAGAGCTTCCTCCACATCCTTAGAGGATAGGGGTTTGGGAGGCATGGAGAAGGAAAATGAAAGCACCAATGATAGAGGGTGCTAGGGTTTAGGCTACCACTACTACTATGCTAAGAAGACAATAAAATCAGAAAATACCACTTCATTTCTCAAGAAGGATTACAAAACTATTTAAATACCATGAAATCAAGAAAATAAAATGGCCAACAACAGGGCCTGCAAGGACAAATAACCCCAAAAGCAATTAAATAAAATCTTTCATCCAAAAGGGGATTTGTTTATTTCTTTTGGGCCTCCCTATAGTTTGGGCCGCATCAGTTGGTCTTGGATTCAAGTCCTTAGAAATACAACTGTGTTAAAATTTATTAGAAAAATTTTGTTATTTATATCCAAATATGATACATCAAACAAAAAGAACTACCTTCAAATTATGAGAAAATTAACTCTACTCTTATTCATGACATCTGCTAGGTAGATGAATATCCTTATTGGAAGTACGACTTTGACCTTTATTTATTTATTTTTTGTATAAATTCCAACAAGTTTCTTATATATAATCTCAAAAACAGTAGCTTAGACCATGTAAAAAAAAAAGAATACAGTTTATACTTATTATATAAGTATTTCTGGCCCATTGTTAACATT
This sequence comes from Clitoria ternatea, assembly GCA_037962975.1. Classification (NCBI taxonomy): domain Eukaryota; kingdom Viridiplantae; phylum Streptophyta; class Magnoliopsida; order Fabales; family Fabaceae; genus Clitoria; species Clitoria ternatea. Next base: position 179,775,853 of record CM075671.1, read on the forward strand.
TATATACAAGACATTGGAAGTAGGAAAGTATGTGATTGAGTCTCGTACACATGGTTTGAACTGAGTCAGTTTCTTCGATTAGTTAGCACAGCAAGAGTAGAGTATTTGTGAAAGAACAAAAACGTGATGAGCAAAAGGTTGTTAATAGCCCGCTTTCAAATGTTTCTTGGTGAAGCCGTCAAACCATCTCTTCAATCTGTAGCAATCCAAGCTCTGCCTCACCTTCACATCAATCCTGTTATTTAGTCCTTCATACTATCATAAAGTATTTCTTAAAAAACCTTATTACGTGGTTGCAAACAAACAAAAAAATGGTTCACTAATCTTTGTTGTTAAACTTCTTGATACACGGTGTTTGGTCTGCAGTCAGAGAAACGGAATTAAGTTGAAGTGAAAATTTTAAAGATTAATATTAATTTTTCACGTTGTTCGAGATAATCAAAACTCTGTTGACATGTAGAATCAAATTTAGGTTTCCAATTAAGGGAGGCTTCCATTTTGTTTACCCAAAATGAAATCACTAGTATACATATATATATTGTTAAGCTTATGCTAAAACTGGACTGGTAAACTATTTTGTTAATATGAAAAAATGATACAAGTCAGCTTTGTACTAAATTGTTGATATTATATAGTTTAGTATTATGAATGTAATATCATAATAATTATATTGTCAATTAAATTTCTATACTATATATTTTTTCTATAATCAAAAGTTTAGATGAGTTGATTCTCGTAAACTTACTAAAATCAAGATATGTTTCTAGGTTTAATAAATCAACAAAACTTTTTATATCGGTGAGAATTGAATTTATAATTTTATGGTCAATAATTTAATTTTTAATCAACTTAACCAATTTTTATTGAAAAAAATGTCTATATTTATTAACAAATTCTAATCAAATGGCAACACACTCGTATTTTTTGTTTTTTGGAAGTGAAATGTACTGTTTCATCGTCTGACATATACTTTAATGTACCATGTTTGCTTTCTTTTCTTTTTTTCCCTAATAAATCATGCATGTTGCTTAATTGGAGTTGACACTGAACGAGAGGCTTCTTCTTCATCTCGGCAACATTGACACCAGTTACTTACCGAATGTAAAAGAGTCCTCATTAATTATAATAAAAACACTTAAAGAATATATAAATATTGAGAATATTTTTTAATGTTCTAAAATGTTATGATTAAATCTTTCTCATCTAATTTGTTGTAGTAATAATGTTTTTAAATCTGCGAATCAACAGTAAGAGATTAATCTATGACTATTATTATTATAGTTAATTATTATTGCAAGAAGTACAATGAATTGAATGATGCATATGTAAGGGAAATTCCTAATTATAGGCTACTTAATTAATTAATTATATTTTTTTCTTTCAGCATAAATCCAATTTGTTCACTTAGTGAGTTAATTAATCATATGCTACAATAAATATTTTTAATTTAACCACAATTATTTTCTATAAAAAATAATCTTGTTCAAACTGCAAATATTTATATAATAATAAGAGTAATATAAAGTGACAAAACGACAATATCTCCTTTTTTTTTTATTGGTAACTCACAACAATTCATATATTTTATTCAACTAATTGAGCTAGTTTTTCCTTGTATGTACATGAATCCTTTAAATATATTGTTATCTATTCATTAATAATGATATTATGCGTCAAAAATATATATCAAATTTAAATACCAACTAATAATTTTTTTATTGGTATTATATATTCATTGTCTGTAATCTTCAACATGCTATACCAAAAAGATTATGATAAAGATACATACATATTTAAGATGACGGTTGGTATGAATGATCATTTTTTATAGAACAGATTTTTAAGAGAACTTATAAAGAACACTTCGAACTTATTTGACTTTTTATGGATGCATTTATTTAATTTGTTAGATATAATATATTTTGGGTGAATTTTATAATTTATGAAAATAGTTTATAATTCTCTTAAATTAGTTTTTACTTATTTTAGTAAGTTGTTTCACATTAATTATTGAAATAATTTATTTTTAATTTATTCTGATAAGTTTTACAATCAAATTTATTGCATATATGTTTTTATTAAAAAAATAACTTATTACATAATTTTTTAATTTAGTTATTTATTCAAACAAACGTTTAGTATTTATTTATAAAGGTAATTTATACTTATGCTGCAGCTTAGTTATAACATTTTAAAAACCAGTAAAGTTATTTGGTAAAAAAAAGAATAAAGTATAATTTTTCAAAAATTATATAACTTTTGAAAAATTAATTAAGACGTACATACAAACTACATTTTTAATATTCTAATTACCAATTTTATCCTTAGTATTTTTAAAAAATATGACTTTTATCCCCTTACATAATTATAATATTAAATATTCTTTAAATAATTTAACACAATAGAAACTTATTTCACCAAATAGTTATAACTCAATATGTTACTAAAAAAACTAAACTATAAATTACAAATTGACTTACAAAAAAATCATAAATTATAAAGTATTAATTATAAACTCGTTCTATAAAATAGAATCTTATAATTATTATTGATAAAAAAGTTTAATAATTTTATAATCAATTACGGTACAAGAAAGTTGGGTTTTGACCTATAAGATAGGTAACTTTTATTTTAATTAATTACCCACAAATTTATTCAAGTATTTTTGTCGTTTCTTATCAAACATTAAAAGAAAGAAGTATTCTCATTTAACCCTTTTTAAAATGTTAAATATCAAACGCCATATAAACAATATGTACAGGATTAATATATTACTGATAATAATTTCGAATAGAAAATCGATGATGATGTATATCATCGGCTACATAGTCTTGTAATATCACAAAGAAATCCCTACACATGGAAATACTCATTATTGGATGATTACCAAAACCATGGTGGAGGTAATAAAAATTGGACAAATATACGACATTGGTATTCTATGTTTATTCAAATTCTTGGTTTACTTCTTTAATTGTTTTTGTTAATTTAATCATTTATTTTTAAATTTTATTGGAATATTTTCTTTTTTGTTAAATACATTATTGTTAACCTTATTTATTCTTTCCTTCCTCATCTTATTCCATAACCATTTTTCATTTCAAAACAATCAAGTCTCTTTCACACCAATCATGACAGTATTACTCCACACTCCACCACCAACCACAGTGGGAGAGGAGTTTTTAGGATTGATATTTGTTTTGTTGATTGAAAATGGTTATAAAGAATAAAAAGATGAATAGAAGAAGGAAAAAAAGTCAACAAGAACATTTAACGAAAAAAATATTGTGAAAAATAATTGAAATATAAACAACTAAATTGAAAAAAAAAAGAATATAAAGAATTAAAGTAGAAATTTTTAAAAAATACCAAGGATCGAAGTTACAGTTGTATCTAAAAGTTTAATACCTAAGAAAAACGCCTGTGTTTGGTTAACTTTCCTTTCCACCCATAAAATCAACTCTTCAATTAATGGGTGGAATTGATTTAGTGAGAAGTAAAGCATGTTAATTTTTCCGTTGAATAGAGGATTGATTATATAGATGAGATCTATAAATTGTATCGTATTAGCATTAAAAAAGTAATTTTACTCATATCATCCCAACAAAATAAACTTCATTAATATTAGTCTAAAAAATTAATTACCTTAAAATTATTGTTGCCAAAATATAAACTTGGCATGATAATTATATACAAATTTATGGGATTGACTTGCTCTCATCCGATTTTGATGGGTAAAATTAGTGTTATTAAAATGGAACCGGTGATTAAACCGGTTAAGTCACTAGGTTAATGGGTTAATGATCGAACTGGTTGAATCATTGGTTGAACCGGTTTATTCTATTTTAAAATTAAAATAAAAATATTACCTAAAATAATTCAATTATTTCATACTAGAAAATTCCAAAATCAAACGCATAATAATAAGTATCAAATAAAAAAAACAAAACAACATCGTTTTGAAGAAGGAAAAATTAAAAAATTATTTATTTTCTATACCGAGTCAACCAATTCAACCAGGTCAACCGAGTCGTTGATTTTGAGCAATACCAGCCGATTCAACCGGTTTTGTATCGAGTCACTTGTGATCCGGTCTTAATACCGGTATCCGATCTGCTATACATATTTCAACGTCTTTGATGAGACATCTACGTGTAACCGGTGTCATCGGTATACATCCGGACTGTAATTCCGTATCAGGCGTTCTCCCTATACCGGTTGTTCAGGATAACACCATGACATCGGATAGTACACACGTCACTGTGCAAAAGACAAGGATTGTTGCTACAGGGATCGATCAATAATTCCCTGCACTACGAGCCAAATTCTGCTCACGGGAATGGTCAACTTGTTCCCTAATCCTAGTCTACATTCTCTATGCTCAATATAAAATAGCCACTTGACCCAATCATGCAGGTAAGTGCGCAATATAATAATGCTAATGGGAGTTGGTGGTTCCCCACCAACGTGTCCTCGTTAATCGAGCCAATCAGGTATATGAACTCACTTCATGATTGAAGAGAGGATCTTCTTCAGTTCTTTTACGACTGATTACTCTCTGAATACATTCCTTACTTGGAATATAATCACTGACTTGAGCGTCGGAGAATCTTTGCAGGTGACACCACCATTCGCCCACTTCATCGCGTTAGGTCGATGTGAAGGATCTCCAGGACGCCCAATCCGCTCTCCTCATTCAAAGACATCGGATACACATACATCCGGTCTCTTATATGGTATTGACATACTATTCATGACTGGCTTGAGATCGGATCTCTTGACCCCGGTCCAGGACAGATCATTGGCACGCCCGGTGGGACTCGGTAAAGTTATTCCCATATCCTTTGACAGAGCAGGTAATCCACAATGGAAGGCGAAGCACAAGACTTCATGGAGAATCAAGCTGAAGGCAGAACCAATCCCAACGCCTTCAGAAAACTCAACTTTGATTCTCATGGGGGCAGCTCAAAGAAGATAGTAACAGTGTCTGATCCTGATCCTCGTGATGAGTTGATCAAACAACTTCAGAGAGAACTCGCTGAATTGCGAAGGGAAAAAAGGCAAAACGAGGATAAAGAATCATCTCGCACGCGAAATACTCCCCACGCAACTGATGGTGAAAAGTCCACCACTCTTCAGTACTCAAATATCCCTACGTTTGAGGGGGGAGAACAGACTCGCGATTCTGAGGATGCAGCTTCCCGAAGGAAGAGAGATTCAACAACAGCACCCCCATTGTCTTACAATCTGAAAGTTCCTTTTTCAAGGAGACTTATGGGCATCAGCATCCCCAAGCACCTTCAAACTACTCAACCACTTTCCATCGGAAAGTATAATGGTGAAACTGATCCAACTAAGCACCTTGATGCTTATGTGTTTGAAGCCATGTACTTGGGGGCTGATGAAGACGTGATGTGCCGAATGTTCCCTCGAACATTGTCTGAAGAGGCCCTCGGGTGGTTTAAAGGCCTGCCTTCTGGATCCATAGATTCTTGGACGGAAATGGCAGCTGCCTTTGAAACCCACTTTGTCATCTCCAGAGACGTGCCCAAAACGTCCCATACCTTAGCTCAGATTAAGCAAGGTGAAACAGAGGACTTAAAAGATTTTTTGAAGAGGTTTTACAAGGAAGCAGCCCTGGTTCCTAACCTCACAGAATCTATCAAGCTGCATATCGTTATTGAGGCATTGCAGCCGAGTTCAGCTTTCGCTCTTTCATTAGCAAAGAGCCCTCCAACAACTTTTGAGGAGTTCAGAAAGAAAGCCTCAAAATACGTGAGTATAGAGATGCATTTGGAGGCAATAGCTGCAAAGAAAAAGCCCCCAGCACCACTTCCTCAAACCCAGAAGGGTAAGGAGAAGACGAGGTCAGAACGCATGGAGAGGCCATTTACAAATCCTAAGGTTAATAACCACCCTCCTCGACCTCGAGAAAGGCACGTCAATTCCTTCAGCCATTATGCACAATTGTCTGCCAGGCCGTCTCAGATTTTAAGAGAGGTCGGATGGCCAATGCTCAGCACATATGGCATCAGAAGACCAGCCCCTATGAAAAGACCAGGAAATTCACGTAAGTACTGTGATTTTCATGAACAAAATGGTCATTCAACTGATGAATGCCAAGCTCTAAAGAACGCGGTTGAGACGCTAATTAGAGAAGGCAAGTTGAAGCAATACCTGTTCAAAGAAAAATCCTTTGACAGGGCAGAACGGAATGAGAAAAGAGAAAGAGATCCAGACGATGGGGATGACAATAACCCCAGTCCGGTTCGAAAATTCTCTGCTGCAGAGAAGCAAAAAGGTGTGATGGCTGATAATGCAGCACAGAAAGACAGCATGCCCCAGCAACAACGTCAGGGCCGACGTGAAGTTATTGACATGATTACTGGAGGGTTCGCTGGAGGAGGAGCTTCAATTACAGCCCGTAAGAATCATCACAGAATGATTCTATCTGTGCAAGGGAAAGTCAAAGACAATCGCCCTTACAGAGGTGGGATTGAAGCTCCCACAATCTCTTTCTCTGACGAGGATTTTGGCCCAACCATTCCTGGTGGTGACGATGCTGTAGTCATCACTGCTGTGATCGCCAACAAGGACGTCCGAAGAATCCTTGTTGACCAGGGAAGTTCCTGCGATGTTATTTTCTATAATTGCTTTGAAAGAATGGGTTTTAAAGACTCAGACTTACAGCCTTACACGCAGGAACTAACAGCTTTCAATGGCGCAAAGCAACCAACTAAAGGGTATCTTGATACCCTTATCTCGTTTGAAGGCGAGCCAGGAGCCAGGACGGTTAGGTCTCGGGTGCTAGTGATTGATGTCAAATCACCATTTAATGGCATCATAGGCCGTCCCACTCTGAATGCAATGGAGGCAGTCGTATCAACCCCACATCTCCTTATCAAGTTCATTGACAAGGATAATGCGGTGTCATCTATCCGGGGTGATCAAGAGATGGCTAGGTACTGCTACAACCTTAGCCTCAACATGACAAAGCTAGACGCCTCCAATAAAAAGAGGAAACTTAATGATGCTGGAACATCGGCTGGATCTGTAAGCCTTGTCGACCTGGATCCTAGAGCGGATTTGAACATTGATCCGTTCAACCCATCAAAGCCCACACCAGATGGAAGTTCCAAGGACATCGTCTTGGGAGATTCTCCAGAAAAGGTCACCCATATCAATGACAAGCTGGATACTGAAATAGAGCAGCGACTGCTGGCTCTCTTGCAAGAGTTTAAAGACCTCTTTGCATGGACTGCAGCCGATATGCCAGGCATAGACCCTGAATTTTGCTGTCATAAACTATCCGTCTATCCAGAGACGAAACCTGTGGCCCAAAAGAAAAGACGATTGGGCCCAGAGAAACAGAAGGCAGCTTGCCAGCAAACTGAGGAGTTGCTGAAGGCCGAATTTATCAGGGAAATCCGATATTCCTCTTGGCTTTCGAATGTGGTGATGGTCCCTAAATCCAATGGTAAATAGAGAATGTGCATTGACTACGTGGACCTCAACCGCTGCTGTCCAAAAGATCCTTATCCTCTTCCTAATATAGATCGGATGGTGGATGATTCTTCTGGTTATCAATACCTGAGCTTCATGGACGCTTATTCAGGTTACAACCAAATTCCGATGTGCGAAGAGGATCAAGAGAAGACAGCTTTCATAAATGATCGTGGTGTCTTTTGCTATACAGTCATGCCCTTTGGCCTGAAAAACGCTGGGGCGACATATCAGCGCATGATCAACAAGGTTTTCGAAGGTATGCACACCAAACTTGTTGAAGTATACATTGATGACATAATAGCAAAGACACCGGTTGGTGGCGATCATATTGAGGACCTACGCCAAGTATTCACCCGTTTGAGACAATTTAACATGAGGCTGAACCCAATGAAGTGCACATTTGCTGTCCCTGCTGGGAAGTTTTTGGGTTTCATGTTAACTCAACGTGGTATTGAAGCCAATCCAGGGAAGTACCAAACGATTCTAGACATGCAGAGTCCTAAGAATCTCAAAGAAGTCCAATCCCTGAATGGCAAGGTAGCAGCTTTGGCACGATTCATGCCGAAGATGGCTCACAGGTCGCTCCCCCTGTACAAAATACTGAAAAAGTCTAAGAAATTCGAGTGGGGACAGGAACAAGAAAAAGCTTTCCAAGAGCTTAAGGAGGTGTTGTCCAAACCTCCCATTCTCACAAAGCCTGACCCCGAAGACACACTCATTCTGTACTTGGCTATTTCAGATGAAGCTTTGGGCGTTGCCTTGATAAAAGAAACTCCTGATGGACAAAGACCGGTCTATTTCACTAGCAAGACCTTGCAAGGTGCTGAGATCCGGTATCAGAAAATTGAAAAGGCCGCCCTCGCTGTTGTTTGGGCCTCACGACGGTTGCGTCCGTACTTTCACGCCCATCCGATCATAGTGAGAACGGATTTACCACTCCGTTCTGTCTTAATCAAGCCCGATCTCGCTGGGAGGATGATCAAATGGTCTATTGAACTCTCTGAGTTTGATATATCCTACGAACCCCGCAGCGCTATTAAAGCTCAAGTCCTGGCTGACTTTGTTGTGGAAATGACAGGGACTGATCCAGATTACCCTCGAGTCCATTGGACCATTTACGTTGATGGTTCATCAAACCAAAGAGGCTCTGGAGCAGGTGTAGTTGTAGAAAGTGACGACGGAGTACACCTGGAGATCTCCCTTCGTTTCAATTTCAAAACATCCAACAACCAAGCTGAGTACGAAGCTTGCTTGGCCGGGCTAAGAGCTGCAATTGATATCGGAGCTTCTGAGGCAATACTCTGCAGCGATTCACAGCTGGTGATTTCGCAGATCTTAGGAGATTATCAAGCTCGCGAACCTCAACTCCAATTATACTTGAACTGTGTCAAGGAGTTGACTGAGAAATTCTCAAAGGTGGAATTCAAGCATGTTCCACGAGAAGAGAATACGAGAGCGGATATACTCTCAAGGTTAGCAAGCACTAAACGACCAGGTAGCACCACTACGCTGGTTCAAAGCACGCTAACGTCGCCCAACATTCCTCTTTTCCCTTCTCTAAACGCCATAATGACCAACTCCTTTTACGGAGATACATGGATGGCTCCTTACATCCGTTATTTGGCTGATGGACAACTACCTACAAATGAGAAGGAAAAGACGAGGCTAAGGAGAGAATTACCGTATTTCACTATGATTGATGGTAATCTTTACAAAAGGGCACTCTCGGTGCCCTATTTGATTTGTCTCAAAGAGGATGAGGTGCAAGATGTAATGGAGGAAGTGCATGGAGGACAATGTGGACACCACGCCGGAGGAAGAAGCTTAATGCGAAAAATCCTCAGAGCTGGATACTGGTGGCCCACGATGAAGCAAGACTCCATTGACTTCGTCAAAAAATGTGATGCTTGCCAAAAATTCTCTAACCTTCACCACACACCGGCGGAAGAACTCTTCACATCCGCTGTTCCATGGCCCTTCTACCAATGGGGATTAGATATTCTGGGCCCCTTTCCAACTGCTCCTGGGGGTATCAAATATCTCATTGTAGGGGTCGATTATTTCACTAAGTGGATAGAAGCAGAGCCGGTGGTGCATATTACTTCAGCCCGAACTCGTCGTTTCATGTACGAAAACATCATAACACGGTTCGGGGTCCCAGCACGGATTGTCACAGATAATGGCACCCAGTTCACGGATAGAAAATTCACAGATTTGCTTGAAGGGTTAGGAATAACCCAAATATTCTCATCCGTCGAACATCCCCAAACGAATGGTCAAGCTGAAGTGGCCAACAGGGAGGTGCTGAAGGGACTAAAGAAACACCTTGGTGAAGCCAAGGGCGGATGGACAGACCAGCTGTGTCATGTCCTATGGGCATATCGGACAACGCCTCATTCATCCACCAATGAATCCCCATATCGCCTAACATACGGGGTGGAGGCAATGATACCTGTGGAACTGCAAATTGCTTCCACAAGGGTAAAGTACTTCTCTGAAGAAACCAACAATGCTAACTTGGCATCCGAAATGGATGTCATACAAGAACTCAGAGAAGACGCTTTCATCAGAGATCAAGCCATCAAAGCCAAAGTTGCTCTCCGGTACAACAAACGAGTCCAATCAAGGACTTTCAACGTTGGAGATTTGGTTTTGAGGAAAGCAAGTATAGGGAACAAATTCGCTCATCAAGGCAAATTAGCCCCAAACTGGGAAGGCCCATATAGGGTATCCGAGGTCACTGGCAAAGGCTCTTACCGCCTTGAAAACCTTGATGGCACTCCAATCCGAAATAAGTGGAACACCCAAAACTTGCGGATCTACTATAGCTAGCTGTTGAAACCATCCACACTCTCCTATCCTTATCTTGGATTGAATACTGGAGAATTTATTTTCACAGCTACGCTCTCATTGTAATTCTTATTTTTGATTTAATAAGAATCTCTCACAACAATTTAACTCTTTCGAGTTTTTCTTATGCTGTGATTTTCAGTTTATCCGGTGCACAGAAACATGTTCAGGACGGATGATCTCAGCTACTTGTTCTGTAGTTGACGATGTAACTCCTCGAATATGTGCAACACACAAGAGCATACTCAGAACGGATGATCTCAATTACCCATTCTGTAATTGACGATGTAACTCCTTGAGCATGTCTAATTGATTGAAGGCTCGGATTGTAGGATTGAACCGAACTCCGAGTACGACTAGTAGGTTTGGCCGAACGTCGGTGAAGACCTGGGTTGTAGGATTAAACCGAACCTCAGGAAATGGGTTGTAGGATTGCACCGAACCCCATTCGAAGGCCCAGATTGTAGGATTAAACCGAACTCTGGGTACGACTAGTAGGTTTGGCCGAATGTCGGTGAAGACCTGAGTTGTAAGATTAAACTGAACCTCAGGACATGGGTTGTAGGGCTGGTCCTTTTTCAAGGCCACAAACCGAACCCCACTCGAAGATTACATGGGTTGTAGGGCTGGTCCTTTTTCAAGGCCACAAACCGAACCCCATACGAAGGCTTGGGCGTAGTAAGCTGGTTCTTCTTCAAGACCACGCTGAACCCCAAGTAACGGGCGCAGTAAGTTCAGGATTAGCCCTAATCTGAACCCCGTATCGAAGGCTCGGATTGTAGGATTAAACCGAACTCTGAGTACGACTAGTAGGATTAACCGAACGTCGGTGAAGAATTGTCATTGGATAAAACCAAGGAACAATTGAAGAACGGCTAGTAGGATTGAACCGAACGCCAAATATGATATGGACAGTAGGATCAAACCGAACTCCAAACACAACAAGTAAGTTATACTGAACTCCAGATTAATACTCTCTTATGAAATTCTTTATTTGGGAAGTTTTATAGCTTATAGTTCTGAGTCATCAATTCTTCAATCGAGACCTGACTCATAAACTCCGACACAAACAATTCACTCGGGTACGCCACAATCTAAGGCATACTCACCCGAAATCTCTCAGTCGGAAATATTTGGAGAGGAGTTTCTATTTTAAATCCTCACTCTTAAAAGCTCTCATGAGAAAATCTCACTCAGAGTTTATTCAAAATGATAATCACCCAATGAAACTGGGGGACAGCATCAACGATTTAACGAATATCTTGAGGAATGAACTCTCGTCTAAACGATCTCACAATCATTCCCCTTAAGCCGTTCTTGTGACGATGATGTGTTCCCCCACAAGCAGTGATCTTATGAAATTCATCTGGCATGTTTAAGTCCGGTATGGAGATTTTGTTTTACAATCCGATCTTCACTACTTAAATCCGGAATGATACAATACACATGCAATCCCTCTATTTAAGTTGTTTCTCACTAAACAAGAATGGAGGTAAAAAACTCTTTTATTGATTAAACGAGAATTACAATTCGTGTAATAATCCGGAGCTGATCCCGGAACACAGCGAATTTGAATCAATAAAATGAAAAAGGAAACAAGGAAGGCGCTACTTTCTCTGACTTGAGTCTCCTTCCTTCCCTTTGCCTTTGTCTCCGATCTTGCCTTCTTCAGTGCGAGAGCTTGTTCCTGAACTTATGGGCTTCAGGAGTGAAGGTCCCATTGTTTGGCCTTTAGGCAAAGGAGCAAACCTATAAGGAGTGTCAGGCGGACTCTCATGACGGTTATCAACGATGGCCACCAGTTTCCCTTGGTGAAACTCATAGAACGGATCAATACCGTTCAAATTAATTGACACCTTGGGATTCCGGTATAACACTTGACGAACTGCCAACCCGAAAGCCTCCTTGACTGCTTGATCACACATGTTTACAGCATCGTCCAAGTCTGCTTTCAGGGTCTTGATTTCGCCATTCGAATCCGCCAGCTTTAATAGCAGCTCCTTTTCCTTACGTGACCAATCATCCGCTCCTTGAGAATGGACGACCTTAGCCTCCTTCAACCGCTCATCTAGCTTTGAAGAGCGTTCCTTCTCCACACAAAAATTGGCATGGAGGTCAGCGTTGATTTTCTTTTGATCAAGAACCTGACCCTCCAGCTCCTTGGCAAGGTTCTTCAACTTGGCAATTTCTTCATCCTTCTTCTGAGTTTCTTCTCTGGAAGTTTCTAATTTTCCTTCTAATTGGAGGATGATTGCCTTGTCCTTGCCAACCATTGAGGTGAGCCTCTCGTTTTCTTCTGTGAGCTCGCGAACCGACTTGAGGAGCTCGGATAACTCAGCCAAGTGCTTCTGTCCGTCGTCGCAAGCTCTGATCATTTCATCACTCTTCAACGAGGGCTTCACCTTAGGTGAAGGTTCAGGAACGCCCTCAGGAACGGAGACCTCATACACCGGATGTTGAACAAGATCGGAATTACCTTCAAGAGGACAAGGAGCTTTGGGTGCGAAATAAGTCGTTATTGGCTTCACCCCATAAGTGATTACACTGCCGGGGGCATCCGGAGCGGGTTCTTCCCCTCTCCTCTCCTTAGAGGGCTCTGGTTCAGTAACCCCTCTTGAAGTTTTTGGTTTTTTGGGCGAGGATTGACGGTCTGAGATCTTCGAGGGGTCACGCTTTGCCCTCTTCTTTTTCTCAACAACCTTCTCAGATCCGCCCTCGATCAGAGGAATATCGTCACCAGCAGATGAAGTTAATATTATTGTCTCAGCAGTGGCCTTCTTTGAGTTCCGCTTTGCCTGAATATCATTTTCAGCCGCAACGGAAGTCTCTCTGGCCTTGAGTCCTTTTAGCCTATTCATCTCTGGTGACTCGCTCTGAATTTCACCTGCACAGTCAAAAGACACAATCAGAGACGTAAAATTTTCAAGGCAAATGACATAATAACGCATGAAGAATGGCAGGGAAATTACGTAAATACTCCTCGCAAGTAGACTTTGGTCCTAACAAACGCCTGCAGGAGAAAAATTGGTGCGAGGCTGTGTAGGATTGCAGAGCCGAAAGAATAGAGATTGAGGTTGGGCTCAGTTCGTCCTCCTCGGTATAATACGCTTGGGAGGTCAACAAAAAATGTTCGTGCGTCCAAGTCACTGGGAATTTTGGAATCCCATCTTCAGTTAACCAAAAAATTGGTTCATTCGGATGGACGCTGATCTTCGTATAATAAGATTTGAATGAACGCCCATCAACTTTGGCGGAGTCAGTGTACGCCTCGAAGTTGATGATCTTGGAGATAGTCCGGAGGGATATCAAGCTCACTCCTCCTTTCTCCTTATTCGCACGACGGACCACTTGAGTGAAGTAGAAAAGCATGGCCACCGTCGGTTTAAAGTTGAAGTGCTCCCCAAGCACTTCAAGAGAGCGGACCAATCCCCATCCATTAGGGTGAAGTTGCGAGGGGGCGCAATCCAGGAATCTCAGGACTCCCATCTCAAACTTCGTAAAGGGGAAACGCACGCCCAAGTTCAGTAATAAAAAATCATACATGAACAAGGACCTCTCGTCCGGTGTATGACATATCCGTTCTGATGGAAGGGGAGCGAACACCTTAAAACACCATTTGTATTTGTCCTTCTTCCAAACCGTAAACCGCGGCTCCAGCTCCCCTTCATCCTCCCGAGCATGGACGGACGGTGTTTCACGAAACTCCTCAGCCACCCAGCTGAATGGGCGTTTCTGTTGGAATTTCACCCAGTCTATCCGGTGTGCAACTACATTACATAGGCCGGATTGGGTCTTCAAGATATACTTCTCAGAAGGAGATTCCCCTTCGGACGATTTCCTCCCAGTAGCTTTCTTTGTCACCATTGTGAAAGCTTTGATGCTGCGATAAAATTTCACATCATCAGAGAGATACAAATCCCCACTTTCGACACTCTCACTGGAGGAGGAAGACTCTGAAGAGGGTATAATCACCCTTCGCCTTTGATATTGCGACTCCTCCCCCCCTGTATACTGTGGCCTCGACTGGAAGGTCACTGGGATCCTCCCACCACGAACACTAGGGTTTTGAGCCAAAGCCCTTCCTCCTCTTCCTCTAAGGCTCACACCACTGAAGCTAACACCCTTCCTAGGCATTCTCAAATATTGAAAAGAGATACAGAAAACGAAGGGAAAGTGGTTACCTAAGGATAGTGAATTGAAATTCACAGAGGCGGATACGAAGAACTTCTTGGAACTTTTGCAGAGGTTCGTCAAGGAAGCAAGAAGAAATGGTAACTGAGATTGCCAAATATGCCTATAGCAGGGCACAAAAATTTTTCAAATACCCACTAAACACAACCTGCGTTTACCCCTAAACGACTCCCCGTTTAGTGGACCAAAATTGTCGTTTAGTACCTCAAGGCGTGAAAATGCCATCGTTTTGTCACAGAGCCATCGAAATGGGCCTATTAACACCAAATCCTAGGCCCAACAAGACTATGCGTGATAGTTACTAAGACATGCGCATTTAACGCAATAATCGCTCGCCCACGTGAATTAAGGCATTAAATGTCCAATCATTAGAAACGTGGCCACCATTACTCGAATACCAAGGGTTGCGAAATTCGATAAACTTCTGATATTCCCATTGTCGAATCTGCCCTTAAAATTTTATCACTACGGAACATGGTTCCCAGAGCGGATATTTACACTTCGGTGCAATTCCGAAATCCAAACGTACTATGATCAATATAGCTCATATGAGCAAGTCAACTGCTTCCTCACATCAGCTAGGGGGCTGGTAGAGGTATTACTCGGATTTCGGATGGATGCGAAAATTGCCTAATCCGCACTCCCATGATTGGAAAAAATGCACCAGGACGGATGATCTCAATTACCTATTCTGTGATTCGATGATGAAGCTCCTGGTGTGAATCATTCCAGGACGGATGATCTCAATCACCTATAAAGTGATTCGACGATGTAACTCCTGGTATGAACAATTCTCATCATCATCATTCTCAATCATGCGAAAATTGCCTAATCCGCACTCCCATGATTGGAAAAAATGCACCAGGACGGATGATCTCAATCACCTATTCTGTGATTCGATGATGAAGCTCCTGGTGTGAATCATTCCAGGACGGATGATCTCAATCACCTATAAAGTGATTCGACGATGTAACTCCTGGTATGAACAATTCTCATCATCATTCTTACGATGAAAGCTTTTGAAAACTGAAAAGTATTCACTCAATCCGTACTCCTACGATTGAGAAATGTCTCCAGGATGGATTATCTAAATCACTTAATCTGTGATCTGACGATGTAGCTCTTGGTGTTGTGTACTTTTCCAGAACGGATAATCTCAATCACCCATTACGTGATCTGACGATGTAACTCCTTGACATGGTGTACCTGCCCAGGACGGATGATCTCAATCACCTATTCTGTAATTGACGATGTAACTCCTGGCGCCATACACACCTTAAGGACGGATGATCTCAATCACCTGTTATGTGATCCGACGATATAACTTCTGGTGCCGTACACATCCCCAAGACGGATGATCTCAATCACTTATGAAGTGATTTGATCACAAAACACCTGGCATGATCAATTCATATAATCATTCTTATGATGGAAAATTCCGAAAGTCAGTCCGCACTTTCGCTTTCAAGTGGTATTCTCCCAGGACGGATACTCTTTATCACCTATTCTATGATACAACGACGTAACTCCTGGCGTAGAAAAAACTCCCATCATCATCCTTATGATGAAGGACTCAAACACCACTTCCTTGCAGTTCCCTAAACTTGGAACAATATTGTCATCTCCTGTGAGAGTATTACGGATTAAAAGCAGTCATCCGTCCTGTTACATTACTCTACTGAACGGCGGATCGACCCATCTTTCCCCAAGAAAATTAAGAAAATTAAGGATCATGCCCCAAAGACAGGTACCTTTTTCTTAACACATACTTGGGGACATGTATATATTTCGCCGTTCTAAATTTATCTATTGTTTAATCTTCTGAGGCAGTTATTTCAATCCGGCCTTAAGATTAGTTATACAGAGCGGATTAGCATTGAATAATATATACATGAAACGATGAAGACAAATGCCTTAAATGGAATTCATTCATTAAAAACAAGGCTGTATACAATAGTTCAAAATCCGGAGTTGATCCCGGTACACAACTATACATATAAAGGAAAACAAAACTACGGAGGAGGAATCTGTTCTTCAGTTTTCTGTGCCTCCTCAGCACCAGGCTCTTGTGCCCCTTCCTTGGGAACCTCCACAGGAATCTCCCCTCCAGGAGCTTCAGCCCTTTCTTCAGAAGAGGGAACCTCGGACACAGGAAAGACGTAATCAGGTCCCATGGTTTGACCCTCAGGAAGAGGAGCCAAACCATACAAGGACGTCGGTGGATCTTCATGACGACCATCCACCACTGCGACTAACTTTCCCCCATGGAATTCATAGTACGGATCCATTCCATAAAGGTTAAGTTTCGCAGTGGGGTTGCGGTAGAAGACTTGGCGTATGGCTAGGCCGAAGGACTCTTCAACAGCTCGGCTGCATATGTCAACAGCTTCTTCTCTCTCAGCTTTCGCTGTAGCCAATTCTCCCCGCAACTTGGACAGCTCCTTACTGGATACCTCGGACTCCGCTTTCCTAGCCTTCAGTCCCTCTATCTCAAGAAGGAGCTTCTTCTCCCTTTGAGACCACTCCTCAGCATCAGCTTTATTTTTATCCTGGCTGCTACGGAGTTCTTCCTCCTTCTCTGCCACTTTGCCTTCCAAGTTTTTAAGATCGCCTTTGAGCTTGAGATTCTCTTTAGTCATGATATCTCCAAACTCCTTAGACTTGCTAAGACGATCTTCCATTAACTTCACGGCGGCTTTGTCTTTTTCCGAGGAAAGCTTGAGTTCTTTCAATTCGTCACTCAATTCTTCAACCTTATCGACGTTGTTAGCCAACTCGCTGACTGAAGAAAGCATTCCAGCAAGTTCGGCTAACTGCCACCTTCCGGCCTCACACGCTTCCTTAATTTCTTTAGGACTGAGTGTAGGCCGGAGTTTGTACATCGGAGGAGGAAGAGTGGCTGGAGTAGAACCCTCATAGGAGAGGAAGGGGGTGAGAAACGAGGTAGTTGGGAAGGAGGTCGGCTCTGATCCAGAAACCCCAGCAGGATCAACAGCCTTATCCTCCGAAGTCCTTTGCTTCTTGGACTGACGCCTTGCAGGATCATTCTGGATCTTTCTTCTCCTCTCAGTAACTGGAGGTTGACCCGAGGCCGCGCCAACATCGAATGAACCGCCCTCAACCAGTGGGATGTCCCATTCAGCATCCGAGGTCAGGATGATTACCTCAGGACGATCCTTAGTTGAGGGCCTGGGCTTCACTTCATTTTCATGGGCAATGGACTTACCCGCCGCCTTGAATTTCTTTAACTTGTCCATCTCTGGAGTTTCTTGTTCTATTTCACCTACATGAACAAACACAAGATGTTAGCAACTACAAATATTCTATATATATTTGATAAAGGAGAAAAGGTGAAACAAAACGAGAAGTACGCAAATATTCCTCCCGGACTCCGCTTGAGCTACTTAGCAAACGCCTACACGAAAAGACGTGACGACGTGTAATGTGTGATTCAAGTGCGAACAACACTCTCGACGTCTCACGAGACAGATCGGATTGGTCAGTGTAGTATGCGTGTGAGCTCAAAAGAAAATGTTTGTGTGTCCAACTTAGGGGAAATTTATCGACGCCCTCTTCATCCTTCCAAAATATGGGTTTGCCCTTCTTAATGGAGACGCGAGTGAAATAAGTCTTGAAGGACTTCCCGTCAACCTTGGCAGAATCCGTATAAGACTCAAAGTTCACAAAGGAACAGAGAGTCCGGAGAGTCACCAGACCAACTCCACCCTGCTTGTTTGCCCTTCGAACTACCTGAGTATAGTAGAACAGCATCGCTACAGTTGGCGTGAAGTTAAAATGTTCACCCAAGACCTCCAAAGCTCGGACGAGGCCCCAACCGTTGGGATGAAGTTGGGAGGGTGCACAGTTCAGAAACTTCAAGACGTCCATCTGGAGTTCGGTTAGAGGAAAACGAACTCCCAGATAATGAAAAATAAAGTCATACATATATACAGAGCGGACATTAGGGACGACATGGCATATCCGCTCTGTCGGAAGTGGTGCGTAAACCCTATACCACTTTTTCGTCTCTTCATCCGTACTCAGCGTGAACCTCGGTTGAATCCGAGATCCCTCCTCATCCGCATGACGAGAGGCCAGGTCCTTAAACTCACTGGACACCCAACAGAAAGGCCATTTAGCCTGAACCTCCTCCCAATTCAGGCTTGAAGCAACAACGCTATAGAGACCTTCAGTTGTCCTCGAAATAGCACTATTTCCAGAGGTTCCTTCTCCAGTGGCCATTTGGATTTTCTGAATCGAACTCCTTAATCTACGATAAGAAATAAAATGTCGTCAGAAAGTTGCAATCATTACTCACTGCATTTTAAAAGCAATTACAATCAGAGGGCGACTCTGAGAAGGGAAAGGTCACTTCCCACAGTGAGTAAGATCCCCTTTCTGAGCGACATGATTTAGTCTTAGGAAGAATTATAAGAATTCTTCCCCACGACTATTAGGGATGCGGGAAACTGATTCCCCCCTAGATGAAGCCTACTTTCTATAACTAAGAGTAGCAAACCAAAGCAAAACTAAAGCGACAAGGAAGAGATAGTTACCTCAGATGACAGTGATGAATTTGAGGAACGAAGAAACCCTCGCAATGTAGGCAGTAAACTTCCTTGCAAAATTTCTGCAGAGTTTCGTTGAGAAAACAAAAGCAAGTGGAACCCAGAATCCACTAAGTATTCCTTTTATAGGAAACGAAGAGGTTCGGTTACCCCCTCTTGAAGTTGTGTCGTTCTCAATAAAACGCATTCGTTCACAAGCGAAACGACACAACCGTTCCAAATTCTTGGGCGCCAAAACGATAGCGACTCAGCGAAGGGCTATCCACTAGGCCCAAAAGTTTTGAAAACTTCGGGCCCATTAAGCCCAAAACGACGGTTAATGGGATTTTCATCTCAGACGCAATAATTGCTTGCCCACGTGATTAAAAGCATTAATGTCTAATCATGCAACGCAATTCACGCTTTACAGCCGTTACACGAACTTCAAGAGCTTTCAATTCCAATAAACTCTTGAAATTCTCACACAACGAATCTTTGTCCGAATCCGTTGTGGCTGCGCCGACAAGTCGGATCTATTAATTTTAGAACGGTTCTTTACGAATGACAACAGATGCTAAGGAACTGTTACACACGTAAGCTTACCGATATTAAGACCTCTCGCAGGTTGAGTAGCTTATGTGAGCAACCATTCGGTCCCTCACACAAACTAGGGGACATATGATCCGGTCTTAATACCGGTATCCGATCTGCTATACATATTTCAACGTCTTTGATGAGACATCTACGTGTAACCGGTGTCATCGGTATACATCCGGACTGTAATTCCGTATCAGGCGTTCTCCCTATACCGGTTGTTCAGGATAACACCATGACATCGGATAGTACACACGTCACTATGCAAAAGACAAGGATTGTTGCTACAGGGATCGATCAATAATTCCCTGCACTACGAGCCAAATTCTGCTCACGGGAATGGTCAACTTGTTCCCTAATCCTAGTCTACATTCTCTATGCTCAATATAAAATAGCTACTTGACCCAATCATGCAGGTAAGTGCGCAATATAATAATGCTAATGGGAGTTGGTGGTTCCCCACCAACGTGTTCTCGTTAATTGAGCCAATCAGGTATATGAACTCACTTCATGATTGAAGAGAGGATCTTCTTCAGTTCTTTTACGACTGATTACTCTCTGAATACATTCCTTACTTGGAATATAATCACTGACTTGAGCGTCAGAGAATCTTTGCAGGTGACACCACCATTCGCCCACTTCATCGCGTTAGGTCGATGTGAAGGATCTCCAGGACGCCCAATCCGCTCTCCTCATTCAAAGACATCGGATACACATACATCCGGTCTCTTATACGGTATTGACATACTATTCGTGACTGGCTTGAGATCGGATCTCTTGACCCCGGTCCAGGACAGATCAACTTGCATAACTGGTCTAATAGCCCATTTGCAACGGTTGGGTCACTAGTTATTTGGTAAAATCCATTTTAATTGAGGATAAGCGAAAACTCGCCCCACCTCTAACCATTTTTATTGGGACATGGGTGGATTTAAGAACAACTTTCCACTTCATCCCTCCCAGTATAATAATTCAATAACTTTAATTATAATAATAGTTAAAGGATGATGACAAGTTTATATATCTTTTTAAAATATAATATAATTAAGAAGTTTATTATTCACAAATTTTTGCAATGTCTATTTTCATAAAAAAAAAAATAGAGTATGATGAAATTCTTATAAGTTTCTATAGATGTAATGAAAAATCCACATTTTATAATTTCAAACCCACTTTATTTAAAAACATGTCCAAATCCAAAATGAGGACGAAGAAAGAAAAACTCACCCCACCCCTGCCATGTTGACATGCTTCTGTAAAACAAATTGATGATCCTAGCTTCTTTTAGCTATTAAGTATTTATGTATATATAAATATTTTATCAATAAAGTTTGAGATAATTATTAAATAGTTGAATTCTTTGCGTATGTTGTTAGATGTTGAAATCCTATTATACATATGTAAAATATTAGGCGAGACATAACCCATTTTAATACAACTTTTTTTTGGATATAATAATACAAAATTATTACTATATTTACGTGTAGACTTTTATCATATAAATAAGAATATTATTAAATATTTAATTGATATACATTAAAACCGATGCAATATATATTTTGAAAATATAAGTATAATTACACTGAAACCCTATTTCTAATTGCTCATATTTAGTTCTCGTAGTTTTCCAATTTTTCAATATAAATTCTCTTTATCCCGAAATTTCCTCTAAAAATTGACAAATATAACTAAGGTGTAATATATCATTAATTTGTACAAATTAAGAAATATTGAAATAAAAATGACATAATGTAATGTATGTATACAATGTAAATAGAGCCAACTTTTTTCTTTTTCTTTTTCTTTTTATTTAAATATTTATATTTTTCCTTTTCAAATCTAAACAATTTAATGTTACATATCATACCTTAATCACATTTTTCTCACTCATCAAATGACATTAAAGGAATAGATACTTAATTTAAGACTTATATATAATCAAAGTGGGTCTAATAATTTTTTTAATATTATATTATTATATATAGCTATTTAATTTTCATAAAATGACATAAATAATCAGTATGTAGCATAGTTACAGAAATGGTTTCAATTCATTATAAAATGACACGAAATAATAAATATTATATTATATTATTTTTTATTTCTTCTGAATTTTTATCAATATTAATATTTATTAAATATTCACCAGAAAAAACCCTAAACCCTAAATGACATAATATTTTCTCACCAATGGTAAAGTGAATTAGTTGACGTATTTTCCTTATATATATATATATATATATATATATATATATATATATATATATATATATATATATTGAGGTTGAAGGTTTATCTGATTGACTGTGGCAGAGTTGGACCGAGTCATTTTCAATTCCAGAGGAAGAGAAAGACAGTTATGAAAGCTCATATGGAAAACAGGTTGTTAAGAACAAGTTTTCAAATTAATGTTTCTTCTTGAAGCCGTTAACTAATATAGTGGAATTGATTTATTGGTTTTGTGTGTGAAGGGTAAGCAGAATGTCATCCAATTCGTTAGGTTGTGAATGGAAAATCAACCTACTACAAGGCACACAATTACACATAAATGCTTGCAATTGAAGCTTTGTTGGGGTATCCATGCATAAACAAGACCAACAAATTAGTGCACCTCTCTCTTTCCAATTTGACAATGGATATGACACCATTTTAACTGAACATGACCACAAAGTCACAACTAACACTCTCAGTATCACACATCAATTTGTTTGTGAGACGCTAGTTGTACTCTTGTTATTGTGGCCCATACAATGAATCTCTGCGTGACATGAAATATTAAAACTAATTGTTGAAAACACATAATTAATGACCGTTTCAAATTTGTTTTGAAGATCTTGTTTATTCTTTTATTCAGACTGCTTTATTCACGCGCAAATGTAACTTGACTCATTATTTATATGATGTGAATTTTGTATATTGGATGTTTGGTGAAGTGTGCCAGGTTGTAAAGTTATAATTATTAAAGATAAGTGCCCCCTGTGTTCTGAATTAAAGGTTGAATTCGAATTCATCTTATCCTAATCCATATATTCGGAAATTATTTTATACTGAAAATCTTAAGCTCTTAAATGTAAATTATCTCGGTTTTTTGCATTACCATCACCCTCAACTTAACAATTGTGTAATTATTATCTAAGTTGCATGTAATTAAGAAATCAATTGGAAGAGTAACTAGTTTATGTGATATTCATAATTGTATTATTATAAGATATATTTTCCTTCTTTTTTATATACCTTGATGGTGTGATTCGTATGAATTTTGAGAGATTCTAAGCTAAATTTAACTAGTGGGCAGTTTGTGTCCGTCGTGGTTTTGAATTTTCTCTCGTTTCGGAAGCGATTCGAAGTTTGGGTATTGTTGGAAGCAAGTATCGGAGGCTGTCGACGTGTTCTGGTAAATTAGAACTTATTGAATACCATATAAATTAATGGTTGTCGCGACCGGGATCGTGACGGGATGGCCGACCCTTAAAAATAAAATGAGTTTTTCAAAATCCTTTCGAAAAGAAAACAGGGAGTCGCCACCAATATTTTTTAGAATAAAAATATCGGAAAAAACCTCTTTTTAAAACACTGGTTATGAAAAATGAAATTCTAAGTTCGGGAGTCAAATTACAGGTGAGGAAGGTATTAGCACCTCACAACTATCCGTTATAAAACGGTTACCTCAAATTGATAGCGCTTATTTCAAAATAGCCCAGAAATTATTTTTAACTTCTTTTAGGAAAAGAAACCTACAAAACGACAAAGCAGACACAAACAAATAAAACAGACCGAATAGTGACAGTAAGAAATTTGACCAAACAGTGACAGTAAGAAAGAAGAAAACAGTGATGATAGAAGACTAAACAGTGACAGTAAGAAAATGAATAACAACAATAGAAGATTAAGATAGTAATAGTAAGAAATGACAAAACTATGACAGTAAGAAACTCGACAAAACAACAATTATAAGGAAAAAAATAAAACAAAGTAAAAGTAAAGGTTAACAGGACGTTTCATCCAAATTAACCTTAATTTGTATATAAACTTAAAAAATATTTATTTTTTAATAAAATATAAAAAAAACATGAGATTAACAAGACGTCACGTCTAAATTAACCTCATTTTAAAAGAAAATAATACTCTAATAAAATATAAAAAAAACATGAGATTAACAAGACGTCTCGTCTAAATTAACCTCATTTTAAGAAAATATTATTTTAATAAAAATATTAAAACACAAGATTAACAAGACGTCGCGTCTAAATTAACCTCCTTACGACAATAAAATTTTAAAACATTAATTATATAAAATTAATCAAAATCATAACAGAGACATAAAAAATTATAACGAGAAAGTGGGCCCGACAAGAATTGATTCCTGCTCCTACGTATTCTCAAATGTATTGAGAAATTAGGGTTACGTAGTTCTTTAGGGAAAATAATTTTGAAAGAAAAATATTTAAATTGTTTTTGATTTTTAACAATAAAGAAGATTCATGAAGAAGGAGAAATACAAGGCGAAGTAAGATCGCACGTGCATAAACCTTCGAGACCTAATAACAAACGATGTAGGCAAAAGTAATTTTGCACGACATCGCCCATAAAATTTTGAAATAATTTTTATAAAAGAAAATATATATAAATAAATAAAATAACATGAAACTATCTATTTTAATTTTTACAAAAGAAATTAAGTTTTTTTTTAATATTTCATTATTTTCACCATAAAATACTATAAAAAATATTTTTTGAGTTTTGTGATTTTTATTTTTACTCTTAGTATCAAATTTATTAAATTTAAGAATAATCTTATTTTAATTTAACTAAAACTAAAAATTTATTTTTATTTCCTTTAAATTATATGTTAATATATTATTATTATTATTTTCATTCACATAAAAAAATAATTAAAATTGGGCTTTAAGAGCCCATTACTCTAAAAAAGGAAAAGGGTGGTTATAGAAATGGGCCTCACTAGCTGAGGCCCAAAACCTAAACCTAAAAACTAAACAAAATAAAGAAAGGAAACAAAAGACGAAGAAAGGAGAAACAGGGGAGGGAGGCGGCAGCCAAGAAAAGAGGGAGAGGAGAAGAAGAGGGAGAGGGATCGGAGAAAGGGAGAGATAGCGGAGAGGGAGAAAGGGAGAGACCCGAGAGGGAGGGAGAGTGGATCGCCGGTAAGGGGGAGAGGAGCGCGGAGGAGAGGGAGAGGGAGAGTGAGTGCGTGACAGTGCGGGAGAGGGGAAGTGAGTGAGTGACGGAGAGGAGGTGGAAACCGAGAGGGAGAGGGAGAGCAGGACAGAGAGAGAGAGAGAGATCGAAAGTGAAGGAGAGAGAGGGGTCCAACCGAGAGAGGAAGGCCGGTGCCGGTGAGGGAGAGAGGAGCGCGGAGGAGATCGGGCTCGGGGCTTGGTGGCCGGCGGTGGTGGAGATGGTACTTGCCGGCGGTTCGCAGAGAGAGAGTGGCAGAGAGTCCTTCCTTCTTTCTTCTTTTTCTTATTTTTGGTTTTCAGTTCTTTGGCATCCGTTTTTGGTTGATATTCTGTTGGTTTTTGGTTGAATCTTTTGTTATTGGTGGTGAATGGTATAAGGAAGGGTGTTCTGTTGAAGAGGGTGTTGGTGGGGTGATGAGATGTTGGTTCTAGTGAAAGAGATGATGAGGGATTAAGAAGATGAAGAAGGTTCCGTTGTGGCCCCCTGAAAGATGAGGATGATGGAATTGAAGAAGGTGAAAGTGGGGTGAAAGTGGGGAACCCATTTCCGGATTCCTAAAGGGATTTTCGAAATGGGGGACAAGGAAATTATTATTTTTATTATTTATTGTTATTTAAAAAAAAGCAATGATGTTCACAATGGTTATGGACTTCGAATACAATTTTAATAGCGTTTAAGTTATTAAAAATATGTATATATGGTTTTAGGAATTTTTAAAGATCGTATAGGTGATCGGAGAGTGCTGGAAGACTTTCCGGAATTTTTGGGATCATTTATTCTAGGTGGGGAGAGGAATTATATTTTAAATGTATGGTTTATGGACGAGTTAGGGGTATACTCGAATATTTATATATGATTGAACTAGGATGTGGTGAAAATTGATGATATTATGATTATGTAAATTGTGAGGCTAATTGTTTGAATGATGTTATACCCCTTGTTAATATGTTGTTATGAGATTAGATGAATTATGATAAATTCTATCTTCGTCCATACTTGTGGTGTTATTGTATTGCATGAAATGCAAGGAAATGATTGAATTAAGGTTATTATATTGCATGAGATGCAAGGAAATGATTAAATTGATAAAGAAAATTAATATTGAGTTGATATAGTACGAGATGCTTATTATTGAGTTACAATGATGATGAATAAATGAGAAAGTAAAATTATATATTAGTAATGGATTCTACAAAAGACCTTGGGTAGGATTCAAGGCAAGCTTCCTGAGTGGGACTCAAGGCTAGCCCACAACACTGTCGTTGTCTCTTAGAGTGATTGTGTTGCATGTGTGGACAAACAGTTTGGTACCTATAAAACGATCAGATCAGCTACGAATTAAGAATAATTGAGATATGACTGAGAGCCTTCTATGTTACAACAATATAATATATCAAGTGTTTATTCAGATTTGCATGAATATATGTATTGACATGTGTTATTTTAGAATATTATAGTTTGAGACAGCTTATGCATTTGATTGAAATTGAGAATATTTAATAGAATGTGTGTTATGTTGAATGGCAGTGAATTATGAGTTAAATTATGATATATTGGTATATGATATAGAATCGGATAGGTTGATATCTGATTCAATAACTGTCATTTAACATATAATATGCTCACCCCTATTATGTGGTTATTTTTTAGTGGATTTGGATCCCGATGGTGATTGGTGATGTGTCACCATACTTGTGCGGGAGGCATTGTGTATATATGTAACATCCTTGATGTTTTAATGGCAAGAAATAAATAAAGATATTATTGAGTTTTAAATAATAATAAATAAAGAAAAAAAAGAGAAATGGAATCAGGACCCTGACGTGTAGCGTCAGGTGCCAATTAGTGAGCTGAAGCGTAGCGCCAATAGGACGAGTAGCGTCAGTGTCATGATCAGATTAAAACAGGGACAGACAAACATTGAACCCGTGAGCTTCTTTTCTATTTTCCCTCTCTCTGATGCGATTTGGCTTGAGCCTTAGGGGAAGTATTGATTTATGGTGGTTTTGAGCAATCGGGATTAAGTTAACACCAATAGGATCCCCAATTTTAATTCTTTCTTCTTCTTCTCCTTCATCTCTCAAGAAACCGAGTTTGCATGTGATGATTGGGACTTTAATCTTGAGTTTTGTGAACTTGGGAAGCTTAGGTTTGAGTCTTGGAAGGGTAAGGAAGAAAATGTACTAATTGGATTGGTGTTTTGATAACCGTAGGTGCCGGAGCGGGCATTGGCCAAGCGTTCGACAAAGTGAGCGTCGAATTTAGAAGCGAAGTGGTAAATCGAGTGATTGGACGACGCAATCAACACCAATAACAACTTGTGGAAGCGTGGAATCGAGGTAAGGGGGTGTTCGAGTCGTAATTAATTAGGATTCGAATATATGATAGCTTCGGGAGGCATAGAAATTATTTAGAAAATATTATGGATGATGTAGGGTGGTTAAATATAATTAATATAATTTTTCTAAGTATGTGTGGGTATGATTAAATTATTGGTTGATAAAGAACTATATCGATTAAGTAAATGTGAGCTGGGAAGTAAGGGAAAATAAATATACAACTGATACATGTGAGTAATATCAAATAAACTATGAACTTTGATCAATGTTAGTGATGTGTGATATGACATTTGTTGATGTTACTATGTATAATTTGATGAGAGTGTCGAGAATAAATGAGATGATGATCGTGTAAATGTGTAACATGGCTTGTGATGATGGGCTTCACAAGTGGGTCACCCGAGTGATGATTGTATGTCAATTTCTGACTATATATGAGATATGTTGATGATATGCCATGTATGATATGATTGGTTATGTGATTATGTGGTGTAGGACAACCGACGGTATGTGTAGCCCCTCGTTTTCTGGCTCCCGTGGCCTTTATGCCTAGTTGACCTACCCGATGGTCAAGTAGGACCCAATGGTTGATGTGACACCCCGAAATTAGGGGTAAATTTTTCACGATTTTAAAGATATTAATCAATAAAGTAAATTAAGTGGTGAAGCATTAAATTGCCACCCTGGATCTATAAAACCTATCCCATATGTGAAGATATGAGAAGGTGAGTTTGAAAATAATATAAGAGATATTCTCATTTAAAATCAGTGGAAGAATTTAAATAAATTGATGTTGTATGTTTGCATTTCAAAGAGAGTAGATTAAAAGAGAATTTAAGTCAAATCGGAGTTACACAACTCCAATCAAGATGAATATGGCTTGTAAAGATTGGTAATTCAAATATCTACAATTGTTATGAAGAAGTTGAGGGCCAATTATACCCCAAAGATTGCTTAATTTGTTAATTTATGAAATCAACACTGCTGAAATTTTCAGCTTGAACACCCTTTAGTATTTTGGGCATAACTTGGGCTACCGAACTCCAATTGACGCAAATTGGGTATCAAAACGACGGAGATGAAATTATCTACAATTTTCATGAACAGTGAAAAAACTGATTCTTCACGCTTGAGCGTGAATTTCCACGCTTAAGCGCGATCGGGTTTGAAAAGTTACGCTTAAGTGAAAACGAAGAAAATTGAAAGAAGGAAAATTTAGCATCAGGGGTCTTCACGCTTAAGCGTGGCCCCTTTCGCTTGAGCGTGAGCTGTTATCACGCTTGAGCGTGAGAAAGAATCAGCCTCTCCCCACACAATCACGCTTGAGCGCGCCCCTTTTACACATGACTAACGCTTGAGCGTGAGAAGAAGGGAGAATCAGGACCCGTGCACGCTTGAGCGCGGAACGCTCGCTTGAGCTTGGGTTTCTTCACGCTTGGTCACGCTTGAGCGTGACACCCCTGTACTCTCAATTTTCTCTTCATTTCGCTTGAGCGAGAGTTTCTCGCTTAAGCGAAAACACTCCAGTAGCTCACCTAATGCTTCTCGCTTGAGCGAGCCTTTCTCCGCTTGAGCGAGATTATCACAAA
Source organism: Clitoria ternatea (assembly GCA_037962975.1). Taxonomy (NCBI): domain Eukaryota; kingdom Viridiplantae; phylum Streptophyta; class Magnoliopsida; order Fabales; family Fabaceae; genus Clitoria; species Clitoria ternatea. The sequence continues at coordinate 179,804,668 of CM075671.1, forward strand.
ATGGTTTCCTTCAACAAACGCTTAAGCAAAATAAATTCTCGCTTGAGCGAAGGATGGACAGTGAGCAAATTTTAGATGCAGAGCATCCACGCTTGAGCGAGGAATCTTCTCGCTTGAGCGTATTTGACAAATTATGTAGAAAACTTAGAACCTTATGCACCCTGACATACCCAAATCAATTCTTCACAAAATAATTCAAGCTAATAATATATCTGGGCAATATTATACATTCATAATTGAATCAATTAACCATACATCCTAATTTTCATTCCAATCTATCCATTGCACAACAATTAAACACCAACCATTTATGCTGCATAAGAGTCAAATTCTTCGAAATACATCATTCATTCATAAAATTGGATGATAAACCCATATCATAATCTGTCATCCAATACTACCAAAACCTTACACAAACTTTAGACATTTTCCAGATCAAATCTTCAATATCATAATCCAACAATCCAAATGCAAAATAAGCATATAACTGTAATATATATTATACAAAATATTGGACTACCGGCCAAGGCACTTCCTACACACTTCTCCTCCTCAAAACAGCTCCAAGGCAAGTCCTACAACACAGGAGCTAAAAAAATATACCACAGGGAGAGTGGGTATATTTTCTTAATGATGAAAATCCAATAATTTTGACAATATATGCATGAATGCAATACTAACATCTCCTCCATAAGAGGAGTTCAATCAACACGAATTCAATTCCTTTTTAAGTTCATTGAAACATAAAATATCCTTCAGGATTCTCAAATTCACACCAACCAATATCACAATCACAGTTAGTAAATTAAAGGGAGTTTCACCTACTCCTCACATAATCACCTCAACAGGATATCACTCTATGCCATGCTTCAATGGCTAATGCACATGCTAGTGTTTAATATGCATATGCACGGATCCGATTTCATTTCCTCAGGTGATCGCAACCACCATAATCATATAGTCATTCTCAATGGTTTCCTGCCTCGCAAGGGGTACTCCCTCTAGCAGCCTCGCAAGGTGCTTTCTCGTGATAGCAACCAAGTTTAACATTTCATAAAGGTTTCCCGCCTCGCAAGGGGTACTCCCGCCTCATGATCGCAACCATGGGCATTCAATCTCAATGGTCCCGCAGGGCCTTTCTTTTCAAACACCTGGTGATCGCAACCACCGGTCCATTAATCACAGGAACTCGCAAGCCCTTTTATATTTCCAACATCAAGTGATCGCAACCACTTATCAACATCATCATGATATGCATGCCATGCCATGTATGCAACAATGCTCATGCATGCCTCAACCTCATTTGGATTATCTTACCCTCTCATCTAGGGTACATTCATACTCAACCACACTATTATCCACAAATCAAGCATATACATTAATTCCCCATATTTAAGAAATATTCTAACCAAAAGTTTGAAGTATTCCTCATACCACATATGGAATCAATAATACATCATCACATAATATACCACTCATAGCCTTATTTAGGCTTCATCACACAATCAATCATTACAATCATCATGCTCAATTTCACATCACATACACATGATACCACACTCATCCAAGAGAACATACCATATTACATTAATACATACATTATCAGCACAATTCTCATACATTTAGAAAATACACCCCTCTCCTACCTTAAAAGAAGAATTTCGATTGATTCGACGTACCCGCCTTGTCGTTCGGAATGGATCCTACATTAACATACACAAAGAATCATAATTAATCAACCAGTCAACACAAATTCAACTTTAACTAACCATTTTTATATCTACAATTAATAACATGTATAAAACATGTTACAGGCATTCTTTTCCTCTCTTTATTAGGCTTCAGGAATTCCTTATTACCATACCACCTTCATTATATCTAAAAGCCACAAAACCCATAACCTAACATCCATGATAATGCTTTGTCAATCATAACCCAAACTCTCAGTAGCTTGTATTTGCCTTCAAACACCTTAATTTACCAACATTCACCATTTTCCCCAAATCTTTAAAAGTTAGGGTTTTTCACTAACCCATCAGCATTCATAAATACCCATTGACTTTCTTCTTCTTTCAGCCATAATGCATCTACTTCATTAACACTTCATAAGACTCACAGCATTAAAGCAAACAAGAGAAGTGAATATGGCTTACCACACCCAAATGAAATTGGCTCCAAGAGAAGAGAAGAGGAGAAAATAGAAGAAGAAGAAGAAATGTATCTCTACCAAATGGTCTCAGAAAGTCACGAGAATAAGAGGGAGAAAAATTGGGTTTTTGCTTTATCTTTAATTCCCTCATTAAAATTTCATCGTTTTTCCATAAACAGGTTCTCTGTTTGGGCTCAATACTTTATCCAAAAATTATTCCAAATATATATTCGGACTCCCAATAATATTCTCAACAGCCCTGACCAATATCATCCCAATCGGAGATACTTGATCTGACACCCATATTTTAATCGGGTCAGTTTTCAGCTTATTTGGTCTCAATAAATTATTAACAGTTCCCAAAAATATTAATTCAATTATTTCTAATATTTTGGGACATTAAATAATCCACAAATAATTATTCGATATTTATTCTCCTCAATTAATCCTTTATTCTAAAATTTAGGGTGTTACAATCCACCCCCCCAAAAAAGAAAATTTTGTCCTCGTAATTTAACATACCTGATTCGAATACGTCGGGATATCGTTCTCTGATGTCGTCCTCTCGTTCCCATGTGAACGTCTCCATATTTCCATGTTTCCAAGCGACCTTCACCAAAGGTACCAACTCGTTCCGTAGTCTCTTCACGGAATGCTCGACAATGCGAACAGAAACAGGAGAAATAGACAAATCATCTCGCACCTCGACATCGTCCACCGAGATCACATGTAGTGGATCATGAACATACTTTCTCAACTGGGATACATGAAACACGTTATGTAGGTTTGCAAGGTATGGAGGGAGCGCAATCCGATAAGCAACATCTCCAATCCGCTCCAAGATCTCAAAGAGTCCGATAAATTTAGGGCTTAATTTTCTACTCTTCAAAGCTCTACCAATGCCCTTATCACGCGAGACTTGTAAGAACACATGATCGCCAACTTGAAATTCAAGTGGCTTCCTCCTTTTGTCATAATAGCTCTTCTGTCAGTCCTGAGCGATTTTCATCTTTTCTCGGATCATCTTGATCTGTTCAGTGGTTTCCTCAACAATCTCAGGCCCTAAAGCCAAGTTCTCACCAACTTCTAGCCAACATAAAGGGGTTCGACATCTCCTTCCATATAATGCCTCGTATGGTGCCATACCAATACTAGAATGGAAATTGTTGTTGTATGTGAATTCGATTAGAGGCAAATATTTCTCCCACGAACCGCCGTGCTCCAAAACACAAGCACGCAGTAAGTCCTCAAGACTCTGAATAGTCCTCTCAGACTATCCATCAGTTTGAGGATGGTACGCTGAACTTAGTTTCAGTTTTGAACCCATTGCTTCATGTAAGCTTCCCCAGAATCGGGAAGTGAATCGGGGGTCACGATCAGAAACAATGCTTGATGGCACACCATGTAATCTCACAATCTCCTGAATGTATAGCTGTGCCAAATCCTGTAAGGAACTCTCCATACTGATCGGCAGAAAATGCACACTCTTCGTCAAACGATCCACAATCACCCAGATTCCATCACATTTGGACTTCTTCCTTGGCAATCCGGACACAAAATCCATGGCAATTGCATCCCACTTCCAAACGGGAATATCAAGTAGTTTCAAAGTACCCGAAGGTCTTTGATGTTCTATCTTCGTTTTTTGACAAGTAAGGCATGAAGCTACGAAACTTGCAACATCACGTTTCATTCTGGGCCACCAAAAATTCTTCTTTACGTCTTGGTACATCTTGGTTGCACCAGGGTGAATACTAAAAATGCTTTTATATGCTTCTTCAAGCACCGTATGTCTTAGATCTCTTAATAGAGGCACATACACATAACCCTTTACTCGCCATAAGCCCTCAACACCTTCCACAAGAAATAAATTCTTCCCATTATCTTGAGATCTTCTCATCTCTTGTAAATAATCATCATCCCCTTGTTTCTCCTTTACAAGCTCCAAAAACTTATTACATATCTTCAAGGTAGCAAAGCATAGCTTCTTGGAAGATTGAACCTCGGTCCCAACATTCAAGTTCCAAAATTCCTCAATCAATTCAAACTCTTTGACCATCATGGCTGACATATGCAAGGACTTTCGACTAAGAGCATCGGCAACAACATTAGCTTTTCCCGGATGATACTTTAATTCAAAATCATAGTCCTTCAGGAATTCCATCCATCTCCTTTGACGCATATTCAATTCTTTTTGATCGAAGAGGTATTTCAAGCTTTTGTGGTCACTAAAAACCACAAACCTTGAACCATATAGATAATGACGCCAAATCTTTAAAGCAAACCCAACCGCCGCCAACTCCAAGTCATGAGTTGGGTAGTTAACTTCATGGGGTCACAACTGGCGTGAAGCATAAGCTATAACACGTTCCCTCTGCATTAGCATACATCCCAGTCCATGCTGGGAAGCATTGCAATACACCACAAAATCTTCTTGTAAATCAGGCAATGCCAAGATAGGCGAAGAAGTCAACCTCATCTTTAACTCTTCAAAGCATCTCTCACATTCAATTGTCCATAAAAAAGGTTGGTTCTTCCTTGTCAAGTTCGTCAAAGGTCTAGCAAGACGAGAAAAACTTTCGATAAACCTCCGATAATATCCGGCAAGTCTAAGGAAACTCTGGATTTCTGTAACCGACGCAGGTCTAGGCCATGCCATAACGGCTTCAACCTTAGAAGGATCCACCGAAACACCATCTTCGGATATCACATGTCCAAGAAACTGGACGCTCGTCAACCAGAATTCACATTTAGAGAGTTTAGCATACAACTGGTTCTCTCTAAGAATATTCAACACCACTTTTAAGTACTCTTCGTGTTCCTCATGGCTCTTGGAATACACTAAGATGTCATCAATGAATACCACAATAAAACGATCCAGGTATTTATGAAAGATGCAGTTCATGTAGCTCATGAACATTGTTGGAGCATTAGTCACTCCAAATGGCATCACAACATACTCATAATGGCCATATCGCGTCCTAAACGCAGTCTTCGGAATGTCTTCGGTTCTCACCCAAATTTAATGATAACCGGACCACAAATCAATCTTCGAAAACACCACTGCACCTCTCAATTGATCCAACAGGTCATCAATACGAGGTAAAGGATATCTATTCTTTATTGTTAGCTTATTCAATTGGCGGTAGTCTACACACAACCGCATAGTTCCATCCTTCTTCTTGACCAATAAAACAGGAGCTCCCCAGGGTGACACACTGGGTCGAACAAACTCCTTCTCAAGTAGCTCCTCAACTTGCTTCTTAAGTTCAACCAACTCCATAGGAGACATCCTATAAGGAGCGATAGACACTGGTTTCGCACCAGGTACAAGATCAATAGTAAATTCAACCTCCCGTAGAGGTGGTAAGCCGGGTATCTCTTCAGGAAACACATCCAGGAATTCAGACACTACAGGGATGTTAATAGGATCGGGACCACTCGTCCCATTGGCAAGAGATAGTAACATGCAAAGTTGAGCTATACCTTGCACATCGAATTGTCTCATATCAGAAGAAGGGAAAATAACGGTCTGTTGTTGACAGTCGACCAAAACTTTGTTAGTTGAGAGCCAATCCATACCAAGTATGATCTCTAATCCCTTCATCGGCAGACATATGAAAGATATAACAAATCTTCTCCCATCTAGGAGCATATCAACATTGTTACACCGGTTAACCGATCTAAGACAAGTACCGGTCAGGGTGGTAACCACTAGGGCATTTTTCATTAAACACACCGGCAATCTCAACCGCTGAACACAATCCTCGGATATAAAAGAGTGAGTTGCACTTGAATCATAAATAACATGAACAGAATGTCCAAGTATTTCACACTTACCTTCAACTAAGTTATCTGCTTGTGCTGCTTCCTCACCGGTCACAGTAAACACTCTTCTGGCATTTGGTTGGGGATTTCCACCATTCCTGTTTCCATCACGACCATCATTGCCATTTCCTCGACCATTGCCATGCCTTCCACCATTATAACCACCTCGGACACCATTTCGGTCACCATTGTTTCCATTACCACGGCCCCGACCACCATTGTTGCTTCCACGGTTCACATGAGCAGGTGCATTAGCACGATTTGGAGTATTAGCTCGTACCGGAGCCGGTCTTGCAAGCATAGGACAGGAAGGACGGATATGTCCCACTTGATCACAGTTAAAACACACCACATCCTCATGGTGTACACATTCACGAACATAGTATGGACCACCACACCTATAGCATCTCGGCCCATTGGCATTTACATTGCCCTGGCCAAAAGTGTTACCATGTCCACCGTCTCTAGCTTGGACATTAGAATGAGCACCCTTTAGAAAACGTCCCCTTCTAAAATTTCCTTGCCTTTTAAAACTGGATGACTGACCCTTCAACTTAGAGTCAAATTTAGATTGAGGTGGGCAAGCATGTTCTTCATAGATGCGGCACTTATTCACAAGTACCGTGAAGCTTCGGATTTCTTGGTGACATATGGCCCTCTGAATATCAGGGCGTAAGCCATTCTCAAACTTTACGCACTTAGAGGCTTCGGTTCCTTCTTGTTGATAAGGAGGGTAGAATTCACAAAGTTCCTCGAATTTGGAAGCATATTCTTCCACTATCATTATACCTTGCTTGAGTTCCATGAACTCCAGCTCCTTTTTACCCTTATAGCTTTCAGGCACATACTTTCTCATGAGTTCAAGCTTGAAATTTTCCCAAGTTAAAGGAATAGTGGCAGCAATCATTCTACTCTTGGTAAGTCTCCACCAAGTCTCTGCTTCATCTCTCAGCATGAAAACAGCATACTCCACTTTCTGGTGTTCATTGCATTCGAAACTATCAAAGATTCGCTCAACATCTCGGATCCAGACATAGGCTTGCTCAGGTCTAAATCCACCATGAAACTCAGAAGGTTTCCACTTCAAAAACATGTCAAGGCCTTGAGTACCTTGAATAATAGGAGTAGGTTGCCTTTCTGCTTCTTGTCTATCACGGTTTTATGACTCAAGGAGATCCGCAAAATAATTCAGAGCTCTAGCTATAGTGTCATCATTATCTTGATGGCGACGGGCCATCTCAATATCTATAATCATAACATGAGATTTCACTAATATCAGTAAACTCATTCATAAACTTCTCTATAGTTTCATACTATAGTACTTCATCATAAAAATTAAATTATGGCCCTCCATTATGGAGTCCAATATCAACCAACTCACATTAAAGCTCATAAAAGCATATCATCATATCATGGTGTCAGATGCATTCATAAAACATAGGATTCATCATTGAGGGAGAATAGTATGAAGAAAGCCTGTCCGGACTTATAATAATCACTTTCAATCCATAATCAATTCATATATATAGTCAAACAACAATGGCAATCATTCATCAATCGCCTATCATATTCTAGTAATAACAACAAATAATCATAATATTACAGAGCGAATAATGCTCTGATACCACTGATGTGACACCCCAAAATTGGGGGTAAATTTTTCACGATTTTAAAGATATTAATCAATAAAGTAAATTAAGTGGTGAAGCATTAAATCGCCACCCCGGATCTATAAAACCTATCCCATATGTGAAGATATGAGAAGGTGAGTTTGAAAATAATATAAGAGGTATTCTCATTTAAAATCAGCGGAAGAATTTAAATAAATTGATGTTGTATGTTTGCATTTCAAAGAGAGTGGATTAAAAGAGAATTTAAGTCAAATCGGAGTTACACAACTCCAATCAAGATGAATATGGTTTGTAAAGATTGGTAATTCAAATATCTACAATTGTTATGAAGAAGTTAAGGGCCAATTATACCCCAAAGATTGCTTAATTTGTTAATTTATGAAATCAGCCCTGCTGAAATTTTCAGCCTGAACACCCTTTAGTATTTTGGGCATAACTCGGGCTACCGAACTTCGATTGACGCAAATTGGGTATCAAACCGACGGCGGTGAAATTATATACAATTTTCATGGATAGTGCAAAAACTGATTCTTCACGCTTGAGCGTGAATTTCCACGCTTAAGCGCGATCGGGTTTGAAAAGTTACGCTTAAGTGAAAACGAAGAAAATTGAAAGAAGGAAAATTTAGCATCAGGGGTCTTCACGCTTAAGCGTGGCCCCCTTTCGCTTGAGCGTGAGCATGTTATCACGCTTGAGCGTAAGAAAGAATCAGCCTCTCCCCACACGATCACACTTGAGCGCGCCCCTTTTACGCATGACTCACGCTTGAGCGTGAGAAGAAGGGAGAATCAGGACCCGTGCACGCTTGAGCGCGGAACGCTCGCTTGAGCTTGGGTTTCTTCACGCTTGGTCACGCTTGAGCGTGACACCCCTGTACTCTCAATTTTCTCTTCATTTCGCTTGAGCGAGAGTTTCTCGCTTAAGCGAAAACACTCCAGTAGCTCACCTAATGCTTCTCGCTTGAGCGAGCCTTTCTCCGCTTGAGCGAGATTATCACAAAATGGTTTCCTTCAACAAACGCTTAAGCAAAATAAATTCTCGCTTGAGCGAAGGATGGACAGTGAGCAAATTTTAGATGCAGAGCATCCACGCTTGAGCGAGGAATCTTCTCGCTTGAGCGTATTTGACAAATTATGTAGAAAACTTAGAACCTTATGCACCCTGACATACCCAAATCAATTCTTCACAAAATAATTCAAGCTAATAATATATCTGGGCAATATTATACATTCATAATTGAATCAATTAACCATACATCCTAATTTTCATTCCAATCTATCCATTGCACAACAATTAAACACCAACCATTTATGCTGCATAAGAGTCAAATTCTTCGAAATACATCATTCATTCATAAAATTGGATGATACACCCATATCATAATCTGTCATCCAATACTACTAAAACCTTACACAAACTTTAGACATTTTCCAGATCAAATCTTCAATATCATAATCCAACAATCCAAATGCAAAGTAAGCATATAACTGTAATATATATTATACAAAATATTGGACTGCCGGCCAAGGCACTTCCTACACACTTCTCCTCCTCAAAACAGCTCCAAGGCAAGTCCTACAATACAGGAGCTAAAAAAATATACCATAGGGAGAGTGGGTATATTTTCTCAATGATGAAAATCCAATAATTTTGACAATATATGCATGAATGCAATACTAACATCTCCTCCATAAGAGGAGTTCAATCAACACGAATTCAATTCCTTTTTAAGTTCATTGAAACATAAAATATCCTTCAGGATTCTCAAATTCACACCAACCAATATCATAATCACAATCAGTAAATTAAAGGGAGTTTCACCTACTCCTCACATAATCACCTCAACAGGATATCACTCTATGCCATGCTTCAATGGCTAATGCACATGCTAGTGTTTAATATGCATATGCACGGATCCGATTTCATTTCCTGGGGTGATCGCAACCACCATAATCATATAGTCATTCTCAATGGTTTCCCGCCTCGCAAGTGGTACTCCCTCTAGCAGCCTTGCAAGGTGCTTTCTCATGATCGCAACCATGTTTAACATTTCATAAAGGTTTCCCGCCTGGCAAGGGGTACTCCCGCCTCATGATCGCAACCATGGGCATTCAATCTCAATGGTCCCGCAGGGCCTTTCTTTTCAAACACCTGGTGATCGCAACCACCGGTCTATTAATCACAGGAACTCGCAAGCCCTTTTATATTTCCAACATCAAGTGATCGCAACCACTTATCAACATCATCATGATATGCATGCCATGCCATGTATGCAACAATGCTCATGCATGCCTCAACCTCATTTGGATTATCTTACCCTCTCATCTAGGGTACATTCATACTCAACCACACTATTATCCACAAATCAAGCATATAAATTAATTCCCCATATTTAAGAAATATTCTAACCAAAAGTTTCAAGTATTCCTCATACCACATATGGAATCAATAATACATCATCACATAATATACCACTTATAGCCTTATTTAGGCTTCATCACACAATCAATCATTACAATCATCATGCTCAATTTCACATCACATACACATGATACCACACTCATCCAAGAGAACATACCATATTACATTAATACATACATTATCAGTACAATTCTCATACATTTAGAAAATACATCCCTCTCCTACCTTAAGAGAAGAATTCTGATTGATTCGACGTACCCGCCTCGTCGTTCGGAATGGATCCTACATTAACATACACAAAGAATCATAATTAATCAACCACTTAACACAAATTCAACTTTAACTAACCATTTTTATATCTACAATTAATAACATGTATAAAACATGTTACAGGCATTCTTTTCCTCTCTTTATTAGGCTTCGGGAATTCCTTATTACCATACCACCTTCATTATATCTAAAAGCCACAAAACCAATAACCTAACATCCATGATAATGCTTTGTCAATCATAACCCAAACTCTCAGTAGCTTGTATTTGCCTTCAAACACCTTAATTTACCAACATTCACCATTTTCTCCAAATCTTTAAAAGTTAGGGTTTTTCACTAACCCATCAGCATTCATAAATACCCATTGACTTTCTTCTTCTTTCAGCCATAATTCATCTACTTCATTAACACTTCATAAGACTCACAACATTAAAGCAAACAAGAGAAGTGAATATGGCTTACCACACCCAAACGAAATTGGCTCCAGGAGAAGAGAAGAGGAGAAAATAGAAGAAGAAGAAGAAATGCATCTCTGCCAAATGGTCTCAGAAAGTCACGAGAATAAGAGGGAGAAAAATTGGGTTTTTGCTTTATCTTTAATTCCCTCATTAAAATTTCATCGTTTTTCCACAAACAGGTTCTCTGTTTGGGCTCAATACTTTATCCAAAAATTATTCCAAATATATATTCGGACTCCCAATAATATTCTCAACAGCCCTGACCAATATCACCCCAATCGGAGATACTTAATCTGACACCCATATTTTAATCGGGTCAGTTTTCAGCTTATTTGGTCTCAATAAATTATCAACAGTTCCCAAAAATATTAATTCAATTATTTCTAATATTTTGGGACATTAAATAATCCACAAATAATTATTCGATATTTATTCTCCTCAATTAATCCTTTATTCTAAAATTTAGGGTGTTACAGTTGAGGTGGAGAGTCAAGTAGGATTCGATGGACCAAGCAGGGTCCACAGGGTATCAAGTAGGACGCCTAGCTGAAGGCCGATCCTTTAGTATCCGTGAGTTAGTTATGGAATATATGTTTGATGATTGATAAATGTGTGATGAAGAAATATGGACTATTGTTTACAATATATATCCTGATGAGTTTTAGGACTTATGGTAATTATAGTATATGATAGATGATGTTGAGGATATCGAGTTGGGTTCAGGAAATCACAAACATAAGCTAATAATGATAATGGAACTATAAGTGTAAAAGTAAGGCGATAAATTCATAGGTATTATAATGCTTTAATCGATTAGGTATTTTAAATATTTCTTTGTTGTCCTATATTAATTATGATATGCCAAACACTCACCCTTGCTGTGGTTTATTTAATTTTAGTGACCAGTGATAGGGAGAATACTAATACCCTGGAGGTGCGCCAAGCGAAGGATCGATGCCAAGGGTGAATGAACGGATGTAATATATGAATATGTGTATAATAAACTAATTAACTATGTGTGACGAATTAATTATAGTATGCTTTGGTTAATAGTTAAACTTAGGTTGGTATGTTGATGATAATGAATGATGATAATGAATGGTGAAATAGTTAGTAGGTGATTTGATGCAGATATAAATGATTAATGATGACGTTGGTGATTCGAATTGTGATGATTTGTTACATAATGTGTGGATTATTATGAATTGCGGCATGGAGTGAATGTTGTGTGAATGATTGATATGAGCAGGTTATGTTGAATTGCATGAATGATATGATATGTGGGTGTAATGCACTTGAAATGATGTGTTGTTGAATTTAATGGATTTAGATAATTATGCATATAGTGATTTATGGTGGATTTAAGGAAATAAATGGGTGAAATGGAGATCCGCGGGTTTTGGGACCCTCGGAAGGTAACAATAAGTCCTCTAGGACATTCAGGATCTGTGTGTAGTGGCCTTGGGCCAATTGGAACCCAATTAGGGTGTTTGGTGCAAGGGTTTTACACAAAAAAGGTTTAAAATGCATTTTGGCATATATTGCGCATATGATGGAATTTTGGCGAATGGACAGTGCCAACAATTCCGGAATGGGGAAAATATGTGGCCCGTGAAGTTTCATGGCAATTAGAACTAAAACGGGCCAATTGGGTAGGTGAGAAGTTGGCTGATTGGCCTAAATTATGTATGAGCATCTGGTGCTGTTATTGTCATGCTAACGCGTAGCGTCAGCCTGACGTGCAGCGTCAGAGTTGCACAGAGGAGCTCACACGTAGCGTCAGGCCCTCTGTTTCTAAAATTCTAGATTTTCAATTTAAATGATGTTTTACACTTTCAAATGATTTTATAATTATAGTTTTGGAACTTTTTGGTAAAAATAAATATTTTCTTAAATTATGATATAATTAAATTATTTAATCGCGGAAAATTTTTTTCATCGTGAATTTTAATAAAACAAATAACAATAAATATAAATTGATTTAGGATGTCACAACATACATGTACATGCTTTTTTATAGTTTTTGGTGATATAACTTTGGCCGGCTCATTGTACCTAGCTTATTTTAATAATGTACGTATGTAATGGATCCTAGGTAGCTGACGACTTTACTGGAAGCTTAGAGTATGTTTTGGATTCATGTATATGATGATGATATGGATTATATTGATTTCTTGACATGGTTGACCATAGGTGGTCCCATACAGTTGCATCTGATGCTTTATGTCCAGGAAATTGAGTTTTGGCATTTTGATGCATTTGTATGACTGACATGGGCAGGAATTGTACATGCGTTACATAGTGTTGTTACCTAATTTTGTCAGGGCCCATTTAAATGTTTTAAAAAATGAAAAAATAAAAAATAAAAAATAAAATCAATCTAACATTCTTTTTTCAAAAAGTAAACTTGTAGGCTTGTTTGAATTTTGAATTGTTGATCCAAGCTTTGATTTTTAAAATTTTTAAATCCTTATCTGAATCATAAATTTTGAATGTCTAAAAAAAACTAGAATCTAATCTTAGAGAAATTTTAATTCAAATAGGAGGGGGAAGTTTAAAATTTAAATTTTATAAAAAAGGGATCAAATTTTTGAAAAAAAAATGAGTAGAAGATTTTAAGGGATGAGATAGAGTTTTTTTAATAGAATGAGAAATTTATATATATATATATATATATATATTATATAAAGAGATAGAGTCTTTTTAAAAAATATATATATATATATTATAAGATAGAGTTTTGAATATAAATATATATAATAAAAAAAGAAAAGGCATTGACACAAGAGATAAAGGCGCAGTGTTATATATATATATATATATATATATATATATATATATATATATATATATATATATATGGATACATTCACACTGGAAAAAAAAAGAAAGGGAGGCGCAGGCATTATAAAAGGCCCGGGGGTAACGCAAGAAGAAAAAGAAGGCAAAAGCTTTCAATTGATATAAGGAATTCACGTTGAAATCAACGCAACAAAAATAAATTTGACACAGTAAAAGCAAAAAAAAGATTGACGCAAATAAAGAGAAGAAATTAACGTAAGAAAAAAAGGGAATAGACATCATTTGGAAGAAAAGGCAGAAGCAGTTCACGTGAAAAGGGAGCGTGAATTAAATTTTACCAGGTAAGTTTCTAAAATTTTTTATTCTATTCATTGTTTAGATCCCTGTTACCTAGAAAATTGTAATGAGATAATATGCATGATTAAATATATAAAGTCCTAGAAAACAAATCTAATAATCAGTAGCATAGAGTACCTTTTGACATTTCGTTACTAAGCTAGCCAAAGTATTACATTCGTAAGATTAAAAAATAAAATTTGACATTGGTATGTAACAAAAATTAAAATCTTTATGGTACGGATTAATTTGGATGAGAAGTCCTGTAATCCATATTTTAGTTTTTTTAAAAGCATAAAAATACTTTTGGTGATGTTGACATATAACAAAATTATAATCTTTATGTTAGGGATTAATAGGACGGGACATCCTGCTAATCCATGTTTTAATTTTTTTAAACTATAAAAATATTTTCAGTGATGTTGACATGTGTCAAAATTAAAATCTTTATGTTAGGGATTGTCGCGACCAAAGTCCCTGATCATGACGCGGACTGGGAGAATGCAATAAAAAGAAAACGAAACCGGATTGGAACAAGGCCCTTAGGAGGCCTAAAGACTAAAGGGGTTCATGGAGTCGCCACTAATATTTATTAAGGAAAATATCAGGAAAACCTTTAAACGGCACTGATTTTTTAAAATGAGATTCTGTTTAGTCCGGGAGTTGAATTGCAGATGGGGAAGGTATTAACACCCCACATTGCCCGTCCTGAAACGGTTACCCAAATTGATCATGTATAATTTTTTTTAAAAAATGATTATTAAATATTTCATCATTCATAAAGAATACAGCCATGATAAATGTTATTTACAAACAATATACACATGAACAAAATAATAATAAGGATATTTTGAAAAAATATAAACAGACAAAAAACTAAATTAAATAATAGGACACATCACCCAAGTTTCGTTCTTTGAGTTCAAAGGAAGTTAAACAAACCAATGATTAAAAGACAATAAAATAAAAAAATAAGACGTCTCGTCAAAATTATCTTTCTAGTAATTAAAAAATAATCCATTAATTTTACCAAAAAAAATAGATGGTTTAAAAAATGAATAAATAAACAAACAAATAAATAAAAAGGTAAAAATAGATAAACATAAGAATTAAATACATCTATGTAAAAATAAAGAAATATGTATATACTTAATTAATTAAAACTAACAAATGAATTTTATTCAATCATTTTTAAATAATAAGATTAATAAGATGTCTCATCTAAATTAATCTCATTTCAAACTTAAAAGAAAGATAAATGGTTAAATAAATAAATAGATAAGAGGGAGGAACATAAAATATAAAATTATAATAAAAATAAATAATTATCTATAAAACGACTTACAAAATCATATAAAATGATAGACAAATGATTATGTAAAAGATAACTTCAAAATTATTGAGAAGAAAAATTAGAATAAATAACATGCAGAAAGTTAAGATGCAGAAAAATAAATAAAAGTGTAGAAAAATAAATGAATAAATGAATAACTATAGAAAAATAAAGTGTAGAAAAATATAGTACAGAAAAATAAATAAATAAAAATAAAAGGCGCAAAAAAATAAATAAAAAAATAAAAGGGTAGAAAAATAAATAAATAAAAATAATAGGGCAGAAAAATAAACAAATAAAAATAAAAGTGTAGAAAATAAATAAATAAACTAATAATTACAGAAAAATAAAGTGTGGAAAAATAAAGTGTAGAAAAATAAATTAATAAAAATAAAAGTGCAGAAAAGTAAATAAAGAAAAATAAAAATACAGAAAAATAAATAAAGAAAGTATAGAAAAATAAATGAATAAATAAATAATTGCAGGAATATAAAGTGTGAAAAAATAAAGTGCAGAAAAATAAATAAATAAAAATAAAAGTGTAGAAAAATAAATAAAGAAAAATAAAAGTATAGAAAAATAAATAAAGAAAAAGTAAATGTGTAGAATGAAACAACCCGACTAAAATAAAGGCAAAACCGAGACAGGGAAATTTTTTTTTTTTCCGAAGTTCAAAAGGCAGTCAGGTAAAATAAATCAACCGGGTGACAAGGGAACAGAAAACCGACCAGAGAAAGGGGAAGACCGGGCAGGACCCAGCCTCGAATGAACAGTGCCAGCGGAAGACAACACACGAGCGAGCCCACACTCGTTAGAGCGATTCCTTGTTCGCTGAAGCGAACCCATGCACTCGGGTAATTCCATCACTCGGAATCGGAACTTAAGTTCACCCGGTAACTAACTCTCTGGGGTCATGCTTCACTCGGCAAATTCATACTTAGCCGGATCCTTATTTTTATTCTGGGCGGTTACACACATGTTCCACTCAGAAAATGATCCCCTCAGTTATTCTACTCGAAATCTATAAGCCTTCCCTCACACGGAAGTATTTTCCCCAGTCCAATACCACTCGGTGTATTTCAATCACAATTTACTCGGAGGTGTTTTACCCATTCTTCACTCGATATATTTCAATCTTCCTTACTCGAAGAATACTTTACTAGGTCAAGTCTCACTTAGAGATTTTATAACCTCATCCACTCGGAGTCTATATAGTCTATCTCACTCAGAAGAGTTCCATCGACTAGGTTCCACTCGGCAAATACCTTGACCTTCCATCCCTTGGAAATGATCTCCTTAATCAAGCTCCACTCGGAATTACTCTAACTCCGTTTCACTTGGGAGGCTTCACTAGGTTAAGCTCTACTCGGTATTATCTGGATCCTATCCCCTCGGAATAAGTTACTGAGATAGGTTTCACTAGGTTAACCGTTCTACCCTTGAAAGAAATTCACTCGGTCGGCCCTCACTCAAAAGTATTCAACATTCACCAGTCGGAAGGGATGCATTCAACTATTTTCCCACTCCACAACACATTGACCAGCCTTCCCTCAGAAGTGGCCTTAATGAACCTCACTCACTCGGAATTAGTTTAACCCTTCTTCATTCGGAAGAGGATTTCCAACATAGCCTCACACGTCATTACTTTAGCGCTCCCTTACTCGGAATCATGAAATCCCCATTTGCTCGGCAAAATATAGGTGTATACTACTTAGACATTCGCCTACATCATTACTCACTGAACAAAGTTAACACTTAGCATTATATATATATATATAAGTATAGTTATACTCTCAAATCCGAGAGAGTTCAAGTCATACATACTTAAACAAAACATTATACTAAGAGCCGGCCAAGGCTACAATGAAACCATTTACATAGTATATACATATATGTACACTTCCACTGTACGGGCACTTCCCAGGAATTGGTGCTCTCCCATCATTCACCATTCCGAGCAACATGCACTGAAATATAGCCACAATAGGGGTGAGCTTTTACTTATAAAATAACAGTTATTGACTCGGATTAGTCTCTACATTCTGAACTATACAATTTGCATTTCTCAATCAACAATAATATCCACTGCCATTTATTATGCATATTCACACGACATCATTCAATTAGAATTATTCGATCCACACATGGCTATATAATCCATATTATTTACAACAACATACGATCATAACGCACTCAACGACAGTATCAGTACACTTGTATTCATCCAGTTGGAATTCACCCCAATTCAATTCAAGACTGTATAAATCATGATATTCTTATTAACAATTACATATATACAATTCACGTTGAGCTCAACAACAATTATAAGTGTGCACACCTCATTTCAGTCGGATCCGATCATTCATTATTGATTTTTATTATTGCAACATAGGCTCCCAGCCTTTTCTCAGCTCCAAGCTGATCCGGCCGTTTTACTGGTACCAAACCGTTTGCCCTTTCATGTAACACAGTCACTCCAAGCGACAACGGAAGTGTTACGGGCAGCCCCGAGTCCAACTCGGTAGGCTTGCCTTGAGTCCAACCCAAGGTCTTTCATCAAGCATCCAACGCTAATGCACTCGGCATTGCCTTGAGTCCAACCTAAGGTCTTTTGTTATATTTGACACGTATTCATCTGATTGCCGATTCTGTATTAAGCGTCCCACGCTATATGCTCTCAACATTTCCAATGGCGAATCAGATGCATACGGTCTTATTCATCAAGCGTCTAACGCTAATTCACTCGGCATTGCCTTGAGTCCAACCCAAGGTCTTTCATTATATTTCACACATATTCATTAGTACAACAGTGCCATTTCACTCATTAACACCACATAATACGTGCATCTCATGCAATCATTATAAAATCACAACAGATTCCTCCCAGCATTCATATGCATATTAACATAAAACAACAGTCGGGGATTTACCCACTGCCTAACAGTACAAGGTACTCGGCAATCACACTAACATTCACAGCAACAAGCATCTCATGCTTTCTAATATAAAAATCCCAAACGGGAATCGACCAATGGTTCCACACATATACACTCGGTATTAGCAATGTCAGTGACATGTATCACATGCATTTAAGTATAAACTACAACGAAACTCAGCATAGCAATCCCTTAACACATGCACTCGGCATAAACAAATCCAGTAACATTTATATGCATTCACTCAGCATCCACATGTTTAACAACATACATCTCATGGACAGAAATCGACATGCACCTCATAACTCACAATCATTACACATCCGGGCTATTACTCAATTGAAATGCCACAATCAACAAATTACAAACACAACACAACACAGTGAAGTAATATCACCCGGAACCCGTCCATAAACCATGCATTTGAGATGTAAGTCAGCTCCCCCTACCTACTGAAGAGACTCAGTTTTGGAAAGACCAAAAGATATCCTCTTCCTCGAGCAGTTCGTCTCAACAACGATGGACTACTCCCACAAATCCGAAGCGCTTCACACTGCAGACTTCCTCATCGAGACCCTAATAGCTTCGAGTGGAGGGGAGGAAGAAGAAGAGAAGACAACGAAGAGGACGAAGAAGAATCAGGGAAGGGAAACAGAACAACGTCTCTGTTTCTCAGAGGAAAAGCTCTCAACTCTCTCTCAATCCTTTCCAACTGGACGCGCATGAATGAACGAAGAAGAGAGGCTGAACTCTTTATATACCATTAGGGGCACATGCGTCATTTTCCCTGGCCACCTTGTCTCATTCAACCGTTAGCCTAATCTGCAATTAATCCTTAATTAGTGACTTAATCTTAGCCTGTAAAAAAAATCAGGATGTTACATAGAAAAATAAAAGAATAAGTAAAGAGCTACAGGAAAGTAAAGTACGGAAATATAAAGTATAGAAAAATAAATGAACAAAAATAAAAGTGTAGAAAAATAATTAAATAAAAATAAATAAAGATAAAAAATATTCTTATATTTATTAAAAATACCTTAGTACTGTAACAATTAATGAAGAACGAGAACAGAATTCCGAGATTGATTTTGCGTAGATTTCTCCTGTTTCTGGCTTTGTTTAGACTCAATTTAAGGGTGTTTGGATACCGGTTACAAGACTTTTACAGTAATTTGGGTCACACAACTCACATACTAGAACATACTAGAGCAAAACACACATTTTCCTAACAACATTTCCATATCTCTATTTTTAAAAGCAAAATCTCTAAAAAATTACACAAAAATTTATCACTCTTTTCTCTCTTTCCTCCTCTGTCCCCTTTTTCCCCTTAGCATCACCCTTTATTTATAGAGAAAAATTGGCTTTGGATCCCTCATCACATTCCATCACTTTCCTACTTTTTCAATTTATCCAAATTTGATGTCAATTTCCCCAATTTTTTCCAATTATCCAACCAAACTGGGTCCCACCTCAATAAACCACCGAAACCTCTTTTCTTTTTCCTTTTTTATTTTTATTTTTTAGATTTTTTTGGCCTATTTTTGATTTGTTTTTTTTGGACTTTTTTTGCTCATTTTAATTTTTTGTGCCTTTTTATTTATATTTTTTAATTTCTTTTTAATTTTTTTAATATTTTGAATACAAATGAGTAATCACTTATTCTTATAGAAATGTAAACTATTTTAGAATTCTAAAATTATTTATTACACATGTGGCCATAAATAAAATACCCAATAAAGATAAACTACTACCCATGCTACAAGGAGCAAGAAGGTAGTCACCAAACATCGGTTTCCCTCCTTATTCTTTCCTCCTGGCTTCGACATCCATTGGCCATTGCTTGAGGAAAATTATGAAAGAAAGTTGATGAAAGGAGAAGTTTGATAGGAAATGACGAGAGATTGAGTATTTATAGAAATAGAGAAGGTATTATTCCCAACAGTCACTATGCAATTTTTTAATATTTTTTTTAATTTTTTTTTATCCGGACAAAAATAGGTGTTTACAACTGCCCACTTTACTTCTTTTCATGAAAGAATATGAGATTTATTCATATTATTGATATGAAAAGAAAGTAAAGATGTGAACACCGTTAAGAATTCAAGGAAAATTTGAAGGCTTCTCACAGAAAATAAACTGAGTCCCCGTAAGTTCAAGGAACTTTGACAATAAACAATTTAAAGGTGGTATTGGAAGCTTTTGACAAGGAGTAAATAACCAAATGGTGTTGCCGCAGGCTTTGATAGAACATTTAATGTGATACTTCAGACTTTCTTTTGGGAACAAAATGGTATTTGGGGTTTTACTAGGTACATAAAAAATTCAAGATTATGTTTGATGTTTTCATTGAGAAAGTGACAATTTAGAGGAATTGCCCTAATATTTACCCTTGAAAATAAACAGCCAAGGGATGGGTACTTGAAGCTTTGAAAGAAAATAAATGACACAAGGAACTGCTCCGACATGTTTTGGATCAGACAACATAGCCTAGGAATGGGTACCTGAAGCTTTGAAGAAAAATTAATGACACAGGGTGAAACATCCCGACTAAATATTAAATAAAATCTGAGACAAGGGAAATTTTTCCAAAATTCAGAACGGTTAGAGAAGAAGTCGGGACAAAATAAAAACAATCCGAAGTTAGGGAACAGAAAACCGATCAGAGGCAGGAGAAGACTAGGTTCGAGTGCCACCCAACTGGCAAGACCTGCTTCGAATGAACGACACCAGCGGAAGACAATACATGAGCAAGCCATACTCGCTGGAGCGAAGCCTTATTCGCTGAACGAACCCATGCACTCGAAAAATTCCATCACTCCGAATCAGAACCTAAGTTCACTCGGTAGCTGCCCCCTTCGGGTCATGCTTCACTCGGTAAATTCATACTTAGCCAGATCCTTATTTTTATTCTGGAAGGTCACACCCATGTTCCACTCGGAAAATGATTTCCTCGGTTATTCCACTCGGAATCTATAGACTTTCCCTCACACGGAGTATTTTTCCCAGACTCACACCACTCGACATATTTCAACCTCAGCTCACTCGGAGGTGTCCTACCCATTCATCACTCGGCACATTTTAATTTTCCTCCCTCGGGAACTCTTTACTAGGTCAGGGCTCAGTTAAAGATTTTATAACCTCATCCACTCGGAATTACTCTAACTCCTCTTCACTCGGAAGACTTCACTAGATCAAGTTTTACTCGGTATTATCTGGATCTTATTCCCTCGGAAAAGGCTTACTAGGATGGATTTCACTCAGAATCATTTTACAATTCTTCCCTCAGAAGAATTCCCAATCGGTCAATTCTTACTCAGCATCAAGACTATCCTTCCCTCAGAAGAAGTCCCATCAAACACATTTTTCTCGGAGCCATTTTAAGCCTTCACCACTCGGAAAAGCTCACTCACTAAGCCTCACTCGGAAACTGTTCTAGGCCTTCTTTATTCGAAACGGGTTCTCACCACTATATTCCACTCGGAAATTATTAACTTAACATTATTCTTTCGACACCGTTCTTAGTCGATCAAAGTAACAACATAGCAATATAAAATATACATATATATATATATATTCTTGTTCACAACTCTGACTGTCGATTCATATAAATAAGTGAATATGTTCAACAACGGATTACATGAGAGCCGGCCAAGGCTTTATCATATCTATATTCATTACATACACTACACATGTATACTACAGCAATATGGATGCTCATCACTCAGATATGAGGCTTTCTCGTCATTCACCATTCCGACCTGCATTATCTGAAAAATATAGCCACAGTAGGGGTGAGCTTTTACATATTAAATGACAGTTATTGACTCGGATTAATCCTCAAATCCTCAACTATACAATAACATTTCTCAATCAGCAATAATACGCACTGCCATTCAATATAGATACTCTAACAACATCATCCACTCGGGATTCATGCACTTCAATCAGGGCTAATTAATTCACACCATACGCAATCACATATACTCACAACCATAACATCTCCTTGCACTCGGCAATAGCATGAATGTACAAATATTCACTCAGTCAGAATTCACTCAAATTAACCGTGGCTATATCAATCATATTATTCTCAATAACATATATTCATATACATATAATTCGCATTGAACCCAACAATAATTATAAGTGTGCACACATCATTTTAGTCGGATCCGATTGGTTATTATTAGTTTTTACGTTGCAACATTGGCTCTTAGCCTTTCATTCAGCTCTCAGCTGATCCGGCCATTTTACTGGTACCAAACTGTTTGCCCTCACATGTAACACAAACACTCTCAGCGTCAACGGCAGTGTTACGGGCAGCCCTGAGTCCCACTCAGTCGGCTTGCGTTGAGTCCCACTCAAGGTCTTTGATAGCATCTCATGCATATAATTGCCGATTCATTAATTGAGCGTCTCACGCTAACGCTCTCAGCATTCTCAATAGTGCATCCCATGCATTTTGTCATTATGAATCATAAACAGGAATCGGCATAACATTGTCACAACATATGCACTCGGCATTCTCAATGAAATCATCAAGTATCACATGCACTTCAACATAAAATCCCAAACGGAAATCAACATACTTCACACACATATACACTCGGCATTCATAGTAACACCCACATGCATCCTATGCTTTCTAATATAAAATCTCAACGTTCTCATTAAATTCAATATGCATCTTATGCAATCGGTATTCTCAATAAACTCAGCTTGCATCTCGTGCAAATTAGTATAAAACAACAAACGGAGGTTCATTCACTGTCTCACAGTATAATACACTCGGCAATCACACTCACAACAACATTTATATGCATCTGATGTATTCACTCAGCATCATCATGATTATCAACATACATCTCATGGACGGAAATCGACATGCACCACACAATTCATAATCATCACACATCCGGGCTATCACTCAATCGGCATACAACAATCAACACATTACAAATACAACACAACACAGTGAAGTAATTCCACCCGGAACCCGTCCATAAACCATACATTTGAGATATAAATCAGCCCCCTACCTGGAATGAAGATTCCAGAAGCTCCTTGAGCTTACAGCACTGACCGATCGTCTTTCGGTCACTCGTTCTCAACAGAACGACCCTGCTTCCAGTCGTTCAACAAAGTACTTTGCTCTCAGCATTGGAGGAATCAAAAGCTGTCTCACACTCTCGAGCAGCTCAGCCTCCAAGGCACTCAGCACTTCTGCATGCAAGGACAGTGGGGAGTTCCAAGCCTCCAAGGCACAACGCTGTCCACTCACTCGGTCCAGTAGAGAATTCCAAATGCTGTTCCCACACTCGAACAAACCAATCCTCACCAACAATGGAGTACATCCATGCTTCTAGGCACCCATCGCTGTTTTCTCCCTCACGAGCAGCTCCGCCTCAACGGTAGTGGACCATTTCCATAACTCCGAGGCACCCCCACACTGCAGACTTCCCAATCGGGACTCTGACCGTCTTCGAATGGAAGAAGAAGGAGAAGGAGAAGAAGGAGACGAAGAAACAACAGATGAAGAAAGCTGGTTACATGCACAAAAGGAAGAAATGCTCCGCTCTCAAAGTCTTTTCTCCAACAGTGTGAACAATAAGGGAGAGAGAGAACCGAAGCCCTTTATACCACCAAGAGGGCACATGCGTAATTTCACCTGGCCACTTATTATTATTATTCAGCCACCTCTAACCAATCAGCAATTGATCTAAATCAACCATTAATCAGCAACTAACCTTACTCGGTAATTAATTCAAAATCAGGATGTTACAATTCTCCCCTCCTTAAAGAATTTCGTCCTCGAAATTCAAACATATACTTGCCTCAACAAAACAACTCAGAATATTGCTGCCATGCCACTCTAAACAATTGCACCTCTTTGCCCTTTAGCGTTCACCGACCGCTCCACAATTCCAATCGGCATAGCTTTGTTTCTCAAGCGGTTTACCGACCGTTCCATAATTCCAATCGGCATAGTCACTAAAGCCAGATCCTCCCTGATCTCAACCCCATCATCAAGCATTTCATAATTTGGAGTCAGGTAAGTATATCCCTCAATTGAATCACATAAGATACACTGCGTGAATTTGCTAGATGAGTCGGCAATACAAACCGACAGGCTGCAGGACTGACCCGTTCTAGCACTCTATAGGGTCCAGCATATTTAGGGTTCACTCCCCCACGTATAGACTACCCCATTAATTTTCTGCCACTTCACTATAACCATTGGTGCTTCCTGGTTCCTTGGCCGTTCGGCCTTACATTCTCAATGCCGATCGTTATACTTCCATCGTCGGATCCTCCAATTCAAAGGAGTCCCTCGGCACAACCAAGTACTCACACAGAGTATAGGCTCAAAGTTGTGTCACATGAGACACATTATGGATTTTAATCAACGAGCTGAAAGATCCAGTCGGTAAGCATCATTACCGATTCTCTCCAATACTCGCTACCGTCCGATATATTTCGGATTAAGCCCTCGGCTCTTCAACATCCGACTACTAAAGTTTCTTCTTCAAACCGTGATATATTTTGGCAATACCGAGCCATGTGCTTCAGTTAGCACAGTCTGCCTGGATTCACGTCTTACAGGCACCACACTCGGTCCTGAAATCTCCAAATTCCACCAATGTCCTCAGTTAATCCCATGTCTACTTCTTGGGAATGACACTCGGAGCTTCTCACTCGAAAGGATCATTCAGAGTTTGAAGGCAATTATCTCCCGGAAATCTTTTCACTTGCAAAACTTCACTCGGAATCCAAGTCTACTTCAAAGAAAAACCTGAGTTCAAACTCAACAGCTCCAAACATCGACCTGAGTACGAACTCAAATAAATTCACCTCTCGGATATCTACTCCCCTCGGGAGCCATTCGCTCGGAAATTTATTCATTCAAAGTTCCATTTCCCGTCCAAAAGTACTGCTCTCCTGGAAAAAGATTAATCGGTGGCACATCATACAGACTTAGAAATTTCTCCCTCGCCGCCTTTCCACTTGGAACCGTCTTACTCAGTACCATTCCACTCGGAAGTGTCACACTCCGAGACACTTCACCCGAAAAGTCACATGACTCAGGAGTACTATACTCGGTCTTTATTCAAAAATTCTTCAGCCTGAGAAGCACATATTCAAATTCAAGCTTTTCCTATTCGGCAGTACCACTCTCGGAATAATCCATTCAGAGACGTCTACCCCGGAGACTTTCACTCAGATTTTACCTTACGCACGAGTGTCACATTCGGACACAGTTTCCTTAACTTATTGACTCTCTTAGTGATGTTTTACTCGGAACATCATAACCTCACTTCACTCAGTGGTTCTTTCTCCCAGAAAGATTTTACTCGGAATTATATTCCTTTTCCTTCACTCGGAATCATCTCCACTTGCTCACACTCAGAAACATACCATTCTTACCTGAGCGAATTCTCACTTCATCGTTTATTTCAGCTCAGAGTCCTGATCCTTTACTAAATCTTCGACAATAACCGGCTGACCCATAAAGCTTCTAATTTCAGTGACAGACTTGGGTCACACTCATGCCATCATTACATTCACCTCAGATGGACCGACAGCAATGCCATCTTTGGACATAACATGTCCCAAAAACTGGATCCCATCCGATCCAAAGTCACATTCTGATAACATTGGCAAGTAATTGCTTCCCATCCAGTACCACAGCACTATGTGGAGTTGTCCCTCATGCTCCTGGTATGACTCAGAATACCTCTGAACGTTGCCAATGAATACTCTTATGAACCAATCCAAGTAAGGTTGAAAAGTACTGTTCATATAACTCATGAACGCCGCCTGATCGTCTGCCACACCACACGACATTACCATATTTCCAAAGTGGCCATAACAGGTCCTAAACACCACTTCAGGGATATCAGAACCTTGATCCAATTTAATAGTATCTTGACTGTAAATTGATCTTAGAAAACTGAATCACACCACAATTGATCAACCGGATCATTAGTACTCGGTAGTGGGTATTATTCCCTATAGTTAACTTATCCAATCGGTGGCAATCAAGGCATAACCACTTACTACCACTACTCTTCTTGACCAGCAACATCGAGCACCCTTGTCTGAAGGATCACCCTTCTATTCTGACATTCAACCATCACTTAACAGCCAATTCACACCGAAACAACCTCTGATTCTCTCGGAGGTAAGCACACCAGAGTTAAAGTAAATCTTCTACTCTTATTCAATACTCTTATTCAATACACCATCACTTATTACCCACTCAGCACAACTCCTATCTCTATCCAGAACGCCAGATAGACTCAGAACACCACCATGAGTAGCTACAGCCTCACCTGCCCGACTTATGAATTGCTGCATCCGATATATAGTATGACGTCTCATTCCCATAGGGTTACAACAATTACATAGAGTCGCTGCAAAAGTGTACGCTGCCACAATACCCATGGTATGTAGAGTCATATCGGAACACAACACTTTATATTCCAATCGCTCACACTGACCAGACTCACTTGAATAATACTAATTCTCATGAAAATTAATGGCAATTCATACAAATCTATGAGCAACACATTTACATCAACACCATTATTATGCACCATCTAGGGTACATCACGCAACAACAATCATGAACTATCAGTTACCACTACTGTAAATTAGTATAATAGCAATAGACTTCTGACCCTCACAGGGTATACACCTCGTCATTACCCATGATCTAGTGCAAATCACATGATGATAATCATCGAATATCAGTTACCATTACCATCAAATGGTATAACAACGATTGGCTTCCAGCCTTCACCGAGTAAATATCTCTCCTCTTTAAATCTTATTCATTACATAACCATGGCCCAACAGTCTATTAATCCTTCATTCCAATACACTTCACCGGCCATAACTCATCTTAAGCCTAGATGGTTCACTAAACTCACCTAGGTATACAACTCAAGGTTACAATATGATTTTCAATCACATGACAGGTTTCTACATCGATGAACCTTTTCATTAATCGCAAGCATAATCCACCGGTTGGACGTACAATCGTCATCATCATATTGTTTCTATCACCACCATACTCAATACTAAAGCGTACCCGAAATCCGACATTACCATTCACTATCCATCCGGTACCACATTCAGTACTTGCATTTCCTCTTATGGCGGTTCTAGCCTCACGATTTATTACATAATCACTTTACCGGCTCTACTAACCATAAGGTTTAAAAGATCATCCGACTCAAAAATCCTAGGGGTCAGTTGGTACCTATCGTGGGGCACTCCCATAACAACCAAATATCACCGAGCCTAAACCATTCACAAGATCCGATCATACATGATCATGCCCAATCAACTAGGTCACCACACCTGGTGGCCTAACCTTTAATCCATCATTCACTCGGTTTTCACACACCAAAACCGAGACACTACCCCAATCTAACATGTATTTGATTCCACACTTGTCCACTTATAGTATACTCAAATTCCCGATCTAGGGAACTGCAATAAATCACTTACCTCACATATCATATAGGGTTCTTGTGCCAAGGATATAAAATTCATTCCTTGTAAATAGCACAACCAATTATTCATTTGAAAACACCACCCTGGGGATTCCTTCAATATTATTCACTCATCCAACTCAAACATGTGAGTTCCAATTTGCTCAACAAGTATGCCTCGGCTATAAGCCACTAGCATGGCTTTTACAAGAGATCGAACCAACTAATTCAACCTTAGTACATATGAAGGTCTCAACATCTATCATTCAATTTCCTCCCAAATGACCCATGCTCGAATATCCTCTATGTATTTCATGAACAATCGGGCCAGGGTAGTAACAAGTCTTCTACCCCAAAACAACGTACCAATGATAGTACCTGTTGTCTCCATCCTCAAACAAAACTCATAGGCATATAGTCACACAATTCATGGTTAAACATGTATCAAATCCGATAGGATATCATTAGCAATTATGACAATCGGTCATAATGCACACAACCACCTCTCAGTAAGCATACCTTAGCCTTGGACCTTTTAAGTCCGCTCTGATACCAAAATGAAACATCCCGACTATATATTAAATAAAATCTGAGACAAGGGAAATTTTTCCAAAATTCAGAACGGTTAGAGAAGAAGTCGGGACAAAATAAAAACAATTCGAAGTCAGGGAACAGAAAACCGATCAGAGGCAGGAGAAGACCGGGTTCGAGTGCCACCCAACTGGCAAGACCTGCTTCGAATGAACAACGCCAGCGGGAGACAATACATGAGCGAGCCATACTCGCTGGAGCGAAGCCTTATTCGCTGAACGAACCCATGCACTCGGAAAATTCCATCACTCGGAATCGGAACCTAACTTCACTCAGTAACTGCCCCCTTCGGATCATGCTTCACTCGGTAAATTCATACTTAGCCAGATCCTTATTTTTATTCTGGAAGGTCACACCCATGTTCCACTCGAAAAATGATTTCCTCGGTTATTCCACTCGGAATCTATAGACTTTTCCTTACACAGAGTATTTTTCCCAGACTCACACCACTCGACATATTTCAACCTCAGCTCACTCGGAGGTATCCTACCCATTCATCACTCGGCACATTTTAATTTTCCTCCCTCGGGAACTCTTTACTAGGTCAGGGCTCAGTTAAAGATTTTATAACCTCATCCACTCAGAATTACTCTAACTTCTCTTCACTCGGAAGACTTCACTAGATCAAGTTTTACTCGGTATTATCTGGATCTTATTCCCTCGAAAAAGGCTTACTAGGATGGATTTCACTCAGAATCATTTTACCATTCTTCCCTCAGAAGAATTCCCAATCGGTCAATTCTCACTTGGCATCAAGACTATCCTTCCCTTGGAAA
The DNA here is from genome assembly GCA_037962975.1 of Clitoria ternatea. Classification (NCBI taxonomy): domain Eukaryota; kingdom Viridiplantae; phylum Streptophyta; class Magnoliopsida; order Fabales; family Fabaceae; genus Clitoria; species Clitoria ternatea. Next base: position 179,833,702 of record CM075671.1, read on the forward strand.
AGGTCCCATCAAACACATTTCTCTCGGAGCCATTTTAAGCCTTCACCACTCGGAAAAGCTCACTCACTAAGCCTCACTCGGAAACTGTTCTAGGCCTTCTTCATTCGGAACGGGTTCTCACCACTATATTCCACTCAAAAATTATTAACTTAACATTATTCTTTCGACACCGTTCTTAGTCGATCAAAGTAACAACGTAGCAATATAAAGTATACATATATATATATATATTCTTGTTCACAACTCTGACTGTCGATTCATATAAATAAGTGAATATGTTCAACAACAGATTATATGAGAGCCAGCCAAGGCTTTATCATATCTATATTCATTACATACACTACACATGTATACTACAGCAATATGGATGCTCATCACTCAAATATGAGGCTTTCTCGTCATTCACCATTCCGACCTGTATTATCTGAAAAATATAGCCACAGTAAGGGTGAGCTTTTACATATTAAATGATAATTATTGACTCGCATTAATCCTCAAATCCTCAACTATACAATAACATTTCTCAATCAGCAATAATAAGCACTGCCATTCAATATAGATACTCTAACAACATCATCCACTCGGGATTCATGCACTTCAATCAGGGCTAATTAATTCACACCATACGCAATCACATATACTCACAACCATAACATCTCCTTGCACTCGGCAACAGCATGAATGTACAAATATTCACTCAGTCAGAATTCACTCAAATTAACCGTGGCTATATCAATCATATTATTCTCAATAATATATATTCATATACATATAATTCGCATTGAACCCAACAATAATTATAAGTGTGCACACATCATTTTAGTCGGATCCGATTGGTTATTATTAGTTTTTACGTTGCAACATTGGCTCTTAGCCTTTCATTCAGCTCTCAGCTGATCCGGCCGTTTTACTGGTACCAAACTGTTTGCCCTCACATGTAACACAAACACTCTCAGCGTCAACGGCAGTGTTACGGGCAGCCCTGAGTCCCACTCAGTCGGCTTGCGTTGAGTCCCACTCAAGGTCTTTGATAGCATCTCATGCATATAATTACCGATTCATTAATTGAGCGTCTCACGCTAACGCTCTCAGCATTCTCAATAGTGCATCCCATGCATTTTGTCATTATGAATCATAAACAGGAATCGGCATAACATTGTCACAACATATGCACTCGGCATTCTCAATGAAATCATCAAGCATCACATGCACTTTAACATAAAATCCCAAACGGGAATCAAAATACTTCACACACATATACACTCGGCATTCACAGTAACACCCATATGCATCCCATGCTTTCTAATATAAAATCTCAACGTTCTCATTAAATTCAATATGCATCTAATGCAATCGGTATTCTCAATAAACTCAGCTTGCATCTCGTGCAAATTAGTATAAAACAACAAATGGAGGTTCATTCATTGTCTTACAGTATAATGCACTCGGCAATCACACTCGCAGCAACATTTACATGCATCTCATGCATTCACTCAACATCATCATGATTATCAACATACATCTCATGGACAGAAATCGACATGCACTACACAATTCATAATCATCACACATCCGGGCTATCACTCAATCGGCATACAACAATCAACATATTACAAATACAACACAACACAGTGAAGTAATTCAACCCGGAACCCATCCATAAACCATACATTTGAGATGTAAATCAGCTCCTCTACCTAGAATGAAGATTCCAGAAGCTCCTTGAGCTTACAGCACCGACCGATCGTCCTTCGGTCACTCGTTCTCAACAGAACGACCCTGCTTCTAGTCGTTCAACACAGTACTCTGCTCTCAGCTTTGGAGGAATCGAAAGCTGTCTCACACTCTCGAGCAGCTCAGCCTCCAAGGCACTCAACACTTCTGCACGCAAGGACAGTGGGGTGTTCCAAGCCTCCAAGGCACAACGCTGTCCACTCACTCGGTCCAGTGGAGGATTCTAAATGTTGTTCCCATACTCGAACAGACCAATCCTCACTAACAATGGAGTACTTCCATGCTTCCAAGCACCCATCGCTGTTTTCTCCCTCACGAGCAGCTCCGCCTCAACGGTAGTGGACCATTTCCATAACTCCGAGGCACCCCCATGCTGCATACTTCCCAATCAGGACTCTGACCATCTTCGAATGGAAGAAGAAGGAGAAGGAGAAAAAGGAGACGAAGAAACAACAGATGAAAAAAGCTGGTTGTATGCCGAAGGGAAGAAATACTCCGCTCTCAAAGTCTTTTCTCTAACAGCGTGAACAATAAGGGAGAGAGAACCGAAGCCCTTTATACCACCAAGAGGGCACATGCGTAATTTCACCTGGCCACTTATTATTATTATTCAGCCACCTCTAACCAATCAGTAATTAATCTAAATCAACCATTAATCAGTAACTAACCTTACTCGGTAATTAATTCAAAATCAGGATGTTACACAGGGGGTTGCCCCGATTGTTTTGATCAAACGACAGAGCCTAGGAATGGGTACCTGAAGCTCTCGAAAGGAAATAAATGACACATGGAATTGCTCTGACGTGTTTTGGATCAGACAACATAGCCTAGGAATTAGTACCTAAAGCTTTGAAGAAAAATTAATGACGCAAGGGGTTGCCCCAACATGTTTTGATTAGACGACATAGCCTAGGAATGGGTACCCGAAGCTTTTGAAAGAAAATAAATGACACGGGGATTGCCCCGACATGTTTTGACTGGACAACATAACTTAGGAATGGGTACCTGAAGCTTTTGAATAAATGACATAAGGGATGTCTTGATATATATTTTTTGAGTAGCCTAGGAATGGATGCCCGAGGCTTGGACATAAAGTAAGACCTAGGGGAAATGTCTCTGACACGGTGACTTACGGTGAAGGATATATGTTCGATTTTTGCAAGAGGAAATTGAATGGTATGAAATTTAAAATTTGTACTCAAGAAGAGCGTGTTCTCGAGGTTGAGAATTTTGAAGGACAGAGATTTAAAAAAGACTAACTTTTTAGTCATATGACTCGCTGGGAATTCCGAGTGAATACAAGGATTCTTATCTTGAAATTTTTTATCCCAATAAATCACCTTTACTGAGGTTAGGTGATGGACTGGAACTGTTGATTTTGACTCTTCATGGGGAACATTTGTTCTTGTTATAGCCTATTAGCTGGAGAAAATATGAGAATAATCTTTGGCTGACTTTCTTATAGCAGGTTTGACCACATCTTGAATCCTTTAAGAACTATGAGAAAAGAAATTGGGGGGGGGGGCATGCCTTAATCCTACATGGAAAATAATCAAGTGGAAAACTAAAGGTTAATGATCTTGTTTCCTCAGGTGACACCCATAATCCTTGTTGGACTCGATACTACTCATGGCAGAGCAGAATATCTTTTATTACCAAGGTCTGCATAATTGGGAAGTATCAAGCTGTTTGAGACTGAAAATATGCTTTTCATGGTTTAAAAAAATATTTTCAAAAAATGGATGCTAATAAAACCTAACAAAACAAAGATTGGAACTGAAATCGAGAATCCCACTTATTTACTTAGAAAATTACAGGTTTACATCATAATTTCAATCCAAACTTTTGGAGGACATAAAGACTACCCTATCCTTTTAGAGTATTCTTAAGCATAATACTTCTTGACTGCATCTGAATTGACTGGAAAAGATAACTCCTCACCGTCCATGTTTGTCAAAATCAAAGCTCCTCTAGAAAAGACTTTCTTTATGACAAATGGTCCTTCATAATTTGGCCTTCATTTGCCTTGGTAATCATTTTGATTTGGCAAAATCTTCTTTAGTACCAAATCACCTTCATGAAATTAACAAGGTTGCACTTTCTTTTCATATGCCTTCTTTATACGCTTTTGGTATAACTGCCCATGACAAAGAGCAGTTAACCTTTTGTCGTCAATTAAATTTAGTTGATCATACCAGGACCGAACCCATTCAGCTTCTTCTAATTTGGCATCCATGATTACTTTTAAAGATGGAATTTCCACTTCTATTGGTAAAATGGCTTCCATACCATATACCAATGAGAAAGGTGTTGCTCGTGTCGAAGTTTGTACAAAGGTACAATACCCATGTAAAGCAAAAGAAAGCAACTCACTCCAGTCTCTGTAGGTTTCAACCATCTTTTGTATGATTTTCTTTATGTTTTTGTTGGCAGCTTCCACTGCTCTATTCATCTTGGGTCTGTATGGAGATGAATTGAGGTGTTTGATTTTGAATTCTTCCCAAAGTTCATCCATCATTTTATTATTCAGGTTTGTGCCATTATCAATGATGATCTGACTTGGCAAACCATATCTGCAAATCAATTCTCTCTTGATGAATTTAACCATAACGTTTTTTGTCACGGTATAGGAAGCTGCTTCAACCCACTTAGTGAAGTAATCAATGGCCACAAGAATAAAATGATGCCCATTCGATGCTTTTGGTTTAATGGGACCAATAACATCTATGCCCCACATAGTAAAAGGCCAAGGTACAGTTAGAATGTGCAGAGAAGATGGTGGTGCATGAATGTTATCTGCATAGGTTTGACACTTGTGATATTTCTTGGCTTAGTTATGACAATCATTTTCCATCGTCATCCAATAATATCCAGCTCTGAGAATTTTTCTTGTCATTGAATGCCCACTTGCATGTGTTCCGAAAGGTCCTTCATGGACATCCTTCATGATTTTGTTAGCCTCCATCGCATCAACGTAACGAAGGAGAACAAATTCATAATTCCTCTGGTAGAGGGTATCCCCAGTCACAAAGAAATTCATGGCTAGGCGCCTGAGGGTTCTTTTATCATTTTCTGAAACACCAGGGGGATATTCTTGATTTTGAATGTAATTTTTGATGTCATGAAACCATGGTTTCCCATCGGGCTCTTCTTCTATCACATGACAATATGCAGGTTCGAGACGTCTTTCAATCTCGATGAGGGGCATGTCACATTCCCTACTTACGTTGAACATGGAAGCCAACGTGGCCAAAGCATTGGCTAACTGGTTATCAACTGTCGCGACCGAAGTCCCCAACGGAGTCGGCAATTGTCGCGACCGGAGTCCCGGGTCATGACGCGGACTGGGAGAATGCAACAAAAAGAAAACGAAACTGGATTGGAACAAGGCCCTTAGGAGGCCTAAAAACTAAAGGTGTTCATAGAGTCACCACTAATATTTACTAAGGAAAATATCAGGAAAACCTTTAAACGGCACTGGTTTTTTAAAATGAGATACTATTTGATCCGGGAGTCGAATTACAGATGGGGATGATATTAGCACCCTACACTGCTTGTCCTAAAACAGTTACATAAATTGATCATGTATAATTTTTTTAATAAATGATTATTAAATATTTCATCCTTCATAAAGAATACAACCATGATAGATGTTATTTACAAACAATATACAGATGAACAAAATAATAATAAGGATATTTTAAAAAAATATAAACAGACAAAAATGAAATTAAATAATAGGATACATCATCCAAGTTTCGTTCTTTGAGTTCAAAGGAAGTTAAACAAACCAATGATTAAAAGATAATAAAATAAAAAAATAGACGTCTCGTCTAAATTATCTTTCTAGTAATTAAAAGATAATCCATTAATTTTACCAAAAAAATAGATGGTTTTAAAAAATGAATAAATAAACAAATAAATAAATAAAAAGGTAAAAATAGATAAACATAAGAATTAAATACATTGATGTAAAAATAAAGAAATATGTATATACTTAATTAATTGAAACTAACAAATAAATTTTATTCAATCATTTTTAAATAATAAGATTAATAAGATGTCTCATCTAAATCAATCTCATTTCAAACTTAAAAGAAAGATAAATGGTTAAATAAATAGATAAGAGCGGGGAACATAAAATATAAAATAATAATAATAAATAAATAATTATCTATAAAATGACTTACGAAATCATATAAAATGATAGACAAATGATTATGTAAAAGATAACTTCAAAATTGTTGAGAAGAAAAATTAGAGTAAATAACATGCAGAAAGTTAAGATGCGGAAAAATACATCAAAGTGTCGAAAAATAACTGAATAAATGAATAACCATAGAAAAATAAAGTATAGAAAAATAAATAAATAAAAACAAAAGTGTAGAAAAATAAATAAATAAAAATAAAAGGGGCAGAAAAATAAATAAAAAATAAAAGGGTAGAAAAATAAATAAATAAAAATAATAGGGTAGAAAAATAAATAAATAAAAATAAAAGTGTAGAAAATAAATTAATAAACTAATAATTACAGAAAAATAAAGTGCAGAAAAATAAAGTGTAGAAAAATAAATTAATACAAATAAAAGTGTAGAAAAGTAAATAAAGAAAATAAAAGGGTAGAAAAATAAATAAGGAAAAAAGTGCAGGAAAATAAATGAATAAATAAATAGCTGCAGGAATATAAAGTGCAGAAAACTAAAGTGTAGAAAAATAAATAAATAGAAACAAAAGTGTAGAAAAATATATAAAGAAAAATAAAAGTACAGAAAAATAAATAAAAAAAGTAAAAGTGCAGAAAAATAAAAGAATAAGTAAAGAACTGCAGGAAAATAAAGTGTAAAAAAATAAATGAAGAACAATAAAAGTACAGAAAAATAAATAAAGATGAATAAATAAAGATAAATAAATATTCTTGTATTTACTAAAAATACCTTAGCACAGTAACAATTAATGAAGAATAAGAACGGAATTCCGGAGATCGATTTTGCGTAGATTTCTCTTGTTTTTGGCTTTGTTTAGACTCAATTTAAGGGTGTTTAGACACCGGTTACAAGACTTTTATAGTAATTTGGGTCACACAACTCACATACTAGAACATACTAGAGTAAAACACACATTTTCCTAACAACATTTCCATATCTCTATTTTTGAAAGCAAAATCTCTAAACAATTACATAAAAATTTATCCCCCTTTTTTCTCTTAGCATCACCCTCTAATTGTAACACCCTAAATTTTAAAGAAAACAACTTATGGAATAATGGTAATTAATTATGTATGGTCAAATAATTATGGGAGAATTAATTAGATACTAGAGGTGAATTATCGGTAAATTAAGATTTACCGGAATCGGATGATTTAATAGATGATGTGGGACCCACTTGGTCAAATTAAATAATTAATGGGTCTAGAATGTTTAGAAAATTATTATGGTTATGGTGATATAGATGAAATAATTTTTAGTGCCAAGGAAATAATTAATTAGACTCGATATATGTCATTAAATGACAAACATATGAACCAAATGGAATTAAAAAGAAAATGAAAACTCCCTTTTCTTCTCCTCACCCAGCCGTTCACTTCCTCTCTCTCTCCCATATTGCTTTTCATGCTATTACCCAATGGATATGGGGTTTTAGGACACAATGGATAATAGGTAATGATACATGGCTTTACCCATTGGACAATGACCAATTTTGGTCAATTTGTCACTCTTCCTTTCCCATTTTTGGTGAGGCTTCTCCCTCTCACCTTCTCCTTCATTTTCCACTTCCTTCCTCCTCTCTAATGGACAAAACCGAACCACCTCCTTCTCCTTCCATTTTCTTGCCAAAATTAAAGATAAATCTTGGATTCATGAAGCATGGATAACACTTTGTGGCTAATATTGAAGCATCTTCCTCTTCCCCTCCATCATTTTCGTTTTGGCCATGACATGGGAAAGAGGTAAGACTTTTAATCCTTCCTCCTCTATTTGTGGTTTTATAATTGCTTAAGCTTGAAATGGTGGTGTTAGAAGTTATGAGTATTAATGAAAATATAGACACCCTAGGCTTGAATGTTTGAGGAATGATTTTGATTATGGTTTTATGAATATATGAGAAAGAAGTTAATGTGGACATACCCAAGGAAGACCCTCACACTACATTGGAGAAAGGACTTGAAGCATATAGAGGTCCCCTCACAAGGGCCAAGACCAAACGGGCCAAAGAGAGCATCCATAAAGCCCTTTTCTCTTTTCTCTCTTCTAGTGGGCCTAAGCCCAATAAGGAACCTATGAGGATCTATATGTACTTTGCTTGTAATATACTTCCTAAATAGTTTCTCTAGGTTTATAGGATAGCTTTGGGCCTTACAAGGTCAAATGGGCCACTTTTGGGCCTTGTACTTTTCCTTTTGGGCCATGTATAGGCCATTTGCTCATCTTCTCTCTTAATGGGCCTTGGAGTCATGCTCAAGCCCACTCTTCTAGTCCTTGGCCGAAATCCTCCATGGCCTATATAAGGGCTTCTCCTTTTGTAATCAAGCACCATTAATTCATTTGCAAAATTTGAGAGCACTTAAGTGTTTCCTAGTGAGAGATTCTCCTCCTTCTCTCTAGAATTTGAGAGCTCTCTCAAGCTCTTATCCAAGGGGTTTCTCCCTCCCTTGGTGGTGAGTGGAGTTATCTTCCTCCATCTTAGGAAGTGGCCTCCAACCTTTCCCTCTCCTCTTTTCCAAGCCTTCCTCCATTGTCCACCTTCTCTCCTTTCCATTTCCACTCTCTTTTCCTTTGTTTTTTGTGTCAATCTCCTCTAGCTTTAGGCTTTAGTTTTCGGTTTCCCTTGCCTTGAAGAAGAAGTTTTCAAGCTTACTTTGAAGGAAGATAGGAGAAAGAACTCTAGATCCATCTCTCTTCAAGAAAGTGCATGAAGAGCCTACATCATGTGGTATCATTGAGCCTTGGGAGGTTCTTTTCTTCTTCTCTTCCATTTTAATTTTCGTTTTTCACTTCTTTTTCTGGCTGGAATTCTGTTTCTTAGTCATTCATATGCCTTATTCATGCCATGTTAGCATAGAAAAATCATAAAAAGTCTTGGTTCTTTTGAGTTTTTGTGCTAGTTTCTTTGTAGTTTCAATTTTTTGCATATTGAAGGGTCATTTTCGGTTGGTTATTGTTTCCATTCTGTTTTAGTTTCTAAAATTTCAGATTTGGCACATGTTAAATTGGGTTGTTAGGTGGTTAGGTTGTTGTTACATGTTAGTTAATTGTTAGTTGTTAGTTAGAGCCAATTTAGGAAGTTAGTTAAGTGCCATGTGGAACCTTTTTCTAGAGTTCTAGGAAGTTAATTGTTTCTCCTTTTTAGAGTGCAAAACCGTGTGATATAGGGGCAATTCAAGCATCTTGATTAGCTCCTACAAAAGGTTCCATTCTTGTTGGGAGGTCTCACATTAAAGACACTCCAAAGTCAACTCAATTTGTAGGATTGTTAGTTTCTATTCTTAGTTTGATTCTAGGTTTAATTTTGTTGCACTATTAGGATATCTCTTTTACATTCCTATTTTCATCTTGCTTGCATCAAAATACAAAACTTGTCAAAAAGAAATTTAGTCACCTCCTATACTTCAATTTAGGAGAAGGTTGCATAATTTCCCTTAAGCAAGAAGCATTAATTGAACTTGTTAATACCATTTGTGCATTTCGGTTTTGGTATTATAAAAATTGGTGTTGTTATCTTGAAATCTTGAGAGGCAAAAAGAAAAGAAAGAAAAGTATCAAAAGAAAAGAAAAGAATCACAAGAAAAGAAAAGTACCAAAGAAGAAAAAAAAAAGAGTGTTAAAAAGAAAGCCTCATTGCTAAGTTGAATTAGACACACCAAAACATCATCACCAAATTTTGAAATTACTAATACCAAAAGAAAAGTACTTCATTACTTGACATTTCTAAGACTTGTTCATTAAGACTTCCTTGCTTATGCTTGCAACTCTAGAGTTTCTAGGCTAGGTTATACCTTAAACTTTGTTTCTTGCATTTGTTTTCTTGTTTGTCTTGTTTTGTCAATTTCAATTCTATTCCAAGTTAGCTTTCATTCTTTTGAACTTTTATTTGCTTTTAGAGTATTGTCATTCCAAGTTAATTGTTGATCCTTCATTCTATTCCATTTGAGTAGCCATTATTTCTTAAGCCTTTTTAGTTTTGTCATTTTTGCTTCTTAAAGTTTTGTCTTGAGTTTGTATTCTTTTGGACTTCTAAGATCACTCCATTTCGCCATTAAGTGAGGGTAGCATATTGAAACACTTGAGATTGGTGTGGAAATTGATTGAGCTTGAAAATCTCTAAGAGAAGGCATACACTTGAGAGATACACTTTTGTGAGGTTTAAAGTTTCTTTGTGATTTCTATTAACCAAATCTTGTTTGGAGTTGTTGCCTTGTGTTCTCTTGCTAGGTAAAGTTGGAGCTTATACATCAAGAAGGACTTGTGAAGACACTTGTAAAGGAGGCAAAAGCTTTGTAACTAGTAGAACTTAGGCAAAGTTTTTCAATTCTTAGGCTTTGTGTAGTAGGATTTTGTCTTGTATTTTGGACACAACAAGGACATTGGACTTTTTGGACATTATAATTTTCCCTTTTGCTTGGTAAATTTCGAATTAGGATAGTGCATGTGCATTTGTTTGTTAACTACTTTTAGTTAATTGGTTAGAGTTAGTTAGAAGTTACAACTATAATTAGTTAGTTAGTTGGTAGTTAGTTGAGTGTCTTAACTAATTAGTTAGTGGTTGGAACTAATTCTAGTTGTCATAACTAATTGTTAGTTGGGTTAACTAATACATAACCGAATTAGTTAGGTAGTTATAGTGGTTAGACTTTGTTACAACTTCCATAACTAATTAACTACTTTTGGTTAGGGTTGTTAAGACTTGGTTAGTTAGTTGAACTAATTTTGTTAGGTTAACTACTTCTTAAAACCGAATTTGGTTAGGCTTGTCTAGGGTTAGTTAATCACTAGCAATATCCTAGGACAACCATAATCAACTTAGGTTAAGGACAACTTAGGATTTACATAAGCAACATAGGACTAACCTAGTTAAAGACAACCTAGGACTTTGTTTCCCTATAGGATAGAAACCTAGTATTGATATTTTAGGTTTGTTGAAGTGTTTTTTTCACTTGTATTGCATTCATCTTCCTCGACTAGCTTGTCTATACATACTTTGTTTTTGTCTTGAATTTCTTTGACAACATTAAAAGATGTCATCTAGTGATAGGGAGAACAAAACCATGCTTCATAACATAATGGATAGCTTAAACAATATTAATGCTAGGCTAACTAATCTTGAGCATAATGAACCCCCTAGAACTAGGCATAGACAAAGAAATCAAAGACATAACACTAGTGAAAATGAGGAAGAAACAAGACAAAGAAGGCACCATGACCATAGAAGGGATGACATAGGCTTAAGAGAGGTAAAATTAGAAATTCCCCCATTCAATGGAAAAAGTGACATTGAAGCTTACTTAGAGTGGGAGATGAGGGTAGAACAAATATTCAACTCTCATCAAATAAAAGATGATAAAAAAGTTAGGATTGCAACTCTTTCTTTCCAAAATTATGCCCTAGTTTGGTGGACCCAAATTTGTAAGGAGCGAAAAAGAGACAACTTCCCTCCCATAGATGATTGGGTAGACTTAAAAGCTCTCCTTAGAAAAAGATATGTTCCTAACTATTATAGGGGTGAACTATTAGCAAAGCTTAATAGGCTCACCCAAGGCTCCAAATGTGTAGAAGATTACTATAAAGCCTTAGAGATAGCCATGATTAGAGCCAATCTAGAAGAGCATGAGGAAACCCTAATGCATAGGTTCTTACATGGGCTTAATAGGAACATCAAAAATAGGGTAGAACTTCTTCCACATATGGATATAGAAGAGTTACTCCACCAATGCACCAAAGTAGAAAACCAATTTAAGGAAAGAGAATCCTATAGTGGGGATAACAATAGAGCCTATAAGTCAAAATGGGTAGAAAATAAGGGTAAGTTTGAGAGAAACCCTAGAGAGAGAGAAGTGGGCGCTTCCTCCTCTAAACCCCAAAGTGAGTTACACAAAAATGGAAAAGTCTTTCGCAATCAACATGATAAGCATGATCCATCATCAAAACCACAATCCTCTAGATCTTCTTCCATCAAATGTTTTAAGTGCCTTGGAAGAGGACATATTGCTTCGGACTGTCCAACAAAAAGAACAATGATTTTAAAAACCAATAGAACCTACTCAAGTCAATCAGAGTCTAATTCTGATTCTCACTATTCAAGTGATGACTCTAGTAGTGATTCCAGTGACAGTGAGCATATTTTAGGGGATGATGGTGAGTTGTACATGATTAGAAGGTTGCTTGGTAGTCATGTAAAACTCGATGATACAACACAAAGAGAGAACATCTTTTATACAAGATGTTACATTAATGACAAATTATGTTCTCTCATTGTGGATAGTGGGAGTTGTGCAAATGTTACAAGCCAAAGACTAGTCAAAAAGATGGGATTAGAGCTTATAGATCATCCAAGTCCCTACAAATTACAATGGTTAAATGAAAAAGGGGAAATGGTAGTCAATAAGCAAGTCCTAATCAATTTCACCATAGGCACATATAGAGATGAAGTCAAATGTGATGTAGTACCTATGGAAGCGACTCATATACTATTAGGAAGGCCTTGGCAATTTGATAGAAAGGTCCTTCATGAGGGGTTCACTAACACCCTCACATTTAAACTAGATGGTAAGAAGATAGTATTACATCCTCTAACTCCACAACAAGTAGCCAAAGATCAAATCCAAATGAAAGCTAAGAGAGAAAAAGAGTTAGGATCTTCTTCCCATGTGAGTTTAGAAAAACCAAAGAAAAACAAAAAAGACAATAAAGGGAAAGGAGTTATTGTCTATAATGACTCCCAACCTAATCTCTTTGCAACAAAATATGATGTGAAACATGCCATGTTTTCACAAAAACATTACTTGATCATATATCCAAAAGATATCCCTAACACTTCCTTGTGTTCAATGGGCACCTCTCCTTCCCCCTTGCCCAAAGGGATCCAAAATATCTTGCAAGAATTTAACGACCTCTTCCCAAAAGACATTCCAAAAGGGTTACCTCCTATTAGGGGAATTGAGCATCAAATAGACCTTATACCTGGGGCTAGTTTACCAAATAGACCGGCCTATAGATGCAACCCTAAGGAAAGTTTAGAAATAGAAAAACAAGTGAATGAACTACTTTCCAAAGGTTGGATTAGAGAAAGTTTAAGCCCTTGCGCATTACCGGTTTTACTTGTACCCAAGAAAGATGGTTCATGGAGAATGTGTACGGATTGTAGAGCCATTAATAACATCACCATCAAGTATAGGCATCCCATACCTAGACTTAATGACATGTTAGATGAGCTTAGTGGATCTACAATCTTCTCCAAGATTGATCTTAAAAGTGGCTATCACCAAATTAGAATAAAAGAAGGAGATGAATGGAAAGTCGCTTTTAAAACCAAGCTTGGCCTTTATGAGTGGTTAGTAATGCCTTTCGGCCTAACTAATGCACCAAGTACCTTCATGAGACTTATGAACCATGTTTTAAAGGATTTCATAGGGCATTTTGTTGTGGTATACTTTGATGACATTCTTGTGTACTCAAAGTCCATGACCTCTCATCTAATACACCTAAGACAAGTTATGCTTGCCTTGAGAACAAACAATCTTTATGCTAACTTTGAAAAATGTTCTTTTGGCATGGATACCATTGTCTTTCTTGGTTTTGTAGTTAGTTCTAGAGGTGTTGAGGTAGATCACTCTAAGGTTAAGGCAATCCAAGATTGGCCTACACCTAAAAATGTGAGTGAAATAAGAAGTTTCCATGATCTCGCAAGTTTCTATAGGAGATTTGTGAAAGATTTTTCAACCCTAGCCTCCCCTTTAAATGAGTTGGTTAAAAAGAATGTTTCTTTTGTGTGGGGGCCTAGGCAAGAAAAAGCCTTTCAAGATCTCAAAGATAGACTCACTCATGCATGTTGAATATTGAATGTTATTGGAAAAATTTTAGAAGAAGTTGTTGGTTATGAAGGGAAGTGATAACAATAATGGTGGATGACCATTGATAATGGATACTTCACTTGATGAAGTCTTAGGCCATGATAAATACCATAAGAGTTTGTTGATTAATGATGGTCTTGAATGGAGCCAAGAGGTTTATAATGAGTTTGAATAAATTGTGATGATAGTTGAGTGATTCATATGAGGTATTGGATGCCTTATGGATAAGGGCCATGCTATTGTTGTTGTTGGAATTGTTTAGCCCTTTGAAACTTAGAGAATCTTGGTTTTGGGAAAGGAATTCCCAAAGCCAAACCTAAACATGTGAATTGGAGTTTAGATAAGTCTAGGACTTGATAATGAGTCTTAAGGGATGATGCCTTATGATGGCTTATTAATGGCATGTATATATATATGTTTGTTGATAGGGAATTATGTTCCGGATGACGATGTAGAGCAATCGGAGCATTGGATTGCGGTTCTTCTCTCGAGGTAGGAGAGGAGTTTGCATTTCAAATTTGCATGAGTGAATAATTATAAATTATGTACATGTATGAACTCATGCATTGCCTTGCCATAAATGTGTGGAATATTGAGTTAATGATGCGATGAATGATGGCTTGGTTTTTGTTGTATATTATGGGAATATATAATGATATGATGATAAGTGTTAGGTTATCCTTTTATTGGACATAAATTATTATTAATGAAAATCTATGAATAGATAAATTGCTTGAATGGTGAAGTGGTGTTATGATAATTAAGCACAATCACATATGTGATTGTAAGAAAATTTGTGTTGAAACCTCCCTCATGTAGTTGATAAATTAGAATATGAGTGGAGAGGTATAATTTGTTGAATTAGGACTAAAAGATGTGATTCAACGTGTGTGTAGTATTGAATTGGGCCAATTTTGCATGAGGTGGATAGTGGTATGCAATGGAGAATGAAAAACTTAAGTTTTGGACGTATGATGATAATCTCGCTTAAGCGAGATGGATTCTCGCTCAAGCGAGAGTCCCCTGTATCAGAGGGGTGGCCTCTGGCCCAATTTCGCTTAGGCGAGTAGGAGTCTCGCTCAGGTGAGACATGTGTGGAATAATTGGATGAGCTACTGGATGAATCTCGCTCAAGCGGGTATGGCCGCGCTTGACCGAGCTAGATGGAAAATGGTTCTGGATGCATCTCGCTTAAGCGAGTGGTGAGGCGTATTTGATCTCGCTCAAGCGAGCGAGTATGGAATTGGGTACTGGACGTTTTCCGCCAGAGCGAGCATGAGGGTGAGAGGAGCCTCGCTCGAGCGAGCAAGCCTGAAATGAGACACTAGAGGAATCTCGCTCAAGTGAGAGTGGCCTGCTCAAGCGAGATTGGGGCCTGACACTTAGAAAACCTCTTTGCTCGGGGAAAAATTTGGGCGCTCAAGCGACCTACCTCAATCTCACTCAAGCGAGTGTGGGTCTCACTTGAGGGAGTTGCCCAATGAGAAATTTTATATTATTTTCTTATTTTGGCTGATATTTAACCCCCTTCCTATTATGAAAAACTGAGGAAATTAAGATGGGGGCAGACAATGACGGCATGTATGGTGGTATTCTATATCGATTTAGGTATTGGAATTCTTATATGTATATATGCCAAAGATGAACACATGGATGTTCACCATCAATAATGTGATATGATGGGTATAAATGAAAGGATACATAATGGTGTTGTAAGATACATCCTTGAGTGAGTGTGAAATAGATGTGGAGAATGATTAACTGACGAGATGTTTGTTATAAACTGATGAATCGAAGATGATATCGGTATCATGTGATAATAAATGATGTTGTGATCATTCCTTGAGTAAAAGAATAAATGTTATTATTGATAATTTGTGAGATGCTATTGTACTTTATACAAGTGTGATCTTGTATGAGTGGTTTAAAATTGTATTGATGAATTGTTGTATTGCCACACTAGTTATGAAACAATGGTAATGAATAATGATATGAAAATCCACTAATTGATTATGTGGTGATATTGATGAAAGTTTGATGAATGATGTTTGTGTTGTGATGCCATTGTGGTTGATTGTAAGTGTTAACTTGCATGCATAATATATGATATATTGAGATGAAAATGCCATATATAAAACTTGAAAACAATGGCTAAGACCAACAATGATAAAATCCACTAAGGTGTGTATGGTGGTGTTGGTGATTTATGATGATGATGATTGATGAGTGGCATTTAGGATACATAGTGTGAGAAATGCATTTGATTTGCATTGCATTGCATCCATGACATATCATACACTGTCTGTGTGGAATGTTAGGGGTTCCACTAGGCGGGCCCAGTGGGAGGGTAACCCAGTGCACGGGTATATTGTTGTTGTTATTCCCTAGTGATTTTAGGAATCATAAAGCTGTCCATAGTTTGGTGATAAGGCACCCTGTGTGGCGGGCCTAGTGGGCGGGCGGCTCTGTGATGAGCAAGTTACCTCAGTGTCTGATGGGGCATGACTCTCTTGATGTGTGTTCGGGAGGGGCCTGTAGCACTTATGGTAAGTAAGGCCATGATGTTGATCCGCAAGTCACGGGGTGACTAGTGCTACAAATGGGCGAGAGCGGTTTGGTACCAGTAAAAGTATATTGTTGAGCATACATGAATTGAGATATATATGTACACATTTTTCTACTGCAGTAGGGGCATAGTAGCACACTTATGCTTGACCCACAATTTGGTGTTTATTCCCACAGTCGGATCTGTATTGTTGTCTATTCCGTTGTGCATATGCATTAGCCATAAGAGCATTTGCATATAACATGGAGATATGCCAAAAGTTGATGATGATTGATGATGATTGTAATTGTAGTATGGTGTTGATGATATAGGTAAGTGAGTACCTAAAAGACCACATAAAATTGATAAAAGACATGAATACAACAAAACGATATAGAATATGACAATGTGTATGTTATGGCTCAGTATAATGAAGGGCATAATTATTATGATTGATGATAATGATGATAGCCCATGGTGGCTTTGAGAAAAGACCGGAATTGTAACATCCTAATTTTTACCGGCTGAGATTAAGTCACTAATTAAGGATTAATTGCAGATTAGGCTAACGGTTGAATGAGACAAGGTGTCCAGGGAAAAATGACGCATATGCCTCTAATGGTATATAAAGAGTTCGGTCTCTCTCCTTCGTTCTTTCATACGCGTTCAGTTGGAAAGGATTGAGAGAGAGTTGAGAGCTTTTTCTCTGAGAAACAGAGACGTTGTTCTGTTTCCCTTCCCTGATTCTTCTTCGTCCTCTTCGTCGTCTTCTCTTCTTCTTCCTCCCCTCCACTCGAAACTGTCAGAGTCTCGGTGAGGAAGTCTACAGTGTGAAGCACTTCGGATTTGTGGGAGTAGCCCATCGTGGTTGAGACGAACTGCTCAAGGAAAAGGATAGCTTTTGGTCTTTCCAAAACTGAGTCTCTTTAGTAGGTAGGGGGAGCTGACTTACATCTCAAATGCATGGTTTATGGATGGGTTCCGGGTGATATTACTTCACTGTGTTGTGCTGTGTTTGTAATTTGTTGATTGTGGCATTTCGATTAAGTGATAGCCCGAATGTGTGATGATTGTGAGTTGTGAGGTGCATGTCGATTTCCATCCATGAGATGTATGTTGATAAACATGTGGATGCTGAGTGAATGCATATAAATGTTACTGGATTTGTGTATACTGAGTGCATGTGTTAAGGGATTGCTATGTTGAGTTTCATTGTAGTTTTATACTTAAATACATGTGATACATGTCACTGACATTACTGTTACCGAGTGTATATGTGTGGGACTGTTGGTCGATCCCCGTTTGAAATTTTTATATTGGAAAGCATGAAATGCTTGTTGCTGTGAATGTTAGTATGATTGCCGAGTACCTTGTACTGTGAGGCAGTGGGTAAATCCCCGATTGTTATTTTATGATAGATAAGATTGTGTGATTTTATAATGATTGCCTGAGATGCATGTATTATGTGGTGTTAACGAGTGAAATGGCACTGTTGTACTAATGAATATATGTCAAATATAATAAAAGACCCTGGGTTGGACTCAAGGCAATGCCGAGTGCATTAGCGTTGTACGCTTGATGAATAAAACCGTATGCATTTGATTCGCCATTGGGAATGCTGAGAGCATATAGCATGGGACGCTTAATACTGAATCGGCAATCAGATGAATATGTGTCAAATATAATAAAATACCTTGGGTTGGACTCAAGGCAACGCCGAGTGCGTTAGTGTTGGACGCTTGATGAAAGACCTTGGGTTGGACTCAAGGCAAGCCTACCGAGTTGGACTCGGGGCTGCCCGTAACACTTCCGTTTTCGCTTGGAGTGACTGTGTTACATGAGAGGGCAAACGGTTTGGTACCAGTAAAACGGCTAGCTCAGCTTGGAGCTGAGAAAAGGCTTAGAGCCTATGTTGCAACAATAAGAATTAATAATGAATAATCGGATCCGACTGAAATGAGGTGTGCACACTTATAATTGTTGTTGAGCTCAACGTGAATTGTTAATGAGAATATCATGATTTATACAGTCTTGAATTGAATTGTGGTGAATTCTGACTGGATGAATACAAGTGTACTGATACTGTTGTTGAGTGCGTTATGATTGTATGTTGTTGTGAATAATATGGATTATATAGCCATGTGTGGATTGAATAATTCTGATTGAATGATGTCGTGTGAATATGCATAATAAATGGCAGTGGATATTATTATTGATTGAGAAATGCAAATTGTATAGTTTAGAATATAGAGACTAATCCGAGTCAATAACTGTCATTTTATATGTAAAAGCTCACCCCTATTGTGGCTATATTTCAGTGATGTTGCTTGGAATGGTGAATGAAGGGAGGGCACCAATTCCTGGGAAGTGCACCGTATAGTGGAACTGTACATATATGTATATACTGTGTAAAATGGTTTCGTTGTAGCCTTGGCCGGCTCTTAGTATAATGTTTTGTTTAAGTATGTATGACTTGAACTCTCTCAGATTTGAGAGTATAACTATACTTATACCTATATATAATGCTAAGTGTTAACTTTGTTCAGTGAGTAATGATGTAGGCGAATGTCTAAGTAGTATACACCTATATTTTGCCGAGCAAATAGGGATTGCATGATTCCGAGTAAGGGAGAGCTAAAGTAATGACGTGTGAGGCTAAGTTGGAAATCCTCTTCCGAATGAAGAAGGGTTAAACTAATTCCGAGTGAGTGATGTTCACTAAGGCCACTTCGGAAGGAAGGCTGGTCAATGTGTTGTGGAGTGGGAAAATAGTTGAATGCCTCCTTTCTGATTGGTGAATGTTGAATACTTCCGAGTGAGAGACGACCGAGTGAATTTCTTTTAAGGGTAGAACGGTCAAATGGTTCTGAGTGAAACCTATCATAGTAACTTATTCCGAGGGGATAGGATCCAGATAATACCGAGTAGAACTTAACCTAGTGAAGTCTTCCGAGTGAAAAGGAGTCAGAGTATTCCGAGTGAATGAGGTTATAAAACCTTTAAATGAGCCCTGACCTAGTAAAGTGTTCCCGAGTGAAGAAAATTGAAATATGCCGAGTGAAGAATGAGTAGAACACCTCCGAGTGGATTGAAGTTGAAATACACCGAGTGGTGTTAAACTGAGAAAAATACTCCGTGTGAGGAAAAGTCTATAGATTCCGAGTGGAATAACCGAGGGGATCATTTTCTGAGTGGAACACGTGTGTAACCGCCCAGAATAAAATAAGGATACGGCTAAGTATAAATTTACCGAGTGAAGCATGACCCCTGATAGTCAGTTACCGAGTGAACTTAAGTTCTAATTTCGAGTGATGGAATTACCCGAGTGCATGGGTTCGCTTCAGTGAACAAGGAATCGCTCCAGCGAGTGTGGGATCGCTCATGTATTGTCTTCCGTTGGCGCTGTTCGTTCGAAGCTGGGTCTTGCCAGCGTGTGGCATCCTGACCCGGTCTTTTCCTTTCTCTAGTCGGTTTTCTCTTTTCTTGATCGGTTTCTGCCTCCCTTGCCTTTATTTTGTTTTATTTTACCCCAAATCCTACGCTGAACTGATTTGTGAATGTTTTAATTTTGGAAAATTTTTCCCCTGTCTCAGTTTTGCCTTTATTTTAGTCAGGTTGTTTCATTTTGGTATCAGAGCAGACTAAAAAGGTCCAAGGCCAAGGTATGCTTACTGTGAGTGAGCGGTGGTGTGTAACATGACCGGTTGTCATGATTGCTTATGATATCCCATCTGATTTAATACATGTTTAAGCATGATTATGTGGCTCATGGCCAAGTAATACTGCTTATATGCTATAAAGATTGTGTGAAATTACGTTATAAATTGTTAAATGTGGAATTGAGATCCGATCGGAATTTAATAGTTCGGTATTCTTATCCTTGAAAGGGGTGTTAATTTCAGGATAAGTTATGGCAAATCATCACGGCATGGAAGCCATGGCCGCGGCATTTCAACGTTTCGTTGATATATTTGAGAGGCAGAACCAGCCTCGGACTGATGATAATCAAGGATTGGATCGCTTCCTGAAGCGGAAGCCAAGCGAGTTTGAAGGGGGATTCAATCCTGAGTCTGCTTACGCATGGATTCAGGACTTAGAAAGAATCTTTGGTGGCCTACGTTGTACCGAGGCCCAGAAAGCGGAATATGCAGTGTACATGCTTCGAGCTGAAGCTGAGAGTTGGTGGAAGATCACCAAGGCCTGATTGATTGATGCAGGCACCCAGTTAACATGGGGGAATTTTAAAGCATGCTTTCTGGAGAAATACTTCCCCGACACAGTGAGGAGTCGGAAAGAGTTGGAGTTCATGGAACTGAAGCAGGGTTCCATGACTGTGGAGGAATACGCTGCTAAGTTCGAAGCTCTATGTCTGTTCTATCTTCCGTTCCAGCAGCCGGGAACCGAGGGTTCCAAATGCATAAAGTTTGAAAGTGGATTGAGGCCTGAGATTAAGAAAGCATTCAGGCACCAAGAAATTCGAAATTTTCCAGTGCTGGTGAACAAATGTAGAATTTTTGAAGAGGATGACAAAGCCCACTCGGGCCAGAGCAGCAAGACCGACACGTCCTTGAAGCCACAACAGCCTCGCTTCAAGAAATCGGGCAATGTTGGAAGAGGCGGACCCTCCTCTAGATTCAGAGGTCGGGGAAATCGTGGTGGTCGCTTTGGGGGTCGTCCTAGGGACGGCAAGTGCTTTAGATGTGGCGGTGACCACTTTGCCCAGGAGTGTGATGTTGGAAATGATGTCATATGCTTCCATTGTAATGAGAGAGGGCATGTTCGCCCTGACTATCCTCAACTACAACAGGCGAATACTAATGTGCACCGTGGAGGCTTCCGAGGGAGAGGCCATGGAAACGGTGGCCGAGGGAATGGTGGCCAATGCAATGGAGCTCGGGGTAACATGATGTTTGCTCCAAATAACCGAGGGAGGAATGCGGATCAGCCGGCTGTAGGACGAGTTTATGCAATCAACACCGAAGAAGCTGCACAAGCAAACGACTTGGTGCAAAGTAAGTGCTCACTCGGTAGACATACTCTTGATGTAGTTTTTGATTCTGGAGCTACTCACTCCTTTATAGCTGATGATTGCGTGAAGCGGCTGAGATTGCCTGCTGTTGACATGGATCAGACTTTGGAGGTATCCAATCCGACCGGTGTTAAAGTCTGGACATCAATGATGTGCAAGGATGTAGCCTTTACATTGGGCGATCAGAGTTTTACCGCCGACTTAGTTTGTTTACCCCTAAAAGGCCTCGACATCGTACTTGGCATGGATTGGCTATCAGCCAACAAGGTGCTGGTGAATTGCCAAAACTGAAAGGTGATTTTTCTGAGGCAGATTGATAACGACTACAAAGTGCAAGGTATAGCTCAGTTATTTGTGATGTTTTGTTTAACTGAGGGAGAGGGTAGAACCCGAGTGAGAGATATTCCGACTGTTTGTGAATTTCCTGAGGTATTCCCAGAGGATGTGCCGAGTGTCCCTCTAAATAGGGAAGTTAAATTCTCTATTGACTTAATCCCTGGAGCTGAGCTGGTCTCCAGTGCACCCTATAGGATTTATGGGAGTAGCCCATCGTGGTTGAGACGAACTGCTCGAGGAAGAGGATAGCTTTTAGTCTTTCCAAAACTGAGTCTCTTCGGTAGGTAGGGGGAGCTGACTTACATCTCAAATGCATGGTTTATGGACGGGTTCCGGGTGATATTACTTCACTGTGTTGTGCTGTGTTTGTAATTTGTTGATTGTGGCATTTTGATTGAGTGATAGCCCAGATGTGTGATGATTGTGAGTTGTGAGGTGCATGTCGATTTCCGTCCATGAGATGTATGTTGATAAACATGTGGATGCTGAGTGAATTCATGTAAATGTTACTGGATTTGTGTATGCCGAGTGCATGTGTTAAGGGATTGCTATGCTGAGTTTCGTTGTAGTTTTATACTTAAATGCATGTGATACATGTCACTAACATTGCTGATACCGAGTGTATATGTGTGGGACTGTTGGTCGATTCCCGTTTGAAATTTTTATATTGGAAAGCATAAAATGCTTGTTGCTGTGAATGTTAGTATGATTGTCGAGTACCTTGTACTGTGAGGCAGTGGGTAAATCCCCGATTGTTATTTTATGATAATATGCATGTGAATGCTGGGATAAGATTGTGTGATTTTATAATGATTCCCTGAGATGCATGTCTTATGTGGTGTTAACGAGTGAAATGGCATTGTTGTACTAATGAGTATGTGTCAAATATAATAAAAGACCCTGGGTTGGACTCAAGGCAATACCGAGTGCATTAGCGTTAGACGCTTGATGAATAAAACCGTATGCATCTGATTCACCATTGGGAATGCTGAGAGCATATAGCGTGGGACGCTTAATACTGAATCGGTAATTAGATGAATATGTGTCAAATATAATAAAAGACCTTGGGTTGGACTCAAGGCAACGCCGAGTGCGTTAGCGTTGGATGCTTGATGAAAGACCTTGGGTTGGACTCAAGGCAAGCCTACTGAGTTGGACTCAGGGATGCCCGTAACACTTCCGTTGTCGCTTGGAGTGACTGTGTTACATAAGAGGGCAAACGGTTTGGTACCAGTAAAACGGCCAGATTAGCTTGGAGCTGAGAAAAGGCTTGGAGCCTATGTTGCAACAATAAGAATTAATAATGAGTAATCGGATCCGACTGAAATAAGGTGTGCACACTTATAATTGTTGTTGAGCTCAACGTGAATTGTATATATGTAATTGTTAATGAGAATATCATGATTTATACAGTCTTGAATTGAATTGGGTTGAATTCCGACTGGATGAATACAAGTGTACTGATACTGTTGTTGAGTGGGTTATGATCGTATGTTGTGAATAATATGGATTATATAGCCATGTGTGGATTGAATAATTCTGATTGAATGATGTCGTGTGAATATGCATAATAAATGGCAGTGGATATTATTGTTGATTGAGAAATGCAAATTGTATAGTTCAGAATGTAGAGACTAATCCGAGTCAATAACTGTCATTTTATATGTAAAAGCTCAACCCTATTGTGGCTATATTTCAGTGGATGTTGCTTAGAATAGTGAATGAAGGGAGAGCACCAATTCCTGGGAAGTGCACCGTACAGTGGAAGTGTACATATATGTATATACTGTGTAAATGGTTTCGTTGTAGCCTTGGCCGGCTCTTAGTGTAATGTTTTGTTTAAGTATGTATGACTTGAACTCTCTCGAATTTGAGAGTATAACTATACTTATACATATATATAATGCTAAGTGTTAACTTTGTTCAGTGAGTAATGATGTAGGCAAATGTCCAAGTAGTATACACCTATATTTTGCCGAGCAAATGGGGATTGCATGATTCCGAGTAAGGGAGAGCTAAAGTAATGACGTGTGAGGCTAAGTTGGAAATCCTCTTCTGAATGAAGAAGGGTTAAACTAATTCCGAGTGAGTGATGTTCACTAAGGCCACTTCCGAGGGAAGGCTGGTCAATGTGTTGTGGAGTGGGAAAATATTTGAATGCCTCCTTTCCGATTGGTGAATGTTGAATACTTCCGAGTGAGAGTCGACCGAGTGAATTTCTTTTAAGGGTAGAACGGTCAAATGGTTGTGAGTGAAACCTATCTTAGTAACTTATTCCGAGGGGATAGGATCCAGATAATACCGAGTAGAACTTAACCTAGTGAAGTCTTCCGAGTGAAAAAGAGTCAGAGTATTCCGAGTGAATGAGGTTATAAAACCTTTAAATGAGCCCTGACCTAGTAAAGTGTTCCCGAGTGAAGAAAATTGAAATATGCCGAGTGAAGAATGAGTAGAACACCTCCGAGTGGATTGAAGTCAAAATACACCGAGTGGTGTTAAACTGGGAAAAATACTCCGTGTGAGGAAAAGTCTATAGATTCCGAGTGGAATAACCGAGGGGATCATTTTTCGAGTGGAACATGTGTGTAACCGCCCAGAATAAAAATAAGGATCCGACTAAGTATGAATTTACCGAGTGAAGCATGACCCCAGATAGTGAGTTACCGAGTGAACTTAAGTTCCAATTCCGAGTGATGGAATTACCCGAGTGCATAGGTTTGCTTCAGCGAACAAGGAACCACTCTAGCGAGTGTGGGCTCGCTCATGTATTGTCTTCCGCTGGCGCTGTTCGTTCGAAGCTGGGTCTTGCCAGCGTGTGGCATCCTGACCCGGTCTTCCCCTTTCTCTGGTCGGTTTTCTCTTTTCTTGATCGGTTTCTGCCTCCCTTGCCTTCATTTTGTTTTATTTTACCCCGACTCCTATGCTGAACTGATTTGTGAACGTTTGAATTTTGGAAAATTTTTCCCCTGTCTCGGTTTTGCCTTTATTTTAGTCGGGTTGTTTCAGGAATGGTCGATGCTGATGATGTTGGCTTATTGTGGCATTGGAATAGATATGTATATGCCTGCTTTGCTATGACGTAATTAATAATATGGAATATGTATATGTTGTTGAATTAACAATTTGTGATGATCATTGATGTGTTTAGCAAAGCATACATGATGTTGATATGCATATACGCATAATTTCAATTGTATTCATATCATCATTTGAAATGTATAACTCACTCTCCCATGTGGTCCATTTTTAGTATTAATGTAGTAATATCGTGGGATGAGGATTTTTATAAAGTAAAGCTTTGGGAAGGTAAATAGTGGTAACAGAATGCCTTGGCAAGTAGCGTTTGTAATTTATTGAGTTGTGTATAAAATGGTATTACTGATATTGATGGATGAATAGTGAATATGTATAAGTATGGATGATGTATTAATACTGGAGGCATTGGATTTATACCCATTAGGTGTATAGTAGGATGTTGATTTATTAATCTTCTAAGTATGTACAAGTATTAAAAATACATAAATTGAGGGTTGAAATGATATGGTCAATTATAGATTATGAATATTGGAGATGTATGATACATGACCATATAGATATGTATATGCATATATCTTAGACATTGTATATTCATGAAATTATGTGAAAAGATGATGGTTGTCTATTAGGCTTATGATACGCCGTTACATGCTTTGCCGAGCCTTTTTCCATATCATCATATATGGGACTAGGCGTATGCCTGATATACACATTCTTCTTCCACTGTAAACTCGGTTATTTCTGTATACCGTTATGGGCAAAATATTTAGCGATCTAGTTATAGATAATCAAATCTCACCCTTTGGTTTTCTGTGGTTAGAGTCTTGATGTAGTCGTGGTGGTGTTTTGAAATTATTTCAAACACGAAAAATTTATTCGTATTTTTAATGTTTAATTATTTAGATTACATCGGGATTCGAGTCCAGAAAATCGGGGTGTTATACTATTTATAGATAAAAATTGGCTTTGGATCCCTCATCACATGCCATCACTTTCCTACTTTTTCAATTTGTCCAAATTTGATGTCAATTTCCTAATTTTTTCCAATTATCCAACCAAACTGGGTTCCACCTCAATAAACCACCGAAACCTGTTTTTTGGATTTTTTGGCCCTTTTTTTATTTGTTTTTTTGGGCCTTTTTTTGGCTTACTTTTGTTTTTTTCTAATTTTTTGGGCCTTTTTATTTATATTTTTTAATTTTTTCAATTTTTTAAATATTTTGAATACAAATGAGTAATCACTTACTCGTATGGAAACATAAACTATTTTAGAATTCTAAAATTATTTATTACACATGTGGCCATAAATAAAATACCCAATAAAGATAAACTACTACCCATGCTACAAGGAGCAAGAAGGTAGTCACCAAACATCGGTTTCTCTCCCTTATTCTTCCCTCCTAGCTTCGACATCCATTGACCATTGCTTGAGGAAAATTATGAAAGAAAGTTGATGAAAGGAGAAGTGTGGTAGGAAATAAGGAGAGATGAGTATTTATAGAAATGGAGAAGGTACTATTCCCAATGGTCACTATGCAGCGGTTACTATGTAATTTTTTAATTATTTTTTATTTTTTATTTTATCCGGACAAAAATAGGTGTTCACAAGGGTTAATTTGAACGAGACATCCTGTTAATCTATGGTTTTTAGACCATAAAATATTTTAATAACGTCAATATGTAACAAAAATAATAATCTTTATGTTAGGGATTAATTTAGATGGAACGTCTTGTTAATCTAGATTTTAATTTTTTAAATTAACTTAGACTATAAAATATTTTAATAATGTTAATACGAAACAAAAAATTAAAATATTTATATTAGGAATCAATTTGGAGGAAATGTCCTATTTATCTAGGTTTTCAAATAATTTAAATTTTTATTTAAAAATTAATTTAGACCATTAAGTTTTTCTCTAAAAAAAATAATAAAATAAATAAACTCAAGGTTCTTTTTTCATATACAATGTTTGAAATCAATTTGGACGAGACGTCCTGTTGATTCATGTTTTCCTAAATCTTAACGTTTTAAACTTGTTTTATGAAGAACTACGTAACCCCGATTTCCCTCAAGCTTAGGGAATACGTAGGAGCGGGAATAATTAATCCTATCGGGCCCAAATTAAAAAATAAATATATCCTATTAATTTATAAAAATAAAATCATAGCATTTTAATGACGACCTGATT
Organism: Clitoria ternatea; assembly: GCA_037962975.1. NCBI lineage: Eukaryota > Viridiplantae > Streptophyta > Magnoliopsida > Fabales > Fabaceae > Clitoria > Clitoria ternatea. Next base: position 179,860,635 of record CM075671.1, read on the forward strand.
AATTTGGATAAAATGTCCTGTTAATTATCAAAATTATAATTTTAATTATTAAGTCGACAATAAATCCACAAACATCTTTAAAAGGTTTAGATTACAAATTATTAAGATTATTCAAAAACTTAAACAATTTAGAGTAATCGTTTAAAATAGACAACATGGGGTGCTAATATTTTCCCCACTTATAATCAGACTCCCGAACTTAAAATCTCAATTTAGGACCAGTACCTTTACGTTAAGTTTTTTTTCTGATGTTTTACCTTAAAAACATTGGTGGCAACTCCACGGTTTCAGGAAGGAGTTCGAGAACTAAATTTCATTTTATGGTTGGTCTCCCACCGTGATCTCGATCATGACACATTGGATTTGATTGAGCATTTGAAATATAGATTAATGATGTGAAGTTGGAATATAATGATTTAAAGAGGATTTTATGCATAAACCATGAACTGGGCAGGTCATATTACATTCTGTGATATTTTGATACCTTAGGATGGTTCCAATAGGCCATATGTGTGATTTAGAACCTGTAGGATTTGGAATGAACCAAATCTAATGAGAAATGGACTTTGGGTTGTACATTTTTGCCTTAAAATGGGTGAAACACGTTGTTGCACATAAGTCTCTTGTTTCTGAGTATTTTTGAGTGCGGTAGCACACATCATATATGATGCATTTTAGGTTGTATCAAAGTTTAGTGCTAATTGGATATTTGATAGTCGTTCGCAAGTGCACGGGGTATCGCATAATATAAAAGATTATCGTTCCCATAAAGATTATGCCCAAGTGTTGGTCCATAGAGATTTAATTATCTAGGCAAGATTCAATTCAATTAAAGAGTGCGAAAATCAATTTAAAAACAAATAAATGCTAAAAAGAACTCAAACCTTCCAAAACAAAAATCAATTACTTTCTTGAAAATCAAATTAAAAAAGAGCTCCTGGGAATTAGTAGGTTTATATGCTATATACCAAATTTAATACAAATCTTTCCTCAATTATAAAGTTATGTTCCTAATGTCACCCCCGTTTCTCCGAACCCGAATCAAGATGTAATCAAGATAATTAATTAATAAAAATATGAGTAAATTTTTCCCGTTTGAAATAATATGTAAAACACCTCAATGATTACATCAAGATCCGAATCACAGAAAACCGAAGAGTGAGATTTGATAATTTATAACTAGATCACAAGATAAATCACCCATAACTGTATACAAAAATAATAGAGTTTACAGCGGAAGAAGAATATGTTTACAGGGCACACGCCTAGACCCATATATGAAGATATGAGAAAAGGCTCAACAAAGCATGCAAATACATAACACCAGCCTATTAGGCCACAATTGTTTTCTCACATAAATCATAATCATGCATTGCCTAAAATATATTTATATATGCATCTATACGGTCATGCAACATACATCTCCAATACCCATATTCCATAATTGACCACCTTCGATTCAACCTCAAAAATCATATATCATCAACACTTATACGTTCCTAAAATGGGCTACATGACCAACACATTCATTCATCAAATGGGTATAAATTCCAATACCCCAAATATCAATACACCATCCACTTATATTATCATTTATAATACATCCATTGATATCAATGATTATCAACGCTATAATGTACATTTTATTCACAATATAGTAATTACAACAGGTGCCGGCCAAGGCTGTAACATCCCCGTTTTAAAATTAAATGCTGAATGAAGAATAAACCATTAAGACTTGATTTCAACTAGAAATAACTGTTAATTGCATTTAACTACTTAGGATTTAGCCATTAAAATATTAAAGATGGTGATGGTCAGGGGATGGGGTAGAGTGCACGTGACTGCTGGGCACGCACTCTCCCATCCCACTCTTTTGCTGTGCGCATGTACACATACATATATATATATGCGTGAGCCCTTGGCAGAAAAGCACACTTGCTCTTTCTTCAGACTCTCTCCTCCGTCACTTCATCCTCTACTTCCTCTCTTCGTCTCCATTCTTCCTCTCTTCTTCTTCGTCTTTCTTCTTCTTCTATCTTACTCTTCGCTCCTGGAGGTCTTGGTTGCAGTACTGGAGAACGGACCACACTTCATTCCAGAATCAGGCACAGGATACGACAGAGCCGAGGAGGACCGGACGAACCAGGAGAAGGACGTCGGACCCAACAACAAGAACAGAAAGGTTTCAGAGGTTCTTCTAAAGGTAGGGGGCGCTTGCATGTCAAATGCATGGTCTAAGAACGGTACCGGATGAATGTATTGCTGAGTGCGTGTGTGTGTGTGCATGTATTTATAATCATTAGAATTGATGCTGAGCATGTGTGCATGTATTCATAATTACTAGAACTGATGCATGATTTGAGATTCTGATAGTGATCTTCGTGGCGATGGTGTAGCCTGTTCGTGGATGATAATGATGGATGATATGCATGGATCTATTTTGTTGTCACTGTGAAAAGTATGTATGTGTATGCTCTTAATGGGATTGTTCAATGTTGTTAATCTGATGACCGATTGTAACATGCGCTGGTGTGATTGACGAAATGATTATGAGTAGTGTGGGAAATCCGTTCTTGCTTAATGACTACGGTAAGGTGTTCATGGCGCGATGATGTGTAATAATGATTGTGTTAGTTGCATGAGTAAGAGTGGGGTGACCCATGGAAGGTCAAGAACCCCAAGGGAAACGACTTCCAGTTACCAACCCTGGCTAGATCCCAATAGAGCTCGTGGTAGCCGTTGGAGCTAGAGAAGAGAGTCTCGAGACGCCGTGGGGAGGCCGGTGCCACATGGTAAGAGCTGAGGGACGAGGGGCCAAAAGAAAAAGGGGGCCGTAACTGAGAGTCTTTACCCGAGTCGGATCCGCAGGCTTGCATATAGAGATAAGGCTGATTGTGGTGATGTATAAATCTGTGTATATGCTTGTGTATGATTTCGAATGCATGAATATATATATTTGGATGTGGAATAAACTATGTGTATTATGTGCGTTATGAATGTCGTTTGAACTGTATGAACTTGGTTACTTGAGAAAGGTTGAATGATAGCAGGAGCGTGTTCTAACGCTGATACCGAGTCTGTGAGTATCATTATACATGTAAAAGCTCACCCCTGCAGTGGCCATTTTCAGTGAACGTCTCTCGTGAGGAGGATCAGAAACAGAGCTGGAATGCTGGGCGGAGTGCTGATGCATTTGGAAGGTTTAATTAGGGCGTTGTTTGATTAAGCCCGGACTGGCTAATACCGGATGTTTATGTTTTGGGGATGAATAGAACTTTTCGGGCAAGGAGAAGTCCGATTTTGTATTGTAAATATTGACGTGCACTTTTATGTATATATATATATATATATGGATGTATGGTTTTGGTGTGCGTGATGCTATGTGCTGCCTTGTTTCCTAATTATGCTTTAATAGATACGCAGGGACAGTATGATATGAGCAGGCTATAGCCAAGTCAGAGTTAATTGAGAATTATCTTAGGAAAAACTTATGTCGGATACGTTGGGCGGAGTCGTACCCCGCCTGAAGTATGGGAGCAATCCGCCCAAGCGAGTGGACTCGCGTTGGAGCGATGTAGTTGTTAGAGTGGGACATCGTCCAATTATCCTTCCTATCCGTTATGACACTAACGCAATCCGGACCTCGATGTTGACCCCGAATTGGTCGTTATGGCTAAGTCCGCCCAGGCGTCGTCATACTTAGTTGAGCTGGGTGGAATAGGTTCAGATCCCTCCTTTCTCCACAACCTACTAACGTATACGTACCCTGTAACTTCTCATTTTTCTGAGTGAAAGGCGAGTGTGAGGATTTACTTAGTGAACCCTTGTCCATACCCGATGGAGGAAACTACCTTGTAGTTGTGTTTAAGAGGCGTTATGTAGATTCGTTTAGGCGGCGTCATGCCTCGCCCAAGTAACTAGTATAGTCCGCCCAAGATAAGTATACCCCGCCTAGCCAAGTAGGATGATTCTAACGCCGTTTTCCACCGAAAGCTACGCGTGTGAATGTATTAACATATTTCCCTTATTTATTCCTCCTGTTGAGTAACCAGCATTACTCGAAGGGAATCCTCATTGCGAAATCTCCTCTATCCGCTGCTGCATTACCATACTCCGCCTGGACGGTGTTGTGCAATCCGTCCTAGTGTTGGTGCGTTAAGAGAAACCCATTGAGCCGGCCCAGTTTTAGCTTCCCTGTAGGTTACTATGTGCGTGTGAATACTCCTCGTTTCCTCCCTGCCTGCTCCCCTCTATATCAAATGCTGCGTGACTGTTTTGTGAAAAATTTTCTCTTATTTTTGGAATTATTAGTTGTAAATGATTAGGGTGTTACATTTTGGTATCAGAGCGGACCGAAAAATCCAAGGCCAAAGTATGCTTACCAAGTGTAAGCAGTGGTGTGTGTCTTTCTGTTTGATTGGTTGAAAATTGTTCTGATGATAGTTGAACCTGATTGATGATTGTCTTGAGGACAAGGGGTTGTTTTCCCCTAGTCCGATTGTGTGTAAGACTTAGGCGAATGACATAATGTGCTAAGCTATTAATTGTTGGACTAATAACTAGATCGGTAGTAAGTGGCTCCGTATACTTATCCTTAAACGTCAATTTCAGGATAAGGAATGGCGCATCGTCAAAGTATGGAGGCTATAGCCACAGCATTCCAACGCTTTGCTGATGTGTTTGAAAGGCAAGGCCAAACTCAACCTGAGGATGGCCATGTGCTGGACCGCTTCCTGAAGAGGAAGCCGAGTGAATTCTTAGGAGGACGGAACCCTGAGGCGGCGTTCAAGTGGACTCAGGAATTAGAGAGAATCTTTAGGGGCCTTCGATGTACCGAAGCCCAGAAGGTGGAGTGCGCGGTGTATATGCTACGAGATGAAGCGGAGAATTGGTGGAAAATAGCCAGAAGCCAATTCCCCGAAGATGATAATCAACTGACGTGGAACGATTTCAAGGCCTGCTTCTTGGACAAATACTTTCCCGACACAGTGAGGAGTCGGAAAGAGCTGGAGTTTATGGAGTTAAAACAGGGCTCCATGACTGTGGAAGAATACGCGACCAGATTTGAAGAATTGTGCCTATTCTACCCGCCCTTCCAGCAGCCAGGAACGGAGCACTCCAAGTGTCTTAAGTTTGAGAACGGACTGAGATCGGATATTAAGAGGGCCTGCAGATACCATGAAATCCGGAGTTTCCCTGCCTTAGTGAACAAATGTCGAATATTTGAAGAGGATGACAAGGCCCATTCGGGCCAGTGCAGTAGAGCTAACCAGCACCTGAGGCCTCAGCAATCACGTTTCAAGAGGCCAGGGAACGTGAGGAGGAATGAACCCTTCACCAGATATCAGAACCATGATGACCGAGGGAGACAGATGAGTGGACGACCAAGGTATGGCGGATGCTTTAAATGCGGCGGTGACCATTTTGCTAAGGAATGCAATGATACAAATGTTAAATGCTACCACTGCGGAGAGAAGGGACACGTTCGCCCGGACTGCCCCCAACTCCGCCAGGCAAATACCAATGTGCGTCAAGGAGGATTTCAAGATCGAACCAGAGTGAATGATAACCAACGACCTGGTGGCAGAGGCAACGGAACCAGAGGAAATATGATGCGTACCCCGAACAGCCGAGAAAGGAACACCGGCCCAACAGCGACAGGAAGGATCTACACCATCAATGCAGAGGATGTTGCACCAGCAAACGATCTAGTACAATGTAAGTGCTCACTTGGAACGAATATGCTTAATGTTGTTTTCGATTCGGGAGCAACCCATTCTTTTATAGCTGATGAGTGCGTGAAACGGTTGAGGCTACCAACTGTGTCTATGAACCGGACTTTAGAAGTGGCCAGCCCCACTGGCCCTAGTGTATTCACATCGTCAATATGTAAAAATGTAGCATTTGAGCTGTATGATCGGAGTTTCATCTTCGATCTGATTTGCATGCCCTTAAAGGGTCTTGATATTGTGCTTGGAATAGATTGGCTTTCAGCCAATAAGGTATTAGTAGATTGTAGAAACCGAGAGTTAGTTTTCCCAAAACAACCCACTGAAGATGGCTCGGCACTAGGTATAACCCAACTATTTATGGTGCTTTGTCTAACCAAAGATGAGAGTGAGACCCTAGTGAACGAAATTCCGGTTGTCTGCGAATTCCCAGAAGTGTTCCCAGAGGACGTCCCGAGTGTGCCTCCCAATAGAGAAGTTGAATTCTCTATAGACTTGATCCCTGGAGCCGAACCGGTCTCCAGTGCACCCTACAGAATGTCCTCAACCGAATTGGCAGAGTTGAAGAAACAAGTGGATGAGTTACTTGAGAAGCAGTTCATTAGACCAAGCGTGTCACCATGGGGCGCACCTGTGCTACTTGTTAAGAAGAAGGATGGCAGCATGAGACTTTGTATAGATTATCGACAGCTTAACAAGCTCACAATCAAGAATCGATACCCACTGCCTAGAATTGATGATTTAATTGACCAGTTGCGTGGAGCCTCAGTCTTCTCGAAAATCGACTTACGATCAGGATATCACCAAATCCGAGTGAAGGACTCGGACATTCCTAAAACTGCCTTTAGGACCAGGTATGGTCACTATGAGTACGTAGTGATGCCGTTCGGTGTGACAAACGCCCCTGCTGTTTTCATGAATTACATGAACAGCATATTCCACTCCTTCTTAGATCGGTTTGTCGTTGTTTTCATCGATGATATTCTAGTCTATTCTAAGACATCGGAGGAGCACGAAGGACATCTCAGGACGGTACTCCAAGTGTTGAGGGAGAAACAATTGTTTGCAAAGCTCTCGAAGTGCGAATTTTGGATGGATGAGATCCACTTCCTCGGGCATGTGATCTCCAAGCGAGGCGTCTCGGTGGATCCTGCGAAGGTAGCTGCTGTAATGGCATGGGAGAGGCCCAGGTCGATCTCGGAAATAAGGAGTTTTATGGGCTTGGCAGGTTATTATAGAAGGTTCATCGAAGGTTTTTCTAAGTTGGCATTACCCCTGACTAAATTGACTCGGAAGAACGTTCCTTTTGTATGGAGTCCGGAGTGTGAGAGCAGCTTCCAAGAGCTGAAGAATAAGTTGACAACTGCTCCAGTGTTGGCATTACCTGAGTTACGAGAAAGCTTCGTGGTCTATTGTGACGCGTCCGGACTCGGATTAGGATGTGTACTCATGCAGAAAGATCGAGTGATAGCATATGCCTCTCGACAATTGAGACCCCACGAACAGCATTATCCGACCCATGATTTGGAGTTGGCAGCAGTAGTTTTTGCATTGAAAATCTGGAGACATTACTTGTACGGATCCAAATTTGAGGTATACAGCGATCATAAGAGCCTTAAATACCTATTCGACCAAAAGGAGCTGAACATGAGGCAGAGAAGATGGATTGAGTTTTTGAAGGACTATGATTTCGAGTTGAAATACCACCCAGGTAAGGCAAATGTCGTAGCAGATGCATTGAGTCGAAAATCTCTCCACATAGCAGCCATGATGGCAAAAGAAGTTGAGTTGTTGGAGCGGTTCCGAGACATGAACTTGCATGTTGACGCCCCTTCCTCTCAGAAGATGACAATCGGTACATTGAGGATTGCCAACGAATTCTTAAAATCCGTGTACGAACAGCAACAGGCGGACTCTTACCTAGCTGAAATGAAGGAAATTCAAGCCAAAGGAAAGGATTTATCCTTGGCAGAGGGATCAGATGGGATCTTCCGGGTGAGGAACAGAATATATATACCGAGTGAAGGAAGATTGAGAAGAATGGTGCTTGATGAAGCCCACAAAAGCCTACTCAGCATTCACCCAGGAACCACGAAGATGTACCACGACTTGAGAAGACAGTTCTGGTGGCCCGGACTAAAGAAGGATGTGGCGGAGTACGTGGCCCGGTGTATCACTTGTCAGAAATCGAAGGTAGAGCACCAAAAACCGTACGGTGCAATGCAGCCTCTAGAGATCCCCGTGTGGAAATGGGACTCAATTGCGATGGATTTTATCATGGGATTACCCAAAAACCGAGCGGGCCATGATGCCATTTGGGTCATTGTTGACCGATTGATGAAGAGCGCACACTTCTTACCTGTAAATATGAGGTACCCATTGCATAAGTTGGCTCGAATCTACATTCAAGAAGTTATTCGATTGCATGGCATACCTACTTCCATCGTATCGGATAGGGACCCTAGATTTACGTCCAGATTTTGGACCAGCATGCATCAAGAATTGGGGACGAAGCTTTGGCTTAGTTCTGCCTACCACCCCCAATCGGATGGACAATCCGAGCGAACAATTCAGAGTCTAGAAGACTTATTGAGAGCGTGTGTGTTAGAGTACGGTGGGGACTGGGAACAGTACCTTCCCTTGATCGAGTTTATGTACAACAACAGCCATCATCACAGCATTGGCATGGCACCTTACGAGGCATTATATGGGCGTAGATGCCGAACCCCACTCTGTTGGTCGGAAGCGGGTGAAAGTCTATTACTGGGACCAGACATCGTGAAGCAAACCACAGAACAGATCCGAGCAATAAGGGAGAAGATGAAGGCATCACAAGACAGGCAGAAGAGCTACCATGACAAACGCATCAAGCCAGTGGAATTTCAGGTCGGAGATCGAGTGTTTCTGAGAACCTCTCCGAGTAAAGGAATTGGACGAGCCTTAAAAGGTGGGAAGTTAAGCCCTCACTACATCGGACCTTATGAGGTAGTAGAACGGATTGGCTCCGTGGCATACCGCCTCGCGTTACCAACTCACTTGTCCCGATTGCACAACATTTTTCATGTGTCTCAGCTAAGGAAGTATTTGCATGACCCCAGCCACACGATGCCTGACGACGAGGTAGAGATTAAGGAAGACCTAACCACTGTGACTACACCGGTTGGAATCGTGGATCAATTGGTAAAACGCTTAAGAAATAAGAACGTAAGGCTAGTTAAAGTGGAGTGGCAGCAAGGCAAGACCACCTCCCACACGTGGGAACGAGAAGACGCCATGCGACAGCAGTACCCCGAATTGTTTACCTAGGTAAGTACCGACTGAATTTCGGGGACGAAATTCTTTTTCAGTGGGGGAGAACTGTAACATCCCCGTTTTAAAATTAAATGCTGAATGAAGAATAAACCATTAAGACTTGATTTCAACTAGAAATAACTGTTAATTGCATTTAACTACTTAGGATTTAGCCATTAAAATATTAAAGATGGTGATGGTCAGGGGATGGGGTAGAGTGCACGTGACTGCTGGGCACGCACTCTCCCATCCCACTCTTTTGCTGTGCGCATGTACACATACATATATATATATGCGTGAGCCCTTGGCAGAAAAGCACACTTGCTCTTTCTTCAGACTCTCTCCTCCGTCACTTCATCCTCTACTTCCTCTCTTCGTCTCCATTCTTCCTCTCTTCTTCTTCGTCTTTCTTCTTCTTCTATCTTACTCTTCGCTCCTGGAGGTCTTGGTTGCAGTACTGGAGAACGGACCACACTTCATTCCAGAATCAGGCACAGGATACGACAGAGCCGAGGAGGACCGGACGAACCAGGAGAAGGACGTCGGACCCAACAACAAGAACAGAAAGGTTTCAGAGGTTCTTCTAAAGGTAGGGGGCGCTTGCATGTCAAATGCATGGTCTAAGAACGGTACCGGATGAATGTATTGCTGAGTGCGTGTGTGTGTGTGCATGTATTTATAATCATTAGAATTGATGCTGAGCATGTGTGCATGTATTCATAATTACTAGAACTGATGCATGATTTGAGATTCTGATAGTGATCTTCGTGGCGATGGTGTAGCCTGTTCGTGGATGATAATGATGGATGATATGCATGGATCTATTTTGTTGTCACTGTGAAAAGTATGTATGTGTATGCTCTTAATGGGATTGTTCAATGTTGTTAATCTGATGACCGATTGTAACATGCGCTGGTGTGATTGACGAAATGATTATGAGTAGTGTGGGAAATCCGTTCTTGCTTAATGACTACGGTAAGGTGTTCATGGCGCGATGATGTGTAATAATGATTGTGTTAGTTGCATGAGTAAGAGTGGGGTGACCCATGGAAGGTCAAGAACCCCAAGGGAAACGACTTCCAGTTACCAACCCTGGCTAGATCCCAATAGAGCTCGTGGTAGCCGTTGGAGCTAGAGAAGAGAGTCTCGAGACGCCGTGGGGAGGCCGGTGCCACATGGTAAGAGCTGAGGGACGAGGGGCCAAAAGAAAAAGGGGGCCGTAACTGAGAGTCTTTACCCGAGTCGGATCCGCAGGCTTGCATATAGAGATAAGGCTGATTGTGGTGATGTATAAATCTGTGTATATGCTTGTGTATGATTTCGAATGCATGAATATATATATTTGGATGTGGAATAAACTATGTGTATTATGTGCGTTATGAATGTCGTTTGAACTGTATGAACTTGGTTACTTGAGAAAGGTTGAATGATAGCAGGAGCGTGTTCTAACGCTGATACCGAGTCTGTGAGTATCATTATACATGTAAAAGCTCACCCCTGCAGTGGCCATTTTCAGTGAACGTCTCTCGTGAGGAGGATCAGAAACAGAGCTGGAATGCTGGGCGGAGTGCTGATGCATTTGGAAGGTTTAATTAGGGCGTTGTTTGATTAAGCCCGGACTGGCTAATACCGGATGTTTATGTTTTGGGGATGAATAGAACTTTTCGGGCAAGGAGAAGTCCGATTTTGTATTGTAAATATTGACGTGCACTTTTATGTATATATATATATATATATATATATGGATGTATGGTTTTGGTGTGCGTGATGCTATGTGCTGCCTTGTTTCCTAATTATGCTTTAATAGATACGCAGGGACAGTATGATTTGAGCAGGCTATAGCCAAGTCAGAGTTAATTGAGAATTATCTTAGGAAAAACTTATGTCGGATACGTTGGGCGGAGTCGTACCCCGCCTGAAGTATGGGAGCAATCCGCCCAAGCGAGTGGACTCGCGTTGGAGCGATGTAGTTGTTAGAGTGGGACATCGTCCAATTATCCTTCCTATCCGTTGTGACACTAACGCAATCCGGACCTCGATGTTGACCCCGAATTGGTCGTTATGGCTAAGTCCGCCCAGGCGTCGTCATACTTAGTTGAGCTGGGTGGAATAGGTTCAGATCCCTCCTTTCTCCACAACCTACTAACGTATACGTACCCTGTAACTTCTCATTTTTCTGAGTGAAAGGCGAGTGTGAGGATTTACTTAGTGAACCCTTGTCCATACCCGATGGAGGAAACTACCTTGTAGTTGTGTTTAAGAGGCGTTATGTAGATTCGTTTAGGCGGCGTCATGCCTCGCCCAAGTAACTAGTATAGTCCGCCCAAGATAAGTATACCCCGCCTAGCCAAGTAGGATGATTCTAACGCCGTTTTCCACCGAAAGCTACGCGTGTGAATGTATTAACATATTTCCCTTATTTATTCCTCCTGTTGAGTAACCAGCATTACTCGAAGGGAATCCTCATTGCGAAATCTCCTCTATCCGCTGCTGCATTACCATACTCCGCCTGGACGGTGTTGTGCAATCCGTCCTAGTGTTGGTGCGTTAAGAGAAACCCATTGAGCCGGCCCAGTTTTAGCTTCCCTGTAGGTTACTATGTGCGTGTGAATACTCCTCGTTTCCTCCCTGCCTGCTCCCCTCTATATCAAATGCTGCGTGACTGTTTTGTGAAAAATTTTCTCTTATTTTTGGAATTATTAGTTGTAAATGATTAGGGTGTTACAAAGGCAGTCCATTATCACTATTTTACTTTCACAAAAGCTTTACTTTAAAGATATCCTCATCCTATGATATTCCTGCATCAATGCTAAAAATGGACAACATGGGAGAGTGAGTTATACATTTCAAATGATGAATATGAATACAATTGAGATTATGTGCATATGCATATTAACATCATGTATGCTTTGCTAAGTTCATCACAATCATCATAAATTCTCATTTCAACAATATACATGTAACGTATTCAATCATCAATTCATAGCAAAGCAAGCACATACGTATATCTCTTATCAATGCCATAATGGGCCAACATCATTGTCATCAACCATAGACAAAAAAGCCTTTCATTACATTAGGCCATCACATACAACATCATCATATTCAATGTCATTTTGTTGTATTTATATTTTACATGTTGTCTTTTAGGTATTTATTTACCCATCTCATCATTATCATATCTCAATCTCAATCATCATCAATCATCATCACCTTTTGGCATATCTCCATGTTATATGCAAATACTCTTAGGCTAATGCATATGCACAATGGAATAACAACAACAAATGTGGATCTGACTATGGGAATAAACACCAAATATGGGTCAAGCATAGGTGTGCTACTATGCCCCTATTGTAGTAGTATAATATGTACACATATCTCATAATACATGCATAATCACCAATTTTACTGGTACCAAACCGCATCGTCCATATGTAGAACTAGTCACCCCGTAACTTGTGGATCAACAACATGGCCTCACTTGCCAAAAGTGCTACGGGCCCCTCCCGAACACACATTGAGAGAGCCATGCCCCGTCAGACACCGAGGTAACTTGCTTGTCACAGAGCCGCCCGCCCACTAGGCCTGCCACATAGGGTGCCTCGTCACCAAACTATGGATGTAAATTCCAATCAATGCATTCTCACACTATGCATCCTATCATGCCACTCATCAATCATCATCATCAACACCAACACCACTATAAAATCTTTAGTGGATTTTATCATCGTTGGTTTTAGCCACTGTTAGAATTTTTAAGTGTGACATTTCATTTCAACATACTTTATATCATACATGCAAGTCAATACTTGAAACAATCACAATGGCATCACAAACATCAGCAACATCCATCAATCATTCTTCAATATCACCACATAATCTCTTAGTGGATTTTCATCTTATTGATCATTACCATTGTTTCATATATTAGTGTGGCATCACAACAATTCATCAATATAATGTCAAACCACACATACAAGATCACACTTGTATCAAACATAATAACAAATCACCAATAATAACAATCATCCTTTATTCAAGAAAATGATCAACAACATCACCCATCATTATCCATTATCAATATCATCTCTGATTCATCGATTTATAATAAATACATTGTCATGCAATAATCCCTCATTAGTTTCATCATCATACAAAGGTGTGTCATACAACCACATTATCGCGACCGGAGTCCTGGGTCATGACGCGGACTAGGCGAATGCACTAAAAAGAAAACAAAATTGGATTGGAATAAGGCCCTTAGGAGGCCTAAAAACTAGAGGGGTTCAGGGAGTCAGCACTAATATTTATTAAGGAAAATATCAGGAAAACCTTTAAACAGCACTGGTTTTTTAAAATGAGATTCTTTTTGGTCCAGGAGTCGAATTACAGATGGGGAAGGTATTAGCACCCTACACTGCCCGTCCTAAAACGGTTTTTTAAAAAAATGATTATTAAATATTTCATCCTTCGTAAAGAATACAACCATGATAGATGTTATTTGCAGACAATATATACATGAACAAAATAATAATAAGGATATTTTTAAAAAAATATAAACAGATAAAAAATGAAATTAAATAATAGGACACATCACCCAAGTTTTGTTCTTTGAGTTCAAAGGAAGTTAAACAAACCAATGATTAAAAGACAATAAAATAAAAAATAAGACGTCTCGTCAAAATTATCTTTCTAGTAATTAAAAGATAATCTATTAATTTTACCAAAAAATAGACGGTTTAAAAAAATGAATAAATAAACAAACAAATAAATAAAAAGGTAAAAATAGATAAACATAAGAATTAAATACATCGATGTGAAAATAAAGAAATATGTATATACTTAATTAATTAAAACTAACAAATAAATTTTATTCAATCATTTTTAAATAATAAGATTAATAAGGTATCTCATTTAAATCAATCTCATTTCAAACTTAAAAGAAAGATAAATGGTTAAATAAATAGATAAGAGCGGGGAACATAAAATATAACATTATAATAATAAATAAATAATTATCTATAAAATAACTTAAGAAATCATATAAAATGATAGACGAATGATTATGTAAAAGATAACTTCAAAATTATTGAGAAGAAAAATTAGAATAAATAACATGCAGAAAGTTAAGATGCAGAAAAATAAATAAAGGTGTAGAAAAATAAATGAATAAATGAATAACTACAGAAAAATAAGGTGTGAAAAAATATAGTACAGAAAAATAAATAAATAAAAGTAAAAGTGTAGAAAAATAAATAAATAAAAATAAAAGGGGTAGAAAAATAAAAAAATAAAAGGGTAGAAAAATAAATAAATAAAAATAAAAGTGTATAAAAGAAATAAATAAACTAATAATTACAAAAAAATAAAGTGTAAAAGAATAAAGTGCAGAAAAATAAATTAATAAAAATAAAAGTGCAGAAAAGTAAATAAAGAAAAATAAAAGTGCAGAAAAATAAATAAAGAAAAAAGTATAGAAAAATAAATGAGTAAATAAATAATAGCAGGAATATAATGTGCGGAAAAATAAAGTGCAGAGAAATAAATAAATAGAAATAAAAGTGCAGAAAAATGAATAAAAAAAATAAAAGTACAGAAAAATAAATAAAAAAGTAAAAGTGCAGAAAAGTAAAAGAATAAGTAAAGAACTACAGGAAAATAAAGTTCAGAAAAATAAATGAAGAAAAATAAAAGTGCATAAAAATAAATAAATAAAAATAAATAAAGATGAATAAATAAAGATAAATAAATATTCTTGTATTTATTAAAAATACCTTAGTACTGTAACAATTAATGAAGAACGAGAACGGAATTCCGGAGATCGAGTTTGCGTAGATTTCAACTGTTTTCGGCTTTGTTTAGACTCAATTTAAGGGTGTTTGGACACCGGTTACAAGACTTTTGCAGTAATTTTAGTCACATAACTCACATACTAGAACATACTAGAGTAAAACACACATTTTCCTAACAACATTTCCAAATCTCTATTTTTAAAAGCAAAATCTCTAAAAAATTACATAAAAATTTATCACTCTTTTCTCTCCTTCCTCCTCCTTCCCCCTTCTAACCCTTAGCATCACCCTCTATTTATAGAGAAAAATTGGCTTTGGATCCCTCATCACATGCCATCACTTTCCTAATTTTTCAATTTGTCCAAATTTGATGTCAATTTCCCCAATTTTTTTCCAATTATCCAACCAAACTGGGTCCCACCTCAATAAACCACCGAAACCTCTTTTCATTTTCTTTTTTTTTCTTTTCATTTTTTTGGTCTATTTTTTATTTGTTTTTGTTTGCTCATTTTTGTTTTTTTTAATTTTTTAGGCCTTTTTATTTATATTTTTAATTTTTTTTCAAATTTTTGTTTAATATTTTGAATACAAATGAGTAATCACTTACTCTTAGGGAAATATAAACTATTTTAGAATCCTAAAATTATTTATGACACATGTGGCCATAAATAAAATACCCAATAAAGATAAACTACTACCCATGCTACAAAGAGCAAGAAGGTAGTCACCAAACATCGGTTTCCCTCCCTTATTCTTTCCTCCTGGCTTCGACATCCATTGGTCATTGCTTGAGGAAAATTATGAAAGAAAGTTGATGAAAGGAGAAGTGTGATAGGAAATGAGGAGAGATTGAGTATTTATAGAAATAGAGAATGTACTATTCCTAATAGTCACTATGCAATTTTTTAATATTTTTTAAAATTTTTTTATCCGGACAAAAATAGGTGTCCACAGCTGCCCCTTTTTACTTCTTTTCATGAAAGAATATGAGATGTATTCATATTATTGATGTGAAAAGAAAGTAAAGACGTGAACACCGTTAAGAATTCAAGGAAAATTTGGAGACTTCTCATAGAAAATAAACTGAGTCCCCCTTAAGTTGAAGGAACTCTGACAATAAACAATTTAAAGGTGGTACTGGAAGCTTTTGACAAGGAGTAAATAACCAAACGGTGTTGTCGCAGGCTTTGATAGAACATTTAATGTGATACTTCAGACTTTCCCTTGGGGATAAAATGGTATTTGGGGTTTTACTAGGTACATAAAAAATTCAAGAATATGTTTGATGTTTTCATTGAGAAAGTGAAAATTTAGAGGAATTACCCTAATATTTTCCCTTGAAAATAAACAGCCAAGGGATGGGTACTTAAAGCTTTGAAAGAAAATAAATGACACAGGGAACTGCTCCGACATGTTTTGGATCAGACAACATAGCCTAGGAATGGGTATCTGAAGCTTTGAAGAAAAATTAATGATGCAGGGGGTTGCCCTGACATGTTTTGATCAAATGACATAGCCTAGGAATGGGCACCTGAAGCTCCCGAAAGGAAATAAATGACACAGGGAATTGCTCTGACATGTTTTGGATCAGACAACATAGCCTAGGAATGGGTACCTAAAGCTTTGAAGAAAAATTAATGATGCAGGGGGTTGCCCCGACATGTTTTGATCAAACGACATAGCCTAGGAATGGGTACCTGAAGCTTTTGAAAGAAAATAAATGACACGGGGATTGCCCCGGCATGTTTTGACTGGACAACATAGCTTAGGAATGGGTACCTGAAGCTTTTGAATAAATGACACGAGGGATGTCTTGATATATATTTTTTAAGTAGCCTAGGAATGGATTTCTGAGGCTTGGACATGAAGCAAGACCTAGGGGAAATGTCTCTGACACTGTGACTTACGGTGAAGGATATATGTTCAATTTTTGCAAGAGGAAATTGAATGGTATGAAATTTAAAATTTGTACTTAAGAAGAGCGTGCTCTCGAGGTTGAGACTTTTGAAGGACTGAGATTCAAAAGAGACTAAATTTTTAGTCATATGACTCACTGGGAATTCCGAGTGAATACAAGGATTCTTATCTTGAACTTTTTTATCCCAGTAAATCACCTTTACTGGGGTTAGGTGATGGACTGGAACTGTTGATTTTGACTCTTCATAGGAACATTTGTTCTTGTTATAGCCTATTAGCTGGAGAAAATATGAGAATAATCTTTGGCTAACTTTCTTGTAGCAGGTTTGACCACATCTTGAATCCTTTGAGAACTATGAGAAAAGAAATTAAGGGAGGCATGCCTTAATCCTGCATGGAAAATAATCAAGTGGAAAACCAAAGGTTAATGATCTTGTTTCCCTAGGTGACATCCATAATCCTTGTGGGACTCGATATTACTCGTGGCAGAGCAGAATATCTTTGACTACCAAGGTCTGCCTTAATCCTGCATGGAAGTATCAAACTGTTTGAGACTGAAAATATATTTTTCATGGTTTAAAAAAAATATTTTCACAAAATGCATGCTAATGGAACCTAACAAAACAAGGATTGGAACTAAAATCGAGAATCCCACTTATTTACTTGGAAAATTACAGGTTTACATCATAATTTCAATCCAAACTTTTGGAGGACATAAAGACTACCCTATCCTTTTAGAGTATTCTCAAGCATAATACTTCTTGACTACATCTGAATTGACTGGGAAAGATAACTCCTCACCGTCCATGTTCATCAAAATTAAAGCTCCTCCAGAAAAGACTTTCTTTATGACAAATGGTCCTTTATAATTTGGCCTTCATTTTCCTTGGTGATCATTTTGATTTAGCAAAATCTTCTTTAGTACCAAATCACCTTCATGAAATTAACAAGGTTGCACTTTCTTTTCATATGCCTTCTTCATACGCTTTTGGTATAACTGCCTATGATAAAGAGCAGTTAACCTTTTCTCGTCAATTAAATTTAGTTGATCATACCAGGACCGAACCCATTCAGCTTCTTCTAATTTGGCATCCATGATTACTTTTAAAGACAGAATTTCCACTTCTATTGGTAAAACGACTTCTATACCATATACCAATGAGAAAGGTGTTGCCCGTGTTGAAGTTTGTACAGAGGTATGATACCCATGTAAAGTAAAAGAAAGCAACTCACTCCAGTCTCTGTAGGTTTCAACCATCTTTTGTATGATTTTCTTTATGTTTTTGTTGGCAGCTTCCACTGCTCTATTCATCTTGGGTCTGTATGGAGATGAATTGAGGTGTTTGATTTTGAATTCTTCCCAGAGTTCATCCATCATTTTATTATTCATGTTTGTGCCATTATCAGTGATGATCTGACTTGGCAAACCATATCTGCAAATCAATTCTCTCTTGATGAATTTAACCACAATGTTTTTTGTCACGTTGGTATAGGAAGCTGCTTCAACCCACTTAGTGAAGTAATCAATGGCCACAAGAATAAAACGATGCCCATTCGATGCTTTTGGTTCAATGGGACCAATAACATCTATGCCCCACATAGCAAAAGGCCAAGGTACAGTTAAAATGTGCAGATAAGATGGTGGTGCATGAATGTTATCTGCATAGGTTTGACACTTGTGACATTTCTTGGCATAGTTATGTCAATCATTTTCCATCGTCATCCAATAATATCCAGCTCTGAGGATTTTCTTGCCATTGAATGCCCACTTGCATATGTTCCAAAAGGTCCTTTATGAACATCCTTCATGATTTTGTTAGCCTCCGTCGCATTAATGCAATGAAGGAGAACAAAATCATAATTCCTCTTGTAAAGGGTATCCCCAGTCACAAAGAAATTCATGGCTAGGCACCTAAGGGTTCTTTTATCATTTTCTAAAACATTAGGGGGATATTCTTGAATTTGAATGTAATTTTGATGTCATTAAACCATGGTTTCCCATCGAGATCTTCTTCTATCACATGACAATATGCAGGTTCAAAACGTCTTTCAATCTTGATGAGGGGCATGTCACATTCCCTACTTACATTGAACATGGAAGCCAACGTGGCCAAAGCATCGACTAACTAGTTATCATCCCGAGGAATATGATGGAAAGAGACTTCATCAAACCCTTTGATTAGTTCCATGATGTGAGCTTGATAAGGAATCAATTTGCCATCTCTAGTACCCCATTCTTGTTTCAATTGATGAATCACCAAGGCAGAATCTCCATATATTTGTAGAGATTTCACCCTTGCTTCAAGTGGTACCTGAATTCCCAAAACACAAGTTTCATATTCTGCAATGTTATTGGTGCAATCAAAGCAAAGTCTAGCAGTGAATGGGAAAAGCTTATCATCTAGTGAGATTAGAATGGCTCCAATACCATGCCGCAATGCATTTGATGCTCCATCAAACATCAAAGTCCAAGTTTCATTAGGACAATTTTTCTCTTCTGACAGCTACATAATATTTTTATTAGGAAATTCGAATGACATTGGTTGGTAGCCTTTCAGGGGATGGTGTGCTAAGTATTCTGCCAAGGCACTTTCTTTTATAGCCTTCTGAGTGACATGAACAATATCATATTCAGTCAAAAGAACTTACCACCGAGCTATTCTCCTAGTTAGGGCCGTTTTTTCAAAAATGTATTTGATGGGATCCATCTTAGATATCTGCCAAGTAATGTGACATAACATATATTACCGCAAGCGGTGGGCTGCCCATGCTAGCGCACAACAAGTTCGTTCCATATCTGAATATCTGGCTTCACATTCTGTAATCTTCTTGCTTAGATAGTAAATGGCATGTTCTTTCTTTCCTGATTCATAATGTTGCCCCAGTACTAATTCCACGGACTCGTTTAGCACGGTTAGGTACAAAAGAACAGGTCTTCCTAGAGTTGGTGGGACTAGGATAGGTAGATTTTACAGGTATTGCTTTATCTTGCCAAAAGCTTCTTGACATTCATCATTCTATTGCATTAGTTGATTTTTACATAGTAACTTAAAGATTGGTTTACATATAGCCATTAATTGAGATATGAAACGGGCTATGTAATTTAACCTTCCTAAGAACCCACAGGCTTCCTTTTCCGTACTAGGAACAAGTATTTCCACTATGGCCTTTACTTTATCAGGATCTACTTTGATTCCTTTCTCACTGACAATGAACCCAAGCAACTTTCCAGACCTGGCCCCAAAAGTACATTTAGCCGGATTCAACCTAAGTTTGAATTTTCTCAGGTGTTCAAAGAGCTTTCGTAGATCAATTAAGTGACTCTTTTCGGATTTGGATTTGGCAATAATATCATCTACATAGACCTCTATCTCTTTATGTACCATGTCGTGAAACAGAGTTACCATCGCTCTTTGGTAAGTGGCACCGGTATTTTTCAACCCAAAAGACATTACTTTGTAACAGAAGGTTCCCTACAAAGTAATGAAAGTAGTTTTTTCCATGTCTTCGGGCGCCATCTTAATTTGGTTATACCCAGAAAATCCATCCATGAATGAGAAAATGGAATGTTGGGCCGTATTATCAATAAGAACATCAATATATGGTAATGGAAAGTCATCATTTGGGCTAGCTCTATTCAAATCCCGATAATCAACACACATTCATACCTTCCCATCCTTCTTCAGGACCGTAACAATGTTGGCCACCCATTCAAGGTATTTAGAGACAGTCAAGAACCCAACATCCAACTATTTGGTTATCTCTTCTTTAATTTTCAAGAGCATTTCTGGCTTCATTCTTCTCAACTTTTACTTTATGGGGACGCAACCGGGTTTCAATGGCAACTTATGTTCAACGATGTAGTTATCTAATCTGGCATATCCTGATAGGACCAAGCAAACATATCACTGAATTCGACCAACAATTCTATTAATTCCCTCCTATGTTTACTACTTAAAGAGGTGCCGATCTTGAGTTCTTGTTTGTTTTCTTCGCTCCCTAAATTTATGACTTCAACGATTTTTAGATGGGGAGAAATTTCTTTAGCTTCCTGATCTAGCAGCCTTAGTAATTCAGGGGAAGGTTCATCGGACTCTTCGTCCTCCTCACTTGTTGGATCAAAATCATGATGGGGGAAAGCAATTTTATTATTTTGGGATTCAATTTCAGATCTGCAATTTATTTAATATAAAAAGGCAAAATAAGGAAAATAACAATTAAACTTAATATTCATTTATTTGAAATGATAAAGGAAACATGTTTTTACCCTTATTAAAAATTCGTCCTAAGGCTTTAGGCATAGCCAAAGGATTCAAACAAAAACCTATAAAGTGAACAATTACTTTGAAGTGAAATTTAGGTTCTCTGGAAACTCAATGACTTCCCAATTACACAGCACAGTATCTGAAGAACAAGGGTAAATCAAGTCCTCTTTACCCTTGGAATCATCATTGACGACCGCCACATGGTCTGGAGACGTCAAGCCTGCGCTCCTGAAGCTTTGATAAAGGTCACAGATAAGGATCCTTGCAGTTAGGGGTTCCTGATTTTCTAACCGTGCAAGTCATTTTTCTCTTTTATCTGTGAAAACCTTCACTCTTTCCATTGGCGAGGCTTGATATCCTAGCCCAAAGCCATTCTTGTTCTCATTCACCCACAACAGTTCTACTCCTCCATCAAGCATCTTCCCAAGCCCTTTCCCTGGGTGGAATCCAGATTTCATCATTACTTTAGCCACCATCATAGAAGCTTTGGAAGGACGAGCTAGTTGTGACCCTTCACTCACATAAGTGGTATGAGCAATTTCCAATGACTGGAAGGAAGTCTCTAGACTCTCTTCGGCCGCTTCTATGTATGGAATTGACATGGGCTTGCTAATGGGGAAATCTTCGTCACCAGAAACAATAATTAGCTTATTGTCTACTACAAATTTTAGCTTTTGATGGAGGGTAGATGGAACTACACCGGCAAAATGTATCCAAGGCCTCCCCAACAGGCAATTATAGGTAGGATTGATATCCATCATTTAAAACAAGACGTTGAAGGTGCATGGTGTAACACCCCGGCCCGAAACTAGGGGTAAATTTTTTGAGATTTTAAAATGATTATAAGTAGAAGAAATCCAATATACATAATGCCGAGTAATTACCCCGGATCATTGAATAACCTATCTTATATATGAAGATATGAGAAAGGTATCAGACTACACCTCGGACGACTGGACTTGAGGCCGTCACAAGGGAAAAGAGGAAAATGAAATTAAATTCAAGAGTTATTAAAATATCTACCAAAAAAGGATGAAAGATGCCTTATCAATTTGTTAAGCAATAGAAATATAATTTCATAATAATAATATCATTCATACATTATCAAGGTCATTAATGAAAATTAGCCATACACATAAGGTCTAATTTTCCTACATGACCTCCAAAATCAACCATCATCAAATTAATTTCAAAATAAGCATATACGCATTATACGCTATACAAAATGAGTATATATGCCAGCCAAGGCTCACCCACATTCCTCCAACATTTACCTTCATCAATCCTCAACCTCCAAAACAGTAGGGTTTTACATCATACCTACATCAAACTTAAAAATGGCAACAGGGAGGTGAGTAACATAATCCAAATGTACCAAAGTCATACATTATGATGATATTTATACATGTGTGCATTACATTCATTTTTCAAAAAGACATCATAAGTTTCACACACATGATACATCATTCCATCTCGGCACATTACATGTCCAAATAAGTATATTCACAAGGCAATATCCTTAACATTCTTAATAATCATCATACTTTTAATGTTAGTACCTCGGCTTGCTTTCGCTCTATTTAACAATCATCCATCGCCACCACGGGCTATCAACTAGGCATATCTTCGGCTATATGCAAATGCTCTTAAAGCTATTGCATATGCATAACAGAATTATTTTTAAGTGCGGATCCGACTGTGGGAAAACAACAACATATCAAATATGGAACAAGCATAGGTGTGCTACTATGCCCCTACTACAGTAGTAAAATGTGTACACTTATATTTCAATTCATGCATGCTCAACATCATACTTTTACTGGTACCAAACCGCTCTCACCCATCTGTAGCACTAGTCACCCCGTGACTGCAGATCATCATTATGGCTATACTTTCCAAAGTGCTACGGGCCTCCCCCAAACACACATTAAGGAAGCTGTGCCCCGTTAGATACCGAGGTAAACTACTTATCACAGAGCCGCCCTCCCACAGGGCCTGCCATATAGGGTGCCTCGTCACCAAACTAAGGGCAGCTTCGTGATTCCCTGAATCACTAGGGAGCAATAACAGTATACCCGTGCACTAGGCTGTCCTCCTATTGGGCCTGCCTATTGGAACCCCTAACATGCCGCGGATACAAATGCCAATTAATGTATTCTCAAACTGTGCATCCTAAATGCCACTCAATCAATCGTCCATTTATAACTACCACTTAGTGGATTTCAGTATTCTCAATCTTCACCAATTCTCGTTGGTACTCATACACATCGGCAGTTAATGGCAATCACATTTATCAATTCACATATACACATTTGGGATATTTTAAATCACTGATTTCAATTTAAAACATGGTCTCAAACCATCATAACATATTCCATCAACATATTCAACATAATATCAGGTCTGTCTCAATACTGGTACCAGAATACGGATATCACTTCATTCATTCTGTATGCAATACAGACTCAACAAGTAAAACATCGGACATTAAGATCGGTCTCCTCTCAGTAGGATACTGGATAATCATACCAGATACATACAGCACCGGTCTAAAACCTTAGTCATCTATTGACTCTCGTGGCTGGTCCCACACCGGATCACTGACTCCGACTCATACCAGTTCAATATCATATTCATCATTCTAAATACATGCCACATAACATCAATCATTCTAAATGCACTCAAATCATGAAATCATTACATCGTCCATACAAGTAATCATTAAGCACAATTATATACACATATTTTCACATCATCAATGGATGAAATCATGCATTTAGAATAATTACCCCCTCCTACCTCAAGAGAAGTAGTAATCACCACGGTCAGATGGTTCCGCCTCGTCGATGGGGTTATTTCCTATATCACAATATATCACACAATTATTTTCTATTCAACCACCTTGGCTCAGGCGTCTACGCTTATTATTATGCATATTTAATGCCAAACCTATCAATGGGATTGTGACACCCCAAAAATAGGGGTAAATTTTTGGTGATTTTGGTGTAATTAACTTATGATAGTTGCAAGTGGTGAAGCTATTTATTTATTTCCCCGGACCTATCAGAGACCTGTCTCATATGTGAAGATATGAGAAGGTAAGTCAAGAGGAGCAACCAGGAATAAATGCTCCAATTAAAAACAGCGGAAGAATTTAGAATAAGTTAATGCTATATGATTAAAATTAAAGAGGTCGACCATTATAAGAATTAATAAATCAGATCTTATGACCAAGGTATTCAGGAAGTAATGTGGAATCAGGGTTTAATGTAAAGAAAAGGGAAAACAATTTAATCAATGCGTTTTTGGGAAGTCAAGGTCCCCTCGCTCAAGCGAAATCCCCACCTGCTTGAGCGAGTGCCATACAACGCACTTGGGCGAGACAGAAGGGAGCTGAACGAAAAGAGAAAGGGAGTTACAGGGGTCACCTCGCTCAAGCGAATTCCGACTCGCTTGAGCGAGACACACAAGCCTCGCTTGGGCGGAGCCAGCGAACGTGGGCGAAAATCTTCCAGAACCGAATTCAATACCGACTCGCTTGAGCGAGCACCTCAACCAAGGCCATTCGCTCAAGTGAAATTTAGCCAGTATCAATACTACCCATTACTAACTTGGGCGAGACCTCCTCGCCTAAGCAAATAACTTCCAGAGCTGAGCTTATGCTCGCTCAGCAAGGTTTCCCCAGTACTCGGGTTTTCATTCGGCAGAATCCTTCCAAAACGACCCATCTCTCACTAAGTTTTCTACTCGGTAAAATCATTCCAAATCTGAGTCATCTCTCACTTGGTTTCCACCCGGTAAAATATTCCAAATCCGAGCCTTCTCTCACTCAGTTTCCACTCGGTAAAATCATTCCAAATCTGAGTCTTCTCTCACTCAGTTTCCACTTAGTAAAATCATTCCAATTCCGAGTCATCTCTCACTCGGTTTTCCACTTGGTGAAATCATTCCAAATCCGTGGCATCTCTCACTCAGTTTTCCACTCGGTAAAATCGTTCTAAAAAAACCGATTCATCACCTGATCGGTCATTCACTCGGTAATTCATTCCAAAACTGACTCATCACCTGATCGGTTTTTCACTCAGCAATTCATTCCAAAACTGACTCATCACCTGATCGGTTTTTCACTCAGCAATTCATTCCAAAACTGACTCATCACCTAATCAGTTTTTCACTCGGCAATTCAATCTAAATCCAAGTCTTTTCTCACTCAGTCTAGGCTCCTTAGCACTTTGTTTTCACTCACCTCACTGGGGCGAATGCCATCCTCAAGACCCTTCACTCGGGCGAATTTTGTCCAGTGGCTAATTCCCTTCGCCCTCGCTCGGGCGAGACCCCATTCGCCTGGGCGGATTTCATCCAATAGCCAAACACTAATACTGGGGCAAGCTCGCCTGAGCGAGGTTCACTCTCGCCTAAGCGAGAATTGCCCAGAAACCGATTGCCATACAGAAGGGACTCTCGCTTGAGCGAGAACCCATCCCGCCTGAGCAAGATTATCAGAAAAACATGCAGAATATGGAATTTGGACAACACAACTTGTCAAAACTCCATTCAAACCGATTCTACTCAATTCATCATATCAATATCATCCTACTTGCCAATTAAAACTTGCTCCCAATGAGCCTACTCATTTATTTACATTATAATTCATTATGAGCCTACAAAATTATCCCATCACTTACTCCACTCCATAAAACCAATACTCAATTACGATCTTTCATTCATTCATCAAAATGTAGGGAAATTTTCATTTCAAGTTCATTCCACATACATTCATAGGGTCATAAGCGAAAATAAGCCATACACAAAAGCTCTCATTTTCCTTTATGACCCTTAAAATTTCCATTACCTATACGTAAATGTTTATCATCCATACAATTGTCTTGACAACTCAAGTCTAATCAACCTAGACAAAATATCAACACATTATAACTATTCACACAACTACAAAATCACGTGTTGCCAGCCAAGGCATTCTTTACCAAAAAGGGGTTTCCTTCACACTTTTCCTCCTCACAATAGCTCCAAAGCAAGTCCTACAACACAGGAGCTAAAAAGATATACCACAGGGAGAGTGAGTATACTTTCTCAATGATGAAATCCAATAAATAAGATAACATATGAATGAATGCAATACAATTATTTCCTCCTCAAGGAAAGTTTATTCAACATTAAATCAATCACCCATCAGTATTCATCTAAATACATATACCCATCAAGTTTCCCAAAATCATAATAACCAATATCACAATCAAGATTAGTAATTCAAAATAAGGGTTCCACCTACTCCTAACATAACCTCACAAACAGAGTATCACTTTATTCCCACTAGTGAAAAAAATGGCTACGACAACGGGATATAATCACGGTCCAGGGGAAAACCGTGTTTGAAAAATACGCGGTGGTATTTTTGTAAATATAAGGAAGTTTTTTAATCACGGTTATGAAGTAACCGTGGTCGTAGGAACAAGGTTTTTTTATTTTAATTTTTATATTTTTAAAAAATGTACCTATAATCATGGTTGAGAGGAAACCGTGATTGTAGGGTATATATAATCACGGCTTTATGGGAAACCGTGATTATATCTACAACTAGGTTTTTTATTTTAATTTTTATATTTTTAAAAAATGCACCTACAATAACGGTTGAGAGGAAACCGTGATTATAGGGCATCTATAATCACGGCTTTATGGGAAACCGTGATTATATCTGCAACTAGATTTTTTTTATTTTAATTTTTTTATTTTTAAAAAAATGTACCTACATTCACGGTTGAGAGGAAAACCGTGATTATAGATACCTTACAATCACGGGTGTTTGGGAACCGTGGTCATAGGTGTTTTCAAAATATAAATTTTGAATGTCACGCGCTCATTCTCTTTCTATGTTAGCTTTCTCCCATCTTTCTTGTTAGCTTTCTCTCATCTTTCTCTCTAAAGATTTCTCCTTTTTGTTTTCTCATTACCATTGACGTTTGCATTTTTTTATGTTCTAGATCTAACGTGGTTCTACGTATATATTTTGTAGGTTTTCTTTTGCTATTCTCATTGCGCGCCATTGACGACCACCACGCGACCCTTCTCTTATTTTCTGGTTCAACCATGTAAGGCTTCTCTTTTATACATATCTTCTTTTCTATTTCTTTCGATTATAATGAAGGCTTTACATGTTTCTTAGTTATTCTGTTTGTTTTTGTTCTCTACGTTTTGCTTCTGTTTGTTCCTATAATAGAGGTTTTCTGTTTTGAAGGTCAACGTTGGGGTTATTTTGAGGAGGATGTTGGTGGCAACTGTGGATATGTGCACAAAACTTTTAATCATGTTCTCTGATCGAAAGGAACGGTGGTGGTGATGGTGAGTTGGGTATGGATTGTGGCGTGGAAGATTATAGAAGGTTGGCTTTTAATCACAGTTGTGGTTGGCAACCGTGATTAAATATGATCTATAACCACGGTTGTGAACCATGATTAAAAGCCCTGATCTATTACCACTGCTGGAACAACCATGGTTCATGAACCGTGATTAAAGGCCAATTTTAACCGTGATTAAATCCCTTTTTTGCACTAGTGGCCATGCTTCTATGGCTAATACATATGGTAGTGTTTATAATGCATATGCACAGATCCGATTTCAATTCAATAGCGATTTCAGTCATATAAATTAACATCATCACTCCGGGATATACCCTTCGTGGCACCCCGCAAGGTGATATATTCATATACACGATAACATCGTCTTCACTCTGGGATATACCCTTCGTGGCACCCAGCAAGGTGATATATTCATCAATTCATAACATCATCATCACTCCGGGATTTACCCTTCGTGGCACCCCGTAAGGTGATATATTCATATACACGATAACATCGTCTTCACTCCGGGATATACCCTTCGTGGCACCCCGCAAGGTGATATATTCATCAATTCATAACATCATCATCACTCCGGGATTTACCCTTCGTGGCACCCCGCAAGGTGATATATTCATAAACACGATAACATCGTCTTCACTCCAGGATATACCCTTCCTGGCACCCCGCAAGGTGATAACACCATACTCAATTCTCATTTCAAAACACATGATAACACATCTAATCAAGACAACATGCCATGTTGCATTAACACATACATTATCATCACAATCCTTATACATTTAGAAAATACTCCCCTCTCCTACCTTAAGAGAAGTACACTTCCGGGTTTGACGTTCCCGCTTCATAAGAGTTATCAAGTCCTACACCAATCATTATAGGACCTTATCAATTATTCATTCAAAAGCCATTTCAATATACATATACATATCTATGTACACATGATTTTCCTCATGTGGAAGTTATCATAAGTTTATTCACTTGCTTACTTAGGCTTCGGGAATTCCTTCCCTTAATCCACCATTCATTATTATCAAGGCTACAACCTAACTTGTTAGGTTATCCCTTTTGCCACACTTCACATTAATTCTATCTCAAGTGGGTTTTATTCATATTCTCCAACCACCATCTCTAGTCATCATTAAATGTTAATGCCTCTTCATTTATTACACTTCCCTCATCAATAAATGTTAACCCTTGCAATATTATACATTTCCCCCAAATTCCATAAGTTAGGGTTTCCACTAAACCCACTATCCATCATAAATGCTCATCATTCTTCAACCCCATCTTCACATACTTCATTTATTAGTCATAAATACTCATATTTATTTCACCCACACCTTAGGGTTCATGCATTTAATGTTTTCTTTCTCTACCCACAAACATTTAATACTCTTCCAAGTTACCATCCTCTACCCTCTAGGCAAACCACTTGCTTAGTTTTTGGGAAGGAAAGAAGAAGAAGAAGAAAGGAAGAGGAGGTGTGTTGGCGTGGAGAAGAAGAGAGTTACAGGAAAAATGAGAGTGAATTGGTGAGGTCTTTATTTTATTTTTATTCTCATCACTTAATTCTTCTATTTTTCACTCAGTTCAGGCTTGATACATATTCTAAAAATTATTCTGAATACATATTCGGATTCCCAATAATATTATCTATAGCCCTGACCAACGGCATCTCAATCGGAGATACTTGGTCCGACACCCACATTTTATCCGGGTCAATTTTCAACTTATCCGGTCACAATAATTCACTAACATTCTAAGAGAATCTTAATTAAATTATTTTTAGCATTTTGGAACATCAGTTAGTCCACATTTAATTATTCAATATTTATTTTCTTAATTTAACTTTCTACTTTAAAAGTTCGGGGTATTACAATCCACCCCTCCTAAAAGAAATTTCGTCCTCAAAATTTAACATACCGGATTCGAATACGTGAGGATACCGCTCACGAATATCGTCCTCGCGTTCCCAGGTGAGTGTCTCAACGTTTCCATGCTTCCACGCTACTTTCACCAATGGTACCATCTTATTCCGTAGTCTCTTCATAGAATACTCAACAATACGAATCGAAACGGGTGAGACAGACAAGTTATCCCACACATCAACATCATCAAGAGAGATCATGTGCAAGGGATCCTGAATATACTTCTTTAACTGCGACACGTGAAATACATTATGTAGATTCGCAAGCTGTGGAGGGAGCGTAATCCGATAAGCGACATCTCCAATCCGCTCCAAGATTTCATAGGGTCCAATGAATTTAGGGCTTAGTTTTCTGCTCTTCAAAGCTCTTCTAATACCCTTATCACGCGAGACTCGCAAGAACATATGATCACCGACTTGAAATTCAAGTGGCTTCCTCCTTTTGTCATAATAGCTCTTCTGCCGGTCTTGAGCAATTTTCATCTTCTCCCGGATTATCTTGATCTGCTCGGTAGTTTCCTTAACAATCTCAGGCCCTAAGGCTAAGTTCTCACCAACTTCAAGCCAGCATAAAGAGGTTCGACACCTCCTTCCATATAATGCCTCGTATGGTGCCATACCAATACTAGAATGAAAACTTTTGTTGTAGGTGAATTCGATCAGAGGAAAATATTTCTCCCACGAACCGTCGTGCTCCAAAACATAAGCATGCAGTAAGTCCTTAAGACTTTGAATAGTCCTCTCAGACTTCCCATCAGTCTGAGGATGGTACGCCGAACTTAGCTTTAGTTTTGAACCCATCGCCTCATGTAAGCTTCCCCAGAATCGGGAAGTGAATCGGGGGTCACGATCTGAAACAATGCTTGATGGTACACCATGTAATCTCATAATCTCCTGAATGTACAACTGTGCCAAATCCTGCAAGGAACTCTTCATACTGATCGGAAGAAAATGCGCACTCTTCGTTAAATGATCCACGATCACCCAGATTCCGTCACATCTGGACCTCGTTCTCGGCAATCCAGACACAAAGTCCATGGCAATCGCATCCCACTTCCAAACGGGAATATCAAGTGGCCTCAAGGTACCCGAAGGTCTCTGGTGTTCTACTTTCACCTTCTGACAAGTAAGGCACGAAGCCACAAAGTTGGCAACATCACGCTTTATTCCGGGCCACCAAAAATTCTTCTTTATATCTTGATACATCTTGGTTGCACCAGGATGAATGCTAAAAATGCTTTTATGTGCTTCCTCTAGCACCGTGTGTCTCCAATCTCCGAACGAAGGTACATACACATGACCTTTTACTCGCCATAAACCATCATCGCCTTCCACAAGAAATAAATTCTTCCCATCATCTTGAGATCTTCTCATCTCTTGTAAATATTCATCATCTCTTTGTTTCTCTTTTACAAGCTCCAAAAACTCATTACATATCTTCAAGGTAGCAAAACATAGCTTCTTGGAAGATAGAACCTCGGTCCCCACATTCAAGTTCCGAAATTCCTCAATCAATTCGAACTCCTTGACCATCATGGCCGCCACATGTAAGAACTTCCGACTAAGAGCATCGGTAACCACATTGGCTTTTTCGGGATGATACCTCAGTTCAAATTCGTAGTCCTTCAGGAATTCCATCCATCTCCTCTGACGCATATTCAATTATTTTTGATCAAAGAGGTATTTCAAGCTTTTGTGGTCACTAAAAACCACAAACCTCGAACCATACAGGTAATGACACCAAATCTTTAAAGCAAACACAACCGCCGCCAACTCAAAATCGTGAGTCGGGTAGTTAATTTCATGAGGTCACAACTGGCATGAAGCATAAGCTATAACACGTTCCCTTTGCATTAGCACACACCCAAGCCCATGCTTAGAAGCATCGCAATACACCACAAAGTCTTCTTGTAAATCAGACAATGCCAAGATAGGCGCAAAAGTCAGCCTTATCTTTAACTCTTAAAAGCATCTATCACATTCAACCGTCCATACAAAAGGTTGGTTCTTCCTTGTCAAGTTCATCAAAGGTCTAGCAAGATGAGAAAAGCCTTCGATGAACCTCCGATAATAACCGACAAGTCCAAGGAAACTTCGAATTTCTGTAACCGACGTAGGTCTAGGCCATGCCATAACGGCTTCAACCTTAGAAGGACCACCGAAGCACCATCTTCGGATATCACATGTCTAAGAAACTGGACACTCGTTAGCCAAAATTCACATTTAGAGAGTTTAGCATACAATTGGTTCTCTCTAAGAATGTTCAGCACCACTTTCAAATGTTCTTCGTGTTCCTCATGGCTCTTGGAATATACTAAGATGTCATCGATGAACACCATAACAAAACGATCCAGGTATTCATGAAAGATACGATTCATGTAGCTCATGAACACCGCTGGGCATTAGTCACTCCAAATGGCATCACAACATACTCGTAATGGCCATATCGCGTCCTAAACGCAGTCTTCGGAATATCTTCAGTTCTCACCCGAATTTGATGATAACCGGAACGTAAATCGATCTTCGAAAATACCACCGCACCTCTTAATTGATCCAGCGGGTCATCAATGCGAGGTAAAGGATATCTATTCTTTATCGTCAGCTTGTTTAATTGGCGGTAGTCTACACACAACCGCATGGTTCCATCCTTCTTCTTAACCAATAAAACAGGAGCTCCCTAGGGTGACACACTGGGTTGAACAAACTCCTTCTTAAGCAACTCCTTAACTTGCTTTTTTAATTCAGCTAACTCCATAGGAGACATCCTATAAGAAGCAATAGACACTGGTTCCGCACCAGGTACAAGATCAATAGCAAACTTAACCTCCCGTGGAGGTGGTAAGCCAGGTATCTCTTCGGGAAACACATCCAAAAATTCAGACACCACAGGGATATTAATGGGTTCGGGACCACTCGTCCTATTGGCAAGAGATAGTAATACGCAAAGTTGAGCTATACCTTGCACATCAAACTGTCCCATATCAGAAGAAGGGAAGATAAGGGTCCGTTGTTGACAATCAACCAAAACTCTATTGGCGGAGAGCCAATCCATACCAAGTATGATCTCCAATCCCTTCATAGGTAAGCAAATAAAAGACACAGCAAATCTTCTCCCATCTAGGAGCATATCAACATTATCACACCGGTTAACCGATCTGAGACAAGTACCGGTTGGGGTGGTAACCACAAGGTCATTTTTCATCAAACATACCAGTAATCTCAATCGCCGAACACAATCCTCGGATATAAAAGAGTGGGTTGCACCCGAATCATAAATAACATGAACTGAGTGTCCAAGAATTTCATACTTACTTTCAACCAGATTATCTGCTTGTGCTGCTTCCTCACCGGTCACTGCAAATACTCTTCTGATATTGGGTTAAAGATTTCCACCATCCCTATTTCCATTACGAGCACCATTTCCATTCCCTTGACCGTTGTCATGCCTCCCACCATTATAGCCACCTCGGCCACCATTTTGGCCTCCATTGTTTCCATTACCACGGCCTCGACCACCATTATGGCCTCCATGGTTCACAAGAGCGGGTACATTAGCACGGTTAGGGGTATTAGCTTGCATATGAGCCCGCCTCTCAAGCAAAGGACAGGCAGGACGAATATGTCCTACTTGGTCACAATTGAAACACACCACGGTATCCCGTTGTGCACACTCACGAATATAACGAGGTCCTCCCCACCTATAGCATCTTGGCCTATTGGCATTTACATTGCTCTGGCTAAAAGTGTTACCATATCCACCACCTCTAGCTTGGGCATTAGAATGAGCACCCCTCAAAAAGCGTCCTCTTCTGAAATTTCCCTGCCTCTTGAAACTAGAAGATTGACCCTTCAACTTGGATTTGAATTTAGAATGTTGAGGGGGAGCATGTTCTTCATAAATACGGCACTTATTCACAAGTACCGTGAAACTTCAGATTTCTTAATGGCAAATGGCCCTTTGAATATCAGGACGTAGACCGTTCTCAAATTTTACACATTTTGAGGCTTCAGTTCCCTCTTGTTGATAAGGAGGGTAGAATTCATAGAGTTCTTCAAATTTGGAAGCATACTCTTCCACTGTCATCGTGCCTTGCCTGAGTTCCATGAACTCGAGCTCCTTCTTGCTCTTATAACTTTCGGGCACATATTTCCTCATGAGTTTAAATTTAAAATTTTCCCAAGTTAAGGGAATAGCAGCAATATTCATTCTACTCTTAGTGAGTCTCCACCAAGTCTCCGCTTCATCTCTCAGCATAAAAACAGCATACTCCACTTTCTGGAGCTCATTGCACTCGAAACTATTAAAGATCCACTCAACATCTCAGATCCAAACATAGGCTTGCTCAGGCCTAAATCCACCATGAAACTCAGAGGGTTTTCGCTTCAGAAACATGTCAAGGCCTTGAGTACCTTGAACAACAAGAGCAGGTTATCTTTCCGCTTCTTGTCTATCACAGTTTTGCGATTCAAGAAGATCCGCAAAATGATTCAAGGCTCTAGTTATAGCGTCATCATTATCTTGACGACGATGGGCCATCTCGATATCTAAAATCATAACATAATATTCATCTAACATTAGTAAACTCATTCATAAAATTCATCTATAATCACACACTATAGCATTTTATCATAAAAGTTCAGTTATGGCTCTCCATCATGGAGTCCAATATCAACCGATCCATATTAAAGCTCATACAAGCACATTATCATATCATAGTGTGGTATGCATTCACAATACATAGGAGTCATCATTGAGGGAGGATAGTGTGAAGAAGCTTGGTCGGACTTATAACAATCACTTTCAATCCACAATCAATTCATACATAATCAAACAAGGACAATCATTCATCAATCACATATTATGTTCTAGTAATAACAACAGCTACTCATAATAATATAGAGTGAATAATGCTCTGATACCAGGTTGTGACACCCTAAAAATAGGGGTAAATTTTTCGCGATTTTGGTGTAATTAATTCATGATAGTTGCAAGTGGTGAAGCTATTTATTTATTTCCCTGGACCTATCAGAGACCTGTCTCATATGTGAAGATATGAGAAGGTAAGTCAAGAGGAGCAACCAGGAATAAATGCTCCAATTAAAAATAGCGGAAGAATTTAGAATAAGTTAATGCTATGTGATTAAAATTAAAAAGGTCGACCATTATAAGAATTAATAAATCAGATCTTATGACTAGGTATTCAGGAAGTAATGTGGAATCAGGGTTTAATGAAAAGAAAAGGGAAAACAATTTAATCAATGCGTTTTTGGGAAGTCAAGGTCCCCTCGCTCAAGCGAAATCCCCACCTGCTTGAGCGAGTGCCATACAACGCACTTGGGCGAGACAGAAGGGAGCTGAACGAAAAGAGAAAGGGAGTTACAGGGGTCACCTCGCTCAAGCGAATTCCGACTCGCTTGAGCGAGACACACAAGCCTCGCTTGGGCGGAGCCAGCGAACGTGGGCGAAAATCTTCCAGAACCGAATTCAATACCGACTCGCTTGAGCGAGCACCTCAACCAAGGCCATTCGCTCAAGTGAAATTTAGCCAGTATCAATACTACCCATTACTAACTTGGGCGAGACCTCCTCACCTAAGCAAATAACTTCCAGAGCTGAGCTTATGCTCGCTCAGCAAGGTTTCCCCAGTACTCGGGTTTTCATTCGGCAGAATCCTTCCAAAACGACCCATCTCTCACTAAGTTTTCTACTCGGTAAAATCATTCCAAATCTGAGTCATCTCTCACTTGGTTTCCACCCGGTAAAATATTCCAAATCCGAGCCTTCTCTCACTCAGTTTCCACTCGGTAAAATCATTCCAAATCTGAGTCTTCTCTCACTCAGTTTCCACTTAGTAAAATCATTCCAATTCCGAGTCATCTCTCACTCGGTTTTCCACTTGGTGAAATCATTCCAAATCCGTGGCATCTCTCACTCAGTTTTCCACTCGGTAAAATCGTTCTAAAAAAACCGATTCATCACCTGATCGGTCATTCACTCGGTAATTCATTCCAAAACTGACTCATCACCTGATCGGTTTTTCACTCAGCAATTCATTCCAAAACTGACTCATCACCTGATCGGTTTTTCACTCAGCAATTCATTCCAAAACTGACTCATCACCTGATCGGTTTTTCACTCGGCAATTCAATCTAAATCCAAGTCTTTTCTCACTCAGTCTAGGCTCCTTAGCACTTGGTTTTCACTCACCTCGCTGGGGCGAATGCCATCCTCAAGACCCTTCACTGGGGTGAATTTTGTCCAGTGGCTAATTCCCTTCGCCCTCGCTCGGGCGAGACCCCATTCGCCTGGGTGGATTTCATCCAATAGCCAAACACTGATACTGGGGCAAGCTCGCCTGAGCGAGGTTCACTCTCACCTAAGCGAGAATTGCCTAGAAACCGATTGCCATACAGAAGGGACTCTCACTTGAGTGAGAACCCATCCCGCCTGAGCAAGATTATCAGAAAAACATGCAGAATGTGGAATTTGGACAACACAACTTGTCAAAACTCCATTCAAACCGATTCTACTCAATTCATCATATCAATATCATCCTACTAGCCAATCAAAACTTGATCCCAATGAGCCTACTTATTTATTTACATTATAATTCATTATGAGCCTACAAAATTATCCCATCACTTACTCCACTCCATAAAACCAATACTCAATTACGATCTTTCATTCATTCATCAAAATGTAGGGAAATTTTCATTTCAAGTTCATTCCACATACATTCATAGGGTCATAAGCGAAAATAAGCCATACACAAAAGCTCTCATTTTCCTTCATGACCCTTAAAATTTCCATTACCTATACGTAAATGTTTATCATCCATACAATTGTCTTGACAACTCAAGTCTAATCAACCTAGACAAAATATCAACACATTATAACTATTCACACAACTACAAAATCACGTGTTGCGGGCCAAGGCATTCTTTACCAAAAAGGGGCTTCCTTCACAATTCTCCTACTCAAAATAGCTCCAAAGCAAGTCCTACAACACAGAAGCTAAAAAGATATACCACAGGGAGAGTGAGTATACTTTCTCAATGATGAAATCCAATAAATAAGATAATATATGAATGAATGCAATACAATTATTTCCTCTTCAAGGAAAGTTTATTCAACAATAAATCAATCACCCATCAGTATTCATCTAAATACATATACCCATCAAGTTTCCCAAAATCACAATAACCAATATCACAATCAAGATTAGTAATTCAAAATAAGGGTTCCACCTACTCCTATCATAACCTCACAAACAGAGTATCACTTTATGCCATGCTTCTATGGCTAATACATATGGTAGTGTTTATAATGCATATGCACAGATCCGATTTCAATTCAATAGCGATTTTAGTCACATAAATTAACATCATCACTCCGGGATATACCCTTCGGGGTACCCCGCAAGGTGATATATTCATATACACGATCACATCGTCTTCACTCCGGGATATACCCTTCGTGGCACCCCGCAAGGTGATATATTCATATACACGATAACATCGTCTTCACTCCGGGATATACCTTTCGTGGCACCCCGTAAGGTGATATATTCATCAATTCATAACATCATCATCACTCCGGGATTTACCCTTCATGGCACCCCGCAAGGTGATATATTCATAAACACGATAACATTGTCTTCACTCCAGGATATACCCTTCGTGGCACCCCGCAAGGTGATATATTCATCAATTCATAACATCATCATATTATTCATGAAGTCAATAACACATCATCACATAACATGTCATTCATAGCCTCATTTAGGCTTCATCATATAAACACTCATTTCAAAACACCATACTCAATTCTTATTTCAAAACACATGATAACACATCTAATCAAGACAACATGCCATGTTGCATTAACACATACATTATCATCACAATCCTCATACATTTAGAAAATACACCCCTCTCCTACCTTAAGAGAAGTACACTTCCGGGTTTGACGTTCCTGCTTCACAAGAGTTATCAAGTCCTACACCAATCATTATAGGACCTTATCAATTATTCATTCAAAAGCCATTTCAATATACATATACATATCTATGTACACATGATTTTCCTCATGTGGAAGCTATCATAAGTTTATTCACTTGCTTACTTAGGCTTCAGGAATTCTTTCCCTTAATCCACCATTAATTATTATCAAGGCTACAACCTAACTTGTTAGGTTATCCCTTTTGCCACACTTCACATTAATTCTATCTCAAGTGGGTTTTATTCATATTCTCCAACCACCATTTCTAGTCATCATTAAATGTTAATGCCTCTTCATTTATTACACTTCCCTCATCAATAAATGTTAACCCTTGCAATATTATACATTTCCCCCAAATTCCATAAGTTAGGGTTTCCACTAAACCCACTATCCATCATAAATGCTCATCATTCTTCAACCCCATCTTCACATACTTCATTTATTACTCATAAATACTTATATTTATTTCACCCACACCTTAGGGTTCATGCATTTAATGTTTTCTTTCTCTACCCACAAACATTTAATACTCTTCCAAGTTACCATCCTCTACCCTCTAGGTTCCAAACGTAAAAGTAGTGGTAAAGAGCTTACCTTGCTCTGAAATGAAAATGGGACTCAAAGGGAAGATGAGGATGACGAAAATGAATAAGAGGAGGAAGGAGCTTCAAGCCACAATGTCCTCCTCCAACTTGGAGAAAATGAAAATGGGAGAGAAGAATAGGCAAACCACTTGCTTAGTTTTTGGGAAGGAAAGAAGAAGAAGAAGAAAGGAAGAGGAAGTGTGTTGGCATGGAGAAGAATAGAGTTACGGGAAAAATGAGAGTGAATTGGTGAGGTTTTTATTTTATTTTTATTCTTATCACTTAATTCTTCTGTTTTTCACTAAACAGGTTCACAGTTTGGGCTCGATACATATTCTAAAAATTATTCCGAATACATATTCAGATTCCCAATAACATTATCTACAGCCCTGACCAACAGCATCTCAATCGGAGATACTTGGTCCGACACCCACATTTTATCCGGGTCAGTTTTTAACTTATCCGGTCACAATAATTCACTAACAGTCTCAGAGAATCTTAATTAAATTATTTTTAGTATTTTGGAACATCAGTTAGTCCACATTTAATTATTCAATATTTATTTTCTTAATTTAACTTCCTACTTTAAGAATTCGGGGTGTTACAGAGCTCCCACATTAATGGTTCCTAACAACCATTAAGCTTTATTAATGACCATTCACCATTAATAACACCATTTCACCTCACCAATAACAATTATTTAACACAATAAATGCTTCTCCACTCATATTTTACATTTCCCCCAAATCATAGGGTTAGGGTTTCTCTAATAACCCAACAATACTCATTAAATCACTTTCCCAACATCAAAACCCAAAACCCATAGTTCATACTCTTAGGAAATAGCAAGAGCTTACCTCAAGAGAAGGAATGAGAGAGTTTTCCAAGAGAGGGAAAAGCCACACGAAAATGAGGAGAAAGGAGGGTGAGACTTCAATCTCCAAACTCTTCTAAGCTCCTTCAAGAATGAAAATGGGAGATGAGAAGAGAGCCACCACCCTTTTTTGCTTAGGGTTTTTGAAGAGAAGTAAAAGAGAAAATGAAGGAGAAGAGTAGAGAAGAAGAAGAAGAAAAGTGTTTGTTAAGAAGAATCCAAGAAGCTGACGGGATTAGGAAGTGAAAAATGGGCCATTTGTCTTTATTTTTAATCCCTCATTAAAGGTTCATCGTTTTATGACAAACAGGATCTCAGTTTGGGCTTAATACCTTATCCAAAAATTATTCTGAATACATATTCGAATTCCAAATATTTACTTAACAACCCTAACCAATATCATCCTAATCGGAGATACTTGGTCCGACACCCATATTTCAACCGGGCTTATTTTTAGCTTATCTGGTTCTAATAAATTATAAATAGTTCCTAAAAATCTTAATTTATTTATTCCCAATATTTTGGAACATTAAATAACCCAACTATAATCATTTAATATTTATCTCCTTAATTAATCCTTTATTTTAAAATTTAGGGTGTTACACATGGGCCCACTTGGATGGGGATCTCAATATCTCCAATGACCTCTCTTCGAGTGCCATTGAAAGCTCTTACTACCATTGAGCTTGGCTTCACATGTGTCCTATCAAATGGGAGTTGATTTAAAGTGGACTTTGGCATGGTATTCAGAGAGGATCCATTGTCAACTAAGACCTTGGCTAGGATATAATCCTAAAATTTGACAGATATATGTAATGCTCTATTATGACCTCTCCCTTCGGTAGGTATCTCTTCATCAATGAAAGTTAAGTAGTCAGTTGAGGCAATATGCCCACTATCTCTTCAAACTTCTTCGGTGAAATATCTTTTGCAACATGCGCTTTATTCAGGACCTTCAACAACCTTCCACGATGTGGTTCTGAATCCAATAAAAGAGACAACAAGGATATTTTTACAGGAGTATGATTTAACTGGTCGAGGACTTAGTATTCACTTTGCTTAATGAATTTCAAGAATTCACATTCCTCTGTTATTCCCTGGGGAGGGTCTTGTTCTTTTTCTTTACCATGACTTTCCTTTTCACTTACAGGCATATCCTCCTTTCTTAAGTTTTCAAGAACATAAATCCATCCGCTCCTAGACATTCCACTCGTCCCAGAAATATTGGTTACCGAGGATGACGATTCTTTTAGGAGTTGAGGGACCACATCCACCTCATACTTCTATGGTACTGCATGGATATCTTTGTATAAAAATGGAGATAGGGTCCTAATTGTCAAGGACGGATGTTGAACAATAGGTTGAACACCTTTGTCATAGTAGAGCACTAGAGGCTTTGGTGTACCTAGGCTGACTGAGCTAGAGTCGCGTTCTTCTCAGATCATATTTGCACTTTCATGAGGGCAATGGTAAATCTCTACCGAATATGTGTCCAATAATCCTTGTAAGGCATCAAGAAAATTAGGATCAGTGGACACTTGATCAAGATTTAGATTTAGAATTTTGGTTATCATTCTTCTCTTGTAAAGTTGAGTGTATATCTAAGGAAAAGAGTTTCTCACTTCCACTACTCTTTTAGGGCGACTAATTCCCTCGTCCTCTAAGACTGCATTTACTCCTGAGGTCCCATGATTAGGTAGAGACTTAGTCAAGATATTTGGATTTTCCTCTTGAAAATTGAGCCATTTTACCCTAATCAAGTCTCAGACCTTGTATTTAAAGGTGATGCCATTTTCTGTTGAATGACCTGGTGCTCCACCATGATAATCACATTTGGCATTAAGGTTGTATCCCTCAGGATACAGTGGTTCCACTGGTTTCAACGGGAAAGGTACAACCAAAGTATTCTTGATGAGAAGTGGTAAGAATTTAGTATGACATAGGAATTAGGTCGAATTGTGCAGGTGCACGTTCATTGTTTGGTTTTCTAGGTGTGGGATTTTCATTGGGATTAGGTACCCACTGCTGTGTTGAAGGTAGGGGATTTCTGAAATTTCAGTTAGGTGATGATTGATAAGGCCGTGGATATGGAAATGATGGGGTTCTAAAAGCGGCAGTTATGTATGGATGAGGTCTGTAGGATGGATGGGGTGGTTGGAAAACATATGGATATTGGTAGATGGTGGGATTTGGTGGCCTTGGGTTACTGTATACAAAATTTGTTTCTCCACCTCTTCTTTTTACTGCCCTAGTTGCGATCTTTCCTGATGTGGATGCTCCAGATGCTCCTTTGGGAACTTTGCCAGTTCTCATCCCACTTTCAATTCTTTCTCTAATCCTTACTATATCAGAGAAGTTTGATGAGACACTCCCAAGCATTCTGTCATAGAAGGGTTCCTGGAGAGTATCAATGAACATAGCAACAAGCTTTTTTTGATCAAAGGTGGTTCTACTTAGGCTGCTAATTCTCTCCACCGCTGAGCATATTCCTTGAAGGATTCATTTTCCCTTTTAGATATGTTTTGCAACTGGAGTCTATCCGGTGCCATGTCTATGTTGTATTTGTATTGCTTGAGAAAAACATCCACCAAGTCCTTCCAATATCGGATGTGTGTCCTTTCAAGATGTATGTACTAGCTAAGAGCCAACTCAGTAAGACTGTCTTGGAAGAAGTGGATCAGTAGTTTTTCATCATGAGAATATGCAGCCATTCTCTGACAATGCATTATCAAATGATTACGCAGACATGTGGTACCTATGTATCTGTCAAATTCGGGCAGCTTGAACTTTGAAGGGATAACTACATCTAGCACCAAGCATAATTCAACAACATTTGTTGTACCTAGATTATTTCCTCCTTTGACAGCTTGGAGCCTCTTTTCTAACAACTCTATTTGCCCTCTTGGTAAAGAAGCTGTGACAGTATTTGGATTCATTGTACTGAGGGGAGCATTTTGGGTAGGATTTTGATGGACGGACGGCTGGTGTGTCATATGTAGGTAGGCATGTTGGAATGGGTTAAATGGCATAGTTGGGTGTATAATATTGGGTTGTGGGGTGGTTTGTGGTTGAGTTTGAGTATTTTGGGGAATGGTTATTGTTTGATTGGTAATTAGAGGGTTAGATGTCTGGGGGTTAGGAATTTGTTAGGCGGCAGAAGGATTTTCCTAAGTAGGATTAGGATTCATAGTGTAATATCCTTGAGGTAAACCGTATGGAGGCCACGCATATGTTTTCTGAGCATTCTCGTCTTGAGAAATAAAATATGGAAATGGCATACCATAAGGTGGGTGCTGGACGGGTTGAGATTCCATTACTAGAGCAGGGTTGTTTGCATGTATGGTCAAAGGTATAGGATTCCCTTCTTGATATTGCATGGTAGTATCAGGGTCCCCACTTGCTGCGGAGGATCCCCCTTCCGTGACCTTCTTCTCTAGAAGCTGGACCATCTTTACCATTTGCTCCTTGAGCTGATTGACCTCATTCCTTAAATCATCCACAGTAGATGGTTCGTCTTTGCCATGAGCCTTGCTTGTAGTCTAGTCCTATAAGGATGCCTTGAACCCTCTGTACCCGTGATGTGGGTAAGTATAAAGAAACCCCCTTACAAACAGCAAAATTTGTTAAATAATATAAAGAAACATAAAGTAAATGAGTTTTAAACATCAGTAAGCACATATAAACTTTTCTTTTAGAATGTTTTATTCTAAAGTATTAAGTTAAGAAAAATGGGAATTTAACATGAGATTTATTCATTATCAACAAGTTCCATCATTTGTTACAACAAATCACTTTTCTCTCGCCCTCACAATCAAGACCTTCATTTCATCTAATCGCCCCTTGTAATATTGGATGAAAGTTATAACTTGTTCTGGTGTAGAAAGTAGATTCACCATTGCTTCAGCTTTCTTCAACAGGTGAGGAATATTTCCAAGTGTTCTATTAGCAAGACCAGCCAAGTTAGAAAAATGGTTTTTCCAAGAATAGGCAAGACTTTCCATCTCAACCCTCTCTAGCGTCATTACATGTGTAATCACTTCATATCTCTCTTTTTCCTCCATGGCTTGCCCTTTTTCCTTATTTATCTCACGCTCGCAAGCATTGACGACATCCTTGACTTGTCATTCTAATTCATCAATTCGTGCTTGCATAAGGTCCTTCTTAGCTTGAGCTTCTTTCTTTGTCTTAGTTAAGATTTCCCGTAATCGCCCTTTGTCAGCCAATATATCATCCTTTTGCTTTTCTTTGGTTTTTAATTGATTGTTCCCTGTTTGGAGACATTGATCTAATTTCCTCGTATATTCTCTATCCATTCTCTGCTTCTTACTGACATCTTCAAAGGAGGTTTCTAATTCATACCTTTTTCTCTTAAGGGAAGCATTGTCTTGTTGAGCTTTGATTAGTTCATCCTCTAATACTTAGTTTTTCTCCATCATTTCAGCTAGCTTACTTTTAGGGTTTTCAATCTCCTCTCTTTCAATGGAAAGTGTATTTTTCATATGAGCACTGTGATCTTTAAATGGTAACTTGACCTATTTGAAATCCATTGGTGGTAACTTTCCTTTGTAGCATAACTTCGGATACCCAACTCTTTTTCTTTTCTTTGGACCTTGGCCCAAGCATTGATGACAGTTTGGATAATGGAAGCACTATTTCCTTCTATATAGTAATGAAGGAAAGGTACCACTGTTTCTTCTTTCAGAGGCTGGAGTATAAGATAAGCAAGCTATCTTTTCATAATGGCAGGATTGTAGTTGATTCATCCTTGAGTTCCCATGAGAGGCACATTGGGAAATTTCCCACTACACTAAATAATGGAATCCACATTCATCCACTGAGGCTACCACCAAATCATGTTTGCAGACAATCCTGCTAGATGTCTTGCCCATTCCCTATTAGTGTTCTTGGTTAACCGAAGGAGCTTCAAATCAAAGATAGGGCATTCGACCTTGCCAACTTGATTGAAGACATGTGAAGTAAACCACAGATACAAGGCAGGTAGACAACAGACGATCTTCCTCCCATTCCGGTTATGATAGGAATCCATTGTACAATAGATGTCAGCCAAGATAGCGGTAATGGAACTTTCTTCTCTAAGCTTTCAAGCCAGGAAAATATCAATTACCTTGAAATCAATGTAATTATCAAGGCTAGGGAAAAGGACCACACCATAAATAGCCAATGCCAAAGTGTCAATAAACACGTCCCATTCCCCTTTCCCTGCCTGACTAAAGAGTTGCTCCTCAAAGAAGGTTAGTGCGAAACCTGAAATCTGGTTCCTGTTCAACTAAGCTCTCTTAAGTACTTCAGAGTCTATCTTGAGAACACGAGCTATATTGAAAATGGAAGCATGATGCTCGGTTCGTCGATAAGGTTTTAGATCTTCCAATGGCAAGCCAAATATTTGCTCAAATTCCTCTAGAGTAGGAGCTAATTAGAAGTCTTTGAATGTAAAACAACGGAGAAGAGGATCATAAAACTGAGCTAGAGCAGTAAGGGCCCCTTCCTGCACTTCGACCTCTAAGAATTTTAGGATCTTTCCATACTTCCTTGCAAAGGTCATTTTCTTAGTAATATCCATCTGTTTGCCTAAGGATAACAGATTGCTAGTATTTGATTTCATGATTTTGAGATGTAATAAAATTTTCAAACCAGTTGCCTTCCCTTCCTGATCACTTGTTCTCGTGTTAAATTCCATTTTTCTGTGATACTTACCAATGTTTAAATTTCACCTTTCATAAAGAAAACACAAAAACAAATTAATAAAAGGAAGGATCTAATATTTGTCATGATCTATGTTAAAAAATAAATTGTTTGTAAAAATCTATTTTTTAAAAACATTTTTTAGAATGAAAGATAAGAGGAATGTTCACCCCATTGTGTCTTAGACTAAGGTAGCCACTTAATTGGTTCTAAGGTTTTTCAAACATGATTCCTCACAAGGTAGCTGTTCTAATTGGTTCTAAGAAGGCCACCAGAGCTTTGATCTTTAGCTATGAGCCTTATGCAAAAAGTAGGGAATCCTACTTAGTGCGGGTGTCATAACTAAAATAACACTCCGGCTGAGATTTTTACGCGAATCATGGTAGGATGTACCGT
Source organism: Clitoria ternatea (assembly GCA_037962975.1). Lineage (NCBI taxonomy): Eukaryota > Viridiplantae > Streptophyta > Magnoliopsida > Fabales > Fabaceae > Clitoria > Clitoria ternatea. The sequence continues at coordinate 179,905,498 of CM075671.1, forward strand.
CCTAAATGACACCGCTAATAATTTCCCCTAACCTAATGTATTTTGCAGGGCCGGGGTATAGGGTCCTTTTTAACAGTATGCACAAATGTGAATGTAATGTGTGTGGGGTCATTCATACCTGAAATTTTTTTACCCATTCTGCATAATGAACAAACACAAATAACACGTGTCTTCTACCTTATGGTTCTAAATTAAAGCAACAAATAAAAACAATGTATACTCAAAATAAATAGAATATTAGATAAACAACGAGAATAACAAAATAAACACAAAAGTAGGATGAAATAATTAATAATCAATAGAATACACTAGATCAAATTAACAGGCTTGACTCTCAAAGGGTCCCAGTGGAGTCGCCAACTGCCGCGACCAGAGTCCCGGGTCATGACGCGGACTGGGAGAATGCAACAAAAAGAAAATGAAACCGGATTAGAACAAGACCCTTAGGAGGCCTAAAAACTAAAGGGGTTTAGGAGTTGCCACTAATATTTATTAAGGAAAATATCAAGAAAACCTTTAAACGACACTGATTTTTTAAAATGAGATTCTGTTTGGTCCGGGAGTCGAATTACAGATAGGAAATGTATTAGCACCCTGTTAACCCCCGTGTTACTTTTGAGTTTTTAATTGGGAAGCACACCAATTGTTTGTAGTTTTCAAATTTAGATATCGTTCCATTGGGATTGAAAGTTCCAGTAACTCACAGTAATTCTTATTTACTATGATAAATTTATCAAAAGTTATTAACAAAAGAATGCTTTATAAACAATTTATACAATATTCATAGTATTTGACGATTAATTTGTTCATGTGGTAAAAAGATGGTAAATATAAAATCTATCTTGAAAATTGAGATGTAATTCAGAATAATTCAGATACTTAATATAATAAAAAAAACACAGATTAACAAATTATGTTGGAATTAGGATCCTCGCACTAAAATATAATGAAGTAATTACAAACATACATAATTTATTATCAAGTTCATGTCATTGCAGCTTAAAGTCATTATAACCGATCCCTTGTGATATAAATTCTAAGTATTTACCGTAAAGTCCAACCCCTTATGAGCTTTCTCAATAAAAACTTGCATTAAGTCTTGGCCTTATGGCAACAATAATTACCAAATCTATCCCTAGTAATTGGCATATTAAGGGTATTTTAACTTTTACTTTCATTAAAACAGATTTTAATTCGGCATGAATGATCATTCTCCCATTTGACATTCATACTAATAAAACAAGTTTTAATACACATAAAAATCATTCTCCCGTTTGATGTTCATATTAATAAAGAGTTAAAATACTAACATGTACTTGAATCATAAATATGCAGAGGTCATAATCATAACATCATATAATAGATTGATTCAACAAATTCCAACATAAACAATTTAGTTACACATGGAAAGTAAGAACAACACTTACAGAGTTTGACATTATGAAAACTTGGAAACACTTCACGATACAAGAGCTTACACTACTACGAAACATTCTTAAGTATCTAGAAATCACTCTAACCTTACAAAGTCACAAAAGAACACTCAAACTTGAGTGAAAAGAGAGAATAGAGATTTTGAATTCAGAAGGGATGCTGTGAATGTGTAAGAAGGGTCCTGACGCTACGCGTCAGGTTCCTAACTCAGCCCCGATTAAAAACGTCATTAAGTGGCCATTATTAAAATTAATTAATCTAATAATGCCCAGACAACGGTTCCACATGTTCCCCATTCGGCTTGGCATTTAGCTTGATTGGATTGGCCATTATTTGGCCTTTTGACTGAGTGGTTGTCTAGCTGGAAATGGAGTCCACGTAGCTATGACGCTACGTATGGCTGTGACACGTAGCGTCAACATCAAAAATTCTCACGCTACGCGTGGTGTTGATGCTACGCGTCAGCTCTTCAGTTCCTCAATTTTTCTCTTTAATTTCTTTACTTTTTCACTACAAAACTAGAGAAAACTGATCAAGGACAGATTATTTTTGACAACATCCATTTATTGAATTTAAAACCTAAATTTCTAACAAATTAAACTAATTTTTATTATTTTTACATAATTTTTATTAAAGAATTTATTGTAAATTTGAGGGCTAACACACCCCACACTGTTCGTCATAAAACGGTTACCCAAATTGATCATGTATAATTTTTTTTTAAAATGATTATTAAATATTTCATCCTTCATAAAGAATACAACCATGATAGATCTTGTTTACAGACAATATACACATAAACAAAATAATAATAAGCATATTTTGAAAAAAATATAAACAGACAAAAAATGAAATTAAATATTAGGACACATCACCTAAGTTTCGTTCTTTGAGTTCAAAGGAAGTTAAACAAACCAATGACTGAAAGACAATAAAATCAAAAATAAGATGTCTCATTTAAATTATCTTTCTAGTAATTAGAAATAGATGGTTTAAAAAATGAATAAATAAACAAATAAATAAATAAAAAGGTAAAAATAGATAAACATAAGAATTAAATACATCGATGTAAAAATAAAGAAATATGTATATACTTAATTAATTAAAAGTAACAACTAAATTTTATTCAATCATTTTTAAATAATAAGATTGATAAGATGTCTCATCTAAATTAATCTTATTTCAAATTTAAGAGAAAGATAAATGGTTAAATAAATAGATAAGAGTGGGGAACATAAAATATAAAATTATAATAATAAATAAATAATTATCTATAAAACGACTTAAGAAATCGTATAAAATGATAGACAAATGATTATATAAAAGATAACTTCAAAATTATTAAGTAGAAAAATTAGAATAAATAACATGCAAAAAGTTAAAATGTAGATAAATAAATAAAAGTGTAGAAAAATAAATGAATAAATGAATAACTACAAAAATATAAAGTGTGGAAAAATATAGTACAAGAAAATAAATAAAAAAATAAAAATACAGAAAAATAAATAAATATAAATAAAAGGGGCAGAAAAAAATAAATAAAAAGGTAGAAAAATAAATAAATAAAAATAAAAGGATAGAAAAATAAATAATAAAAATAAAAGTGCAGAAAAATAAATAAATAAACTAATAATTACAGAAAAATAAAGTGCATAAAAATAAAGTGTAAAAAAACAAATTAAAAAAATAAAAGTGCAGAAAAGTTAATAAAGAAAAATAAAAGTGCAAAAAAATAAATAAAGAAAAAAGTACAGAAAAATAAATGAATAAATAAATATCTACAAGAATATAAAGTGCGGAAAAATAAAGTGCAGATAAATAAATAAATAGAAATAAAAGTACAGAAAAATAAATAAAGAAAAATAAAAGTACAGGAAAATAAATAAAGAAAAAGTAAAAGTACAAAAAAATAAAAGACTAAGTAAAGAACTGCAGGAAAATAAAGTGCGAAAAAATAAAATGTAGAAAAATAAATAAAGAAAAATAAAAGTCTAGAAAAATAAATAAATAAAATAAATAAAGATGAATAAATAAAGAGAAATAAATATTCTCGTATTTATTAAAAATACCTTAGTATAGTAACAATTAATGAAGAACGAGAACGAAATTCTGGAGATTGATTTTGCGTAGATTTCTCCTGTTTTTGGCTTTGTTCAGACTCAAATTAAGGGTGTTTGGACACCGGTTACAAGACTTTTATAGTAATTTGGGTCACACAACTAAGATACTAGAATATACTAGAGTAAAACACATATTTTCCTAACAACATTTCCATATCTCTATTTTTGAAAGCAAAATCTCTAAAAAATTACACAAAAATTTATCACTCTTTTATCTTTTTCCTCCTCCTTCCTCCTTTTTTCCCTTAGCATCACCCTCTATTTATAGAGAAAAATTGGGTTTGGATCCCTCATCACATGCCATCACTTTCCTACTTTTTCAATTTGTCTAAATTTGATGTCAATTTCCCAAATTTTCTCCAATTATCCAACTAAACTGGGTCCCACTTCAATAAACCACCGAAACCTCTTTGTTTTTCTTTTACTTTTTTTTAATTTTCATTTTCTTTGGATTTTTTGGCCCATTTTTAATTTTTTTGGGCGTTTTTTGTCCCTTTTCGTTTTTTTTATTTTTTGGGTCTTTTTATTTATATTCTTAATTTTTTTCAATTTTTTTAATATTTTGAATACAAATGAGTAATCACTTACACTTATGGAAACATAAACTATTTTAGAATCCTAAAATTATTTATTACACATATGGCCATAAATAAAATACCCAATAAAGATAAACTACTACCCATGCTACAAGGAGCAAGAAGGTGGTCACCAAACATCGATTTTCCTCCCTTATTCCTTCCTCCTGGCTTCGACATCCATTGGCCATTGCTTGAGGAAAATTATGAAAGAAAGTTGATGAAAGGAGAAGTGTGGTAGGAAATGAGGAGAGATTGAGTATTTATAGAAATGGAGAAGGTACTATTCCCAACGGTCACTATGCAATGGTCACTATGCAATTTTTTAATATTTTTTAAATTTTTTATTTATCCGGACAAAAATAGGTGTTCACACACATCATTTACTTTTCATCATTATTCATAACATATCATTAGTGGTAGAAATCACACATGTGTTCACAACATGACATAGGCTCACATATACTTTGCCAATAATTCAATTCAATATCAAACACCCCTAAGAACACACCACAGTCTCATACTCTTAATATAATCACATATTATTGCATGATGGAACCAAGTTTGAATAATAACAAGCTCAATTTAATTTCAATATCAAGGTAAAATAGGGATATAACATTAACATCATGTTTTGATTGCTAAAATACATTAAAAGTGAGTACAATCAATTGCATAAACGTATCATGGCCCAACAATACCCTACAACCTCCAAACAACAACCAAAATCCTAGCATTTTTGAGGAAACAGGGCCATGAATTGATTCAGCCCTTGCATGAATCGATTTAGCCCTTGCATGAATCGATTCAGCCCTTGCATGATTGCAAACAGAGGGGTATGAATTGATTCACACCCCCTTGAATCGATTCACACCCCCTGAATCGATTCATACAAAATAAAGTGAGGTTTTTCAAGTCAGGAAGGCATGAATCAATTCAGGCCCAATGTAAATCGATTCATAGTATTCTAGTGGCCTCTGAATCGATTCAAAAGCCTTTTGAATCGATTCAAAGAGTTCTGGGACTTCCCCTGCATCAGTGTTATACACTTGACAGTATCGGTTTTATTTATTTGACAGCAACGAAGAACATGCAATCCCATGGAACTAAGGCACATAATCATTCTATTCAATCATGAACTATTTATCAATAAATGCATTCATTCTCATCAAAAAAACTACAAAACAATTATTATTATCTCATACATACATGACTCCCAAAAATCAACAAATTACCAAGTATAACATTCACTATATTATCCATCATCTCATCATCCAACATAATTATGGCAAGGCAAGCATGAGTACAATTCACATACATCAATCGCCAATCATTCAACTCATGCAATTGAAATGTAAACTCCTCTCCTACCTTGAGAGAAGAATCACAACTCAAATGCTCCAAACGTTCACCACATTGCCCGAAACACAATCTACATAATACACATATATGCATTCAATCATCATATGAATCATCCAAACTCATCATTACGATTCATATTCAACATAAGCCTCTAGCTTTATTTAAGACCATCATGCATCAACAATTTCAATTAGCAATATCATGGCCTAATAACTCATCAACTCACTAATCTTATTTCTTTTATCCATGATCACAAATGATAACATCCAACCTTGAACTTCTCATGTCCATTCTCAGGACCAATTCCTCTAATCAATCACATCTACTCATATGTATATTGTAACATCCCAATTTTGAAGTTAAATACCGAATGAAAATAAACCATTAAGAATTATTTCAAAATAGAAGATTAACTGTTAACTGCCAAACGGATTCTAAGCCATTAAAACGAATATTTCAAAGTGGGGATTTCTCGTAACTTCAGAAACAATAGCTGATTACTTTAAAAAAAAATGATGATGGCTGGATGATTGGGTTCAGTGCGCGTGGCTGAGTGGAACTGCCGGGCTCGCACTCTCACACCCCACTCTTCTCTTCCTCGTGCAAATATATATATATATACATAAGCCCATGATCACGAAGGTCACTCACCTTCCTTCAGATTCCCTCTTCCTCCGCTGCTTCATCCCCTCTTATCTTCTTGTGTCTTCTCTCCTCTTCCCAATTCTTCGTCCTCTCATTCTCTGTCACTGTTTTATTCCTGGAAACGCACGACGATACTGCAGAAGACTTGTAGTTCCCTCTGCTGGTAAGGGAAGATCGTCAGGGTGGAAGACGAACAGCCCCTGTTTCACAGTGCGACTACGACCAAGGAGGCCTGAACGAGTGTGAGCCTGAGCAAGGCGAACAGAAACAAAGGACCGACGTCGGGAAACAGAAGAACCCCCTCGATTTCCTTCAGTAGGTAGGGGGCGCTTTGCATTTCAAATGCATGGCTCGTGAATGGGTTCCGAGTGATCTTTTATGCATGCATGTGTGTTTATGGGTGTTTGTGATGAAATGTATATTTGATAGATGGTTTTTGTATACGGAGGCATGCGATGATAGAATCCGATGGTAGATCACTTATATTTGATATACATACACTGTTGGGATGCGGATGCATGTGTGTGTCATGAGACCGTGTGTGAGTGTGGTGCATGTTCCTTAAATTTCCATACTGAGTCTAGTTAATTACTCACTTGTGCATGCATGACGTGAAAACATATGGTGTGACTTCTGGGTGTTCTGTTCGGGGGACGATGGGTAGATCCTGGTTGCTATCCTATATTGCCTTGCATGTGAGTGTTGTAAATGAATCGGTGTTACTATAAGACGATAAATGATTTACAAGCAGAGTAGGGTTATGATAAATGAAAGGAGGAATAATATTTCACTAACAGACACACATGAAAGAATGTAATTAAAAGACCTTGACTTAGACTCAAGGCAGTGCCGAGTGCACTAGCGTTGGACGCTTAAAGTCTTGGGTTGGACTCAAGCAAGCCACCGGGTTGGACTCGGAGCTGCCCGTAGCACTGCCGTGGTCGCTTGGAGCGATTGTGTTACATGTGAGGGCGAACGGTTTGGTACTTGTAAAACGGCCGAACCAGCTTGGAGCTGGAGGAAAAAGGCTTGGAGCCTATGTTGCAACGTAACAATTAGTTAAGTGGGGGTCAGATCCGACTGTAGTGGACCTGTGTGCACTAGATATATAGATGTATATGTATGCTCTTATGCTATGGTAAATTTCTTGTGTTGCATGTATATATATATATAAGCTGGAAATGATATAAATGAGAAATGAATGAATGAATTCCGACTGCATGGTACTGTTGTGGAAAGATAATCTGGAGGATAGTTAACGTTATGGTTGCTTGAAATGTGATGTTGTGTGATGAAAAGCATGCGGGTTCCTAAGTCACTAACTGTCATTTTAAATGTAAAAGCTCACCCCTGCTGTGGCAATATTTTCAGTGAACATTCCTCGGAACTACGAGTGAAGTGGAGCTATTTGCCGAGTGGACTAGCAGTGCACCAGGGAACCTTATATATATATTTATGTAGATACTGTGTGTAATGTTTTGATCATGCCTTGACCGGCTCGTGTCTGATGTTAGTGTTTTGGAGACAGAACAAGATCCTTTTGGGTTGGGAAAACATGATAATGTGTCTGTAACTATCAATATACACTCTCATATATATATATATGGTTATGTGTGTGCCATGCTGCATGTTTATCCTTTTCTCTGCATGATGTTTGATTAGTATGCATGTGTCTATATGTCCAAGTGCGTAAGAATGGTAAGACTTAGTGTGAAAGAAGCCAAGATATGACCGAGAGAGTGAATCCGTGACCTTGTTGCCGAGTGAGAGGAAGAAGTAGATGTTCCGAGTAAATGAGGCTATATAACTCCGTGTGAGGATCGTCATGGATGTCTTTCCCCCAAATGATAAACTGTTAGGATATCTGAATAGAGAAATTAAACATATTTTTGAGCGAAAACTGGTCGAGTGAGTGTTTTCCGACTGGAGAGTAAACTTCCAGATTCCGAGTGAGGTCCATGTAGTGAGCTTAGAGAAGGTTAGGAAGTTCTCAGGGGAGGTTTCAGTTCGCAAGTGATCTTGGGTAGGAAGGACTATGCTTGCCGAGTGAAAAACGAGTGAAATACCCGAGTGATGAAAGAATGTGAAAGTTATTCCGAGTGAGACGTCCTCATAGATTCTGAGTGAGTAGCGAAGGGAATTATTCCTCGAGTGGTCAATGTGGTGAACCGAGCGAATGGAGTTATGGAGTGTGATATGTTTTCCGAGTAAAGCTGGTACGTGTGTAGGCCAATCCAGGTGAATTGAGAGGGGATCATTCTGAATGAACCAACACTGGGATCTGAGTGAGGAAATACCGAATGAAGTGAACGAATGCCGAGTGAACTTCTCGCTCCAGCGAATAAGGTACTCGCTCCAGCGAGTGTGTCTTAGGAAGACTCTTGTGTGGGTATCGCTTAGGCAAATCGTTCCTCGCCCGAGCGACTAGAACTGTTTCGCCCAAGCGTGAGGGATCACGCTGAAGCGAGTGGATGCTGGGGTTGGGTTTCGCTTGAGCACATCCTCCTTCTGCTGTTGCATTGTCATACCTCGCTCAAGCGACGTTGGGCCTCGCTTGAGCGAGTCAGCGTTGTCATGGATTTCGCCCAGGCGTTGATGCATTTTATTGAATCGAACGGGTCGGTTCAAGCCTTGTCCCTTCTACCGAATGCTATGCGTATGAATGTTCTTTCATTTCCCTTGCCTTCCTCTTCTTTCCCATACCGTTTGACCAGTGGTTAATTTTTATGAAAATTTTTTCCCTGTTTTAGGTTTAATTATTTATTAAGAATTAGGGTGTTACATATATATCCTTTACATCCCAAGGTGAAGACTTCATCAAAATCCAATAACCACTATAATCATTACCAAGCATTCCAATCATCTCTTCTACACCTCAAAATCATTCTCATGGCAATTGACGTGTTACTGTCGTGGTCCATCAAATTAATACATTAAAAATAATTAATGTAGTACTAGGGTGTCAATCTAGGTCATTCTCTTGAAGATCAACATAAAAATTTAGGAAAATCAAGTTTTAAAATTAATTTTTAACAAACAAAAATTTAATATACAAAAGATGTTTGGGGGGGGGGGTTTAATTGACTTTCATAGAAATTTAAAACAAAATAAATGTAAAACTTAGAACAATAAATAACAAGCGATTGATTTTCTTGGAGTATTGTAATTAGATTTATCCTTGATTCACAAAACATGGTTTGTACACTTTCATTACTGTTGATTTCTTAGCTCAATTTGAATTAATCGACTAAGCGTCTTTTTCAATTCATAATTCCTTTACTTTCATTTAAAAATGAATATTTTAATCAAGCATCCTAATTAAGCAAAAGGAGTCAAGATCGTAAAATTTAGGAATTATTGAGCATATATAAGAACATCGCCTACATACATAATCTATTCTCAAATTATGAAATTAAGTAAACCATAATTATTAAAAGTGATTATGAAAATATTCACTAAGCATGCATACTTTCTTAATCCATTTTAATAAAAATCTTCTTTTATTCCATTTGTATAATTAAACCGATTAAGCATACAAATTAAATTAAACAGAATGGAATTCAAACAAGCAGAGTAAGATTATGAAGAAATCAACAATAATAAAAGCATACTATTAAAAATAAGAACCTCAAAATCATATTACAATAATTCTCCAAGAAAATCAATCTAAGGGTTTTATCCCTCCATAATTAAAACAAACTAAAGATAAAAAAGACCGAACCCAGAATTATAGCGGAGGAGGGGAAGAAATCCACCAGAGGCACGGCCTTTGTTGCTCCTAAGAATGATGCTGAGAAGAAAGAAAGAAGTGAATTTCAATTGTCAAGGTGTGTCTTCAGCTTCATTTCTTCTCCTATTTATAGCAACTGATTGCATGGGATGTTGCATTTAAAAATTTCAATTTGCATTAGTGGAGCTAATCACTTTCTGCTGAATGAAGCATGAATTATTGTAATAATGCGATCCTGATTTCCTGGTGCGATGCAAGGTTGTCTCCATTTCTCAGGATTCAAATTTGAACTTCATGAATCTATTCATTTTGGCTATGAATATATTCATTTAGTGTATTTGTGCATTCCAAATTGATATGAATCGATTCAAGGGACAGATGAGTGGGTTCAAAGCTGATTTTTGTATGATTTTTGAGTGTTCAGACATGTGAATCGATTCAGGGTCTTGATGAATCGATTCATGGCTCAAATTTTCCAATTCTTGGTCATTTTCACGCATGAATCGATTCATGCACCTGTTATGGTGCATTTTCAAGCTTTCTTGATACTTCTTGATGCAGAATTGCTTGTGCTTTGTTTCCCTTAATCCTTGGTCATAATTCTTCAATTACAAACTCATTTATTCACTACAAAATAAGAAAAACCAAGATTTCATTATTTCCATTAAAAATGAATCCTTAATTAATTTTAAAATTAAATATTAAATAAAGCTCAAATTATGAAAATATGTTAAAATGCAATATATTACATAATAAGTGATGGAAAATTATACACATTTAAACTAAGGAATTAAGGATAAAATATGTATTATCAGCAATTAAATCATTAATTTTATCATCTATGCTCAAAGGTCCTAAATCATCAATCCTTAAAAATTTCTTACAAATGAGCAAATATCAATTCCATCAATTTTCATATATCATCACAAGCATAACATCATTATTATTAAACTGTCAATTAAATGTAAACAACAATCAATGGTCCCAATGGTCATCTACCTTATGGTTTGGGTTTCACATGCATAAACCATCATATACAACAATATGAACTTAGCTTAAATTTTCATCAACACCCATAATCAATTCTAATACTTCTAAAATTTTATCTCCTTACATAAAATCATTCTAAGTCATCCAAACCATCAAAATCATCACTTGGGGCAAAACCCCTAAATCACCACATTTTGGGTTTTTCTCTAAATTTTTCGAACAACAATGCTAATCAGTTTTCTTAAATCTTCATGAGCATCCTAACCCGTCCCCATTACATAACATCAAGCCACATTCAAGAATTACACCTCCATACTCAAAATTATATTTCAAGCCATTCTAGCCTAGGGTTCCATCATTTCCCATCAAAGTAACACCTAATCTCTTCTCACAATACTTAAATAAATTCAAAACCATTAACAAAAGATATGGGTGTTCAAAATTATACCTCTTTCTCCTAGCCCAAAGAGGAATATGAATTTGAGAGATAGAGAAGGAGAAGTGAACCAAGCATTGCACCAAAGTGCCATCCATGCTTCATGAATCCAAGCTTTATCTTTAATTTTGGCAAGAAATGAAAGTGGAAGGATAGGGGTTCAGTTTTGAGCTTGCAAGGGAAGAAGAAGAAGTGAAAAATGAAAGGAAGTGGAGAAGTGGAGAGTGCTACCGAAAATGAGAAGGGAAAGAGAGAGAAAATGCCAAAAACTGGCCATTGTCCATTGGATAAACCATGCATCATGTTACTTTTTTCCCTTAGGTAATATTTCCCTTTATCCATTGTGCAAAAGAAAGTATAAAATGTGTAGAAAAAGGCACACGATGATGAGAAGAGGAAAAGGAGGAAATTTCATTTTCTTTTAATTCTATTTGGCTCATATTTTCCCCGTTTAATAACATACGCTGTCTCCAATTAATTATTTCCTCAATATCAAAAATTATTTTAACTATATCACTATAACCACAATAATTTCCTAAGTATTCTAGACCCATCAAACATCCAATTTAGCTTAGTGGGCCCCACACTATCCGTTAAATCATCCGGTTTCAGTAATTCTTAATTTACTGATAATTCACCTCTAGTGTCAAATAAATTTTCTCATAATTATTGGATCATAAATAATTAATTATCATTTTCAAATAAATTTATTTTCTCTAAAATTTGGGATGTTACACCTAAGTTTTCCTAAATTATTAGTGATTTCCTTTCGAATTCTTACTAACGTACTCAATTGCCAAAGAACTGTGTTCAATTTATAAATTAAGTCTATTAAGTGTAACATCCTAAATTTTAGGGGGAAAAATTTTCACGAATTAATCAGGAAATAACCTGGATCCATAATAAAAATACTCCCATATATGAAGATATGAGAGCTGGTCCCATGGCCAAGAAGAAAGAGAAAAAGAAGGCAAGGGAATTAAAACCATTCACACGGAAGCACCAACAGCGCCTGAGCGAACCACCACACAGCGTACACTTGCTCAAGCGAAACACGGATCCGCCTGGGCGAGACACCCAACTCGCTCGAGCGATACCGCGACAACGCCTCCATTCACTAAAGCGAGGAGTCTCACTCGGCTAATCCCTCACTCGGCATCAAAACATCCATACACTCGGTAAACGACTAAGTCCACTCGGGATTCACTCCTAAGGCAACTCGGTATGAGGGGTTCCAACACTCGGGAATCGACTCCCACGCCTACCTCTATAACATAGTCTCTTATATTTATCCACCAAGGTGCACACTGGATTCACCCGGTAAGTGAGGGTCATTTCACTCGGATTCTATAGACTCTCACTCGGAACATCTCCCACTCGGAACTTATACATGTTTTTACTCGGAATCCGTTAAACCTATGCGCTCGGGAATCTTTCCACTAAGTTACTCACCAGGATGTTATTGGAGGAAACTTCCTTGAGAATTCGTCTAAGTGTTTCTCTCTCGGGAAACTCATGTGAATGAATCTCACTCGAATTTCATACATACATTTACTCGGAAATCCTCAGGCCTATATTCATTCGGGGAGTAGCAGCTAACTCACTCGACACACTACAATTTAATCGCTCGGATTATAATTATCCTACACTTAGAGTACATTCCATTCCAAACCACTCCATTAACTCCTCCTTCAGACGGGGAATCACCTAGGGTCTTTTTACTCAGGGGTACAAGCTCTTCCTCACTCGGTTTACATATAATCTTTCACTCGGAACCACTCAGCTTCATAACTACCCATAAACCCACTAACCTTCTACGCTCGTAAGGCATACTCATGCATCCATATTCACCGCTCGGACATCACTTACAGTATAGAAGAACACACACAACATATATATATATATAAGAGAAAGCATTCGAATAATTACAAGCATGACTTCTGTTACTCGAAGGTGTTCAAGTTCTAACGTAGAGACTAAAATCAAAATATGAGCCGGCCAAGGCTTAACAGGACCTTACACACAATATATAAATATACACATATATTCAAAAGCACTCGGTTGTTTTGTTCTGCACTCAGCTCCTCCTTCATCCTTCATTCCGAGAGATGTTCACTAAAAATGTAGCCACTGCAGGGGTGAGCTTTTACAGGTAAAATGACAATCAAGGACTCGGTATCAGTGTCAGTACGCGCATTCACTTTCATTCAATCGTTTTCAGATTAATTAAGGTTAGGTAAAGCAAAATAATATCTATGACATACATACAACGCACACAAGTATCCCCACGCTCGGAAATCATTCATAACACTCAACACATGCTATGCGTACTATCCTAATCAACCTTATATCTACATGCATGCCTGCGGATCCGACTCGAGTGATGACTTTCAGTTACAGTTTTCCCCTTTACTGGCCCCTCGTCCTTCAGCTCTTCCCGCATGGTACCGGCCTCCCATTGGCGTCTCGAGACTCCTCTCTAGCTCCTACGGCTACCACGAGCTCCTTTGGAATCTAGCCGAGGTCTGTAGCTGGAAGTCATCCCCTCGGGGCTCTTGACCTTCCACGGGTCACCCCACTCTTACTCATGCAGCTAATGCATTTACCAGCAAGCACCATCACATAACCGATACCTCCCTCGTAACCATTAAGTAGAACAGATTCAACATAACCTTTATATTTGTTTTACCAGTTACACCAATATGTATAACAATCGGGCAATCAAAGTAATAGCATCTGACAAATTAACTAACGAGCACACATTCATATTCTCACAGTGTTTACAAAGACAGAGCCATGCATTTCATTCGTCGTTATCAAAGGCTAACAGTCTACATTACCACCATCTTGATTACATGTAATTGCAACATAACCACTGTAAAACACACAGAATTCAGAACCATCAGTCATGCATAAGATTCAGTCATCATAAACACATGCACACACTCAAGCAGTACATTCATCCGGTACCGTTCGTGGACCATGCATTTGACATGCAAGCGCCCCCTACCTTCGGAAGGAACCTCAAGAAGCTTTTCTGCTCTCGACGTTGGATCCGACGCCCTTCTACTGATTCGTTCAGCCTTCCTTCACTCCGTCGTACTCTGCACTCGGTCCGGGAATAGAGCGTTGTTCTTCCTCTGCCTCAACGATCGTCCTTCACCAGTTGGAGGGTTCTGACCTTCTTCCCGCACTGTCGTCGTGAAGAACAACAACAGGGGAAGGAAAAGAAGATGGAGACGAAGAAGAAAAGAGAGAATGAAGTAGTGGAAGAAGTTCTTGCACCCACGGTAATACAGGGTACGCACATATATACGCATGCGAAGGGAAGAAGTGGGATGGGAAAGCGTGAGTCACAACCCACTCACACCTTCCGTCAATCACAAACAGCCACATCTCACCAACTAAGTCCAATTAGCTTGTCATTAACTCTCAAGCTATATTGATTATGATTAACAATTAATTCTTTACTTTGCATTCAGATTTTTATCGTTTAATTTTCATTCGGTATCTAACTTCAAAATTGGGATGTTACATTAAGCATTGTGAAAACTCAATTATTCCTCAAATGATTTTGCCTACTTTCGTAACCCAAAATCATAGGTTCAATTTCATGCATTTCAAATGATATGTCAATCTTTCGATTACCCATATTATTTAATTTCATTTATGCTTATCTCTAAGTCATTAGAAGCATTAGGATCTCATGAGATTGAATAGGAAACATAACATTTATAACTAACAAATTCACAGTATTAACATTTGATACAAAATCATACTACCCCCTAATCCCAAGAATGGAATTTAGTTCCTCATGAAAGAGGTTTCAATATCATAAAGCATAAATTTGAATCCCAACATTTCAAGAATCCTAAAATAACAAAATAAGGATTTAGAAAAATAGAAGAGAAGCTCTCACTAGATCCTCTAAATTCTGTGCCCAAACTCTGAAAATTGTTCTCCTTGATGTTTTCCTTCGAATCCTTCTTCAAAGTTCCCTTGAAAGTGCTTTCCTTTTTTTGCCCTCAAAGTCTCACCTTATGCATGTGTTCTCCGAGCTCTCTAAACCTTTTTTTCTTTCATATAGGCCTAGAATTAGGTGTACCATGTATAAAAGGGAATCCATGACCTGTGGGAATGAACCACGGCTATTGATTGTAAATCAGAGGGATCCACGGCCTGTGGGAATTTCCCACGGCCTATGGAACCTCAAAAGTGCCTCTATTTTGCCTTTTTCAACGTGTTACGGTCTAAGAATGCTTCCTCTTTCACTTGTAAGATCTTCCAAGGTGAAAATGAGTCATGATGATGCATGCTTGGCTTAAATCCATTCTGTTTATTCTAAATTCCTCTCGAGTGCCTTCATTTTGTGTGTAAATCAACCTAAGTCATTACAAATCTTGCAAACTAGAAATACCCAAGTAACATATGGAGAAAAGAATTGAAAACCTATGGAATATGGGAAAACTAAGTTTAAATAAACCAAAATCCAAGCATAAAATGGTCCTAAAAGAATATAAATAAAGACTTATCATAATACCCTAAACTAGAACATTGCTTGTCCCCAAGCAATCACTATATTCATAGGATGGAGAAATAAGAATAAAGAATCAAGGTAAAATTAAGGAACTCAAACAATCAGATTGTTATTATATTTCTCTTTTTAGATGATTAGTAGAAGTGCTAAGGCAAAATCCAAGCAGCTGATCAATCTATACTTCACTAAGATTGGACTAAGGGTGCACTCTTCTTACTTGCCCTCTTGGTGTTTAAGTTTGTGTATAAAAATCACTTAAATCACTACATCTAAAGACTACCATAAGCTTGGCAATTGACCATAAACTCCATAATTATGTTGAAAAACATGTCATGGTCTAAAGGTCTTTTAATGGTTGTAATGTGGCTAAGGGTTCAACATGCAGGTTTGGAAATCAAGAAAAGGAAAGATATAAAGGGCTTAACAATTCCTGAGAAAAAGAAGTTTCAAAACAAACAGACAAGCATTTCTTATATATTGAGCAACTCTTAGGAGTATAATTCACAACTCCTTTGTTGTATTTCTCACTGTCATCCTTTCTCTTTTCCTTTCTTTTCTTTCTCTATTTTTTTATTTATATTTATTTATTTTTTATTTTATTTTGAATGACTTTAGCCCTTCCATACAGTTGTTATTCTCTTACTTTTTCTTCAGGAATTATGAAAATTAATTAAGCAAAGAGGCTTCATGAAAAAGGAAATAATAAATGTGTACCAAGCTCAAAAAGGGCAACCAATGGGATAATATATCATATAAGTTCTGAGGCTAAAGAAGAAGGCTTAAAGTGCCTTTTTCATTCCTTAACATGAATTCACAAACCATTTTTGAATCAATCAAAAACCAAGTTCTAGAGTGCCTAAAATGTACGAATCACTCAAAGAAGAAAACAAGGGATAAATATATAGCATTACAATAACCGTTTTGGCTCAAACATCTCACTATGGTAATTAGTCCAAATCATAGAAAGCATGAATTTAGAATGAGTCTTTCATCCTAACATCTTAGCAATTATTATTATTATTATTATTATTATTATTATTATTATTATTATTATTATTATTATTATTATTATTATTATTATTTATTTTAGGTTCCTAATATGCATGCAATCCATTTATTCAACATTTGGACACATCCTAGAAATCAACAATCACAAATAGACCAACAATGTTATCCTAAGACAAAACCAAAATAAAAATAAAACCAAACAACTAAAAACAAAAGAAACAAATAAAAATGAAAACACACAAAGAAATCAACAAAGATTAAGTTTCTTTGTACCCATCACTCCAAACTAATCTTGGACATTATCCTCAATGTGCATGTGAAGAGAAAAAGGTAAAATAAACTTAATGAAGGAGGATTACCTATCATGGAAAGGGTGGAGAGAAATGTCCCTACTGAGAATGCTAATCATACATGGTATTTACTCGCTGAGATATTTCATTAATTCTGCCCCCTTGTCGGATTTGCTTAAAGGACAAGGAATCCAGTCTGGTGCCTATTATTCCATTCTGGAGCTTATTCCTTGGATCAAGGAATACTTACACTCCATAGAGAAATTGGACTCATCAACAGGCTGGGATGGCTAGTAGTAGGCTTTATAGAAAGTGGCATCTCAATGTCTAAAGGTTCTTCCTCACCAACATCTATATCAAAAAATAAAAAAAAAATCTTGTCTTCCAAACTAGTAAAAGTGGGATTAGGCAGAGGGTGAGGTATAGAAAATCCAAGAATAACCAAACATTATATATCATGATCTCGAATAATCATACCCATATTAATCAGTTCATCCATATCAACCTATTTGGGTTGACAAAGAAGGTTATCCTGCTCAAGATCAATTCTAACATATCTGTCTATGAGGTTAATATACCCAGCAATAATAATTTTTCTAAAGGTGGCTTTCACAACTCTAGAAAATTGGCTGCAAAGCCATTTGTTGGAGTCAATGGGCACATTGTTAAACATAACATGCAAAAAATATAATTCATGTGCCCTAATAGTCCTGGGGCTATCATATCGCCTAAAGATTGAGCGAGCCATAAAGCTTTACATGTATTTAAGCACCGGGTGATGCATAAAAAAGGTCTTAGAGGCCGAAGCATCATAAGGAGATTTACGTGAAATGAGACTCCAAAAGTACCTTTGGTTAAATTATCGGGGGACACTAGTAGCGCCCCTATGAGGGAAACCATAAATATCAACAACCTCATGTAAATCAAGCCTATAATTAGTTTTACTAAGCCTGAATTTCACTTCCCATTAAGAACCAATACAAAAGCTCTTAATCTCTATGGAACTTAAAAATTCTAGAGAGATCCTCTCATATATGGGTTCATGCAATTAAGTAAATACTTCCCAACCCATATTTGTAACCAATTTTTAAGTATCCTCAAATAGACCTAGCTCCATTAAAGTATTACTACAAAAGAATCTTGAGGGAACAATTTCCCTTTCTAGCAAAGAGTTTAATCTCATACGTTGCTCCTCAGATGTACACTCTATGTCATTAAGATTATCATAGTTGGAAGACTTATCTTTGGTCTTCCTTTTCTTGGGAAGAGATTTTATAGCCTTAGATGACATAGTATTGAGATGAAACAAAAGATTAAAAACACAAGTTAGGAACCAAAATTTTGAGATATTCAAGTATGTCAAACAATATGTCAATGAATATTTATCATACTTGAAAGTAAGGATCCTAACTTATACCATGGAGCAATTACCAAAATTGCCTTACTAATGCTAAACAAAATTGCATATATCAAAGTGATGAAGTTAGATAGTAACAATCAGATACAATTTAGTTAGAGACCATATTAACATAATAAAGCATACGAAGATAATGAAAAAATGGTCATAGGAATTTTCTCATATACTTGGTGTGCAAGGATACAAAGCACATAAAGAACCTATTAGAATCAAGTCTGAACCCATGACTAAGAAGTTTGAACCCCATGTGATTTGTTAATAATATACATCAAGACTCTTAGCTAAAATGAAGTCTGTACATTTGGTTTATCTAACTATTCTGTTCGAGTATGACAGGGAGTCTATAGAACTCCAATTCCAAAGAATAGGGGGAGTCCATAAAATTTAAATTCACTCATGACAAGAAGAGTCTACACTCCCTAAAGATTTCAAGCAAAATCACGTCTTTCTAAAGCTACAAACTTCAAGATGAAGTTTTCTTTCTCATGATACAACATACGAAAAGGATCTTTCTTTTTTGAATATAGAGCCGCATGGACTTTCACATGTAAAATTTGTGCCTATCATTCAAAAGGCAATTAACGAAAAGGTTGAAGACTTGCTCACAAGAATCAAGAAAACTCCTCGCACATTCCAATGTGTTAGCAAAAGCTGAACCTGCATAGAACAAACAACCTAAGGTTAATTGCTATAAAGATGTACCTGTTTACTCAAAATGAATAAGAAGAAAGGATCTTTTCTTAGAATACTATCGAGGCAATACTTTTTAAGGAAATATTTCTGAAGTATGTCTCTGTACTTATTGATAGTACAATCCTCGAGAAGATCAACATCCTTCAAGATAAACCAACGACTATCTCAAGAAGGACTATAAATACAAGAAGCTTTCAAATTAAGATAGACTTTTTACCCTTATCATTTTCAACTCTCTCTGATCTTTCTCAGAAACCAAAAGTCTGAAAGACATTTTCTTAAAGTTTTTAAGTTCTTGTATTTTACTACATAAGTCTTCTTTGTAGTTCTACTTCTAGTAGACTTTGAC
The DNA here is from genome assembly GCA_037962975.1 of Clitoria ternatea. Lineage (NCBI taxonomy): Eukaryota > Viridiplantae > Streptophyta > Magnoliopsida > Fabales > Fabaceae > Clitoria > Clitoria ternatea. The sequence continues at coordinate 179,925,084 of CM075671.1, forward strand.
TTATAGTACTATGTAGCTCAGTGTACTTGTCTTAACATTTTATATTACTGTATGCTGAGTTATTTGTTGGAACATCAAACTCTTTATTACTACTTTCTATAAGATCTGGTGTGGAAAACACTTGTGGCCTTAAGAGACTTTTGAAAGAATACTTGGGTGTTCGTAGCCAGAAGTGGCTCTTTGAAACAATACTTGTGATATAAGCAAGAAGTGGTTGGAGTCAAGAATACTTGAGGAACTGGGTTGGTGCAGATATTGTAAAAGTACTTTTTATAATAGTGAAAATCCTTTGGTTTCAAGGGACTGGACGTAGCTTTTGCTTTGGAAGTGAACCAGGATAAGTCCGTTGTGTGACTCTATCTCTTCTCCAGTTTGTTAAATTATTTAAGTTGTTTAGGAGTCTGTACGCTTTTTGAAAAAGAGTTTAAGACTTATCCAACCCCTCTTCTAAGTCTAACTCTATACCATTAGAACCCAAATTTGAATTACCAAGATTCCCTTTTTTCTCAATTCATGCAAAATCATATTCATTTAGTGCCTTTCTGATAAGGACATAACCAGAGGGACTTCTTTTGGCTAAAATAAATTTTTTGTTTGTTTTATATATTTTTTTCATTATTTTATATTAGGGTTAGAAAGCCTTTTGGGCTAAATGTTTGAGCCTTACATGGCCATCTTTACTTTTTAGGCCTTGTATTTTGGCCACCTTTATTAGTTTTTTTTTAGTTTTAGTGTTTTTGAGCTTAAGAGAGAATGAAGCCCATTAGGTTAAGTGGTGTTCCCCCCTCCTTAGCCTATATATAGGCATGTTCTCCTTTGTAATACATACACCTTGAATTGAGAAAATACATTTTAGTATTAGTGGAGTTGAATTTTCCTCCTTCATTTTAGCTAGGGTTTCTTAAACTTTGGTAAACTCTTATCCTAGGGTTTCCTCCCCTAGGTGGCGAGATTGAGACTTATCCTTTCTAGGTGGCGCCTCCCCCATTTCCTTTTTCCTTATTTTCCCTTGGTAAACCCTAACCCTTATTTTCATTTATCAAAAGAGAAAGAAGAAGAAGAACTAGATCCTCCTTCCTACATCACTTTCATTATATGATTACCCAAACATGGCAACAAAAGTATCAGTGATGAATAATTATGGACAAGAATTAGCAATTATGAACCAATTAAGAATTTAATAGCATACCCATTTGAATCCAAAGCATTAGCAAGCATCACATAACATATTTAAGGGTACCCAATGAACTAATTTGAAATAATCTCAGATTTTCAAATTTATAAGAACCCTATTAACATATGGAAACCCCAAAATTTAAGAAGAGAGTTACGGTCACTTACTTGATAATGATAAGGAAAAGGAAACAAAAAGAGTGAAGATTGAGTGGTGTTATAAGGAATAAATAGGTAGAAGAAGTTTTTAATGTGTGTTTGTGTTCCTTAAAGAGTAAAACGCATGAATGAGGCAAGGGAGTGAAATAGAAAGCATAAAAGTGAGTTTCAAGTGCAAAATTTACGTTTTTAGGGGCCTGTCACTATCCACAGCCATGGTAGCAAACCCACGACTTGTGGAACTCCCTATAATGGGAAAAAATTTGATAAATTTCATCAGGCCAGGTTCCACGGCCTGTAGGAAAAACCCACGGCCCGTGGATCTTTCTGACTTGGCAAAAAATTTCATTTAAATAAATCACTGCCCATAGAAAATCATGTGTACAATTCAGGTCTTGATCCACGGCCTGTGGGAATTTCCCATAGCCTGTGGATTACACTATTTTGGGCAAAATATTTTACACGAAAACTAGGCATGTTTCAGGTTCAATTCCATAGCCTGTGGGAATTTTCCATAGCTTGTGGAACACATTGTTTCAAGCAAAAAAAATTTCAAGCCAAAATAAGGTTCATGAATGAAAGGTTTCATTGGCTTAGGCATTTATTCCATGTAAAAAGAAAAGAAAATGGAATAAGCTCAAATCAAAAATACTTATTTTTTTTGTCTTTTTTTATATGCAAAACACATACTTGAATTCTAAAGAGAAAAAGGAAAAATAACATATGGGGTTACCTCCCCACTAGTGCTAAGTTTAAAGTCTTTAGATGGACTTTGCATCTAATCATGTCAAAAATCATGAGAATCAAGCAAGTCTAAAATATTTGCTTATTGAATAGGTTCACCTACCAAATAGTGTTTCAGTCTCTGCCCATTTACTTTAAAAAAACTAGATTTTTCACTCCACAACTCAACAGTGCCAAAAGGAAATACTTTGGTTACCTGGAAAGGTCCTGACCATCGAGACCTTAGTTTATGTAATGACGGCTTCCAATCCCCCGGATTTAAGTATAATTAAAATAATTAAATCAATAAAAATATAAATAATTTTTTTGTGTTTTAAAAGCCTGAACATACAACCATACATTAAGACTCGAAACATAGAAAATCAAAAACCGAAGTTTAAAAAAATTAGAAAATAGATCGAGAAATAATCGCCCCAACATGTATACAAAAATAATTGAGTTTACAACGGAAGAAAAATGTGTATACAGGGCATACGTCTAGTACCATATATAAAGATATGAGAAAAGGCCCGAAAGTGAATAAAGGAAAAAGGAAAATCAATTTTAGGTGGCCTCGCTTAAGCGAGGAAGCTATCACTTGAGCGAGCCCCTGAATCTCACTTGAGCAAGCGTAAGCTCGCTTGAGCGAGCAATGCCAAGCATCAGAGCCCCATCCCACACTTGAGCGAGCCACATTCGCTTGAGTGAAAATTGTCTAGAATCATTTTTCAATACCCTCGCTCATGCTGGTCACCACTCGCTTGAGCGAGAGTTCAATATAATCAAAACCATGCTTTCTCGTTTGAGCGAGAGCCTCTCGCTTGAGTAAAAATGAGGGAAAATTAAAGGACCATTTCATCACTTAAGCGAGAATTTGATAGAATCAATTCTCAATATCTTCGCTTAATCGAGTCCCCACTCGCTTGAGCGAAAAACATACAGGGTCATTACTTTGAATCTCGCTCAAGTGAGACCATACGTACTTGAGCGAAAATGAGCCAAAAAGCACAATACTGATACATAATATTCTCGCTTGAGCGAGAATCCTCTTGTTTGAGTGAGATTATCAGAAAATAGCTTCTAACTTAGACAAATCAAGTTACATTGCATACAAAAATGCATTATACAAGGATTTGGTCTAAACCATCAATAGTTATACATTTATACACATAATTATGACTTGTTCCAATAAGTATCATCCAATAAATTAAAATCCAGATCATTCTATGCATTAATAGGAATTCAAGTGTATTTAGACCAAACCAACCATGCCAATTTGCAATGTGAGCCTATTTGGCCACAACCAACCATGCACATAAGTCATATACTCATGAATTATAGGTAGCCTCTGCATGAGGTATAGATTGTCAAATGGGAATATGACCTAGCCACTTCCCAAATATACATACATTCCAATTTCTTTATCATACATAAGCTATATAAGAATCCTTAAAGTTCACAATCCTCAAACATCATCATTCATTCATTTACTTGGCATAAAATCAGGTATCACAATTGTTATCATTCATTGTTAAGATCATGACCAAAAATTAGCCTTCCAACATCGAGGTCTAATTTTTTGCACATGACCCTCAAAATATACATCAATATTCATATACATAACATGTATATATGTATATATATCATATGCTTTACAAAATGATTACTGACCTAGGCACATAAGCCTTCCTTCCATATTTACCTTCACCATACTCAATCTTTAAAAAGTAGGATGTCCAACATGCCTACATCAACCTTTAAAAATAACAACTAGGAGATGAGTAACATGTACCAAATGATCAAGATCGTACATTATGATAATACATATATAGATGTGCAAACATATGTTATTCAATAGAATCATATGATCCAACCATACTTAATAGCATTCTACACAACGTCTTTATCCATCATTTAAATTATAGCACATGTACAAGCCAACGCATATACATTACATATCAAGTTCATAGTCATCTCATCAAGCACAACCATTTATTTAAGGTTAGTTCCACAATTTCTTTCTCTTTACTTATCAATCATCCATCGCCACCACGGGCCATGAAACTCAGCATATCTCCGGCTATATGCAAATACTCTTAAGGCTAATGTATATGCTCAAAGGAATCATTTTCGAATCGTAGACCTGATTATGGGAACAACATCATATAACATATGTGTTAAGCATAGGTGTGCTACTATGGCCCTACTGTAGTAGTAAATGTGTACAATTATCTTTTAAACTTTGCATGCATAACATCATTCTTTTACAGGTACCAAATTGCTATCGCCCATATGTAGATTCCGTTAAATGTGCCTCGCCACCAAACTATGGACAGCTTTGTGATTCCGTTAAATCACTAGGGAACAATAACAATGTTACCCTTGCACTATGTCACCCTCCTACTAGGCCAGCCTGTTGGAATCCATATCTTTCCAAAATAGACAGCGTATGATATGCCATGGATGCAAATGTAGATTGATGCATTCTCACACTATGCATCCTAAATGCCACTCCATAATCAACAACTCACTACCATCACTTAGTGGATTTCAATATTCTAATTATTCTTAATCACTACCAATTATCATTGGAGTTTATTCACTTTAATGGTTAGTGGCAAACATTATTCTTCAATTCTATCAATTCATATATCACGGGATATTCACACATTTATATTCCATTCACACATAACTATGACATGATTCCCAAACAAGTCACAAGCCATATTTCAATTGACATCAAAGTCATTATCCCAAACTCATTCACCATACCATTCATAATATTCCAAATGTATTTCAAATCACATAATCATCAAGATATTCATCCAAGCCAATTCATGGAAATATATCTATACATATACATCAATAATGGATGAAATCATGCATTTAAAAGATGTTACCCCCTCCTACCTTAAGATAAGTAGTATTCATTGCGGTCTGAGGGTCCTGCTTCATCAATGGGATTGTTTCCTACACCGCACAATATACCATACAATTATTTTAATCTAAACCACCAAGAATTAAATGTTCTTAATTAACCACTTGGTGTTTATACCATTATCATTATCAAACTACTTTCCATTTTCATTTGTTTCGCCACTTGGTGTTCATATTCATTGCTATGCATTTAAAGCCACATCCATTAATAGGGTCCCTGATTAATGGCTATCAATCATCAATAATGTCTATCTCTCATCAATAACAATATTCCCAACATTAATAACAACACCCATATTATAAATATCATACATTCTTGTTAGAATCAAGTTTGAACTCATGATTGAGTAGTCTGAACCCCATGTGACTTGTTAATAATACACATCAAGACTGTTAGCTAAAATAAAGTCGGTACACATGTTTGTCTAACAAGTCTGTTCAAGTGTGACAGGAAGTCCGTAGGACTCCATTTGCAAAGAATACAGGGAGTCCATTAAATTCAAAATGCTTCTGAAAAGAAAAAGTCTGTACTTACTCAAAGCTTCATTGAATCAAGCTAGTTTGAAGCTACAGACTATGAGATGCTCTCGATTACTCTCCAAGTATTTGAAAAAAGATCTTTTTCTCTAAATAAAAAGTTACATGCACTTTCTTATGTCATCCTTGAAGCTATCAATTAGAAAGGCAATTAACAGAAAAGTTAAAAGGCATACTTGCATATACTAAGAAAACTGCCACACGTATCTCAAGGTGTCAAAAAAGCTAAACTTGTTCAGAACGGATAGCCTAAGGTCAATTGCTATAGAGTGTACTTGGTTATTCAAAGTACATAAGCAAAAAGGATCTTTTGTTGAAGACTTTTGAAGCAATCCAGTTAAGGAAATTTCTCTAAAGCATGTCTCTACACTCACTGACAGCACATTCCTCAAAGAGACCTATATCCTTCAAGCAGAATCAACGGTTATTTTTTAAGAAGGACTATAAATACAAGAAGCTTTCGAATTCAAGAGTGTCTTGCTTCCCATTCTTATTCCTGAACACTCTGTTTTCTCTTAAAAAAATAAAAGTCTGAAAGACTTTTCCTTAAGTTTCTAAGTTCTTGTATTTACTACTTAAGTCTTCTTTGTAGTTCTGCTTCTAACAGACCTTGACTTATAGTAGTCTGTTGCTTAGTGTACCTCGTAATCATTTCATATCTTTGTACGTCGAGTTATTTGATTGTAACACCAAAAGCTCTTTATTACTCATTTTGTAATATTTGGTGTGTTTTCCAAAGTCTGTTAGTATTGTGAAACACTTATGGTTTAAAGAAGCTTTCAAAAGAATACTTGGGTCTAGAGCTAGGAGTGGCTCATTGAAACAATACTTAGGTTTTAAGCCAAAAGTTGATGGAGTCAAGAATACTTGTTGCACTGGGCTGGTGCAGTATTGTAAAGGTGTTTTACATTAGTGAAAATCCTTTAGTCTGAAGGGACTGGACGTAGCTTCTGCGTTGGAAGTGAACTAGGATAATTCCACTATGTGATTCTTTTTTCTTTTCTCTAGTCTATTGAACTATTTATTTGTTAAGCGGTCTGTACATTTTTTGGAAAAATGTTTAAGACTAATTCAACCCCTTTCTAAGCCTAACTCTGTACCATCAATTGGTATCAGAGTTTGTCCTTTTGGGTTGATTACTATCACGAGTATAAAAGACTAAGATCCATGGCCTCATCCTCTCATGATTAGCTCACTACAGAAGGGTCTTCTATGAATAAACCACCTGCCTTCTTTGGTAAAGATTACTCTTACTAGAAAAACAAGATGGAAATGTTCATCAAATCCACTCAGTATGAACTATGGGAAATAATCACTAGAGGTGATAATCCAGAATCTATAGACAAAGAAGGAAAGCTAATTCCAGAAGAAAAATGGTCCACTACTGACTTCAAGAAGATGGAATCAAATGCTAAAGCTAGATTTCTTTTAATATGTGCTTTGAGTAAATCTGAATACAATAAGGTTTACAACTACAAAACTGTAAAGGAAATTTGGGATGCCTTTCAGTACAACTATGAAGAAACCTCTAATGTTAAGCGTTCAAAGAAGATTCTTGTGACCAAGCAGTATGATAACTTTAAAATGGAGAATCATGAGTCTGTTAACCAGATGTTTGGAAGATTTTAGACTTTTTTCAATGAGCTCAAAGCCCTGGGATCCATGCTTTCCACTGAAGACATCAATGTGAAACTTCTAGGGTGTCTACCAGAAAAGTTTAATGCCTAATGTGTTGCTTTAGAGGAAGCTAAAGACCTCAACACTCTTACTCTTGATGAAGTTCTAAGAGTTCATGAGTTGAAGCTTAGCTAGAAAGAAGTGTCGAAGCCTTCATCTTCCAAGAACATTGCCTTGAAGTCTAAAGAGACTTCCAAGAGATATAAGGAGCCTAGAGTTGAAGAATCAACTAGCTTAGATCTTGTGTCTGATGAAACAGATGAGGACACTAATGAAGAACTAACCCTCATCACAAAAAGATTCCACGGACTTTCAAAAAAGAAGAAAAATGGAGGAGGAAGGTTCAACAGAAAAAACCTAGTGGTAAAAGTTCATTTAAGTTTAAAACTAACAAATCTGTTATAGAATGTTTTAACTGCAGGAAACCAAGACATATGAAAGCTAAATATCCTCTTCTGAATAAGGATAGAAAAGACAAAAAAGAAAAAAAGTTCTTTAAGAAGCAAAAGGGACTCACCACTAGGGATGATGAAGACTCAACCAACACAAGTGAGTCTGAAGAGGAAACAAAAACTGCTCAGATTTGTCTCATGGCTAACACCAATTCAGAATTTGAATCATGTTCTGATGAATCTGAATCAGAAGAGGTAAAGCAGTCAGAACTTAGAGAAAACTATGAAGCTCTTTTTGAAGATTTTCAATTCTTTTGAAAAACTATAAATTGTTGAAAAAGAAATAGTTTGAAACCATTTCTTCATATAAAGATATAATATTTCAACTAAAGAAAGAGGATTTAGATCAAGAATTTCTTAAAGAGCTTGATGAGAAAAAAAATATGCATCTTGAAAAGATACACAAACTCAAAAAGGAAAATAATTTTCTAAAAACTAAACTCAATAGTTCAGACACTTGCCGTATCTCACGAGATAAGGAAATCAAGTCTCTTTAGCATGAAGTAAGCACCATAATACAGACCTAGCTAAATTTGTGAATGGAACTGATAACTTGTATGAACTTATGGGAAAATTAAAAGGAAGTTCCAAAAGGCCTGATCTGGGATATGTTGAAGAAACTGATTCTAAGGAAAAGAGTTCTCCCTCTATATCTTTTCAATCTAAGCATAAACATGCTAAGTATAACTATTACAAGAAGCATGATCATGTGATTTAAGATTGCTTAAAAAGAAAAAGGAAAAATGCTAAGAACACTAACCCCATAGGACCTAAAAAGCTTTGGGTACCAAAGAGAATGATTATCCTATTTTAGATGTGCTTAAGGACAAAAGTAAAGCAACACTTCTGGTATCTAGACAGTGGGTGTTCCTTTCACATGACAGGAAAAAGGTCTATGTATCTAAACCTGGAACAGTTTGAGGGAGGAAAAGTTACGTTTAGGGAAAACGGATCTGGACAAATAACTAGGATTGGTAAAATTGGTAATATTCCTTCCCCTATTAATTGAAAATGTTTATTTTGATAAAGGTCTAAAACATAACCTGTTGAGCATAAGTCAATTTTACGACAACAGTTATAAAGTTTGTTTTGATAAAGAAAATGTACAATCATCAACCATGATGGAACTACTCTTTTCTCAGCCAACAGACACAATAACCTTTACAAGGTTGATTTGGGTGAACTAAACAGTTAAAATGTAACTTATCTTTTTTCCTCATCTGAAGAGAAGTGGATCTGGCAGAAAAAGCTTGGACATGTTAGCATGAAACATATTTCTAAAATCAACAGAAAAGGGTTAGCAAGGGACTTCTAGAATTTCATTCAATGGAACCCAACCCTATGAAGCATGTCAAAAAGGGAAACAACACAAAACTTCTTTTAAAAACGAAGATGTTGTTTCACTTACCAGACCACTTGAGCTGCTGTATTTAGAGTTGTTTAGACCATCTCAAATCCAGAGTCTTGCTGGAAAAAGATATGGTTTTGTTATTATTGATGATTTAACCAGAATGACATGGGTTTATTTCCTAACCACAAAGATGAGTCTACACAAGTATTCAAGATTTTCTGTAAGAAATTTCAGTCTGAAAAACAATCTATATTGGTATATGATCTAGTCTCGATACTGGCACATGGGCAAGGTGCTAATTTCATCTGTTCTCGCACTAGCTACCGATGTCACAGGTAAACCACCAGACTCCAACCCCCTATTAGATTCATATCTATACCGAAAGTCCAAGTCATCATCTAGCACACCAGAAAACATCCATGTCACCTGATAAAAAGTACAAGGTACAGGTACGGGGGAACGTTTGTAAGAGACGCGAAGATACCCGCGTCGTGTGTCAGAATCGTACACTGCACAGTGTACGATTGGTCCCCTAACCCTAAAAGGACTCTTCATTCTCTACATGCATGTATATAAATACTAATATTCTCACTACTTTGGTACGTTAGACTTATTCTAAAACTTACGCTTCAGAAACCTTGAATTCCTTTTCTGGTTACTAACTCGAGCGTCAAAGAATCTTCACAAGTGACACCACCTGCGCCCCTCATCAACGTGAAAGCTTGGTGTGAAAGATCTCCAGGACTACAATACCTTTATTCTTCCACTGAGATAAAGGGCACAATACTGGATACCCACTGTACCGATGTATAAATCACTTTCAACAATTGACATTTATTGCTGGTCCCATACCAGATCGTTGACCCAGGTTTAGACTACTTCATTGGTACGTCTGGTGGGACCCGTTAAAGTTATTCCTACTCTTCATAGAAGTTTCACAGTCTACCATGGAAGGCAATATAAGGGACTTTTAGGAGGGGCATGTGGAGGATATTACTGGCCAAGTCAATAGGCGTCTAGCCTTTGAATCCCCTGTAGGGAGCTCTCGGAGGATGATGCCTATAAGAACACCTGACCCTTATGATGAGGTCATCAGACAGCTCAAAGAGATGTTGGCAGAGTTAAAGAGGGACCATAGGCAGTCAGAGGAGAAACTAGTTTCACAAGCTGAGGAAACCTATGAAGCTTCAGGGAGAGAAAAGTCAACTACTCTCCAATACTCTATGATCTCCATGTATGATGAGAGATAGAAACCCTAGGACTCAGGTGAGAGGTTTACTGGCAGGAGGCAGTAGTAGTAGCTTCAGGGACATATACGCTCAATGTCCCCTTTTCTAGAAGGTTGATGAGTGTGCCTATTCCCAGGTACTTGCAAATAACCTAACCCCTCTCTATCAAGAAGTACACGGGTAAGACAGACCCAAGTAAGGACTTGGATGCTTATGCTTATGAGGCCATGTTCCTAGAGGCAGAACAGGATGTGATGTGTCGTATGTTACCACGTATCCTGACTAGGGAAGCCTTCAGCTGGTTCAAAGGGCTCCCATCAGGCTCGATAGACTTTTGGGAGAAGATGGCAATGGCCTTTAGTGACCACTTCGTCATTTCCAAGGATGTTCCCAAGATATCACACACCCTTGCACAGATAACACAAGGTGAGAATGAGACTCTAAAGGAGTTTCTGAGGAGGTTCTATAAGGAAGCCGCCATGGTCTTTAATCTTGCAGAGGCCATCCAACTGTACATTATTATTGAGGCTCTACAGCCTTAATCCGCTTTTTCCTTGTCACTAGCAAAAGGCCGTCCAGCGTCATTTGAGGAATTCCAGAGAAAAGTGTCGAAGTACGTGGGCATTAAGATGCACCTGGAAGCTACAACAACGAGACAAAAGCCACCCGTTCCGGCGTCCCAACCTCACAGGGAGAAAGAGAGGGCTAGGCTGGAGAGGCCTTTTTAGAGGGATAGGTTCAGGAACCCTCAGCCCCATTTGCAAGATAGGCATGTTGCTACCTTCAGTAATTATGCTCTGTTGAATGTGAGACCGGCTCAGATCTTAGGAGAAATGGGATGGCCAACGTTTAGTGTCTATGGGATCAGAAGGCTGGCTCCATTGAAAAGGCCTAGGAATCCATGCAAGTTCTATAATTTCCATGAACAGGCAGGGCATTTGAGTGAGGAGTGTAGATCTCTGAAGGACGCCGTGGACACCCTCATCTATGAGGGAAAATTGAAGCAATATCTCTTTAAGGAGAGATCTATGGATGAGCCAGACCGGATGGAAAAGCGGGGTCATGACCATGATGAGGATGGTGATAATAGTTGGGGTCCCACGAAGAGATTTACTATCGCCGAAAAGCAAAAAGGGATCGTTATCAACGAGAAAGCTCAAAAAGAAGAAATGCCCCAACAAAAGCAGCAAGGCTGGCGAGAGGTGATTGATATGATTGCTGGAGGGTTTGCCGGGGGCGGAGCATTGATCACTGTAAGGAAGAATCATCACCACATGGTTCTCTTAATTTACAGAAAGCCTTGAGATAATCACCCATTTTGGGATGGGGTAGTGGCTCCAGTGATTTCCTTCTTTGACAAAAATTTTGGCCCAACCATCCCTGGGTGTGATGATGCAGTGGTCATCATAGCGGTTATTATGAACAAGGACGTTAAGCGTATCCTTGTTAATCACGGAAGTTGCTGCGATGTTAGTTTTTAGAACTACTTAGAAATACTGGGTTTTAATGATTCTGATTTTAACCCTATACACAGGAACTAACAGCCTTCAATGGAGCCAAGCAGCCAACTAAGGGCTATCTAGACACTTATATGTCATTTGAGGGTGAGCCTAGAGCATGGATGATGAAGTCCAGGGTGTTGGTGATAGACGTCGAGTCATCATATAATGGTATCATAGGTCGCCCTGTTCTCAACACTATAGAGGCCATCGTGTCAACCCTTTATCTCCTTATCAAGTTCATTGATAAGGACAACAATGTCTCATATCTTCGAGGTGACTAGGAGATGGCCAGATATTGTTACACTCTGAGGCTAAATATGGTGAAGTTGGAGGCATTCAATAAAAGAGGATATTGAATGACAGAGGAACCACGACTTGATTTGTCAGCTTAATTAACATTGATCTTAGGGCGGAGCTTAAGATTGATCCGCTCAATCCGTCCAAGCCGACGCTGAAGGGGGGTTCCAGGGAAGTCGCACTGGTAGATAGCTAAGAGAAGGTCACACACATAAATAACTAGTTAGAGGCTACCATGGAGAAGCGCCTACTTGTACACCTTGAAGAGTTTAAAGACCTTTTCGCATGGACCGCTGTTGACAAGCTGGGGTTGGACCCCAATTTTTGTTGCCACAAGTTATCCATCTATCTAAAGACGAGGCTGATTGCCCAAAAGAAGAGGAGGTTGGGCCCAAAGAAGCAGAAGGTAGCTTGTGAGCAAATAGAGGAACTCCTGAAGGCTCGATTCATCAGGGAAATCCAGTATTCCTCTTGGCATTCCAATGTGGTGATGGTGCAGAAGGCCAACAACAAATGGAGAATATGCATATATTACATCGATTTAAACCGTTGCTACCTAAAGGATCCATACCCTATCCCAAACATTGATAGAATAATGGACGATTCATCTGGTTACCAATACTTATCTTTTATGGATGCTTATTTGGGGTATAACCAGATTCTGATGTGGGAGGAGGATTAGGAGAAGACGGCCTTCGTCAATGACCATGGTGTGTTTTGTTACACCATCATGCCCTTCAAACTAAAGAATGCTGGAGCTATATACCAGCGAATGATCAATAAAGTTTTCAAAGGCATGCACACCAAGCTAGTAGAGGTGTACATTGATGATATCATTGCTAAGACCCTATCTGGGGGTGATCACATTGAAGATTTGTGCTAAGTTTTCATGCGCCCGAGGTAATACAACATGCATTTGAACCCACTAAAATGCACGTTTGTTGTGCCTGTTGGGAAGTTTATGGGCTTCATGTTGACTCGGCGCGGCATAGAGGCAAACCCAGGAAAGTGTCAAGTGATTCAGGACTTGGAGAGCCCAAAGAGCTTGAGAGAAGTTCAATCCTTGAATGGGAAAGTGGCTTTGATGCTTTGGCATCCCTATGATTCTTTCTTTTCTTCTTCTTTTTCTTTTTCTCTTTCTTCTTTTCCTTGTCAGGCTACATGGAGTTAGCGTATTCAGTGCTTTCCAGCAAGGGAACCTCACTGGTCACGGCGGATGTGAGGGCAATGGTCTCAATTCACGATTTGGTGGTGTTTCTCTTTAGTTGAATACTATTTTTTTTCAGAGGAAGAGTTCTCATTCGCCAGCAGACCCTTTAGCTTATCCATGGCTGGGCACAACTCTTCAATTTGTTCTACATAAACAAGCGGGAATATGTTAATTTCAAGCACAACACATACCGGTATGCAAACAGTAAAGAAAGATAATGGCAGGAAATTACTTAAGTATTCATTTCGGATAAAAAGAGACCCCAGTAGACGCTTGTAATAAAATTTCCTATATTGTGAAGAACATATTTGCAAGGCGCTCAGAACATCAACAGAAAGAGGAGACATCTCGCTCTCTTCAGTGAAGTAGGCCTGGAAGGTGAGTAGGAAGTGTTTGTGGGTCCATTCGACGGGGAACTTAAGAAGATCCTCCTTGTTCCTCCAGAAGACCGGTTTGTTGGGTTGGATCTGGACTTTTGTGTAGTAGTGCTTGAAAGGACACCCATCTACCTTGGCAGATTCGGTGAAGGCTTCAAAATTGAGGACCTTCACATCACAGCGGAGAGTCATGAAACTCATACCGCTCTTCTTGTTTGACCGGCAAACCACTTAGCTATAGTAAAAAAACATTACCACAGTGGGTTTGAAATTGAAGTACTCACCTAGCACTTCCAAAGCCCAGATCAAACCCTATCTGTTGAGATGCACTTGAGAAGGAGTGCAATCCAAAAATCGTAGCACTCCCTTTTGGAACTCCGTGAGAGGAAAGCGGACCCCAAGTTTTCCTTAGTGTGTCGGGACGCTATCTGGCAGATTTCTTCCACTACCCAACAGTAAGGATATTTTCGTTGACCTTTACCTAGACTAACCGGTGTGCCACCACGTTGACACACCACTCGATGGTCCTAAGGATGATGGTGTTTTTAGAAGTTCCTTCAGCTGCCATTCTACTTATGGCAAGATTGAAAGCGTCTATATTGCTGTAAAAATCCATATCGTCAGAAAGGTAACACTCAAGACTCACCTCCCTCTCATAAGAGCAGCTAGTCCCAAAGCAAGCAGAGGAGTCAGATGGAGGTAGTACCATCCTCTGCCTTGAGTGAGATGCTTCGATCCTTTCTGAACGGTGAGGCTCAACCCTGGAAGGATTCACGGGTATCCTTCCTCCTCGATAGCAGGAGGGCCTTGCAAGGACTCTTCCCCCTCTATAGATGGGACCAACGCGACCTTGCCTAGAGCACATAGAGACTACACTAAATACAGAGGAATTGAATCGAAGTAAGGGAGATGGTTGGTTAGCGAAGATGTTTTTGAAGGTAGAAGGCAAGGGAGAACACAAAAGCAGTAACTTCTTCTTCAAAGGGAAATTCAAGTAGAGTTTTCCTTAGGTTCATAGCAATGTGGTTTCTGGAAAATGCCTAAGTCCCCTTTTTATAGTTATGGAGGGGGCACAACCACTAGTCAGGGGGCATATCGTTTGTCAAAAAATGCAACACCTTAAGGGCCAACAACGGTATTGACAGGGCCCGCAAGCGCACGGGTTATGTCGCGTAATATAAAAGATTATCGTTCTCCACAGGGACTGTGTTCAAAGTACCAGCATATTGAAATTTAATTATCCACACAATTGATTTTTAATATTTTTGTAAAATAAAACACAATTTAAAAATCCAAATTTAGAAACAAAATTTACTTGATACTTAAAAAATCAGAGTTGAGAGTATCTTGGGATTTCAGGGGATCAAGACTCTATTTTATGTTAATGAATTTTAACTTTTCATAAATAAGAATCGAATTAAGTTTTCCAAGGCGAATTTTCCAAAAGCTAATTAATATGTTCCTCTCGGAATCCTATTAATGTACCTAACCTATGGAAAGCGCTGCTTAATCCTCAGAAAGGCCCATTATCGTTTTATGAAAATCCCTTTTATTTCCTCAAAAGAATTTTGATTACTTTCACAGTTTTACCGAGGTCACATAAAGCATTTCAAAAATCTTAGGTTTAGTTCAAAGCTTTCCGGTAAAAATAAATCTCTCGATTCTATTTATTACCTAAACTTATTAATATACCCGTAAGTATACAGTTTTATCATTTAGGTTCTTGTTAGGAATTACTAAAAGCATTAAGCATAATTGAACTAAATGGAAAACAGAAATTTATTTAATTCTAAGTCAAAATAACATTAAAATAAAATATTATCATACCCCCTTTATCCCAAGATAATTAATTTAGCTACTCATGAAATAATTTAAATTCATGTAAATAATGGAAAAATAAAACATACAAGACATGGTAAAAATAAAGACTTACGGGTGGTGAATGTTTTTGTTTGTATTGAGTTTGCTGAAAGAGAATCAAGTTTGTATAATATGAACTCAATGAAATGGATGTGCCAAGTTTAAACACAGAAGTTGTAATATAGTATAGTTGTCGTTCCACTGAGGAGGTGCTAGAATGAAGATCTTAGTTTGAATTGATTTGGCAGAAAGTTTTTGTTTGGGTTTGTTGTGAATGTTGTTGAATGAAAAACAGCAAGTAACAAAATAACAGAGAATAATATTGTGCAAAAGATGACAGTAAATGATGTTGGGAAAATCAGTTTTGTAAAACAGGGATTGGCTTCATCACATCTTCACCTCTGTAAGCTGCATAAGTTTTCATATAAGTAAATCAAAAAGATAAGTTCTACGTCACAATCAAAGTCATTTGCATCGATCCCTCGACTACAAAATTCATAAGAATGATTTCCAAACCGCTGATCCCTCAGTCACTTTGGAAACCATTCCAGCATTATCGATCGATTGTTTTGACGTTTGTTGCGTTAGACGCCATCCCTGGCTACCTACTCACAACAAGCATTTCTTTCAGGGTCTGCTTTCAAAAGTCACTTCCCAGCATACTCAAGAAAACTTAGAACAAGAAAATAGTGATCAAGTACTTTCAGGCATTAAACGCAGAAGGAAATACAGAAACTTTATCAAATCTCATTACTTAATGAAAACTTACGACAGCATTACTTCAGTGTTGAATGGATTACAGCCAATCCCATAAGGGAGATTAGTTACTCATGCCTTGCATTTTCACCATCAAAGAAATGAATACAGAAAATGGAAAGTGTGAAATGAAAAATACAGAGGATGAATCTGATGTATGATGATAGGAGCTTGATGATTTTGTGCTCTGTTTGCAGCTTGATTTATAGGAGTTTTGACTCAGCTTCTCTTGCCCACTTGTGTAGAACCCATGTGGCATCTTTCAGAGACTGGTGGAAACAGAAGAAAGTGGGTGAGTTGGCATCGCATTATTGGTGAATAAAGAATGAAGAAACCCATGCTGTGTGAGTCACGCTTGAGCTTGATGGTCACGCTCAAGCGTGAAGGGCTCTGATGCTTTTTGATTGCCTTGCGCTTGAGCTTTCTTGACCACGCTTAAGCGTGGCTCCTTTGTTTAACATATGCTTGATCCTTCGCTTCAAGCTGGGCCTGTTACGCTTTAAGCGAGCTCCTCTATCCTCACAGATATGTTCCACGCTCAAGCTACGCTCAAGCGGGATCGAGGTCACGCCCAAGCGGCTCCTTATCACGCTTGAGCGTGAGATGCCCCTGATCCTGTTCCTTCATTAAATTCAGTCACGCTTTAAGCTTCATGGTTCCACGCTTGAGCGCCAGGCATGCATGAAATCACGCTCACGCTCACGCTTGATCTTTTTCAGCCGCGCTCAAGCGCTCTTGTGGTCACGCTCGAGCGTCCCCTTCTCACGCTCAAGCGTGGGTAAGTCTGATGCTGCCTTTTGTCCTTCAATCCACGCTCAGGGTCACGCTTGCTCCTCGCTTGGGCGTTTTAGGACTCACGCTCAAGCGACGCATTCTCCCGCTTGAGCGTGAGAGGTTCCTGAAACTCTGTTTTCTTTTTAGTCCTTCAACAAGGCTGCGCTCAAGCGTGCTTGATGTTAACCCTTAAGCGTGGGGTTCTGATGATGCTGAATCCTCTTGAATTTCTATCAAGCTTTTGGAACCTGTCTTCAATATTTTTCAAAGCAAGCTTATTTACTTATTTATAGTAAAGATCATGCTCAATTTTATCAATTTAGTTAAGTATTTCAGGAAATGGATCCAATTGAGTCATGAATTTAATCACAAAATAAGCACTTATCAAACTCTCCCCAACCTAGATTTTTGCTTGTCCTCAAGTAAAAAGAAGTTTAGGAAAGGGGATCAAGCGTTCCAAAATCTAAGTTTCTGTTGCAGACAAAAAGTTTAAAAGACAGTAATCTGAGTTGATGTCTAGGCAAATGATTTTCTTAATACCAATTCCTTGAAGTGTAATGTACCATTACCTTGTTCATAAAGCATGTAACCCATTGCTGTAAGAATATAGAATTCTCATTATTTCTTACCATGTGTCTGTTTCACTCATCCGTCATTAGAACTGCTTCGTTAACATTGGCCGTCATTTCTAGTAAAACCAAAATTCAAATGAATAGCAAGGATCAAAAGGTCTTTTAAGGATGTAATGAGGCTGGGCTAACAAGAATCTTTGGTTTTTCTTGGTTTCAAAACGCATGTTTAAAGAAGAGCATAAGTGTTTTTGGTTAATTTATTTAACAAATTAGAAGGCTCCTTCTTTGCATTGAAACTTCAGAATTTTCTTTTGTTTTCCTCCAGCTCTTTTATACCATTTTGGAGAGCTTACTATTCTTTTTGCATTTTCTTCTACTGCCTCCATTTGTTTCATCACCTTTTGAGAAAAATATTTTATGCTCTTTTTCAAGATGAACATGCAGGTAGGATAGAATTTTTTGCTTTTATGCTTAGCTCAGGGCAGAGAAAAAATTTTTATGCTTTTATGGCTCAAAGATGGGCTGCCAAAAAAAATCGGATATTTTTATCAGGGTAGCTTTTTGGCTCTTGGCTAATTATTTTTCAAAATTGCCTTATCATTTCCTTGCTTGTTTCTTAAGAAAAAGGTTTAATTAGAAAATCAGTCAATGCTAATTTAACAATTTCAAATGAGGCTCTCAAGTGTTTAGATTTTTCTCACCTCTCATCAAGATATAAAGGTTACTTCCTTATTCTAACAGAAAAGGGTTCAAGTCATATAAACAAGCAACAATACATGCATTCCAGTTCCTTGGTTCTTAATTAAGTCATTTTGCCTAAAAAAAAATCAGTGTTGTTGCCTAAAAATATTGTGCTGCTTAGAAACTTTTCTTTGTTCAAAAGTGAAATCTTTGGTTGGGGTTTTCAAAGATGTTCAAAGTTTTAATCATCAAAATCGGAATAATCACAAACAAACAAGAATAATCACAAGCAGATAGGAATAATCACAGGCATATAATCTCAAACAATTTCTAAAGTGTGCTGTACTAAAGATAAAATAAAGCTATAAATTGTCAAACTAAGTAGCAATTTTAATTGTAAAAAAACTGAAAGCATTAAAAAGTTTCACTCTTCCTCGGATGAGTCCTCCTCTATTCCCAAGTCTCTTTCTGGAGGTCCCTGAGTTGAAGTTCCTGGCCTATCCTCCTGTGTAGCCTCACCTCCTCCCATAAACGGAGGCCTGTCCCCAGGCCAAGCAAGCAGGGCCTCAAACTGGGCAGGTGGCATCCATGGATTGTGTTGACCTGCAGGAATGCTATGATAAAGACCATTGTGAACATGTAACAAACCTCTATGCTGAGCGTTCTGCTGGGCTAGGAGATGGCTGTTTTGAACTTTCAGGATGTGAATGCCTTGTAAAATCAGGTTGGTTTCAGTGCTGAGGGGGGGGTGGGCAGGTGCAGTGCTGAATGTTTGCTGTGCTGCTTGTGGGGCATGTAGAGGAGGTGCATCAGTTGCAGGGAGTGCTGGATTGCTGCAGTAACGCTCAATGAAGCGTTTGTCTATTGAAGGCCTGATTGGTTTGAGGTCTTGTACCTCAACACCATGAGCTGCACAAAAATCAGTGATAAAGGCAGGAAAACCAAGACTCCCTTTTACCTTTTGACCTGCCTGGGAATACTTCTGGTCAGAAATCACAAACTTGTGGATTTCATCTGATAGTACTTGGGCTAGATCAATAGAGATGTCCTCTCTCAGAATGCAGTATAGGAGGTAACACCTACTAAAAATCAAATCAGAGACATGAGCGTTAGGTGCGATGTTAGCTAATAAGAAGGAAGTCCAAACTTGAGCAATAGTAGTCATGTCCTTTCTTAAAACTCTCAGTGGTGTCTCTCCTTGCCCCATTTGGAAGTGGTGTCCTGGAACACAGATAGCGGCTTCAAGGTCATGTGTGGCAATGAACTGGTTCCTTGCAACCATGGCAGCATATTCGCAGATTTCCCCTTCTCCTAAGGTCATGATGTTCCCCAAGTAGAAATTGATGGTGTCTCTGTCATATGAGAGCCATGTACCCCGCACATAGGTTTTTCGTTCCCCCCCTCCATCTCTTGTCCATGCGTTTGCATAGAATTCTCTTACCACTTCAGGGTCAAATTTCTCCCTTGGGTAACATACTTTTAGCCAATTTCTCCTTCTTATAATCTGCAGGAAGGCATCGCATTCACCCAAGGCCAAGTCTACTTTCCTTTCTGGTATGAATGTCCAATTTGAGATGTCTTCATACCGCTTGCTGTTGCCTTGCTTCCTGAACCTTGGAGCATCATCTTGTTTATCAGTTCGTGGTCTTTTGCCCTTGTTCTTTCGGGAACTTCTTTTTGGGGAAGTGGTGGCAGGGGGATTTGGTGCAGTTTGCTTGGTTCTGGCCATCTGCAAGAAGGTTAAGAACCACTTTGCACTTAAAATACTTCCTTTTAGGACTTTTATCAAACATTCAGCATGCATTAAAAGAATGTGAAATAGAAAAGGGACATGCATTACAATGAAAGTGAAACACAAGAACCAAACCTTGAATGTCTTTCTCTAACAATTCAGGGACAACCAAGTATAGATCATAGCATTCATTAAACATAGAGAGAGATGACATCAACATGTGCAAAAGGAAATGTATAAATTCTCCCTAACACAGTAGTCATATGCTGTTAATTCAAAAAGAGGATAGTGCAGTGGTTACCTGGAAGGATCCGAACGTGCTAGAGAAAAATGGTTTGCAAAATAAAAGTGTGATTTATGAAATGAAAGGGAAAAGACAATTATTGGAGAAGAGAGGGTGGTTACAAAACTTAGAGAGATGGAAGGTTGATGAACGGTTACGTGAGTGAGAGTGGGCGGTTTCAGATTTCTGCATTTATTATTATCAGGGGGCCTTTTTGCATTTCACGCTTGAGCGCATTGAAGTCACGCTTGAGCGCACGAGGTCCTCGCTTGAGCGCCATATATCCACGCTTGAGCGTGATCGGCCTGGATTCAGAGTCTGAGAATGAAAACTTCACGCTTGAGCGCCCTGAAGTCACGCTTGAGCGCACGCGTTCCTCGCTTGAGCGCAATATATCCACGCTTGAGCGTGATCGGCCTGGATTCAGAGTCTAAGAATGAAAACTTCACGCTTGAGCGTGATTTCGTCACGCTTGGGCGTAATAGTTGCGCGCTTGAGCGCAGGTTTATCACGCTTGAGCGTGTAGCAACATTTCAATACCTGATGCTCTATTTAATGCCTCGCTTGAGCGCCTGTTTGGCACGCTGGAGCGTAGTGGTGTTGTGCTTGAGCGCCAAAGTATCACGCTTGAGCGTGATCACCCCTCTGATGCTTAGTTTAACTTCTCGCTTGGGCGCAGGGGTCTTGCTTTGAGCGTGTCAGCCTCTGATTGCTATCCAGATCCCTTCGCTTAAGCGTAATAGGTTACGCTTAAGCGAGATCGGGTTTATTTCGTTGAAAATTTCTTTAGCAGAGGTGCCACGCTTAAGCTTGACTCTCACGCTTAAGCTTGATGAGGATGGTTTAGGACTTACCTTGGCTCGCTTAAGCTAGATTATCCACGCTTGAGCGTGGTGATGTCCTCATGTCTCTCTGAACTCAACCTCCAACTCCAGTTTTGTTTGCCTTTGTTTGAGACTCTTCTACAAGGTAAACAGAAACTTTATTATTTTATTTTTATTTTTATTTTTATTTTTTTGAAAAATTTTCAAAGAAATACAACACAAAAGATTGGGTTGCCTCCCAATAAGCGCTTGTTTAACGTCATTAGCTCGACGCCTGAGTTTGATCATGGGTCTTTTAGCAGGATATCAGTGGCAAGCTTCTCCACTTCTCCCCCTAAATAGGGCTTTATTCTCTGTCCGTTCACGACCCAAGTTCTTTCAGATTTTGGATCTTGTAACTCAATAGCTCCATAAGGTTTCACCTCCTTGACAATAAAGGGTCCTGACCATTTAGACTTGAGTTTTCCTGGGAACAGTTTCATCCTTGAGTTGAAAAGAAGAACAGATTGTCCCTGGTGAAAACTTTTCTTCATGATGTGTCTATCATGGTAAACCTTCATCTTTTCTTTATAGATCCTGGATGAGTCATAGGCATGATTCCTCCATTCTTCCAACTTATGCATCTGAATCTTCCTTTCTTCAGCTGATGCTTTTGGGTCATAGTTGAGGGTTTTTAGTGCCCAAAATGCTTTATGCTCAAGTTCCACTGGAAGATGGCAATTTTTACCATATACCAACTGATAAGGTGAAAATCCAGTTGGTGCCTTGTATGCTGTTCTATAGGCCCATAAAGCGTCATCTAGCTTCAATGACCAGTCTTTTCTGCTTTGGCTGATTGTCTTCTCAAGTATCCTCTTGATTTCTCTGTTGGATACTTCCACTTGGCCATTGGCTTGAGGATGGTAAGGGGAAGTTACTTTGTGCTTGACTCCATAATGTTCAAGGCATCTTTGGAGTTGACTGTTGCAGAAATGAGAGCCTCCATCACTTATTAAAACTCTTGGGGTGCCAAACCTGCTGAAAATGTGTTTCTTAAGAAATTTGATGACAGTCTTGGCATCAGCTTTAGTACATGCCATGGCTTCCACCCACTTGGAGACATAGTCTACTGCCACAATTATGTACTCATTTGAGAATGACATTGGTAATGGCCCAGTAAAATCGATGCCCCAGTAATCAAAGACTTCTATTTCAAGGATGGCAGTCAAGGGCATCTCATGTCTTTTTGATATGTTTCCTGTCTTCTGACATGCTTCACAATGCTGCACAAAAACATTAGCATCTTTAAACAAAGAGGGCCAATAAAAACCTGATTGGAGGATCTTTGCTGCTGTCCTTTCCCCATTGAAATGTCCTCCATAGGGTGAGCTGTGACAGTGCCATAGGATGCTCTCAGCCTCCTCTTGGGACACACATCTCCTCAAGATGTGATCTGATCCAAGTTTGAATAGGTAGGGGTCATCCCATATGAATTGCTTTGCATCCCTTAGAAACTTCTTCTTCTGCTGCCATGAAAGGTCATCAGGCAGTATTCCAGCAGCTTTAAAGTTGGCCATGTCTGCAAACCATGGCCGTTCTTTCATCATCAGTAGCTTCTCATCAGGAAATTCTTCCTTCACTTCAGGTTGGAGCCGTGTGACTTCCTGATTGACAAGTCGGGACAAATGATCTGCAATGAAATTTTCGCTGCCCTTTTTGTCTTTGACTACTAGGTTGAATTCTTGCATTAGCAAGATCCATCTAATTAGTCTGGGCTTAGAATCAGGCTTATTCAACAGATATTTAATGGCAGCATGATCAGTAAAAATAGTAATCTTGGAACCAATCAGATAAGGTCTAAATTTTTCCAGGCCAAACACTATTGCTAAGAGTTCTTTCTCTGTTGTTGCATAATTTGTTTGTGCAGGATTTAAAACTTTACTAGCATAGTGTATAACATGAAAAATTTTAGCCTTTCTTTGTCCTAGTACGGCCCCAACAGCATAATCACTGGCATCACACATCATTTCAAAGTCTAGTCCCCAATCAGGGGCAACTATTACAGGTGCACATGTTAGTTTATGCTTTAGAGTTTCAAAGGCATGTAAACAAGAATCATCAAAAATAAAAGGAGTGTCTTTGTTTAAGAGATTACTCAAAGGCTTTGCAATTTTTGAGAAGTCCTTGATGAACCTTCTATAAAATCCTGCATGGCCCAAGAAGCTTCTCACTCCTTTTACATTTCCTGGTGGTGGCAATTTCTCGATTACTTCTACCTTTGCTTTGTCCACTTCAATACCTCTTTTGGAGATTTGATGTCCTAATACAATGCCTTCAGTCACCATGAAGTGACATTTTTCCCAATTCAAAACCAAATTGGTGTCTACACATCTTTTCAACACAATGGTCAAATTATTCAAACATTGATCAAATGATGAACCAAAAACAGAAAAATCATCCATGAAAACCTCTATGCATTTTTCCACCAAATCAGAGAAGATAGCCAGCATACATCTTTGAAATGTTGCAGGGGCATTGCACAATCCGAAGGGCATTTTTCTGTATGCAAATACCCCAAAGGGACATGTGAATGCTGTTTTTTCTTGATCCTCAGGTGCAACTGCGATCTGGTTATACCCTGAGTATCCATCTAGGAAGCAGTAGTATGCTTGACCTGCAAGTCTTTCTAACATTTGATCCATGAAGGGTAGAGGGAAGTGATCTTTCCGGGTAGCAGTGTTTAGTTTCCTGTAATCGATACACATCCTCCATCCTGTGACTGTTCTTGTAGGGATCAATTCATGCTTCTCATTCTGTATGACAGTGATTCCTCCTTTCTTTGGAACAACCTGCACAGGACTTACCCAAGAACTATCAGAAATAGGATAAATTATACCAGCTTCTAGTAATTTAGTTACCTCCCCTTTTACCACTTCCTTCATAGTTGGGTTCAAACGTCTCTGTGGCTGAGCAATTGGTTTGAATTCTTGTTCCATGTAAATGTGATGAGTGCAGTAAGCTGGGCTTATTCCCTTCAAATCTTCCAGCCTCCATCCAATCGCTGTTGAATGTTCCTTTAACACTTGAATCAACTGCTTCTCTTCTGTACCTGTCAATTCCCTATTAATAATAACAGGTTTTTGGTTATCATTATCAAGAAAAACATATTTCAAGTGTGGAGGTAAAGCTTTTAACTCCACTTTTGGTGGGACAACTTCTTTTGTTTCCTCAGACAGCCTTTCAAAGTGACTTTCTTTTTGAGCATCTTGCTTGTCCTTCTTGTCTTCCTCCATTGCTCCAATGTTCAGCTTCTCTAGTGGATCTCTGTTGAACCATTCGTTGGTTTGTTCTCTGATGGCTTCTTCTTCAATGTCAATTTTGAAGCACTGTTGTTTGTCTTTTGGGTATTTCATTGCATCAAACATGTTGAAGTTTACTTCTTCATCTTGCACTCTCACTTTTAACTTCCCGTCATCCACATCAATGATTACTTTTGCAGTCTTCATGAAGGGTCTCCCCAAAATGAGAGGCACCTCTGCATCTTCTTCTATATCCATTATGACAAAATCTACAGGAAACACAAACTTGTCAACTCTTACCAGTACATCTTCAGCTATGCCATATGGAAATTTCATAGACCTATCTGCCAGCTGGAGGGTCATCCGGGTTGGCTTCACCTCAAGATCTCCAATTTTTTTCACCATTGAGAGAGGCATTAGATTAATGCTTGCTCCCAAATCCAAGAGTGCTTTTCCTACTGGTAGAGTACCAATAGTTACTGGGATTGTGAAACTTCCGGGGTCTTTTGTTTTTTGTGGCAGTGCCTTTTGAATGATGGCACTGCAGCCTGCTGCAAGCTCCACTGTTTCTTCAGAAAATCTCTTCTTCTTTGTTAACAGCTCCTTCATAAATTTAGCGTAAGTTGGCATTTGCTCCATGGCTTCCACAAAAGGTATGTTTATTTGTAACCTTTTGAAGATATCCATAAATCTTGCAAATTGCCTTTCCTTGTCCATTTTTGAAGGGTTCTTTGGATACGGCAAGCTCTTCAGTTGTGGTGTTGGGTCGTCCACCTTCTTCTTCCCCTCTTTTATTTCTTTCTTTTTTTCTTTCTCAACTTCCTCCTTCATGTCATTATTCCTCTTTTCACTAACTTCCTCTTCTGTTTCTTTTTCTTTTTCTACTTTCTCTTCCACCTTGTCATTCTCTTTCTGTTCAATGACCTTTCCACTTCTTGTTGTGATTGCTTTGCATTGCTCCTTTGGATTTGGGTGTGTATTAGCTCCAAATTGAGAGTTGTGATGCTCTGCAATTTGGCGAGCCAATTGCCCCACTTGTGTCTCCAGGTTTCTTATCGAAGCATCAGTGTTCTTTTGGTTGGTGATTGAGACCTGCATGAATTTTTCTAGAGTGTCCTCTAGTTTTGATGTCCTTTCTGTCAATGAAGGACCTTGCTGATAAGGTTGCTGTCTGTTGGATGTGCTTGCTTCTGGCTTCCATCCACCATTTTGACTATTCCTCCATCCCTGTGAAAAATTATTGGGGTAAGTATTGTTATTGAAGTTACTTTGCTTACCTTGGTTATTCATATAGAGGATAGAGTGGTCTCCTTGTTCTCCTTGGCAGTGTCGATTCTGATGTTCTCCTCCACAAAAGTCACATCTAATTTGTGCTTGTTGGTTTCCTGTAGAGGACTGTACAGCATGCAGTTGTTGCGGGAGTTTTGCCATTTGCTGCGTCAGAACTTCAATTTGTTGTGTCAAAATCTTATTTTGGGCCAAAATGGCATCTGTTGTATTAAGTTCCAACACTCCCTTCTTTTGGATTTGTGTTCTGTCATGCTGAGCCTGGTAATCTGTGGATGATAATGCTTCAATGATCCCTGTAGCTTGCTCTGCATCCACTGTCATCATGGTTCCTCCAGCTGCTGCATCCAAAATCATTTTAGTATCACCCTTTAAACCACTGTAAAAGATATTCAATTGGGCAATATCTTCCAGTCCATGGTTTGGGCATTTTCTGAGGAGAGATTTGAAGCGTTCCCATGCTTCACAAAAGGGTTCATCATGGCTTTGTTTAAATGTTGTGATATCTGATTTAGCCTTGATGAATCTGGATGGTGGGAAGAATCTGTGTAGGAATTTTTCCTCCACTGTCTCCCAGCTGTTCAAGCTTTGATTTGGGTGTGACTGGAGCCATTCTTTAGCTTTTCCTGCAAGAGAAAAAGGAAACAATCTTAGGTATGCTGCCTCAATTACTTCCTGTTCAAATCCCATTGTTCCTACCAATTCATAGAATGTGGCCAAGTGAGTGTAAGGATCTTCACTGGACATTCCATGAAATTGATGGGAACTAATTAAACTAAGGAAAGCAGGTTTCATTTCTATAGCCCTGATTGTATTTGGTATAGCAATGCTTGAGTAGTGTCTAGGTCCTTGTTGCAATGTGTAATCTCCAAGTGTTCTCCTTGGTGGATTTTGATTATTGTTGTTGTTCTCCATTGTAACAGAGGAAGTTTGTCCTTCTTGGAGGTTCTGCTTTGCTTTCTTGATTTTCTTGAGGAACCTGTTTATCTCAGGATCAAATGCAAGTTGTTCTTTTGTACCCTGTCCTCTCAAGATCATAAATCAAGAATTCAAAGTAGCAAGGTAAAAAAAAAAATAAAAATAAAAACAAATTGAAAACAAATTTATTTACACTGTCTTATCAATTCAATGCTAAAAATATTCAAACTTAAATCACCTCCCCGGCAGCGGCGCCAAAACTTGGTGAATGTTTTTGTTTGTATTGAGTTTGCTGAAAGAGAATCAAGTTTGTATAATATGAACTCAATGAAATGGATGTGCCAAGTTTAAACACAGAAGTTGTAATATAGTATAGTTGTCGTTCCACTGAGGAGGTGCTAGAATGAAGATCTTAGTTTGAATTGATTTGGCAGAAAGTTTTTGTTTGGGTTTGTTGTGAATGTTGTTGAATGAAAAACAGCAAGTAACAAAATAACAGAGAATAATATTGTGCAAAAGATGACAGTAAATGATGTTGGGAAAATCAGTTTTGTAAAACAGGGATTGGCTTCATCACATCTTCACCTCTGTAAGCTGCATAAGTTTTCATATAAGTAAATCAAAAAGATAAGTTCTACGTCACAATCAAAGTCATTTGCATCGATCCCTCGACTACAAAATTCATAAGAATGATTTCCAAACCGCTGATCCTTCAGTCACTTTGGAAACCATTCCAGCATTATCAATCGATTGTTTTGACGTTTGTTGCGTTAGACGCCATCCCTGGCTACCTACTCACAACAAGCATTTCTTTCAGGGTCTGCTTTCAAAAGTCACTTCCCAGCATACTCAAGAAAACTTAGAACAAGAAAATAGTGATCAAGTACTTTCAGGCATTAAACGCAGAAGGAAATACAGAAACTTTATCAAATCTCATTACTTAATGAAAACTTACGACAGCATTACTTCAGTGTTGAATGGATTACAGCCAATCCCATAAGGGAGATTAGTTACTCATGCCTTGCATTTTCACCATCAAAGAAATGAATACAGAAAATGGAAAGTGTGAAATGAAAAATACAGAGGATGAATCTGATGTATGATGATAGGAGCTTGATGATTTTGTGCTCTGTTTGCAGCTTGATTTATAGGAGTTTTGACTCAGCTTCTCTTGCCCACTTGTGTAGAACCCATGTGGCATCTTTCAGAGACTGGTGGAAACAGAAGAAAGTGGGTGAGTTGGCATCGCATTATTGGTGAATAAAGAATGAAGAAACCCATGCTGTGTGAGTCACGCTTGAGCTTGATGGTCACGCTCAAGCGTGAAGGGCTCTGATGCTTTTTGATTGCCTTGCGCTTGAGCTTTCTTGACCACGCTTAAGCGTGGCTCCTTTGTTTAACATATGCTTGATCCTTCGCTTCAAGCTGGGCCTGTTACGCTTTAAGCGAGCTCCTCTATCCTCACAGATATGTTCCACGCTCAAGCTACGCTCAAGCGGGATCGAGGTCACGCCCAAGCGGCTCCTTATCACGCTTGAGCGTGAGATGCCCCTGATCCTGTTCCTTCATTAAATTCAGTCACGCTTTAAGCTTCATGGTTCCACGCTTGAGCGCCAGGCATGCATGAAATCACGCTCACGCTCACGCTTGATCCTTTTCAGCCGCGCTCAAGCGCTCTTGTGGTCACGCTCGAGCGTCCCCTTCTCACGCTCAAGCGTGGGTAAGTCTGATGCTGCCTTTTGTCCTTCAATCCACGCTCAGGGTCACGCTTGCTCCTCGCTTGGGCGTTTTAGGACTCACGCTCAAGCGACGCATTCTCCCGCTTGAGCGTGAGAGGTTCCTGAAACTCTGTTTTCTTTTTAGTCCTTCAACAAGGCTGCGCTCAAGCGTGCTTGATGTTAACCCTTAAGCGTGGGGTTCTGATGATGCTGAATCCTCTTGAATTTCTATCAAGCTTTTGGAACCTGTCTTCAATATTTTTCAAAGCAAGCTTATTTACTTATTTATAGTAAAGATCATGCTCAATTTTATCAATTTAGTTAAGTATTTCAGGAAATGGATCCAATTGAGTCATGAATTTAATCACAAAATAAGCACTTATCAACGGGTTTCTCCAAAAGCTCAAAATAATTTACCACTTGTATTTCCTTGTTGCAATATTCTCCACCAATTACAAATTTAAATTCTCACTTTTACAGCCCTCACACTCTTACAAAATAAAAGAAAGAAAAGAAAATAAAAAGAAAGAGAAGAAAAACGGACAGAGAAAGAAAAAATAGAAAAGAAGAAAACTAAAGAGAAAAGGAGAGAAAGTAACGAAGAAAAGAAAAGAAATCTGACGGTAATTGACTGGGAAGAAGTTGTTGTTTGATGATGGGTTGCTGCTGCTTTTATAGGTAAATAGATTGAGGATTCCAGCAATGAAAACGCGTTCAATTTGCAAGTGGAAGAAACTTTCGGTGCATGTGACTTCCAACTGTCCCAAATTGCATTATTTTAATATTTTCCAATAATTCGGTGCTTGGATTTATTCAGCTGGGCAAATTCTGAATGGAAAAGTACTGGAATTCCACAAGACCGAGTGAAAGCTTGCTGTTTGGTATTAGTTGCTGGGCGTTGTTGGTTTGTATGTGGCAGGTATGGTGATATGAGGGACAGTGGAGTTGCTGGACGGTGTGGTGGATGGAGTCGGTGTTGCTGGGCGGTGTTGTGTTGAGTGAGTTACTGGGCGGTGTTCAATTGATCTGGTGTTGGGCCTGTGAAGAGAGTCTGGGCGGTGTGGAGAGTACTGCTGGACGGTGTTGTGGTTTAAGAGTCTGGGCGGTGTTGTGATTTGAGAGTCTGGGCGGAGTTGTGTATTAGAAGAAGAAAGGGAGACGGTGTTGGGAAGTTGGGCGGTGTGTTGAGGTGAGGACGGTTGGGCGGTGTGTGAAGTGAGGACGGTTGGGCGGTGTTGAGAGGTGAGGACGGTTGGGCGGTGTTGAGATGTGAGGACGGTTGGGCGGTGTTGAGATGTGAGGACGGTTGGGTGGTGTTGAGAGGTGAGGACGGTTGGGCGGTGTTGAGAGGTGAGGCCGGTTGCTGGGCGGTGTTGAGGCTTGGATTAGAAGAAAGGGACAGCGAATAGGGAATGGGACGGTGTTGTTGATGGAAAGGAGAGGAGTCTGGTTGAGTGAAGAATCTAGGCGGTGTCATGGATTAGGAGCTTGGGCGGTGTCATGGATTAGGAACTTGGGCCGTGTTGGTTGGGGAAAAGTCTGGGCGGTGTTCTGGATTGAGGACGGAGTTTGTGGAGTAGGTCGGTTTTCTCTTGTTTTTGACCCTTTATTTCCTTAATTCCTGCAAAACATACCCAAGTAGAATAGAGTGGAAAGAAAGTAAAAATCGCAATAAATAAAAGGAAATATAGTGGATAATGACTAAATTCTAAGCAAACTAAATCTATTTTATTGTATTAAAAAGCACTTATCAAAATACCCAAACCAAAATATTGCTTGTCCTCAAGCAATCACCATATTCACAAGATAAAATACAGAAAACACTAAACTTAATAAACTAAGGAATCCAAAATAGAGAAACAGATTTATTCAAATGCCAATTTTTATTTACTTATGTGAATCAAATTTCAATGTCAAGACTTGAGATACTCTTCTCACAATTTTCACTCAAGTGTTTCAAGGTTTGTGTATCTCTCAAATCATCATAGTCAAAAAAAAAAAAATTACCATAAGCTTGTTAATAAACCAGAGACTCCACAGTTTAGATAGAAAATATGTCAAAGTCTAAAGGTCTTTCAAAGGTTGTAACGTGGCCTTGGGTTGTATTGGTAGGAATTTCAAGAAAAATGGAATACAAAAGGGCTTTAACATCATGAATGATTCAAATTACCATTACAATTTTAACAGAGCAAATTTTTGAACTTTTATGGACTTTTTTGGAATTCATTCAATATCATCCTTTTGATTTTCTTTTTCTTTTTCTTGCTTTTCTTTGCATTCAATACATATTTTTCTTAAGTCCTTTTTTTTTTTTTTATTTCTTTGCTCCACTAAATTTCCAACTTTTTCACCATTATAGAGAATATTAGTCAATAAAAGGTTTCAAAGAAAAATTTTCACTTTTAGGCTCAAAAGGGGCAACTAGGGGTCAAATTATACAAAATTCTGAGGCTTAAGAATAAGACCTAATTGTGCCTTTTTCATCCTAAGACATATAATCAAAAACCATTTTGAATCGGTTGAAAAACAAGTTCTAGAATATTAATGACTATGAGATTCACTCAATCAAGAAAATATATGGGTTTTGAAAATTTATTTGATAGATAACCCATTTTGGCTCAAGTCTCACCATGGAAAGTCCTTTCAAAGAAAATTTTAATCACATAAGATTCATTTAGACATTGATTTGGCATTTAAACAATCAAATTTTGAAAATTTTACTCAAAATTTTGGGGTCCTTAGATACTTTAGCCTTGTGTTCAAAGTAAATTTGTCATGCAATCATGGTAAATTACAAGATTACAAACAAATCAAAGAAAACACACATGCATAATAAAATGACAATCACACAACGTAAACAAAACAGTTAAGTTTTCTTACCTACCACCCCAAACCAGAATTTGACATTGTCCTCAATGTTAAAATGGATGATAAAAGGATAAGAAAACTTACCTGTAATAACCCCAAACCAGCATCTGACATAGTTGGTTTTTTTTTTTATTATTATTAAAGACATGGGGTTACCTCCCCACAAGTGCTAAGTTTTAAGTCTTCAGCCAGACTTTTTACCGTTTGGATTTACTCATCAGGAGCATCAAACAAGTCCAAGTCACTTGCTTGTTGTATTGGTTGACCTGTGAAGTAATGCTTTACTCTCTGTCCATTTACTCTAAATGTACCAGATTTCTCGCTCCATAGTTCGACAGCTCCAAAGGGAAAGACTTTTGTCACCTTGAATGGTCCCGACCATCGGGATCTCAGTTTACCTGGAAAAAGCTTCAGTCTGGAATTAAACAGTAAAACCATATCACCTGGATTAAATGTTCTCCGTTGGATGTGACGATCATGCCATTGTTTGGTTTTTTCTTTATAAATTCTGGCATTTTCGTATGCATCTAGACGGAGTTCTTCAAGCTCATTTAATTCCAACAATCTTTGTTCACCTGCAGCCTTATGATCAAAGTTAAGAGTTTTAACAGCCCAAAAAGATTTATATTCTAGTTCAACAGGTAAATGACAGGGCTTCCCATATACTAGCTTAAAAGGTATGGTTCCAATGGGAGTTTTGTATACGGTCTGATACGCCCATAAGGAATCATCTAACTTAATAGACCAATCCTTACGTGATGTATTCACCACTTTTTGAAGAATATTTTTAATTTCCCGATTGGATACCTCAACTTGTCCACTAGTTTGTGGGTGATAAGGTGTAGCAACCTTATGCTTAACTCCATATTTCTTTAGAAGGGTCTGAAAAGTTTTTTCAATAAAATGAGACCCTCCATCACTTATAACACATTTTGGCACCCCAAACCTTGGAAATATTATTTTCTTGAAAAGTTTAATAACAGTCTTAGCATCAGAATGAGGTGAAGCAATGGCTTCCACCCATTTTGACACATAGTCAACTGCCACTAATATGAACTGATTTCCAAAAGAAGAGGGAAAGGGACCCATAAAATCAACACCCCATACATCAAACAATTCAACTTCTAAAATTGTATTCAATGGCATTTCTTGTCTCTTACCAATGTTACCTGTTCTCTGGCAAGCATCACAAGTTAGAACATACTTACGTACATCCTTAAAAATACTTGGCCAATAGAACCCAGCTTGCAATATTTTAGTAGCTGTCTTGGAGGTGCTCATGTGCCCTCCACAGGAAAGAGAATGGCAATGATCCAAGATAGCATGGACATCATCTTGTGAAACACATCTCCGAATCATACCATCTGCACATTGCTTGAAAAGGAGTGGTTCATCCCAATAATAATGCTTGACATCTGCATAAAACTTTTTCCTTTGCTGAAAGCTAAGATCAGGAGGTAAGATACCACATGCAAGAAAATTTACAAAATCAGCATACCAAGGAACACGTTGGATACTAAGGTTCAAGAGTTGTTCATCTGGAAAAGATTCATTGATGGGAATATTATCTGTTTCTTCTTTTTCAGATGTCAACCTAGATAGGTGGTCAACGACCAAGTTCTCGGTACCGTTCTTGTCCTTAATTTCCAAGTCAAATTCTTGCAATATTAGAATCCACCTAATTAATCTAGGCTTTGCTTCCTTTTTATTCAATAGATACTTAATGGCAGAGTGGTCAGTGTAAACAATAACATGTGAACCTACCAAATAAGACCTAAATTTATCAAAAGCAAAGACAATAGCTAACAGTTCTTTTTCAGTTGTGGCATAATTTACCTGAGCATCATCTAGCGTCCGGCTGGCATAATGAATTACATGGAGCTTTTTATCCTTTCTTTGCCCCAACACAGCTCCTACTGCGTAATCACTCGCATCGCACATCAGCTCAAATGGAAGTTTCCAATCAGGTGGTTGTACGATGGGGGCAGAGATTAGAGCTTGCTTAATCCTGCAAAAAGCTTCCATACAAGATGAATCAAAATTGAAAGGCACATCCTTACCCAGAAGAGTTGTAAGAGGCTTTGTGATTTTGGAGAAATCTTTAATGAACCTGCGATAAAACCCTGCATGTCCAAGAAAACTCCGGATACCTTTCACATTCGTGGGTGGAGGTAATTTTTCAATTACTTCCACTTTAGCCTTATCAACTTCTATACCTCTCTCAGACACCAGGTGTCCAAGAACTATGCCTTCTCTTACCATAAAATGGCATTTTCCCCAATTTAGAACCAAATTAGTTTCTTCACAACGCTGCAAGACTTGGCACAAATTTGTTAAACAATTATCAAAATCCAAACCATGCACTGAAAAATCATCCATAAAGACTTCCATCACATTTTCAATAAGATCAGAAAAAATTGCTTGCATACACCTTTGAAAAGTCGCAGGTGCATTACATAAACCAAAAGGCATACGTCTATAAGCATAAGTCCCATAAGGGCAAGTGAAGGTAGTCTTTTCTTGATCAGATGGATGAATGGGAATTTGATGAAAACCTGAATACCCATCCAAATAACAGAAATAAGAGTGTTTTGCAAGTCTTTCAAGCATCTGATCAATAAAAGGGAGGGGAAAATGATCTTTTTTCGTGGCGCATTTTAACTTCCTATAATCAATGCACATGCGTCAACCAGAGACAATCCTAGTAGGAATCAAGTTATGTTTATCATTTTCAATCACAGTTATTCTCCCCTTTTTAGGCACCACATGGACAGGACTTACCCATTTACTACTATCAACAGGATATATGACTCCAGCATCAAGTAATTTCAAAATTTCCTTTTTAACCACTTCTTGCATTTTAGGATTTAATCTCCTAAGTGGTTCTACTGTGGGCCTACTTTCATCTTCTACAGTAATCCTGTGCATACAAAGAGAACGGCTAATCCCTTTGATATCATCCATTGTATAACCTATTACCTTTCTATACAACCTAAGTTGTTTCAAAAGTTTTTCAGTTTCAGATGGATTCAATTCAGCATTGATAATCACAGGATATGTGGAATTAGGACCAAGAAATTCATACCTTAATGAAGCTGGTAAGGGTTTTAATTCCACATTGGGGCTTACCACTTTGTCACACATGACCTTAGTATCATGTGGGGCCTCAGAGCAATCAGATGTTTCTGTCGACTCAATCATGAAAATAGTTTCAAGTGGGTCATTAGGAAGGGTTGCTTCCTTTACAACTTGTTCGACAAAATCCACAGTACAGCAAACATCATTATAAGGTTTTTCTAAAACATTTTTCAAGTTGAAATCAACTTTTTGGTCTCCAACAGTTAGAGATAACTTACCATTCTTGACATCAATCACAGCACCTGCAGTTGCTAAAAATGGTCTGCCTAAAATAATAGGAATCAAAGAATCTTCGTCCATTTCAAGCATAACAAAGTCAGCAGGTATAAAAAATTTTCCTATCTTAATAGGAACATCCTCTAAAATTCCTACAGGATATTTTACAGATCTATCAGCCAATTGTAAAGATAGCCTAGTAGGTTTTAGCTCACCTAATCCTAACTTTTCAGCAACAGATAATGGCATTAAACTCACACTTGCTCCTAAATCACACAATGCTTTATCTATATTCATGTCACCAATCATGCAAGGAATAGAGAAACT
This sequence comes from Clitoria ternatea, assembly GCA_037962975.1. Taxonomy (NCBI): domain Eukaryota; kingdom Viridiplantae; phylum Streptophyta; class Magnoliopsida; order Fabales; family Fabaceae; genus Clitoria; species Clitoria ternatea. The sequence continues at coordinate 179,959,940 of CM075671.1, forward strand.
ACCTGGATCTTGGAGCTTGGGTGGAAGTTTCTTTTGAATTAGAGCACTGCACTCTTCAGTAAGTGCAACTGTACCATCTTCCTCCAGTCTTCTTTTGTTGGACAGAATGTCCTTCAAGAACTTTGCATATGTAGGCATTTGCTGCAAAGCATCTGTAAAAGGAATATTAATATACAATTTCTTTAAAACATCAAGGAACTTACTAAATTGTTTGTCCGACTTTGCTTTGGCTAAGCGCTGAGGAAATGGAATGGGAGGTTGATATGGCTTAACCTCCTCCTTCTTTTCTTGTGGTTTCTCTTCTTCAATTACTGGATGAGATGAAGATTCATCGACTTTCCTTTCCTCCTTTGCTGTCTTGTCAACTGGCCCATCATATTGAGTACCACTCCTAAGAGTGACAGCCATGGTTTGGTTGGATGGTCCAGCCTCTGGTTTTCCAGGAAATGTTCCTGGTGCTCTTTGAGAATAGGAGGCTTGTTGGGCAATTTGATTTTCCAGTATTTTGTTGTGAGTGGCAAGAGAGTCCACTTTTGAAGCCAAGTTTTTTATTGCATCAGAGAATTCATCATTTTGTTTAAGTTGAGTAGCTACAAATGTCTCCATCAAGGATTCTAGCTTTGATTTTTGTGGAATATAGGTTCCTTGTTGAGGTTTATAGTTACTTTGGAATTGAGGTGGCCTATTTTGGAAGCCAGGTGGACCTTGTGGAGGTCTGTAGTTACCTTGATAGTTTCCACCATAGTTTCCAATAGCGTCCACCTGATGCATTTCTTGTTCTTGATTAGGGGTCATGGCTAAGTTGCAGTTTGTAGCTCCATATCCTGAAACACCACAAACTTCACAAACAATATTAGTAGCACCTGTTGACCCTATTTTATCAAGTTTTAATGTTAATGCTTCAACTTTGGCAGAAAGTAAGGAAAGAGCATCAACAGAGTACTTACCTGGTGTTTTAGAAGGTAATCCTCTCTCAGAGTTCCATTGGTGAGTGTTTTGAGCTATTTCCTCGATCAGGTTCTCAGCTTCATCAACATTTTTACTCATGAAGGCTCCTCCAGCTGCAGCATCTAAAGAGATCTTTTGTGTGGAAGTTAGTCCATTATAGAAAATATGGATTGTCAACCACCTTTCTATCCCATGGTGAGGACATTCTCTTAGCAACTCCCTGTATCTTTCCCAGGCTTCATACAAGGATTCATCATCTTTTTGTGAAAAATTGATGATTTGTTTTCTCAGAACATCAGTCTTGTTCCTTGGGTACCATTTATTGATAAAAGCACTGGATAATTGTTCCCAAGTCGTGATGGATCCTTCAGGAAGAGAGTATAACCATGCTCTTGCTTTATCTCTTAAGGAGAAAGGGAAAAGTCTTAAGCGAATGGCATCATTGGTGGCTCCGTTCATCTTCAGGGTGTCACAGTATTCAAGAAAGATTTGAAGGTGAAGGTTTGGATCTTCAGAGGGTAAACCTCCGAATTGGTTCTGTTGAACCATTGAGAGTAGTGAAGGCTTCAATTCAAAATTGTTAGCCTCCACTGTGGGTCTAAGAATGCTAGATCCTCTCCCATTAGTGCTTGGAGCTGTAAAATCTCTTAAGGGTCTGTGTTGGTCTGCCATTTGTTTTTCTTTTTGTTCTTTTTGTTGTTTTTGTTGTTTTCTCAAAGCTCTAAGGGTACGTTCTATCTCAGGGTCAAATCCTAAGTTTAGATCGACACTACGGCTTCGTCGCATAAATAGAAAATAAATGACAAATAAAACAAACAATTACAAAAATAAGACAGATACACAGAATATAGAACAAAATACAAAATTACAAAGAAAATAAAAATAAAAATAACAATAAAAATATTAACAAGTATGATCTAATCGAATTTCAATATTGCCGATATTTGAGGGACAACAGTCCCCGGCAACGGCGCCAAAAACTTGACAGGGCCCGCAAGCGCACAGGTTATGTCGCGTAATATAAAAGATTATCGTTCTCCACAGGGACTGTGTTCAAAGTACCAGCATATTGAAATTTAATTATCCACATAATTGATTTTTAATATTTTTGTAAAATAAAACACAATTTAAAAATCCAAATTTAGAAGCAAAATTTACTTGATACTTAAAAAATCAGAGTTGAGAGTATCTTGGGATTTCAGGGGATCAAGACTCTATTTTATGTTAATGAATTTTAACTTTTCATAAATAAGAATCGAATTAAGTTTTCCAAGGCGAATTTTCCAAAAGCTAATTAATATGTTCCTCTCGGAATCCTATTAATGTACCTAACCTATGGAAAGCGCTGCTTAATCCTCAGAAAGGCCCATTATCGTTTTATGAAAATCCCTTTTATTTCCTCAAAAGAATTTTGATTACTTTCACGGTTTTACCGAGGTCACATAAAGCATTTCAAAAATCTTAGGTTTAGTTCAAAGCTTTCCGGTAAAAATAAATCTCTCGATTCTATTTATTACCTAAACTTATTAATATACCTGTAAGTATACAGTTTTATCATTTAGGTTCTTGTTAGGAATTACTAAAAGCATTAAGCATAATTGAACTAAATGGAAAACAGAAATTTATTTAATTCTAAGTCAAAATAACATTAAAATAAAATATTATCATACCCCCTTTATCCCAAGATAATTAATTTAGCTACTCATGAAATAATTTAAATTCATGTAAATAATGGAAAAATAAAACATACAAGACATGGTAAAAATAAAGACTTACGGGTTTCTCCAAAAGCTCAAAATAATTTACCACTTGTATTTCCTTGTTGCAATATTCTCCACCAATTACAAATTTAAATTCTCACTTTTACAGCCCTCACACTCTTACAAAATAAAAGAAAGAAAAGAAAATAAAAAGAAAGAGAAGAAAAACGGACAGAGAAAGAAAAAATAGAAAAGAAGAAAACTAAAGAGAAAAGGAGACAAAGTAACGAAGAAAAGAAAAGAAATCTGACGGTAATTGACTGGGAAGAAGTTGTTGTTTGCTGATGGGTTGCTGCTGCTTTTATAGGCAAATGGATTGAGGATTCCAGCAATGAAAACGCGTTCAATTTGCAAGTGGAAGAAACTTTCGGTGCATGTGACTTCCAACTGTCCCAAATTGCATTATTTTAATATTTTCCAATAATTCGGTGCTTGGATTTATTCAGCTGGGCAAATTCTGAATGGAAAAGTACTGGAATTCCACAAGACCGAGTGAAAGCTTGCTGTTTGGTATTAGTTATTGGGCGGTGTTGGTTTGTATGTGGCAGGTATGGTGATTTGAGGGACAGTGGAGTTGCTGGACGGTGTGGTGGATGGAGCCGGTGTTGCTGGGCGGTGTTGTGTTGAGTGAGTTACTGGGCGGTGTTCAATTGATCTGGTGTTGGGCCTGTGAAGAGAGTCTGGGCGGTATGGAGAGTACTGCTGGACGGTGTTGTGGTTTAAGAGTCTGGGCGGTGTTGTGATTTGAGAGTCTGGGCGGAGTTGTGTATTAGAAGAAGAAAGGGAGACGGTGTTGGGAAGTTGGGCGGTGTGTTGAGGTGAGGACGGTTGGGCGGTGTGTGAAGTGAGGACGGTTGGGCGGTGTTGAGAGGTGAGGACGGTTGGGCGGTGTTGAGATGTGAGGACGGTTGGGCGGTGTTGAGAGGTGAGGACGGTTGGGCGGTGTTGAGAGGTGAGGCCGGTTGCTGGGCGGTGTTGAGGCTTGGATTAGAAGAAAGGGACAGCGGATAGGGAATGGGACGGTGTTGTTGATGGAAAGGAGAGGAGTCTGGTTGAGTGAAGAATCTAGGCGGTGTCATGGATTAGGAGCTTGGGCGGTGTCATGGATTAGGAACTTGGGCCGTGTTGGTTGGGGAAAAGTCTGGGCGGTGTTCTGGATTGAGGACGGAGTTTGTGGAGTAGGTCGGTTTTCTCTTGTTTTTGACCCTTTATTTCCTTAATTCCTGCAAAACATACCCAAGTAGAATAGAGTGGAAAGAAAGTAAAAATCGCAATAAATAAAAGGAAATACAGTGGATAATGACTAAATTCTAAGCAAACTAAATCTATTTTATTGTATTAAAAAGCACTTATCAGGTATCGTTTCAATCCAAGGCGCATGAAAATGGCATTGTTTCATGAAAAGTTAAAATCTAATGTGCTGAAAGTTTTGAATTTTGGATCCAGTACTCACGGCCCGCGACGGTTGACAATCCACGTGAGTGTAACCATCAACATTCACATGTTAATAGTAATAACTGCTCATCATTGGTGGCATCTCAAGGTTTTGGAGTAACAAATCTTAAATGTAAGGAGTTCTGAAATTCAAAAACACTTGAGTTACACATGCAAAAATAGGACGTTGTCTGAAACCAGTGTCCATAACAACAAAAGGGGACTTCGGAGAAGAGGTATTTAAGTCGGTATACATATTCGCAAGATCGACTTCGGAAAGGCAATATAGCTTATTAGAGCAACTTACTTAGTCCCTCAAACAAGCTAGGGGGCAAATGATCTGGTCTCGATATCGGTACATGGGCAAGGTGGTAATTTCATCTGTTCTCGCACTAGCTACCGGTGTCATAGGTAAACCACCAGACCCATTATTAGATTCATATTTATACTGGAAGTCCAGGTCAACACCTAGCACACCAAAAAAATTCATGTCACCCGATAAAAATACAAGGTATAAGTACGGGGGAACGTTCGCAAGAGACGCAGAGCCACCCACGTTGTGTGTCAGGATCGTACACTACACAGTGTATGATTGGTCCCCTTACCCTAAAAGGAATCTTCATTCTCCGTATGCACATATACAAATACCATCATTCTCACTACTCTGGTATGTTAGACTTATTCTAAGACTTACGCTTCAGAAACCTTGAATTCCTTTTCTGGTTACTGACTTGAGTGTCGGAGAATCTTTGCAGGTGACACCACCTTTTGCCCTTCATCAACGCGGAAGCTTGGTGTGAATGATCTCCAAGATTACAAGACCTTTATTCTCTCACTGAGATAAAGGGCATAATACCGGATACCCACTGTACCAGTGTATAAATCACTCTCAACAGTTGACATTTGTGGTTGGTCCCACACCAGATCATTGAACCCGGTTTAGACCAATTTAGTATAATAAGAAGTGACCATGGTAGAGAATTTGAAAATGAAATTCTTGAAAAGTTTTGTAACAAAACTGGCATATCTCATACATTTTCTTCTCCAAGAACACCTCAACAAAATGATGTTATGGAAAGGAAACATACAAGTCTGTTAAAGATAGCTAGAACCATGCTTTGTGAAAATGATTTACCAAAATATTTTTGGGCTGAAGTTGTAAGCGCTTCTTGTTATATTCAAAAAAAAGTCTTTATCAGACCAATACTAAATCAGACTCCCTATGAATTATGGAAAGAAAAAAAACCCAACATATCATATTTTTATCCATTTGGATGCATATGATATCCTAAACACAAGAGATCAACTTGGAAAGTTTGACTCAAAGTGTGATAAAGGTATCTTTATTGGTTATTCAAATACATCAAAATCTTATAGAGTCTTTAACACAAGAACTCAAACCATTGAGGAATCAATACACGTAAGATTTGATGATCTAACAAAGACTGACAAGAAATTAGTAGATCTAGATGGTGATGATACATGTATTATGCAACCTGAAGGAGAACTTAAGCCTTCAGACTTTGTTACCCCTCAACAACAAGATTTAGATCAACAAACAGTATCTGAACCAAAAAAACCAAGAGATTGGAAGTTCAAGACTTACCATCCTTCAGATCTCATCATTGGAGATCAAGCTGAAAGAGTCCAGATGAGATCAAGATTTCAGAATCAATCATCAATGGCTCTTGTTTCAGAATTTGAACCTAAGACCATTGAAGAAGCCTTAAAGGATCCTAACTGGATCATTGCCATGCAAGAAGAACTCAAACAGTTTGAAAGAAGTAAAGGCTAGACCCTAGTCCCAAGACCAAAGAACAAAAGCATCATTGGAACAAGATGGGTCTTCATAAACAACCTGGATGAAGAAGGCAAAGTTGTAAGAAATAAAGCAAGGCTCGTAGCTCAAGGTTACAATCAATAAGAAGGTGTAGATTTCACTGAAACTTTTGCTCCTCTAGCTAGACTTGAAGCTATAAGGATTCTACTTGTATTTGCTGCCTATAAAGGAATTAAATTATATCAGATGGATGTTAAGAGCACTTTTCTAAATGGTTTTATTGAAGAAGAAGCTTTTGTAAAACAACCTCCTGGGTTTGAAGACAAATCCTTTGAAATTCATGTCTTTAAACTTAGTAAAACACTGTATGGTCTGAAACAAGCACTAAGAGCTTGGTATAATCGACTCAGTTCTTTTCTTAAATCAAAAGGGTTTACTAGAGGAAAGGTTGACACAACCCTATTTAGAAAAGGTTCAAATAAACACTTTATTATAGTGTAAATTTATGTAGATAACATTGCCTTTGGCACTATAGAAGAAAATTTGTAAAAAGATTTTACAAAAACTATGCAAGTTGAATTTGAGATGAGTGTGATGTATGAAAGATAAGTCTTTAAAAGACTTAATTATTTAATGATATCTAACCCTATTTTATTTGAAAGTTTAAGTTTAATTAGTAAGATTGTATGTAACTTAGAAAGTATTTATTATTTGTGCAATTTCATTAATTAGTTATTATTTTAGCAATTACCCCTAGAATTAGGAATTAAAACATAGCAAATTAAGGAAGGTTATTTCTTGAGTTAAAAGTCTCTGGGCGTACTAACGTTCACACTCAGGTACCTACGATAGTGTTATTTTTATGTTAAATTGTAGCAGCAGGAAACCAGCGTACCCACGCCCAGTTCAAACGTAGATACACTCAGTTAGGAAGAAGAGTCCAGAAGCTCAATGTAGTTATGCAAGACTTGAGCGTACCTACATTGAAACCAGCGTACCAATATTGATGATTACGCTTAAATCCAAGATGAAGATAGAAGAACAGTGTACCTACACTGTGTCTCAGTGCGCTTACACAAATCTAAGAAGAGAGGTTTCAGAGGACCAACGTACCTACACCACACCTACGCCCATATTTACACTAGAATTAGGAAGCATCAGGTGCAAGTCTAGAAAGTCAGCGTCCCTACACTGACCTCGACCGTAGTTTCGCGTCAATGAAGCATTAAAAGGAGAACCATGCCAGAAGCTAGTGTACTTACGCTGGTCACTAGCGTACTGACGCGCACCTAAAGGACAAAAGCTCAGAAGCAAACATAGGGTTAGCGTGCCTACGCTGATCATGGGCGTACCTCCACACATGTAAAATGTTAAAGAGTAATTTCCAGGTAGAGATTCAGCGTGCTAATGCTGGTGGAGGGCGTACTTACGCATGATTGCGAGGGAAACAACCCAACCTTTTGAATTTCAGTTATAAATTAGTTAAGTTTCCTATTTATTTTGTAAGTCTATTAGGGGTAAATTTCAGAATTAGTTTAGTAATTATTGTTAGTTATCACAAGTTGATATAAATAACTTCAAGGATTTAATGATGTACACACAAATTTTAATACGTATTTCATTCTTCAGATTTATTTCTCTCTCTACATTTTTCCTTTTTTTAAATCCTCTGCACTTTATTATGCTTTCCATTTCTACCTTCATTTTCTTTCCTGCCATGGATTGCTAAATCTATAAGGTTAGAAATTGCTAAAGCTTCAATGGAAGTTTAGCTTTGTGACTGGAGCATTCTTTATGTTGGAGCATGTAGAACACAGCAAGGAGTGGATTTCAACTCTAAATTGGAAAATTCAGACTTAATTTCGGGTTCTCTTCAGAGAGGAATCATGGTTGAGAGCTTAGGAATTCTCGTTGCAACCTAATTACTTCAGGCCTAAGGATTTAGGTGAATAATTGGAGTTTATTCTCTTAATTTCACATTAGGTCTCAGTGTACATGATCACCTAAGGGATTAGGGTTTAACTAGTATCAGTCCTAGGTTGTGGTAATTACTATAATCCCTTTAGGAATGATATAAATATATTACTTTTTAACGATTGGTTTGCTTGCTATAAAAATTATCATCCGATGAATTTGCATCAAGTTAATGGCGCTGTTGCCGGGGATTGTTGAGTAATATCAACAATCCTTGGACTGATACTAGACTAAACCACTTTCATTTTGTTGATTAGTATAGCTGTGTTGCTTTTGTGTGTTATTTAGTTTCAATTCTTAGGTAGCTTTTTTTATAAAATTTTATGTATGAATTAGTATATGCAGTCAAGGAATAAAGTGGAGCCATTCTTCTTTGATGCTGATATTAATTTTCTTGAGAGAAGGTTAAGAAAAGAAAAGAGATTAAAAGAGAAAGCTAAATAGAAAATAGAAGAGTTACACTAGGTGACAACTCTAGGCCAACTGATGAGGGGATGTAATCTTGCATTCTCAAGCCTTCGATTACAGCAAATAATTTTGAACTTAAACAAGCATTACTACAATTGGTAAGGAATGATCAGTTTGGAGGAAGTGAGGTTGAGGACCCAAACTTACATCTAGCTAGCTTCCTTCAGATTTGTGATACAGTTAAGATGAATAAGGTTCTCAATGAAGTAATCCGGTTGAGATTGTTTCCTTTTTCTCTTTGGGATAGAGCTAAGGCTTAGTTATAGAGCCAACCTAGTGGTAGTATTTCTACTTGGGAGGATCTAACTAGAAAATTTCTGATTAAATATTTCTCTCCTTCTAAGTATGCTAGGCTGCGTAATGAGATTACTTGTTTCCAACAACGAGAGGGTGAGTCTTTGGTTGAAGCATGAGATAGGTATAAGAAGAGCTTGAGGAAGTGCCCTCATCGCCAAATACCCAAAATGCAGCAGGTTAACATATTTTATAATGGTGTCAGACCAGCAACTAGAGTGTTAATAGATGCCTCAGCTGGATGTTCTCTGACTACCAAAATAGTGGATAAGGCTATAGAATTGATAGATGTGATGGCTTCCAATGAATGTTTGGTAGGTGAAAGGAATAATGTTCCCAAGAAGGGAATTATGGAATTAGACATGTAAGATGCTTACTTGGCATAAAGTAAGTTAATGACTCAGGTCTTAAAAAAATTGAGTATGCAAATCTCTAAAATTCAAAATCCTAGTCAAGTTTGTATGATGAATTGTGACTTTTGTGGTGGTGACCATGAAAATAGGTTGTGTGATTCTAATAGTTCAGCATAGCAAGTGAATTACATGGGGAAACAAAGAGTTAGCCATCAAATTCATTTAATCCTAAATATAGGAATCATCCAAGCTTTTCTTGGCAGAGAGGGCCTCATCTCAATCAAAATTTAAATCAAAACATGGCCCAAGGTTAACCATCATAGCAGTCCATTCATATACCATAATCCTAACCCATACAAGTAAAAGAAAAATTTGATTTAGAAAGTGTCTTGTCTCAGTCCATACAAGCTACTCAAGCTAGCTTTAAGAACCAAGAAGCCTCCATTAGAAATTTAGAAAATCAGGTGGGACAATTATCGAAGCAATTGGCTAAGAGAAACTGGAAATTTTACAGTAGAAACTGAAGTTAACCCAAAAGAACATTGTAAGGCTATCATGACAAGAAGTGGGAAAACTTTGGTTGACCCTACTCCAGCTAAAAATAGGTGTGTGGGAGAAAAAGAAGAGAGTCAAGAAAATGCAACTGAAATAGAAAAACCAATAGAAACTGAAAAAGAAAAATCAATTGAAACCAGGAAAAAGAAAAAGATAAACACTGAATTAGAAAAGGCAACAAAAATAATGCCTGAAAAATTGAAACATGCTCCATTTCCTCAAAGATTTTAAAAACAATAGAGGAGAAAAAGTTTTCTAAGTTCCTAGATGTCATTAAGAAACTCCACATAAATATCCTATTTGCTAAGGCATTGCAAGAGATGCCCTCATATGCAAAGTTTATGAAAGTGCTTTTATCTAAAAAAGGAAATTGAAAGGAGATGAAACAATTGCCCTCACTCAAGAGTGTAGTTCAATTATTCAGAAAAAATTACTACAAAAACTTAAAGATCCAGGCTCTTTCACTATACCTTGTGCAATTGGTGATGTACATGTAAGCAGTGCCTTATGTGACTTAGGAGCTAGCATAAATCTTGTACCATTGTCTTTGATGAGGAAGTTAAGAATGAAGGATCATCAACCAACCCGCATGTCTTTATAGTTGGCTGATAGATCAATCAAATATCCTCATGGCATGCTGGAAGATTTGTTATTAAATATTGATAAGTTCATATTTCCAGCAAATCTTATAGTGTTAGACATGGAAGCTGACAATGAAATACCTTTGATATTAGGAAGACCATTCTTAGCAATAGGTAGAGCTTTGATAGATGTAGAAAAATATGAATTAATGCTAAGAGTTCAAGAGGAACAAGTGGTCTTTAATGTGTTTTGTGCCATGAAGCATCCAGTTGAGACATTAGATTGCTTCATGTTTGAGGAATTTTCCACTTACAAGACTCCCATGTTACTAAAAGCTTTGAAAGCCTTCCTTGAGGATGATTTTGACTCTGAAAGTAAAGAGTTAAATAAGAAAGAAATTAAGATGTTGCATTCACTTGAGGCTTTAGAAGTGATGCAAGAGAAGGAAGAAATAAAAGAGGAATTGAATGAGAGGTCTAGAGAGGTAGTAAAAGAAAAACATGATTTAAAACCTTTGCCTTCTCATTTGATTATATGCCTTCTTAGGACAGAATGAATCACATCCAGTTATCATAAGTTCTAAACTTAGTGATGAGGATGTTGAAAAGCTAATGACGGTTTTGCTGAAACATCAATCTGCTATAGGTTGGAAAATTTCTAATTTAAAGGGGATTAGTCCATCTTTTTGTATGCACAAAATTTTGATGGAAGGGGATTATTCCCCAGTTCTCCAACAATAGCAGAGGCTGAATCCTATAATGAAAGAGGCTGTAAGAATGGAAGTGGTGAAACTGTTAGATGTAAGGATCATATATGTTATCTCGAATAGCGCTTGGATTAGTCTGGTTCAAGTGGTACTCAAGAAAAGAGGTATGACCACTATGAAAATGAGCAAGGGGAAGTCATTTCAACTAGGCCTACTACAAGTTAGAGGATGTGTATAGACTATAGGTGGTTGAATGACTCCACTAGAAAAGATCACTTTCCTTTGCCATTCATTGACCAAATGCTTGAAAAGTTATGTGGCCATGAGTATTATTGTTTCCTAGATGGGTACTTAGGGTACAACTAGATTGTGGTTGACCCAAAAGATCGAGAAAAAAATGCCTTTACTTACCCATATAGAATATTTGCTTATAAGTGCATGCCTTTCAAGTTATGCAATGCACCAGCTACCTTTCAAAGGTGTATGCTGATAATTTTTGGAGATATGTTTAAGAAGTTCACAGAAGTGTTTATAGATAACTTCCTTGTTTTTGGAATACATCATGATACATGTTTAGGCAATTTGGCCAAGGTTTTAATGAGATGTCAAAAGACTAACCTTGTCCTCAATTGGGAGAAGTGTCATTTTATGGTAAGAGGAGGGATACTCCTTGGCCACAAAATCTCTACTGAAGGAATTGCAGTGGACCGTGCCAAAATAAATATGATAGAAAAACTTCCTCTCCCTGTTAATGTTAAAGGGATAAAAAGTTTTCTAGGATGTATAGGGTTTTACCGTAGATTTATAAAAAATTTCTCTAAGACTACAAAACCATTAACTGATTTGTTAGCAAAGGATGCTTCTTTTGTCTTTGATGAGCATTGGTCAATGGATTTTATAAGTCTAAAAGATAAATTAATTTCAGCCTCTATCCTTGCTGCACTGAATTGGTCTTTACCTTTTGAACTTATGTGTAATGTAAGTGATTATGTTATGGGGGCTGTGCTGGGTGAAAAGAAAGGTAAATTGACCTATGTCATCTATTATGCAACTAAAGTGTTGAATGAGGTATAAATTAATTACACCACCACTGAGAAAGAAATGCTTGTTATGGTGTATGCTTTTGATAAATTCAGATCATATCTAATTGGTGACAAGGTGATAATTCATACAAACTATTCAGCGCTTAAGTGCTTACTTGCCAAAAAAGAGTCAAAGCCTAGGTTGATTAGGTAGGTCCTTTTACTACAAGAGTTTGATTTAGAAATTAGAGACAAAAAGGGAATAGAGAACTCTGTAGCTGACCAACTATCTTGTTTGGAAGGAGATACTGAAATTATTCCAAATAAAGAAGAATTTCCAGATGAGAGCTTGATGAAAATTGAGCAAAGTCCATGGTATGCTGAAATAGAAAACTTTAAAAGTGCAGCTATAGTACCTATAGGAATGACATCCCAAATGAGAAAGAAATTCTTTCATGATAGCCAAAAGCTTTTTATGGGATGATCCTTTCTAGTATAGAGTTGGATTAGATGGCATAATTAGGAGATGTATGCCTAAAATTCAGCAGGAGAGAATTCTTTGGCACTACCATGATTCTCATTATGGAGGGCACCACGGTTCCTCAAGAACTACTACCAAAGCAATGCAATGTGGCTTTTATTGGCCAATGATCTTTCAAGATGCTAAGGGTTATGTTCAAAGGTATGATAAATGCCAAAGAAGTGGAGGACTCTCTACTATAGATGGCATGCCTCTAACTAACATTCTAATAGTTAAGCTATTTGGTGTGTGGGGAATAGACTTCATAAGACCTTTCCTAAAGTCTTTTTCCTATGAGTATATTCTTGTGGCTGTGGACTATGTGTCAAAATGGGTGGAAGCTATACCCACTAGAACCAATAATGCACATGTGGTGTTGAGGTTCATTAAGAAAAATATTTCTTCAAGGTATGGAGTGCCAAGAGTGATGATTAGTGATGGGGGGTCTCATTTTTGTAATAAGTTGATGGAAAAGGCCCTTAAGCATTATGAGGTACTCCATAAGGTGTCTACTCCCTACCATCCACAAACTTGTGTTATCTAATAGGGAAATAAAGAGGATCCTTGAGAAAGTTGTAGGTAAATCTAGAAGAGATTGGTCTGTAAAATTAGATGATGCTTTGTGGGCTTACCGTACAGCTTTCAAAACTCTAATTGATATGTCCCCTTATCCACTTGTGTATGGTAAGGCTTGCCATCTCCCTGTGGAGTTAGAGCATAGAGGTGGGCTACAAAGTTATGAAATATGGAATTTTCTCAATCTTAGGAGGAAACAGTCCTAAAACTCCATAAGCTTGATGAGTTTAGATTGCAAGCTTATTATAATGCCTCTCTACACAAGGAAAGAACAAAGAGATGGCACATAGAAAGCTAGAAAAGAAAGAGTTTTAGGAGGGGGACAAAGTCTTGCTATTCAACTCTAGGTTGAGACTTTTCCCAAGAAAACTAAAATCTAAATGGTCTGGTTCTTTGATTGTTAATGAAGTGTTTCCTCATGGTGCTATTGAGGTAAAGGAACCAGAAATAGGAAGAATGTTTAAGGTTAGTTGTTAAAGACTCAAACTCTATTTTGGAGGTGAGTTTAATAGGTAAAAGGCCTCAGTTGAATTGCATACTCCTACTTAGGAGTCATACGTCAAGCTAGTGGCGTTAAAGAAACGCTCCAAGGAGGCACCCTAGCATAACTTTTCCTTTAAATTGTTGTGTTAATTCATCTTGGAAAATAAATAAATGTTTTTGAAAAAATATATGTAATATAAAAGAGAAGGGAAAGGAAGAATTGGAAACCAAAAATACTGTTGGTTAAGAATAAAATGTGAAGTAGGACCATTGCATAAGAGTCTAGCGTGCTTACGCTAGAATAGGGGTCGCTTACGCCCATTTTTACTCTTATGATAAGTAGCTATGCGTGTTTATGCCTTGACTGAGCGTTGGTACGCTTAGTACAGACAGTGCCCATTTGGGACTGTTCATTCTGACAGTGTTTCTACACTTTTCAATAAGCGTGTTTACGCTATTGTTATTTTCATTATTTAATAAAATCCAGGACCCCTACGTGGTTACGCTTCGGGGGAGCCTTTTTATGCAACCCTCTATTTTGTTACTTTGTTTAACAGTGTTGAGTGTCCATACGTTTCAAATAAGCGTACTTACGCGTGCGCCCTGTTAGCATTAGGTATGGCCCTTTTATTTGAGCATCTCTACACTCCCAATAAGCGTGCTCAAGCGTATTTTTTTGTTCATTTTTTTAGAATATGTGAATAAGCGTGTTTAGGCTCAACGGAGCATGATTATACGTATGCTCTACTAAGTATAATGTTAGGAAGTCAGTGTTCAAGCATACTAACAATTTACTAGAGCGTGCATACACGTACTCTCTGTCGTATCAGATATTGTTCCTTATGTGTGAGCGTACTGACGCTCTACCCAAGCGTGCCTATGCATAAATACTATTTTCCCATTTGTTGATCTGTGTGTCTTACGCTCTGCTAAGCATGCCTATACTAGTCCTCTGTCTATAAATACTTGTTCCAGTGTAGGAACCCTAATCTCAAATGCTGTTACGCAACTGCTAAGCCCTTTTTTGATTACAACAGTCACAACCTTTCATTTCTTTAAATTGGTAATGGTTTCTTGCATTTTATTTTCATTTAATTCATATTATCATTTTAATTTCCTCTTACCTCTTTAACTATCACATTTCAATTTACCTTTTTGTATTTTAACCCACCATTTCATATTTCATACACCTTTTCATTTGCTATAAATATTGCATTCCATTCACTTGTCATGCTAGACCTTCTCGTTGCATTCATAAAACTGAGAAATTGATTGAGATGGAGCAAGAAAAAGCCTCCTGCAAAGAGAAGGGAAAGGGAGTGGCTATTACAAGCACTCCTACTTCTTACCTACCCACCAAGAAAAGCAAGAAGGACAAGGGGAAAAACGGTCTAAATGCTAAGAAGACTTTGATTAGAAGCACTTTAGGGATACCAAGGCTGCTCAAGAATATGAGAGGAAATTCAGGGAGAGGGGTATGATTAGGGACAGATTAATGTTACTGAATGAGGATGACTGCCCTGGCCCAACTGTGAGGGCTGCTATGTTTGCTAGAGGTTGGCAAAACTTCAATAAAGTGTTGGGCTATGGTTATCAAGAACTCACAAGAGAGTTCTATGCCAACTTGAGGCTAAGTGATTCAGAGGATGATACACTTTACTCTTCCTATCTAAGAGGAGTAACTATCCCCCTTTCTATAGAAATTATCAGCAAGGCATTAAAATTGCTTATGGTGGAGGATATTGAATGTGAATGTACAAAACTTCTTAATGGTTTTGCTTTCAAAGAAAATACAGATTTAGTGAAACAAGTTTTGGAGGTCTGCTACAAGGAGGGTACTATTTTTAAGACCATGGTTGGTGGTGTTCCCAAATTTGTTCGGATGAACACCCTCAAGGATCTCCCTATGATTTAGTGTCAATATCTCCTCTCCTCACTGTAACCGGTGACTCATGCTACTGAAATTATGGTGAAATGGTTGGTCCTTATTTATTGTCTAATGTAAGAGTTGTATGTTGATTTGGGTGACTTAATGTTGTTTGAAATGGTTAAGGCTAATGAAAAACATGCCCAATTACCATATTGTTCTATCATTTCATTATTGGCCAAGAAAAACTCTGTGAGAATTTAGGAGGAGGAGTTTACCAAGGTTAAGATGTAGAAAGCCTTAGACCATGCTTGGGTGAGGGATCACATTGATCATTATATTCCCAAGGAACCCAAGCATCCCAAGTCTAAACCATCCAAACCATCATTTTCTCACCAAGAACAATCTTCTACTCCAATCCTGAATACTATTTTGGGAGAATTGCAAGCAATCAAGAAAATGTAGCTTGGAACATATGATTTAGTGATGAATCATGATATGTTGTTGAGGAAGATGGCCACTGCAATGCATTTGGACCCTACTAAGGAGATAGGAGTTCCAACTGACAAGGATCAATGGCTAGCTTCCATAGGATTCACCATTCCTCTAGTTGGTACACCCTTAAGCACCAAATTCCCACTACATGTTGATTAAGCTGTTAATGATTAAGTAGTTGATAAAGAGATGGTTGATGTTACTATAGAGTGAGATGATACTGCTGTTGAGTAGTTTAAAAGTTTTATTTTGTCCTTTATAATTTAATTCAGACTCTTTTATTTCTTGTTTTGGGTTGTAAAGATTCAGACTCCTTGTTTCTCATTTTTATGATATGTTATTTGTAGTCATTTTATTTCTTGTATGGGTGTTGCTTTCTGTTTTATGGCATTTTATTTCTTTCATTGTAATGAATCAAGTGCTGCTGAGGTCTTCATACAACATGCATATACAGGTAATAAGGGAAGTTTTTCTATCCCTTACTTACTGAAAAAAATTATTGATTGATTATTGCAAGTGAATTTAAGAAAATTTTAAAATATAATAATAAGGCTTTCATATCCCAAAAGCTGAAACGATTGTCATAGGTAATGGCTTGAATAGAATATTTATCTGTGCTACATTTATGAGAATCTTCAGATCATACTTATCATATTTTGTTATGGTGAATATTTGAAGACCTAGGATGATAATTTGATATGATTGTATTGTTTTAAGTTTGGGGACGTGATAATTGATGTTTAGCCTTGATATATTTTGAGTTTTATGCCTTAATTGTTGAGAGTGTGCTTGCTTAAGGGACTTGTAGCAGAACTTTCCCTTTTCCTTGCTTGTGCATAATTGTGATTGCCATATGGAAATGATAAAGGCTCTATTTCTATCTAATAGCTAGAGCCAAATATAGCCTACCTTGTGCATATTTATCCATTAACCTTAATTATTAAGCCTGAGACTTTTCTTCAATGATAATACCTAACATTATAAGCCTTGATTATGTAATAGAAAAACCATCTTTTAACCTTGATATGTAATATTGTAGTATGTCTTTTTTTGACTAGTTACTAGGGACTAGCAACATTTAAGTTTGGGGATGTACAATGTGCCCCCACATCAAAATAAGGCACACTCTGAAAAAAATTACAAAGTGCAAAAGAAAGCAAAGGAAAAGATAGTCCAAAGGACAAAAGAGAAATTTACAAAAGAGCAAAGCTCTAAAAAACAAAAGAGTCTAAGTAGGGGTTAAAGGATCGAGCACTACAAAAATTCAAAAAAAAGTTGAAAAGAAAAAGAAAGCAAATAGAAGTCAAGACAAGACAACCTCCAAGGAAGCATATCCTTTACCTTTGCACTGACTTGAAAAACAAAAATAAAGCCTGTAACTTAACCTTATTACAAGCCAAATAAAGTCCTTATTGTTCCCTGAGCAGTTGCTTTTATGTATGATGCTTAGGAGAATTGCAAGCCTATGCTTATTTGTTGTTTTGCAAGTTAATATATGCATAATTATTACCTTAAACACTAAGGATAGAGAAAAACACATTGAACCTGTGAGAATGAAGCATCATTATCATGTTAACATTCTCAATCGTTGCATTCAAATTATTGAGGATCAATTGGAAGGTCTTTCATATATGTGCTACAATTGAAATTGTTCAAGTTTGGTTTAAGGAGGCAAATGAATTTAGTACATTAAGTAGATTAATTTGAGCCTTGTTTGAAGACAAGCAAGTTTTAAATTTGGGGATGTGATAAGTCTTGAAAAGACTTAATTATTTAATGATATCTAACCCTATTTTAAATGAAAGTTTAAGTTTAATTAGAAAGATTGTATGTAAATTAGAAAGTATTTGTTATTTGTGCAATTTAATTAATTAATTATTATTTTAGCAATTACCCCTAGAATTAGGAATAAAAAGATAGAAAATTGAGAAAGGTTGTTTCTTGAGTTAAAAGTCTCCTGGTCGTACTAACGTTCACACTTAGCGTACCTACGCTAGTGTTATCTTTATGTTGAATTACCGGACCAGGATACCAACGTACTCACACCCAGTTCAAACGTACGTACGCTCAGTTGGGAGGAAGAGTCCAAAAGCTCATCGTAGTTATGCGAGACATGAGCCTACTGATAAGTCTTGAAAAGACTTAATTATTTCATCTTTTATTTAACTTAATTCATTAAATATTTATTTCATCTTTTATTTAACTTAATTCATTAAATATTGTTTAGTTTGGTTTTATTATTTAATAAATTGTTAATAATTCTTATTTTATTTATTTATTTCAAAAGTGTTTAATTTAGGTAAGAAAATGATTAAAAACAGTAATTAGTTAAGAAATTATGTTTATTTATAAATTCACTAATCCAGCGTACAAACGCTGGAAAGCCAGCGTACAAACGCTAGGAATTTATTTGTTTGCATGTGCAGGTGTAGCAAAGAGAAGTTCACGCTCAAGCTTGAAGGCTGCAAGCTCAAGCGAGAGATGTAACATCCTGGTTTTGATCTAATTACCGATTAAGGTTAATTAGAGAATTAAGATTTAATGATTGAATAATAATAATAATAATAATATATGGCCAGGCAGAATTACACATATGCCCTTGGTGGTTTAAGAGGAACTTCGATCCTCTCTCCCTCTCTCCCTCGTGATTGCCACGCTGATGGGATGGGGGATTAATGGGATGTGATGGTTGATGGGAGTGGGGCTGTCACGGTAGTGAAGGGATAAGAGCTACATATTTCCCACTCCCTGCTCATTACACTTTGGGGTACATTGAGAACCACTCTCCATTCTCTCTAAAACTTTCTGAAGCTCTGCTTCTTCTTCTTGCTGTTTCTTCATCTTCGTGTTCTCCTTCATCTTCTTCTTCCACTCAACACTGAGTAGAACCGAGTGGGAACACGAAGTGGGAACAACGTGGTTGTGAGAGAACCGTGTGGTGCTGAGTGTTTTGATGGCTGGATCCTCCTCTGTTTTGCCTGAGCAACGATGGGTGCTTGGAGCATGGGGTCCTCCATTGTTGGTGAGGACTGGTCTATTCGAGTGAGGGAATTGTTGGTGTATGCACTATGAGCTTTTATGCTTCTTCATTTGTATCATTTTTATAACACCCTAATCATTGCAAATAATAATTCCAAAACCATAAGAAAATTTTCACAAAAACAGTCACGACTCATTCGACATAGAAGGGAGGAGGTAGGCAAGGGAAAATAGAGAGCATTCACACGCATATGGCAAATAACAGAAAAGCTAAGACTGGAACAGGTTCGTTAGTTTAATGTAACACGCCAGCGTCTGGGCGGATTACACAACACCGTTGGCTCGCTCAGGCGAGGTCTGATACCGCCTAGGCGGGGTATGGTAATGCAACAGCGGATGGAGGGAGATTCACAAAGAAAGCTTTTCCTCGAGTAACCCTAGTCAAACAGTAGGAGGAAATAGGTAAGGGGAAGGAGAAGGGAGATGTACATGTATGGTAGAAGGTTGTGGAGGGAAGAGGGGCCTGAACTCATTCCGCCCAACTTAATTAGGTATGGCAACGCCTGGGCGGACTCAACCACAACGCCCAAGC
This sequence comes from Clitoria ternatea, assembly GCA_037962975.1. Taxonomy (NCBI): domain Eukaryota; kingdom Viridiplantae; phylum Streptophyta; class Magnoliopsida; order Fabales; family Fabaceae; genus Clitoria; species Clitoria ternatea. The sequence goes on from CM075671.1 coordinate 179,979,328, forward strand.
CGGGGTCAACACCGTTGTTGGGGTCGCCTTAACGCCACAACGGAGAGGAAGGGTAATTGGGCGGTATCTCACTCTGACAATTACTCGCTTCAGCGCGAGTCCTCACGCTTGGGCGAACTGCTCTAGCACCTTGGCGAGGTATGACTCCGCCCACGTGAATCCAACATACGTCTCCCTAGCCCGCACTCGCTGGAGTGAGTATATTGCTCGCTGAAGTGAGGAACTTCACTCGGAAAATTGGGAAATTAAGTTTCACTCAGCTTCTCCAAACCCAACCACTCGGGACACCGATCCTTATTCACTCGAACTTTACATCCTTCGCTCGGATTATCATCACCTTACACTCAGGATCCAATCCTCCCTAAACCGCCAATTGAACTCCTCTCACAGCAGGGAATCACTCGAGGTTTTCACTCATGTTTCGTTTCTTCACTCATTCAAAGCATATCTAGACTCTCTATTTCATCCTCTCAACCCCAAACTTATTCCCACTACCTACCCATAGCCACACCAGCCTCCTACGCTCATAAGGTATGCTTAGGCGTCCGGACTTATCATTCAACACCTTTCGTAGCACAATATAACACGCAACACACACATATATATATAAGAGCGTATGTTAACATTTACAAACACAAAATCGGATTCCTCTTTGACCATAAGGTTCTATTTGTCCAAAACACTAACATCCGGCATGACCCAGTCAGAGCTTAATCTAACATCGCATTGAGTAAGCCTTCCTAATGTATCAACTCTTCACTCAGCGTTCCAGCTGTGCTTCTGATCCTCATCTCGAGAGACATTCACTGAAAAATGGCCACTGCAGGGGTGAGCATCTTAGATTTTAAATGATAGATACCGACTCAGGTTATCTCCCAATCATACAACGATACATATACGTACAACACTACTAAGACCAGGGCAACATCCATCAGTCAAGACATATATAAATGACTCTTACCGTTCGATATTCACCGATCATCACTCGGCTGTACTCATAACATTTTCAATGACACGGATACGCTTGCATGCATATATTCGTATATTCATGAAAACAGTTTTCATTCAGCATCCAGGGCACGTACACACGGAATGGATCACTTGGCATACACATTCAGTATCCTCATACACAATATTAATGCGTAATCAAATTTTCAGTCAATAACACATGCACAGAGCATTCACTCAGTCCTACGTATTCACCTATTCACTTACCACTCGGCATACTTAACCAATTCCGAACAACATTAACAGTAATAACAATATTAACAGGAATAAGCATAGAAGGTTTCACTCGGTTCCGTATCGTGTGTATCGGTCAGACGTTGCAACGTAGGCATCTCAGCCTTTTTATACATAGCTCTCAGCTATCAAATCAGCTCCCAGCTGCTTGGCCGTTTTACAGGTACCCAACCGTTTACCCACAGGTGACACCAGCGCTCTCAGCGCCAACGGAGGTGTTCACAGACAGCCCGAGTCCCACTCAAGGGCTACCCCGAGTCCCACTCAAGGATTTTACAGCGTCCCACGCTGGATGACCGAAGGTAGTGTCCCACACTACGTGCTCCCAGCACAACGCATCCCATGCGCCACACGCGGATTCGACACACAACATTTATTTCACGCATGCATTCTCTCATTCAAGCACACATATCATGCAATCAGTAATACACATTATCAGGGTTCAGCATATAGCTTTCATGCAATCCATTATCATTCCATTGTAACGTATGAGTCCCATGCAATCGGTATTAATCCACATTCAAGCATCCATAAACATTTCGTTCAATCGAGACATGCAATCGGTTTACAGCATCATTCAACGCATGCATCATTCTAAAAATCACAAGTTCACTCAGGCATTTCAAGTCATCACAACCTAACATGCAATTGGTGTAAGACAGTGTCAGAATCCGTTTAAAGCAGGCATTTCCTATATGCAAACAATTTATTAAAGCATTCATATCAACACATGCATTTCTATAACCTGGATAGCTTCAATCGGACATTCATATCAACACAACCCAACATGCAAACTGAGATCCTGCAACACATACATCTGTAAGAAAGGTGCTAACATGCAACACTCATCTTTCACTCGTCATGCAACTAGACTGTACACACTCGCATGCATCACAATACACAATCAGAGCATGGATATAGCAAGCAACAGCACTCGAAACCTGTTCATAACCCATGCATTTAAGATAGAAGATACTCCCCCTACCAATTACAAAACCCCAAGGGATTTTTCTGCTTGAATGGTGGTTCTCCTCCCTGCTGCGTCACTTGGCGATCGTCCCTTCTCGTGTGGGGAGTTCCACTCCACTGTAGCACTGTCACTTGGCTCTTTGAAGCAGGAAATGGACTGGAGGGCAGAGAAGGAGAGAGAGAAAACAAGAGAAAAGCAGAACGAAGAAGGAAGTTCACAGGGTTCTCCGCGTGAAGAGCATGGCCATCACCCGTATAAATACTCACGCGGAGAACAGGATGGTGGGATGGGGAAACGCGATAATCCTGCCCATGCCACCTTGTCTCCACGTTAATCATCCTATTACTTCTAGTTAATTAAATTAAGGGAGGTGTTAACTTGTTGATTTTTTTTTTAATTCGGTTGCCTATAATTAAAATGGGGATGTTACAGTTCTTCCCCACTTGAAAAGAATTTCATCCCCGAAATTCAGTCGGTAATTCATGCGAAACTTCAGTCGGCAACTCACCTAAATGAACGACTCGGGGTACTGCTGTCTTATGGCATCTTCGCGTTCCCACGTGCAGGAGGTGGTCTTGCCTTGCTGCCACTCCACCTTAACCAGCCTTACGTTTTTGTTTCTCAAGCGTTTTACCGATCGGTCCACGATTCCAATCGGTGTAGTCACAGTGGTCAGGTCTTCTTTGATCTCTACTTCATCGTCAGGCATCGTGTGGCTGGGGTCATGTAAATACTTTCTTAGTTGAGACACATGAAATACGTCGTGCAATCGGGACAAGTGGGTCGGTAGTGCGATGCGGTATGCCACGGGGCCGACTCGTTCTAACACCTCATAAGGCCCAATGTATCGAGGGCTTAACTTCCTACTTTTTAAGGCTCGTCCGACTCCTTTACTTGGAGAAGTCCTCAAAAACACTCTGTCTCCGACTGAAAATTCCAATGGTTTGGTGCACTTGTCATGGTAGCTCTTTTGTCTGTCTTGAGATGCTTTCATCCTTCCCTATATCACTCGGATCTGCTCCGTGGTTTGCTTCACGATGTCTGGTCCCAATAGTAGACTTTCACCCGTTTCTGACCAGCAGAGTGGGGTTCGGCATCTGCGTCCATATAGTGCCTCGTAGGGTGCCATGCCAATGCTGTGATGATGGCTGTTGTTGTACGTAAACTCGATCAAGGGAAGGTACTGCTCCCAGTCCCCACCATGCTCTAACACACACGCCCTTAATAAGTCTTCTAGACTCTGAATTGTCCGCTCGGATTATCCATCCGATTAGGGGTGGTAGGCAGAACTAAGCCAAAGCTTCGTCCCCATTTCCTGATGCATGCTGGTCCAAAACCGGGACGTGAACCTAGGGTCCCTATCTGATACGATGGAAGTAGGTATGCCATGCAGTCGGATAATTTCTTGAATGTAAATCCGAGCCAACTTATGCAATGGGTACTTCATATTTACAGGTAGAAAGTGTGCACTCTTCGTCAGTCGGTCAACAATGACCCAAATTGCATCATGGCCCGCTCGGTTTTTGGGTAATCCCATGATAAAATCCATCGCAATCGAGTCCCATTTCCACACGGGAATCTCTAGGGGCTGCATTGCACCGTACGGTTTTTGGTGCTCCACTTTTGATTTTTGGCACGTAATACACCGGGCCACATATTCCGCCACATCCCTCTTTAGTCCGGGCCACCAGAACTGTTTCTTCAGGTCATGGTACATTTTCGTGGTTCCCGGGTGAATACTGAGTAGACTTTTGTGGGCTTCATCAAGCACCATTCTTCTTAATCCTCCTCCACTCGGTATGTATATTCTGTTTCTCACCCGGAAGATCCCATCTGATCCCTCGGTCAAGGATAAGTCTTTTCCTTTGGCCTGAGTTTCCTTCATTTCAGTTAGGTAGGAGTCCAACTGTTGCTGCTCGTACACAGATTTCAAGAATTCATTGGCGATCCTCAACGTACCGATTGTCATTTTCCGAGGGGAGGGGGTGTCAACATACAAGTTCATGTCTCAGAACCGCTCCAACAACTCTACTTCTCTTGCCATCATTGCTGCCATGTGGAGGGATTTCCGACTCAATGCGTCGGCCACGACATTTGCCTTACCCGGGTGGTATTTTAACTCGAAATCGTAGTCTTTTAAAAACTCAATCCATCTTCTCTGCCTCATGTTCAGCTCCTTTTGGTCGAATAGGTATTTGAGGCTCTTGTGATCGCTGTACACTTCAAATTTGGACCCGTACAAGTAATGCCTCCAGATTTTTAATGCAAAAACCACTGCTGCCAGCTCCAAGTCATGGGTCGGGTAATACTGCTCGTGAGGTCTCAATTGCCGAGAGGCATATGCTATCACTCGGTCTCTCTGCATAAGTACACACCTAATCTGAGTCCTGACGCGTCATAATAGACCACGAAGCTCTCTTGTAACTCGGGTAATGCCAGCACTGGAGCAGTCGTCAACTTGTTCTTCAGCTCTCGGAAGCTGTTCTCACACTCGGGACTCCACACGAAGGGAACGTTTTCCGAGTCAATTTAGTTAGTGGTAATGCCAGTTTAGAAAAACCTTCGATGAACCTTCTATAATAACCTGCCAGGCCCATAAAGCTCCTTATCTCCGAGACCGACCTGGGCTTCTCCCATGCCATTACAGCTGTGACCTTCGAAGGGTCCACCGAGACACCTCGCTCGGAAATCACATGTCCGAGGAAGTGGATCTCGTCCATCCAGAATTCGCACTTCGAAAGCTTCGCAAACAATTGTTTCTCCTTCAATACTTTAAGTACCGCTCGGAGATATCCTTCATGCTCCTCAGAAGTCTTAGAATAAACTAGGATGTCATCGATGAAAACAACTATAAACCGGTCTAAATAGGAGTGGAATATGCTGTTCATGTAATTCATGAAAACAGCAGGGGCGTTTGTCACACCGAACGGCATCACTACATACTCGTAGTGACCATACCGAGTCCTAAAGGCCGTTTTTGGAATGTCCGAGTCCTTCACTCGGATTTGGTGATACCCCGATCGTAGATCAATTTTTGAGAAGACTGAGGCTCCACGCAGCTGGTCAATTAAATCATCAATTCTGGGCAGTGGATACCGATTCTTGATTGTGAGTTTGTTTAGCTGTCGGTAATCTATACAAAGTCTCATGCTGCCATCCTTCTTCTTAACAAGCAGTACGGGTGCGCCCTATGGTGATACGCTCGGTCTAATGAACTGCTTCCCGAGTAACTCATCCACTTGTTTCTTCAACTCGGCTAACTCAGTTGAGGACATTCTATAGGGTGCACTAGAGACTGGCTCGGCCCCAGGGATTAAGTCTATAGAGAATTCGATTTCTCTATTGGGAGGGACACTCGGTACGTCTTCAGGGAACACTTCTGGGAATTCATAGACAATCGGGATTTCGTTCACTCGGATTTTACTCTCACCCTCGGTTAGACAAAGCATCATAAACAGTTGGGTTATACCTGGTGCCGTGTCGTTCTCAGTGGGCTGTCTCGGAAAAAGTATCTTTCGGCTTCTACAATCTACTAACACCTTATTGGCTGAAAGCCAATCTATTCCGAGCACGATGTCAAGACCCTTTAAGGGCATGCAAATCAGATCGAAGGTAAAACTCCGATCATACAACTCAAACGCTACATCTTTGCACATTGACGATGTGAGCACATTAGCGCCAGTCGGGCTGGCCACTTCCAAAGTCCGATTCATAGACACAGTCGGTAACTTCAAACGCTTCACACACTCATCAGCTATAAAAGAATGGGTGGCTCCCAAATCAAAAACAGCATTAAGCGTATTCATTCCGAGTGAGCACTTACATTGTACTAGGTCGCTTGCTGGTGCAACATCCTCTGCGTTGATGGTGTAGATCCTTCCTGCCGCTGTTGGGCCGGTATTCCTCCCTCGGTTATCTGGAGTACGCATCCCGTTTCCTCTGGCTCCGTTGCCTCTGCCACCAGGACGTTGGTTATCATTCACTCGGTTCCTTTCTTGAAATCCCCCTTGACGCACATTAATGTTTGCTTGGTGTAGCTGGGGGCAGTCGGGGCGAATGTGTCCTCTCTTGTTGCAGTGAAAGCACACTACATCACCATCATCCTTGCAGTCTCTGGCAAAGTGGTTTCCTCCACACTTGAAACACCTTCCGTCTCCTACCGCTGGTCGTCTTTCAGGTTGATTCCGACCTCCAAATTTGGAAAAAGGCTTGTTCCTGCCAACATTGCTCGGCTTTTTGAAACGAGGTCGTTGGGGCCTCAAGGAATAGTGGTTTCTGTTGCTCTGGTTCGAATGGGCCTTGTCATCCTCCTCAAATATTCTACATTTGTTCACTAATGCAGGGAAACTCCGTATTTCGTGGTATCTGCAGGCCCTCTTAATATCCGATCTCAATCCGTTCTCAAACTTAAGGCACTTGAGTTCTCTGTCCCAGGCTGCTGGAAGGGTGGATAGAATAGGCACAATTCCTCGAATCTGGTCGCGTACTCTTCCACAGTCATGGAGCCCTGTTTTAACTCCATAAACTCCAGCTCTTTCCGACTCCTCACTGTGTCGGGGAAGTACTTCTCTAAGAAGCATGCCTTGAAATCGTTCCACGTCAGTTGATTATCATCTTCAGGGAATCGGCTTCTGGCTATTTTCCACCAGTTCTCCGCTTCGTCTCGCAGCATGTACACTGCACACTCTACCTTCTGGGCCTCGGTACAGCGAAGACCCCCAAAAATCCTCTCTAATTCCTGAGTCCACTTAAACGCCGCCTCAGGGTTCCGTCCTCCCAGGAATTCACTCGGCTTCCTCTATAAGAAGCGGTCCATCACTTGGCCCTCCTCAGCTCGAGGCTGGCCCTGCCTTTCAAACACGTCTGCAAAGCGTTGGAATGCCGTGGCTATAGCCTCCATGCTTTGGCGATGTGCCATCCCTTATCCTAAAATCAACATTCAAGGATAAGCATGCCTAGTTACTTAATTCCAATCGGATTTTAGTCTAGTATTTAGTAGCTTAGTCCCTTATGTGTCCTCGTATGTCACACAGTTAGTCGGGTCAGGAGGAACAACTCCCCTACCCATAATTCAGTAACAGAGTATCAATCAAGTTGAATTCATACCACAACAATCATGATCATACACACAACCACTTACACTCGGTAGGCTTACCTTGGCCTTGGACCTTTCGGTCCGCTCTGATACCAAAATATAACACCCTAATCATTGCAAATAATAATTCCAAAACCATAAGAAAATTTTCACAAAAACAGTCACGACTCATTCGACATAGAAGGGAGGAGGTAGGCAAGGGAAAATAGAGAGCATTCACACGCATATGGCAAATAACAGAAAAGCTAAGACTGGAACAGGTTCGTTAGTTTAATGTAACACGTCAGCGTCTGGGCGGATTACACAACACCGTTGGCTCACTCAGGCGAGGTCTGATACCGCCTAGGCGGGGTATGGTAATGCAACAGCGGATGGAGGGAGATTCACAAAGAAAGCTTTTCCTCGAGTAACGCTAGTCAAACAGTAGGAGGAAATAGGTAAGGGGAAGGAGAAGGGAGATGTACATGTATGGTAGAAGGTTGTGGAGGGAAGAGGGGCCTGAACTCATTCCGCCCAACTTAATTAGGTATGGCAACGCCTGGGCGGACTCAACCACAACGCCCAAGCCGGGGTCAACACCGTTGTTGGGGTCGCCTTAACGCCACAACGGAGAGGAAGGGTAATTGGGCGGTATCTCACTCTGACAATTACTCGCTTCAGCGCGAGTCCTCACGCTTGGGCGAACTGCTCTAGTACCTTGGCGAGGTATGACTCCGCCCACGTGAATCCAATATACGTCTCCCTAGCCCGCACTCGCTGGAGTGAGTATATTGCTCGCTGAAGCGAGGAACTTCACTCGGAAAATTGGGAAATTAAGTTTCACTCGGCTTCTCCAAACCCAACCACTCGGGACACCGATCCTTATTCACTCGGACTTTACATCCTTCGCTCGGATTATCATCACCTTACACTCAGGATCCAATCCTCCCTAAACCGCCAATTGAACTCCTCTCACAGCAGGGAATCACTCGAGGTTTTCACTCGTGTTTCATTTCTTCACTCATTCGAAGCATATCTAGAATCTCTATTTCATCCTCTCAACCCCAAACTTATTCCCACTACCTACCCATAGCCACACCAGCCTCCTACGCTCGTAAGGTATGCTTAGGCGTCCGGACTTATCATTCAACACCTTCCGTAGCACAATATAACACGCAACACACACACATATATATATATATAAGAGCGTATGTTAACATTTACAAACACAAAATCGGATTCCTCTTTGACCATAAGGTTCTATTTGTCTAAAACACTAACATCCGGCATGACCCGGTCAGAGCTTAATCTAACATCGCATTGAGTAAGCCTTCCTAATGCATCAACTCTTCACTCAGCGTTCCAGCTCTGCTTTTGATCCTCATCTCGAGAGACATTCACTGAAAAATGGCCACTGCAGGGGTGAGCATCTTAGATTTTAAATGATAGATACCGACTCAGGTTATCTCCCAATCATACAATGATACATATACGTACAACACTACTAAGACCAGGGCAACATCCATCAGTCAAGACATATATAAATGACTCTTACCGTTCGATATTCACCGATCATCACTCGGCTGTACTCATAACATTTTCAATGACACGGATACGCTTGCATGCATATATTCGTATATTCATGAAAACAGTTCTCATTCAGCATCCAGGGCACGTACACAAGGAATGGATCACTTGGCATACACATTCAGTATCCTCATACACAATATCAATGCATAATCAAATTTTCAGTCAATAACACATGCACAGAGCATTCACTCAGTCCTACGTATTCACCCATTCGCTTACCACTCGGCATACTTAACCAATTCCGAACAACATTAACAGTAATAACAATATTAACAGGAATAAGCATAGAAGGTTTCACTCGGTTCTGCATCGTGTGTATCGGTCAGACGTTACAACGTAGGCATCTCAGCCTTTTTATACATAGCTCTCAGCTATCAAATCAGCTCCCAGCTACTTGGCCGTTTTACAGGTACCCAACCATTTGCCCACAGGTGACACCAGCGCTCTCAGCGCCAACGGAGGTGTTCACAGACAGCCCGAGTCCCACTCAAGGGCTACCCCGAGTCCCACTCAAGGATTTTACAGCGTCCCACGCTGGATGACCGAAGGTAGTGTCCCACACTACGTGCTCCCAGCACAACGCATCCCATGCGCCACACGCGGATTCGACACACAACATTTATTTCACGCATGCATTCTCTCATTCAAGCACACATATCATGCAATCAGTAATACACATTATCAGGGTTCAGCATATAGCTTTCATGCAATCCATTATCATTCCATTGTAACGTATGAGTCCCATGCAATCGGTATTAATCCACATTCAAGCATCCATAAACATTTCGTTCAATCGAGACATGCAATCGGTTTACAGCATCATTTAACGCATGCATCATTCTAAAAATCATAAGTTCACTCAGGCATTTCAAGTCATCACAACCTAACATGCAATCGGTGTAAGACAGTGTCAGAATCCGTTTAAAGCAGGCATTTCCTATATGCAAACAATTTATTAAAGCATTCATATCAACACATGCATTTCTATAACCTGGATAGCTTCAATCGGACATTCATATCAACACAACCCAACATGCAAACTGAGATCCTGCAACACATACATCTGTAAGAAAGGTGCTAACATGCAACACTCATCTTTCACTCGTCATGCAACTAGACTGTACACACTCACATGCATCACAATACACAATCAGAGCACGGATATAGCAAGCAACAGCACTCAGAACCTGTTCATAACCCATGCATTTAAGATAGAAGATACTCCCCCTACCAATTACAAAACCCCAAGGGATTTTTCTACTTGAATGGTGGTTCTCCTCCCTGCCGCGTCACTTGGCGATCGTCCCTTCTCGTGTGGGGAGTTCCACTCCACTGTAGCACTGTCACTTGGCTCTTCAAAGCAGGAAATGGACTGGAGGGCAGAGAAGGAGAGAGAGAAAACAAGAGAAAAGAAGAACGAAGAAGGAAGTTCGCAGGGTTCTCCGCGTGAAGAGCATGACCATCACCCGTATAAATACTCACGCGGAGAACAGGATGGTGGGATGGGGAAACGCGATAATCATGCCCATGCCACCTTGTCTCCACGTTAATCATCCTATTACTTCTAGTTAATTAAATTAAGGGAGGTGTTAACTTGTTGATTTTTTTTTTTAATTCGGTTTCCTATAATTAAAATGGGGATGTTACAATTTTTCTACTTATCAATAGAATAAATATTTCAGTTTAAAATTGTTTTAAAACATATTTATCCTTAGAGTAATAGGTCATATAAAAATTATTCCTAAAATGTCCCTAGTCAAGTATTTACATGGGGACATGTAAATACACTGAGACTAGTGTGTGAGTGTACTGATGACCTGATCTCACAGATCATAGATATAGATGATATCGAGTCTTCACACAGGTAACATTAAGAGTAATGATGTACTAGACAGACCCACCATGAGAACGTTGCATGGATCGTTACATGATTGTCATAAACGATTCTCAATGTGATAATGGTATATGTAGTCCTTCGACCTGAAGTCACTACGATTCCTACATGAGGAGTTTATTGTTTTAATATAATTAAACGTCTTCTGTAACAAGAGGACTATAAAGGTTGTGATTAGGCAATGAACAAATTATGCAGAGGGATGTGAGTGATGTAGATGGGATTTGTCTCTCCTATGTGACAGGAGTGATATCCATAGGCCACTTGATGGAGTAAGACTAAGAAAACGCATGGCCATGCTAGAAAGAATAAATATTAGATATTTATTCGGATCCAGTCTACTAAGGTATCAAGTAAAATAAATTGGGCCATACAAGGATGACGCGACCATGCCTTGGGCCCAATTAGGATATCGTGACAAAAGGAATAAACATATTAAATAATTATCACTTATAGGTTATGTTGATAATATTCGGACATAATGATGCATTGCTAGATGCCGCTCTTATTTTATATTAATAATAAAATAGTTTATTATTAATATGACCGGGTATTTTACCTATAGGGTCACACACATAGAGTAAGCCCATCAGAAAATGTTGTCTTATTTTAGTTGGACTAAAATAAAGCTATTGGGCCTAACTCATTTGGAATGAGTAAGGAGCCCACTTTTAGAGAGAACAAATTAGGTCAAACTTAAGCCTATAAATAGAGCATAAGATGCTCATAGGCCGTTCACTCAAGTGAGACACAAATTCACAAAAGTTGCAAGAGCTACACGCCGTCAAACTAGCAGTTGGCAAGTGTTGCGATTCTGGTGGGAGTGCTCGTGTGGACTCCTAAAGGACGAGGCTACGACTGCTTCGGAGTTCTTCAAGAGGTAATCCAAAATGAATTTCGAAATTGTTTTTGTGCTTTGAAACACGGAACCTTGCAAATCCTATGGAATCCCTTTTATTTTTCCGCTGCTCATGCTTAGGGATTGCCTAATAGGAACAGCCATGGAATCCTCCACTGGACTGAGTGTGGGGTGACATTGTGCCTTGGAGGCTTGGCATGAAGTGTTTTGGTGGTAGATCTGCTTGTGAAGAAGCAGCTGTTGGTTCCTCCAAAGCTGAGAGTAGGGTCGTTCTGTTAAGAACGAGTGACCAAGGGGCGATTGGTCGGTGCTGCAAGCTCAGGGAGCTTCTGGGATCTTCATTCTAGGTAGAGGGGCTAATTTACATCTCAAATGTATGGTTTATGGATGGGTTCCGGTGGTTTTGCTTTAATGTGTGGTGTCATGCTTGAAATATGTTGATTGATATGTTGTAGTTGAGTATTGGTGCATGAGACACCCGGATTTGTGATCATTGTGGTCTGTGTGATGTTGATATGATTCCGTCCATGAAATGTATGATGATAAATATGAAATACCGAGTGAATGCATGTAAATGTGAATGGCATTATGGTTGCCAAGTGTATTAAACTAAGACAGTGGACAAGTATTCATGTGTTTATACTAAAATGCATGTTAATGCCGAGTGGGTTTTATATGAAAAGCATGTGATGCTTGTTGCAAATGTTAATGCCGAGTGGATCTCATGAAATAGCATGTGATGCTTGTTGTAAATGATAATTCTGAGTGGACGGCATTGTGATTGCCGAGTGCATGAGATGTGGGTCGGTTATGTTAATTCCCGTTTGGGATTTTATATTAGAAAGCATGTGATTTGCCAAGTGCATGTGATTGCCGAGTGCATGTATTGTGTTATTGCTATGCCGATCCCTGTTTATGAATAATAATGATAAAATGCATGGGATACATGTTATAGATATTTGAATGCCGAGTGCATATGTATGGAAAACATATTGAAGGACCTTGGGTTGGACTCAAGGCAATGCCGAGTGCATTGGCGTTGGACACCTGATGAATAAACCGTATGCATCTGATTCGCCATTGGAAATGCCGAGTGCATATAGCGTTGGACGCTTAATATTGAATCGGTAATCAAATGAATACGAGTGAAATATAATGAAAGACCTTGGGTTGGACTCAAGGCAATGCCGAGTGCATTGGCGTTGGACGCCTAATAAATAAGACTGTATGCATCTGATTCGCCACTGGAAATGCTTGGAGCATATAGTGTTGGACGCTTAATACCGATCGGCAATCAGATGAATATGTGTTGAAAATATATTGAAAGACCTCGGGTTGGACTCGAGGCAGTGCCGAGTGCACTAAGCGTTGGACGCTTAAAGACCTTAGGTTGGACTCAAGGCAAGCCTACCGGGTTGGACTCGGGGCTGCCCGTAACACTTTCGTTGTCGATTGGAGTGACTGTGTTACATGTGAGGGTAAATGGTTTGGTACCACTAAAACGGCCGAATCAGCTTGGAGCTGAGAAAAGGCTTAGAGCCTATGTTCCAACAATAAAAATTGATGATAAATAACCAGATCCGGGTGAAATGAATGTGTGCACACTTATGAATGTCATTGAGCTCAATATGAACTGTTTGAACATGTGGATATGAATTGATTGGGGTGAATCCGATTGGATTAATGCATGTATACTGATGCTATGCCGAGTGCACATTTATATCTGAGTGGATGAATGCATGTATACTGATGCTATTGCTGAGTGCACACTTATGTTGTTGATGAGCTCAATATGATGTATATATATATATGTGTAAATGCTGATGTGAATAGCATGATTAATATAGCCATGAATGATTGGTGTGAATTCCGACTGGGTGAATATATGTAAATTGGTACTGTTGCCGAGTGCAAGGTGATTGTGAATGTTGTGAATTACTCAGTCTTGATTGAATTGCATGAATCCCGAGTGGATGAAATTGTTGTAGGGTTCATATTGAATGGCAGAGTGCATTATTGCTGATTGAGATATGTTATTGTATGGTTGAGGATTCTAAGATTAATCTGAGTCAATAACTGTCATTTAATATGTAAAAGCTGACCCCTACTATGGCTATATTTTTCAGTATATGCAGGTCGGACTGGGCATGAGGAGATGGCCTCAAGTCCGAGTGATGGGCACTCAGATTGTTGAAGTGCACATATAGTATATATTGTAAATAGATATGTTAAGCCTTGGCCGGCTCTCTTGTAATCCGAACGGATTTACTTATATAGGTTGACTATAAGGATTGTGAACAAGTATACATTGTATACGTATATATATATATATATATATATATTTTACATTGTTATAAAGTTACCCGAATTGTTCATTATGTGGTGTTGAGAGAATAATGCTAAGTTAATAAATTCCGAGTAGAATATTGATGGGAGAGCCATTATCGTGTGAGGCTATTGTTTGTGTGGCCTTTTTCTGAGTGATGAGGGCTTAAAATGGTTCTGAGTAAGATGGACTCGAGTGGGCTACTTCCGAGGGAAGACTAGTCCATATGTTACCGAGTGAAAATATGAGTAAACCCCGAGTGGGGAAGGGTTTGAATATTCCCGAGTGAGAAATCCTGAATGAACCTCTTCCGAGGGAAGAGTTGTTGTGATGGTTTTGATTGAGGTGTATTCTAGGAGTCCTCTTTCGAGTGAACGAGGATATATATATTCCGAGTGGATAAGTTTTAAATAAGTCCGAGTGACTTGAGTTGGTGAATTCCTATGAGTGATGGGAGTTAAGGTATTCTCCGGGTGAGGGAAGCTTATGGACTCCGAGTAGAGTAATCGAGGGAATCATTTCCCAAGTGAAGTATGTATGTGGGCTTACTAAAGTAAATTAAGCATTTGGCTAAGTATGAATTTACCGAGTGAAGCATGACCCTATGGGGACTGTTCTTGAGTGGACGCGGTCCCGAATCTGAGTGATGAAATTACCAAGTGAATGGGTTCGCTTTAGCGAGTGAGGAATCGCTCCAGCGAGAAAAGGGCTCGCTCAAGCGCTACATCTTCCATTGGTCTGTTTGACCGAAACTGATTCTTGTCTTCGTGTGGTATCATGACTCGGTCCCCCCTTTACTCTGATCGGCTTTTGCTTTCCCTTGCCTTACTTTTGGTTTATTTTTACCCCGACTGCTTGGTGAATTTGGAAAATTTTTCCCTAGTCTCAGTTTATTCTTAATTAAGTCGGGTTGTCTCATTTTGGTATCAGAGCAGACTTAAAAGGTCCATGGCCAAGGTATGCCTACCCACAATGGGCGGTTGTGTGCAATATAACCGGTTGTCATTATTGCTTGAGGTATTCTGTTGGATTTGATATATGTTTAACTATGAATTGTGTGGCTATATGCCTGTGTTTTGTTGGGGACAGTAGTAAGAGATACTACTGTTGATATATTGAATTGGGGGTAGGGTATTACTACCCTGGTTTGGTTATTCATTGGATAAAAGGTATTTCTAAGCCTGGGTAGGCTGAGGGGGAATAGACCGATAGATGTTGAAATTGTATTGGTTGGTTCAGCCTCTTGTGTTGTCCATGCTAGTGGTTCATGGCCGAGGCATGCTTATTGAATGGATTAGAACTCACATGTTTGAGTTGATTAAGAGAATGATAATGAAAGAATTCCCTAGTGTGGTGTATTTGAATTCAGCTAACCGGTTGTGCCATGTGTAAGGGATGAGATTTGTATTCCCTTGGCACGAGAACTCTATATGATATATGATGTACATGATTTATGGTATAAGTGATGTGTTGCAGTTTCCTAAATTGGAAATCTGGGTATGTGATAGGTGATTAAATGTAAAATCTGATGCATGTTTGATTGGGGTAGTGTCTCGGTTTCTGGTGTGTGAAAACCGAGTGAATGATTGGTTGATGTTAGACCACTAGGTATGGTAACCCAGTTGATTGGGCATGATCATATATGATTGTACGTTGGGGGAATTTGGTGTAAATGGATACCTGAGGATTTCGGTTAGGCTCGGTCTTGTGGTTGAAAACTGAGTGAATAATTGATTGAATTATGACCCATAAGGTGTGGAAACCCCGATTGGATTTAGTGTGATCTTATACTGTTAGACTTATGGAGCTGGACCTGATGGTGGTCTAGGCTCGGTGATATTTGGAGGTTGTGGGAATGTCCCACGATGGGTACTAGGTGACCCCTAGAATTTTCGAGTCAGATAATCCGATTAACCTTATGGTTGAGCCCGAGTAAAGTGATTGTGTGGTAACTCATTGAGGATTGCATTATCTTAAGATGAAATTCAAATAATGAAGGTAATACCTGAAAGATAGTGAATGGTAAGATTGAAATCCGAGTACTTTTGGCTACTGAGAATGATGATGATGATGATTGTACTCCACTGGATTGTGTTTATGATTAATGGAAAGGTTCACCGATGTAGGAACCTGTTATGTGATTGAAAATCATATTGTGAACCGAGTAGTACATCTGAAAGAGTTTAGTGAACCAACTAGGCATAAATTAATTGATGGCCTGTGATGAGTGATGAAATGAGGGATTATTCGGCTGTTGAGCCATGGTTTTGTGATGAATAAGATTAAAGAAGAGATATTTACTCGGTAAGGGCTGGAAGCCGATTGTTGGTATGTCGAGTGAGTATATGTGAATACAGTGCTGAATCCATGTGATTTTTGTGGGGGTCAGAAACCTATTGCCATTATATTGTTTTACAATAATGATAAATGATATTTTATAATTGTTGTTGCGTGATGTGCCCTAGGTGGTGCACAATGATGATGTTGATGTAAATGTGTGCTTATATATGTGTGTGAATTGCCACTAATTTTCATGTGGGTTAGTATTAGTTGAGTAAGTTTGGTCGGTATGAGTGAAAGGAGTGTAATGTATGCTGTTCCGAGATGACTCTACATACCATAGGTATTGTGGCAGCGTACACTTTTGCAGCGACTGTATGTAATTATTGTAACCCTATAGGAATGAGACGTCATCCTATAAGTTGGATGCAGTAATTCATAAGTCAGGCGGGTGAGGCTGTAACTGCTTATGGTGATAGTGAGTCTATCGGGCTGTTCTGAGTGAAGATGAAAGTTGTATTGTGTGAACAGTAAGTGGTTGTGTATCGGAATGAGGATATAAGCTTTGTTTTAACCTTGATGTGTTTACCTCCGAGAGGATCAGAGGTTATTGGGTATGAATTGGCTATTAAAATAATGATTGATTATTGAAATGGAAGGGTGATCAAGTCTGTCACTAAAGATTGAAAGTTTTATAAGTCTAACCGAGTAATACTGTGGGTTTAGTGAGGAAACCGTGGCCTTGAGCCAAGGTAATCTGTAAGGTGAGGATTTGCTCGGGAAAGATTAGTATATTCCGAGTGTGAGGAAGTGGGACATGATTCCGAGTGAAATCTTTCTGGGAGAAAGAACTACTGAGTGGGGTTATGATGTTCCGAGTGAAACATCATTTTGGGGGAGTAGATATCCGAGAGGTAAATTTATTCACATTTGTGTTCGGGTCGATGGTTAGAGTTGTTGAGTTTGAACTCAGGTTTGATTTCAAAGTAGGCTTCAATTCCGAGTGAATTTTTGGTAAGTAGAAAGTTTTCCGGGTGAGAATTGCCTTCAAACCCCGAATAACCCCTTTTGAATGAGAGGTCCGAGTGACATTCTCAGGGTGTAGGCATGGAATTAGCCGAAGGAATGGTTAGAAATTTGAGATTTCAGAGCCGAGTGTGGTGTCTGTAAAGGATGAATCCAGGCAAACTCTGCTAATTGAAGCACATGGCTCGGTATTGCTAAGATATATCACGGTATGAAGGAGGAATTTTAATGGTCGGATGTTGAAGAGCCGAGGGCTTAATCCGAGATAAAATGGACAGTAGTGAGTAACAGAGGGAATCGGTAATGTTGTTTACCGACTAAATTCTTCCTAGCTGGTTGATCAACCTCTATAATGTGTCTCATGTGACACAATTTAGAATTTATACTCTGCGTGGATACTTAATTGTGCCAAGTAACAATTATGAATTGGAGGAAATGACGGTAGATGTACACCGATTGGTGTTGAGAGTGTAGGGCCGAGTGGCCAAAGAACTAGAGGTGCCATTGGTTATAGTGAATTGGCAGAGTTGAATAGGGTAACTTGTACGTTTTAAAATTTAACCCCGAATATATTGGATTCTATGAGGGGGAATTATGAGCAGGTAGGACCTGACTTTAGTGATTATGCCGATTGGAATGGTGAACCAGTCGGTGAATGCTTGGGAAGCAAAGACATGTAATTAGTTGAGGTAGCAATATTCTGAGCTGCTTGTTGAGATAAGTTTATATTGGAATTTCGAGGACAAAATTCTTCGAAGGAGGGGAGTAGTGTAACATCCTGGTTTTGATCTAATTACCGATTAAGGTTAATTAGAGAATTAAGATTTAATGATTGAATAATAATAATAATAATAATAATAATAATAATAATATGTGGCCAGGCAGAATCACACATATGCCCTTGGTGGTTTAAGAGGAACTTCGGTCCTCTCTCCCTCTCTCCCTCGTGATTCCCACGCTGATGGGATAGGACATTAATGGGATGTGATGGTTGATGGGAGTGGGGCTATCACGGCAGTGAAGGGATAAGAGCTACACATTTCCCACTCCCTGCTCATTACACTTTGGGGTACATTGAGAACCACTCTCTATTCTCTCTAAAACTTTCTGAAGCTCTGCTTCTTCTTCTTGCTGTTTCTTCATCTTCGTCTTCTCCTTCTTCTTCTTCTTCCACGCAACACTGAGTAGAACCGAGTGGGAACACGAAGTGGGAACAGCGTGGCTGTGAGAGAACCGTGTGTTGCTGAGTGTTTTGATGGCTGGATCCTCCTCTGTTTTTCCTGAGCAACGATGGGTGCTTGGAAGCATGGGGTCCTCCATTGTTGGTGAGGACTGGTCTGTTTGAGTGTAGGAACAGCCATGGAATCCTCCACTAGACTGAGTATGGGGTGACATTGTGCCTTGGAGGCTTGGCATGAAGTGTTTTGGTGGTAGATCTGCTTGTGAAGAAGCAGCTGTTGGTTCCTCCAAAGCTGAGAGCAGGGTCGTTCTGTTAAGAACGAGTGACCAAGGGGCGATTGGTCGGTGCTGCAAGCTCAGGGAGCTTCTGGGATCTTCATTCTAGGTAGAGGGGCTAATTTACATCTCAAATGTATGGTTTATGGACGGGTTCCGGGTGGTTTTGCTTTAATGTGTGGTGTCATGCTTGAAATATGTTGATTGATATATTGTAGTTGAGTATTGGTGCATGAGACACCCGGATTTATGATCATTGTGGTCTGTGTGATGTTGATATGATTCCGTCCATGAGATGTATGATGATAAATATGAAATACCGAGTGAATGCATGTAAATGTGAATGGCATTATGGTTGCCAAGTGTATTAAACTAAGACAGTGGACAAGTATTCATGTGTTTATACTAAAATGCATGTTAATGCCGAGTGGGTTTTATATGAAAAGCATGTGATGCTTGTTGCAAATGTTAATGCCGAGTGGATTCATGAAATAGCATGTGATGCTTGTTGTAAATGATAATTCTGAGTGGACGGCATTGTGATTGCCGAGTGCATGAGATGTGGGTCAGTTATGTTAATTCCTGTTTGGGATTTTATATTAGAAAGCATGTGATTTGCCAAGTGCATGTGATTGCCGAGTGCATGTATTGTGTTATTGCTATGCCGATCCCTGTTTATGAATAATAATGATAAAATGCATGGGATTCATGTTATAGATATTTGAATGTCTTGTGCATATGTGTGGAAAACATATTGAAAGACCTTGGGTTGGACTCAAGGCAATGCCGAGTGCATTGGCGTTGGACGCCTGATGAATAAACCGTATGCATCTGATTCGCAATTGGAAATGCCGAGTGTATATAGCGTTGGACGCTTAATATTGAATCGGCAATCAGATGAATATGAGTGAAATATAATGAAAGACCTTGGGTTGGACTCAAGGCAATGCCGAGTGCATTGGCATTGGACGCCTGATGAATAAGACCGTATGCATCTGATTCGCCACTGGAAATGCTTGGAGCATATAGCGTTGGACGCTTAATACCGATCGACAATCAGATGAATATGTGTTGAAAATATATTGAAAGACCTCGGGTTGGACTCGAGGCAGTGCCGAGTGCACTAAGCATTGGACGCTTAAAGACCTTGGGTTGGACTCAAGGCAAGCCTACCGGGTTAGACTCGGGGCTGCCCGTAAGACTTTCGTTGTCGCTTGGAGTGACTATGTTACATGTAAGGGCAAACGGTTTGGTACCAGTAAAACCGCCGAATCAGCTTGGAGCTGAGAAAAGGCTTGGAGCCTATGTTGCAACAAAAAAAATTGATGATAAATAACCGGATCCAGGTGAAATGAATGTGTACACACTTCTGATTGTCATTGAGCTCAATGTGAACTATTTGAACATGTTGATATGAATTGATTGGGGTGAATCCAATTGGATTAATGCATGTATACTGATGCTATGCCGAGTGCACATTTATATCTGAGTGGATGAATGCATGTATACTGATGCTATTGCTGAGTTCACACTTATGTTGTTGATGAGCTCAATGTGATGTATATATATATGTGTAAATGCTGATATGAATAGCATGATTAATATAGCCATGAATGATTGGTGTGAATTCCGACTGGGTGAATATATGTAAATTGGTACTGTTGCCGAGTGCAAGGTGATTGTGAATGTTGTGAATTACTCAGTCTTGATTGAATTGCATGAATCCCGAGTGGATGAAATTGTTGTAGGGTTCATATTGAATGGCAGAGTGCATTATTGCTGATTGAGATATGTTATTGTATGGTTGAGGATTCTAAGATTAATCCGAGTCAATAACTGTCATTTAATATGTCAAAGCTCACCCTACTATGGCTATATTTTTCAGTATATGCAGGTCGGACTGGGAATGAGGAGATGGCCTCAAGTCCGAGTGATGGGCACTCAAATTGTTGAAGTGTACATACAGTATATATTGTAAATAGATATGTTAAGCCTTGGCCGGCTCTCTTGTAATCTGAACGGATTTACTTATATGGGTTGACTATTAGGATTGTGAACAAGTATACATTGTATACGTATATATATATATATTTTACATTGTTATAAAGTTACCCGAATTGTTCATTATGTGGTGTTGAGAGAATAATGCTAAGTTAATAAATTCCGAGTGGAATATTGATGGGAGAGCCATTATCGTGTGAGGGTATTGTTTGTGTGGCCTTTTTCTGAGTGATGAGGGCTTAAAATGGTTCTGAGTAAGATGTACTCGAGTGGGCTACTTCAGAGGGAAGACTAGTCCATATGTTACCGAGTGAAAATATGAGTAAACCCCAAGTGGTGAAGGGTTTGAATATTCCCGAGTGAGAAATCCCGAATGAACCTCTTCCGAGGGAAGAGTTGTTGTGATGGTTTTGATTGAGGTGTATTCTAGGAGTCCTCTTTCGAGTGAACGAGGATATATATATTCCGAGTGGATAAGTTTTAAATAAGTCCGAGTGACTTGAGTTGGTGAATTCCTACGAGTGATGGGAGTTAAGGTATTCTCCGGGTGAGGGAAGCTTATGGACTCCAAGTGGAGTAATTGAGGGAATCATTTCCCGAGTGAAGTATGTATGTGGGCTTACTGAAGTAAATTAAGTATTTGGCTATGTATGAATTTACCGAGTGAAGCATGACCCTATGAGGACTGTTCCCAAGTGGACGTGGTCCCGAATCTGAGTGATGAAATTACCGAGTGAATGGGTTCGCTTCAACGAGTGAGGAATCGCTCCAGCAAGAAAAGGGCTCGCTCAAGCGCTACATCTTTCGCTGGTCTGTTTGACCGAAACTGAGTCTTGTCTTCGTGTGGTATCATGACTCGGTCCCCCCTTTACTCTAATCAGCTTTTGCTTTCCCTTGCCTTACGTTTGGTTTATTTTTACCCCGACTGCTTGGTGAATTTGGAAAATTTTTCCCTGGTCTCGGTTTATTCTTAATTAAGTCGGGTTGTCTCAAGAGATCCTTGCAAAGTACGTGAAAAGAAAGATAGGAGAGCACGACCTCGCTCAAGCGAGCAAGCTCACGCTCAAGCGTGACTCCAAAACATCATCCACGCCCAAGCTTCTCCATCACGCTTAAGCGTGAAAGCAATACTGTAGTGAATAACACGAGCGCGCTCAAGCACGAGTCCTTCACGCTCAAGCATGAAGGTGGTTATTTAAAAGCTGTTTTTCCCTCCAAAAGAAGCTTCGCACCATTTCTGTTCCTATTGCCTGATGCACTGCTGCTATTCATTAATAATTTAAGTGTCAAGTTGTAATTATTTACTTATTTGTAATTATGTATTTAGTTTAGTTAGTTTAATTATTAATTAAGGTTTCTTTGTAATTAATTAAGATAGTTAGTTAGTTATTTGTCTATATATACTTGTACATACCTTGTACATAACACAAAGGAGACGGTAGAATATATAACACGATTCATTTTTTCCATTTCCAACCTCTCTCTAATTCTTTTCTCTCTCTAAATTCTCTCATCCATGTCTCTCCACATTCCTTCGACAGAATCCATTTCCATGGGTTTCTAAACCCCTAGGGTTGGGATTGCGAAGGTTTGTGATGAATTCTTGAAAGTGTATTGAGGAAGTCAACTTCCAAATCAAGAGGAGAACAAGCTGAGGAGTGGATCTATTTTGTTGGATTAACAAATCTAGATATGATGAAGAAACTCACCAGTAAGGAATCATGGTTGAGGCTTAGGTAACTTCTCACTTCTTAACTAAGTCAGGCCTAGTAATTAGGTGAATAGTTAGGGTTCAACCCCCAATTTCGCATTAGATTTCTCTGTTAATTGAGCACCTAAGGGATTAGGGTTTAATGCTCAGGAATCAGTGTTATTCACCTAAGGAATTAGGGAGTAACCATCTGTGGATTGTCCTCTTGAGTTTGAAGCTTGATTGAACCTTAAATGCATGTTTCTTGATGAAATTGTAAACTGAAGCAATCCTAACCTATTTTCCATTACTCATATTTCATCTTTCGTACTGTCTCTGAAAATACAAAAACATTAGAAATATAAAACAACAAAAACAGAATGAATTCTATCTGTATTGCGTTAGTTCAGCTTGTATTAGTCTAAGATTGCGGTAATTACCACAATCCCTGTGGGAACGATCAAATATATTACAAATTTAATGATTGGTGCGCTTGCCAAAGAATATAATCCATCAGGAATTATTCATCAAGTTAATGGCACCGTTGCCGGGGATTGTTGAGTAATATCAACAATCCTTGGACCGGTACTAGACTGAACTGTTTAATTTTGTTTTTGCATTCAGTAGCAATTTAATCTTTATTTTTAGTACAGCAGTAGTTGAATTTGGTTTTGTATAACTGTAGTGTTTGGTTAGCAGTAGCTTTAATTCTGTTGTGTGAAACGTTTGGTGTATACAGTCAAGGAATAGAGGAGAGCCTTTCTTCTTTGATCCTAATATTGATTTGTTAGAGCGTAAGCTTAGAAAGGAGAAAAAGCAAAAAGAGCAGAAAGAAATGGAACAGAAGAGAGTTACACTAGGTGACTACTCTAGGCCTACTGAGGAAGGATCACATTCTAGCATCCTTAGGCCTCCGATTGCAGCTAATAACTTTGAACTCAAACCGGCTTTGCTGCAGTTGGTTAGAAATGATCAATTCGGAGGAAGTAAGGTTGAGGATCCAAATTTGCATCTAGCAACCTTCCTCCAAATCTGTGATACTGTGAAAATGAATGGAGTCCCTGAATAAGCAATTAGACTGAGATTATTTTCTTTTTCTTTAAGGGACAGGGCCCAGGCTTGGTTGCAAAGCCAACCAAGCGGTAGTATTTCCACTTGTGAGGATTGTCGCAACCTAAATCGCGACGGCGCGGCGAGAAAGAGAGAGAATGGTATGGAATGAAACAAGGAGTCGCCACCAACATTTTTATCCATAGGAAAAACATTGGAAAAAACTAGGTTCAGTAAAGCACTGGTTAAAAATTGAGATTCAAGTTCGGGAGTCGGTTACGAGTAGGGAAGGTATTAGCACCCTACATCGCCTATCCAAAAACAGTACCAAGATTGAAAATGCGCAACATAAATAGCCTTACAAAAGATATTTTATTTCTTCCCTTTTATTGTTGTATCTTTTTTTTATTTTAAAAAAGACAGAATAGAGTGAGAGAACTCTACAAACATGGAATGTCGAAGAGAGGTCAATGGGACGTTTCATCCGAATTAAACTCAACTTCGATATGAGATAGAGAAAGGAAGAGAATGCTAATAAGGCGTCACGCCTAAAT
This sequence comes from Clitoria ternatea, assembly GCA_037962975.1. Lineage (NCBI taxonomy): Eukaryota > Viridiplantae > Streptophyta > Magnoliopsida > Fabales > Fabaceae > Clitoria > Clitoria ternatea. Next base: position 180,003,339 of record CM075671.1, read on the forward strand.
TATACATCCTTGAATAAAAAAGACAGGGATAGGAAAGAGATAAGCGGGACGTCTTGTCCTAAGTATCCCTTCCCTATGAATTGTGGCGAGGTTTGAACAAAAAAACTAGGGGAAATCAACAAGACATCACGTCTAAATTGATTTTCAAGAAAGTAACCAAAAAAGAACATTTATGAAAGAAACATGAAAGTAAGGGAACAAATCAGCAAAAAGGAATAAGAGAGATGGGCCCGACAGGAATTGAAATCCTGCTCCTACGTATTCTTGAATTATCAAGAAATCAGGGTTACGTAGTTCTGAGTGTTGTTCTTTTAGGAAAAGACTTGGGAAATGATGGTGGATGTCATTGAGACGGGGAACTCATACAAGGCGAAGTTCTTCGCACGTGTATGAATCCTAAAGAGGTTGTGTAGACGGGAGTGCTCCCGTACGACACTGTTTTAAAAAAGATTTGTTTCCTTTTCTTTTTTTTAATTTTTATTTAGATTTGAAAGGAAACATAGGAAGCATTTATTTTCCACAGTAAGTTCGGAAAGCAGAGGAAAAATGAGCAAAAACTAAGGGGAAGAAGAGAAAACTTTATGAGAAAGAGGGAAAAAACCAAGTGAAAATGGGAAAAACCGAGTGGAAATGGAAGAAATCAAGTAAAAAAATGAAATACTGAGTGAGAAAAGCATAAAACCGAGTGAGATTGAGGAGAACCGAGTAAAAAATGGTAAAAACCGAGTGAGATTGAGGAAAACCGAGTAAAAATGGTAAAAACCGAGTGAGATTGAGGAAAACTGAGTAAAAATGGTAAAAACCGAGTGAGATTGAGGAAAACCGAGTAAAAATGGTAAAAACCGAATGGAATGAGAAAATACCAAGTGAAATTGAGGAAAATCGAGTGGAAATAGCAGAAACCGAGTGAAACAGTGAAAATTTGACTGAAACAGTAAAAATCTGAGTGAAACGGTGCAAATCCGAGTGGAATAAAGGAAACCGAATGGAAAGAGGATTACCGAGTGAGAAGTGGACTGCCGAGTGAGACTGACCGAGGAGAGGGATTCTGGATGGTGTGGAGCTGGCTTAGACGATGTGGTGTGGGTTGGAAGGAGAAGAGAGAGGAAGCTAGACGGTGTATGGGTTGAGGAGACGGATTGAAGTGACCGTGAGGTGTGTGTGTGTGGTTTGGTCTTTAGAGGGGGAGAGGAAAGGGAGAGTACGGTGGGAGAGAGGGTGTGAGAAGTGATGGAAGGAGAAGAAGAAAAGAATTGGTGTGAGAGAGAAGAGAGCACGAAGGATTTTTTGGCAGAGTTTTCCTCCTCTGAATGCCTTATCTTCAGCTGTCCTCCCCCTTGCCTATTTATAGGCTGGCTTGAGTGGAAGGCCAGCTTAGGCTTCCACTTCCGAGTGGAATGCCAGCTCAGGCCTCCACTCAGAATGAAGTGGGGGACAACGGCTGGGTGGGAATTTTTAATTCCCCCCACTTCCACCCTGTTTGCCACTAGTCTGCCACCCCCAGGATTCCTGGATCCACTTGGGTGGTGGAATCCAAGTCAGCACGGTCTAACAGGGAGACCTGGTGGGAATCCAAGTGAGAATTATGGAAATCCGAGTGAAAATATTGGAAATCCGAGTGAAAATGGTGGAATTCCGAGTGAGGATAGTGGAATTCTGAGTGAGGATATTGAAATCTGAGTTAGAATGGTGAAATCCGAGTGATAACGGCTCGGATCAACCTCCCAATCAGTATTCATCTACACTGGGAGTCAATTCCGAGTGGAATGAGGCATTCCCCATAGAAGGCCGAGTGAGAATACTCCTTTCCGAGTGGTTTTACTCAGTTTGTGGTTGCTGTGAGACATTCAATCGGAAACGAGTGAAAGAGCCTCGGAGCCGATTGAAAATTGAGGAGAACGACTTGAAATTGACTCAGATCTTGTTTGAAGAAGCAAACTGACTGAATTGCCAGTTGATTCCGACTGGAAGTTGATGGAAATGGGCTCGGGAAAGGTTTGAAGAAGCAAACCGACTGAATTGCCAGTCGGTTCTGACTGGAAATTGATGGAAATGGGTTCGGGAAAGGTTTGAAGGAGGACTCGGAGGTTGAGTGTAAAGGAGGACTCAAAACCGATTGAAATAGCTCGGAAATGGGTAAAGGAGGACTCGGATGAGTGAAGTTCGGAACCGATTGAAATGGCTTGGAAAAGGTTTAATCATGGCTCGAAAATTGGTGGAAATGGACTCGAGATGAGAAGAATTGATTGGCCAAAAGGACTCGGGAAAGGTGGCTGACTGACTGAAGTCTCACTCGAAAACCGATTGGAAATTGGCTCGGGTTTGAGTGGGAGTACTCACTCGGTGTGTGACTGAAAATGCTTCAGTTGGTTCTGACTGAAGAACAACACTCGGAATTCCTTCAGCCGGGATTATTCACTCGAAATCTCTTCAAAAGTGACACAGAAACTTCAACGCTTGAAGGATTTACTCGGATCCTTCCTTTTTTGCACTCGGAAATTGGATTTTTGGCCATTTGCATTCGGAACGGCTTGACAGAGAGCCTTCCACTCGGATTCACCTTCGATAAGGAAGCATTTTACTCGGAATTGACTCATCCTGAGTCATTTCATTCAGACTTCTCTTGAAAATGGGCATAATCCACTCGGACTGGCTTGGCAGGGAAGCTATCCACTCGGATTCAACTTCAACAGGGAGCATTTCACTCGGAAATGACTCATTCTGAGTGATTCCACTCGGATTTCATCATTTTTAAGTCATTCCACTCGGAAATGCTTCATTTTGACTTGGATTTGACCATTTTTTGAGTTTTTCACTCGGATTTATCTCTACCAGGGCTGTATTTCACTCGGAAATGCCTTAATCTGAGTCATCTTATTCAGATGTGATCATTTTTTAGTCATTCCAATCGGATTTGTCTCCAACAGGGTTGTATTTCACTTGGAAAAGCTTCATTCTGAGTTATCTTGTTCAGATGTGATCATTTTTTAGTCATTCCAATCAGATTTGTCTCCAACAGGGCTGTATTTCACTTGGAAAAGCTTCATTCTGAGTTATTTTGCTCAGTTCTGATTATTCTGGAGCCATTCTACTCGAAATTGACCACTCTGAATTGGAATTCAGTATAAAAAATATTTATTCCACTTGGACCGGACCAAAAGAGGTGTTCACAGATGCCCCTCTTTACTTCTTTTTCACAAAAAAAACACGAAGCTTCTGTGTTTTTGAAGTGAAAAGGAAGTAAAGATATGAACACCGATGTAGGGGGCCAAGTGGGACCTCTTGATCAGTATAGCGACTGATGGTGTGGGCAATCACGAGTCAGTGTGACTTTTCTTTTTCTTAAAACGAGCATTCTCTACTTCCGTTTCTCTTCTTCTCTTCTTCTTCTTTCTTCTTTTCTTTTTTTTTTTTTGAATGGACAGGGAAAATTTGTCTTTTAATTAACAGGAGGTAATGAGATCAGGATTGACCCCCAGTAGACTGGAAAGTAAAGGTTGCCCTCGTGGGTGATTGAAAAGTAAAGGGTACCTCGATAGGTGGCTGGAAAATAAAGGATGCCTAGATAGGCGACTGGAAGATAAAGGGTGCCTTGATAGGCGGCTGGAAAGATAAAGGATGCCTTGATTGGCGGTTGGAAAATAAAGGATGCCTTGATAGGCGACTGGAAAATAAAGGGTGCCTTGATAGGCGGCTGGAAAATAAAGGATGCCTTGATAGGCGACTGGAAGATAAAGGATGCCTTGATAGGCGGCTGGAAAATAAAGGATGCCTTGATAGGCGACTGGAAGATAAAGGATGCCTTGATAGGCGGCTGGAAAATAAAGGATGCCTTGATAGGCGACTGGAAGATAAAGGATGCCTTGATAGGCGGCTGGAAAGATAAAGGATGCCTTGATAGGCGACTGGAAGATAAAAGGGGTGCCTGAATAGGCGAATGGAAAGATAAAGGATGCCTTGATAGGCGACTGGAAGATAAAAGGGGTGCCTGAATAGGCGAATGGAAAGGAAAAGTTGCCTTAATAGGCGGCAAGAAGGGAAAGGGTGCCCTGATAGGCTATCAGACGGGAAAGAATGCCTGAATAGGCGAATGGAAAGTAAAGATTAGGGGGGAGCTAACAGGACGTCTCGTCCAACCTTAACTTACTGGACTTCAAGGTTCATGGCGATGCCCCAGTTTGACATAATTGAAGGTTCTTGGGGAATTACCCCTTGACTGGAACAGAAGAAACCTGGGGAGATGCCCTAGTTTGAGAGGGTTTGAAAGAATCTTGGGGAAAGGCCAGAATAAAAGAAATCTGGGGAGATGCCCCAGTTTGAAGGTCCTTAAAAGAATCTTGGGGAATCATCCCCTGTGACTGTAGGAGGAGAGACATGGGGAATCGCCCCCTTGATTGCGAACGGAGAAACATGGGGTGATACCCCGGTTTGACATGACTTTAGAGAATCTTGGGGAATCGTCCCCTTGACGGTAAGAGGAGGAACATAGGGAATCGTCCCTTCGATTGAGAAAGGAGAAACATAGGGTGATGCCCCAGTTTGACATGATTGGAGGGATTCTTGGAAATTGGCTAGAACAAAAGAAATCTAGGGAGATGCCCTAGTTTGGAGGTGATTTGAAGGTTGTTGGGGAACTACCCCTTGAATGAACAAAAGAAATCTGGGGAGATGCCCCAGTTTAAGTTGTTTAGGAAATGTATTTCTACTAGAGGAAGATTGATGGTTCGGGGTACTGCCTCTTTTAGGCGAAAGAGAATGAACCTGGGGTGATGCCCCAATTTGAACTATTTGCTTTGAAACCTCAGGGAGCTGCCCCTTGAGCGAGAAGGAAATGATTCTGGGGTGATGCCCCAGTTCGATTTGTCTGGGGAGTGTAATTCCACTGGAGAAGGATTGATGGCTCGAACATCACTCCTAGATTGAGAAGGTAAAATCTGGGGTCCGCCTAGTATGTGTAGATTTACCGAGAAAAACGTGCTGGGGCTCTTTAGGGAGAATTCTTCTTGCTTGACTGCTGGAGTGTATCAAGTAGATTCCCCGGAAGGGAGTTTAAAAAGTGTCAGCTTTGGCAGTTGAGGAGAAGACTTCAAGAAGTGCCAACTTTGGTGATTTGGGGAAGGGCCTTGAGGAGTGCCAACTTTGGCGATTAAGGAGGAGACTTTAATGATCCTAGTTTTGGCAGCTGCAGTTCCATTAAGGAAAAGGTCTTGATTGAGGTGTCAGAGCTTGACATGACTGTCCGTTATAATAACCTGCAGAAAAAAGGTAAGTAGTGCAAAGATACATTCAAAAAAAACTGGGTAGGTCCTGTGAAACCGCGGCCCTTAGGATAACTCATGGGCAGAGGAGATTCAAAGGGGCGATCATAGCTTCGAAGCGCATGCCTGGCTGAATCCTTGTGATGATTGTGTAAGGCGAGGTCAGGTAGTGGGAGTGTCTTGTCCCTTACGACTTTAAATGTTCACCATTCTTTCATTTATTTTTATAAAAAAAACATAATGTTTTATCAGATCAATGCAATTCATAACACGTATCGAAAAAGGGATAAATTTTATTCATGTAGGTCAAACAGAATACAGAGAATGGACAACAGGGAAAATACAGGGGATGAAGTGAAGCCTCGTAGGACAGGTCAAGGCCAAGGGAAATAGGAAAGGTTCAAAGATCCTCCAGTGAATTCCTGAGACTAGCGAGAATCTTAATCCCACGTCAAAACCTCAAGTACCTCGCTCAATTCTGCCTTTGAGAGGGTAGTTTGACCATGTTCCTGATGCCTCAGTTTGCATGTTTTGTATTGGGAGCTTTAGCTACTCTGCCAAAATCTTGACCCTAATTTTACCTGAGCCGCCTTTTTAGGTTTTCGACTCACCAGGTTGCTCTAATTTTTGCCTAGGCCGCCTTTTCAGGTTTTCAGCCTAGCGAGCTTTTCATTCTCTTTATAATGTGTTCTTGTTTTTTTTTTGCTGCATCCTTCACAATAAAAAGTTGAAACTGATCACACTCCAGTTGAGTCTGCTTAACCTTTTCTGAGTTTTAGCCTGATCCTTTGAGGAGCTGATGTTACCTCAAATAAGAGAGTCTTCCCCTATACTATGTACCCAAGGGAACATTGGTGAGTCTTTTGGTATTGATGAGAGGGGGTTAATTCGAGTCATCATTTTGGCTTTTATATATTTTTTTGATTTTTTGATTGATTTTTTTTTGTTTGCCCCTTTTTTCTTTTTTTTTGTTTTTTTTTTGTTTTTGTTTTGTGTTTTTTTTAACCCCCTTAATGACGAAATGACTCAATCTGACAGACTATTTCCTTGGCTATATAGGCATAAGGAATGGCGTACTCTTTGAGATGTTGATGATGACAAGAATGCGAGTTCTTGGCCTAACGACATTTATTCCCCTTATACAGAAAATGACAGCTTGCTCGAGGATCTGGACGTAACCAGCTTTCCCTGCTTGGTATGTGCATTGGACTTCAAGCTTGACTTCTACTTTTCATTTTTTCATCATTTTTTTATTTTTTTATTTTTATTTTTTTTGGCCAAGTCTCCCTTGACTGTATCTGCATTTAAGGCATTAGCAATTTTCCCCTACTTATACTGGTAACTGTTGTAGTTTTCTTAGTTGACTGGCCTACCACTTGTCCGATTCGGGACTTGGCAATGTTATCATTCACATGGATTATTTCCACGTCCTGAAACAATATTACTAATGTCTTTTGATATATTGCCCCGTGATTTCTTCAGTCATTCTTGGCTCAGGGGTATTCCTTGACCTCTTGTCCTAACAATCTGGTTAACTTGTGTGGTGACTCACAAGCTTTCCTACCTTCTTTGTCAGCACAATCGACCGGGTAGTTGAGGTCGTAAAATAGGATTGTGATTTCATTAGTCTCAAGAGGATCATTTTCGGATCTGCAATTTTAGCGCTTTATGGCAAGAAATAAAAATGGAGAGAAAAAAAAAGGAACAAACAAGTAAAGACAATGGATCAAAGCAAGGATAAAGGAATGAGAAAAATCTTTTTAGAATTTCGATACACATTTATTGATTGACTGGTAAAACAAGTTTTTTTTTCGCCTTTATTACATGGAAAGTCCCAAAGCCTTAGGCATAGCAGAGGGATAAACAAGACTTTTAAGGCAATGACAGATTACTTTGGTGAATCATTTAAAATTGTAGGGAGTTCGACAGCTTCCCAGTTACTGAGTTCTCGTCCCGGCGGGCAAGCGGCCACCCAAATCAGCATTATCATCAAAAACCATTTCCAACATCTGTCACCACGGCATTAACTCCTGAACCTTCGTGATTAGGCAGGGGATTTACGGTCACATTAGGGCTTCCTTCTTGAAAACTAATCCACTCGGCTTTGATCAAATCTCTCACTTTATATTTCAAAGCCACGCAATTTTTTGTGGAGTGCCCTGGTGCTCCTGCATGGTAATCACAATGAGCGTTCGGGTCATACCCCCTCGGGTAAGGAGGTTGCAACGGCCTCATGGGGCATGGAGCTATCATTCCCCTTTCAACGAGGACTGGAAGAAGTTCGGCATATGTTATGGGAATTGGATCGAACTGCACAGGGGTGCGCTCGTTGTTGGGATTCCTTGGGTTCTGATTATGATTGGGTGGTCGAGCCACTTGCTGCGGGTAATGATATGGCATGGGTTGCGGCATTGGCGCTCTTACCATGGGCGGGCAAAAGTAAGGAGTATGAGCTGTTGGGCCACCAGTGGCTGCGGCCACATAAGGATTGGGAGCTTGAATCATAGTAGGAAAGAATGGTCTTGGCGAAGGCGTCTTTTGATTAGAAGAGATGGAATTAGTTTCTCCATCCCTTTTCCCAGGCGCCGGCCTTCTTGTCATGCTTGCCCCAGACGAGCCCTGAGTGAGCTTACCCGTTCGTATTCCACTCTCCACTCTTTCCCCAATAGTCACGATGTCGGAGAAGTTGGCTAAAACACTACCAATCATCTTACCGTAGAAAGGTGATGGGAGCGTGTCGATGAACATCTCGACTATTTCTTTTTCTGACAATGGGGGATCCATTTGTGCCGCTGTCTCTCTCTATCGTTGAGCATACTCCTTGAACATTTCACTGTCCTTCTTCACCATATTTTGTAAATGAACCCTGTTGGGTGCCATATCCATGTTATACTTGTATTGTCTAAGGAAGGCATCTGCCAGGTCCTTCCAACAACGGATATGGTTCCGATCAAGGTGAGCATACCATGTAAGAGCAGCTCCTGCTAGACTATCTTGGAAGCAGTGGATCAATAGTTAGTCATTAGAAGAGTAAGATGCCATCTTTCGACAGTACATCGTGAGATGATTCTTAGGACAAGTCATTCCCCGATACTTGTCAAAGTCTGGCATCTTGAATTTGGGTGGGAGAACAACATCTGTGACTAAACATAGCTCTGAAGCATCTATTAGTCCAAAACCTCCGGCGTCTTCCATCATTCTTAAACGCTCTTCTAAGATCTCTATCCTTTCCCTTCGAGGAGCCGCGACCGCGCGGGTTGTATCTTGGAGGTTGGTCCCATAAGGGGTTCCATATCCATACGGATAGCCGAATGACTGGTTGTACGGAGGCAACACATGGGACTGGTTTACTAGGCCTGTATTTGGTGAGGGACCTTGAGGATGGGCCACAGCATAAGTCGGCTGGGTTATCTAGGCTTGTGTATTTTGGGCTTGGGCGTTGTAGGTTGGCTGGGCCATCGGGGCTTGTGTGTTTTGGGTTTGGTGGGTTTGTGGGTCATGGACCTGTGTGTTTTGGGTTTGGTGAGCTTGTGGGTCATGGGTTTGCGTGTTTTGGGTTTGGTGGAGTGGTGGCATATTTGGTTGTGTGGGGTATGAAGCATGAGGATTTACCGCTTGCTGGTTGTGGGCGTCTTGTTGGTTGGCGAGCGGGGGATAGTACCCCGGGGGTAGGCCATAAAGTGGAAAAGGTACTGGGTTGCTGTCTAGACCAACAAATGTATGCTGTGCGTAAGACTGGCCGTAAGGTGGCTGGGTTTCAATGGCAGGGTTAGGTCTCCCGACATGAATGGTGAGAGGGGGTGTCGTTGTGTTAGGGAGTTGGGTTCTTGCTGGGTCAGAACCAAGGGGAGGTGGCGCAGTGGCAGGCTGTTGTTGGGCATCCTCAACACCCGCAGAGGAGCCTCCTTCGGTAAGTTTCTTTTCTAAGAGTTTAGTTAACTCCGCGACTCGCTCTTTCAGCTGATCGAACTCGGTTCTAAAGTTTCCTTCAACAGCTTCTGCCTCAGCCATGAGTTTCTTTTGGAGCCGGGTCTGGTAAGGATGCCTACCCGTGACTATGGTGTCTCTTTTTTTTGTTTTTTAAAAAAAAGAAGAAGAAGAAAAAAAATGTTAGGTAGAAATAGAAAGAAGGAAAATGTTGTGGGAAACCATCACTTGGCGAGTATCCTTTGACCATTCCTTAGAACTTATCATTCAAAAGTACTAGGTATGGTAATCATAGAAATTAATATGGGATAATTGTGAAGACAAAAGAAATCTTTCATCCTGAGGCGGGAGCCTCTAGCTCAGACATATTCTTCGGGCAATTACAGCCCTTATTTCTTAAGTTTAATCCCATGTCAATTTCCATAGATACTCAAAGGGTACACGACCAAAAGAGGATTATCTATTCACCCGAAGAATACTGTGTGTTTCAAAACGAGTCATTATTTCAATAACTCAGTAAATCTGCGGGTGGTAGATAATTCATTTTCTTGGATAAAAGGGGAAAGCAAAAATGACGTAAGGTAAAGTAAAGTTTGCCCTTTTGTGGCCTAGGTCAGGTTTTGCTGAAAGTTTTCTCTAGGCCCTATGGTTTGTCTAAAAGTGGCTCTTCACACCAGGTGGCTTATTCTAGACTTCTAGAAGGTCACCAAAGCCAAGATCCTACCCATGACAGGGACGCAACAGTGGGGAACCACTAGGTGCGTATATCATGAGAGGTCGAACTCTGGTTGAGGTTCTCACGAACACCGGATAGGAAGTACATCCCATACGATTCCGTTACCAACCTCTCCTAACTTAAGCTTCATTTGGGGCCCGGGTATAGGGCGCCGCTCATAGGTGTGTGCAAGTAATTGTGAGTGTAGTGTGTAGAAGAGCAGTCCATACCTTTTACCTTACCTCATTCTGCACAAAGAACAAACACAGAACAAATATACAAAGTCGTCTACCCTAGGGTTCAATAATTACAGGAAAGTAACATGGTCCTCTACCCTAGGGTTCAACAAGCATGCAAACATAGATAATGACACAAATAACAAGATACGATTAAAACAAGAACAAACTTTCACAACAATTAACAGAAAATAAAACAAGAGGGAAGAAATCCAAGCTAACAAAGGCTATATAAAAAGAACATGCGCTTTCAATCAAACTGGCCTGACTCTCTTAAGTGTCCCCAGCGGAGTCGCCATCTGTCGCAACCTAAATCGCGACGGCGCGGCGAGAAAGAGAGAGAATGGTATGGAATGAAACAGGGAGTCGCCACCAACATTTTTATCCATAGGAAAAACATTGGAAAAAACTAGGTTCAGTAAAGCACTGGTTAAAAATTGAGATTCAAGTTCGGGAGTCGGTTACGAGTAGGGAAGGTATTAGCACCCTACATCGCCTGTCCAAAAACAGTACTGTTAGTCCTCAAATTTTCAATAAAAGCTTAAATAAAAATTTCATAAAATTTATAAAAATTAGTTTAATTTGTTAGAAAATTAGGATTTAAATTCAATAAATGGATGTTGTTGGAAATAATCTGCCCTTGATCAATTTTCTCTAGTTTTGCAGTGAAAAAGTTAAGAAATCAAGAGAAAATTACACTGGAGGAGCTGACGTGTAGCCTCACCCCACGCTTAGCATCAACAGATATTTTTGATGCTGATGCTACGCATCACAGCCACACGTAGCGTCAGTACTGCGTGGTCTCCACCTCCACTTTGACCAACCACTCCACTTGGACCCAATAATGGGCACTCCACTCAGCCACAAGGGCCACCCCACTCAGCACAAATGGCCAAAACACAGTGGAGACACGTCCAAGTGGCCAAGCATGATTGATTTTTATAATTTGTAGTGGCCATTATCAGCTGTTTAATGGAAGCTGAGTCATGGGCCTGACACGTAGCGTCACAGGGACGCGTAGCGTCAGCACCCTTGCTCAGCCCTATAAATAGGGCCATCCAACACCATTCATCCCATCCCATACACAGCATTTCATTCTCTTCTCTTCTCTCTTGTGCTCGACTTTGAGTACTTCTTTTGTGAGTTGTAGTTCTAGAATAGTTTTCTAGATACTTGAGTGTGTTTCAGTGTATTGTGATCATTGTATCGTGAAGTTTCCATCGTCTTCGTAATGTCAAACTCTGTAAGTGTTGTTTTTACTTTTACCATGTGTAACTAATTTGTTTATGTTGGAATTGGTGAACTAATCTATTGAGTATAATGTTGTGAATTCGACCTCTGCATGTTTATGATTCAAGTCCATGTTAGTATCTCAACCTTTTATTAATATGAACGTCAAACGGGAGAATGATTTTCATGTGTATCAAAACTGGTTTTATTAGTGTAAATGTCAAACGGGAGAATGATTATTTATGCCGTATTGAAACGTGTTTTGACGAAAGTAAAAAGTTGGAATACCCTTGGTATCTCAATTCTATAGGGGTTGTTAACCATTGTTGCCATAAGGCCAGGTCTTAATGCAAGTTTTTACTGAGAAAGCTCACGAGGGATCGGACTTTACGGTGAATTCTTAGAATTTATATCACGAGGGATCGGTTATAATGATTTTAAGCTGCAATGACATGAAACTTGATGATTAAATATGCATGTCTTGAGTTCCTCATTTTTATTCTAGATTAGGGATCCAATTTCCAACATAATTTGTTTATCAGTGTTTATCTCAAGTATCTTACCTATTCTAGATTGCAACTCATCTTTTTAGATAGATTTTATTTTCTTTTATCTTATGAATCACTCAATCATGCTATCTTGTGAATATTGTATAAACTGTATATAAATCATTCTTTTGTTTATAATTTCCTCCATATTTACCATAGTAAATAGAAAATTACTGTTGTTATTGGACTTTCAATCCCAGTGGAATGATATCTAAATTTTGAAAACTACAAACGATTGGTGCGCTTGCCAATTAACAAACCCGGTGGTGGAAACGAACCGTTGAGACGCCGTCGCCGGGTTAACAAGTTTTCTGGCGCCGCTACCGGGGATTGAATTGTTTCAGTAAAACAGTAAAATTTTAATTACCGTGGTAAATATTTTTTTTTTACCTTAGATAATTTTTTTTATTTATCATTGTTACACTAACTTTCTTTGTCTAGTTTGTGTATGCAAACTCGATCTACCGCAGGTAAAGTTTATTTTGATCCTGAGATAGAAAAGTTTGTAAAGAAAATCAAGTCTTTGAAATCTAAAACACAAACTAAGTCTTCTTCTACTTTTAAGAATTTTGAAAATTCAAACATGGCTGCTGAAAGGAGAACATTGGGACAGTTTGCTGCTATAAATGGTCCACCCCGAGTTTCGGGAATGTTTCAAGGACCAGTTTTACCAGTGGAAATTAAACCTGTTACTTTAAACATTATTCAAAACAACCAATTTGCCGGTTTAAATCATGAAGAACCATATGAACATTTAACTGTTTTTTATGAGTTATGTAGCACAATTGGTTTTGAACCCAATCAAGAAGAGTCTGTTTACATGAGACTCTTTCCTTTTTCATTGATTGGGAAAGCAAAAGAATGGTTTAAATCTTGTCCACCGGGTAGTTTTGCAAACTGGTCCGATGTTGAAAGAAAATTTTTGGAAAGATTTTATTCTCCTTCAAAATATTTTGAAGCAATGACAGCCATACACTCTTTTTCTCAAAATAATGATGAATCACTAGGAGAGACATGGGAACGATTCAAGGCACTTTTGGGAAAATGCCCAAACCACAACCTGAATGATGCCGAAAAGGTAAGAATCATTTACCATGGTTTATTGCCTCAGTTCAAGATGATGTTAGATGCTTGTGCAGGTGGTTCTTTAATGAACAAGACCGTGGAGGAAGCTATTGAGATATTAGAATCAATGTCCATTAGTGACCATCAAGCTAAACCAGAAAGAGGTAATAAACAAGGTATAGTTGAACAAGGAGTAAATGATACAGTGTTAATTCAACAAAAATTGTTGATGCAACAAATTGAGGCCATGAGTAAACAACTTGGAAAATTGCAAGTTACCCATGTACCACCACAACTCCTTGCTCAATTAAAACAATGTGAGTATTGTATGGGCGAACAGCCATGTGGGTATTATGTTCTGGACAAAAATGAACAAGAACAAGCTAATTCCTTGATTCATCAGAGATTACCTACAGGTAATTCTCTAAATCCTCTTGTAAATTCTTTTTCTAACAATTACTTGCAGGGAAGGAAAAACTATGGTTGGAAACAAAATGCTAGACCCTTCAACAATCAAGGAGATTACAACGCTAGATTGACAAAGGCTGAAGAAAGTATTCAACAATTGATGCAATACATGGAGACAATTTATGTCACACGTAAAGCATCAGATCAACAGTTAAGTCAGCTAGTAAAAGAAGTAGCCGACATCAAAGAATTCAAAGCGAAAGAACAATGTAAGGCTATTTTTACAAGAAGTGGTAAAACTGTAGGTATAAATCATGAAAAAGAAAAAGAAGAAGAGAATGAAAAAGAAAAAGAGAAAGAAAAAGAAAAAAAAGAAGAAAAAGAGAGTGAAGAAAAGAAAGAAAAAGATGAAAAAAATCAAAAAAATCAGTATCTTGGACAGACACCTCCTGTCCAGGATTTACCATATCCTCATCCACCATCGAGAAAAGATAAAGAGAAGGAATACAAGAGATTCCTTGAAATCTTTAAGCAGTTACACATAAACATCCCTTTTTCTGAGGCATTAGAACAAATGCCTACATATGCTAAGTTTATGAAAGAACTACTTACAAAAAAAAGAAAGTATGATGAAGAGATTGTAGAACTTGAAGCAAGTTGCAGCGCTATTCTACAATACAAGATGCCAGAAAAATCCAAAGATCCTGGAAAATTCACTATTCCTGTCTCTATTGGGGGAGTAAATATTGGTAAAGCTTTATTAGATTTAGGGGCTAGCATCAATCTAATGCCCCTAAGTATGATGAAGCGTATCGGTGATCTTGATCCACAGCAGATAAGGATGACTCTGCAATTAGCTGATAAATCCATCAAGAGACCTTATGGGATTGTAGAAGATGTGCTCGTAAAGGTTGACAAATTCTACTTCCCTGTGGATTTTATGATCCTAGACATGGAAGAAGATGCTGATGTTCCTCTAATTCTTGGAAGACCATTTATGAAAACTGCTCGAGTACTGATTGATGTGGACAATGGAAAGTTAGCAGTAAGAGTGCATGATGAGGAAGTAAATTTTGATGTCTTCAAGGCAATGAAACATCCTAACTCAAAGCAAGATTGTTTCAAAGTGGACGTCCTTGATGAAACTTATCTTTCCTTATCAAAAGGTATGATTATTTCTGACCCATTAAATAAGTTATTGACTAACTCGGTTGAATTTTTGAATGAAGAAGATTGAAAGATATCTTGAAGAATTTGATCAAGGGAAAGAAATTTCCTTTGAATTAAGAAAGATTGAAGAAATTCAAGAATCACCCACTGAAGAAATCCAGAAACCTGAATTGAAAGCGTTACCTTCCAATCTGAAATACATCTTTTTGAAAGAAGGTAATTTGAAACCAGTTATCATTAGTAATCTGTTGAGTGAAACAGAGGAAGAAAAACTGGTGGAAGTATTAAAGAGGAATCAAGAAGCAATTGGGTGGACACTTGAAGATTTGAAAGGTATAAGTCCATCATACTGCATGCACAAAATCTTCTTGGAAGATAATTTCAAACCTATTGCTCAACCTCAAAGACACCTCAATCCAACTTTGAAAGAGGTAACCAAAAAGGAGGTTCTGAAATTGTTGAAAGCAGGTATTATCTATCCTATTTCTGATAGCACATGGGTAAGTCCTGTTCAAGTTGTTCCAAAAAAAGGTGGTATGACAGTAATTGTTAATGAAAAAAATGAACTAATTCCTACAAAAACTGTCACCAGTTGGAGAATGTGTATTGATTATAGAAAATTAAATCAAGCAACAAGAAAAGATCATTTTCCATTACCTTTTATGGATCAAATGCTTGAAAGATTATCTGGACAAGAATATTACTGCTTTCTCGATGGTTATTCTGGATATAATCAAATTGCTGTTGACCCTCTTGATCAGGAAAAAACTGCCTTTACATGTCCTTTTGGCATATTTGCTTACAGAAAAATGCCATTTGGATTATGTAATGCACCTGCTACTTTTCAAAGATGTATGTTTGCTATTTTTGCAGATTTAATTGAAAAGAGCATTGAAATTTTCATGGATGACTTCTCAATTTTTGGAAATTCATTTGAAACATGTCTATCCAACCTGGACACCGTACTAAAGCGGTGTATTGAGACAAATTTAGTGCTTAATTGGGAGAAATGTCACTTCATGGTGAAAGAAGGAATTGTACTTGGTCATAAAATTTCTTCTAGAGGCATTGAAGTTGACCAAGCCAAAATAGAGGTAATTTCTAAACTCCCACCTCCTGTAAATGTAAAAGGTATTAGAAGTTTTTTAGGACATGCTGGATTTTATAGAAGGTTTATTCAAGATTTTTCAAAAATTGCAAAACCCTTATCAAACCTTCTAAATAAAGATGTTGAATTCAAATTTGATGAAGCATGTCTTAAAGCTTTTAATTCCTTGAAAGAAAAATTGGTTACTGCTCCTGTAATTATTGCTCCTAATTGGAATCTACCCTTTGAACTTATGTGCGATGCAAGTGATTATGCTGTTGGAGCAGTTTTAGGTCAAAGATACGAGAAAGTTTTTAAAGTAATACATTATGCTAGTAAAGTCTTGAATGAAAATCAAATAAATTATGCAACTACTGAAAAAGAATTACTAGCCATAGTGTATGCTTTAGAAAAATTTCGATCTTACTTGATTGGCTCAAAAATAATCATTTTTACTGATCATGTTGCGATCAAGTATCTTTTAACTAAACCTGATTCAAAACCTCGGTTAATCAGATGGATTTTGCTCCTTCAAGAATATGATCTTGAAATCAAAGATAAAAAGGGTAGTGAAAATATGGTAGCTGACCATCTTTCTAGATTAGTGAATAATGAGGTTACTGTTAAAGAAAGAGAAATTTTGGAAGAATTCCCAGATGAAAAACTTTTCAAAATAACACAACGGCCATGGTTTGCTGACATGGCCAATTTCAAAGTAGCAGGAGTTCTTCCAAATGATTTGACTTGCCAACAAAGAAAAATTTTTTTTAGAGATGCAAGATATTTTGTTTGGGATGACCCTCATTTATTCAAAATTGGAGCGGATAATTTGTTACGACATTGTGTGCCTGACTGGGAAGTAAAAGATGTGTTGTGGCATTGTCATAAATCACCATACGGAGGACATTTTAATGATGAAAGAACATCTGCAAAAGTTCTCCAATCAGGTTTGTACTGGCCCTCTCTTTTTAAAGATGCTCACTTATTTGTTCAATCTTGTGATAACTGCCAAAGAACAGGTAATGTTGGAAGAAGGCAAGAAATGCCTCTCACAAATATACAAGAAGTTGAGGTATTTGATTGTTGGGGAATTGACTTCATGGGACCTTTTCCTAACTCATACTCAAATCAATACATTCTTTTGGCAGTAGATTATGTTTCAAAGTGGGTGGAAGCAATATCTACCCCCAATGCTGATACTAAAACTGTTGTGAATTTCTTGAAGAAAAATATTTTTTGCAGATTTGGGACACCAAGAACTTTAATCAGTGATGGTGGTTCACACTTTTGCAATAAAGTTCTTCAGAAAGTATTACAACATTATGGAGTAAAGCATAAGGTAGCCACAACATATCATCCACAAACCAATGGGCAAGCAGAGATTTCAAATCGGGAAGTGAAAAGGATTCTGGAAAAAACTATGTCATCTTCCAGAAAGGATTGGTCACAAAAACTTGATGATGCACTCTGGGCATTCAGAACTGCATTTAAAACACCAATTGGTCTTTCTCCTTTTCAGATGGTTTATGGAAAATCATGTCACCTTCCAGTTGAAATGGAACATAAAGCATATTGGGCTTTAAAATTCCTCAATTTTGATCAAAATGCAGCAGCAGATAAAAGAAAGGTACAGCTACTTGAGTTAGAAGAAATGAGGAACAATGCCTATGAATCATCTAGATGCTACAAAAGTAAGGTGAAAGCTTATCATGATAAAAAGTTAAAGAAAAGACACTTCACACCAGGTCAACAAGTTTTATTGTTCAACTCAAGATTAAAATTGTTTCCTGGAAAATTGAAATCAAAATGGTCAGGCCCGTTTTTGATTAAAGAAGTCAAACCATATGGAGCAGTGGAAATTGAAGATCCAACTTCCAAAAGAAGTTGGATGGTAAATGGCCAAAGGTTGAAACTATATTTGGGTGGTGAAATTAACAAAATTACCACCAGTTATCTTTTAACTGACCCTTGAAATGCAGGAATGTCAGGCTAGAGACATTAAACCTAGCGCTTAATGGGAGGCAACCCATTCTTTTCTTGTTATTTATATTGTAAAAAAAAAAATTAAATTTTTGTTAGTAAGTTAATTTATACACTTAGAGTTTTTACACAATGAAACTTAATTTTGTAAAATTAATTATCAATTTCTTTATAACTTAGGAATTTTGATAAATTTAATTACAATAAGTTTATTAACCATCAAGCAAATTTCAATAACCCGGTGAGTTGAGATATCTTTTTAAACACTTGAGGGTTTAATCGACATATTTTCAATTCGAATTAATTTTGCTTTAATCTCTGATTTGTGTTGTTGTACAGAGAATTCGGGAAAATGATCAAGGCACATTTATTGGTGAAACGAAACCTTGGGCCAAACAGCTTACCTTGGTAAAAAAATCTTTTATCCCTTACAAGCCAATTTGAGCCTAAAATAAAATTCTTTGGTACCCTTAAAACCTAATTTTGTTTTAACCATTCCCTATACTTGATTGATTAAAAGAGCAGTTGAAATAAATGAAAAATATTTTGAGTGTTCTTACAAAAATGGGGAGTGAAAATGAGCAACTTGATTCTTTTCAAAAAAAAAAAGAATATGGAAAAGAAAAGTCAAAAATAGTGAAAAGAATCAAGTTGGGGGTATTTATTTTTCATCAATAAAAGAAAATGAGAGTTTGGATCAAGAGAAAAGCCTAAAAATTATGAAAATGCTCTTTTAAGATTTCAGGTTTTTGAATTCCAAGAAAAACTATTACTTCTTGAAAACCAAGCCTCATTACAACCCGTAAAAAGACCTTGTGATTTTCGAATTAACTCTGTATAAATAACCATTGATTAGATGACAAACAAAGTTAAATTCGTTTGATTTTATGATTGATTAAGTGAAACAGGTTACCAATTGCATAGAGATAAACACTTGTGAGGTAAGCCTGAAATTCTGCTTGGTTGTTAATAGAATATTGTAAACAATTTTATCATTAAACCTTTGTTATATTTGATATCAGTTTTTGATTATTACAAAATAGTTAAAATTGTGTAATTATTTTTTGTGGTAAATTTTCGGACTAACTTAAAAATTTGATTTCAAATTTTTATTTTCTTATTTTTCTCTCTTGCTCGAGGACGAGCAATGTCTCAAGTTGGGGGTATTTGTTAGTCCTCAAATTTTCAATAAAAGCTTAAATAAAAATTTCATAAAATTTATAAAAATTAGTTTAATTTGTTAGAAAATTAGGATTTAAATTCAATAAATGGATGTTGTTGGAAATAATCTGCCCTTGATCAATTTTCTCTAGTTTTGCAGTGAAAAAGTTAAGAAATCAAGAGAAAATTACACTGGAGGAGCTGACGCGTAGCCTCACCCCACGCTTAGCATCAACAGATATTTTTGATGCTGACGCTACGCATCACAGCCACGCGTAGCGTCAGTGCTGCGTGGTCTCCACCTCCACTTTGACCAACCACTCCACTTGGACCCAATAATGGGCACTCCACTCAGCCACAAGGGCCACCTCACTCAGCACAAATGGCCAAAACACAGTGGAGACACGTCCAAGTGGCCAAGCATGATTGATTTTTATAATTTGTAGTGGCCATTATCAGCTGTTTAATGGAAGCTGAGTCATGGGCCCGACGCGTAGCGTCACAGGGACGCGTAGCGTCAGCACCCTTGCTCAGCCCTATAAATAGGGCCATCCAACACCATTCATCCCATCCCATACACAGCATTTCATTCTCTTCTCTTCTCTTTTGTGCTCGACTTTGAGTACTTCTTTTGTGAGTTGTAGTTCTAGAATAGTTTTCTAGATACTTGAGTGTGTTTCGGTGTATTGTGATCGTTGTATCGTGAAGTTTCCATCGTCTTCGTAATGTCAAACTCTGTAAGTGTTGTTTTTACTTTTACCATGTGTAACTAATTTGTTTATGTTGGAATTGGTGAACTAATCTATTGAGTATAATGTTATGAATTCGACCTCTGCATGTTTATGATTCAAGTCCATGTTAGTATCTCAACCTTTTATTAATATGAACGTCAAACGGGAGAATGATTTTCATGTGTATCAAAACTGGTTTTATTAGTGTAAATGTCAAACGGGAGAATGATTATTTATGCCGTATTGAAACGTGTTTTGACGAAAGTAAAAAGTTGGAATACCCTTGGTATCTCAATTCTATAGGGGTTGTTAACCGTTGTTGCCATAAGGCCAGGTCTTAATGCAAGTTTTTACTGAGAAAGCTCACGAGGGATCGGACTTTACGGTGAATTCTTAGAATTTATATCACGAGGGATCGGTTATAATGATTTTAAGCTACAATGACATGAAACTTGATGATTAAATATGCATGTCTTGAGTTCCTCATTTTTATTCTAGATTAGGGATCCAATTTCCAACATAATTTGTTTATCAGTGTTTATCTCAAGTATCTTACCTATTCTAGATTGCAACTCATCTTTTTAGATAGATTTTATTTTCTTTTATCTTATGAATCACTCAATCATGCTATCTTGTGAATATTGTATAAACTGTATATAAATCATTCTTTTGTTTATAATTTCCTCCACATTTACCATAGTAAATAGAAAATTACTGTTGTTATTGGACTTTCAATCCCAGTGGAACGATATCTAAATTTTGAAAACTACAAACGATTGGTGCGCTTGCCAATTAACAAACCCGGTGGTGGAAAGGAATCGTTGAGACGCCGTCGCCGGGTTAACAAGTACCAAGATTAAAAATGCGCAACATAAATAGCCTTACAAAAGATATTTTATTTCTTCCCTTTTATTGTTGTATCTTTTTTTTATTTTAAAAAAGACAGAATGGAGTGAGAGAACTCTACAAACATGGAATGTCGAAGAGAGGTCAATGGGACGTTTCATCCGAATTAAACTCAACTTCGATATGAGACAGAGAAAGGAAGAGAATGCTAATAAGGCGTCACGCCTAAATTATACATCCTTGAATAAAAAAGACAGGGATAGGAAAGAGATAAGCGGGACGTCTTGTCCTAAGTATCCCTTCCCTATGAATTGTGACGAGGTTTGAACAAAAAAACTAGGGGAAATCAACAAGACGTCACGTCTAAATTGATTTTCACGGAAGTAACCAAAAAAGAACATTTATGAAAGAAACATGAAAGTAAGGGAATAAATCAACAAAAAGGAATAAGAGAGATGGGCCCAACAGGAATTGAAATCCTGCTCCTACGTATTCTTGAATTATCAAGAAATCAGGGTTACGTAGTTCTGAGTGTTGTTCTTTTAGGAAAAGACTTGGGAAATGATGGTGGATGTCATTGAGACGGGGAACTCATACAAGGCGAAGTTCTTCGCACGTGTATGAATCCTAAAGAGGTTGTGTAGACGGGAGTGCTCCCGTACGACACTGTTTTAAAAAAGATTTGTTTCCTTTTTTTTTTTAATTTTTATTTAGATTTGAAAGGAAACATAGGAAGCATTTATTTTCCACAGTAAGTTCGGAAAACAGAGGAAAAATGAGCAAAAACTAAGGGGAAGAAGAGAAAACTATGTGAGAAAGAGGGAAAAAACCAAGTGAAAATGGGAAAAACCGAGTGGAAATGGAAGAAACCAAGTAAAAAAATGAAATACTGAGTGAGAAAAGCATAAAACCGAGTGAGATTGAGGAGAACCGAGTAAAAAATGGTAAAAACCGAGTGAGATTGAGGAAAACTGAGTAGAAATGGTAAAAAACGAGTGAGATTGAGGAAAACCGAGTAAAAATGGTAAAAACCGAGTGAGATTGAGGAAAACCGAGTAAAAATGGTAAAAACCGAATGGAATGAGAAAATACCGAGTGAAATTGAGGAAAATCGAGTGGAAATAGCAGAAACCGAGTGAAACAGTGAAAATTTGACTGAAACAGTAAAAATCTGAGTGAAACGGTACAAATCCGAGTGGAATAAAGGAAACCAAATGGAAAGAGGATTACCGAGTGAGAAGTGGACTGCCGAGTGAGACTGACTGAGGAGAGGGATTTTGGATAGTGTGGAGCTGGCTTAGACGATGTGGTGTGGGTTGGAAAGAGAAGAGAGAGGAAGCTGGACGGTGTATGGGTTGAGGAGACGGATTGAAGTGACCGTGAGGTGTGTGTGTGTTGTTTGGTCTTTAGAGGGGGAGAGGAAAGGGAGAGTACGGTAGGAGAGAGGGTGTGAGAAGTGATGGAAGGAGAAGAAGAAAAGAATTGGTGTGAGAGAGAAGAGAGCACGAAGGATTTTTTGGCAGAGTTTTCCTCCTCTGAATGCCTCCTTTTCAGCTGTCCTCCCCCTTGCCTATTAATAGGCTGGCTTGAGTGGAAGGCCAGCTCAGGCTTCCACTTTCGAGTGGAATGCCAGCTCAGGCCTCCACTCAGAGTGAAGTGGGGGACAACGGCTGGGTGGGAATTTTTAATTCCCCCCACTTCCACCCTGTTTGCCACTTGTCTGCCACCCCCAGGATTCCTGGATCCACTTGGGTGGTGGAATCCAAGTCAGCACGGTCTAACAGGGAGACCTGGTGGGAATCCGAGTGAGAATTATGGAAATCCGAGTGAAAATGTTGGAAATCTGAGTGAAAATGGTGGAATTCCGAGTGAGGATAGTGGAATTCCGAGTGAGGATATTAAAATCCGAGTTAAAATGGTGAAATCTGAGTGATAACGGCTCAGATCAACCTCCCAATCAGTATTCATCTACACTGGGAGTCAATTCCGAGTGGAATAAGGCATTCCCCATAGAAGGCCGAGTAAGAATACTCCTTTCCGAGTGGTTTTACTCGGTTTGTGGTTGCTGTGAGACATTCAATCGGAAACGAGTGAAAGAGCCTCGGAGCCGATTGAAAATTGAGGAGAACGACTTGAAATTGACTCGGATCTTGTTTGAAGAAGCAAACTGACTGAATTGCCAGTCGATTCCGACTGGAAGTTGATGGAAATGGGCTCGGGAAAGGTTTGAAGAAGCAAACCGACTGAATTGCGAGTCGGTTCCGACTGGAAATTGATGGAAATGGGTTCGGGAAAGGTTTGAAGGAGGACTCGGAGGTTGAGTGTAAAGGAGGACTCGGAACCGATTGAAATAGCTCGGAAATGGGTAAAGGAGGACTCGGATGAGTGAAGTTCAGAACTGATTGAAATGGCTCGGAAAAGGTTTAATCATGGCTCGGAAATTGGTGGAAATGGACTCGAGATGAGAAGAATTGATTGGCCAAAAGGACTCGGGAAAGGTGGCTGACTGACTGAAGTCTCACTCGGAAACCGATTGGAAATTGGCTCGGGTTTGAGTGGGAGTACTCACTCGGTGTGTGACTGAAAATGCTTCAGTTGGTTCTGACTGAAGAACAACACTCGGAATTCCTTCAGCCGGGATTATTCACTCAGAATCTCTTCAAAAGTGACACAGAAACTTCAACGCTTGAAGGATTTACTCGGATCCTTCCTTTTTTGCACTCGAAAATTGGATTTTTGGCCATTTGCATTCGGAACGGCTTGACAGAGAGCCTTCCACTCGGATTCACCTTCGATAAGGAAGCATTTTACTCGGAATTGACTCATCCTGAGTCATTTCATTCGGACTTCTCTTGAAAATGGGCATAATCCACTCGGACTGGCTTGGCAGGGAAGCTACCCACTCGGATTCAACTTCAACAGGGAGCATTTCACTCGGAAATGACTCATTCTGAGTGATTCCACTCGGATTTCATCATTTTTGAGTCATTCCACTCGGAAATGCTTTATTTTGACTCGAATCTGACCATTTTTTGAGTTTTTCACTCGGATTTATCTCTACCAGGGCTGTATTTCACTCGGAAATGCCTTAACCTGAGTCATCTTGTTCAGATGTGATCATTTTTTAGTCATTCCAATCGGATTTGTCTCCAACAGGGCTGTATTTCACTTGGAAAAGCTTCATTCTGAGTTATCTTGTTCAGATGTGATCATTTTTTAGTCATTCCAATCGGATTTGTCTCCAACAGGGCTATATTTCACTTGGAAAAGCTTCATTCTGAGTTATTTTGCTCGGTTCTGATTATTCTGGAGCCATTCTACTCGAATTTGACCACTCTGAATTGGAATTCAGTATAAAAAATATTTATTCCACTTGGACCGGACCAAAAGAGGTGTTCACAAGGATTTACAAAGAAAATTTTTGATTAAGTATTTTCCTCCTTCCAAGTATACTAAGTTGCGCACTTAAATCACTTGTTTCCAACAGAGAGGGTGAATCTCTAATGGAAGCATGGGATAGGTATAAAGAGAGTTTAAGGAAATGTCCTCATCATCAAATCACTGATGTGCAGCAAGTTACCATCTTTTATAATGGTGTGAGACCAGCTACTAGGGTCTTGATTGATGCCTCAGCTGGAGGTTCATTGACCACTAAAACAGTAGAAGAAGCTATAAAGTTGATTGATGTCATGGCTTCTAATGAATGTTTAGTAAGTGAGAAGAGCCAAATCCCTAGGAGAGGGATGTTAGAATTAGAAGCACAGGATGCTTATTTGGCTCAAAGTAAGTTAATGACTCAGGCTTTAGAGAAATTAAGTATACAAATTTCAGAACTTCAAAAGCCTAGTCAAGTTTGTATGATGAGTTGTGATTTTTATGGTGGAGACCATGAAAATGGCATGTGTGATCCAAATGTGATTGCCGAGCAAGTGAATTATATGGGGCAACAACAATTTCAAAGGAATTATCCCTCAAATTCCTTTAATCCTAACTATAGGAATCACCCTAATTTTTCATAGCAGAAAGGTCCACATTTGAATCAAAACATGCCACAAAATCAAACCACAAATAGATCACAACAACCTTCTCCCCCTCCTTCTAAAGAAAAGTCTGAACTTGAGAATGTACTGTCTCAGTTCATTCAGGCCACTCAGGCAAGTTTTAAAAATCAAGAAGTGTCCATTCAAAATTTAGAAAATCAGGTTGGACAACTGTCAAAACAATTAGCTGAGAGACAATCAGGCAATTTTCCTGGAGATATTAAGGTAAATCCAAGGGAACATTGCAAAGCAATAACTACTAGGAGTGAGAAAATTCTTCTCCCAACTCCAAGTCATGAAGTGAGTTTTGAAAAAGAGACTGAAAAAGAAAAAGAGCAGGAAAGTGAGCAAGATAATAATAGAATTGAAAATGAAGTAGAAACAGAAGCAGAAAAAGAAAATCAAGTTAAAACAAATCAAGTTCATCAAAAGAAAAAGAAAAAGATTGATTTGATCTTGGAGGAAGCTTCTAAGCTAACTCCTGAGAAACTAAAGAATGCTCTATTTCCACATAGATTTAAGAAACAAATAGAGGAGCAAAAGTTTGCTAAGTTCTTGGATGTGTTTAAAAAGCTTCACATAAATATTCCCTTTGCTGAGGCATTGTAAGAGATGCCTTCATATGCTAAATTTTTGAAAGAACTTCTGTCTAAGAAGAGAAAGCTTAAGGGAGACGAGATGATTGCTTTCACTCAAGAGTGTAGTGCAATTATTCAAAAGAAACTCCCTCAAAAGCTGGAAGATCCTGGATCTTTTACAAACCTTGTGCAATAGGGGATGTTCATGTAGGAAGTGCCTTATGTGATCTAGGAGTTAGCATAAACTTGATGCCTTTGTCTTTAATGAGGAAGTTAGGAATTAATGACCTGCAACCAACTCGCATGTCTTTGCAGTTGGTAGATAGGTCTATCAAATATCCTCATGGGATGCTGGAAAATCTATTAGTTAAGGTAGATAAGTTCATCTTTCTAGCAGATTTTATAGTTTTAGATATGGAAGCTGATAGAGAAATTCCTTTGATTTTAGGAAGACCCTTCTTAGCTACAGGTAGAGCTTTAATTGATGTAGAGAAGGGAGAACTCATGCTGAGAAATCAAGAGGAGCAAGTAACTTTTAATGTCTTTAATGTTATAAAACATCCAGCTGAGAAGATAGATTGTTTTATGATTGAAGAAATTAAAAGCTATAAGACTCCTATGCTGTTAAAGATTGAAGAAGAGGTTTTACAAGCGTTTTTGAAGGATGATTTTGACTCTGAAACTGAGGAGTTAAATGATTCACATTTTGCATTGATGAACCTACTTGAAGCATGTAAAGTAGGTGATTTTGAAAATGAAAAGAATAAAAATTTGAATAATACAGAACTAGAGAAAGGTAAGGAAGTGTTTGAAGAAAAACATGATTTAAAACCTTTGTCGTCTCATTTGAAATATGTGTTCTTATGAGATAATGAATCACATCCTGTAATCATTAATGCTGATTTAAAAGATGAGAAGGTAGAAAAATTGATAGGGGTTTTAAGGAACCATGAATCGGCTATTGGTTGGTGTAACATCCCGATTTCTAACTTAATTACCGATTGAAGTTAAGCTATTAATTAAAGGTTAATTACAGAATTAGGATTAATGGTTAATTAGAGTAATTGCTGATTTGGGTAGAAATAATTGAATAAATAATAATAATAGTGTCAGGCGAAAGGACGCATGTGTCCCTAGGAGTATAAGACAACTTCAGCTCTCTCTTTCTCTCATTATTCACGCTGGCAGCTCTCCTTGTGCGTGCATATGGTCTCTCCTTCCTCCCTATTGCCTTCTTCCTCTCCTTCTTCTTCTACCTAGAGTGGTGGTATTCAAGTTGGAAGGCTGTGCTGGAAGTGCTTTGGAGCTGTGGAGGAGACGGGCCTGTTGGAGGAAAGGAGCAACTCTGGCCCAGGATCAACGCTGAGCTCGAAGGCTGTTGGAGAAGTAACGGAGGGACGATCGGTCAGCACTGCAACTTAAAGAGTCTCTGAACCCCGACAGCAGGTAGGGGGCGCTTTGCATGTCAAGCGTATGGTTTATGACTGGGTCCCTGGTGCTTGCTTTAATGTAATATGTGTGTGAAATGTGTAGATCAACGTGTGGTGATTGACTGATTATGCATGCAACTCCTAATTGGGACATCTGTGAAAGGTTGAGGGTTGTGTGACCTCGTCTTTGAGTGCCTGTTAATACTTTTGTGATGCATGTTGTTGAAATCTGAGTTTGCTGAGTTAATGTGTGTGTGTTACCATTATCCCCAAATGCATGAGATGTGAATTGATGTGTGATTTCCATTTTGAATGCCGTGTGGAAAGGTATGCTGACTCTGTTAAAAATGTTGAGTGGATGTACTATAATGTGGTTACCTATGCTTGCTGTTATGAGTTATTATGATAGAGGCATGTGTTGTTGTAATAGAATGTGGGATTCCGAATGAATCTGAATGCTGTGTGGGGGATCGGTTGTGACCCATTGATGGCTGTGTGAGACGCGTCTGGTAAGCTTGGATGTTGCTGTGGATTTGCATGAGATTGCATATGTGGGATGATTCCCAGATTCCTGACCAGTTCCATGAGGACGGGGGGTCAGAAAGACATCTAGAGTCATATAAAACGAGTTCCAGTCAGATTCCGGGTTAGATCCATGAGGACCCGTGGTAGCCGATGGAGCTGGAGCTGGGTCTCGAGACGTCACGGGGTGACCGGTGCCACACGGAAAGGGCTAGCGGATGAGGGACCGGGAAGGAATCTGCACTGAACTCACTGTTTAAGTCAGATCCACATGCATGAGTCTATGAGCATTGTTAGTGAGATTATTGTGAATTGCATGGATTAAATGAATTGAGTGAACTCCGACTAGACGATGTAGTATGAGCGAATTCCGACTGAACGAATGTACGGGTATTGATACCGTTGCTGAGTGCAGTGTGATGCTATGATTGAGAATATATGTTATTGTGCAACTTCCGATTGAATGATGTGGTCTGACCCTTAAATTAATTGGCAATATACATATATATATATATATATATATATATATATCGTTATGGATTGAACCCGGTAAATTATATAATTGAGAATGGAGGTAAAGTCCGAGTCAATAGCTGTCACTTTATATGCAAAAGCTTACCCCTACACCATTTTTCAGTGTGTGTAGGTTGGACTCTGAAGTGATGATAAGATCTCAGGTCCGAGTGGGGTGCACTCCGACCGTAGAGTGCTTATTTTTGTAATTTGTCATGTTTCGTCAGTTGTAGCCTTGGTCGGCTCATAATATCAGTGTGGTGTAATGAATACGAATATATATATATATAAAAGAAATTTGAGCTATTGTGACCCGAGTGCATGTTTTTATACGTATATAGTTCACGTTGATAGCAGGTGCTGAGGAATGAATAATGTTAAGGTATTGGGTATTCCGAGTGTATAATTATGTATGTACCTATATGTTGTATACGGGTGGTTTGTGTCTGGGTAGACTGAGGGGTGTGGATGGTTAGAATATTGCTCAGTTAATGATTTTCGAGTAGAAGTAATTGGGGAGTCAACTCCGAGTGGGGCTGTAAATGGCTATGCCTTCTTGTTCGAATGATGATACTTCAATGGACTCTGAGTAAAATACTTGGATGAACCCATACTGAGTAAGATCTAATGAGAGAATCTCTGAGTGATAATGAGAGCGGTCATTACCGAGTGAAAAATATAAGTAAAACCCGAGTGAGGAGGACTTCGTATTCCCGAGTGAAAACCCTGAGCAATTCTCTCCTGAGAGAGGAGTTAGTGTAGTGGTTTAGAATGGAATGGGTTCTAAGTGTGAAACATTGATAATCCGAGTAGAGAATGTGTATTCCGGGTGAAAAGGAATTCTGGAATCCGAGTGGGATAGCTCCCAGTGTCCGAGTAGAGTATAGGTGTGGCCGTATGGATGAATCTGAGGGGCTAAGTTATGGAATACCGAATGGACTTAGGAAGGACCTCCGAGTGGACTTAGTCATTTACCGAGTGTATGGATGTCCGAATGCCGAGTGATGAAATTGCCGTGTGAGGCTTCTCGCTTTAGCGAATGAGGGATCCGCTCCAGCGAAGGTGTACTGCTGGAAGGCTTTTGTCGTGGCATTGTCCAAGCGAATGGTACTCCGCCCAAGCGACGTGGAGTCTCGTGTGAGCGAGTGTGTGTGCAATGCTGAAGGGCTCGCTCAAGTGGTTATCTCTTTCGCTGTACTCGGTTTTATCAATTCAGGCGGGTTATGCACGGTTTGTTAACCTTAAAATTTGGAAAATTTTTTTCCCTTGTTGATTTTATTTATTCAATTAAACATTAGGATGTTATATTTTGGTATCAGAGCAGACCAAAAGGTCCATGGCCAAGGTTTGCCTACAGTTAGTGGGTGGTTGAGTGTATTATGCCAGCTTGTCCTAGTTGCTTATGATATTCTATTGTAGGTTGATGCCTGTTCAATTATGACTCGGGTGATGATATGTGCTTATGAACTTCTATTGGATTTGGTGTATGTTGACTATGAATGGTGTGGTTGTATGCCTGTGCCTTGTTGAGGAATTTGAATGTGTGATGAATGAATGGCACATGATGTATGTGATTTGCAGTATAAGGGATGGGTGGTAGTTCCTAAATTGAAAATCTGGGTGTGTAATAAGTGAGTAAAGGTGAGGTCGGATATATGTTAAAATTAGGGTTGGGTCTCGGTGGCGATTGAGGAAACCAAGTGAGTGATGCACTAGATGCTGGACCAATAGGAGTAGTGACCCAGTTGATTAGGCATGACCATGAACAAATGAATGTGAAATAGAACATCTGTTTGACTTGGATACTGTCTTGGTTTGGTGTGTGAAAAACCGAGTGAATGGTACTAGACCTTATAACAATATTTGAATGTTGTGAAGTACCCATCGTGGGATACTGGGTAAATAGTGACCCCTTAGGGATTCTAGGTCTAATAATTTATTAACTTTGTGAGTTGTTGAGCCGAGTAGGACAATTGCGTAGTAACTCATTGAGGCTTGGATGATTATCATGTGATGTGTTATGTGTGAGATGTGTTGGTAGATGTACTAAGATGGAGTAGTTGTGCATGCAACTCCTGGATTGTGGTATTTGTGAACTGTTTAGTGATGTTGTGACTCTGTCCGTGAATGCATGTTAATAATTCTGCGAACATTGACTGAATACTTGTAAATAGGAGTGTTACCATTACTGCCGAGTGTTATTTGTGACGGATGTTTTGTAACCTAGCCCATGAACTCTGCGTAATATATATATATATGATATAGGTGATTGAGGGAGAACTGCTTTTATGTATTGCTCTATAATTGAAACATGACAATTGTTTGATAATTGAAATACGTGATCTGTGTGTGATTAATTATTGATGCATGCAACACCTGGATATTGTGATAGATATTAATTGTGAATCGTTGTGATGAATACCCCGTCTGAAAGATGTGTATATATATATATATGTTAACGAGAAGGTCGAGTGGCTTATGCTGTGAGTCAGCAAATAAGAGCTGTGCGTGATTTGTAGTGAAGTGCATCAGCATTGAATGTTTTTCAGAGTGGGCAATCAGATGAATGCGTGGGGTATTGAGGATTCTGAGATTAATCCTAAAAGACCTCCGAGTTGGACTCGAGGCCATGCTTGGAGCATGAGCATTGGATGCTTAATGAAAGTCCTTGGGTTGGACTCAAGGCAATTGCCGAGCGCGTTGGAGTTGGACTCCTGGTGAATAAATCATATGCATCTGATTCGTCGACTGCATGAATACATGTGTATAAGAGCATTATTATTGAGGCTAACATGATCTGCATGGATTTGAATGATTGAGTAGTTTCCGACTTGATGATGTTGTATGAATGAGGTCTGACTGAGTGAATGTACATGTATTGATGCTGTTGCCAAGTATGATGCAATGTTATAATTGAGAATGTATGTTATGGTACAATTTCTGATTGAATGATTGTGTGTACACTTATGAGGATAAATGAGCTCAGTGTGAACTATGTGAATGTGTGAATATGATATTGTGAGTGAAACCCTTAATGTAGTTGGAATTGATTTGGGTAAATCTGATTGGATGGGCATATGTATATGTCGATGCTATTACCAAGTGCAATATGATGTTGTGGTTATGGTGCATGATGTAGTGGACAATAATATAGCCATGAATAATTGGTATGAAATTCGAATGAGTGTCTGTATGTATATTAGTGCCGTTGCTGAGTTCGTAGTGTGTTATAATAGCATATGTGATTGTGAATTGCTTAATCCTGAGTGAATTGCATGAACCTGAGTGAGTGATGTTATTATATAGCTGAGAGTTAAGAATTTAATTCGAGCCATGGTTTGTGAGGAATAAGATTTAGAGGAAATATTTACTCGGTGTTGGCTAAAAGCCGATTGTTGTATTGCCTTAATTCTATTTTACAGAGGTGATAAATGATTTTCATGATTATTGATGCGTGATGTACCCTATGTGTTGCATGATGTTGATGTAGGCGTATTATTTATGTGTGTGAACTGCCATTAACCACCGTGTGAATTAGTATTAGTTGGGTGAAGTCTGGTCCGTGTGAGGCATGCTGCTCTGAGATGACTCTTTTTGCCATAGGTAATGTGGCAGCGTACACGTTGCAGTGACCATGTGATTGTTGTAACCCTATAGGAATGAGACGTCATCCTATAAGTTGGATGCAGCAATTCATGAGTCGGGCAGGTGAAGCTGTAACTGCTTATGGTGATGGTGAGTCTTTCAGACGATTCCGAGTGATGATGAGAGTTATCTTAAATGAGTGTTATGTGATTGTGTACCAAAATGAAGGTAGAGGGTTTGTTGACTTTGACATGTCTGCTTCTGAGAGGATTAGAGGTTGCTGGGTATGGATTGGCTACTAAAAGGATGATTGGTAATGGAATATGAAGGGTGATCAACTGTCACTGAAGTTGGAGTTTTTGAAAAATTAACTGAGTGATACTGTAAGCCTAATGACGAAACCAGGATTGGAGCCAAACTAAATTGTAAGGTTAGGAATTGCTCGGGAAAGGTTAGTAAATTCCGAGTGTGTAAGGGTGGAGACAATTTCGGGTGAAGTCCTTGTGGGAAAGAACCGCTGAGTGAAAATTTTGGGGGTTCCGAGTAGAACCTTATTGAGAGGATCATTACTAAGTTAAGGGAATGGTGTCTGAGCGTAACCTTCTGGGT
The DNA here is from genome assembly GCA_037962975.1 of Clitoria ternatea. Classification (NCBI taxonomy): domain Eukaryota; kingdom Viridiplantae; phylum Streptophyta; class Magnoliopsida; order Fabales; family Fabaceae; genus Clitoria; species Clitoria ternatea. The sequence goes on from CM075671.1 coordinate 180,034,978, forward strand.
AAGGCAAGATTCGAGTGACGTGACTCAGAGTGTATCACTTCCGAGTGGAATGGCACCATGTGGAACGATTCCGAATAGTAAGATAGCGAGTGTAGAATTCCTAATACCCTTGGGATGTCCAACCGAGTGATCTTCCAGGAGAAAAGTACTTCTCGTCAGAAAATGGAACTTCGAGTGTGCAAGTTTTCGAGTGAATTACCCAAGGGAGAGAAAATACCGAGCGGTAAACTTATTCATAGCTGTGTTCGGGTGATGTGAAGCTACTGAATTGAACTCAGATTTATATTTGGAGTAAGCCTGGATTCCGAGTGGAAATTTGGTAAATAGGAAGTCTCCGAGTGAAGGACCTCCAAGAGGAGTAGATATCCAAGAGAAGGATTTATTTGAAATCGTATTCAGGTCAGCGTTTGGGACTGCTGGGCTTGGACTCGGGTTGGTTTCACGGAAGGCTTTAATTATGAGTAAATTCTACAAGTGGAAGGATTCCCGGATGAGAACTGTCCTTAAATCCCCGATTGAAATTTTTGAGTGAGAGGGCCGAGTGACATTCGTGGGTTATAGGCATGCAGTTAGCCAAAGGAATGGTTAAGAAGCTGAGATGTATAGACCGAGTGTGGTACCTGTACGAGGCAAATCCAGACAAGTGTACTAATTGAAGCTTATGGGAACTCGTTGAGTGTTCATTTTGGTTAAGAAAGGAATCTCGTGGCCGAAAATTTGAAAATCCGAGAGCTAAATCCGAAATGAATCGGTCAGTAGTGGGTATCCTAGGGAATCAGTAATGTTGTTTACCGACTGGATTCTTCCCAAATGGTCGAATAACGTCTAGAATGTGTCCCATGTGACCCAATGTCAAGCCTATGCTTTGTGTGAGCGCATGGTCGTGCCGAGTGACACATTGAGTCGGGAGACCCGATGGTGTGAATACGTCGATCGGTGTTGAGAATGTAAGGCCGAGCGGCCAAAGAACTGGAAAGTGCCAATGGCTAGGGTGAACTGGCAGAGCTAAATGGGAGTAACTACGTGGGAAATGGAGTCCCGAATGTAATGAAGGCTATGAAGAGTTGTTTTATGCTGATTAGAAATTACGAAGCAGTCGAAAACGTGGATGGGCGAAGAGTTGCGGTCGGAACATGGCTGTGGTATTCCGATCTGTTCGTTGAGGTAAGTCTAAGTGAAAGAAAGGAATGTTATTCCGAGTCAATGGTGCCACTTCCGAGTGGAAATGTGTTAGGCATAATGTCCCGGTTTTCCGGGTGGAGCGATCGGTGAATTGCTTTGGAGGCCAATTGTGCCGACTAGGATTTAAGCAATGGATGAATACTTAAGGAACATAGATGTGTAACTGCTTATTGTGGTATGTCAGTGATTTTCGAGTGGTTTATTAAGGCTAAGCATGTGTTTGAATTTTGAGGATGAAATTCTTTTGAGAGGGGGAGAACTGTAACATCCCGATTTCTAACTTAATTACCGATTAAAGTTAAGCTATTAATTAAAGGTTAATTACAGAATTAGGATTAATGGTTAATTAGAGTAATTGCTGATTTGGGTAGAAATAATTGAATAAATAATAATAATAGTGCCAGGCGAAAGGACGCATGTGTCCCTAGGAATATAAGACAACTTCAGCTCTCTCTTTCTCTCATTATTCACGCTGGCAGCTCTCCTTGTGCGTGCATATGGTCTCTTCTTCCTCCCTATTGCCTTCTTCCTCTCCTTCTTCTTCTACCTGGAGCTGTGGTATTCCAGTTGGAAGGCTGTGCTGGAAGTGCTTTGGAGCTGTGGAGGAGACGGGCCTGTTGGAGGAAAGGAGCAACTCTGGCCCAGGATCAACGCTGAACTCGAAGGCTGTTGGAGAAGTAACGGAGGGACGATCGGTCAGCACTGCAACTTAAAGAGTCTCTGAACCCCGACAGCAGGTAGGGGGCGCTTTGCATGTCAAGCGTATGGTTTATGACCGGGTCCCTGGTGCTTGCTTTAATGTAATATGTGTGTGAAATGTGTAGATCGACGTGTGGTGATTGACTGATTATGCATGCAACTCCAAATTGGGACATCTGTGAAAGGTTGAGGGTTGTGTGACCTCGTCTTTGAGTGCCTGTTAATACTTCTGTGATGCATGTTGTTGAAATCTGAGTTTGCTGAGTGAATGTGTGTGTGTTACCATTATCCCCGATGCATGAGATGTGAATTGATGCGTGATTTCCATTTTGAATGTCGTGTGGAAAGGTATGCTGACTCTGTTAAAAATGTTGAGTGGATGTACGGTAATGTGGTTACCTATGCTTGCTGTTGTGAGTTATTATGATAGAGGCATGTGTTGTTGTAATGGAATGTGGGATTCCGAATGAATCTGAATACTGTGTGGGGGATCGGTTGTGACCCATTGATGGCTGTGTGAGACGCGTCTGGTAAGCTTGGATGTTGTTGTGGATTTGCATAAGATTACATATGTGGGATGATTCCCAGATTCCTGACCAGTTCCATGAGGACGGGGGGTCGGAAAGGCATCTAGAGTCATATGAAACGAGTTCCAATCAGATTCCGGGTTAGATCCATGAGGACCCGTGGTAGCCGATGGAGCTGGAGCTGGGTCTCGAGACGTCACGGGGTGACTGGTGCCACACGGAAAGGGCTAGTGGACGAGGGACTGGGAAGGAATCTGCACTGAACTCACTGTTTAAGTCGGATCCGTATGCATGAGTCTATGAGCATTGTTAGTGAGATTATTATGAATTGCATGGATTAAATGAATTGAGTGAACTCCGACTAGACGATGTAGTATGAGCGAATTCCGACTGAATGAATGTAAGGGTATTGATACCGTTGCTGAGTGCAGTGTGATGCTATGATTGAGAATATATGTTATTGTGCAACTTCCGATTGAATAATGTGGTCTGACCCTTAAATTAATTGGCAATATACATATATATATATATATATATCGTTATGGATTGAACCCGGTAAATTATATAATTGAGAATGGAGGTAAAGTCCAAGTCAATAGCTGTCACTTTATATGCAAAAGCTTACCCTTACACCATTTTTCAGTGTGTGCAGGTTGGACTCTGAAGTGATGATAAGATCTCAGGTCCAAGTGGGGTGCACTCCGACCGTAGAGTGCTTATTTTTGTAATTTGTCATGTTTCGTCAGTTGTAGCCTTGGTCGGCTCATAATATCAGTGTGGTGTAATGAATACGAATATATATATATAAGAAATTTGAGCTATTATGACCCGAGTGCATGTTTTTATACGTATATAGTTCACGTTGATAGCAGGTGCTGAGGAATGAATGATGTTAAGGTATTGGGTATTCTGAGTGTATAATTATGTATGTACCTATATGTTGTATACGAATGGTTTGTGTCTGGGTAGACTGAGGGGTGTGGATGGTTAGAATATTGCTCAGTTAATGATTTTCGAGTAGAAGTAATTGGGGAGTCAACTCCGAGTGGGGCTGTAAATGGCTATGCCTTCTTGTTCGAATGATGATACTTCAATGGACTTTGAGTAAAATACTTGGATGAACCCATACTGAGTAAGATCTAATGAGAGAATCTCCGAGTGATAATGAGAGCGGTCATTACCGAATGAAAAATATAAGTAAAACCCGAGTGAGGAGGACTTCGTATTTCCGAGTGAAAACCTTGAGCAATTCTCTCCTGAGAGAGGAGTTAGTGTAGTGGTTTAGAATGGAATGGGTTCTAAGTGTGAAACATTGATAATCCGAGTGGAGAATGTATATTCCGGGTGAAAAGGAATTCTGGAATCCGAGTGGGATAGCTCCCAGTGTCCGAGTAGAGTATAGGTGTGGCCGTATGGATGAATCTGAGGGGCTAAGTTATGGAATACCGAATGGACTTAGGAAGGACCTCCGAGTGGACTTAGTCGTTTACCGAGTGTATGGATGTCTGAATACCGAGTGATGAAATTGTCGTGTGAGGCTTCTCGCTTTAGCGAATGAGGGATCCGCTCCAGCGAAGGTGTATTGCTGGAAAGCTTTTGTCGTGGCATCGTCCAAGCGAATGGTACTCCGCCCGAACGAGTGGGCTGTCTTGCCCAAGCGACATGGAGTCTCGTGTGAGCGAGTGCGTGTTCAATGCTGAAGGGCTCGCTCAGGTGGTTATCTCTTCCGCTGTACTCGGTTTTATCAATTCAGGCAGGTTATGCACGGTTTGTTAACCTTAAAATTTGGAAATTTTTTTTCCCTTGTTGATTTTATTTATTCAATTAAACATTAGGATGTTATAGTTGGAACATTTTTGATTTAAAGGGAATTAGTCCATCATTTTGTATGCATAAAATTTTAATGGAAGATGACTATGCCCCTGTTGGTCAGCCACAAAGAAGATTAAACCCCATAATGAAAGAAGCTGTAAGGAAAGAGGTGGTTAAACTTCTTGATGCAAGAATTATCTATCCTATCTTGAACAGTGCTTGGATTAGTCCAGTCCAAGTGGTGCCTAAGAAAGGAGGGATGACCACTGTTAAGAATGAAAAAGGTGAAGTCATTGCCACTAGACCAACTATAGGTTGGAGAATGTGCATAGATTATAGAAGGCTTAATGACTCCACTAGAAAAGACCACTTTCCTTTACCATTTGTAGATCAAATGCTTGAGAGGCTGTCAAGTCATGAGTATTACTGCTTCCTTGATGGGTATTCTGGTTACAACCAAATTGTGGTTGACCTAAAAGATCAAGAAAAGACAGCCTTCACCTGTCCCTATGGAATCTTTGCATATAGGCGCATGCCTTTTGGTTTGTGCAATGCACCAGCTACCTTTCAAAGGTGTATACTGGTAATTTTTGGGGACATGGTAGAGAATTTCATTGAGGTGTTTATGGATGACTTCTCTGTATTTGGAAATAGCTTTGATATATGCCTCAGCAACCTATCTAAGGTGCTGGTGAGATGTCAAGAGACTAATCTTGTCCTTAACTGGGAAAAATGTCACTTTATGGTTAAAGGAGGGATAGTCCTTGGCCATAAAGTCTTTGTTGAGGGCATTCAAGTAGATAGAGCTAAGATTGATATCATTGAAAAACTTCCTCCTCAAATCAATGTGAAAGGAGTGAGGGGTTTCTTAGGATGTGCTAGCTTTTATAGGAGATTTATTAAAGATTTTTCAAAAATAGCTAAGCCTTTGACTGATTTACTTGTGAAAGATCATGCTTTTGTTTTTGATAAAAACTGTGTCAAGGCTTTTGAAAATTTGAAACAAATATTAGTTTCAGCTCCGATCCTTACAGTACCTAATTGGTTTTTACCATTTGAACTAATGTGTGATGCAAGTGATTTTGCTGTAGGAGCTGTGCTAGGACAAAAGAAAGAAAAATTAACACATGTGATCTATTATGCTAGCAAAGTATTAAGTGAGAATCAAATAAATTACACCACCACTGAAAAAGAAATGCTTGTTGGGGTGTATGCATTCGATAAATTCAGAGCTTACTTGATTGGTGCTAAGGTCATTGTGTATACAGATCATTCAGCAATCAAGTACTTGCTAGCTAAAAAAGAATCAAAGCCAAGATTGATCAGATGGGTTCTTTTACTAAAAGAGTTTGATTTAGAAATAAGAGATAAAAAGGGAGTAGAGAATTCAGTGGCTGATCAACTCTCTCGTCTGGAGGGTGAATCTGATTCTATCTTGATTAAAGAGGAGTTCCCAGATGAGAGGTTGATGGCAATTATCACAGGGCCATGGTATGTTGATATGGCCAACTTTAAAAGTGCCTCTGTGGTACCTGAAGGTTGGACAGCCCAAATGAAGAAAAAATTCTTTCAAGACAGTAAAACTTTTCTTTGGGATGATCCGTTTCTTTATAAGATAGGAGTAGATGGAGTTATCAGGAGATGTGTCCCTGAATCTGAGCAGGAAAGACTTTTATGGCATTGCCATGACTCCTATTATGGAGGACACCATGGTGCCTCCAGAATAGCAGCAAAAGTTTTGCAATGTGGCTTTTATTGGCCAATAATTTTTCAGGATGCTAAAGTATATGTGCAAAGGTGCGATAAGTGTCAAAGAAGCGGAGGTCTCTCTGCTAAAGCTGGCATGCCTTTGACAAATATTTTAGTTATGGAGTTATTTGATGTTTGGGGCATTGACTTCATGGGACCTTTCCCAAAGTCATTCTCCAATGAATATATCCTTGTTGCTGTGGATTATGTCTCCAAGTGGGTGGAGGCAATCCCTACCAGAACCAATGATGCATATGTGGTGCTTAGGTTTATAAAGAAGAACATTTTCTCTAGATTTGGAGTCCCTAGAGTCCTCATTAGTGGTGAAGGGTCACATTTCTGTAATAAAATCATGGAAAAAGCCCTGAGACACTATGAGGTACTGCATAAGGTATCTACTCCATACCATCCACAAACTTGTGGACAAGTTGAGCTTTCTAATAGAGAAATTAAAAGAATATTAGAGAAAGTGGTAGGGAAGTCTAGGAAGGATTGGTCTGTAAGATTGAATGATGCATTGTGGGCCTATAGGACAACATTCAAAACTCCAATTGGCATGTCTCCTTATCAGTTAGTATATGGTAAGGCTTGTCATCTTCCTGTGGAGTTAGAACATAAGGCATGGTGGGCCACAAAGCTGTTAAACATGGATTTTGACCAATCTCAAGAGGAAAGAGTCCTAAAACTCCATGAACTTGAGGAGTTTAGGCTCAATGCTTATCAGAGTGCCTCAATTTATAAAGAGAAAACTAAGTGGTGGCATGATAAGTGGATAAATAGAAAAGAGTTTCACAAGGATGATAAGGTTCTGTTATTTAATTCTGGGCTGAGACTCTTTCTAGGAAAACTTAGATCTAAGTGGTCTGGACCTTTTATTGTGAATGAGGTTTTTCCTCATGGTGCAATTGAATTGAAAGACCCAACCACTGATAGAACTTTTAAGGTGAATGGCCAAAGACTCAAACTCTACTTTGGAGGAAAGTTTGATAGGCAAAAAACTTCCATGCTGTTGCAGGCATCATCTTAGATGTCAGACGGTCAAGCTAGTGACCTTAAAGAAGCGCTTAAGGGAGGAAACCCTACATTTTGATTCATTGCATTTTGTGTTTCTATGTTAGAAATAATAAAAGAAAACTAAAATGTTTGTGAATAAAGTGTGAGTAATTTAGTAAATTTTTGAATAAGGTCTGAGTGTTTCTATGCTCAATTTCCAGTGTACATACTTGCAATTTTATTAGTTAGAATTAGAATCAGGTACCCTTGGCGCTTGAGTGTAACTCTCTCTCGCTCGAGTGCGACCTCCTATATGATTCTCACACTTGAGCGAAGTCTATTGGCACCTGAGCGTGACTAGTTATATACTGTGGCGCTTAAGCGTGACATCTTACCGCTTGAGCGAGCTCGGGACCTGTTGCTTCCCACTCTTGAGCGTACATTACTCACGCTTGAGCATGAGCTTTTTGTACCTTCTACTGACTCTAACGCTTGAGCGAGATCCTTTCTCACTTAAGCGTGAATGGTGTCTGATTTTAATTCCTTCTGTTCGCTTAAGCTAATACACTATGAGCTTAAGTGAGTGCATCCATTTTTTTTATTTTGCTCGAGCGAAACACTTTTCGCTTAAGCGAATTTCATACAGAACGCAAATTACCAAAGTCTTGTCTTCTCGCTCAAGTGAAACCATGTGAGCTTAAGCGAGAAGCTCCTGTTGTTCCTACACACTTATGCGAAAGCTTATTAAGCTTGAGCGTGATCGTACTGTGTACCCCCTGTTGCAACTCTCACTTGAGCGCACATTATCTTCGCCTAAGCGTGAGCTTATCTATGAGCCACTGATTCTCGCGCTTGAGCGAACATTCAACACGCTTGAGCGTGATTGATGATTTCCTCTTTGCGCTTAAGCGTGCCTTGCCGTCTCTTAAGCAAATTAATTTCCTGTTGCATCTCACGCTTAAGCGTTAGTCCGCACGCTCTGAGCGTGATCGTGATGCATGCCTACTTTTTGTATCTTGCGCCTGAGCGTGATTCAACACGCTCTGAGCGTAACCACTGGTACTTGAAAGAAAAAAAATCTGTGCTTGACCCTTGCCGACCACGCTTTGAGCGTGCCTTATAGATAAGTGTCACGCTTAAGCGCCCGAAGCTCACGCTTGAGCGTGATTGGGGCTGAGGTTGTATTGTTCCAAGTTCTTGCTTAAGCATGCTGCTGTGAGCTTGAGCGTGAGTGCCAATATTGAAGACCTTCGATACTATTTGTTTGGCCCTTGAGCGTGGTTTAGCACGCTTGAGCGAATATCATACCTGATGCTTTCTATGTGATTTAATTTGGGCGTTGGTACGCCAAGATTACAGCGTAGCTACGCTTACCTCAGGTTGTGGGTTCAACATTATAAAACCCCCTCAGTGTACAAACCCTAACTTTCTACGCTAGAAACTTTGGGTTTGAAGAGGAAAAGGCACAACTTCTGATTCCTTAGAAAGGTACCATCTTTACACTTCTTACTTTCAATTCTTAGTTACACAGTTAATATTTCACTGTTTCAAGTTCAAATTTCTTCTATTCTTTCTATCCATTCATCTTACATTTTTCGGTTTGCTATGATTATTTGGTTTTTGTACTTGTTTCCATTTAGGCTTTTTAACCACCATCTTTAACACTCACAATGATAAGAAGATCATAAATATTTTTGAAAAAACCTAAAGAAATTGTTGAACTGGAAAACATGAACAAAACCCAAAAAGATAAAGGAAAGGGGGTGGTTACTGTTAGTATCTCTGATTCCCCACCACCCAAAACAAGTAAAAGTCATAGTGAGAGAAATAAATCTCAGACAGTTGAGAGTTTTGATGTGCATAGGTTTAGAGATCTTAAAGCCGCCCAGGATTATGAGCAAAAGTTTAAAACCAGAGGAGTAAGAAGGGATAGAGCTCTGGTTCTTGATGGAGAAAAGTGTGCTAATTTTAATGTGCAAGCTGCTATGCTTGAAAGGGGATGGCAGTTCTTTAATGAGAACTTAGGCAATGGTTACCAGGAACTCACTAGAGAATTTTATGCCAATCTGAGAACTCATTCTATTGAGGATAAGATTCTTTTTTCTTCCTTCTTAAGAGGAGTCACCATCCCCCTAACTGGTAACATTTTGAACAGGCTGTTAAAAGTACCCATATTGGAGGAAGAAGGAAGTCACTATACATGGAAAATGGATATTTTTCATAGGGATGAAAATGAAAATCTTAGGAAAGAAATATTAGAGGAGTGTTATGAACAAGGAGCTGTATATTTGACAAGGGCTAATGGTGCACCAAAAAGTGTCAGGAAAAATTGTTTGAATCACCTTCCCCTTTGATGGTGCCATTATGTCTTATCATCCCTGCAACCTGTGCTGCATGCTACTGAGATTACCATTAAGAGATTGGTATTGATTTACTGTCTAATAAGAGGCTTGTATGTTAATCTGGGTGAGTTGATACTAGAGGAGATGATGAAAAACCTTGAAAAGAATCTCCAACTGCCATATTGCTCTGTTATCACTCTATTGGCCCAAAAGAATCAGGTTATGGTGAATTATGCTGAGCTGACAAAGGTAAAGCCTGAGAGGATTATGGACAAGAAATGGGTGATAAACCACATTGACAATTTTATGCCTCAAGAGTCCAAACGTCCAAGGTAACCTCAACCAACATCTTTTACACCACCACCTTCAACAAGAGCAGGTCCTTCTTCTGATATTTCCATGATAATGCAGGAACTGCAGGTCATGAAGAAGATGCAGCTAGGAACTTATGATATTGTCCTGAACCATGATCTCATGCTGAGAAAGATTGCCACCAAATTAAATGTGGATCACACTGAAGAAATGGGAGTTCCACCTGATAAAGATTTATGGTTGGCTTCCATTGGATTCACCATTCACCCTGATGACACACTCTTAGTAGCTGAATTTCCACCCTATCCTGAGCAAGACGATGATGAATCTATGAGTGAAGAAAATGAAGAAGAGGATGACTGATCTTTTCCTTTGTTATGTCTTATGTTACTACTTTCAAGTTGTACTGACTTTGTTTAAATATTCTCTGGAACAATGTATTTTCTTTTTCGGTGTAATGAAGTTTATTTCGATGTTAAGTTGTTTGTTGTTATTTCTTTTCTGAATTGCATTGTAATTCATGCATACCATTCCTCACCATTCACTGTCATTCAGGTAAAAAGGGAAGTATTCTATCCTTTTGTCTCATTGATTGATAAACTATGTTAATTATGTTTAATTTAGAATCCACCTAATAATTTAAAGTTTGCTGATTCTCAGGCTTTAATTGGATAAATTAATTGATTTGCATTGCTTAATTCATGATCCCTGTCCATAACTATTTTTCATTATTAATTATTTGTTTATCCAACATGCTAGTTAGCAATCTGAGTTTATAATCTTGCATTAAGTTTGGGGACATGATTGGCTGATTACATGTTATTATTAGCTTTTGAGCCTTTATTAATTCTTTTCTGAGTGTGCCTGCATTCTTGTTTAGTGAGACAGAATTTGCTTCAGTACTTGCTAAGTGATTATATGTTTGGCAATTGGAAATGATGAAGGCCTTCTTTTTTAATTTAGCCAGGGCCAAATTTAGCCATCCTTAATATTATTAATTACCCTTTGACCTAACAATTATATTTTGAGCTTGAGACCCTTTCATTCTGATTATGTACCTAACTTTATAAGCCAATTTATCTGAGAAAAACTAAGTGAATCATCCCCGGATGTACCACTGATGAATGCTAAGTCTTATCTTATTGTTAGGGACTAGCAAGTTCTAAGTTTGGGGATGAAGAGTGTGCCTGACAGCAATTAAAAGGCACACTCTGACCTTAATTATAGATGAGGATTTTGAGAAATGAAAGGAAGAACAGCAAAAGAAAAAGAAAAGTGAAAGAAAACTCAGCAAAGAAAGAAGGTGCAGAGCACCACAATAAAAGAAAAATGGTATTGAAAAAACAAGAAGAAAAGAGAAGAAGGTGCAAAGCACCACAAGTTATTGAGTTATCCTTCATATGAAAAATAATGAAAGCAAAAGAGCTAGTTAGTAAAGGCATTTAAGTTAAGATTGAGGCAAGGCATCAGTGGGCTCATCTAACCCAACATTGACTAGAAAAACAAAAATAGAGCATGTAGCCTAATCCCATTACAAGCATAAAAAGTCCTTACTGATCCAATTGTGCTAGCATATTTCATGATGTTTAGAACTATTGCAAGCCTATGTTGATCTAACAATTATGCAGGTGATGAGTGCATGTAATTAACCTTATACACTGAGAGAAGAGCAAACATCAATCCAATGAGGAAAGTATCACCAGCTTGTCTCTCAAAGGATGTGTGAGTTATTATATTTTCAGAATTTGCGAAAAGAAAGCATGGTTGGTATTCAATAATTATGGTATGAATTAAGTTAAGGAAAGGATTGATTGTTTTGAGTAAGTGCTGTTAATTAATTAATCTGAGAATTTGCTTGAGGACAAGCAAGTTTTAAGTTTGGGGATGTGATAAGTCTTGAAAAGACTTAATTATTTCATCTTTTATTTAACTCAATTCATTAAATATTGTTTAGTTTGGTTTTATTATTTAATAAATTGCTAATAATTCTTATTTTATTTATTTATTTCAAAAGTGTTTAATTTAGGTAAGAAAATGATTAAAAACAGTAATTAGTTAAGAAATTATGTTTATTTATAAATTCACTAATCCAGCGTACAAACGCTGGACAACCAATGTACAAATGCTAGGAATTTATTTGTTTGCATATGCAGGTGCAGCAAAGAGAAGTTCACGCTTAAGCTTGAAGGCTACAAGCTCAAGCGAGAGATCTATGCAAAGTACGTGAAAAGAAAGATAGGAGAGCACGACCTCGCTCAAGCGAGCAAGCTCACGCTCAAGCGTGACTCCAAAACATTACCCACGCCCAAGCTTCTCCATCACGCTTAATCGTGAAAGCAATACTACAGTGAATAACACGAGCGCGCTCAAGCGCGAGTCCTTCAAGCTAAAGCATGAAGATGGTTATTTAAAAGCTGTTTTTCCCTCCAAAAGAAGCTCCGCACCATTTCTGTTCCTATTGCTTGATGCACTGCTGCTATTTATTAATAATTTAAGTGTCAAGTTGTAATTATTTACTTATTTATAATTATGTATTTAGTTTAGTTAGTTTAATTATTAATTAAGGTTTCTTTGTAATTAATTAAGATAGTTAGTCAGTTATTTGCCTATATATACTTTTACATACCTTGTACTGAACACAGAGGAGACGGTAGAATATATAGCACGATTCATTTTTTCCATTTCCAACCTCTCTCTAATTCTTTTCTCTCTCTAAATTCTCTCATCCATGTCTCTCCACATTCCTTCGACGGAATCCATTTCCATGGGTTTCTAAACCCCTAGGGTTGGGATTACGAAGGTTTGCAATGAATTCTTGAAAGTGTATTGAGGAAGTCAACTTCCAAATCAAGAGGAGAACAAGCTGAGGAGTGGATCTACTTTGCTGGATTGACAAATCCAGATCTGATGAAGAAACTCACCAGTGAGGAGCTTCTTAACTAATTCAGGCCTAGTAATAGGTGAATAGTTAGGGTTCAACCCCCAATTTCGCATTAGATTTCTCTGTTAATTGAATACTTAAGGGATTAGGGTTTAATGCTTAGGAATCAATGTTATTCACCTAAGGAATTAGGGAGTAACCATCTGTGGATTGTCCTCTTGAGTTTGAAGCTTGATTGAACCTTAAATGCATGTTTCTTGATAAAATTGTAAACTGAAGCAATCCTAACCTATTTTCCATTACTCACATTTCATCTTTCGTACTGTCTCTGAAAATACAAAAACATTAGAAATATAAAACAACAAAAACAAAATGAATTCTATCTGTATTGCATTGGTTCAGCTTGTATTAGTCTAAGATTGCAGTAATTACCACAATCCCTGTGAGAACAATCAAATATATTACAAATTTAACGATTGGTGCGCTTGCCAAAGAATATAATCCATCAAGAATTATGCATCACCTACCTACGTTGAAACCAGCGTACCATCAAGATGAAGACAGAAGAAAAGCGTACCTACGCTGTGTCTTAGTGCGCTTACGTAGATTTAAGGAGAGATATTCTAGACGACCAACATACCTACAGCACACCTACGCCCACATTTACACTTGAATTAGGAAGCATCAGGTGCCAGTCGAAAAGGTCAACATCCCTACGCTGAACCTCGACTATAGTTACGCATGAATGAAGCATTGAAAAGAGAACCATGTCAAAAGCCAGCGTACTTGCGCTAGTCACTAAAGTACTTACGCTGGTCACTAGCGTACAGACACTCACCTGAAGGACAAAAGCTCAAAAGCAAATAGAGGGTCTGCGTACCTATGCTCTACATGGGCGTACCTACGCATGGGTAAAATGTTAGAGAGCAATTTCTAAGTAGAGAATCAGCATGTTAACACTGGTAGAGGGCGTACTTACGTGTAATTATGGGGGAAACAACCTAACCTTTGGAATTTTAGTTATAAATTAGTTAAGTTTCCTATTTATTTTATAAGTCTATTAGGTGTAAATTTCAAAATTAATTTAGTAATTATTGTTAGTTATTACGAGTTGATATAAATAGCTTCAAGGATTTAATGATGTACACAAATTTTAATACACATTTCATTCTTCAGATTTACTTCTCTTTCTACATTTTTTCCTCTTTCTAAATCCTCTACACTATATTATGCTTTCTATTTCTACCTATCTTTTTTCTTGCCATGGATTGCTAAATCGATAAGGTTCGAAATTACTGAAGCTTCAATGGAAGTTTAGCTTTGTGACTGGAGCATTCTCTATGTTGGGGCATGTAGAACACAACAAGGAATGGATTTCAACTCTGAATTGGAAAATTTAGACCTAATTTCAAGCTCTCTCTAGAGAGGAATCATGGTTGAGAGCTTAGGTATTCTCCTTACAACCTAATTACTTCAGGCCTAAGGATTTAGGTGAATAATTAGGGTTCATTCTCTTAATTTTGCATTAGGTCTCAGTGTACATGATTACCTAAGGGATTAGGGTTTATTTGCATTAAGATTAACATTAATTACCTAAGGAATAGGGATTAGTCATCTGTGAAGTTGCACATGCTGTAATATAGGGAATTGTATTTCATTCATTGAGTTTTCAGTGAAATTGACAGCTGAAGCTACTTCCAACCTATTCTTAAATCAGCGTCTTATCTCATCAATTACTGTTTAGATACTGAAATTGCATTTTGGAAAGTATAAAAATATTAATCAGAAACTTAAAAGAAAATTTCATGAATTACTCAATTGTGTTGTTTGGTTCACCTAGTATCAGTCCTAGGTTGTGGTAATTACTATAATCCCTTTGGGAACGATACAAATATATTACTTTTTAAGGATTGGTGCACTTTCCATAAAAATCATTATCCGATGAATTTGCATCAGTGAACTAAAATTCTTTCTTGGTCTGTAGATTAAACAGATTGCTGATGGAATTTTTGTTCATCAACAAAAGTACACTAAATAGTTACTCATGAAGTTTAAAATGCTTGATGCCAAACCTATGAGTTCACCAATGCATCCAAATTACATCATAAGTAAAGATGAATCTAGTACATCGGTTGATCAGACTCTATATAGAAGAATGATTAGATCACTATTGTATTTGACATCCAGCAGACCACATATAATGTTTAGTGTGTGTGTGTGCACAAGATATCAAGCAGACCCCAAAGAATCACACCTGTCTACAGTGAAGAGGATTCTAAGGTATCTTGCTGATACCACTAACCTTGGGCTGTCCTACAAAAGAACAAACTCATTTTCCTATCATGGATTCTGTGATATAGACTTTGCAGGTGATAGATCAAATAGAAAAAGTAAAATAGAGGATGCCACTTTCTAGGAACTAGTTTGATCTCATGGAGTAGCAAGAAACAAAATTCAATAGCCCTCTGATAAGTGCTTTATATGACAATAAATTAGATCTAGTTTACTTAGGATTTTAATCATTATGCACTGTATTTCCTTTATTTATTGTGATTTTTTCTTTCTTTCTACTATATTCTACATGGGTATGTTATTTTGCAGAAATTAAGGTAATAAAGGGTCAATAACAAGAGAAAAATGACCATAAAATGATAAAGAAACAAGAAGAACAAGCCCAAAGTGGAAAAAAACTCTCTTTTTATGCTGAATTCTGACTCAGAATGATGAAATCCGAGTAGAATAACTCAAACATAATCAAATCCGAGTAGGGAGACTCAGTATGGAGCGTTGCTGAGTGAAATACTTCCCTGTTGGAGGTGAATCCGAGTGGAAGCTATCCAACTGCAACCATTCCGAGTGAAAAAAAGGACTGACCTTGAATAAATACTGCCCAAAGCTATTGTCCGAGTGAAGGAATGCTGACTAAAGCAAGTCTGATTTGGGGAACAACTGCTTCTTCTGGAAAAATTACCTCCGAGTGGAAGACTCCCGAGTGAGTTGATTCCGAATGAAAGAAACTCTGAACTTCAAAGAACAATTTATCAGGCAAAGCCTTTCCGAGTAGTTTGTTTCAGAGAAAATGTCTTATAAAGCAAGGAAAAATCCGACCGGGAATGAGTCTCTTCCGGGCAGACTCTCTCTCAAGTTTCACACTAAGCCCGAGTGAGATTCCAAGGAAAGCACATCCGAGTGATTTAGGGCAGAGAGATGTATTTTCGAGCAAAGCAAGGCTCGGACCTGCGAAGAGATTCTATCAGCCAGATTCTCTCAAGCTCCAATTTTTTGAGTGAAAGGTAAGGCCGATTCCTGAGTGAAAACAACCAATGGAATGATTGACGACTGAAGGCAATTCTGAGTGAGAAGCCAGTCGAACTTCCAAATGAATGTGTCCGAGTGGAGTGAAGAAAGAGTCGACTGAATTACTCCCAAGCAAATCCGAACAAGTTTCTCCGAGTGATTAAATTCCAGAGACATAGCCGAGTGAAACATTTTAGGAGGTGCCGATTGAACCATTCGAATGAAAACTTCCCGATCCTGAGTGGGTCACATGAGAAAGAAGGAGGGCATGAACCTGTGCCGAGTGAGCCACTTTTCAGTCGGTTCCGAGTCCCTCTTCAGTCAGTTCCGAGCTACTTTTTGATTAGTACCGAATGAATGTTTCAATCGGTTCTGAGTCTCTCTTCAGTCGGTTCCGATTGAATGTTTCAATCAGAGTCACTCTTCAGTCACTCTTCACTCGTCCCTTCATCCAGCTGCAACACCGACTCCATCCAATTCAACACCGTCCAGCCCATAACGTTTAGCTCCTCAAATCCATACAACACCGACCAGTTCCTTCCAGCAACTTAACACCGTCCCCTCAAACCACAACACCGGCTCCATCCAACCAATATCGACCAGCTCCTCACAGCAACAACACCGTCCAGTTCCTCTCCACAACGTCCAGCAACTCAAACCGTCCAGCAAAGCAACACCGAGCAAAGCTTTCACTCGGTCTTTTGTGTACGAACAGCACCTTTTCCACTCAGATTATTTCCCACTATGGGTGTATACCGACTGAGGCACTAAATCCGAGTCAGAAGGAGAAAGCTGACCTACCATATTCCCACCGAATGCCCATGCTGACTTAGATTTCCACTATCCAAGTGGATCCTTGACTTATGAAGGGGCGGCTGACAACAAAACAAAAGGGAAAATAATAAAAAATTCTCCACTAGCCACCGATCCCTATAATTGCTAAGGTCCAGGCTGTTTCTCCATCACTTGCACTGAAAGTTTCCAACTTGCAACGTGTTTTCTTAGCTAGCTCCCTCCCTTCCTTCGGCTATAAAAGGAGAAGCAATCCAAGCAGAAAGATGAAGACGGACAGCATCAATTCTGATTGAGTTCTCTTTCTTTTCATACTTTAATTTCTTTCTTTTCTTTCCTTTCTCTCTTTCGTTTCTGTTTCCGTTCCTCTTTTCTTTCTTTTCTTTATTTCTTTCTTCGTTCCATTTCCTTTCTTTCGTTTTCTTTCTTTTTATTTTTTCGTCCCATTTCTCTTTTATTTTCTTTTTCTTTCTTTTATTTTAAGAGTTGTGAATTGTAAAAGTGAGTATTCAAATTTGTAATTGGTGGAAGAATATTGCAACAAGGAAATACAGTGGTAAAATTATTCTATGCTTTTGGAGAAACCCGTAAGTCTTTATTTTTGCCATGCCTTGTATGTTTTATTTTTCCATTATATATATGAATTTGAATTATTTCATGATAACTAAATTAATTATCTTGGGATGAAGGGGGTATGATAATATTTTATGATAATGTTATTTTGACTTAGAATTAAATAAATTTCTGTTAACCATTTAGTTTAAAAAATGCTCAATGCTCTTAGTAATTCCTAACAAGAACCTAAGTGATAAAACTGTATACTTGTGGGTATATTAGTAAGTTTAAGTAATTAATAGAATCAAGAGATTTATTGTTACTGGAAAGTTTTTGAACTAAGCTTAAGTTTTTGAAATACTTTTTGTGACCTCAGTAAAACTGTGAAAGTAATCAAAATCTTTTGGGGAATTTTAAAAAGGGATTTTCACAAAACGATAATGGGCCTTTTCTAAGAATTAAGCAGCGCTTTCCATAGGTTAGGTACATTAATAGGATTCCGAGAGGAACATATTAATTAGCTTAAGGAAAATTTGCCTTGGAAAACTTAATTTGATTCTTATTTATGAAAAGTTAAAATTCATTAACATAAAATAGAGTCTTGATCTCCCAAAATCCCAAGATACTCTTAACTCTGATTTTTTAAGTGTCAAGTAAATTTTGTTTCTGAATTTATTTTTTTAAATCTGTATTTTATTTTACAAAAACATTAAAAATCAATTGTGTGGATAATTAAATTTCAATATGCTGGTACTTTGAACATAGTCCCTGTGGAGAACGATAATCTTTTATATTACGTGACATAACCCATGCGCTTGCGGGCCCTGTCACCCTCTCTATAGCTGAAGCAGAATACTTGTCTATAGCCAATTGTTCACGACTTCTGTGGATGAAGTATCAACCGAAGAACTATTCAATTAAGGAAGAAGAGATTCCAGTATCATGTGACAACACAGGTTCCATCAACTTATCAAAGAATCCAATCCAGCACTCAAAGGCAAAACACATTGAAGTCAAGTACCACTTCATACGTGACTTTGTTCAGAAAGGCATTCTGGATTTATCGTATGTGGATACAGACCTCCAGTGAGCTGATATTCTCACCAAGCCCTTAGTAGAAGCCAGGTTTGCTCTTTTCAAATATAGTCTGAACATGTGTAATATTATATGATAGAGGTGTCTGTATGATTATAGTCTGTATGCTCCGTTACTTAGAATAATTTTCATCTTATTCTCTGTTATACTGAGAGATGTAGTCTGTACCTTCTTTTAAATTCTTTTAATTATTCATTTATTTTCTTTTTGTAACATATGGCATCTCTCATTGATTGGAATACAACCATTTT
The DNA here is from genome assembly GCA_037962975.1 of Clitoria ternatea. NCBI lineage: Eukaryota > Viridiplantae > Streptophyta > Magnoliopsida > Fabales > Fabaceae > Clitoria > Clitoria ternatea. The sequence continues at coordinate 180,053,465 of CM075671.1, forward strand.
TGCAAACCGTTTTCCCTCCATTATGCCACGTTACCTTTAAATAACCTCTCTTAGTTGTCATGTCACCTTCTGTAACCTTTCATCTCTCTGCAACCTCTCTATAACTGCTTCTTCCATCTCTGCTTTTATGAAACCTCTCTTTTTGCCCTAAAACTCTTTATTTTCACCAACCTTTTCTCTCTTCCTCTACAATGGTTGGACTTAACCTTTCCGTGAAAGATGTCATTGAGTCTCTATTCTTCAATACTGCCTAACACCAAGTTGAAGGTAGGGAAGTGACTGCTGAGATTGAAAGAATTGGTTAAACCAATTTTTTCTAGGACCAAGAACCATTTTCTCCCTTTATTACACTCGAGTTCTGGAAAACCGTTTCAGTTAACAAGGATAAGTACATTTTGGTTGGCTCTCTACGTGGGAAGTAGATAGAAATTTTTAAGGATCTTCTAGTAACAGTTCTATGCTGTAACCCTAGTGGAATAGTCTTCTGTGAAGACTTTGAATTTACTGATGTCTCAAGCTTCACAATAAATGAAATTTTGTATGTCAAGGGTCATCAAGACAAGCTTACCTCTGGAAGCCTGTTGCCAAAGGCCAAGATGCTTCACGTCTTGATGTGACAAGTCTTTTACCTAAGGAAGTTTACAAAGGATATAGTATCTAAGCTGGATAGATTCTATATGTACCATATGGTAATGAAAGAACCAGTTAACCTCGCCAATGTTTTTCTCACCTACATGACCACTACTGTAGTGAAGAATCAAAAGAAGGTTCTATTACATACTCAAGAGGGGGGGGTGAATTGAGTGTTAAAAACTTTTCTTTAGAATGCCTTTGAAATTGATTCCTCTTTCATAAAATATGCTTGTATGTAATAGATAGCAAGTATAGTGCAAGAATCAATGTAAAATAATGTGCAAATGACACTTAGGCAATATGTCAAACACTTGGTGTGCAACACTTTAACACAAGTTGTTCAAGAAAATACAAGAGGGGCTTTCACAATCAACAATAATAATCCAGCCAAAAGTAATATATAAATGCAAGAGAGTAGGGAAGAGAAGCTTACAAACTAATTTAATGAGTTCCACCACCCCGGTATACATCTCGCCTTCAAGCAACCCACTTGAAGGATTTCCACTATTAAAGTTTAGAGATACAAGCTATGAGCAATTGTAGCTTCCTAGTGTCTTACACTCAAGAACTCAATCCTCACTAGCACAAGGGCAAACTACCCAATCTCTCAAACTCTCAATACCCAAAGGTTGAACCCCAACCTTTATGACCACTCAACCTAGAGTGAATAATCTTGGTGTGTTGGTGTTTGGTTTTACAATCAATAAACTCTTTCAATTAGAGTAGATAAGCAAATGAAGGCTCTCATAATTTCTAAACTCTCATAAGAGAGGATTTATAAATATAAGTTCTAAGTTTCAGAAATTGAAACTACACAAAGAAATAGAACCCATAATACTCAAGATTTCATTTCACTTTGATGAAGTTGGATTGATTGAGTAGCTTGAATGAGTCTTCCATTTATAGGCCTTGGAGGGATGCCCTAGAGTCTTTAGAGCCGTTGCACAGTATGGGGATTAGAGTGAAAATGGAGAAGTGAGTTGGTTTTCCACTTAAAAACGCTTTTCCCTAAATTCTAGCACTATCGTAATTGATTACGCCTCCAGCTGTAATCGATTACACTTTGAATTCTTCAGTGTAGTTGTATTGGTAATCAGTTACTCTTTCTTGTGTAATCGATTGGCTAAGAGACAGAACCTTGCTAATTGATTGTATGTTGCCTTGTAATCGATTGTGAGTGGCACCCGATGCATTTAATTTTGTTACGCAGCATGGTAATCGATTGTGATTCATGTGCAATCGATTATGGGACAATAGAAACTCTCTAATCGATTATTTCTTGTCTTGTAATCAATTAGAAACATTATAGAACATTGGTAATCCATTATTGCAGCCTTGTAGTCAATTAGCAGATGTACCTGACGCTTTTTATTCATTTTCTCAGCTTGGTAATCGATTGGCTTCCTTGGTGCAATCGATTAGGTGACAAACAGAAACTCTCTAATCGATTAGGAATGAGCTTGTAATCGATTGTGTGATAGACAGAAGCTTCGTAGTCGATTAGCCATGCCATTGTGTGATGGCATTGAAATCCCATTCATCTTCCGGATGTCCACCAGCAAACTCAGCATCGCAGAGGGGAAGTTGTGTGATTTCAGCTAGTTGGGCATTGGTGATTCTTAGAGTCACATTCTTGACTCTAGCCTCAAGTAGCCCATCAACAAGCCTTAAATTGTAGAAAAAGACTCACATTAGTTTTGGGTAGTAGACTTCCTCTTTGAGAGTGAGGAAAGGAAGGAGATTGTAGTGGTGAAGGGAATGAGTGAAGGTGAAACTGGGATGGTCAAAAATCTCAGCATTGATGTAGTGAGGGGAGATGATATCTTTTTTAGAGAATTTTTGAATGAAGTTTTGGAGGTCTCTAGGATTGGTGAAGTGAGGACCTAGCTCTTTTCACATTCCTAGAGGAAGACATTGTGAGTGAAGAAGAAAAGATGAAGAAGGTTGAGAGGCCTTTGGGAATCTTGACAAAGATGGAAGGAAAGAGAAGTATTGGAAGTGTGAGGTAAAAGAGGTGAAGGAGGGGGTATTTATAGGGTTTAGAGGTGAAAAATAGGGTTTAGAGAGGTGAGTGTGGATTGGGCTAACGATTTGCACATGGATTCTGCATGAACTCTACACTTGATACATCGGTAATCGATTATGAGGTCATGCATAATCGATTACAAGCCTTCAGAATTTGAATCGTCATGCTTTCTAATCGATTATACCTAGGGTGTAATCGATTACGTTAAAAACATAACCTTTTTAATCAATTAGGAGGAGTGGATAATCGATTAGCTGGAATACAAAAAGTCTCTAATCGATTTGACATAGATCCTAATCGATTAGTGATAACTCAGAAGCTTTCTAATCGATTATTAGCTGCTATGTAATCGATTATAGTCAAGACAGAATGCTTCTAATCGACTATATTTGGCCATCTAATCAATTATGACTACCCAGAAATGCTTAAAACACATGTTCTTCAATTACAAAGCATCAAGGACTCAATTTTCATGGAATAGAACATGCTTATTTCATTAATCAACCAATTTTCACTTATCAAACACATTGTAGCTCAAAGAATCATAAATATCAATTAATATTCAAACATAATTTGAAATGTCTAAAATTCCTAACTCTTTCCTTATGTGTATGAATTGCTCCTTTGCAAGTGGTTTGGTGAGGATATCAGCTAATTGCTTAGAGGTGTTTCAACATGTTCAAGCACACAATCACCCTTTAACACATGATCCCTAATGAAATGGTGTCTAATCTCAATATGTTTGGTTCTAGAATACATTACAGGATTCTTTGAAATATTTATGGCACTTGTGTTATCATATTTGAGAGGAACATGGTCTAACATAACACCAAAATCTAGAAGTTGTTGTCTCATCCAAAGGATTTGAGTACAACAACTACCAGCTGCATCATATTCTGCCTTAGTTATGGATAATGAAACACTTACTTGTTTCTTGCTATACCAAGATACAAGAGAACTACCAAGCAAGTGACCAGTACCACTAGTACTTTTTCTATCAAGTTTACATCCTGCAAAATCAGAATCAGAATATCCAACAAGAGTGCATTCAACCCCTTTGGGGTACCATAAACCAACATCTTGAGTTCCAACCAAGTATTTCATTATTCTTTTTACAGCAGTAAGGTGTGATTCTTTTGGGTAATCTTGGTATCTTGCACACATACAAACAACAAACATGATATCCGGTCTACTAACGGTTAAGTAAAGTAAGGATCCAATCATACCTCTATACTTTGTGAGTTCTACATCCTTACCTTTCTCATCCTTATCCAAATAACATGATGTGCCCATAGGTGTGGCAATTTCATTTGCCTTGTCCATGTTGAATTTCTTAAGCAACTCCTTGCAATATTTGGATTAAATAATGAATGTACTTTCTTTGGTTTGCTTAATTTGCATCCCAAGGAAGAATGTAAGTTCTCCTATCATGGACATTTCAAATTCATCCTACATTAACTTAGCAAACTCCTTGCAAAGGGATTCATTAGTAGCACCAAAAATGATATCATCCATATATACTTGCACCAATAGTATGTTATTCTTCTTTTGCTTAATGAATAATATTGTATCAACCTTTCCTCTTTCAAAATTGTTTTCCAAAAGAAATTTGCTCAATCTTTCATACCAAGCTCTTGGAGCTTGTTTTAAACCATATAGCGCTTTTCTTAGTTTGAAAACATGATTTGGAAATTGATAGTTTTCAAAATCAGGAGGTTGATCAACATATACCTCTTCTTGAATGTATCCATTTAAGAAAGCACTCTTGACATCCATTTGGTACAATTTAAATTCTTTACAACATGCAAAGGCTAATAATAATCTAATGGCTTCCAACCTAGCTACGGGTGCATATGTTTCTTCATAATCTATGCCTTCTTCTTGATTGTATCCCTTAGCTACTAGCCTAGCCTTATTTCTAGTGATTATACCATTTTCATCAAGTTATTTCTAAAAACCCATTTAGTACCTATTATTTGGTGATCATTGGGTCTTGGCACTAATTCCCAAACTTTATTTCTTTCAAATTGATTTAGCTCATCTTGTATGACCAACATCCAATGTTCATCAATAATAGTTTCATTAATGGTTTTAGGTTCAATTTGAGAGACAAATGCTAAATGATTACAAGTATTGAAAGAGCGTCGGGTACTTACACCTTTAGTGATATCACCTATAATGTTGTCCAATGGATGGTCTTTTGAGGTGATCCATTCTTTTTGTTGAATTTCCACACTTTGTGTTGTGTCTCCTTCTTTGTTGTTCTCTTCTTTGTCATCCACATTTAATTCTTGGAAGGTATCTACAAGATCATCAAAATCTTCCTTTCTCAGGGAGTTATGGCTATTTTCATCAAATTTCACATGAATTGATTCTTCAATAGTGTTTGTTTGTTTGTTAAATACTCGATAAGATTTACTTAATGATGAATATCCAAGAAAGATTGCCTCATCAGCTTTAGCATCAAACTTTCCTAGATTATCCTTTCTATTGTTAAGTACAAAGCATTTGCATCCAAATATATGAAAATAGGAAATGTTTGGTTTTCTACCTTTGTAAAGTTCATAGGGGGTTTTCTTTAAAATAGGCTTAATCAAACATCTATTCATCACGTGACAAGCGGTATCTACCGCATCGGCCCAGAAATATTTCGCAATGTTATTTTCATTTAACATGGTTCTTGTAAGCTCCACTAAAGATCTATTTTTCCTTTCAACCACTCCATTTTGTTGCGGAGTTCTAGGAGCTGAAAAATTGTGTTTAATACCATGTTTTTCACAAAAGTTTTCAAATGATTGGTTTTCAAATTCTCCCCCATGATCGGTTCTTATAGATGCAATCTTTGAATTTTGTTCATTTTGGATAACTTTGGCTAGTTTCTTAAATGCATGATATGCTTCATTTTTGTGAGCAAGAAACAAGGTCCATGTATATCTTGAATAGTCATCTATAATTATTAGACCATAGTAATACCACCAAAGTTTTTGATTTTGGATGGTCCAAATAGATCCATGTGCAAAAGTTGTAAAGGCCTTTGAGTAGAAACAATGTTTTTAGCTTGAAAAGATGCCTTTACTTGTTTTCCCTTTTGACATGCATCACAAACTTTATTTTCAAATTTGAACTTTGGCAAACCAATTACTATTTCTTTAGAAACAAGTTTGTTTAGATGGTCTATATGTATATGTGTTATTCTTCTATGCCATAACCATGATTCATCCTCTTTGGTCATGAAGCATTGCACATCATTTGAAGATAAACTATCAACATCAATCATGTAAATATTATCAATTCTTTTACCAACAAACTTAACTTCCTTGTTTAGCTTATTTTCAATTATGCAACAATTTGACTCAAATAATACTCTATATCCTTTATTACATAATTGACTTATGCTAAGCAAGTTATATTTGAGTCCTTCTGTAACACCCTTAAATTAATGAATAAATAAACCCAAAAAAAACATGGAAAATTTTTCCAAATAAAACCAAGAATAACCGGGTATAAAGAAATACGGGCATGGAAGGTAGGAGAAGAACAAAACCAATCGGAACAGGCGTACAGCGGAAGTCACAGAAGCGTTCAAGCGAAAGCCAACATAACGTACACTCGCCCAAGCGAGAACCAGTACGCTTGAGCGAGGCTGCCCACTTTCCGAGCGAAGGACCCTGCGCTTGAGCGAAGCCAGAGGCAACAGCCTCCTATCAGATCAAACTCGCTGGGCGAATACTTTGTTCGCTGCAACGGGTAACTACACTCGGCTATTCAGACACTCGGGATCCAGAGTTATCATACGACTCATTCACTTGGAAAATGATAGCTAGTCCACTTGGAATATGACATCTTGTTCGCTCAGGAAAATCATTAAGTCAATCCCCACTCGGACTTAGTCTAATCTTAACCACCCGGAATACAGATCCTCACTCACTCGGATTTTACATCATTTACTCAGATTATAAATATCATACACTTAGAATCCATTCCACTCTAAACCACTACACTGACTCCTCTCTCAGAAAAGGATCACTCGAGGTTTTCACTCAGAAATACAAACTCTTCCTCACTCGGGGTTTACTTATATTTTTTACTCGGGGACGGTCGTTCTTACTATAGGTTCACATAAGGCATTTTACTTAGAATCCATTTAAGTATCACCACTCGGATAAGATGGCCCATACACTAGAGCTTCACTCGGAAATGGATCTAAACCTCCTATGTTCCTCTCAGGGTTCATTAACTTAGAATTATTCATACAACATCAGTTATATCCCAGTCAGTAAGAAGCATCAAATGAACATAAAGCACTTATGTATAAATATACATTCCTAGAGGTATAAACCTGCCTCCAATCCAATCTACTGACCCATATATATGTGTAACCACATACTCAGAATACTCATTATCTTACATTATACATTCACCAATACTTATAGTACCATACATGTGACACCATACCTATACTTCTTATAATCAATCTTTATAAAGGCATATATTTAATCATCATTTTACATGAGAGCCGGCCAAGGCTACACTGACTGAACATACTAAACACAATACAAGCACTCAACAATCGGAGTGCACTACACTCGGACTTGAGGCCCTATCATCACTTCCGAGTCCAACCTGCACACACTGAAAATGGTGTAGGGGTGAGCTTTTACATATAAAATGACAGTTATTGACTCGAATTATACCACAATCCTCGACTATGCAATTCATACAATTCAATCATCCATAACACACTCTGCCATTTAAATATGAATATTCACTCATCGTAATCCGATCGGAATTCATTCTAGCCAATCTACTCAGTTATATAAAACTCACATTATTTGCAATCGCGTATAATCACAACCATAGGCTAATACTGCACTCGGCAACAACATATACATATATATATACATATATTCAATCACACATGGACATATAATTCATATCATTCATCACAGCATGTATAATACTCATGATATCATATTTCACTCGGCAAATACATTAGTATGCATGCTTCAATCCAATTAATTCATGTCCACATATGCAAACATTTCATATTGAGCTCGGTATCAATCAAGAATGCACACACATCAATTCACCCAGATCCGGTTACCAGTTTTATTATTGCAACATAGGCTCCAAGCCTTTCACTCAGCTCCAAGCTGATTCGGCCGTTTTACAGGTACCAAACCGTTTGCCCTCACGTGTAACACAATTGCTCCAAGCAACAACGGGAGTGTCACGGGCAGCCCCGAGTCCAACTCGGTAAGCTTGCCTTGAGTCCAACCCAAGGTCTTTAAGCGTCCAACGCTTAGTGCACTCGGTACTGCCCCAAGTCCAACCCAGGGTCTTTTATATAATTCAACACATATTCATCTGATTGCCGATCGGTATTAAGTATCCAACGCTATATGTTCTAAGCATTTCAGTGGCGAATCAGATGAATATGGTCTTTCATCAGGCGTCCAATGTAACATCTCAATTTGGAGGATTAATACCGAATGAAAATAAACCATTGAGATTCTGATTGCAAAGAAGGAAAATTAATTATTAATTATAATCAACTCAGTCTAAGAAATAGTGACAATTAATCAAGCTTGGTTGGTAGGAGGTGGTTGTTTCCGATTGGGAGTTACGTGAGTGGGACTGCAATTCATGTTTTCCCATCTTACTCTCCCTCGTGCACGCATATGTTTATATATGTGCCTCTGGTCACTGAAGCTACGCATCTCCTTCAGACTCCCTCTTCCTCTCTTCTCTTCTTTTTCCTTCTTGTACTCTCTTCCCTTTTACCCTTTATCTTCCTTCCTCTGCTCCCTGTTCTATTCCTGAGAACGCATGATGACGACGCTGCAGAAGACTTGGGGTTCCTTCGGCTGGTGAAGGACGATCATCAGGGTGAAAGACGAACAACCCCTGTTTCATGGTGTGACCACGACCAAGGAGGCCGAACGAGAGTGAGCCTGAGCAAGGCAATCAGACCAGCGTCGGGAAACAGAGGAACCCCTCGAACTTCCTTTAGTAGGTAGGGGGCGCTTGCATGTCAAATGCATGGTCCATGAACGGTACCAGATGAATGTAATACTTTAGGTGTATGCATGTGTCTGTCACGATTGTATGTTATGCATGATTGTTGATCTTGGATTCCATGTGTATGATGAGTAGCTAGATAATAATTGCATGTGAGCAAGATAGTGGTAATATAGTCTGTTAGCCTTTTTGATATAGCCGAGTGAGATTCATGCTTCTACCTCTGTTAATAATGTGAGAATAAGAATGTGTGACTGTTAGTTGATTCGTCTGATGTTATTACCTTGATTGTTCGATCACTGTGCATGTTGGTGTATTTGGCAAAGTAAAGATAGAAACCGTGTTGAATATGCTTCTACCTTGATGTTTACGAAGGAGGTATCAGTTGAGTGATGTTGCTTGTTGGTTAAACGTATAAGTTGCATATATAGGAATGGGGTGACCCGTGGAAGGTCATGAGCCCCGAGGGAATGACTTCCAGTTACAGACCTTGGCTAGATCCTGAGAGAGCTCGTGGTAGCCGTAGGAGCTAGAGAAGAGTCTCGAGACGCCCATGGGAGGCCGGTACCACACGGGAAGAGCTGATGGATGAGAGGCTAGAAAAAGGGGGAACTGTAACTGAAAGTCATTACTCAAGTCGGATCCGCAGGCATGCATGTAGTTATGATGTTGGTTAGGACAGTACGCGTGGCATGTATTGGGTGTTATGAATAAATTCTGAGTGTGTGGATGCATGTGCATGTGTGAGTAAGGATGAACTCTATGTAGTATGTATGTGAGTGTATGTTATTGATACTGTTTTAATTTGCATGGTCCTAATCTAATCTGAAAGCGACTGAGTGAACGTAAGTGAGCGTACTGACACTGATACCAAGTCCTTGGCTGTCATTTTCCATGTAAAAGCTCACCCCTACTGTGGCTACATTTTTCAGTGAACATCTCCTGGAATGAAGGATGAAGGAGGAGCTGAGTGCAGAGCAGAGAACCCGAGCGCTATGGAATATATGTGTATATGTATATACTGTGCATAAGGTTTTGTCAAGCCTTGGCCGGCTCATATTTTGTTTTTAGACCCTATATCAGAATTTGAACACTTCGGGTAGAAGGAACATGTTAATGCGTGTGTAATTATTTAAATACTTCCCTATATATATATTCTATGTTTATTCTATGCTGTGGGTGATGTACGAGTGATAAACCTAGATGTATAAGTATACTTTCCGAGTGTAGGAAGTTAGTGTGACTATGAGTAGATGTGGAGCTAAGTCGTTGTTGGGGGAAAGCGGGATGGCAAGTCATTCCGAGTGATGAGAGGTTGAATGGTCCGAGTAATTGAGGTCGCATAGCCTGGAGTAGGAGTTGGTGCGAATCCTGAGAGTGATAATTGTGAGGTTTTCTGAGTAGAGGATAATCAACGATTCCGAGTAAGAACCCGCCGAGTGAGAATTCACCGACTGGGGAACGACACCTAAGACTCTAAGTGGATTTGTTGTAATAGATTAATAAGCAGCTAGAGAACCCGAGTGAGTCTTGATTTAGTAGGAAAATTAGAGTAGGAGATATTATTGTTACCAAGTGAAAGGTGAGCAGAATGCCCGAGTGGTGTAATGGACGTGAATATTATCCCGAGTGAGAAGTCTTCATAGATTCCAAGTGAGCGGCTTTGGGAATCATTCTCGGATTGCCAATACGTATACGTATATAATCCAAACGAGTGGAGCAGCAGAGTGTGATATGCTGTCAGAATGGGCTGGCGAGTACTAAGGTTAGTCCGAGTGGGTTAGGAAGTGAACCCTCCCAAGTGGAGCGTGAGCGTGATGATTTACCGAGTGAAACATACGCTAGAAACTGAGTGGAATGTCAGGATGCCGAGTGTAGCATCGCTTCAGCAAAGTGTAGTGCGGACTGGAGATCTTGTGTAGAATCGCCCGAGCATAGTTAGCCCTCGCTTGAGCGAGTGCACCTGGTGCCATCGGGTTCGCTTAAGCGCTTCTTCCTCTCGCTGTGCGTGAGTTTCTCCCTTGTCTTCTTCCCCTTCCTTTTCTTGTTGTACTCGATTTTATCAATTCAAACAGATTATGCACGGTTTGTTAACCTTAAAATTTGGAAATTTTTTTCTATTGATTTTATTTATTTAATTAAAAATTAGGGTGTTACATCTAATGCCTATGCACTCGGCATTCAATGTATCAATCACATGCATCCAATGCAATACCACAACACATGCACACGGCAATCACATGCACTCGGCAATACATGCACTCAGCCATGCACTCGGCTTTCTCTTCAACAGCCACAACATCTCATACCTTCACATGGAATTCACACAGCATTGCATGCACTCGGCAAATTACCTATAACACTCGGTAATCATAATATTCACATGCATTTCAAGCATTTTAACACCACATAGATTTATGCCCTGCCCCATACCTTATTGCACTCGACTATTCACAATCCCATCATATACATCAACTGTATTGTATCATTCAGAGTCATAATCAGGAGTCGGTATAACAATGACATAGTACATGCACTCATAAACCACAATACCATTCACGTTTACATGCATCTAGTCATATAATCACACACACGAGTATCAGTAAATAACCACACAATGCACTCAGCATTCCTCATATGCATCTCATACACTTAACATAAACATCATCAACAAGCATCATACTTCATATAGACGGAAAATCATACACAACACAAATAATAAACGTCATACATCCGGTTTACTGCTCAACAACATGCGACATCCAGAAGACACAACACAGTACATTAGCTCCACCCAGAAACCCGTCCATAAACTATACACTTGACATGCAAAGCGCCCCCTACCTGGAATGAAGCTTCCAGTTGGTCAACACGATACTCCGTTCCAGAGGAACACCGAGTCACTCAACTCACAGCTTGGAAGAACCAGAAGCATCCTTGAGCTAACAATGCTAACCAGTCGTCCTTTGACCGCTCCCTCCAACCCACACAACCACTGGCTCAGACGTTGGGCTCGGCACTCCGTATGGAGAACTCAAGGCTATTTCCACATCCACGAATAATTTGATTTTACCAGCAAGGGGGGTTCCTGATCCAGGGCATCTCAACGTCACTAAGTTGGGTAGAGGATAAGATGATGAGGAAGGAGACGAAGGAACAGCGAGGAAGGAAACGGGTTGCATGCAGAGGGGAATGCACACTCTCCCCCTCTCTGGCTCATTGAGGAAGGAAGGAGGACTCCGATCCTCAGACACCGCTGTCGCGAGCTCACAGAAATAGAAAACAGAGGAGGAAGAAGAAGATCGAAGAGTGAAGAAGAAGAAGAAGAAGAAGAAGAAGAAAGAAGAGAGGACGGAGGGGAGAGAAGCCTGAAGGGGAAAATGAATAATAAGGTGGTCCAGTAGCACATATATGCATGCACGGAGAAGGGAAGAGTGGGGTGGGAAGTCGTGCACAGCAGCGACCCCCACACGTGTCACACGCACATAGTTACAACTAATCAGCCTTTATTTCCTTAAGTTAAATTAATTAAGTCAATTATAATTAATAAATAATTTTTCCCACTTTGAAATTATTATTTTAATGATTTATTTTCATTCGGCATTTAATTATTAAATCGGGATGTTACAGTTCTCGCCCTCTCAAAAGAATTTCGTCCTCGAAATTCAATTGGTAACTCGCCATAAATAAACAACTCAGAAAATTGCTGTCTCAATTACATACACGACTGTGCTTCCACAACATTCACCGACCGGATCACAATTTCACTCGGTAAAGCTTCACCACTCAAGCGGTTTACTGACCGCCCCATAATTCCAGTCGGCAAAACATAGAAGTCAGGTCCTTCCTGATTACAACTTCATCATTCGGCATATTTATACCACCAGGTTCCCTGACTCAATGAGTCACTCGGTACATCCATGAACTCACACAGAGCATAGGCTCAACATTGTGTCACATGGGACACATCCTAGATATTATTCAACCAGTTGGGAAGAATCTAGTCGGTAAACAACATTACCGACTTCCACCAATACCCACTTCCGACCGATTCATCTCGGATTTAACCCTCGGTTTTCAAAACCTGACCACAAAATATCTTCCTTACACCATAATGAACACTCAAAAGAGTTTCCATGTGCTTCAATTAGCACAATTTGCCCGGATTTGCTTCGCATAGGCACTACACTAGATTCTAAAATCTTAGATTCCTACCCATGCCTTCGGCTAATTCCATGCTTCCATCCTGAGAATATCACTCGGTCCTCTTACACAAAATATCATTCGGGGTTCAAGGGTAATTCTCACTCGGAAATCTTTCCACTTACCAGAAATTCACTCATAATTTGAGCCTACTTCGAAACCAAACCTGAGTTCAATCCCAGCAGTCCCAATCACTGGCCTGAGTACGACTTTAATTAAATCCTTCTCTCGGATATCTACTCCCCTCGGAGACCCTTCACTCGGAAACTTGCACGCTCTAAGTTCCATTTTTCTGACCAGAAGTACTTTTCTCCTGGAGAAAGATCACTCGGTGAAACATCACACGGGTATTAGGGATCCTACACTCAATATCTCTACCTTCAGAACCGTTTCACATAGTACTATTCCACTCGGAAGTGGTACACTCCGAGTCAGATCACTCGAATCTTACCTTACTCAGAATGTTACGCTCGGACACTATTTCCTTAACTTAATACTGATCCTCCCTATGAGGTTCCACTCGGAACACCATAATTTTCACTCGGCAGTTCCTTCTCCCGGAAGGTTTTTACTCGGAATTATCTCTACTTTCTCACACTCGGAATATACTAATCTTTCCCGAGCAATTCCTCACCTTACCATTTTGTTTGGCTCAAAATCCTGGTTTCCTCCTTAGACTACAGTATCACTCGGTTAACCTTATAAAACTCCAATTTCAGTGACAGACTTGATCACCCCTCTTGTTTCAATAACTAATCATCATTTTAGTAGCCACTTTATATCCAGCAACCTCTAATCCTCTCAGAGGCAAACCCATCAAGGTTAAACAAACCCTCTATCCTTAATCTGTTACATAACCACTTATTATTCACTTAATACAACTCTCATTTTCACTCAAAGCTGTCCGATAGACTCATCATCACCATAAGCAGTTACAGCCTCACCTGCCCGACTTATGAATTGCTGCATCTGACTTATAGGATGACGCCTCATTCCTATAGGGTTGCAACAATTACATAGTCACCGCAACGTGCACGCTGCCACAATACCTATGGCAGGAAGAGTCATCTCAGAACAGCGTGCCTCACACCGACCAGACTCACTCAACTAACACTAATTCACACGGTAATTAATGGCAGTTCACACACACATTATACGTAATTCATCTGCATCAATATCATCATTATGCATCACATAGGGTACATCATGCAACAACAATCATGAAAATTATTTATCACTTCTGTAAAACAGTATGATGGTAATACAACAATCGGCTTCTAGCCAACACCGAGTAAATATTTCCTCTAAATCTTATTCATCATAAAACCATGGCTCGGATTAAATTTTCAATTCTCAGCTATATAATAATATCACTCACTCGGGTTCATGCAACTCAGTCAGGATTAAGTAATTAACAATCACATGCTGTCATAACACACCATGAACTCGACAATGGCACTAATGTACATACAGACACTCAGTCGGATTTCATACCAATTATTCATGGCTATAACATTGTTCACTACAGCATGCACCATAACCATAACATCGTATTGCACTCGGTAATAGCATCGACATGTATATATATACTCATCCAATCAGATTTACTCAAATCAATTCCAAACCATATTAAGGATTTCATTCACAATATCATATCCACATATTCATATAATTCACACTGAGCTCATTGATCATCATAGGTGTGCACACAGACATCCAATCGGAAGTTGCACCCTAACATACATTCTCAATTATAACATCACATCACACCTGGCAACAGCATCAATACATGCACATTCATTTAGTCAGAACTCACTCATACAATATCATCAAGTCAGAATATACTTAAATCATTCAAATCCATGCAAATCAACAACGTTCATACACTCATGCATGTGGATCCTGTTGTTCAAGTGGCCTCAATACTCAAGAGGGGGGGTGAATTAAGTTATAAAACTTTTGCGTGGAATACCTTTGAAATTGATTTCTATAACCAAGTTTATGAGATTATGCAAGTGAAAGCAAATAACAATGATATGTAATGCACTACAAGAGGTAAGTATTGCTGAGGCAATTTAGCAAACACTTGGTGTGCAATGTCTAAAGTATAGCAAATTAAGCAAGTTCAAGTATGTTCTTCTCAACCAAACAATACCAATCAACAAATATGCAATGTATGGAAGTAAAAGAGTAAGGAAGAGAAGCTTGCAAACCGATGTAACGAGTTCCACCCAATCCGGTGTACGTCTCGCCTCTAAGCAACCCACTTAGAGGATTTTCCACTATTGTAGACTAGAGATACAACTTTGAGCAATTGCGGCTTCCTAGTGTCCCACACTCAAGAACCCAATCCTCACAAGTATAAGGGCAACCCACCCAATCTCTCAATCTCACAATATCCCAAAGGTTGAGTCCACAACCTTTGTAACCACTCAACCTAGAGTGAACAACCACTCAACCTAGAGTGAATAACTTGTGTGTTTGGAGTTTGTGTTTATAATCAATATACTCTCTTAATAGAGCAGATATACAAATGAAAAGCTCTCCCAAATTCTAATCTCTCAAGATGAGAGGATATACAAGTGAAAGTACAATATGCAAGAAATAGGCTTACAAAGCACAAAATAGAGCTATGAATTGTTGCTACTTGGTTGTGTATTTGTGCTTGTCTTCCTCTTCAATTTATAGAGCCAAGATAGCTGTTGAGGAGTGCCCTAGTCCATCATAGCCGTTGCAGTTAGTGGAAATTTGAAGAATGGTGGAGACATGACCTGGTTTCCCACTTAAATCTGTTTTTCCACTAGTGTAATCGATTACACCCTCGCGTTGTAATCGATTAGCTTCAAGTCAGAGACTTCCTAATCGATTATTTCACTTCCTCTAATCGATTAGCATCTTGTACCTGATGCATTTAATTTGTTTTCGCAGCATCCTAATCGATTAGCATGTATTGCAATCGATTACCTTAAATTCCAGTGGCTTCCTAATCGATTGTGTGGCTTCCATAATCGATTAGCCATCATACCTGATGCATTTAGTTCCATTTCTAATCGTTGTAATCGATCAGTCTCTGGTGTATAGTCGATTACCTTAATTCCAGTGGCTTCCTAATCGATTGTTCAGCTCCCTAATCGATTAGCTTTCATACCTGATGCAATTTCTTCCAAAACAGAAAGCTCCTAATCGATTAGCATCTATGGCCTAATCGATTAGCTTCGCTGTTACTTCAATTCTGATTTCATGTCTTTGTTTTTGCATTGTTTTCTTCAAGAGTGCTTGTCATTATCAAAATCTTTGCACATTTTTGGACCTGTTAACATATTCAAACACATTTTCCCCCTTTTTGATGATGACAACTATGTTCATCTCTTGAGGGTTATTAGTTTAAATAGACTTATCTTTTTGCAAAAACAACTCTGCTACATTATCTCTTTTTCAAATAGCAGATGACCAATTTCAAAAATCAATTCAGCAGCCAATGTCTTATCTCATTTTATTTATTGTCTATTATCTCTTATCTATAACTCTCTCCCTATCAAAAGGAATTTAACAAACAGATAACATTTTTCAAATTTTGTTAACAGAGCATCTATTAGTACCAGAGCATATTCAAAATTGTAGTCAGAGCATGTTATCAATATTATCCATATTTGTATCAGAGCATTATCCAACATATGAACATATATTCTTTATCCAACATATGAACATATATTCTTCTCCCCCTTTGTAATCATCAAAAATAATTAGAGCAGTGAAGAGAAATAATATAAGTACTGAAATGAGATACTTTTATTGAATTGAAAAGAAAATGGGAAATACAAGAGGTAAATTTATTCAGAATTCAGAAAATAACAAAAAAGAAACCAACAGCTAAACAGAACATAACTAAGAATCTAATTATCCGGGTTGAAGAAGCGGATTTCTGCAATTTGGTGAGCCAACTCTTCATATCACTGCTGCATCATCTCAAAATGTTGCTGCTCGGTCATTGAAAACTCTTGGAGGGAGTTTTCAAGTCGATCGAAGCGGCGATCAAGATGGGCGTAGAGAGATGCAAATGGGTCAGCTTGTGGTGCAGATGAAGAGGCTGATGGTGCAGCTTGTGGTTGAGGTGGAGGAGGAGGAGGAGCAGGTGCTTCTTCAGCAGGAGCTTGGAAGGGAATGTTGGCATAAACGCCCTCCATTCGTGAATACCATGCTCCATTTGAGAAAACAAGACCCATTTTGGTGAGGTGATGGGTGCCAATGCAAGCTCTAGGGGGCACTTTCTCAGAGAGTTCCCCTGCTAAATCTACTCCACAGAATTTGAAAATTTTGGTGAGGAGGATACCATAAGGGAGCTTTTGCTGGTCCTTGGCATGGCGCATGTGGAATTTGATCAACTGAACCCAGTTGATCTCTTTGTGGTTCAGCATGGCCCACATTAAGAGGACATCATCCTCTTCAACTAGAGCATAGTTCCCACCACGGGGAACAATCATCTTGACCAAGAAGAAGTGGAGCAGGCGGTTGTTCATGGTCAAGTGGCCAACTAGTTTGTGGTTGCTCCTAGGGCGGTCAGCTTTCCATAAAGATTGGCGAGCAGTAAGAGCATTGAAGCCCCATTCATCCTCAGGTTCGCCTCCATCAAAGTCAGCGTTGTTGAGAGTCAGTTTAGAAATTTCCGCAAATTGGGCATTTGAGAGTTTGATGGTTGTATTTTTCACCTTGGATTCAACCATCCCATTGACAAGGCGGAGGTTGCAGTAGAATACTCTCATAAGCTCAGGATAGTATTCTTCTTCTTTGAGGGATAAGAAGGGGAAAAGGTTGTAGTGGTGGAGACTTTGGGTGAAGGTGAGGCTTGGGTTGTCAAAGGTGTCGGCAATGGTGTAGTGAGGAGTCATGATTTCCTTTTCAGAAAAGTTCTTCACGAAGTGTTGAAGATCTCTAGGGGAGGAGAAGAACCTTGAAAAATCAAGGGGGTTATGGGCTTGAGCAGTAGAGGACCTAGCTCTCTTGACATTCCTTGAGGTAGACATGGTGGAAAATGCAAAAGGAAGGAGATGAAGAGAGATGAGTGCTAGAGAGTTTTAGAGAGGTTTGGGAGAAAGGAGGTAGTGTGAGATGAGAAGGTGAATGAGGGGGTATTTATAGTTGAAAATTAGGTTTAGGAAGGAGGAAAGATAGTTTAGAAAGGAGTGAAGTGAGTTAAGAGAGGGAGAGTTTCGAGTGAGCCTAGGAAATTGGAGTTTTGACTCATCAGAACGCGTGATAATCGATTACGATACAGCTGGTAATCGATTAGATCAATGTTTCTGGGGAATTTCAAACGTTTCGAACAGAGGGTAATCGATTATAGGCTTAGGGTAATCGATTAGGTTAGAAACAGAAACGTCCTAATCGATTTGGGCAAGGTGGTAATCGATTATGAAGAAGAGGAAACGTTTTGAATTTGAAACAGAAGCTTCGTAATCGATTATGGATCATGGATAATCGATTATCTTAGAAACAGAATGATTGTAATCGATTATGGGTGAGTTCTAATCGATTATCTTGGAAACAGAATGATTGTAATCGATTATGGATGAGTTCTAATCGATTATCTTAGAAACAGAAGCTTAGTAATCGATTGGGATTAACAATGTAATCGATTATGGAGTCAAAAACTTCAAACATATCAAACAGCAAGGTTCCAAACATGAAATGTGATATATACCATGCATTATGCCATTCAACAAGGTTCTTATCAAAATATTCAAACACAGTTGGGCATGTCAAGAATGCCTAACTCTCTTCTTATGTGAATTAATTGCTCTCTAGCCAAAGGTTTTGTGAAAATATCCGCTAGTTGCCTAGAGGTTTCTACATGTTTAAGTACACAATCCCCTTTTAACACATGATCTCTAATAAAGTGATGCCTAATCTCAATGTGTTTGGTTCTAGAGTGCATTACTGGATTCTTGGAGATGTTAATGGCACTTGTATTATCACATTTAATGGGGACTTTATTCAAGGAAATACCAAAATCAAGAAGTTGTTGTCTCATCCAAAGAATTTGAGCACAACAACTACCAGCTGCTACATATTCTGCCTCAGCTGTTGACAAAGCAACACTTGCTTGTTTCTTGCTATGCCAAGAAACAAGGGAACTACCAAGCAAATGGCATGTACCACTAGTGCTTTTTCTATCAAGCTTACACCCCGCAAAGTCGGAATCAGAATATCCTAAAAGATTACATTCAACGCCTTTAGGATACCATAAACCAACATTTTGAGTACCCACAAGATATTTCAAAATTCTTTTTACGGCAGTCAAATGTGATTCTTTAGGACATGCTTGATATCTAGCACACATACATACCGCAAACATAATATCAGGTCTACTCGCAGTTAAATATAGTAAGGATCCAATCATACCTTGATATTTGGTGATTTCAATGTCCTTACCCTTTTCGTCTTTGTCTAGATAGCAGGATGTGCTCATGGGTGTAGCTATCTCGTTTGCCTTGTCCATTCCAAACCTTTTAAGTAGTTCCTTACAGTATTTGGTTTGGCTAATGAACGTTCCATCAATGGCTTGTTTTATTTGTAGTCCAAGGAAGAAGGTGAGTTCTCCCATCAAGGACATTTCAAACTCATTCTGCATAATCTTGGCAAATTCTTGACAAAGATTTTCATTAGTAGCACCAAATATTATGTCATCTACATAAATCTGTACCAAGAGGATGTCATTTTGTTTGCGTTTTATAAACAATGTAGTATCAACCTTTCCTCTTTCAAAGTTGTGTTCTAAAAGGAATTTGCTTAATCTTTCCTACCAAGCTCTTGGAGCTTGCTTCAAACCATATAAGGCTTTTCTCAATTTGAAGACATGGTTTGGAAATATATGATTTTCGAAACCGGGAGGTTGATCTACATAAACTTCTTCTTGAATGTAGCCGTTTAAGAACGCACTTTTGACATCCATTTGATACAATTTGAAATCCATACAACATGCAAAAGCTAGCAATAATCTAATGGCTTCTAACCTAGCTACGGGAGCATATGTTTCTTCATAGTCTATTCCTTCTTCTTGGTTGTATCCCTTTGCAACTAGTCTAGCTTTGTTTCTAGTTATTATACCGTTTTCATCTAGCTTATTTCTAAAAACCCATTTGGTGCCTATTATTAGATGATTATTGGGTCTTGGCACAAGTTCCCAAACTTCATTTCTTTCAAATTGGTTTAACTCTTCTTGCATGGCCAACATCCAATGTTCATCAATAATGGCTTCATCAATATTTTTGGGTTCTATTTGCGATACAAAAGCCAAGTGATTGCATGCATTTCTAATGGCGTTTCGAGTACTTACCCCTTTGGTTATTTCTCCAATGATTTTGTCCAAGGGATGATCCTTCAAAGTTACCCAATCTTGTTGTCTCTCAATTTGTGTTGCACCTTCATCATTGTTGACTTCTTCTTCTTTGTCTTGCAAGTTCATTTCTTGGAAGGTACCTACAAGATCATCAACATCTTCCTTTCTCGGAGGGTTATGGCTATTTTCATCAAATTTGACATGAATAGATTCCTCAATGGTATTTGTTTGTTTGTTGAAAATTCTATAAGATTTACTTGATTGAGTATATCCTAGGAAGATTGCCTCATCAGATTTTGCATCAAACTTTCCTAGATTATCCTTTCCATTGTTGAGCACAAAACATTTACATCCAAAAATATGAAAGTATGCAATGTTGGGTTTTCTACCCTTGTAAAGCTCATAGGGGGTTTTCTTTAAAATAGGCCTTATCAAACATCTATTCATAACATAACACGCGGTGTTTACCGCATCGGCCCAAAAATGTTTTGCAATATTGTTTTCATTTAGCATGGTTCTAGCAAGCTCCACTAAAGATCTATTCTTTCTTTCAACTACTCCATTTTGTTGTGGAGTTCTAGGAGCTGAAAAGTTGTGATTAATACCATGTTTTTCGCAAAACTTTTCAAAAGATTGATTTTCAAATTCTCCCCCATGATCGGTTCTAATGGATGCGATTTTTGAGTTTTGCTCATTTTGGATAATCTTTGCAAGTTTCTTGAATGCATGATATGCTTCATTTTTATGAGCAAGAAACAATGTCCATGTATATCTTGAATAGTCATCTACTATAACTAGACCATAGTAATTACCTCCAAAGCTTTTGATTTTGGATGGTCCAAATAAGTCCATGTGCAAAAGTTGTAAAGGCCTTTGAGTAGAAACAATGTTTTTGGATTGAAAAGATGCCTTTACTTGTTTTCCCTTTTGACATGCATCACAAAATCTATTTTCAAATTTAAGCTTTGGTAGACCAATTACTAAATCTTTAGAAACAAGTTTGTTCAAGTGGTCTACATGTATATGAGCTATTCTTCTATGCCATAGCCATGTTTCATCCTCTTTTGAAATGAAGCATTGTTCATCATTTGTAGACAAACTATCCATATCAATCATGTAAATATTATCAATTCTTTGGCCTACAAACTTAATTTCCTTATTGGTCTTATGCTCAATTATGCAACAATTTGATTCAAATAAAACTCTATATCCTTTGTCACATAATTGACTTATGCTTAGTAAATTATGTTTGAGGCCTTCAACATACAATACATCACTTATGGATGTGGACGAGTTCTTACCAATATTTCCAATGCCTAGGATTCTTCCCTTAGTGTTGTCTCCATAGGTGACGCTTCCTTTTCATTTGGGAGTGAATGATGTAAATTTGGTTATGTCTCCCGTCATATGCTTTGAACACCCGCTATCCAAATACCAATGGGTGTTGCTTGCCTTGAAGCATACCTACAAAACAAAATCATTTTAGAGAACTAGGTACCCATTTTATGTTGGGTCCTTTAAGGTTAGCTTGTGGAGATGTTCCTTTGGGAACCCACACCTTTCTTAAGACCTTTGGTCCTAGTTTCCTAACACTACACTTATAAGCACTATGTCCTTTGGTACCACAATGATTGCATTTCATAAAAGGTGAGGAGGATTTGCTTGGTGGTGCAAAGAAGTTTTTATAGTGCTTCTTCATTTTATGATTACTATGTTCTTGATCATATCCTAAGCCGGTTTTACTAAACATGCATTTTTGTTGCCCAAGAAGGATATTCAAATTATCTCTTCCATTAGTGAATTTCTCTAAGGTTTTGTTTAGATCTAGGACTTTATTTTCTAGATCAACACATTTCTTAGCAAAATTACAAGGTTTACTAATGGAACATACTTGAGCATTTTTCAATTCTTCTTTTAAACATTCATTCTCTTTGCAAACTTCCATAAGGTGCATCTCTAGAGTGTCACTAGTTTTCCTAGATGCTTTGAGTTTACTAGAGATTTTTGTGAATTTATCATATAATTCTTCAAATGCTTCTAACAGCTCATTTTTATCTAAGTCAAGAAGATTTACCTCATTATCTTCTTCTTGATGATTTGCCATTAAGCAAAGATTGGCTTGCTCATCTTCTGAGTCGTCGAAGCTGCTCACATCATTCTCATCCCAAGCAATATAGGCTCTTCTTCTTCTTTGTTTGTCCTTGCCCTTCTTTTTGAGGTTTGGACAATCGGCTTTGAAGTGCCCTTCCTTGCCACATTCAAAACAGTTGGGTGAGGGAGAGTTTTCTTTAGTGATAGGTTTCTTACCTGAGTTTTTGAAGCTTCTTTGAAAGCGTTTGCCTTTCATGAATTTCCCGAAGCGTTTCACAAATAGTCCAAATTCTTCTTCTTCATCAAGTTCACTTCCGGATTCTTCTTCTTCATTTGTGGAAGTAGCCTTGAGAGCAAGACCCTTTTTCTTGGAAGATTTTTCTTCGTCTTCCGCCATCTTTAATTCTTTCAGCTCTTGTTCTTGTTCCTGCAACTTACCAAATAGAGTGGCGAGAGATATTTCGTTTATGCTAGGAGATTGTTTGATGGCGGTAACTAGCGGTTGCCATTCTCTGTTAAGACTTTTCAACACTTTATGAATGAGTTCTTTGTTAGTGTAAGTCTTTCCAAGTGTAATGAGTTGATTAATGATGAGAGTAAATCTTTTTTGCATATCAACAATCGATTCATGAGAGTTTAATCTAAAGCATTCATATTGACTAGTAAGAGTACTAATCTTTGAGTCCTTTACATCATTAGTGCCTTCATGGGTTACTTGAAGAGTATCCCACATTTCTTTAGCAGTTTGGCATGTCATTATCCTAAAAAATTCATCTTGACCTAAAGACATAGTAATAAGATTTTTGGCCTTGTAGCCATATTGGACTTTCTTTTCTTCCTCGCTTGTCCATTCATCTATAGGTTTTTCAACATTCTTGCTATCTATAATATGCATCGGTATATAAGGACCATTTTCAATGGTATTCCAAATTCTCAAGTCAATTGATTGAATGAAGATTTTCATTCTTTCTTTCCAAAACGCATACCCTTCCCCATTGAAAGCGGGAGGTCTATTTATCGCACCACCCTCGGGAAAAACATTTTGAGAACTTGAGGCCATTTAATCTCTTGAAGCTGTTAAGCTTGATCTACCAAGAGTCAAGCTCTGATACCACTTGTTGTTCAAGTGGCCTCAATACTCAAGAGGGGGGGTGAATTGAGTTATAAAACTTTTGCTTGGAATACCTTTGAAATTGATTTCTATAACCAAGTTTATGAGATTATGCAAGTGAAAGCAAATAACAATGATATGCAATGCACTACAAGAGGTAAGTATTGCTGAGGCAATTTAGCAAACACTTGGTGTGCAATGTCTAAAGTATAGCAAATTAAGCAAGTTCAAGTATGTTCTTCTCAACCAAACAATACCAATCAACAAATATGCAATGTATGGAAGTAAAAGAGTAAGGAAGAGAAGCTTGCAAACCGATGTAACGAGTTCCACCCAATCCGGTGTACGTCTCGCCTCTAAGCAACCCACTTAGAGGATTTTCCACTATTGTAGACTAGAGATACAACTTTGAGCAATTGCGGCTTCCTAGTGTCCCACACTCAAGACCCCAATCCTCACAAGTATAAGGGCAACCCACCCAATCTCTCAATCTCACAATATCCCAAAGGTTGAGTCCACAACCTTTGTAACCACTCAACCTAGAGTGAATAACCACTCAACCTAGAGTGAATAACTTGTGTGTTTGGAGTTTGTGTTTACAATCAATATACTCTCTTAATAGAGCAGATATACAAATGAAAAGCTCTCCCAAATTCTAATCTCTCAAGATGAGAGGATATACAAGTGAAAGTACAATATGCAAGAAATAGGCTTACAAAGCACAAAATAGAGCTATGAATTGTTGCTACTTGGTTGTGTATTTGTGCTTGTCTTCCTCTTCAATTTATAGAGCCAAGATAGCTGTTGAGGAGTGCCCTAGTCCATCATAGCCGTTGCAGTTAGTGGAAATTTGAAGAATGGTGGAGACATGACCTGGTTTCCCACTTAAATCTGTTTTTCCACTAGTGTAATCGATTACACCCTCGCGTTGTAATCGATTAGCTTCAAGTCAGAGACTTCCTAATCGATTATTTCACTTCCTCTAATCGATTAGCATCTTGTACCTGATGCATTTAATTTGTTTTCGCAGCATCCTAATCGATTAGCATGTATTGCAATCGATTACCTTAAATTCCAGTGGCTTCCTAATCGATTGTGTGGCTTCCATAATCGATTAGCCATCATACCTGATGCATTTAGTTCCATTTCTAATCGTTGTAATCGATCAGTCTCTGGTGTATAGTCGATTACCTTAATTCCAGTGGCTTCCTAATCGATTGTTCAGCTCCCTAATCGATTAGCTTTCATACCTGATGCAATTTCTTCCAAAACAGAAAGCTCCTAATCGATTAGCATCTATGGCCTAATCGATTAGCTTCGCTGTTACTTCAATTCTGATTTCATGTCTTTGTTTTTGCATTGTTTTCTTCAATAGTGCTTGTCATTATCAAAATCTTTGCACATTTTTGGACCTGTTAACATATTCAAACACAGATCCGACTTGAACAGTGATTTCAGTTGCAGATTCCTTCCCTGCCTCTCGTCCATTAGCCCTTCCCGTGTGGTACCAGTCTTCCAAAGACGTCTCGAGACTTAACTCTAGCTCCCTCGGCTACCACGGGTCCTCATGGAACTAGCCAGGAATCTATGACTGGAAATCATCTCATGTATGCAATTCTCATGCAATTTCATACAAGCATCCAAGCTTACAGGTGCGTCTCACGTAGCCCTTAATAGGTAACAACCGTTTCAACACGACATATAGATTCACTCGGGATTTCACAGTTTCATCACAGTATCATAGGCGTTTGTAATAGTGACTCACAACAAGCAAAACAGGGTAACAATACTACAGCACATCCTCTCGGCATTTTTGATGAAGTCAGCATGCATTTCAACACAACATCCAAATGGAAATCAACAGATCCACTCACATATCATGCATTCAGAAATCATTATGGCATTCCCATTCATATACATTTGAACATGAAACTGCAAACAGAACTCAGAGAATCATCCCTTCTTAACTCACGCACTCGGCAATAATGGTAATATTCTCATTTACAAGCGTTCAGTTGGCATTCGCAGAAATATTAACATACACTTATGGGAGGAGTCACACAACACTAAACAGTTCACAATTTCCACAAATCTGGGAGTTGCAGGCACCATTATTTAATCACAACACAACTACTGACACATTTCACACATAACACATCACACGATAATCATTCAAGCCTCAATGAGTTACTACGTAATTGCTTTACTCGGCTCAACACTCACAGGAGCAATAGATTATTAGACTTAGAATTCCTAAGGGGTCACTATTTATCCTGTATCCCACGATGGGTACCTCACAATATTCAAGTATTATTATAAGGCCTAATACCATTCACTCGGTTTCCTCAACCAGCCACTGAGGCGCAATCCCAATTTAACATATACCCGACCTCACCTTTACTCACTTATCACACACCCAGATTTTCAACTTAGAAACTACAACACATCTCTAATATCGCAGATCATATACATCATATACCATTCATTCATCACACATTCAAATTCCTCAACAAGGCACAGTCATACAACCACACCATTCATAGTCAAACATATATCAAATCCAATAGAAAATCATAAGCATATATCATCACACAAGTTAAGATTAAACATGTATCAACATTTAACAGAAGCAATTATGACAATCTGGCATAATGCACTCAACTGCCCACTAACAGTAGGCAAACCTTGGCCATGGACCTTTTTGTCTGCTCTGATACCAAAATGTAACACCCTTAAATTAATGAATAAATAAAACCAAAAAAAAATACGAAAAAATTTTCCAAATAAAACCAAGAATAACCGGGTACAAAGAAATACGGGCATGGAAGGCAGGAGAAGAATAAAACCGATCGGAACAGGCATACAGCGGAAGTCATAGAAGCGTTCAAGCGAAAGCCAACATAACGTACACTCGCCCAAGTGTAACACCCCGAATTTTATAAAAATGAGTAATTGATGAGAATGGCAAATGGTTGAATATGAGTTGAATGGAAATTGTTGTGCAGAACACTAGAGACAAGTTTTAAATGATTATTGTAAGATATATGAAGGATGGAATTGAGTTAAATTGGCTTTGAATGGATTTTGTTATGTGTGATATTGAGAGCTCACGTTTCTTCCCAGGTCCTGATACTTCTCTCCCAAGCGAGAGGGATTCTCGCCCAAGCGAGAATCCTTTGTGTTGATTACAAGGGCTCTGGCCCGATCTCGCCTAGGCGAATGAGGGATCAGCGTGAGCGAGCGAGAGAAGAAATGGATTCTGAGTGTTGGTCGCTCAAGCGAGCTTGGGACGCCCGAGCGAGGGCGAAAGGAATCAGTTGCTGGATGGAACCCGCCTGAGCGAAAGGTCTTGAAGGATGAAATTCGCTCAGGCGAGGCAATTGATTAATGAGGGACCACTGGTGCTCTTGGATCATTATAGGGCCCGGTTTCCCTTTTCTCTTTTCTTTTTCTGTGTGGTCCCTATAGTGATGACTCATGTGCCTTGATGGTCAAATGGGTCTGGTTTTCTCTCCTTCTTTGTCCACGTAGTGTTTGTGTAATCATTGCTGAGAGAATTGGCATTAAATGTTGATGGACTTGCATTAAATGAGGGTGGGATGTTATGATGAATTGGATGCTGATGAGGCTGAGATGATAAGGCCTTGGTTGCATGTTTTTCTTCTCACTCTCTCCCTTCATTCCTTGGAAGTGTATATCCTGATGAGAGAAGTGCTCCTCCTTCTCTCTAGAACTTGTTGGAGCTTCTGCTTCATCTTCTTCCTCCTTTTTATCCTCTTCTTCCACTCACGCATGGTGTAGAACCGAGTGGAACTACGTGGTGATGAGGAGCTGCATGGTGATGGTGAAACTGCGTGTGGCTGTGTGTTTTGGAGGTTGGGTTCAGGTCCCTCCTCTGTTCCCTGGTGTTCTCCTTCTTGCTGGTCCTTCTTCTTCTCCTCTTCTTCCTCTTGTTGATAAGGCTGTTTGTGGCTCGGTTGGGAGCCTGTGCCAGCAGCATGGAGTGTCTTGGTTTGTGGAAGATGACCCACTGTGTTGAGGTTGGGACGTTGTGAGGAAGAAGTCATGGTTGGGTGGAGCTTGGAAGCTTCTCCACTGACTGGGTGGCAGAGCAGAGTGGAGCATGGAGTGTTGATGAGCTTCTGGACGTATCTCGCTTAAGCGAGAATGGTCACGCTTGAGCGAGCCAGTGAAGAAATGGTCACTGGACCCGTTTCGCTCAAGCGAGTACATGTGTGGCTTAAGCGAAAGGCTGAAGACTGATGCTGGTTGGCAGGGAAGCTGTGTGGCTCTTCCCACGTTCAGAAAGCCGAGCAGAGTGTTGCCGTGGCTGGGCCGAGTGTCCATGTGACTCTTGGAAGCTTCATCCAGGTAAGGGGAGCTTTGCATCTCAAATGCATGGCTTATGGACGGATTTCCGGGTGACATAATTGTATTGTGTTGTGTTTGATATGTATTGTGTGCTGTTATTGAGTTGAACCCGGTTGTATGATTATTTGTTGCTGCATGGTGCATGCTTATTTGTCCATATGATGTATGATGATTATGTTGTGATGCTTGAGACGCATGTTACGTTGATGCTGAGTGCATTGTGTGGTGGTTATTGGTCCCTATATTTGTGATAATATGATTAAATGCGTATGATGCTTATTCATGCATATACTTGTGATAAATGCATGTATGGGGACTGTTATGATGAATTTCGAGTGGGCTTTATGGAGGAAAGCATGAAATGCTTACTGTAAAGGATAAATCCGACTGAATAGAGGATAAATCCGAGTGAATAGATGATAATCCGAGTGGATGGCATAGGATTGCCGAGGGAATATGGTATAAGCCGAGTCATCTGACTGTTGTTGAGTTGCCGAATAAAATTAATGTTGAACGCAGACTTCCGAGTGGGCAATCAAATGAATATGAGTCGAATTTATACGCATACGTGTTATTGTGTTACTGAATATGAACACCTTGCGGGGTGCCACGAGGGTATTATCCCGAGTAAAGAGGACATGGTCCTAATGTTGAATATGATGAAAGACCCGGGTTGGACTCGGGCAGTGCCTGGGGCACTAAGCGTGAATGAGACGCTTGATGAAATGCCGAGTGCATTGGCGTTGAACGCCGAGTGAATGAAACCGTATGCATCCGATTCGCCACTGGAATGCGTTGGATTTTTATACCGATCGGCAATCAGATGACAACATGTGATGAATATATTTAAGTCCTGGAGCTGGGCTCGGACAGACTCCTTGAGTATGGCTCGGAGTATGAATATTGTTGAGATAGTCTTGGGATAGACTTGAGGTGAAATCCGATTGAGGGATTATATTATTGATGAGGATATTAGGCTTTATAGCCGAGTGGAAGGGGTAAGAAACCCGATTGAAGATGGTTGTGATTGTTTATATTTGAATGGCAGTGAATATTGAGCTGATTGATGTATGTGTTATGGCATGTTATGGATTCTATGATTAATCCGAGCCAGTATCTGTCATTTAATATGTAATGCTTACCCCTACACCATTTTTCAGTGTATGCAGGTCGGTTTGGATGATGTGGTGGTCTTAAACCCGAGTGTTGGGTGTTTATTGATGTGGTTGTGTACATAATGTAATGTACCGAGTATCTTTGATGTGTTAAATCTCGGTCGGCTCATATTAATGTTGTATAATGAATACACTTTATATATGTATTGAAGTCGGGTTATTGGAAACCCGAGTGCATGTTAATATATATATATATATACTTCGAGTGATGGTATTATATGCATGCCGACTGAATGTGTTGGTGAATGGAAAGTATAAAGTTAATAAGTATCTGAGTGTATGCGTATGAGTATATACATATATATGTTATGTTGATAACATGGTTATGAATCGGTGGAAGTGTATTGCTGTAGTGGTAGTCGGACTTGGAATTAGAGAATATATATATATAAGTGATTTATGTTGATTTGATGCTTCCTACCGACTAGGAAATGATGATTTATGAATATTTCTAAGTTAATGAATCCGGAGTGAAATATGAGTGGCTTAGATGCTTTTCCGAGTGAGTCTTGTGTAGGTGACTCTTTATCTGAGTGTGACACATCTGTATATTAATAACCTTTGTGGATTCCGAGTGAAAAATATATAGTGAACCCCGAGTGGGGAATGATCTTGTATAATTCGAGTGAACTTCTCCGAGGGAAGGGTTGTTGGTGGCTCAGATAAGAAATAATCTAAGTGTTTATATATATATATATGATCCGAGTGGAGTTACGCATGTATTCCGAGTGAACATGGTTACCTATTCCGAGTGGATAGGGTAATATGTAATTTGAATGGCTAAGTTATGGAATGAATCCGAGTGAACTACTTGGGTAATTCCTCTAAGTATTGAGGAGTTCAGATAATTCCGAGTGGAATTGTTTAGGAAGCTATTTCCTAGTGATGGATGTTAAGGTATTCTCCGTGTGAGAAATGAGGAATATTCTGAGTGGAGTATGGTTGTGGAGATCCCTTCTGAGTGAAGGAAGATCCATATATTCTCCGAGTGAGAATAGGCTTGAATGCCGAGTGTATGGCCGAATGAGTATTGGTCGGCAATGATATTAGTTACCAAGTGGAATACCACTCTAATGATGAGTTGGTTAAGAATGATTAAACCGAGTGATTTATGGCTGAGAGGAAGCCTATGTATTCTCTGAGTGATGGAGTTCAATATACCGAGTGCTAAATGGTTGATATTTACCGAGTGACTCGAGGTTGAATTATATCGAGTGGTGTTGGGTTGGAAGATATTCCGAGTGAGGGTTTATGGAATCCGAGTGGGATAACCTTCAGTTACTGAGTGGATTATGTGTGTGCCTTGGTGTATAAAATTTAACGACTAAGTTATGGGGTGTATGAGTGTTGGGGTTGTTTCCCGAGTGACGGAACCCCATAATGCTGAGTGGACTAAGACATTAAATTCCGAGAGGACTTAGGCATGAATTCCGACTGGACCTGATCGTTTACTGAGTGAATGAATGTCTCGGTTTCCCGAGTGATTGAATGCCGAGTGGATTCTCGCTTCAGCGAGTGATTCCTCGCTCCAGCGAGTATGTTGTTTAGGAAGGCTTTCGTATTCGGTTTCGCTTAAGCGAATGTGTGTTCGCCCGAGCGAATTATGTTGTCTCGCTCAAGCGGAGTCAGATCTCGCTTGAGCGAATGCACGCTGTTTGTGGGATCGCTCAGGCGCTGTTGTTTTCCGCTGTGGAAGATTTCATTTGCCTTTGTCTTCCTTTCCTTTTTCTCCTTGGCCATGGGACCAGCTCTCATATCTTCATATATGAGAGTGGATTTTGATAGATCCAGGTATGTTCTTGCGAAAAATTGACCCCTATTTTTAGGGTGTCACAAGGTGGTATTAGAGCAAACAGAGAGGTCTATGGTCAAGGTATGCTTACCGAGTGTAAGCGTTTGGATGTATGATGATCAGTTGTCATTATTGCTGGTGGTATTTTATTGGTTGATGCATGCCTATGCATAGTTTGTATGGCTGTATGCCTATGTGCTTTGCTGGGACAGTAGTGAAAGATACTACTATTGTGAAGGTTGATTTGAGAAATAAAGTGACATAATGTTGTGTCCTTATATTTGTGGAAGTCAGATTAATTGACTAGGATTTATGTAGATGGATTGATGGATAATTATTATGATACTCTTGTGCTGGGTTGGAAATCTCCAATGAAAATATATAAGGATATTGATAGATAAAAAGAAATATTATGACATTCTAGCGGTGGATACAAGTAGTTGACTTGTATGTGTGTAAGGCAATGATAATTGCCAAGTATGTGAATGGTGAATCTGCCTCAAATGATTTTTTTGTGGATTGATATTATTATGTGTGCTATGCCTTTGATATTCATGTGTGGATCGTTATGAGTGGTGTTTGTGGCCACTGAATGCCAATTATTTGAATGATGTGCCTTGAGGGGCCTTGTGAATATTTATATGCCATTGATGATAAAACTAAACTATATAATATACCCCTGATTGAGAGGGTGAGATATCCTTACGAGGTTGTGGTTGAACATATGCATTGTTGCATCTTGCATTCATGGCATGGCATAGCATTGATATTATGTGGTTGCGATCACAATGATGAAATATCCTGCGGGATTCTATGAAGGGAGTACCCCTTGCGAGGTGGGAAACCAATGTGATGATGATATAATAAAGGGCTTGCGAGCACCTATGATGCCCATGGTTGTGATCATGAGGCGGGAGTACCCCTTGCGAGGAGGGAAACCTATATGAAATATTGAACGTGGTTGCGATCACGGGAAGCACCTTGCGAGGTTGCCAGAGGGAGTACCCCTTGCGAGGCGGGAAACCAATGATTATGATTGATTGATTATGGTGGTTGCGATCACCCATGATATGAAATCGGATCCGTTGCATATGCATTACACAGTTGACATATGCATTTGTTTAAAGACCATGGCATTTGAGATGGGATGACCACGAGTGTTGAGAAACCCCTTGCGAGGAGGTATTGAGTGATACCTTAGTGAATTAATGATGATAATAATTATGAATGCTCTTGTGGATAAGTGGCAAAGTGACAGTGTTAGTGATTATGTATATGTTGTGCTTATTTATGATATGAATTGCGATTCGTGAGGCTGGTATGCTATTGTGATACTTTAATAATGAAATATGTGAAAATGTTAATGAAGGAATTCCCTAGTGTGTTGGATTCGGATTATGGATGTTTGACTGTGCCATTTCTTAAATGATGATTTATACCCTTGGCATGAGAACTCTGCTGGATTAATATATATATATATATGATTAAGATGATTTATGGCAGATTCCTAATTCAAGAATTTGAATACGATCATGAATGTACAAATGTGAAATCAAGTATATGTTATATTGGAATTGTGTTTCGGTTTTAATGCGTTAAAACCGAGTGATGGATTAATTGATGATAGTGAAGTTCTTACAAGTATTAAGACTGTGTTAATTGATTTAAATTCTGGTGTATGCCATGCTAATGATTCATGGCAGAGTCATGATTGTGAATGGATTCAAATTTACATGCTAAGTTGGTTGGGTGAGTGATGTTGGGAAATCTCATGATGTGAGGATTTTAATATGGGATAGGTGATTGAATGTAAAACCTGATGCCTGCTTGGTTGGAATTATATCTCGGTTTGAAGTGTGAAAACAGAGTAGATGATTGGATTAAGTACTGGGCCACAAAGTGTGGTAACCCAATTGGTTGGGCATAATCATGTGTGGTTGGATGTTATGAGGATTGATATGGTGATGTACCTGTTAGTTTGGGTACTGCCTCGGTTTTGTGATTGGAAAACCGAGTGAGTGGTTGATTGAATTATGACTCATAAGGTGTAGTAATCCAATTGGATTCGGTATGATCTTACACTGTTAGACCTTGTGGAACTAGACTTTGTGTTGATTTTGACTCGGTGATAATTGGATGTTGTGGGGGTATTTGGTAACCCTTGAAATTCTGAGTCAGAGAATCTGATTGATCATGTGGATTGTTGAGTCAAGTAATGGTATAACAAATTGTTGAGGTTTGAAGTGTCTTAAGGTTGAAATCCGAGTACACCTTGGTACTGGATATGGTGATAATGGAAATAATATTATGATGATTGTATATCCGACTGGTGGACTGTGTTTTGCTCAGTGAAGAGAGTTACCAATGTAAAACCCTATTGTTATGATTGAAAATCACATTGAAAACTGAGTGGTATATCTAAGAGAATTTGATGAATTCCTTAGGCTTTAATTAATTGATGGCTAATGATGAATGACGAATTGGGGGATTAATTAGCTGATTGACTATGATTTTGTAATAAATAAGATTAAATAAGAGGTATTTATTCGGTTTGTACTGGAAACCGATTGCCATTGTGCCATTTTATGGTAACTGTGGTTAGTATTTGATGATTGTTATAATGAGGATTGCACTAGAATAAGTATAGGGACTGGAAATATGTCTTGAATGAGTTGAAAATTTATTGATAAAATGCATTTTACTGTGATAATAACTGATGTTTGTTGACTGAGGACATGAGATGCATCACTGTTGGTGCCTAAGAATGATGTTGATTCGGATGTATTGTTTATAAAATTGTAAGAACTGCCATTGATTTTCATGAAAATTGGTGTTAACCGAGTAAATTTGGTCGGTATGAGTGACATAACTGTGAGGATGCTATTCCAGTATGATTCTACATGCCATAGGTATTATGGCAGTTTGCATTTTGCAGTGACTCTATGCAACTGTTGTGACCCTATAGGAGTGAGACGTCATCCTATAAGTTGGATGCAACAGTTCATAGGTCAGCAAATGAGACTGTAGCTGCTTATGGGAATGGCTTGAGTCTATTGGATTGCTCCGAGCAAGGTGAGGATTTGAATCTGAATAGATGAGTATGTGGTTAAGTATTAAAATGATGGACAAGTGAAAGAGTTACTGAGTGATGTGGAATTGTGGATACCCGAGTGGGTGATTTCCGAGCCAATTGGTGACACTTCCGAGTGGAAGATGTTAAGAGTGTGGTGTCTTGGAATTTCTTGTTGTGTTGTTAGTAATTACTTGGAAAGTGTTAGTATGTAAATGATTTGTTGGGTATATAGTGAATGCCAGGTTGTTTATTGAGGTAGGTTCATGATTGAATTTCGAGGACGAAATTCCTTGAAGGTGGGGAGAATTGTAACACCCTGAATTTTATAAAAATGAGTAATTGATGAGAATGGCAAATGGTTGAATATGAGTTGAATGGAAATTGTTGTGCACGAACACTGGAGACAAGTTTTAAATGATTATTGTAAGATATATGAAGGATGGAATTGAGTTAAATTGGCTTTGAATGGATTTTGTTATGTGTGATATTGAGAGCTCATGTTTCTGCCCAGGTCCTGATACTTCTCGCCCAAGCGAGAGGGATTCTCGCTCAAGCGAGAATCCTTTGTGTTGATTACAAGGGCTCTGGCCTGATCTCGCCCAGGCGAATGAGGGATCAGCGTGAGCGAGCGAGAGAAGAAATGGATTCTGAGTGTTGGTCGCTCAAGCGAGCTTGGGACGCCCGAGCGAGGGCGAAAGGAATCAGTTGCTGGATGGAACCCGCCTGAGCGAAAGGTCTTGAAGGATGAAATTCGCTCAGGCGAGGCAATTGATTAATGAGGGACCAGTGGTGCTCTTGGATCATTATAGGGCCCGGTTTCCCTTTTCTCTTTTCTTTTTCTGTGTGGTCCCCATAGTGATGACTCATATGCCTTGATGGTCAAATGGGTCCGGTTTTCTCTCCCTCTTTGTCCACGTGGTGTTTGTGTAATCATTGCTGAGAGAATTGGCATTAAATGTTGATGGACTTGCATTAAATGAGGGTGGGATGTTGTGATGAATTGGATGCTGATGAGGCTGAGATGATAAGGCCTTGGTTGCATGTTTTTCTTCTCACTCTCTCCCTTCATTCCTTGGAAGTGTATATCCTGATGAGAGAAGTGCTCCTCCTTCTCTCTAGAACTTGTTGGAGCTTCTGCTTCATCTTCTTCCTCCTTTTTATCCTCTTCTTCCACTCACGCATGGTGTAGAACCGAGTGGAACTACGTGGTGATGAGGAGCTGCATGGTGATGGTTAAACTACGTATGGCTGTGTGTTTTGGAGGTTGGGTTCAGGTCCCTCCTCTGTTCCCTGGTGTTCTCCTTCTTGCTGGTCCTTCTTCTTCTCCTCTTCTTCCTCTTGTTGATGAGGCTGTTTGTGGCTCGGTTGGGAGCCTGTGCCAGCAGCATGGAGTGTCTTGGTTTGTGGAAGATGACCCACTGTGTTGAGGTTGGGACGTTACGAGGAAGAAGTCATGGTTGGGTGGAGCTTGGAAGCTTCTCCACTGACTGGGTGGCAGAGCAGAGTGGAGCATGGAGTGTTGATGAGCTTCTGGACGTATCTCGCTTAAGCGAGAATGGTCACGCTTGAGCGAGCCAGTGAAGAAATGGTCACTGGACCCGTTTCGCTCAAGCGAGTACATGTGTGGCTTGAGCGAAAGGCTGAAGACTGATGCTGGTTGGCAGGGAAGCTGTGTGGCTCTTCCCACGTTCAGAAAGCCGAGCAGAGTGTTGCCGTGGCTGGGCCGAGTGTCCATGTGACTCTTGGAAGCTTCATCCAGGTAAGGGGAGCTTTGCATCTCAAATGCATGGCTTATGGACGGATTTCCGGGTGACATAATTGTATTGTGTTGTGTTTGATATGTATTGTGTGCTGTTGTTGAGTTGAACCCGGTTGTATGATTATTTGTTGCTGCATGGTGCATGCTTATTTGTCTATATGATGTATGATGATTATGTTGTGATGCTTGAGACGCATGTTACGTTGATGCTGAGTGCATTGTGTGGTGGTTATTGGTCCCTATATTTGTGATAATATGATTAAATGCGTATGATGCTTATTCATGCATATACTTGTGATAAATGCATGTATGGGGACTGTTATGATGAATTCCGAGTGGGCTTTATGCAGGAAAACATGAAATGCTTACTGTAAAGGATAAATCCGAGTGAATAGATGATAATCCGAGTGGATGGCATAGGATTGCCGAGTGAATGTGGTATAAGCCGAGTCATCTGACTGTTGTTGAGTTGCCGAATGAAATTAATGTTGAACACAGACTTCCGAGTGGGCAATCGAATGAATATGAGTCGAATTTATACGCATACGTGTTATTATGTTACTGAATATGAACACCTTGCGGGGTGCCACGAGGGTATTATCCCGAGTGAAGAGGACATGGTCCTAATGTTGAATATGATGAAAGACCCGGGTTGGACTCGGGCAGTGCCTGGGGCACTAAGCGTGAATGAGACGCTTGATGAAATGCCGAGTGCATTGGCGTTGAACGCCGAGTGAATGAAACCGTATGCATCCGATTCGCCACTGGAATGCGTTGGATTTTTATACCGATCGGCAATCAGATGACAACATGTGATGAATATATTTAAGTCCTGGAGCTGGGCTCGGACAGACTCCTTGAGTATGGCTCGGAGTATGAATATTGTTGAGATAGTCTTGGGATAGACTTGAGGTGAAATCCGATTGAGGGATTATATTATTGATGAGGATATTAGGCTTTATAGCCGAGTGGAAGGGGTAAGAAACCCGATTGAAGATGGTTGTGATTGTTTATATTTGAATGGCAGTGAATGTTGAGCTGATTGATGTATGTGTTATGGCATGTTATGGATTCTATGATTAATCTGAGCCAGTATCTGTCATTTAATATGTAATGCTCACCCCTACACCGTTTTTCAGTGTATGCAGGTCGGTTTGGATGATGTGGTGGTCTTAAACCCGAGTGTTGGGTGTTTATTGATGTGGTTGTGTACATAATGTAATGTACCGAGTGTCTTTGATGTGTTAAATCTTGGTCGGCTCATATTAATGTTGTATAATGAATACACTTTATATATGTATTGAAGTTGGGTTATTGGAAACCCGAGTGCATGTTAATATATATATATACTTCGAGTGATGGTATTATATGCATGCCGACTGAATATGTTGGTGAATGGAAAGTATAAAGTTAATAAGTATCCGAGTGTATGCGTATGAGTATATACATATATATGTTATGTTGATAACATGGTTATGAATCGGTGGAAGTGTATTGCTGTAGTGGTAGTCGGACTTGGAATTAGAGAATATATATATATAAGTGATTTATGTTGATTTCATGCTTCCTACCGACTAGGAAATGATGATGTATGAATATTTCTAAGTTAATGAATCCGGAGTGAAATATGAGTGGCTTAGATGCTTTTCTGAGTGAGTCTTGTGTAGGTGACTCTTTATCTGAGTGTGACACATCTGTATATTAATAACCTTTGTGGATTCCGAGTGAAAAATATATAGTGAACCCCGAGTGGGGATGATCTTGTATAATTCGAGTGAACTTCTCCGAGGGAAGGGTTGTTGGTAGCTCAGATAAGAAATAATCTAAGTGTTTATATATATATATATATGATCCGAGTGGAGTTACGCATGTATTCCGAGTGAACATGGTTACCTATTCCGAGTGGATAGGGTAATATGTAATTTGAATGGCTAAGTTATGGAATGAATCTGAGTGAACTACTTGGGTAATTCCTCTAAGTATTGAGGAGTTCAGACAATTCCGAGTGGAATTGTTTAGGAAGCTATTTCCTAGTGATGGATGTTAAGGTATTCTCCGTGTGAGAAATGAGGAATATTCTGAGTGGAGTATGGTTGTGGAGATCCCTTCTGAGTGAAGGAAGATCCATATATTCTCCGAGTGAGAATAGGCTTGAATGTCGAGTGTATGGCCGAATGAGTATTGGTCGGCAATGATATTAGTTACCAAGTGGAATACCACTCTGATGATGAGTTGGTTAAGAATGATTAAACCGAGTGATTTATGGCTAAGAGGAAGCCTATGTATTCTCTGAGTGATGGAGTTCAATATACCGAGTGCTAAATGGTTGATATTTACCGAGTGACTCGAGGTTGAATTATATCGAGTGGTGTTGGGTTGGAAGATATTCCGAGTGAGGGTTTATGGAATCCGAGTGGGATAACCTTCAGTTACTGAGTGGATTATGTGTGTGCCTTGGTGT
The DNA here is from genome assembly GCA_037962975.1 of Clitoria ternatea. Classification (NCBI taxonomy): domain Eukaryota; kingdom Viridiplantae; phylum Streptophyta; class Magnoliopsida; order Fabales; family Fabaceae; genus Clitoria; species Clitoria ternatea. The sequence continues at coordinate 180,091,517 of CM075671.1, forward strand.
ATAAAATTTAACGACTAAGTTATGGGGTGTATGAGTGTTGGGGTTGTTTCCCGAGTGACGGAACCCCATAATGCTGAGTGGACTAAGACATTAAATTCCGAGAGGACTTAGGCATGAATTCCGACTGGACCTGATCGTTTACCGAGTGAATGAATGTCTCAGTTTCCCGAGTGATTGAATGTCGAGTGGCTTCTCGCTTCAGCGAGTGATTCCTCGCTCCAGCGAGTATGTTGTTTAGGAAGGCTTTCGTATTCGGTTTCGCTTAAGCGAATGTGTGTTCGCCCGAGCGAATTATGTTGTCTCGCTCAAGCGGAGTCAGATCTCGCTTGAGCGAATGTACGCTGTTTGTGGGATCGCTCAGGCGCTGTTGTTTTTCGCTGTGGAAGATTTCATTTGCCTTTGTCTTCCTTTCCTTTTTCTCCTTGGCCATGGGACCAGCTCTCATATCTTCATATATGAGAGTGGATTTTGATAGATCCAGGTATGTTCTTGCGAAAAATTGACCCCTATTTTTAGGGTGTCACACCAAGCGAGAACCAGTACGCTTGAGCGAGGCTGCCCACTTTCTGAGCGAAGGACCCTGCGCTTGAGCGAAGCCAGAGGCAACAGCCTCCTATCAGATCAAACTCGCTGGGCGAATACTTTGTTCGCTGCAGCGAGTAACTACACTCGGCTATTCAGACACTCGGGATCCAGAGTTATCATATGACTCATTCACTCAGAAAATGATAGCTAGTTCATTTGGCATATGACATCTTGTTCGCTCAGGAAAATCATTAAGTCAATCCCCACTCGGACTTAGTCTAATCTTAACCACCCGGAATACAAATCCTCACTCACTTGGATTTTACATCATTTACTCGGATTATAAATATCATACACTTAGAATCCATTCCACTCTAAACCGCTACACTTACTCCTCTCTCAGAAAAGGATCACTCGAGGTTTTCACTCGGAAATACAAACTCTTCCTCACTCGGGGTTTACTTATATTTTTTACTCGGGGACGGCCGTTCTTACTATAGGTTCACATAAGGCATTCTCAGAATCTATTTAAGTATCACCACTCGGATAAGATGGCCCATACACTAGAGCTTCACTCGGAAATGGATCTAAACCTCCTATGTTCCTCTCAGGGTTCATTAACTTAGAATTATTCATACAACATCAGTTATATCCCAGTCGGTAAGAAGCATCAAATCAACATAAAGCACTTATGTATAAATATACGTTCCTAGAGGTATAAACCTGCCTCCAATCCAATCTACCGACCCATATATATGTGTAACCACATACTCGGAATACTCATTATCTTACATTATACATTCACCAATACTTACAGTACCATACAAGTGACACCATACCTATACTTCTTATAATCAATCTTTATAAAGGCATTTATTTAATCGTCATTTTACATGAGAGCCGGCCAAGGCTACACTGACTGAACATACTAAACGCAATACAAGCACTCAACAATCGGAGTGCACCACACTCGGACTTGAGGCCCTATCATCACTTCCGAGTCCGACCTGCACATACTGAAAATGGTGTAGGGGTGAGCTTTTACATATAAAATGACAGTTATTGACTCGGATTATACCACAATCCTTGACTATGCAATTCATACAATTCAATCATCCATAATACACTCTGCCGTTTAAATATGAATATTCACTCATCGTAATCCGATCGGAATTCATTCCAGCCAATCCACTCGGTTATATAAAACTCACATTATTTGAAATCGCGTATAATCACAACCATAGGCTAATACTGCACTCGGCAACAGCATATACATATATATATATACATATATTCAATCACACATGGACATATAATTCATATCATTCATCATAGCATGTATAATACTCATGATATCATATTTCACTCGGTAAATACATTAGTATGCATGCTTCAATCCAATTAATTCATGTCCACATATGCAAACATTTCGTATTAAGCTCGGTATCAATCAAGAATGCACACACATCAATTCACCCGGATCTGGTTACCAGTTTTATTGTTGCAACATAGGCTTCAAGCCTTTCACTCAGCTCCAAGCTGATTCGGCCGTTTTACAGGTACCAAACCGTTTACCCTCACGCGTAACACAATTGCTCCAAGCAACAACGGGAGTGTCACGGGCAGCCCCGAGTCCAACTCGGTAAGCCTGCCTTGAGTCCAACCCAAGGTCTTTAAGTGTCCAACGCTTAGTGCACTCGGCACTGCCCCAAGTCCAACCCAGGGTCTTTTATATAATTCAACACATATTCATCTGATTGCCGATCGGTATTAAGCGTCCAACGCTATATGTTCTAAGCATTTCAGTGGCGAATCGAATGAATATGGTCTTTCATCAGGCATCCAACGCCTATGCACTCGGCATTCAATGTATCAATCACATGCATCCAATGCAATACCATAACACATGCACACGGCAATCACATGCACTCAGCAATACATGAACTCGGCTTTCTCTTCAACAGCTACAACATCTCATACCTTCACATAGAATTCACACAGCATTGCATGCACTCGGCAAATTACCTATAACACTCAGTAATCATAATATTCACATGCATTTCAAGCATTTTAACACCACATAGATTTATGCCCTGCCCTATACCTTATTGCACTCGACTATTCACAATCCTATCACATACATCAACTGTATTGTATCATTCAGAGTCATAATTAGGAGTCGGTATAACAATGACATAGTACATGCACTCGTAAACCATAATACCATTCACGTTTACATGCATCTAATCATATAATCACACACAAGGTATCAATAAATAACCACACAATGCACTCAGCATTCCTCATATGCATCTTATACACTTAACATAAACATCATCAACAAGCATCATACTTCATATGGACAAAAAATCATACACAACACAAATAATAAACGTCATACATCGGGTTTACTACTCAACAACATGCGACATCTAGAAGACACAACACAGTACATTAGCTCCACCCGGAAACCCATCCATAAACTATACACTTGACATGCAAAGCGCCCCCTACCTGGAATGAAGCTTCCAGTCGGTCAACACGATACTCCGTTCCAGAGGAACACTGAGTCACTCAACTCACAGCTTGGAAGAACCAGAAGCATCCTCGAGCTAACAATGCTGACCAGTCGTCCTTCGACCTCTCCCTCCAACCCACACAACCACTAGCTCAGACGTTGGGCTCGGCACTCCACATGGAGAACTCAAGGCTATTTCCACATCCACGAATAATTTGATTTTGCCAATAAGGGGGGTTCCTTATTCAGGGCATCTCAACGTCACTGAGTTGGGTGGAGGAGAAGATGACGAGGAAGGAGACGAAGGAACAACGAGGAAGGAAACGGGTTGCATGCAGAGGGGAATACACACTCTCCCCCTCTCTGGCTCGTCGAGGAAGGAAGGAGGACTCCGATCCTCAGACACCGCTGTCGCGAGCTCACAGAAACAGAAAACAAAGGAGGAAGAAGAAGATCGAAGAGTGAAGAAGAAGAAGAAGAAGAAGAAGAAGAAGAAGAAGAAGAAGAAGAAGAAGAAGAAGAAAGAAGAGAGGACGGAGCGGAGAGAAGCCTGAAGGGGAAAATGAATAATAAGGTGGTCCAGTAGCACATATATGCATGCACGGAGAAGGGAAGAGTGGGGTGGGAAGTCGTGCACAGCAGCGGCCCCCACACGCGTCACACGCACATAGTTACAACTAATCAGCCTTTATTTCCTTAAGTTAAATTAATTAAGTCAATTATAATTAATAAATAATTTTTCCCACTTTGAAATTATTATTTTAATGATTTATTTTCATTTGGCATTTAATTATTAAATCGGGATGTTACACCTTCAATATATAATACATCACTAATTGAAGTAGAGGAATTTTTACCAATGTTTCCAATACCAAGTATTCTTCCTTTGGTATTGTCCCCATAAGTGACGCTTCCTTTTCTTTTTGGAGTGAAAGTCGTGAATTTGCTTATATCTCCCGTCATGTGCTTTGAACACCCACTATCTAAGTACCAATGGGTGTTGCTTGCTTTGAAGCATACCTACAAAACAAAATTAGTTTAGAGAACTTGGTACCCATTTTATGTTGGGTCCTTTTTGGTTAGCTTGTGGTAATGTCCGTTTGGGAACCCACACCTTTCTTACCACTTTTGATCCAAATTTTCTAATATGACAATTTGAAGCATTATGACCCTTAGTGCCACAATGATTACATTTAGTAATTGGTGATGAGGATTTTCTAGGTGGCACAAAGAAATTTTTATAATGTTTTTCCTTTTTGGTGGTGTTATATCCTAATCCGGTTTTGTCAAACATGCATCTTTGATTTCCAAGTAATACATTCAAATTATCTCTACCATATGTGAATTTCTCAAGAGTTGTATTCAAGTCTAGGACTTTCTTTTCTAGATGATCATATTTTACAACAAATTTACATGGTTTGATCTTAGAGCATGGTTGAGCATTAGCTATTTTCTCTTTCAAGCATTCATTTTCTTTACTAAGCTCCATGAGATGCATTTCTAGAGTATCAATGGTTTTCCTAGACAATTTATATTTATTTAAAATTTTAACAAATTTGTCATACAACTCCTCAAATGCATCAAGCAATTCATCTCTATCTAAGTCCATAAAACTTACCTCATCATCTTCATCTGGATGACCAGTGGCCCTTTGTTCATAAAATTGCCAACCTTCTCTCCCCTGTTGAACAAATCTTCAGGAACTGCCACTACTGGTGAAGTTAAAAAGGCTCCTTTAAAGAGGAAAGTCAATTCTAAACCTATGGAGGAACAGCCTCAAGCCTAGAAGGCTAGGTTAAGAAGGTGTTTGTACTGGCAGACAAGAAGAAGTCTGAACCCTCTCCTGCCAAGAAGTCTGGATCCACCCCATTGAAAAAGTCTGAAAGCCCAACTACTGCAAAGCCTGCTAAACCAATCTATGTGTCATGTGCCCATCGGGCAAGTTTTAAGGAAAAAAAAGTCTGCTAAAGCACAAACTGCTGCAAAGGAAAAATCTACTTTTTCATCTCCCGCTTCCACCAGCTCCTATGATCTGTACTCCACCAAACTCAAGGACTATATCAAGATTCCTTCCAAGAAACGACACATCCACTTCATTCACTATTACTATGACAAGTTCCTTGATGTTGATGTGTCAAAGTGGATGAAGCATGATTAAATTGATCTATACAATATCAACTATGATATGTACAAGAAAGACAAGACTCAATGGATTGCCATGAAAGCTTAAGAGAAGAAGAAGAAGAAGAAGGCTGAAGAAGGAAAGGTCTACTAAAGCTACCATAGTTTAGAAGAAAAAGAAGCCATCTGTATCTTTTATTCAGACTACTGCTCAAGCATAGATACAAACACTTATTGCCCCTGCTATTCAATAGACTGCTCCACCACCACCCAAGGTATCTGAACCCCAACCATCTAAACCATATGTTCCTTCACTCTACCCTTTCTGTTACACAACCTGAACCTCAACCTTCAACTCCTACCCCTCAGTCTGTATCTACACCCATTATACCTACACCTGTTGCCCGTAAACCTTCTGAGTCCAAACCAGCTGCCACTAAACCCAAACCAACACCCAAATCCAAAAAGGCCACCCCAAATCCCAACCTTCCTTTACACCTACTTACACCCTCTTTACCTTAGCATTTATCCCTGCAACCACCTTTTCCCCTCACACTAAATATTACCAACCCTCTGTTGCACCTGTTATCCCTAACTACAGAAAATTCCCAATAATCCCTAATGTTCCTAACAGACCCTTCCCTGAAAACATCCCTATCATTAAGCAAACCTTTGTTAGAGGAACTGATATCAACATCCTTTGTTGGTCCAAAACCTATCCACCTATCACTCTAGAAGTTGCCTTATCCCACCCAACTCTCTACTCATATCACCTCCTTGCCTTCATCCATGCCATTCGGAATCAATAGCAAGTTCATCAACAAGTTGAGGCTCTCCACCCCTCGCCTCTCCATATATCTAGGCTTTCATTCTAGCTTTGTCTTGCCCTCTGATCAGTCCAGACTGTGTCATGCCTAAGCCATGAAGAATTATAACCAACAAGCTAAAAGAGAAAGTTTGGTATTCTACACCCTCTAGCCTTGATTGGTACATCAAAATACTAAAGAAGCTCCTTGATGACATTCTGAAGGTTTTACGTCAAGACCATAATCCTAACAATAACACTCGAGGCTTACTTTGGGCACATTACTATTGGGAACGAGATCAAGCTTGGAGCACCTCATCCTCTCACCCCTTTGGAATTTTGGTTGATTTTAGAAATTTTTAGAACCGCGTTGGACGTATCTCCAAGGCTCATCCATCTTTCTGTGATCCAGCCGCTGCAATTCTTTCAGCCTCTACTTATGTCCCCTCCATTATTTTTGTTGACCATCCCAATTTCTTTTGTCATCAACTTCGTTTTATTATTTTAGTGTTTGCATCTGCTTTTCTTTTATTTTTTGCTTCTGCCACTCTTTGTGTCCCCACCAAGACTGCTTAGTCTCAATTATGTCCCTCATTTGTTGATTATAAAAAGAGGAGTTTTAGGAGAATAATAAGTCTGAAGAGTACTCTAAGTTAGAATGTGCGTAGTCTGTAGTCTGTAGTATTTATCATTTTGAAGTTATATGTAACATCTCTCGTGTGCATGAATAAAATTATTTTCATGTCTTAAGATTCATTGATTTATTTTCTTGAAGTGTATTACATGCGATTAACTTGATTCTTGATTATGTTGTAAAAATTATTGAATAATTTAAAATCCAAGGTATGAATGAATAAACCCATGTTGTATGAAAATCAAGTAAACTCATTGCTTCAATTCTCCTCTTAATACAAAATTCATTCTATCTTTGAGACTTAATGTTTGTTATCAAGAAATAGGGGGAGATTGTTAGAATAAAGTCTCCCCATGTGATTTGTTAATAATACACATCAAGACTCTTAGCTAAAATAAAGTTTGTACACTTATTTGTCTAATAACTTTGTTCAAGTATGACAGGAAGTCCGTAGAACTCCATTTGCAAAGAGTAGGGAGAGTCCATAAAATTCAAAATGCTCCTAAAAAGAAGAAGTCTACACTCACTCAAAGCTTCATTGTATCAAGCTAGTTTGAAGCTACAGACCGTGAGAAGCTCTCTCTTACTCTTTAAGTATTTAAAAAAGGATCTTTCTTTTCCAAATAAGAAACTGCATATACTTTTTCATGTCATCCCTGATGCTATCAATCAAAAAGCCAATTAACGAAAAAGTTAAAAGCCATGCTTGCATATACCAAGTAAACTACCACACATATCTCAAGGTGTCAAAAAAGCTAAACCTGTTTAGAATGGATAGCCTAAGGTCAACTACTATAGAGTGTACTTGGTTACTTAAAGTGCATAAGCAAAATGGATCTTTTGTTAAAGACTTTTGAAGCAATCCTGTCAAGAAAATTTCTCTGAAGCATGTCTCTACACTCACTGACAACACATTCCTCGAAGAGACCAACATTGTTCAAGTTGAATCAATGGTTATTTTTTAAGAAGGACTATAAATATAAGAAGCTTTTGAATTCAATAATGTCTTGCTATCCATTCTTATTCCTGAACACTCTCAATTTTCTCTTAAAAAAATAAAATTCTAGACTTTTTCCTTAAGTTTCTAAGTTCTTGTATTCACTACTTAAGTCTTCTTTATAGTTCTACGTCTAGCAGACCTTGACTTATAGTAGTTTGTAGCTCAATGTACCTCATAATTATTTCATATCTTTGTAACCAGAGTTATGTGATTATAACACCAAAAACTCTTTATTACTCATTCTGTAAAATATGGTTGTTTGCCAAAGTTTGTTAGTATTGGGAAACAGTTGTGGCCTAAAGAGGCTTTCGAAAGAATACTTGGGTTTGTAGTCAGGAGAGGCTCATTGAAGGGTATTTTGATGTCTCCGAGTGGAAGTCAACCGAGTGAATGTTTCCCCTCATGGTTGAATTGGCAGTACAACTCCGAGGTGAAGCCTGTGGTGGTGAATTTGTTAGAGGAGGTAAGATCTGGATGATATATAGTAGATTTTAGTTTAACAAGTCTTCTGTATGTAGAGGAGTTAGTATGTATTCCGAGTGGTGAGGAGTGAGGGAGCCTTAGTGTGAAGTAGACTACATCTCCCGAGTGATGGGTGAGAGAATCATTTCCCGAGTGGTTAACATTTGTGCCTTTCTAGAATGAAGTTAGAGAGTATCGTGTAAACCCCGAAGAAAGTATGTATGTGTGGGAGTCTTCCGAGAGAGACTAGGTTCTGACTCTGAGTGATAAGATTACCGAGAGGACTTGAGCTTAGATTCCGAGTGATCGAATTATCCGAGTGTACTGTTCGCTTGAGCGAATAAGGGTTCGTTCTAGCGAGTGTGAATAAATGGAAAGTTTCTAGTTGGTCTTGCTTAAGCGAATGGGTACTTCGCCCAAGCGAGATGGATGGTCTCGCTCAAGCGGATTTGGGTCTCGCTTGAGCGAGTGAGCACTGGTGGGCCGCTCAAGCTTGGTTCTTCCGTTGGGATATCTCGTGAATGGTTTTATCCTTCCTCCTCTGATCGGTTTTAGTTCCTTTTGCTTTTGTTTGGTTTCTTTTTACCCAGCTGCATGGTGAATTTTGGAAAGATTTTCACTGGTCTCGGTTTTGGGGATTTATTAAGTCTGGTTGTTTCATTTTGGTATCAGAACGGACTTAAAAGGTCCAAGGCCAAGGTGTGCTTACTCCTAGTGAGCGGTGATGTACTTTGTGACCAGTCGTCATAAATTGCTTGTAATATCTGAGGACATTGATGTCTAATTATGTATAATTGTGTGGCCATGTGTTTATGAAATGTTGTTCTGAGGGTAGAGGATCATTCCTATCCTGGTCCGATTAATTATATGATGTTTAAGAATTATATGATAATGTGTTATAGTTCTTGAATGTTAGGTTGAAATCCGATCGGTAGTGAGTAATTCTTTAAACTTATCCTTGAAAGGGGTGTTGATTTCAGGATAAGTCATGGCGAACCTTCATAGCATGAAAGCCATAGCCATGGTATTCTAATGTTTCGCTGACGTATTCGAGAGGCAGAGCCAGCCTCGAACTGAAGATGGCCAAGTATTGGATCGCTTCCTGAAGAGGAAGCCGAGTGAGTTTCAAGGGGGATTTAATCCCGAAGCAGCTTACAAGTGGATTCAAGATTTGGAGAGAGTTTTTTGGGGCCTTCATTGTACTGAGGCCCAGAAAGTCGAGTGCGCAGTGTACATACTGTGGGACGAAGCAGCAAATTGGTGGAAGATCACCAAAAACCAATTGACTGACGCTGGCATCCAGCTGGTATGGGAGAATTTTAGGACATGTTTCCTGGAGAAATATTTCCCCGACACAATAAGGAGTCAGAAAGAACTGGAATTTATGGAACTGAAGCAGGGTTCCATGTCTGTAGAGGAATACGCTGCAGATTTGAAGAGTTATGTTTGTTTTATCCGCCCTTCCAACAACCTAGCACCGAGAGTTCCAAATGCATTAAGTTCGAGAGCGGACTGAGGTCGGACATTAAAAGAGCATTCAGGCACCAGGAAATTAGAAGCTTTCCTGTATTGGTGAATAAATGCAGAATTTTTGAAGAGGATGACAAGGCCCACTCGGGCCAGAGCAGCAAGGCAGACCCCTTCTTGAAGCCCTAGCAATCACGCTTCAAGAGACCGAGCAACGCTGGTAGAAGCAGATCCTTCTCTAGGTTTAGGGGTCGGGGTCAGCAGGGAGGACGTTCAGCTCATGGTATAGGAGACGACAAGTGTTTTAAGTGTGGAGGAAACCATTACGCTTGGGACTGCAGCAACGATGATGATATAGTATGTTACCACTGTAATGAGAAAGGGCACATTCGCCCTGACTGCCCTCAACTACATCAAGCAAATGCCAATGTGCACCATGGAGGCTTCCGAGGCAGAGGCCGTGGAAATGGTGGTCGTGGAACTGGGGGCAGAGGCAATGGAGCTTGAGGAAACATGATGTTTACCCCAAACAACTGGAGAAGAAATGCCGACCAACCGGCTACTGGGAGAGTTTACGCCATCAACGCCAAGAAAGCTGCACAAGCGAATGACTTGGTGCAAAGTAAGTGCTCACTCGGTAGATATACACTTAATGTAGTTTTTGATTCTGGAGCCACTCACTCCTTTATAGCTGATAATTGCGTGAGACGTTTGAGGTTGCCAACTGTGTATATGGATCGGACTTTGGAGGTAGCCAATCCAACCGCCGTTAAAGTGTTGACATCAATGATGTGCAAAGATGTAACCTTTACGTTGGGCAATCGGAGTTTTACCTTTGATTTAATATGTGTGCCTTTGAAAGATCTCGACATTGTACTGGGCATAGATTGGCTTTCAGCCAACAAGGTATTGGTGGACTGTCGAAACCCAAGAGTAATTTTTCCAAGGCAGATCAATGATGACTACGCGGTACAAGGTATAGCTCAGTTATTTATGATGCTTTGTTTAACTGAGGGAGAGGGTAGAGCCCGAGTGAACGATATTCCGACTGTTTGTGAATTCCCCGAGGTGTTTCTGGAGGATGTGCCGGGTGTCCCTCCAAATAGAGAAGTTAAGTTCTCTATAGACTTAATTCTTGGAGCCGATCCGGTCTCTAGTGCACCCTATAGGATGTCCCCAACAGAATTGGCTGAGTTGAAAAAGCAAGTGGATGAGTTACTCGGCAAACAGTTTATTCGACCGAGTGTATCACCATGGGGCGCACCGGTGTTACTTGTTAAGAAGAAGGACGGCAGCATGAGGTTATGTATAGACTACCGACAGCTAAACAAGCTTACGATTAAGAACCGGTACCCATTGCCCAGGATTGACGACTTAATTGACCAACTGCGTGGTGCTTCAGTTTTCTTGAAAATCGATTTACGCTCGGGATACCACCAGATCCAGGTAAAGGACTCGAATATTCCCAAGACTGCCTTCAAGACCCGGTACAGCCACTACGAGTATGTAGTAATGTCGTTTGGTGTGACAAACGCCCCTGCTGTATTCATGAATTACATGAACAGCATCTTCCACCCATACTTAGACCGATTCGTGGTCATTTTTATTGATGATATCTTAGTCTATTCCAAGACCCCTGAGGAGCATGAGGAACACCTCCGTTCGGTACTTCAAATATTGAAGGAGAAACCGCTATTTGCAAAACTTTCGAAGTGTGATTTTTGGATGGATAAGATCCACTTTCTCGGGCATGTAATTTCTAAGGAAGGCATCTCGGTAGATCCTTCAAAGGTAGCAGCTGTAATAGCATGGAAGAGACCCAAGGCGGTCTTAGAGATAAGGAGTTTCATGGGCCTAGCTGGTTATTATAGAAGGTTTATTGAGGTTTTTTCTAAGCTTGCGTTGCCACTGACCAAGTTGACTCAGAAAAATGTCCCTTTCATGTGGAATTCCGAGTGTGAAAGCAGTTTTTGAGAGTTAAAGTCTAAGTTGACAACCGCTCCAGTGTTGGCATTGCCAAATTTGCAAGAAAGCTTTATGGTCTACTATGATGCGTCGAGACTCGGCCTGGGGCGTGTACTAATGCAAAAGGACCGAGTGATAGCTTATGCCTCTCGGCAATTGAGGCCGCACGAGCAACATTATCTGACTCATGACTTAGAGTTGGCAGTTGTAGTTTTCGCATTAAAGATATGGAGGCATTATTTATACGGTTCCGAATTCGAGGTGTACAGTGACCACAAGAGCCTCAAATATCTATTCGACCAGAAAGAGCTGAACATGAGGCAGAGGAGATGGACAGAGTTTTTGAAAGACTACGACTTCAAATTGAAGTATCATCCAGGTAAGGCGAACGTTGTAGCCGACGTATTGAGTCGGAAATCCCTCTATGTGGCAGCGATGATGGTGAAGGAGGTGGAGTTACTGGAGCAATTCCGAGACATGAATTTGCATGTTGACGTTCCTTCGTCTCAGAAGATAACGCTCGGTGTTGAAGATCACCAACGAGTTCCTAAAACTGGTATTCGAGCAGCAGAAGTCAGATCCCTACTTGGCTGAGATGAAGGAGACTCAGGCCAAGGGTAAAGACTTGCCTCTGACCGAAGGATCGGATGGAATTTTCCGAGTGAAGGGTAGGATATATGTGCCGGGTGAAGGAGAATTAAGAAGAATGGTGCTTGATGAAGCCCACAAGAGCCTACTAAGTATTCACCCGGGTACTACAAAGATGTACCACGATCTAAGACTGCAATTCTAGTAGGCCGGATTAAAAAGAAATGTAGCGGAATATGTGGCTCGGTGTGTTACCTGTCAGAAGTCGAAGGTCGAACACCAGAAATCGTATGGTGCGTTGCAACCCCCTGAAATCCCCGTATGGAAATGGGATTCGATTGCCATGGACTTTGTAATGGGATTGCCTAGAACCCGAGCGGGTTATGATGCCATTTGGGTCATTGTAGACCGGTTGACGAAAAGTGCACACTTTCTGCCTGTGAACATGAGATACCCATTACAAAAGTTAGCCCAGATCTATATCCGAGAAATTGTCCGACTGCATGGTGTACCGACTTCTATCGTGTCGGATAGAGATCCTAGATTCACATCTTAATTTTGGACAAGCCTACACCAGGAATTAGGCATGAAGCTTTGGCTAAGTTCCACCTACCATCCCCAGTCGGATGGGCAATCTGAGCAAACAATACAAAGTTTGTAAGACTTACTGAGGGCGTGTGTGTTGGAGCATGGTGGTAGTTGGGAGCAGTACCTCCCTTTGATCAAATTTACATATAATAATAGCCACCACAGCAGCATTGGCATGGCACCCTATGAAGCACTGTATGGTCAGAAATGCCGAACCCCACTCTGTTGGTCGGAAACTGGTGAAAGTTTACTGTTAGGGCCGGAAATTATGAAACAGACTTCAGAACAGATCTAAATAATTAGAGAGAAGATAAAGGCGTCTCAGGACAGGCAGAAAAGCTATCATGATAAACGGACTAAACCACTTGAGTTTTCGGTCGGTGATAGGGTGTTCCTAAAGATTTCACCGAGTAAAGGAGTCGGACGAGCCTTGAAGAGTAGGAAGTTGAACCCTGTAACACCCTAAAATTAATTAAAGTTAAACCCAGGGCAGGGGAAGTTTTTTCCAAAATAATCATGAAGAACCGGGTCAATTATTTAGAAAATACCTGGATCAATAAAAAGCTACTCTCATATATGAAGATATGAGAGCCAGGTCCAGTAACCAATAATAAAAAGGAAGGGAAGGCAAGAAGAAGGAAAAAGCTGGGAAAACCGATCAGAACAAAGGAAAACATTCACAGTGGAAGAATAAAACAGTGCCTAAGCGAAGCTCCCGAAACAGCGTGCACTCGCTCAAGCGAGATCCGACTCCGCTTGAGCGAGGCCGACCAACTCGCTCGGGCGAAGCACACAAGCGCTTAAGCGGAACCACAACAAAAGCCCTTCCAATCACATACCCGCTAGAGCGAGAAGCCACACTCGGCCAATCCACTACTCGGTATACGAGACAGCCATTCACTCGGTAATGACTTAGTCCACTCGGTATAGGGAATTCCAATCACTCGGGAAATGAGGGTTATCCCACTCAGATTTTATCAAACCACTCGGTATTTCATTATTCCACTCACTCGGAATAGATTCCCATACTTACTCAGAATACTTTTGTAATTCATATACTTAGAATATTTCTTATCTGAACCATCAACAACTCTTTCCTCGGAGAAGTTCACTCGGATTTCCACTGGGATTTATACAAAATTATTCCCCACTCGGGGTCCACCATATATTTTTCACTCAGAATAACTTCATGCCCATCACGCCACTCGGGACATTTCACTCACTTTTCACTCGATGTCCATAATATTTCCTACTCTGATTTTCCCACTAAGTCAAGGCGCGCTCGGGTTCTCTAGCTACTTACTAATTTATTACTATGGGCCCACTTAGAGTCTTAGGTTTCATTCCCTAGTCGGTGAACTCTCACTCGACGGATTCTCAATCGGAAATCGTTGATTAATCTCCACTCGAAAAATCTCACAGATATCACTTAAAGAATTCAAACCAATTCCCACTCCAGGCTATATAACCTCACTCACTCGGTGCTACCCGACTCCTCATCACTCGGAATATCTCCCTATCTCGCTTTCCCCAACAATAACCTAGCTCCGCTTCTACCCATAGTAACACCAACCTCATACGCTCGGAAGTATACCTGTACACCCATATTTATCACTCGGATATCACTCATAGCGTAGGATAAACACACAATATATATATAAGGATGTATTTAAATAATTACAAACGCATCATCATGTTCTTTTCACCCGAAAGTGTTCAAGTTCTGATATAAAGACTAAAACCAAAATACGAGCCGGCCAAGGCTTAACAAGACCTTATACACAGTATATACGTATACACATATATTCAACAGCGCTCGGATGCTCCGCTTTGTACTCGGCTCCTTCTTCATCCTTCATTCCAAGAGATATTCACTGGAAAATGTAGCCACAGTAGGGGTGAGCTTTTACATATAAAATGACAGTCAATGACTCGGTATTAGTGTCAGTATGCATACTTACGTCCACTCGGTCGCATTCAGATTAAACTAAGGCCATGCAAATTAGAATAATATTAATAACATACACTCACATACATACTATATAAAGTTCATCCTTATTCACACATACACATGCATCCGCACACTCGGAATTCATTCGTAACACCCAGCATATGCCACGCGTACTATCCTAATCAACATCATATCTACATGCATGCCTGCGGATCCGACTTAAGTAATGACTTTAAGTTACAGTTTCCCCTTTACTGGCCGCTCGTCCATCAGCTCTTCCCGCGTGGTATCGGCCTCCCATTGACGTCTCGAGACTCATCTCTAGCTCCCACGGCTACCACGAGCTCTCACAAGATCTAGCCAAGGTCTGTAGCTGGAAGCCATTCCTTCGGGGCTCTTGACCTTCCACGGGTCACCCCATTCCTAAACATGCAACTTATGCGTCTTACCAGCAAGCATCGTTACTCAATCGATACCTCCTTCGTAACCACCAAGGTAGAAACCGATTCAATATAGTCCCTATATTTACTTTGTCAATCACACCAGCATGCACAGCAATCAACAGTTCAGAGTAATAACATCGGATGAATCAACTAACAGCCACATATTCATGTCTCACGGTATTAACAGAGATAGAACCATGCATCTCACTCGTCTATATCAGAAAGGTTGACGGACTACATTACCACCATCTTGATTGCATGCAGTTATTGTATAATTACTAACAAGACACTACTATCATACACATGGAATCCAAAATTATCAATCATGCATAACATATAGTCGTCACAGACACATGCATACACTTAAAGCAGTACATTCATCTGGTACCGTTCGTGGACCATGCATTTGACATGCAAGCACCCCCTACCTACAGAAGGAACTCAAGAAACTCTTCTGCTCTCCGACGTTTGGTCTGACGCCCTTTCTGACTCGTCCAGTCCCCCTTCGCATCGTCGTACTCTGCAATCGGCTCGGGGATGGGGAGTTATTCTTCCTTCTGCCTCAATGGTCATCCCTCACCAGTTGGAGGGGCTCTGACCTTTCTCCAGCACCGACGTCGTGATCTCTAGAAACGAAGAATAGAAACAGGGGAAAAAAAGAGGACGAAGACGAAGAATAAGAAAAGAGAGGATGAAGTAGCAAGGAAGGATGAATATCACGGTGATACAGGGTATATGTATCTATATGCGAAGAGAATGAAAGTGGGATGGGAAGACGTGAATTGCAGTCTACTCACTTGACTCGCCAATCATAAGTAGCCATCTTTTACCAACTAAATTAATTTGTCATTATTCTTCAGATTATAATTAACAATTATCTTCCCACTTTGAAATCAAGGTCTTAATGGTTTATTTCATTCGATATTTAACTTCAAAATTGGGATGTTACAAACCCCCGATACATTGGACCCTATGAAGTATTGGAGCGGATCGGTTCTGTGGCATACCGAATAGCATTACCAACTCACCTATCCTAATTGCATAATGTGTTTCATGTGTCTCAACTAAGGAAGTATCTACCTGATTCCACTCACGAAATGCCGGATAATGAAGTGGAGATCAAAGAGGATTTGACCACCGTGGTTGTACCGACTAGAATTGTGGATCGGTTGGTAAAACGCTTAAGGAGCAAGGATGTACAACTGGTTGAAGTAGCGTGGCAACAAAATGGGTGTACCTCTTATACCTGGGAACGCGAGGATGCCATGAGGCAGCAGTACCCCGAGTTGTTTATCTAAGGTAAGTTACCGTTTGAATTTCAAGGACGAAATTCTTTGAGAGGGGGAGAATTGTAACATCCCGATTTAAAAATTAACTACCGAATGAGATTAAGCCACTAAACTAAAAATAATTGCAAGCATGAATTACTCATTAATTGAGATTAATTTTAATTTAAGGATGATTGTTGGTTGATTAAGATGCGCAGCACGTGTGAAGCTACCAACTTCACATTCTCCCATCCCACTCTCCTCATTCTTCGATATATGTTCAGAGGCCTCCAACCACTGCCCATTCACTCTAAATTCCTCAAAACCTTTCTCTTCTCCTACTTCTCTTCTTCTTCGTTCTTCTTCTTCTCTGTCCCCTATTTCCGTAAACTCACGATAGCGGTGTTGCAGAGGACCTGAAGTTTCCCTCCATTGGTGAAGGACGATCGTCGAAGTGGAAGAAGAACAGCTTCCTGTTCCCAAACTGATTAAAGAGTGTGACTGCGTTCGAGGGGGACTGAACGAGTGAGAGTGGTGGACGAAGCAATCAGGACAGCAGACCAACGCCAAAACATAGGAACTTCTAGGAGTCTTGTTAGTTGGTAGGGGGTATCTTATATCTTAAATGCATGGGTTATAGACGGGTTCCAGGTGTTAATGACTTGTTGATTCTGGTGATTTAAAATGCGTTAATAGGTGTGTTTGATTGCGTAAAGGATATGTGATGCCCGGATGTATGATGACTAGGAGTTGTGAATGCATGTCTGATTCCGTCCATGAAATGCATGTTAATAATCTTGAGAGTGTTGAATGATTGCATGAAGAGAATGTGTTAAAATATTGTTGATAAATACCATGGGATTTATGTGACATGCAGGTTACTATGAATCTAAATGTTGACTGCATGTAAGGAAAGATTAACTTATTGAGTACTGATAGTGTCCAATACCGATTGCATGTGATGCATGTATTGTTAAGTAAGAGGTCGTGTGTGTGAAATTTGCGTATGTGTGTTCATTCCGTGTATGGTAAATGTATATGGTGCATGAAGTGATTTGTTGATTCTGTTCGTGATCCAATGATAATACTTTGCATGAGATGCAGTGATGAGAATGCTGAGAGCATGTAATGTGTGACACTACCACTTGAATCAGTTATTAAATGCATGAGATGCTGTTAAGACCTTGAGTGGGACTCAAGGCAAGCCGACTGAGTGGGACTCAGGGCTGCTCGTAACACTACCGTTGACGCTGAGAGTGTTTGTGTTACCAGTGAGGGCAAACAGTTTGGTACCAGTAAAATGGCCGAGTCAGCTGGGAGCTGAATAAAGGCTGAGAGCCTACGTTGCAACGATAAAAACCGAT
Organism: Clitoria ternatea; assembly: GCA_037962975.1. NCBI lineage: Eukaryota > Viridiplantae > Streptophyta > Magnoliopsida > Fabales > Fabaceae > Clitoria > Clitoria ternatea. The sequence continues at coordinate 180,109,216 of CM075671.1, forward strand.
AATAGGTGAGGCAGATCCGATTGAATGATTCTGTGTACATGTACAGTTGATGTGGACTGAAACGTGAGTGTATGTATGTGTGTTAATGTTATTGAGAATAATATGTGCATATAGCCAAGAGACAACTAGGTAGATTCTGATTGGAAGATGTCTTGTGTGTGTTCCGATTGACTGTTGATATATATATATATATATGTTGTTCCATGATTGAGGAATAATCCGAGTCAGTATCTATCATTTAATATTTAAGATACTCACCCCCCTACTGTGGCTATATTTCAGTGAACATTACACGAGACGGCGAATGATGGAGGAGCTGCATACCGTGTGGAGTGCTTGTGTACTGTGGAAATGTGTATATATATATATATATGTATATGCTGTATGTAAGGTTTTGTCATAGCCTTGGCCGGCTCTTATTTTGGTCCTTTGTCTAACTGTATTAGAACTGAACTCTCTCAGGTTGAGAGTATTACTATGTGCGTTTAAATATTTATATATATATACATATAATACCGTGTGTTCATCTTGTACTGTGTGTGGATGCCCACGTGGTATACATTGTGTTTTACTAAACATATAGAGCCCGTATGATTTTGAGTAAGTAAGAGCTAAGTTAATCCCGTCTAAGGCGTGATGAGTGACTTCCTTCCGAATGAAGAGAGGTTGGGCCAACTCCGAGTGGAATACGCCCATTAAAATCATTTTCATGGTACATTGGTCAATATGTTATGGGGCGAGAGATTTCTTAGATACAATCTTCCGATTGAAGGGTATTTTGATGTCTCCGAGTGGAAGTCAACCGAGTGAATGTTTCCCCTGATGGTTGAATTGGCAGTACAACTTCGAGTGAAGCCTGTGGTGGTGAATTTGTTAGAGGAGGTAAGATCTGGATGATACAGAGTAGATTTTAGTTTAACAAGTCTTCCGTATGTAGAGGAGTTAGTATGTATTCCGAGTGGCGAGGAGTTAGAGCATTCCGAGTGAGGGAGCCTTAGTCTGAAGTAGACTACATCTCCCGAGTGATGGGTGAGAGAATCATTTCCCGAGTGGTTAACATTTGTGCCTTTCTAGAATGAAGTTAGAGAGTATCGTGTAAACCCCGAAGAAAGTATGTATATGTAGGAGTCTTCCGAGAGAGACTAGGTTCCGACTCTGAGTGATGAGATTACCGAGAGGACTTGAGCTTAGATTCCGAGTGATCGAATTATCCGAGTGTACTGTTCGCTTGAGCGAATAAGGATTCGTTCTAGCGAGTGTGAATAAATGGAAAGTTTCTAGTTGGTCTTGCTTAAGCGAATGGGTACTTCGCCCAAGCGAGATGGATGGTCTCGCTCAAGCGGATTTAGGTCTCGCTTGAGCGAGTGAGCACTGGTGGGCCGCTCAAGCTTGGTTCTTCCGTTGGGATATCTCGTGAATGGTTTTATCCTTCCTCCTCTGATCGGTTTTGCTTCCCCTTGCTTTTGTTTGGTTTCTTTTTACCTGGCTGCATGGTGAATTTTGGAAAGATTTTCACTGGTCTCGGTTTTGGGGATTTATTAAGTCTGGTTGTTTCATAACATGTACGTAATGGTTCTTCATATATAGGCTGTAGATTAAAGCATAAATATTCATATCTAAAAGAAGAAACAATTCTAGCATCCTCACTTGGATTGGATTAGACTCTTGGTATATTGGATAAGGATTAGGAAAGGAAATTAAGTGTTATCACTCATGTGGGTTTGAATCTTATTATATATATATAAATTTGTTGAGAGAAACAAAATTTCCTTACATGATATTTTAGGTGTAAAAAAAATAAATAAAATATCAATTTGTTTCAATACATACTTATAAATTAGTCTGCATTAATCTGGGTGTTATTTCCTTTTGTGTTATTCTAATTTTTAGGCAATATATGTGATTATAAAATGAAAAAATAATAATTATGTTGAGCAGAATAGGAAAATAATTTATAACCTACTTTTTTCACTTGTTTCATAAAATGCCAGACCAAGATTCTTGGCCAGACCTCAACGTGAAGGTGTTGGTGCAGTTGTTACAAGAAGTATAGGAAGGTAAGTCACAATGATTTTCTTATTCTTCTTTTTTTAAGAAAATCAGTATTAGGATAAGTAATAGTTTGCATCATAGATTCAATGCCCTTCTCCTCATCAGAGTTATTGCATCATGTCATCTTTTTCTGTTATGATTGGCTTCTTCATATGTGTTCTCTATGTTACGATTCAATAATTGAAAACTATGTGTTTGATTTCTCAAACTAGTTTTTTGACTTTCTGATGGAATACAAGTATTATGAGTTTTTTTACTTCCTCAAATCATTGCTTACTCTCCCATTATGGCAGTCATTAAGATCCTAATCTAAAAAAGTGTTTCACATAATCAATCTCCCTTTCCCATAATGTTTTTTAGTGTTTCCCTTAACATGTCCTTTTTGTTGCAATTGTTATTTCCTTTTCAAAATTTGCTACTTTTTTACATATCGATAAATATTATTTGGTCCTGAGCATATTTGTTGCAATGAAGCAATGAAATCAACGTTAGGATCTGAGTTGCTACTACTCTGTAAACTAGAGGTGAATGTTCTGCACCAGGCTTTCCCTATTATGTGCGCACCTGAAGAAAAGAATATCAAATTTAGATGTTGCACATCATTAGAGATATCTTTTAACTTCATTAAATCAACCGATTTAAAACTTATATCTAGTTAATCTCAATTGTAGTTGGACAACTTTAACCGAAATGAAACAATTACTTAATGTCAAATTGTATAGAATATAGATATGATTAACCTGACAGGGAAACCATGTCTTGAAGTGTAAGGCCTATAACAATTTAATATGCTTCATAATTGAGAGAAAAATATGAAATATTGGAGTCTTATTTACACGACCGTTTCAACTAAATTACAGCATTTGTTTGTTTTTGAAAAATTTATTACAGCATTTATTCATCTGGTGTTTTGTTATATTAATCGTAGATAAGTCCAAAGTGGCACATTTTTTTTGTTTAGGTAGGCGTCGAAGTCATAAGTATAATATTGATAATTATATATAGGATAAATATGATTTAAAATGATGTTATAAATAGGATCGAGGAGAGTATCTGGGACATAAAGGTAGCAGTGACAAACTAGAAGAATTGAGTCTCGGGCAACAGTTGTTAGTATATCTATCTTTACCCACTATCTATTATTGGACCATAAGAACAAAGAAGATATTTCACCTACCCTGTTATTCTTTTTCAAACATGTAATCAGAATAAAGGTTTTCTTATTACCTAAATCAAGTTTAAGTAATTAAAATTAATAGTAATCTTTTATATTGTATTTATCTAATAAAAGAAACTTAAATTTAATGATTAAGATTAACAAAACTCTTAAAATAATTGATAACTTTTAGGTCAGCAGTCTGTGATGAAAAAAAAGCCAATTATTTTAACACCAGATATCTATTATTTATGATTCAATAATTGAATAATTGAAAATCGTGTGTTTGAATAATTTAACTTCTTCATATGTGTTCTCTATGTTATGATTCAATAATTGAAAGTTATGTGTTTGATTTCTCAAACTGGTTTTTTGACTTTCTGATGGAATACAAGTATTGTGAGTTTTTTTACTTCCTCAAATCACTGCTTACTCTCCCACTATGACAATCCTTAAGATCCTACTCTAAAGAAGTGTTTCACATAAACAATCTCCCTTTACCCTACTGTTTTTAGTGTTTCCCGTGACCTGTCCTTTTTGTTGCAATTGTTTCTTTCTTTTCAAAATTTGCTACTTCTTTATATATCGATAAATATTAATAGATACCGACTATTATTTATAGATATCCACATATCTAATTGATATCCACAAATCTACTTTTGTTATTTGTGTTTAAATATTAAGAAAATTATTTAGTTTTTGAATATATAATTTTAACATCTAATTTCCTAATTTAATTTCCAAGACTCCTGTTATAGGTGTGATAGAAATAAAAGAGGAGAGAGATATAAAGTGAAAAATAAGTTTAAATAGTGATCCATGTATATATAGCTCTGTTTGGTTATCTACGCATGTCTTTTATTGATATTTAGAATATAAAATTCCTTATAAAATTCTGTCCTATAACAATAGTTTTTTTAATTATTGTCCATATATTGAAGTCCAATGTTATTTGTACTCAGTGATGGATAAGTCGTGGATTAAGATGCGATGCAATACACCTGAGTATGAAGCTGGGCTGAATGAGTTTTTAGATTTTGCTTTTCAACATAGTACTAGAGCTGGTAGAATAGTTTGTCCTTGTAGTAAATGTAATTTTAGGAAATGGCATATGAGGGATGAAGCATTTGATGACTTACTATGTAAGCCATTTCCTGAATGTTATATATTCTGGTGTCGCCATAGGGAAACATTAGGGGAAGAGGTTGGCATCGTGCGTAAAGTTGGAGAAAGTATGCTAATAAATGAAGATGTTATGCAAGATGACGAAACACCTGCTGAAGACCCAATGCGTTGTATGTTAAATGACGTATTTGGATTCCCTTTAATGAATGTCGAAACAAAACCCCCTCCATCCCTTACTAATCAAGATGAAAATAAAGAAAGAGTGTCAAATCTCCGTTTCGAGGGAAATGATGAAGCGAAGGAATTTTATGACTTGCTCAAGGATGGAGAGCAACCATTGTATGAAGGATGTAACAAGTTCTCAAAATTGTCTTTCCTAGTCAAATTATACCATATTAAGTGTTTATGTGGTATTAGTGACAAAGGAATGACAATAATTCTTGAATTTTTACATGAAGCATTTGAATTTGTAAAGATCCCTTCAAGTGGTTATGAGGCAAGAAAACTAATCAAAAAGTTAAGTCTTGGATACCAAAAGATTGATGCATGTCTTAATGATTGTATGTTATATCGGGGGCATGACAAAGATAGAGAAGCATGTAAACAATGTCACACCTCTAGATGGAAGAAGGTGAAATCGACATAGGTAAGCTACAGAAAAAATTGCCTGCCAAAATTTTATGATACTTTCCGTTCAGTCCAAGGTTAAAAAGGATATTTTTGTGTTCAAAGACTTCAAAGAATATGGTGTGGCATGATGAGGCATCAGAAACTGATGGAATGATGATACATGGAAGAGACTCCGAGGCATGGAAAGTTTTTAATAATACATATCCTGATTTTACTGCCAATCCTCAAAATGTTTGACTTGGCCTAGCAAGTGATGGACTCAACCCATTTGGCAACATGAGTGTTAGTTATAGTATTTGGCCATTAATTCTTATTTCGTACAACACTCCTCCATGGATGACTATGAAGCCGACAAATTTTATACTTTTAGGGCTAATTCCTAGTAAAAAAAGTCCAGGGAATGATATTGATATTTACATGCAACTTCTTATTGCAGAGTTGAAGAAGTTATGGGTAAGAGGTGTGGAAACATATGATGCTTCCAAAAATGAGTTGTTCAAGATACGGACATGCCTTTTATGGACTATAAGTGATTTTCCTGGACTTGAGATGCTATCTGGATGGAATACCCATACAAGTCTTGCTTGTCCAAGTTGTAACTTTGATGCAAGTCTTCTTCATCTTCTATGTAGTAAAAAGAACTCTTTTTGATGCTATTCTGACTTTATGTCATTTAGAAATGATATTCCCCCTTCATTTTTTACGGTCATGGTTCACCTGATGGTTCATTTGGTTGATGAAGCCAAAGTTGGAGGGCCGGTACATTATCGAAGGATGTATCCCATTGAAAGGTATATTGAATTATACTATGAGTTTTTAACATTTAGTTTATGTTTTTGTTACTTATTCTTTTATATATCTTGTAGGTTTCTAGGAAAGTTAAAAAAATTTATGCATAATAAAGCACAACCAGAAGGGTCAATTGCAGAATGTTGGATATCAAAAGAGATCCTTATGTTTTGTTCTAGATACTTAGAAATAGATATTGAGACAAGATTCAATCAAATAGGTCATGTTGATGACAATCCTTTTGAGTCGGCATCATCAATATTTCCTAATGTTGGCAAACCTATTGGAAGTGCATCATATTTTACTTTAACACTGATTGAAATGTTACAAGTGCATTATCATGTTTTGATCAATTGTCAAAAAATTGAAGGCTTTGCTACGTAAGTCATGATCTTAAACTTCATATTAGCTCTAAAGGAAATATATTCTAACTATGATGTTTTAAATAATGAATTTAGGAAATTTACAAAATGAAGGCTACGCACTTCAACAAGGTCATCAAATGAGATAGAAAAGGAAGTACATCGAGGACTTGTGTCATGGTTTTGTCATCGGGTGAATACATCTTTTGTCTTACACTAAATGTATTAATCGGTCTAATTTTTTTAAATTTTTTTTATTTCTTTGTTAATAGATTCTTAATGATGATAAACAACAACACTCTGATGATATTCGTGCCCTAGCTCAAGGTCCGCTTCAACAAGCTAGAAGGTTCACTACATATAATGTGAATGGATATAAATTTCAAATCTTGCAATGAGAGCAAGGGTTCAAAACTCAAAATAGCGGTGTCTTTTCCAACTTTGGAACTAAGAGCTATGCTAGTACAAGCGATAACAGGCTGGTTGAAGGTGTAGTGCCATATTATGGGAAGTTAATTGACATTGTTGAATTGAACTACTATGGCCATTTTGTAGTCACTTTGTTTAAATGCCAATGGGAGAATACCACAAATTCAAGATACATTAAAATGGATGACCTAGGCTTTACATCAGTGAACTTTTCTCATTTGATTAATACTGGTTTACGGGAAGATGATGAACCTTACATAAAGGCAGCTGAATCTCAAATGGTTTATTATGTGGAAGATAAAGTGAATAAAGGATGGTGCACCCCAGTACATGTTAAACCAAGAGACTTATATGATATGGGTATGGAAAACTTCTCTTATAAAAGTGAGCCTTATCAAGGATAATTTCCTATTCTTTGGTCAAAAGATGACACTACTGATGCTCATTTGGCTAGGCCTGGTGTAGTTGTTAAATTTGACTAATTAGTTACACTATTTGCTTGTATAAATTTTTATTGGGTTTATGTAATTTTCAGTTTTGATTAAGTCTTTTTTTTCTATATGTTAGTTCTTATTAAGTCCTTTTCTTATTAAATTCTGTTGAAGGCCTTGTATCAAGTAAGTCCTAATTTAATTGTATTATATATTTTTAGCTAACTTTTTACGTTATTTCTAACTTTGTTTTGATCATAAAGTATGTCACAGAAACAAATACTAGCACAATCCACATCTATTCAAGTGGAAGATGTTGATGTTTCTAACCCTACAACAAATGATGATTCATTTACACAAACTCAAAGTGGATCAAATCAGTCTAACCAGTCAAGTGATTCTGTTAGTGTTGGAAAGAGACAAAACTGGCTTGTGCAATTGATAAGTATGCGATTTTTCTTTGTTTATTTTACTTTATTAAAATGTTCATTAATGTAACTTTAAGGAGTTCTTACTTTTTTTAAATAGATGCTGAAGGAGTGCTTAGAGAAGATACATTGAAGGCACGTGATGTTTGGTTACTTGGACCTGGAAACAAGGTAGTTATCCCTTAGGATGGTGCTCAACCTGCTGGTACACCTGCTAGTAGTTTGTTGACCCATTTTCTAGGATTATTAGTTAGGGACGGCAAATATTTCCCCATTAGTTTCAAAACTTGGAAAAAAGTTCCACTGAACTTTAAAGATGAAGCATTGCAAAAAGTGATTAAGGTATGAAGTATATAGTGATTTATTAATTCACTAGTTAAGATATAATTCTTACTTATAAATTTAAATGATCGTACAACCAAAATTTTGGTGGGAATCAGTGCATGATGTAACAGCAAAATCATGTGTTCAAGGATTGCAGCAAGAAATGGAGGGATTACAGATTAGAGCTATATTAATAGTTTTATGACCTAACCAAAAGCCGATAAGAAAATATAAGTAATCCTCCTTTGTCTATTACAGAAACAGAGTGGGCTTTATATATCGATTATAGAGCAGAAAAAAACTCACGTAACATAAACATATAAACTACATTGATACAAAGTACTAACTACCCTATTACTAATGCAATTGTTTTTGTCTTTTTTTAGGATACATGCAAAAAAATGCACAAGATCGTGCAAAACTTACAATATCACATACCGGGGGTTCCAAAAAGCTTAAGAAAAAGGTTACGGATATTGTGAGAATTTATAAAATTTCTATTCTAACTTACATTTCATATGCTTTCAATAAAATCTTCTAAGAATAAAAACTAGAAAACTACCTATTTAATGCAACAGGCAACAGAGACAGGGCAGCAAGTGAGTTGAGGTAAATTATATATTGAAACTCATAAGAAGAAAGATGGGAAATATGTCAATGAGGCTGCTGAAATTGTTTGTGTAAGTATTAAACCTTCTATAATTATTTAAGGTATTAATATATGCATGTGTATATTTAATATTTATATTCTTAATTGATTATGATGCAGGAAAAGATTATCGAGATTGAGAGTCAAGGAAATGTTTCTGCGGATATCTTACCAAATGATTCACTTGGCTAAGTTAATGGGGAAGGAGCGTCTAGGTCGAGTTTGAGGTTTAGGTGGAGGTATTTGTCCCACTCAAGCATTCGGCACAAGTTACCAACAACACAATACAATTTCTACCAACAACGCAAGTGCTTCTGATACAGAATTGCAATAAAAAGTGATAGTATTGGAACTCGAGTTACAATCAGAGGGTGAAAAGATAAAGCGAATAGACACGTTGATTGTCGAGTTATACAAAAATGTAAAAATGCCTTTGCCTAAAGGAGTAGCTAATAACAGTAGTGATTCGGTTAGTTATTATCTATATTTCATTTTATATAATATTTTTATATACTATTTATAACTAATTTGTTTCTTATTATTTATTTTTAACAGCCTATGGAACCATCTCCAGGAAACCAACCATATATATCTCAGTCTGGCACACATCTCCCATACTAGACAAGTCACCATTTAGTCTTTTTCATAGTAATTATAGTAGAGGCTTTGTTATTTTGGGTTGTATTAGTTATTATGCCAAATGTAACATGGATTACCATGTTAAACCTAAATGTGATTTCTAGTATTTTTTAGGAATTATAGTAGAACCTTTATGTTGTTTACCTTTCATGCTTAATGTAATTTGGATTCCTTTTAATAGGTGGTATAATCGTGTGTGTTTAACAGTTAGAAGTTATTTTATATATAGTATTTTTAATTATTTTCTTAGTAAGATATTCTTATACAATCTATTATGCAACCTATTGGTGTTGTTTATGTTGGTGCTTGTTATGCTCATTGTTTCCAGTTCAAGTGGGCGCTACCAAGCTTTGATATTCTGGGATAAAAAAGATACTTGGCTTGATCTTTCTCTCTGCTTTGGTTTATTTCTTGAATTGCTTTTAGTCTAATTAAACTATAACCATTCAGGTTGTGGTGGGTCTAATATTGTCCCTATGTGACACCAAATAGGGGAAGCTAATTTATGTATTACGGTAAGATACTTGCTTTATTATTTTCATCATGTTCTTTCATATATTCTTTTTACTCTTAGTTGTTTCATCTTTTATGTGTACTAGCTTAAGATCTTGGGATGGTATCCGACTAATAGAGTACAACAATTAGAAGTTAATATATGTGTTGTTTGATTGATAGCTGATATCTCTGTACCTCTACAATTGCCTACTGCTGGCCCAACTACATGCTTTAAAACCCTTACAGAATGAGTGCCAGAATGGAATATAGGTTCTTTCTTTATCCTAATTCTTGTCTCTTTTTCCTTTATTGTATTTGATCTATTTGTTTAGGATCTGTGTTCTTAATTGGTTATATTCAATTAGCTATTATGTTTCTAAATGTTAATAGAGGAGTACCTTGAAAAAATTTAATGTTTACAATATTTACTCTTGTATATCTTTTATGAATCCTTCATGGTTTAGCAATATAGTATACTTCTCCTTGCATATAGTAAATAAATGTCTTGGGAAGACCTGAGCAAATAGCATTTGAAGTGTTTATGTGTGTGTGAGAGAGAGGGTTGAATTTTAGCTACTTTGTGTTTTGGATTTTGGGCCCTTTGAAAATGATTATGATCTTTATGCTTGTTTTTGTGCTTACATATTAGAAATACGACACTCAGAGGTATAATTGGCATATAAATCTTTCCCAATTCTGTTGAAGAATTAAGTCTTTCAAGGGATTTTGCAGTAGTAATTTTTGTTGTTTATATCTAAATTCTAACTTGTGACTATCTATATTGATGACCCCTCTAGGTCAATAAAGCAGCTAGGGTGGTTGCTTGTGGTGATTCAGAGTATTTTGATTGTAGCATCTTGTAAACATTACATGGTTGATGTAGTTGTTGCCTGGTGGAGCATTTTACTTATGTCTAATTTATTAAGAAAACTGTATTATTTGTCCCTTTTGTTTTGTATTGATTTTTTGGTTCATGATTATTAGGTACATAATTAATTTAGTGGTATTTTTTGTTGACAAGAAATTGGCAAGTTAGTGCATTTGTCACTTGGTACATAATTTAGCTATTGTCTTTTACTAGCTTTGCTCTTTGTTGTTGTTTTGATTTAGTTTTTCTATAGAATTACCCGACTGGTCAATTGCAGTTGTAGCCCTACTACCGTTGAGCATCAAAGACAAAGAAAGTAGGACCAAAGAGGAGAATCACAAGCTATTGAATAGGAACTCAGGGGACCCTGTAGATTGGGTATGTGAATGTACTTGTCCTTTCCCATGTTCCTGACAGGGCCCGCAAGCGCACGGGTTATGTCGCGTAATATAAAAGATTATCGTTCTCCACAGGGACTGTTTTCAAAGTACCGGCATATCAAAATTTAATTATCCACACAATTGATTTTCAATTTTTGGTATTTGTGAAAAAATAAAAATTAACAGTAAAATTTTTTACCTTACGGTAAAAATAAAAATTTACCGTGGGTGAAAAATAGAGTAGAGAGTATCTTGGGATTCCGGGGGTTTTAGATATTATTCTACGTTGACAATTTCAACTTTTTATAAACAAAAATCAAATTAAGTTTTTCAAGGCGAATTTTCCAAAAGCCAATTAATATTTTCCTCTCGGATTCCTATTAATGTACCTAACTTACAGAAAGCGCTGCTTAATCTAAAGAAAGGCCCATTATCGTTTTATGAAAATCCCGTTTTTACTTCCTCAAAAGAATTTTGATTACTTTCACGGTTTTACCGAGGTCACAAAAAGCATCTCAAAAATCTTAGGTTTAGTTCAAAGCTTTCCGGTAAAAATAAATCTCTCGATTTTATTAATTACCTAAACTTACTAATATACCCGTAAGTACATAGTTTTACCATTTAGGCTCTTGTTAGGAATCACTAAAAGCATTAAGTAAAATTTGAACTAAATGGAAAACAGAAATTTATTTACTTTTAAGTCAAAATAACATCAACGTAAAATATTATCGTACCCCCGTTTTCCCAAGATAAAAATTTAGTTACACATGATACGGTATAAATTCATACATATAATGAAAAGGAAATACAACATACAATTCATGGTAAATAAAACTTACGGGTTTCTCCAAAAGCCCAGTAAATTTTCCACCGTAAATCTTTGTTCCGGATCCCTCCACCGTATACAAATTTAACCGCTCAATTTCACTGTCCGCTCAATTCTTATTTCACAAAATAAAAATACAATACAAAGAAATAAAATTCCACACTACACACACTGTTTTTCTTTTGTTTAATTTTCTGACTCAATATTCTCTTCCTCCAAATTTTCACTGCTACTGTCCGGTATAAAAACTGACTCCTCTCTGCATTTGCTGTTGTCCCATATTTATACTGGTTTCAGCTGATTTTTATTTTTATTTTCTTTCAATCTGTCCAGCCTATTCTTCCACCTTGTCCCCTCACTTTTCCTTGGCAATATGGAGCAAGAAATAGAGACCCATTCACGTTAAATGCTGTCTCCATTTACCTTCATTATTCTGCTGTTCAGTGTCCCATTTATTGTTGTCTTCTTGCTATTTGTTTCATGCTGTTGCTGTTCAAAAATTCCTTGCTGTCTGCTGTCAGATTTCACTTGTTGTTTGCTGTCAGATTTCACTTGCTGTTTGCTTTTCAGTTTTTACTTGCTGTTTTTGTTGTTTTACTGTCCAAAATTCCAGCAGCCCAAAACGTTAAATGCTTGCTGTCCAAATGTTGAATGTTGTCCCATTTCCAGCTGCTTTTCACGTTAAATGCTCCTTGTAGTTTTAGGTGAATGAATGCTTAATTATTTAAGAAATAATTCAGCATGTGGGCCTTGTAATCAAAAAGAATTTAGCACTTTGCAATTTCCTTCAGCTTTCACGTTAAAAGCTTGTAGAAGTGGAAACTTTGCATTCAAAATAATTGGCACAATGGACAAAGAAACAAGTGACCATGTGGACTAATGGACAAAGGCTTGAGTTGTTGTTGTTGGTGCTTTTGAATAATGGGCAAAGGAAGTAACGTGAATGAGTGAGTGAAAAGGAGATGATTTTTGGTTGTATTCAATTTTGACTAAGTCAAAATTGAATTATGGGACCCTTATAGGATGGCTTTGTACCTTGGAACCAATTGAATCTAATTTTGACCATGTCAAAATTAGATTACTATGAAAAAAAATTCTGCACCATGTTACCCATTCACGTTGGAAGCTTTGTTGTAAGTAGGAAAGGATTAAATTATTCATGAAACATTGGACAAGCTACACACCCAAAGTCACGTTAGTTTATTGCTAAAAAGAAGTATATTAACGTGAATTAAGAGAGGAAAAGGGAAATAGAATTTTTTTTATTTATTTTATTTTTTTAGAGAAACAAACACCTTAATTAATTTAAATAGAACTTTTAATTTTTATAGAAAAGGAATTATGATTTAAATTCTTGGAGTTTTCCAATTCTACAAAAATAATTTTTTTTAAGTTCCATTTAAATTAATTCATACAAAATACAACACTTAAACAGAAACAGTAAAAAGAAAACAAAAATTACGAAAATTGGACAAAATGATACAGCAAACATTTTATTTTAAACAAATTAAACAGTGAAAAATAGTGTTTTAAAAACACTTATCAAAATACCCCAAACCAAAACATTGCTTGTCCTCAAGCAATCACCATATTCACACGATAAGAAACAGAAAACACTTAGCTTAGTAATTTAAGGAATCCAAAATAGAGAAACAGGTTTATTCAAATGCCAAATTAAATTTCTTATGTGAGTCAATTTTCAATGTCAAGACTTGAGATACTCTTCTCACAATTTCACTCTAGTGTTTCATGGTTTGTGTATCACTCAAATCATCATAGTCAAAAATATTACCATAAGCTTGTTAATAAACCAGAAACTCCACAGTTTAGATAGAAAGTATGTCATAGTCAAAAGGTCTTTCAAAGGGTTGTAACGGGGCCATGGGTCGTATTGTCATGGTAGGAATTTCAAGAAAAATGGAGTACAAAAGGGCTTAAACAGTCATGAATGATTCAAACTTCCATCATAATTTCAGAAACTAACAGAGCAAATTTTTGAATTTTTATGGACTTTTTGTAATTCATTCAATAACATCCTTTTGATTTTCTTTTTCTTGCTTTTGTTTATATTCCATACATATTTTTCTTAAGTCCTTTTTATTTCTTTGCTCCACTAGATTTCCAACTTGTTTAACGTTAAGAGAATATCAGTCAATGAAAAGTTTCAAAGAAAAATTTTCACTTTCAGGCTCAAAAGGGGTAACTCGGGGTCAAATTGTGCAAACATTCTGAGGCTTAAGAATGAGACCTAATTGTGCCTTTATCATCCTAAGACATACAATCAAAAACCCTTTTGAATCGGTTGAAAAACAAATTCTAGAATATTGATGACTATGAGATTCACTCAATCAAGAAAACATGGGTTTTGAAAATTTTGTTTGATAAATTACCCATTTTGGCTCAAGTCTCACCATGGAAAGTCCTTTCAAAGAAAATTTTAATCACATAAGGTTCATTTAGACATTGATTTGGCATTTAAACAATCAAATTTTGAAAAATTTTACTCAAAATTTTAGGGTCCTTAGATACTTTAGCTCTGTGTTTAAAGTTAATTTATCATGCAATCATGGTAAATTACGAGATGACAAACAAAACAAGAAAATAAAAAGTTGCAAAATAAAATAACAATCACACAATGTAAACAAAACAGTTAAGTTTTCTTACCTACCACCCCAAACCAGAATTTGACATTGTCCTCAATGTTAAAATGGATGATAAAAGGTAAAGAAAACTTACCTGGAGTAACCCCAAACCGGGATTTGGCTTAGTTTTTGTTTTGTTTTCTTTTTTTTTTCAAATTCAAAATAAAACAACAAATTTTTATAGGGTTACCTCCCTATCAGTGCTAAGTTTTAAGTCTTCAGCCAGACTTTTCACCATTTGGATTTATTCATCAGGAGCATCAAACAAGTCCAAGTCACTTGCTTGTTGTATTGGTTGACCTGTCAAGTAGTGCTTTACTCTCTGTCCATTTACCTTAAATGTACCAGATTTCTCACTCCATAACTCGACAGCTCCAAAGGGAAAGACCTTTGTTACCTTGAATGGTCCTGACCATCGGGATCTCAGTTTACCTGGAAAAAGCTTCAATCTGGAATTAAACAGTAAAACCATATCACCTGGATTGAATGTTCTCCGTAGGATGTGACGATCATGCCATTGTTTAGTTTTTTCTTTATAAATTCTGGCATTTTCGTATGCATCTAAACGGAGCTCTTCAAGCTCATTTAATTCCAACAACCTACGTTCACCTGCAGCTTTATGATCAAAGTTAAGAGTTTTAACAGCCCAGAAAGACTTATATTCCAACTCAACAGGTAAATGGCAAGGCTTCCCATAAACTAGCTTAAACGGTGTGGTTCCAATGGGAGTTTTGTATGCGGTTCTATAAGCCCATAAAGAATCATCTAACTTAATAGACCAATCTTTACGTGACGTATTAACCACTTTTTGAAGAATGTTTTTAATTTCCCGATTGGATACCTCAACTTGTCCACTAGTTTGTGGGTGATAAGGTGTAGCAACCTTATGCCTAACTCCATATTTCTTTAGAAGGGTCTGAAAAGTTTTCTCAATAAAATGAGACCCTCCATCACTTATAACACATTTTGGGACCCCAAACCTTGGAAATATTATTTTCTTGAAAAGTTTAATAACAGTCTTAGCATCAGAATGGGGTGAAGCAATGGCTTCCACCCATTTTGACACATAGTCAACTGCTACTAATATGAACTGATTTCCAAAAGAGGAAGGAAAAGGTCCCATAAAATCAATACCCCATACATCAAACAATTCAACTTCTAAAATGGTATTCAATGGCATTTCATGTCTCTTACCAATGTTACCTGTTCTTTGGCACGCATCACAAGTTAGAACATACTTACGTACATCCTTAAAAATATGTGGCCAATAAAATCCAGCTTGCAATATTTTAGCTGCTGTCTTGGAGGTGCTCATGTGCCCTCCACAGGAAAGAGAATGACAATGGTTCAAAATATCATGGACCTCATCTTGTGAAACGCACCTTCGAATCAAACCATCAGCACATTGCTTGAATAGGAGGGGTTCATCCCAATAATAATGTTTGACATCTACATAAAACTTTTTCCTTTGCTGAAAGCTAAGGTCAGGAGGTAAAATACCACATGCAAGAAAATTTACAAAATCAGCATACCAAGGAACACGTTGGATACTAAGATTCAAGAGTTGTTCATCCGGAAAAGATTCATTGATAGGAATATTATCTATTTCTTCTTTTTTGGATGTCAATCTAGACAGGTGGTCAGCGACCGGATTCTCAGTACCCTTCTTGTCCTTAATTTCCAAGTCAAATTCTTGCAATATTAGAATCCACCTAATCAGCCTAGGTTTTGCTTCCTTTTTATTCAATAGATACTTAATGGCAGAGTGATCAGTGTAAACAATAACATGTGAACCCACCAAGTAAGATCTAAATTTATCAAAAGCAAAGACAATGGCTAACAGTTCTTTCTCAGTTGTGGCATAATTTATTTGAGCATCATCCAGCGTCCGGCTGGCATAATGAATTACATGAAGCTTCTTGTCCTTCCGTTGCCCAAGAACAGCCCCCACTGCGTAATCACTCTCATCACACATCAATTCGAATGGGAGTTCCCAATCAGGGGGTTGTACGATGGGGGCAGAGATTAGAGCTTGCTTAATCCTGCAAAAAGCTTCCATACAAGATGAGTCAAAATTAAAAGGCACATCCTTACCTAGAAGAGTTGTAAGAGGCTTTGTGATTTTGGAGAAATCTTTAATGAACCGACGGTAAAACCCTGCATGTCCAAGAAAACTCCGAATACCTTTCACATTTGTTGGTGGGGGCAATTTTTCAATTATTTCCACCTTAGCCTTATCAACTTCTATACCTCTCTCAGACACCAAATGTCCAAGAACTATTCCTTCTCTTACCATAAAATGGCATTTTTCCCAGTTCAAGACCAGATTGGTCTCTTCACAACGCTGCAAGACTTGGCACAAATTTGTTAAACAGTTATCAAAATCCAAACCATACACTGAAAAATCATCCATAAAGACTTCCATCACATTTTCAATAAGGTCAGAAAAAATTACTTGCATACACCTTTGAAAAGTCGCAGGTGCATTACACAGACCAAAAGGCATACGCCTATAAGCATAAGTCCCATAAGGGCAAGTGAAGGTAGTCTTTTCTTGATCAGATGGATGAATGAGAATTTGATAAAAACCTGAATACCCATCCAAATAACAAAAATAAGAGTGTTTTGCAAGTCTTTCAAGCATCTGATCAATAAAAGGGAGAGGAAAATGATCTTTTTTCGTGGCGCTATTTAACTTCCTATAATCAATACACATGCGCCAACCAGAGACAATCCTAGTAGGAATCAAGTTATGTTTATCATTTTCAATCACAGTTATTCCCCCCTTTTTAGGCACCACATGGACAGGACTTACCCATTTACTACTATCAACAGGATATATGACTCCAGCATCAAGTAATTTTAAAATTTCCTTTTTAACCACTTCTTGCATTTTTGGATTTAATCTCCTAAGTGGTTCTACTGTGGGCCTACTTTCATCTTCTACAGTAATCCTGTGCATACAAAGAGAAGGGCTAATTCCTTTGATATCATCCATTGTATAACCTATTACCTTTCTATACAACCTAAGTTGTTTCAAAAGTTTTTCAGTTTCACATGGATTCAATTCAGCATTAACAATCACAGGATATGTGGAATTAGGACCAAGAAACTCATACCTTAATGAAGCTGGTAAAGGTTTTAACTCCACATTGGGTCTTACCACTTTGTTACCCATGACCTCAGTATCATGTTCTAGTGGAGCCTCAGAGCAATCAGATGTTTCTGCAGGCTCAATCATGAAAACAGTTTCAAGTGGGTCATTAGGAAGGGTTTCTTCCTTTACCACTTGTTCAACAGAATCCACACTACAGCAAACATCATTATTAAAAGGTTTTTCTAAAGCATTTTTCAAGTTAAAATCAACCTTTTGGTCTCCAACAGTCAGAGACAACTTACCATTCTTGACATCGATCACAGCACCTGCAGTTGCTAAAAATGGTCGTCCTAAAATAATAGGAATCAAAGAATCTTCGTCCATTTCTAGCACAACAAAGTCAGCAGGTATAAAAAATTTTCCTACTTTAATAGGAACATCCTCTAAAATTCCTACTGGATATTTGACAGATCTATCAGCCAACTGTAAAGACATCCTAGTAGGTTTTAGCTCACCCAGTCCTAACTTTTCAGCAACAGATAATGGCATTAAACTTACACTCGCTCCTAAATCACATAATGCTTTATCTATATTCATGTCACCAATCATACAAGGAATAGAGAAACTACCTGGATCTTGGAGCTTGGGTGGAAGCTTCCTTTGAATTAGAGCACTGCACTCCTCAGTAAGTGCCACTGTACCATCTTCTTCCAGTCTTCTTTTGTTGGACAAAATGTCCTTCAGGAACTTCGCATATGTAGGCATTTGCTGCAAAGCATCTGTGAATGGAATATTGATATACAGTTTCTTTAAAACATCAAGAAACTTACCAAATTGTTTGTCCAATTTTGCTTTAGCCAAGCGTTGAGGAAATGGAATAGGAGGTTGATATGGCTTAACCTCCTCCTTCTTTTCTTGTGGTTTCTCTTCTTCAATCACTGGATGAGATGAAGATTCATTCACTTTCTTCTCCTCCTTTGTAGTCTTGCCAATGGGTCCATCATATTGAGTACCACTCCTAAGAGTGATAGCCATGGTATGGTTGGACGGTCCAGCTTCAGGTTTTCCAGGAAATGTACCTGGTGCTCTTTGAGAGTAGGAGGCTTGTTGGGCGATTTGATTCTCTAATATTTTGTTATGGGTGGCAAGAGAATCCACCTTTGAAGCTAAGTTCTTTATTGCATCAGAGAATTCATCATTTTGTTTAAGTTGAGTAGCTACAAATGTCTCCATCAAGGACTCTAGCTTTGATTTTTGTGGAATATAGGGTCCTTGTTGGGGTTTGTAGTTACTCTGATTACCTTGGAATGGCCTGTTTTGGAAGCCAGGTGGACCTTGTGGAGGTCTGTAGTTACTCTGATAATTTCCACCATAGTTTCCAATAGCATCTACTTGATGCATTTCAGGTTCTTGATTAAGGGTCATTGCTAACTGGCAATTCGTAGCTCCATGTCCTGAAACACCACAAACTTCGCAAACAACCTTAGCAGCACCTGTTGACCCTATCTTATCAAGTTTTAATGTTAATGCTTCAACTTGGGCAGAAAGTAGGGAAAGAGCATCAACAGAGTACTTACCTGGTGTTTTAGCAGGTAATCCTCTCTCAGAATTCCATTGGTGGGTGTTTTGGGCTATCTCCTCAATCAGGTTCTGGGCTTCATCCATATTTTTGCTCATGAAGGCTCCTCCAGCTGCAGCATCCAAAGAGATCTTTTGTGTGGAAGTTAGTCCATTATAGAAAATATGGACTGTCAACCACCTCTCTATCCCATGGTGAGGACATTCTCTCAGCATCTCCTTGTATCTCTCCCAGGCTTCATACAAGGATTCATCATCTTTTTGTGCAAAATTAATTATTTGTTTTCTTAACAGATCAGTCTTATTTCTTGGGTACCATTTATTGATGAAAGCACTGGATAGTTGTTCCCAAGTTGTGATGGATCCTTCAGGAAGAGAGTATAACCACGCCCTCGCTTTATCTCTTAAGGAGAAAGGGAAGAGTCTCAAGTGAATGGCATCATTGGTGGCTCCATTCATTTTCAAGGTGTCACAGTACTCCAAAAAGATTTGGAGATGAAGATTGGGATCTTCAGAGGGTAATCCTCCGAATTGGTTCTGCTGAACCATAGAGAGTAGTGAAGGCTTCAATTCAAAATTGTTAGCCTCCACTGTGGGTCTAAGGATGCTAGATCCTCTTCCGTTTGTACTTGGAGCAGCAAAATCTCTTAAGGCTCTGTTTTGGTCTGCCATTTGTTTTTCTTTTTCTTGTTTTTGTTGTTTTCGTTGTTTTCTTAAAGCTCTAAGGGTACGTTCTATCTCAGGGTCAAATCCTAAGTTTAGATCGACACTACGGCTTCGTCGCATAAAAAGAAAATAAAAGACAAATAAAACAAATAATCACAAAAAATAAAAAATAAAACAGCAACAGATACGCAAAATAATAAACAAAATACAAGATTACAAACAAAATAAAATAAACAATAAAAATACAGAATAAGATATTAAAATAAAAATACAGAAAAAGAAATAAATGAAACAAATAACATAAAAGAAAACAATAATAAACAAATACAAAGAACAGAACAATATCAAGAAAAATATCACACTAAATATACAATAGTAAAATAAAATAGAATAACAAAATTTTAAGAACAAAATAAAATAACAGAACAATTAATTAGAAATTCAAAAATAGTAACAATAAAAGAAAAAAGAACAGAATACAAAATACAAAATAACCAAATAAAATAAACACTAAAAACAAACAAATATACAAAAAGAAATAAATCAAACAAATAAAACAAAATAAAAATAAAAAGAAATATTAACAAGTATGATCTAATCGAATTTCAATACTGCCGATATTTGAGGGACAACAGTCCCCGGCAACGGCGCCAAAAACTTGACAGGGCCCGCAAGCGCACGGGTTATGTCGCGTAATATAAAAGATTATCGTTCTCCACAGGGACTGTTTTCAAAGTACCGGCATATCAAAATTTAATTATCCACACAATTGATTTTCAATTTTTGGTATTTGTGAAAAATAAAAATTAACAGTAAAATTTTTTTACCTTACGGTAAAAATAAAAATTTACCGTGGGTGAAAAATAGAGTAGAGAGTATCTTGGGATTCCGGGGGTTTTAGATATTATTCTACGTTGACAATTTCAACTTTTTATAAACGAAAATCAAATTAAGTTTTCCAAGCCGAATTTTCCAAAAGCCAATTAATATTTTCCTCTCGGATTCCTATTAATGTACCTAACTTACAGAAAGCGCTGCTTAATCTAAAGAAAGGCCCATTATCGTTTTATGAAAATCCCGTTTTTACTTCCTCAAAAGAATTTTGATTACTTTCACGGTTTTACCGAGGTCACAAAAAACATCTCAAAAATCTTAGGTTTAGTTCAAAGCTTTCCGGTAAAAATAAATCTCTCGATTTTATTAATTACCTAAACTTACTAATATACCCGTAAGTACATAGTTTTACCATTTAGGCTCTTGTTAGGAATCACTAAAAGCATTAAGTAAAATTTGAACTAAATGGAAAACAGAAATTTATTTACTTTTAAGTCAAAATAACATCGACATAAAATATTATCGTACCCCCGTTTTCCCAAGATAAAAATTTAGTTACACATGATACGGTATAAATTCATACATATAATGAAAAGGAAATACAACATACAATTCATGGTAAATAAAACTTACGGGTTTCTCCAAAAGCCCAGTAAATTTTCCACCGTAAATCTTTGTTCCGGATCCCTCCACCGTATACAAATTTAACCGCTCAATTTCACTGTCCGCTCAATTCTTATTTCACAAAATAAAAATACAATACAAAGAAATAAAATTCCACACTACACACACTGTTTTTCTTTTGTTTAATTTTCTGACTCAATATTCTCTTCCTCCAAATTTTCACTGCTACTGTCCGGTATAAAAACTGACTCCTCTCTGCATTTGCTGTCCCATATTTATACTGGTTTCAGCTGATTTTTATTTTTATTTTCTTTCAATCTGTCCAGCCTATTCTTCCACCTTGTCCCCTCACTTTTCCTTGGCAATATGGAGCAAGAAATAGAGACCCATTCACGTTAAATGCTGTCTCCATTTACCTTCATTATTCTGCTGTTCAGTGTCCCATTTATTGTTGTCTTCTTGCTATTTGTTTCATGCTGTTGCTGTTCAAAAATTCCTTGCTGTCTGCTGTCAGATTTCACTTGCTGTTTGCTGTCAGATTTCACTTGCTGTTTGCTTTTCAGTTTTTACTTGCTGTTTTTGTTGTTTTACTGTCCAAAATTCCAGCAGCCCAAAACGTTAAATGCTTGCTGTCCAAATGTTGAATGTTGTCCCATTTCCAGCTGCTTTTCACGTTAAATGCTCCTTGTAGTTTTAGGTGAATGAATGCTTAATTATTTAAGAAATAATTCAGCATGTGGGCCTTGTAATCAAAAAGAATTTAGCACTTTGCAATTTCCTTCAGCTTTCACGTTAAAAGCTTGTAGAAGTGGAAACTTTGCATTCAAAATAATTGGCACAATGGACAAAGAAACAAGTGACCATGTGGACTAATGGACAAAGGCTTGAGTTGTTGTTGTTGGTGCTTTTGAATAATGGGCAAAGGAAGTAACGTGAATGAGTGAGTGAAAAGGAGATGATTTTTGGTTGTATTCAATTTTGACTAAGTCAAAATTGAATTATGGGACCCTTATAGGATGGCTTTGTACCTTGGAACCAATTGAATCTAATTTTGACCATGTCAAAATTAGATTACTATGAAAAAAAATTCTGCACCATGTTACCCATTCACGTTGGAAGCTTTGTTGTAAGTAGGAAAGGATTAAATTATTCATGAAACATTGGACAAGCTACACACCCAAAGTCACGTTAGTTTATTGCTAAAAAGAAGTATATTAACGTGAATTAAGAGAGGAAAAGGGAAATAGAATTTTTTTTATTTATTTTATTTTTTTAGAGAAACAAACACCTTAATTAATTTAAATAGAACTTTTAATTTTTATAGAAAAGGAATTATGATTTAAATTCTTGGAGTTTTCCAATTCTACAAAAATAATTTTTTTTAAGTTCCATTTAAATTAATTCATACAAAATACAACACTTAAACAGAAACAGTAAAAAGAAAACAAAAATTACGAAAATTGGACAAAATGATACAGCAAACATTTTATTTTAAACAAATTAAACAGTGAAAAATAGTGTTTTAAAAACACTTATCAGTTCCTTTCATGTAATGTCTTTGTCTGTGATCTTGACATAAGGTGGCTATTCTAATTTTCTCAGAGGCAAAGGACTCAAGTGAATGGCAAGATCATTGAAGATGGCAATACATAAAAATATCTGATCTTGAATTTAACCCCAAGGAGTATCAAGTATCAACCAATAGTGTATAGTGGTGTAATGTAGTGTTTATTGAATGTTGTACTTTTACATATTTTTTTGGTTATTTTGTCTGTCATATAGGTTTCTCCACATAAAAGAGGAATAAGGAATGGATCAAAACCTTTGAAACCTGTACCTGTGCTTGTCCTATACAAGTAAGTCTTTTCTTATTTCCCAATGCTATTTATTGTTATTCCTTATGTTCTCTGAATACCTGGTGATTTCTTTTCACTAGCTATGTTAAAGCCTTTGAATGTTAGGCATTGAATGATTATGAAATTATATTTTTTATTGTATGATATTTCAGTTAGTGTGTATTGTGAATTTTCAATTCTAGTGGCCAACTCAAACTTGTTTGGTCATATCTTTCATTATGGAATAATAGTTTTAGAAATTTGACAACTTGTTGTCTATGTCTTTGCTTTATAATGTTTTAAAGGTATATCCTGCAACAGGAATTGTTGAAAACTCTACAATGAGCATCTATGTAGTGAACATATATTTATTTAAAAGACTAGAATTAATAGTTAATTTACTAATTTTTAATTTTTAGTTAAGAAGTCAAACGCATAACATTCTTCTTTTTTACTATCTTGTTTAATAATTGTTAGAATTAATAAATGGTTGAGAAAGACTTTCCTTTTCAATGTGTTAGAATAAATTAAATTTTACTGCGGTTTCAACTGACGGCACTCTTACTATTCATAGGTTTTCATAACATACATATTTGGTGCGGTTAGAGGATGCCAAAACGCCACCAAATGACCGCCATTATGTTCCAACGATGGTTCCAACGTTTAGTCAGAACCGCCGTTAATTATTTTTAGTTAAAAGCAAATTTCTTGTAGTGTGTTAAGGCCCCAGAGTGTTCTTTTTTATGTATCCTTTCTCCATAGTGCACTCTAAGGGTTGATATGGCTTTATTTTTGTGCTTTTGGTGGCTTGAACTCCTTTCCATTCATCCAATGCTTCATCAAATGCCTCTTGTTTCCTTGTTTATGAACCTATAACAAAGCATTTCCTACAAAACAAAGACACCCTGTAACATCCCAAAAGTTATAAAAATAATTAATTGAGAGGAATAAATAGTAAATAATTATATATGAGTTGATTCATGTCCCAAAAATTTAAAAATAATTAAATTGGGGTTTATTATGAGTATTCATAAATTATTGAGGCTTAATGTGCTGAAATTGTACCCGATTAAAATATGAGTGTCGGACCAAGTATCTCCGATTGTGGTACTATTGGTCAGAGATGTTAAGAATATTATTGTGAAGCTGAATATATCTTCGGAATAATTTTTGGATAAAGTATTGAACCCGAACGGTGATACTATTTGTTATAAAACAAAGAAATTTTAATGAAGGGTTAAAATTTAAAACATAAACCCATTCATTTCTCCTTATTTTCATATTGGCTACTCTCTTCCAAGGGCAAGATATTTGCTCTCTCTTCATTTTTTCTTTCTTCTCTTTCCTAAAACGTAGCAAATGGTGTACCCATCTTCCTTTTCCTCCATTTTCTTTTTTCCCTCTCAAGCTTGAAGGAGGTGATGGTGAGTTGAGCTCTTTCCTCTTCTCTTGCAATTTCATGCTCCCTTTCCCCCTCTTAGAAGCTCGTTGTTGTTCCTTGGCTTGAGGTAAGTTTTTCTCACCATTTTCATGAGCTAAAGCCCTAGATTAAAAGTTATTATGTTGGGAGAGAGTGTCATGTGTATGGATTATGGATTGGAAGTCATTTTTATGCAAAGCCCTAAGGTGAGGTGTGATAAATATATGGTTTTGTGAGGGTGTATATGGGTACACGAAAATAGCACTTAATGAGGTGGAAGATGATGAGTATTAATGGTGATTATTGGGTTTTAATGAAACCCTAACTCAAGAAATTAGGGAAATAAGTAATGATACTATAAGAAATGATTCTAAGTGTAAACCCATGATATTTGGGGTGTGGGTATTGTTAATGATGATGGTTGATAGTTATTAATGATGATTATTGAGTTTTTGGTGAAACTCTAACCCTAAGAATTGAGGAAAACATTAAATGTTCTTTGAGAATTGATTGAGAGGAGATATATGATATTGAGAGTGTGGGTATTATTAAATGTGTTAAAAGAATATTTAATGATGACGAGAGATGGTATTAATGATGTTGGATGGTCATTAATGATGGTTGATGATGATTGGTGATGTAACCTCTAAATGGGTGTTGTTATAAATATGAAATGATGAATGAGAACACCAAACCTATGATGGTTGTGGTAAAGTAATGAAATGAAATTATGGATTGATAAGATTTATGTTGAAGTGTAATGGTGAGTATGTGAACCCTAGTTGGGATGATGATGCTTTGTTGATGAACATGCAAGGAATACAAATTATATGGCATGGTGAACTAAGATTGATGAATGAAAAATTGTTGAAAGGATAAATGGTGTAAATTTTGATTTGAGAACATTGAGGCTTTTGGAAAATTTATGAAAAGATAAGGATTGATGCCATGAGGAATGACTTTATACATGTATATGTCGAAATTGAGAGTATGCTAAGTTATAATGTTAGGAAACCCACTAATGGTGATGGGTTGTGCATTGGGTAGGTTTGACCCACTTTTGAATATAGAGAATCTTATATATCAGAAAAGAATTCCCAAAACCTAAGAAGGTTATGCAACCATGTTTATAACATGTCTTGGATATGTTATTATGTCTATTTACTTACTATCAAATAGTTAGACCTTGTGGCCATGCATTGAATGGCAAATTTATTGAAATTATATATATGTGTGTGATATGTAGATTGTATTCCCGACGACGAGGCAGGGTCGTTAGACCATTTGGATTGTTTCTTCTCATAAGGTAGAAGAGGAGTTTATATTATAAATGCATGAGTTGAGTATTGGCTGATTGTTGTATGTGATATTGTACATGTTTTCCTTGTCTTGCTATATTGATGAATTATGAAGTTGAGTGTTGCAATGTTGTGTGCTTGGAAAATATGTGATATGCATTTGGAATATTGGTGGTATGCAATGTAGTGAATGATAATTACCATGAGATGTTGGGACAATTGTTGTGCCCTATGTTATTAAGAATATATGTGGATTCACTACAAATATTGATTGAAAAATATTGATGATGAATGAGAATGAATATTGTTGTTGAGCATCCCTTGAGTAATTGATGATTATTATTATTGATGATTATTGGTGCCATTGTGGTGGATGCAAGTAAGACCTTGTATGTGTGAGTTGAATTGTGTTGATGGAAAATATTATGGATGCCATACTAAGATATGAAACAATGGCAATAATAAATGAAATTAAAATCCATTAAGAATTGAGTGGTGATGTTGATGATGGTGATGATTGATGAGTGGCATGATAGGGTGCATAGTATGAGAATACATATGATTTGCATTTGCATTGCATCCATGGCATATTGCATAGCTGCCGGTAAGGGAATGTTAGGGGTTCCTCTGGTTGGCCCAGTGGGAGGGTGGCTCTGTGCACAAGCATTATTGTTATTACCCTAGTGGCTTAGTGGTGGAGTCACAAAGCTGCCCATGCTTAGCTACGAGGAGCTGCATGTGATTGACTCGGTGGGGGTGGCTCTTTAAGGAGTAAGTGTCCCCGGTGGTCCTGTGGATCACAACTGCCATGGTATAATTCATGGTTGGCCCATAACATTATATGTTGTTTACTACGGTCATGGTGAAAATGACCGGTGTAGCAAGATGGGCGATGCAGTTTGGTAACAGTAAAATATGATGATATGCATGCAAATGATGAGATAAGTGTACACATTTTACTACCGCAGTAGGGGTGTAATTGTATATCTATGTTTGAATCCATAAATTGATGTTTTATATTCCCACAATCGGATCCGCAATTGATATTAACTCCATTGTGCATATGAATTAGCCTTAGAGCATTTGCATATAGCATATAATGATATGCCAAAAGAGGATGAGTAGAGGTGTTGGTTATAATGGTGAAAGAAAACCGAAAGACAACAAGTAAAATATGAATACAAAGAATACCTTGTGTATGGGTGATGATAATTGTGTTAGCCCAATATGATGATGGGAAATGATGTTTATGTGTATATACTTTGCTATGAGTTTGATTGATGAACTTGATATATGTGTATGTTGTTGAAATGATGATGATTGATGATTTGATGCAAAGTTTACATGTTGTTTATATGCATATACACATAATCACAAATGTATTCATATTCATCACTTGGAATGTATAACTCACTCTCCCATGTTGTCTCTTTTTAGCATTGTGATGCAGGATATGCCCGGGGTGAGATACATCTTGTTTTGGAAGTAAATGTTTTAGTGGAGAAGGTAAAATAGTTGTAAAGGAATGCCTTGGCCAGCAATATTAATAATTTATGATTTTGTGGTTATGATGTGAGTGGTAATGTAAATGAATGATTATAGTTCATTATTTTGTAAATCACTACACTCCATTTCTTTAACAAGGTGTATTGACCATAATTTTGTATCTTACACTATATGATGCTTGGACTAATGTAATTGGATGCCATTGTGATGGTGATGACATTTATGACAATGAAATTTGATGATTGCCAATATTTTGTAGTGCCTTGTATGGCTATCTTGATGAATTGTAGGCATGGATTAAATGATGGACATTAGGTCTTTGTATGCATGTTATGTTGGTGAATGAAGGATGATATTATGAGATCTAAGATCATTGGCATTGAAAATGTGACTTGTGTATCATTAATATTATGAATTGAATGCAAACCAAGGAAGTGGGTAGGTCATATTTTCATTTAATGGATAAGACTTCATGTAGAGGCTACCCGCAACCCATAATATATGTATGAAACTTGAAATGCTATTGGAACTTTAATCTAGGAAATGAATCATGAGATGAGACTTGTTGGAGCAAGTCACATTTATATATGTGAATATCGGTCCATAGAGAGTTTAGACTAAAACTTAGCCAATTGCATTTTGGTATGTCATGTAAAAGGTCCAAAATATGCATAAAACTACCTTATGGCTTAGATTTTGATTGGGATGGAATTTGTGACACCCTCGATTAACTAGGACAAATCACCACAGAACGGGCACTCCACGGTCATAAAAAATTGAGCCTCTTGTCGAAGTACACTCGAGTTTGCTACAGGCTGTCTGGCGACGGGAGCGAATTCGATGCCACTTGGAATTCCCGCCTCCGGTTGTACTCTCTAGACTGCCTTCAGGTATTGAGGCGCTGGCAGATTCTTCGGTGTACCCATCACTGTATGCTCTAGGGGATTATTTCAACATCCTCCTCAATTCCAAATACAAAATCCATGTGTTTATCTCAATTATTAGGGTGCCCGAGTTCTGGATGTAACCTAACTCACATAGCGTATTTGTCCTTAAAACGTGTAAAGTGTCTAAGCTATAAAATTTTTCATATAATAGGCACAATGTTTTAGATTTTAATACTAGCAAATTCATTTCATTAGAAATATCAAGGTCATTTCCTAAAGGATGTTATAGGAAATTCTTAAGTATAAAAATATTTAAATGTATTGGTAAGCTATGATAGATATCTAAAAAAAAGAATAACATATCTCAATTTTGTTTCTTAAAATATAAACTCATGAAAATTTAAGTTTTTCTACTAAGAGGAAATTAAGGACAATTATATTGTTCATGATTTAATCATTTATTAAGGTCGTTTCGTCATATTTACTTATGATGAACGAATTAAATTAATTTTACTTTTTAAAATTTTTCATAATTAGATAAAGTATATTATAATTACATAAATCTATATTAAACACAGAAGAATCCTTTTTTTATAAAGTAAAGATACAAAGTAATAAATTTTCATTTCTTTTGTCAAAAACGTCGATCTTGTCGTATTTTACCTAGAAAATTCCAATTTGGGTGATTCCAAAGCCAAAAGTGTTTAAATTTAAAAATACTAATTAAATATAGTAAAATTAAAATTGGATTCTGTCCATAAATAGTCCTTTACATGAAAAGTTGCTTAATGTCAAAGTTCATCATTCTAACCTTTGTAAAAATGCGTTTTAAGGACAAATCGCGCGTCAAAAATTCTCCCAACCAATTTTTCTTCTTTTGGTATTTTTCTTATGCTCAAAATTCATTTCTTATACCATCAAATACTCCTCCAAAATAATTTTACTAATTTCTTCTGTTTACCCTTAAAAATGCATTTTATACCATTTCTAACATTGCATTCACGCCTAACTCGGGTCCCCTTTCTTTTTCCTTTCATTAATCATTTCATTTACAAAAAATTTCATAATTAAAATAGAATATTAAATCACCAAGATTCAGCAACTCAATTACTACATCAATGACCAAACGAAATGGCTTTAAACGTTTATGACATCATTTTCCAATTTCCTAATACATTGCATAATTACAATAAACATAAACTATTTATTTTCTTTATTTTAAAAATTTCTAGAATTGAAGTTTTATGTTAAAATTTATTTTTATCATATAAAATTTAAATATTAAGTCATACTACCAAATTTCAACCACAAAAATCATTTTTTTTTTCAAGTTTATACATTAGGATATAAAATTGTTAATTTGTTTAGCTAAAATTTTCAGCAGCAACAAGAATCCATTAATTGTTATAGGATCTCATCTTAAAATATTTTAGACCCCTAAAAATATCATCAATATCACAAGTCACCAATTAAGCTAAAAAACACATAATTAAACAAATTTATCAAATGCATAGAGTTACAACCAAAAATTATGCAACAATAGAACTTAATAAAAACCATGGTGCAGCCATAATACTCCTTAAAGATCTTATTTTTTTCAAAGGATTTTCAAGATTAGAATAGTAGAAACCAAGATCTTCAAGAAAGCATTAAGATATAAGTGTTAAGGAACACCTATTTCTCCCATGCATGCATATTTTTATGGATTTATGGCAAGCCAAGTACTCCCCCCTTACCATAAGAATTTCATGCTCAAGGAAGGATGACAAGATCTCCAAAACTTGATTTTAGATTACCATGAATTACTCCATCAAGAAGAAATAAAATAAAGACTAGGAGGGTGGTGGTTTGAACGTGAATTTAGTGGTGGAATGGTTGAGAAAAATGTTGTTGTTTGGTGGAGGAGGAAGAAGATTTGATTTTGGGAGGTGGTAACTTGTATGAAGGGTAGTGTGGTTGATTTTAGGATGGATGATGATGAGCGGATGATGATGATTTGGATTAGGGAAACATGAGAAATTGAAGAAAAAGGTGGCTGGATATTTTTCTAAGTTGAAGGAAAATAGAGAAAACAAAGCAAGAGAAAGTGTTGTCTTTTGGAAATAGAAAATTTTTTGCATGCAAGGCTTGTCCTCCAAGGGTTCTCATGGACATGAGTGAGTGGGAGAGGTGTCAAATGAGTTCCATGCACAAGCTAGGTGTCACATGTAGCTGGTAGTGAGGTGGTGAAAGGGTTTTGCATGGCTGAAACAAGTGGCAAGGTGGTGGGCTGATTTAATTGGTTAATGGTACAAGCTAAGGTGTCACATGTGACAGCAGCAGCTTGCTTGTGGGTTTAAAGGGTCTTCTGTGTCGAATTTGAAAATGGACTAAACACAAAAGTTATCAAAATTTTTGTTATCTTTAATTTGATATATGAAAAAAAAACCATTAAGAAATGAGAGAGTTATGACCCAAATACAAAAGGGGTGCAGGGCTGTGATGGGATTTTTGTCCCTTGCATAGATTATTTTTCTGGGCCAAATTGGTAGGGATCTGGGCTTCGTGTTCTTCATCAAAATTGTGGAAAATTGAGTTAAGAGAAATTTGGTGAAGGAATAATTCAATCTCATGGTCATATGAGAGAGATATGTGGAAAATACTACACCTAGTGCAAGTTGTTGCTGGAAAAATGTGAATTAATGTA
Source organism: Clitoria ternatea (assembly GCA_037962975.1). Classification (NCBI taxonomy): domain Eukaryota; kingdom Viridiplantae; phylum Streptophyta; class Magnoliopsida; order Fabales; family Fabaceae; genus Clitoria; species Clitoria ternatea. Next base: position 180,139,872 of record CM075671.1, read on the forward strand.
GTATTTTAATTTCTAGGATTTATGGGATGAGAATTTGCCTACATGGTCAACATAAAAGTTGTAAATAAATTTGATATGGAGATTTTAGGACAATAAAGACTCAAATTTAATATCGGGAGAGAAAATTACACCCAAAATATGTATAGATGCGTATTTTGGCTTACTTGGGTAACTTAAAATTAACATTTTTAGACTTGGGTTGTTGGAAATAGGCATCGAGCTCTTCATAAATGTTGTTAGGAATGACGTGAGGGACGTTTAGGGGTAAAAATAATTGACCCAAGTTTCTCAGACTACTTCTTGGTCAAAACCGGGGGAGTTACATAGTTTGAATAACTTAAAATAAATACTTAAATATTTATATTAAACCACTTAACGTCTTATTTTATAAATCTCACTATTACGATGTTATCAGACGCATTATTATTGTTATCCTAATTATTTCTATTACTCACATAATTAAAACCAGAACCTTTGCCTCATACCCATAAAAATCTCTTTAAAACATAACACACAAGCAAGTCGGTCGTAGCCCAACTATCAATACACATAGAATCATCACAGAATACAAATAATTGTCTCAAGAACCTAACATAAAAATGAGGGCTGCTACAGAATTTGGGCTTGAAACTTTGCCATGTAATTGATATTAGGGTAGGTAAGTTGTGTATAAAATTTCATGCAAATTAGAGTTGAATAGCCTAGTTAAAAGGGGTTCTGAAGTTGGCAAAAACTTAAGGGTCAAAAAGCTGTAGAATGGTGTCTACAACTATAAGATCCATGGCCAGTGGGAATTTCCCACTGTCAGTGTAACAACCTTCATTTTTGTATGATAGGTCCTTGAGACCAGTTGTCTGTAGTATGTGATAATTTTATGTGTACTGATGTTTGGGCTACGGCCGACTTGTTTATATGTCTGTTTTAAAAAAAATTATGAGCATAAGGTAGAGGTTCTGATTTTAATTATGTGAGTAATCAAGATAATTAGGATAACATAATAATGTGTTTAATAACACTCTAATAACATAGATTTATAAAATAAGACATTAAGTGATTTAATATAAATATTTAACTAACTATTTTAAGTTAATAAAACTAAGTAACTCCCCAGTTTTGACCTAGAAATTATTCATGGGACTTGAGTAAAATATTCTTATTCCAAAACGTCCTTGAAATTATTCCTAACAACTTTTGTGAGGAGCCCAACACCCAATTTTAAACAACCAAGCTTAAAAACGTTAATTTTAAGTTACCCGGGTAAGCCAAAATGCGTATCTGTGTGTATTTTGGGTGTAATTTTCTCTCCTGATATTTGATTCGAGTAATTCTTATCCCAAAATCTTCATATTGAATTTATCTACAACTTTTAGTTTTACCACTAAGACCAGTTCTCATCCCATAAATCACAAAAATTAAAACACCACCAATTCACATTTTTCCAGCATCAGTTTGCACTAGGTGTAGTATTTTCCACTTAACTCACTCATATGGCCATGAAATTGAATGAGGACTTCACCAAAATTTTCCTAACATATTTCTCCACAACTTTTATGAGAAACAAAAGGCTAATTCGTAACCCATTTGGCCCAAAAAAATCATTTAGGCAAGGACAAAAATCCCGTCACAGCCCTGCGCCCTTTTAGTATTTGGACCATATCTCACTCAATTCTCAATGGGATGTTTTTTTGCTTTATATGGATTTAAAGAGAACAAAAATTTATACAACTTTTATGTTCAGCCCATTTGCTAATTCAGTCCATAAGCCCACGTAAAATAATGATCAAATGACTGCCCTACACTTGACACCTAGGCTGACATGCACCATGGACCAATAACATTGCTCTATCACTTGGCCACTTGTTCCAGCCATGCATAACCCTTCTCCATATCACTACCAGCTGCAATAGACAACTTTCACTTGCATGAATCAAGCTTGACACATGCCCTACTCACTTGCCAAGATCGTGTGACTCCTAGGGGGTAAGGAAGTTACATGCAAAAATCCATCTTTTCATTTCTCTTGCTTTGCTTTTCTTTCTTCTTCCAACTTAGAAAAAATCCAGCAGCTTATCTCTTCTCTTTTCTCATATCACCTCCATTTAAACACCACTATCCACCCTAAGTCACCACACCACACTATAATTTCAAGATACCACCTTATGATCATCAACTTTCTTCTTCTCCTCCACCAAAAACAACATTTTCCTTCTCTTTTAACCATCAAAATCACGTTAATCTCCACCATCCATACATCCATTTTTCTTCTCTTCATGAAGCAACCTATGGTGGCTTAGAAGCAAATTTTTGGAGTCCTTACTACCTTTCTTCTTGAGCACGAATATTTTTGGTAAGGGGGTACATTGCTTGTTTAAAATCTATACATAAGTACATGCATGGTGGGATATAATTGTTCCTTAGCACTTATATCCTAATGCTACCTTAAAGATCTAACTTTTATGGTTTAATCTTAAAAATCCTAGGAAAAAATTAAGATCTTTAAGGAGAATTATGGCTACACCATGATTCTTGTTAGATCCTTTGAATTTTAAAAGTTTTATGAAGATTACTAACACTTGAATTTTATTGCTGCACATTTTGGTTGTAACTCTATAATGCATGTGATAAATTGTTAATTATGTGTTGATTAGTTTGATTGGTAGCTTGTTGTGTAGTAATATTTTTAGAGAACATAAAATCTTTCAAAATGAGTTTTATAATAAAGAGTGGATTAATGTTGCTGCTGGAAAAATTTAATAATTAGTGAATAACTTAGAAATTTTAGATTCTAAACATATATCTTGAAAGAAATAATTTTTATGGTTAAAATTTGAAAACTTACCTCAATCTTGAAATCTTATGGGATAAAAAATTAATTTTAATGTGAAATTTTAATTCTGGAATTATTATTAAAAATAAAAAGTGACTTTTAGTTGTAATAATTAAACGATAAATTTATGACATTAAAGAAGTGATTTACATGAGTTTTAGAAATATTTCTTGATGAATATTTGGAAATTTTGTTGCTGCTGTATATTCATATATTTGAGAAATATTTGTGATTATAAAAATATTATGGATGTGGTAAATAATAAAGGAATTAAAAGGACCCGAGTTAGGCGCAAATGAAACGTCAGAAACGGTATAAAATGTATTTTTGTGGGCAATTGAAAGAAATTGGTAAAACCATTTTGGAGGATTATTTTGTGGCATGAAAGATGAATTTTGAACATGAGAAAAATACCCAAAGAAGAAAAGTTGGTTGGAAGAATTTTTGACACACGATTTGTCCTTAAAACGCATTTTTATGAACATTGGAACGACAAACTTTGGCAATGGGTGAAATTTCATGTAGGGGCTGTTTGCTGAAATAAATTTATTTTTAATTCTACTATATTTAATTAGTATTTTTAAAGTTAAACACTTTTGACTTTAGAATCACTCAAATTGGAATTTTCTAGATAAAATACGATGAAAACGAAGTTTTGGACCAAGAGACGAAAATGTACTATCTTTTATCTTACTTTAGAAAAAGAGGAGTCTTATATTTTCAACATAAAATTAGGAGGATTGCATATTAAATAAGAAAGTACTTCATATATTGTTTTATGAAAATTTTAGAAAGACAAAATCAAATTAATTAGTTCGTTATAAGTAAATATGAAAAAGTAACTTTAGTAACTGAAAAAGTTAAGAAAAACTTTTATACTTTATTCTTAACTTTCTCTTAGAAGAAAGGTTTAGATTTTCTTAAGTTATATTTTAGAAACATAATTAGAAATTATTTTACTCCTTAGACATTATATATAAATAAATTGAATATTCTACACTAGAGAATTTTCTTAAAAGTATTGTTAGTAAATAACATTGGAATTTCTCATGAAGTGAATTTTTTAGTAGTATTCAAATTTTTGAGATTTGATACCTACTACACAAAAATTTTTATGGCTTAGATACTTTATATGTTTTAAGGACAAATATGCTATGTAAGTTAGGTTCCATCTAAACTCTAGGCACCCTAAGTAATTGAGACAAGCATGGCATTTTGCATTTGGAGTTGAGGAGGGATGTTGGATAAATCCCCTAGAGCATATAGTGATGGGTACACTGAAGAATCTACTACGCCTCGATACCCGAGGGCAGTCTAGGGAGTATTACCGGATGCGAGAATTACAAGTGGCATCGGATTCGCGCCCGTCGCCCCACAGCCCATATCAAACTTTGGTGTACTTTAACAAGAGACGATATTTTCTATAACCGTGGAGAGCCCATTCTGTGGAGATGTATGATATGTGTGATTGGCCATTTGATAATTGGGATTGTGAGTCCTTACTCATTTGTGAAAGCCAGAACGAGGAGAGCTCCGGTCGCTCTAGTTGGGCAGGGGAGATAAGGGTAGCAGATTGTGCACATGATTATTGATATATGAGATTGAGGAATGGAAGTTGGGCCCAATTGCATATTGGTAATGAATTACAAATTACAGTAATTGAATCTAACACATGCATAGCATGCCATTACTATATGACTAACCCTCTGATTGTTGTTGATATTTGTGTATGCAAAGTTTTATATGTCTATACTAAGGTATGCTATATGTAAATTTTTTGTAATTTAAAATATTAAGCCACCCTTGTATGTATATGTTATGGGTTGAGAGCTTTGTACTCACCCCTTTTGTTATTATGTGTTGTTTTTCCTCTTTTGTGATCATCAGTTGAAGGACAGGGTGAGTGTGGACAAGATTTGGAGTACCTGCAGTAGAGGACGCAAGTTGGAAGCGTCATTTGTGTACATTTTCTGTTTAGATTGATATCATTATAGACTCAATATTTCTGTTATGTTTTATTTTACAGTAGTTGTCAGGAGTCGTTGAGCTCCGTACTCTTTTAAATACTCTTATGTTAAAAGAATCGATCTATGTAATATATTTATTTTAAAATTGTGTACCGATGATCACCAATCAAAGAAAATACTCTTATTTTTAGTGACTCCTTAATCAAGTAGGACGTTCCAGTGTGTGAATTTGTCCTAGTTAATCAAGGGTGTCATTAGATGTAAAATACCAAACTCACTATAGTGAAAAAACTCAAATTTAAGAGGAGTTTGAACCCAACTTTTTATGATTTTCAATTTGGGACTAATAGGTGATATTTATGACTTGTCCCACTATTTCTAAGACTAAAAATGAACTTTTCTCATATCACTTCTCATATCTTCATATATGGGTAGTGTGACTAATCAAAGGTCTGGGACGCGATGTTAAATGATTTTCTTTTAATTCGTGGTGTCTCTTGGGCAAGGTGATGAACTTTAAAATACAAAAAATGTATCCTCATAGTTATTATGTTGTATCTATTATGTTTACTTATATAAGAATGAGGGGTACCCCGCACCCGAGTAAGATGTGCGGAATGAAGGAAACAATTGGAATTAAGGGGAAAACTAACACAAATAAACTAGAAAACTCAAACAAAACACCACTAAAACTAATGCAAACTAAACACCTATCAAAATAACCCAACTAAAGAATTGCTAATCCCCAAGTAATCACCATCTTCACAAGCATGAACAATAAAGACAGAAATCAAGCTAACTTAAGGAACCCTATTTGAAATATTATTAATAGATGATTGTAGGATTATTAAAGTAGAAGCCACACAATTATTCATACCATGCTTACTATGACCCGACTATAGATACATTTTCCTTAATTTCTCTCTAAGCGTTTAGGCTTGTGTTTTAGTATCACTCAAATCAAAACATTTCAAACACTACCATAGGCTTAGAAAACAACCCTAATCTCCACAGTTATCCAAAAAACATGTTAAGGTCTAAAGGTCTTTCAATTGGTTGTAATGGGGCCAAGGGTTCACAGAATAGAAATGGATACCAAGAAAATGGGAAAGTTCAAAGGGTTTTAGAAATGAAATTCCTGAGAAAAGTAAGTTTTGGAAGGACAATCAGAGAAACATATTTTCTTGTTCATTCAACAAACTTCTAAGAAGTACCATTTATTTTTATCTTTAACCTTGACTCCTTGTTACATTCTCACTATCATCCTTTTTCTTTCTTTTTCGTTCTTTTTTTTATTTGGGATCACAGATGAAATTGTTTTTGTTATTTTTGTTGTTTCCCAAAGCAAATCAATTTTTCTTAAGCCTTTGTCATTTAGTTTCCATCCTTGTCATTTCTTAGAAATTTTGAAAATTTCAATTCAAAAGGTTTTCAAGAATCAACAATCAACAATTAAGGCTCGTTAGGGGTAACTAATGGTTTATACAACATTCAACTTCTGTGGTTAAAGAATAAGACCTAAAATGCCTTTTTCATCCCTTAACATGCAATCATAAACTATTTTGAATCAGTCACAAGCCAATTTCTTGAGTGCTTAAAATGTATGACACACTCAAAGAAGAAAACAATGGTTTATCAAAATGTTTACCCTTTTTGGCTCAAAAGCTCTCAATATAAATGACAATTAATCCAGTTAAAGAAAATATGGATTCATAATGTATAGTTCATCCTAACAAGCTTACAATAAGAGAACTCATTCATTCCTTTTTATTTATTTTAGATTCCAACAGGGTCCTAAAATCTAATCATTCCAATTGAAACAAAAATTGCAAAAATAGTAATCACAAATAGACAAACCATGCCATCCTAATTAGACTATCGGTAAACCAAGAATGTAAAAGCAAATTAAAAAAATATGAACAAATGCATAAACAAAAGCACAAAGGTTAAGAACAAGTTTTCTTTACCTACCACCCCAAACTAATGATGGATAGTGTTTGCACTGGTCAATGGGTAGAGACAAAGATAAAAGGAAACATATCTAAATAGGATCACCTTCTTATAGGGAAGGAGGAGGGAAATGCCTCTGTTGTGAGTGCCAATGATACATAGCATCCACCCTCTGAGCTATGTCATCCATCTGGCTCCCTTACGGAATTTACTCTATGGCCATGGACTCCAAGCAGCTATTCATTCCTTGCATCAAGGAATACATCCGCTCCATGGAAACACTAGAGTCAGTAGTGGACTAAGAAGGGCCAGCTGAGTGCTTTGGAGGAAGTGGCATCTCGGTGTCCAAAGGACCATCCTCATCATCATCTATACCTAAAAACATAAAAAAGTCTTACCCTCCAGGCTAGTAAAGCTAGGGTCAGGCAAGGGGTGAGGCACTAATATTCCAGGAATAACCAAGTAGTAAATACCACGCTCAATTACAAGTATACCCATGTGAATTAGTTCATTAATATCAACCCTCTTAGGTTGGCACAATAGGGTGTCATTGTCCAGGTTGATTCCTACATTCCTAGCAAGTGGGTTAATGTAAGACCCTCGGTTAACTAGGACAATCCCTTCCACTAGATTATCCTGGTCAATTCAGAGGTTACGAGTTTTAGAAAAATATGGAATTTTTTTTTGTACAAAGAAACTTGGTGGAACAGATACACCTTAAGTACATCATATCATATATAATACATGGTCGTAACAGTAACTGCACATACTGAAAGTGAAGGGGCAAGCAGGCTCCGACAAATGAAAATAGAATAAGCTATTCTAATCTTCCCGTCCTCGGTTCAAGAAGAGCTCGCATGATCCTCGTTTTGAAGTCTGTCTTCCTCCCCACGATATCTGGAAAAATTAGCGTAAGGGGGAGTCTTCACCTCCACAATAATCGGGAAGGTGTCTCATCAACACCTGCCCATATTCAATATAAACAATCCAAGATCGAGTCCCACCCACTCTCTTTGGGGTTCCTAAAATACACTCTAAGTTATCTCACCACTTTTCACCTTAGCTAAACATTCCCATCTTCCTAGACACCTCTGAGGGTTACTAATATCTATACAATCATATTTAAACAACAAGCAATCGCAATCTTAACACAGTGATACAATGCATGAATTCATTTTGTTATTCAAATCTTTAATTAATCATCATGATGCATGTAGGCCCATCTCTTCCTCAACAATCTCATATACAATATCCATGTGCACAACAACGCCACCCTTATCTCTCCTCCCCAACTAGAGCGACCGGAGATCTCCTCGTTCTAGTTTTCATAAAGTGGTAAGGACTCGCAGTCCAATCATCATAATGGCCAAGCACACATCTCAACAGAACGGGCACTCCACGGTCCTGGCAACACTCACTCTAAGTTGAAGTATATTGGATTTGCCACAGACTATCCGGTCTCGGGCGTGAATTCAAACCATTAGACACCCGCTCCAACATACTCCCAAGACCTCCCGTAGGGTCAGAACGCTAGCTGTTCCCCAGTGTACCCGTCACTGTATGCTCTAGGGGATCACTCTACATCCCTTCTTAACTTCCATATATGATGCATACAATACAAAATTTTCTTTTCACCAGTCATCGGTAGGGTCTTTCAATGACTCCGTTTTATTTCTAACGTCGGGTTTATTTCAATTAAGTCTTTCTTTGTTTTCAAATATTTCCCAATCCATAAGGATCTTACCCGACACTTAGAAATGAAACGAGATTTCATATTTTCCAGAAAACCATGGGGTATACTGGCGCTACAACGCCCATTATCACATCGGATCTTATCTAATCTCAACATATTATTTCACAATTTATTCATCTCAAGATCCCTACTGAGAAATTCCTTTACTCATTCTTTTCTTATTTATCCTAACACATTCGTTTAATGCATCATACAAGTACAACATCATAATCCATACACGTGTCATCATACCATACTCATCCTACATATCACACATACTCTTTACGTATGATTAACACATATTCATACACACAATTGCATAGCAGTCGCCAAGCATAATGTTTATCATACAAGTATTATACAACAGTTACATGAGAGGGTTTTACATACAAATATACTCATAGATATCTCCTTATAAGTGTTAAATCTTGGTTTCTTACTCGTATCTTATCAAACTATTTATCTCAATTTAATTATGTATGATTACTCTCTTTTTACCCTTATATTTTCTAATGTCCATTTATGAATTTAGCGGCTTCTATCGCCGACTTTCTTTAATTAATCCAAAGTAAATTCTATTGGTCGGGTACTTATTTCTTTGGTCACTAAACGGGTCATTAATTCCTTATATATAATTGGTTAAATTAATGATATTCTTTTAATTTATTCAGTTATTAAAGGTATACTATCACTTGTTTTAATTCTTTATATACCTCCGTTTATTTATTCGTTAAGCATTCTTCACTAAATTAGGTGGAATTATCCTTTTTACTCAATTTAATTTCATAATGTCTAATTATGAACTCTTAGTCATTGTCAAGCAATCTTATTGTTGATTTCCTTTTACTAGTCACATTAAGCTTTTATTAGTTGAATAACTTACTTCTTTAGTCACTAGAGGGTTACTAATTCTTTATGTATCAATTTAGTGACGTTCTTTCTAATTTTCCAACTACTAATTTTGAGTACCTTTTTCTTTACTCCCCTTGTTAACTAATTTGCTTCATTAGTTAATCAACTAAATTTATTTCTTATGACGTTGATTTATTTCTTAGGAATGTAGAACTACTTTAACCTTTATATTATGAACTTAGTCAGTTATTACTTAGTTTCTAGAAGTCACAATTTAATTAATAGGTCTTGTCCCTTTTTATTATAAGTCTAAGATCTAAGTCCTAAAATCTTTTTATTTAACTAAATAATGTTTTTAAGTATAAAACTCCTTTAATTCTTTTCTCTTGCTTCTAAATGATTACCTAGGTTTCTAACTTCTAACATTAATTTCTTTTATTAGATTTCCAAATTTTAAATGTATTTTTATTTAGGCACATAATTCCTTCCTAATTAATTCATTAAAATCCTTTTACCCCAAGTTAGACTCTAGCCATTCATTACTTTTTATCCTTAGCCTATTTAAGCTATTAAGACATTTAACCTAAAATATTCTTTCGCCGCCTTCATTTCATTTAATCTAGTTCTTAAAGTCACTTTTATTCTACTACAAGTGGTCACAAGAATGGTTACTAATTTTTCTAAATTTGAATATCTATTTCTTTATCACATATCAAAATTTCTTTTATTTATTTTTCTTCTTCTTGGCATATAAAACTTATTAAAATCTCATCTTTAGAATTCACCTCAATTGATCACTAAATTTGGTCACTAAAATTAGTTACAATTATTTTCTAAGTCCTAGCATACTATCTTCCAAAAATTTTGCTTACTCTTAGTCTACCAAATGTATCGGGCATAACTTGGTCATTTGTCGATAAAACCCATTTTTATGTCAAATTTTTCACTTCCCAAAATCAAATTATCTAACCATCCTTCATAAAATTTTCTAATATTTAGAATAATTTCACTTTTTAAAACTTAGTAAGATGAAACGTTGGAACCGTCCGGTCGGTAAATTTTCTTTAAAAGCGTAATGTCGTCAAAATACTTCCGGCAATACGTGATGATAATTTAACTCCTAATAGCGGGGCTTACCGGAACAAGTTACAAATTACATAATAACATCAAAAATTTAAAATAAATAATACAACCATATCGAATGAAACCGAGCTCACCTAAATGCTAAATTTTCTAATTTTTTTTGTTTTCTTGGTCGATCACGATAAAATCCTCCCAAGCACGTGAACGCCAAATTATGTCGATTTAATTTTTAAAATACTTACTAAATTAAAAACGTAATAATTTTAACGGTCGGTTACAAAAATCTTCGCAGTTTGAGATTTTACCGTTGGATCGCGATGAAAATTAAAACGGTGGTTCCCAGATACTCATGCAATATTATAGGAAGATGAAAAACAAAATCAAAATGAGGTAAGACCCCCCTTACCATACAAAACGCTTACTGCCTGGAGGAAGGAAAATGATCCGCTTGCCAAAAATTCGCCGGATACTCCGAAACATCCGTCGATCGTCGTCGTTTGTCCTTACGTTTGCTTAAACGTGACATGTAAAGATTTTAGGCACCTAAAGGATTATGGATAGCCAAGGAAGATCACAAACACCCATGAAGTTAATAAAACCAAAAGATCATTTACCGAAAATTCATCGTTTACTCCGTATTTTCCACCGTTCATCACCTTTCGCCACCGATCGTCCCCGATCCTTAGGAAAAGCGACATGCACACCAAGAAGGAACAAGGAGTCACGGTTTTAAGCTTTAAAAATATAGAGAAGGATGTCACAAAATCAAGAACACAAACTATTTTGGGACACCAAAGAAAGAGGAGACAAGATCAAGAACCAAAATACGAAAATCCTTACCTTGGTGGCTTTAGATGGTCACGGCTTCAAGAGGCCAAGCCAAGAGGGTCTCTAATTGGATTTCAAGAGCTTTATACTTGAATAAAACTGAGTAAGAAATGGCTGTTTGGTGGGAGAGGATCACGGGTTTGGAGGAGACAAAAGGAAGGGAAGTGATCTTGTGATGGTGGATGGTGGTTGTCCTTGGTGTGGCCATGATTATGGGTGGTTTAGGGAGGCTTTTTGGTGGCTGTTTTGGGCTTAAGAAGAAGAGGAGATGGAGAGGAGAAAAGGGGATATTGCTGCCATGAAAGGGAAGAAGAAAGCTAGAATGAGATGGCTGAATGGAATGATGGAGGAAGTGATGTTGGTTAGGCTTGCATGAAGTGTGATTGGTGGAAATGGGGGTGGATGGGCTGAGTACAGAGGAGTAAGTAGAGGTTGACACCCCTCTAGTGAAGTGGCAAGGGCAGGTGATGCATGGAAATGGAGTTTTTAGAGCTAGACAAGTGTCTAGTGGGTAGGAGAAAGTGATTGGCTTAAGTTTCATGAAGGGGCTGATGTGTCACAACCAGGGGCTTCACTTTGTGTGAATTGTTAAGGGATGATACAGGCCAAATTTGAAATGGGCTGAACACAAAAGTTGTAGAACTTTTTGTTCTATTTAAATCCATATAAAGCAAAAAACATTCCATCAAGAATTAAGTAAGATATGTCCCAAATACAGAACTAGTACAGGGTTGTGATGAGATTTTTGTCCCTTGCACAAATAATTTTTATGGGCCAAATGGACTATGAATTGGACTTTGGTTTCTTCATAAAAATTGTGGAGAAATATGTTAGGAAACTTGTGGTGAAGGCCTCATTCAATTTCATGGTTGTATGAGAGAGATATATGGGAAATACTACACCAAGTGCAAGCTATTGCTGGAGAAATATAAATTGATGTAGTGTTTTAAATTATGGGATTTATGGAGTGGAAATTTGATTTTTAGCTCTTCATGAAGTTTTTAGATATTCCTTTTCTCTTTAATTTGATATATCATTTACAAAGATCCAAGTTTTGTAGCCCAAGATATACCTGATTTATGACAGGGTGCTCTAGAAGCTTCTCGGATCAGCTAGGGCCTTCAAGATAAATTCACCATTAATTCTCCCTTAGGAATTTGATTTCATGCCCTTCATGAACATTGTAGGTATCTATGATAGGGATCCATTAAAAAAGAACAGAGTGATTCAAGCACCGGAAGAGGGACATACACAAAGTTTATCAAAGGCTGCCAGCATCAAAATGAAACAGCCAAGAGGTCACAAAGATTTATTAAACTGTACCAATCTAGAAGGATTTAGCTTTTGATGTCTTAGCAAAAAACGTAGATAATTTTGTTACAAAGATTTTGACACCAAGTTTTCACAAATTGAAGGTCGTATGTAAAAGTTATGAATTTGTTTTGAACCATGTGCAGAGAAAAATGTCCAAACATTGGAATTTTGAGATGAATATACTTAAACTTCGATTTTGGGGTTGACAGAGTAAGAATTGGAGTTCGAGGCTAGAAACGACAGTTGATGATCTTTTTAAAGCGAAGAGATTAAGACCAAAATCATTCGATTCTAAGATCGTATTAAAAATCTGGGTCCAAAACACCAAAGGTATTCGGTCGGGTTTTAAAGCGATTTCTAAGGAAATCAACTTATTGAAAAACAGGGATGATAGAGTCTGAATCAAGCTTCTGTCCCTTCAAGAAAAATTTCCAAAATGTCGAAATGAGTCATCAGAGACTGACCGTGTCACCATCGGATATTCTGAGGTATATGAACGGTCAAACGTAAGAGACGCCAAAGGTTCTGATTGAGCTTATCAGGCTAAGTCAGACACCCTTGATTCTTTGTAGAGAGATTCTAATAGGACTAGTATCCCTACTGGATCACTAGTCTTGGTTCGAACGGTCAGAGTCTGACCTCAAGCTGAGTCCCACAGTTCAAATTTGAGAAACCCCACAATATTTTATTATTAAATATAATTATTAAATAATTAATTTAAAATATCTAATTTCAAAATAAATTATTATAATTATTTATATATTAAATATTGTCGACAGAAAATAATTATCAAATAAATATAATGATAAATTAATTTACACCCAAAATAATCGTCGTTAACGTATTATTTTTGATTAAACAGTATTGTCGAATATAATTTATTATTTTCTTATTTCTGCTTTTCTCACTCATTACATTCTCTCGGTATTCTTATCTTTCAAATTAAACTTTGTTTCTCTCTATTTTCGCATTCTAAACTGTTCAGGGAATAGGCCAAAGCCTCGAGCTTCTTACTAAAAGCTCAACAGAGTATTCTCGGACTCCTGAGGGTCTGGTTTTCTATTGTCAAAAATTAGGGCTGTTACAGTTAATGTACCCAGCAATGACAATCTTGCCAATGGTGGTCCGACCAACTCTTGTGAATTGGCTAAAAAGCCATTTAGTGGAATGGATAGGTATCTTATGGATCATAGCATATAGAAAGTACAATATAGCAACCCGAATAGTACCAGGGTTGTCGAATTGCCCGAAAATAGAGTGAGCCATGAACCTTTGAAGGTATTTAAAAACACGATGATGTATTGAGGAGACTTTAGTAGAGTAGGGATCATAATCATCCCTTGCTTTTAAAAGTTGGGACCAAAAATATTTGGCATAAAAGTCCCTAGGAATGCAAGCAGCACTCATGCGAGTAACACCCTGGGTGGAATTAGAGGGAAAACCATAAATGGAATCCACCCCTGCCAAATCCATCCTATAATCAGTATTATTGAGCATAAAAGTAATTTCCTACCCGAAAACATTAGCACACATTTTAATATCAATTGAGCTAAGGAATTCCAAAAAGGTTCATTCATAACATGGCTCATACAACTCAATAAAGTCCTCCCAACCCAAATTCTTACAATACTTAAAAGTATCCTCATAAATCTCATGTTCAAGTAATGATTCTTTACAGAAAAACCTTGAGGGAATAATATCCCTCGTGGTCAAAGAAGTAAGTCTCATGCGTTGCTCATCCAATGAATATTCAATGTCATCGATGTTAGCATAGTTAGAGGACTTACCTTTGTTCTTCTGCTTCTTTCCTATGGACTTGGTTCTTCCCATGGACATGATGCCTTGCTAAGTGTCACAAATTAAATAAGAATGTTAGCCACATTAAGAAAGATTTTTGTCAAAACATAATATAATATTGGACAAGTGAAGGGATATGGGTGAGGATGGTCATGAGAACCTAAAAAGAATCAAACCAAAATGAAGGTAAAGATGCCTAATTATAATAGATTGTACATGGAAACATGAATCCTATATCTAAGGATTAAGTTTCAAACCAATAACATGCAACAATCTTAAGAAAAAATGAACCTAAATTAGTTTAGGCATTTTCACAAACACTTGGTTAGCAAACATATATGCCTCATGAAACACCCTAAACTTGAATATTTAACAATCCCCATTGTTTCAAATCAAACCATTCATGTGCCATTAAGAGCCAACTAATATATTTTCAACAAAATATAGCCACAAAATGAAGGACAAAACAAGAGTTGGTGAAGAGGAATGATAAACAATGTATAGTGACAATAAGCAATTCCACCAATTTAAAACATACTGATAAATGCTCAAATGTATAGATATTTTGAAGGTATTTAAGTATAATTTTGTTAGATGTTGCATTATCTGGAAAGTTTCGTGTATGAAAATAGATAGAAATTAAGAACCAGATATTTTGATAAGTTTTAATTTAAATAAGCTCTTATCTTTATTTTTGTGTGAATGATATATGAAAAAGATGAAAAAGAAAAGAAAGAATCCCAAGCCATTCCCCAATTAAAAATAAAAAAAAATACAAGTTTTGGGTGTCTCGCTCACGTAAGACTATACTCCGCTTGAGCGAGTCCCAAACCACTTAAGCGAGAATTATCCAGAGAGCAAATATGAAGGCTTCGCTTGAGTGAATGTGAAGTGGCTTGAGCAAAAAAATCCAGAAATAGAGGTTGAAGAACTCGCTTGAGCCCCAAGTCAGAATAGTCCAGAATCAAACCCAAAGCTTATTTGCTTGAGCGAGTTATGCTAAGCTCAAGTGAATATAACAAATGAAACAAGGGATCTAACTCGCTCGAGCGATGCATTCGCCCAAGCGAGTCACCGAGGGAAAAATTAGAATAAAGAAAGAGTCCTTCAAGCTGGAGAAAGCTATCTCGGTTAAGCGAGATAAATCTAGCTTAAGCGAGATACATAATATAAAGGCAAACACCGTCAAAAAATTAAGTGATAGGTAGATTTCACTTCTTAGAACGTGGAGCTCTCATTGGAATCTATCTTTTTCCTCTTCTTTATCTTTTTCTTTCCGAGCTTTGATTGTAATGGCTACGATGTGTAGCTAAATCCTTTTTGGGATTGGATGTAGTTGATCAAACCCCAACATACGCTTGTTCTACATTTACATATTCGGTATTTTTGTTATATCGTTGTTGGCTTTTCATTTTACGTTTAATGCTTGACTCTATTGGGAAATAGTTTCTTGATTTAAGTTTTCATTTGATTATTGGAAAATAGCTTACGAAAATGGATCTAAACGGAATGCTTGTTACGACGGATATTAGAAATAATATTCGAATTAACAAAGGATGAAACAATCGCTTGTAATGTTGGAATATTCTTAATGTGATTGAGGAATCAACATATTTAAGAATGTTCTTATGGATTTCATAGTCAAGGGATCGATGCGAATGATTTAAGATTGTGACGTAAAATTGATAGTTCAAAATCCGTTTATATAAATGTATGCAATGTATTAAAGGGCAAGATTGATGAAATCCAATCCTAATTTTTATCATTTGATAGTTCATATTTCCTACTGTTTATCTTAGCTTATGTTGGTTTATGATCAGTTCTTTTAAATTATGCATGTTTGTGAAACTATCCATGTATTTCAGCTAACAATGAATCAATATTAAACACCGTATCCTAGTGGAACGACATCTTGTTTTTAACATATACTACAACTTGACAGTGGAACTTACCACAGAAAGGTTTGATCATATCAAAACTCCAAACAAAGTTTTTGGCACCGTCGACTAGGGATCGGTGCATTTCTAATCTAGATTCTAAGTTACCATGGCATAGTGAATATTACTTTTATGAATAGTTATAGTATTTGTTACTTGTTCTTTTTTATGGGCTAACAATGCTTGCAGTGAGTTTTTGCTTTATGAACTTGAGAAGTCAGGGATCCAACGATCATTTAGAGCTTGACCTTGAAATAGAAAGGTCACTCAGAAAAGGAAAAGGCAAAAACATGCAAAGGCAACAACAGCATACTAGTGAATCTTCTTCCACACACATCCCTGAAAGTGCAACAAAACCAAAAGAAGAAGATATCGCAAACAACAATAATAATAACAACAATCCACTGCCTCAATCTAGAAGAACAGTTGGGGATTATGCCACACAGCAAGGCCCAAGATATTTCTCTAGCATTGTAATTCCAACCACTACAAGGACCTTAGAGATGAAGCCAACACTCTTAAGTTTTATTAGTACAGACCAATTCACTGCAATGGCGAATAAGGATCCTTATACTTATCTTACTACACTTTATGAGTTGGTAGGAACTATAGGATTTAGACAGAATGATATTGAATCAGCTTACTTGAGATTATTTCCCTTTTCTTTAGCAGGGAAAGCTAAAGAGTGGTTGCAATCCCATCCTAATCAAAGCTTACTTGAGATTACTTAAGATTATTTTCTTCAAAGATTTTTTCTGACTTCTTATTTTATTAAAGCTAAGTCTGATATTTCTATCTTCAAGTTAGGACCTGATGAACCATTCTGTGAGGCCTTGAAAAGATTTAAATCATTGTTGAGGAAATGTCTGAATCATGGATTTGAAGATATTGCACAGCTTAATATTTTTTTATACAGGTTTGAGACCTGACACTAAAATGATTCTGGATGCTGCTGCCGGATGTACAATGATGACTGTAGATGTGGACCAAGAAACAAGAATCATTGATGCTCTATCTTCTATAGATCACCAAGCTCAACTTGATAGGCAGCAATTAACTAGAAGATATGGGTTGGACTTGAACACTACTGATGCAATATTTGCTCAGAATAAGATTTTAACTCAACAGATAGAAGCATTGACTCAACAAAAGGCAGAGTTACCACAATAATTACATGCAGTTCATTTGTCTATGGAACCTACCATGAATCATCAGCAACAAATAAAATGTGATTTTTATGGAGGCAATCATGCAAATGGCCAATGCTCATATCAAGGAGATCAACAGAAAGAGTCTATTTATTATATGAACAACCTAGGGTGACAAGGTAATTTTAATTCTAGTAATTATCCTAACAATTTTTCACAGGGTTGGTGAAATAACAAAAATTCAAATCAAGGACGGAGACAAGATGAGGGACCTTCGAACAGACAACAACCATATTAGCAACACTATCTTTCTTTGCATGAAAAGTCTTTCAAATTGGAGGAGACTCTAGAGAAATTCATGCAAGCTTCCTTAACTAATCAGAAAAATATTGAATCATCAATCAAAAATCTGGAAAATCAAGTTGGACAATTGGCACAACAGCTGTTAAATGAATAGGGAGGTACCTTTTCTACCAACACTCATCTGAATCCTAAGGAGAATTGTAAGTCACTTACTAAAAGAAGCTTTAAGGTGATAGGCAGAGAGATTGGTAAGAATAAGAAAATCAAAGAAGAAGTGTTGAGAAAAAAAGAAGGAAAAGAAAAAGAATGTGTGAGTGAGGAAAATCAAAATAAAAGAGAGAATGTAAATAGTGAGAGTGTGAATAAAGAGAAAGAAAAAGGAAAACAAAAAGAGAGTGAAAAGTAGATAGAAAAAAATCAGAGTCAGATTCCATAGTTGAAGAATCTTTCATATCCAGGGAATCCTTCAAAGCAAGATAAGGAAAGATAGTTTACTAGATTTATGGATATCTTCAAAATGCTTTAGATCAATTATTCCTTTTGTAGAAGCTATGGAGAAAATGCTTGTTTATGCCAAATTCATGAAGGAGTTATTGACAAAGAAAAGGAGATTTTCTGAAGAAACTATGGAGTTGGAAGTAGGATGTAATGTTATTATTCAAAAAGCACTACCATTGAAGACTAAAGACCCTGGCAGTTTCATAATTCCAGTTACCATTGGTCATTTACCTCTGGGAAAAGCTTTATTGGATCTAAGTGCTAGCATTAATTTAATGTCGTTGTCTATGTTGAAGAGAATAGGAGACTTGGAGGTTAGACCTACAAGGATGACCTTGTAGCTAGCAGATAGATCAATGAAATTTCCTTATGGGGTAGCTAGGGATGTGTTGGTCAGAGTTGATAAATTTATGTTCCCAGTAGATTTTATGGTGATGGATATAGAACAAGACTCTGAAGTACCATTGATCATAGGGAGACTGTTTATGAAGACTGCCAAGATAATCATTGATGTTGATGATGGAAAGTTAAAAGTGAGAGTACATGATGATGAGGTGAACTTTGATGTTTTTGAAGCAATCAAGCATCCATCAAATAAGCAGCATTGTTTTTAGATTGATATAGAAGAAGCCGTTAAAAATAAATGCTGCAAGTTGACTCGCTCTAGCACTCTTGAGAAAGTTCTTGTGAATGTTGTTGATAAGCTCGATGAGGATGAAGCAAAAGCTATAGAGGAAATTCTAAAAGATTTTAATTTAGATTGTAACACCCTAATTGAATAAATAAATAAATGCCAAAACCGGGAAAATTTTTTTTCCACAAAAACAGCCAATGGACAACCTACACAGAAGAAGGAAGGGGAAGGCACGGGAAAATAAAAGAACATTCATACGTATAGCAATCAGCAGAAGGGACAAGGCTTGAACCGATCCATTCAGTCCAGCGGAACACATCAGCGCCTAAGTGAATTCCTTAACAACACTGACTCGCTCAAGCGGGGTCCAACATGCTTGAGCGAGGCAACCAACTCGCTCGGGCGGACAGCCCTTCGCTTAAGCGAAGCCAGCACAAAGGCCTTCCATCCACTCATACTCGCAGGAGCTAAGCCTAATTCGCTGGGGCAAACACAGGTTCCAGGTAATTTCTCACTTGGATTTGGGTCGTAGGTTCACCCGGTAAATCATCACGCTCCTTCCTCACTCGGGAATTTACACAGCTCCTCATTTCATTCATATAAGTCACAAGTATAACCACTCAGGAATGACTCCTTCAATTCTCACCACTTGGGACCCAGAACCCTTCCTCACTCGGAATATTTCCTAATCGAACATCACTCGGGTATTTAACTTCAACACAATCGGGAGTGTGCCGTACACCCGTCGCTCGGTATATTTTCGCATCTCTCACTCAGGGAACACACAGACCTTCCCTCACTCAAAAGGGGACTCCACTATCCTACTCCACTCGGAATACTCATTCTAGTTTCACTCGGCATATGATAACTTACTCACTCGGGAAACGTTAAGTAAGCCCCTTCCGGACTTGCTCTACGACTCACCGCTCGGGATATGGAACCTCGTTCACTCGGATTATACTTATATCACTTACTTAGATTATATTCCAATCTCCACCATCATAACAACTCTTCCCTCGAAAAAGGTTCACTCAAATTCTCACTCGGAAATGTCCAAACACTATAGTCTCACTCGGAATCATCAACTTAACACTATTTCACTCATCAACAACCCTCAAATCATTTAGCAACATATTCCAGTCGGAAAGACGCATCAAATCAACATAAAACACTTATATGCATGTTATATATTCATACACTCGGAATATTTAGCATTTTAACATTATTCATTCACCAACACCCATTATCCGATACAAGTACTTGATACCAATGTAAACCATATATATATATAAACACGCATTCGGATTACAATACATATATACTCGCATTCGTTATACAACATTGTTATATGAGCCGGCCAAGGCTTAACACTGACTAATATAATATAAATATACAAGGCATGCACTCAACAGTCGGAGTGCACCCCACTCGGACTTGAGTCCTTCACATCATTCCCGACCGACCTGCACATACTAAAAAATGGTGTAGGGGTGAGATTTTACATATAAAATGACAGTTACTGACTCGGATTTAATCCCCAATTCTCAGTTATATAGTAACATCACTCATTCGGATTTATACAATTCAGTCAGGATTAAGTAATTCACATCATTCATAATAACATACTCTCACAATCATATCATCGCCTCACGCTTGGCCACAGCACCAACGCACATATATTCCCTAGTCGGAATTCACCCCACTTAATCATGGCCATATTAATCATGTTATTCACAACAGCATTTACACATACAAATATATACACACAATCACATTGAACTCATCAACAATATAAATATGCGCATTCACATTCAGTCGGAATTCATTCAGTCATCCAAGCTATACCAACCATGTCAATCTCAATAACAATGCTCCTACATACATGCATGCGGATCCGACTTAATTAGTGATCGCAGTTACAGATTCCTTCCCTGCCTCTCGTCCATTAGCCCTTCCCGTGTGGTACCGGTCTTCCAAAGACGTCTCGAGACTTAACTCTAGCTCCCTCGGCTACCACGGGTCCTCACGGATCTAGCCAGGAATCTGTAGTTGAACGTCATCTCATAGGGCTCCTGACCTTCCACGGGTCACCCTTTTCTCATATATGCAATTTCATGGAATCCCACACAGCATTCAGATTCACTCGGAATTCCATAGTTTCATCACAGCATCACAAGCGTTTATCATAGCAACTCATAACAAGTAAATCATGATAACAACGTTAAAGTACACCACTTCGACGTTCTTAATGAAACCAGCATGCAAGTCAACATGACATTCCAAATGGGGACTCAGCGTAACAACTCACATCTCATGCATTCAGAATTTATCATGGCATCCTCATTCACACACATCTAGACATAAACTGCAAACAGAACTCAGAAAGTAACCCCCTTTTTAACTCATGCATTAGGCAATAATGTTACGCACACATGTATTCACTCCGTATTCTCATATTCAACAGCATGCATCTCAGAAATATGAACAAGCACTTAGGGATGGAATCACCACAACACTAGACAGACCACAACCATCCTAGACCCGGGCGTTGCAAGCACTCCTACTCGAATACAACATATCAATCAACACACTCAGACACGACACAACACATGAAAGCAAAACACCCGGAACCCGTCCATAAACTATGCATTTGACATGCAAAGCGCCCCCTACCTGGCATGAAGATTCCAGAGGCTCCAAGGGCTTACAGCTCCAATCGGTTGCTCTGCACAGCCCATTCACTGATTCACAATGGGGAGACCCTTCGTCAGTCATCCACTATTACACTTGGCTTTGGAGGGACTCTGAGTCACTCCTACTCTTAAACAGCTCTGCATGCAAGATCAGCGGGGAGGTCAAAGCCCTCAGGGCACCACCTTGACCTTCCACTCGGTCTAGTGGGGATTTCCACGCTTCTGAGGCACCCAGCTCCCTGCTCGCTCTCTTGAGCAGCTCAATCACAACGCTGGTGAATGCTCCAACCTCTCCGAACACTTCGTAGTGCAGATCTCCACTAAGACTCATGCAACCTCAAGCAAAGGGGAGGGAGAAAAGAGAAGTCGTCAAAGGGAAGTGGAAGAACAGGGAGGGAACAGAGTCTCATCCCTGAGTCACCGGAGGAAAAGTTCTTAACCCAACATCCTCACTCTCATGCTCGACGAAGGAAGGAAAAGAAGAACGAAAAGCAAAGAAGAAGAAAAGAAGAGAGAACGGAAGGGGGAGAAGCCTGAGGGGAAAAAATGAATAATAAAATGGCCCAGTAGTACATATATGCATGCACGGAGAAGGGGAGAGTAGGGTGGGAAAGCGTGAAGCAGCAGTTTGTTCACGTCACCCAATCACCATCAGTAACAATTAATAATTAATCACACTTAATCAGCCATCATTTGATTAATTAAGTTAATTATAATTAATAAATAATTTTCCACTTCTGAAATTATTATTTTAATAATTTATTTTCATTCGGCAATTAATTATTAAATCGGGATGTTAAAGTTCTCCCCCTCACAAAAGAATTTCGTCCTCAAAATTCAATTGGTGACTCACCTTAAATAAATAACTCAGAAATTGCTGTCTCAATTACTTACACGACTAAGCTTCCACAAACATTCACCGACCGGATCATAATTTCACTCGGCAAAGCTTCACCTCTCAAGCGGTTTACCGACCGCCCCATAATTCCAGTCGGTGAAACACAAATGTTAGGTCCTACCTGATTACAACCTCATCATAGAATGCAATATATTTAGGGACTCAATTTTTAAAACAAACAAGTTACCCCACTTAACTCAGCCCAATCACCACAATCAGTGGCACCCTCTAGTTCTTTGGCCACTTGGTCCTACACTCCCAACACAATTCGGCATATTTACACCACCGGGTTCCCCGACTCAATAAGTCACTCGGCACAGTCATGAACTCACACAGAGCATAGGCTCAACATTGTGTCACTCAAGACACCTTCTAGATGATAATCAATCAGTTGGGAAGACTTCAGTCGGTAAACAACATTACTGATTCCCACTAATACTCACCAATGTTCGATTTATCTTGGATGAGACTCTCGGATATTTAGCATCCGTCCATAAGATCTTTTCTCTAAACCATGATATATCTTGATAATACCAGGACAAATACTCAAAAGAGATTCAAGGTGCTCCAATTAGCACAGACTGCCTGGATTTCCCCCCCCCCTTACAGGCATCACACTCGGTTCTAAAATCTCAGATTCCTAACCATTCCTTCGGCCAATTCCATGCCTATACCCTAAAAAGGTCACTCGGAATTCTCAATCAAAAGGGATCATTCGGGGTTTGAAGGCAATTTACACCGGACATCTCTCCACTTACCAAAAACTCACTCGGAATCCGAGTCTATCTCGAAAGCAAATCTCAGTTCTAACTCAGCAGCGCCACACATCCACTCGAACACATCTATGAATAAACTTACCTCTTGGGTATTCACTCTTCCTCGGGGTAATTCACTCAGAGACTTACCTATTCATAGCCCCACATTCCGACCAGAAGTTCTTTTGGTAAAGATTCGTCAGGGCACAACCTACAGACTTAGAATTTTCACACGATGGGAACCGTCTACATGGTACCATCCACTCGGAAATGTCATGCTCCGAGTCACACCACTCGAATCTAACCTTACTTAGAAGTGTCACGTTCGGACACAATCCCCTTAACTTGGTAATGTTCCTCTTTATGAGATCTTACTCGGGACACCATAACTTCACTCAGGAATCCTCTCTCCCAGAAAGATTTCACTCGGATCTCTCTCCACTTTTCACACTCAGAATATACTAACCTTTCCCGAGCAAATCCTCACCTTTCAGATTTCTTCCGCCCAAGGTCATGGTTTCCCCACTAATCCACAATGCCACTCGGCTAAAGTCTTAAACTTCTAATTCTAGTGACAGACTTGCTCGTCCATCAATCTCTATAACCATTTATTATTTTAATAGTCAATTCGTACACAATCACCTCTGATTCACTCGGAGGTAACACCTCACGGTTAAACAAACCTTGCATCCTCACTTTCATACATAACCACACAATATTCATTTAATACAACTCTCATCCTCACTCAGAACCGCCCGATAGGCTCACCATCACCATAAGCAGCTACAACCTCACCTGCCCGACTCGTGGATTGCTGCATCCATCTGATAGGATGATGTCTCATTCCTATAGGGTTACAACAATTACATAGAGTCACTGCAAGAGTGTACACTGCCACAGTGCCTATGGTATGAAGGGTCATCTCGGGACGGCATACATTACACACTTCTCACACCCATCGACCACTCACTCAGCTAATACTTACCCACAGGAATTAATGGCAATTCACATACATATATAAGCACATATTCACATCAACATTACATGATGCACCATGTAGGGCACGTCACACAGCAACAATCATGAAATATAATTTACCACTACTGTAAAACAGTATAATGACTACAGGCTTTTGACTCACACAAAAATCACACACCTCCTCATTACTCATAAGTTAGCGCAACTCCCCTGATGATAATCGTCAAGTAGCAGTTACTATCACCCCAAAATGTTATAATAACAGTCAGTTTCTGACCCTTACCGCGTAATTACTTCTTCCTTAGATCCTATCCACCTCAAACCATACAATATCATATATATATATATACACATATGTACCAACAGTCAATAACATACACGCTATCATTGAATCAAAACACATTCAAGCATCATTCAATCGGAATCTTATCCAGCCAGCTCTCGGCTATATTACTTACATTATTTATAATCCCATATAATCACAGCCATAGGCTTACTTTGCACTTAGCGACAACATCAACACATATATATATTCAATCATCCAATCAGAATATCAAATTCACTCTCGGCCATACAATTCATATCATTCACCACAGCATGCATTACGACCACAACATCATATTGCACCCGGCCATAACATTAATATACATACATTCATTCAATCGGATTCCACTCAATCATGTTATTCTAAATAACATTCCACATATTCATGCAATTCACATTGAGCTCAACAACAATCATGGTGTGCACACATTCATTTCACCCGGATCCGGTTACCTATTTTTATTGTTGCAACATAGGCTCCAAGCCTTTCCTCAGCTCCAAGCTGATTTGGCCGTTTTACAGGTACCAAACTGTTTGCCCTCTGATGAGGATTTTGCTTATATTGAGTTTGCTGAAAGAGAATCAAGTTTGTATAATATGAACTCAATGAAATGGATGTGCCAAGTTTAAACACAGAAGTTGTAATATAGTATAGTTGTCGTTCCACTGAGGAGGTGCTAGAATGAAGACTTTAGTTTGAATTGATTTGGCAGAAAGTTTTTTGTTTGGGTTTGTTGTGAACGTTGTTGAATGAAAAACAGCAAGTAACAGAATAACAGAGAATAATATTGTGCAAAAGATGACAGTAAATGAGGTTGGAAAAATCAGTTTTGTAAAACAGGGATTGGCTTCATCACATCTTCACCTCTGTAAGCTGCATAAGTTTCCATATAAGTAAATCGAAAAGATAAGTTCTACGTCACAATCAAAGTCATTTGCATCGATCCCTCGACTACAAAATTCATAAGAATGATTTCCAAACCGCTGATCCCTCAGTCACTTTGGAAACCATTCCAGCATTATCGATCGATTGTTTTGACGTTTGTTGCGTTAGACGCCATCCCTGGCTACCTACTCACAACAAGCATTTCTTTCAGGGTCTGCTTTCAAAAGTCACTTCCCAGCATACTCAAGAAAACTTAGAACAAGAAAATAGTGATCAAGTACTTTCAGGCATTAAACGCAGAAGGAAATACAGAAACTTTATCAAATCTCATTACTCAATGAAAACTTACGACAGCATTACTTCAGTGTTGAATGGATTACAGCCAATCCCATAAGGGAAATTAGTTACTCATGCCTTGCATTTTCACCATCAAAGAAATGAATACAGAAAATGGAAAGTGTGAAATGAAAAATACAGAGGATGAAATGATGTATGATGTTAGGAGATTGATGATTTGTGCTCTGTTTGCAGCTTGATTTATAGGAGTTTTGGCTCAGCTTCTCTTGCCCCACTTACGTAGAACCCATGCGGCATCTTTCAGAGACTGGTGGAAACAGAAGAAAGTGGGTGAGTTGGCATCGCATTATTGGTGAATAAAGAATTAAGAAACCCATGCTGTGTGAGTCACGCTTGAGCTTGATGGTCACGCTCAAGCGTGAAGGGCTCTGAAGCTTTTTAATAGTCTTGCGCTTGAGCTTCCTTGTCCACGCTTAAGCGTGGTTCCTTTGTTCAGCATATGCTTGATCCTTCGCTTCAAGCTGGGCATGTTACGCTTTAAGCGAGCTCCTCTATCCCCACAGATGTGTTCCACGCTCAAGCCACGCTCAAGCGGGATCGAGGTCACGCCCAAGCGGCTCCTGCTCACGCTTGAGCGTGAGATGACCTGATGCTGTTCCTTCTTTATTTCAGTCACGCTTTAAGCTTCTTGGTGCCACGCTTGAGCGTCAGTCATGCATGAAGTCACGCTTGAGCGAGCTCGGGCTCACGCTCAAGCGTGAGGGGCTGTTGGTGAGTTCCTTGTTTCACTTGGGTGCATGGGCAACGTGGTTTCCACGCTCAGGCGTGTAGTGTGCCACGCTCAAGTGTCCTTTGCTTGATGCTCTTGGTTTCTTCAAGGCTTTTGACAAGTTGTTCCTGATTTTCAGATTTGAAGCTTCTTTCCTTAATGCTTCCTTTATACTCAAAATCATGCTCAATTATTTATTAATTTTGTTAAGTTATTCAAAAAATAGTTCTAATTGAGCCATGAATTTAATCATAAAATAAGCGCTCATCAAACTCTCCCCAACCTAGATTTTTGCTTGTCCTCAAGTAAAAAGAAGATTTGAAAAGGGAAAACAAGCATTTAAAAATCTGAGTTTCTGTTGCAGACAAAAGTTTAAAAGGCAATAATCTGGCTTAATATCTAGACAAATGATTTTCTTAATACCAATTCCTTAAAATGTAATGCACCATTACCTTATTCATAAAGCATGTAACCCATTGCTGTAAGAATATAGAATTTCTCATTATTTCTTACCCTGTGTCTGTTTCGCTCATCCATCATTAGAAATGTTCTCTTAACATTGCCCGTCATTTCTAGTAAAACCAAAATTCAAATGAATAGCAAGGATCAGAAGGTCTTTTAAGGGTGTAATGAGGCTGGGTTAACAAGAAACTTTGGTTTTTCTGGGTTTCAAAACGCATGTTTTTAAAGAAGAGCATAAGTGTTTTTGGTTGATTTAGAAGGCTCCTTTTCTGCATTGAAACTTCAGAATTTTCTTTTGTTTTACTCCAGCTCTTTTATACAATCTTTGGAGAGCTTACTTATTCTTTCTGCATTTTTCTTCTCCTGCCTCCATTTGTTTCATCTTCTTTTGAGAAAATTATTTTATGCTCTTTTTCAAGATGAACATGCAGGTAAGGTAGAATTTTTGCTTTTATGCTTAGCTCAGGGCAGAGAAAAATTTTCATGCTTTTATGGCTCAAAGATGGGCTGCCAAAAAAATCGGATATTTTTATCAGGGTAGCTTTTTGGCTCTTGGCTAATTAATTTTTCAAAATTGCCTTATCATTTCCTTGCTTGTTTCTTTAAGAAAAAGGTTTAATTAGAAAATCAGTCAATGCTAATTTAACAATTTCAAATGAGGCTCTCAAGTGTTTAGATTTTTCTCACCTCTCATCAAGATATAAAGGTTACTTCCTTATTCTAACAGAAAAGGGTTCAAGTCATATAAACAAGCAACAATACATGCATTTCAGTTCCTTGGTTCTTAATTAAGTCATTTTGCCTAAAAAAAAGAATCAGTGTTGTTGCCTAAAAACATTGTGCTGCTTAGAAACTTTTCTTTGTTCAAAAAGTGAAATCTTTGGTTGGGGTTTTCAAAGATGTTCAAAGTTTTAATCATCAAAATAGGAATAATCACAAACAAACAAGAATAATCACAAGCAGATAGGAATAATCACAGGAAGATAATCTCATGCAATTTCTAAAGTGTGCTGTACTAAAGATAAAGTAAAGCTATAAATTGTCAAACTAAGTAGCAATTTTAATTGTCAAGAACTGAAAGCATAAAAAAGTTTCACTCTTCCTCGGATGAGTCCTCCTCTGTTCCCAAGTCTCTTTCTGGAGGTCCCTGAGTTGAAGTTCCTGGCCTATCCTCCTGTGTAGCCTCACCTCCTCCCACAAACGGAGGCCTGTCCCCAGGCCAAGCAAGCAGGGCCTCAAACTGGGCAGGTGGCATCCATGGATTGTGTTGACCTGCAGGAATGCTATGATAAAGACCATTGTGAACATGTAACAAACCTCTATGCTGAGCGTTCTGCTGGGCTAGGAGATGGCTGTTTTGAACTTTCAGGATGTGAATGCCTTGTAAAATCAGGTTGGTTTCAGTGCTGAGGGGGGGGTGGGCAGGTGCAGTGCTGAATGCTTGCTGTGCTGCTTGTGAGGCATGTGGAGGAGGTGCATCAGTTGCAGGGAGTGTTGGATTACTGCAGTAACGCTCAATGAAGCGTTTGTCTATGGAAGGCCTGATTGGTTTGAGGTCTTGTACCTCAACACCATGAGCTGCACAAAAATCAGTGATAAAGGCAGGAAAACCAAGACTCCCTTTTACCTTTTGACCTGCCTGGGAATACTTCTGGTCAGAAATCACAAACTTGTGGATTTCATCCGATAGTACTTGGGCTAGATCAATAGAGATGTCCTCTCTCAGAATGCAGTATAGGAGATAACACCTACTAAAAATCAAATCAGAGACATAAGCGTTAGGTGTTATGTTAGCTAATAAGAAGGAAGTCCAAACTTGAGCAATAGTAGTCATGTCCTTTCTTAAAACTCTCAGTGGTGTCTCTCCTTGCCCCATTTGAAAGTGGTGTCCTGGAACACAGATAGCGGCTTCAAGGTCATGTGTGGCAATGAACTGGTTCCTTGCAACCATGGCAGCATATTCGCAGATTTCCCCTTCTCCTAAGGTCATGATGTTCCCCAAGTAGAAATTGATGGTGTCTCTGTCATATGAGAGCCAGGTACCCCGTACATAGGTTTTTCGTTCCCCCCCTCCATCTCTTGTCCACGCGTTTGCATAGAATTCTCTTACCACTTCAGGGTCAAATTTCTCCCTTGGGTAACATACTTTTAGCTAATTTCTCCTTCTTATAATCTGCAGGAAGGCATCGCATTCTCCCAAGGCCAAGTCTACTTTCCTTTCTGGTATGAATGTCCAATTTGAGATGTCTTCATACCGCTTGCTGTTGCCTTGCTTCCTGAATCTTGGAGCATCATCTTGTTTATCTGTTCGTGGTCTTTTGCCCTTGTTCTTTCGGGAACTTCTTTTTGGGGAAGTGGTGGCAGGGGGATTTGGTGCAGTTTGCTTGGTTCTGGCCATCTGCAAGAAGGTTAAGAACCACTTTGCACTTTAAAATACTTCCTTTTAGGACTTTTATCAAACATTCAGCATGCATTAAAAGAATGTGAAATAGAAAAGGGACATGCATTACAATGAAAGTGAAACACAAGAACCAAACCTTGAATGTCTTTCTCTAACAATTCAGGAACAACCAAGTATAGATCATAGCATTCATTAAACACAGAGAGAAATGACATCAACATGTGCAAAAAGAAAGGTATAAATCCTTCCTAACACATATGCTGTTAGTTCAAAAAGAGGATAGGGCAGTAGTTACCTGGAAGGATCCGAAAGTGCAAGAGAGAATGGCTTGCAAAATAAGAGTGCGACTTATGAAATGAGAGTGAAAAGACAATTATTGGAGAAGAGAGGCAGTTACAAAACTTAGAGAGTTAGAAGGTTAATGAACGGTTATGTAAGTGAGATAGTGGGAAGTTTCAAAATTCTGCATTTATTAGCATCAGGGGCTGTTTGCATTCTCACGCTTGAATTCCACGCTTGAGCGCAATGCAACCACGCTTGAGCGTGATCGATCTGGATGCAAAGTTTGAGAATGGAAACTTCACGCTTGAGCGCAATATAACCACGCTTGAGCGTGATCGGCCTGGATGCAAAGTTTGGGAATGAAAACTTCACGCTTGAGCGTGTTTTTGTCACGCTTGGGCGTAAGAGTTTCGCGCTTGAGCGCAGGTTTATCACGCTTGAGCGTGTGGGCATTGCTCCAAGGTATGCTTTCCTCGCTCAGGCTGGTTTTTATCTCGCTTGAGCGTACAACAAAGTTTTAATACCTGATGCTTTATCAATGTCTCGCTTGAGCGCATGTTTGAGCGCAGGTATGTTGCGCTTGAGCGCCAAAGTATCACGCTTGAGCGTGATCACCATCTGATGCTTAGTTTAACTTCTCGCTTGGGCACAGGGGTCTTGCTTTGAGCGTGTCAGCCTCTGATTGCTGTCCAGATCCTTTTGCTTAAGCGTAATAGGTCACGCTTAAGCGAGATCAGGTTTATTTTGTTGAAAATTTCTTTAGCAGAGGTGCCACGCTTAAGCTTGACTCTCACGCTTAAGCTTGATGAGGATGGTTTAGGACTTACCTTGGCTCGCTTAAGCTAGATTATCCACGCTTGAGTGTGGTGATGTCCTCATGTCTCTCTGAACTCAGCCTCCAACTCCAGTTTTGTTTGCCTTTGTTTGAGACTCTTCTACAAGGTAAACAGAAACTTTTTTATTTATTTTTTATTTTTATTTTTATTTTTATTTTTGAAAAATCTTCAAAGAAATAAAACACAAAAGATTGGGTTGCCTCCCAATAAGCGCTTGTTTAACGTCATTAGCTCGACGCCTGAGTTTGATCATGGGTCTTTTAGCAGGATGTCAGTGGCAACCTTCTCCACTTCTCCCCCTAGATAGGGCTTTACTCTCTGTCCGTTCACGACCCAAGTTCTTTCAGATTTTGGATCTTGTAACTCAATAGCTCCATAAGGTTTCACCTCCCTGACAATAAAGGGTCCTGACCATTTAGACTTGAGTTTTCCTGGGAATAGTTTCATCCTTGAGTTAAAAAGAAGAACAGATTGTCCCTGGTGAAAACTTTTCTTCATGATGTGTCTATCATGGTAAACCTTCATCTTTTCTTTATAGATCCTGGATGAGTCATAGGCATGATTCCTCCATTCTTCCAACTTATGCATCTGAATCTTCCTTTCTTCAGCTGATGCCTTTGGGTCATAGTTGAGGGTTTTTAGTGCCCAAAATGCTTTATGCTCAAGTTCCACTGGAAGATGGCAATTTTTACCATATACCAACTGATAAGGTGAAAATCCAGTTGGTGCCTTGTATGCTGTTCTATAGGCCCATAAAGCGTCATCTAGCTTCAATGACCAGTCTTTTCTGCTTTGGCTGATTGTCTTCTCAAGTATCCTCTTAATTTCTCTGTTGGATACTTCCACTTGGCCATTGGCTTGAGGATGGTAAGGGGAAGTTACTTTGTGCTTGACTCCATAATGTTCAAGGCATCTTTGGAGTTGACTGTTGCAGAAATGAGAGCCTCCATCACTTATTAAAACTCTTGGGGTGCCAAACCTGCTGAAAATGTGTTTCTTAAGAAATTTGATGACAGTCTTGGCATCAGCTTTAGTACATGCCATGGCTTCCACCCACTTGGAGACATAGTCTACTGCCATAATTATGTACTCATTTGAGAATGACATTGGTAATGGCCCAGTAAAATCGATGCCCCAGCAATCAAAGACTTCTATTTCAAGGATGGCAGTCAAGGGCATCTCATGTCTTTTTGATATGTTTCCTGTCTTCTGACATGCTTCACAATGCTGCACAAAAACATTAGCATCTTTAAACAAAGAGGGCCAATAAAAACCTGATTGGAGGATCTTTGCTGCTGTCCTTTCCCCATTGAAATGTCCTCCATAGGGTGAGCTGTGACAGTGCCATAGGATGCTCTCAGCCTCCTCTTGGGACACACATCTCCTCAAGATGTGATCTGATCCAAGTTTGAATAGGTAGGGGTCATCCCATATGAATTGCTTTGCATCCCTTAGAAACTTCTTCTTCTGCTGCCATGAAAGGTCATCAGGCAGCATTCCAGCAGCTTTAAAGTTGGCCATGTCTGCAAACCATGGCCGTTCTTTCATCATCAGTAGCTTCTCATCAGGAAATTCTTCCTTCACTTCAGGTTGGAGCCGTGTGACTTCCTGATTGACAAGTCGGGACAAATGATCTGCAATGAAATTTTCGCTGCCCTTTTTGTCTTTGACTACTAGGTTGAATTCTTGCATTAGCAAGATCCATCTAATTAGTCTGGGCTTAGAATCAGGCTTATTCAACAGATATTTAATGGCAGCATGGTCAGTAAAAATAGTAATCTTGGAACCAATCAGATAAGGTCTAAATTTTTCCAGGCCAAACACTATTGCTAAGAGTTCTTTCTCTGTTGTTGCATAATTTGTTTGTGCAGGGTTTAAAACTTTACTAGCATAGTGTATAACATGAAAAATTTTAGCCTTTCTTTGTCCTAATACGGCCCCAACAGCATAATCACTGGCATCACACATTATTTCAAAATCTAGTCCCCAATCAGGGGCAACTATTACAGGTGCACATGTTAGTTTATGCTTTAGAGTCTCAAAGGCATGTAAACAAGAATCATCAAAAATAAAAGGAGTGTCTTTGTTTAAGAGATTACTCAAAGGCTTTGCAATTTTTGAGAAGTCCTTGATGAACCTTCTATAAAATCCTGCATGGCCCAAGAAGCTTCTGACTCCTTTTATATTTCCTGGTGGTGGCAATTTCTCGATTACTTCTACCTTTGCTTTGTCCACTTCAATACCTCTTTTGGAGATTTGATGTCCTAATACAATGCCTTCAGTCACCATGAAGTGACATTTTTCCCAATTCAAAACCAAATTGGTGTCTACACATCTTTTCAACACAATGGTCAAATTATTCAAACATTGATCAAATGATGAACCAAAAACAGAGAAATCATCCATGAAAACCTCTATGCATTTTTCCACCAAATCAGAGAAGATAGCAAGCATACATCTTTGAAATGTTGCAAGGGCATTGCACAATCCGAAGGGCATTTTTCTGTATGCAAATACCCCAAAGGGACATGTGAATGCTATTTTTTCTTGATCCTCAGGTGCAACTGCGATCTGGTTATACCCTGAGTATCCATCTAGGAAGCAGTAGTATGCTTGACCTGCAAGTCTTTCTAACATTTGATCCATGAAGGGTAGAGGGAAGTGATCTTTCCGGGTAGCAGTGTTTAGTTTCCTGTAATCGATACACATCCTCCATCCTGTGACTGTTCTTGTAGGGATCAATTCATGCTTCTCATTCTGTATGACAGTGATTCCTCCTTTCTTTGGAACAACCTGCACAGGACTTACCCAAGAGCTATCAGAAATAGGATAAATTATACCAGCTTCTAGTAATTTAGTTACCTCCCCTTTTACCACTTCCTTCATAGTTGGGTTCAAACGTCTCTGTGGCTGAGCAATTGGTTTGAATTCTTGTTCCATGTAAATGTGATGAGTGCAGTAAGCTGGGCTTATTCCCTTCAAATCTTCCAGCCTCCATCCAATCGCTGTTGAATGTTCCTTTAACACTTGAATCAACTGCTTCTCTTCTGTACCTGTCAATTCCCTATTAATAACAACAGGTTTTTGGTTATCATTATCAAGAAAGACATATTTCAAGTGTGGAGGTAAAGCTTTTAACTCCACTTTTGGTGGGACAACTTCTTTTGTTTCCTCAGACAGCCTTTCAAAGTGACTTTCTTTTTGAGCATCTTGCTTGTCCTTCTTGTCTTCCTCCATTGCTCCAATGTTCAGCTTCTCTAGTGGATCTCTGTTGAACCATTCGTTGGTTTGTTCTCTGATGGCTTCTTCTTCAATGTCAATTTTGAAGCACTGTTGTTTGTCTTTTGGGTATTTCATTGCATCAAACATGTTGAAATTTACTTCTTCATCTTGTACTCTCACTTTTAACTTCCCGTCATCCACATCAATGATTACTTTTGCAGTCTTCATGAAGGGTCTCCCCAAAATGAGAGGTACTTCTGCATCTTCTTCTATATCCATTATGACAAAATCTACAGGAAACACAAACTTGTCAACTCTTACCAGTACATCTTCAGCTATGCCATATGGAAATTTCATAGACCTATCCGCCAGCTGGAGGGTCATCCGGGTTGGCTTCACCTCAAGATCTCCAATTTTTTTCACCATTGAGAGAGGCATTAGATTAATGCTTGCTCCCAAATCCAAGAGTGCTTTTCCTACTGGTAGAGTACCAATAGTTACTGGGATTGTGAAACTTCCGGGGTCTTTTGTTTTTTGTGGCAGTGCCTTTTGAATGATGGCACTGCAGCCTGCTGCAAGCTCCACTGTTTCTTCAGAAAATCTCTTCTTCTTTGTTAACAGCTCCTTCATAAATTTAGCGTAAGTTGGCATTTGCTCCATGGCTTCCACAAAAGGTATGTTTATTTGTAACCTTTTGAAGATGTCCATAAATCTTGCAAATTGCCTTTCCTTGTCCATTTTTGAAGGGTTCTTTGGATACGGCAAGCTCTTCAGTTGTGGTGTTGGGTCGTCCACCTTCTTCTTCCCTTCTTTTATTTCTTTCTTTTTTTCTTTTTCAACCTCCTCCTTCATATCATTATTCTTCTTTTCACTAACTTCCTCTTCTGTTTCTTTTTCTTTTTCTACTTTTTCTACTTTTTCTTCCACCTTGTCATTCTCTTTTTGTCCAATGACCTTTCCACTTCTTGTTGTGATTGCTTTGCATTGCTCCTTTGGATTTGGGTGCGTATTGGCTCCAAATTGAGAGTTGTGATGCTCTGCAATTTGGCGAGCCAATTGCCCCACTTGTGTCTCCAGGTTTCTTATCGAAGCATCAGTGTTCTTTTGGTTTGTGATTGAGACCTGCATGAATTTTTCTAGAGTGTCCTCTAGTTTTGATGTCCTTTCTGTCAATGAAGGACCTTGCTGATAAGGTTGCTGTCTGTTGGATGTGCTTGCTTCTTGCTTCCATCCACCATTTTGACTATTCCTCCATCCCTGTGAAAAATTATTGGGGTAAGTATTGTTATTGAAGTTACTTTGCTTACCTTGGTTATTCATATAGAGGATAGATTGGTCTCCTTGTTCTCCTTGGCAGTGTCCATTCTGATGTTCTCCTCCACAAAAGTCACATCTCATTTGTGCTTGTTGGTTTACTGTAGAGGACTGTACAGCATGCAGTTGTTGCGGGAGTTTTGCCATTTGCTGTGTCAGAACTTCAATTTGTTGTGTCAAAATCTTATTTTGAGCCAAAATGGCATCTGTTGTATTAAGTTCCAACACTCCCTTCTTTTGGATTTGTGTTCTGTCATGCTGAGCCTGGTAATCTGTGGATGATAATGCTTCAATGATCCCTGTAGCTTGCTCTGCATCCACTGTCATCATGGTTCCTCCAGCTGCTGCATCCAAAATCATTTTAGTATCACCCTTTAAACCACTGTAAAAGATATTCAATTGGGCAATATCTTCCAGTCCATGGTTTGGGCATCTTCTGAGGAGAGATTTGAAGCGTTCCCATGCTTCACAAAAGGGTTCATCATGGCTTTGTTTAAATGTTGTGATATCTGATTTAGCCTTGATGAATCTGGATGGTGGGAAGAATCTGTGTAGGAATTTTTCCTCCACTGTCTCCCAGCTGTTCAAGCTTTGATTTGGGTGTGACTGGAGCCATTCTTTAGCTTTTCCTGCAAGAGAAAAAGGAAACAATCTTAGGTATGCTGCCTCAATTACTTCCTGTTCAAATCCCATTGTTCCTACCAATTCATAGAATGTGGCCAAGTGAGTGTAAGGATCTTCACTGGACATTCCATGAAATTGATGGGAACTAATTAAACTAAGGAAAGCAGGTTTCATTTCTATAGCCCTGATTGTATTTGGTATAGCAATGCTTGAGTAGTGTCTAGGTCCTTGTTGCAATGTGTAATCTCCAAGTGTTCTCCTTGGTGGATTTTGATTATTGTTGTTGTTCTCCATTGTAACAGAGGGAGTTTGTCCTACGTGGAAGTTCTGCTTGGCTTTCTTGATTTTTTTGAGGAACCTGTCTATCTCAGGATCAAATGCAAGTTGTTCTTTTGTAACCTGTCCTCTCAAGATCATAAATCAAGAACTCAAAGTAGCAAGGTAAAAAAAAGTAAAATAAATAAAATAAAAAAAACAAATTACAAACAAGTTTATTTACACTGTCTTGTCAATTCAATGCTAAAATATTCAAACTTAAATCACCTCCCCGGCTGCGGCGCCAAAACTTGATGAGGATTTTGCTTATATTGAGTTTGCTGAAAGAGAATCAAGTTTGTATAATATGAACTCAATGAAATGGATGTGCCAAGTTTAAACACAGAAGTTGTAATATAGTATAGTTGTCGTTCCACTGAGGAGGTGCTAGAATGAAGACTTTAGTTTGAATTGATTTGGCAGAAAGTTTTTTGTTTGGGTTTGTTGTGAACGTTGTTGAATGAAAAACAGCAAGTAACAGAATAACAGAGAATAATATTGTGCAAAAGATGACAGTAAATGAGGTTGGAAAAATCAGTTTTGTAAAACAGGGATTGGCTTCATCACATCTTCACCTCTGTAAGCTGCATAAGTTTCCATATAAGTAAATCGAAAAGATAAGTTCTACGTCACAATCAAAGTCATTTGCATCGATCCCTCGACTACAAAATTCATAAGAATGATTTCCAAACCGCTGATCCCTCAGTCACTTTGGAAACCATTCCAGCATTATCGATCGATTGTTTTGACGTTTGTTGCGTTAGACGCCATCCCTGGCTACCTACTCACAACAAGCATTTCTTTCAGGGTCTGCTTTCAAAAGTCACTTCCCAGCATACTCAAGAAAACTTAGAACAAGAAAATAGTGATCAAGTACTTTCAGGCATTAAACGCAGAAGGAAATACAGAAACTTTATCAAATCTCATTACTCAATGAAAACTTACGACAGCATTACTTCAGTGTTGAATGGATTACAGCCAATCCCATAAGGGAAATTAGTTACTCATGCCTTGCATTTTCACCATCAAAGAAATGAATACAGAAAATGGAAAGTGTGAAATGAAAAATACAGAGGATGAAATGATGTATGATGTTAGGAGATTGATGATTTGTGCTCTGTTTGCAGCTTGATTTATAGGAGTTTTGGCTCAGCTTCTCTTGCCCCACTTACGTAGAACCCATGCGGCATCTTTCAGAGACTGGTGGAAACAGAAGAAAGTGGGTGAGTTGGCATCGCATTATTGGTGAATAAAGAATTAAGAAACCCATGCTGTGTGAGTCACGCTTGAGCTTGATGGTCACGCTCAAGCGTGAAGGGCTCTGAAGCTTTTTAATAGTCTTGCGCTTGAGCTTCCTTGTCCACGCTTAAGCGTGGTTCCTTTGTTCAGCATATGCTTGATCCTTCGCTTCAAGCTGGGCATGTTACGCTTTAAGCGAGCTCCTCTATCCCCACAGATGTGTTCCACGCTCAAGCCACGCTCAAGCGGGATCGAGGTCACGCCCAAGCGGCTCCTGCTCACGCTTGAGCGTGAGATGACCTGATGCTGTTCCTTCTTCATTTCAGTCACGCTTTAAGCTTCTTGGTGCCACGCTTGAGCGTCAGTCATGCATGAAGTCACGCTTGAGCGAGCTCGGGCTCACGCTCAAGCGTGAGGGGCTGTTGGTGAGTTCCTTGTTTCACTTGGGTGCATGGGCAACGTGGTTTCCACGCTCAGGCGTGTAGTGTGCCACGCTCAAGTGTCCTTTGCTTGATGCTCTTGGTTTCTTCAAGGCTTTTGACAAGTTGTTCCTGATTTTCAGATTTGAAGCTTCTTTCCTTAATGCTTCCTTTATACTCAAAATCATGCTCAATTATTTATTAATTTTGTTAAGTTATTCAAAAAATAGTTCTAATTGAGCCATGAATTTAATCATAAAATAAGCGCTCATCACCCTCACACGTAACACAATTGCTCCAAGCAACAACGGGAGTGTTACGGGCAGCCCCGAGTCCAACTCGGTAAGCTTGCCTTGAGTCCAACCCAAGGTCTTTAAGCGTCCAACACTTAGTGCACTTGGCACTGCCCCAAGTCCAACTCAGGGTCTTTTTATAGTGCACTCAGCACTGCCTCAAGTCCAACCCGAGGACTTTCAACACATATTCATCTGATTGCCGATCGGTATTAAGTGCCTACGCTATATGCTCCAAGCATTTCCAGTGGCGAATCAGATGAATATAGCCTTATTCACCCGGCGTCCAACGCCAATACACTCGGCATTCAATATCAATACATGCATCCAATGCATTTTATCATCATTATTCATAACAGTGGTCATCATAGCAATAACACCATACATGCACTCGGCAAACCACATACTTTTTAATATAAAATCCCACACGGGAATTAATATAACCGGCCCACATCTCATGCAGGACTTTATCATTGGACTATAACCACTTCCACACTATTAATGTAGACATCACATGCATCATATTATAAACCACACACGGAAATCACCATGCAGGTACCTATCACATATATTCAACTTTTTCCTTAACAATACATACATCATATATAGTCAGTACTAAACACCATTAAGGCTCAAAGAGATAGTCTTTTACCGCATGCAATCAGTATTCATACTTACAATAGCCCGCAACTCATATAATTCACACACGGTAACCAGCAAAAATTCCTTAACATATACATCTCATACTCAAATTCTTCATCCTAGGAGGCTACACAATCACTTATTCTATATACATCATACAGGATTCTATCAATATTATTCATTCAATCAATTCAGACGTGTAAGTTTGACTCCGTCCGACAGCATGCCTCGACTATGGGCCATTAGCATGGCCTACATAAGAGGCTGAACCAACTAATTTAGTTTCAATACACATGAAAGTTTCCACATCTATCATCCTATTTCTTTTCTACTGACCAGGCTTAGAAACACTTCTCAGTATTTCGGGAACAATCAGTCAGGGTCGTCATAAATCTCTATTCCCCAGGGAATATACCCCTGGCAGTACCCTCTGTTCCTAATCTCAAACAAACACACAGGCATATAATCGCACCATTCATAATTCAACGTATATCAAATCCAATAGAAGATCATAAGCATATATCATCACACGAGTCATGATTGAACATGTATCAACGTTTAATGGAATATCTTAAGCAATTATGACAATCTGGCATAATGCACTCAACCGCCCACTAACAGTAGGCAAACCTTGGCCATGGACCTTTTGGTCTGCTCTAATACCAAAATGTAATACCCCAATTTAATAAATAAATAAATGCCAAAACCGGGAAAAATCTTTTTTCCACAAAAACAGCCAATGGACAACCTACACAGAAGAAGGAAGGGGAAGGCACGGGAAAATAAAAGAACATTCATACGTATAGCAATCAGCGGAAGGGACAAGGCTTGAACCGATCTATTTAGTCCAGCGGAACACATCAGCGCCTAAGCGAATTCCTTAACAACGCTGACTCGCTCAAGCGGGGTCCAACACGCTTGAGCGAGGCAACCAACTCGCTCGGGCGGACAGCCCTTCGCTTAAGCGAAGCCAGCACAAAGGCCTTCCATCCACTCACACTCGCAGGAGCTAAGCCTAATTTGCTAGGGCGAACACAGGTTCCAGGTAATTTCTCACTCGGATTTGGGTCGTAGGTTCACCCGGTAAATCATCACCCTCCTGCCTCACTCGGGAATTTACACAGCTCCTCATTTCATTCATATAAGTCACAAGTATAACCACTCGGGAATGACTCCTTCAATTCTCACCACTCAGGACCCAAAACCCTTCCTCACTCAGAATATTTCCTAATCGAACATCACTCGGGTATTTAACTTCAACACAATCGGGAGTGTACCGTACACCCGTCGCTCGGTATATTTTTGTATCTCTCACTTAGGGAACACACAGACCTTCCCTCACTCAGAAGGGGACTCCACTATCCTACTCCACTCGGAATACTCATTCTAGTTTCACTCGGCATATGATACCTTACTCACTCGGGAAACGTTAAGTAAGCCCCTTCCGGACTTGCTCTACGACTCACCGCTCGGGA
Organism: Clitoria ternatea; assembly: GCA_037962975.1. Taxonomy (NCBI): domain Eukaryota; kingdom Viridiplantae; phylum Streptophyta; class Magnoliopsida; order Fabales; family Fabaceae; genus Clitoria; species Clitoria ternatea. The sequence goes on from CM075671.1 coordinate 180,179,866, forward strand.
TATGGAACCTCGTTCACTCGGATTATACTTATATCACTTACTTAGATTATATTCCAATCTCCACCATTATAACAACTCTTCCCTCGGAAAAGGTTCACTCGGATTCTCACTCAGAAATGTCTAAACACTATAGTCTCACTCGGAATCATCAACTTAACACTATTTCACTCATCAACAACCCTCAAATCATTTAGCAACATATTCCAGTCGGAAAGACGCATCAAATCAACATAAAACACTTATATGCATGTTATATATTCATACACTCGGAATATTTAGCATTTTAACATTATTCATTCACCAACACCCATTATCCGATACAAGTACTTGATACCAATGTAAACCATATATATATACATAAACACGCATTCGGATTACAATACATATATACTCGCATTCGTTATACAACATTGTTATATGAGCCGGCCAAGGCTTAACACTGACTAATATAATATAAATATACAAGGCATGCACTCAACAGTCGGAGTGCACCCCACTCGGACTTGAGTCCTTCACATCATTCCCGACCGACCTGTACATACTGAAAAATGGTGTAGGGGTGAGCTTTTACATATAAAATGACAGTTACTGACTCGGATTTAATCCCCAATTCTCAGTTATATAGTAGCATCACTCATTCAGATTTATATAATTCTGTCAGGATTAAGTAATTCGCATCATTCACAATAACATAGACTCAAAATCATATCATCGCCTCACGCTCGGCCACAGCACCAACGCACATATATTCCCTAGTCGGAATTCACCCCACTTAATCATGGCCATATTAATCATGTTATTCACAACAGCATTTACACATACAAATATATACACACAATCATATTGAACTCATCAACAATATAAATATGCGCATTCACATTCAGTCGGAATTCATTCAGTCATCCAAGCTACACCAACCATGTCAATCTCAATAACAATGCTCCTACATACATACATGCGGATCCGACTTAATTAGTGATCGCAGTTACATATTCCTTCTCTGCCTCTCATCCATTAGCCCTTCTCGTGTGGTACCGGTCTTCCAAATACGTCTCGAGACTTAACTCTAGCTCCCTCGGCTACCACGGGTCCTCACGGATCTAGCCAGGAATCTATAGTTGAACGTCATCTCATAGGGCTCCTGACCTTCCACGGGTTACCCTTTTCTCATATATGCAATTTCATGCAATCCCACACAGCATTCAGATTCACTCGGAATTCCACAGTTTCATCACAGCATCACAAGCGTTTATCATATCAACTCATAACAAGTAAATCATGATAACAACGTTACAGTACACCACTTCGACGTTCTTAATGAAACCAGTATGCATGTCAACACGACATTCCAAATGGGGACTCAGCGTAACAACTCACATCTCATGCATTCAGAATTTATCATGGCATCCTCATTCACACACATCTAGACATAAACTGTAAACAGAACTCAGCAAGTAACCCCCTTTTTAACTCATGCATTAAGCAATAATGTTACGCACACATGTATTCACTCTGCATTCTCATATTCAACAGCATGCATCTCAGAAATATGAACAAGTACTTAGGGATGGAATCACCACAACATTAGACAGACCACAACCATCCTAGACCCGGGCGTTGCAAGCACTCCTACTCGAATACAACATATCAATCAACACACTCAGACACGACACAACACATGAAAGCAAAACACCCGGAACCCGTCCATAAACTATGCATTTGACATGCAAAGCGCCCCCTACCTGGCATGAAGATTCCAGAGGCTCCAAGGGCTTACAGCTCCAATCGGTTGCTCTGCACAGCCCATTCACTGATTCACAATGGGGCGACCCTTCGTCAGTCATCCACTATTACACTTGGCTTTAGAGAAAGCCACTCCTACTCTTAAACAGCTCTGCATGCAAGATCAGCGGGGAGGCCCAAGCCCTCAGGGCACCACCTTGACCTTCCACTCGGTCCAGTGGGGATTTCCACGCTTTCGAGGCACCTAGCTGCCTGCTCGCTCTCTTGAGCAGCTCCATCACAACGCTGGTGAATGCTCCAACCTCTCCGAACACTTCGTAGTACAGATCTCCACTGAGACTCATGCAGCCTCAAGCAAAGGAGAGGGAGAAAAGAGAAGTCGTCAAAGGGAAGTGGAAGAACAGGGAGGGAACAGAGTGTCATCCCTGAGTCACCGGAGGAGAAGTTCTCAACCCAACATCCTCACTCTCATGCTCGACGAAGGAAGGAAAAGAAGAACGAAGAGCAAAGAAGAAGAAAAGAAGAGAGAACGAAAGGGGGAGAAGCCTGGGGGAAAAAATGAATAATAAAGTGGCCCAGTAGTACATATATGCATGCACGGAGAAGGGGAGAGTGGGGTGGGAAAGCGTGAAGCAACAGTCTGCTCACGTCACCCAATCACCATCAGCAACAATTAATAATTAATCACACTTAATCAGCCATCATTTGATTAATTAAGTTAATTATAATTAATAAATAATTTTCCACTTCTGAAATTATTATTTGAATAATTTATTTTCATTCGGCAATTAATTATTAAATCGGGATGTTACACAGATAAATTCATTTCACCAAGCGAAGTATCCATGGAAGACTTGCCTGTGAAGATAGAAGCTGAAGCCCAGAATCTTGAATTGAAAGCTTTACCTTCCTATCTGAAATATGTCTTCCTGGATGATGACAGTCAGAAACTAATGGTGATCAGCAGTAGATTGACCAAGTCAGAAGAAGTAAATTTGATTGAAGTATTGAGAAGAAACAAGGGAGCAATCAGATGGACTTTGCAGGATTTAAAATGAATCAGTCTTTCATATTGCATGCATCGGATATTCATGGAGCAGGAGTACAAGCCTATTGTACAGTCTCAGAGAAGATTAAATCCAACTATGAAAGAGGTAGTGAAAAAGGAGGTGATGAAGTTACTTTAAGCGGGTATGATTTATACCATTTCTAACAGTGCTTGGGTAAGCCCAGTTTAGGTAGTGCCTAAGAAGGGTGGTATGACTGTAATTCAAAATGAAAAGAATGAATTGGTTCCAACTAGAACAATCACTGGATGGAGGATGTGTATCGATTATAGAAAACTTAACCAGACCACCAGAAAAGATCACTTTCCTTTACCTTTTATAGATCAAATGCTCGAAAGGTTGGCAGGTCAAGCATACTATTATTTTTTGGATAGATATTCAGGCTATAATTAGATATTTGTTGCTCCAAAAAATTAGGAGAAGACCGCCTTTACATGTCCCTTTGGTGTTTTTGCTTATAGAAAAATGCCTTTTGGACTATGTAACGTTCCAGCTACATTCCAAAGATGCATGTTCGCCATATTTACAGATTTGATTGAAAAATGTATTAAAGTACATATGGATGACTTTTCTATTTTAGGATCATCATTTGATTACTACTTGGCTAATCTAGATACCGTATTAAAGCGGTGTATGGAAACATATCTGGTTTTTAATTGGGAGAAGTGTCCTTTTATGGTCATAGAAGGTATAGTGATAGGTCATAAAATCTCTTGTAGAGGCATTGAAGTAGACCCAACAAAAGTTGAAGTGATTAAAAAACTCCCACCACCCATTAATGTGAAAGGAATCAGAAGTTTCTTGGGTCATGTAGGCTTTTATCGAGGATTCATCTAAGATTTTTCAAAGATTGTAAAGCCGCTGAGTAACCTCTTGAATAAGGATACTCCCTTTCACTTTGATGATTCTTGTTTAATAGCTTTTAATTTATTGAAACAAAAACTAATTTCTGCCCCTATAATAGTTGCTCCTGATTGAAAACTTGAATTTGAACTAATGTGTGATGCCAATAACTATGCTATAGAAGCAGTTCTTGGTCAAAGAAAGTCAAAGATTTTTCATGTCATACACTATGCTAGTAAAGTTCTTAATGAAGCACAAATAAATTATGCTACAACAGAAAAGAACTTTTAGCAGTGGTGTATGGCTTAGAAAAATTTTGACCTTACTTGATTGGATTTACTGTTGTTTTTTATACTGACCATGCAGCTCTGAAATATTTGTTGAATAAACCTAACTCGAAGCCTAGATTGCTTCGATGGATTTTACTGTTGCAGAAATTTAATTTGATTATCAAAGACAAGAAAGGAAATGAGAACTTCATTGCAGATTATCTTTCCAGACTTTCCAACAAGGCAGTTACTAATGCTCAACCTAAAGTAGATTATGCTTTTCCTGATGAAAAATTATTGTTGGTTATAGAGAGACCATGGTTTACAGATATTGCAAATTTTAAAGTAATTCTTGAAGGAAGCTCAACAATACATGTGTGATGATCCATATTTGTTCAAAATTGGATCAGACCGTATCTTGAGAAGATGTGTATCTCAGGGAGAAGCAAGGAGCATCTTATGGCATTGTCATAATTCAGCATACAAAGGCCACTTCAATGATGAAAAAACTACAACTAAGGTTTTGTAATCGGGTTTCTATTGGCCTTCGTTATTCAAGGATGCCTATATTCATGCCAAATCATGTGATAGTTGTCAGAGGACAGATAGAATTTCAAGAATAAATAAAATGCTTTTGAGTACTATCTTAGAGGTTGAAGTGTTTAACTACTGGGGAATTGATTTTGTTGGACCGTTGCCTACTTCATTCGTAAATGAATATATTTTGGTTGCTGTGGATTATGTATCAAAATGGGTGGAAGCTACTACCAGTCCTAAAGCTGATGCTAAAATAGTGATTAAGTTCTTGAAAAAGAATATCTTTTACAAGTTTGGCACGCCTAGTATTGATAAGTGATGGAGGTTCTCACTTTTGTAATGCTCAGTTGTAGAAATGTTTGGAACATTATGGAGTCAAACATAAAGTGACATCTCTTTATCATCCACAAGCAAATGGGCAAGTAGAGGTTTCCAACTGGGAGATTAAGCATATTCTGGAGTAGATAGTCTCAATCAGCAGGAAAGATTGGGCTCAGAAGCTTAATGAAGCTCTATGGGCTTACCGAACAACATACAAAGCACCTACTGGATTTTCTCCTTAACAACTAGTTTTTGGTAAATGCTATCACTTGCCGGTGGAACTTGAACATAAAGCTTATTGGGCAATGAAGTTGTTTAATTTTGATCAGCAAGCAGCTGATGAAAAGAGGAAGTTACAGATGTAGGAGATAGAAGAATGAAGGCTTACAACATATAAGTCCTCCTGTATCTACAAGGAAAGGATGAAAAAGTATTATGACAAGAAGATTGTTCAAAAAAGTTTTCATCCTGGCCAATCTGTGCTTTTATTCAGTTAAAGGTTGAAATTGTTTCCCGGAAAGTTGAAATCCAAGTGGTCTGGACCTTTCTTGGTCAAAAGAGTTAGATCTTATGGAGCTGTTGAGTTACAGGACCCTATTTCACAAAGAACTTGGACTATCAATGGGCAAAGACTGAAGCCCTATCTTGGTGGTGAAGTGGAAAGGCTTACCATGCTCATCCACTTGTAGGACCCTTGAAAATATCAAAAGCGTCGAGCTAAGGACGTAAAACAAGCCCTTCCTAGGAGGCAACCCAATGTTTTACTGCTTTCTATTTGAATTTTATGTTTTAGTATATGAATTATAGGTTTAGTCATGTTTGAGAGTTGATTTAATGCATTGATGATTGATTGAGAAGTGGTGACAAGGAATGGACAATTTCTAGGAAGATGATGTTTGAATGTGACTTGAATAGTTAGGATTGAGTTTAGGCTAATTTAATTTGTCAAAGAGCAAGGTTTGATCATTTAATCATGAATCTATTTGAAATTGATGTTGAATGTAAGGAATCATTAGTTGAATTCATAATGATTGTAGGGATAGGCTTAAATCCTTCATTTCCTCTTGGATGGTACTTCAAATGATGATTCAAAGTTCCTAAATATTAGTGAAATGGTCATGTCTTATGCATCATGAAGGAACTCAATCAGGTACATAGTTAAAGTTCAAGAAAGTGCCTGTTTCGCTCAAGCGAAATTATGTTCGCCCAAGTGAATTTCATAGAAAACCTCATTAAATGTTATTCTGCTAAATTCGCTCAAGCGACATGGTGCTCGCCCAAGCAATATTGATTAAGTTCAGTCACGCTCAAGCCAAGCTTATTTCACTCAAGCGAATTAATGTAAAACTGTTCTGTTTAAAATTCGCCTAAGCGAAATCTAAGCACTCAAGTGAGGTAAAAGTTAAATTGGTTCTGTTAAATTTTAGCTTGAGTGAATCATTCTGGCTCAAGCGAGTGAACTAAGGAAGCATTAAGGGCACTTTTTTATTTTTCTCGCTCAAGCGGTCATTGTTTTGCCTAAGCAAGATTAAGGCATGGTTATTCTATTTAAATTTTGCTTAATCGAGATAGGAAAAGCTCAAGCGAACACAATTAAAAAGGTTACTATCAAATTTTCGCTTAAGCGATTTCCTTCGACTTAAGCGACAATGTAATGAAGTATCAGGGGGTGTTTTCTATATACCTCACCTAAGCGATTTTCTGCTCGCCTAAGCGATTTTCTTTTGGAAACCATTTTGTGAAAAACTCTCTTAAGCGAATGATTACGCTTAGGCGAGATAATTTAATAATTGTTACTATCCGAATTCTACCCAAGCCAAGCTAAACCGCTAGAGCGAAAATGCGACCCCTAACATTTTATGCATAAGCTTGCCCAAGCAAATCATCGTCGCTTAAGCGACTTGATGTGAAATTCATTTTTAAAAGCTTTTTAAAGTAAAAATGAACGGTTGCACACTTATTTTTCAAAAAGAACCGTTCCTCCCTATTTTCTCCCTTAAAAGCGTCAAAGCCCTAGCCCCCATCATCTTCTTTCTTGAGCTCTTACTCTCTTCCATTGCTACTCAAGTAAGTTTTCTTCTTCTTTTCTCTTCCTCTTCTCTTCCATATTATGCATTATTTTTCTTCTCATCCTTTTCTTTCTTCCCACCGTCATGCCCTATTTTTCTTGAGAAGTTTTTAATGTTGTTTGTAATGTTGTTTGTAAAGTGTTTGAAACTATGATAAGAAAGTACATTGAGTCTTAGATGATGTTATGTTCATTATTTTTGGTGTTGCCCTGTTTTTGTTTGGAACTTCCTAATAGAACCATGATTATGAAATTATAGGGTTTTAGGTTGTTATTGACTGTACTTTGGTGTAAATAGATCATTACTTAGTATGTTAACGCTTGTTTGAATTTCTGAATAGAAGTCTACTTAAAATGTGAAATCTGTTTTGAACAACAAGTATGGACCCTATGTAAACTAAATGGCATTTGAGTATACAGTTTTTCTCATGATTGAAGTTTAATGATATAATGTGTTTTTAAATTGGGGACTATTTTTGCTCAAGGTTCATGCTGTTAGAGAATGGTAATTGTTGGTTTTTCATTTGTTCTTAAATTCTGAATTGCATAAATTGTACTAGGAAATTTTGCTGCGTTTCAAGATGGCAAGAACTAAGACGACCAGACCAACTCCCATGCCTACCAACCCAAGTTCTTCTAATCCTCCTTGCAAGGAGCGTGTCAAAAGACAACGCACCTCCAAGCCTTCGCCACCTAGGAACCAGAGATTCAGAGACAAAGATAGAGCGAAGAGGTTCGAAGAAATTCAACACTGGAATTTCATAACTGAACAAAGAGTTAATCTGAGACAAGGAGAATATAATGAGTTAATGAGTGTTCTTCAGAATAGGAAATAGCTCAGGTTAGCCAATCCTGGTTCTTAGTTTGACCCTGACATAGTAAGGGAGTTTTATGCGAATACTTGGCCAAAGGATAAATTTGGCGATTATAGGACATTTGTCAGAGGAGTATGGATATCCTACAGTAAGGAAACGATCAATGAGCATTTAGGGAGGCCATTGACACTAGAGCAGGAAGAGTCTTGTATCTACCATTTTATACGAGAGCATAATCAATTTTACCAGACTGCAAAGCTTGACGAAACCATGTGTCTTTCAGGTCGACACTTCTAGATAGGTCAAGGTACTCATAATCCTCTTCGCATCCTCAGGAAGGATATGAACCTTCTTACCCAAGTCTAGACTGCATTCCTACTGGCTAATATGACCCTTAGTGCTCATGTCTCCAATCTTACCTACCAGAGGTGTCATCTTCTGAAGACCATTCTATCTCCCCGCTTTCTAGTGGACATAGCTTATGGCATCCAAGATGAAATTAACAAGTTTGCAAGGATACACATGAAGACTACAACATCAGGACAGAAGGTGAAAGGAAGTTTGGGGTTCCCTACTTTTATCACTAGATTTTAGGTTCATCCCACCACCCCTATCTGACCTTCTATAGACAGACGATTCATCCAGTAGTTCTGCACTCTAGTAGGACCTACTCAGCCAAATGCACCTCCACCACCACCTCCCTTTTCATCTCCACCAATCTCTACAACATCACAAGTTCCACCAGTGGCACCACCAGCACCTCCACTACCTACTACTGACCCTATTCTCTTGGCTCATCTTATTCACATTCAGGAGCAGCAAGATGCCCTCCACCGAGCTCTGGCTTATTTCTACTAAGCTAGTTATTACAATCATCCTGCTGGTCCATTCATATCTTTGCCAAAGTTTAAGGATTGAGTTGCTTGGCCTAGAGACAGGCCTGTTCTACTGAAGGAGGCAGGGCCATCTGAGCCTACACCTACACCAGCACTTGTATCTACACCTATACCCACTGTTAGTGAGCCAGCATCAGAGACACCTACATCTGTATAGGCAGTTATTGAGGAAATACCAATTGAGGTAGCTTCTCAGGACACCGTATAGTAGTAGGAGGGAGATCTAAAGTTTGAGGCATAACTAGATAGAGTTTTCAGCAACATTGTAGTTGATGACTGATGGACTCCATATGGATGCCTTTGTTTTGATTGTTATTTACTTTTAGCCTTTCATTTTCAGTCTTTATTTTTAGTATTTTAATTCAGTTGCATTTACATTTACTTATTGCAGTTTATAGCCTTTGGTATATATTTTGTTTTGGATTATATGATTACCCCGCTAGTGTTATGTATATAGGTGCGATATTTCTTTTGATATTATATGAATATATCTTTTTGTATCTAGTTAGTAGTTTAAAAAGCACTAAATGGATTAAAGATGGTAAATAATCATAGAGTGCATAAGTTAAAAAGAAAATTCATTTTGAAATGGTAGTATTATGGTTGGTCTTAATTGGAATCTAGTGAATCTCAAGTTATGAGGAAGTTGAATGATGTTTGAACTTTTTGCTATTTAGATAAAGGAATCAGACCCTTTTCATCGGGAGAGTGAGTGAATCTAAAACACCGAGAGACCGCGGATTATTGTGTGGCTGTATTACATGGTTTTCTATCAGAAAACATCACTAAAATAAATAAGGAAATGATAGAGGCAATTTTGTGTAGAAATAGGTTAAGCTAGAGCCAAAAAGCTAACCTGTATATAAATTGAAATCCATTTTGTTGTAACCCCTTTGAGCTGAAAAATTTTCTTCTGAAACCCTTATTGATAACATGAATCAAAAATTTTAAATCCCTACCTGTATAGCATGCTAAAAGAATAAGGATCATGATATGTTGTATATAAAGAAGGTTATGTTATGCTTGATGGATTCAAATGGCAAGATTATAAATAGTTCTTAAGAAAAGTAGAAATGAAAAGAAGAAGAAAAATTCCTCAATTGAAATCAATGAAAGATAACAATAGCATAAGAAAAGGAATTTGAGAAAGAAATGAAAAACAATGTATGAGCTGGAGGAAGCAAAAATTGTCATGACTAGGCAGGCCAAGTGTGTACAAATATCATGATTATTGCTCTTCTTAGCATGCCCTTTTAAATTCATAGAAAAACCATGGATTTATTATTTAGCCCAACCACATTACAAACTTTTTGAAGACCTCTAGATCCTTGTTGTTTGAGTGCTTGTTATTTTGAAAAGAAATGAAATACAATACCAACTAACATATGATTAGTGATGGCAAGAGAGAAACACTCATCAGTGAAACAATGAGTGGATTCCTTGTTTTTACAACCATTGGTTACTTCCTATTGTTTAGTGCTTTGCAAACTTGAGTATTTACCTTGATGAATTTTAATCGAAGCCAGGATCTGTCAGTTGTAAAAATGTGTGTTTGAATGCTTTCTCTTTTATGTATAGCTATGATTAAAACAAATGTTTCTTTTCACTTTAATGCTTTGTTACTTTTACTTGAGGACAAGCAAAGTTCTGGGTTGGGGAGAGTTGATAAATGCTTAAATGTATAGATATTTTTATGGTATTTAAGTATAATTCTATTAGATGTTGCATTATCTAGAAAGTTTTGTGCATGAAAATAGATAGAAATTGAGAACGAGATATTTTGATAAGTTTTAATGGAAATAAGCTCTTATCTTCATTTTTGTGTGAATGATAGGTGAAAAAATGAAAAAGAAAAGCAAGAATCCTGAGCCATTCCCCAATTTAAAATAAAGAAAAAATACAAGTTTTGGGTGTCTCCCTCAAGCGAGACTATACTCCACTTGAGTGAGCTAGGGATCTTCAAGAAGAAACAATCAGAGGCAGATTTCGCTTGAGTGAATCTCAACTCGCTTGAGCGAATAACTTTCAGAAAGTATTAGTAAAGAACTCGCTTGAGTCCTAGTCCGCTCAAGCGAGAATTGTTTAGAGAGTAAATATGAAGGCTTCGCTTGAACGAGTGAATTGGCTTGAGCGAGAGTCAGTCCATCTAAGCAAGAATGGTTCAGAATCAAACCCAAAGCTCAAGCGAATATACCAAATGAAACACGGGATCTAACTCGCCTGAGCAACGCATTCGCCCAAGCGAGTCCACAAGGGAAAAATTAGAATAAAGATAGAGTCCTTCAAGTTTAAGAAAGCTATCTCTCTTAAGAGGGATAAATCTATCTTAAGCGAGATACATAATATAAAGGGAAACACCGTCAAAAAATCAGGCAGTAGGTAGATTTCACTTCTTGGAACGTAGAGCTCTCATTGGAATCTATCTATTTCCTCTTCTTCATCTTTTTCTTTCTAAGCTTTGATTGTAATGGCTACCATGTATAGCTAAATCCTTTATTAGGATTGGATGTAGTTGATCGAACCCCGACATACGCTTATTCTATATTTACGTATTCAGTATTTTTGTTCTATCATTTTGGCTTTTCATTTTACGTTTAATGCTTGACTCTATTGGAAAATTGTTTCTTGATCTTAGTTTCCATTTGATTATTGGAAAATAGCTTACGAAAATGGATCTAAATGGAATGCTCGTTACAACGGATATTAGGAATAATATTCGACGTAATGAACATCGAAACAATCGCTTGTAATGCTGGAATATTCTTAATGTGATTGGGGAATCAATATATTTAAGAATGTTCTTATGGATTTCGAAGTCGAGGGATTGATGGGAATGATTTAAGATTGTGACATAAAAATTGATTGTTCAGAATCCGTTTATATAAATGTATGCAATGTACTAAAGGGCAAGATTGGTGAAATTCAATCCCAATTTTTATCATTTGATAGTTCATATTTCTTATCGTTTGTCTTAGCTTATGTTGGTTTATGTTCAGTTCTTTTAAATTCCGTATATTTGTGAAACTATCCATTTATTTCGGCTAAGGTAACAACAAATCAATATTAAACACGGTATCCTAGTGGAACGACATCCTCTTTTTAACATATACTACAACTTGACAATGGAACTTGCCACGGAAAGGTTTGATCATATCAAAACTCTTAACACATACCCATTCAAAATTGAAGCATTAACAAGCATTATCATGTATAAACAAAGCGTCCCAAACAATAGATTTTGAAAGAAACACTTAATATTGAAAGTTTTTGCAAAACCCCAATTAAGAGCAAATTGCAAAAAAAAATGGTAAAAGATTAGTGTTCTTACTTGTTTTGGGAGGTAATGTGACAAAATGCTTGGGCAAACTTACAATGATGATGAGAGTGAAGGAATGCAAGAGAAATAATGAGAGTTCTTCAAAGGTTTGGAGTAAATATGAAGAAGGAGAGAAGTGTGGTGTGCGTATATTTGAGTGGTGAGAGAGCATTGCGTGCAAGTTACTAATAAAGAGGGCCATGTTGTACGATATACGACCAGTGGAAAATGTTTTTGTTCATAATAATATATCAAAGAGGGGGAGTTTTTATAATAAGAGGGCCATGTTGTACGATCTATTGAGAATCTAAAATCAATTTTTGTAATCAAATAAGGTGTTTGATTAGGAGCAAGGTAATCAATTTAGGTATTTGATTAAGTCTCACAAAATAAATTATGAAATTATTTGAAACAGAGCTAATCGAATAAGGTAAATCTGGACAAGTTTTAATTAAAACAGAACCTTGCTAATTGATTAAGACGATTCTAGAATTTTCAAAATCAAATCAGAACGTTGCTAATCGATTAAGGTATTCGAATAGGATGAGTCTAGACCAATTTTTAGTGAAGCAAAACGTTGCTATTCGAATATGGTATTCGAATACAATGGGTAAATTTGACTGATTCTCAGCTTTTGCTAAACTTAAGGGATATTTCAAGGGAATCAAATTTGAAAATAATCAGATTACAACAGCTAGTTATCTCTTTTTTTTATCAGGAATAATAAATTAACATTAAAAAAGGTACAAGGGGTACCCTAACCTATATACCAAAAATAAGCAATTACAATCCTTGAAGACACAGTAACGGTTCCCTATACCATTCCAAAAATCTTCTAGAAAAACCTTTCGTACGAGACTTGAGCCAAACCCAACTATGATATTGTACCAATTTAAACATTTTTGGCACACAAACCCTCTGACTCCTATAAACGACATTATTACAACATTCCCAAATCGTCCAGACAGTAGCGAACTAAATAACAGCAAGTCCATGTTGTACTTAAGATCCAACATCGAAACCCAAAAATCCTTCAAAAATATCTTTACCCTCACAAGGTAACACTGAAGAAAAACCTAGCCAATCAAAACAAGTTTGCCATAAAAGGTATGAAATTCTGCAAAAGAACATCAAGTGACAGGTAGACTTCACCGACTCGTTACAGGAAACAAAGCAGGGATGATGCATCCATATTAATCCCACGAACAACTAAATTTGACTTGGATTGTATCTTATCAAACAAAATTTGCAAGCAAAACCCACCACCTTAAGAGGAACCGTAGTATTCCAAAACAAACGAACAAAAGATGGTCCCTACAACTCTGGATCGTGACACATAATATTATAAGCTAAGCACACAGTATAACAATAGGAAAGATCTCCTAACCACGACCAAGAGTCTTGAGATGTAAGATGAACACTATCGAACCCATTTAGCATCTGATGCTTTGACACTAATTCATGCTCCCAAACAAATAACTCTCTTCGCCAACTGAAATTCCAAACCCAATTATCCCTTTCCCACCTACCCATCTTAACTAAACATGATTCCTGTTGAGAAGCAACTAAAAACAACCTTGGAAAGAAAGATTTTAGACTTCTCTCCCCCACCTAACAATCGAACCAGAAACAAATAAGTGAACCATCCCCAATAACTCTTCGGACATTGTTTCTGAACCACTCATCCCCCGCTGACTCCTTTAAGGCACTCCCCAAATCTCTCCACCATCTAGAACCTTTGTTGAATGCCTCCACATCCCTAGCAAGAACACCAGAACCATATTTTGACACAATAATCTTACCCCAAAACCTATCCTTTTCAACTAACAACCTCCAAACCTATTTCCCCACTAAAGCAAAATTAAACTTCCTCAAATCCCTCACCCCCAACCCATCTACTTCTTTTGCCTGACACACCTGATCCTATTTTACCTAAGAAATCTTTTTCCTATCCTCACTACCACTCCACAGAATGGATCTTTGTGAAGAGGTTAGTAAATTAATAACAACAATTGGAGCTTTAAAAAACAATAAGAAGAAGAAAGGTAAAGAAGATAGTATCAATTTTAAGAGACAGAGGTGACCACCGAAGGACAGATAATGCATTTTCCAGGAGGATAATTTTTTCTGAAACAGAGCAACAACAGGATCCCAAGTACTAACTCTTCCAGGATTAGCCCTCACAGCAAATTACTCTTAAAAAAAATCACCTTCAACCTAGATACCATCTCAAAACACCTCAATAGGCTCTTCACAAAAAGAATATTATTGATAGAGCACTCCCCATAAAATAGGGTATCATCCGCAAATTACAAATAAGAGAAACAAACTTGTTGTTTTCTAACAGAAACACCTCTAAACAAATTCTGCTACGCCGTCACCCGTATTAACCCACTCAAACCCTCAGCCATAATCAGAAATAAAAAAGGAGCCATTGGATCACCTTGTCTAATACCCCTTCTCATAACAAACTCTGGTGTTGGGCTCCCATTAACAAGCACTGACACTGATGCAGACATCAAACATCCCCTTATCCAGCGTTCCCACCTGCTCGTAAACCTCATTCTTCTCATCATATATAATAGGAATTCCTAACAAACAGAATCATAGGCCTTCTCAAAATTAAACAAGACTTACGTTTTGACTTCACATCATCAATAAGTTCATTTGCCACCACCACCCCATCCAACATATTCCTTCACCAATGAAGACAGACTGATTGTCACAAATTAAGCCCCTAATTACACTCTTCAACCGATTTGGTAAAACTTTAGCAATAATCTTATAAAGACAACCCACCAAAGAGATAGGCCTGAAATCACCTAGACCTGATTGAGACAAGCCTTTTGGAATTAAAGCTAAAAAAGAAGCATTAAACCTTCCTCCATGCTTGTCCCATATCTTTCCTCCCCATATCTAACAGTTTGAAATCACCAAACACACACCACTCAAAACACTCCTCATGGGCCTGTTTTAATTGAAGTAACTTATCCCACAATTGTTTTTTCTCTACCAGCACACATGACAAATACACATTTATTATACCACAAGTAGTCTGCTTACCTTTCCAACACCCCTACAAAACCAGACCCCACAAACACTTGGCTTTTTTGGAACAACGCTGTATCCCATACACACAACAAACCTGCAACAGCTCCTGCACAACTGCCCAATTAAAATCTGAATTATTCCACACACACCACTTTTAATCTCCTGATCTCTTCCCTGGTCATACTTCACCCCTACCAAACCCCCTCCAGACACATCCTCTTTCAAGCACGAAGTATCATGTTCACGCTAAAACTCCTGCCACTCACGCACCTGAACCTGTCTTAATTTTTTCTTTTTTACTTTTTTAGATTTTTGTTTCCACGTATTCCTCCCATTACACCATTTAGTAACATTACAAGAGGCTCCAAAAGAACCTGAAAGAGTAGGCTTGGAATGAGCCTTATATAGCTCCCCTTCATGTGCCTTCATAGGTAACATACCAATATCATCTAAAGAAGCAGACCCGGACGGTAAGCTTACTTGTTTTAATTCCAAAGCATTCACTTGATTAGCATGGATAGGATTAGAACAAATTGATCGCTCATAATTATTCTCCACCATGACACCTAAATCTTGTGAAGACAATCCATAATTATGCAACACTATCATTAGCCTATCCATATGCTCACGAGATACGGCCTCCCTGTCCATACACTATTGCTCAGCCTGCATGGCATTTTGGGCCCCACCACCACTTAAGCTGCCAACTGACAAAGCCACGCTATCAATCTACTCCACGTTATCACTCCGCTCTACGCGTAAAGGCCCAACTATAGAAATAACTTGATCCTGGACGACCCCGGCGAATGGTGTATTACACGGTAATTGACCAAGCATATTAGCCTACAGAGAATTGGACATCAGCGTTGAACCTTGCGCAATATGGCCCACTACCACCGGATTTAACACATGCTCAATATGGACCAAATTATTATTGGACATCAAACACCCTTCAGACTGATGGGCCCCACGTATATTGGTTTTAAAATCACCACCCTTCATAGCACTGTCCATATTTAATGAATATGAATTTGAATCCGAAATCTCCTTCATCAATATTGTCTTTAATTGCACATCCTCATTGAAAGCCTTACAATCTAACAAATCTGGATTTAATAAATTTTGACTCCCTTCTAATTCAAAATTATGTAAATTACCAGAAGAACCCTCCCCTGAAAATCCACCATCAGACATAATCGACTCAGAATCATCACCTTCAGCAATTGATGAATTATTAGAGCACTTATTGTGACCCCTGTTACAACAACACCCTTTTTCCTCCTCCCTGCTTAACTCCACACATCAAACAGAATAAACACACCTATTAATTTTAATATCATCTTGTTTTACGATCAATTCTATCGATGACATATGAACCAATATTCGCACATAATCCAATCTACCAAAACTCCTTGTATTATCATCCATCATCACATAGGACCCAAACGTAGTAACCACTCTACTAAAGAACGACTCTTGCCACACATCTAACAGGAGTCCCGTACACCTAATCCATGCCAAGCTTCTACCTGATACCTCTTATGGTACCCATGGTGTTAATGATTCAAACACTGATAATAACCACTCTTCAACACACTTCAATAGTTCATGAAGATCTTTGCCCTCCAAAGCAGACAAAAACACCATTTTATCCCCCATGTATCTAATTCGAATCGCTGACAAACCTTCTAACACAAAAGACTCATGAAGGGTGTGTAATCGTGCTATATCAATTAGCCAACCAACGTACCCCTTCTGTAACCATGTCATAGAGGACGTTTTAATAGAAAACTCTTGGCCCCACCACTCCTCCACCTCACACCTCCCCTTCTTCACCTTCCATTCCTTTATCGGTACACCAAACAACATTGCCTGAGCATATGAAACATCATCCCTCCCCTTATAAGATCTCGTTGAAAAGCCCTTTAACATCGGTGCACAAGACTCAATCAAACCCCTACCTCTCACAAAACGCGAAAGATTGACCCACAATTTCATTGCACCTATCCTTACTTGATCCAACTCCTTCTCTAAGGATAACGGATTTACCATATTAAGAAACCGTACAAACCCATACTTTCACCCAAATCTATCCCTTTTCCCTGGTACGAATACCTCACATTCTCTTCCCCATCTCTGAAACATATGTCACAAGTCTTGATACTTCCAATCCTCTAAAAAATTTATAAAGAAAAAAGAAGTAACCCTTCCATCCATAATAATTGAATCCTTACCTGTTGCCTGTAGAACCCTCCCTCGCATCAATCCCCTGAAATCTACGTCATCCCATTTAAGGATGAAGCTGCCATTGTCCCGGTACCTGTCCCTCACTCGCCCTCTCCTCACCATTTTCTCTCTTTCTCACCATTTTCTCTCTTCTCACTATAAATAGAGGCCTAAGTCTTCATTGAAAAACACACTCCTATGCATTAGCTTTCTTATTCTTTCTCACACGTTTTCAAGAGGCAAAACTTTGGCTAATATTTTTTGTTCTTATTTTGCTCTTAAAGAGAGCTACATTCTTTGAGTAAGTTATTCTCTTTGTGCTTTTATTGTCAAACTTGCTTTATCAAAGAGAATTTGATTTTTGATTAACTTCTACACATAAATTTTCTAAAACCGCTCTATCAAAAGGAAAGCTATATTCTTTAAAGTTGATCATACTTGATTTACGCTTTAAACTTCTTTTCTACTTTATGAAGAGAGTTTTATTGTTGATTCTAATTTGTAAAATCTGCTCTTCAAAGAGAGCTACATCTCGTGATTCTTATCACATTACTTCTTCTCTTGCTTTGTTTATCATTGTAAGGGGAGTGGAAAAGGTTTTGTTTGTAACACCCCAACCCTAAAATAAGGGTAAATTTTCATGATTTGAATTAACTTTAAGAAGAAGAAATTCAATATATATAATGCCGAGTAATTACCCCGGATCATTAATAACCGATCTTATACCAGACTTGAGGCTGTCACAAGGGAAAAGCAGAAGATGTAATTAAATTTAAGAGTTATTAAAATATATACCAGAAAGAGGATGAAAGATGCCTCATCGATTTGTTAAAAAATAGAAATATATTTTCATAATAATAATATCATTTATACATTATCAAGGTCATTAATGAAAATTAGCCATACACATACGGTCTAATTTTCCTACATGACCTCCAAAATCAACTATCATCAAATTACTTTCAAAATAAGCATATACACACCATATGCTATACAAGATGAATACATATATGACGGCTAAGGCTCACCCACATTCCTTCCACATTTACCTTCATCAATCCTCGACCTCCAAAAGAGTAGGGTTTTACTTCATACCTACATCAAACTTAAAAATGGCAACTAGGAGGTGAGTAACATGATCCAAATGTATCAAAGTCATACATTATGATGATATTTATACATGTGTGCATTAAATTCATTTTTCAAGAAAACATCACAAGCTTCACACACATGATACATCATTCCATCTCAGCACAATACATGTCCATTTAAGTATATTCACAAGGCAATATCATATATAATATATCCCTAACATTCTCAATAATCATCACACTTTTAATGTTAGTACCTCGGCTTACTTTCCCTCTATTTAACAATCATCTATCGCCACCATGGGCTATCAACTAGGCATATCTTCAGCTATATGCAAATGCTCCTAAAGCTAATGCATATGCACAAAGGAATTATTTTTAAGTGCGGATTCGACTATATATCAAGTGTGGGTCAAGCATAGGTGTGCTACTATGCCCCTACTGTAGTAGTAAAATGTGTACACATATATCTCAATTCATGCATGCTTACAACATTATACTTTTACTAGTACCAAACCGCTCTCGCCCATCTGTAGTACTAGTCACCCCGTGACTTGCAGATCAACACTATGGCCTTACTTGCCAGAGTGCTACGGGCCTCCCCCGAACACACATCAAAGGAGCTGTGCCCCATCGGACACCGAGGTAAACTACTTATTATAGAGCCGCCCTCCCACGGGGACTGCCACATAGGGTGCCTTGTCACCGAACTAAGGGCAGCTTCGTGATTTCCCGAATCACTAGAGAACAATAACAGTATACCCGTGCACTGGGTCGCCCTCCCACTAGGCCTGCCTATTGGAACCCCTAACATTCTGTATAAGCAGCGAATTATATGCCATGGATGCAAATGCCAATCAATGCGCTCTCACACTATGCATCCTAAATGCCACTCAATCAATCGTCAATTTACTACTACCACTTAGTGGATTTCAGTATTCTCAATCTTTACCAATTCTTGTTGGAACTCACACACATCGGCAGTTAGTGGCAATCACATTTATCAATTCACAAATACATGATTGAGATATTTTACATCATTGATTTCAATTCAAAACATGGTCTTAAACCATCATGACATATTTCATCAACATATTCAACATAATATCAGATCCGGTCTCGATACCGGTACCAAAATACGAATATCACTTCATCCACTCTGTGTGTAATACTAACTCGGCAGGTAAGACATCGGACTGATAAAACTGTATAGGCGATCTCCCTATACCGGCATGTCTGTGTTAACACCTCATATATCGGATGGAATTTGTTCTCCATATCAGAGATGTAAGGTCGGTGTGAAGGATCTCCAAGACATCAAGATCGGTCTCCTCTCACTATGATACTGGATACATACAGCACCGGTATAAAACCTTAGCCATCTATTGACTCTCGTGGCTGGTCTTATACCGGATCATTAACTCTGGCTCAGGCCAGTTCAATATCATATTAATCATCCTAAATACATGCCACATAACATCAATCATTCTAAATGCACTCAAATCATGAAATCGTTACATCGTCCACTCAAGCAATCATTAAACACAATCATATATACATATTTTCACATCATCAATGGATAAAATCATGCATTTAGAATAGTTACCCCCTCCTACCTCAAGAGACGTAGTAATGAACGCGGTCCTATGATTCCACCTCGTCACTGAGGTTATTTCCTACATCACAATATATCACACAATTATTTTCTATTCAACCACCTCGGCTTAATGTTCATATTCATATACTTGATGTCTTCCAGCATCTTAACTCTTAAGTCCCATTTATTTCATTCATTCCACCACAACCACCACGGGTTAGGCACCTACATTTATTATTATGCACTTTTAATGTCAAACTCATTAATGGGTTCCCCATATTAATGGTTCCCAACACCCATTAAGCTTCATTAATGGCCATTCACCATTAATAACGCCATTTTACCTTACCAATAACAATTATCTAACACAATAAATGCTTCTCTACTCATATTTTGTATTTCCCCAAATCATAGGGTTTGGGTTTCTCTAAAACCCAACAACACTCATTAAGTCATTTCCCAACATCAAAACCCAAAACCCATAGTTTATACTCTTGAGAAATAACAAGAGTTTACCTTAAGAGAAGAAGGGAGTGGGTTTTCCAAAGGGAAATGGAGCCACACGAAAATGAGGAGAAAGGAGGGTGAGACTTCAAGCTCCTTCAAGAATAGAAATGGGAGGGGAGAAGAGAGCCACCACCCTTTTGCTTAGGGTTTTTAAAGAGAAGTAGAAGAGGAAATGAAGGAAAAGAATAGAGAAGAAGAAGAAGCAAGGTGTTTGTTAAGAGGGACCAAGAAGCTGACGGGAATAAGAAGAGAAAAATGGGTCATTTGGCTTTATTTTTTATCCCTCTTTATAGATTCATCATTTTGTGATAAACAGGATCTTTGTTCGAGCTCAATACTTCATCCAAAAATTATTCTGAATACATATTCAGATTCCTAATAATATCTTTAACAGCCCTGACCAATATCATCCCGATCGGAGATACTTAGTCCGACACCCATATTTCAACCGGGCTCATTTTCCGCTTAACCAATTCCAATAAATTATAGACAGTTCCCAAAAATCTTAATTTATTTATTCCCAATATTTCAGAATATTAAATAACCCAAGTATAATCATTTAATATTTATCTCCTTAATTAATCTTTTATTTTAAAATTTAGGGTGTTACGTTGTTTACTCATTCATAAATTCAGTTGAGAGCATTGTAACAAAGGCATGGTTGTGGCCTTTGGGGGTTGAGTAAGAATTGTGAGAAAGATAAAAATGAGGGATAAAGTTCTTGGTAGTGAAATCAAGAGACTTGTATTGGCTCATCTTATAAATCTCAAATTCTTAGTGGAAAATCTCAAGTGGTTTACTTGGAGCCTGGACGTAGGGGTTTTCGAACTAGGATAAAATTTGAGTGTGTCATTCTCTCTCTCTTCCCTTACTTTATTTAATTTCAAGTTGTTTACTTGCTTTACTTTCTTCCTTTAAAAGTTATTATTTATTTATTGTGATACTTATTTCTTAATCGCTTTAAGTAAGGTAAAGTAAAATTGAAGTTAAATTCTAAAAAGGTAATATCTTTAAGACTCAATTTACCCCTCTCTTGAGTCATTGAGGCCACTTGGTTAACAAGTGGTATCAGAGCTTGACTCTTGCTATAAGGCTTAACAACTGCAAGAGATAAAAATGGCCTCAAGCAATCTCTTTCCCGAGGATGGAGCCATAAATAGGCCTCCCGCTTTCAATGGAGAAGGCTATGCTTTTTGGAAGGAAAGGATGAAAATTTTCGTCCAATCCTATGATCTCAAAGTATGGCATGCTATTCAATTTGGTCCTTTCATTCCTAAATATGTTGTTCATAATATTGAATATGCTAAGCCTATGGACTTATGGACAAACGAGGAGGAGAAAAAGGTACAATTTAATCTTAAAGCAAAAAATCTTATTACTCTAGCATTAGGTCCTGATGAATTTTTTAGAGTTATTAATTGTGATTCAGCTAAGGAAATGTAGGATACTCTTGAAACAATTCATGAAGGTACTAGTGATGTTACAGATGCTAAAATTGGTACACTTACTAGTCAATATGAAGGTTTTAAAATGACTCCAGAGGAAAGTATTATGGATATGCAAAAATGTTTTACTCTTATTATAAGTCATTTACTCACCTTGGGCAAAAGTTACAGCAATAAGGAATTGATTCAAAAGGTGTTGAAACATTTAACTGGGGAATGGCAACCAATGGTAACCGCATTGAAGCAAATGGCAAATCTCTACACCATGTCCCTTACCACACTATTTGGTAAGCTTTAAGAACATGAACATGAGCTTAAAGATTTGAAAACAGCCGAGGAAGAAGAAAAGAAAAAGCTCATTAAAAAGAAGAGTATTGCTCTTAAAGCTTCATCAATAAAAGATAAAGAAGAAGAATCCAAAAATGAAGAAATTGGCGATGTAGAGTTTGGTCTACTTGTCAAAAAGTTTACAAGGTTCATGAAGAAGAAAAGCTTCCAAGGAAGAATTCCAAACCAAGGTAAAAGTCCATTAAAGATTATACTAATCCTCTTACTTGTTTCAAATGTGGTAAAATAGGTTACTTTAAAATAGATTGTCCAAACCCGAAGAAAAAGAACAAGGACAACAAAGGAAAAAGAAGAGCATACATAGCTTAGGAAGAAAGCAATGAAGACTCATTCGAGGAATCAGAGGAAGAAGTTGCCAACCTTTGCCTTATGACCAAGCACTCTGAAAATGATGAGGTAAGTTCCCTCAATGATTTTAGTGATGATGAAAGTGAAATTGATAAAGATGAATTACTAGAAGCATTTGGTGAATTGCATGAGAAGTTTATGTTAATAACAAAAAAGCATGCTTGCTCAATATAAACCATTTTGAAACTTGAAAATGAGTTGCATGAAATTAACTTAAAAAAAACCTTAGAATTCAAAATGGAGAATTAATCACATCTAATGTCACTCTCATGACTTGTAATGATGATGAAGATTGTATGTTGTTTGATAAATGCATGCTTCTTGAAAATGAAAATAAAGACTTAAAGGAAACTATTAAGAAATTTACAAATGGTAAAAAGAATCTTGATGCACTTCTTGGAAATCAAAAGTATACCCTTGATAGAATGGGCATAGGTTATGAAAAGTATGAAAATAGTAAGGAATACAAGAACTTCTTTGTACCCTTTAAAGAAAAACCTAAACCCATTCTAAAATGTGCAACTTATGGAAAAATGGGTCATACAAGTACAAAGTGCTTTAAAAGAAGGTATAACAAACCATATAAGAACCCTTATAAAATGTCTTATTTCTTGAATGCAACATGTTTCTAATGTGGAGTATATGGTCATATAACTTCTAATTGTTTTATAAAGAATACCTTCAAAGAGTCTTTTAGAATGGTATGGGTTCCAAAAGAAATTTTGAAAACCCAAACTAATGAGAAAGGACCCAACACAAAAAGGGTACCTAAAACTTGAAAACTTGTTTTGTAGGTATGTTTTAAGGCGGCAAACTCTCATTGGTACCTAGATAGCGGATGTTCAAAACACATGACCGGAGATATGTCAAAATTCACAACCTTCACTCTAAAGAACAAAGGAAGTGTTACTTATGGAGACAACACAAAGGGAAGGATACTTGGACATGGAAATATAAGTACCAATTCCTCTACCTTAATCAATGATGTTTTATATGTTGAGGGATTAAAACATAATTTGTTAAGTATAAGTCAATTATGTGATAAAGGATTCATTATAACCTTTAATGCAAATTGTTGCATGATTGAAAATGAAGAAAATAAAGTCAAATTCATTGGTCCAAGAATAAATAATATTTACATGATTTATCTAGATAGCTTTCCCTCAAATGGTGCATAATGCTTGATTTCTAGAGAAGATGAATCATTTTTATGGCATAGGAGAATTGGTCACATTCACATAGATTACTTAAACAAATTGATTTCAAAAGACTTAGTGATAGGATTACCCAAAATGAAATTTGAAAACAAATTTTGTGATGCTTGCAATAAGGGAAAACAAGTAAATGTCTTCTTTAAACCTAAAAATATTTTTTCAACAAATAGGCCTTTACAGTTTTTGTATATGGATCTTTTTGGACCATTACAAATTAGAAGTTTTGGTGGTAATTACTATGCACTTGTGATTTTGATTGATTACTCTAGATTTACATGGACCTTATTCATATCTCATAAAAGTGAAGCATTTAAAGCATTTAAGAAGCTTATGAAGGTTGTCCAAAATGAAATGAACTTAAGAATAACATCTATTCAAACTGATCATGGGGGAGAATTTAAAAACCAAGATTTCAAAAACTTTTGTGAAAATAATGGAATCAAACATCATTTTTCTACACCAAGAATACCTCAACAAAATAGTGTTGTTGAGAGGAAGAATCGTTCTCTAAAGGAACTTGCTAGAACAATGTTAAACAAAAATGGGATTCTAAAAAGTTTTTGTGCCGAAGTAGTTAGTACAGCCTTCTATGTTATGAACCGTTGTTTGATTCAACCTATTTTAAACAAACCCCCTATGAGCTTTTCGAAAATAGAAAACCAAATATTTCACACTTATGTGTTTTTGGATGCAAATGTTTTGTTCATAATAATGGTAAGGGCAATCTAGGAAAATTTGATGCTAAGTCTGATGAGGAAATCCTTTTGGGTTATTCAACTAATAGTAAATCTTATCGAGTCTTTAACAAACGAACCTTAACTATATAAGAGTCCTTTCATGTAAAGTTTAACAAAGATAACCAAGAGACTCTGAGAAAGGAGGGTATTGATGATCTTGCAGGTCTAATGGAAGACATGTAGATAGGAGACAAAGAAGAAGAAATAAAGCAAGTTGGGGATATTCAATAAAAAGAATCACCGTCTAATATTCTAAAAAAATGGATATAGCCAAGAAATATTTTCTCCAAAGGGGTAATTACTCGTAGTTCTCTTAGAAATGCATGCAATCATCTCGCCTTTGTTTCTCAAATTGAACCTAAAACTATTGAAGAAGCTATCTTAGATGAACATTGGATATTAGCTATGCAAGATGAATTAAATCAATTTAAAAGAAATGAAGTATGGGAATTAATGCCAAACCCTAAAAATTATCAAGTAATAGGAACAAAATGGGTTTTTCGAAACAAAATTGATGAAACAGACTTAATAATAAGAAATAAAGCTAGTTAAGTTGCTAAGGGTTATAATCAACAAGAAGGAATAGACTATGATGAAACATATGCACTTGTAGCTAGACTTGAAGCCATTAGATTACTACTAGCATTTGTATGTTGTTTGGATTTTAAATTATATCAAATGGACGTAAAAGATGCTTTCTTAAATGGATATTTACAATATGTGTATGTTGAATAACCTCCAGGTTTTAAAGATTTTAAATATCTAGATCATGTTTTCAAACTTAAAAAGGCCTTATATGGATTAAAGCAAGCTCCAAGGACTTAGTATGAAAGGCTAAGTAAATTTCTAATAAAAAATAAGTTTGAAAATGGAAAAGTAGACAACATTCCTTTTATAAAATGTGTGAATAAAGATATCCTGTTAGTACAAATCTATGTAGATGACATCATTTTCGATGCTACTAACAATTTCCTTGCAAGCAATTTTCGAGTATGATACAGAAAGAATTTGAAATGTCAATGATGGGAGAGTTGACTTTCTTCCTTGGACTTCAAGTCAAACAAGGAAAGAATGGTTACTTCATCAACCAATCAAAGTACTACAAAGAACTTCTTAAGAAGTTTGACATGGAAAAAGCAAAGGAAATTTCCACCAATGGAAACCTCCTGTTATCTAGATCTTAATGAAAACGGCAAAGAAGTTGATGTCACCAAATATAGAGGTATGATTGGATCTCTTCTTTATCTTACTACTAGTCATCTTCATATAATGAATGTTGTGTGTGTATATGCTAGATTTCAATTTAAACCTAAAGAATCACATTTATCTATTGTGAAAAGAATTTTAAGATATCTTGTTGGTACTCAAAATGTTGGTTTGTGGTATCCAAAAGGGGAAATTGCACCATTGTTGGATATTCTGATTTTGATTTTGCCGGTAGCAAAACCGATTGTAAGAGCACTAGTGGCTCGTGCCATCTTCTAGATAGTTGTCTTGTGTCTTGGAATAGCAAGAAACAAGTCAGTGTTGCCTTATCTACAGCCAAGGCTAAGTATATTGTAAGGACGCCCTTAATTTGGTAAATAATATTAAAGGTATTATTAATTAGATATTAAAAGTGGGAATAAATTTTTTGTGATTTAAACAATTATCGGAAGAAGAATATCATGATTAAAAACATCAATACTTAACCCCGGACCTTTTTAAAGACCTATCTCATATATGAACATATGAGAAGGTATGCAACTTAAACAAATGCCTACATAGGACAATTAGTTATGTGGTCGTTATGTAACTGTTTGTGAAAAATGTAAGTTAATCCAAGATCAAGAGTGGATATGAGAAATAATCCAAGAAAATACAAAGTGATTGCCAAGACTTAATCAAAACATGTACAATTAATCATACAAACATTCCATGAAGAAAGAAAGTGCAAAACATAACCTAAAAGACATAAAAGTGTGTAAAATCCAACATTGGAGAAATCCACTGGTAGTGGGAAAAATCCACATGCAATGGGAAAAAGCCATTGGGAGTGGGAAATTCCCACTGGCCGTGGAACTCCCTGCCCAATGCCAAAAATTTTGAATTTTTCCAAAACAGAAAAGCCCACTGGCCGTGGAATTCTCTGGTTCTATGTTCCAAATTGAGCCATTTCACAGACAGTGTGATCCACTAGCCATGCGAATTTCCCATGGGCCATGGATCATTCCCTGATGCTCAAAAATCCATTTTTGAATCATGCCATGCCTTTGGACCTTAGATCATGCAATGCATAGACCTTCTTACACACAAAACCATCAAGAATCAGTCCTATTATGGCATAAAACATAAAGGGACATGACTCCAATTCACTAAGCCTTTTTTATACACACTCCATAAATCATTTAAATCATCAAATCTACTTCTAAGTTATGCATAACCATTGTATACATATCCTTACACTTTAACAATTCACCCATCCATGGATTTCGATCAACATAAGCATCAATGCCATTAAAACAACTATCAAGCTATCATTGTCAATATTCACATGATTGTTTACAAAAGAATTGGCCTATCATCAACACCATATCAATATCTACACCATTGACATCAAATACATATACAAGATCCAAAACTTAAATGATTGCCGGCCAAGGCACCCCTATACAACAATTATACCTTCATCATTGATAAGTCTTGAAAAGACTTAATTATTTCACCTTTTATTTAACTTAATCCATTAAATATTGTTTAGTTTGGCTTTATTATTTAATAAATTGTCAATAATTCTTATTTTATTTATTTATTTCAAAAGTGTTTAATTTATGAAAGAAAATGATTAAAAACAATAATTAGTTAAGAAATTATGTTTATTTATAAATTCACTAACCCAGCGTACAAACGCTGGACAGCCAGCGTACAAACGCCAGGAAATTATTTGTTTGCATGTGCAGGAGAAGCTCACGCTCAAGCGTGACTCCAAAACATCACCCACGCCTAAGCTTCTCCATCACGCTTAAGCGAGAAAGCAATACTGCAGTGCATATTTCGAGCTCGCTCAAGCGAGAGCCCTTCACGCTCAAGCGTGAAGGTGGTTATTTAAAGCTGATGCTTTCCATCCAAAAGAAGCTCTGCACCGTTCCTTTTTCCTGATGTGTTGCTGTTGTATATTAGTAATTTAAGTATTGAGTTGTATTTATTTGTAATTATGTATTTAGTTAGTTAGTTTAAGTATTAATTAAGTCTTCTGTGTAATTAATTAAGATAGTTAGTTAGTTATTTGCCTATATATACTTGTACATACCTTGTACAGAGAAAGAGATGGTAGAATACAGAACATGATTCATTTTCCCATTTTCAATCTCTCTCTAGTTTTTTTCTCTCTCTAAATTCTCTCATCCATGTCTTTCCATATTCCTTCGACAGAATCCATTTCCATGGGTTTCTAGACCCCTAGGGTTGGGATTACGAAGGTTTGCAATGAATTCTTGAAAGTGTATTGAGGAAGTTAACTTCTGATGCATGAGGAGAACAAGCTGAGGAGTGGATCTACTTTGCTGGATTGACAAATCCAGATCTGATGAAGAAACTCACCAGTGAGGAATCATGGTTGAGGCTTAGGTAACTTCTCGCTTCCTAACTAATTCAGGCCTAGTAATTAGGTGAATAATTAGGGTTCAATCCCCAATTTCGCATTAGATTTCTCTGTTAATTGAGCACCTAAGGGATTAGGGTTTAATGCTTAGGAATCAGTGTTATTCACCTAAGGAATTAGGGATTAACCATCTGTGGATTGTCCTCTTGAGTCTGAAGATTGATTGAACCTTAATTGCATGTTTCTTGATGAAATTGTAAGCTGAAGCAATCCTCACCTATCTTCCATTAATCACATTTTGTCTTTCATACTGTCTTTGAAAATACAAAAACATTAGAAATATAAAACAACAAAAACAGAATGAGTTCTATTTGCATTGCGTTGGTTCAGCTTGTACTAGTCTAAGATTGCGGTAATTACCACAATCCCTGTGGGAACGATCAAATATATTACAAATTTAACGATTGGTGCGCTTACCAAAAGAATAAATCCTCTGAGAGTCATACAATAAGTCAATATTAATTCAAGATTTTCACACCAAGTTAATGACTCGGAGATTTAGCATCAATCATCAAAACATCAAGTTCTAAAATAAGGTGCATCTCACCCCATATGTGTCCTACAACACAAAGCTAAAAGTAGACAACATGGGAGAGTGAGTATACATTTGAAATGACGAATATGAATACGTTTGTGATTATATGCATATGCATATACATCAACATGTAAGCTTTGCATCAACACATCAATCATTATCATAATTACATCAATATCTCATATATACATATTGTGATCATGTGCCACAATCCACAGAAAAGCATCAATACATATACACATACATGCCCTTAATCATATTGGGCCATCACATACAATGTCATTATACACCAATAAAACTCTTTGTATTCATATTTTCAATCATTGTCTTTTAGGTATTACATCGCCCATCACAACCATCATCATAATTCATCACCTTAGGCATATTTCCATTCTACATGCAAATGCTCTTAAGCTAATGCATATGCATAATGGATTTTTGAATAAATGCGGATCCGAATATGGGAATAAAATACCAAATTATGGGTTCAAGTATGATCATATAACCATACCCTTACTGTAGTAGGTTAAAGTGTACACTTATTCATAATGCATGTATAATCACCAATTTTACTCATACCAAACCGCCTCGCCCATAATGCAACACCGGCCATTTTCACCATGACCGTAGTAAACGCCATAATCAACACAAGGTGTTATGGGCCAACCATTGAAACAACCCAACGGTTTTCCGAACCTGAATCCCAAAAAATGCGAGTAAATTTTTTAAGATAAATAATTAATAAAAATGCGAGTAAATTTTTCACGTTTGAAATAACTTTAAAACACCTCAACGATTACACCAAGACTCAAACCACAGAAAACCGAAGAGTGAGATTTATTATTTTATAATTGGATCGTAAAATAAATCGCCCATATTCGATTCAATCTTAATACCATATATCATCAATACTTATACATTCCCAAAATGGGCTACAAGGCCAACGTCATTTCATTCATCAATAGGTATGAATTCCAATACCTCAAACATCAACATATTATTCACTTATATCATCATTTACAATACATCCACCAGTATCAATAATTATCAATAACACTACATATATTTTATTCACAACGAAATAATTTACAATCGCTACCGGCCAAGGCATTCCATTACCACTATTTACCTTCTCCAACTCTAGTTTATGATCATAATCCTATCCCATGATATTCCTGCATCAATGCTAAAAATGGACAACATGGGAGAGTAAGTTATACATTTCAAATGACGAATATGAATACAATTAAGATTATGTGCATATGCATATTAACATCATGTATGCTTTGCTAAAATCATCAATAACCATCATAATTCATTCATCCCAACAATATATACATACCATATTCATCAATCATCTCATAGCAAAGCCACACATATACATATTATTTCTAATTGCCACAATGGGCCATCACCATCATCATCAATCATACATAGACATACCCTTAATCATATTAGGCCACCACAACAACATCATTATATACAATCTCTTTTCTTTATATTCACGTCATTTCTATTTTCATGTTGTCTTTTAGGTATTCATTTACCCATCTTAACATCATCATATCTCAATCTCAATCATCATCAATCATCTTCACCTTTTAGTATATCTGCATCCTATATAAAAATACTCTTAGGCTAATCCATATGGACAATGGAATAAACAACAAATACAGATCCGACTGTGGGGATAAACACTAAATGTGTGTCAAGCATAGGTGTGCTACTATGCCCCTACTGTAGTAGTATAATATGTACACATATCTCACAATGTATGCATAATCAGTAATTTTTACTAGTACCAAACCGCATCACCCATATGTAGCACTAGTCACCCCGTGACTTGCAGATCAGCAACATGGCCTCACTTGCCATAAGTGCTAGGGGCCTCTCCCAGACACACATTGAGAGAGTTATGCCCCCTCAGACACTGAGGTAACCTGCTCATCACAGAGCCGCCCGCCCATTGGCCTGCCACATAGGGTGCCTCGTCACCAATCTAAGGGCAGCTTCGTGACTTACACACTGAGTCACAGGGGAAACAACAAGAATGTCCGTGCACTAAGCCGCCCTCCCATTGGGCCAACCGGGGGAATCCCCTAATATTCCTTACCGGTAGCGTATGTTATGCCATGGATGCAAATGCCAATCAATGCATTCTCACACTATGCATCCTATCATGCTACTCATCAATCATCATCATCCACACCAACACCGCCATACAATCTTTAGTGGATTTTATCATTGTTGGTTTTAGCCATTGTTTTCAAGTCTTAAGTGTGGCATTTCATTTTAACATTCTCATATCATACATGCAAGTCAATACTTGCAATATTCACAATGACATCATAAACATCAATAAAATTCAACAATCTTTCATTAATATTAAAGGAATGCTTAGCATCCGTATTCATCTTTTATTCATCAACATCACCACATAATTCTTAGTGGGTTTTCATCTCATTTGATCATTACCATTGTTTCATATATTAGTGTGGTATCACAATAATCCATCAATATAATTCAAACCACACATACTCAAGATCACACTTGCATTGATTCACAATGGCACTCAACAATCATCAATAATAACAATCATCATCCATCATTATTCATTATTGATATCATCTCTAATTCATCGATTTACAACAAATACATTGTCATGCAGCCATCCCCTCATTAGTTTCATCATGATACAAAGGTGTGCCATACATTAACATCATTCAACTTTTATTTATCAATCATCATAATTTATCATTAGTGGTGGAATTCACCCACATATTCACAACATGATATAGGCACAATTATACTCACCAATAATCCAATTCAATGCCAAACACCACTAAGGACACACCATAATCATACATCCTTTATGGAATCACATGTTATTACATGATGAAATAAAGTTTGAATAATAACAAGTTCAACTCAATTTCAAAACCAAGGTACATGGGGGAGATGACAATGCCATCACGATTCGATTGCTAAAGCGTATTAAAAATGTATGCAATCGAATATATAAACATATCATGGCTCAACCATATCAAACAACATCAAAACAGAGTACAAATGAGCCAAAGACATACCATGAATCGATTCAGGAGGGTCTTTGAATCGATTCATGCATTCCAAGGCACCAAACAGTAAAATAGGGGGCCTTAAATCAATTTAAACTCGTATGAATCGACTCAAGCATGTCGAAACTAATGAATAGTAATTCCAGTGAGTTTTGAATTAATTCAAGGCTTCACATGAATCGATTCAAAGCCCTGAAAGTCCTTATTTTTGGAAACAGAATGCATTGAATCAATTCAAGCCCTGGCATGAATCGATTCATGCATATCCAACAACCCTTTTACTCTAAGAAACACCATCCCATGAACCATTCATCAAATCCAACATCCATTATGCTTAAGCATACCCTCACATGGGATTTTAACTCAATAAATCCTGTATCTATATACTCACATACATATTCCATTTCATCATTAATTATTCACCAAGAACTACATTTTATCCTTCAAAGAGATTCAAAATTCTTAAGGCTATCTCACATACATATTCATATCATTTTCAAGGCCAATAAATTGCCAATCTTTTCATTCAACAATCACCATACAACTTATCATATTTTCACAATCATGGCAAGGCAAGCATGAGTATAAATCATATACATTCATCATCAACCATTCAACTCATGCAATTGAAATGTAAACTCCTCTCCTACCTCGAGAGAAGAATCGCAATGATCTGTATGTTCCAAACGTTCTGCTACATCATCATCCGGAACACAATCTACACATCAAACATATATGCATTTATTCAATTATGAGCCATCATAAGGCTTTCATTATAATTCTAAACAATCGCTCTCAAATCATCAAGCTTAGTACTAGTTCCAAACTTGTCAAAACATCCATTTATACACTCGTGTTAGGCTTCGGGAGTTCCTTTCCCAAAGCCAAGATCCTTTAAGCCTCAAAAGGGTCAACCAAACCCAATAACAACAATATCACATCCCTTATCCATCATACATCCAATCATCATATAAATTATCCATTTGCCATCATTGTCACTCAAATTTATTATAAGCCGTCTTAGCTTCATTCAAGGCCATCAACAACTAACAATTTCACATGGCAACATCATGGCCTAAGTCCTTATCAAATCCTTATCAAATCCAATAACCTCAAGTATCAACTTCTCTAATTCTCATATATCCTCATATACACATATCTCTCAAACTTTGAGATTGGAACCTCATCAAATCGTCATCTTAACTCATCTATTCATCATCAATGGTTATCCACCATCATTATTATCATTTTTCCTTATAAACAACAACATCCAACTACAATATCACCTAACCATTCTCAACTGAATTCCTCTATTTTTCTCATATACATCATTCTAAATATCTTTTCCACACACCAAAATTATCCTCATGACCAATGAATCATCAATTTCTTAAGGGTTTCATACAATCACCAATCATCAATCCAACCATTTTCATCGATCATCATTAAAGTGCCAATCAATTGTAAACAACACACAATGATCCCAATGGTCTTCTAACCTAGGGTTTGGGTTCCACATGCATAGATCCTCATTTAAACACATTGAAGTTAGTTCAAAATTTCATCAACATCAATAATCAATCCCAATACTTCTAAAATTTCATTTCCTCATATAAAAGTATTCTAAAGCACCAAAATCATCAAATTCACTAATTTTTCCAAAACCCCCAAAATTCAACACTTAGGGTTTTTCATAAGATTTTCCAACAACATCAAAATTCACCATTTTCCATAATTCATAATAAACACAATAATCTCATATCCATTTACATTATCCAACCAAAATCAAAATCATCTCCCAAGCTATTCAAGCTTAGGGTTTCATATTTCTATCAACATCCTTAGTTTCTACAACTACCATTTCAAAACCAACTTCATGAAAACAATAAATAGAGTAAGGTGGGTTCATAATCTTACCTCAAGAACCCAAGCTTTCATAAAAATGAAAATGAGAGGGGAAGATGGAGAACCCATAAAATATTTTCCTGAAAGTGCCATGCAAGCTCCATGAATCCATGCTTAGATTTTAATTTTGGCAATGAATGGAAGGAGAAGGGTGGTGGATGGTTTAGTGGAGAGGGAGGAGGAGAAGAAGAAAAATGAAGGTTGGGGGGGAAGAAGAAGAAGAATGGACGATTGAGAGAAAGAGAGAGTGAGAAGATGACCAAAATTAGTCATTGCCCCTTGGATAAAACCATGCATATTTTACCTTTTGTCCATTGAATCATAAAATCCTTTAACCATTATGTAATAGAGTGCAAAGTGAGTAAAGGGAGAGAGGAAGAAATGGACGGCTACAACAAGAGGAGAAAAGGGGATTTTTGGTTTTCTTTTAATTCCAATTGGTTCGTATTTTCCCCGATTAATATCATACACTGTGTCCAATTAATTATCTCCTTAACACCAAAAATTCTTTTAACTATACCACCATAACCACAATAATTTTCTAAGTATTCTAGACCCAACAAATATCTAACTTGACCAAGTGGGTCCCACATCGACTGTTAAATCATCTAGTTCCGGTAAATCTTAATTTACTGATGATTCACCTCTAGCGTCCAATTAAATTTCCCATAATTATTGGACCATAAATAATCATTTATCACTATTGAATAATTTTATTTTCTTCAAAATTTGGGATGTTATAATCCACCTCACCTAAAAAGATGTTATAATCCACCTCACCTAAAAAGAAATTTCGTCCTCAAAATTTGACATTGATATACATCATAAGGCCACACTTGAGGCCGTACACCAATAGAGTCCAATGACACCATAAAATAACATTGGACTTCCCAAAGTCCACAGGACATGATCATCATTATTCCTTTGTTCCAAGCATAAAATTTCACATATCCAAGACGTGTTATAACTCATCAATTCTCAATTCATCCGACTTAACTCACACATTTATATCCAGTACTACCAGATAGACCCCATACATTCACCATAAGTAGTTACAACGTCACTTGCCTGACTTAAGTGTTGCTACATCCGACATATAGGAAGGCGTCTAAATCCTATAGTGGTTACCACAAACACATAAGGTCGGCGCATAAGTACACCTTGCCACAATACCTATGGAATGCAAAGTCATATCAGGACAAGTAACTTCAACTCTTATCGCTCATATTATTCATACTAACTCGAACAACATCTATTTAAATGAGACTTTGTGACAATTCACAAAAGTCCATAACTCAACATATCTGTATCACATCGTCTTAACACATAATCCGGCATAAATCATGTTATACCAATCATCAAATATTAATTAACATCACCACAAATTGGTGCACCAACCATAGATTTCCATATTAAGTATGTAGCCTCAAGGTTAAATGACTCAATTCAAGCCTAAATAAGTCACCAACTCACATTAAGTATGTAGCCTCAAGGTTAAAGTAGGGTTCACAATCATATAACAAGCCTTTACATTAGTGATTTCCCTCTCAATTCACATCTAAGGTCCATAAGCTGGACGCACAATTTATATCATATCACGTCACTATGTTGTTTCTATCATCAATATAGCACCTTTCAAATTAAAAGGGAGGTAATGTCATGGTTAAATTTCTATTTACCAACCCATAATCACATACATCATCTCTACGTTATACCATAATCCATAATTATTCTCATGATCACAACGCCAAGGGCACATAATTTAGTCTAAATTCATACCACAAAATCATATATCATAGTCAATACCAAAGTATACCCTGAATTCAACATCATCATTCACCAATCACTTAGGGGTTTACATTCGTTATTCGTATTTCATCTCATAATGGCTCGCCTCAACAATTTATCACATGATTAATTTCACTAGGGCTCAATTGATCACAATGCTCGACCGATCATTAGACTTAGAAAGTCCAAGGGTCACCTAGCACCCATCGTAGAATACTCCTACAATACACAACATCCTTAGACATGGCTCATAAAAATAACATAGAGCTTAGACTACCATAGGGTCCAATTTCCATAAAGTTTGACCATACAAGACTATATCAAGTCAACAGGGTTACCACATCTAGTGGGTCAAAATTAAATCAATTATTTGTGACACCCTCGATTAACTAAAACAAATTCCCACACTAGAACGTCCTATTTAATTAAGGAGTCACTAAAAATAAGAGTATTTTTTTATTGGTGATCATCAGCACACAATTTTAAAATAAATACATTACATAGATTGATTCTTTTAACATGAGAGTATTTAAGAGAGAGTACGGAGCTCACTGGCTCCTGACAACTATTGTAAAATAACAACATAACAGAAATAAAATGTCACGTCTATAATGATCTCGACCTAAACAGAAAATATACACCGATGACGCTTCCAAACTGGAGTCTCCTACTGCAGGTATTCCAAGTCCTGCCCATGCTCGCCTTGTCCTTCAGCTGATGATCACAGAAAAGGAAAAATAACACACATCAACAAAAGGGGTGAGTACAAAGCTCTCAGCCCATAATATATACATACAAGGGTGGCTTAGTATTTTAAACTACAGAGAATTTACATACAACATACCTTAGCATAGACATAAAAAGCTTCACATACACAAATATCAACAACAATCAGAGGGTTAGTCATCTAATGATGGCATGCTATGCATGTATTAGATTCAATTACTATGAATCATAATTCATTACCAATATGCAATGGGCCCTAACTTCCATTCCTCAATCTCATATATCAATAATCATGTGCACAATCCGCCAACTTTATCTCCCCTGCCCAACTAGAGCGACTGGAGCTCTCCTCATTTTGGTTTTCATAAATGGGTAGGGACTCACAGTCCCAATCATCAAATGGCCAATCGCATATATCACACATCACCATAGAACGGGCACTCCATGGTCATAGAAAATCCCGCCTCTTGTCAAAGTACACCAAAGTTTGCTATGGGTTGTCCGGCGACGGGCGTGAATCCGATGCCACTTGGAATTCCCGCCTCCAATTATACTCCCTAGACTGCCCTCAGGTATCGAGGCGCTGGCATATTCTTTAGTGTACCCATCACTGTATGCTCTAGGGGATTATTTCAACATCCTTCCTTAACCCCAAATGCAAACTGCCATGTGCCTATCTCAATTATTAGGGTGCCCGAGTTCTAGACGGAACCTTACTCGTTTGGTGTATTTGTCCTTAAAACATGTAAAGTATCCAAGCCATAAAATTCTTTGTGTAATAGGTAATAAAGCTTGAAGATTCAAATAAGAATTCATTTCATTAGTAATACCGGAATTATTTCCTAAACAATTTTTATAAGAAAATCCTCTATTGTAAGAAATTCAATTTAATTACAAGTTTATAATATATATATCTGAGTAAAAAGGAGTAATATAATTTCAAATATGTTTCTTGGAAATACAATCTTAAGAAAATCTAAGCCTTCTATTAAAAGGGAATTTTAAGGATAAGGTATAAAATCTTTCTTAATTTTTTTGGATCACTAAAGTCATTTTCGTCGTATTTTCTTATAATGAACTAATTAATTTAATTTTGTCTTTCTAAAACTTTTCATAGAATACTAGATGAAATACTTCTTTATTATAAGGTAATCCTCCTAATTTTTATATTGAAAATAAAAGACTCATTTTTTTCTAAAGTAAGTTACAAGATAGTAAATTTTTTGTTTCTTTGTCCAAAACATTGTTTTCGTTGTATTTTATCTAGAAAAATCCATTTTAAGTGATTCCAAAGCCAAAAGTGTTTAACATTAAAAATACTAATTAAATATAGTAAAATTAAAAATAAATTCTGTCCAGAAAACAGCCCCTACACGAAAATTCACCATTTGCCAAAGTTCGTCGTTCCAACGTTCATAAAAATGCGTTTTAAGGACAAATAGCACGTCAAAAATTCTTCCAACCAATTTTTCTTCTTTGGTTATTTTTCTTATGCTCAAAATTCACTTCTAATACCACCAAATAACTCTCCAAAACAGTTTTTCCAATTTCATCCATCTGCTCATAAAAACGTGTTTTATACCTTCCAACATACCGTTCACGCCTAAACTTGGGTCCCTTTTAATTCTTTTATTATTTACCACATCCATAACATTTTTATAATCACAATAATACCCCAAATACATTAAAATACAGCAGCATCATCCATCACAAATAATTACCAAGAATTAACTTCTAAAATCCTTGTAATTCATTTTCTTAACGTCATAAACATATCATTTAATTGCTACCACAAAAATCACTTGTTTTTATTTTTAATAAAAATTCCAGAATTAAATTTTATACTAAAATTTATTTTTTATCACATAATTTTCAAGATCAAGTCACGTTACTAATTTTCAACAACAAAATCATTTTTTACCAAGTTTATACATTAGGAGCTAAAATTTATTAAGTTGTTCACTAACTAATAAAATTTTTCTAGCAGCAATGTTAGTTCATTATTTGTTATAAAATTCACTTTTAAAGATCTCATATTTTCTAGAATATTACTAACACTATAAGCCACCAATTAAGCCAAACAATACAAGATTCAACAAGTTATCACATGCATAGAGTTATAACAACAAAAAATCTACAGCAATAAAAGTCACAAGTTAGTAACTTATCATTAAAATTGCAAAACTCAAAGAATTAATTAACTCTATGGTACAGCCATGATGCTTCTTAAAGATCTACTTTTTTCCAAGGATCTTCAAGATTAAATCATAAGAATTTAAGATCTTTAAAGGAACATCAAGATATAAGTGCTAAGGAACACTTATATCTTACCATGCATGCATTAATTTATGGATCTTAAACAAGCAAAGTACTCCCCTTTACAACTAAAATGTCGTGCTCAAGAAAAAGCCAAGGACTTCAAAGTTTGCTTCTAGGCCACCATGGTTTCCTTCATCAAGGAAGAATGAAGATGCCTTCGAGAATGGTGGATTTAACGTGGTTTTGGTGGTGGAAGATGGAGAAAAATATTGTTGTTTGGTGGAGAAGAAGAAGGAATTTTTGATTTTAGAAGGTGGTATCTTGAAGTTGTAGTATGGTGTGGTGATTTGGGATGGATGATGATGAGTGTGGGATGATATTTAGATGAGAGGAGATATGAGAAAAAGAGAAGGAATGTTGCTGGAAATTTTATAAGTTTGGAAGGAGAAAGTAGAACCAAGCAAGAACAAGGCAAGAAAAATGAAAAGGAAAAATTTGCATGTAACTTCCTTGGTGTCCAAGGAGTCACACAGCCATGCATTGAGTGGGAGAGGTGTCATCAATGTTTCATGCAAAGGCTAAGTGTCACAAGCAGCTTATGGTGAGGTGGTGAAGTGTGTTGCATGGTTGGTGTAACATCCCAAAATTTTAAAATAAAGGATAAATTAAGGAAATTAATATTGAATAATTGTATGCGGAATAATTAATGTCCCAAAATATTGGAAATAATTAAATTAAGATTTTTGGGGTCTGTTGACGATTTAATAAGACCGGATAAGCCAAAAATAGGCCCGGTTGAGATATGGGTGTCGAACCAAGTGTCTCTGATTGGGATGATATTGGTCAGGGCTGTTGAGAATATTATCGGGAGTCCAAATATATATTCAGAATAATTTTTGGATAAAGTATTGAGCTCAAACATAGATCTTGTTTATCATAAAACGATGAATTTTAATGAGAAGGATTAAAAATTAAAGCCAAAAGCCCATTTCCTCTACCATTTTTCGTTGGCTTGCTAGCCACTTTGGAAAAACACATTCTTCTTCTCCTTCTCTTATTTCCCTTCTCCATTTCCTCTTATCTTCTTCTTCTAAAACCCTAAGCAAGGGTGGTGACCTTCCTCTCTCTCTCTCTCATTTTTGTTCAAGGGAGTGACGTTAGCTGTCGTGGCCTCGTCAAATTAGTACATTCAAACTAATTAATGTAGTACTAGGGTGTCAACCTAGGTCGTTCTCTCGAAGATCAACACTAAAATTTAGGAAAATCAAGTCTTAAACTAATTTTTAACAATTAAAAAAAACTCAACAAATAAAATTTGTTTTTACAGATAGAAGTTCAACAAGCATACAATGGGGGGGTTTGTTTGATTGTCATAGAAATTTAAAATAGTATAAATAATGAAACTTAGAAAAATAAATAACAAGCGATTGATTTTCTTGGAGTATTGTAATTAAATTTATCCTTGGTTCACAAAAGGTGGTTTATACACTTTCATTATGTCGATTTCTTAGCTTAATTTGAATTGATCAACTAAGCGTCTTTTTCAATTCACAATTCTTTTACTTTCATTTAAAAATGAATATTTAAATCAAGCATCCTAATTAAGCAAAAGAAGTCAAGATCGTAAAATCTAGGAATTATTGAGCATACATAAGAACATCACCTACATACATAATCTATTCTCAAATTATGGAATTAAGCAAACCATAATAACTAAAAGTGATTATGAAAATATTCATTAAGCATGTATACTTCCTTAACCAATTTTATTTTAAATCTCATTTTATTCCATTTGTATAATTAAACCGATTAAGCATACAAATTTAATTAAACAGAATGGAATTAAACAAGCAGAGTGAGATTATGAAGAAATCAACAATAATGAAAATATATTATTTTAGAAACAAGAACCTCAAAATCATTATTACAATATTCTCCAAGAAAATCAATCTAAGAGTTTTAGCCCTCCATAATTAAAATAAAATAAAAACCAAACCAGGAATGAAGCTCCTCTGAAATTCTTCCTTTGCTTCCTTCTCACTCCTTCTGATTCGTCTGCTCACTGCCTCCTCCACCTCTCTGCAAATTATGTCCCATATTTATACTGGTTTCAGCTGATTTTTATTTTTATTTTCTTCCAATCTGTCCAGCCTATTCTTCCACCTTGTCCTTTCATTTTTCGTTGGCAATATGGAGCAAAAGATGGAAACCCATTCACGTTAGGTGTTGTCCAAAAAGGCTGTCCCATTCCACCTGAGTTCCTTGCTGTTGCTGTCTATTTTTTTTCACTGTTGTTTTATTGCTGTTTGTTGTCAAAATTCCTTGCTGTTGCTGTCTATTTTTTTCACTGTTGTTGCTGTCAAAATTCCTATTTTCTAGCAGCTATTAACGTTAAAGCCTTGTTTTTTGGTGTCAAAATAATATTGCTGTTCAGCCAGCCTTTAACGTTGGCAAAATGGAAAGGTGGAATTGAATAAAATATTAGGCAAATGGAGACCCATTGACCGTGTGGACCTTAGAAGGAAATGGAGCATTACTTTTGCTTAAAATATTAAGCACATGGAACCTTGTGTAGCTGCAGCCGTGAATGTAGTCTTGTTACCATATTTATTTGCATTAAATAT
Source organism: Clitoria ternatea (assembly GCA_037962975.1). NCBI lineage: Eukaryota > Viridiplantae > Streptophyta > Magnoliopsida > Fabales > Fabaceae > Clitoria > Clitoria ternatea. The sequence goes on from CM075671.1 coordinate 180,220,859, forward strand.
TGACCCTTTGGACTTTGTTGACCATGTAAATGCAAGAGGAAAAAGACAAAATATTTAGTGTCCTTAGGCAAAACATTACCGTGAGAAGAAAAGAAGGAATGGAAAGCTTTACATTAAAACTTAAAGCATGTGGGACCCCTTTGTGAAAAAGAAAAGAGTCTTAATGCATGCAAGAAGACAAAATACTAGGCAATCACTCTTTCTTTTCTTAAGCATGTCACGTGAAAATGAGACCATGAAGGGAAAATTTGATGATACTTTCGACTAAGTGGGCTTCTTGGCTTGCAATTAAATAATTGGCAATGGACCTTGCAAATTGGAAGCATTTCACGTTAAGGAGTTTTGCCCATCAGCTATAAAAATTCACGTTGGCACACTTATGGAAATTAGGAGGTTTATTTTGTTATTCTTTGAACCATGGAGAAGGCTTAAACAATTTCACATTAATATACTTGTCAAGAAAAAGTAATTAATATGAATTTGTACTTGGAGGAGGGTAATTTATTTGCAAAATAATCAAGAAGCTTCCAATAATTTGATAGCCTGTAAAATAAAATAAAATCAAATTAAACTTAGTTAATTCAATAAATTTTATTTTAGGACTAAATATTCATGCAAGCTTAAATTATTTTAAACATACTAATTAATGCAAAAGAAATAGAAACAGAAGAAATTAAAAACAACAATCACTAATAAACAGTAAGAGTAAAGAAAAACATAAATCATAAAATTCAACACTCAATAGTAACAGTAAAAATAAGAAAACAGTGCTCACTAGCAAGTAGTGAGATAAAAACTAAAAACGGAGATTACTGACAAATTACGCTAAAACACAGTTATTAGGATTTAAGAGTAAATAAAAAAGACAAACATAGTAAGTAATTAAAGGTAAGAAGATATGTCATCAAATACCCCCACACTTACTCTTTTGCCCTCCTGGGTAAAATCAGAATAAAAACAAGTTTTACAATTTATTAAAAACATCAAAAATTAAAATACAGTAAATACACAAAACTAGCATGCTTGTCATGAAATCTTAGGAATACACAGAGAAACAAGAGTTTTCAACATGTAATATACAGAGCATCAAGATATGTATAAAAATCATCCAAACACTTTAGGCATGTGAGAATTAAATCAAACTGAAAGGAAAATCATAAGTGACAGAGCCTCACAAGATATACTCTCAACTCTCAAGTGTTTTGGGTTTGTGTATACTCTCAAAACATTTCGTGAAAAATAGACAGTCCAAAAATTTGGTAAGTTTCTCAATTCCACAATCAACACAAATGCATGTATAGATCAACAGGGCTTTCCAAGGTTATAATGTGGCCAAGGTTAAAGTATATTGAAAAATTTTTTGGAAAATAAGTTTAGATACCAAAAAGAATCATGGAGCAATTAATTTAACTGACAAATAGTGAGGGTAAAACATTTACTGTATCATATTTGGTCGCAATCATCAAGAAATTTTATTTTATTTTTTATTTATTCATCAATATTTTCTTTTTCTTTTTTTCTTTTTATGCGATTGCATAACACTTGAAACAAGAGTTGCGACTCCTTTTTGCGCACCCCTACACTTATTTGAATGCCTATTTTTAACTTGATTTCAAAGCTCCAATATATTCCTTAAGGTAGGTATATTTTTGGTTTTTTTTTCATCCATGGCTTATTTGAGCTGCAACAAAGAAATGGTTAAATAGGCTCAAAGTGGCTAGCAAAGGATAATTTATTCATGGTAGGCTTATATGGCTAGTGGCTCAATTGAACAAAATGCCTGTGTCATTTCAAATACATTCATATGAGTTTCAAGTATCATCAAGAAACAAGATAAAAATTAGGATGTAAGCATTTAGGAATTAATCACACATGAAAGGATTAAGATGGTTTAAAGTGATCCATCAAATTTTAAGGCTCAAAAATCTCACAAGGTATAATTCTATCATATATGATCATCTCTCAATTATCATGTCATTCTCATCATACCAAAATTGCTTGAGTTCAAATTATAACATATCTTTAAGCTTATATCAGACATGAAAGAATTTACTTGTTACTCATGCATATCTTAAAATTCCAATAAAACATGCCATTTTAAACAAAAACACACAAAATCTTTTATTTTTAATTTTTTTTTGAAAAATAGTCACACAAAATTAATCACACAATAAAATCAACAACACATGAATGATCCTACCCCCACATTTAAATCATACATTGTCCTCAATGTAAGACAGAGCATACAGATTAGACAATAGAATGAAAAAGTAAAAAGATGGGTAAGAAAAACTCCCTCAAGGGGGATCAGGAAGTGGTTCCCCCAAAACATGTTCCTCCATTGTGACATCTACAAGTGAAGGATTTTCATGGAATGGCTTCAAGCGTTGTCCATTAACCTTGAAGCTTTTATTGGAGTTCTCACTTTTTATTTCAACAGCTCCATGGGGAAATACATTAGTGACAATAAAAGGTCCTTCCTATTTGGAGCGTAATTTTCCGACCATCAGTTTCAACCGGGAATTGAACAGTAGCACTTTCTGCCCAACAACAAACTCCTTCCTAGCTATTGAGCTATCATAGAATTTCCTTGTCTTTTCCTTATAGAATTTTTAATTCTCATAAGCTGCCAAAGGGATCTCATCAAGCTCATTCAGTTCTAATTTCCTTTCTTCACCTGCTTGATCAAGTGCTAAGTTACAGGCTTTTACAGCCCAATAAGCACGATGCTCAATCTCCACTGGAAGATAACATGCTTTACCAAAAACAATTCTATAGGGAGACATTCCTATAGGTGCCTTAAAAGCTATTCTATGTGCCCAAAGAGCATCATCCAGTTTCCTGCTCTAATCTTTTTTGTTAGGCTGTACTATTTTCTTTAGGATTCTTTTGATTTCTCTGTTAGAGACTTTCTGCTTGTCCATTGGTTTGGGGGTGATATGGAGTAGAGACTCTATGAACAACCCTATACTTCCTGAGCATAGCTTGCATGGTCCTGTTGTAGAAGTGTGTTCCTTGATCACTAATGATTGCTCTCAGAATGCCAAACCTGCAAAAAATTTGAGATCTAACAAAATCCACAACAACTCGAGCATTATTAGTTCTAGTGGCTTTAGCTTCCACCGATTTAGAAACATAATCTAGAGCTAACAGAATGTATGTAAAACCAAAAGATGGTGGAAATGGACCCATAAAATCAATGCCCTAAACATCAAATACTTCACAACACAACATAGGTTGTTGAGGCATCTGTTGACGCCATGTGATAGCATTACTAGCTCTTTGGCATTCCTCACAGGTGTTACAAGTTTTCCATGCATCCTTAAAAATGGTGGGCCAGTATAAACCAGAGTCCAACACCTTCCTTGCTGTTCTTTGTGGACCAAAATGTCCACCAACTGGTGAAGCATGGCAGAATCGTAGAACTGATTCTATCTCATGATCGGGAATGCATCTTTGAATCATCTGATCATTACATAATTTCCACAAATATGGGTCATCCCATATATAATATTTTGCATCACTTTTTAATTTTGAGATTTGGTTTCTGGATGCATATGGTGGAAAAATAGAAGCAACAAGATAATTTACAATGTTAGCAAACCAAGGTGTATCAAAAGAATTAGAAACACTCATGAGTTGTTCATCCGGAAAATGGTTCTGAATAGGTGCCAAATCAAGAGCATTCTCAATTCTGCTTAAATAGTCTGCCACTAAGTTTTGTGTTCCACTTCTGTCATGAATTTCCAAGTCAAACTCTTGGAGCAAGAGCATCCAACGAATTAATCTTGGCTTGGACTCACCTTTCTTTAACAAGTACTTTAGAGCTGCATGGTTAGTAAAGACAACTACTCGAGAACCGAGCAGGTAAGATCTGAACTTATCTAATGCAAAAACAATGGCCAAGAGCTCTTTTTCAGTAGTGGTCTAATTTACTTGGACGGTATCTAAAGTTTTAGATGCATAGTAGATGACCCTAGGTTGCTTGTCAATCTTTTGACCAAGGACAGCTCCCAATGCATAATTAGAGGCATCACACATCAACTCAAATGGGGCTGTCCAATCAAGTGCTTGGATTATTGGGGTAGTGGTCAATGCTTGCTTTAGGCAATTAAAAGCCTCCTTACACTTTTCATCAAACTCAAATACCACATCCTTTTGAAGCAGACTGGATAATGGTCTACCCTTCTTGCAAAAATCCTTTATGAATCTTCTGTAGAAACCTACATGGCCAAGAAAAGAACGAACCTCTCGAACACAAGAGGGGTAACGTAAATGTGATATAACTTCTATCTTGGCAGGATCTACCTGAATTCCTTTCTCAGAGATTACATGCCCTAAAACTATTCCTTGTTTTACCATAAAATGACATTTTTCATAGTTCAAGACAAGGTTAGTTTCAATACACATGTTTAAAACTTTATCCAAACTATCAAGGCATGCATTAAATGAAGATCCATAAACAGTAAAATCATCCATAAACACCTCTATGCAATTTTCAATGAAATCATGAAAAATACTTATCATGCATCTTTGAAAAGTTCTAAGAGCATTGCATAGGCCAAATAGCATTCTCTTATAAGCAAATATGCCAAAGGGACAGGTGAATGTGGTCTTTTCTTGATCCACAGGTGCAATGTGAATCTGAAAATATCTAGAGAATCCATCAAGAAAACAGTAGTGAGACTTACCTGCGAGACGCTCAAGCATTTGATCAATGAAGGGTAAGGGAAAATGGTCCTTCTTGGTTGCTTGGTTAAGTCTCCTGTAATCAATACAGACTCTCCAACTATTCTGCACTCTAGTTGGGATCAACTCATCCTTCTCATTCTTCATAGCTGTGATCCCTATTTTCTTAGGAACCACTTGAATTGGACTTACCCATTGACTATCAGAGATAGGATAAATGATTCCTGCTTGTAGAAGCTTGGTAATCTCCTTCTTAACCACATCAAGGATTAGAGGGTTGAGTCTCCTTTGAGGCTGTCTTACTGCTTTAGTATTTTCCTCTAGAAATATCCTATGCATACACATAGATGGACTAATTCTAGGGGTGTCTGCCAATGTCCAGCCTATAGCCTTTTTGTGTCTTTTCAATACCTGCAACAATTTTTCTTCTTGATTTTCATTAAGAAAAGTGGAAATTATCACCGGGAGCTATTTATCATCCCCTAAGTATACATACTTAAGGTTCTCAGGTAGAGGCTTCAACTTTAACTTAGGTGCCTGCAAAACAGATGGAACTAACAATGTAGATTTGGATTCCACAGCTTGCACTTCAAAAATTTTGTTACAGTTTTCTTGAAATCCTGCATTCAGCTCCTTATGGTTAACAGGTATATCTAAAGACTCTGAATCATCATAAATGAATTTATCAATTTCAGTACAAATATCACAACTTCCAGAATCATTGCATGCAAAACATTTGTTTGAATCATCTATACGTTCCAAATCAACATTAGAAAAATGTTCAAAAACTAGTTCATCAATAATGTCAATTTGGAAAACAGAATGATTTTTAGATGGGTATTTCATGGCATCAAGAATATTAAATTGAACTCTCGTGTCACCAAATTCCATAGAGAGAGTTCCACAATGAACATCTATTTTGGTTTGAGCTGTTTTCAAAAATGGTCTTCCCAAAATGATAGGGACAGGAATATGAGACATACCTTCTTCCATATCAAGTACGAAAAAGTCAGTAGGGAAAACAAGTTATTCTACCTGAACCAAAACATCCTCTATGACTCCAGCAGGGTAAGCAGTGCTCCTATTGGCTAGCTGAATTACTACACCAGTAGGTTGTAAATTTCCAAGAGACAAAGATTTGAAAACAGACATAGGCATAACATTTATTGAAGCTCCTAAATCTAACATACAATTTTCAAATTTGTTATTGCCTATGATACAGGGTATAGAAAATGTACCTGGATCCTTGCATTTATAACACCCCTGATTTTTTGTACTCGAATCCCGATGTAATCGTCATAATTAATAAAAATGTGAATAAATTTTTCATGTTTGAGAATATTTCCAAGACTCCACCATGATCACATCAAGACCCGAATCACAGAAAACCAAAGAGTGAGATTAAGTAACCTATAACTGGATCGATAAATAGTTTGCCCATTCGGTATACAAAAATAACAGAGTTTATAGCGGAAGAAGAATGTGTATACCGGGCACACGCCTAGTCCCATATATAAAGATATGAGAAAAGGCTCGGCAAGAATGCAATGGCATATCATAAGCCTAATATACAACGATCATCATTTTACATAATCACATAAGCATACAATGCCTAAGATATAAGTATATACTTATCTATATGGTCATGCATCATACATCTCCAATATTCATATTTATAATAGACCATAACCAGCCCAACTTTAAATTCATATGTCTCCACTATTTGTATATCCTCCAAGTGTATACATATTCACAATTCATCCATCAATATCAATAATTACAACATCATACTATTCATCATATACATAACACGTTAAATTACAATGCTGCCGGCCAAGGCATTCCTTTATAACTATTTACCTTCCCAAAAGCTTTACTTTAAAAACGTCCTCTTCCCATGGCATTCCTGCATCAATACTAAAAAGTAGACCACATGGGAGAGTGAGTTATACATTTCAAATGACGATATAAATACAATTGAAATTATGTGCATATGCATATCAACACCATGTATGCTTTGCTAAACACATCAACAATCATCATAGATTATTAATTCAACAATATATATTCATTTCATACTTATTCATCAAATCATAGCAAAGCAAGCATATACACATTTGTCACACCGCCACAATGGGCCAACACATATCTATCACATCACCACAATGGGCCAACACATCAATATAGACCATTCTGGTCTTTCATCAAAGCCACCATGGGCTAACATCATCATTATCAATCATAAACAAATACGCCCTTCATTACATTGGGCCATAACATACATATCGTCATATTTAACATCATTTCGTATATTCATGTCATTTATTACTTTTATGTGGTCTTTCGGTATATTAATTACCCATCTCAATTATCATCATACCACCATCTCAATCATTATCAATCATCATCATATTCTGGCATATCTCTATGCTATATGCAAATGCTCTTATGGCTAATGCATATGCACAATGGAATAGACAACAAATACGGATCCGACTATGGGAAAATAACACCAATTGTGGGTTCAAGCATGATCACATACCATGCCCCTACTACAGTAGTAAAATGCGTACACATATATCATAATGCATGCATATTCACCATATTTTTACTGGTACCAAACCGCATCTCCCATCATGCAACACCTGGTCATTTTCACCATGACTGCGGTATACGACATATTCAACATATGGTGTTACAGGCCGGCCAGATATCAAATCATGGCGGCTGTGATCCCAAGGACCACTGGGGTCACCTGCTCATCAAGAGCCACCCTCCACAAGGGTCGGCCACATGTAGCTCCCCGTAGCAATACATGGGCGGCTTCGTGACTTACACATCGAGTCACAGGGGATACAACAAATTGCTCGTGCACTGAGCCACCCTCCCACTAATGTTCCAACATCAGCGGCTATGATATGCCATGGATGTAATGCAATGCAAATCAAATGCATTCTCACTTTGTGCATCCTAAATGCCACTCATCAAACATCATCATCATAATCACCAACACCACCTCACACCTTAGTGGATTTCATCATTGTTGGTTTCTTAGTCATTATTTTCAAGTTTTAATGTGGCATTATCATCTCAACATATTTCACATAAATTCCACATCATATACGCAAGTCAACACTTGCAATCAACCATAACGGCATTACAATGTTATATAATATTCATCAATAATACCTCACTTTCATTTAGTGGGTTTTCATCTCAGTACCATTGCTCAAGTATACTTTATATGTATATATAATTGTGTGGCATTCACAACATTTTCAATTTCATAATTCATACCACACATACAAGACTATGCTTGTATCACACACAATGGCAAACAATAATTCATCAATATAAATATGCACCTCTTAGTGCAAGAGAGTGCTCAACATCATCATCTATCATATTTTAATGTCATTTATTTATCCCTTCATAAATTTCAAATTCGCTCTAGGGTATATCTCATACCCTGCCATTACAGTCTCATTATCATCCTCTCATCATTCTATTTCAAGTGGCAAATACATCATAATTCATTATACATCATAATTCATTATTTTAATTTAGGTGGTAAATACATAATTAATTAATTCCCATGTACCATCCAACCTTAATCACCACCATGTTTTACCTTCATCACGTTATCTCTCATACATCCCCATATTCATCTCAGATTTACCTCATAATGCCAAGAAGGAGGGTCAAACATAAGCCTGCCACCATAAATAAAACAAAACAATTCAATTCTGGGGAAAACTCGCTCAAGCGAGATTCACATCCGCTTGAGCGAGACAGTTCAGGTTCACTTGGGCGACCCCCTTCGCGTAGGCGAAATACATCCAGTAGCGTTTCCACGCTCACTCGCTCGGGCGAAGCACCATCACACTTGGTCACTCGCTCAAGCGAGAATTATCCAGTAACCAAATCCTTTAACACCCGCTTGAGCGAAGCACCAGCTCGCTTAAGCGAAATCTGACCAGAGGTCGTCCTTACCAACACTCGGTTTTCACTCTACAATTCATTCAAAACCGACTCATCTCACTCGGTTGTCCACTCGGTAAAATCAATCAAAATCAACTCCCAACATTCAGGTTCCACTCGGCAGAACTTCCCTGAAATCGGCTCAAAGCACTCAGGTTTTCCAATCAGCAAGATAATCCTGACCGACCCATCATTCACTCAGTCCTCCACTCCGTAAGATCGGTCCAGACCAAGTTCTCTCTTACTCTGTCTTTCACTCGGCAATTTCATTCCAAAACCGAGTCATCTTAATTAGTCTTTCACTCGGTAAACTTATTACAAAGCCGACCCATCTTTCGCCTGGTTTTCACTCGGTGAAATTATCTCTAAAACAACTCCTTTTTCTTTCTCTCGGGCTAGGTTTCCTAGCACTAAGCCTTTCACTCGAGCGGAGCTATTCCAGAATACATCTGGATACTTACAGTATGTCCCCATCGGTGCCAATTCCCACTCGGAATTACACACCCGGAGTATCACACTCGGACTCCACCATCAAGTTCCATTCGGAATTACTCTGACCTCCCCTCACTCGGAGGAATTCACCAAGCTGTCTTACTCGGACCTATTTAAATCTTGTCCATTCGGAATATATAACTTTATTCTCTCGGAAGAGGACTCCTAGAATACCTCAATCACAACCATCATAATCACACTCCCCTCGGGAGAGGTTAATTCGGGATTTTCCACTCGGGAATAATTAGACCTATCATTACTCGGGGAACTCTCTCGCTAAGATCCCACTCGGAATAGGTTCATTAAAATGGATTTCTCTCAGAACACATTTCTCTCGGATTCCATTTAAGCCTTCACCACTCGGAAAAAGGCCCAATGGCTATAGCCTCACTCGGAACGGCTCACAACAATATTCCACTCGGGAGGTCCCGTCTCGGACATAGCTCGCTCGGGATTTCACTCGGAAATTCACCATCTCATGAAATTATTAAGACTCCAGCTCGGGCAGAATTCGTCCAGTACCTCACCCATTTACCACTCACTCGTCTCACTTGAGCGGAAGGCTAGCTCGCTTGGGTGAGATTGGTCCAGAAGCTAATTCTCTGAAGCAGGGGACTCTCGCTTGGGCGAGATCCCATCTCGCTTGACCGAGACCACTCGGACATAAGCAGAATCAACAATTCTTACAACTTAACACCTGAAATCTCCCTCTAGGCCAACTGATTCACCACTAATACATCATACGCATCACATGAGGCATATAAACTCTCTCTCTGCCCATTCACACTCGGAAAATCCTCATTCAAACTTGTCAATTATTCCTTTAAATTCTAATTCATCAACTATAATCACTCATCTTAAAACAATCCTTTATATTTTAACTCATTCATTCATAAATTTTCACCATCATTTAGTTCACGTCCAACCAAGGGACCATCAACCACTTACCATCAATATGATATAAATACATACATTTTTTATAACATTCAACATAAGCCAAGCCATCATTCATCACTTCATCAAATTAATCATTTAAAACATTCATGGCAAGGCATTGCATGAGTTCAAAATATACATAATTAACAATGAATTCACTCATGTGATTTGAAATGTAAACTCCTCTCCTACCTCGAGGGAAGAACCGCCAAGCGATTACATCGATCTTTCCACATCACCGTCCGGAATACAATCCTATCAATAATTATACATACACATGTAATCAATAAACCATTACAAGATATCACATCTCTTAACTTATGATCAAGTCCTAGACTTGTCTATACCCCAAATTCATATGCCTATGTTAGGCTTTGGGAATTCCTTTCCCCAAAGCTAAGATCTTCTAAGTCTCAAATGGTTGACAAATCCAACAACATTAACACTTAAGATTAATCCCTCAAATCAATATACCTATATACATGCATATATCTTCATTTGCAACTCATGACTTAGTTCACTATTTTTATCATATCAATATTCAACTCCTATCCTTCAAATATTCATTTCTATGTATAATATCATTCCAAGGTACCAAAATCATCAAAATCATCAAGTGGGTCAACATCCCCAAATTATTAATACTTAGGGTTCCCTTTCCAAACATTCAAGCCTAGGGTTTCCATTTCCATCCACATGCAAGGTTTCTAACATCACCATTTTCAACTCAACAACCCCAAAACCATAAATAAAACAAGGTGGAGGTAAGAAATCTTTACCTCAAGCTTAAGCTCCATCAAACGAAAATGAAGTGAGGAAGAGGGAGGAGATGATCCCACAAGCTCCCAAGCTCTATAGATGCCATTCAAGCCTCACAAATCCAAGCTTTTGTATTAGCTTTGATGAAAATGGGTATAGAAGAAGGTGGGTCACGGTTTATGGAGAAAAGGAGAAGAAGAAAAAAAGTGAACATGGATGATGAAGGAGAAGAAAGTGTACGGTTGGGAAGAGAAAAGGGAGAGTAGTTTTTAATATAAATTGGGTATTACCCATTGGATAGAGAAATGCACCTATTATCCATTGTGTAAAAGTATGAAAGGTGAGAGGGAGAGAGACCACGGCTGAAAGGGAAAAGAAAAAGAAGTTTTTCATTTTCTTTTATTCCAATTTGGTTCGTAATTTCCCCATTTCATATCATGCATCGTGTCCAGTTAATCATTTTCTTAACACTAAAAATTATTCTAATTATACCACCTTAATCACAATAATTTTCCAAACATTCTAGACCCATCAAACATCTAATTAAATCAAGTGGGTCCTACATCATCTGTTAATTTATCCGGTTCCAGTAAATATTAATTTACTGATAATTCACCTCTAATGTCTAACAACATCTCCCATAATTATTTAACCATAAATAATCAATTATCATCATCCAACAAATTTATTTTATTTAAAAAATCTGGGATGTTACAGCATTTCTCAGGAATATTTGGAACTTCCTTACCAAGCAGTGCAGATACATTTCTTCCCATGCTTATCCTTTCATTGCCTTTGAGTCTCCTCTTGTGAATACACAGCTCTTTCAGAAATTTGGCATACTTGGGTATTTGCTTGATTGCATCAAGAAGAGGTATATTCACTTCCACTTTCCTAAAAGTATCCAAAATTTCTTTGTCCACTTCTTCCATCTTCTTACTTGGAATTGCTTTTGGTGGGAAAGGAAGAGGGATATGAGGTAGAATTTGGGGTGGTTGTATCTCAGATTTGCTTGAAGAGGGTACATCATTCTCAACTATTTCAGGCTAAGTTGTTTGTTTTTCAGATTCCTTGGGTATAGGTACTTCAAGGTTCTTACCTGATCTTAACTAAATTGCACTCACATTTCTTGGATTTGCAGCTGGTTGAGATGGTAATTTGTCAGAGTTTTGAGATTGTAACTGGCTTAATGATGAAGCCAGTTGCCCAATTTGGTTGCTTAAACTCTGGATGGTAGCATCATTCCTCTGTTGATACTCTAAATTTTGTGCAGCCATTTGTTTCACCAGTTCTTCCAAAGAAGGGCCACTTGTGGATGGTTAAGGTGTAGGTCTTTGAAAGGTTGGTGCATTGCTTTGAAATGGGGGTTGAGGATTTTGTTGGTTACCCCACCTCAGGTTTGGATGGTTCCTCCAACCTAGGTTGTATCTGTTGGTGGAAAGGTCATGGTTTTGTCATTGTAGTATAGTGGTGAGTATTTCCGCCTGTCACGCGGAGGACCCGGGTTCGATCCCTGACAACAGCACCAAAATTTGATGTTAGCTGTCATGGCCTTGTCAAATTAGTACATTAAAACTAATTAATGTAGTACTAGGGTGTCAACCTAGGTCGTTCTCTCGAAGATCAACACTAAAATTTAGGAAAATCAAGTCTTAAACTAATTTTTAACAATTAAAAAAAACTCAACAAATAAAATTTGTTTTTACAGACAGAAGTTCAACAAGCATACAATGGGGGGTTTGTTTGATTGTCATAGAAATTTAAAATAGTATAAATAATGAAACTTAGAAAAATAAATAACAAGCGATTGATTTTCTTGGAGTATTGTAATTAAATTTATCCTTGGTTCACAAAAGGTGGTTTATACACTTTCATTATGTCGATTTCTTAGCTCAATTTGAATTGATCAACTAAGCGTTTTTTTCAATTCACAATTCCTTTACTTTCATTTAAAAATGAATATTTTAATCAAGCATCCTAATTAAGCAAAAGAAGTCAAGATCGTAAAATCTAGAAATTATTGAGCATACATAAGAACATCGCCTACATACATAATCTATTCTCAAATTATGGAATTAAGCAAACCATAATAACTAAAAGTGATTATGAAAATATTCATTAAGCATGTATACTTCCTTAACCAATTTTAATTTAAATCTCATTTTATTCCATTTGTATAATTAAACCGATTAAGCATACATATTTAATTAAACAGAATGGAATTAAACAAGTAGAGTGAGATTATGAAGAAATCAACAATAATGAAAATATATTATTTTAGAAACAAGAACCTCAAAATCATTATGACAATATTCTCCAAGAAAATCAATCTAAGAGTTTTAGCCCTCCATACTTAAAATAAAATAAAAACCGAACCCGAAATGAAGCTCCTCCGAAATTCTTCCTCTGCTTCCTTCTGACTCCTTCTGACTCCTCTACTCACTGCCTCCTCCACCTCTCTACAAATTATGTCCCATATTTATACTGGTTTCAACTAATTTTTATTTTTATTTTCTTCCAATCTGTCCAGCCTATTCTTCCACCTTGTCCCTTCATTTGTCGTTGGCAATATGGAGCAAAAGATGGAAACCCATTCACGTTAGGTGTTGTCCAAAAAGGCTGTCCCATTCCACCTGAGTTCCTTGTTGTTGCTGTCCATTTTTTTCACTGCTGTTGCTGTCAAAATTCCTATTTTCCAACAGCTATTAACGTTAAAGCCTTGTTGTTTGGTGTCAAAATAATATTGCTGTTCAGCCAGCCTTTAACGTTGGCAAAATGGAGAGGTGGAATTGAATAAAATATTAGGCAAATGGAGACCCATTGACCGTGTGGACCTTGGAAGAAAATGGAGCATTACTTTTGCTTAAAATATTAAGCACATGGAACCTTGTGTAGCTACAGCCGTGAATGTGGTCTTGTTACCATATTTATTTGCATTAAATATTGACCCTTTGGACTTTGTTGACCATGTAAATGCAAGAGGAAAAAGACAAAATATTTAGTGTCCTTAGGCAAAACATTACCATGAGAAGAAAAGAAGGAATGCAAAGCTTTGCATTAAAACTTAAAGCACGTGGGACCCCTTTGTGAAAAAGAAAAGAGACTTAATGCATGCAAGAAGACAAAATACTAGGCAATCACTCTTTCTTTTCTTAAGCATGTCATGTGAAAACGAGACCATGAAGGGAAAATTTGATGATACTTTCGACTATATGGGCTTCTTGGCTTGCAATTAAATAATTGGCAATGGACCTTGCAAATTAGAAGCATTTCACGTTAAGGAGTTTTGCCCATCAGCTATAAAAATTCACGTTGGCACACTTATGGAATTAGGAGGTTTATTTTGTTATTCTTTGAAGCATGGAGAAGGCTTAAACAATTTCACATTAATATACTTGTCAAGAAAAAGTAATTAATATGAATTTGTACTTGGAGGAGGGTAATTTATTTGCAAAATAATCAAGAAGCTTCCAATAATTTGATAGCCTGTAAAATAAAATAAAATCAAATTAAACTTAGTTAATTCAATAATATTTATTTTAGGACTAAACATTCATGCAAGCTTAAATTATTTTAAACATACTAATTAATGCAAAAGAAACAGAAACAGAAGAAATTAAAAACAACAATCACTAATAAACAGTAACAGTAAAGGAAAACATAAATCATAAAATTCAACACTCAATAGTAAGAGTAAAAATAAGAAAATAGTGATCACTAACAAGTAGTGAGATAAAAATTAAAAACGGAGATTACTGACAAATTACGCTAAAACACAGTTATTAGGATTTAAGAGTAAATAAAACAGACAAATAGAGTAAGTAATTAAAGGTAAAAAGATATGTAATCAAGAGCTTGTAGAGAGGCCATTGAAGTTGAAGTCTTCTATTTCTTCCCCTCCATTTTCGTGTGGTATCTTCCCCCTTCTTGAGCCTATTTTATTTTTGGGTGTGAGGTAAGTATACTCACCATTTTATTGAAGTTTTTGGCCTTGGGTATGTGTTATTATGCTTTGGGGGAGCCATGCATGTGAATGGGTATTTACTAGGGATTTTTAATGCTTGAACCCTAGAGTGGGTTGCCATAAATATGAATATTTATGAGGGATTAATGGTAGAGGTGCATTTATGGTTGGAAGGTGATGAAGATTAATGATACATTAATGAGTGTTGTTGGGTTTTAGAGAAACCCTAACTTTTAAGAATCGGGGAAAGTTATAAATATTGGTTGGATAGTGTGATTGAGAGCAAATACAAGCCATTGGGTGTATGAGTATTGGTTGGCGTGGTATTTTGTGGATGTAGGGCCATTGTTGTTGGTAGCCCTTGAATTTAATGAATGTGGCTTGAGGGGAAAGAATTCCCGAAGCCTAACAAATAATGAAATTGATGTCTATAATGTTGTACATGTTATGGAATTATGGATATACTTATGGTCAATTGGAGTAAAATTATGCCTTGAATGGTTGATTAATTAGGATTTTACATGTATGTTAATGTAGGATCCATTCCGAACGACGAGGCGTGTAACATCCTGAATTTTATAAAAATGAATAATTGATGAGAATAAGTAATAAATAATTGTACATGAGTGGATTTGTGTCCCGAAAATATTGGAATGAATAAATTCGGATTTATTAGGGATATTTATAATTTATTGAGCTTATGTGAGATGAAATTTTACCCGATTAGAATATGGGTGTCGGACCAAGTATCTCTGAATGAGATGCCGTTGGTCAGGGCTGTTAAGAATATTATTGGGAGTCCGAATCTATATTCGGAATAATTTTTGGAATTAGTATTGAGCCCGAACTGATAGCCTGTTGGTTATAAAACGGTGAGATTTTAATGTGAAGCCAAATAATAAAAATATAAACTTCCACTTTCTCTTCTCCTTTTCACGTCACTTTCTCCCTCTCCTTTCTACACTTCTTCTTCTTCCACCTTTTTCTTCCTCTCCTAAAAACCCTAAGCATGGTGGTGTGCCTTCTCCTTCTCCATTTTGTTTTCCTTCAAGATTGGATATGGTGACAATGGCGATTAAAAGCCCTCATTCTCCCACTCTATTTTCATGTTTTCTCTCCCTCTCTTGGAAGCTCATGGGCAACTCTTGGGTGAGGTAAGTTCCTCACATTCTTTATGAGTTTATGCCTTAGATCTTGGGTTCTTAGTATTTGGGGGAGTATTTATTGCATAGGGGTTGTTGGGAGAAGCTTTAGATGAGGAAACCCTAAGGTGGGGTGTTGTTATTATGGCATTAATGGTGGGTTGTTATAGGTGCATGAAATTAATATTTGGATGAGTGGAAAATTAATGAGTATTTATGGTGTTGTTGGGTTTTAGTGAAACCCTAACTCTAATAAATTGGAGAAAGTGTGAAATATGAGTAGAATGTAGGTTTAATGATATTGAAGAATGATATTAATGATGAAAAATGGCCAATGGTGGTGATTAATGAGCATGGGTAAATATTGTTGGGATTTGATGAAAACCCTAGCCCTAAGAATTTGGGGAAAATGGATATGTTATAATTTAGAAGGTTAAATTGAAAGTGAATGGATGGTGTTTAAGATTAAATGTTGCTTAAAATGATATAGAACCATTTATGGTGATTAATGGGTATCATTAGGTATGATAATAGACAAGGATAATGATGATGTTTGAAGGATTGATGTAATATGGGGTTGCATTATGGAATGGATGAGATGATGATGTTATTGGGTTTAGTTAGCCTTAAGATCTAGAGGATCTTGGCTTTGGGAAAGGAATTCCCAAAGCCTAACACAATTGCATGAGTTGATGTTTACCAAGTCTAGGACTTGATGTTAAGCTTTGTGATAAGCTAACGAATGTTTAGAGTTATGATGATTATTGATTATGTGTATGCATATATATTGGTATGTAGATCATATTCTGGATGATGCGATGGAGCATTCAGAGCATTGGAACTGTTTTGGCTCTTCCCTCGAGGTAGGAGAGGAGTTTACATTCAAATTGCATGAGTAAATTGAGAGTGATTATTGTATGTGATGAATACTCATGCTTGCCTTGCCATGTATATGTATTGAATTAATTGAAATGGCAAGTTGATGATTAATGAGGATGATGTGTGAGAATTATGTGTTGAATTGATATGAAAATGTATATTCATATAAGATGATGACAAGTTTGAATTTGACATGATTCATAGATTGAATTGAATGGTAATGAGTGTAAAGGTCTGGGATAGGTTTTAAATGCCTAGTGTGAAGTAATTGCTATATTAGACTTGATGGATTTTGGCTGGTATAAGTTTTGGTATGGTTGGTTGTGAGTTTCTTATGTTTCTTGCGCATATCCTGATATTCTCACTCAAGCGAGAAGGGATCTCGCTCAGGCAAGAATCCCCTGTATTGGTATAATGGTCTCTGGACAAATTTTGCCCAGGTGGGTGACGTTTCCGCTCAAGTGAGCTGCATATTATGCAATTAGGGTAGTTACTGGATGAATCTCGATCAAGCGGGCATGGCCACGCTTAAGCGAGCTAGTGAGGAAATGGTCACTGGACATTTTTCGCCCAAGCGTATGTGAGTGGCATGAGCGAAAGTGTGAAGTCTGATGCTGGGATGGTGCTCACTCAAGTGTGTGACTGGTATGGTTATGTTTTGACCGAGTGTGACGAGTGTATGGTGAGTAAGTGGGACTCTGGACGAAATTCCACTTGAGTGGGAACCTTAGAAAATAATTCTATGATGTAGTGAATTTTTGAGTGAAATTCCGAGTGGGCTATGTCCGAGTGAGGAAGTGTGTATAATTCCGAGTGAAGGGTCTCCCAATATGATACCCCGGGTAGTGGAGTTCCGAGTGGAAATTTCTGAGTTCGAAGTAACTCGTTCCGAGTGGAGTCCCTCCATGTGTGTAATTCCGAGTGAGGATGGCACCGATTGGGGATACATGGTGTGTTTGTCCAGAAGTATTCTGGAAAAACTTCACTTGTGAGAAAATGAAAAGGAAGTCGGTTTTTGAAATAAATTACCGAGTGAGAAAAGACTAGGTCTGGAATGATTTAACCGAGTGGAAGACCGAGCGAGTGTGGGGTCAGTCTAGAATGATTTAACCGAGTGAGGACTATCAGAGATGGTTCGGACTTGGAACGAAGTTGCCGAGTGAAAAACTGATTGAGATGACTCGGACTTGGAGTGAAGTTGCCGAGTGAAAGACTGATTGAGAGATGACTCGGATTTGGAATATATTGCCGAGTGAAAGGCCAAGTGAGAGACGAGTCGGCTTTGATTGATTTTGCCGAGTAGAAAACCGAGCAAGATGAGTTGGTGTAAGGGTGAATTACCGAGTGAATGATCGATCGAGTGATAAGTCGGTTTTAATGTAAATTGCCAAGTGAGGGACCGAATGAGAGGAATCGGTTCTGGAATAACTTCCCCGAGTGCAAAACCGAGTGATGGGAAGGACGACCTCTGGTCGGATTTCGCTTAAGCGAGTGGATACCTCGCTCAAGCAAGTGAGTGTGGGATTCCTTACTGGAGCAATTTCGCCCGAGCGAGTGGCTAGTTGAAGGGAGCCTCGCTCAAGCGAATGTACCTGGAAATGCTTACTGGAATGGTTTCGCTGAGCGAGCTGAGGCGCTCAAGCGAGATGGGCTGTGTCGCTCAAGTAAATATGGGTCTCGCTTGAGCGAGTGACCCCTGATGGGATTCTTCCCTTCTTTTCTCGGTTTTAATAGTATTGGACCTTCTTCCCTTATATTGTAGGATGATTAAGGGGATGCATAGGGATAATTATTAATGACATAATATGATGGTGTTGGCGAATGATTAAAATGTTGGGATAACTTGGTTATGCCCATAATACATAATGAAACACAAAATTGTTGACTACTAAGATAAGTATAAAGGAATGATAAATAAGGTTTGTTGATGGACGTTTTGTGATGTTGTAAGACCATCGTGGTTAAATACAATTATTGACTTGCCACATGGTGCGGAATATATATATGTGATGTGTTGAAATGTAAAGTCAAGAACATGATGGTGTTGAACATAAGTGTAATTGTCGTGTATGTGAGGTGATGAATATGCCTCGAATGATTCCATGTGTAGATTAATATTATGATGTTTGCTATATCTTTTTTATCTCCATGTATGGATTGATATGAAATGATGTTTGTGGCCATTGAGATGCCAACTATATGAATGACATGCCATGAGGGGCTAGTACATAATTATATGATTATTGAAAATGCCACATTAAAACTTGAAAGCAATGACTAAGAAACCAACAATGTTGAAATCCACTAAGGTGTATGGTGGTGTTGGTGATTATGATGATGATGTTTGATGAGTGGCATTTAGGATGCACAGTGGGAGAGATGCATTTGATTTGCATTGCATTGCATCCATGGCATATCGACCGTTGTCTATGTGGAATATTAGGGGGTTTTACTAGGCGGGCCCAGTGGGAGGGCGGCTCAGTGCACGAGCGTATTGTTGTTTTCCCCTATGGCTCGGTGTGTGAGTCACGAAGCTTTCCATAGTTCGGTGACGAGGCACCCTATGTGGCGGGCCTAGTGGGCGGGCGGCTCTATGGTGAGCGAGTTACCTCGGTGTCCGACGGGGCACGACTCTCTCGATGTGTGTTCGGGAGGGGCCCGTAGCACTTTTGGCAAGTGAGGCCATGTTGTTGATCCGCAAGTCACGGGGTGACTAGTGCTACAGATGGGCGATAGCGGTTTGGTACCAGTAAAAGATGTTGTTGAGATGCATGCATGCTTTGAGATATGTGTACACATTTTTCTACTGCAGTAGGGGTATAGTAGCACACCTATGCTCGACCCACAACCTGGTGTTTATTCCCACAGTCGGATCTGCATTTATTGTTGATTATTCTATTGTGCATATGCATTAGCCATAAGAGCATTTTCATATAGCATGGAGATATGCCAGAATATGATGATGATTAATG
The DNA here is from genome assembly GCA_037962975.1 of Clitoria ternatea. Taxonomy (NCBI): domain Eukaryota; kingdom Viridiplantae; phylum Streptophyta; class Magnoliopsida; order Fabales; family Fabaceae; genus Clitoria; species Clitoria ternatea. The sequence goes on from CM075671.1 coordinate 180,240,673, forward strand.
ATGATTGAGATTGTGGTATGGTGTTGATGAGATAAGAAATTAATATACTGAAAGACCACATAAAAGTAAGAAAAGATATGAATAAATGAAATGATGTGAATATGACGATATGTATGTTATGGCCCAATGTAATGAAGGGCGTGACTGTTTGTGACTAATGATGATGATGATTATGAATGCCTTTATTGATAAGTTGCAAAGTGATGGTGTATGTGATTGTGTATATGATGTGCTTGTTTATGATATGAATTGCGATTCATGAGGCTGGTATGCCTATTATAATAATGAGATGATAAATGAATGATAATTTTATGATTTTGTAGCAAAGCACACATGACGTTTGTATGCATATACACATGATCACAATATATATATATTATTCGTCATTTTGAATGTATAACTCACTCTCCCATGTGGTCTCCTTTTTAGCATTGTGATGCAGGTTGCCATGGGATGAGTTCGGATTTTAATTGAAGCTTGGGTGAAGGTAAATAGTGGTAGAGGATGTGCCTTGGCCGGCATCATTTATGAGTTCTTATGTAATGAATGAATTGTTTATGAGAATATAGATGATTTAGAGATTTTGAATATGTATAAGATAATCCTTTGAATTGGTGGATGGTGAATATATATGTAGAATGCAAGAGATAATTTGATGTATATTAGAAAGATTGAAATTGAATGATGTTCATTGACGATTGAGGTGGTCGGGAGAAGATCCCCAAATGTATATGTATATATATATATATACATATATATAATTATTGTATCTTAGGCAATGTATGCGTATGTTGTAAGTGTATGAATTGCCGAGCCTTTTCTCATATCGTCATATATGGGACTAGGCGTCTGCCCGGTATACACATTCTTCCGCTGTGAACTCTATTATTTTCGTATACCGTTATTGGCAATTTATCTATCGATCCAGCTTAGGGTTATTTAATCTCACTCTTTGGTTTTCTGTGATTTGGGTCTTAATGTGATCATGGTGGTGTCTTGGAAATATTTTCAAACGCGAAAAATTTATTCACATTTTTTTTATTAATTATGACGATTACATCGGAATTCGAATACAGAAAATCAGGGGTGTTATAAGGCGGGTACGTCGTATCCATTGGAATTCTTCTCTTGAGGTAGGAGAGGAGTCTTATATGCTAATTGCATGGATTGGATAGTATTTGATTGTCATATTTGACAATATGCATGTTTGCCTTATTTTGATGTTGTGGAAATATAAATTGTGTATGTAATGTTGAGAATAATGTTTGGGATCATACTTGTGCAATTAGAATAAATATGGTGTGCTATATGGTGGTGTGGTTTGTTTGATAAATTGATTGTATTCTTATGTCCACCATAGATGTGAAATGGATGTTGTAGATGCTTGTTTGAGAATGGGTGTGAGTGAATAGCATACCATGATTTGATAATGGAAAGTTGATGATTGAAATTGATGTTGAGTGCCATTATAAATGTTGTATGAATGTTAACGTGCCATACTTAAAACTTAAGAACGAAACTAAACCCAACAATGATAAATCCACTAAGAAATGTGAAGTGGTATTGGTGATGATGATGGTACTAATATTTGATGAGTGGCATGTATAGGATGCATAGAGTGAAAAATGCATATGATTTGCTTTTGCATCCATGGCATACTGCATAGACGCTGATGTTGGAACATTAGGGGAGTTCCCTTGGCCGACCCAGTGGGAGGGTGGCTCGGTGCACGAGCAATTTTATTTTCCCCTATTACTCGGTGTGTAAGTCATGAACCCGCCCATGTATTGCTACGAGGAGCTACATGTGGGCGACCCTTGTGAGGGGTGGCTCTTGATGAGCAGGTAACCCTGGTGGTCCTTCAGATCAGAGCCGCCATGATTTGAGATCTGGCCGGCCCGCAACACCATATATCGAATATTTTGTTTACCGCGGTCATGGTGAAAATGACCAGGTGTTGTAAGATGGGTGATGTGGTTTGGTACTAGTAAAATAATTGGTGAAATGCATATGAATTTAAGAATACGTGTATATATTTTTCTACTGTAGTAGGGGTATGGTTAGATGAACATACTTGAATCCCACAAATCGGTGTTTATATTCCCATAGTCAGATCTGCATTTGTTGTAATATTCTGTTGTGCATATGCATTAGCTTAAGAGCATTTGCATATAGCAAGGAAGTATGCAAAAGGTGATGATATATGGTGATGGTTGTGTTGAGAACGACGAAATGTAATTAAGACAACATAAAACATGTGAATACCAAATAATGACATGAGAAAGATGATGAAATGTATGATAGTCCAATTGTTGAAGGACTAGATCATGTGTATGGTTTTATACTTGCTTGATGTACCTAGATGATTGTAATTATGATGATAGTTGATGATGAGTTACGTATGAATGCAAGTATACATGTTGTGATACATATGCACATGATCATATGGTATTCATATTCATTCTTTGGAATGTATGACTCACTTTCCCATGTTGTCCACTTTTTAGATTTGTGATGCAGGGCACTTGTGGGAAGAGTGGATATTTTGGAGTACATTTTGTTGATGAGGTAGATAGGTGTATAGGAAGTGCCTTGGCTAGCAAAATCTAGATTTTTGTATAGCATATACTGTATATGTATGCTCATTTTGTTATCTAGATTGTAGATGATGATTTTGAGGGTCATGTAGGAAAATTGGACCTTGGTGCGTATGGCCAATTTTTATTAATGACCCAAATGATGTAATACGATGAATTATGATGTTTGTTAATGTTTAATTTCATGAATGAATAAGGTAGTTCATAACTTTTAGCGGTTTATGAAGTTTTGTAGAAATAAGTTTAAATCCTATGCATTGAATGAATGAAATTTGATGTTGAATGTAAGTACAATTAGGAGGACTCATAATTATATGATGTAGTACAACTAATGCACTAGGATGGGTCAAAATGGTAGGAAATGTGAATTGAGATGCTAAGTTGTGTAAAATCCACGTTTCTGCACAAGTTCTGCAGAACTCGCTCAAGCGAGTGGTAGTCCCGCTCGAGCAAGACCTTTGTGAAATAGGGGTCTGGCCACTGGCCAAAATTTGCTCAAGCGAATGCTGTTCTCGCCCAAGCGAAATTTGTCTGGAACCAGTAGTTGGCTACTGGACCATTTTCGCTCAGGCAAAATGGTCTTGGTACTGTGGTTCTCTCAAGCAAGGGAAAAGGAAATGGACACTGGACGATTTTCGCTCAGGCGAGCCTTGCCTCGCTCAAGCAAAAATCGGGCAGGGATGCTTTAATGCTACTGGAGCAATCTCGCTCAAGTGAGAGGAAACTTGCTCAAGCGAGATTGGCCCCCGAGGCAAATCTTCTCTCTCGCTCAAGCGTTTCGCTGGCTCACCCAAGTGTGGTCTTGGATTCTCGCTCAAGCGAGATAGGGCTCGCGCAAGCAAGAGCACCCCCTGATGCTCATTCTCTTCTTCGCTCAGCATTTTCCTGGCTCGCTCAAGCTTCGCCTCGTGAGCTCACTCAAGCGAGTATGGCTCTCACTTGAGCGAGTGGCACTCTGATGCCCTCATTTGTTTTGTTCCAATTAATTTTTATTTCTTATGCATCAATTCCTTTTCTTGCATCATCTTAAGAGTACTTTGGGCATATTATGAATCATGGAACCTTATGAAATCTTCTCTTTCAAAATCCAATCATGCAACAACTAATTTAATTAATTCTTCCGCTGTTTTTAATTAGAAATTTCTCATGAAATCATTTTAATTTACCCTCTCATATCTTCATATATGATAGTGGTGTTTCATAGATCCAGGGTGTTGAATTTAAAGCTTCACCATTTTAATTAATTACTTTATTAATGATTTATAGAACATGAAAAATTTACCATTGTTTTTCAGGGCGTATTAGTTAGGACAAGTGGCCAAGTGGTGGAGCAATTCAATTCGTCCATGGTGCATGCAAGCTTAGGTATCAAGTGCAAGGCAGCAACTTGCTCATGGGTTTAAGTGCGCTTCTAGGCCGATTTTGCAAATGGTATGAACATAAAAGTTATAGAACTTTTTGTTCTATTTAAATTGATATAAAGCAAAAAAATCCATCAAGAATTGGGTGTGTTATGGCCCAAATACAAAAGCGGTGCAGGGCTGTGATAAGATTTTTATCCCCTGCATAAATTATTTTTATAGGCCAAATGGGTAGGGATTTGGGCTTTGGGGCCTACATTAAAGTTGTGCATAACTGAGTTAAGAAAAATTTGGTGAAGGCCTTATTCAATTTCAGGGTCATATGAGAGAGTTATGTGGAAAATACTGTACCTAGTGCAAACTATTGCTGGAAAAACATGAATGGGTGTAGTGTTTTAATTTTGGGAATTTATGGGATGAGAATTGGTCTTTGTGGTCAACATATAAGTTGTAGATAAATTTGATACAGAGATTTTGGGACACGAATGATTTGAATCTAATATCAGGAGAGAAAATTATGCCTAAAATACGTACAGACGCACATTTTGGCTTAACCTGGTAACTTAAAATCAACATTTTTAAGCTTGGTTGTTTAAAATTGAGTATTGGGCTCTGCACAAAAGTTGTTAGGAATAACATGAGGGACATTTTGGGATAAAAACATTTGACTCAAGTCCCATGGATTATTTTTGGGCTCAAACCGGAGAGTTACACAGTTTTATTAACTTAAAATAATTACTTAGATATTTTTATTAAATCACCTAATGTTTTATTTTATAAGTTTTTGTTATTATTAATGTTATTTGACACATTATAATTATTTTTCTAATTATTTCTATTACTCACATAATTAAAATCAGAACCTTTACCTCATACTCACAAAATCTCTTTAAAACAGACATATAAGCAAGTCGGTCGTAGCCTAATCATCAGTACACATAAAAATTATCACAAAATACAGACAACTGGTCTCGAGGACCTAACACACAAACAAGGGTTGTTACACTCTCCCCTCCTTTTAGAAATTTTGTCACAAAATTTCACCTAGTGCTAACAAACAATTGAGGATAAAAAGTTCACATCTTTTCCTCAAGCTCCCATATAGCATCTCCTTCATCAAATTGACTCCAAATGACTTTTACTAAAGATACATCCTTCCCTCTTAGTTATTTTAGACGATTATCTGCAATCTTTACTGGTACAGCCTTATAGGTAAGGTTTTCTTTAAGATCAAGCTGATCAAGTTTTAGGATATGATCAAAATGTAGTACATATTTTCGAAGTTGAGAAACATGAAAGACATTATGAAAGTTGGATAATTTAGGAGGTAGGGCGATGTGATAAGCACCCCGACCAATTCTTTCAAGAACTTGATATGGTCCTACATACTTGGGGCTTAACTTCTTTGTCTTCAAGGCTCTCCCTACTCCTGTCACAGGTGTATCTTGCAGAAAAACATGATCTCCTTCCTCAAACTCGAGGAGTTTTTGACGCTTGTCATAGTAGCTCTTTTGATGATCTTGAGAAGTTTTCATTTCTCCTTGAATTTCCTTAACTTGCTCCGTGGTCTTCTGGATGACCTCTGGGCCAATTATAGCTTTCTCTGCTATCTCAAAGCAACACAAAGGCGTGCGACACTTTCGTCTATACAGAGCTTCATATGGTGCCATCCCGATGCTAGTGTGATAACTGTTGTTGTAGGTGAATTCCACAAGCGGTAGATATTCCTGCCAACTTCCACCGTGTTCAAGCAAACATATCCTTAGAAGATCTTCAAGAGTTCTAATGGTACGTTCCGATTGACCATCAGCCTGAGGGTGATATGCTGAACATAGCTTTAACCGGGTTCCCAATGCTTGCTACAGGCTTTCACAAAAATGTGAAGTAAAACAAGGATCTTGATCAGATACAATAGCAGATGACACTCCATGTAATCTAACTATCTCTCTGATGTAGATCTGTGTGAGTTTCTCCAAAGAATACTTCATGTTAACCGGAATGAAGTATGCGGTTTTTGTAAGTCGATCCATGACGACCCAAATTACATCACATCCGGCTGGGGTTCTTGGAAATCCAGATACAAAATCCATAGCAATCTCGTCCCACTTCTATTCAGGAATCTCCAAGGGTTAAGAGTCCTATATGGTCGCTGTTGTTCTACTTTTATGTTTTGATAAGTCAAGCAGTTACTGACATACTTAACAATGTCCTTCTTCATTCCTTGCCACCAGAACACCTTCTTTAGGTCTTGGTACATCTTTGTCGCTCTGAGGTGTACACTATACTTACTTTTATGAGCTTCCTCAAGGATGGATCTTCTCAAATTAGCATTTTCAGGTACACATAACTTTCCATGATTCCTAATTACTCCCTGCTTGTCTCGCATAAATTCTCCAGGCTTTGTCTTCTCAAGTTGCTTCAGTAGAGTCTCATTAGTCAACTAAACTTCCTTAACTTGATCCAAAAACTCATTGGAGACTTTTAATATTCCAACCATCAGACCTCCCACGTTAGGTGATACAACGAGATTCAAATCGTGAAATTATTCTACTGGCTCAAGCTTCTTAGCTGATGTAGGAGAAGCTTGTACTCTCCTAGAAATGGGTGGATCTTGGCCCTCTTCCTTCTTCAACCTTCATATGCCATGGATGTTTGCTTCTTTAAAGGGGGAAACTGAATTATAAACTCTAAGACATCTAAGAATTTGGACAAAATGGAGAGGGGAAGATGAATGAAAAGATGAAAGGAAAGGAAGGGAACGAAGGAGATGTAAAATGGAATGGGAATGGTTGAATGGGAAGCCACTCCAAGAGGGAGATAACTCCTCTAACTCACCACCAAGGAGGGAGGAACCTCTTGGATGAGAGCTTGCAAAAGTTCTCTTAATCCTAGAGAGAAGGAAGAGAATCTCTCACTAAAAACTCACTTTAAAGTGGTAAAAATCTCAAATGCATAATTGTGTCACTTTTTACAAAAGGAGAGCTCTTTATATAGGCCTCCACAATTTCGGCCAAGGAGGAGCTAATGGGCTTGGTTCATGGATCCAAGGCCCAAAGAGAAAAAGGAAAGGAAGATGGCCTATACATGGCCCAAAATGAAAGTACATGGCCCTAAAGTCGCCCATTTGACCTTGCAAGGCCCAAATAAAACCTATAATCCTAGAGAATCTAACTAGGGACTATATTACAAGAAAAGTATGAGTAGATCCTCAAGGAGTCCTCATTGGGCTTGGGCCCACTAAACAAAGAGGGGAAGGAAGCTAATGCTTTGTGGATGCTCTCTTTGGCTTTCTTTGACTTTGCCCTTTGTGAGCGGACCCTTGTAAGTTTCAAGTCCTTTATCTAGGGTAGTGTGAGGGTCCTCCCTTGGTGTGTCCTCATTATGCTCCCCCTTTTCAAAATGATTTGTCCTCAAATCTAAGGCATTATCTTCTTCATCTAAGTCAAAGGGAGATAAATCAGATATATTGAAGGAAGCACTCACACTATAATCTCCTGGCAAATCAAGGACATAGGCATTATATTCATTTTCTTGAGTATTTGAAAAGGGCCATCACCTCTAGGGTCAAGTTTAGATTTTCTCAAGTTTAGAAATCTTTCCTTTCTAAGATGTAGCCAAACCCAATATCCAATCTCAAAGGTGACTTCCTTTATTTTCTTATTAGCACAACAAGCATAGTGTTCATTTTAAGTTTGTATTTGGTTCTTAACCTTCTCATGAAAATCTTTGATAAATTTGGCTTTTGCCTCTTCATCCATATGAAGGACAGAGTCAAAAACCTCAATAGGCAAAAGGTCCAATGGGGTAAGAGGGTTAAAACCATACACAACCTCAAATGGACTATGCTTGGTTGTTGAGTGTTGTACCCTATTATATGCAAATTCAATATGGGGTAAACACTCATCCCAAGATTTAACATTTTTATGCACTAAGACCCTAAGAAGTTAAGAAAGGGTCCTGTTTACTACCTCTGTTTGTCCATCCGTTTGAGGATGACAAGTGGTGGAAAAGAGAAGTTTTTTTGCTAGCCTTGGCCAAAGAGTTTTCCAAAAGTGGCTTAGGAATTTGGTGTCCCTATCAGAAATTATGGTTTTAGGAACACCATGACGTCTTACAATCTCTTTAACGAAGAGTTTAGCAATATGACTAGCATCATCTACCTTATGACAAGGGATGAAGTGAGCCATCTTACTAAACTTATCCACTACCACAAAGATAGAATCCATTCCCCTTTGGGTCTTAGGCAAGCCTAACATAAAGTCCATAGATATATCAATCCAAGGTGTACTAGGTGTTGGAGAGGGAGTATATAAACCATTAGGTGAAAGTTTGGATTTAGCTTTCCTACATACAATACACCTAGCTCAATGTTTTTGAACATCTTTTTTCATCTTTGGCCAATAGAAATGTTCATGCAATATGGACAAGGTTTTATCTCTTCCAAAGTGGCCTATTAAGCCTCCCTCATGGCTTTCCCTAAGTAATAAGTCTCTTAAAGAGCTCGTAGGAATGAAAAGCTTATTGGCTTTAAAAAGATGGCCATCTAGAATGTAGAAGCCTTCATGAGATGAAGAAGTAGAAGATGAGTTAAAAATATTGAAAAAATCAAGGTCACTTGGATATAAAGTCCTAATCTCATTAAGCCCAATAACTTTGGCTCCTAGAGAGGCAAGTAAAGAATGCCTTATAGATAAAGCATCAGCCACAGTATTGGATTTTCCATTCTTATACTTGATGACATAGGGAAATTGTTCCAATAACTCAACCCACTTAGCATGTCTTTTTGTTTAACTTATGTTGCCCCTTAATGAATTTTAGTGATTGGTGATTACTATGTATAACAAACTCTTTTTGGAACAAGTAGTGTTCCCAAGTTTGAAGGGCTCTAATTAATGCATAGAATTCCTTATCATATATGGGATAATTGATGGTTACCCCATTAAGCTTTTCACTAAAAAAAGCAATAGGGTGACCTTCTTGCAATAAAACAGCTCCTATACCCACATTTGATGCATCACACTCAAGCTTAAATATTTTAGAAAAATTTGGATGTACCAAAATTGGAGCATGAGTGAGTCTATCTTTGAGATCTAGAAAGGCTTTTTCTTGTGTTTATATGTTGTTATAGGTTTTGATAATGACAAACAAGCAAAGCAAAATTCAATTATGAAAATACCAAGGCATTTAGTTCAGTGGTTAAATCAAGTGACAAATAGTATTGTTAAATGCCAAAGGAACAAAGGTTGAAAATCTTGATGATACTGGCACGCTTGAGCGAAGGACCAAGCGTGAATCATGAGAATCAGGTGCTTGTCACGCCCAAGCGTGAAGTAAGCACGCTTGAGCGTAAGGAGCGCTCGCTTAAGCGCGAGCAAAGACACGATTGAGCGTGGTCAAGGAACTTGGAACTTAAGCGCTGGATAAGTCACGCTTGAGCGTGAAGCAATGGAACTTAAGCGCGAGTATGAGCGTGATGCATCAGGAGTCTAAAAACTAAATTACGCTTGAGCGTGAGTTAGGCTCGCTTGAGCGTGGAACAGAGGATGACAACACGCTTGAGCGTGATAACATGGTTGAGCGTGGATTCAAGTGTGAGCATCAGGAGCCCGAAATACACATGGCTCGCTTAAGCATCAACAACGCTCGCTTGAGCGTGAAACAAAGCGTGACAGTACGCTTAAGCGTGGATTTGAGCGTGAGCAAGCGTGAAGGAAAAATCAAAGGAAATATGCCTGGTCGCTTAAGCGTAATTACATTCGCCTGAGCGAGGTTGCTATAGAATTAATTAAAAGCAGATGTTTATGATGCAATTAGTTCCAAAGAAGCAAATTCAAACATCATGCTATGTCACCATGAGTCAGATAAGTTTATTTAATTCAAATGAATTATATGAATTTGTATTTTGAATCTCTGTTGAATAAATGACAGCTCTGCATCGCACTTGGACAAACTGAAACACTAAATGAATTAATTCATTTAGTTCAAATGGTTTTGGAACGTTCATTTAAATGAATTACAACCTGGAATAACAAAACAGAGTCTCGGATCGCACTTCATAAGTAATGCTCCATTAAGCAGACAAAGGTAAGCTCCATTACGTGTTTTATGGATCGAAGGGAATTCTTTAATCATAAAGAAGCTTTGCCTTGACACTATAAATAAGAGAAGAACTGAAGGCATCAGATGTCCCAAGCATTGAAGCAGTTCCTTTGCTTTCTTCTTCTCTCTCGCTGCATTACTCTCTTCTACTCTCTTAATTGCTCTCTGTTTCAAATTCTTGGCTTATTAATTTGAGAGTAAATATTTGTGAGCAAAGTTATTTTCTAGACTTGCTAATTAATTATTTTTAAGAGAGAAAATATTTTCTTGAAGTGCTAATATTTGCATATCCTCTCTTTGAGAGTTATTATCTTGTGTAAACTTTAAATTATATATCCACTCTAGTGAGAGAGTTTCCTTGTACACTTAAATACCAAACTTCATAGAAATTTTGGGTTGGGTTTCAACCTTGTAATTGTGAGATTGAGAGATTGGGTGGGGTTCCCTTGTACTTGTGAGGATTGGATTCTTGAGTGTGGGACACTAGGAAGTTGCAATTGCTCAAAGTGTATCTCTAATCTACAATAGTGGAAATCCTCTAAGTGGGTTGCTTAGAGGCGAGACGTACACCGGCGTGGTGGAACTCGTATACATCGGTTTGCAAATCTCTCTTCCCTAAACTCATTTAATTTGTGCACTTAACTTGTTTGCTTAATTCATTGCTTCATTAATTGGACTAAGTGCATGATACATTAAGTTGCAAAATATTTTTTGAATAACATTGTTGCACTTAGACTTAAGCAACACTCTTGAATCAATCTTTCTAAAGTTCCATAAATTGCTTTGTAACTTAATTGATTCACTTTCTAAACTCTTTAAGTAGTTATTAGTTTGTCTTGTGTATTATTTGTTGTTACTTGCAATCTAGTTCATTATCTTAAATAAACATAGTAACAAAAGAATCAATTTTAAGAGCATTCCAAAGAAAATTTTTAATACTCAATTCACCCCCCCTCTTGAGTAATTGAGGCCACTTGGTTAACAAGTGGTATCAGAGCTTGACTCTTGGTAAATCAAGCTTAACGGCTTCAAGAGAACAAATGGCCTCAACCTCATATAACATGTTTCCCGAGGGTGGTGCTACAAATCGACCTCCCGCTTTTAATGGTGAGGGTTATGCTTTTTGGAAAGAAAGAATGAAAATTTTTATGCAATCAATGGATTTAAGAGTGTGGAATGCTATTGAAAATGGTCCCTTTATACCTATGCATATTGTGGATGATAAACAAGTTGAAAAGCCTATGGACAATTGGTCTAGTGAAGAAGAAAAGAAAGTGCAATATAATTATAAGGCAAAAAATCTTATTACTTTAGCTTTAGGTCCCGATGAATTCTTTAGAGTAATAACATGTAAAACAGCTAAAGAAATGTGGGATACCCTTCAAATAACTCATGAAGGAACTAGTGATGTTAAAGATTCAAAAATTAGCACTTTAACTAGCCAATATGAAAGTTTTAGGATGAATCCTAATGAAGCTATTTTAGATCTTCAAAAAAGGTTTACTTTGATCATTAATCATCTCATTACTCTTGGCAAATCTTATTCTAACAAAGAGCTCATTCACAAAGTGTTAAAAAGTCTTACTAGGGAGTGGCAACCTCTTGTTACGGCCATCAAGCAATCTCCCACTATAAATGAGATGTCTCTTGCAACCTTGTTTGGTAAATTACAAGAACAAGAACAAGAGTTAAAAGATTTAAGACAAGCGGAGGAAGAAGAAAAGACATCAAAGAAGAAAGGATTAGCTCTCAAAGCTACTTCAATGGTTGAAGATGAAACCGAGAGTGAAGTTGATGAGGATGAAGAGCTAAGCCTATTTGTGAAACGGTTTGGAAAGCTAATGAAGAGCAAGCGCTTCCAAAGGAACTTCAAACCTCAAGGTAAGAAATCTAAACTTAAAGAAAATTCTACTTCACCTACTTGTTTTGAGTGTGGTAAGGAAGGACACTTTAAAATGGATTGTCCAAATCTAAAGAAGAAAAACAAAGAAAGAAAAGAAAGAAGAAGAGCATATGTTGCATGGGATGAAAACGAGATAACTAGCTCGGATGAATCGGAAAATGAAGAAGCAAACCTTTGACTCATGGCCAATCATCAAGATGAAGAAAATGAGGTAAACTTTCATGACTTAGATAAGGATGAATTACTTGATGCTCTTGATGATTTGTATGATAAATTCACAAAAGTCTCTAATAAGCTTAAATAATACTCTAGAAATGCATCTCATGGAAGTTTGTAAAGAAAATGAATCTTTAAAAGGAGAGTTAGCAAATGTTCAAACATGCTCTAGGACCAAACCTTGTGAGTTTGTAAAGAAATGTGATATGCTAGAAACCAAGGTTGTAGACCTAAATAGGACACTAGAAAAGTTCACTAATGGAAGAGATAATTTGAATATCCTACTTGGGCAACAAAAATGCATGTTTAGTAAAACCGGGTTGGGATATAACCAAGAACATAGCAATCACAAAATGGAAAAACACTATAAAAATTTCTTTGTACCTCCAAGCAAATCCTCCTCACCTTTTATGAAATGCAATCATTGTGGTTCCAAAGGACATAGTGCTTATAAGTGTAGTGTTAGAAAACTAGGACCAAAGGTTTTAAGAAAGGTGTGGGTTCCCAAAGGAACATTTTCACAAACTAACCTACAAGGACCCAACATAAAATGGGTACCAAGCTCTCTAACTTGAATTGTTTTATAGGTATGTTTTAAGGCAAGCAACACCCATTGGTACTTGGATAGTGGGTGTTCCAAACATATGACGGGAGATAAAAGTAAGTTTATATCACTTACTCCACGAAACAAAGGATTTGTTACTTATAGAGATAACACAAAAGGAAGAATACTTGGAATCGGAAATGTTGGTAAAAATTCTTCCACCTCCATAAATGATGTATTATATGTTGAAGGACTAAAACACAACTTGCTTAGTATTAGTCAATTATGTGACAAGGGCTATAAAATTGTTTTTGAATCAAATGGTTGCATAATTGAAAATAAACTAAACAAGGAGATAAAGTTTGTTGGTCAAAGAGTAGATAAAATTTACATGATTAATCTAGATTGCCTTGCTTCAAATGATGTACAATGATTTATAACTAAAGAGGATGAATCATGGCTTTGGCATAGAAGAATCGCTCACATTCATGTAGACCATTTAAATAAGCTTGTTTCAAAAGATTTAGTTATTGGTTTACCAAAATTGAAATTTGAAAATAAATTTTGTGACGCTTGTCAAAAAGGAAAACAAGTAAAGGCTTCTTTTCAAGCAAAAAATATTGTTTCAACAACAAGACCTTTACAACTTTTACATATGGATTTGTTTGGACCTTCGAAAATCAAAAGTTTTGGTGGAAACTATTATGGTCTTGTGATTGTGGATGATTACTCTAGATATACATGGACATTGTTTCTTACTCATAAGCATGAAGCATATCAAGCATTTAAGAAACTTGCCAAGGTCATCCAAAATGAACAAAATTTAAAAATAGCATCCATTCGAACGGATCATGGGGGAGAATTTGAAAACCAATCTTTTGAGAAATTTTGTGAAAAGTTTGGCATTGAACATAATTTTTCGGCTCCAAGAACTCCACAACAAAATGGAGTAGTTGAAAGGAAAAATCGATCTTTAGCGGAGCTTGCAAGAACTATGTTGAATGAAGCTAATATTTCAAAACATTTTTGGGCCGATGCGGTGAACACCGCTTGTCATGTTATGAATCGTTGTTTGATAAGGCCTATATTAAAGAAAACCCCCTATGAACTTTATAAAGGATGAAAACCAAATATTTCTTACTTTCACATTTTTGGATGCAAATGCTTTGTCTTAAACAATGGAAAGGAAAATCTTGGCAAATTTGATGCAAAATCTGATGAAGCAATTTTTCTAGGTTATTCATCTACTAGTAAAGCATATAGACTCTTTAACAAAAAAACTTACACAATTGAAGAGTCCATACATGTTAAATTTGATGAACTTAACCAAAATCCTCCGAGAAAGGAAGTTGATGATCTTGTAGGTACCTTCCAAGAAATGAACCTAGAAGACAAAGAAGAAGCCAACAATGAAGGAGGTACAACTCAACTTGATAAACAACAAAATTGGGTAACCTTAAAGGACCATCCCTTGGACAAGATCATTGGAGAAATAACCAAAGGGGTAAGTACTTGAAACGCCATCAGAAATGCATGTAATCACTTAGCTTTTGTATCCCAAATTGAACCCAAAAATATTGATGAAGCCATTATTGATGAACATTGGATGTTGGCAATGCAAGAAGAATTAAACCAATTTGAAAGAAATGAAGTTTGGGAACTTGTGCCAAGACCCAATGACCATCTAATAATAGGCACCAAATGGGTTTTTAGAAATAAATTAGATGAAAATGGTATAATAACAAGAAACAAAGCTAGACTAGTTGCAAAGGGATACAATCAAGAAGAGGGAATAGATTATGAAGAAACGTATGCTCCCGTAGCTAGGTTAGAAGCCATTAGGTTATTGCTAGCTTTTGCATGTTGTATGGATTTTAAACTTTATCAAATGGATGTCAAAAGTGCATTTTTAAACGGCTTCATTCAAGAAGAAGTTTATGTAGATCAACCTCCCGGCTTTGAAAATCATAAATTTCCAAACCATGTCTTTAAATTAAAAAAAAGCTTTATATGGTTTGAAATAAGCTCCAAGAGCTTGGTATGAAAGATTAAGTAAATTCCTTTTAGAACACAATTTTGAAAGAGGAAAGGTTGATACTACACTGTTTATAAAACGCAAAAATAATGACATTCTTTTGGTACAAGTTTATGTTGATAACATAGTATTTGGTGCTACTAATGAAAATCTTTGTCAAGAATTTGCTAAGATTATGCAAGATGAGTTTGAAATGTCCATGATGGGAGAACTCACCTTCTTCCTTGGATTACAAATAACACAAACAAGTGAAGGAACGTTCATTAGTCAAACAAAGTATTGTAAAGAACTACTCAAAAGGTTTGAAATGGACAAAGCAAACGAAATAGCAACACCCATGAGTACATCTTGCTATTTAGACAAAGATGAAAGGGGTAAGAACGTTGAAATAACTAAATACCGAGGTATGATTGGTTCCTTACTTTATTTAACTGCTAGTAGACCTGATATTATGTTTGCGGTATGCATGTGTGCTAGATATCAAGCATGTCCTAAAGAATCACACTTAACTGCCGTAAAAAGAATTTTGAAATATCTTGTGGGTACTCAAAATGTTGGCTTATGGTATCCCAAAGGCGTTGAATGTAATCTTTTAGGATATTCTGATTCTGACTTTGCGGGTTGTAAGCTTGATAGAAAAAGTACTAGTGGTACATGTCATTTACTTGGTAGTTCCCTTGTTTCTTGGCATAGCAAGAAACAAGCAAGTGTTGCATTGTCAACGACTGAGGCAGAATATGTAGCAGCTGGTAGTTGTTGTGCTCAAATTCTTTGGATGAGACAACAACTTCTTGATTTTGGTATTTCCTTGGATAAAGTCCCCATTAAATGTGATAACACTAGTGCAATAAATATTTCTAAGAATCCGGTCATGCATTCTAGGACCAAACACATTGAAATAAGACATCACTTCATTAGAGACCATGTTTTGAAAGGAGATTGTGTACTTGAATATGTTGAAACTTCAAAACAATTGGCGGACATCTTTACAAAACCCCTTCCAAAAGAACAATTTATAAATATTAGAAGGGAGTTAGGAATTTTGGAAATTTCCTAATTGATTTATTTCATGACACTTTCTTACTATTTGAACAAAATTTTGCAAATCTTTATCTTAAAGATTTCAAAATAATATTTTCCATAAAATTTTCATTTCTTTGAACAAAATACCTTACTTTGTGATACAATTTTTGAAGAAAATTTATACTCACACTTCGAATAATCAACTTAATGCTTCACAAATCTTTTGTCTTATTTTAAAGACCCCGTGGAGTCCCCATTTATTTTAAACATTTTTTGACACAAAGATAATCTCCTATATACATCATGGATCTTAAAAATAAAATGGCAAATGACCTTTGATTTTCTTGACTCTCTTGTGCAACAAAATCATTGGCAACTTGCAAAATCTAAATCCTTGTATAAATCCCTTAGTAAAATGATTCTTTAAATTTGCGTAAAAAGACCTAGATGAATCAATTCCTATGTGACATTATGTGCTAATATGCTTTCATGATGTATGTCGCATTGTCATCTTATTTCAAAATGTATGCATCTACCTTTAAGTCTTTTTGATGATGCCAAAGGGGGAGAGATATATATAAGAAAGGGGGAGTATATAAATCATTGTATGTATCTATTGCATAAGAAAGGGGGAGATGATTAAGAGGGAAAGAATATATTAAGGGGGAGAGACCTTACTAAGGGGGAGAGACCTTTTATCCTCTCTTGATAACTTGTACCTATAATGTCATAAATATATGGTATCAAACTGCATGTAAAAGGGGGAGTCTTTCTTGATATATATTCAAACTATTGTGATATTAACACCCCAAGAGACAAGCATTTGTTGTCATCATCAAAAAGGGGGAGAATGTGTTTATATGTTGTTATAGGTTTTGATAATGACAAACAAGCAAAGCAAAATTCAATTATGAAAATACCAAGGCATTTAGTTCAGTGGTTAAATCAAGTGACAAATAGTATTGTTAAATGCCAAAGGAACAAAGGTTGAAAATCTTGATGATACTGGCACGCTTGAGCGAAGGACCAAGCGTGAATCATGAGAATCAGGTGCTTGTCACGCCCAAGCGTGAAGTAAGCATGCTTGAGCGTAAGGAGCGCTCGCTTAAGCGCGAGCAAAGACACGATTGAGCGTGGTCAAGGAACTTGGAACTTAAGCGCTGGATAAGTCACGCTTGAGCGTGAAGCAATGGAACTTAAGCGCGAGTATGAGCGTGATGCATCAGGAGTCTAAAAACTAAATTACGCTTGAGCGTGAGTTAGGCTCGCTTGAGCGTGGAACAGAGGATGACAACACGCTTGAGCGTGATAACATGGTTGAGCGTGGATTCAAGCGTGAGCATCAGGAGCCCGAAATACACATGGCTCGCTTAAGCGTCAACAACGCTCGCTTGAGCGTGAAACAAAGCGTGACAGTACGCTTAAGCGTGGATTTGAGCGTGAGCAAGCGTGAAGGAAAAATCAAAGGAAATATGCCTGGTCGCTTAAGCGTAATTACATTCGCCTGAGCGAGGTTGCTATAGAATTAATTAAAAGCAGATGTTTATGATGCAATTAGTTCCAAAGAAGCAAATTCAAACATCATGCTATGTCACCATGAGTCAGATAAGTTTATTTAATTCAAATGAATTATATGAATTTGTATTTTGAATCTCTGTTGAATAAATGACAGCTCTGCATCGCACTTGGACAAACTGAAACACTAAATGAATTGATTCATTTAGTTCAAATGGTTCTGGAACGTTCATTTAAATGAATTACAACCTGGAATAACAAAACAGAGTCTCGGATCGCACTTCATAAGTAATGCTCCATTAAGCAGACAAAGGCAAGCTCCATTACGTGTTTTATGGATCGAAGGGAATTCTTTAATCATAAAGAAGCTATGCCTTGACACTATAAATAAGAGAAGAACTGAAGGCATCAGATGTCCCAAGCATTAAAGCAGTTCCTTTGCTTTCTTCTTCTCTCTCGCTGCATTACTCTCTTCTACTCTCTTAATTGCTCTCTGTTTCAAATTCTTGGCTTATTAATTTGAGAGTAAATATTTGTGAGCAAAGTTATTTTCTAGACTTGCTAATTAATTATTTTTAAGAGAGAAAATATTTTCTTGAAGTGCTAATATTTGCATATCCTCTCTTTGAGAGTTATTATCTTGTGTAAACTTTAAATTGTATATCCACTCTAGTGAGAGAGTTTCCTTGTACACTTAAATACCAAACTTCATACAAATTTTGGGTTGGGTTTCAACCTTGTAATTGTGAGATTGAGAGATTGGGTGGGGTTCCCTTGTACTTGTGAGGATTGGATTCTTGAGTGTGGGACACTAGGAAGTTGCAATTGCTCAAAGTGTATCTCTAATCTACAATAGTGGAAATCCTCTAAGTGGGTTGCTTAGAGGCGAGACGTACACCGGCGTGGTGGAACTCGTATACATCGGTTTGCAAATCTCTCTTCCTTAAACTCATTTAATTTGTGCACTTAACTTGTTTGCTTAATTCATTGCTTCATTAATTGGACTAAGTGCATGATACATTAAGTTGCAAAATATTTTTTGAATAACATTGTTGTACTTGGACTTAAGCAACACTCTTGAATCAATCTTTCTAAAGTTCCATAAATTGCTTTGTAACTTAATTGATTCACTTTCTAAACTCTTTAAGTAGTTATTAGTTTGTCTTGTGTATTATTTGTTGTTACTTGCAATCTAGTTCATTATCTTAAATAAACATAGTAACAAAAGAATCAATTTCAAGAGCATTCCAAAGAAAATTTTTAATACTCAATTCACCCCCCCTCTTGAGTAATTGAGGCCACTTGGTTAACATTTCTTGCCTTGGCCCCCACACAAAAGGAACATTCTTTTTCACCAACTCATTTAAAGGGAGGCTAAGGTGGAAAAATCTTTCACAAATCTCCTATAGACACTTGCTAGACCATGGAAACTTCTTATGTCACACATATTTTTAGGTGTAGGCCAATCTTGGATTGCCTTAACCTTAGAGTGATCTACCTCAACACCCTTTGAACTTACTACAAATCCAAGGAACACAATGCTATCCATGCCAAAAGAACACTTTTCAAAGTTTGCATAAAGATTGTTTGTTCTAAAGGCAAGCATAACTTGTCTTAGATGGTTTAGATAAGAGGTTATGGTCTTTGAATATACAAGAATGTCATCAAAGTATACCATGATAAAATGCCCTATAAATTCCCTTAAAACATGATACATGAGTCTCATGAAAGTACTTGGTGCATCAATTAGACCAAAAGGCATAACTAACCACTCATATAGACTAAGCTTGGTTTTAAAAGTGGCTTTCCATTCATCTTCTTCTTTGATTCTAATTTGGTGGTAGCCACTTTTAAGATCAATCTTGGAAAAGATTGTAGAACCACTAAGCTCATCAAGCATATCATCAAGTCTAGGTATGGGATGCCTATACTTGATGGTAATGTTATCGATGGCTCTACAGTCCGTACACATTCTCCATGAACCATTTTTCTTTGGAACTAGTAAAACTCATAAGGCATAAGGGCTTAAACTCTCTCTAATCCAACCCTTAGATAGGAGTTCATTCACTTGATTTTCTATTTCTAGGCTTTCCCTAGGGTTGCATCTATAGGCAGGCTTATTTGGTAAACTATCCCTAGGAATGAGGTCTATTTGATGCTCAATGCCCCTAATAAGAGGTAGGCCTTTTGGGATGTCTTTTAGGAAGAGGTCTTTAAATTCTTGTAAGATGTTTTGAATCCCTTTAGGCAAAGGAGGAGGAGAAGTGCCCATAGAGCACAAAGAAGTGTTAGGGATATCTTTTGCATACATGATCAAGCATTGTTTATGTGAAAACATAGCATGTTTCACATCATATTTAGTGGCCAAAAGATTAGGATGAGAGTCATAATAGATGATAACTCCTTTTCCTTTATTGTCTTTTTGTTTTTCTTTGGTTTTTCTAAGTTATAAGGGGAAGAAGATCCTAACTCTTTATCTCTTTTAGACTTCATTTGGATTTGATCTTTAGCTACTTGTTGTGGAGTTAGGGGATGTAAAACTATCTGCTTACCATCTAGTCTGAAAGATAGGGTGTTGGTGTTGGTGTATGCACTATGAGCTATTAATGTATCAATTTTAACTTATCAATAAAATTAGTAATTTCAGTTTTTAGACTAATTTTAATGCTATTTATCCTGGAATAATAGGTCATATAAGAATTATTCCTAAAACATCTCTAATCAAGTATTTATATGGGGACATGTAAATACATTAAGATTAGTGTAGGAATGTACTAATGATTTGATCTCACAAATCATGGATATATGATATCAAGTCTTTACACGGGTACACATTAAGAGTAATGTTGTACTGGATAGACCCACCATGAGAACGTTACATGGATTGTTACATGAGTGTCATAAACAGTTCTCAATGTGATAATGGTATATAGTCCATCGACCTGAAGTCACTACGATTCCTACATAAGGAGTTTATTGTTTTAATACAATCAAACGTTATCTGTAATAAGATGACCATAAAGATTGTGATTAAGCAATAGATAAATTATGCAAAGGGATGTAAGTGATGTAGATGGAATTTATCTCTCCTATGTGACAGGAGTGATATCTATGGGCCACTTGATGGAGTGAGGCTAACGAAATGCATGGCCATGCTAGGACAAATAAATATTAGATATTTATTCTGTAAAGTCTACTCTGGTATCAAGTAAAATGAATTGGGCCATACAAGGATGACGACGACCATGCCTTGGGCCCAAATAGATATCGTGACAAAAGGAATAAATATATAAAATAATTATCACTTATAGGTCATGTCGATGATAAATAATATTCGGACATAATGATGTATTGCTAGATACCGCTCTTATTTTATATTAATAATAAAATAGTATAGTTTATTATTAATATAACTGAATATTTTACCTGTAGGGTCACACACATAGAGTAAGCCCACTAGAGGATAGTTTTATTTTAGTTGGATTGAAAATAAAACTATTTGGGCCTAACTTATTTAGAATGAGTCAGGAGCCCAATGTTTAATGAGAGCTCAGGTCAAGACCTAAGCCTATATATAGAGCATGAGATGCTCATAGGCTGCTGCTCAGAAATGAGATGACAATCAAATTTTGTACTAGCATTCGGATCTTTGGTTTTCTGGTGGGAGTGCTCGTGTGGACTCTTAAGGGCGAAGCTACAATTGCTTCGATCGAGGAACTCGTTGTGCATCTATAAGAGGTAATCCCTAAATCAAAACATTAATTATATAATGCTTTGAGACATTTGTATTTGCAATCCTTATTTTTAGGAATCCTTTGTGTTTTCACTGCCTGACCCTGATGGGATTCCCTAAAAGTTGGTGAACCCCTCATGGATGACCTTCTTATCGAATTGCCAAGGTCTTCCTAGAAGTATATGAGTTGTCTCCATACATACTACATCACATTTGACTTCATCCTTATATGTGCCTATAATGAAATTGATTAGGACTTGCTTATTTACTAACATTTCCCATTTTTCATTAAGCTATTGAAATTTATAGGGTTGGGGGTGTTCTATAAGCTCTAATCCCATCTTATGAACTAGTCTTTGGCTTGCAACATTTGCATAGCTCCCACTATCCACAATGAGAGAACATAATTTGTCATTTATGTAACATCTTGTATAAAAGATGTTCTCTCTTAGTGTAGTGTCATCGAGTTTAACATGACTACCAAGCAATCTCCTAATCATGTATAGTTTACCATCATCCCCTAGAATGTGCTCACTATCATAGGAATCACTACTAGAGTCATCACTTGAAGAGTGAGAATCAGAATTAGAGTCTGATTGACTTGAGTAGGATCCATTAGTTTTTAAAACCATTGTTCTTTTTGTTGGACAGTCTAAAGCAATGTGTCCTCTATCAAGACATTTGAAACACTTTATGGTAGAAGATCTAAAGGATTGTGGTTTTGATGTGGGCTCATGCTTATCTTTTTGGTGTCTAAAGACTTTGTCAGTTTTACGCAACTTACTTGGAATTTTGGAGGAGGAAGTGCGCCATTCTCTCTCCCTAGGGTTTCTCTCATACTTACCTTTGTTTTCTTGTCCTACCCACTTAGATTTATAGGCTTTATACCCCCCACCATAGGATTCTCTATCCTTAAATTAGTTCTCTACCTAGTGCATTGGTGTAGTAACTCCTCTATATCAACATGGGGAAGAAGTTCTACCCTATTTTTGATGTTCCTATTGAATCCATGTAAGAACCTATACATCAAAGTTTCTTCATCTTCTTCTTGATTGGCTCTAATCATGGATATTTCTAAGGCTTTGTAATAGTCTTCTACACTTTTTGAGCCTTGGGTGAGTCTATTAAGCTTTGCTAATAGCTCCCCATTAGGAACATATCTTTTTCTAAGGAGGGCTTTCAAGTCTACCCAATCATCTATTGGAGGGACGTTACCTCTCTTTCTCTCCTTACATATTTGAGTCCACCAAACTAGGGCATAATTTTGAAATGAGAAAGTTGCAATCCTAACTTTCTTTTCCTCTTTTATTTGATAAGAGTTAAATAGTTGTTCTACCCTCATTCCCACTCTAGATAAGCTTCAACATCATTCTTTCCATTGAATGAGGGTATTTCTAATTTTACTTCTCTCAAGCCTATATCATCTCTTTTATGCTCATGGTGTCTTCTTTGTCTAGGTTCTTCCTCACTATCACTATTGTTGTGTCTTTGATTTCTTTGAGTTCTCTGTCTAGTTATAGGGTTATCATTATGTTCTAAGTTAGTTAACCTAGCACTGATGTGATTCAAACTATCCATTATGTTATGAAGCATTGTTTTGTTCTCCTTATCACTAGACGACATCTTTTGAGGTTGTCAAAGAAATTTAAGACAAATGAAACAAAGTTGTAAACAATCTATTCGAGGAAGATGAATGCAAAGCAAGTAAAAGAAAACACACAACAATCCTAAAATAGAAATACTAGGTTTCTATCCTAAGGGAAACAAGTACCTAGGTTGTCTTATACTATGTTAATCCTAGGATGTTTGACTAAGGTTGCTTATGTAAGTCCTATGTTGTCTTAACCTAAGTTGATTATGTTTGTCCTAGGTGGTTACTAACAATTAACTAACCCTAGACAAGCTTAACCAAATTCAATTACCAAGTCGTTATTCTAACCAAATTAGTTCAACTAACTAACAAACTCTTAACAAACCCTAACTAGAAGTAGTTATTTAGTTATGGAAGTTGTAACTAAATGTAACAACCCTAACTAACAACTAATTTTGGTTATGGATTGGTTATGACACTTGACAAATTTGATTAGGATTAGTTATGTAACTAGAACTAGTTCCAACCACTAACTAATTAACCTAATTAGTTAAGGCATGCAACAAACTAACAACTATTAGTTATAACCAACAACTAACTAACTAATTATAGTTGTAACCTCCTAACTAACTTCAACTAATTAACTAAAAGTAGTTAATAAACAAATGCAAATGCAACTAAAGCTAGACAAAATTAATTGGAGGGAAATGAAAATAATAGTGTCCAAAGTCCAAAGTCCTTTTGGTGTCCCAAAATACAAGACAAAAACCTACTACACTTATTCTAAGAATTTGAAAATTTCCCTATGTTCTACTAGTTACAAGGCTTTTGCTTCCTTTACAATGGTCTTCAAGCTCTTCCCTTGATGTATAAGCTCCACCTCACCTAACAAAACAACACAAAAGAACAACTCCAAACGAAATTGTTAAGGGAAAAAACAAAATTTGAAACCTCACAAGTGTGTCTCTTAAGTGTATCTTCACAAATTCTTACCCTTCTCTTTGGATCAAGTTTACTTAAGCAAATATCACTCTTACCTTAAGTGTTCCAAGATGCTACCCTCAATGGTATAGAGAAGGAATTATCAAGAAATTTGAAAGATAGAAAACTCAAATGACAAAACTTAAGAAAGAATCAAGACAAACTAAAAAGGCTTAAGAAAGAAAAGCTACTCAAATAGAAATGTTTTTGATTTTTGATTGACAAGACATTAAAGCATTAAATGTTCAAAAGAAATAAAGGCTATACTTGAATGGAATTCAAAATTTGATGATGGACAAAACTAGACAAGCAAGGAAAATAATATGCAACAACAAAACAAGATACAACCTAAGCTTAGAAACTTTAGAGTTGCAATCAACTAAGCAAGCAAGTTCAATTGAATTGTGTAAGAAGTATCAACTAGTAACTTTCTTTTTGGGTCTATGGAATTTCGAATATGAACTATTGGTTTGGTGTTTAAACTTTTCAAACTTTCTAAAGAGGGCTACTTACACTCTTTTCTTTTCAATACCCTTTTTGTTTCAATTTTTTTTGTAATATAGGGCTTTGGTTTTCCTTTTTCTTTGTACTCTTTTTCTTTACTCTTTTTTTGCCTCTTGAACTTGTAATGAACTACACCAAATAAAATTCCAAAACCAAAACTATAGTAATACTAGAAAAAATTCAACTTTCACTCTTTTGCTTAGGACAAATTGCAACCTTCTTCCACTAAGATGAATGGAAGGCTAATGGATTCTTTTTGACAAAAAATTTCTTTTATGTAAAACAATATGAAACCGAATTGAAATGGTAACCTATTAGTGCATTCACAACAAAATTTAAACCTAGATGAAAAAGCTAAGAATAGATCTCTAACACTCCTAAAGATGAGCTAACTTTAGAGAGCCTAAAATCAAGGTCTCCTTAAACACAAGAATGGAATGTTTTAAAGAGTCACAAGTAATGTATCATGTAACTCATACACGGATTTGCATATACTAAAAGCTCAATTTTAGAAAGCTTACTAGAAACAAGAAAAAGGCTCCATGTGCACACAATATCCCTATTTGGCTCTAACAACTAACAAACTTGTAACTACCAAACTAGAAGATCAAAACCGAATTGAAATGGTGCACGACTCAGAATTTCTAACAGCTCACACATAATATTTGACATAGAAGCTCATACTAACACAAAACAATATGTAAAAATTAAAGAAAAAAAGAAGAAGATGACAACAAAATGTAAGGAACTTCAAACTTTTTAGGCTTTTTCTACTTTTATCATGGCAACAATTAACTAATAAGCATGAAACAAAAATGAAAACCAGCCAGCCAAGAGAATTAAAACCAAAAGCTTTAAAGGAAGAAGAAGTAGAAAAGAACCTCTTAGGCTCAATTGATACCAAATGATGTAGGAGAAGCTTCTACTCTCCTAGAAATGGGTGGATCTTGGCCCTCTTCCTTCTTCAACCTTCATATGCCATGGATGTTTGCTTCTTTAAAGGGGGAAATCGAATCATAAACTCTAAGACTTCAAAGAATTTGGACGAAAATAGAGAGGGGAAGATGGATGAAAAGATGAAAGGAAAGGAAGGGAATAGAGGAGATGTGAAGTGGAATAGGAATAGTTGAATGGGAGGCCACTCCAAGAGGGAGATAACTCCTCTAACTCACGACCAAGGAGGGAGGAACCTCTTGGATGAGAGCTTGCAAAAGTTCCCTTCATCCTAGAGAGAAGGAAGAGAATCTTTCACTAAAAACTCATTTTAAAGTGGTAAAAATCTCAAATGCATAATTGTGTAACTTTTTACAAAAGGAGAGCTCCTTATATAGGCCTCCACAATTTTGGCCAAGGAGGAGCTAATGGCTTGGTTCATGGATCCAAGGCCCAAAAGAGAAAAAGGAAATGAAGATGGCCTATACATGGCCCAAAATGAAAGTACATGGCCCTAAAGTGGCCCATTTGACCTTGAAAGGCCCAAATAAAACCTATAAGCCTAGAGAATCTAACAAGGGACTATATTACAAGAAAAGTATGAGTAGATCTTGAAGGAGTCCTCATTGGGCTTAGGCCCACTAAATAAAGAGAGGAAGGAAGCTAATGCTTTGTGGACACTTTTTTGGCTTTCTTTGAGTTTGCCCTTTGTGAAGGGACCCTTGTAAGCTTCAAGTCCTTTATCTAGGGTAGTGTGAGGGTCCTCCTTTGGTGTGTCCTCATTATTAGCCATCTTGTAGGATAAATGCAATGCTTTCCTGGTGAGTGCATCAGCTACTATGTTCGCTTTACCTAGGTGATAATGAAGCTCGAAGTCATAGTCTTTAATGAACTCCATTCATCGTCGTGGCCTCATGTTCAGCTTTTTTTGATCAAAGAGATATTTAAACTCTTGTGATTGCTAAAAAATTCAAACTTAGTCCCGTACAGATAGTGCCTCTATATCATCAAGGCGAAAACAACCGCGGCTAACTCTAAATCGTGCGTCAGATAATTTACTTCATGGGGTCTCAACTGACGAGATGTGTAAGCCACTACTTTTCTTTCTTGCATCAGCATATATTCTAATCCTTACCCTGACACATCACAATATACCTCATACGATTTAGATGGATCAGGCAAAATCAGAACTGGCGCCTAGTCAGCTTCTTTCTAAGGTCCAAGAAACTGCTTTCACACTTGTCGTTCCATACAAAGGGTTGATCTTTACAAGTCAACTTGGTCAAAGGGGAAGTTATCCGAGAGAAGTTCTTGATAAACCTATGATAATAGTCAGCGAGACCCAAGAAACTATGGATCTCTGTTATATTCTTTGGCCTTTCCCATTGTAGCACTGCCTCAATCTTGGCGGAATCCACTGCTATACCTTCTGCTAAGATAACATGGCCCAAAAACTGTACCTCTCTCAGCCAGAACTCATACTTAGACAACTTCACGTACAACTTCCTTACACGTAAGGTATTCAAAACAGTCCTAAGGTGTTCTTCATGCTCTTCATCACTCTTAGAGTAAACCAAAATATCATCGATAAATACGACCATAAATTTATCGAGATACGAGTGAAAGATGCGGTTTATATAATCCATGAAAGCAGCGGGTGCATTCGTGACCCCAAATGGCATCACAAGATACTCGTAGTGATCGTAGCGAGTATAAAATACTGTTTTAGGAATATCTTCCTTATTTACTCGAATCTGATGATAGTCTGACCTTAGAGAAAATGACTACTTCTCACAGTCAATCCATCAAATCATCAATGCATGGAAGAGGATACCGATTCTTGATTGTAACCTTATTCAGCTGACAGTAGTCCATACACAGACACATACTGTCGTCCTTCTTCTTTACTAATAACACTGGAGCTACCCATGGCGAAACACTAGGTTGAATTATTCCTTTCTCAAGAAGTTCTTTAATTTTCTTCTTAAGTTCCTCCAATTCCTTTGGCGACATTCGATATGGAGGGATGGAGATTGGCCCAGTCCTGGGTAGAATATAGATGTTGAATTTGATTTCTCTTTCTGGCGGTATCCCTGGTATATCCTCTGGAAAAACTTTAGGGAATTCTTAAACAACTAGAAACTAATCAGGTTCTAACTTTTTCTCATATTTGGTGCTAGCAAGGACCATAAAACTCGCGCTCTAGATTGGAATGGAGTTATCTTCTGAGTAACAATAATAGACTCAAACTTCTCGAGCTGAGAGGACTCAGGTGTCGTGACTCCATAGGATATAGACTTACTGTGACAGTTAATTAAAACTTGATTGGCAGCAAGCCAATCCATTCCCAAAACAATATCCAAGTCAATCAAGGGTAAATAGATCAGGTCCACCTGATAGGACCTTCCATCAATAGTGATGGGGTAATTCATACACACAACATAAGAACTTGTGGGTTCATTAGCAGCAGTAACAACAATCATTTTACCAGATAAGGGGGTAATGATAAATTCAAATGCTTCACACAATCTTTAGAGATAAATAAGTGGGTGGCTCTAGAATCATATAACACATTCAGAAGCATTTAACCTATAAAGCATGTACCTTACACTAGGTCATTCTCTTATGGAATCTCTACTCCATTCATGGTGAAGACTCTAGCATTGCCTCCACCCCTACCCGCTGTAGCATTCCTCGGTCCTTGTTAAGCATTACCACCGCCTTGACGGTTCAGATTTTCCATTCTGGGATTATTGACGGATGCACTAGTAGTTGGTCCTTCATTCCCACAGCCTACAGGACGTTCTATCTGACCTCTAACTCCCCTCTTTAGAAAATTCAAGTTTTTCTCTAGATAGACGATACTCTTATGCCTAATTTTCCCATAGCTATAGCAAGTCAAGTTCCTCTTATGGCAGTCTTTCAAAAGGTGGGGTCCTCCACACTCATAATACCTCATAGGTGGTCTATCACCTTGGGTCCTGGAGAATCCACTAGGTCAACTAAAGTTTGGTCGAGGATAGGGCTGACCAGATCTGAAGTCTTTCTGAGGTCATTTGTGAATGGCACGTCGCTTTGGCCCATAACTAGAAGTTCCCTTCGATTTCAGTGCTGACGTATACTTATAGATATGACACCTATCCGCTAGAGTAGTGAACTGAGTGATTTGCTGGCAGCAGATCACCTGGCAGATGTCCTGACGTAGCCCTCCTTCAAACTTAGCACATCGAGAAGCCTTACTCATCTGAGTATAGTAAGGACAACACCTAGCCAATTCATTGAACTTTGTTGCATACTCCCCTACTATCATGAATCCTTGCCTCAGATTAAAGAATTTCTGCTTTTTCTGCCTCCTGATGTCTTCAGAAAAATTCCTAGACAGAAACTCGGTCTTAAACCATTCCCAAGTAATCTCAGCTCTATAGCAGTCATTCTCACCCTTGCATGAGTTTACCAGTTCTCAGCCTCTCCTACTAGGATAAAAGTAGCATAGATCACTCTGTTGTTGTCCCCACACCGCATTGTTGTAAAGATTTTCTCCATCTGCTCGATCTAAAGCTGAGCTCCCTCAGGGTCAAAACCTCCCTTAAATTACGTAGGATGGTTCTTCTGGAAGTCGACAAGTCCTTGGTCATGCCTCGGTGGAGCTTGCAGAGCATTCGCCCCCTGACGTTCTAGAGCTGCCACCATCCTATCTAGTAGAGCATTCAATGTTGTATTATTTTGGTAATGCCATGACGACTGAAAGAAAAGTAAAGCTCAACAGGAATTCAACGAGTCTCCCTTTATTAGAAGGCTCCATACACACAGATAAGCAATCAAATCCTACTAAGTGAGTATCAACATCTCACGAACAACTCTTTTGAGTACGAGGGAACCTTAGCGGTCCACCCCAAGCTTAAAGAATTAACCATGCTCTGATACCACCAATGTGACACCCTTGATTAACTAGGACAAATTCCCACAGTGGAACGTCCTATTTAATTAAGGAGTCACTAAAAATAAGAGTAATTTTTTTATTGGTGATCATCAGCACACGATTTTAAAATAAATACAGTATATAGATCGATTCTTTTAACATAGGAGTATTTAAAAGAGTACAGAGCTCACCAGCTCCTAACAACTACTATAAAATAACAACATAATAGAAATAAAATGTCGAGTCTATAATGATCTCGAAGCAAACAGAAAATATACACCGATGACGCTTCGAAACTAGCGTCTCCTACTATAGATATTCCAAGTCCTGTCCACGCTCGCCTTGTCCTTCAGCTGATGATCACAGAAAAGGAAAAATAACACAAAACAATAAAAAGGGTGAGTATAAAGCTCTCAACCCATAACATATACATACAAGAGTGGCTTAGTATCTTAAACTACAGAGAATTTACATACAACATACCTTAGCATAGACATATAAAGCTTCGCATACACAAATATCAACAACAATCAGAGGGTTAGTCATATAATGATGGCATGCTATGCATGTGTTAGATTCAATTACTATGAATCATAATTCATTACCATTATACAAGGGGCATAACTTTCATTCCTTAATCCCATATATTAATAATCATGTGCACAATCTGCCACCTTTATCTCCCCTGCCTAACTACCAGAGCTCTCATCGTTCTGGTTTTCATAAATGGGTAGGGACTCACAGTCCCAATCATCAAATGGCTAATCAGACATATCACACATCACCACAGAACGGGCACTCCATGGTCATAGAAAATCCCGCCTCTTGTTGAAGTACACTAAAGTTTGTTATGGGCTATCCGGCGACGGGTGCGAATCCGATGCCACTTGGAATTCCCGCCTCCAGTTATACTCCCTAGACTGCCCTCAGGTATCGAGGCATTGGCAGATTCTTCAGTGTACCCATCACTGTATGCTCTAGGGGATTATTTCAACATCCCTCCTTAACTCCAAATGCAAAATGCCATGTGCCTGTCTCAATTATTAGGGTACCCGAGTTCTAAACGGAACCTTACTCGTTTGGCGTATTTGTCCTTAAAACATGTAAAGTATCCAAGCCATAAAACTCTTCGTGTAGTAGGTAATAAAGCATGAAGCTTCAAATAAGAATTCATTTCATTAGAAATACCATGATTACTTCCTAAACAATTTTTATAAGAAATTCCTCTTTTGTAAGAAATTCAATTTAATTACAAGTTTATAATATATATATCTCAGTAAAAAGGAGTAATATAATTTCAAATATGTTTCTTGAAAATACAATCTTAAGAAAATCTAAGATCTTCTATTAAAAAGGAATTTTAAGGATAAGGTATAAAATCTTTCTTAATTTTTTTTATTACTAAAGTCATTTTCGTCGTATTTTCTTATAATGAACTAATTAATTTAATTTTGTCTTTCTAAAACTTTTCATAGAATAATAGATGAAATACTTTTTTATTATAAGGTAATCCTCCTAATTTTTATATTGAAAATAAAAGACTCCTCTTTTTCTAAAGTAAGATACAAGATAGTAAATTTTTCATTTCTTTGTCCAAAACATTGTTTTCATCGTATTTTATCTAGAAAATTCCATTTTAAGTGATTCCAAAGTCAAAAGTGTTTAACTTTAAAAATAATAATTAAATATATTAAAATTAAAAATAAATTCTGTCCAGAAAACAGGCCCTACATGAAAATTCACCATTTGCCAAAGTTCGTCGTTCCAACGTTCATAAAAATGCGTTTTAAGGACAAATTTTGTGTCAAAAATTCTTACAACCAATTTTTCTTCTTTGGATATTTTTCTTATGCTCAAAATTCACTTGTAATACCACCAAATAACTATCCAAAATAGTTTTGCCAATTTCATCCGTTTGCTCACAAAAACACGTTTTATACCGTTTCTAACGTACCGTTCATGCCTAAACTCGGGTCCCTTTTAATTCTTTTAGTATTTACCACATCCATAATATTTTTATAATCATAATAATACCCCAAATACATTAAAATACAACACCATCATCCATCACAAATAATTACAAAGAATTAACTTCTAAAATCCTTGTAATTCATTTTCTTAATGTCATAAACATATCATTTAACTGCTATCACAAAAATCACTTGTTTTTATTTTTAATAAAAATTCCAGAATTAAATTCTATACTAAAATTTATTTTTATCACATAATTTTCAAGATCAAGTCAGGTTACCAATTTTCAACCACAAAATCATTTTTTCTAAGTTTATACGTTAGGAGCTGAAATTTATTAAGTTGTTCACTAACTAATAAAATTTTTCTAGCAGAAATGTTAGTTCATTATTTGTTATAAAATTCACTTTTAAGGATCTCATATTTTCTAAAATATTACTAACATCATAAGCCACCAATTAAGCCAAACAATACAAGATTCAACAAGTTATCACATGCATAGAGTTATAACAACGAAAAGTCTGCAGCAATAAAAATCACAAGTTAGTAACTTATCATTAAAATTGAAAAACTCGAAGAATTAATTAAATGTATGGTACAACCATGATGCTCCTTAAAGATCTTATTTTTTTCCAAGGATCTTCAAGATTAAATCATAAGAATTTAAGATCTTTAAGGGAACATCAATATATAAGTGCTAAGGAACATATATCTTACCATGCATGCATTAGTTTATGGATCTTAAAAAGCAAAGTACTCCCCCTTACCACTAAAATTTCGTGCTCAAGAAAAAGCCAAGGACTTTAAAGTTTGCTTCTAGGCCATAATGGTTTGCTTCATCAAGGAAGAATGAAAAGGATGCCTTGGAGGATGGTGGATTTAACATGGTTTTGGTGGTGGAAGGTGGAGAAAAATTTACTGTTTGGTGGAGGAGAAGAAGGAATTTTTGATTTTAGAATGTGGTATCTTGAAGTTGTAGTGTGGTGTGGTGATTTAGGATGAATGATGATGAGTGTGGGATGATGTTTAGATGAGAGGATATATAAGAAAAAGAGAAGGAATTTTGTTGGAAATTTTCTATGTTTGGAAGGAGAAAGTAGAACCAAGCAAGAACAAGGCCAGAGAAATGAAAAGGAAAAATTTGCATGTAACTTCCTTGGTGTCCAAGGAGTCACACGGCCATGCATTGAGTGGGAGAGATGTCATCAATGTTTCATGCAAAGGCTAAGGGTCACAAGCAGCTTATGGTAAGGTGGTGAAGTGTGTTGCATGGTTGGGACAAGTGACCAAGTGGTGGAGCAATTCAATCGGTCCATGGTGCATGCAAGCTTAGGTGTAAAGTGCAGGGCAGCAGATTACTCGTGGGTTTAAGTGCGCTTCTGGGCTAATTTTGCAAATGGTTTCAACACAAAAGTTATAAAACTTTTTGTTCTCTTTAAATTTATATAAAGCAAACAAAAATCCATTAAGAATTGGGTGAGTTATGGCCCAAATACCAAAGGGGTGCAGGGCTGTGACTAGATTTTTGTCCACTGCATAGATTATTTTTCTGAGCCAAATGGGTAGGGTTTTAGGCTTTGGGTCCTTCATCAAAGTTGTGCATAATTGAGTTAAGAAAAATTTATGAAGGCCCTATTCAATTTCATGGTTATGAGAGACTTATGGGGAACATACTGTACCTAGTGCAAACTGTTGCTGGAAAAATGTGAATTGGTGTAGTGTTTTAATTTTGGGGATTTATGGGATGAGAACTGGTCTTTATGGTCAACATAAAAGTTGTATATAAGTTTGATATGGAGATTTGGGGACAAGAATGACTTGAATCCAATATCGGGAGAGAACATTACACCTAAAATACGTACAAATGCGCAGTTTGGCTTACCCGGGTAACTTAAAATCAACGTTTTTAAGCTTGGTTGTTTAAAATTGGGTATTGGGTTCTTCACAAAAGTTGTTAGGAATAACATGAGGGACGTTTTGGGATAAAAATATTTGACTGAAGTCCCATGGATTATTTCTGGGCTCAAACCGGGGAGTTACAAAATTTTATTAACTTAAAATAATTACTTAGATATTTCTGTTAAATCACCTAATGTTTTATTTTATAAGGTTTTGTTATTATTAATGTTATTAGACACATTATTATTATTTTCCTAATGATTTCTATTACTCACATAATTAAAATCAGAACCTCTGCCTCATACTCATAAAATCTCTTTAAAACAGACATATAAGCAAGTCGGTCATAGCCCAATCATCAGTACACATAAAAATTATCACAAAATACAGACAACTAGTCTCGAGGACCTAATACACAAACAAGGGCTGTTACATTATTCACTCGGTTCACAAATATAAATTGAGTCCAACCTAGATCATCTGTCAACACGATTTCACATCCAATCATCTTATCACATATTCATGTTCCCAATCTAGGGAGATACAACAAATTACTTGTATCATACAATATATATATATATAAGGTTCTTATGCCAAAGGATATAAAATCTGTCTTCCAAAATTAGCACAATTAATCATTTTGATTCATAAATATCCACATCAAGGAATTCTTTCATTATCATTTATCCAATCGACTTTAGCATATGAAATTCTCACATTCAATAAACATACTTTGGCTATAAGCCATAAGCACAACTTATATAAAAGACCTAATTAAATAATTCAATTTCAATATCATAAGGTCTCAATATACATGGTCTACCACCATATCAATTCACATTTAAAATCCCCTATCCGTGGTCAACACACGACATAGGTCCATCATCAAATCAATGCACATTCAATATATCGTATCCATGATCACACGTGGTATAAATTCATCATCAAGTCAAGTCATACTCAATATATCAATATCAAATACATAATATCAATGTATTCATCATTAGAAGGAAATAGTGTAAGGAACTTGGCCGGACTTACACAAACAAACATATCAATCATATTGATGAATTCATCCATATGTATTCAATCTCCTGAATCAATCAAGATTAACAATGAGCAATTATGCCCTATTTGTGCATCACACAACTTCCCTAATAATGAGTATATTTCCATAAACAACCATCATAACTTATGAATACACATTCACAAGGAATCCTTTGTAAGCATCAATCACAACTCCATACTAATGATTCATAAGGAATCCTCAATAAGCAATAATGCCCCTAAAATCATCTCACAATCCTTAGACAATTAGTCATTCATAAATCCATATGGGCAACCAATACTTCAACATATCATCATCCTCTAGATAATTACCACTCTTAAGTCTATATAAAGCATTCACATTCACATCACCAGAAATGTCTCACTATTGACCAATTGTGATCCAATCATCCATAATATTAATTTCAATGCAGAGCTACCATGCTCTGATATTAATCAATAACTCCAATTCAAAGCAAACTACGCTCTGATACCAGCTTGAAACATCCCGATGGTTTTCTGGACCCGAATCCCGATGTAATCAAGATAAATAATTAATAAAATATGAGTAAATTTTTTGCGTTTGGAATAACTTTGAAACACCTCAACGATTACACCAAGAATTGAACCACAGAAAATTGAAGAGTGAGATTTATGATTTTATAACTAGATCATAAAATAAATCACCCATGATTGTATACAAAAATAACAGAGTTTATAGCGGAAGAAGAATATGTATACGGGGCACACGCCTAGTCCCATATATGAAGATATGAGAAAAGGCTCAGTAAAGCATGGAAGCATACAACACAAGCCTATTAGGCCATGACCAATCTTACGCATAAATCATAAACATGCATTGCCTTAAATATATCACTAGTGTAGAAAAGGGATTTAATCATGGTTAAAAAGTGCTTTTAATCACGGTTCATGAACCGTTGTTGTTCCAGCCGTGGTAATAGACAAGGGCATTTAATCACGGTTCATAACCATGGTTATAGAACACTTTTAATCATGGGTGCTGGTAACCGTGATTAAATAGGACCATATTTAATCGCGGTTGTTGATAATAACCATGGTTAAATAAGACCCTATTTTATCATGGTTGCCACCTCAACCGTGATAACATGTGGTCATCAACGTACACTATAATGGTGCTTATAATCACGGTTATCGTAACAACCGTAATTAAAGATTGTCTGTAACCACAGTTATTGTAATAACCGTGATTAATTATGTGGTTGTTTTTAATATGGCTTTTGTTTTATTGTTTTCCCAAACCTGTAATTAGACAGCTAGCACAATATAGTATATCCCAGCATATCCAGCACCAATATATGAAAACAAATGGTATGTATATAACATTAATTTGCTATCAATTCATAACAACCAAGAAAATGAAACTATATACAATTGACATGAATGTAACCTAATAACATCTAAACCCCAAATCCTATAGTAGGTACATATATAAGAGAATAAAAATCCTATATTTATCTAAGTCTTTGCCTCACTTCAATGAAGTATATGTCCCATTGCTTTCTAACATTATCTACAAGTGCCTTAGGGAAGTATGAGTGCTCCTAAAAGTACTACAAATAATACATAAAACAATTAGAACAAAAACTGTATTTATGATATAAATTTGATCAAATTGGTAGAAAACTAGGCAAGTGAGACTTACATCTGTCCATCCATCTACTAAATGTTCTTGGACTATGGTCAGCATGATATGCATAACATAATAGTCACCCTCAAAGCTACCTCCTGTCTGTAAGACTACAATTGACATAAAGTGAATTCAAGTTTTTAAAAATATAATATAAAGATTTGAATGAGGTCGATTGACTTACTTTTGGGTGCACCCACGTGAGTTTTTTCCCATTCGATTTACTTCCATGCAGGCAACTATATCCAACCACAGCCCTGCGTCAGAATAAAGCACAAGATAAGTTAGAATCATAGAAGAACAAAAATGACGTAATCGAATATGTAGAAATTTAATTTATTTTTTAGGGTTTAACTTATGCGTCCACCATTGTTTTGAGGTCTGGTGGAACAGTCCCGTGCACAAAATCAAAGTATAAAGCTAAGTATACCCAGGGACAGATCACCACGAGTGTCTAATGAGTGCTGCAGTTACCAGTGATAAGTGAGGACTTCAAAATGCAAAAGTTAATTGACAATAGTATATGTTATAGAATTTTACCGTCTATGATACGGGGCCAGGTATACCATCTTCCTACACTCATACATCTAATTCTGGATGTATGCCTGGGTGTACTCCTTGCTATTCCCACTCCTCTATATGAAGGAGGGCTCTAAGAAACCATAAGTTCCATCGAAACCCAACTCCACACAAAGTTTATGTAGAAACCTAAACAAGTTTAGACATGGTTAGCAACAAATAACTTATGTAATGAAATAATTGAACCTAAAATGATATACTTACAACTCCCAGATCTGAATGATGGATATGTCCAGCATCGTTGACCCCATTATAATCTTACACAAGTCACTGCGTGTAACGTAAAGTAGCAGTGAACTTGGACGGTCGAACACCTGTGGCTGCCATAGTACGCCAAAAGTGTCCTCGCCTAGCTCAGCCCCGACCTTCCATAGCATCTGGATCGGGTTATCAACAGGGTCTGGCTTCTTCAATGCTGAGCATGCCTCCTATTGAATAGTTAAAACATTAAGGGTTTATACCATAAGTGAAAATATAACAAAATCAGTTAGTGTTTGAGGTTTATACCTGCGAA
This sequence comes from Clitoria ternatea, assembly GCA_037962975.1. Classification (NCBI taxonomy): domain Eukaryota; kingdom Viridiplantae; phylum Streptophyta; class Magnoliopsida; order Fabales; family Fabaceae; genus Clitoria; species Clitoria ternatea. The sequence goes on from CM075671.1 coordinate 180,277,306, forward strand.
GGAGTAACCGAAAAGAGTCTGTTGGGCCACATGAGGAAGTGTCCCACCGCTTGACCAACAGTCTACACCTCTGCAGTTGCCACTGGCACAGTAGCATCCTCCTCAATGATAAGTACAACAGAGACCCTGGACATACCATCAAGTAATGACTGGTGGTGAACCATATGGCCTAAGTTGTACACCATGCCAGTGGCAACTGGCTTCTCTGACCCATCAATGAACAAGTCACATTGGTGGGTATCTACAACATCAACCCCATCATCGTCAGGGTCAGCTGCAGTGCACGACCCCTTAGTGCTAACCCTCCGTACCCACATATTTACACATCAAGCAGAAGTTATTCAACAATTAAATAAACAAATTATAAATAACAAACAGTTAAATACTATAAGGAATCAAACCTGTGGTTCAACAGCTGGTGTAATAGGCTCCTGGTGATGGTTGAGTGAGGCCTTCATCTCCTTCCTGAATCGGGCATCTCTTCATAGCAACCACCCTCGACTCAACCTTTTGGTCCACCAACTCCTCGACGGATGGAGCCAAGTCGGGAGCACCTTAATAGCTCTAGAGGCCTGTGAAATATGAATGATTAAACCATAATTGATTAATAGAAAACAAAATAAAAGGATAGTGTCATTTCTAACTTACCGTGACCTTGACCAACAGCACGCACCCTTCCTGGGTGCTCTGGCCTACCGATGGCGGTAGTCAAGATGTCCTGCCTACCATGGGCTATGAAAGAGCCTTGGGTTGATTGCTCAACCAAGGAATCCTGAAACCAAACAAGTTAGTGTTCAAGGTGTCATGTAAACCAACAATTGGAAAACTTTATAAGACGGATACTTACTATTCATGAGGTGACCTTCTAAGCTTATGAGGAAGTGTATTCCCCACTCTTCCTAACCTTGGCCCGCTTCCATTTCTCATGGTGTGTAGGTGGGGAAGGGGATCCATAACACCAGTGTCAGGTTGGCTAGCCTGACACTGACTTCCTTCTCCTGGGCCATATGATCCTCTAATAGTCTATAACCCCCACGTGACAATCTGTGGGGGTAGTCATTCTTCTTCCTGATGCTCTTGCTTTCATTCTGACAGCCTGCAATAAGAAAATGGGTTAGAGTTACCTTTAAATTATAAATTATTTAATCATGTTAAATACCAACATACCATCCACTGGTCGGTCTGCCTAGATGCAACAAAAGCATCCCAAGTCTCCTGGTCGATGAAGGTATATTTCTCTCCGGGGAACTGTCCTCGCTCCTCCCTGAATATATACCTACAATTCATAGTTAAAATAAGTTGAGTTAAAAATTGATAATACAATTAGGGTAAACTTTATCGACCTAATTTAAAGTCCTTACATACCTCCTAGTAAGTGAGGACTTGAATGACCTCCATCTGTCAGTAATAATACTAAGGATCTTCCTCCTCGGTGTGTCATGTGTTGGTATATCCCAAGAATCCTACAAGAAGGAATTAGTCAATATATGAATTACATGAAACAATACATTAAAATAATTAATATAACATATTTAACTTATCAAAATATCACTCCATATATGGTTCTTCACGACCTCCTCCACATTATCCCAGTCAGGAATAATAATGGACACCTTCGACCGAGCTACTACTCCCAGGTAACTGTTAAACTTCATAGAATGTGGTCCACGAAATGCACTAGTGTTGACATCAACGTCAACACACAACCTCTCTCCCCGATGATGCCTGAGTGCGACATCCTGCAATCGGGTAACACCTCTACTCTTCCGAGTAGAGGAATCTATGGCCTGTGAATCGGACCTAGAATGTGGATCCTACTCAGCCATAAGTATCTGTCCAAACAAGGAAAACTAGATGTCAATATATAGTACTTGTAACATGATTAATACATTGAATAATTAATATAACATTTAATACAATGATTCATTGACATAACATTCAATACAATTAACTATACCCTATGAAGATGGAATATTTTCCCACAAGCCTTCATGGTGGTCATGACGACTGGCAACTACATCATCTATGTCATGTTCCACGACAGATGACGGAATACGTGTTGTGGTGGATGAAATTTCCATAACATCAAGGCTGGGGTCTCCAATGTTTTGTCTACCTTGGATAACAATTGACCACCGTTTGTCAGCTGGGTTAGTAACATAAAAACCTTGCTTCACTTACGTTGCCATGATGAATGGTTCCTCCTTATGACCTATCTTGTTGAGGTCCACCAATGTAAATCCAAAATCATCAGTTTTGACACCGTTCTTATTGTTAACCCATTTGCATTTAAACACAGGAACGGTGAAAGGACCATAATCGAATTCCCATATATCTTCAATCACACCAAAGTAGCATGACTCGGCCATGACAGGGTTGTTGTCCTTTGACGTTGAGAAATGTATTGACTGAGCCACAACCATAACTACACTATTTTGATTTATACTTTTCTCATCCTGTGTTCTTGTATAAAATGAATAGTTATTTATGTCATACCCATAAAATGTGAAGACATCAAAGTTCGAGCCCTGTACCAGTCGATGTAATGTCACAGAAGCAGATGTATCTTTCAGAATACGATCATTTGGAACCACTGCATGAATGTCTTGTTGTGTTCATTCAACACCTACTTTTCAATCATTCTAGGGTTGTTTCTCTTGACTAGCTCTTTGTGAGTGGTTAGATATGGTTGCACATCATCTGTGTTATTCAAAATATACAAGTGCGCTTAGAGGACATCATCACGTGGCATGCTCTTCATTTTTTTACCAATCGTACCTTTCCTATCCAATCGCCCATCATGACGAGTCTTCGAAATACCAACGCTTTCAGCATGTGACATATAATCAGTGTAACATCCCAGTTTTGAAGCTAAATGCCGAATGAAAAATAAACTCTTAAGACCTGATTTCAAATAGGAAAACAACCGTTAATTATATTTAACTATCAAGCAGATTTAATCCATTAAAATGATTTTTGTAGAATGGAGATTTTTGTAACCCAACTACCTTAAATTCAGAAACAATAAACTGATTAAATATAAAAGATGATGATGGCCAGGTGATGGGGTTGAGTGCGCGTGGCTACTGGACTCACACTCTCCCACCCTACTCTTCTCCTCCTCGTGCGAATATATATACACATAAGCCCATGATCACGAAGTCACTCACTGTTCCTTCAGATTCCCTTTTCCTCCACTGCTTCAACCTCTCTTCTCTGCTCGTGTTTTCTATCCTCTCCCCACTTCTTCGTCTTCTCCTTCCCTGTTCACTGCCCCTATTCCTGGAAACGCACGACGATACCACAAGGGACTTGGAGTTCCTTCTGCTGATAAGGGACGATCGTCAGGGTGGAGGATGAATAGCTCTTGTCTCACAGTGCGACTACGCCCAAGGAAGCCGAACGAGTGTAAGCCTGAGCGAGGCGATTGGAGAACCAAGGACCTACGTAGGAAGACAGAAGAACTCCCTCGATCTTCCTTCAGTAGGTAGGGGGCGCTTTGCATTTAAAATGCATAGCTCGTGAATGGGTTCCGAGTGATTCCTTATGCATGCATGTGTGTTGAAGGGTGTTTGTGATGAAGTGTATATTGAAAGATAGTTGTGATAGTTCTTTCATATTTGATATATGCGTTTGGGAGTTACACTGTTGGGTATGTGGATGCATGTGTGTGCGTGTGTCATGAAACCGTGTATGAATTTAGTGCATGTCTTTAAGTTGCCATGTGGAGTCTGGTTAATCATTTTACTGTGAATGTATGAAGATATATTGTGTGACTTTTGGGTGCCCTGCTCGGAAAACGACGAGTGAATCTTGATTGTTAACTTATATCATCTTGCATGCGTGTGTTGAAAATGAATTGGTGCTGTATGAGATGATGAATGAATTGTATGCAGAGTGTGGCTAGGGTACAGAATGGAGAGTGACATTGTCTTGGTAAACACTCACAAAAGAATGTAATTAAAAGACCTTGAGTTGGACTCAAGGCAAGCTACCGAGTTGGACTCGGAGCTGCCCATAGCACTGCCGTGGTCGCTTGGAGCGATTGTGTTACATGCAAAGGCAACGGTTGGGTACCTGTAAAACGGCCGAACCAGCTTGGAGCTGGAAGAAAAGGGCTTGGAGCCTGTGTTGCAACGTGAAAATCTATCAAGTGGGGGTCAGATCCGACTGTAGTAGACCTGCGTGTGTTAAATGGATATATGCATGTATGTTTGCTCTTATGTTATGAAGAACTTATTGTGTTGCATGTATATCTATGTCAATCGGAAATGATATATCTGAGGAATGAATGTATGAATTCTGAATGCATGGTACTATTATAGGTAGAGAACCTAGAGGATAATTAATGTTATGGTTGTTTGAAGTATGACGTTGTATGATGGAAAGCATGCGGGTTCCCAAGTCACTAACTGTCGTTTTTAAATGTAAAAGCTCACCCCTGCTGTGGCAATATTTTCAGTGAACATTCCTCGGAACTACGACTGATGAGGAGCTACTTGCCGAGTGGTTTAGCTGTGCACCAGGGAGCTATATGCATTTGTGTGAACGCTGTGTAATATTTTGATTATGCCTTGGCCGGCTCATGTCTGATGCTAGTGTTTTGAACAAGCAGAATCCTTAGGAGATGGGAAGAATATGATAACGTGTTTGTAAACATCAATATACACTGTTATATATATATATATATATATATATATATAGCTATGTGTGTGCCATACTGTATGTTTATCCTATTTTATGCGTAATATTCGAATAATATATACATATAGATCTATTCATGCTCTTCCGAGTGCACAGGGATGGTATGACTTGGTATAACCTTTAGAAATCCATGAAATTCTTAAAGGGAGGCTTAAGTTAGCCGGAGAGTATGGGTAGAAAGGGCTATATTGCCGAGTGAGAAACGAGCAAAATCCCCGAGTGATCATGAGAGCGGTCACTACCGAGTGGAAATTCTAAGTACAACCCGAGTGAGGAAGAGTTCGTATTCCCGAGTGAAAACCCTGAGCGATCCTCGTCTAAGAAAGAAGTTAGTGTAGTAGGGTAAGAATGGAATGGATTCTGAGTGCAAGATATTTAGAATCTGAGTGAGTGGGGATCTGTAACTGGAAAAGTGAGTTATGAATAAGTCTGAATGGGACCTAACTACCTGATTTCCGAGTGATCAGTTGTAGGATGCCGAGTGAGTTAGCTGTCATTTTCCGAGTGAATGAGTTGAAGGATGACTCTGGGTCCGAGCGTCTACTTAGCCGAGTGTGGCTCCTCGCTCCAGCGAGCAAGGTACTCGCTCCAGCGAGTGTGGGTTTAAGAAGGCTTATGTTGGCCTCGCTTAGGCGGAGTCATACCTCGCCCGAGCGACTAAGACGGTTCGCCCAAGCGTGTGGGATCGCGCTGAAGCGAGTAGATGTTAGTGTGGAACCCCGCCCAAATACCTCCCTCTTCCGTTGTTGCATTTTTCTATCCCGCTCGACGGTGTTGGACCCCGCTTGAGCGAATGGACGTCATAGTGGAATCCGCCCAGGCGTTGATACGCTTCGCTGAACTGGGCAGAGTCGGTTCAGGTTTCATTCCTTCCATAGGTTGCCGTACATGTGTGCCTTCCTCATCCTTCCCTTGCCTATTTCCCTTATATTGATTGTCTAGCAGTTACTTGTGGAAAACGTTCTCCCTGTTGATTCACTTTGGGAAGCGAGTGGAGGCTGGTGTTGGGTTTCGCCTGAGAATTCCCTCCATCCGCTGTTGCATTGTCATACTTCGCTCAGGCGGTGTTGGACCTCGCCTGAATGAGTCAGCGTTGTCATGGACTTCGCCCAGGCGTTGACGTATCTTGTTGAGTCGAATGGGATTGTTCAAGTCTTGATCCCTCCGCTGATTGCTACATGTGTGAATGCTCTTTTATTTCCCTTGCCTTCTTCTTTCCCGATTGACCAGTGATTGATTTTGTGAAAGATTTCTCCCTGTTTTTGAAATTATTACTCATTAAAAATTAGGGTGTTACAATCAGTGCAAAACTCAATAGCTTCCTCTACAATATACCTTTCCAGAATCGAACTTCAGGACGACGTTGATTCTTCATATACTCTTTTAATATCTTCATATATCGTTCAACGGGATACATCCACCGCAAGAACACTGGACCACACAAATGGACCTCTCTCACCAAATGGATGATTAAGTGGACCATTATGTCAAAAAAAGAAGGCGGGAAATGCATTTCAAGTTGACATAGTATAAGTGATGCTTCCTGTTCCAACACATCTAATTCGTCAGGGATGATTACTTTGCAACATATGGCATTAAAAAACAAACACAGTCTTGTTATAACATTTCTCACATTTTTAGGAAGAATGTCACGAATGGAGATAGGTAGAAACTATTGCATCGACATATGACAATCGTGAGACTTCAACCTAACTAACTTCAAATCTTTCATGGAAACACAAGTGTTGATGTTTGAACCATAACCGGACAGAACTTTCACACTATGTAACGATTCACACTGACTTTGCTTTTCTTTTCTAGACAACGTATGACATGCTAGCAGCAAATATGTTTGTTTTCCCTTTGATTGTGGATGCAAATCCTGAGGTATACCCATCAACTCCAAGTCCATATGTGAATTTAGGCCTTCCTTAGTCTTCTTGGATATGTTTAAGAGTGTTCCAACCAAACTATCGCACATATTTTTCTCCACATGCATTACATCAATACAGTGTCTTACGTCAAGCTCCCTCCAATATGGTAGGACAAAAAATATTGACTTTTTCTTCCAGTGGTTTTGTGCAGTGGATTATTTTTTACACTTGCCGAACACCATGTTGACGTCTTTCACCTTTTCATATATCTGGCGACCAGATAGTGGTGGAGGAGGCATTTAAAAATCTTGAGCACCGTTGAACGACTTCTTTAACCTACGAAATAGATGATTAGCTTTAAGAAATGTTCGATGTCGAAGATAAACATTTTTCCTACCATGGTGCAGCTGCACAGAACTAGTTCCCTCCTCACACACAGGACAAGCTTTATGACCCTTCACGCTGTACACGGATAAGTTACCATACGCTGGAAAGTCATTGATCGTACACGATAACATGGCTTGAAATTTGAATGATTGCCCTACAAACCTGTCAAACATATCAACCTCATCTTCCTATAACATTTTGAGGTCTTCAACTATTGGAGTTAAATATACATCAATGTTAGTCCTCAGTTGTCATGGACTAGAAATCATCATTGATAACATGACATATTTCTGCTTCATGCATAGTCATGGTGGCAAGTTGTAAACAAACAACAAAACAGGCCATGAACTATGGTTAGTGCTCAAGTTCCCATACGGGTTCATGCCGTCTGTGGCTAGTGCAAGCCTAACATTTCTTGGTTCATGGGCAAAATCTGGAAATATCGTATCCACTTTCTTCCACTACGATCCATCAGTCGGATGCCTAAGTAGTCCGTCAACAACCCTTTCATCAGCATGCCATCTCCTAAGTTTTGCATCATCTGCATTGGTAAACAGACGCTTTAGTCTTAGAACTATGGGCAGACACCACAACACCTTTGCAAGAGACCCTTTAGTACAGACTTCATCAAAATCGACCTTTTTCTTCTTATACTGTAACACCCTACACCTGGGACATCGATGCAACATTTCATACTCACCCCAGAATAATACACAATCATTTGGGCATGCATGTATCTTCATATACTCTAAACCCATAGGACACAACACCTTTTTGGCCTTATAGTTATGATCTGGCAAGGTGTTTCCAGCTGGGAGTATTTCTTTCAACAACTTCAGTAAGTCAGTGAAACTTTTATCTGTTCACCCGTTTATGGCCTTCAAATTAAACGATCGTAAAACTACTGATAACCTCGTGAAATTGATGCAGTTTGGATACAACAGCTTCTCAGAATCCTTACATAGATTCGTATATACATGAACTCTCTTAAAACCTTCTACCCTACATCATGGATCATATCCTGAAGTTGGTCATCCATGTCGACATCGGTCTCATGCATTGAGCTTCAGTTTTCAGTTTAAGAGTTGGTCCTTGGCACCACCATACCTTCACCGTGCCATATCCAACGGGTATAACTACGTATAAAACCATCACACAGTAGATGTTCTCACACCTCTTCCAAGTCTAGCCGACGCAGGTTCAAGTATTTAACACAAGGGCAAAAATACCTTCCATTCATCGCCTCAGCATTCCTCACAACGAATTCTATAAATGATTCAACTCCCCCTCGTACTCTAGCCTTATGCGTGATGTAGTTATCCAACTCCGATCTATACCAACTGTTTACAAGGTGCTATGATCAATCTCACTTTTTCTACAAAGGTGGTGGTCCTACCTATTCAGGATGACAATTATTTTTATAAGTCATTGATATATACAAGTTAGAAGTTACTTTAAAATTTGATCAAATTTCAGCAGCATTTCGCATTGGTCTCTAAGTACACAAAATCAGAATAGTCAAATCAAATTCAACCACAACCAAATATGCACCCAGAGAATAACACAAAATGAAAGTTACCGAAACTTTATCAAATTTTAAAGTAACTCCTAACTTGTACATAGCAACGGCGCATAAAAATAATTGTTCATCCCAAACTGTCCAAACGGACAATTCAAGATTCAACACAAACGATGAAATTAATTAATTTAATGACCATTTGTGTCGAATCTTAAACGGGGAACTACAGTTCACTCATGCAAAGCAACTTTCAGACTAGTTAGCTAGTATGAGCCTACGAGTTCGCAACAGTGACAACCACATACATACAAGTGTAAACAAATAACATTATATGAGAGCAACAAACAACAACAGAAATAACATTATATATTGTACTTAAAAATGTGTAATAATTTGCTTAACCTTTCTCCTAACTTAGTATGATGTTTTTAATTTGTATTATTTTGAGGTACAACTATGGTGTTGGATTATGGATTATGGATATGGTGTAGGATTATGACATTTTTCAAGTTTTGTTTGGTATTGGAATGCGAACAAAAAATTAAAAAATTAGGCTAAGAACTTGGAATGTGTTAAATCTACTTATGTCTTTTATTTTTCAATCCTATGTATATTTATCTTAATTATAAATTTGATAATCTTTTAATTGCCCTTTCAAAACATAAATCAACAATAACACTCTAAACTCCAAGGGTTGAACTATTTTTAAACATCTTGCATTAATAAAAAGAACTAGTAAGCAAAAATAAATAAATGATAAGTAAAACTAAAATTAACTAATAACTTTATAGTGACCAAACCTTATCATTAAACACATTCGCAAAGTGAAAACTTAGTAACAATTCACAACAGTCTAAACTATAATAAAATTCAAAATTATATATAATTTTGGCTAATGAAATTAATGCAGTTCAAAATTTACCAAAAATCCAAATGAAAACCAAGTCTATAAACCAAACCATATACACAGAACAAGCTACCAATTTTCAGTTCAGAACACAGAACAGGCACTATATACACAGAACCAGCAAAGTAAACTAAACAGAGACAAAAAAATGCTGATATACACAGAACCAGCAAAGTATACGCATTGCATATTTGAGGGCAAGAGAAAACCCCTTTCAACTAGGCAACTTCCAACACACAGACAAGCTTCAAAACATACTGATATACATAAGCAGTGGGGAGGACTTACCAGAAAAATGCTGTGAAGATAAAGGAAGGAGAAAGAACGAGGTAGACGATAAAACCCAAAGAGCTCAAGCTGGAGGCAATAGGTGAAGACGAGCATGAGAGGAGAAGGAGAAAGTGAAAAAGTGTCTTAGGCGCGAATTTTGAAGTTTCTAAAAACATATATAATCACGGATCCCATACGCAACAATGATTATATTATACATATAGTCACGGTTACATAATACCCCTTGTTAAATATTAACGCTATCACCACGGATAACATCATAACCGTGATTGTATCCATCAATATATAATCACGGTTGTGGAGTCAACTATGGTTATATAGCCCCCTAAGAATAAACCCTAAAACCCTGAACTATATATCCACGGTTGGTATAGCAACCGTGATTATATATTGATGGATACAATCACAGTTATGATGTTATCTGTGATTATAGTGCTTCCCTTGAACCTACAATCATGGTTGTTCCCCAACCATGATTATATAATTACCTTATAATTTCAAAAATGCCACCGTGCATTCTTTTATCACTGATCCACTCTAATCCGTGATTATATCCTGTTGTTATATCCACTTTTTGTACTAGTGTATATATATACATATGCATCTATATGGTCATGCAACATACATCTCCAATGTCCATATTCCATAATTGACCATATTCGATTCAATCTTAATACCATATATCATCAATACTTATACATTCCTAAAATGGGCTATAAGGCCAACGTCATTTCATTTCTCAATAGGTATGAATTCCAATACCCCAAACATTAACACATTATTCATTTATATCATCATTTACAATACATCCACCAGTATCAATAATTATCAACAACACTACATATATTTTGTTCACAACAAAATAATTTACAATCGTTGCCAGCCATGGCATTCCATTACCACTATTTACCTTCTCCAACTCTAGTTTATGATCACCATCCCATCCCATGATATTCCTGCATCAATGCTAAAAATGGACAACATAGGAGAGTAAGTTATACATTTCAAAAGATGAATATGAATACAATTGAGATTATACGCATATGCATATTAATATCATGTATGCTTCACTAAAATCATCAATAACCATCATAATTCATTCATCCCAACAATATATACATACCATATTCATCAATCATCTCATAGCAAAGCAACACATATACACATTATTTCTTATTGCCACAATGGGCCATTACCATCATCATTAATCATGCATAGACATACCCTTCATTACATTCGGCCATCACAACAACATCATTATATACAATGTCTTTTCTTTGTATTCACGTCATTTCTATTTTCATGTTATCTTTTAGGTATTCATTTACGCATCTCAACATTATCATATCTCAATCTCAATCATCATCAATCATCTTCACCTTTTGGCATATCTCCATGCTATATGTAAATGCTCTTAGGCTAATACATATGCATAATGGAATAAACAACAAATGTGGATCCGACTATGGGAATAAACACCAAATGTGGGTCAAGCATAGGTGTAGTACTATGCCCCTACTACAGTAGTATAATTTGTACACATATCTCACAATGCATCCATAATCACTAATTTTTACTGGTACCAAACCGCATCGCCCATATGTAGCACTAGTTACCCCGTGACTTACGGATGAGTAACATAGCCTTACTTGCCATAAGTGCTACGGGCCTCTCCCAAACACACATTGAGAGAGACGTGCCCCCTCAGACACTGAGGTAACTTGCTCATCATAGAGCCGCCCGGCCATTGAGCCTGCCACATAGGGTGCCTCATCACCAATCTAAAGGCAGCTTTGTGACTTACACACTGAGTCACAGGGGAAACAACAAGAATACCCATGCATTGAGTCGCCCTCCCACTGGGCCAACCGGGGGAATCCCCTAATATTCCTTACCGGTAGCGTATGTTATGCCATGGATGCAAATGCCAATCAATGTATTCTCATACTATGCATCCTATCATGCCACTCATCAATCATCATCATCCACACCAACACCGCCATACAATCTTTAGTGGATTTTATCATTGTTGGTTTTAGCCACTGTTTTCAAGTCTTAAATGTGGCATTTCATTTCAACATACTTATATCATACATGCAAGTCAATACTTACAATATTCACAATGGCATCACAAACATCAATAACATTCAACAATCTTTCATCAAAATTAAAAGAATGCCTAGCATCCATATTCATCTTTTATTCATCAATATCACCACATAAATCTTAGTGGGTTTTCATCTCATTTGATCATTACCATTGTTTCATATATTAGTGTGGTATCATAACAATCCATCAATATAATTCAAACCATATATACACAAGATCACACTTGCATTCATTCACAATGGCACTCAACAATCATCAATAATAACAATCATCATCCATCATTATTCATTATTGATATCATCTCTGATTCATCGATTTACAACAAATACATTGTCATGCAGCTATCCCCTCATTAGTTTCATCATGATACAAGGGTGTGTTATACATCAACATCATTCAACTTTCCATTATCAATCATCATAATTTATCATTAGTCGTGGAATTCATCCATGTATTCACAACAAGATATAGGCACAATTGTACTTGCCAATAATCCAATTCAATGCTAAACACCACTAAGGACACACCATAATCATATATCCCTTATGGAATCACATGTTATTACATGATGAAATAAAGTTTGAATAATAACAAGTTCAACTCAATTTCAAAACCATGGTACATGGGGGACATGACAATGCCATCACGATTTGATTATTAAAGCGTATTAAAAATGTGTGCAATCAAATATATAAACATACCATGGCTCAACCATATCAAACAACATCAAAACAGAGTGTAAATGACGTAGGAACTTCTTCTAACCACTTAAAGAAGGGATCTTCTCTTCTTCTAACCTCCACAAGCCTTGATTGAATGAACTTGCCCAAGGGAAACCGAATGAAAAAGATGCACAAGACTCAAGAGCTACACAGAATTTAAAAGGGGAAAGAGAAGGGAAAAGGATGAAAATGGAAGGAAGAAAGGAGGAAAGTGGAAGATGGAATGGAGAAGGTGGGTGGAAGGCCACTCCAAGAGGAGATAACTCCCTTGAACTTGCCACCAAGAGGGAGGAAACCCCTTGGATAAGAGCTTGCTAGAGCTCACTCTAACATAGAGAGAAGGGAGAACTTCTCTCACTAAAACTCACTTAGAAAGTGTAAAATCCCAAAATGGCATTAATTGTATGTCAAAATACAAAAGAAGAGCTCCTTATGTAGGGCTTGGAGAATTCAGCCAAGTGATCACCTAATGGGCTTCTCCATGCTTCCTAGTCCCAATGGTGCTAAAAGAGAAGAGTATGGCCTATACACTGCCCAAGGTTAAAGTACATAGCCCAAAAGTGGCCTTATTCACCATGCAAGGTCTAAATACATCCTAAATGCCTAGGGAACCTAGCTACTAAGTATATTACAAGAAGAATATAGGTAGATCCTCAAGCTATCATCCTTGGGCTTAGGCCTACTAAAAGAGAGGAAGGAAGATAAGGCTTGTTGAATCTTTGGCCTTGTTGGTCTTAGCCCTTGTAAGGGGACCATTATATGCTTCAAGTCCTTTCTCTAGGATAGTGTGAGGGTCCTCCCTTAGTGTATCCTCATTATGCCCTTAGTGTGTTCTCATTAGTAAATGAGCCAAAGACACACCATGAATTGATTCAGGGGAGTCCTTGAATCGATTCATGCGTTCCAGGGCACCAAACAGTAAAATAGGGGGCCTTGAATCGATTCAAACCCATATGAGTCTTGAATCGATTCAAGGCTTTGCATGAATCGATTCAAAGCCCTGGAAGTCCTTATTTTTGGAAATAGAATACATTGAATCGATTCAAGCCTTGGCATGAATCGATTCATGCATATTCGGCAACCCTTTTACTCTAAGAAACACCATCCCATGACCCCATTCATGAAATCCAACATCCATTATGCTTAAGCACACCCTCACATGGGATTTTAACTCAATAGATCTTGTATCTATATACTCACATACATATTCTATTTCATCATTAATTATTCACCAAGAACTACATTATATCCTACAAAGAGATTCAAAACTCTTAAGGCCATCTCACATACATATTCATATCATTTTCAAGGCCAATAAATTGCCAATCTTTTCATTCAACAATCACCACACAACTTATCATATTTTCACAATCATGACAAGGCAAGCATGAGTATAAATCATATACATTCATCATCAACCATTCAACTCATCTAATTGAAATGTAAACTCCTCTCCTACCTCGAGAGAAGAATCGTAATGATCTGCATATTCCAAACATTCTGCTACATCATCATCCAGAACACAATCTACACATCAAACATATATGTATTCATTCAATCATGAGCCATCATAAGGCTTTCATTATAATTCTAAATAATCGCTCTCATATCATCAAGCTTAGTAAAACTCCCAAACTTGTTAAAACATCCATTTATACACTTGTGTTAGGCTTCGGGAGTTCCTTTCCCAAAGCTAAGATCCTCTAAGCCTCAAAAGGGTCAACCAAACCCAACAACAACAATATCATATCCCTTATCCATAATACATCCAATCATTATATAAATCATCCATTTGCCATCATTGTCACTCAAATTCATTATAAACCATCTTAGCTTCATTCAAGGCCATCAACAATTAACAATTTCATATGGCAAGATCATGGCCTAAGTCCTCATCAAATCCTTATCAAATCCAATAACCTCAAGTATCAACTCTTCTAATTCTTATATATCCTCATATACACATATCTCTCAAACTTTGAGATTGGAACCTCATCAAATCCTTATCTTAACTCATCTATTCATCATCAATGGTTATCCACCATCATTATTATCACTTTTCCTTATAAATAACAACAACCAACTACAATATCACCTAACCATTCTTAACTCAATTCCTCTATTTTTCTTATATACATCATTCCAAATATCTCTTCCACACACCAAAATATCCTCATGACCAATGAATCGTCAATTTCTTAAGGGTTTCATACAATCACCAATCATCAATCCAACCATTTTCATATATCATCATAAGCATATTATCATCATTAAAGTATCAATCAAATGTAAACAGCACACAATGATCCCAATGGTCTTCTAACCTATGGTTTGGGTTCCACATGTATAGATCCTTATTTAAACACATTGAACTTAATCCAAAATTTCATCAACATCAATAATCAATCCTAATACTTCTAAAATTTCATTTCCTCATATAAAATTATTCTTGATAAGTGTTTTATAACACAATAAAATAGATCTAGTTTGCTTAGGATTTTAATCATTATGCACTGTATTTCCTTTATTTATTGTGATTTTTGCTTTCTTTCCACTGTATTCTACTTGGGTATGTTATTTTGTAGAAATTAAGGTAAAAAAGGGTCAAAAACAAAGGAAAAATGACCATAAAATGATAAAGAAATAAGAAGAACAAGCCCAAAGTAGAAAGAACTCTCTTTTTATGTTGAATTCCGACTCAGAATGCTGAATTCCGACTCAGAATGTTGAAATCCGACTCAGAAATGACCAAATCCGAGTAGGATGACTCAGAAAGGCCCAAATCCGAGTGGAAGGACTCAGAATGGAGCTTTCCCGAGTGGAATACTTTACTGTTGGAGCAGAATCCGAGTGGAAAGTTCTCTGTCAAAGCCATTCTGAGTGATAAATGGCTGACTCTGTTGGAGGTTCAATGCTGAAAAGGAATAAGTCTCGGTTGGAGGTGATTCCAAGTGGAAGCTTCCCTGACTGCGTCCATTCCGAGTGAAAAAAGGGACTGACTTTGAATAGATGCTGTCCAAAGCAATTCTCCGAGTGAAAGGGTTACTGATTGAAGTGAATCTGAGTGGGAGTTTTCTGATTGCAAATAATCCGAGTGAAGAAATGTTGATTGAAACAAGTCTGAACTATTTTTCTGTGCAAAACTGCCTCCGATTGGAAAACTCCTGAGTGGTCAAAACTGTTGTCCGAGTAGAAGAAGCCACTGAAAGAGCAACTGTTGAATAAGGAGGTTTCTGAGTGCTTTCATTCGGAGAAGATGGCATTCTCAAGTGGAACAAGGCATTTCTGAGTAGTGTCTGATTAAGCAAGGAAAAATCCGACCAGAAATGAATCACACTCGGGTAGACTCTCAAGTTTCACATTAAGCCCGAGTGAGAAGTCTCCAAGGAAGACATCCAAGTGAGTTGGGACAGAAAGCTGCATTTCCGAGCAAAGCAAGGCTCGGACATGGAAGATTCTATCAGCCAAATTCCAGAGTCTTTCAAGCTCCTATTTTCTGAGTGAAAGAAAAAGCCATCTCCGATTCCCGAATGGATTAATTGACGACTGAAGGCAATTCCGAGTGGAAATCAACTCAGACTTCTGAGTGAAGGTGTCTGATTTTATCATTTGAATGAGTAAAGGAAGGTGTCTGAGTGTATTCCTGAGCAAATCCGAGCAAGGTCTCTCCGAGTGGTTCAATTCCAGAGATATATCCCAGTAAAACAGTGAAAGAAGACTTCTCGCTTGAGCGAGCCTTTCTCTGCTTGAGCGAGATCATCACAAAATGGTTTCTTTCAACAAACGCTTAAGTGAAATAAATTCTCGCTTGAGCGAAGGATGGACAGTGACCTACTGGAGTGTTTTTGCCTAAGCGAGAAACGCTCGCTCAAGCGAAATGAAGAGAAAATTTAGCATCAGGGGTCCTCACTGCACAACACCGACTCCATCCAACCCCTCAGCTGCAACACCGATCGATTCTTCTCCACAACGTCCAGTAACCCAAACACCGGATCAACCCTTCATCCACTCACACCGGCCACAATCAACTCAACACCGGATCAACCCTCAAAAATGTCTCCGAGCTATTCAATCCAAGTGATGTGTTTTCGAGTGAAATTTACCTCATGATTGAATCAGTCTTAAGTCAAAGAAAGAATGGTGCTGAGATGCCGAGTAAAATATTCTGAGATGCCGAGTAAAATATTCTAAGATACCGACTCAATCAAGCAGAGGGGCCGAATGAATGCTTCAAGCAAAAAGCACTGCCGAGTAAAACTCCTTCAATTAAAGCAACTCTGATTGAGTACTTGAAACTGATACTACCAAGCAAATCCGAGCAAGGTTTCTCTGAGTGGTCCATTTCCAGAGACAGGGCCGACTGAAACATTGTGAGAGGTTCCGAATGAGTCATTTACTTCCCAGTACCGAGTCCTCTCTCAGTCAGCACCGAGTGAAGAATCTCCAGCCGGTATCGAGTGGAGAATCTCCAGTCAGCACCAAGTAAAGACTCTCCAGTCAGCACCGAGTGAACCCTCTTCAGTTAGTTCCGAGCCATTCTTTCAGTCAGCACCGAGTGAAGAATCTCCAGTCAGCACCGAATGAAGAATCTTCAGTCAGTACTGAGTGATGTCTTTTCAGTCAGTACCGATTGAACCACTCTTCAGTCAGCACCGAGTGAATCCTTTCACTCAATTTTCGAGTCACCTTTGTTTCACTTCCGAGCTATCCTTTTTGGCCAGTCATCACCAAGCCCATTTCCACCAGTTCCGAGCCACTTTCACCAATTCCGAGTCCCCTCATTTTCAACCGTCACTGAGCCATTTTTTTCACCAATCCCGAGCCCCCTTTTTCAACCATCACCGAGCCCTTCTCATCTATTTCTGAGTGAGTCCTCTCACTCAATTTTTGAGCCCCTTTCCACCCATTCCTGAGCCATTCTTTTAGCCATTTCCGAACCATTTTCACCCAATTCTGAGTCGTCCTTTTAAACCACTTCTGAGCCATCCTTCTCACCCAATTCCGAGTCGTATTATAATCATTTCCGAGTCATTCTTCACTCGGTTCCGATTGAATATTTCGACTAGAATTATTTTGCTCGCCCAGTTCCTCACAGCAGCCTCACACCGATCGAATTTCACTCGGTCTAGTATACAAAATCACCTTTGCCACTCGGTCTTGTGCACAAAAGGGACCTTTTCCACTCGCATTCAGGAGGCAAAGTGAAGACCGACACCTTTTCCACTCGGATTATGGAGAGAAGGTAAAATCCGACCCATATTCCCACCGAGTGCCCTTGCTGACTTGGATTTCCACTATCCAAGTGGATCTTTGACTTGTGGGGGGCGGCTGACAAAGTGACAAAGGTCTAGCTGCCATCCCCTATAGCTGTCTAGGTGCAAGCTGTGTCCACCAACTCCATCCAGGCTATATCCAACGCTGATCAAGTGGGGCGGCTGACTTCAGGACAAAAGGAGAAGCCCCACTTGCCACTGCTGGTGGGCGTCCAGTACCTCTATAAGTAGAGAGGATCCTGAAGCCTTCAAGAGAACGGGGAGCCTTCATTAGAGAACCCCAACACCGTACAACACAGTCCCTCTCTTCCTCTCTGAACCGTCCTCCTCCTCTCAAACACCATCCCTCTCTTCCCAAAAAAAACCACATTATTACTCTCCTCACAAATCCTCCCAGCATAGTCCCTCTCTTCCTTTCTGAACCGTCCTCCTCCTCTTAAACACCATCCCTCTCTTCCCAAAAAAAACCACACTGTTACTCTCCTCACAAATCCTCCCAGCACAGTCCCTCTCTTCCTCAACCGTCCAGCACCCCTAAAAAATCCTCACCAACACCGTCCCTCTCCTATTAACTCCAATACCGTCCCTCTTCTCACTCGGTCTCCCAATTTTCACTCGGTATTCCACTTTCTCACTCGGTATTCCATTTTCCACTCGTTATTTAATTTTTCACTCGGTATTCCATTTTCCACTCGGTATTTCATTTTTTCACTCGGTTTTCTATTTTTCCACTTAAATAAATTTCTGTTATTTTCTTTTCTTTTCTTTTTACCCCTTCCTAGGTTCGTAATAAATAAATAACAAAAAAAACAAGTGTTTCACTTTCAAACTAGCCAAAAAAACATCATCCACCATTAATCTTTTAGTCTTTTCCTAAAAAAAATCATCAAGAACTACGTAACCCTGATTTCTTGGTAACTCAAGAATACGTAGGAGCAGGACTTTAAATCCTGTCGGGCCCACCTTTCCCATTTTTTTATTGTTGTCTTGTTTTTATCACTTCCATGAGAATCAATTTAGACGTGACGTTGTAACACCTTATTATTTGCAACTAATAATTCCAAAATTATGAGAAAATTTTTCACAAAAACAGTCACGTAACATCTGATATAGAAGGGAGCAGGCAAGGGGGAAACAAAGAGCATTCACGCGCATATAGCAACCTACAGAGAAGCTAAAACTGGGGCCAGCTCAATGGGTTTATCGTAACACACCCGCACCAGGGCGGATTACACAACACCGTTTGTTCGCCTAGACGGGGTCTAACACCGTCCAGGCGGAGTATGGTAATGCAGCAGCGGATAGAGGGAATCCCACAAAGGATAACTTTCCTTCAAGCAACACTGATCACTTAATAGGAGGAAATAGATAAGGGGAAGGGAGGAGAGAGATATACATATACAGGAGTAATCTGTGAAGGAAAGAGGAAGTGATTACACCGCCGTCCAGTTCGGAAAGGCAAAACAACACCTGGACAGACTACGTCAGTCGTTTAATTACTCAGGCGATGCTCAATACCGCCCAGCGAGACGGAATAATGCGACAACGGAGAAAGAAGGTACATAGGCGGAATCTCGAGTTGATATCTACTTGCTTCAGCATAGTTCTACGCGTTTGGGCGAACTGTCCTAGTTACTTGGGCGAGGTATGACACCGCCTAAACGAGATTTGCACAACGCCTCCTCAACACAACTATAAGGTAACGCCTTAATCGAATATGGATAAGGGTTCACTAGGTAAATCCTCATGCTCGCACTTCACTCAGGAAAACGGAAAGTTACAGGGTACAAATGCGATAGTAGGTTGTGGAGAAAGGAGGAGTCTGAACCTATTCCGCCCAACTTAACTAATTATGACGACGCCTGGGCGGACTCAACCACAACGCCCAAATCAGGGGTCAACACCGGGGTCTCATTCTAACAACTATATCGCTCCAGCGCGGATCCTCACGCTTGGGCGAATTGCTCCCAAACTTCGGGCGGGGTACGACTCCGCCCAACGTATCCGACATGAATTTTCCTAAGACAATTCTCGGTTCACTCAGACTTGGCTAAAACCTGCTCAATCATACCGTCCCTGCGTTTCCATTAAAGCACAATTATGAAACAAGGCAGCACATAGCATCACACACACAAAACCATACATCCATATATATACATAAAAGTGTATGTCAATATTTACAATACAAAATCGGACTTCTTCTTGTCCATAAAGTTCTATTCATCCCCAAAACATTAACATCCGGTATGAACCAGTCAGGGCTCAATCTAACAACGCCTTAATTAAGCCTTCCAAATGCATCAGCACTTCGCCCAGCATTCCAGCTCTGCTTTTGATCCTCCTCACGAGAGACATTCACTGAAAATGGCCACTGCAGGGGTGAGATTTTACATATAAAATGATACTCACAGATTCGGTATCAGCGTCAGTACACGCTCCTGCTATCATTCAACCTTTCTCAAGTAACCAAGTTCATATAGTTCAAACAACAATCATGACACACATAACGCACAGAGTTTATTCCACATCCAAATATATATTCATGCATTCAAAATCATACACATATACATACATAGATTTATACACCCCCACAATCAGCCTTATTTCTATATGCATGCCTGCGGATCCGACTCGGGTAAAGACTCTCAGTTACGGTCCCCTTTTCTTCTGGCCCCTCGTCCCTCAGCTCTTACCAGGTGGCACCGGCCTCCCCACGGCGTCTCGAGACTCTCTTCTCTAGCTCCAACGGCTACCACGAGCTCTATTGGGATCTAGCCAGGGTTGGTAACTGGAAGTCATTTCCCTTGGGGTTCTTGACCTTCTATGGGTCACCCCACTCTTACTCATGCAACTAACACATTCATTATTACACATCATCGCACCACGAACACCTTCGCCGTAGTCGTTAAGCAAGAACGGATTCCCCACACTACTCGTAATCATTCAGTCAATCACACCAGCGCATGTTACAATCGGTCATCGGACTAACAACATTGAGCAATCCAATTAAGAGCATGCACATACATATTTTTCATAGTGACAACAAAATAGATCCATGCATATCATCCATCATTATCATCCACTAACAGGCTACACCATCGCCATGAAGATCACTATCAGAATCTTAAATCATGCATCAGTTTTAATAATTATGAATACATGCACACATGCACAGCATCAGTTTTGATGATTATAAATACATGCACACACACACACCCACACTCAGCAGTACGTTCATCCGGTACCGTTCTTAGACCATGCATTCGACATGCAAGTGCCCCCTACCTTTAGAAGAATCCTCAGAAACCTTTTCCGTTCTTGTCGTTGGGCCCGATGCCCTTCTCCTGGTTCGTTCGGTCTTCCTTGGCTTTGTCGTATCCTGCGCCTGATTCTGGGATAAAGTGTAGTCCGCTCTTCAGTACTGCAACCAAGGTCTCCAGGAGCGAAGAGTGAGAGAAGAGAAGAAAGATGGAGACGAAGAGAGAAAGTAGAGGATGAAGTGACGGAGGAGGGAGTCTGAAGAAATAACAAGTGCGTTAATCCCCAAAGGCTCACGTTTTATATATATATATATATGTGTACATGCGCATAAATAAGAGAAGAGTGGGATGGGAGAGTGTGTGCTGCAGCAGCCACGTGCACTCCACCCCATCCCCTGCCCACCACCATTTTTTTTTTATATTTTAATGGCTTAAACCTACTTAGTTAAATGTAATTAACAGTTATTTTCTAGTTGAAATCAAGTCTTAGTGGTTTATTCTTCATTCGGCATTTAATTTCAAAACTGGGATGTTACAGCTCTCCCCCACTGAAAAAGAATTTCGTCCCCGAAATTCAGTCGGTACTTACCTAGGTAAACAATTCGGGGTACTGCTGTCGCATGGCGTCTTCGCGTTCCCACGTGCAGGAGGTGGTCTTGCCTTGCTGCCACTCCACCTTAACCAGCCTTACGTTCTTGTTTCTTAAGCGTTTTACCGATCGGTCCACGATTCCAACCGGTGTAGTCACAGTGGTTAGGTCTTCCTTGATCTCTACCTCGTCGTCAGGCGTCGTGTGGCTGGTGTCATGCAAATACTTCCTTAACTGAGACACGTGAAATACGTTGTGCAATCGGGACAAGTGAGTTGGTAATGCGAGGCGGTATGCTACGGGGCCGATCCGCTCTAACACCTCGTAAGGTCCAATGTATCGAGGGCTTAACTTCCCACTTTTTAAGGCTCGTCCAACTCCTTTACTCGAAGAGGTTCTCAGAAACACTCGATCTCCGACTGAAAATTCCAATGGCTTGATGTGCTTGTCATGGTAGCTCTTCTGCCTGTCTTGTGATGCTTTCATCTTCTCCCTTATCACTCGGATCTATTCTGTGGTTTGCTTCACGATGTCTGGTCCCAATAGTAGACTTTCACCCGTTTCTGACCAGCAGAGTGGGGTTCGGCATCTACGCCCATATAATGCCTCGTAAGGTGCCATGCCAATGCTGTGATGATGGCTGTTGTTGTACGTAAACTCGATCAAGGGAAGGTACTGCTCCCAGTCCCCACCATACTCTAACACACACGCTCTCAATAAGTCTTCTAGACTCTGAATTGTTCGCTCGGATTGTCCATCCGATTGGGGGTGGTAGGCAGAACTAAGCCAAAGCTTCGTCCCTAATTCTTGATGCATGCTGGTCCAAAATCTGGACGTAAACCTAGGGTCCCTATCCGATACGATGGAAGTAGCTATGCCATGCAGTCGGATAACTTCTTGAATGTAGATCCGAGCCAACTTATGCAATGGGTACCTCATATTTACAGGTAAGAAGTGTGCACTCTTCGTCAATCGGTCAACAATGACCCAAATTGCATCATGGCCCGCTCGGTTTTTGGGTAATCCCATGATAAAATCCATCGCAATTGAGTCCCATTTCCATACGGGGATCTCTAGAGGCTGCATTGCACCGTACGGTTTTTGGTGCTCTACCTTCGATTTCTGACAAGTGATACACCAGGCCACGTACTCTGCCACATCCTTCTTTAGTCCGGGCCACCAGAACTGTCTCCTCAAGTCGTGGTACATTTTCGTGGTTCCTGGGTGAATACTAAGTAGGCTTTTGTGGGCTTCATCAAGCACCATTCTTCTCAATCTTCCTTCACTTGGTATGTATATTCTGTCTCTCACCCGGAAGATTCCATCTGACCCCTCTGCCAAGGATAAATCCTTTCCTTTGGCTTGAATTTCCTTCATTTCAGCTAGGTAAGAGTCCGCCTGTTGCTGTTCGTACACGGATTTTAGGAACTCATTGGCAATCCTCAACGTACCGATTGTCATCTTCTGAGAGGAAGGGGTGTCAACATGCAAGTTCATGTCTCTGAACCGCTCCAACAACTCAACTTCTTTTGCCATCATGGCTGCTATATGGAGGGACTTCCGACTTAATGCGTCGGCCACGACATTTGCCTTACCTGGGTGGTATTTTAACTCAAAATCGTAGTCCTTTAAAAACTCAATCCATCTTCTCTGCCTCATGTTCAGCTCCTTTTGGTCGAATAGGTATTTGAGGCTCTTATGATCGCTGTACACTTCAAATTTGGATCCGTACAAGTAATGCCTCCAGATTTTCAGTGCAAAGACTACTGCTGCCAGCTCCAAGTCATGGGTCGGATAATGCTGCTCGTGGGGTCTCAATTGTCGAGAGGCATATGCTATCACTCGATCTTTCTGCATGAGTACACATCCTAATCCGAGTCCGGACGCGTCACAATAGACCACGAAGCTTTCTCGTAACTCAGGTAATGCCAACACCGGAGCAGTTGTCAACTTATTCTTCAGCTCTTGGAAGCTGTTCTCACACTCTGGACTCCACACAAAAGGAACGTTCTTCCGAGTCAATTTAGTCAGGGGTAATGCCAACTTAGAAAAACCTTCTATGAACCTTCTATAATAACTTGCCAAGCCCATAAAACTTCTTATTTCTGAGACCGATCTGGGCTTCTCCCATGCCATTACAGCAGCTACCTTCACAGGATCCACCGAGACGCCTTGCTCGGAGATCACATGCCCGAGGAAGTGGATCTCATCCATCCAAAATTCGCACTTTGAAAGCTTTGCAAACAATTGCTTCTCCTTCAACACTTGGAGTACCGCTCTGAGATGTCCTTCATGCTCCTCAGACGTCTTAGAATAAACTAGGATGTCATCGATGAAGACAACAACAAACCGATCTAAGAAGGAGTGGAATATACTGTTCATGTAATTCATGAAAACAGCAGGGGCGTTTGTCACACCGAACGGCATCACTACATACTCGTAGTGACCATACCTAGTCCTAAAGGCAGTTTTAGGAATGTCCGAGTCCTTCACTCGGATTTGGTGATATCCCGATCGTAAGTCGATTTTCGAGAAGACTGAGGCTCCACGTAGCTGGTCAATTAAATCATCAATTCTAGGCAGTGGGTATCGATTCTTGATTGTGAGTTTGTTAAGCTGTCGATAATCTATACAAAGTCTCATGCTGCCATCCTTCTTCTTAACAAGTAGCACAGGTGCGCCCCATGGTGACATGCTTGGTCTAATGAACTGCTTCTCAAGTAACTCATCCACTTGTTTCTTCAACTCTGCCAATTCAGTTGAGGACATTCTGTAGGGTGCACTGGAGACCGGTTCAGCTCCAGGGATCAAGTCTATAGAGAATTCAACTTCTCTATTGGGAGACACACTCGGAACGTCTTCTGGGAACACTTCTGGGAATTCACAGACAACCGGATTTTCGTTCATTAGGGTCTCGCTCTCATCTTTGGTTAGACAAAGCATCATAAATAGTTGGGCTATACCTAGTGCCGTGCCATCTTCAGTGGGTTGTTTTGGGAAAACTATCTCTCGGTTTCTACAATCTACTAATACCTTATTGGCTGAAAGCCAATCTATTCCAAGCACAATATCAAGACCCTTTAAAGGCATGCAAATCAGATCGAAGGTGAAACTCCGATCATACAACTCAAATGCTACATTTTTACATATTGACGATGTGAACACACTAGGGCCAGTAGGGCTGGCCACTTCCAAAGTCCGATCCATAGACACAGTTGGTAACTTCAACCGTTCCACGCACTCATCAGCTATAAAAGAATGGGTAGCTCCCGAATCGAAAACAACATTAAGCGTATTAATTCCAAGTGAGCACTTACATTGTACTAGATCGTTTGCTGGTGCAACATCCTCTGCATTGATGGTGTAGATCCTTCCTGTCGCTGTTGGGCCGGTGTTCCTCCCTCGCATCCCGTCTCTTCTGGCCCCGTTGCCTCTGCCACCAGGACGTTGGTTATCATTCACTCTGGTTCTATCTTGAAATCCTCCTTGACGCATATTGGTGTTTGTCTGGCGGAGTTGGGGGCAGTCAGGACGAACGTGTCCCTTCTCTCCGCAGTGGTAGCATTTAACATTTGTATCATTGCAATCCTTAGCAAAGTGGTCACCGCCGCATTTAAAGCATCCGCCATATCTTAGTCGTCCACTCATTTGTCTCCCTCGGTCATTATGGTTCTGATATCTGGTGAAGGGTTCATTCCTCCTCACGTTCCCTGGCCTCTTGAAACGTGATTGCTGAGGCCTCAGGTGCTGGTTAGCTCTGCTGCACTGGCCCGAATGGGCCCTGTCATCCTCTTCGAATATTCTACATTTGTTCACTAATGCAGGGAAACTCCGGATTTCATGGTATCTGCAAGCCCTCTTGATATCCGATCTCAATCCGTTCTCAAACTTAAGACACTTGGAGTTCTCCGTTCCTGGCTGCTGGAAGGGCGGATAGAATAGGCACAATTCCTCAAATCTGGTCGCGTATTCTTCCACAGTCATGGAGCCCTGTCTTAATTCCATAAACTCCAGCTCTTTCCGACTCCTCACTGTGTCGGGAAAGTATTTGTCTAAGAAGAAGGCCTTGAAATCGTTCCACGTCAGTTGATTATCATCTTCAGGAAATCGGCTTCTGGCTATTTTCCACCAATTCTCCGCTTCATCTCGCAGCATATACACTGCGCACTCCACCTTCTGGGCTTCGGTACAGCGAAGACCCCTAAAAATTCTCTCTAATTCCTGAGTCCACTTGAACGCCGCCTCAGGGTTCCGTCCTCCTAAGAATTCACTCGGCTTCCTTTTTAGGAAGCGGTCCAGCACATGGCCATCCTCAGGTCGAGTCTGGCCTTGCCTCTCAAATACATCCGCAAAGCGTTGGAATGCTGTGGCTATAGCCTCCATACTTTGACGATGCGCCATTCCTTATCCTGAAATTGACATTTAAGGATAAGTATACGGAGCCACTTACTACCGATCTAGTTATTAGTCCAACAATTAATAGCTTAGCACATTATATCATTCGCCTAGGTCATACACACAATCGGACCAGGGGAAAACAACCCCTTTTCCTCAAGTCAATCATCAATCAAGTTCAACTAGCATCAGAACAATTTTCAACCATTCAATCAAAAATCACACACACCACCGCTTACACTTGGTAAGCATACTTTGGCCTTGGACTTTTCGGTCCGCTCTGATACCAAAATGTAACACCTTATTATTTGCAACTAATAATTCCAAAAATATGAGAAAATTTTTCACAAAAACAGTCACGTAACATCTGATATAGAAGGGAGCAGGCAAGGGGGAAACAAAGAGCATTCACGCGCATATAGCAACCTACAGAGAAGCTAAAACTGGGGCCGGCTCAATGGGTTTATCGTAACACACCTGCACCAGGGCAGATTACACAACACCGTTTGTTCGCCTAGACGGGGTCTAACACCGTCCAGGCGGAGTATGGTAATGCAGCAGCGGATAGAGGGAATCCCACAAAGGACAACTTTCCTTCAAGCAACACTGATCACTCAATAGGAGGAAATAGATACGGGGAAGGGAGGAGAGAGATATACATATACAGGAGTAATCTGTGAAGGAAAGAGGAAGTGATTACACCGCCGTCCAGTTCGGAAAGGCAAAACAACACCTGGACAGACTATGTCAGTCGTTCAATTACTCAGGCGATGCTCAATACCGCCCAGCGAGACGGAATAATGCGACAACGGAGAAAGAAGGTACATAGGCGGAATCTCGAGTTGATATCTACTTGCTTCAGCATAGTTCTACGCGTTTGGGTAAACTGTCCTAGTTACTTGGGCGAGGTATGACACCGCCTAAACGAGATTTGCACAACGCCTCCTCAACACAACTACAAGGTAACGCCTCAATCGAATATGGATCAGGGTTCACTAAGTAAATCCTCACGCTCGCACTTCACTCAGGAAAACGGAAAGTTACAGGGTACAAATGCGATAGTAGGTTGTGGAGAAAGGAGGAGTCTGAACCTATTCCGCCCAACTTAACTAATTATGACGACGCCTGGGCGGACTCAACCACAACGCCCAAATCAGGGGTCAACACCGGGGTCTCATTCTAACAACTATATCGCTCCAGCGCGGATCCTCACGCTTGGGCGAATTGCTCCCAAACTTCGGGCGGGGTACGACTCCGCCCAACGTATCCGACATGAATTTTCCTAAGACAATTCTCGGTTCACTCAGACTTGGCTAAAACCTGCTCAATCATACCGTCCCTGCGTTTCCATTAAAGCACAATTATGAAACAAGGCAGCACATAGCATCACACACACAAAACCATACATCCATATATATACATAAAAGTGTATGTCAATATTTACAATACAAAATCGGACTTCTTCTTGTCTATAAAGTTCTATTCATCCCCAAAACATTAACATCCGGTATGAACCAGTCAGGGCTCAATCTAACAACGCCTTAATTAAGCCTTCCAAATGCATCAGCACTCCGCCCAGCATTCCAGCTCTGCTTTTGATCCTCCTCACGAGAGACATTCACTGAAAATGGCCACTGCAGGGGTGAGCTTTTACATGTAAAATGATACTCACAGATTCGGTATCAGCGTCAGTACACGCTCCTGCTATCATTCAACCTTTCTCAAGTAACCAAGTTCATACAGTTCAAACAACAATCATGACACATATAACGCACAGAGTTTATTCCACATCCAAATATATATTCATGCATTCAAAATCATACACATATACATACATAGATTTATACACCCCCACAATCAGCCTTATTTCTATATGCATGCCTGCGGATCCGACTCGGGTAAAGACTCTTAGTTACGGTCCCCTTTTCTTCTGGCCCCTCGTCCCTCAGCTCTTACCAGGTGGCACCGGCCTCCCCACGGCGTCTCAAGACTCTCTTCTCTAGCTCCAACGGCTACCACGAGCTCTATTGGGATCTAGCCAGGGTTGGTAACTGGAAGTCATTTCCCTTGGGGTTCTTGACCTTCTATGGGTCACCCCACTCTTACTCATGCAACTAACACATTCATTATTACACATCATCGCGCCACGAACACCTTCGCCGTAGTCGTTAAGCAAGAACGGATTCCCCACACTACTCGTAATCATTCAGTCAATCACACCAGCGTATGTTACAATCGGTCATCGGACTAACAACATTGAGCAATCCAATTAAGAGCATGCACATACATATTTTTCATAGTGACAACAAAATAGATCCATGCATATCATCCATCATTATCATCTACTAACAGGCTACACCATCGCCATAAAGATCACTATCAGAATCTTAAATCATGCATCAGTTTTAATAATTATGAATACATGCACACATGCACAGCATCAGTTTTGATGATTATAAATACATGCACACACACACACCCACACTCAGCAGTACGTTCATCCGGTACCGTTCTTAGACCATGCATTCGACATGCAAGCGCCCCCTACCTTTAGAAGAATCCTCAGAAACCTTTTCCGTTCTTGTCATTGGGCCCGATGCCCTTCTCCTGGTTCGTTCAGTCTTCCTTGGCTTTGTCGTATCCTGCGCCTGATTCTGGGATGAAGTGTAGTCCGCTCTTCAGTACTGCAACCAAGGTCTCCAGGAGCGAAGAGTGAGAGAAGAGAAGAAAGATGGAGACGAAGAGAGAAAGTAGAGGATGAAGTGACGGAGGAGGGAGTCTGAAGAAATAGCAAGTGCGTTAATCCCCAAAGGCTCACGTTTTATATATATATGTGTACATGCGCATAAATAAGAGAAGAGTGGGATGGGAGAGTGTGTGCTGCAGCAGCCACGTGCACTCCACCCCATCCCCTGCCCACCACCATTTTTTTTTTAATATTTTAATGGCTTAAACCTACTTAGTTAAATGTAATTAACAGTTATTTTCTAGTTGAAATCAAGTCTTAGTGGTTTATTCTTCATTCGGCATTTAATTTCAAAACTGGGATGTTACAGACGTCTTGTTGATTTCCCCTATTTTTGTAAATAATAATAAAAAGGAAGAAATAAAACATCTTTTGAAAGGCTATTTATGTTGCGCATTTTCAATCTTGGTACTGTTTTTTTACAGGCGATGTAGGATGCTAATACCTTCCCTACTCGTAACCGACTCCCGAACTTGAATCTTATTTTTTAAACCAGTGCTTTACTGAACTTAGTTTTTTCCCAATGTTTTTCCTATAGATAAAAACGTTGGTGGCGACTCCCTGTTTTTCTTTTCGAAACCAAAAAAAAATCATTTATGGGTCGGCCGCGCCGTCGCGATCCCGGTCGCGACAATACCACTGAGATATGACACTGAGGTCATGGTGAGCCCAAATGTTGAACTTAAATCTTTACCTTCCATACTAAGGTATGAGTTTCTAGGCCCTAATCGATTCTTGACTGTGATTGAGGGATAGAGTCTAGCTGAAGACGTTAAACTTAGCACTTATGGGGAGGTAACCCCATGTCTTTATTTTTATTTTGAAAAAAAAAACCAACTATGTCAAAAGCTGGTTTGGGGTTACTACGGGTAAGTTTTCTTATCCTTTTATCATCCATTTTAACATTAAGGACAATGTCAAATTCTGGTTTGGGGTGGTAGATAAGAAAACTTAACTGTTTTGTTTACGTTGTGTGATTCTTATTATGCATGTGTGTTTTCCTTGTCTTGTTTATAATCTTGTAAATTACCATGATTGCATGATAGATTTACTTTGAACACAACGCTAAAGTATCTAAGGATCCCAAAATTTTGAGTAAAATTTTCAAAATTTGATTGTTTAAATGCCAAATCAATGTCTAAATGAATCTTATGTGATTAAAATTTTCTTTGAAAAGACTTTCCATGGTAAAACTTGAGCCAAAATGGGTTATTTATCAAACAAATTTTCAAAACCCATATCTTCTTGATTGAGAGAATCTCATAGTCATTAATATTCTAGAACTTGTTTTTCAACCGATTCAAATGGTTTTTGATTATATGTCTTAGGATGATAAAGACACAATTAGGTCTTATTCTTAAGCCTCGGAATTTTTGCACAATTTGACCCCTAGTTGCCCCTTTTGAGCCTAAAAGTGAAAATTTTTCCTTGAAACCATTCATTGACTGATATTCTCTTAATGGTGAAAAAGTTGGAAAATAGTGGAGCAAAGAAATAAAAAAGGACTTAAGAAAAATATGTATTGAATGCAAAGAAAAGCAAGAAAAAGAAAAAAGAAAATCAAAAGGATGATATTGAATGAATTCCAAAAAGTACATAAAAGTTCAAAAATTTGCTATGTTAAATTTATGATGATAATTTGAATCATTCATGACTATTAAAGCCCTTTTGTATTCCATTTTTCTTGAAATTCCTACCTTAACAATACAACCCAAGGCCACGTTACAACCTTTGAAAGACCTTTAGACTTTGACATATTTTCTATCTAAACTGTGGAGTTTCTAGTTTATTAACAAGCTTATGGTAATGTTTTTTTGACTATGATGATTTGAGAGATACACAAACCTTCAAACACTCGAGTGAAAATTGTGAGAAGAGTATCTCAAGTCTTGACATTGAAAATTGATTCACATAAATTAAAATTGGCATTTGAATAAATCTTTTTCTCTATTTTGGATTCCTTAGTTTATTAAGCTTAGTGTTTTCTGTATTTTATCTTGTGAATATGGTGATTGCTTGAGGACAAGCAATGCTTTGGTTTGGGGTATTTTGATA
Organism: Clitoria ternatea; assembly: GCA_037962975.1. NCBI lineage: Eukaryota > Viridiplantae > Streptophyta > Magnoliopsida > Fabales > Fabaceae > Clitoria > Clitoria ternatea. The sequence continues at coordinate 180,308,137 of CM075671.1, forward strand.
AGTGCTTTATAACACAATAAAATAGATCTAGTTTGCTTAGGATTTTAATCATTATGCACTGTATTTCCTTTATTTATTATGATTTTTGCTTTCTTTCCACTGTATTCTACTTGGGTATGTTATTTTGTAGAAATTAAGGTAAAAAAGGGTCAAAAACAAAGGAAAAATGATGATAAAATGATAAAGAAACAAGAAGAACAAGCCCAAAGTAGAAAGAACTCTCTTTTTATGCTAAATTCCGACTCAGAATGCTGAATTCCGACTCAGAATGTTGAAATCCGACTCAGAAATGACCAAATCCGAGTAGGATGACTCAGAAAGGCCCAAATCCGAGTGGAAGGACTCAGAATGAAGACTTGCCAAGTGGAATACTTTACTGTTGGAGCAGAATCTGAGTGGAAAGTTCCCTGTCAAAGCCATTTCGAGTGATAAATGGCTGACTCTTTTGGAGGTTCAATGCTGAAAAGGAATAAGTCTCGGTTGGAGGTGATTCCGAGTGGAAGCTTCCCCGACTGCGTCCATTCCGAGTGAAAAAAGGGACTGACTTTGAATAGATACTGTCCAAAGCTATTCTCCGAGTGAAAGGATTGCTGATTAAAGTGAATCCGAGTGGGAGTTTTCTGATTGCAAATAATCCGAGTGAAGAAATGTTGATTAAAACAAGTCTGAACTGTTTTTCTATGCAAAACTGCCTCCGATTGGAAAACTCCCGAGTGGTCAAAACTGTTGTCCGAGCAGAAGAAGCCACTGAAAGAGCAACTGTTGAATAAGGAGGTTTCTGAGTGCTTTTATTCAGAGAAGATGGCATTCTCAAGCGGAACAAGGCATTTCCGAGTAGTGTCTGATTAAGCAAGGAAAAATCCGACCGGAAATGAATCACACTCGGGCAGACTCTCAAGTTTCACACTAAGCTCGAGTGAGAAGTCTCCAAGGAAGACATCCGAGTGAGTTGGGACAAAAAGCTGCATTTCCGAGCAAAGCAAGGCTCGGACATGGAAGATTCTATCAGCCAAATTCCAGAGTCTTTCAAGCTCCAATTTTTTGAGTGAAAGGCAAAGCCATCTCCGATTCCCGAATGGATTAATTGACGACTGAAGGCAATTCCGAGTGGAAATCAACTCGGACTTCCGAGTGAAGGTGTCTGATTTTATCATTTGAATGAGTAAAGGAAGGTGTCTGAGTGTATTCCTGAGCAAATCCGAGCAAGGTCTCTCCGAGTGGTTCAATTCCAGAGACATATCCGAGTGAAACAGTGAAAGAAGACTTCTCGCTTGAGCGAGCCTTTCTCCGCTTGAGCGAGATCATCACAAAATGGTTTCTTTCAACCAACGCTTAAGCGAAATAAATTCTCACTTGAGCGAAGGATGGACAGTGACCTACTGGAGTGTTTTCGCTTAAGCGAGAAACTCTCGCTCAAGCGAAATGAAGAGAAAATTTAGCATCAGGGGTCCTCACAGCACAACACCGACTCCATCCAACCCCTCAGCTGCAACACCGACCGGTTCTTCTCCACAACGTCCAGCAACCTAAACACCGGATCAACCCTCCATCCACTCACACCGGCCACAATCAACTCAACACCGGATCAACCCTCAAACCACTCCTTCCAATTCTTCACAGCCAACACCGGATCAACTCCAAACACCGGATCACTCTACACCGACCCCTCAAACCACAACACCAGATCACTTCAACACTCCTCTCCTTTGAACAGCCACATGCAACAAACCGTCCAACTCCTCACCAACTCAACACCGTCCCCTCTCCTTTCAAAACCGACCAAACTCTCGACAACTCCAAACTCCTTAGCAACACACTCTCCTCACACCGTCCAGCAAGCCACCACACCGCCCATCAACCAACACCAAACAGCAAGCTTTCACTCGGTCTTGGGGATAAACAACAAGCTTTCACTCGGTTTTATGGAAAAACAGCACCTTTTCAACTCAAAATTTCTCCACCTGCACCAATCATCACTAAATCCAAGCACTGAATTATTAGAAATATTAAAATACGCAAATTGGAAACAACTTGGCACAGCTGGAACTCACATGCACCGAAAGTTTCTTCCACTTACAATTTTAACGCGTTTTCTTAGCTGGATTCCTCCCTTCCTTCGCCTATAAAAGGAGAACACGGACAGCACTTACAGCGTCAATTAGCATTAGTTCTCTTTCAATTTTTTACTTTAATTTCTTTTCTTTCCTTTCTCTCTCGTTCTTCTTCCGTCCTTTTCTTTTCTTTCTTTCTTTCTTCTTCATTTTTTCTTCTTCGTTCCTTTTTCTTTCTTTTTCTTTTATTTTCTTTTTCTTTATTTTATTTTAAGAGTTGTGAATTGTAAAAGTGAGTATTTAAATTTGTAATTGGTGGAGGAATATTGCAACAAGGAAATACAGTGGTAAATTATTCTGAGCTTTTGGAGAAACCCGTAAGTCTTTATTTTTACCATGACTTGTATGTTTTATTTTTCCATCATTTATATGAATTTGAATTATTTCATGAGTAACTAAATTAAATATCTTGGGATAAAGGGGGTGTGATAATATTTTATATTAATATTATTTTGACTTGGAATTAAATAAATTTCTGTTTTCCATTTAGTTCAATTATACTCAATGCTTTTAGTGATTCCTAACAAGAACCTAAATGATAAAACTATGTACTTGCGGGTATATTAGTAAGTTTAGATAATAAATAGAATCGAGAGATTTATTTTTACCGGAAAGCTTTGAACTAAACTTAAGATTTTTGAGATACTTTTTGTGACCTCGGTAAAAACCGTGAAAGTAATCAAAATTCTTTTGAGGAAATTAAAAAGGGATTTTCATAAAATGATAATGGGCCTTTCTGAGGATTAAGCAGCGCTTTCCATAGGTTAGGTAAATTAATAGGATTCTGAGAGGAACATATTAATTAGCTTCTGGAAAATTCGCCTTGGAAAACTTAATTTGATTTTTGTTTATGAGAAGTTAAAATTCATTAACATAAAATAGAGTCTTGATCCCCCGAAATCCCAAGATACTCTCAACTCTGATTTTTAAGTGTCAAGTAAATTTTATTTTTGTATTTATTCATATTCTGTGCAACTTAATTTTGTGTTTTATTTTACATAAACCTTAAAAAACAATTGTGTGGATAATTAAATTTTAATATGCCGGTACTTTGAACACAGTCCCTGTGGAGAACGATAATCTTTTATATTACGCGACATAACCTGTGCGCTTGCGGGCCCTGTCAATTCTAAAGCACCAAAATCATCAAATTCACTAATTTTTCTAAAACCCCCAAAATTCAACACTTAGAGTTTTTCATCAAGATTTTCCAACAACATCAACATTCACCATTTTCCATAATTCATAATAAACACAATAATCTCACATCCATTTACATCATCCAACCAAAATCAAAATCATCTCCCAAGCCATTTAAGCCTAGGGTTTCACATTTCTATCAACATCCTTAGTTTCTACAACTACCATTTCAAACCCAACTTCATTAGAACCATAAATAGAGTAAGGTGGGTTCAAAATCTTACCTCAAGAACCCAAGCTTTCATAAAAATAAAAATGAGTGGGGAAGATGGAGAACCCATAAAATATTTGCCCCAAAGTGCCATGCAAGCTCCATGAATCTATGCTTGGATTTTAATTTTGGCAATGAATGGAAGGAGAATAGTGGTGGACGGTTTGGTGGAGAGGGAGGAGAAGAAGAAGAAAAATAAAGGTTAACGAAGAAGAAGAATGGACGGTTAGGAGAAAGAGATAATGAAAAGATGACCAAAATTAGTCATTTCCCCTTGGATAAAACCATGCACCTTTTGCCTTTTGTCCATTGAATCATAAAATCCTTTAACCATTGTGTAATAGAGTGTAAAGTGATCAGAGGGAGAGAGGAAGAAGTGGACAGCTACAACAAGAGGAGAAAAAGGGATTTTTGGTTTTCTTTTAATTCCAATTGGTTCATATTTCCCCCGATTAATATCATACGCCGTGTCCAATTTATTATCTCCTCAACATGAAAAATTATTTTAACTTTACCACCATAACCACAATAATTTTCTACGTATTCTAGACCCAACAAATATCCAACTTGACCAAGTGGGTCCCATACTGGCTGTTAAATCATCTGGTTCTGGTAAATCTTAATTTACTGATAATTCACCTTTAGTGTCCAATTAAATTTCTCATAGTTATTGGACCATAAATAATCATTTATCACTATCGAATAATTTTATTTTCTTCAAAATTTGGGATGTTACAACCATGACTCATCTCACGGCGGCTATGATCCAAAGGACCGGGGACACCTGCTCATAAAGAGCCACCCCCCATAGGGTCAACCACATGCCGATCCCCATAACTAAGCATGGGCAGCTTCATGACTTATACACCGAGTCATAATGGAACGACAAGAATGCTCGTGCACTGAGCCACCCTCCCACTGGGCCAACCAGGGGAATCCCCTAACATTCCTTACCGGAAGCATATGATATGTCATAGATGCAATGTAAATACAAATCAAATGCATTCTTACACTATGCATCCTATTAGGCCATTCATCATCATCAACATCACCACCAAACTCTTAGTGGATTTTAATTTTATTAATAAATGCCATTGTAATAATTTTTCAATGTGGCATCACAACACCTTCATCAACACATTTATAACTCATAAATACAAGTTTATCTTGTACCAACCACAATGGTCTTAACAATCATCATCATTATCAATATTCATAAATCAACCATTAACATTTCAAGGGTATGCTCCCAATCATATTCATTCTCATTCAACAACAACATCCATTATTCAACTATTATGGAGAATCATACACAAGTTCTTAATCAACATAAGGCATCACAATTGCCTCAAAAATTGAAGTCAAGAACTAAACACCACCAAGCATACCACCAACATTCTAAATGCATTATACACATTAGCCAAGCACACAACATCACAACATCCAACATCAAGTTCCATCAATATCACATAGGCAAGGCAATATGTGTAATGTCACATATAACAAATCTGTTAGGGAATCCCTAGTGTACGAGCAGCGAAAATACAAGGATTCCCATAGGATTTGGAAAGCGCCGTGTTTCAAAGCATAAGACAAACATACACAAAAATATTATGTTTTAGGATTACCTCTTGAAGAATATCGAAGAAATCGTAGCCTCGTCCTTTAGGAGTCCACACGAGTACTCCCACCAGAAATGCTACACCTTCCAAATGCTAGTTTGACGGTGTGTAGCTTTTGCAACTTATGCTCTATTTATAGGCTTAGGTTTGACCTAATTTGCTCTCTAAAGAGTGGGCTCCTTACTCATTCTAAATAAGTTAGGCCTAATAGTTTTATTTTAGTCCAACTAAAATAAAAAGCTATTTTTTGATAGGCTTACTCTATGTGTGTGACCCTATAGGTAAAATACTCGGTTATATTAATAATAAACTATTTTATTATTAATATAAAATAAGAGCGGTATCTAGCAATGCATCATTATGTCTGAATATTATTTATTATCAACATAACTTATAAGTGATAATTATTTTATATGTTTGTTCCTTTTGTCACGATATCCTAATTGGGCCCAAGGCATGGTCGCGTCATCCTTGTATGGTCTAATTTATCTTACTTGATACCGGAGTAGACTTTATTCGAATAAATATCCAATATTTATTCTTTCTAGCATGACCATGCATTTCCTTAGTCTCACTCCATCAAGTGGCCTATAGATATCACTCCTGTCACATAGGAGAGACAAATCCCATCTATATCACTTACATCCCTCTGCATAATTTGTTCATTACCTAACCATAACCTTTATAGTCCTCTTATTGCAGAAGACGTTTATTTGTATTAAAACAACAAACTCCCTATGTAGGAATCGTAGTGACTTCAGGTCAAAGGACTACATATACCATTATCACATTGAGAATCGTTTATGACATTCATGTAACGATCCATGCAACGTTCTCATGGTGGGTCTGTCCAGTACATCATTACTCTTAATGTGTACCTGTGTAAAGACTTGATATCATTTATATCCATGATCTATGAGATCAGATCATCAGTACACTCACACACTAGTCTTAATGTATTTACATGTCCCCAAGTAAATACTTGACTAGGGACATTTTAGGAATAACTCTCATATGACCTATTACTCCAAGGATAAATAAAGGTTGTTAAACTATTTAACAAAAAATGACTTATTTAAAATGATGCGACCTATATAGGCTTTTAGTGCATATTTCTAACATATATAACTCATGCATTTAGAATATAACTCCTCTCCTACTTTAAGAGAAGAATTCCGAGCGATCTGACAGTCCCGCCTCGTCGTTCGAAAAAGGTCATATATTAACATATATACAAATCTCAATCAATTAACCTTTCAAGGCACAATTTCAAGTTCAAATTACTCATCATCATATTTAAAATTTTCAACATGTATTAAACATGTTATAGACACCATTTTTCATATTTTGTTAGGTTTTGGGAATTCCTTCCCATTAGTCCATACATTTTATATTCAAAGGACAACAAGACAACTCCTAGGCCTAACATTCACAAACACCACATCTTCTAATTTTTCCAACTTAATGTCTCCTACCATTTATTAATTTCTCAAACTTCAAACATCAACAACTATTACCAACCATTCCAAAACTCATTTCCTCATCCAAAAATCATTCTCAAGACCATAAAATTCCAATCTTATCAATATTCACCAAAAACCCCTAAATTCCACATGTTAGAGTTTTATCAAAAATTTACCAACACCAATTCCAATCATCTCTTTGCATTATCTTAACACTTCCAATACCATAACATTCTATTCATATCTTCATCAATACAACAAAATTCTAATGGTCATTTACCCTAGGATTTGGGTTTCACATACATCCATTCATCAAAACAACACTCAATCTCCTATTATGACTCTTCAACAACCTTAAAACAACCAATAGAAACCATGGGTGTCATGAAAGCTTACCTTAAGCTCTAAGACTTGGCCAAAAACAAAAATAGGGAGAGGGATGACTTAACTTTAGCCCCAAAGTCCTTTTTGATGCTCACTAATCAAGTGTTTTGCAAAGAAAATGGAAATGTATGTGTATGGAGAGGTGGACAGTTTTGGGTGAGAAGAGAGGATAATGAAGAAGAAGAAAAATAGAAGATAGAGTGAAAAGGAAGAGCTCCACTGGAAATAAGAAAGGAAAGAGAGAGAAAATGCAAAAATTGGTCTTTGTCCATTGGTCCAAAGAGTGCATCACTCTACTTTTTCCAAAGGTCAATAAATCCTACTACGCAATGGATAAAAAAAAGTAGAAAAGAGAGTAAAAGTGCACATGGTCAAATGGAGAGGGAAAAAGGGATTTTGCATTTCCTTTTATTCCATTTGGCTCGTATTTTTACTGCTTAGGATCATACATTATGTCCTAATAAATATTTCCTCAACTCCAAAAATTATTTTAACCATACCACCAAAACCATAATGATATTCTAAATATTTTAGGCCCATCAAATATCCAATTTGACTTAGTGGGTCTGTAACACCCTCGGTTAACTTGGATAATCCCTTCCACTAGATTATCCTAATCAACTAAGAGGTTACGAGTTTAGAATAATGTGGAAGTTTTTTTTTGTACAAGGAACTTGGTGGAACAGATATATCTTATATACAACATAATCATATATAATACATGGTCGTAATTGTAACTGTACAAATTGAAAGTAAAGGGGCACGCAGGCTCCCATGAATAAAAATAAAATTTAAACTATTTTATTCGTCCATGGCCCGAGAAGAGTCTAGTTGTTCATCATTCTGAAGTCTATATTCATCCCCACGATATCTAGAAAAATAGCGTAAGGGTGAGTCTCACCTCCACAACAATTGGGAAAGTGTCTCATCAACACTTGCCCCATATATAACACAGACAATTTGGGATCGAGTCCCTCCTGCTCTCTTTGGGATCCCTAAGTTACATTCTAAGTCATCTCACCACTCTAGGTCTTTACTGACCATTACCAATTTCCCATCCACCCCTCAAGATTTCTAATATCTATCCAATCATATTCAAATAACGAGCAACCACAATCTCAATACAATGATGCAATGTATGAGTTCATTTCATTATTTCCAATCTTTTATTATTCATCAAGATGCATGTAGGTCCCTCTCCTCCTTATCATTCCCAACATAATAACATCATAGTCCCGCCTTATCCTCCCTGTCCAATAAAGCGGCCAGAGCTCTCATCGTTTTGGTTTTCACAAATGGGTAAGGACTCGCAGTCTAATCATCATAATGGCCAATTACACATCTCTACAGAACGGGCACTCCACGGCCATAGAAAATCCCGCCTCTTGTTGAAGTATACCAGAGTTTGCCACAGGCAATCCGGTGACGGGCGCGAATCCGATGCCACTTGGAATTCCCACTTCTAATATACTCCCTAGATTGCCCTCGGGTATCAAGCGTGGTAGATTCTTCAGTGTACCCCTCACTGTTATGCTCTACGGAGTTTCTCGTCCATCACCCTTATCCTCCATGTATGATGCACACAACACACAATTTCTTCTTACCAGTCATCGATAGGGTCCTTTCAATGACTCTATTCTATTTCTAACGTTTCAATTAATTCTTTCTTTATTTTCTAAAAATTCCCCAATCCATAATGATCTTACCCGACACTTAGAAATGAAACGAGACTTCACATTTTCCAGAAAACCATGGGGTATATTGGCACTACAACGCCTATCATCACATTGGATCTGATTTAGTCTTATCACATCATTTTCAAAATTTATTCATCTCAGGATCCCTACCGAGACATTTATTCATTATTTTCTTATTTATTTCGTCATACAAGTTCCATTTATTCATCACTTAATTTATTATACCACATTTATTACGTACTTTCATTACAACGTTCATCATGTATCTAGCACTTGTATATCTATATACACAATCATCCACAGTCACATGTTCAATCACGTTACATAATCAGCCAATTAATAAATATCATATTGCACATAGTACTAAGAAATCATCACACAATGATTATTAGATGTAACATCCTAAAATTTATAAAAATGATTAATTGAGAGGAATATATAGTAAATAATTATATATGAGTTGACTCATGTCCCAAAAATTGAAAATAAGTAATTAGGACTTATTATGGATATTCATAATTTATTGAGACAGAATGAGTTAAAATTATACACAGTTAAAATATGGGTGTCGGACCAAGTATCTCCAATTGAGATGTCGTTGGTCAGGGATGTTAAGAATTTTATTGGGAATCTGAATATATATTCGGAATAAGTTTTAGATAAAGTATTGAGCCCGAATGAAGATCCTGTATGTTGTAAAATGGTAAAATTTTAATGAGAGGTTAAAACTTAAAAATAAACTCTCCTTTCTCCCTTATGTTTCACGACACTTTCTCCCTCTCATTAGGCATTCACCCTCCTTTCTCTACAACTTTCATTTCTACTTCACCTTTCTTCCCTAAAAACCATAGTGGTGGTGTGCCAACTTCCTCTTCCATTTTCATTTCTCCATTGGGCTTGAAGGAGAAGCTTGTGTCTTGAAGTTCTTCCCCATCTCCTCTTAATTTTCGTGTTCCTCTCTTCCTCTTATGGTAGCTCACTCATTTCTTGACTTGAGGTAAGTTTCTCTCCATTTTAATGAGCTCGTACCCTAGGTTATGATTTTTATTTAATTGGGAGAGTGTTATATGTATGGGTTATGAATTACAAACCACTTTCATGCAAAACCCTAAGGTGGGTGTGATAAATATATGTTTTTGTATGGGTGTGAAGGAGTACATAAAAATAGCACATAATTGGGGGAAATGTGTAATGATGTTATGAGGAATGATTTTTAAGTGTAAACCCATGACATTTTGTATATGGATGTTGTTAGTGATGGAGGTTGATGGTTATTAGAAATGGTTGTTGAGTTTTGATGAAAACCCTAGAGATTGGGATTTGGGGCTTTTGACAAATCTTGAGGAATTATGATTAATTGATGTTGGAAAGATTTTATATGTGGGAATGAGTTTCTTAGAGAGTGACATTAATTGTTTGATGTTGAGGATTTGAGAAACCAAAAGGATATGGTGGATGACTTGAGATAAGGTATATGTAATGAGGGTTGTTCTTGAATTTTAATGAACCTTGAATCTAATATTTTGGGAATGTGTATATATTGTGGCTAGAAGAAATGGTTTTTGAGAAGTGAATATGAGGTACTCAATGTTGATTATTGATTTGTATGATGATGTGTGATAGTAAAAATGATAGACAACCATTGATGGGGAAATAAATATGAAATGTGAGGGATTAGTTAGATAAGAATGTGACTTGGTAAGGTCTTAGACCATGTTGTTGGTGTTGGGTATGGTTAGCCCTTTTAGACTTAAAGAATCATGGTTTTGGAAAGGAATTCCTGAAACCTAACATAAGTGTATAAATGGGTGTTTTGATAAGTTTAGAACTTGTTACTAAGCTTGGTGATATATAAATAATTATTTAGAATTATAATGAAAGCCTTGTGATGGCTTATGATTGAATGAATGCATATATGTGTGATGTATAGATTGTGTTCTGGACGATGACGCAGAATGATCAGAGCATTTGAATTGCGGTTCTTCTCTCGAGGTAGGAGAGGAGTTTACATTTCAAATACATAAGTTAGATGATTGATGGTTAATGTATATGATTATACTCATGCTTGCCTTGCCATGATTATATTGAAATAATGTAATATTTGGTTGTATAATGAATGGCATGCTTGATTCAGCCCAAAAGAGGCTTGAAATTCTATTGGGACATACCTTGATTTGGGAAATGAATCATAGGAAGAGACTTGTTGGAGCAAGTCACATTTGTATATGTGAATATAGTTTAATAGAAAGTTTAGAGCAAAACTTAGCCAATTGCATTTTGGTATGTCATGTAAAATGCCCAAAATATGCATAAAACTACCCTATAGCTTAGATTTTGATTAGGATGGAATTTGGGCTTGAAATTTTGCCACATAATTGATATTAGGGTAGGTAAGTTGTGTACAAAATTTCATACAAATTGGAGTTGAATATCCTAGTGAAAAGGGGACCCAAAGTTGGCAAAAACATAAGGACCAAAAACCAGTAGAATAGTGCCTACAGCAGTGAGATCCATGGCCAGTGGATCGTTCTGCCTCAAAACATGGAAAAAATTACTATTTTGGGTGGTCCCAATAGTGGGTTCCACGGCCAGTGGAATTTCCCATGGCCAGTGGAATTTGCCACCATCAGAAATTTCCAACTGCTGTTTTTCCCTTGCTTTTTTGGCCGATTTAGGTATCTTAATGACATTTTTAGCCTCCAAATGCTTCATGAAAGTTGTAGAAAATTATGTTACAGAGGTTTGAAAATTAGTCTTACCCTAATTGGAGTTTTCTAACTCTTATTAGGAGTAAAATACCAGACCTACTGCATTGTAAAACTCAAGTTTAAGAGGGTTTTGAGCCCAACTTTTTATGATTGTCAAATTGAGACTAATAGGTGATATTTATGACATGTACTACTACTTTTAAGACTAAGAATTAACTTTTCTCATGTTTCTTAATGTTTAAATTTGTCATGAGCCTATTATTACCCAAAACCCCTTTTTATGTAAAAGCAAGAGATTGTATTATGGGTATATAATGATGGTGTGTCTTGGCGGTGTTTGATATTGATTGAGACATTGGAAAATATATATGTACCTATGATATGTTATGAAAACATGAATGTAAACCACTAATGATACATTATGATGTTTGATAATGAAAAGTTAAATGATGTGGTTGTACGACACACCCTTGTATGATGATGAAACTAATGAGAGATGATTGCATGACAATGTATTTATTATAAATCGATGAATTATAGATGATATCGATAATGGATAATGATGGGTGATGTTGTTGATCATTTCCTTGAATAAAGAATGATTGTTATTATTGGTGATTTATTGAATACGATTGTGTTTGATACAAGTGTGATCTTGTATGTGTGGTTAAAATTATATTGATGAATTGTTGTGATGCCACACTAATATATGAAACAATGGTAATGATCAATAAGATGAAATTCCACTAAGAGATTATGTGGTGATATTAATGAACGATTGATGGATCTTGTTGATGTTTATGATGCCATTGTGATTGTTGCAAGTATTGACTTGCATGTATGATATAAAGTATGTTGAAATGAAATGACACACTTAAGACTTGAAAATAATGGCTAAAACAACAATGATAAAATCCATTAAAGATTGTATGGTGGTGTTGGTGTTGATGATGATGATGATGATTGATGAGTGGCATGATAGGATACATAGTGTGAGAATGCATTGATTAGCATTTGTATCCATGGCATATCATACATTGTCTATGTGGAATGTTAGGGGTTCCACTAGGCAGGCCCAGTGGGAGGGTGACCTAGTGCACGGGTAAATTTCCCTTTGTTCCCTAATGATTCTCGGAATCACAAAGCTGTCCATAGTTTGGTAATGAGGCACCCTATGTGGTGGACCCAATGGGAGGGCGGCTCTATGATGAATAAGTTACCTCGGTGTCCGATGTAACATCCCTGTTTTTAGTAGCAGTCTTATTTAGTAAAAATTGAAATTTAGAAGGTCTGTAAGTGGTAATAAGTGAATAAATGCCCTGTAGATGGTCTGTAATATCACAAGAATTTCATTATTGTGTGTAATTATGGAATTTATGTAGACCATTAAAGAAATTTATCAAATTCCGAGTGAAAAGGGCTCTGTTCCGAGTGACAGAGAGAAATTCCCAGTGAAAGAATGAAATTCCGAGTGAAGGATTAGAGATTCCGAGTGAAGGATGAAATTCCAAGTGTAAAGTTATGTTGACCGAGTAAAACATGACTGAGAGGGATACTACCGAGTGTAATTTTGGCCTCGGAGACATTTGGAGTGAAGCGTGTACAAGAAAACCACTTCTAGGTGAAAATTTCGAGTCAAAACACCCTTGATTCTTTGTTTCTGAGTCAAACCTTGCCAAGTACTTCTATTTCCGAGCAAAACCTCCCTGAAATATGGAATTCCGAGTGGAATATAGAAATGGGAGCCCAATCCGAGTAGAATATATAAGGTTTAGAGCCATTATTGGGTGAGGCTATGTTTATGACTCTTTTTCCGAGTGATAAAGACCTTAAAGGATTTCGATTGAAACACATTTTGAGGAAGGATAGTGTATTTGTACCTAAGAGATGAGTATCCGAGTGAAAAATAAGTGGGGAAGAATTTAAATACTTCTGAGTGGTAAAATCCGAGTGAATAAATGCATATCGAGTGGTATTTGATTGAGTGATAACCCGAGTGAAGAAGGTTTATGAATTCCGAGTGAGAAAACCCTTATTTCCGAGTAGATCTTACGTGTGACTTTCCTGAGTGGAAGTATGGAACTGAGTAAACTTCCAAGGGAAGGAAAGTGTATTCTCCGAGTGAGAAATGTAAGTCTATGCCGAGTGATGAATGTGAAGTACATTCCCAATTGTGTTGAAGTTAAATACACCGAGTGGTATGGGAAGTAGTATTCCGAGTAAGTGGATGAGTTTTACCAAGTGGAACAGTGTATGTAGAGATTCAGATTTGGAATGAAAATTTCGAGTAGAAGAATGATAGGAAAGAAATGAAAGGGAGTCAGTTTTTGAAGTACATTACCGAGTGAGAAAGGACTAGGCTTGGGATGATTTAACCAAGTAAGAACCATCAGAAATGACTCGGATTTGGGATATAATACCGAATGAAAGGCAAGCAAATTAGGAGTCGGTGTAGGGGTGAACTACCAAGTGAATGATGGGAAAAATGAGTCGGTTTCAAAGGAATTCCGGCGAGGACTTGAAGACTCGCTCAAGCAAGCCTTGTATTTGTTGACTCGGAAGAAGAATTCTAGTCGGCATAGTGGTTAACCGAGTGGAATTTTCACTCGGTATTCAGTGTCAGTTGGGCGTATTGACTTCAATTTTGTCTTTTAATGATTATTTTAATTCAATCATGCGCATTATAGCTAGTGGGCGGCCAGAAATGGGCACTGACTCAGCATATCTCCTTATTTAAATCTCCACTGCCATTCCATTAACACTCCACTAGCAGCCCACTCACAAAAGCTGTTCCCCATTTAGTTTTCCACTTAGCAGCCCACTCCTTATTTAAACCAGCACAAGGACTCTTAGAGAACACACACACGAAACACACCTCCATCATTCTTCTTCCTACAAGTTACTTTCTCTCTCTTTTCTCTTCTGTTTCACTCGGAATTGGTGCAGGACAGTGAAAGGGAACCTCTTCTTCTTCTCCAGGAACTCCATTAAGGTAAGGGGGTATATTCTTGGGTGCTCTGTGGGAAAACCGAGTGAAGGAAAGGGTTAAGGAACATGTTCCTCACCTTTCCAGGACAGATTCAGTGTTGTGTGAATTAAATGCCTTAATTGTTATTATTTGTATTTATATATATATATATTTGTTATTAAATGCATATAATCAGTGATGAATTGTGAAATGATATGAACTGTATTGGACTGAAAATACTAAGCACATGGGTACCGTGTGATTTCCAGTGAAAAATTATGAATAGAAGATGGATTTAATGATAACAGGTTCTGTTTTATGTTAATCCAACCGGTTTTACATCTATAACAACTCGGTTTTGCTTAGTTTCAATCGGATTCAACCTTAACTGAATGTATTTCATTCTGATAGAACAATTCTTCACTTGGTAAACAACCTAATTTCACTCAGAGAACTTTTTCTAGTTTATTTCCACTTGGACAGCATCTTCCCAGTTGATATCACTCGGAAAACATATTTTACTCGGAACTTATATTGATTTCACTCAGAAAACTCCTTTGAGACTGATGTCACTCGGAATCGTATTTTATTACACTCAGAAATTCATTTTTACTCGGTTTCACCAACATTTTCACTCATGAAACTCTTTCTTACTGATTCCACTCGGAAATTATATTTTAATTCACTCAGAAATTTATTTCACTCAGAATTTAAGTTATTTCATTAAGAAAATACTTAGTTTCTGTTTCACTCGGAAAACATATTAATTTCATTTAGTAAACTCTGTTCAGTTTTATTTCAGTCGGATTTATAGTTAATTCATGCGGAAAACTCATTTTCACTCGGAATCAAACCTGTTTCAGTCGGAAAACAGCCTTCCAGTCCATTTTCATTCGGACCCAAACCTGTTTCAGTCGAAAAACGGCCTTCCAGTTCATTTTCATTCGGACCCAAACCTGTTTCAGTCAGAAAACAGCCTTCCAGTTCATTTTCATTTGGACCCAAACTTGTTTCAGTCAGAAAACAGTTTTCCAGTGTAATTTCACTTAGATTTTTAGCCAGATCGTTTGGAAAACCCTTCTCAGTATAATTCCACTCGGAATCATACTTATTTCACTTGGATTTACCCTTGTTTCACTCGGAAAACTCTGTTTTTAGTGTTTTTCGCTTGGATTTTCATTTAGAAACTATTCTTTAATACTTTTTAAATTATTGGGAAGTTATAATTATTATTATCATTCTTATTCTATTATTATTATTATTCTAATTATTATCAATCTTAATATTGTTATTATTATTATTAGTTTTATTGTTATTAACATTGTTAACGTCTTAATTATGAGTATTTACATAAAGAATATATTATTTTACTCTTTATGGAAAATATAATTTTAACCAAGATATAATTGATATATTTCTAAAATAATAAACGAATATCTTACAATGTTTAAATAATTGATGGAATTCAAAGAACTTGGGAATGATATGATGAGACTGGAAACACATAAGATACCCAAGGAATCAATTGATAAAATAAATGCATTTCGCATGATGAAAATATTTTTGAAGAAGAAAAACCTCTAGAGCATACACTTGGTACAGTGGAGGACACTCACGTTCGATCTCTATGAAGAATCTTGGGAGTACAACTAGAACGGCAACCCAATGGCATCAGAGTCGCGCCTGATAGCCGGGTGAGACGATGCAATTCTAGTGTACTTTGACTAAATGACGGAGTGTAACTATGATCGTAGGGATCCAAGTTCTAAAAATATTTAAATCAATGATAAGAACCAATGAGTTCATTTGTACCATATGGAACTTGGGCGGACCCTGATCGCTCTAGATGATTGGAATGGTGATATTCCAAAGAATGAGAAGAAGATGAAATGATTTATTGGGCCCACATGCATCATGAGACTTAACCATAGATAAATCATAATAAATCCAAACTCATGCATTTCATTACAGCATATTTGATTGTTATATTTATGAATATGTTAATTATATGATTTATGTGATATTATATGTTAACTGGATTATGTCTGCACCGGATTAACCAATCAGGGTCTTGGGTTATACTCACCCTTACTGTTGATAATTTTCAGAGGAATTAAGAAATCAAGAACCTGAGTATGAAGAACAGCAATATGCTGAACCAAATGAGAACGCTCCTTAAATAGAATATAAGTAGCTGAATATTGACGGATGACTGTATAATATTTAAGGGTGCCTGCATGCCCCATTCTGTTAAGAGTACAATTACTTGCAGTTTGTGAATGACTATGTGATCTATATAATATTGCTTCCACTGATATGCCATTATTTTATTTTAAAAAAATATTCACTTTTTCTAAAAAAAACTGTTAACACTCTCAGTTAAATAGGATGAACCTACAGAAGGAATCGTCTTATCTAACCGAGGGTGTTACAAAAGGTTGTATCAGAGCATAGTCGATTCATTAAACTTGGGAAGTGGACCATTAGGTTTCCACGTACTCTGATAGAAATATTGAACAGTCTATAACACTCCTAAGACTAAATATCCTATGTGGAATACTCCACATAACCAACATCTTGAATATTTTTGTTGATATTCCATCAACAATTTCCTAATGACTCACCGAAACAATGATCATGACATGGAGGAACTTCTTACTCAAATCGTAGAGATGATAGAACAACAAGAATTACCCCATATCACTATTAGGCAGAGCCAAGGACTAGCTAACTTTCAGCAGAACGATCTTACGTAATTCAAAGAAGGGCTATGACAGGAAATCCGTCAAGTATTATTAGGACTTTAAGAGTTAAAATAAGACCCAGTTAGAATCTGAGTATTGGACTAAGTATCTCCGATTGAGATACCAATTGGTCAGGGCTATTAAGAATATGATTGAGAATCTGAATCTACATTCAGAATAATTTTTGGAGTTAGTATTAAGCTCGAACAGAAATCCTGTTTGTTATAAAACGAGAAACGTTTTAATGATGGATCAAGATATCATTTATTTCCCTATTCTCCCTTCATTTTCGTGTACATGCTAGGACTTGGGATAGCTTGGAGCTTAAGGTAAAATTCTCTACTCTTTTGATATTTTTGGCCTTAGGTTTTGATTTCTATATGGCTAGGAAAATACCTTATGAATGGATTTAGAAATAGGAACCATTTTCATGCAAGACCCAAAAGGTGGGATATACTTATGTGTGTTTTAGGATGGATGTGAAGTGGTATACGAAAATTTCAAGATTTGAGATGGAAGATGATAGTTGTTAATGGTAATTGTTTGATTTTAGTGGAACCCTAACTCCAGGATTTAAGGAAATGAGTAATAATGTTAGGAAAAATGATTTTAGTGAAAACCCATGATAATGTGTGTATGGGTTTTGTTAATAATAAAGATTGGTGATTATTAGTAATGATCATTGAATTTGATGAAAAACCCTAAGTGTAGTGATTTGAGGATTTTAAACTAAGTTGATGGTTTTAATGGCTTTGAATACTCTAGAATGATTATATATGAGGAAATGAATATCTGAGGCATTAGGTGTTGATTATTGAGGATTAGGAAAGGAGTGTATATAAATAAGTATGTAATTGGAGGAATTAATTTAGACTATTGATGTTATGATCATGTTAAAAAAAAATAGTTGCAAACCATTGATAGTGGATTAAAGAAATAATCGATAGTGGATTAAGATACTTGAGTTAATAAATAGGTATACCATTTTGAAATAGTTGAATTGGGGATGATCTTAGATGAAACCAAGAGGTTTATAATGAGTTTGAATAATTTTAGTGATGGATAAGTGATTCATGTGATGATTTGGGGGTCTTAAGGCTAAGGAATCATAGTATTGTTATTGTTAGGTGTGGTTAGAGCATTAAGATTTAAAGAATCTTGATTTTGGGAAAGGAATTCTCGAAGCCTAATACGAGCGTGTAAATTAGATTTAGACAAGTCTAGGACTTGACAACGAGTTATGAGGGAATAATGCCCTATAATGGTATATTGGTAGTAAGTATTTCTCAAAGTTACCCTACCACTAGAATAGGAAGAGCTATAAAGGCCAAGAAGTTAAGTCCAAGATACGTAGGACCTATCAGATTCTGCAAAAGATAGAAACCAATGTGTACCGTATTGCCCTATCAAACCTCTATAATGTCTTTCATGTTTCTCAACTTCGCAAAATATGTACTAGGCCCTAATCATGTTCTGAGTCCTAATCAGTTTGTTCTGGAGGAAAATCTTACCTTTGAAGCATCACTAGTTAAGATTGTTAATTGACGTCTAAAACAACTAAGAGGCAAGGAAATCTCTTTGATCAAAGTAGTTTGGAGTCAGTTAAATGATAGGGACACTACTTAGGAAATTGAGGAAAGATTAGAGGATTGTACTCTCAATTATTCCAACCATGAATTTCAGGACGAAATTCCCAAAAGGGGAGAAGAGTGTAACATCCCTGTTTTTAGTAGCAGTCTTATTTAGTAAAAATTGAAATTTAGAAGGTCTGTAAGTGGTAATAAGTGAATAAATGCCCTGTAGATGGTCTGTAATATCACAAGAATTTCATTTTTGTGTGTAATTATGGAATTTATGTAGACCATTAAAGAAATTTATCAAATTCCGAGTGAAAAGGGCTCTGTTCTGAGTGACAGAGAGAAATTCCGAGTGAAAGAATGAAATTCCGAGTGAAGGATTAGAGATTCCGAGTGAAGGATGAAATTCCAAGTGTAAAGTTATGTTGACCGAGTAAAACATGACTGAGAGGGATACTACCGAGTGTAATTTTGGCCTCGGAGACATTTGGAGTGAAGCGTGTACAAGAAAACCACTTCTAGGTGAAAATTTCGAGTCAAAACACCCTTGATTCTTTGTTTCTGAGTCAAACCTTGCCAAGTACTTCCATTTCCGAGCAAGACCTCCCTGAAATATGGAATTCCAAGTGGAATATAGAAATGAGAGCCCAATCCGAGTAGAATATATAAGGTTTAGAGCCATTATTGGGTGAGGCTATGTTTATGACTCTTTTTCTGAGTGATAAAAACCTTAAAGGATTCCAATTGAAACACATTTTGAGGAAGGATAGTGTATTTGTACCTAAGAGATGAGTATCCGAGTGAAAAATGAGTGGGGAAGAATTTAAATACTTCTGAGTGGTAAAATCTGAGTGAATAAATGCATATCGAGTGGTATTTGATTGAGTGATAACCCGAGTGAAGAAGGTTTATGAATTCCGAGTGAGAAAACCCTTATTTCCGAGTGCATCTTACGTGTGACTTTCCTGAGTGGAAGTATGGAACTGAGTAAACTTCCAAGGGAAGGAAAGTGTATTCTCCGAGTGAGAAATGTAAGTCTATGCCGAGTGATGAATGTGAAGTACATTCCCAATTGTGTTGAAGTTAAATACACTAAGTGGTATGGGAAGTAGTATTCCGAGTAAGTGGATGAGTTTTACCGAGTGGAACAGTTTATGTAGAGATTCGGATTTGGAATGAAAATTTCGAGTAGAAGAATGATAGGAAAGAAATGAAAGGGAGTCGGTTTTTGAAGTACATTACCGAGTGAGAAAGGACTAGGCTTGGGATGATTTAACCAAGTAAGAACCATCAGAAATGACTCGGATTTGGGATATAATACCGAGTGAAAGGCCAAGCAAATTAGGAGTCGGTGTGGGGGTGAATTACCAAGTGAATGATGGGAAAAATGAGTCGGTTTCAAAGGAATTCCGAGCGAGGACTTGAAGACTCGCTCAGGAAAGCCTTGTATTTGTTGACTCGGAAGAAGAATTCCAGTCTGCATAGTGGTTAACCGAGTGGAATTTTCACTCGGTATTCAATGTCAGTTGTGCGTATTGACTTCAATTTTGTCTTTTAATGATTATTTTAATTCAATCATGCGCATTATAGCTAGTGGGCGGCCAGAAATGGGCACTGACTCAGCATATCTCCTTATTTAAATCTCCACTGCCACTCCATTAACACTCCACTAGCAGCCCACTCACAAAAGTTGTTCCCCATTTAGTTTTCCACTTAGCAGCCCACTCCTTATTTAAACCAGCATAAGGACTCTTAGAGAACACACACACGAAACACACCTCCATCATTCTTCTTCCTACAAGTTACTTTCTCTCTCTTTTCTCTTCTGTTTCACTCGGAATTGGTGCAGGACAGTGAAAGGAACCTCTTCTTCTTCTCCAGGAACTCCATTAAGGTAAGGGGGTATATTCTTGGGTGCTCTGTGGGAAAACTAAGTGAAGGAAAGGGTTAAGGAACTTGTTCCTCACCTTTCCAGGACAGATTCAGTGTTGTGTGAATTAAATGCCTTAATTGTTATTATTTGTATTTATATATATATTTGTTATTAAATGCATATAATCAGTGATGAATTGTGAAATGATATGAACTGTATTGGATTGAAAATACTAAGCATTATGGGTACCGTGTGATTTCCAGTGAAAAATTATGAATAGAAAATGGATTTAATGATAACAGGTTCTGTTTTATGTTAATCTGACCGGTTTTACATCTATAACAACTCGGTTTTGCTTAGTTTCAATCGGATTCAACCTTAACTGAATGTATTTCATTCTGATAGAACAATTCTTCACTCGGTCAACAACCTAATTTCACTCAGAGAACTTTTTCTAGTTTATTTCCACTCGGACAGCATCTTCCCAGTTGATATCACTCGGAAAACATATTTTACTCGGAACTTATATTGATTTCACTCAGAAAACTCCTTTGAGACTGATGTCACTCAGAATCGTATTTTATTACACTCAGAAATTCATTTTTACTCGGTTTCACCAACATTTTCACTCATGAAACTCTTTCTTACTGATTCCACTCGGAAATTATATTTTAATTCACTCAGAAATTTATTTCACTCAGAATTTAAGTTATTTCATTAAGAAAATACTTCTCAGTTTCTGTTTCACTTGGAAAACATATTAATTTCATTTAGTAAACTCCGCTCAGTTTTATTTCACTCGGATTCATAGTTAATTCATGCGGAAAACTCATTTTCACTCGGAATCAAACCTGTTTCAGTCGGAAAACAGCCTTCCAGTTCATTTTCATTCAGACCCAAACCTGTTTCAGTCGGAAAACAACCTTCCAGTTCATTTTCATTCGGACCCAAACCTGTTTCAGTCGGAAAACAGCCTTCCAGTTCATTTTCATTCGGACCCAAACTTGTTTCAGTTGGAAAACAGTTTTCCAGTGTAATTTCACTCGGATTTTTAGCCAAATCGTTTGGAAAACCATTCTCAGTATAATTCCACTCGGAATCATACTTATTTCACTCGGATTTACCCTTGTTTCACTCGGAAAACTCTGTTTTTAGTGTTTTTCGCTTGGATTTTCATTTAGAAACTATTCTTTAATACTTTTTAAATTATTGGGAAGTTATAATTATTATTATCATTCTTATTCTATTATTATTATTATTCTAATTATTATCAATCTTAATATTGTTATTATTATTATTAGTTTTATTGTTATTAACATTGTTAACGTCTTAATTATGAGTATTTACATAAAGAATATATTATTTTACTCTTTATGGAAAATATAATTTTAACCAAGATATAATTGATATATTTCTAAAATAATAAACGAATATCTTACAATGTTTAAATAATTGATGGAATTCAAAGAACTAAATGATATGATGAGACTGGAAACACATAAGATACCCAAGGAATCAATTGATAAAATAAATGCATTTCGCATGATGAAAATATTTTTGAAGAAGAAAAACCTCTAGAGCATACACTTGGTACAGTGGAGGACACTCACGTTCGATCTCCATGAAGAATCTTGGGAGTACAACTGGAACGGCAACCCAATGGCATCAGAGTCGCGCCTGATAGCCGGGTGAGACGATGCAATTCTAGTGTACTTTGACTAAATGACGGAGTGTAACTATGATCGTAGGGATCCAAGTTCCAAAAATATTTAAATCAATGATAAGAACCAATGAGTTCATTTGTACCATATGGAACTTGGGCGGACCCTGATCGCTCTAGATGATTGGAATGGTGATATTCCAAAGAATGAGAAGAAGATGAAATGATTTATTGGGCCCACATGCATCATGAGACTTAACCATAGATAAGTCATAATAAATCCAAACTCATGCATTTCATTACAGCATATTTGATTGTTATATTTATGAATATGTTAATTATATGATTTATGTGATATTATATGTTAACTGGATTATGTCTGCACCGGATTAACCAATCAGGGTCTTGGGTTATACTCACCCTTACTGTTGACAATTTTCAGAGGAATTAAGAAATCAAGAACCTGAGTATGAAGAACAGCAATATGCTGAACCAAATGAGAACGCTCCTTAAATAGAATATAAGTAGCTGAATATTGACGGATGACTGTATAATATTTAAGGGTGCCTGCGTGCCCCATTCTGTTAAGAGTACAATTACTTGCAGTTTGTGAATGACTATGTGATCTATATAATATTGCTTCCACTGATATGCCATTATTTTATTTAAAATAAAAATAAAAAAATATTCACTTTTTGTAAAAAAACTTTTAACACTCTCAGTTAAATAGGATGAACCTACAGAAGGAATCGTCTTATCTAACCGAGGGTGTTACATCCGATGGGGCACAGCTTTCTCGATGTGTGTTCGGGAGGGGCCCATAGCACTTTTGGGAAGTGAGGCCATGTTGATCCGTAAGTCATGGGGTGACTAGTGCTACATATGGGCGATAGCGGTTTGGTACCAGTAAAATTGGTGTTTATGCATGCATTATGAGATATGTATTCACATTATACTACTGCAGTAGAGGCATATAGTAGCACACCTATGCTTGACCCACATTTGGTGTTTATTCCCATAGTCGGATTCGTATTTGTTGTTGATATTTCCATTGTGTATATGCATTAGCCTAAGAGTATTTGCATATAGCATGGAGATATGCCAAAGCTGTTATGATATGATGATGATTAATGATGATATATGATGATGTTTGAGATTAAGATGTGATGATGATAAGATGGGTAAATGAATACCTAAAAGACAACATGTGAAATATGAATACAATGAAAAGATATTGAATATGATAATGTTGTATGTGATGGCCCAATGTGATGAAGGGCTTATTTGTCTATGGTTGATGACAACGATGTTGGCCCATTGTGGCATTGAGAAAAGATGTGTATATGTGCTTGCTTTGCTATGAATTGATGGATGAATACATTATATGTATATTGTTGAAATGAAGAATTATGATGATTATTAATGATTTTAGCAAAGCATACATGATACTAATATGCATATGCACATGATCTCAATTGTATTCATATTCGTCATTTGAAATGTATAACTCACTCTCCCATGTCGTTCATTTTTAGCATTGATGCAGGAATATCATGGGATGAGGATATTTTTAAAGTAAAGCTTTAGTGAAGGTAAATAGTGTTAATGGATTACCTTGGCCGGTAGCAATTGTAATTCAATTTATTTTGAATGAAATGTACATGATAGTGTTAATAATTATTGATATTGGTGGATGTATTGTAAATGATAGTATAAGTGGCCGATGTGTTGATATTTGGGTATTAGAATTCATGCCCATTTGATGAATAAAATGATGTTGGTTATGTAATCCTTTTGGGCGTGTATAAGTGTTGATGATATATGATTTTGAAGATTGAATTAAATGTGGTCAAATATTGAATATGGATATTGGAGATGTATGTTGCATGACCATATATATATATATATATATATATATATACATATTTTAGGCAATGCATGTTTATGATTTATGTGTAAGATTGGTTGTGGCTTAATAGGCTAGTGTTGTATGCTTGCATGCTTTGCCAAGCCTTTTCTCATATCTTTATATATATGACTAGGCGTGTGCCCGTATACATATTTTTCTTCCGTTGTAAACTCTATTATTTTGTATACACTTTTGGGTGATTTAAGTAGCGATCCAATTTATGAATTCTCAAATCTCACTTTTCGGTTCTCCGTGGTTTGGGTCTTGATGTAATCGTTGAGGTGTTTTGAAATTATTTTAAACGTGAAAAATTTACTCACAATTTTATTAATTATTTATCTTGATTACATTGGGATTCGGGTCCGGAAAATTGAGGTGTGACATTAGACATACCACATAATTCACTATTTACTACGGCTTAACAAGTTACCACACATTTAAGGTCACTAGAAGTTTACTTATATGTGCAACTAGACATAAGCGTTCACATTATATTCTTACCGTTTATCTAGTTTAAGTCGTTAGTATTCCCTTAATTAAAGGCATACTGTTACTTAATTCAATTCTTTATGTATCTTTCAATTATTCTTTAATAATCATTGTTTACTTAATTAGGTATGGTTATCTTTTTACTCAACCTAATTTCCTAAGGTCCAATTATGAACTCTTTAGTCCTCGTTAAGTGGTCTTACTGTTGATTATCCTTTACTAATCCAATGAAATTTTATTAACTGAATGACTTGTTTCCTTGGTCACTAAAAGGGTTACTAATTCTTTATGTATGATTATCAATTTAGTGATGTCCCTTTTCTAGTTACTAACTTTGTATATTTCCTTTACTCCCTCTATATTCACGGATTTATTTCCTTAGTTGTATTCTTCTAATTAACTAAAACTTACTTTTATTGTAAAATCGATTCGTTACTCTAGAATCCATTATGAACTTGGCCCAACCTTACTTAACTACTGTAATTTACTATTTAATTTATAAATTCTTCTACTTCTTTTTCCTTAACTAGTTCAAGTCCAAGTTTTAATTCCTTTCTACATTGTTTACCTTTTCAAGTGATTAATATTCTAGAACTTATTTATTTATTTCGTGTATATCATGTCCTAAAATTACGCCTCCTTAGTCAATTATTACTTAGTTACTAAAAGTCACCATTTAATTAATAGGTCTTGTCTCTTTTCATTATAAATTTAAGTCCTAAATCCTTTCTTACTTAGCTAATTAATATTTCTAAGTATAAAAACTCCTCTATTTATTTTCTCCTACTTTTTAATGGTTGCCTAGGTCTCTAACTCTTAACATTATTTTCTTTTATTAGAATTCAATTTTATTTAGGTGTATGACCATTTTCCTAATTAATTTATTAAGATTCTTTTCTATACTTTACTCCTCATTAAACTCTAGCTATTCATTTCTTTTTATTCTTAGCTTATTTAATCTATTAAAATATTTAATCCGGGAATTTCATTTCCTACTCAAAATTTCCCTTGCCAAATTTATTCCATTTAATCAAGTTCTTAAAGTCACTTTTTATTCTACCTTAAATGGTCACAAAAGTGGTCACTAAAATTGCCACAAAATTTTCTTCTAAGTCTTAATATTCATTACACTAAAACTTCACTTATCTTTAATTCTTTACTTAATGTCTAAAATTTTATTTGGACCAAAGTCATGAAAGATTTTGATAAACTTCTTTAAGCGAGACCTTTCGTTTAAGAAAGATTAATTCATTTATTCATTTAACAGTTATGAAGTTTTGATAATATTCTAGAAAAACAATGTTACTTAATGAAATAAAACGTATTAACCGTTCAATCGATAAATCTTTCTTAAAAGCGTGATGTCGTTAATTTACTCTTGGCGATACGTGGCGATTAATTAATTTTTTTAAGGCGGGGCTTACCGAAAATAAATTATAAATTTACATATCAATACTAAAAATTTAAAATTTAATAATACAACCAAATCAAATAAAACTGATCCCGCATCGTTTTCTACCGTTTAACCGAATCGTGTAAAACTTTTATTTTACGATCTTTTTCTTTTTTAGCGAGTCCATACATTTTCTTCTTTTCCTCGAAGCTTACGGGAACGTTTAACATATAATTTTTTTTATACCAAAACACAGCGGCAAAGAAAATTACGTATCTCCCGATCTAACTGTCAGATCGCGATGAAACTTAAGCTGACGACTTCTAATTACACGAGGAATAATATGGCTGAGTCAAAATCAATTTACAACAAAGCGAAAACTCCCTACCTTGCTAGACAGTCACTACTTGGTGGAATAAATGGTGTCCTCACTGGAAATTCACCGGATACTCAGAAACGTCCACCGATCGTCATCAATCATCCCCGGTACCTTAGGAAATCAACATGCATAGATTTTTCACACAACACCAAGCATGGGCAGCAAGGGGAATCAAGAAAACAACCATGCAAATTTGAGAATTGACAGAGTCTGGAGAATCGGTTACCAAAATTTACCAATCACTCGAAATTTTCTGTCGGTCGCCTCTGATCGTCGTCTAACTTCCTAATCTTGAGGAAAAATACACATGTAACCAAGAAGGGACAATGAAGTCACGATTTTGGTTTCCAAAATAGTAAGGAAAATGCCAAAAAATCAAGAAACAAAAACTGTTTTGGCACCAGAAAAAATGACAAGTTCAAGAGTTCAAAACATAATTTTTCTCACCTTGGTGACCTTGGATGGTCACGGCTCCTAGGAATGGTGGAGCTTGATGGACGAAGCTTGGATAATGGATTATGGAAGGTGTTAAGGAGTAAGGTTGGTGGCTATTTTTGGTAAAGGTGGCCACGGTTCGAGAGGAGAGAAGAAAGGAGAAGGAGAATTTTTTTCATAGTGGGTGGTGGTGGATGGTGGTTGGTGGTGGCTGTTTGGGCAGCCGGTGCTGGTTGGGGCTTGGATAAGGAGGAGAGGAGATGAAGAGGAGAGAATGATAGTGGTTAAAGGCTAAGTTTCAGTCGTGAGATGTAGAGAGAGAAGAGAGAGTTGGATGGAGTTAGAAGGGAGTGATGAACAAAAGTCATAGGGAGTGATTGCTTTACTCAACTTGTGGAGCAAGGAATGAGTGAGTGGCTGACATTAAGGCATGAGCAACAACTGTCTCTTAATCCTAGAGAGTGTTAAGCAAGGGTTCAAGGTGAAGAAGACAAGTGGCCATGCATGTGCAATGTGATTGGTCCACTCCCATGCAAGGTTGAGGTGTCCACTCCAGGGGCGTCAACTTGTGCGGGCTTTTAAGGGCCTTTTTAGGTCAAATTTGGAAATAGGCCAAACATAACAATTGTATAAATTTTTGTTATCTTTAATTTGGTATATAGCACAAAATATTCCATTAAGAAATGAGAAAGTTATGGCCCAAATACAAAATGTATGCAGGGCTATAATGAGATTTTTGTTCCTTGCAAAGATTAATTTTTTGGGCCAATTTGGTAGTGATTTGAGCTTCATGTTCTTCATCATAGTTGTAGGGAATAGACATAAGAAACGTCTTGTGAAATAATCATTGGATTTCAAGGTCATACGAGGGAGATACACAAAAAATACTAAACATAGTGTAAGCTGCCACTAAGAAAACGTGAATTAGTGTGGTATTTAAAATTGTGGGATTTATGGAGAGAGAATTAGCTTTTCAGCCCTTTATTAAGTTTATATATCTTTTATTTCTATTTAATTTGATATATCATTTGTGATGATCCAAGTTTGGTAGCCTGAGATATATCCGATTTACGACAGGGTGCTCCAGAAGCTTCCCGAATCAGCTAGGGTCTTAGAAATAAATTCACCATTAATTCTCCTTTGGGAATTTTATTTTGTTCCCTTAATAACAATTCTATATATCTTTGATAAGGATTCATAGCAAAAAGAACAAAGTGATTCAAGCACTAGACAAAGGCGATATGTGAATTTTATCGAAGACTGCCAGTATAGTGATGAAACAGCCAAGGGGTCAAAAATATTTATTAAAATGTACTGATCTAAAGGGATTTAGCCTTCATTGTCTGCATGGAAAATATAGATAATTTTGTTACTAAGATTTTGACACCAAGTTTGAAAAAATTGAAGGTCGTATGAGAAAGTTATGAATTTGTTTCTAAACTATGCGTAGAGAAAAGCGTCCAAACGTTGGCATTTTGAGGTGAACACACTTAATTTTCGATTTTGGGGTTGACAGAGTGAGAATCAGAGTTTGGAGCTAGAAACAAAGATTGGAGATCTTCTTAAAATAAAGAGATTGAGACCAAAATTATTTGATTCTAAGGTTGTATGCAAAGTCTAGGTCCAAAACACCGAAGGTATTCGGGTCGAGTTTGAAAACAATTTATGAAAAAACGAGGGTGACAGAGTCCAAACCGGGCTTCAGCCTCTGCAAGAAAAGTTCCTAATACATCAAAATGAGTCACCTGAGACTGATCATGCCACCATCGAATATCCCAAGGTATATGAACGGTCAAACGTAGGAGACGTTAAGGGTTCTGATTGGGCCGGTCAGACTAAGTCAGACACCCTTGATCCTTTATGAAACAGTCCTAACAGGACTAGTTTCCTTTCTGGATCACTACTCTTAGGTCGAACAGTCAGAGTCTGACCTCCAGCTGGGTCTCATAGTTTAAATTTGAGGAAACCGACAATACAATATTATTAAATGTTAAACTAAATATTATTAGTAGGGGATAGTTATTACTAAATAATTATCAACAAAATAATCATCAATTAATTAACACTCAAAAATAATCACCATTAAATAAATTTTCAAATTAAATGGATAAACAAATATTCATTAATTAATAATATATTTCCAAAATAAATAACTGATTAAGATTAGATACTAATTATAAGATGAAACATTATCTATTAAATATTATTGGCAGAAAATAATTATCAACTAATAAAATTATAAATTAATCATTACTCAAAATAGTCGTTATTAATGTATTATTAAACAATATTGTTGGACGTTGTCATTATTATTTCCTTATCGCTGCTTCTCTCACTTATTATAGTTTCTAGATATTTTTATACTTCATCTTAAATATCTTAACTAGTTCCACTTTTCACTATGTTCCCCATTCTAAACTGCTTAGGGAACAGGCCGAAGCCTCGAGCTTTTTACCAAAAGCTCAATGGAGTATCCTCAGAGTCTTGAGGGTCTGGTTTCCTATTCTAAAAAAATCAGGGCTGTTACAGGGTACCCTACCATCCATTAAATTATTCAACTTCAGTAAATTCTACTTTACCGATAAATCACAATTAGTGTCTAATTAATTTTCTCACATATATTGGACCATAAATAATTAATTATCATCATCTAGTATATTTATTTCTCTAAAATTTGGGATATTACATATATCGCAGCCTGAAGTTGTTGTGCTCAAAGCTTATGGTTGAAGCAATAACTTGCTAACTTTGGAGTATTCCAAGATCAAATTCCTTTAAAATGTGATTACACAAGCATGATTAATATAACAAAGAATCTGGTAATGCACTCTTGAACTAAGCATATTGAAATAAGACATCATTTTATTCGAGATCATGTGTTAAAAGAGGATTGCAAATTTGAATATATGGCATCAAATGATCAGCTGGCGGATATTTTTACAAAACCCCTAACAAAAGAAAATTTCATAAGAATTCGAAGAGAATTGAGAATTTTAGATCAATCATGCTTTGAATAATTCTTTTCTAAAACAATTGAGCTATTAATTGTCAGTGGAAAGTTTTGGCTAGGAAAGACTTGGTACTTAAGCGGTCACACCGGACCCATCTCTCTTTCCTGGGAACCAACCTGATTGCAGTACTGAATTTATTTGGAATGGAGTTATTAAAGGGAAATAAATTTTTTTATAGCATGAAAAACTTCAAAAATATCAAGATAGTTGTTTAACATATTCGGTTAGGTGCCACGTATTTGAATAGCTTAATCGATTACGATAGTTGTAGGAGCCATAAATGAACGTGTTTTCTCGTTTTTCTTCGCGTGCTCACTCAATTTCCAAGGAACCCCAACCAATTTCATTTCTTCATTTGCACCAAAACTCTTCATTTTCCCCATTAAACTTCTAATAATTCACACTCTTCCCCTCTATAAAAATAATGTATTTAAATGTGATGTCTTGTTGAAAATGATGCATGGATTTGAACATGATGATTTATGACTTGCATTGATATAAAATGAAATTACCATGAGAATATATAATTATTAGCAGAGAAAGGGGGGTGGGGGATATATGATGATTTAAATGATGCATGCCTTTGATGATTTTGAAATGATTTGAGTATAATGATGATATGATTGAGAAAGAAAAAGGGAGAAAATATAACGGTATAATATGCTATATGATGATTTGAATATCATGCTATTTTGAATAGGAAAAATTTGATCCTCACTACTATGAATTTGAGATTTATTGAAATGAGAAAAATAAGGCCTCTTCATTATATTCCCTATCATCAACAAATTTTTGTCATCATCAAAAAGGGGGAGAATGTTTTTGTTCATAATAATATATCAAACAGGGGGAATTTTTATAATAAGAATTTTTATAATCCAAGTTTTGAGGATTCTAAAAATATGTTTCAAAAATATTAAAGCATTGAGAATCTAAAACCAGTTTTTGTAATCAAATAAGGTATTTGATTAGGAGCAAGGTAATCAATTAAGGTATTCGATTAAGTCTCACAAAATAAATTTTGAAATTATTTGAAACAGAGCTAATCGAATAATGTATTTGAATAAGGTAAATTTGGACAAGTTTTAATTAAAACAGAACCTTGCTAATCGATTAAGGTAATCAATTAAGATGATTCTGGAATTTTCAAAATCAAATCAGAATGTTGTTAATCGGTTAAGGTATTCGAATAGGATGAATCTGGACCAATTTTTAGTGAAGCAAAACATCGCTATTCGAATAAGATAATCGAATACACTAGGTAAATTTGACTGATTCAAAGCTTTTGCTAAAATTATTGATATTTCAAGGGAATCAAATTTGAAAATAATCAGATTACAATGGCTAGTTATCTCTTGAAACACTATAAATAGAGGCCTAAGTCCTCATTGAAGAACACACTCCTATGCATTAACTTTTTTATTATTTCTAACACGATTTTAAGAGGCAAAGCTTTGGCTAATATTTTCTACACATTTATCTTTCTTATTTTGCTCTTAAAAAGAGCTACATTCTTTGAGTAAGTTATTCTCTTTGTGCTTTTATTGTCAAACTTGATTTATCAAAGAGAATTTCATTTTGGATCAACCTCTTCTATGCTTAAATTTTCTAAAACCACTCTATCAAAAGGAAAGCTATATTCTTTAAAGTTGATCATATTTGATTTGCGCTTTAAACTTCTTTTCTACTCTATCAAGAGAGTTTTATTGTTGATTCTAATTTACAAAATCTACTCTTCAAGAAGAGCTACATCTCGTGATTCTTATCACATTACTTCTTCTCTTGCTTTGTTTATCATTGTAAGAGGAGTGGAAAAGGTTTTGCTTTACTTATTCATAAATTAAGTTGAGAGAATTGTGACAAAGGCTGTGAGAAAGATAAAAGTAAGGGATAAAGTTCTTGGTAGGAAAATCAAGAGCCTTGTATTGGCTCATCTTGTAAATCTCAAATTCTTAGTGGAAAATCTCAAGTGGTTTACCTGGGACCTAGACGTAGGGGTTTCTGAACCAGGATAAAATTTGAGTGTGTCATTCTCTCTCTTCCCTTACTCTATTTAATTTCAAGTTGTTTACTTACTTTACTTTATTGCTTTAATGGCTATTATTTATTTATTGTGATACTTATTTCTTCATCTCTTTAAGTAAGGTAAAGTAAAATTGAAGTTAAATTCTAAAAAGGTAAATATCTTTAAGACTCAATTCACCCCCCTCTTGAGTCTTTGAGGCCGCTTGGTTAACAGGAAAAACCCAAGGCCCATGGACGCTACTGTTTTGGGCCATTAAATTTGTATGTTACACCTGTTAAGTTCCACAGCATGTAGGAAAAACCCACAGTAAGTGGAACTTGTTGTCCCTTTCCTTTAAAAATTACACAAAAGACACACCACTAAGTCAGAAAGATCCACGGCCAGTGGGAAAAATCCACTGCCAATGGATCTCACTGAGTTGCCTAAAAACTTCTGCTCCAATTTTAAGTTAGAGGAGTCCAATGCCAGTGGTTTTACGGGTTTTCAAAAATTTTCTTCCCTTAACTCTAGGTCCCAAAACCAGTGAAGTCTACTACAAGTGGGAAATTCCCACTGCCAGTGGATGTCACTGTTTTAAACATTGAAAATCATGTAATATTGTACAAGATCTTGTGTTTATTTATGGAATGTATAAATGGAAAAACATGCATGCATTTGAAATGAAAAAATTAAAGAAAATCATGCCTTAAAGAAAAACATCATGCAATGCATTAGGTTTACCTCCCCATTAGTGCTAAGTTTAAAGTCTTTAGCCAGACGTTTTACCCAAATTGAATCAAGAACTCGATGCATCAAGCAAGTCCTAGACACTTGCTTGTTGGATGGGTTCACCTATCAAATAGTGCTTAAGTCTCTATCCATTTACCTTAAAAACACCAGACTTCTCACTCTAAATTTTAATAGTGCCAAAGGGAAAAACCTTGGTTACCTGAAAAAGTCTGGACCATCTAGACCTTAGCTTACCAGGAAAGAACTTCAAGCAAGAATTGAAGCAAAGAACCATGTCTCCTGGATTGAATGACCTTTGGAGGATGTGCCAATCATGCCACCTTTTGCTTTTCTCCTTATAGATTCGTGCATTCTCATAAACATCCAAGTAGAGCTCTTCAAGCTCATTTAGCCCTAACAACCTATTTTTACCTACAGCCTCAAGGTCAAGATTAATCATTTTAATTGCCCCAAAAGATTTATATTCTAATTCTATAGGCAAGTGGCAAGGCTTCCCATAAACTAGTTTGAAAGGGGTAGTTCCAATAGAGGTTTTATAGGTAGTGTGATACGCCCATAAGGAATTGTCTAATTTAATAGACCAATCCTTACGTGATGTATTGACCACCTTTTGGAGAATAAATTTAATCTCCCTATTAGAAACCTCCAGTTGTCCACTAGTTTCAGGGTGATAAGGTGTAGCAACCTTATGCCTCACTTCATAATTCTTACGGAGGGTCTGAAAAGCTTTCTCAATAAAGTAAGACCCTCCATCACTTATTATGCATTTTAGGACCCCAAACCTCGGACATATTATCTTTTCAAAAAGTTTAGTGATGGCCTTAGAATCTGAATAGGGTCCAGCAATAGCTTTCACCCATTTCGATACATAGTCGACTCCACCAAAATGAAATGATTTCCAAATGAAGAGGGAAAAGGCCCCATAAAATCGACCCCCCACACATCAAATAAGTCAAACTCAAGAATAGTATTTAAGGGCATTTCATGCCTTTTACTGATATTACCTGATCATTGGCATGAATCGCAAGTTAAGACATACTTATGCACATCCTTGAAAAGATGTGGCAATAGAATCCCGCTTGTAGTACTTTAGAGGCTGTTTTGGAGCTGCTCATGTGACCTCTACAGGACAGAAAGCAGCAATGATCTAGGATGGCATGGACTTCATCCTCTAGAACACACTTCCTAATCAAACCATCAACATATTGTTTGAAAAGGAGGGGTTCATCCCAATAGTAGTGTCTGACATCTGTAAAAAACTTCTTTTTCTGTTGAAAGCTAAGATCAGATAGTAAGATACCACATGCAAGATAATTAACAAAATCAGTAGACCAAGGAACATGTTGGGTACTAAGGCTCATTGATGGGAATAACATCACTCATCTCCACTTTTCAAATAATAACCTAGATAGATGGTCAGCAACTAGATTTTTAGTACCCTTCTTATCCTTGTTTTTTAAATCAAATTCTTGTAAGATTAAAATCCATCTAATTAGCCTAGGCTTCGCCTATTTTTTATGCAACAGATACTTAATGATAGAATGATCAGTAACGACAGTAACATGAAAACCTACCAAGTAAGATCTTAATTTATCAAAAGCAAACACAATGACTAATAACTCTTTCTCTGTTGTGCCATAGTTAACCTGAGCATCATCTAATGTCTGGCTGGCATAGTGGATGACACAAAGCTTCTTATCCTCTCATTGCCCAAGCATGGCCCCCAATGCATGATCATTTGCATGTCACATCAACTCAAATGGGAGTTCCCAATCGGGTAGTTGTATAATGGGTGCAGAGATCAGAGCTTGTTTAATCCTGCAAGAAGCTTCTAAACAACGTAAGTCAAAATTAAATGGCACGTCTTTACTGTACATCCCAAAATTTATAAAAATGATTAATTGAGAGGAATAAATAATAAATAATTATATAAGAGTTGATTCATGTCCCGAAAATTTGGAAATAATTAAATTAGGATTTATTATGGGTATTCATAATTTATTGGGACTTAATGAGACAAAATTATATTCGACTAGAATATGGGTGTCGGACCATGGACCATTGGACAAGGCTATTGAGAATATTATGGGGAATCCGAATATATATTCAAAATAATTTTTGGATAAATTATTGAGCCCGAAATGAAGATCTTTTATATTATAAAACGGTAAAATTTTAATGAAGGTGATTAAAATTAAAACACAAACCCACTCTCCCCTCTTCATTTTTCACGTTGGCTTCTTGCTCCAAAGGGGCATTCACTCTCTTTTCTCTTCTCCTCTCATTCACTCTTCATCTTCTTCTTCTCAAAACCTAGAGAAGGAATATGGTGTACCCTCATTCCCTCTCCAATTTCGTTGCACCATGGACCATAAAGGAGACATGATGGCTTGAAGATTTCTCCTCCTTCTCTTCTCCTATTTTTGCCACTTTCTTTCCCGCTTTGGTGCCCATTGTTGCTTGATGGTTGAGGTAAGTTTCTCACCATTTTTAATGAGTTTATGCCCTAGGTTATGGGTTTTTGTTACTGGGGGAATGTTTTAATGCATGAGGGTTGTTGTGGAAAGCATTAAATGTGGAAACCCTAAGGTGGGATGTGTTGAATGTAAACATTTGTGTGCATTAATGGAGGTACATAAAAATGGCATTATAGATGGTGGAAAATGATGAGTAACAATGGTGATTGTTAGGTTTTAAATGGAACCTTAATTCTAGAAATTGGGGAAAATGAGTAATGATGTTATGAGAAATGGTTTTAAGTGTAAACCCATGATAATTTATGTTTAGGTGTTGTTAATGATGATGGTTAATGGTTATTAGTAATGGTTGTTGGGGTTTTGATGAAAACCCTAGCCCTAAGAATTTGGGAAAATGTATTTATTGTGACTTGAAGAGTTGAATTGAAAGTGAATAGATAGTATGTAATGTGAGAGTTGTTATTTATGATGATGGATAATGATAGTAATGGTGAATCATAGAGGATAAAACTCTTGGATGAGTGTTGTTATGAAATGTATAGGAATGAATATGAACATTAAGATCATAGTGTTGTGATGGACTAATGAAATTGTGGTTGATGAGGTCTTAGACCATGATGTGTGCCATTTGGGTGTTTTGATTGATGATGGTTTAAAAGAGGCTAAGTTGGCTTATGTTGAATTTTGAATGGCAATGATGACATTTAGGTGATTTATGCAATGTTGGATGCATTTTAGATAATGAAGGTGATATTAT
Source organism: Clitoria ternatea (assembly GCA_037962975.1). Taxonomy (NCBI): domain Eukaryota; kingdom Viridiplantae; phylum Streptophyta; class Magnoliopsida; order Fabales; family Fabaceae; genus Clitoria; species Clitoria ternatea. Next base: position 180,343,960 of record CM075671.1, read on the forward strand.
TATTGTTGGGTATGGCTAACCCTTAAGACTTAGAAAATCTTGGTTTTGGGAAAAGAATTCCCAAAACCTAACATAATTGTACAAATTGTTGCTTTCACAAGCTTAGGACTTGTTAATTAAGCTTTAAGATATGTTGACAAATGTTTAGAATTAAAATGATGCCTTGTGATGGCTCATTGATTAGATGCATGTATGTATGTGTATGGGTGTAGATCGTATTCCGGGTAATAAGGCAGAATGATTGACATATGTGAATCATTGTTCTTTTCTTGAGGTAGGAGAAGAGTTTACATTTCAAATGCCTGATTTGAATAATTGATGATTGATGTATATGATAATGCTCATGCTTTCCTTGCTATTTTTGTGTTAGTTATATGATGAATGACATGCTTGATAATCTATTGATTTTGAGAATCATACGTGTGATTGATCACAATGAAAGTTTTCAAGTCCGTTTGACGGGCATGACTTATTTATTGATGGAAATCCACGGATGGATGAATTGTTTAAAATGTGAAGTTGTGTTTATGATGTTCATGCAAAATTAAGAAATTGGTAGGGCTATAATGAGTTTTGGTATGATGGAATGCCACAAAATAGTTTCAATAGCGCCTATGCATGAATTATAACATGTAGAAACTGGAATAGGCCAATTCCATTGAAAATTGACCCTTGTGTTGGACAAAAATACCTTAAAATGGGTCAAATGCATTTAAGCGCATAAGTTCCTCATTTTTTAAAATTTTTTAGTGCGGCCAGTGGCTACACGTCATGAATGGTGTGTGATAGTTAGTGTTAAAGTTTGGTGGCCATTGGAATCCATATGAAAGAGATGGGGTGGTTAGAAGTTGGATTTTGCAGCTTTTAGGGGCAAGTTCTGCATAATTGCTGTCATGAATCGATTCACACAATATGGGAATCGATTCATCAGCTGCTGTTTTTCCCTTGGGTATGTTCCAAAATCGTGGGAATCCATTCACACAAAGTGGGAATCAATTCATGAGACACCCCAAATTTGAGGGTAAATTTTTCATGATTTTTAAAACTATTAAAGAATGGAAAAACCACGAATTAAAGCTTTAACCAGTAACCCCGGATCATTAAAGTAACCTACCTCATATATGAAGATATGGGGAGGTGAATAAATTAAATCAAGGGACAATTAATCTTAAGATCATCAACGAGAAATAGTGGAAAAACATAATTTAGTTTTGAGAGTTATGCTATTGTGTGAAAGAGTTTTAAAGATACTTAATTTAATTGCTAAAATGAGACAAGTACAATTGCACAATTTAATTACCAGAATCCAATAAAATCCATGATTTTCCACTTGAATAGCACCATGAATCAATTCAGGGACAAGGTGAATCGATTTATGCGTGTTTTAGGGCCCAAAAATGTAAAAATCAGCAGGATGAATCGATTCAGACCCCAAGTGAATCGATTCATACGTTTTGTTCAGCTCAATAGTGTGCTTCCAGACCTATGATCGATTCAGCCCCCAGGGTGAATCGATTCACATGTTTTGCATGAATTGGACAAGGCTCTGAATCGATTCAAGGCTTTAGGTGAATCGATTCATGTAACATCCCAGTTTTGAAGCTAAATGCCGAATGAAAAATAAACTCTTAAGACTTGATTTCAAATAGGAAAACAACCGTTAATTATATTTAACTATCAAGCAAATTTAAGCCATTAAAATGATTGTTGTAGAATGGAGATTTTTGTAACCCAACTACCTTAAATTCAGAAACAATAAACTGATTAAATATAAAAGATGATGATGGCCAGGTGATAGGGTTGAGTGCGCGTGGCTGCTGGACTCACGCTCTCCCACCCCACTCTTCTCCTCCTCATGCGAATATATATACACATAAGCCCATGATCACGAAGTCACTCACTGTTCCTTCAGATTCCCTTTTCCTCCACTGCTTCAACCTCTCTTCTCTGCTCGTGTTTTCTATCCTCTCCCCACTTCTTCGTCTTCTCCTTCCCTGTTCACTGCCCCCATTCCTTGAAACGCACGACGATACCACAAGGGACTTGGAGTTCCTTCTGCTGATAAGGGACGATCGTCAGGGTGGAGGACGAATAGCTCTTGTCTCACAGTGCGACTACGCCTAAGGAAGCCGAACGAGTGTGAGCCTGAGCGAGGCGATCGGAGAACCAAGGACCTACGTAGGAAGACAGAAGAACTCCCTCGATCTTCCTTCAGTAGGTAGGGGGCGCTTTGCATTTAAAATGCATAGCTCGTGAATGGGTTCCGAGTTATTCCTTATGCATGCATGTGTGTTGAAGGGTGTTTGTGATGAAGTGTATATTGAAAGATAGCTGTGATAGTTCTTTCATATTTGATATATGCGTTTGGGAGTTACATTGTTGGGTATGTGGATGCATGTGTGTGCGTGTGTCATGAAACCGTGTATGAATGTAGTGCATGTCTTTAAGTTGCCATGTGGAGTCTGGTTAATCATTTTACTGCGAATGCATGAAGATATATTGTGTGACTTCTGGGTGCCCTGCTCGAAAAACAACGAGTGAATCTTGATTGTTAACTTATATCATCTTGCATACGTGTGTTGAAAATGAATTGGTGTTGTATGAGATGATGAATGAATTACATGTAGAGTGTGGCTAGGGTACGGAATGGAGAGTGACATTGCCTTGGTAAACACTCACAAAAGAATGTAATTAAAAGACCTTGAGTTAGACTCAAGGCAAGCTACCGAGTTAGACTCGGAGCTGCCCGTAGCACTGCCGTGGTCACTTGGAGCGATTGTGTTACATGCAAGGGCAACGGTTGGGTACCTGTAAAACGGCCGAACCAGCTTGGAGCTGGAAGAAAAGGGCTTGGAGCCTGTGTTGCAACGTGAAAATCTATCAAGTAGGGGTCGGATCCGACTGTAGTAAACCTGCGTGTGTTAAATGGATATATGCATGTATGTTTGCTCTTATGTTATGAAGAACTTATTGTGTTGCATGTATATCTATGTCAATCGGAAATGATATATCTGAGGAATGAATGTATGAATTCTGAATGCATGGTACTGTTATAGGTAGACAACCTAGAGGATAATTAATGTTATGGTTGTTTGAAGTGTGACGTTGTATGATGGAAAGCATGCGGGTTCCCAAGTCACTAACTGTCGTTTTTAAATGTAAAAGCTCACCCCTGCTATGGCAATATTTTCAGTGAACATTCCTCGGAACTACGACTGATGAGGAGCTACTTGCCGAGTGGTTTAGCTGTGCACCAGGGAGCTATATGCATTTGTGTGAACGCTGTGTAATGTTTTGATTATGCCTTGGCCGGCTCATGTCTGATGCTAGTGTTTTGAACAAGCAGAATCCTTAGGAGATGGGAAGAATATGATAACGTGTTTGTAAACATCAATATACACTGTTATATATATATATATAGCTATGTGTGTGCCATACTGTATGTTTATCCCATTTTATGCGTAATGTTCGAATAGTATATACATATAGATCTATTCATGCTCTTCCGAGTGCGCAGGGATGGTATGACTTGGTATGACCTTTAAAAAGCCATGAAATTCTTAAAGGGAGGCTTAAGTTAGCCGGAAAGTATGGGTAGAAAGGGCTATATTGCCGAGTGAGAAACGAGCAAAATCCTCGAGTGATCATGAGAGCGGTCACTACCGAGTGGAAATTCTAAGTACAACCCGAGTGAGGAAGAGTTCGTATTCCCGAGTGAAAACCCTGAGCGATCCTCGTCTAAGAAAGAAGTTAGTGTAGTAGGGTCAGAATGGAATGGATTCTGAGTGCAAGATATTTAGAATCCGAGTGAGTGGGGATCTGTAACCGGAAAAGTGAGTTATGAATAAGTCTGAATGGGACCTAACTACCTGATTTTCGAGTGATCAGTTGTAGGATGCCGAGTGAGTTAGCTGTCATTTTCCGAGTGAATGAGTTGAAGGATGACTCTGGGTCCGAGCGTCTACTTAGCCGAGTGTGGCTCCTCGCTCCAGCGAGTGTGGGTTTGAAAAGGCTTATGTTGGCCTCGCTTAGGCGGAGTCATACCTCGCCCGAGCGACTAAGACGGCTCGCCCAAGCGTGTGGTGTAACACCCTCTGTTACACCTTAATAAATTTTAGAAAAATTCGTAATTTTTTTTATAAAGATATGATTGTTAAAAAGAAACTATCGGAATAAATTATATACATTATTGCTGAAATACCTCATAAATATTATTAAAACTTTATAAAGTAATTTTACATTCATCCAACGGAAATAAATATTAAACATTATAAGAAAGAGAGGAAACTCCATGGCCCAGAAGCAGTTACTTATTAACATTATTTATTCATTGGACCACGGTATTCATACCGAGCTCCCTTTCTAGAACGTGCTATATTTACTGCTGAAATTCTTCGATCCCTCCCTCTGAATCATCAATTTAGAATATATGAAACAAAAACACGGAGAAAGGAGTGAGAAACAGAATATAATATTTCCGAATAAGACATAAGCAACAAAGGGTTTTCACAACCAATACATAATAATATAAATCACAATCACATACACAATCAATTATGAATGCATGAATGTTATGCAATATCTTCATCATAACTTACCTATATATATGGGCCCTTAAATTTTAATTTGCACTGGGCCAACCAGGAGTTTACACTGTTCCATAAGTCTGGATAATAATAATATGAACAGCTCAACTGGCATGGAAACACTTAGAGACTAGTCAGATTGAGAAAGTTTTTATTGTGAAAGTACCCGACACTAGGGAGCTACCCCAGGTCCCCTGAAGCACCCTTTCACACTCTCTCATCCCAAGGCTCGTAATTAAGCCTCCTCTAATGTATCCTCGGTTTCTATAATCCGTCCCCAGACAATATTATTTTATTTCACTTTAATGATTCATGATGCATGAACTACTCGCGTATTTAGTTGGTTAAGGCTTTTAGAAACTCAATTATTAAATCCCTTAAAGGTTTACAATATCATTTCAATAAACTGTACATTTTCTCAATTCTCTGAATTTCTGTCCCACAGAAATAAATTTGGTACAGTTTTCAAATCTCACTGAAATTGAGTTTCTAAGCCTTAAATATCTAAAAACTTTATCATATAAAACTTTACATAATCTTTCTCGAATTAAATCTTAACAAAATCAAATTTAGGAATCTTAATTATTTCCAAATATATTTAGTTATTAAGTTGGAAAAAAATAAAATAATTTTCTTTCAAAAATTTTATTTTATTAAAAGAGAATAATTATTAACCAAAAATACTTAAAATTACAAAATTTTTCTTTAACTCAAGATTTAAATAAATTCTCATAAAATATTTTCTTTCTAAAATAAATACTAATTTTTTATTCTAAATATTGAAAATAAAGTTAATAAAAATAATTTCTAAGAAGAAATAAAAGATAATAAAATTTAAAGAGTAAGGTAAGAAATTCTTACTGAATTTTAGCTTTCCGTCATGCTCGCTATATGCTCAAACTCCACATTACAATATCATCAATCAAAATCAAACAATATCAATCATAACTAAATATCATCAACCAATCAATCATAATCAAATCATAATCAAATCAATTAAACATCATTAATACATATCATAATACAAAATTTAATGATTATTAATAGTCAATTTTAGTCCTTTTGGTCAATTCCTCGCATAGGTATATGTAAGTCCATATAATCCAGTCCTTGCATAGGTATAGTTCAGTCCATATGGGTCATAATGGTCCAAGTCCTTGCATAGGTATAGTCTAGTCCATATAGGTCATAATGGTCCAAATCTTTGCATAGGTATGTTAGAGTTAGTTAAACCGGATATTTAATTTAAAAATTATTAAAATTGTTAAGTTAAAAAGTTACTATTTTAAAATAATAATATTATTAAATTTAAAAGGAGTAGGAGACTCCTCCCATTATTCTTATGTCTTTTCATATTATATTCTTATCTCACTCCCCCTTACCTTGAATTGTTACCCAAAATGGATTTGCTTTGCGCCTCCGATTTCTAGAAATATTAATACCAATCTTATTTCAGTATAAGCATGAGACGAAGATTAAGATTACTACTTAAAACAGAAATGGTAAATTTTGAATAGTGAATAGTGAATAGTGAATAGTGAATAGTAACAGTAAATAGTAAAACGTGAATAGTAACAGTAAATAGTAAATCGTGAATAGTAATGGTAAATAGTAAATCGTGAATAGTAATAGTAAATAGTAACAGTAAATAGTAATTTACTATTTGAATAGTAATTTACTATTGAAATAGTAATTTACTATTGAAATAGTGTTTACTATGCAGAATAGTAACTTAAAATAATATTATTTTCAGTATAATAACAGATTTCTAAAAACGATATGAAAATAACCCAAAAAATATAAAAGAGAAGTATTCTTACCTTAGGATTTTGGCAGAACCTTCTCTCCAAAAACTTTTCTTCTCTCTCTCACTTCCACCACTATCTCACTAGCACTACTATATTAAGAAAACTTAATCTGAAATTGTGAATTCTAAAGAAGAAATCCTTCGGTATTTATAGGAAAAAAATTTACTATGCATTCCATTATTTTAATATAAAAGTACTATGCATTTTTGAATTTTTTATTCCAGGTTACTGTGCATCTTTTGAAAATTTCATACATGCACAGTGATTTGTATAGTAATTGTCGGCAAAATTATTAAGTCAAATAGTAACCCTTCACTCGGTATATTTTAAATATTCGAAATGAGTCCTTTTTGAAATTTAGCGATATTATATCAGTCCCTACTAATTTTATAATAAGTAATATAAAGCTGAAATTTTAAAAATCTAAAATTTTATGTTAATAAAAATTTATTGATACGTTTCAAATTTTTTAACGATTGGAAAAAATCAAGATTTTTCTCAAACCGATAATTTTTAGATAAGTCTACTTGAAACGGATTTTAGAAAATTTTCTTATAATTTCAATTCACTTTCTTGTAAATATTTTTAATTTAAGTCACTTATATGAATTTAAAATTATTTAAAATATTATTTTATTAAAAAAATTCCAAAATTCCAAAAAATTCCAAAAAATCATAAATAATACGTAGGTTAAAAAGTTCTAAAGAACCATAATTTAATTCCTTCAAAATTTCAATATAAAAATAAAAATAGGGGTGTTACAACTCTACTCCCCTTAGAAAATTTCGTCCTCAAAATTTACATTAATCAGTAAAACAAATGAGGATGAGACTCTTTCATCTCAGTTTCTAGTTCCCATGTAGCATCTTCTCCTCTCGTTTCACTCCAAATGACCTTTACAAGCGGAATTGTCTTGTCTCTTAATTTTTTTATTCTTCTGTCACCTATTCTAACAGGTGGTGCATCATATGTAAGATTATCTTTAACTTGTATGACATCAGGTTCAATAACATGTGTAGGATCAGATATATACTTTCGTAAGTTTGACACATGAAAAACATTATGGATATTAGAAAGAAAAGGTGGTAATGCTATTTGGTAGGCAAGGGAACTAACTTTATGAATTATTTGATATGGACCAATAAATCTAGGAGTTAGTTTTCGAGATTTCATTGCCCGACCGACCCCAGTCATAGGTGTGACTTTCAAGAATACATGATCGCCTTCTTGAAATTCGAGCGGCTTTCTTCTTTTGTCATAGTAACTTTTCTGCCTGCTCTGTGTTGCCTTCATCTTTTCCTGAACTATTTTGATTTTATCCGTGGTTTGTTGTACCAACTCTGGTCCTAGCATCAAGTTTTCACCAGTCTCAAACCAACATAGCGGGGTCCTACATTTTCTTCCATATAATGCTTCAAAAGGTGCCATGCCAATGCTAGCATGGAAACTGTTGTTGTAGGTAAACTCCACATATGGTAAGAATTGATTCCAACTTCCTTTATGCTCTAACACACAAGCTCGTAACAAGTCCTCTAGAGATTGGATTGTTCTTTCTGATTGTCCATCCGTCTGAGGATGATATGCTGAACTTAGACGTAGTCTTGTTCCCAAAGCCTTGTGCAAGCTCTTCCAGAATTGTGATGTAAAACGAGGGTCCCGATCAGAAATGATACTTGAAGGAATTCCATGCAATCTCACAATCTCCTCGATGTATAATTTTGCCAGCTTCTCCATAGAGTAACGAATATTGATGGGAATAAAGTGGGCAGACTTTGTTAGTCTATCAACTATTACCCATATTGAATCATGTCCTAATGGAGTTTTGGGTAGAGAAGTCACAAAATCCATGGTAATGCCATCCCATTTCCATTCCGGTATTTCCATTGATTGTAGCATTCCAGGGGGTTTTTGGTGTTCTACTTTAACCTTCTGGCAAATTAGACATGCAGCCACATACTCTGCCACTGCTTTCTTCATTCCAGGCCACCAAAATAACTTCTTCAAATCTTGATACATTTTAGTAGCTCCGGGATGAATGCTCATATAACTTTTATGGCCTTCTTCCAGAATTACTTTCCTCAACTCCTCTTGATTAGGGATACACACTCGATCCTTATACCTTAGCAATTGGTCACTTCTTACATTGAACTCGACTTCTTTTCCTTGTTTCAAGAGTTCTTTCTTCTCTTGCAGGAATTCATCCTCTTTTTGAGCCTCTAAAACTTGTCTCAGGAATTCACTTGTCACTTGCAACGCTCCTAATCTGTAGCTGTTAGCATTAACCTTTACTGCTAGGTTAAGATCTCTGAAGTTCTCTATCAATTCCAGCTCTTTAATCATCATCGTGGACGCATGTAGAGACTTTCGACTTAAAGCATCAGCTACTACGTTCGCTTTTCCAGGATGGTATTGCAACTCAAAATCGTAGTCCTTTAAGAACTCCATCCATCTCCGTTGCCTCATGTTTAACTCCTTTTGGTCGAATAAATACTTGAGACTTTTATGATCGCTAAACACATCGAATGTTGCACCGTATAGATAGTGCCTCCAAATCTTTAAGGCAAAAACTACAGCGGCTAACTCTAAGTCATGGGTAGGGTAGTTGATCTCATGTTGCCTTAATTGTCGTGACGCATAGGCTACAACCTTCTTGTCTTGCATGAGTACACTTCCTAGTCCTTGTTTAGACGCATCACAGTAAACTTCAAAACTTTGATGTGGATCGGGGAGTACTAACACCGGCGCAGAAGTAAGTCGATCTTTCAGCTCTTGAAAACTATTCTCGCATTGTGTCGTCCACACAAAAGGTTGTCCTTTCCGTGTTAGCTTGGTCAATGGGTATCCTAGCTTTGAAAATCCTTCAATGAATCTCCTATAGTATCCAGCCAAGCCCAAGAAACTTCTAATCTCAGTGATCGTGGTTGGTCTTTCCCATTTTAAAACCGCCTCCACCTTGGAAGGGTCTACAGCTATTCCTCCTTGACTAATTACATGTCCTAAAAAGTTCACTTCTTCCAACCAGAATTCACACTTCGATAGCTTTGCATATAGTTGTTTCTTTTTCAGGATTTCCAACACGACCTTCAAATGTTCAACATGTTCTTCTCTGCTTTTAGAGTACACTAATATATCATCAATGAACACCACTACAAATTTATCTAGATATGGATGAAAAATCCTATTCATGTAATCCATGAATACGGCTGGTGCATTAGTTACACCAAAAGGCATTACTAGATATTCGTAATGGCCATAGCGTGTTCTAAAAGCAGTTTTTGATACATCTTCTTTCTTTACCCTTATTTGATGGTATCCAGACCTCAAATCAATTTTGGAGAACACCGTGGCACCACGCAGCTGATCCATCAAGTCGTCAATCCTTGGTAGAGGATATCTGTTCTTGATTGTCACCTTGTTCAGTTGTCGATAATCTACACACAACCTCATGCTACCATCCTTCTTCTTAACCAACAACACTGGTGCACCCCAGGGGGATACACTGGGTCGTATAAACTGCTTCTCTATCATCTCTTCAAGTTGTTTCTTCAACTCTACTAATTCTAGAGGTGACATTCGGTATGGTGCAATTGAAATAGGTCCAACTCCAGGTACTAGATCAATGGCAAATTCCACATCTCTTTCTGGGGGTAAACCAGGGATATCTTCAGGAAAAACATCAGGAAATTCACACACAACCGGCAGATTTTTGATTTTTGATTCTTGTTCTCCTTTCGTTGAAAGCAATAGCATGAATCCTTGAGCCCCTCCTTTTAAAGAGGCACTCACTTGGTTGGCGGTTAGAAATCTCGAATCCTCAGGATTCAAATTCATTGGTTCTTTAAACATTATGGTTTTATTATGACAATCTATTAGAACATGATTGTCAGACAACCAATCTAGCCCAATAATAACTTCTAAGCCAGAAAGGGGTAAACAGAAAAGATTGGCCTTAAAGTCCCTACCATTTATGACAATAGGGCATTTCCAACAGGCTTTAGAAGTGACAATGGGATTGTTTCCAGGAGTATGTACAGATAAGTCAAATGGCAGTTCTATCACAGGTAATTTTAGTTTTTCTACACAGTCATTGGCAATAAAGGAATGTGATGCACCTGAGTCATACATAACAGTTAAAGAAATCTTATTAATGATACATTTACCTTCTACCATGGAATTAGCATGAGATGCTTCTTCTCCAGTGATTGCAAAAACCTTTCCTTTTGCTTTCGGCCTTCCGACTGCACTGTGCGCGCCTCCTTGAGTATTTATGCTTGTACTTGCACCTTCAGGGTTTTCTCTCTTCATCTCTGGGCAATCCTTGATGTGATGACCTGGTTTGTTACACTTAAAGCAAACATAAGTGTTTTTAGGACAATCCCTTTTCAAATGGGGTCCTCCACAGATAAAACATTTAAAATTTGGTGCAGATGTTGGGTAATAGCTTCCAGTTGAAGCTTGGGGTCTGTTAGGAACAGATGCTGCTCCAAACCGGCGAAATGGTGCTTGGTAAGGCTTATTCCTTCTGAAATCTCTTCTTTGGTGATGGTGAGGTCCTCCACTTCTTATTTCTCCTGCCTTGTGAATGGGCTCACGACTCTTGGTCATTCTATCCTTATGGTCTTCTTCAAAGATCCTGCAGCGATTTACCAATACAGGAAATTCACAGATTTCCTGCATTCGTATAGCTTCCTTAATTTCTGGCCGCAGTCCATTTACAAACTTTGCACACCGATCTCTTTCATTAGTAGCATCATTATAATGAGAATGAAAACGAGATAGCTCTTCAAACCTGGATGCGTACTCTCCAACGGTCATATTTCCTTGGGTCAGCGACAGGAATTCGAATTGTTTTTTCTCTTTAACATCAGCTGGAAAGTATTTCTCCAGAAACATATCCTTGAAATAATCCCAAGTGATCTCCACGTCGTTGACTTCGAATTGTCTACGCGTGCTATCCCTCCAATGTTCGACATCCTCAGATAAGGCATAAGTAGCGAAGACTACCTTATCAGCTTCATTACATTGTAATGCTCGAAAGATCTTCTCTATCTCTCGAATCCAGATTTGTGCTCCATCAGGGTTATATCCTCCCTTGAAACAAGGTGGATTGCGCTTTTCGAATAGGTCCAGTCTTCTCAAGGCATCGTTACCTTGACCTTCACGTGCTCCCATTGCATTGATTAAGCGTTCTACAACTCCAGCAAGATCGTTTCCAGCCATTAGTTTCCTGTTTCACAGTAACTGAGATTTGTCACATCAATCACAGTTACTACCAAGTCAGATATTCTATTTTCTATTACCTATACAGAGTTTACAAACAAAGCAAGATAGACCTTTTCCCCAGGCCTATTGGATTAACTGCTCTGATACCACTTTGTAACACCCTCTGTTACACCTTAATAAATTTTAGAAAAATTCGTAATTTTTTTTTTAAAGATATGATTGTTAAAAAGAAACTATCGGAATAAATTATATACATTATTGCTGAAATACCTCATAAATATTATTAAAACTTTATAAAGTAATTTTACATTCATCCAACGGAAATAAATATTAAACATTATAAGAAAGAGAGGAAACTCCATGGCCCAGAAGCAGTTACTTATTAACATTATTTATTCATTGGACCACGGTATTCATACCGAGCTCCCTTTCTAGAACGTGCTATATTTACTGCTGAAATTCTTCGATCCTTCCCTCTGAATCATCAATTTAGAATATATGAAACAAAAACACGGAGAAAGGAGTGAGAAACAGAATATAATATTTCCGAATAAGACATAAGCAACAAAGGGTTTTCACAACCAATACATAATAATATAAATCACAATCACATACACAATCAATTATGAATGCATGAATGTTATGCAATATCTTCATCATAACTTACCTATATATGTGGGCCCTTAAATTTTAATTTGCACTAGGCCAACCAGGAGTTTACACTGTTCCATAAGTCCGGATAATAATAATATGAACAGCTCAACTGGCATGGAAACACTTAGAGACTAGTCAGATTGAGAAAGTTTTTATTGTGAAAGTACCCGACACTAGGGAGCTACCCCAGGTCCCCTGAAGCACCCTTTCACACTCTCTCATCCCAAGGCTCGTAATTAAGCCTCCTCTAATGTATCCTCGGTTTCTATAATCCGTCCCCAGACAATATTATTTTATTTCACTTTAATGATTCATGATGCATGAACTACTCACGTATTTAGTTGGTTAAGGCTTTTAGAAACTCAATTATTAAATCCCTTAAAGGTTTACAATATCATTTCAATAAACTGTACATTTTCTCAATTCTCTGAATTTCTGTCCCACAGAAATAAATTTGGTACAGTTTTCAAATCTCACTGAAATTGAGTTTCTAAGCCTTAAATATCTAAAAACTTTATCATATAAAACTTTACATAATCTTTCTCGAATTAAATCTTAACAAAATCAAATTTAGGAATCTTAATTATTTCCAAATATATTTAGTTATTAAGTTGGAAAAAAATAAAATAATTTTCTTTCAAAAATTTTATTTTATTAAAAGAGAATAATTATTAACCAAAAATACTTAAAATTACAAAATTTTTCTTTAACTCAAGATTGAAATAAATTCTCATAAAATATTTTCTTTCTAAAATAAATACTAATTTTTTATTCTAAATATTGAAAATAAAGTTAATAAAAATAATTTCTAAGAAGAAATAAAAGATAATAAAATTTAAAGAGTAAGGTAAGAAATTCTTACTGAATTTTAGCTTTCCGTCATGCTCGCTATATGCTCAAACTCCACATTACAATATCATCAATCAAAATCAAACAATATCAATCATAACTAAATATCATCAACCAATCAATCATAATCAAATCATAATCAAATCAATTAAACATCATTAATATATATCATAATACAAAATTTAATGATTATTAATAGTCAATTTTAGTCCTTTTGGTCAATTCCTCACATAGGTATATGTAAGTCCATATAATCCAGTCCTTGCATAGGTATAGTTCAGTCCATATGGGTCATAATGGTCCAAGTCCTTGCATAGGTATAGTCTAGTCCATATAGGTCATAATGGTCCAAGTCTTTGCATAGGTATGTTAGAGTTAGTTAAACCGGATATTTAATTTAAAAATTATTAAAATTGTTAAGTTAAAAAGTTACTATTTTAAAATAATAATATTATTAAATTTAAAAGGAGTAGGAGACTCCTCCCATTATTCTTATGTCTTTTCATATTATATTCTTATCTCACTCCCCCTTACCTTGAATTGTTACCCAAAATGGATTTGCTTTGCGCCTCCGATTTCTAGAAATATTAATACCAATCTTATTTCAGTATAAGCATGAGACGAAGATTAAGATTACTACTTAAAACAGAAATGGTAAATTTTGAATAGTGAATAGTGAATAGTGAATAGTGAATAGTAACAGTAAATAGTAAAACGTGAATAGTAACAGTAAATAGTAAATCGTGAATAGTAACGGTAAATAGTAAATCGTGAATAGTAATAGTAAATAGTAACAGTAAATAGTAATTTACTATTTGAATAGTAATTTACTATTGAAATAGTAATTTACTATTGAAATAGTGTTTACTATGCAGAATAGTAACTTAAAATAATATTATTTTCAGTATAATAACAGATTTCTAAAAACGATATGAAAATAACCCAAAAAATATAAAAGAGAAGTATTCTTACCTTAGGATTTTGGCAGAACCTTCTCTCCAAAAACTTTTCTTCTCTCTCTCACTTCCACCACTATCTCACTAGCACTACTATATTAAGAAAACTTAATTTGAAATTGTGAATTCTAAAGAAGAAATCCTTCGGTATTTATAGGAAAAAAATTTACTATGCATTCCATTATTTTAATATAAAAGTACTATGCATTTTTGAATTTTTTATTCCAGGTTACTGTGCATCTTTTGAAAATTTCATACATGCACAGTGATTTGCATAGTAATTGTCGGCAAAATTATTAAGTCAAATAGTAACCCTTCACTCGGTATATTTTAAATATTCGAAATGAGTCCTTTTTGAAATTTAGCGATATTATATCAGTCCCTACTAATTTTATAATAAGTAATATAAAGCTGAAATTTTAAAAATCTAAAATTTTATGTTAATAAAAATTTATTGATACGTTTCAAATTTTTAACGATTGGAAAAAATCAAGATTTTTCTCAAACCGATAATTTTTAGATAAGTCTACTTGAAACGGATTTTAGAAAATTTTCTTATAATTTCAATTCACTTTCTTGTAAATATTTTTAATTTAAGTCACTTATATGAATTTAAAATTATTTAAAATATTATTTTATTAAAAAAATTCCAAAATTCCAAAAAATTCCAAAAAATCATAAATAATACGTAGGTTAAAAAGTTCTAAAGAACCATAATTTAATTCCTTCAAAATTTCAATATAAAAATAAAAATAGGGGTGTTACATGTGGGATCGCGCTGAAGCGAGTAGATGTTAGTGTGGAACCCCGCCCAAATACCTCCCTCTTCCGTTGTTGTATTTTTCTCTCTTGCTCGACGGTGTTGGACCCCGCTTGAGCGAATGGACGTCGTAGTGGAATCCGCCCAGGCGTTGATACGCTTCGCTGAACTAGGCGGAGTCGGTTCAGGTTTCATTCCTTCCATAGGTTGTCGTACATGTGTGTGTTCCTCATCCTTCCCTTGCCTATTTCCCTTATATTGATTGTCTAGCAGTTACTTGTGGAAAAAGTTCTCCCTGTTGATTCACTTTGGGAAGCGAGTGGAGGCTGGTGTTGGGTTTCGCCTGAGAATTCCCTCCATCCGCTGTTGCATTGTCATACTTCGCTCAGGCGGTGTTGGACCTCGCCTGAACGAGTCAGCGTTGTCATGGACTTCGCCCAGGCGTTGACGTATCTCGTTGAGTCGAATGGGATTGTTCAAGTCTTTATCCCTCCGCTGATTGCTACATGTGTGAATGCTCTTTTATTTCCCTTGCCTTCTTCTTTCCCGATTGACCAGTGATTGATTTTGTGAAAAATTTCTCCCTGTTTTTGAAATTATTACTCATTAAAAGTTAGGGTGTTACAATTCAAGCCCTGTATGACAGTACCCTGCTACAAATTATATAGAAAACACATATTTTTCCAACTTCTAACCACCCTATCTTTTTCAAATCAAATCCAATGATCACCAAATCTTGACACAAGCTAAAATACATCATATGTGACGTATGGCCATTGACCGCACTCAAAAATTCCTAAAAATGAGAGAGTTATTCACATAAATACACGGGTCCATTCTCCATGAAATTGGCCCATTCCAATTTCCACAAGTCACAAATCATGTGTTTGAGCTATTGGAACCATCACATTGCATCTAAACCTCACGAATCATAATTTGACCCTATTAGTTCCTCTCATAAGCATAAACAACAAAGTATAACCTTACATACAATTCATAAGAGATTGGAATTTATGAATGACATCATCCATTCATTATATTGGGCAGTAAACAAACACCACAATGGTCATCATACATCATGAAGGTCATATGCAAAAATTAGCCATACACATAAAGGGTCCAATTTTCCTATATGACCTCCAATATCATCATTTATTAATCCAATTACAAAATGGGCATATATCTATACTATATGCTATACAAAATCAATGGGTTTGCCGGCTAAGGCACTTCCTATGCAACCATTTACCTCCACCATTAAAATCCACATCAAAAGAGATTCACCTCACCCATGAATGTCTTGTAATCACAAAGCTAAAAGTAGACAACATGGAAGAATGAGTTATACATTCCAAAAGATGAGTATGATTACAATGTGATTATGTGCATATGCATCAATGTCATGTATACTCTGCATCCATATAGATCATTCATTATTTCAATCATCATCCTCACACTAACATTCATATGGCTTAACCCTTTCCATCAAACATAATAAAGTATATAAGCATATGCATAATCAAGTCCTTCAACATATTGGACTTCCATACACATTGTTACCATACACAATATATATTTTCTTTGTATTCATATCATTTATGTTGTCTTTTAGGTATTTCCTTAACCAATTCACAACCATCACCATTTCTCATCACCTTTGGCATACCTCCTTGCTATATGCAAATGCTCTTAGGCTAATGCACTTGCACAACGGAGTAAATAACAATTGTGGATCTGACTGTAGGAAAATAAACACTAAATTATGGGTCAAGCATGATCATATGACCATACCCCTACTGTAGTAGTAAAATGTGTACACTTATCATCAAATTGCATACATTACATTATGTTTTACAGGTACCAAACCGCATCGCCTATATTGCAACACCTGGCCATTTACACCATGACCGCGGTAAACACCATAAACAACATAAAGTGTTGCGGGTCAACCATGATTCATACCATGGCAACTGTGATCCAAAGGACCACTGGGGATACCTACTAATCAAGAGTCACCCCCATAAGGGTCACACACATGCAGCTCCCCGTAACCTGACATGGGCAGCTTCGTGACTTACACAACGAGTCACAGGGGAAAAACAAAGATTGCTCGTGTACAGAGCCGCCCTCCTACTAGGCCAACCGGGGGAATCCCCTAATATTCCAACACCAGCAGCTATACAATATGCCATGGATGCAATACAAATGCTAATCATATGCATTTCTCATAACTATGCATCCTAAATTATGCCACTTATCAACCACTATTTTCATCAATACCACCATAAGGTTTTTAGTGGATTTATTATCATTAGTTATTGTCATTGTTCAAGTTTTAATGTGGCATGCTCAACAGTTCCTCATTATCACAATTCAAGCTTTCAACATTCACAATGGCATCAATCATCAACTATAATCCTCAACCTTTCATTATCAATCAAGGAATGCTAATCATCCATATCCATTCTCATTCCACATCAATAATAACCATTCCATATTTATGATGAATATGAGCACAACTACATCATATTAAGGCATTACACTAGCCAAACAATTTAACATCACCATTTAGCACACCATACATATATTCCAAATGCACAAATACATGTTTCCAAGCACACTCATCATTGTATGCAATATCTCAAATTGTCTTCACAATATAATCAAGGAAAACATGCATATTGTCACATATGACAATCAAACACTACTCAATTCATGCATTTAGAATATAAAACTCCTCTCCTACCTCAAGAGAAGAATTCCAAGAAATATGACGTTCCCGCCTCATCGTTTGGAAAAGATCCTACATTAACATACATGTAATTCTCAATCAATTGGCCTTCCAATGCATAATTTCAAGCTCTAACTACTAATTATTATATTTACAATTTTCAACATGTCATAAACATCACTTTCTTTATTTTTTTAGGCTTTGAAAATTCCTTCCCATCAATCCTTATTCTCTATATTCAAGGGCTACAAAACAACCCTTAAGCCCATTATCCATAAGCACCATATAATTATTTCCAACTCAAAGTACCAAGATCTATATACTCTAATTTTTAATACTTGGTGCATTTAACATTTTAACTATCCAACTACTTCCTATTTCAATAATCTCACCTTAACCACCATGGTTTAGGCATTCAAGTTTCATTAATATGCATTTATGTCTTCACCCACCAAAGGGTTCATGTACCAATGGCCACCAATCACCATTAATGGCCATCCCCCATCATTAATGCTCTCTAACACTATCAATAAATATTATTCCAATACATTCTTCCACACCCATCATTCAAATATCATATATCTATCCTTAAAACACATTCTGGAATCCATATTTATCATTTCCCCCAATTTCTCATAGTTAGGGTTTCTCTAAAAATCTAACAATACTATAAATAATGATCATTTTCCACCATTTAAATTACCAATTTCGTGTACCCCATTAAAGCTCACAAAACTTGCATTTAAAACCACACCACCTTTGGGTTTTCCATAATAATGGCTTCTGCCAATAACCCACATACATAAACCACTCTCCTAACACCTAAAACCCATAACCAACGGTTCAAGCTCTTGAAAACCCTAAACCTCAAGAGAAGAAAAGAGAGAGTTTCCAAGGGGAGGAGGATGCCACATGAAAATGGAGGAGAAGAGGGAGGAGAGTTCCAGCCACAAGCTCCTCCTTCAAGCTTCCAAGAGAATGAAAATGGTGGGAGGACATGGGTTCAATGCTTTGCTTAGGTTTTGGAAGAGGAAGGTGAAGAGGAAATGAAGAAGAAGAAGGGAAAGTGTGTTTGCCAAATGAAACAGAAGCAGTGTGAAAATAGAAGAGAGTGGAGTGGGTTTTTGTGTTTTATCTTTACTCATTAATTAAATTTCACCGTTTTACAACAAACAGGATCTCCGTTTAGGCTCAAAACTTTGTCTAAAAATTATTTCGAATATATATCTGGACACCCAATAATATTCTTAACAGCCTTAACCACCGGCACTTCAATCAGAGATACTTAGTCCGACACCCATATTTTAATTGGGCCTAATTTCAGCTCATAAAGCCCCAATAAATTATGAATAATCTCCAAAAATCTTAATTTAATTATTTCCAATATTTTGGGACATTAATTAACTCACATATAATTATTTAATATTTATTTCTCTCAGTTAATCATTTATTTTAAAATTTGGGATATTACAGTTCATGAGCCCTTAGAATGGCCTAAATCGATTCCCAGGTTCCCTTGAATCAATTTAGAGGCTTCTGGACTGTCTAGAATCGATTCATACGAGGCATGAATCGATTCATGAGCTGTTGTTTTCACTATTTTGAATTCCAAACATGTGGGAATCGATTCATCAAGTGTTTGAATCGATTCATAGCCCTGTTTTCATAAAAATCTCATAAGTTTTGATGTTGTTTGGCGTTGTTGAGTCATGACACACATATGTAATCGATTGTACACATTTTTAATACGTTTTAGCAATCGATGCTTGATGATATTGTTATGTTCCTTGTACACCTTTGTTTTTGAAAGTTGCCAAGTGCTTGTTAATATCCAAAACCCTTTCATTATACGAAAAACAAGAGATTGTATTAAGGGTATATGATTGTGGTGTGTCTTAGTGGTGATTGATAATGGTTTGAGGCTTGGCAAAGTATGTGCATGCCTATGTCATGTTATGAGAACATGTATACCCCACAACTATTGATATGTTACGATGAATAATGGTAGAAGTTAAATGATATGGTTGTATGACACACCCTTGATCAATGATGAGACTAACGAGAGGATAATTTAATGATAATATGTTATTATAGGAGATGAATTGAGATGATATCGATAATGAACAAAGATGAATATTATTGACCATTGTGATTGATGCAAGATGAACTTACAATTGTGGGTTAAAATTATACTTGATGGAAAACATTGATGATAAATAAAGATAAGTGTTGTTGTGGGTGTATGTATGTTACCATACATATTGAATGACAAATATTGATGTTGAATGAAAGGGGACATTGTTGTTAAACATACCCCTGATTGAATGGTGATTGTTATTATTGATGATTATGATGCCATCGGGGTTGATACAAGCGTGATCTTGTATGTGTAATTTGAATTGTATTGGCAAGTATATGATGCTATGAATTTGAAATGTATTTATTAACATGCCTTGGTTTCTATGCATAGATTAATGCTACGATAATTAATATGCTTTTGATTACCATACGTGGTTTGATGTAACTATGAATATTGTTCCTTGAGGGGCCTTATGATTAATTATATGCCACTAATGACAATGCTAAATGGGAAATATACCCCTAAGTGAGAGGATGAGAGAATCCTTACGAGGTTAAGATTTGACATATGCATTGTTGCATTATTGCATTCATGGCATGCATAGCACAACATTAAATATGTGGTTGCAATCACAACGAAAGGTCTTGCGGGACTATATGAGAAAAAGTACCCTTGCGCACGGGGAAATGAATGTACATGGTTGCGATCACGATTATACTAAAATGATAAAAGATCTTGCAAGATTCTATGAGAATGAGTACCCTATGCGTATGGGAATGAGTCTGTGGTTGCGATCACATGAAAAACTAAAATGATAAAGGTGGTTGTGATCACCTGTGTAATGAATAGACAACGAAAGGTCTTGCAGGACTATATGAGAAAGAGTACCCTTGCATGGGGGAAATGAATAAACGTGGTTGCAATCACGAGAATATTGAATTGAAAAGTCTTACGGGACTATATAAGGGGAGTACCCTATGCATGGGGGAAACCAATATGAGAATGATGAATGTGGTTGTGATCATAATAATAAAGATCCTGCTGGATTCTATGAAATAGACCCTTGTTTGGGGGACATATGCTTGATTGAATATAAGTGGTTACGATCACTTGAGAAAACATGTGCGCATGGGTTATATGAATTGTTTCGAAATGGATCCATTTCATATGCATTAAATACTGTGACATATGCATTAGCCATAGATACATGGCATTTGAGATGAAGATGACCCCAAGAGAGATGATAACCTCTTGAGAGTAATAAGTGATTAAAGATGTAAAGAATTAATGATGAATAATTATGATAGCCCAAGATGATGAGGGCAATGTGCTTGTGTATGTGCTTGTGTTTGTGCTTGCTACGAGTTGTGAATAATGAGGCTTGTATGCCTAAGATGATATCTTGATGATGGTTATTTAATAAATTGATGGTTTTATTGCAAAGCACACATGTTGTTTGTATGCATGTACACATGATCACAATGTATTTAAATTCGTCATTTTGAATGTATAACTCACTCTCCCATGTGTTCTTCTTTTTAGCATTGTGATGCAGGATTGTCATGGGATGAAAGTATGCCTTTGAGCTAAAGCTCTAGGAGAAGGTAAATAGTGGTAATGGAATGCCTTGACCGACAGCGGTTGTTAATTATGATGTAATGAATGAATTGTGCATGTTGATGTTGATAAATAGTGGCTCATGGATATGTATATAGCCATCTGTTGTAATGCATATTATGGACGTATACTTCACATATATATGAATAATTAGATAAATACTTGTGGGGTTAACCTTGGTAATGTGTATAGGTGTTAGAGATATTTGATTTGATACCAAACTAGTGAATGAATGAGGTCAATTATGGGATATGATTATCAAAGATATGTGTTATATAAATGCATATAAGTTTGAGGCATAGAAGGCGTATGAATGTATTATAAACGGATAGTCCATGTTCCCAATTGATGGTTAGTACCTCACGTGGAGGCTACATACGGTTTCAAATGCATGCATATGATTTATATGTGTGGTTGGTTATGGCCTAATAGGCTCATGTTATGTATTTGCATGCTTTGTCGAGCCTTTTCTCATATCTTCATATATGGGACAAGGCGGGTGCCCTGTATACATATTCTTCTTCCGCTGTAAATTCTAATATTTTTGTATACACATATGGGCAGCGTATCTTGCGATCCAGTTATGAATCATTAAATCTCACCCTTCGATTTTCTATGGTTTGAGTCTTGATGTAATTGTTGAAGTGTTTTGAAATTCCTTTAAACATAAAAAATTTAATCACATTTTTATTAATTATCTATCTTGATTATATCGGGATTCGGGCTCGGGAAATCGAGGTGTGACACTTACCCAAAAGGTTCATAAGAGGCTTGGTGATCTTGGAGAAATCTTTAATGAACTGCCGATAAAACCCGACATGTCCAAGAAAACTCTGGATGCCTTTCACATTTGTTGGTGGGGGCAATTTATCAACCACCTTCACCTTAGCTTATCGACCTTTATGCCTCTCTCAGACACCAAGTGTACAAGGACTATGCCTTCCCTCACCATGAAGTGGCACTTCCCCAATTCAAGACTAAATTGGCCTCTTCACAGCACTACAAAACTTGGCAATGATTGGTTAAACAATTATTAAAATCCAAACCATGCACTAAAAAATCATCCATAAAGACTTCCATTAAATTTTCAATTAGATCAGAAAAAATGGCCTGCATACACCTTTGAAAAGTCGCAGGTGTATTACAAAGGCCAAACGACATACGCCTATATTCATAAGTCCCATAAGGGCACGTGAAGGAGTCTTTTCTTGATCAGATGGGTGGATAAGGATTTGATGAAAACTTGAGTACCCATCCAAATAGCAAAAATAAGAGTGTTTTGCAAGGCTCTTAAGCATCTAATCAATAAAAGGGAAAGGAAAATGATCCTTCTTTGTCGTGCTATTTAATTTCCTATAATCAATGCACATGCGCCAACCAGAATCTATCCTAGTAAAAATTAATTCATGTTTATCATTTTCTACCATAGTCATTCCTTCTTTTTTAGGCACCAAATCGACTGGCCTCACCCATTTGCTACTAGCAACAGGGTATATGACTCCAGTATCAAGCAATTTTAAAATTTCCTTTTTAACCACTTCTTGTATTTTTAGATTTAATCTCCTAAGTGGTTCAATAATGAGCCTACTCTTATCCTTTACTGCTATCCCGTGCATGTAAAAAGAAGGGCTAATCCCTTGATATCATCCACTGTGTAACCTATGACTTTCCTATACAAAATAAGTTGTTTCAAAAGTTTTTCAGTCTCAAATGGATTCAAATTAGCATTCACTATCACAGGATATATGGAATTTGGGCCAAGAAATCATACCTTAATGAAGCCGATAAAGGTTTTAATTCCATATTTAGGCTCACCAGTTTTTCACACATGACCTCAGTATCATGTTTTAATGGGGCATCTCCTTCAAAGCAATTTGATGTTCCTGCAAGTTTAGTTAGAAAAATAGATTCAAGTGGGTCATTAGGAAAAGTTTCTTCCTTCACCACTTGGTCAACAAACTCTATGCTACAAAAAACATCATCATTAAAAGGTTTTTTCAAAGCATCTTTCAAGCTAAAATCAACCTTTTGGTCTCCAACAATAAGAGACAACCTACCATTCTTAACATCTATCACTGCGCCCATAGTTGCCAAAAACGACCTACCTAGTATAATGGGGATCATAGAATCCTCATCCATCTCTAACACAACAAAATCAGCAGGTATAAAAAATTTCCCTACCTTGATGGGAACATCCTCTAAAATGCCTACAGGATACTTAATAGATTTATTAGCTAACTGTAAAGACATCCTAGTAGATTTCAACTCACCTAGTCTTAACATTTTAGAAACAGACAATAGCATTAAGCTAACACTAGCTCCTAAATCACACAGTGCCATATCTATTTCCATGTCACCAATCATACATAGGATAGAGAAACTACCTGGATCCTAAAGCTTGGGTGGTAGCTTTCTTTGGATCATCACACTACACTCCTCAATAAGTGTCACAGTACCATATTCCTCTAGCTTTCTCTTGTTGGAAAAAACATCCTTCAAAAACTTTATGTATGTAGGCATTTGCTGCAAAGAATTAGTGAAGGGAATATTAACATATAATTTCTTTAATATCTCTAAAAACTTAATGAACTATTTGTCTAACTTGGTCTTGGCCAACCGTTGAGGATATGGTATAGGAGGTTGATATGACTTGACTATCTCTTTCCTCGCACATGGTTTTTATTCCTCAACCACCGAATTAGAAGGAGACTCATCCAGTTTCTTATCAACCTTAACTTTTGATCCTATTATGCCGGTCTGACCATCATATTGAGTATCACTCATAAAAGTAATAGTCGTGGTGTGGTTGGATGGTTCCACCTCAGGTTTTCCAAGAAATATCCCTGGTATTCTTGTGGAGCCAGAGGCTTGTTGGGCAATTTAGATCTCCAACATTTTGTTATGGGTGGCAAGTGAGTCCAGCTTAAAAGCTAAGTTCTTTATGGCATCAGAGAACTCATCATTCTGCTTGATTTGAGTAGCCACAAACATTTCCATCAAGGACTCTAATTTTGACTTTTATGGAATTGAGGGTCATTGTGGTCGTCTACAGTTACTCTGGTTGCCTTAGTATGAAGGAGGTCTGTTTTGGAAACCAGGTGGTCCTTGTGGTTGTTTGAAATTATTTCCATAATTTCCACTATAGTTTCCAATAACGTCCACCTAATGCACTTCTAGCTTGGCACTCTGAGTTACTCCTAGCTAACATCCTGAAACACTATGACCTGAAACACCACACAACTCACAGACAATGTTAGCAGTATATGCTCCTAACTTATCAAATTTAACAGATTAAGCTTCTACCTTAGCAGTAAGCAAAGAAATAACATCAAGAGAATACTTACCTGGATTTTTTTATGACAAACTTCACTCTGAAGACCACTGGTAAGTGTTCTGCACCACTTTTTCTATGATGTTGTAACCCTCCTCTATGGTTTTACTCATGAAGGCTCTGCAAGCTGTGACATCTAAAGTAACCTTTTGGTTTAGGGTTAAACCATTGTAGAAGATATAGACCGTCAACGATCATTCTACTCTATGATGTAGACACTCCCAAAGCATCTCCTTATACCTTTTCCAAGCATCATACAAGATCTCATCATCTTTTTGGGTGAAAGTGATGATTTACTTCCTGAGTTGGTCTGTTTTACTGTGTGGGTAGTACTTTTTCAGGAAAGCATGAGACAACTGCTCCTATGTTGTGATTGATCCTTCAGGGAGCGAGTATAACCAAGCTCTAACTTTATCCTTAATAAGAACGGGAAAAGCCTTAACTAGATTGCATCATTGAAAACACCATTCACCTTGAGTGTATCACAGTACTCAAGGAAAATCTGTAAATGCAAATTTGGGTCTTCAGAAGGTAGTCCACCAAATTGGTTTTATTGAACCATTGAAAGCAAAAAAGGCTTCAACTCAAAGTTATTTGCTTCGATGGTTAGCCGTGTGATGCTAGGCCTTGTACCCATTGCATTGGGTGCTGTAAAATCATGAAGAGCTCTGTTATTAGGATTGTTCATTGGTTCCTCAGTAGTTGAACTTGAAGCTTGTTGCTTGCCTTGTTCAAGTTGTTTCTAAAGAGCTTTGATCTTTCAAAGAGTCCTTTCAATTTCCAGATCAAAAATATGTTCCAAACTGGAACTTCTTCACATCAAGAGACCTGGACAATCCACAAAAACACAAACACAAAAGTGTAATTTTGTAGAAAAATCAATGAAAAAGACTGAAATATAATGCAAAAAATAAAAAAAGCAGAAAAATTATGCATACAAAATTTAAAGGCCTAATCTAATCAAATCACCGCTTAGCCAATATTAGGGGAAACATAATCCCCAGCAACGGTACCAAAAACTTGATAGCCAAACCGCAAACGCACAGGATATCGCAGTAATAAAAAAAATATTTTTCTCATAGAGATTGTGCCCAATTGCTAGTTAGTAGTGGTTCAATTATCCAGACAAAATTCAACAGAGGGTAATTAAATTATCTTAATGATAAATTACTAACAGAAAACTCCAAGCATATTCGGAATGAAAATCAAATCACTTCTTAAAGATCAATCAAAGAAACGCTCTTGGGAATTCAAGGGTTCATATGCGGGTACCAAATTCAAGTGTAATTCATTTCTCCAATTATGAAGCTTTGTTTCTAAGGTAGATTTTCCTGAGTTAATTAATCACTTTCTCTCAAAAACCTATTAATATGCGTAATTGCCAAAGAACTATGTTTAATTTGCCAATTAAATCCATTACGCTTTGTGAAAACCCAATTAGTTCCTCAAACGGTTCTACCTACTCTTGTAACCAAAAACCATAGGTTTAGTTTCATGCTCTTTTGAATCACATGCCAAAGAACAATCAAATCTGATATATGAACATACTACCCCCTAATCCCAAGAAATGAATTTAGTGGGCCACAGAAAGGATGATTACAATGCCATAATCAATCAATTCAATTCTCAACATGAAAGAAACCAAATACAAAACTAGGAATCAGAAAGTAGAAGAAAGGCTCTCACTATGTCTTCCAAATCTTCACCCCAAATTCTTTGATTAGATGTCCTTTTATGTTGTTCCTTGAGTTTCCTTTGAATCCCTTCTTGAAAACCTCTTAATTTTCTCTCCAAAAGTACCTAAAAACCTATATGTGTTTCCAATGTGTGCCTCCTAATTATTATGCTCAGAAACTACTCCTAAAAATAAGGAAATTACAGAACGTTCAAAATCCACTGGCAGTGGGAAAAACCCACGACTAATGGATCGTGATAGGGGCCCAAGAATTTCCAAATCTTGACTTCAGGCAGCAAGAACCACGGCCAGTGGGAAAAACCCAGTGGCAGTGGATTTTTGTATTACCAAATTGCCACTTTCCAGTAAGGTCCACAACTAGTGGGAATTTCCCACTGGCAGTGGATTTCTCTTAACTTCACCAAAATGCTCTTTGAAAGTGTGTTAAGGCCCTAGAGTGTTCTATTTGATGTATCATTTCTCTATAGTTCATTCTAAGGGTTGATATGGCTTTATTTTTGTGCTTTTGGTGGCTTGATATCCTTTCCATTCATCCAATGCTTCATCAAATGCCTATTGTTTCCTTGTTTATGAACCTACAACAAAATGTTTCCTGTAAAACAGAGACACCCGAGTAACATGTGCGGGATAAAGGAAAACAATTAGAATTAAGGGGGGGAAACTAACACAAATAAACTAGAAAACTTAAACAAAACACCACTAAAACTAATGCAAACTAAACACCTATCACACACCATGTAACCTAACAATCTCTTTAATGTATAATTGCACCAATTTCTCTAATGAACTTTTCATATTCATGGGCAAAAAGTGAGTACACTTTGTCAACCTATCAATAATTACCTATATTACATCATTTCCAACACATGTTCTGGGCAATCCAGAAACAAAATCTATAACAATGTCATCCCATTTCCAAACAAGGATATCAAGAGGTCTAAGCACACCAGATGGCTTTTGATGTTTAACCTTAGCCTTTTGACAGACAATGCAGGCAGAAACATAATTAGCCACATCCCACTTAATACCGGGCTACCAGAAATTCTTTTTCAAATCTTGATATATCTTAGTACCACCAAGGTGTATACTTAATATATTTTTATGAGCTTCTTCCAACGTAGTTCTCCTCATATCACCAATATATAGGACATAATTACGATCTTTCATACGCCAAATACCATCGGGGAGTTCCGATAGAAACAAATTCTTCCCATTTATTTGAGAT
Organism: Clitoria ternatea; assembly: GCA_037962975.1. Lineage (NCBI taxonomy): Eukaryota > Viridiplantae > Streptophyta > Magnoliopsida > Fabales > Fabaceae > Clitoria > Clitoria ternatea. Next base: position 180,371,476 of record CM075671.1, read on the forward strand.
TCTTTCATCTCCATCAAATACTCATCATTTGGTTGTTCTGTCTTCACCCATTCAAGGAATACGTATGAAATCATTAATGCCTCTAGAGAAATTTTCTTTATGGTATAAACCTCCACACTAATATTCAAATCTCTAAATTGTTCAATTAACTCCATCTCTTTCACCATCATAGCGGAAACATGCAACGACTTTCGGCTCAAAGCATCAGCAACCATATTTGCCTTTCCAGGATGGTATCTCAAATCAAATTCATAGTCCTTCGTAAATTCTATCCATCTTCATTGACGCATATTAAGTTCTTTTTGATCAAACAAGTATTTGAGACTTTATGATCACTGAAGATCACGAACTTAGAACCGTACAAATAGTGTCACCATAACTTCAAAGGAAAAACAACTGCCGCCAATTCAAGATCATGTATGGAAGAGTTAACCTCATGTAGTCGCAACTGTCTTGATGCATAGGCTATCACATGTTTATTCTGCATTATCACACAACAAAGACCAAGCTTAGAAGCATCACAATACACCACAAATTCATCCAGTAAATTAGGTGAAGCCAACACTGGAGCAGAAGTGAATCTTACGTTTAACTCTTTAAAACTTTTCTCGCAATTGAGATTCCACACAAATAGTTTATTCTTAGGAGTCAATTTTGTCAATGGCAAAGCCAGATGAGAGAAACCTCTGATAAATCTCTTGTAATAACCACTAAGACCAAGAAAACTTCTTATTTCAGTCACAGAAATTGGTCTTTCCCAAGCCATCAAAGCTTCAATCTTCGATGGATCCACTGTAACTTCATCCTTAGAGATAACAGGTCAAAGAAATTAGACCTCAAACAACCAAAATTCACATTTAGAAAGCTTCGCATATAACTCTTTCTCACGAAGAATAATCAACATATGGTGAAGATGCCTTTCATGTTCCTCATGGCTCTTGGAATAGACAAGAATGTTATCCATGAACACCACCATAAATTGGTCAAGATAATCATGGAAAATTCGATTCATGTAATCCATGAAAAGTGCAGGAGCATTTCTCACACCAAAAGGCATCACTACATATTTATAGTGGCCATAACGAATGCAAAAAGTGGTTTTTGGAATATCCTTGGTCTTTACCCTAATTTGGTATTATCTGAAATGTAAGTCGATCTTAGAAAATACCACAGCACGCCTCAATTGATCCAAAAGATCGTCAATGCATGGTAAGGGATATCAGTTTTTAATGGTTAACTTGTTAAGCTATCGATAATCAACGTACAATCTCATACCTCCATCCTTTTTTTTCACCAGTAATACAGGTGCACCTCAAGGAGACACACTTAGACAAATAAACTCTCGTTCCAATAATTCCTTGACTTGTTTTTTCAATTTGGACAATTCCATAAGAGACATCCTATAATGAGCTCGAGAAACAGGTTCTGCACCTGGAAAAAGATCAATAGAAAATTCCACCTCTCGTGGAAAAAGCAACCCAGGTACCTCATCAAGAAATACATCCAGAAATTCAAATACGATAGGAATATCACTAGACTGAGAAACATTATCTCCATCTACCATGCATAGCATAACAATAAATTAGGATATACCTTGCACACTAAAGCGCTCAGTATTTAGAGAAGAAAATACAATACTTTGATTCTGACAATCCACCAAGACTTTGTTGGTAGATAACCAATCCATTCCTAGAATAACTTTTAAGTCCTTCATGGGAAACATATAAGAGATACAATAAATCTTCTATTTTCAAGAATCATCTCAACATCATTGCATCGAGTAACCATCCGCAAGCAAGTACCGGTCGGTGTAGACACTATTATAGAGCCTTTCATTATGCTTATTGGCGATTTCAATCGCCTCACAATCTTCCAAAATGAAAGAGTGTGTTGCACTAAAATCAAATAACACATCAACAAAATTACCAAGAATTTGTCAGTTACTTTGAACCAAATCACCAACTTGTGTAGCTTCTTCACCCATCACGGTGAATACTCTTCTAATAATTTGTTATTGATTAGCACCATTATTTTGACCATTCCGGCCACCATTACCATTACCACAGCCATTGGCATTTCCACGACCATTGCCACCATTACCACTACGGCCACCATTGCGACCGCCATTACCGTTTCCATGACCACGACCTCTAAAAGCACCATAGCCTCCACGGTTTGCATCATTGTGCACCACCATATCCGTTGCATTCAAAAGACAATTAGAATGAATATGCCCTAATTGGTTGCATCCATAGCACACCACGATATTCTCATGATCACACTCATGAGCCAAATGATTTCCGCCACACTGGAAACATCTAAGACCTTGGCTATTACCACGGCCACCATTAGTACCATGTGTTCCACCACTACATCCACCTCTATGTGAAGAGGCACCACGCATAAAGTTTTAGTTCTTCTTAAAGTTGCCTTTCTTCTTGAAGTTATAAGATTAACTCTTCAACTTGTAATCATGGCCAGAATAATTCTTAGCACCACATTATTTTCTTTGAAGATTCTACACTTGTTCATAAGAGTAGGGAAGCTCCTAATCTCTTGGTGACAAATCGCCTTCTTAATCTCTTGCGCAAACCATTCTCAAACTTGACACACTTTGAAGCTTCAGTACCTTCTTATTGAAAAGTAGAGTAAAACATACATAATTCTTTTAATTTAGAGGCATAATCCTCCACCAACATGCTTCCTTGTTTAAGTTGTATGAACTCAAGCTCTTTCTGGCTTTTGTAGCTATCTGATAGTCGTTCCACAAGTATATAGTTTATTGAAGTAATAAAAATATCGTTCCCACAAGGATTGTGCCCAATTACTAGTTTTACTGTGGTTCAATTATCTAGACAATTCTTTAACAATGGAAATTTGCAGTAAAATCAAATGATAGCAAAAATATGACAGAAAACTTAATTCTTTTGGATGTCAAAGATTGTGAGGAACTCTTAGGAGTTATGAGGTTCTTATGTAACTATACCTAACTAAATTTAATCCTTTCTCAATTACAAAGTTTTGATTCTAAGGGGTATTTTACTAAATTAATTAGCAATTTCCTCTTGAAACCTTACTAACGTACCCGATTACCAAAGAACAATGTTTAATTTGTTATTCAAGTTCATTAAGCGTAGTGAAAATCCATTATTTCCTCAAACGATTTTACTTACTTTCGTAACCTAAAATCACAAGTTCAGTTTCATGCATTTCCAACAATCTCCACTCTCTCGATTATCCAATATGTCTAAAATCATCTAAGTTTATTTCTAAATCATTGGAAGTGTTAAGAACTCATGAAACTAAATAGAATGCAGAACACCATAATTAGAAAACTCAAAAATTTAGGTTTGACACATTGAACATGAATCCCCCTAATCCTAAGATTACGAGTTTAGTTACCCATCAACAAGATTGAAACATAAATTAAACCATTCATCATATACAACATCAGAAAATCTCCATAAAGTATAGAAAAGAAAGGTACAAGAATATCAGAGAAGAGTTCTCCCTTTATATCCCTAGAAATCTTAATCTTTCAGTGGTGTTGATCCAACAGTCTTCACGTTTTCCTCTAGCAAAATCCCTCTTTATGTCTCTCTTTTTTGTTCTCCTTTTTCTGTGCCAAAGTGTCTATCCAGAATTGCCTCTAAATATCCCCTAAAAATCAGGATTATGGGTTTCATAGGGATATCCATGGCTAGTGGTTGCAAACCAAAAGCACTAGTTCAGGGTCTGATGGTCCAAGATTCTAAAACGTGATTGCTTCAAGGCACCTAATGCAAACCACAGCCAGTGGTTGTCACTGACTTGCCATTCTTTGAGCCATAGTGCCATCCAAGGCCAATGGTTGTAAACCACAACTAGTGGTGGTCACTGCCTGGTTTTTCCTCGCACTCTAGCACCAATCACGTCCAATGGTTGGAAACCAAAGCTAGTGGTGGTCACTACCACTCAGTCCTTTGCATTCCAATGCCAACCACGGCCAATGGTTGCCAACCACTGGCAATGGTTTGTTCCAACTTTGCTAAATCACCATTCTAAGGTCCCAAGAAGCTTTTACTTGCATCCATGTTGCTAGTTCTCATAAGAATAAGCCTTAATCATCATAAACCCTACAAAATAGAGACACCCAAGTAGAATATGCGGGATGGAATTAAAAATCAAGGGAATTTGGAGGAAACAGAGACAAATTTGACTTAAAACTAAACCTAAAAACACTTCAAAACAAGTCAACATGCATACTTATCAATACCCCAAACTAAAACATTGCTTGTCCCCAAGCAATCACTATATTCATATGATCAAACAATAAAGAATAGAAAATCCAAACAACGAATCTTATGTTTATTTATTTTGTTTTTATTTTTATGTTCTTAAGTAATTGCATAGACTGCCAGAATAGAATCAATCCAAACAATCAAACCATGCTCACTAAGATGGACTAAGGGTACTTGCTCTCAATTCTCTCTCAATGTATATGCTTGTGTTTGAGTCAACTCATATCACAACATCCTAGACACTACCATAAGCTTGGCAATTGACCATAGACTCCACAGTTATCAAGAAAGCATGCAATGGTCTAAAGGTCTTTCAATGTTTGTAACTTGGCTAGGGGATTCACATATTGGAAATAGAAACAAAGAAAATGTACAAAAGGCTTAATTTTCTAAGAAGAGCAATTTCATATGGTAAATCACAATCAAGTATCTCTTACACATTCAGAGATTATGACGAGTATAATTTATTTTTTCATTTTTTTTTCATTTTTGAACTCCACTCCTTATTTTATCCTTACTAACACCCTTTTTTTTTCTTTCTTTTCTTTTTGAATCACCGATCTAAAACTAACATTGTAACGTCCTAGGTTATTTTGCATTTATTTTTATTCAAACGATTACATCTTACAATAAATTTTTCCTTTTCTTGAAAATTAATCGATATTTAGAGAAAAACAATTTAATTTGAACACAACGGATGAGAGAAAGGGTGTCGGGACTTCTCACTTGAGTGAGGCCCCTACTCGTTTAAGCGAGATTCCGGACTCTCACTTAAACGAGGTTTCTATTCGCTTGAGCAAATGCCTTTCACACACCGGATTAGACAAGACATGCAACCGAACTCCCAAAATTTCACTCTAAAAATGGTTCTGTGAACCCAAAGAGTTACCATGAAAACATATGCAAATAACAGTAATATATTTTAAAATATAGGTTTACATTCGATCCGGTCTTAATTAAGCACAACTAATAATTATACTACAAAGTTTTTATACACACATATGACTCTATAAAGAGTCACTTAAAGTCACTCGGACCCTGGCACCGTTCTCCCCCTTGGCGCGGCTCCATGGCTCCTTCCCCCTCCCTGTCTCTGGTTACTAAAAAAAATGCAGGGGTGAGTGTTTGGCATTATAATTAATATAGAACGGAATTTAACACAATCATGCACATTATTACATACACATCAAGCATCACCTATAAGTAAGCATACCGAAACATAGTGTATTTCATGCAATAACTGTATTAAACCAACTACACAATTTCCATCACATTCCTCGCACTCATCACATTCATTACATTCATCACACTCGTCACATTCATCACATTCACAACTGACTCTCATACAATCTGACTCCTAGTATCCGGATACTAAAGGATTGGCCTTCAGCTGGGGGTCCTACTTGACACCCCGTGAACCCTGCTTGGTTCACCGAGTCCTGTTTGACTCTCCACCTCGACCACTGGGTCCTACTTGACCACTGGGTAGCTCAACTGGGCACGAAAACCACGGGAGCCGGAAATGAGGGGTTATCATATACCGTCGGCCATCCCATACCACATAATCATTCAATAGTTTACCTTTCACATAATAATATCAATTCCTCATCACTCGAGTAGCCTGCTTGCTAACCCGATGTCCCATAACGATGATCATTTCAACATTTGATATCACAAGATCATAACATGATAAACTCAACCACATCCAATCATCCACTAATTAATAAACTCCGTCACACATGCACAAGCATAAACACACAATTACGTTTAGCAACATTTTTCTTAACCCGTTTACGTTACCTCAAAAACCTGAATAAGAAGTGAGTCCTATTCTAATTAATTATAACCCGAACACCCCCCTTACTTTGGTTCCACGCTTCGTTGATCTGTTCTCTGTGTCGATTCTTTCCTCCGAGCACTGGTTTCGCAGTCTCAACCCCGTTACTCAGTCTTCTGTTGCTTGGCCTACTACCTACGGATCATAAAGTTCAGCTTCATCACTTCAACACCCTTAGTTCATGGACTGTATTTAGGCTCACACTCACCAGAGGAGTGGAGAACAGCCACGAATATAGCCATGCATGGCTCTAAACGGCCAAAGAATAAAAGAAATAAGGGAATTACAATTGGAACGGATCAGTAGACTCACCTTGAAGCCTCGATCACAGGAATGGGGTTAAATTGAAGTTTAGACACAAATGGAGTCCCTCTCCAGCGCATGCAAATCAGCGTTAAGAGAGGAGAGAAAAACGAAAGAGGAGGAATAGACCAACAGCAAAGATAACTTGTAAATAATGAAGAGGGAAGGAAGAGAATTTCCTTATATATATAGCTCATGGGCAAGATCGTCTTTTCCTTTATTTTATTTGTATTCTTACTAAATTTAATTAATTTCATTATATTAAACTATTGCATAGTTATCAAATCAATTACACGTATTTATTCCCTCAACGTTTAATTATTCACAATTCTCTAATACTTCGCAAGAGTATAGACCCAATATGAATATCGGCCCCCGACGTCCTAACTTAGTGTTCATATCTCGGAAATCCGAGCTACAACCTGAGAGATCGGATACCTTATCCGTGCTCACCTCTTGGTTACGTATATCCGTTGTTTCAGTCATTATGAGGTTAATCCGGGCTATGACTCCGTATGAGGCGCTCTCCTCACAACGGTTGGACCAGACCGCTTAGCCCTGCCCGCTCTTCTCCTACACTTCCGATCTTTAACTCCGCCTGCTCGCGCTTCAGATACCGACCTCGACACCGGCTTTTCCAATCTCTGGCTCGGACAGAACAAATATTAAATAAAACTTCTAAAATATTTACTAACATTTCCCATTTCTTATAATTCTCATTAAAACATCAGGGATGTTACATCCACCCCCCTAAAAGGAGATTTCGTCCCCGAAATCAGTGTTCTGGTTGAAAAAGATGAGGATACATTCGTCTCATATCGGATTCTAACTCCCAAGTGTAGTTTATCCAATGTAAATTTTGCCACTTCACCTTCACCACCGGTACCTCCATGTTCCTTAACCGTTTGGTTTGATGCTCTTCAATACCGATTGGTACCGCCTATACCGTCAAGTTCTCCTTCACTTCAATGGAGTCACTCGGTACAATCATGGTATCACACGGAATGTAGGCTCGAAGTTGCGATACGTGGAACACGTTGTGAATGTTAGTCAACGATTAGGGAAGATCCAGTCGATAAGCGACTTCACCAATCCGTTCTAGTATTTGGTATGGCCCAATGTACTTCGGATTAAGCTTTTGGCTCTTCAAAATTCGACCTACACCCTTAGTTGGTGAAATCCTTAGGAACACCCAATCACCCACTTGGAATTCAAGGGGTCTGTGCCGATTGTCATAATAGCTCTTTTGACGGTCTTGAGCAATTTTGATCTTCTCTCGGATTAAAGCGATTTGCTCATTCATCTCTTGAATCATCTCAGGCCCCAGATGAAGGGCATCGCCGTTCTCATTCCAACATAATGGAGTACGACATTTCCGACCATAAAGAGCTTCATATGGAGCCATCCCAATGCTGCTATGGTAACTGTTATTATATGCAAATTCCACCAAGGGCAAGTATTTCTCCCATGATCCGCCCTGTTCCAGTACACATGCCCTTAACATATCTTCAAGAGTTTGTATAGTCCGTTCTGATTGGCCATCGGTCTGGGGATGGTAGGCCGAACTCAATTTAAGCTCAGTACCCAATTGTTGTTGCAAACTCCCCTAAAACCTTGAAGTGAATCGGGGATCCCGATCGGAGATAATGCTTGAGGGCACACCATGCAGTCGTATGATCTCAGCAACGTACAACTTAGCTAATCGATCTAGCGACCACTTCATATTTATTGCCAGGAAATGCGCACTTTTGGTTAGTCGATCAACAATCACCCAAATCGCGTTGTATCCGGTTTGAGTGCGGGGTAGTCCGGACACGAAGTCCATGGTGATACCTTCCCACTTCCAGATCGGAATTTCTAGAGGTTGGAGCAAACCCGGAGGTCGTTGGTGCTCAACCTTGCACTTCTGACATATCACACAGGATTTCACATACTCGATTATTGCCTTCTTCATGTTTGGCCACCAAAATTCCTTTCTTAAATCATGATACATTTTTGTTACTCTCGGATGTATACTCAGAGAGCTCTTGTGTGCTTCTGATAACACCGCCTGCCTGAAATCTCCATGTGCAGGCACTACCACTCGGTTCCTGAATCTCCATATACCATCGTCACCCCTAGTTATCTCCACATTTTTGCCTTGGTTCTGAGTATCAATTAGCCTCAGTAACTCTTTATCGTCTTTCTGTGCAGCTACCATTGACTCTAGAAATTCGTTGGAGATTTTTAACATTCCGATTATCATTCGGTTTGGTGCGTTCATAACAACCCCAACATTCATATCTCTAAAGCTTTCTAGCAATTCCTGTTCTCTACCCATTAGGTAAGCCATATGCAGTACCTTCCTGCTTAGTGCATCTGCCACAACATTCGCTTTGCCCGGGTGATACTTCAAATCGAAGTCATAATCCTTCAAATACTCTACCCATCTCCTCTGTCTCATATTTAACTCCTTTTGATCAAATAAGTACTTTAGACTCTTATGATCACTGAATACTACAAAGAGAGCTCCATACAAATAATGACGCCAAATCTTCAGCGCGTACACTACTGCTGCAAGTTCCAGATCATGAGTCGGGTAATTCTCCTCATGTGGCCTCAATAGTCTCGAAGCATAAGCAATTGCCCGATCAGCTTGCATCAACACACACCCCAATCCAAATTTGGATGCATCACAATATACTTCAAATTCCTGTGTTACATCGGGCAGTGCAAGCACAGGGGCAGTCGTTAAACATCGCTTAAGAGTTTGGAAGCTTAATTCACACTTCTCCGACCACACGAAGGGGTTTCCTTTCCTTGTTAACCGAGTCAGGGGAAGTGCTATCCGAGAGAACCCCTCAATGAAACGTCGATAGTATCCAGCTAATCCGAGGAAACTCCTGATTTCAGTTATTGATTGCGGCCTCTCCCAAGCCATAACCGCCTCAATTTTTGTCGGATCAACTGAGATTCCCTCTTGGGAAATTATATGCCCCAAGAATTGTACTCTACTCCCCCAGAAATCACACTTAGATAGTTTAGCATACAACTTCTTCTCCCGAAGTACTTGTAAAACAAGTCGAAGATGTTGAGCATGCTCCTCGTCCGACCTCGAATATACCAAAATATCATCAATGAATACTACCACAAACTGGTCCAAGTACGGTTGAAAAGTCCGATTCATATAATCCATAAAAATGGCAGGAGCGTTCGTTACTCCAAAGGGCATTACTACGTACTCGAAGTGCCCATAACGAGTCCGAAATACTGTCTTTGGGATATCCTCCGACCTCACTCGGATTTGGTGGTACCCCGACCTCAAGTCGATCTTAGAGAACACAGCGGCACCTCGCAACTGGTCCAGTAAATCATCAATCCGAGGTAGTGGATATTTATTTTTGATTGTCAGTTTGTTCAGCTGCCGGTAATCAATGCACATCCGCATACTACCGTCCTTCTTCTTTACCAGTAACACTGGAGCGCCCCAGGGTGAGGCACTAGGTCGGATAAAGCCCTTTTCTAGTAATTCGTTTACTTGTTTCTTCACATCGGTTAATTCCACCGAAGACATTCTATATGGCGCTCGGGACACCGGTTCTGCCCCGGGAATCAAGTCAATAGAGAAATCAATCTCTCGACTGGGAGGTAGCTCCGGAATTTCTTCCGGAAAAACATCAGGGAATTCACAAACAATCAGAATATCACTTAGCAGGAGGTTATGCCGACCCTCCGAAGCAAATAAAACAACATACGTGGTTAGGACATCGCTCACCCCGTTCTTCATGTCAAGTTCCTGAGAGAAAACAATATTCTTCTGATAACAATCGACCAACACATGATTAGCAGCAAGCCAATCAAGACCTAGAATAACGTCTAAGTCCTTCAATGGCATACAGATAAAATTTACTCGAAAAGTACGGGCTTCGATTTGCATCGGTAGTTCCCTACACACTGTAGTTGCACGGAAAGTAGAACCAGTTGGAGTGGAAACAATAAGAGCATTCTCCATTAAACTGATTGGTAGGCCAAGCCGTCGCACACAACTTTCTGAAATAAAGGAATGTTGGCACCTGAATCATAAATTACATCAACCAGATAACCACAGATGAGGCACTTACCCTGTACCAGATTATCATTCCTCGTAGCCTCTGAAGCATCAAACGCAAATACACGTCCGGTCATGGCATTCTGGGCATCGCTAGATTGGGCATCATATCTTCCCGCTTGTTGGTTCCCTCTACCAGCTCCATTCCGACCTCCTCTCGAGAATTTGGAACCCCGGGTCCCAGAAGAGTTAGCTCGGTTATCCGTCCTGCCCTGTTGCTGCCTCTGAGGGCAATCGGGCCTGAGGTGCCCTGGTCGTCCGCACTGGAAGCACACAATCTAATTAGCTTGGCAATGTTTGGCAATGTGTCCTTCCTGACCACAATTGTAGCATGTACGATTTCTAGGGGGATTACCCGATCGACCAGTGGAGCCCCGACCGGAAGAGGATGAGGAGGTAGCAGAAGACTTGCCACCCCGGAAGAATTGACTCATCCTTTTGAAATTGAATCCTTTTGCCTTCAGTGGCTTTTTATCTTTCGACTGGGACATCCGTTGTAACTGCACCTCTTCAGTCAGTCTTGCCTTGTTCACCAAGGTTGGGTAGTCCCTAATCTCCATTGGTACGATTACACTACGGACCTCAATCCGTAGTCCAGCTTCGTATTTGGCGCACTTGCTACCTTCAGTCCCTTCTAACGAGAAAGGGTGGTAAAAATCACACAGCTCATCAAACTTGCTGGTGTACTCCGCTACAGACATCCGGTCTTGCTCTAACTTCAGGAATTCCATTTCTTTCCGGATTTTGTAGTTGTCCGGGAAGTATTTAACAAGGAACCTCCTTCGAAAATTTGCCCATACCAACGGCTCATTGGCTGCGTTCATCTGCACCTTCACGCGGGACCACAATACTCTAGCCTCATCTTTTAGTTAGTAACTAGCAAATAAAACCTTTTGCTCTTCAGAGCACTCAAAATATTCGAAAACCTGCTCGATATCCCTAATCCAGATGTATGCCCCGTCATAGTCATGTCCTCCCTTGTAAGTCGGAGGATTCCTTTTCAAGAATTTATCCAGAGTGGGACCGGACTCGGTCCCACTCATCAGCTGAGTAAATCTAGAGAAGAAATCATCTCTTCCCCCAGAACTAGTCTCTCCGGCCATTTAGTAATTCTACAATAAGCAAACACATCACCATTAATTACCAAGATCAGTCAGGGGATCATAAATTTACCTTATATTCATAGAATACTACGCCAATGGAGTGCCAAGCGAACGGTGCCAGACCACACACAATCTCAACACAACAAAATACAATTAACTTTCATAAAACTATCACAATCACTAGATCGACCCACACACCGGCTCTAGAAAGAACCGCTCTGATACCAAATGTAACGTCCTAGGTTATTTTGCATTTATTTTTATTCAAACGATTACATCTTACAATAAATTTTTCCTTTTCTTGAAAATTAATCGATATTTAGAGAAAAACAATTTAATTTGAACACAACGGATGAGAGAAAGGGTGTCGGGACTTCTCACTTGAGTGAGGCCCCTACTCGTTTAAGCGAGATTCTGGACACTCACTTAAACGAGGTTTCTATTCGCTTGAGCGAATGCCTTTCACACACCGGATTAGACAAGACATGCAACCGAACTCCCAAAATTTCACTCTAAAAATGGTTCTGTGAACCCAAAGAGTTACCATGAAAACATATGCAAATAACAGTAATATATTTTAAAATATAGGTTTACATTCGATCCGGTCTTAATTAAGCACAACTGATAATTATACTATAAAGTTTTTATACACACATATGACTCTATAAAGAGTCACTCAAAGTCACTCGGACCCTGGCACCGTTCTCCCCATTGGCGCGGCTCCATGGCTCCTTCCCCCTCCCTGTCTCTGGTTACTAAAAAAAAATGCAGGGGTGAGTGTTTGGCATTATAATTAATATAGAACGGAATTTAACACAATACATGCACATTATTACATACACATCAAGCATCACCTATAAGTAAGCATACCGAAACATAGTGTATTTCATGCAATAACTGTATTAAACTAACTACACAATTTCCATCACATTCCTCGCACTCATCACATTCATTACATTCATCACACTCGTCACATTCATCATATTCACAACTGACTCTCATACAATCTGACTCCTAGTATCCGGATACTAAAGGATTGGCCTTCAGCTGGGGGTCCTACTTGACACCCCGTGAACCCTGCTTGGTTCACCGAGTCCTGCTTGACTCTCCACCTCGACCACTGGGTCCTACTTGACCATTGGGTAGCTCAACTGGGCACGAAAACCACGGGAGCCGGAAATGAGGGGCTATCATATACCGTCGGCCATCCCATACCACATAATCATTCAACAGTTTACCTTTCACATAATAATATCAATTCCTCATCACTCGAGTAGCCTGCTTGCTAACCCGATGTCCCATAACGATGATTATTTCAACATTTGATATCACAAGATCATAACATGATAAACTCAACCACATCCGATCATCCACTAATTAATAAACTCCGTCACACATGCACAAGCATAAATACACAATTACGTTTAGCAACATTTTCCTTAACCTGTTTACGTTACCTCAAAAACCTGAATAAGAAGTGAGTCCTATTCTAATTAATTATAACCCGAACACCCCCTTACTTTGGTTCCACGCTTCGTTGATCTGTTCTCTTTGTCGATTCTTTCCTCCGAGCACTGGTTTCGCAGTCTCAACCCCGTTACTCAGTCTTCCGTTGCTTAGCCTACTACCTACGGATCATAAAGTTCAGCTTCATCACTTTAACGCCCTTAGTTCATGGACTGCATTTGGGCTCACACTCACCAGAGGAGTGGAGAACAGCCACGAATATAGCCATGCATGGCTCTAAACGGCCAAAGAATAAAAGAAATAAGGGAATTACAATTGGAACAGATCAGTAGACTCACCTTGAAGCCTCGATCACAGGAATGGGGTTAAATTAAAGTTTAGACACAAATGGAGTCCCTCTCCAGCGCATGCAAATCAGCGTTAAGAGAGGAGAGAAAAATGAAAGAGGAGGAATAGACCAACAGCAAAGATAACTTGTAAATAATGAAGAGGGAAGGAAGAGAATTTCCTTATATATATAGCTCATGGGCAAGATCGTCTTTTCCTTTATTTTATTTGTATTCTTACTAAATTTAATTAATTTCATTATATTGAACTATTGCATAGTTATCAAATCAATTACACGTATTTATTCCCTCAACGTTTAATTATTCACAATTCTCTAATACTTCGCAAGAGTATAGACCCAATATGAATATCGGCCCCCGACGTCCTAACTTAGTGTTCATATCTCAGAAATCCGAGCTACAACCTGAGAGATCGGATACCTTATCCGTGCTCACCTCTTGGTTACGTATATCCGTTGTTTCTGTCATTATGAGGTTAATCCGGGCTATGACTCCGTATGAGGCACTCTCCTCACAACGGTTGGACCAGACCGCTTAGCCCTGCCCGCTCTTCTCCTACACTTCCGATCTTTAACTCCGCCTGCTCGCGCTTCAGATACCGACCTCGACACCGGCTTTTCCAATCTTTGGCTCGGACAGAACAAATATTAAATAAAACTTCTAAAATATTTACTAACATTTCCCATTTCTTATAATTCTTATTAAAACATCAGGGATGTTACAAACATTGTTTTATTTCCTAAATATTTTGTGAAACCTCATTCAGTTGCCTTTTGCCTTCTCTGCATAAGAATTAGAAACTATCACATTATGAGGGTTTGAAAAATAAATGTAATCATTTCATGGATCAAAAGAGGCAACTAGTGGATCATACAATTTGCAATTTCTGAGGCTAAATAAACAAAACCTAATGTGCCTTTTCATTGCAAGCATGCATTCATAAGCCATTTCGAATCGGTCAAAAGCCAAAGTTTTAGAGTGCCTAAAATGTGTGAATAACTCAAAGAAGGAAACACAGGCTATTTTTTTAATGAAATGAACACCATATTAGCTCAAAAGCTCACAATGGCAATTAGCCAAATCAGAGAAAACATAGGATCATAAGTTGTGGATTATTTTGACAAACTAGCAATCATATTTATTTTATTTTTTATTTTTTATTTTAAGATTCCACAATGTATGCTTGAAACTTAGCCATTCTAAATTCAATCGTCATACAAACACAAGTAATGCAATCGGACAACCAATGCAATCCTACGACCAAGGAAACAATTCAAGCATGCAAAGAAATAAACAAAAACAAGAACAAAATTAATCGTGTAGAGAAACAAACAAAAACAAGAACAAAACATAAAGGTAAGTTTTCAATTATCCTAATACCCCAAACTAAAGATGGACATTGTCCTCAATGAGCGAGATGAGGTTAATAAGTAACTAAAAACTTAATAGGCACCTGTCATGGAGAAGAAGGAGGGAAATAACCCTGTTGAGAATACCAGTCATACATGGTATTAACCCTCTGAGAGATGTCCTTGATCCTGACCCCCAGCAAATTTGTTTAGCAGACATGGTCCCAATGCGTGAGTTCATTCCATGTAACAAGGAGTACATTTGTTGCATGGAGAAAGGTTCTTCTTCTACTGCATGAAATGGTCGAGCTAACGTTGAATGTCAGGTGGGAATGGTCATCTCAATAGTTAATGGAGTATGGTCATCTATAGCTATAAAAAAGAAAGATGTTCTGCCCGCCACACTAGTAAAAGTAGGATCGGGTAAAGGGTGAGGAACAGAAAAGCCATGTATAACTAAATAATGCATATCATGCTCTTTCACAATCATTCCCATATTTATCAACTCAGCCATATCAACCATTTTTGGTTGGTGGAGAAGATTATCCTATTCCAAATCTATGCTCACATATCCTGCTATAGGGTTAACGTAACCTGCAATAATAATTTTACCAGAGCTGGCATTGCTAACTCGGACAAACTAGCTACATAACCATTTAGTAGAATCAATAGGTGTACTGTGAATAATAGAATGCAAGAAAAATACCTCAGCTTGCCGGATGGTACTGGGGCTATCATACCTCCTAAAAATAGAGCGGACCATAAAGCATTGGAAGTATCGAAAAACAGGGCGGTGAATGGTTAGGGCTTTAGAGGTTAAAGCATCATAGGAACGCTTGTGGGAAATGAATGACCAAAATGCTAGTGGTATTCCCTAGAGGAAATCTATATAGCTACCTCATCTAAAGAAAGCCTATAATTAGTATTACTCAACCTAAACTTAAGTACACAATATCTTTAATCTCTACTCACGTCTATAAAACTAAGGAACTCTATAGTGGTCCGCTCATAGGTAGGTTCATGTAACTGAATAAAAGAGTCCCAACCCATATTCTGTCAAAGTTCCCTTACAAAAAAATCATGAAGGAAGAAGTTCTCTTTTTACTAGGTCATCATACCTCATCTTGTGTCCTTCCGTTGGGCATTCAATATCATCTAGGCTAGCATAGTTAGAAGTCTTACTCTTGATCTTCCTTTTCTTGTTTGAGCTTTTGCTGCCGCCTTAGATGACATGTTGATATAGGCACTAAGAAATAGACTAAACAAAACACAAAAAGAAGTTAGGATGTATATAGTCTAATATCTTAGTTTTCGATACATCATAAATGGCAAGAGAGATAAACATGGTGTCACACATCAAAGGTATCTATTAAAAGAGATTTAGGTCATATTAGACAAATAGATACAATATGGTGTGCACTAGACTCAATTCATAATCAACCCATGCAAACAATCATGTGCAAATGTCTTTTAGGAATTTAAGCAAACACTTGGTGTGCATAAATAAAATGAACACCAAATGCAAGATATTACCATCCCATGAAGTCCACTATAATAACCAATCATCTAAACATAAGAAAAAAGCATCAAAACATGGTTTCAATCACAATTAAGAACACAAAATGCAAAAGAACACAAGTGAGGTGCATAGCAAAGGGTGAACATGAAGCATGGTTCATAAAGGATGTAATCATACCCACTTGGTTTCTAAGCATTCCTAAACATCACAATGCATTTAGGGACAGGTCTAATGGATCAATTTTCACAATGTCACAAAAATTCCCTATTTTTAAGAAACCCAAAAAATAAGAGAGAACCCCAAATTAAAGAGAAAGTGAAGAAGGCTTACTTACTTTGGAAAGGAAAACTAATGATGAAAGTGGAAAGATGATGATGTTGATGTGAAAAGATTTTAACTGGAACTTGGGTCTCTCAAAGGATTAGAGCACTTTGCTTGTGTTTACAAGAGAAAGCAGTGAAAATAATCGACAATTGCATGCGTATCTTAAAGCCTTGGGTGTGCAAAATTTTAAAAAGCATTTGGTAGTGGGTTGACGCGAACCACGACCAGTGGTGGGTAACCACGGCCCGTGGTTGGCATTATTTTGTGTCCAAAATATTCATGCAATGCATAGAGTTACCTGGGCCAAACCACAGCCCGTGGTTGGCACTGATTTGTGCCCAAAAATGTCACGCACACATGGGAGAGTACCTGGCACGAACCACGGCCTATGGTGGGTAACCATGGCCAATGGTTGGCAAAATTTTGTGGCCAAAAAATTTACTCAATGCAAAGGAAATGTCTTAGCTTAAACCACGGCCTGTGGTGGGCAACCACGACGAATAATGGCATTATTTTGTGTTAGAAATCATGTGCAACACATCAAGTATGGAACACATTTAGTTAGGAAAAAATCATAACATGCAACATGATATTAAAGAGTATGTCTTACTCCACAAACCTGACAAACCATCCATGTTCTTGTTTTTTTTTCTCTTTTATTTAATTTTTTATTTTAACTTGTTAAAAACAAAGCATGCAAAAGCTATGAAGATAAAAACATTCATGTAGTTACCTCCCTACTAGTGCTAAGTTTAACGTCTTCAGCCAGAGGCTTTGCACTAATTGGAATTAAGAATCCGATACATCAAGCAAGTCCAAGACACTTGGTTTTTGTATCGATTCACCTGTCAAGTAGCGCTTAAGTCTTTGTCCATTTACCTTAAATAGACCAGACTTCTCGCTCCATAACTCAATAGCTGCAAAGGGAAAGACTTTTGTTACCTTAAACTATCTCGACCACTAGGACCTCAAATTACCAGGGAAAAGCCTCAAACGGGAGTCAAAAAGTAGAACCACATCACCTGGGTTAAGTGACCTCCAGAGGATGTACCGATCATGCCATCGTTTAGTCTTCTCCTTATAGATTCTGGTATTTTCATAGGCATCCAAACAAAGCTTTTCAAGCTCATTCAACTCCAACAACTTGTGTTCACCTGCCACCTTAAGATCAAGATTAAGCATCTTAACTGCCCAAAAGGATTTATATTCTAGCTTTACAGGCAAATGACAAGGCTTTCCATATACTAGCTTAAAAGGAGTGGTTTTAATGAGAGTCTTGTATGTGATAAGTGTGTATTGTGTGTTGTTTTTGGTTATTTTTAGGTCTAGTTTTTAGGTTTTTGCATATTATTTCTGCCTGATTCCCTTGATTTTGATTCCTTTCCACTATTACTACTTGGTTGTTCCTATTTTTGCAGGATTAATGATGTTCTAGGTCTATTTTGAGGGAAAATGGCAAAATAGATGAAAGAAAAGACCTTTGAGACCCTTGGGAGTGTATATTGGCAAGGTTGGAGGAAACCACTGCCAGTGGTGGCCAACCACTAGCCGTGGTTAGTATTGGAAAAGAGGAAATTGGTGGCAGAACCCACCACTGGCTGTGGTTAGCTCTGTTTACAGGTAAAACATCATCAGCATCACCACTACTAGTCATGGTTGCCACCACTGCCAGTGGTTGGCACTGTAGAGCAAAGCAAAGCAAGTCAGAACTAACCACTGGTCGTGGTTACCCATCACTGGTCGTAGTTGTCCCTGTTTGTCATAGAAAATACGCATTTATGGTTTAAAAAAGAACAGAACCTGAACCACTAGTCGTGGTTATCCACCACTACGAGGCCCAAATCTTTCAATTATTTAGGGATTTAAATGGGCACTCTAGGGGATTTGGGGATAACTTCTTGATAGACAAATTTTGACACACCTTTTGGGAGATTTTGAAGAACTCTTTGGGAAGATTTCATTGGGAATTAAAAGTCAAATTCATCAAGGGTAATCGAATCTGCAGATTTAGGAGGAAGAATTAGAAATCCTAGTGAGAACTAATTTGTAATTTCTGAATCCCTAGTTTACACTTTTGATATCTTTTATGTTTGGCATTGATTTTGTGATATGTGACATAATGACAACAATCCTTATGGCACATTAAACTCTTTTCTTGGGGCTAAGGATATAGTTTGCCTATGTGTTACAATTAATTGTTCTTTGTATTCCAATTCATATGATTTCAATCTCTATTCAATTTTTGTATGCCTAATGCTTCTGCAAGACTTAGAGATTAGCATAGATGATCACAAGAAAATACCTAAATTTGGCATGTAATTTGAAAATACATAAATTGAACCTATGATTTTGATTTATGACGATAAGCAAAATTGTTTGAGGGATTAATTAGATTTCTATAGAATGTGAAGGGCTTAATTAACAAATTGAACATGGTTCTTTGGGAAAATTAGGCACGTTAATAGGCTTTCGAGAGAAAGGTATTAATTAACTTAGGGGAATCAGCCTTAGAAACAAAATCTTATAATTGGAAAGGTGAGTAACCTTTAATTTTAATACTGGCATATGAACCTTTATTACCCCAAGATTTACCTTTGATTTAATTTCCTAAACTTGCTCCAATTTTCTTTTACAAAAGATGTTGAATTTTCTGTTCTCTGATTTACTGTTCACAATCATTTTGGTAATTCATTTTAATCAAATTCCACTAGATAATTGAATCACCGTTATAACTAGTACTTGGGCATAATCCCTGTGGGAACGATATCTTTTTATCACTTCGATACCCGTGCGCTTACGGTTGGCTATCAAGTTTTTGGCACCATTACCGGGGATTGGGTTTTCCTTCAATATTGGATAAGCGGTGTTTGATTAGACTAGTCTACAATTTCTACATTTTTTACTTTTATTTCACTTTTTCTACAGAATTACGCTTGTTTTTCTTTATTGTTTATAAATTTGTGTAGGCCCCTTTATGTGAAAAAGTGACAGCTTTGAGCATATATTTGATCCTGAGATTGAAAGAACCCTTTGAAAGCTCAGAATTCTTAGGACACGCATTGAAGAAAACAGGCACCAACCTTCAAGTTCAATAAGGGAAACACAAATGGAAAATCAAGACAATAAAGCACTTTATGATTTTGCAGCGCCTAATGCTATAGGCCAAAGGTCTAGCATCACTAGAATAAACATTGAGGCGAATAATTTTGAGTCAAAGCCATCCTTGCTCTCGATGGTTCAACAAAGTCAGTTTGGACGATTGCCATCTGAGGATCCCAACTTGCATCTTCAGATTTTCCTTGAGTATTATGACACGCTCAAGGTAAATGGGGTCTCAAACAATGCAACCTGGCTTAGGCTTTTCCCATTTTCTTTAAGGGATAAAGCCCGAGCTTGGTTGTACTTACTTCCGAAAGGATCTATTGCTACATGGGAGCAACTTTCACATACTTTCCTGAACAAGTACTATCCAAGGAGCAAGACAGATTAGTTGAGGAAGCAGATCATCACTTTCACTTAGAAAGACGATGAGACCTTGTATGACGCCTGGGAAAGGTACAAGGAAATGTTTTGGGAATGCCCACATCACAGAATTAAACGTTGGTTGACCGTGCATATATTTTACAACGGGCTCACACCGAATCAGAAGGTAACTTTGAATGCCGTATCTAGCGGTGCCTTCAAGAGTAAAAGCATGGAGGAAGGTTACAATCTCATTGAAGAGGTTACCCAGAACACATACCAGTGGTCTTTGAAAAGGAGTTTACCGAATAAAACTCTAGGTAAATACCCTGTTGATGTTATATAACTACTAAAGTAGAAGCACTATCGGTTAAAATTGATAAATTCGATAAATAAGGAACATGTACTTCTAATCTTGTTTATGAGCTGTGTGGTGTTTCAGGGCACACCATTTTAGATTGTCAGCTTGGAGTTACTTTTACTCAAGAACCACTAGATATGCAACAAGTGGATGCTATTGGAAACTACAGTGGTAATTATGGAAATAATTTTAGACCACCATTTGGATCACCTGGTTTCCAAAGTAGGCCACCTTCATTTCTAAATAATCAGAGTAACTACAGACCACAAAGACCTTTCGTTCTAGAGAAGTCTAAATTGGAATCCTTGAGAAAGACATTTGTAGCTACTCAACTGAAGCAAAATAATGAGTTCTCTAAAGCTATAAAGACTTTAGCCTTGAAGGTGAATATTCTTGCCACCTATTATAAAATATTAGAGAATTAGATTGCTCAGCAGGCTTTATCATCTCAAAGAATGCCAGGGACATTTCTAGGAAAACTAGAAGCAAGTTCATCCAACCACGCCATGGCTGTAACACATAGGAGTGGTACACAATATGAAGGTCCAATGCTGCCAAAGGAAAAACTAGTTGAAAAGGACCCTAAGGAGGATGAGACCATATCATCTCTACCTGCTATAGAAGAAGAGAAGCACGACAATAAGGGGGAGGTTGAGCCATATCAACCTCCCATTCCGTTTCCTCAACGCTTGGCCAAGGCCAAGTTAGATAAACAGTTTGGTAAGTTTCTTGAGGTTTTAAAAAACCTCTACATTAACATTCCTTTAACTGATGCTTTACAACAAATGCCTACCTACGTAAAGTTTCTAAAGGATATTTATATATAAGTCTAAATTCAAATATGTTTTTTAATTTCATGAAAAAATTGGTTTTCTTAATAGTGAGATAAAGGATTCTTTTTTTGGAGTACAACGAGTATTTCATTCTAAATTCAAATATAATAACCCTCCAAATTCTGTAATGAATCAATGGACAAATTGGTTAAAGGGTCATTATCAATATGATTTATCTCAAGGTGGATGGTCTAGATTAGTATCACAAAAATGATTAAATAGAATCAATAAACGTCGTGTGGTTCAAAAAAAATTTTAAAATGGGATTCATATGCAAAAACTCGATTAATTCATTATAAAAAATAAGAAGTAGATTTCATAGTTAGGAGTATAATAAGTTAATTTATAATCTTTAACACCAACTTTGAACTAAACACTTGCTTTAGTCTCTATTTGTGGTGATATAAATCCCTCCCTGCAATTCATGAATTAAAAATTTTTGAAACAACAAGGTCTACTCGACATGACTTAGGAGTTAATGAAATCCTTCACTTCACAGGAATCTTTCACAAATAATCAACAAATATTAAACCATGGTATTTGATTTTGTCAAATACATAATTATTGTATACTGTCCAACAAGAGGAAGTTGGAAGAGGATGGTACTGTAGCACTTACTGAAGAGTGCAATGCATTGATCCAGAAGAAGCTACCACCCAAGCTTCAGGATCCAAGTAGCTTTTCTATCCCATGCATGGTTGGTGACATGCCAATAGATAGAGCTTTATGTGATTTAGGAGCTAGTGTTAGCCTGATGCCTCTGTCTATTTCTAAGAAGTTGGGATTGGGTAAATTAAAAACTACTAGGATGTCCTTACAATTGGCTGTTAGATCTATTAAGTATCCTGTAGGTATTTTAGAGGATGTTCCTATTAGGGTCGGAAAAATTTGTATCCCTACTGATTTTGTTGTACTAGAGATGGATGAGGATTCTATGATCCCCATTATATTAGGCAAGCCATTTTTAGCCACTACAGGTGCCATGATTAATGTTAAAAATGGTAAGTTGTCTCTGACTATAGGGGACCAAAAGGTTGAATTTAATTTGATAGATGCTTTAAAAAATCCTTTGCATGACAATGATTGTTGTAGCATTGAATTAGTTGACCAAGTGGTGAAGGAAGAGATTCTTCCTAAAGACCCACTTGATTTTGTTTTTTTGAAAGAGCCTGCAGGAACCTCAAAATGCAGTAAAGGTTATGCACCACTAAAACATGAAACTAAAGTCATATGTGACAAAGTGATGAACCTAAATGTGGATCTTCAGCCTTTAAATTCCACACTGAGGTATGAATTTCATGGCTCTAATAGGTTCTTGGTTGTAATTTAGGTATAGCATCCGACTGAAGACGTTAAACTTAGCACTAGTGGGGAGGTAAGTCTATAGTTGTTTATATCTCTATGTTTTCTTTGAATGTTTTAATTGGTAAAAAAGAAAAAAATCAAATAAAGAGAAAAACAAATAAACAAGAACTTGATGGTTCGTTAGGTTTTGGAGTAAGGCATGATTTTTTATTACTATGATACATGTCCTAACTTAAATTAGATGAATGTGTGCCAAACTTGGTGTTTTGCATTTTGTTTTATGACACAAAACAGTGGCAACCACTGGCTGTACATTGTCACCACTGGCAGTAGTTTGGCCTAGGCATTTTCCACTGAAAATATGAAATTTTTAGGCACCATACAGTGAAACCACTAGCCGTGGTTAGCACTGGAAGTCCCCTCTACATTTTAAGTTTTTCTGGGCACCAAATAGAGGCAACCACTGGCTGTGGTTGCCATCAGGGGCATAATTTAACTTGCTTTTCAATTTTTGGGGCCAAAACGAAGTAACCACATGTCGTGGTTCAGCCCAGCATAGGGGTTTTCAAAGTTTTAAATACCCCATGCCCTAGTACCCTTTTTATGTATTGCCTTGTTGGTTCCTTCACTTATCTCTTGTGAAAACACCAAGCAAACTACTTGACAAACTCAAACTCCTTTCAATATCCTTGCACATCATCATCATCTTGCTACTTGAATCATCTCTTCTCTTTTCTAAATCAAGTAAGCATTCTATTCTTTCTCATTACTTAGGGTTTCTCATTTGGTTTTTAAGGGTTTCTAAAACAATTTAGGGATTTAGCATGAAAATCTTAAAATTGATTCATTTAAGCTTTTCCTAATTGCCTTGTGAAATTTGAATATTGTAAGACCAAATGGGTAACACTAAAATCTTCATGAACTTCATCTAGTGTTCATACCTTTTCATGTACCCCATTTATGTTCTTATGCAAATTTTGGTCTTTGGTGGGGATTGGATGTTTGATTGGTGGTAAAATTCTGAATTTTGTTGTTTATTTTGGCTATTGAACTTGATGAAGGTTAGCATTGCTCTTGATGTGGCATTTGGCACTCATTTATTTAGTGCACACCAAGTGTTTGATGAAATGCCCAAGAGATAAAATTCTTGAATTGTTACATGGTTTGAATGTGCATGTGGTCTAGTTCACCTTTCATGGTATTTAATTATTCATATATGTATATTTCTCTCATAGATACCATGAACTTATGACATTATCTAGGTGTTATTTCTTGTCATGATGCAAAACTTTGGAGCTTTGAATTAGAATGCTTTTTAACCCTCCTTGTATGGTTTTATTAGGTCATCTCCAAGTTTTATATTCAACTTCATGGCACTAAAGATTCTCTCTAAGAAAAGGAAGACCAAAGGTAAGTCTTCTAACTACTCCGACCTGAATGATATTGAATGCCCATCAAAGGAGAAAAAGATGAGATTGGAATCTTTATTGAGTAGAGAGATTATCGCTTCTAGATTTTTCTATAAAGATACTTTAATGGAACTGAGAATTTTTTAAGATACCTTACGCTTTTGTCAAAATATGGGGTGGGATTCCTTTATTGAACTATTTGAACCCTTGTATTAGCGTACTTCTTTAGAATTTCTAAGTTCCGTAGAGGTCAATAGGTGCCAATTTGGACCCGGGTGGGAGCTCACTTTCTGGCTTAATAATACCAATTATAGGTTACCTTTAGATGAAGTATCTACTATTTATAATTTTCCTCCAGGGTGTGTTGATAGCTTCCAAAAGGAGTTTAATTTGAGGTATTTTTGGAATCTTATCTCCTATAAAGGCCGTTATGATGCTTCCACTTCCAAGGCTTCTACCATCCATCATAAGTTTTCTATTACCTGCAGCATTTCATGGCCCGATCCATCTTTGGGCGATATGACAGTCTAGGTACTATGCGTCAGCTAGGGGTATTTTTTCTCTACTTTATGCTTCATAATACTCACATCTACTCTACCAAGTGGTTATGTAGCCAGTTCTCTCGGGTCGGCAATGCCACCACGTGTAAGATTGTTATGGTTGGTTACATAAACCCTATAGCTAGGTATGTAGGCATAAATTTCGACCAGATAATATCCTCCATCAACCCAAAAGGGTTAACATGGCTGAATTGATTAATATGGGGATGATTATTAAGGAACATGATGTATACTATTTAGTAATAGCTGGATTTTCTATTCTTCACCCTTTGCCTGATCCTACTTTTACTAGTTTAGAAGGCAAGACATTTTTTCTTTCTGCATATAAGGATGATCATACTCTACTTTCTACCAAGATGCCACTACCCACTGGGCCTCCAGAACAGGATGAGCCATTTCATTTTCGTGAGGAGCCACCTTTTTCCATGCAGCAAATGTATACTTTGCTTCAGCAGATGTTTGTTGAGCAAACCTGTCAGGGGCCCCGCATTGATCAGATTTCTGACCGACTAGATGCCATGTATGATTGGCACACCCAGCAGGGTCACTTCCACCCCTCTTCTCCATGACAGGTATCTGTTGAACTTTTGTGTCCTATTTCCCCTAGTTCCTCAATTATGGACCTCTATGGTCCCCTTGATATAGACATTAGGGACAATGTCCAGTTTTAGTTTAGGGTAATAGGTACATAAAATTTTAGCTTGTTCTTACTTTATTATTTATTATTTTTGTTTATTTTTATTTTCTAGTTCATTTGCATGATTGTATGTTTATTTTCTGGTTCATTTGCATTATTGTATGTCTGCTCATAGGCCTTGGGCTAACATTGATTGTTGATTATAGTTATTGTTATCTGTATGACATGTGATGTAGATTGGTTGGATCTTAAGGATTAATGGGTGAATCTTGTAATTAAAAAGATAATACATATATATAATAAATAAATAAATAAAAAGTTTTCGATTGTTATTCTTCCCAGAATAATCACTCTGCATGATGACTGTGTTTCTTTGATTAGGCCAATTACCAATGTGAGCTTTTGAGCCAATAGGGTGTTCAGTGCATTAAATTATAAATGACCCATGATTCTTTGATTGTGTGATCCACACATTTGATGACACTCTAGAACTTGGCTTTTGACCAATTCAAAATGGTTTGTGAATGCATGCTTGGAATAAAAAAGGCACTTAAGGTTTTGTTTTCTTTAACCTTAGAATTTGTTGAAAGTGTAATCCATTAGTTGTCCCTTTTGAGCCATGAAATAATATGATTATTTTCTTTCAAAACCTTTAACATAATGGTTTCTGATTCACATATAAAAAAGGCAAAAAGGGTAAGCTAACTAAAAGAGGTTGAATTGAAAACTAAATTGAGAAACAAAAACCATGATAGTTTGGGGTGTGTGATTCAAAGAAAAGGAAAGATAAGGAGTTTGATTTCAAAATAAAAAAAGGAGAGAAAAAGAAAGAATGAATCATACCCTTTATGGTTTGAAGGTATAAAGAGTTATTGAATTGAGGTTTGCGTGCCTTTTTGTGATATTGCTCTTCTTACAAAATTAAGCCCTTTGCGTTTCCCTTTTTCTTGATTTCCATTCCCATGTTATGAATACCCTGGCCCCATTCCAACCCTTTAAAAGACCTTTTGACCAATGCATGTTTTCTTGATAACTGTGGAGTCTGTGGTCAATTGTCAAGCCTATGGTAGTGTTTAGAATATTGTGGTCTGAGTGGATTGAAATACAAGCACATACACTAAGTGGAAAGTGAGAAAGAGTACCCTAAGTCTAATCTTAGTGAATATGGTTTGACTATTGGTTGTGGTATATTCTGGTAGTTTATGCAATCACTTAAAAACACAAAAGCAAAACAAAAAAATAAACACAAGATTTCTTAAGTTTGTTTGGTTCTGCTGGTTTTTCATTATATACTTGTATGGATTCAGTAATTGCTTGAGGGCAAACAATGTTTTAGTTTGGGGTATTTTGATAAATGTGCATTGTGTGTTGTTTTTGGTTATTTTTAAGTCTAGTTTTTAGGGGTTTTGTATATTGTTTCTGCCTGATTCCCTTGATTTTGGTTCCTTTCTGCTATTACTGCTTGGTTGTTCCTATTTTTGCAAGATTAATGATGTTATTGGTCTATTTTAAGGGAAAATGGCAAAGTGGATAACAGAAGAGACCTTCGAGACCCTTGGGAGCGCATATAGGCAAGGTTGGAGGAAACCACTACCAGTGGTGGCCAACCACTAGCCGTGGTTAGCACTAGAAAAGAGGAAATTGGTGGTAGAACCCATCACTGGCCATGGTTGGCTCTGTTTATAGGCAAAACATCATCAGCATCACCACCATTAGTCGTGGTTGCGACCACTGCCAGTGGTTGGCACTGTGGAGCAAAGCAAAGCAAGTCAGAACCAACCACTGGTCATGGTTACCCATTACTGGCCGTTGTTGTCCCTGTTTGTCATAGAAAATGCATATTTAAGGTTAAAAAAGGAACAGAATCCAACCACTGGCCGTGGTTATCCACCACTACAAGGCCCAAATCTTTCAATTGTTTAGGGATTTAAATGGGCACTCTAGGGGATTTGGGGATAACTCCTTGATAGACAGATTTTAACACACCTTTTGGGAGATTTTGAAGAACTCTTTGGGAAGATTTCATTGGGAATCAAGAGTCAAATTCATCAAGGGCAATTGAATCTGCAGATTTGGGAGGAAGAATTAGAAATCCTAATAAGAACTAATTTGTAATTTCTGAATCCCTAGTTTACACTTTTGATATCTTTTATGTTTGGCATTGATTTTGTGATGTGTGACATGATGACAACAATCCTTATGGCACATTAAACTCTTTTTTTGGGGCTAAGGATGTAGTTTGCCTATGTGTTACAATTAATTTTCTTCGTATTCTAATTCATATGATTTCAATCTCTATTCAATTTATGTATGCGTAATGCTTCTGCAAGACTTAGAGATAGGCGTAGATGATCACAAGTTATATAGGTAAGCAAGAGATTGGCATGTAATTCGAAAATACCTAAATTGAACCTATGATTTTGATTTATGATGGTAAGCCAAATTGTTTGAGGGATTAATCAGATTTCCATAGAACGTAAAGGGCTTAATTTACCTTTGATTCAATTTCCCAAACTTGCTCTGATTTTCTTTTACAAAAGACATTGAATTGTTTGTTCTCTGATTTACTGTTTATAATCATTTTGGTAATTCATTTTAATCAAATTCCACTAGATAATTGAATCACCGTTATAACTAGTAATTAGGCACAATCCCTGTGGGAACGATATCTTTTTATTACTTCGATACCCTATGCGCTTGCAGTTGGCTATCAGTATGCAGTCCTATACGCCTATAAGGAATTGTCTAATTTAATAAACCAATATATACATGTCCACTAGTTTGAGGGTGATAAGGTGTAACAACCTTACGCCTCACTATATACTTTTTTAGGAGGGTCTGAAAAGGTTTCTTAATAAAATGAGACCCTCCGTTACTTATTATGCATTTTGGGACCCCAAACCTCGAAAATATTATCTTTTTAAAAAGTTTAGTAACAGTTTTAGCATCCGAATAAGGTGAAGCAATGGCTTTCACCCATTTGGATACCTAGTTAACTACTACTAAAATAAAGTAACTTTTGAATGAAGAAGGAAAAGGCCCTATATAGTTGACACCACATACATCAAACAATTCAACCTCAAGAATATTATTCAATGGCATTTCATGCCTTTTACTGATGATACCTGATCTTTTGCATGAATGGCAAGTTAGGACATACTTACACACATCCTTAAAAATGTATGGCCAGTAAAATCCCGCTTGTAGTACTTTCAAAGTTGTTTTAAAGGTGCTCATGTGACCTCCACATGACAGAGTAGCAATGATCCAGAATGGCATGGACTTCATCCTCTAGAATACACCTCCTAATCAAACCATCTGCATATTGTTTGAAAAGGAGGGGTTTATCCCAATAGTAGTGCCTGATATTTATAGAAAACTTCTTTTTCTGCTGAAAGCTAAGATAAGGCAGTAAGATGCCACATGTAAGATAATTAGCAAAATCAGCATACTAAGGAACATGTTGGGTATTAAGGCTCAATAATAGTTCCTCCGAAAAAGATTCATTGATGGGAACAACATTACCCATCTCGTCTTTAGTTATAAATGAAAATCAACAAAATTTAAAGGAAGATATAAAAGATTGGGTTGCCTCCCAAAAAGCGCTTGTTTTTCGTCTTTAGCTTGATGCCTGATAGGTTTTTCAATATGGATCATGGGGCTGGTGGATGAGAGTATTGAGTTTTTCCACCTTCTTTCCCCAGTATGGCCTTGACCTTCTTTCATTCAGATTTGAAATCCTTTCAAGTATGTTTGAACTTTAACCTTTCTTGGATTCCTGCTGGGTGACTTTGTCTTCCATATATGTCTTGAAGCAACTTTGCTCATCTTCTGAGTATTTATTTGTTTCAAGCACAACAAAATTGACTTCTTCTTTCATTCGTATTTTTAACTTTTTGTCATCCACATCTATGATGACTTTGGTTGCTTTCATAAAAGGTCTCCCTAGTATTAGAGGAACTTCAAAATCTTCCTCCATATCTATGATAACAAAATCCATCTGGAATTCAAATTTATCTATTTTTAACAATACATTTTCAACAATACCATAGGGTTTTTTATTGATTGATCTGCCAGTTTTAAAGTCATTTTTGTTGGCCTTACTATAAAATCCCCTATCTTTGTAAGTATGGATAATGGCATCAAATTTATACTAGCACCAAGATTTATTAAAGCTTTTCTTTTTGAAAGATTTCCAATAGTGACAGGAATAGAAAAACTCCTTGGATCTTTGGTATTATGAGGTACTACCTTATGGATGATAGCACTATGTCCACCTTCCAGCTCAGTTGTTTCCTCATTCAGTGTGGTCATAGCCTTGCATTGCTCTATTTGGTTTGTTTCAGTGTTTGCTCCATACTGAGGCTTCTAGTTTTCAACAACTTGTCGGGCTAGCTATCCCACCTGTGTTTCCAAGTTCCTGATTGATGCCTCAGTGTTCTTTTGACTTGTGAGAGAAGCTTGCATAAATTTTTCCAAGGTGTCCTCTAATCTAGAATTTCTCTCCATCAAGGAAGGACCATTATTTTGATATGGTTTATTTGAAGAGTTGGGCTCTTGCTTCCATCCTTGGGCTTGATTTTGGTTACTTCTCCATCCCTGAAATGGTTAGTTAGAAAAATTTAAGTTGAAATTACTGGACCTTCCTTGGTTATTCATGAAATATACAGCTGCTTCTTGTGAGCCACAGTTTTCATTTGGATGATCTCCTCCACAGAAATTACATGTTACAAGTGTTTGTTGATGCACTGGTTGTGATGATTTCACTGCATGTAATTATTGTGGAAGATTGGCTATCTTTTGAGTCAATGCTTCCAATTATTGAGTCAAAATTTTATTCTGGGCTACAATAACATCTGTGGTGTTTAAGTCAAGGACTCCTTTCCTTTGACTTTGCTGATAGTCATGTTGAGCTTGATAATCTGTTGAAGATAAAATTTCTATTATCCTTGTAGCTTAGTCAGCATCCACTGTCATCATTGTACCTCCTGCTGCTGCATTTAGTATCATTTTAGTGTCCGCCCTTAGTCCATTGTAGAAGATATTAAGTTATGTTATATCTTCATGTCCATGGTTTGGGTATTTTCTGAGCAATGATTTAAAATGTTCCCATGCCTCACAAAAAAGTTCATCTTGGCCTTTTCTAAATATTGTAATATCTGACTTAGCCTTGATGAATCTAGATGGAGGAAAGAACCTTTGTAGGAACTTTTCTTCAACTATGTTCCAACTGTTTAAACTTTGGTTTGGGTGAGATTGTAACCATTCCTTTGCTTTACCTGCTAAAGAGAAAGGAAATAATCTTAAATATGCAGCATCAATAACTTCTTGGTTAAATCCCATTGTTCCAACCAATTCATAGAAATTTGCCAAGTGAGTGTATGGATCTTCACTTGACAATCCAGTAAATTGGTGCGAACTAATCAAACTAAGGAATGTTGGTTTCATTTCTAGTGCTCTGACAGTGTTTGGAATTGCAATGCTTGAGAAATGTCTTGGCCCTTGCTATAAAGCATAGTCTCCAAGTGTTCTCCTTGGTGGATTTTGGTTATTGCTGTTCATATCTACCATTTTGTTAGCAAGTATAGAAGAAGAAGTTTTGCCTGTGCGAAAACTTTGCTTTTTCTTTGCTTTCTTGATTTTCTTGAGTTGCTTGTTTATTTCTAGGTCAAATACAAGTTGGTCTTTTGATCCTTGTCCTCTTAAGATCATAAATCAAGTACTTCCAGCAAGGTTACCATACATAAAAATGAAAAATGCAAACAAAAGAAAATGATTCACAAAATCTTGTCAATTCAATGCTAAAATATTCAAACTTAAATCACCTCCCCAGCTGCGGTGCCAAAACTTGATAGTATAAAACTTGACAATGATTTCTTAGCATATAAAGAAATAAAGTGAGTATTTAACTTAAGAATCAAGTTTGTATAATATGAGTTCAATGGAAGATTTGTGCCAAGTTTAAACACAATAATTGTAGTATAGTATACATGTCGTTCCACTGAGGAGGTGTTGGTTTGAAGATCTATAGTTATTGAATTAATTTTGACAGAAAGTTTGTTTTAGTTTGTTGTAAAAGAGAATGGTTACAGCAAATAGTAAATGAAAAGAATAACAGTAAAGAGTTTTGGTAAAAATCAGATTTAGAAAACTGGGATTGGTTTCACCGCTTCTCACCTTCCATAAGCTGAGTAAACTTGTATGTATGTAACTTGAAATGATAATTTTTACGTCACAATCAAAGTCATTTGCATCGATCCCTCGACTAAAATTCATAAGAATGATTTCAACCTGCTGATCCTTCAGTCAACTTGAAATCATTCCAGCATTATCGATCGATTGTTTAGACGTTCATTGTGTTAGATACCATCCCTGGTCATCTACTCACAACGAGTATTTCATTCAAATCTGCTCTCAAAAGTTACTTCCCAGTATACTTAAGAAAACTTAAAACAAGAAAATAGTGATCAAGTACCTTTAGGCATTAAGTGCAGAATGAAACACAAAAACTATCAAATCTCATTAACATACATAAAAACTTACAGCAACATTACTTGAGGTTTGAATGGATTACAACCAATCCCAATAAAGGAATTTAGCTACTCATGCCTTGCATTTTCAGTCAAGATAATTGGAAATGAATACAGAAAGAAATTTAAAGTGAAAAGAATGATTAAAGGCTAAAGATGATGGGATGTAAGAGATGATCTTATTCCTCTATTCTCTGCTTTATTTATAGAGGGATTACACTTAAGCTTTCCTTTTTCACGCTTAAGCGTAAGCCCACTTGTGTAGTGCCCATGCAGGAATCTTCAGAGACATGCAGAAACACACCCAAGTGGTTGAGCTGGCATCGCACCATTGGGTCCTATTAAATTAAAAATTCCATATTGCATGAGTCACGCTTGAGCTTAGTGGTCACGCTCAAGCGTGGAAGCCCCTGATGTTCTCTGTTTGCCTCACGCTCAAGCCAAGCTAATCCACGCTCAAGCTTGTTCTTCCTGTCAAGCCATATTCAAGTCACGCTCAAGCCACACTCAAGCAAGCTCGGGCTCACGCTTGAGTGTCTCCTTCTCTCGCTCAAGCGTGGGGGGGTCTGATGCTCCTTTCCCTTTGCCTAAGCGTCTCTAAGCATGGTTCTGTTCACTTTGTATCATGCGCAAGCGTGCATGGACTTACGCTCAAGCACCCTTGCAATGTTGTCTCTCGCTCAAGCGTCCCTTACTTACGCTTAAGCGTGATGAGGGCCTGATGCTTATTTCTTCATGATGTAGCTTCTTATGACTAGGACTTAATTATCTTTTAAGTTTTCCTTGCTCAACTTGGCTTTCTTGAATTCCTGTACTTGTTAAGAATTTAGAATTAATTTTTCTTAAGAGTTTGAAAAGTTAGTCTTTTTACACAAAGTATTTTGATACAAGATTTCATGCTCAAATATGTACAAATTCAGTTGAATTCTTTTCAAAATGGGTTAACTTGAAGCATGAAATTAATGAATAATAAACACTTATCAATCATGCATTTTACAAATTCTGAGACTTAGAGAAACAAAACCTAATGTGCCTTTTTCATCCAAAGCATGTGTTCATGAACGATTTTGAAAAGGTCAAAAGCCAAGTTCTAGAATGCCTAAAGATGTGTGAAACACTCAAAGAAGGAAATACGGGCAATTAAATAAAAAAATTATGAAATAAATACCCTTTTTGGCTTAAAAGCTCACTATGGTAATTAGCCAAATCAGAGAAAACATAGCATCATGAAGTATGGGTTATTCTGGCAACCTAGCAATCATATTTATTTTTATTTTTAATTAAATTTTTTATCAAGATTCCAACAAGTTATGTTTAAGATCTAGCCGGTCTAAATCATTTGTCATACAGACAACGG
The DNA here is from genome assembly GCA_037962975.1 of Clitoria ternatea. Taxonomy (NCBI): domain Eukaryota; kingdom Viridiplantae; phylum Streptophyta; class Magnoliopsida; order Fabales; family Fabaceae; genus Clitoria; species Clitoria ternatea. Next base: position 180,404,546 of record CM075671.1, read on the forward strand.
AAATTGCATGCAGACAATCAATGTTATCCTATGACACATAAACAAGACACAACTCAATCATGTAAATCAACAAGAACAAAAACAAAAAAAAAACATAAACAAGAACAAGAACAAAGTAAAGTTAAGCTTTTATATACCCACCACCCCAAACTAATGACGGAAAATGTCCTCAATGTCTAATTTGGGGTGAAGAAGGACACAAAATCTTAACAGATACCTGTCATGAAGAAGGAGGGTGAAAATGACCCTTTAGTCTTCCTTTTCTTATTTTAAGCTTTTGTTGCCACCTTAGATGACATATTGATACAGGTACTAAGAAATGGACTAAACAAAACACAAAAGGAAGTTAGGATACATATATTCCAATATCTTAGTTTTACATACATCATAAATAGCAAGGGATATAAGAATGATGTCATGAATCAAAGGTATCTATTAAGAAAGATTTTAAGTCATATGTGGACAAATAGATACAATGTGGTGTGCATTAGACTTAATTCATAACCAACCCATGCAAAAATATGTTTTCAAAAGAGAGGAGTAAGGGGAAACAAGAGTGCAACGCATAAAGGAGGCATAAGGGCATGGGGTGTTTAAAATGTTGAATTTCCCTACTCTAGACCAAACCACGGCCCGTGGGTAATTCTTTTTGGGCCAAAAAGTATTGTACGCATCGTGGAACTAAGGCCTGATGGCAACGACGGCCAGTGCTTATAAACCACGCCAAAAACTATTTATGCATCAAAGGGAACTTCCAGGACCTAACCACGCCAGTGGTGAGAAACTACTGCCATGGTTGTCACTTTGTTGTGCCCAAAAGTTTCATGTTTGCAGTGGAAAATGCCTGGGCCAAACCACTGCCAGTGGTTAGCACTATTTTCCACCCAGAAAACACTTGTACATTTCATGAAAATTATTGGGTCAAAACACAGCCTGTGGTTGCCACTATTTTGTGTCACAAAACAAATGCAAAACACCAAGTTTGGCACATATTCATCTGATTCAAATCTAGACATGCATCATGGTAATAAAAAATTATGCCTTACTCCACAACATAGCAAATTATCAAGTTTTTGTTTATTTATTTTTCTCTTTATTTGATTTTTTTTTCTTTTATACTAATTGAAACATTCAAAGAAAACATAGAGATATAAATAATTATAGGGTTAACTCCCCACCAGTGCTAACTTTAACATCTTCAACCAGACACTATACCTAAATTACAACCAAGAACCTATTAGAGCCATGAAATTCATACCACAATATGGAATTTAAAGGCTTAAGTTCCACATTTGGATTCACCACTTTTTCACACATGACTTCAGTATCATGTTTCAGTGGTGCATAACCCTTACTACATTTTGATGTTCCTGTAGGCTCATTCAAAAAAACAAAATCAAGTGGGTCCTTAGGAAGAATCCATTCCTTCACCACTTGGTCAACTAATTCAATGCTATAACAAACATTATCATGAAAAGATTTTTTCAAAGCATCTATCAAATTAAATTCAACCTTCTGGTCCCCTACAGTTAGAGACAATTTACCATTTTTAACATCAATCACGGCACCTGTAGTGGCTAAAAATGGCCTGCCTAATATTATAGGGATCATAGAATCCTCATCCATCTCTAGCACAACAAAATCAGTAGGGATAAAAATTTTCCTACCCTAATAGGAACATCCTATATAATACCTATAGGATACTTAATAGATCTATCAGCCAATTGTAAGAACATCCTAGTAGGTTTTAATTCACTCAATCCCAGCTTCTTAAAAATAGACAGAGGCATCAGGCTAACACTAGCTCCTAAATCACATGAAGCTCTATCTATTAACATATCATTAATCATGCATGGGATTGAAAAGCTACCTGGTTTCTGAAGCTTAGGTGGTAGCATCCTTTGGATCAATGCACTACACTCCTCAGTAAGTGCTACTATACCATCTTCCCCCAGCTTCCTCTTGTTGGACAAAATATCCTTCAGAAACTTCACGTAGGTAGGCATTTGCTGTAAAGCACCAGTGGAAGGAATATTAATGTAGAGTTTTTTAAAACCTCAAGAAACTTACCGAACTATTTTCCAACTTAGCCTTTGCCAAGCGTTGAGGAAATGGAATAGGAGGTTGATATGGCTTAACCTCCTGATTCTTCTCTTGCTTCTCTTCTTCCATAGCAGGTGGAGGTGATATGGTATCATCCTCCTTAGGCTCCTTCTCAACTTGTTTTTCCTTTGGCGGCATTGGACCTTCATATTATGAACCACTCCTAAGCGTTACAGCCATGGTGGGGTTAGATGGACCTCCTTCTGGTTTTCCTAGAAATGTCCCTGGAATTCTAGTAGAGCTGGAAGCCTGTTGAGCAATCTGAGTTTCCAATATTTTGTTATGGGTGGCTAGTGACTCCACCTTTGACACTAGGTTCTTAACGGCATTGGAGAACTCATCATTCTGCTTTAGTTGAGTAGCTACAAACGTCCCCATCAAGGACTCTAATTTTGATTTTTAAGGAATAAAGGGTCCTTGTGGTTATCTATACTTACTCTGGTTTCCTTGGAATGAAGGTGGTCTATTTTGGAAACCAGGTGATCCCTATGGTTGTTTGAAATTATTTCTATAGTTACAACCATAGTTCCCAATCGCCTCAACTTGATGCACCTATGCTTCAGTACTTTGGGATACTCCTAACTGACAACTGTAATGGTATGTCCTGAAACACCAAGTAACTCACAAACCACATTAGCAGTACCTGTATCTAGCTTGTCAAATTTAACAGACAAAGCTTCTACCTTAGTAGTAAGTAAAGAAATAGCATCAAGAAAGTACTTAACTGGAGTTTTTGATGGCAAACTTCTTTCTGAGGACCACTAGTAGTTGTTCTGGGCCACTTCTTCAATGAGGTTATACCCTTTCTCCATATTCTTACTCATGAAAGCTCCACCAGCTGTGGTATCCAAGGTAACCCTTTGGTTTGGGGTCAAACTGTTATAGAAAATATAGACCGTCAACCATCGTTCCACTCCGTGATGTGGACACTCTCGAAGAATCTCCTTATACCTTTCCCATGCATCATATTATGTCTCATCATCTTTCTAGGTGAAAGTGATGATCTGCTTCCTCAACTGGTCTGTTTTTCTATGTGGGTAGTATTTATTGAGAAAGGCATAGGACAACTGCTCCAAGTTGTAATAGATCCTTCAGGGAGTGAGTACAACCATGCTCTAGCTTTATCCCTCAATGAGAATGGGAAAAGTCGAACCAGATTGCATCACTTGAGACGCCATTCACGTTAAGTGTATCACAGTACTCAAGGAAAATTTGGAGGTGCAAATTCGGATCCTTAGAGGGTAATCCTCCAAACTGGTTTTGCTGAACCATTAAGAGCAAAGAAGGCTTCAATTCAAAGTTTTTTGCCTCAATGGTTGGCCTTGTGATGCTAGGCCTCCTACCCATTACATTGGGTACTACAAAATCACGAAGAGCTCAGTTATCAGGATTGTCTATTTGTTCTTCAGTAGCAGAACTTGTAGCTTGTTGCTTGCTTTGTTCAAGTTGTTTCTGAAGTGCTGTGATCTTACGAGGAGTCCTTTCAATTTTTGGATCAAAAATGTGTTCAAAGTTATGACTCCTTCACATAAAAGGACCTACACAATCCATAAAAACACAAACACTAAAGCGTAATTCGACAAAAAAATTAACAAACAAAAAATAAAAAAATTATGTAAAAAATTAAACAAAGGATTCAGAAATTACAAAGTAGTTCTCACTAGGTTTACTCAATCTTTCTCCCAATTTGCAGATTTGAATTCCTTGGTGTTGGTCCTTGAATCTCCTCTGAAATCCTATGGGAAAGCTCTTAATTTCTTCTCCTAAAAACTGCCTAAAGTCTCTGTGTATGTCTCTCCTCATAACCCCCTTTAACTGCCCCCAATATGCCTTCTAAGAACTTTGAAATAGAGCTTCGTGGGGGCAACCACAGCTAATGGTGGCAAACCACTGGTAGTGGTTCAGGGTCTGATGATCCAAATCTCCCAAATTTCAATGTAACATGGCACCACAGTGACAACCACGGCTAGTGGTGGGAAACCACGGCCAGTGGTTTATTCTGTTTAATGGATCTTTGCACAACCAGCACCAACCATGGCCAATGGTGGTCTCTGCCACTTAGTTCTCTTCATTTTCTTCATTGTAGTGACAACCACTGCTAGTGGCTTGCCACCACTGCTAGTGGTTTATTCTAACTTTTCCCAATTACACAGCTAAGGTTCCCCAAGGCTTCTTGCATCCAAGTTGCTATTTCTCATCAAAATGAACCCGAAACCTCAATAGTCCTATAAAAATAGAGATAACTGAGTAGTCTATGTGGAACTAAATGTAAAATCAAGGAAATCGGGAGGAATAAGTGTAAAAATAAACCAAAACTACCTCTAAAAACACTCAAAAATAAGACAACATGCACACTTATCACATAACGTGTTTTCTAGATAACTATGGAGATTAGGGTTACTTGTTAAGCCTATGGTAGTGTTTTGAAATGTTGTAATTTGAGTGATAGTTATACACAAGCCTACACACTTAGAGATAAATGAAAGGATGTATATCTGTAGTCTGGTCCTGGTAAGCATGGTATGAATAATTGTGTGGTTTCTGTTTTGATAATCTTGCAATCATCTGTTAATGATAATTCCAAATGGGATCCTTGAGTTGGTTTGAGTTCTTCATTCTATATTGTTCATACTTGTGATGATGATGATTTCTTGGGGACAAGCAATGTCCTTGTTTGGGGTGTTTTGATAAGTGTTTAGGTTGTATTAGTTTTAGGGTCCATGTAGTCTTAGTTTTAGTTTATTTCATCTTATTTTCCCCTTAAATTCCATTGTTATTCTTTTATTTCCACATATGCTACTTGGGTAGCTGTATTTTACAGGAACCTTCATGATATAAGTCTATTTGCAAAAGGAATTAGAAGAATTTGAATGGAATAGTGAAAATGAAAAGAGTTCAAGCTTACAGAAGACTCAAAATTAAATCCACTCCAATAATTGAAGAATGATATACCAAAGAAGGCATTTCAAAACCTAAAAACACCCAAAAACACATGTTTGCCAAGGTTTAGAGAAAACCACTACCAGTGGAATTTCCCATTAGCCGTGGAACATACTGGACAAGTGGGAAAAATGAGGTAGAAAAATCCAGTTTCAGTGGGAAATTTCACTGGCCGTGAAGTTCACTGCCAAAAAACCCACTCGCCATGGATTTTCTTAATGCCAGTAGTTTCTGCCCAGATTTTAATTTCCATGCATTTTGGGTGTCACACAGTACGATCCACTACAGTCGATTTTACACATTGTAGCAGTTACCTTCAAGTTTCGCCTAATTTTAAAAGATAAAAAGGCTAAAACATAGGGGACTGAATAGTACAGAGATACTAAGACACATTTGGGTGAAAATTGAGAGCTTTTTCTTAGAGATCTTCTAGAGGAATTCAAGGATCAACGAGAAGAATATTGAATCTGTAGAACTTTGGGTATTGGATCAGAACGAAGGTAAGAACTCTAGTTTTCTTCTAAACCCTTGTTTTGTAATTTTGATTCCTTTTACGTTTGAGGTTGAATTCCATTGTGGTATTGAAATCCTTTTCATTATGTTGAACTATATTCCATTCTTGAGAATTAGGGTCTAGCATGTATGTGAACCAAACTTGAATATTCTTCATTCTTCATTATTAAATCGTGTTTCTTATTTAGTTTTGTGCGTTTTTAATTCTCCTACTAAGGTTAGAAATAAGTGTAGATGATTTTAAACGGTATGGGTAATTGAAGGATTGACATATGGTTTGAATGACATAAAACTGAACCTAGGGATTCATGTTATGAAAGTAAAAGAGACTCTTTGAGGGATAATCAGGTTTTCATAAAGCTTAAGGGATCTAATTAGTGAATTGAACGCGGTTCTTCAGTAATTAGGTGCGTTAGTGAGGTTTCGAGAGAAAGTCACTAATCAAATTAGGAAAACTTGCCTTAAGAAACGGGATTTAGTAATTTGGAAACTGAATTGCATTTGATTTTGGTAACGGCATGTGAATCTTTAATTCCCAATAGACTAATCTCCACTGTTTTCAATTAAATCTATTCATTCTCATCATGAATTGTTGTTAGTCCTCAAATTTACAATAAAATCTTTAATAAAAATTTTGTAAAAAGAATAAGAATTTGGTGAATTTGTTAGAAATTTAGGTTTTAAATTCAATAAATGGATGTTATTGGAATTAATCTGCCCTTGATCAATTTTCTCTAGTTTTGTAGTAAAAATATGAAGAATTTAAAGAGAAAAATTGAAAAACTGGAGAGCTGACACGTAGCATCAACACCACGCATAGCGTGGGAACTTCTGATGCTGACGCTACACATCACACCTATGCGTAGCGTCAGGAGCTACGTGGACACCACTGACAGGTGGCCAAGCACTCAGCCAATGACCCCTCCACTACCCATAAGTATCCAAGCTGAATTGGGGGACAAGGCACATCTGTCTGGGCATGATTAATTAAAATAATTATACAATAATGGCCACTTCGAGCTAATTAATGGAGGCTGAGTCAGGGACCTGATGCGTAGCGTCAGCATCCTTCCTCAGCCCTATAAATAAGGCCATTCTCCACACTTCTAAGCATCCCATCTCACATTTTGAGTTCTTTTCTTCTCATATACACTTGTGTTTGAGTGGTTCTTTTGTGAGTTTGTAGTTCTAGAATAGTTTTCTAGATACTTGAGAGTGTTGTGTAGTATTGTGATCATTGTACCGTGAAGTTTCCATCGCCTTCATAATGTCAATTTCTGTAAGTGTTGTTTTTACTTTCACCATGTGTAACTAATCTATTTATGTTGGAATTGGTGAACTAGTCTATTGAGTATGATATTGTGAATTCGATCTCTGCATGTTTATGATTCAAGTGCATGTTAGTATTTCAATCTTTTATTAGTATGAACGTCAAACGGGAGAATGATTTTCATGCTATTGAAACTTGTTTTATTAGTGTGAATGTCAAATGGGAGAATGATTAATCATGCCTTATTAAAACTTGTTTTAACAAAAGTAAAAGTTAGAATACCCTTAATATGCCAATTACTAGGGATAAAATTGGTGATTATTATTGCCATAAGACCAAGATTTAATGCAAGTTTTTACTGAGAAAGCTCATGAGGGATTTGACTTTACGGTGAATACTTAGAATTTATATCACGAGTGATCGGTTATAATGATTTTAAGCTGTAATGACATGAATTTGATGATTAAATATGCATGTCTTGAGTTCCTCCATTGTTATTCTAGATTAGGGATCCAAATTCCAACATAATTTGTTTATCTGTGGTTTATCCTCAAGTATCTTAGCTATTCTAAATTACAACTCAACTTTTTAGATAGATTGTTATTTTCTTTTTATCACATGAACAACTCAGCTATGAAATCTTATGAATATTATATAAATTGTATATAAATTATTCTTTTGTGAATAGGTTTTGATAAATTTACCATAGTAATTAGAAAATTACTGTAACTTTTGGACTTTCAATCCCAGTGGAACGATATCTAAATTTTGAAAACTACAAACGATTGGTGCGCTTGCCTATTAAAAGACCTAACAATAACACGGAGTTAATAAGTTTTCTGCAACACTATATTACGGGTCTAATAATTGCCTGGTGTTTGTTATTGGCTCTTTTAATTTTGCATTATAAAACTCTAAATTATCAAATCATTAGTCTAGACAATCAAAGTGTTATAAACCGGTAATTGGGCACAATCTCTATGGAAACAATATTTTTATTACTATGATACCTCGTGTCCTTGTGGTTGGCTATCACAAGTGAGCATTAAATTGATTCTGGAAAAAATACACCTAAGTGAAATATTCTCACTCAAGCGAATTAATTTGAAAATTCATTTTGTTGAGTTTAGGCCTGAGCAAAATTACTTGGCCTAAGCGAGTACGTTATTGAAGCATCAGGGAGTGCATCTAAGTAAATTTGCCTAAGTGAGTCCTTCTTCCCCTGAGCGAATTCAGGGCATTTAGATTCTGTAAAAGTTTTGCTTAAGTGAAATGAAAACGCCTAAGTGAATTAATTTAAAATTTAACACTTTCGAAAACTCACTTAAGCCATTCCAATTTGCCCAAGCGAAAAATAAGGAAGTATCAGGGAGGTGCTTAGAGAGTAACTTCGCTAAAGCGGTTACAACCTCGCTTAAGCGGATTAATTTTAAATTTGCTTCTATAAAAAATTCAACCAAGCGATTATCACTCGCTTGAGCGAATACTTTTTGAAATAGTCACTGTTAAAAGTTTGCCTAAGCGAAGGGGTCGCTCAAGCAAAGGAGAAGGGGAATGTGTTTCTGTAAGATTTTCGCCCAAGCAGTTTAGAACTGCTTAAGCGAAATCGCGACTTTTGAACTTTTCCAAGTCAATTCACTTAATCGAATTTGCGCAATTCACGTTTTTAAAACCCTCATTTCTCTCATTTGGAGTAGTTACATTTCTTGAAGCTTTAAAAAGAAATCTTTTCTCCCTGAATCCTCTCTCTTTCGCATGCCCTAGCTCTCTCTCCCTTAGTCTCTCTTCATCTTCCAAGTCAAGTAAGTTTTTTTCTTCATCCTTAATATTTTTACACCAAATGCATGCTACATTGTACCCTTCCCTTGCTGTGCTGTTTTTGGGGTTTTCTTCTTTCTATGCTAGAATGTAGTTGATGTATGTTTTAGGTTCATATAGGGAAGCCTTTGTTTATATGTATTTTATTGTTAAATTTTTCCTTTTAATGTCAAGAATGAGTAATGGCTAGTGCTTTATTTTTGTAAATTCTCATGTTGCTAGAACTCATTTTGTATGATGCTTCTTTTAAGTTGTTAGAAGTAGAGCTCATGTTGGATGGACTGAAATACTGAATATTTTTGTGAGAACTGCTAGTTGCTTGCTTTCTTGCTTGTAATATATGTAACATCCTAAATTTTAGAAAAATGAATTATTAGTATAAAATTACTTAATTATTTGATGCTCAAAATGCATAAGAAAATTAATTATATAGTGATTATGACTTATTGGTAACTTAAGATCTACTGAAATCAGACAATTTAACGGATGGTATAGGACCCACTAAGTCAAATTAGATATTTAATGGTTCTAGAATAATAAGGGATTTATTATGGTTATAGTAATATGTTCAAAATAATTTTTGGTGTTGAGGAGATATTTATTCACACACGGCGTATGTTAATAAATGGTGAAATTATAAGCGAAATAGAAATTAAGAAAATTCCAAAATCCTCTTTTCTCTTCTCCTCATTGTTGTAGACTCCTTTTCCTTTTTCTTTAATTTCTTTTGTCCATTGGACAAAAGGGGTTTTGTCAACCAAAAACCAAAAGACAAAGTATAACACCCCTGATTTTCTGTACTCGAATCCCGATGTGATCGTCATAATTAATGAAAATGCGAATAAATTTTTCGCGTTTGAAAATATTTCCAAGACATCACCATGATCACCTCAAGACCTAAATCACAGAAAACCAAGGAGTGAGATTAAATAACCCTAAGCTGGATCGATAGTTAAATTGCCCATAACGGTATACGAAAATAATAGAGTTTACAGCGGAAGAATGTGTATACCGGGCACACGCCTAGTCCTATATATGGCGATATGAGAAAAGGCTCGGCAAAGCATGCAATGGCATATCATAATCCTAATAGACAACCATCATCATTTTACATAATTACATAAGCATGCAATGCCTAAGATATAATTATATATATATACATATACATTCGGGAATCTTCTCCCGACTATCTCAATCATCAATGAACATCATTCAATTTCAATCTTTCTAATATACAACAAATTATTTCTTACATTCTATATATATATTCACCATCCAAAAATTCAAGAATTATCTTATACATACTCAAAATCTCTAAATCATCTACATTCTCATAATCAATTCATTCATTACACAAGAACTCACAAATGATGCCGGCCAAGGCACTTCCTCTACCACTATTTACCTTCACCCAAGCTTTAATTAAAAACCGAACTCATCCAATGGCAACCTGCATCACAATGCTAAAAAGGAGACCACATGGGAGAGTGAGTTATACATTCAAAATGACGAATAATATATATATATTGTGATCATGTGTATATGCATACAAACATCATGTGTGCTTTGCTATCAATCATCAAATTATCATTCATATATCATCTCATTATTATAATAGGCATACAATCCTCATGAATCGCAATTCATATCATAAATAAGCACAACATATACACAATCACATACATAATCTCTTTGCCACTTATCAACAAGGGCACTCATAATCATTATCATCATTAATTCATTAAGGTTTCACTCAAATACCTCCTCGCAAGGGGTTTCTCAACACTCATGGTCATCCCATCTCGAATGCTATGCTCTTATGGCTAATGCACATGTCAACTGTTTAATGCATATACAACAGATCCGATTTCATATCACGGGTGATTGCAACCACCATAATCAATCATTCATAATCATTGGTTTCCCGCCTTGCAAGCGGTACTCCCTATAGCAGCCTTGCAAGGTGCTTCTCGTGATCGCAACCACGTTCAACAATTCACACAGGCTTCCCGCCTCGCAAGGGGTACTCCCGCCTCATGATCGTAACCATGGGCATCATAGGTGCTCGCAAGCCCTTTATCATATCAAATACCAAGTGATCGCAACCACTGGCTCATCATTATACAATGGTCCCCGCAGGGCCTTTCACATTTCACAACCAGGTGATCGCAACCCCCGGCACAATATCATATCATCATCACATTGGTTTCCCGCCTCGCAAGGGGTACTCCCTTCATAGAATCCCGTAGGATCTTTTATCACTGTGATCGCAACCACAAAGTATCAATGTTATGCCATGCCATGAATGCAATGCAATAATGCATACACTCAACAACAACCTCGCAAGGATATTTCACCCTCTCAATTAGGGGTATATTGTATATTTTAGTTTTATCATCAATGGCATACGAACATTCACAAGGCCCCTCAAGGCATAACATACATATAATAGGCACTTCAATGGCCACAACATCATTCATGACAATCCACACATGGATATCAAAAGCATAGCAACCAATCATAGTATTTATCCATACATAAAATCATTCAAAGCATATTCATCATTCTAAATAAGGAAATCACATTTATGCCCAACACAATCATGTTCTTAGACATGCATTTCATAACTCATCATCTAGCCCTTAACATTGCTTTCGCATGATTATCCTTGGTGGTTAAGATTTTATGTTTTTCATTATATGTATTATGGGCAGAATCAAGTCATCTCAAGATTTTAATCATTATCCAACACCACCATATCATTGTCTTAAATATATATCCCTTTACATCCCCTCAAGCATCATACAATATAAGGGGAGAAGGCCCCAAGCCATCAGAACCGAGAAAAGAAGGGAAAATTCCATCAGGGGGGGTCACTCGCTCAAGCGAGGCCCACATTCGCTTGAGCGAAACAGCCCATCTCGCTTGAGCATCTCAGTTCGCTCGAGCGAAACCATTCCAGTAAGCATTTCCAGGTACATTCGCTCGAGCGAGGCTCCCTTCAACTAGCCACTCGCTCGGGCGAAATTGATCCAGTAAGGAATCCCACACTTACTCGCTTGAGCGAGGAATCCACACGCTTAAGCGAAATCCGACCAGAGGTCGTCCTTCTCATCACTCGGTTTTGCACTTGGGGAAGTTATTCCAGAACCGATTCCTCTTATTCGGTCCCTCACTCGGCAATTTACATTAAAACCGACTTATCACTCGATCGATCATTCACTCGGTTCACCCTCACACCGACTCATCTTGCTTGGTTTTCTACTCGGCAAAATCAATCAAAGCCGACTCGTCTCTCACTTGGCCTTTCACTCGGCAATATATTCCAAATCCGAGTCATCTCTCAATCAGTCTTTCACTCGGCAACTTCACTCCAAGTCCAAGTCATCTCAATCAATTTTTCACTCGGCAACTTTGTTCCAAGTCCGAACCATCTCTGATGGTCCTCACTCGGTTAAATCATTCCAGACCGACCCCACACTCGCTCAGTCTTCCACTCGGTTAAATCATTCCAGACCTAGTCTTTTCTCACTCGGTAATTTATTTCAAAAACCGACTTCCTTTTCATTTTCTCACGAGTGAAGTTATTCCAGAATACTTCTGGACAAACACACTATGTATCCCCAAATAGTGCCATCCTCACTCGGAATTACACACACGGAGGGACTCCACTCAAAAGGAGTTACTTTGAACTCGGAAATTTCCACTCGGGGGGTATTATATTGGGAGACCCTTCACTCTGTGCACTTCCTCACTCGGACATAGCCCACTCGGAACTTCACTCGAAAATTCACTACATCATAGAATTATTTTCAAAGGTTCCCACTCAAGTGGAATTTTGTCTAGAGTCCCACTTACTCACCATACACTCGTCACACTCGGTCAAAACATAACCATACCAGTCACACAGTTGAGTGAGCACCATCCCAGCATCAGACTTCACACTTTCGCTCAAGCCACTCACACACGCTTGGGCGAAAAATGTCCACTAACCATTTCCTCACTAGCTCACTCAAGCGCGGCCATGCCCGCTTGAGCGAGATTCGTCCAGTAACTCCCCTGATTGCATAATATGCAGCTCGCTTGAGCGGAAACCTCACCCGCCTGGGCAAAATTGGTCCAGAGACCATTATACCAATACAGGGGATTCTCGCCTGAGCGAGATCCCTTCTCGCGTGAGCGAGAATATCAGGATATGCGTAAGAAATATAAGAAACTCACAACCAACCATACCAAAACTTATACCAGCCAAAATCCATCAAGTCTAATATAGCAATTACTTCACACTAGGCATTTAAAACCTATCCCAGACCTTTACACTCATTAACATTCAATTCAATCTATCAAGCATGTCAAATTCAAACTTGTCATCATCTTATATGAATATACATTTTCATATCAATTCAATACATAATTCTCACACATCATCCTCATTAATCATCAACTTGCCATTTCAATTAATTCAATACATATACATGGCAAGCATGAGTATTCATCACATACAACAATCACTCTCAATTTACTCATGCAATTTGAATGTAAACTCCTCTCCTATCTCGAGGGAAGAGCCGAAACGATTCCAATGCTCTGAATGCTCCATTGCATCACCCGGAATACAATCTACATACCATATGCAAGTATATTCACGTAATTAATAACCATCATAATTCTAAACACTTGCTAGCTTATCATAAAGCTCAACCCCAAGTCCCAGACTTGCTAAACACCAACATAGGCAATTGTGTTAGGCTTCGGGAATTCCTTTCCCAAAGCCAAGATCCTCTAGATCATAAAAGGCCAACTAAACCCAACAACATTACCATCACATTGTTACTCAATATTCAACTTAGCTCTTATATCCTTCAATAACCACAATGGTTTAGAACCTCATCAAGTCACAATCTTTTCACACCAATCCCTCACATTCCACATTCATAACAACACTCATCACTAAACATCACCCATTAACATTCAATTCAACCTTTCAAGCTATATTATATCCTTTTCCCCAAATTCTTAGGGCTAGGGTTTTCATCAAAACCCAACAACATTTACCCATGCTCATTAATCACCACCAATGGCCATTTTTCATCATTAATATCACTCTCCAATATCATTAAACCTATATTCTACTCATATTTCACACTTTCCCCAATTTATTGAAGTTAGGGTTTCACTAAAAACCCAACAACACTCATTAATACCCATTTATTTCTCATCACCTTCCAACATTAATCTTAAGTACCTCATTAAATGCTTATAAAGGCATACATTTAAGCCACCCCACCTTAGGGTTTTCCACATTAATGCTCTCCCAACAACCCATATGCCATAAATACTCCCCCAAGCCATAAAACTCATAATAATGATATTAACTTCATCAAAGATGGTGAGAAGAGCTTACCTCACCCTAAAACGAAAATGGAGTCAAGGAAGGGGGAGAGGGAGCATGAAATAGAGTACCGAGAAGGAGAGCTCCATACCACCATCGTTGTCTCCTTCAAGCTTGAAGCAACCAAAATGGAAGAAAGAGGAAGGGTACACCGCATTTGGATTTCTTTGGAGAATGGAAGAAGGAGGAAGAGAAGAGGAGAAGAGATGAAGAAAACAAATGAGGAGGAGGAGAAGAAGTAACGTGAAGCATAAGAGGTAAAAGGGTTTATGTTTTAATATTTTGCTTCACATTAAAATTTCACCGTTTTACAATAAACAGGCTCTCAGTTCGGGCTCAATACTAATCCCAAAAATTATTCTGAATATAGATTCGGATTCCCAATAATATTCTTAACAGCCCTGACCAGCGGCATCTCAATCAGAGATACTTGGTCCGACACCCATATTCTCTTCGGGTACAATTTTATCTCTTAAAGTCCCAGTAAATTATAATTTTCCAAAATAAATCCCAATTTAATCTTTCCAATATTTTTGGGACACAAATCCACTCATATACAATTATTTATTATTTATTCCCATCAATTATTCATTTTTATAAAATTCGGGGTGTTACAATCCACCCCACCTAAAAAGAATTTCGTCCTTGAAATTCAGCATCGATACACATGTCACAAGGCCATACCTCAGGCCACACATCAACAAGGTTCAACAACACCATAGAATAACATTGGACTTACCAAAGTCCATCCAGTCATGTTCATCATCATATCATCATTCTTAATATAAAATTTCCACATCAAGTGTGTCATGTATCATCAATTACAACTCACCCAACAGAGCTCATATGTTCATACTCGGTATGACCAGATAGGCTCAATACATTCACCATAAGCAGTTACAATCCCTACACCTGCTCGGCCTATGTGTTGCTGCACCTGACATACAGGAAGGCGTCCCAATCCTGTAGTGGTTACCACAAACACATAAAGTCGGCTCATAAGTGCATGCTGCCACAATGCCTATGGCATGTAAGACCATATCGAGACCAGTACTTCGTATTCTCATTGCTCATATTGGTCGCACATATTCAAACAATACCAGACCATATAAGACTCGGTGATAATCCTCACCAGTCCATAGCTAACATATTCATACTTTATTGTCATTCTACAACTAATTTGGCATCCATCATGCCATATCAATCATCAAATCTTAAATAACCTCACCATCAATCAGTGTACCGATCATATATTTTCAATCATCACAAATTAAATACCTTGTCCTCAGGCTTCATCCATCCAAATCCATGCTCAAATAGTCTAAAATTCTTGTCTCACTTACATATTTGTTGGCTATAAATCAATTTGAGCCTTATAAGATTCACCAAACTCTTATCAAGTAGGCTACATAATTGAACAATGAGCCTCCACATTAGGCATTCTCCTTACAGATCACAATTAAGGCTCATAAATTTAACATATAACTCACATTATATCACATCACTATGTGGTTTCTATCATCTATATAGCACCCTTCAAATAAATTAGGGGCAATGACATGGTCAAATTTCTATTCACTGATTCTCAATCACTCATGTCATTTCTAAATTATATCGTCATCCGTAATTATTCCAATGATCATAATCTTTAAGGCACACAATTTAGTCCAAGGTCACTTCGTAAAATCTTATACCATAATCAATACCAATCATACCCTAAATTCAACATTGTTATTCATCAATCATCAGGGGTTACATTCATCATTCGTATTCCATTACATATCAGCTCTAGCTTCAACAACGCATTTCATAATTAATTTCGTTATGGCTCAACCATTCACAAGGTTCGATCGATCAATAGACTTAGAAAGTCTAAGGGTTACCTAGTACCCATTGTGGAGTTCTTATATACCACACAACATCATTAGATGTGGCTTACAAAACAACATAGAGCCTAGACCGCCATAGGGTCCAATTGAATTAATCATCCACAACAATTAATCATACAAGATCATGCCAATCAATGGGGTCACCACACCTAGTGGCTTACTTCAAATCAATCATCCACTCGGTTTTCACACATCAAAACCGAGACACAACCCCAATCTAATACGTATCCAATTTCATATTTAATCACTTATCACATATTCAGTCTCCCAATCTAGGGAGATACAACAATCCCTTATATCATATAGCATATAGGGTTCTTGTGCCAAAGGATATAAAATCCATCCTTCACAAATGGCACAACCAATCATTTAAATTCCAAAATACCCACACTAGGGAATTTCTTCAATATCATTCATTCAATTAACTCAAGCATGTGAGTTTCATTTCATTCAACAAGCATGCCTCGGCTAAGAGCCATAAGTATGAATCATACAAGAGGCCTAATCAACAATTTAATTTCATTACTCACTTCAAAGTTTTCGTAATCCATGGTCTACCACCATGTCAATTCATTTCTCAATATTTTCTATCCATGATCGACACATGGCATAAAATCATCATCATATCAATTCATATCTCATATTTCATATTCATCAACTCTAATATTTCATTTCCATGATCACATTTAATCATGGATCCATCATCAATTCAATTTGCATTTCATATATCAACATCAATGCACAATAACAGTATATTCGTCATTTGAAGGTAATAGGGTAAGGAACTTGGCCGGACTTACACATTAAATACATCCATCACATATTGATGAAATTCATTCACTCATATTCAGTCTCATAATTCATTCATAATTATCAATGAGCAACTAGGCTCCACAAGTACATCTTACAACCTCAATGATAAAAGGGGTATACTCCCAATAGACAGCAACCACATCTTATGAGTCATAGTCTCATAAAGAGTCCTCAATGAGCATCAATCCCAACTCAACTCTAATGATTCACAATAATTCCTCAATAAGCAAGTATGCCCTATAATCAATTTATAATCCTTAGTCAATTAATCATTCACAATTCTACATAAGGCAATCAATACCTCAACATACCATCATTCTCTAGATAATTATCATTCTTACTCTATACAAAACAACCATATTCGAATGATCACCAAAAG
Organism: Clitoria ternatea; assembly: GCA_037962975.1. Classification (NCBI taxonomy): domain Eukaryota; kingdom Viridiplantae; phylum Streptophyta; class Magnoliopsida; order Fabales; family Fabaceae; genus Clitoria; species Clitoria ternatea. The sequence continues at coordinate 180,421,663 of CM075671.1, forward strand.
GTTTCAATATCGAGCTATCGTGCTCCAAACATCTTGTAATATCAATTCAATGCGGAAGCAACCGGGCTCCGATAATATCCAGTAACTCTAATTCAGAGCAAAATACGCTCTGATACCAGATTATAACACCCTGATTTTCTGTACTCGAATCCCGATGTGATCGTCATAATTAATGAAAATGCGAAAAAAAAATTTCGCGTTTGAAAATATTTCCAAGACATCACCATGATCACATCAAGACCCAAATCACAGAAAACCAAGGAGTGAGATTAAATAACCCTAAGCTGGATCAATAGTTAAATTGCCCATAACGGTATACAAAAATAATAGAGTTTACAGCGGAAGAATGTGTATACCGGGCATACGCCTAGTCCCATATATGGCGATATGAGAAAAGGCTCGACAAAGCATGTAATGGCATATCATAAGCCTAATAGACAACCATCAACATTTTACATAATTACATAAGCATGCAATGCCTAAGATATAATTATATATATATACATATACATTCAGGAATCTTCTCCCGACTATCTCAATCATCAATGAACATCATTCAATTTCAATCTTTCTAATATACAACAAATTATTTCTTACATTCTACATATATATTCACCATCCACAAATTCAAGAATTATCTTATACATACTCAAAATCTCTAAATCATCTACATTCTCATAATCAATTCATTCATTACATAAGAACTCATAAATGATGCCGGCCAAGGCACTTCCTCTACCACTATTTACCTTCACCCAAGCTTTAATTAAAAAGCGAACTCATCCCATGGCAACCTACATCACAATGCTAAAAAGGAGACCAAATGGGAGAGTAAGTTATACATTCAAAATGACGAATAATATATATATATTGTAATCATGTATATATGCATACAAACATCATGTCTGCTTTGCTATCAATCATCAAATTATCATTCATATATCATCTCATTATTATAATAGGCATACAAGCCTCATGAATCATAATTCATATCATAAATAAGCACAACATATACACAATCACATACATAATCTCTTTTCCACTTATCAACAAGGGCACTCATAATCATTATCATCATTAATTCATTAAGGTTTCACTCAAATACCTCATCGCAAGGGGTTTCTCAACAGTCGTGGTCATCCCATGTCAAATGCCATGCTCTTATGGCTAATGCACATGTCAACTGTTTAATGCATATGCAACGGATCCGATTTCATATCACGGGTGATCGCAACCACCATAATCAATCATTCATAATCATTGGTTTCCCGCCTCGCAAGGGGTACTCCCTATAGCAGCCTCGCAAGGTGCTTCTCGTGATCGCAACCACGTTCAACAATTCACATAGGTTTCCCGCCTTGCAAGGGGTACTCCCACCTCATGATCGCAACCATGAGCATCATAGGTGCTCGCAAGCCCTTTATCATATCAAATACCAAGTGATCGCAACCACTGGCTCATCATCATACAATGGTCCCCGCAGGGCCTTTCATATTTCACAACCAGGTGATCGCACCCCCGGCACAATATCATATCATCATCACATTGGTTTCCCGCCTCGCAAGGGGTACTCCCTTCATAGAATCCCGTAGGATCTTTCATTACTGTGATCGCAACCACAAAGTATCAATGTTATGCCATGCCATGAATGCAATGCAATAATGCATACACTTAACAACAACCTCACAAGGATATCTCACCCTCTCAATTAGGGGTATATTGTATATTTTAGTTTTATCATCAATGGCATACAAACATTCACAAGGCCCCTCAAGGCGTAACATACATATAATAGGCACTCAATGGCCACAACATCATTCATGACAATCCACACATGGATATCAAAAGCATAGCAACCAATCATAGTATTTATCCATACATAAAATTATTCAAAGCATATTCATCATTCCACATAAGGCAATCACATTTATGCCCAACACAATCATGTTCTTAGACATGCATTTTATAACTCATCATCAAGCCCTTAACATTGCTTTCGCATGATCATCCTTGGTGGTTAAGATTTTATGTTTTTCATTATATGTATTATGGGCATAATCAAGTCATCTCAAGATTTTAATCATTATCCAACACCACCATATCATTGTCTTAAATATATATCCCTTTACATCCCCTCAAGCATCATACAATATTAAGGGAGAAGGCCCCAAGCCATCAGAACCGAGAAAAGAAGGGAAAATTCCATTAGGGGGGTCACTCGCTCAAGCGAGGCCCACATTCGCTTGAGCGAGACTGAGACGCCCAATCCCCCAAATTTAATAGGGGAAAATTTTTCGCGTCTTTGAAAATATTAATAAATCAAATAATTAAAGTGGTGAGGTATTTTTCACCAAACCCCTAGATCTAAAATAAACCACTCCCATATATGAAGATATGAGAGGGTGAAATCAAAAGATTATTTTTTTTTCAATCAGAGTCAGCGGAAGATTCATTCGATTTAATCATTGGTTGATTGATTTTCAAGAGGAGTAATTTCATAAAATATGGGATATAATTTATATAGCCAAGAGAGCCAAAATATACTCCTCAATACTCATAAAATAATGTTTAAGGAAACAATTATGCATAGGATTTAAAAGTTCATTTAAAATAATAATTAGAAGCATCAGGTGCCACTCGCTCAAGCGAGAAGCAATCCGCTTGAGCGAGCCAGCGTGCCTACGCTTGAGCGAACGCTGAGCGACCTTGAGCGAAAGAGAGGATTAAGCATCAGGGCTCAGCTCGCTTGAGTGAGCCCTGTCTCGCTTGAGCGAGATACAAAAGGAAGCATTGAGCGAAATATGCGAGACGCTTGAGCGAGAGGAGGAGTTTGCATCAGGTCCCAATCTCGCTTGAGCGGCCCAAGGCTCGCTTGAGCGAGATCGTTCCAGAATGGTTGGCAACTCTCTGGCCTATTTTCGCTTGGGCGAGACACCACTCACCTGGGCGAAAATCGTCTAGAATCAAATCTTCTTCTCCCTCGCTTGAGCCTCCACTCCTCCGCCTAAGCGAAAATTGTCCAGAATCTAAACACTGATTCTGTGGCAATTTCGCTTGGGCGAAATGCACGTCCGCTTGAGCGAAAATGGGGCAAAAACGAGTCCCCTGATTCACAGCAATCTCGCTCGGGCGAGATTCCTACTCGCTTGAGCGAGTTCTGCAGAAACTCAGCATAAAACGAAATTCACTTGGACATAACACATGAAATATGGACTCCTTCTATTTTGGCCTTACCTAAGACCATATCTTACTTCATTATGCATGTATCACTTCATATAATGCTATAATCTACAACTACATGATTCTTCCATGTAATTTAACACCAACAACATCATCATGCCAATATTAATTCATGCATATAATCCAAATTCAACATCAACTCACAAAATTCATGAACTAGCATAAAACACTGCATCTATTCATTAAATTCAACAACATCAAACATCATAGTTTGTTCTTTACACCATTTAGGTCATGAATGAAAATTGGCCTTACATACACATGCCCAATTTTCTCCCATGACCCCCAACATTATCAATATTACAAAATTGAGTATATAAACATCATATACTCCACAAAACAGATTTCACGCCGGCCAAGGCTTACACATTCCTATCCATATTTACCTCCTTCCAAACTCGGCCTCCAAAAGCTGTAGGATTTAAGTCATACCTACATCAACTTTAAAAATGGCAACGGGGAGGTGAGTAACATAATCCAAATGAATTAAAGTCATATATTATGATGAAATACATGTATACTTGCACAAATAGTCATCATTACACCATATCATACATCATACATAAATACATCTTATAATCTCAAGTATACATTTACATTTCCAATCATTTGGATTACCACACACACACATAGGGTTAGTATTCAACTCTTTCCCTCTTCACTTTTCAATCATTTGTTGACACCATGGGCTTTCAACTAGGCATATCTCCAGCTATATGCAAATGCTCTTAAAGCTAATGCATATGCACAAGAATTTATCATCAAACAATGGGGATCCAACTGTGGGAAAATATATCATCAAATCAATTGTGGGACAAGCATAGGTGTGCTACTATGCCCCTACTACAGTAGAAAAAATTATGTATACATATATCTCAATTTAGGCATGCTTACATACTCATAATTTTACTGGTACCAAACCGTTATCGCCCATCTGTAGCACTAGTCACCCTATGACTTACGGATCAACATCGTGGCCTCAACAACCACAAGTGCTACGGGCCCCTCCCGAATACACATCGAGAGAGCCGTGTCCCGTCGGACACCGAGGTAAACTCGCTCACCATAGAGCCGCCCGCCCACTGGGCCCGCCACATAGGGTGCCTCGTCACCAAACTATGGACAGCTTCGTGACTCATAAACCGAGTCACAGGGGAAAAACCACAACACGCTCGTGCACTGAGCCGCCCTCCCACTGGGCCCGCCTAGTGGAACCCCCTAATCTTCCACATAGACAGCTATGATATGCCATGGATGCAATGCAAATGTAAATCAAATGCATCCTCACACTATGCATCCTAGATGCCACTCCACATTCAATCATTCACCACCACCACTTAGTGGATTTCAATATTCTCAACATTCTTATCCAATCCCAATTCTCTTTTTCACTCATTCACATCAATAGTTAGTGGCATACACATTCAATAGTTCATGCACATATCTTTGGGATATTCACATTATAATTCCATTTCACACATGGTTTCAAACCATCATCATACTTCATCAACATAGTATCATCACAACATTACAATATTATCCCAAATACATGCCACACAATAATTATCATTCCAAATGCATTCAAATCATAACATTTTCACATCATCCATTCATCAATCGTCAAAATAATCATATCTACATATTTTCACATCACCAATGGATGAAATCATGCATTTAGAAAAGTTACCCCCTCCTACCTCAAGTGAAGTAGTGATCAACGCGGTTTGATGGTCCCGCTTCGTCAATGGGGTCACTTCCTACATCACAATACATTATACAATCAATTTTCTACTCACTCATTAAGACTTAAATACTTATATATCAATAACTTGATATTTATATTATTTTAACTCTCAAACCTCTTTTATTTCACTTTATCCACCATAACCACCATGGGTTAGGTGCCAACCTTCATTATTATGCACTCAACAACCAAACCCTTTCATGGGTTTCTCCATTAATGACTTCCACCAACAAAATACCATCACCAATGACCCTTATTCATCATAACTCACATTTATTACCAACAATAAATGCTCATCAACCTCCATTATGCATTTCCCCCAAATTTATGAAGCTAGGGTTTCATAAAAGTTCCAACAACCATCATAAATACTCTTCTCCTTCCAATCATAAATGTATTCACTTCATTACTTCTGAAAGAAACCTTTCTTTCTTAAAACCCAACATAACTCATACATTAAATGCTCTCCTCAAAACATCTATTCACATGCATGGCTTCCAAAACACATAATACCACATACTCTTAACCAAAACCTTAGCAAAAATGGGTATACTTACCTCAAAACCCAAAAATGAAAATGGGTTCTAGGAGGGAGGAGAACACCAACGAAAATGAGGAAGAGAAAGAGGAAAAACAGCAGCCCCATAAGCCTCCTTCAAGCTCCCTTCAAACGAAAATAAGGAGGTATGGAAGATGGGCTCAAGTTGCTATGGTTTTTAGAAGAAGGAAAGGAAGGAGAAATGGAGAAGATGATGAAGAAGAGAAAAAGAAGAATGAAGTGTAATGTTTACACCTTCAGCAGCGCATACGTGAATAGGAGAAGGAAAATGGGGTTTTTGATTTATTTTAATTCCCATTCATTAAAACTTCATCGTTTTATAACTAACAGGTTCTCCGTTCGGGATCAATACATCGTTTGAAAATTATTCCGAATACATATTCAGATTCCCAATAATATTCTCAATAGCCCTGACCAATATCATCTCATTCCGAGATACTTGGTCCGACACCCATATCTCAACCGGGCTTAATTTCACCTTAACCGGTCTCCATAATTCCTTCACAGTCCTTAAAATTATCAATTTAATTATTCTCTATAGTTTGGGACATTAAATACTCCATATACCAATTTCTAATATTTATTCCATTAATTAATTCTCTCATTTTAAAATTTGGGATGTTACAATCCATCCCACCAAAAAGAAAATTTCGTCCCCGAAATTTCACATACCTGATTCAAATGCGTCGGGATACCGTTCTCTGATATTGTCTTCGTGTTCCCATGTGATCATTTCAGTATTTCCATGTTTCCAAGCGACCTCCACCAAAGGTACCAATTTGTTCCGCAATTTCTTCACGGAATGTCTGACAATGCGAACAGAAACAGGAGAAATAGATAGATCATCTCGTACCTCAATCTCGTCCATAGGGATCACGTGTAGTGGGTCATAAACATATTTCCTCAACTGCGATACGTCAAACACGTTGTGTAGATTAGCAAGATGCGGAGGGAGTGCTATCCGGTAAGCAACCTCACCAATCCACTCCAACACCTCGTAAGGTCCAATAAACCTAGGGCTCAACTTCCCACTCTTCAACGCCCTTCCAATGCCTTTGTCACGCGAGACCTTCAAAAACACATGGTCATCCACTTGAAATTCAAGTGGTTTATGCCTCTTGTCATAATAACTCTTCTGCTTATCTTGAGCAATCTTCATATTCTCTCGTATCTTTCTAATCTGTTCGGTAGTTTCTTGAATAATCTCCGACCCTAAGGCCAAGTTTTCACCAACTTCAAACCAACACAAAGGGGTTCTACACTTCCTTCCATACAACGCCTCATAAGGTGCCATACCAATACTGGAATAGAAGCTTTTATTGTATGTAAATTCAATCAATGGGAGGAATCTCTCCCAACATCCACCGTGCTCAAGAACACAAGCTCTCAATAAATCTTCCAAGCTTTGTATAGTTCTCTCCGATTATCCATCGGTTTGAGGGTGATAAGCGGAACTAAGCTTCAACTTAGAACCCAACTCATCATGCAAGCGTCCCTAAAACCGAGAAGTAAATCAAGGATCACGGTCGGATATGATGCTGGACGGAACACCATGCAGTCTAACAATCTCCTTGATGTCTATTTGTGCTAATTTCTCCAAAGAACTCTTCATATTTATGGGTAAAAAGTGAGCACATTTTATCAACCGATCTACAATCACCCATATAGCATCGTTTCCAGCACGAGTTCTGGGTAGTCCAGAAACAAAATCCATAGCTATACTATCCCATTTCCAAACAGCGATTTCCAACGGTCTCAAATAACCAGCTGGTCTCTGATGCTCGACCTTGGCCTTTTGACACACAAGGCAAGATGCTACGAAATTCGCCACATCACGCTTCATACCAGGCCACCAAAAATTCTTTTTCAAATCTTGATACATCTTGGTGGAACCAGGATGAATACTCAATATGCTTTTATGAGCTTCCTCAAGTACACGTTTCCTCACATCATCGCTTGAGGGAACATAAATTCGACCCTTAACACGCCAAATACCATCTTAACCTTCTTCTATGAACAAATTCTTCCCTTTTTCTTAGGTCTTCCTCATCTCAATCAAATACTCATCATTGGGTTGTTGCGCCTTCATATATTCAAGAAATTCATTAGTAACCTTCAACATCTCTAATGCCATTTTCTTTGGAGTGTAAGTCTCCACGCCCACATTTAAATCTCTAAATTGTTCTATCAATTCCATTTCCTTTACCATCATCACGGAGACATGCAATGATTTCCGGCTCAAGGCATCGGCAACTACATTTGCCTTACCGGGGTGATACTTTAATTCAAACTCATAGTCTTTTAGGAACTCCATCCACCGTCTTTGGCGCATATTTAATTCCTTCTGGTCAAACAAGTACTTGAGGCTCTTATGATCACTAAAGGCCATAAACTTGGAGCCATACAAGTAGTGTCGCCACAACTTCAATGCAAACACCACTGCCGCCAATTCAAGATCATGTGTGGGATAATTAACCTCATGCGGTCGCAACTGCCTCGATGCATAGGCTATCACACGCTCCTTTTGCATCAACACACATCCAAGACCAAGCTTAGATGCATCACAATATACCATAAATTCATCCGTTAAGTCAGGCAATGCTAACACTGGTGCGGTAGTAAGCCTTAGTTTCAACTCCTGAAAACTCTCTTCACATTCATGGGTCCACACAAACGATTGATTCTTCCGAGTCAACTTTGTTAGAGGTAACGCCAAACGGGAAAATCCTTCAATGAATCTCTGGTAATAACCGGCAAGACCAAGAAAACTCCCTATCTCCGTCACGGACGTTGGTCTTTCCCAAGCCATCACAGCTTCAACTTTAGATCTATCCACAGCGACTCCATCATTTGAAATAACATGTCCAAGAAATTGGACCTCAGACAGCCAAAATTCATACTTAGAGAGCTTCGCATACAATTCCTTCTCACGAAGGATGGTCAACACAAGACGAAGATGTCTTTCATGCTCTTCATGACTTTTGGAGTACACCAAAATATCATCAATAAACACTACGACGAATTGGTCCAGATATTCATGAAAGATGCGATTCATGTAGCTCATGAAAATCGCAGGGGCATTCGTCACACCAAATGGCATCACTACGTACTCATAGTGTCCATATCGCATTCGGAAAGCAGTCTTCGGAATATCTTCGGCCTTCACCCGAATTTGGTGATATACGAAACGCAAATCAATCTTTAAAAACACAACAGCACCCTTCAATTGATCCAATAGATCATCAATGCGTGGAAGAGGATATTTATTTTTAATGGTTAGTTTGTTGAGCTGGCGATAATCAACGCACAATCTCATGCTCCCATCTTTCTTCTTCACTAACAGCACGGGAGCACCCCAAGGAGACACACTTGGGCGAATAAATTCCTGTTCAAGTAATTCTTCCACTTGCTTTTTCAACTCGACTAACTCCATAGGAGACATCCTATAAGGAGCTCGGGAAACAGGTTCCGCACTCAAAATAAGATCGATAGAAAATTCCACTTCTCGTGGAGGAGGTAATCCGGGAATCTCTTCCGGAAACACATCGGGAAATTCCGAAACAATAGGAATCCCACAAGATTGGGAAACACCATTCCCATCAACCAAACAGAACATCACGAGAAGTTGAGAGATACCTCGCACATCAAAGCCTTCAGTATTAGAGGTTGGGAAAATCACCGCCTTGCTATGACAATCCACCAAAACCTTGTTGGCGGACAACCAATCCATGCCTAGAATAACATCCAGGTCTTTCATAGGTAAACACACGAAGGATACAACAAATTTTCTACCCTCCAAGTCCATCTTGACATTCTCACATCGAGTCACTGATCTCAAACAAGCACCAGTCAGTGTAGTCACCAATATTGAACCTTTTATCATACTCACAGGCACCCGTAAGCGCCTCACACAATCTTCAGAAATAAAAGAGTGCGTAGCACCCGAATCAAATATTACATTAACAACATTACCATATATCTGGCACTCACTTTGGACAAGGTCTTCAGCTTGTGCAGCTTCTTTACCAATCACGTCAAAGACTCTTCCAGCCATTTGTTGATTAGTCCCACGATTTGGGCCATTCCAACCACCATTAGCATTACCTCAGTCGTTTCTATTTCCACGACTGTTACCACCATTACAGTTTCCATTTCTTCCACCATTACCGTTTCCACGACCACGGCCTCTAAAAGCACCATAGCCTCCACGGTTTGCATTACCACGTGGCACAACATCTGCAGCATTCAAAGGACAATCAGGCCGGATATGCCCCGGTTGGTTGTATCTATAGCACACCACTATTTCTTCTTGATTGCAATCTTTAGCCAAATGATTTCCACCACATCTAAAACAACGAATTCCTTAGCCATCACCTCGGCCACCAACGACACCATGCCTTCCGCCACCTCGTCCACCTCTAAAAGAAGAGGACCCACGTACAAATTGTCTATTATTCTTAAAGTTGCCTTTCTTCTTGAAGCTAGAAGATTGGCCTTTCAACTTGTAATCATGCCCCAAGTAACTCTTTGGAGCAACATCATTCTCTTCAAAAATTCTACACTTATCCACAAGAGTAGGAAAACTCCTAATCTCTTGGTGACAAATCGCCTTCTTAATCTCTTGGCGCAGTCCATTCTCAAATTTAACACACTTCGAAGCTTCAGTGCCCTCTTGCTGATAGGGATGATAAAACACACATAGCTCTTCAAATTTCAAAGCATACTCTTCAACCGACATGTCGCCTTGCTTGAGTTCCATGAATTCAAGCTCTTTCTTGTTCTTATAACTCACAGGAAAGTATTTCTTAAGAAACTCTGCCTTAAAATTCTCCCAATTTAAAGGAGTGTGGGCAGCAATCACACGCCCACGGGTGAGGATCCACCAAGATTCGGCCTCATTTCGAACCATGAACACTGTATATTCCACCTTCTGGGTTTCAGTACATTCCATACTAGCGAATATCCATTCTAAGTCACGGATCCAGACATGAGCGTCTTCTGGCTTATAGCCTCCATGAAATTCAGAAGGCTTCCGCTTAAGAAATTGGTCAAGACCTTGATTTGGCTGACCAATAGGTTGTTGTTGCCGTTCAAGTATGTCGGCAAAGCGATTAAAGGCTTCAGCCATAGCGGCTGTATCAGAATTGCGCCTATATGCCATCACTCAATCTATATACAACAACATAAACATAATTAGAAACTTAAAGTCTCTTCACCCAATGTGCATACATATATCATTCATCATTAACTTCCTTGATACAAGCATCATCATAATGTATTTCATAATTAGAAGGTAAATATAAGAAAGGAATTGCCTGGCTGGGCTTAACAACAATCATGTAATAATCTCATTTCAATAACTACCATCATAATTCACCCACATAATTTACAAATCAATCAGCCACAAGCAATAAACACATAAACATCATCAATTTTAATTGTATCAAGAGCAATGAATGCTCTGATACCAGGTTGAGACGCCCAATCCCCCAAATTTAATAGGGGAAAATTTTTTGCGTCTTTGAAAATATTAATAAATCAAATAATTAAAGTGGTGAAGTATTTTTCACCAAACCCCTGGATCTAAAATAAACCACTCCCATATATGAAGATATGAGAGGGTGAAATCAAAAGATTATTTTTTTTTCAATCAGAGTCAGCGGAAAATTCATTCGATTTAATCATTGGTTGATTGATTTTCAAGAGGAGTAATTTCATAAAATATGGGATATAATTTATATAGCCAAGAGAGCCAAAATATACTCCTCAATACTCATAAAATAATGTTTAAGGAAACAATTATGCATAGGATTTAAAAATTCATTTAAAATAATAATTAGAAGCATCAGGTGCCACTCGCTCAAGCGAGAAGCAATCCGCTTGAGCGAGCCAGCGTGCCTACGCTTGAGCGAACACTGAGCGACCTTGGGCGAAAGAGAGGATTAAGCATCAGGGCTCAGCTCGCTTGAGCGAGCCCTGTCTCGCTTGAGCGAGATACAAAAGGAAGTATTGAGCGAAATATGCGAGACGCTTGAGCGAGAGGAGGAGTTTGCATCAGGTCCCAATCTCGCTTGAGCGGCCCAAGGCTCGCTTGAGCGAGATCGTTCCAGAATGGTTGGCAACTCTTTGGCCGATTTTCGCTTGGGAGAGGCACCACTCGCCTGGGCTACGGCGAAAATCGTCCAGAATCAAATCTTATTCTCCCTTGCTTGAGCCTCCACTCCTCCGCCTAAGCGAAAATTGTCCAGAATCTAAACACTGATTCTGTGGCAATTTCGCTTGGGCGAAATGCACGTCCACTTGAGCGAAAATGGGGCAGAAATGAGTCCCCTGATTCATAGCAATCTCGCTCGAGCGAGATTCCTACTCGCTTGAGCGAGTTCTGTAGAAACTCAGCAGAAAACGAAATTCACTTGGACATAACACATGAAATATTGACTCCTTCTATTTTGGCCTTACCTAAGACCACATCTTACTTCATTATGCATGTATCACTTCATATAATGCTATAATCTACAACTACATGATTCTTCCATGTAATTTAACACCAACAACATCATCATGCCAATATTAATTCATGCATATAATCCAAATTCAACATCAACTCACAAAATTCATGAACTAGCATAAAACACTGCATCCATTCATTAAATTCAACAACATCAAACATCATAGTTTGTTCTTTACGCCATTTAGGTCATGAATGAAAATTGGCCTTACATACACATACCCAATTTTCTCCCATGACCCCCAAAATTATCAACATTACAAAATTGAGTATATAAACATCATATACTCCACAAAACAGATTTCATGCCAGCCAAGTCTTACACATTCCTATCCATATTTACCTCCTTACAAACTCAGCCTCCAAAAGCTGTAGGATTTAAGTCATACCTGCATCAACTTTAAAAATGGCAACGGGGAGGTGAGTAACATAATCCAAATGAATTAAAGTCATACATTATGATGAAATACATGTATACTTGCACAAATAGTCATCATTACACCACATCATACATCATACATAAATACATCTCATAATCTCAAGTATACATTTACATTTCCAATCATTTGGATTACCACACACATACATTGGGTTAGTATTCAACTCTTTCCCTCTTCACTTTTCAATCATCCGTTGCCACCATGGGCTTTCAACTAGGCATATCTCCAGCTATATGCAAATGCTCTTAAAGCTAATGCATATGCACAATGTAACATCCCAATTTTGAAATTAAATGCCGAATGAAGAATAAACCATTAAGACTTGATTTCAACTAGAAATAACTGTTAATTGCATTTAACTAAGTAGGTTTAAGCCATTAAAATATAAAAATGGTGGTGGTCAGGGGATGGGGTGGAGTACACGTGACTGCTGGGCACACACTCTCCCATCCCACTCTTCTCTTACTGTGCGCATGCACATATATATATATATATAAAACGTGAGCCTTTGGTGAGGAACGCACTTACTCTTTCTTCAGACTCCCTTCTCCGTCACTTCATCCTCTGCTTTTCTCTCTTTGTCTCCATCCTCCTTCTTCTCTTCTCCCACTCTTTGCTCCTGGAGACCTTGGTTGCAGTACTGGAGAACGGACCACACTTCACCCAGAATCAGGCGCAGGATACGACAAAGCCAAGGAAGACCGAACAAACCAGGAGAAAGACATCGGACCCAACGACAAGAACGGAAAGGTTTCTAAGGTTCTTCTAAGGTAGGGGGCGCTTGCATGTCGAATGCATGGTCTAAGAACGGTACCGGATGAACGTACTGCTGAGTGTGGGTGTGTGTGTGTGCATGTATTTATAATCATCAAAACTGATGTTGTGCATGTGTGCATGTATTCATAATTATTAAAACTAATGCATGATTTAAGATTCTGATAGTGATCTTCATGGCGATGGTGTAGCCTGTTAGTAGATGATAATGATGAATGATATGCATGGATCTATTTTCTTGTCACTATGAAAAATATGTATGTGTATGCTCTTAATTGGATTGTTCAATGTTGTTAGTTTGATGACCGATTGTAACATGCGCTGGTGTGATTGACTGATTGATTACGAGTAGTGTGGGAAATCCGTTCTTGCTTAATGACTACGGCGAAGGTGTTCGTGGCGCGATGATGTGTAATAATGAATGTGTTAGTTGCATGAGTGAGAGTGGGGTGACCCATAGAAGGTCAAGAACCCCAAGGGAAACGACTTCCAGTTACCAACCCTGGCTAGATCCCAATAGTGCTCGTGGTAGCCGTTGGAGCTAGAGAAGAGAGTCTCGAGACGCCGTGGGGAGGCCGGTGCCACCTGGTAAGAGCTGAGGGACGAGGGGCCAGAAGGAAAGGGGACCGTAACTGAGAGTCTTTACCCGAGTCGGATCCACAGGCATGCATATGGAAATAAGGCTGATTGTGGTGGTGTATAAATCTATGTATGTATATGTGTATGATTTTGAATGCATGAATATATATTTGGATGTGGAATAAATTCTGTGTATTATGTGTGTCATGAATGTTGTTTGAACTGTATGAACTTGGTTACTTGAGAAAGGTTGAATGATAGCAGGAGCGTGTACTGATGCTGATACCGAGTCTGTGAGTATCATTTTACATGTAAAAGCTCACCCCTGCAGTGGCCATTTTCAGTGAATGTCTCTCGTGAGGAGGATCAGAAGCAGAGCTGGAACACTGGGTGGAGTGCTGATGCATTTGGAAGGCTTAATTAAGGCGTTGTTAGATTGAGCCCTGACTGGTTCATACCGGATGTTAATGTTTTGGGGATGAATAGAACTTTATGGACAAGAAGAAGTCCGATTTTGTGTTGTAAATATTAACATACACTCTTATGTATATATGGATGTATGGTTTTGTGTGTGTGATGCTATGTGCTGCCTTGTTTCATAATTGTGCTTTAATAGAAACGCAGGGACAGTATGATTGAGCAGGTTATAGCCAAGTCTGAGTGAATTGAGAACTGCCTTAGGGAAAACTTATGTCGGATACGTTGGGCGGAGTCATACCCCGCTCGAAGTATGGGAGCGATTCGCCCAAGCGTGAGGATCCGTGTTGGAGCAATATAGTTGTTAGAATGAGACCCCGGTGTTGACCCCTGATTTGGGCGTTGTGGTTGAGTCCGCCCAGGCGTCGTCATAATTAGTTAAGTTGGGCGGAATAGGTTCAGACTTCTCCTTTCTCCACAACCTACTATCGCATTTGTACCCTGTAACTTCCCGTTTTTCTGAGTGAAGTGCGAGTGTGAGGATTTACCTGGTGAACCCTTGTCCATACCCGATGGAGAAAATTACCTTGTAGTTGTGTTAAAGAGGCGTTGTGCAGATTTCGTTTAGGCGGTGTCATACCTCGCCCAAGTAACTAGGATAGTTCGCCCAAACGCGTAGAACTATGCTGAAGCAAGTAGATATCAACTCGAGATTCCGCCTATGTACCTTCTTTCTCCGTTGTCGCATTATTCCGTCTCGCTGGGCGGTATTGAACATCGTCTGAGTAAGTGAATGTTACGATGTAGTCCACCCAGGATAAATATACCCCGCCTAGCCAGGTAGGACGATTCGAACTCCGCCCTTCCACCGAATGCTACGTGTGCGAATGTATTAACATCTTTCCCTTATCTATTTCCTCCTATTGAGTGACCCGTGTTACTTGAAGGAAAGCCTTCCTTGTGGAATTCCCCCATCCGCTGCTGCATTCCCATACTCCGCCTGGACGGTATTAGACCCCGTCCGAGCTAGCAAACGGTGTTGTGTAATCCGCCCATTGCTGGTGTGTTACGACAAACCCTTTGAGCCGGCCCCAGTTTTAGCTTCTTTGTAGGTTGCTATATGCGCGTGAATGCTCCTCGTTTCCCCCTTGCCTGCTCCCTTCTATATCAAATGTTACGTGACTGTTTTGTGAAAAATTTTCTCATATTTTTGGAATTATTAGTTGCAAATAATAAGGTGTTACACACAAGAATTTATCATCAAACAATGCGGATCCGACTGTGGGAAAATATATCATCAAATCAATTGTGGGACAAGCATAGGTGTGCTACTATGCCCCTACTGCAGTAGAAAAAATTGTGTACACATATATCTCAATTTAGGCATGCTTACATACTCATAATTTTACTGGTACCAAACCGCTATCGCCCATCTGTAGCACTAGTCACCCTGTGACTTGCGGATCAACATCGTGGCCTCAACTACCACAAGTGCTACGGGCCCCTCCCGAACACACATCGAGAGAGCCATGTCCCGTCGGACACCGAGGTAAACTCGCTCACCATAGAGCCGCCCGCCCACTAGGCCCGCCACATAGGGTGCCTCGTCACCAAACTATGGACAGCTTCGTGACTCATAAACCGAGTCACAGGGGAAAAACCACAACACGCTCGTGCACTGAGCCGCCCTCCCACTGGGCCCGCCTAGTGGAACCCCCTAATCTTCCACATAGACAGCTATGATATACCATGGATGCAATGCAAATGCAAATCAAATGCATCCTCACACTATGCATCCTAGATGCCACTCCACATTCAATCATTCACCACCACCACTTGGTGGATTTCAATATTCTCATCATTCTTATCCAATCCCAATTCTCTTTTTCACTCATTCACATCAATAGTTAGTGGCATACACATTCAATAGTTCATGCACATATCTTTGGGATATTCACATCATAATTCCATTTCACACATGGTTTCAAACCATCATCATACTTCATCAACATAGTATCATCACAACATTACAATATTATCCCAAATACATGCCACACAATAATTATCATTCTAAATGCATTCAAATCATAACATTTTCACATCATCCATTCATCAATCGTCAAAATAATCATATCTACATATTTTCACATCACCAATGGATGAAATCATGCATTTAGAAAAGTTACCCCCTCCTACCTCAAGTGAAGTAGTGATCAACGCGGTTTGATGGTCCTGCTTCGTCAATGGGGTCACTTCCTACTGTGTTTGAATATGTATATAGGTTCAAGGATGTTCAAAGATTTTGATAATGACAAGCACTCTTGAAGAAATCTGTGCAAAAACAAAGATATGGAATCAGGGTCCAAGTAAAAGCGAAGCTAATCGATTAGATCACTTATGCTAATCGATTAGGAGCTTTCTGTTTTGGAAGAAACTGCATCAGGATGTAAGATAATCGATTATGAGAATGAAGATAATCGATTACGAAGTCACTGAAATTAAGCTAATCGATTATACACTTGAAGCTAATCGATTACAACCATAAAAAATGGGATTAAATGTATCAGGTATAATGTCTAATCGATTAAGGAAGCCATTCAATCGATTAGGAAGCTACTGGAATTAAGGTAATCGATTACAAGACATGCTAATCGATTAGGAAGATGCGAAATCAAATTAAATGCATCAGGTATAGATGCTAATCGATTACAGGAATTGAAATAATCGATTAGTTACTCACTGACTTGAAGCTAATCGATTACAACACGAGGGTGTAATTGATTACGCTAGTGGAAAAACACATTTAAGTGGGAAACCAGCTCATGTCTCCACCATTCTTCAAATTTCCACTAAGTGCAACGGCTATGAAGAACGAAGGGCACACCTCAACAGCTATTTTGGCTCTATAAATTGAAGAGGAACACAAGCACAAACACACAACAAGAAGCTACAAATCCTTTACTCTATTTTGTGCCTTGTAAGCCCTATTTCTTGTATCTTGAAATACATTTGTATATCCTCTCATCTTGAGAGTTAGAATTGGTTAGAGCTTTCATTTGTGTATCTACTCTATTAAGAGAGTGTATTGATTGTAAACACAACACCAAACACAAGGGATTCACTCTAGGTTGAGTGGTTGTTCACTCAAGGTTGAGTGGTCACAAAGGTTGGGGTTCAACCTTTGGGTATTGAGAGATTGTGAGATTGGGTGGGTTGCCCTTTGCTTGTGAGGATTGAGTTCTTGAGTGTGGGACACTAGGAAGCTGTAATTGCTCAAAGCTTGTATCTCAAATCTTCAATAGTGAAATCCTCTAAGTGGGTTGCTTAGAGGCGAGACGTACACCGGATTGGGTGGAACTCGTTATATCGGTTTGCAAGCTTCTCTTCCTTACTCTTTTACTTTCATATACTGCATATTAATTGATTGGTGTTGATTGTTTGAGAAGAGCACACTTAAACTTGCTTAATTTGTTATACTTCAAATACTGCACACCAAGTGTTTACTAAATTGCCCCAGCAATATTTTCTTTTGTAGTGCATTGCATATCATCCTTTACTTGCTTTCACTTGCATACTCTCATAAACTTGGTTATAGAAATCAATTTCAAAGGTATTCCAAGCAAAAGTTTTATAACTCAATTCACCCCCCCTCTTGAGTATTGAGGCCACTTGAACAACAAGTGGTATCAGAGCTTGACTCTTGGTAGATCAAGCTTAACAGCTTCAAGAGACTAGATGGCCTCAAGTTCTCAAAATGTTTTTCCCGAGGGTGGTGCGATAAACAGACCTCCCGCTTTTAATGGGGAAGGGTATACCTTTTGGAAAGAGAGAATGAAAATCTTCATTCAATCAATTGACTTGAGAATTTGGAATGCCATTGAAAATGGCCCTTTTATACCAATGCATGTTGTAGACAGTAAAAATATTGAAAAACCCATAGATGAATGGACAAGCGAGGAAGAAAAGAAAGTTCAATGTGGCTACAAGGCCAAAAATCTTAGTACTATGGCTTTAGGTCAAGATGAATTTTTTAGAATAATGACTTGCCAAACTGCTAAAGAGATGTGGGATACTCTACGAGTAACTCACGAAGGCACTAACGATGTAAAGGACTCTAAGATTAGTACTCTTACTAGTCAATATGAGTGCTTTAGATTAAACTCTCATGAATCAATTGTTGATATGTAAAAAAGATTCACTCTCATCATTAATCAACTCATTACACTTGGAAAGACTTACACTAACAAAGAGCTCATTCATAAAGTGTTGAAACGTCTTAACAGAGAATGGCAACCGCTAGTTACCGCCATCAAACAGTCTCCTAGCATAAACGAAATGTCTCTTGCCACTTTATTTGGTAAGTTGCAGGAACAAGAACAAGAACTGAAAGAATTAAAGATGGCGGAAGAGGAAGAAAAATCTTCCAAGAAAAAGGGTCTTGCTCTCAAGGCTACTTCCATAAATGAAGAAGAAGAATCCGGAAGCGAACTTGATGAAGAAGAAGAATTTGGACTATTTGTGAAACGCTTCGGGAAATTCATGAAAGGCAAACGCATTCAAAGAAGCTTCAAAAACCCAAGTAAGAAACCTATCACTAAAGAAAATTCTTCCTCACCCAATTGTTTTGAATGTGGCAAGGAAGGGCACTTCAAAGCGGATTGCCCAAATCTTAAGAAGAAGGGAAAAGAGAAAAGAGGAAGAAGGAGAGCATATATAGCATGGGATGAAAATGAGGTAAGCAGCTCGGATGACTCAGAAAATGAAGAAGCAAACCTTTGCCTCATGGCCAATCACCAAGAAGAAGATGATGAGGTAAATTTCCATGACTTAGATAAGGATGAATTACTTGATGCTCTAGAGGAATTGTATGATAAATTTACAAAAGTCTCCAATAGACTTAAGGTATCTAGAAAAACTAGTGACACTATAGAGATGCACCTTATGGAGATTTGCAAAGAGAATGATTGCTTAAAAGAAGAATTGAAAAACGCTCAAACATGTTCCAAAAGTAAACCATGTGATTTTGCAAAGAGGTGCATTATGTTAGAAACCAAGGTTGAAGACCTAAATAAGACACTAGAGAAGTTTACTAATGGAAGAGATAATTTGAATATCCTACTTGGGCAACAAAAATGCATGTTTAGTAAAACCGGTTTAGGATATGACCAAGAACATGGCAATCACAAAATGGAGAAACAGTACAAAAATTTCTTTGCACCACCAAGCAAATCCTCCTCACCTTTTATGAAATGCAATCATTGTGGATCCAAAGGACATAGTGCTTATAAGTGTAGTGTTAGGAAACTAGGACCAAAGGTCTTAAGAAAGGTGTGGGTTCCCAAAGGAACATCCCCACAAGCTAACCTAAAAGGACCCAACATAAAATGGGTACCTAGTTCTCTAAACTGATTTTGTTTTGTAGGTATGCTTCAAGGCGAGCAACACCCATTGGTACTTGGATAGTAGGTGTTCAAAACATATGACGGGAGACATAAGCAAATTTACATCATTCACTCCCAAACGAAAAGGAAGTGTCACCTATGGAGACAACACTAAAGGAAGAATCCTAGGCATTGGAAATATTGGTAAGAATTCTTCCACATCCATAAATGACGTATTGTATGTTGAAGGCCTCAAGCATAATCTACTTAGCATAAGTCAATTATGTGACAAAGGATATAGAGTCTTATTTGAATCCAATTGTTGCATAATTGAGAATAAGCTAAATAAAGAGGTCAAATTTGTTGGAAAAAGAATTGATAACATTTACATGATAGATGTGGATAGTTTGTCTACAAATGATGAACAATGCTTTATTTCAAAAGAGGATGAAACTTGGCTATGGCATAGAAGAATAGCTCATATACATGTAGACCACTTGAACAAACTTATTTCTAAAGATTTAGTAATTGGTTTACCAAAGCTTAAGTTTGAAAATAGATTTTGTGATGCATGTCAAAAGGGAAAACAAGTAAAGGCATCTTTTTAATCCAAAAACATTGTTTCTACTCAAAGGCCTTTACAACTTTTGCACATGGATTTATTTGGACCATCCAAAATCAAAAGCTTTGGAGGAAATTACTATGGTCTAGTTATAGTAGATGACTATTCTAGATATACATGGACATTGTTTCTTGCTCATAAAAATGAAGCATATCATGCATTCAAGAAACTTGCAAAGATTATCCAAAATGAGCAAAACTCAAAAATTGCATCCATTAAAACCGATCATGGGGGAGAGTTTGAAAATCAATCTTTCGAAAAGTTTTGCGAAAAACATGGTATCAATCACAATTTTTCAGCTCCTAGAACTCCACAACAAAATGGAGTGGTTGAAAGGAAAAATAGATCTTTAGTGGAGCTTGCTAGAACCATGCTAAATGAAAACAATATTGCAAAACACTTTTGGGCTGACGCGGTAAACACCGCATGTTATGTTATGAATAGATGTTTAATAAGGCCTATTTTAAAGAAAACTCCCTATGAGCTTTACAAGGGTAGAAAACCCAACATTGCATACTTTCATATTTTTGGATGTAAGTGTTTTATGCTCAACAATGGAAAGGATAATCTAGGAAAGTTTGATGCAAAATCTGATGAGGCAATATTCCTAGGATATTCACAATCAAGTAAATCTTATAGAATTTTCAACAAACAAAAAAATACTATTGAAGAATCTATTCATGTTAAGTTTGATGAAAATAGCCATAACCCTCCGAGAAAGGAAGATGTTGATGATCTTATAGGTACTTTCCAAGAAATGAACTTGGAAGACAAAGAAGAAGTCAACAATGATAGAGGTGCAACACAAATTGAGAGACAACAAGATTGGGTAACCTTGAAGGATCATCCCTTGGACAAAATCATTGGACAAATAACCAAAGGGGTAAGTACTCGAAACGCCATTAGAAATGCATGCAATCACTTGGCTTTTGTATCCCAAATTGAACCCAAAAATATTGATAAAGCCATTATTGATGAGCATTGGATGTTGGCCATGCAAGAAGAGTTAAACCAATTTGAAAGAAATGAAGTTTGGGAACTTGTGCCAAGACCCAATGACCATCTAATAATAGGCACCAAATGGGTTTTTAGAAATAAGCTAGATGAAAATGGAATAATAACAAGAAACAAAGCTAGACTAGTTGCAAAGGGATACAATCAAGAAGAGGGAATAGATTATGAAGAAACGTATGCTCCCGTAGCTAGGTTAGAAGCCATTAGGTTATTGCTAGCTTTTGCATGTTGTATGGATTTCAAACTTTATCAAATGGATGTCAAAAGTGCGTTTTTAAACGGCTTCATTCAAGAAGAAGTTTATGTAGATCAACCTCCCGGTTTTGAAAATCATAAATTTCCAAACCATGTCTTTAAATTGAGAAAAGCTTTATATGGTTTGAAACAAGCCCCAAGAGCTTGGTATGAAAGACTAAGCAAATTCCTTTTAGAACACAATTTTGAAAGAGGAAAGGTTGATACTACACTGTTTATAAAACACAAAAATAATGACATTCTCTTGGTACAAATTTATGTGGATGACATAATATTTGGTGCTACTAATGAAAATCTTTGTCAAGAGTTTGCCAAGATTATGCAGAATGAGTTTGAAATGTCCTTGATGGGAGAACTCACCTTCTTCCTTGGATTGCAAATAAAACAAGCAAGTGATGGAACATTCATTAGCCAAACTAAGTACTGTAAGGAACTACTTAAAAAGTTTGGAATGGACAAGGCAAACGAGATAGCTACACCCATGAGCACATCCTGCTATCTAGACAAAGATGAAAAGGGTAAGGACATCGAGATCACCAAATATCGAGGTATGATTGGATCCTTATTGTATTTAACTGCTAGTAGACCCGATATTATGTTTGCGGTATGCATGTGTGCTAGATATCAAGCTTGTCCTAAAGAATCACATTTAACTGCCGTAAAAATAATTTTGAAATATCTTGTGGGTACTCAAAATGTTGGTTTGTGGTATCCCAAAGGTGTTGAATGTAATCTTTTAGGATATTCCGACTCTGACTTTGCTGGCTGTAAACTTGATAGAAAGAGCACTAGCGGCACATGTCATTTACTTGGTAGCTCCCTTGTTCCTTGGCATAGCAAGAAGCAAGCAAGTGTTGCATTATCGACGGCTGAGGTAGAATATGTAGCCGCCGGTAGTTGTTGTGCTCAAATTCTTTGGATGAGACAACAACTTCTTGATTTTGGCATTGTTTTAAACAAAGTACCCATCAAATGTGATAATACTAGTGCCATCAACATCTCAAGGAATCCAGTAATGCACTCTAGAACCAAGCACATTGAGATTAGGCATCACTTTATTAGAGATCATGTGTTAAAAGGGGATTGTGTACTTGAGCATGTTGAAACTTCTAGGCAACTAGCTGATATCTTCACAAAACCCTTGGCTAGAGAACAATTCATTCACATTAGAAGAGAATTAGGCATTCTTGATATGTCAAATTGTGTTTGAATGATGGAATATTTTGATAAGAACTATGTTGCATGGCATGATGAATGGTATATGTTACATTTCATGTTTGGAACTTTGCTGTATGAAAAACTTGAAGTTTTTGAATCAATAATCGATTACATTCCTCCTCACAATCGATTACTATGCTTCTGTTTCCTTCATAATCGATTAGTCCCATCCCCTAATCGATTACACTGATTCTGTTTCTAAGCTAATCGATTGCCTTGACCCACAATCGATTACTCAGCCTCTGTTTCAGGTTCAAAACGTTTCCTCTTCTCCATAATCGATTACCATCCTGTTCCAATCGATTAGGACGGTTCTGTTTCTCATCTAATCGATTAGTCAAAGGTGATAATCAATTACGCTCTGCATGAAACGTTTGGGATTCCCAGAAACAGCGATCTAATCGATTACCCCTGCCTCGTAATCGATTAGCCTCGGTTCTGAAGAGTCAAACTGCAACTTCCAAGGTAAACTCGAAGTACTCCCTCTCTTAACTCCCTTCACTCCTTTCTAAACCCACTCTCCTCCTTCCTAAACCTAATTCTCACCTATAAATACCCCTCCCTTCACCTTCTCATCTCACACTACCTCCTTCCTCTCAAACCTCTCCAACACTCTCAAGCACTCTTCTCTCTTCATCTTCTTCTTTGCATTCTTCACCATGTCTACATCCCGCACTGCTAAGAGAGCACGATCCTCCATGGCTCAGGCCCATAACCCTCTTGACTTCTCAAGGTTCTTCTCTTCCCCTAGAGATCTTCAAAATTTTGTGAAAAACTTTTCTGAAAAGGAGATAATGACTCCTCACTTCACAATTGCCGACACCTTCAATAACCCCAACCTAACCTTCACCCAAAGCCTTCATCACTACAACCTCTTTCCATTCCTCTCCCTCAAAGAAGAAGAGTACTATCCTGAACTCATGAGGGTATTCTATTGCAACCTCCGACTTTTCAATGGGATGGTTAAATCCAAAGTGAAGAACGCAACCATCAAACTCACCAATGCTCAATTTGTGGAAATCTCCCAGCTACCTCTCAACAATGCTGATTTTGATGGAGGAGAACCGGAAGACGAATGGGGCTTCAATGCTCTAACTGCTCGTCAATCCTTGTGGAAAGCTGACCGCCCTAGGAGCAACCACAAACTGGTAGGACATTTGACCATGAACAACCGTCTGCTTCACTTCTTCTTGGTCAAAATGATAGTTCCTCACGGTGGGAATTATGCTTTGGTTGAAGAGGATGATGTCCTCTTGATGTGGGCCATGCTGAACTCTAAGGAGATCAACTGGGTTCAGTTGGTCAAATTCCATATGCGCCATGCGAAGGACCAGCAAAAACTCCCCTATGGCATCCTCCTCACTAAAATTTTTAAATATTATGGAGTTGATTTGGCCGGAGAACTCTCTGAAAAAGTGCCTCCTAGAGCTTGCATTGGCACCCATCACCTCACCAAAATGGGTCTCGTTTTCACGAATAGAGCATGGTACTCACGAATGGAGGGCATTGATGCCAACATTCCCTTCGAAGCTCCTGCCGAAGAAGAACCCGCTCCTCCTCCTCCTCAACCACAAGCTGCACCATCAGCCTCTTCATCTGCACCCTAAGCTGACCCATTTGCATCTCTTTACGCCCATCTTGACCGCTGCTTCGATCGTCTTGAAAACTCCCTTCAAGAGTTTTCAATGACCGAGCAGTAACACTTTGAGATGATGCAACAGCGCTATGAAGAGCTGTCTCACCAAATTGCTGAAATTCGCTTTTTCAATCCGGATAATTAGATCCTTAGTCATACTTTTGTTTAGGGTGCTTATGTTATTATCTTTTCAATTCTGAATATTGTCTCTTAATGCAATTCCCATCCGTTTTCAATTCAATAAAATTATCTCGTTTCAGTTCATATTCTATCTCTTTAAATTGCACGAATTATTTTTGATGATTACAAAGGGGGAGAAGAATATCTGTTCATATCTTGGTTAATCTGTTCATATCTTGTTTAACTCTTGTTTAAAATATGGAGAAGAATATCTGTTCTTCTTATTTAAAATCTGAAAAAGATAGGATTAATAAACTCTTTTTGATAGGGGGAGATTTAGCAAGAGATAACAGATAAGAGATAAAAAAGAGATAAGATATTTGCTGCTGAATGTGATAATGATTCTGACTTTTTGAACTTGGTAAATAGATAATATATTTTTGAAAAACTGATAATGCAGCAGAGATATTTTTGCAAAGAGATAAAATTGTTCAAACTAACAACCCTCAAGAGATGAACATAGTTGTCATCATCAAAATGGGGAGAATGTGTTTGAATATGTATACAGGTTCAAGGATGTTCAAAGATTTTGATAATGACAAGCACTCTTGAAGAAATCTGTGCAAAAACAAAGATATGGAATCAGGGTCCAAGTAAAAGCGAAGCTAATCGATTAGATCACTTATGCTAATCGATTAGGAGCTTTCTGTTTTGGAAGAAACTGCATCAGGATGTAAGATAATCGATTATGAGAATGAAGATAATCGATTACGAAGTCACTGAAATTAAGCTAATCGATTATACACTTGAAGCTAATCGATTACAACCATCAAAAATGGGATTAAATGTATCAGGTATAATGTCTAATCGATTAAGGAAGCCATTCAATCGATTAGGAAGCTACTGGAATTAAGGTAATCGATTACAAGACATGCTAATCGATTAGGAAGATGTGAAATCAAATTAAATGCATCAGGTACAGATGCTAATCGATTACAGGAATTGAAATAATCGATTAGTGACTCACTGACTTGAAGCTAATCGATTACAACACGAGGGTGTAATCGATTACGCTAGTGGAAAAACACATTTAAGTGGGAAACCAGCTCATGTCTCCATCATTCTTCAAATTTCCACTAAGTGCAACGGCTATGAAGAACGAAGGGCACACCTCAACAGCTATTTTGGCTCTATAAATTGAAGAGGAACACAAGCACAAACACACAACAAGAAGCTACAAATCCTTTACTCTATTTTGTGCCTTGTAAGCCCTATTTCTTGTATCTTGAAATACATTTATATATCCTCTCATCTTGAGAGTTAGAATTGGTTAGAGCTTTCATTTATGTATCTACTCTATTAAGAGAGTGTATTGATTGTAAACACAACACCAAACACAAGGGATTCACTCTAGGTTGAGTGGTTGTTCACTCTAGGTTGAGTGGTCACAAAGGTTGGGGTTCAACCTTTGGGTATTGAGAGATTGTGAGATTGGGTGGGTTGCCCTTTGCTTGTGAGGATTGAGTTCTTGAGTGTGGGACACTAGGAAGCTGCAATTGCTCAAAGCTTGTATCTCAAATCTTCAATAGTGAAATCCTCTAAGTGGGTTGCTTAGAGGCGAGACGTACACCGGATTGGGTGGAACTCGTTATATCGGTTTGCAAGCTTCTCTTCCTTACTCTTTTACTTTCATATACTGCATATTAATTGATTGGTGTTGATTGTTTGAGAAGAGCACACTTAAACTTGCTTAATTTGTTATACTTCAAATACTGCACACCAAGTGTTTGCTAAATTGCCCCAGTAATATTTTCTTTTGTAGTGCATTGCATATCATCCTTTACTTGCTTTCACTTGTATACTCTCATAAACTTGGTTATAGAAATCAATTTCAAAGGTATTCCAAGCAAAAGTTTTATAACTCAATTCACCCCCCCTCTTGAGTATTGAGGCCACTTGAACAACACCTACATCACAATACATTATACAATCAATTTTCTACTCACTCATTAAGACTTAAATACTTATATATCAATAACTTGATGTTTATATTATTTTAACTCTCAAACCTCTTTTATTTCACTTTATCCACCATAACCACCATGGGTTAGGTGCCACCCTTCATTATTATGCACTCAACAACCAAACCCTTTCATGGGTTTCTCCATTAATGACTTCCACCAACAAAATACCATCACCAATGACCCTTATTCATCATAACTCACATTTATTACCAACAATAAATGCTCATCAACCTCCATTATGCATTTCACCCAAATTTATGAAGCTAGGGTTTCATAAAAATTCCAACAACCATCATAAATACTCTTCTCCTTCCAACCATAAATGCATTCATTTCATTACTTCTCAAAGAAACCTTACTTTCTTAAAACCCAATATAACTCATACATTAAATGCTCTCCTCAAAACATCTATTCACATGCATGGCTTCCAAAACACATAATACCACATACTCTTACCAAAACCTTAGAAAAAATGGGTATACTTACCTCAAAACCCAAAAACGAAAATGGGTTCTAGGAGGGAGGAGAACACCAACGAAAATGAGGAAGAGAAGGAGGAAAAATAGCAGCCCCACAAGCCTCCTTCAAGCTCCCTTCAAACGAAAATGAGGAGGTGTGGAAGATGAGCTCAAGTTGCTATGGTTTTTGGAAGAAGGAAAAGAAGGAGAAATGGAGAAGATGATGAAGAAGAGAAGAAGAAGAATGAAGTGTAATGTTTACACCTTCAGCAGCGCATACGTGAATAGGAGAAGGAAAATGGGGTTTTTGATTTATTTTAATTCCCATTCATTAAAACTTCATCCTTTTATAACTAACAGGTTCTCCATTCGGGCTCAATACATCATCTGAAAATTATTCTGAATACATATTCGGATTCCCAATAATATTCTTAATAGCCCTAACCAATATCATCTTATTCCGAGATACTTGGTCCGACACCCATATCTCAACCGGGCTTAATTTCAGCTTAACCGGTCTCCATAATTCCCTCGCAGTCCTCAAAATTATCAATTTAATTATTCTCTATAGTTTGGGACATTAAATACTCCATATACCAATTTCTAATATTTATTCCGGTAATTAATTCTCTCATTTTAAAATTTGGGATGTTACAGAGATAGCCCATCTCGCTTGAGCGTCTCAGTTCGCTCGAGCGAAACCATTCCAGTAAGCATTTCCAGGTACATTCGCTAGAGCGAGGCTCCCTTCAACTAGCCACTCGCTCGAGTGAAATTGCTCCAGTAAGGAATCCCACACTCACTCGCTTGAGCGAGGTATCCACATGTTTAAGCGAAATCCGACCAGAGGTATCATATTGGGAGACCCTTCACTCGGAATTATACGCACTTCCTCACTCGGACAGAAATTTCACTTGAAAATTCACTACATCATAGAATTATTTTCTAAGTTTCCCACTCAAATGGAATTTCGTCCAGAGTCCTACTTACTCACCATACACTCGTCACACTCGGTCAAAACATAACCATACCAGTCACACACTTGAGTGAGCACCATCCCAGCATCAGACTTCACACTTTCGCTCAAGCCACTCACACAAGCTTGGGCGAAAAATGTCCAGTGACCATTTCCTCACTAGCTCGCTCAAGCGCGGCCATGCCCGCTTGAGTGAGATTCGTCCAGTAACTCCCCTGATTGCATAATATGCAGCTCGCTTGAGCGGAAACCTCACCCGCCTGGGCAAAATTGGTCAAGAGACCATTATACCAATACAGGGGATTCTCGCCTGAGCGAGATCCCTTCTCGCTTGAGCGAGAATATCAGGATATGTGCAAGAAACATAAGAAACTCACAACCAACCATACCAAAACTTATACCAGCCAAAATCCATCAAGTCTAATATAGCAATTGCTTCACACTAGGCATTTAAACCCTATCCCAGACCTTTACACTCATTAACATTCAATTCAATCTATCAAGCATGTTAAATTCAAACTTGTCATCATCTTATATGAATATACATTTTCATATTAATTCAACACGTAATTCTCACACATCATCCTCATTAATCATCAACTTGCCATTTCAATTAATTCAATACATATACATGGCAAGGCAAGCATGAGTATTCATCACATACAACAATCACTCTCAATTTACTCATACAATTTGAATGTAAACTCCTCTCCTACCTCGAGGGAAGAGCCGAAATGATTCCAATGCTCTGAATGCTCCATTGCATCACCCGGAATACAATCTACATACCATATGCAAGTATATTCACGCAATTAATAACCATAATAATTCTAAACACTTGGAAGCTTATCATAAAGCTCAACCCCAAGTCCTAGACTTGCTAAACACCAACATAGGCAATTGTGTTAGGCTTCGGGAATTCCTTTCCCAAAGCCAAGATCCTCTAGATCATAAAAGGCCAACTAAACCCAACAACATCACTATCACATTGTTACTCAATATTCAACTTAGCTCTCATATCTTTCAATAACCACAATGGTTTAGAACCTCATCAAGTCACAATCTTTTCACACCAATCCCTCACATTCCACATTCATAACAACATTCATCACTAAACATCACCCATTAACATTCAATTCAACCTTTCAAGCTATATTATATCATTTTCCCCAAATTCTTAGGGCTAGGGTTTTCATCAAAACCCAACAACATTTACCCATGCTCATTAATCACCATCAATGACCATTTTTCATCATTAATATCACTCTCCAATATCATTAAACCTACATTCTACTCATATTTCACACTTTCCCCAATTTATTAAAGTTAGGGTTTCACTAAAAACCCAACAACACTCATTAATACCCATTTATTTCTCATCACCTTCCAACATTAATCTTAAGTGCCTCATTAAATGCTTATAAAGGCACACATTTAAGTCGCCCCACCTTAGGGTTTTCCACATTAATGCTCTCCCAACAACCCATATGCCATAAATACTCCCCCAAGCCATAAAACTCATAATAATAATATTAACTTCATCAAAGATGGTGAGAAGATCTTACCTCACCCTAAAACGAAAATGGAGTGCACAAAATAGAGTGCCAAGCAGAAGAGCTCCGTACCACCATCGTTGTCTCCTTCAAGCTTGAAGCAACCAAAATGGAAGAAAGAGGAAGGGTACACCACATTTGGATTTCTTTGGAGAATGGAAGAAGCAGGAAGAGAAGAGGAGAAGAGATGAAGAAAACGAATGAGGAGGAGGAGAAGAAGTAACGTGAGGCATAAGAGGTAGAACAGTTTATGTTTTAATATTTTGCTTCACATTAAAATTTCACCGTTTTACAATAAACAGGCTCTCAGATCGGGCTCAATACTAATCCCAAAAATTATTCCGAATATAGATTTGGATTCCCAATAATATTCTTAACAACCCTGACCAGCGGCATCTCAATCGGAGATACTTGGTCCGACACCCATATTCTCTTCGGGTACAATTTTATCTCTTAAAGTCCCAGTAAATTATAATTTTCCAAAATAAATCCCAATTTAATCTTTCCAATATTTTTGGGACACAAATCCACTCATATACAATTATTTATTATTTATTCCTATTAATTATTCATTTTTATAAAATTCGGGGTGTTACACAAAGTATGTGTATGGACCATTGGACAAAGAACCAACTTTTGGCTTTTCTCACTTATCCCTCTCCTTATTTTTGGTGGAGCCTTTTCTTCTTCCTCGTCTCTTCATTATTTTTCTCCTTTTTTCTCCTTCACAAAGCAAAAACCGCCCACTACTTTACCATAGCCAATTTCTTGCAAAATTAGTACCTAAGCTTGGATTTATGAAGCACATATTGGACATTGGGGCCAAGCTTAACTCATCATCACTCCTCCTCCCCTCATTTTGGTTTTTCACATAGCCTTGGAGTTTGATGTATGTGTTTTTTATTTTAATGGGTTTTCTTGGTAGCTTTAGGTTCTTCAAGTATTATAATGACCATTGGGACTTGTTGTTGTGTTGATAATTGAATGTGATATTGATAGCTTGAGGATGCTTGAAATGGTTTAAGTGAATGATTGAAATTGAAGATTGGTAGGTTAAGCGAAAACCCTAAGATTTATGGAATTAGGGCTTTTGGAAAAGCTTGTGAAATTTGGAAATTTAATTATCATGAGACTATCTTTGTATGTAGAGATGTATTTTTGAATGTATCATGATGAATATTATTGTTGAAAAATTAAAAGTCCAAAGAAGAATATTAGTGTTATAAGTGTTGAAATTGATGGTAGTGTGTTTTAGGAGTAGTGGTATGAATGGGATTGATATAAGGTGTTTGTAACATTAAAAACCCACTAAGGGTGTTGGGTAAGAAGCTTGAAGTGTGTTGGTAACTTAGGTGTTGTAATGTAACCCTTTAAAAATAATAGATTTTGGTTAATGGGAAGGAATTCCTGGAACCTAATAAAATATGGAAATAAAGCTTATAAACAATTACAATATGATGAGAATCATGTATATATATATAGATATATATTTTCATAACAAGAATTGAGAATGATATTTGAAATGAGTGATTGATGTGGTCTTATATGTATTTAATGTAGGGTTTGATAATTCTTATGAGGTGGGATCATCTAACTTGGACACCACTAAAAAAACAACTGTTAGCGACGGACAGAATTGGTCGCTAATCAATGGAATTCCCGTCGCTAAAACAATTAGCGACGGCGTCACAGACGGGAAAGTGGGCGTCGCTAAAACCCTCGTCGAAAACACATCAGCGACCACATACATGCCGTCGCTAACTTATTGACGGCGTAAGGCCGTCGCTAAAATCGTCCCTGCCCCAATAACTGCTGCCGTCGCTAAGTGTTGCCATACAGCGACCGCGGGACCCCGTCGCTACTAATAGACACCAGCGACCACCCCGTGCCGTCGCTAGAGGCAGTGATACAGCGACCAATACATTCCGTCGCTAGTGGTTGTCAGGTCGCGACCACACCTTTCCGTCGCTAGTGGCTGCGATGTAGCGACCAAGGCGTACCGTCGCTAGTTGTTGTCAGGTCGCGACCACAACGTCCGTCGCTAGTGGTTGCGATGTAGCGACCAAGGCTTCCCGTCGCTAGTGGTTGTCAGGTAGCGACCACAACGTCCGTCGCTAGTGTTAATAAGTCAGCGACGGACGGGTACCGTCGCTAACGAGAATTTTTAAATTTTTTTAAAATTGATCCAATATTGACTGGTTTTGTTAATTTAGCTTTAAAAATATCTTAATATTTTGTATTTTGTATTGGCTGATAAAATTTTATAATTAAATTAAAATAATTTTTTTGAAGTAATGAATTATTATTAAAAACAAAATAATAGATTAAATTAATTTATGAAATAGGTTGAATTATTAATGATAGGTAGAAAGGCTTTGTGATTTGAATGTAATTACCATTAAATATTGACATAATAAATAAAGAATGACAAACTAAATACTGAATGAAAATATAACATAACTAAAAATCAAATATACAATGTGTATAAATAAAAGAACTACAATCAAGGTGGTGGGGGATCCTGGGGTGGTGGTGGGGGCGCCTGGGAAGTGGGGGGAGGTAGCCTCGCCATCAACTGCATCAGTAGCTCCTGCTGTTGAGCAAGTTGCCGACGAGTCTCGGCGTGCTGCTCCTCGGCCCGCTGTCGGTCCGCCTCGGCCTTCTGTCGGTCCGCCTCGTGCCGCTCCAACAGCAACTGCCTCTGACGTCGCTCCTCCTGTAGCTCATCGTTCAGGTTTTGAATTACCTGAACGACCTCAGTCGGAAGACCAGAGGAAGACGAAGAGGAAGGGGTCTTCCCCTTTTTCGCCAGCTGCGTGCCGACGCCACCCAATCCAAACACCCTCCCTTTCTTGTTCACACCGCCAACAGCCTCCATATAGATGGTGTTGTCGTCAGAACAAGATAGGGTGGGAGGAACCTCCCCTTCAGGAGTGGAAGCCACCAGGTCCGCCTCCTTCTCGGCCCTCCTGGCCTGATACGCCTCCTGTAAATTCAAAAACAACGATAGGATTAGTAAGTTGATTTGTAAATTATAAGCATATGTCAGTTAAAAGTAAATACCGCTAGCTCCGTAGTCTTCTGGTTTACCCATGCACCGGCTTTGTTCTTCTTGGTCATTTGCATGACCTCAAACAAAGAAGGCTCCCGGTGCTCCCTCTGCTCCTGTGGTGGACAAAAAACATTGAGATTATTATTTGTAAACATGTAAGACGAATGATAATAGAAATGTTTAACATAAATATACTTACAAATCTTTTCTTGTGCTCGAGGGTTGAAATGCTACCCCCAGTGTAAACCGAGGCTGCAGCATCGGCGGCTCTGTTGGCCCTATTCCGAGCACTCGCCTGCTGGAATGGGACCCCGCCCCACTTCTGGACCATCCCGTCCCAATGGTCCTCCGGGATCCAACGAGGGCGCTCACCCTTGTCCCTCACCTTCCAAAGGGTACTCTTGATGATTTTGGAGGTCTTTGTGGCAAAGACCTTCCTAATCTCATCAATCATACCCTCCGCCCACTGGTAATCACGCTGTAAAATGAATTGAGAAATCAAAATTAATAACAGGTCTATTTTACAAATCAAGTCACAATAAATGAGCTAGGAACTTACCGAGAAGGTGTCAAACCACCTATCTTGCACAACCTTCCCAGCATCTGTCCAAGATATATATGGACCATCCCACTGGGCCTTCAAAACCTTAGTAATCGCTTTGGTAGTGCGACTACTATCAACAAAGCTGTAATGACAACAATTATGTTAGGAGTAAAACAACACACAATCTAGGGAGACACCCAAAATTTCGGCAGAGTCTCCCCTGTAAATGTAACATTTCCAAGTTTACATAGTTACCCTGTTACAAACAGAAGAGTGCCCAGTATAATTCAATCTATACAAGTACTAATTAAAGTAACATCCAATAAACCAACAAGTCTTTCTACTAAAGTTTAATATAAAGTGTCATACAAATAACATAAAAGTATTTGAGGTTTAGTCACTTACTCGTCTCCGGCCGGCACGGGTACCAACATGGGCAGAGGGGATGCCGGAGGTGGGGTCGCCTGATGGCCATGGTCCTCCAAGCCACCAACTCCAGGAGTCTGCTCTGTGGTGGTCAGCTGTGGGGGTGATGGGGTGGTCTGCTGTGGTGGTGGTGATGGAGTGGTCTGCTGTAGTGGTGATGGAGTGGTCTGCTGTAGTGGTGATGGAGTGGTCCGCTGTGGTGGTGATGGAGTGGTCTCCTGCCCTGGGGTAGGAGTCCCCAGACGGGAAGCCGGGGTCCTGGACCCACCCCCCCTACTGAAGGGCAGTCGACGTCCCGTCATCTGTGGATAAAATAATGAACAAAAAAGGTTAGTCTCAGGATATATATAAACCTATGTATATATGTTTAACAACTACATACTCTGTGTCTGTTTCAGTTTCAAATTCCCCCTCAGTTTCAGTGTCACTGTGGTAATCTGTTTGAACAAGTTCATCAGTATCCAAATCAGCCCTAGACCGTTTTGATCGAGAGACAAGGTCTTTGTCAATGTGTTCACCCCCCGTAGTGGCGAGTGTCTCATCCATTATGACTGGATCAATGTTGAACAACAAAGAGGCATCGTTGAGCTCGTGTGGTGCAAGCTGATAAGCGTCATCAACCTCCTCGGAGACATTGTCAGTGATCTGACTTCGGGCCTTGGCCTTGATTACTGCATACCAGTCCCGATGTCCTCCCGGGAAGTCGGTGTAATAAACCTGCTCAGCTTGTTGGGCAAAAATGTAGGGATCAAACCCTTTATATCTACCATTCTTCTTGACCTCAACTAAGCCGTAGTTGTTGTCAACCTTTGTTCCAACACCGATTGTGTTGTCGAACCAATCACATTTGAATAGAACAATATCTCTTCTTAGTCGTCCAGAGAATGAAACTTCAACAATCTCCGTCAGCACTCCATAAAAGTCTTCTTCCAACTGACCGGCGGTGCCTTTAACACAAACCCCGTAGTTATGGGTGCGCATCCCTTCACTCCATTGAAGAATATTAAACTTGTAGCCATTTACGTAGTAAATAGGCCATTTTTTAACAGTCTTCACCGGCCCCCAAGAAAGGGCTTGGAGTAAAGAATCTTCAATATGGTTGTTAGGATCTTGTATCTATATACAACATAAGAAGTAGGTCATTGTTACCATATTGACGGGAGTTAGAAGCAAATAGGCTTAAAAACACTTGGAATACGGGTCTTACATGTTGCGCGAACCAACCAACGAACTTGGATGACACCTCACTATGAATTTGGTCATCAGTTAAATCATTTTGCTCAAGTTTTAGCATATCTGTGTATAAGCTATTGAAAGAAACAAATAAGTTTAATATAAAAGCTACGTTAAGAATGTATAATATAACTTCTATGACTTACTCAATAAAGGGTTCCACTTCTGGGCAATTGAGAAGAATGTACAAGTGAGCCGCCTTTCGATCTTTCTCATCAATGTAACATTTTGTGAGCCTGCCCCCCGGGTGACCAGGATAGTTGAAAATC
This sequence comes from Clitoria ternatea, assembly GCA_037962975.1. Taxonomy (NCBI): domain Eukaryota; kingdom Viridiplantae; phylum Streptophyta; class Magnoliopsida; order Fabales; family Fabaceae; genus Clitoria; species Clitoria ternatea. The sequence continues at coordinate 180,456,705 of CM075671.1, forward strand.
GACGTTTGTTCATCAAACCCTGTGCGGCTGGCTACCCCAAGATTGCGGGGAATTCTACTCATTCTAGTTTCTATCTCCGTTGGAAAATAGAAAGAAGCAAAGGTTGTCATTTCTTCGACTAAGTATGCCTCACAAATTGAAGCTTCAACGCAGGCTTTGTTCGACACTTTATCTTTTAAAGAGCGTAAGAATCTTCAACATCATTAACAAGATGGTGTTAAGTTAGAAAATACTATTATAAGCACGATTTGCAAGTAAATTAAAGAGTTCACCAAGCATTCACCTTTCGAATGGATACATCCAACGATACTGCACTGGGCCACCAACCAAGGCCTCGTACGGTAGATGGATAGGCAAATGCTCCATGGAGTCAAAAAAACTTGGTGGGAAAATCTGCTCCAACTTACAAATCAATACCGGGATAGTTTCTTCCATCTTCACAAGTTTCTCCACAGTCAACGAAGTAGCCGTCAACTCCTTAAAGAAGTGACTCAACTCCACTAACGGTTTCCAAATAGGCTTCGGTAAGGCATGAAACGCGTACGGGAGTAGTTGTTGCATAAACACATGGCAATCATGACTTTTCATGCCAAACACCCTGCCCTCCTTCACGTCGACACATCTACTCAAGTTAGAAGCGAATCCGTCAGGCAGGGTCAACCCATTCATCCAAATGCACACAGCAATCTGTTGTGGTCTAGTTAAAGCATATTTTGCATGGGGTTTAAACATTCTTCCACGTCCCGCATCCCTCAACTCCAACTCCTTCCTAGAACACCAAATCGGAAGGTCTAGACGACTCTTCTCGTTGTCCTTTGTTCTCCCTTTGATGTCCATAACAGTGTCAAAAATATTCATGAAAACATTACGTTCAGTGTGCATGACATCAATGTTGTGTCTTAACAACAAGTCTTTCCAATATGGCAAATCCCACAAGACACTCTGCTTCACCCAGTGGTGTTCTTTACCGTAACCCGCAAACTCCTTAACACTCTTGTCCCAGATGTAAGGATACTCTTCGACCCTCTGCCAAACCCGTGCACCAGATAACCTACGGGGTGGAGGTTCATTAACAACCTTGTTCTTCTTAAAAGCGGTTTTGTTCCTCCTAAACGGGTGATCCAACGGTAGAAACTTTCTATGACAGTCAAAGAAACTTGTCTTGCCACTAACAGGGAGTGATTCCCCCCCGGTATGTTCCATGCATACAGGGCAAGCAAGCTTCCCAGACGTGGACCATCCAGAAAGCATACCATAGGCCGGGAAGTCGTTAATAGTCCACATCAAAACAGCACGCATCATAAAGTTGTTCTTCAAAGACACATCATATGTCATCACCCCGACATCCCATAACTGTGATAACTCTTCAACCAACGGTTGCAAAAACACGTCTATGTTCGCCTTTGGATTTTTGGGTCCTGGAACCAGTATAGATAGAAACATGACCTCCGTCTTCATACACATATCAGGCGGCAGATTGTATGGGGTCAGGATGACTGGCCAACAAGAGTAAGCCCTTCCGTATTGACCGAAAGGGTTAAACCCATCAGTACATAATCCAAGTCTTACATTTCACGACTCGCCAGAAAAGTCCGGATATAGCTCATCCAAACACTTCCATGCTTTCCCGTCAGAAGGATGGCAAAGAAACCCCTCTTGTGTTCGATTCAGAGCATGCCAACGCATGTGTTTTGCCGTGGACATTGAGGCATACAGGCGTTGAAGACGCGGTGTTATAGGGAAGTACCACATTTTCTTCCTGGCCGTCCGGGTTACCTTCCCTCTCCTTTTAACGGTCTTGTAGCGTTCCTCATTACAATGCAGACATTTTGTGACACCCTCGTCTGCAAACTCATTTCTGAACAGCATACATCCACCAACACAACACTCTATCTTCACACAACCCAGCCCCAAGTTTGCCACTTGTTTCTTAGCACGGTACAGGTTTGCTGGCATTCTGTGATTACTAGGCATGGTGGAACCCATCAGACTGACCATCCTATCAAAACAACCTCCAGAAAGATTATAATCTGCCTTTATGCTTAAAGCAGCTAGGGAGGCGGATAACTCAGTGTGACTGTTGCACCCGTCCCACAATGGAGTCTGAGCCGCCGCCAACAAATCACAAAATCTCTTCACCTCCGGATTAGGATCCTCCTCTACATTGTCAGAGTCCCCATGACCTGCTTGGTCATTATGTTCCAGCATACGCCCGGTGGAGGGTCCAACATGATCCATCACCATTTGTTCTATGTTGTTGTACGTATCCCTGTTTCCTCCAACCTCGTAGTAAGACTGTTGCACGGTTACGTCTGACGGTCTACGCGGTAACTGCTCACCATGGTTGTACCAGCAGTGGAATGTTTCCATGAACCCTTTCTCAGTTAGGTGGCACATGACATCATCCGCGTATTCAAAACTCATGCATTTGCACCTTGAACACGGACATCGAATCTTCTGAGTCACTTCAAATCCAGGCGTGTTTGTCGTAGCGAACGGAATGAACTCCAATATCCCCATCATAAACTCTTCAGTCACTCACCGATTGCGATCTAGTCGGTTGTACATCCATCGCCGATTTGCCGGTTCCTCCATTTACAATATCTAACAAGCACGATTTCTGTTACTTTAAATTATTGTAATTTTATTTGACTGTCAGTTGTAAATCACTCTCTATCTCTTTGATGTTGCAAATTGGTGGGGCCCTATCCCATTCGGGATGAATATGCAACCATCCGTAACCCATCCCATAATTGTATGTGGTCTATCTTGAGTTGAATGAATGTTCATTTGAAATTTCGGCAGCATTTCGCATTGGTCCCCGAGTACACAGAGATACGTACGGTATGAAACACCGCACGCAGACATGCACCCTGGGGACAATACGAAACACCATAACCGAAATTTTATATGAACATTCAACGTCTTAAGATAGACTATATACAACATTGATGGGTTACGCCCTACTGGTTACAAATTCATACCAAACTGTCCAACTGGGACAATTCAAGATCCAACACAACACGGTACATCAGCCGGTTGTTTTGAAACTTGAACGAGAATCTAATGGGTACACACACGACTAAACTCTACATTATTAAATCATGAGTTTCATTTTTTAAGTTCCCTAAGAAAGGAAGCCTGTCTAAATTTTGGCAGAGTCTCCCCTGTAAACTAGACATTTCCCAAATTTACGAATGACCTGTTACATACTGAAAACTTTCCAGGATTTGTAAATATACATACCATACGCATTGTATATGATATTCAGAGTTATGAACACCAAATCATGTTATCAGTACATAAAACCAATGCCTAATAAGCTCTGCTCTCCACTAACAAACAACATTACACATGCATAAAGAATCATGTTATCAGCACACAAAACCAATGCCTAATGAGCTCTGCTCTCCACTAACAAACAACATTACACATGCATAAAGAATCATGTTATCAGCACACAAAACCAATGCCTAATGAGCTCTGCTCTCCACTAACGAACAACATTACACATGCATACAACACATTATAAACATATCAAAACTAGTTCCTAATGAGCTTTACTCTCTACTAACAAACAACAATTGACATGCATACATATATCGAGAAAGTAAACGTTACAGGATTACCTAGGGAAAAAAGTCAGCGATGAATACAGAGCTCAAAAGAGACGATCAGAGACCACGCGTGATGTGTGTTACTCTGCATGACAAACGAAGAAGTTGTTAGACAGTTACAAGTAGCAAGGAAACTAAACAAAGAGAGACACACAAAGCAAATTATAGATTACACAGCAACGACTATATCTTTTCATACAAGTTATGAGATTGAAACTTGACTTCCATGAAATGATAGGTAATTTGTAATACTTAAGTTAATTAGATTTGTAGTAATTGTAAACGTTATATATTTGCTATGTTGTTTAAAAATGCTAAAGATACAAGTCAACTAACCTATTCAAACATATTTTGTAACTTTCTTTAAAGTCTTTAAAAATGCTAAATCGGGTGCCAATATCATATACACAAGTCAAATTTTGACCTTCAATTTAGAAAGTAAATTACACTAAAACCTATCCCAACCCAGCCTATTCCACCAGCAGTATGGAAAATTTTCTTTGATGCTTCTGGTGCTGCTTTTATAAGGCCTTAGCCTTTTTGTAATTTCCTCTATTTACCAAAAAACTGCTGGATTCGTTTTTGGAGTGAACCAGTAGCAACCATCTTTTAATTTCTACAAAACTTACTATATTAGTTCCTGTCAAGGTTAAAACTAGATGTTTCAATTTTCGAAGTCCTCAGATATTATCGTCTAATGTCATAATCAATGCATGACTATGACTGTTTCCTTTCCTTGATTTTATATTTACACCATTACCACCAGGAGCTGTTTCTAAAACATGCATACTACTAAATGAAATTAATGACACTAAAATAGCTTATGAATGCGTTAAACTGTTAAAGTTTGAAACAAAAACTGAACATTTAACATACATTATAACAGGAGTAATGTCAGCATAATTCAAGAAACTTAAGATTATAAATTGAACATATAAATTAGTGTAAGCCTTATTGCTATGCAAATTACCTTAGGAGTTAAAAAGCCATATATTCAGAAGAGTGCCAAAAATGAAGAACATATTAGCTTTAAGCTTGGGTATCGCAGTTGTTTACATAGTTAGTACTGAAAATGGCACAGCATTTTATTAAACAAGTTTTCTTTTCATCCTATTCTAAAAAATAATTCTTTAAAATTGTATCTTAAAACTTTCTTTAAAACTTAAAAGATAAAACTGAAATTTTTAAAATTTTGAAAATAATTTTATTAAACAAGTTTTCTTTTCATCCTATTCTAAAAAATAATTCTTTAAAATTGTATCTTAAAACTTTCTTTGAAACTTAAAAGATAAAACTGAATCAAACAAACATAAACTTCTTCCTTTTTTCACTAAACAATTCAAATAACTTTTAAAAATGATAAGCTTCTAAAAAAATCTTAAACTCCATGCAAATGGAATGCATAAGTCTCGTTCCCCTTAGGGCATAAGAGTACTAAATAGGCGGCAGTGTATCTTTCCAAGCAGGGAATGGATGAAACAAGATCGGTTATGCATAAATATTGATCAATATTGTTACAACTTAAGCAATGCTTTACTTCATTATCTACAATTCTACATATGGTTTGGACAAATGAAGAGAGGGAAAAGAAAAATAAGTCAGGAAGTTAAGAAATCCTAAAAATTTTATTTGGCTTAATTATACGATGATGTAGCCATTGAGATCAAACAGTATGATGAGAAGACAGCTAGCTCTCATGTTCTACAGCAAACTTAACAAGGAATAGAACCTGAATACTACAGCAATATTTAATCCAGCAATTCTTAAAGTTAGTAAACAATCGTGTCAGAATGGAAATCAAATTCTTATTCATGAAATTCTACATTATATTCTTCTAATGGCCAATAAGATAGTAAATGCCACTTTTCAAAACCAGAAACATAAATATAATATGATCCATGCATACAATGACAACAGGCAAAACAGCATTTCGTTTGCAAACAACCAATGTGGCGCCAATAAAAATCATAAAAGAAATAAGGGACTACCAACTTTCATTTGCAAAATATAAATCTTCTTAGGCAGTACAGAAACCCTAAGAAAACTACAAAAGGATCACCAATTAAATATCAACCCACAATTGAAACAAGCAGACAAATGGTAACATCAAGGTAAACAGCAAGAGAACACATCTCAAGAAGAAGATACCAAAGCCAAACAAATGTAGCATAGGATCTGCAAAAACGAACATCAAGCAGCAACTTACCAACAAACTAGCTGATGAACTGAATCGTAAATTCAGTATTTTATTCAATTAACATGAATAAGGCCAATAATAGAAGAAAACGAAGTGCCAAATTATTTTCCTTATCTTCCTTCGAAAATCAGAACAACAGTAGCCCCATTTCCCCATCCAAACAATCACATACACAAAACACACATGAAATTCAGTGTTAAAAAACTAGCATTATCCATTCTCATCATATTATCCCCCCCCCAAACCAAGCAGTAACCACAATTTCCAACAAAACCTCCACACCCAAAAACAAAAACAATAAGATCTCACTAACAGCAAGCCCTGTATAACTGAAACTAAAAAAATGTTAAAAAAACGTTAATTTCTATGAAATAACCTAAACAACAATCAATTCCAAACTAATCGGATCAGTGGGTGTGAAATGCAGACACAAGTTGGAAATGAAAAAAACCCAGAAATGAAGTTTTAAAAAAATGGAAAACAATAATAATAAGTAAATAAATAAAAAGAGGGAAAAGGGTGAAGAACCTCTTCGAGCTTACAAGCGGTTCCACAATTAGAGCTTTGAGAGGTTCCAAAATCAGAGCTTCGAATGGTTAAGGACTTTGAGAAGGAGACAGGAGAGACAGCTCCTCGGAGATAGGGCGAGGGAGGGCGGAGACAGGGCGATGGAGGGGAGGGCGGACACAGGGTGCGGGAGGGCGGAGACAGGGCCAGGGAGGGAGGGCGCGGGAGGGCGGAGACAGGAGGGGGAGAGACCAAGTCGGAGATGGAAGGGGAGAGGGCAGCTCAGAGACGGAGGGGGAGAGGGGGAGAGGGGGAGATTTAGGGTAAATGATTAGAGTAGAGGCTCTGGTCGGGTGTTATTAACCCTTAGCGACGGACTCCAGCCGTCGCTACACACGTCACTACCATTAAAACACATAGCGACGACAAAGCAATTCCGTCCCTAATCCATTGAATATTAGCGACGGCACAACTACGCCGTCACTAGTCTTCTAGTATTAGCGACGGCGAACACCCACCGTCACTATTTTAAGTAAAAGAATGGAGGGAAGACCCAAAATCACAGCGACGACAAAGCAATTCCGTCCCTAATCCATTGAATGTTAGCGACGGCACAACAATGTCGTCACTAATCTGCTACTATTAGCGACGGGGTACACCCACCGTCGCTACATTAAGTAAAAGCATGGAGGGAAGACACTGAATATTAGCGACGGTGCATTCCCTCCGTCACTACCTTCCCTTTTTAAAAGTCCACTTATGGAGATATTAGCGACGGTGTATCCCCTCCGTCGCTACATTCCTGAGTATTTGCGACGGCGATACGCCACCGTCACTAATGAAAACACAGCGACCCACGCTGTCTGTCGCTAAGGTTTGGCGCCAACGAAAAACATTGGAGGGAAAACTATAGCGACCGCCACAGCGACGCGTGTGTGTGAGCGACGGCAGTAGTGACGGAGGACTGTTGTAATTTTTAGCGACCACCTTTATATGGTCGCTAATGGAGTCGCTAAGACGTTTTTTCTTACGATTCTTCTGGTGGTCGCTAAGTCGGTCGCTAACTAGCGACGGGGTTCGTGTGGTCGCTAACTTATAGTAGCTATGTAGGGTTTTTTTAGTGGTGGGAGGAATACTTCTCTTAAGGTAGAAGAGGAGTATAATTTCTAAATGCATAATCAATTGTATGTTGATAATGTATATATTGATGCATATTTTCATGTTTTTCCTTGAATGGATATACTACCTCTTATGTGTGATATAGATTAAGAGTGACTCATATTCATGATTGGACGTTAGATTGGCACATTTGATGAGGATATGAATTCGAAGTATAATTGTTGGTATGCTTTTCGATTTCCATATGTGGATTGATGTTGATGTAAATCCTTGGCTATTGTAATCTTGAACAATGTGAATGGTATGCCTTGGAAGTTTAAAAATGGTTGTGTACCACTAACTATAATGTTAAGTGCAAATTATACCCTTAAGTGAGAGGGTAAGGAATCCTTGTGAATCTGAGGCTAACATGTGCATTATTTCATTCATAGCATGCATGACATAGCATTTTATATGTGGTTGCGTGATGTATTGAAACAATAAAGGTCTTGTGGGATCTTGTGAAAATGGACCTATGCATGGGGGATAAATATTTGAATGATTATAAGTGGTTGCGATCACTTAATATATTGAGATGATAAACGTCTTGCGGGATCTTATGATAAATGGACCGTTGCATGGGGGACAAATATTTGAATGATTATAAGTGGTTGTGATCACTTGACATATTGAGATAATGAAGGTCTTGCGGAATCTTGTGAAAAGCACCCTTGCGGGGGACAAATGCTTAAGCAACTATGCGTGGTTGTGATTGGTTGATAAATCATGTACGCGTGAGTTATGAGAAAATGTTTCAAATCGGATATGTTGCATATGCATTTTATAGTATGACATATGCATTAGCCATAGGAACATGGCATTTCAGTTGGAAAAGATCAAGAAAGATGACACCCTATTGAGAGTGTTAATTGAGAAATAAAACCCAATTTTGGTCACTAATAAATTGTATATTGTTGTTGGTATGACATCTTTATGTTGTTTATGGATTATGACAATAAGTGTGGTGATATTGTGATTTGGAGACTTGATTCTACTTAGTAATGTCCTTGTCGATGGATTGTTATGTATGAATATGTATACTCAATGAAAGTTGATAAGATATATGGCACTACTATTTGATTGAACTCCCTTGATAGGAGGATATGTTGAATTGCATTCATATATTTATGTCATCACAAATTGATTAATTGTTCATCATTGAGAAAATATGCTTACTCTCCATGTTGTTTACTTTTTAGCTCTTGTGTTCTAGGGCATGACCAGGGGGTAAAGCTCTTCAAGAGATAAGGTATGGTGTGAAGGAAGAATTGGTATAGATGCCTTGGCCGGCATGTTTTTGGACTAATAGCTTTTGTACATCTATTTTTGGAAATGTTGTATGTGACATTATTTTGTATAGTCATACTATAGTTAATGCCTTATGAGTATGATGATGATTGGATATTTATGACTTGACAATCACCATATGGTAATTAATACATTAGGATCATTTGAAATGAGCTTGTGATCATTTTGTATCACCAAGAAATGTATGATGATGCTTGTCAATGAATTTGATAGCCACTATGATGGTGTGATTCTTATGTTGATGAAAATCCATGGTTGGATGAATTATTAAGGTGTGAGATTATTATCATCATGTTCGTGTATGAATTATTAAGGTATGAGATTATGATCATCAGGTTCCCACTGCCAGTGGATTTCTCTAGTGTTGGAATTTATATACTTTTATGCCTTTTAGGTTATGATTCTCACTTTCTTACTTTAATCAAATCTTGGCAATCACCATGTAGTTACCTAGATTATTTCTCATATCCCTTCTTACTCTTGGATTAACTTTCAATTCCATAAGTACTTGTGTGGGGATTAAGTACTTGATCGTCTTAGGTAAACGTTTGTTTAAATTGCATACCTTCTCATATCTTTATATATAAGATAGGTCCTTAAAAAGGTTTAAGGTAAATTGTTAATGTTTTTATATGTGGTGTTCTACTTCCAACGGTTATTTTAAATCGTGAAAAATTTATCCAAATTTCTATTATCTTAATATTAATAACTTTAACATCATTTACTAGATTAAGGGTGCCATATTGGGTGGTATCAGAGCATAACATGCTTTTAGTGAACCATTGTCATTATTGTTTGTTCTTGTATGAATTAATTATAATTGATGTTTGATTTACATAAGTTCGGCCAAGCTTTCTTTACATTATTCTCTCATTGATGAATTCTTATGTTTATATGAATGCTCATAACACTATAATGTGATAACATCCCTTTTATGGGTATTAATGTGAATTGATTGATGTTGGACTCCATGATGGAGAACCAAGGTTTATTTATATGGTGAATTGCTATAGTATAAGACTATAGGCATGTCTATGAGCTAGCTTACTAATATTAGTTAAACTTAATATCATTGTTATAGATCTTGAAATGGCTCATCGTCACCTTGATAGTGATGAAGCTATAGCTCAACCTTTTAATCGCTTTGTTAACTTTTTCGAGTTGCAAAATTGTGATAGGCAAGGTGTGAAAAGGTAAGCTACTATTGTTGCTCAAGGCACTCAAGGCCTTGATAAATTCTTGAAGCGGAAACCTATTAAGTTTAATAAAGGATTTAGGCCCGAACAAGCCTGTGTTTGGATCCAAGATGTTGAGAGGATCTTTGATAGCTTCGAATACACTGAACTCTAGAAAGTGGAGTATGTTGTTTTTATAATGAGAGATGAAGCTGAGACTTGGTAGAGACTCACCAAAGTAGGATGATTGTTGCTAGTACACTCTTGACTTGGGGGAATTTCAAGTTAGAACTTATAAGGAAATATATGCCAGAGAGATATAAGAGAAAGACGGAGCTTGAGTTCATAGAACTTACACTAGTGGAAAAAATGGATATAATCACGGTTAAAAAAGGCCTTTATTCACGGTTAAAGAACCGTGGTTGTTGCAGCCGTGGTAGTAGATGATGGTCTTTAACCACGGTTAACAACCGTGGTAATAAATCACATCTAACCACGGTTAAGAACAACTGTGAATATAACTTACTATTTATATTCACGGTTATCAAGCATAACCGTGAATATAAGAACTGAAAGGTGTCAGTTACAAACTACTTATATTCACGGTTATTATGGACAACCGTGGATAAAATGTATCTATATCCACGGTTGTCCATCATAACCGTGAATATAAGTGGATGTAACTGAAACCAATCCATACTTATAGTCACGGTTGTGATGGACAACCGTGGATAAAATGTATCTATATCCACGGTTATGGTAGTAACCATGGATAAATATAGTCTATATTCACGGTTGTTTCCATAACTGTGAATAAATACTGAGGTTTTTTTTAATATGGATTCTGTTTTATCGTTTCCCAACCCTGCATTCAGACAAACCAGTACAGTATACAGTATGCCACAGCAACACTATGTCAAAAGAATGGTATGTATATATATAACAATTTATTTTCTATATCAATTCATAACAACCTAAAAAATGAAAGTATATACAATTAAGTTGAATGTAATCTAATAAAAGTAAACCCTAAATCCTACTAGATACATATATAAAAGAATAAAGATCCTATATCTAGCTTTGCCTAAGTTCAATGAAGTGTGAGGCCCATTGCCTTCTAACATCATCTACAAGTTCCTTTGGGAAAAATGACCGGTCATTAAAGTACTGCAAACAATGCACAAAACAATTAGAACAAAAGCTTTATTTATTACATGAAATTGATGAGATTGGAGAAAAGTAGTCCAAATGATGAGACTTACCTCTGTCCATCCATCTACTAAATGATGTTGGACAATGGTCAGCATAGTGTGCATGACGAAATAACCACACTCAAAGGTACCCTTCTTCCTGTAAGACTACAATTGACATATAGTATAGAATAAGTGAATTCGGAACTTAAAAAATATGTACTGAAGATTTGAATGAATACGATTGACTTACTTTTGGGTACACCCATACAACTGTTTTTCCTTTGGGCTTGTTTCCAATCAGTAGATTGTATCCAACCACCGCCCTGCGTCAAACAAAACACAAGATAAGTTAGAATTGTATAGTTCTAAAAATGATGTAATCGAATTTGTGGTTATTTTTTAGGGATGAACTTACCGGTCTACTATATCTTTCAGGTCTTGTGGAGCTGTCCGATGCAAACTATCAAAGTACAGAGCAAGATAGTCCTTCGGACAGATCACCAGAAGCGTCCAGTGAGCCCTGCAGTTACGAGTGATAAGTGAGACTTCAAAATGCAAAATATCATGACAATAATTATGGAATAGAATATTACCCTTTATGATAGGGGCCCATGTATATAGACTTCCCAGACTCAAACATCCAATTCTGGATGTATGTCTGGGTGTTCTGCGAGGTGTTTCCTTGCCTCTGTATGAGAGAGGGCTCTAAGAAACCGTAAGTTCCTTGGAAACCCAAGTCCACACAGAGTTGGATGATGGATTATGGAATTTGAGACATGAGGGTTGAACTTTTATTTTATGAATTATGGATATGGTGTTGGATTATGACATTTTTCAAGTTTTGTTTGGTATTGGATTTTTATTTTTTAAACATGGTGGCCCGGGTTGGGTTGGTCAAAAATCCATATTGATTCATTTTATTTTTGGGTCACTTTTTTTTGGGTCACTTTTAGTTAAGAAGAATTTTAGAGCATCTAAACTACTTCCATGAAGGAGTAACTATTATATTTTGTGATAATGCTTCTACCATTACATTGTCTAAAAATCTAGTTCTACATGGAAGGAGTAAACACATTGATGTAAGATTTTATTTTTTGTGGGATTTATGCAACGATGGTGTTATTACGCTAAATTATTGTAACACGGAAGACCAATTCCTACCTACCGTAAGTAGGATAAGTACATACTTCTCCTAATACAAACTTTCTATAATTTTTTTATGTATGTATGGGTATATGCTATATGTGATAGAAAACTCTTATAACAAATTCCATGTTTCCTCAATTTAATTTCTTAAAACACCAGCTATGATGTATATCTAAGTAATTTCCCTTTAAAATATTTTTTTCTTAAAATGATTCTAATTTTGTAGATATTGCAACCTCAAAAACAGTATGATCATTACAGCTACTGTTTTTATTTTAGTACTTTTTTTTTGGTAATTGATTTCAATACATATTTTGTTCTGAAGGATATCAATTCTTTCATTTTTTTGGTGCACAAACAATAAAATTCTCGTCACCCATTTCAGCAGAGACAGAGACAGAGTTCAGAGGCAATATAAAAATAGCAACAATGTCAAAATAGCAACAATGAAAAAGATATCAATTCTCGTCAGCCATTTCTCGTCTCCACAACAATGAAAATGTCACAGGCAATGTCAAAATAGCAGAGATAGAGTTCAGCTTCAACAACAAACACACAAACAGAGAGAACGAAGCAAACCCATTACGATTATACAGCATAACAACGAAGCAGAGGTTAAAAAGTGAACGAAAGAAGAAGGGCAACGAAGCACTTACCTGACAATGCTGAACGAAGAAGAAGGGCACGCGAAAGAAGAAGGAAGTGAACCCAGAAGCCTACGACCAACAAAGAGCAGGACGAGGAAGAAGACGATAACCAGCGAAAGTAAGGAGAAACTGAAAAAAGAGTGAAAGGCGCGGCTTTTGAAGTTTCAGAAAGGATATATATTCACGGTTCCCCCTCACAACCGTGAATATATTAAACATATATTAACGGTTTAACAAACAACCGTGGATAAATGTTAACTATATATCCACGGTTGGTATCGTAACCGTGGATAAATATTAAATCTATATTCACAGTTATAGAAACAACCGTGGACATAGAGTACCCAGTGATTAAACCCTAAAACCTGAACTATATATCCATGGTTGGAAATACAACCGTGAATATTGACATCTATATATATCCACGGTTCACATCATAACCGTGAACGTACCCATCAATATATATTCACGGTTGTGATCACAACCGTCGATATATATTTCAGGTACTATATATCCACGGTTGACTCCTCAACCGTGAATATATATTGATGGGTACGTTCACGGTTATGATGTTAACCGTGGATATATAGTTTTCTCTGATTAAAATGTTCACCTTATAATTTCAAAAATGCCACCGCGCATGTTTTTATCACTGATCCTCTTCTACCCGTGAATAATATCCCGTTGTTATATCCATTTTTTCCACTAGTGTTAAGCAACACTTCTGAATTTGAAGAGTTATGTGAGTTCTACCCTCCTTACAAGCAAGAGGGGACTGAAGCCTCTAAATGTATGAAATTTGAGAATGGTTTACGCCCTGATATTCAAAGGTCAATTTGTCATCAAGAAATCCAAAGCTTCACGGTACTTATGAACAAGTGTCGTATCTATGAGGAGCATGCACCACCTCATTATTCTAAATTTGACTCTAAGTTGAAGGGTCAATCTTCTAGCCTTAAGAAGCATGGGAATTTCAAGAAAGGACATTTCTTAAGGGGTGCTCACTTAAATGCCCAAGGTAGAGGCGGTGGCCATGGTAACACCTTTGGTCGGGGCAATGCAAATGCCAATGGACCAAGATGCAATAGATATGGTGGACCTTATTATGCTCATGAGTGTGTTCACCATGATGATATGGTCTATTTCAATTGTGATCAAGTGGGATATATTCATCCTGCATGTCCTTTGCTTGCAAGGCGGGCTCATGTGCAACCCAATACTCCTACTCACACTATCACTCCATTCATGTGAACCGTGGAGGCCACAATGGTGGTCGGGGATACGGTAATGAGCACAATGGTGGCCAAGTTAGTGGCTGTGGTGTATATAATGGTGGAAGACATTGTAATGGCCATGGCAACGACAATGGTGCTCACAATGACAACGGAAATGGTGCTCGTAATGGTGGGAATCACTAACTCCCATTCATATTCTTTCACTTTCCATCATGCTCGTCAACGGTAAGGTCCCTTTAACAGCCACTTTCATTCTTAACATTGGTTTATTTTATATCGTTCTTTAAATCTCTTTCAATCATCCTTTAGAGAAAATGAGACTAACCAGGGATTTATCCTAAGTCAAATGTGGTATAATCTTATCAATGTTAGATAGGACTATTCTAAGGGTATGGGTGGTTTTGGCTGTGTAGGTGCATACTTAGTTCATACTAATGGTTGACTAACAATCCAATTCATTTAACAACACTATCTTTAGTTATTATCATTATTTCTCTTTAATGCTCATCGTAATGTATTTCCCTTAGATAATTAACAATGAAAGGGGAGTTGAGTATATTTATGATTTCTTAGGTACGAACTTGCGTCTCAGCGCATTATCATCTCATCGGATCCATTCACGTCTCACCATCATTCCATTTTCATATCATATCAGGACCCCTACCGAGACACATTCTTGCTTTTATTCTTTACTTAACATTTCATTAATGCATCGTGCAAGATTCATTCCTCTCATTATATATTTCACCAAACTCATCACTTATCACACCAACCAGAACATGTAATCTATATAATCACGCATATTAATCGATCAAGCATATATCAACACATTCATCAACCATACATCTCATCACACTTGTTCAATTTATTATACTTATAACTTCACCCTAGCATGTATATCGCAACCAACAAATAATTCATATAAGCTAATCAAGCATACTTAATTCAGTCAGCATATACATACCATCATGTAAGTTTACCTAGTTCAGTCAAACACATAATACTTCTATTTAAACCACATACTTAACACACATTCAAGCACCATACCAATCTATCTAGCTGGTACACTTTGATAAAATAGATGAAGCATATTTATATTTTATTTGGTGTAAGTTGGTTAACCTAAAATATTCTTCTAGCCGCTCTTATTATCATATCTTCCTTTCCTCCTTAAATCTAGTTATTTATTTATGATTCAAAATAGTTATCAGTATATGCTTATATATAATATTCAAAAAATTCTTGAAATATAATTTGCCTATAGTAATTTCATGGGTGGCATTTATTGTAACTTAACCACTTATTATTATCGTTACTTTTTCAATCTTAGGGTATCTATGTGTTTCCTGCCTAGTGATATTTGTCCTCAAGTTGTTAGACCCCACCTATTTTTTAGACGTTGTGGTTTATTTCCCTTTTTATTTAGAAAATATATTTTCTATATCTTGGCTAAAATAACATTTAAATTGAAGAGTAAATAATGTATTTTGACTTTATGATTAGTAATTGGAAAGGTATTAATTTAAATAGTGTCAATTTGACTTAAGGAGTAAAAGAGTACTTAGCCGTTTCCCTTATCAGTATGCTTCCTTTTGAATTGAACTCATGGAAGCATTTAGAGATAAAGTGGCATTTGGCACTTATTTATAAAATACAGATTTTTCTTAAAACATCGTTGACCATTACTCTTATTAGTATACATCATTAAGTCTGGGAGACTTACGGGGTATTTGGGAATAAGATAGTATCTGGTCATTTGTATGTACTAAGTAAATCTAACTAGACTTACCGTATAACATACTTTATTCGGGTCCTTTTACTGATTTAATAAAATGGGACTTAGGCGTGATTTCGACTCTAAGTCCTATTTCGTTCGGTTAGGAAAATAATAATGATAAAAATAAAATAATAATAATGAGGTGGCAAAGCCAACCATTATATTCAGTAATATAAATGACGGAATTTAAATAAATAAAGAAAATTACAAAGGATAAGGTGGCAGGGCCGACCATTATATCCAATAATATACACGACAAAAATTAAATAAAAAAGAAAGTTACGAGAGCGACGACAGAGCCGACCATTATGCTCAATAATATAAATGACAAAAAAAATAAATAAATAAATAAAATATTAAGAGCAGCGGCATAGCCGACCATGATGCTCAATAATAGAAGTAATAGAAATTTAACAAGAATTAAACTACTAAGAGCGGTGACAGAGTTGGCCATTATGCTCGATAGCAATTATTTATAATAAAAGTAATAATAATAATAATAATAATAATAATAATAATAATAATGATAATAATAATAATAATAATAATAATAATAATAATAGTAGTAGCAGTGATGTAGTTGGTGATAATAATAATTCTTGGTTTCATTTTGTTAGGTATCAGGGTTAACGTGTTGAGGACAAATATAACGATTTGGATAGTAGTTTACACTTGAAAATAATCATTACAAACTTTTGGACCCAACATAAATTTACATAACAAAGGCCATGTGTCTGTCCATTTTTATATCCTCATTTATAATATCTTTCGAAACTTATTCACTGGAATCCACATAGACACCCATGGTCCTTAATATTTTCATAGTTCAGTACCTATCATACTCACTCATCACGGTTGGTAATAGCCGACACAACCAATTAATGACATACATGACAATAAAATATTAATAAAAATTTAAGTAGCTTATTTTTAACGACAAGAAAGTATCTTAATTTTAGTAACAATTCCCGAACTTGCCCTTGGATAAGTAAGGACCAAAAGTACCTTAACCTTTCTGAACACGCGGTTCACCCCAGGATACCCAAGAATATACCCTTTACCTGAGGTGTCGTACTTTTTGGTTACTAGACAGAGAGGAAAAAACTCAACTTTCAAACCGTAGCTCTGATCAACGATCTGTCTCCGTAGTTGGACTCTACGCGATGATCAGAGCTCGGATTGGCCAACATGCAAATGATCGGCCGAAGGGAGAGAACAAAGATATGATGGCTGCCCATGGTGGTGGAGGGCGGTTCATGGCAACTAGAATTGAAACTGATCGGTAGAAATCAAAGGAAACAAAGATTAGAGGTCGTAGGAAGGAAGAATAGTGAAATCAAAAGTCATGGGGAGTCGTGGATGGTGTTTGGGGTCATGGTTTGGGGGATGTTTTCATAGGTAAGGGTGGTGGTTTGTGGTGGTTTTGGGTGGTGGAAGTGGTGGAGGAAGAAGAAAGGTGGAGGTTCACGGTGGTCGGAGGTGGTTTCGGTGAAGAACAGAGATAGTTTGGAGGTTGGTGGTGGTCGTCAACGGAGGAGAGGGAGAGAGAGAATCAGGGTGATGGAAGGGGGGAAGAAAATGAGCACTTGTGGAGAAAGGGTTGATGTCCTATTTATAGGAAAATCCAGCCGTCAGGTCTAGATTTAATCGGTATCAGATGGAACCCTAGTTACGATTTTTAATACTTAATAACTTTGAGAGGAAAAGTGACTTTTTGCTACGGCCAAAATCTGAAAAAGTGTCCAACATGAAATTTGTAGATCTTATTTTTCTTTTCGAAAATATATATGTTACGCAAAAATCTGACACCCAGAGCAAGAGTTATGCCTAAAACAAGGAAAGGTGTTTCCCGGGGAACTAAAATTATTTTAACAAAGATTGGTTCACCAAGAAAAATCCTTTGAGAATTAGCTCTTGAGCTTTTCATCAAAGCTATAGGGTTTCTTGATACAAAGCCATGAAAAAGAAATAAAGTGATTCCGACATTGTATGAGAGAGATATCCGCATTTTACCATGGCTGGGCTAATGAATTACGAAAATGAATCTTCCCTAGGAAGCTTGGCTTTTCAAGAACAATCGGGTAGGAACTAGCTTTCAAGTTCTTCACAAGAATTGTAGAGGGGTTAGATACGAGGATAAAGAAATTGCAACACACTGATTCTAAGCTCGTATGAGAGAGTTATGAGTTTTCTTGCAAATTAATGAAAGTTAACGAGATTAAATAACGGGTTTTCAGAGTACAAATTCTTGGTTTGCCAAGTTGGTAATGATAGGGTACGAATTAGAGTTCAAGGCTAGAAATAGAAGTTGCTGGGTTTTTCATAACGAAGAAACCAAAATGAGAATTGTTTGATTCTGATATCATATGAGAAAGTTAGGCTTAAAACACTATAAGTGTTTGAGCCGAACTGAGGGGTCTCGATTTAACTGAGTAGTTTTTCCAAGAAACGAGGTTGATGGGGTCCAAATTAGAGTTTGGGCTCTTTAGGAGATATGTTTGAATTACCGAAATGGTTGGATATGATGGTGGTGAGGTGGAATTTGAAGGAAAATTGAAGAGGAGTAAGGAAATGGTGATCACGGTGGTGATCGGAGGTGGAGGAGACCCTGAATAGAGGTCGAAGTCTCAAGTGCGGTGGTTATTTTTAGGTTTTGGAAGGTGGTGGAGACTGTTTTGGGTGGTGAGGATGTGGAGCAGGAAGAACAACGAAGAACAGAGTTAGTTCATAGTGGTTTCAAAGGAAATAGAGATGGTAAGGTGGTGGGTGGCTGACAGCTACAGAGAGAATGAGAGGTTTAGAGAGGGATAAAACATGGTTCTGGTGGGGAAGATGAAGAATAAAAAGGAGGCATGCGTATTTACAGGAAAATTGGCTCGACGGGTCAAGATTTAATCGGTACCGAATGAAACCCTAGTTACGATTTTTAATTAGTAACTTTAATAAATGTTTTAAAGGTATTCACGTTTAGAATCTGAAAAAATGGTTAACATATAAGTTGTAGATCTCATTTTCCATTTGAAACAGTATATGGCACACGAAAATCCAGTAACCAGAGTGAGAGTTATACCCAAACCAAGGAAAAGTGCTCTTGGAGCTCCCGAAATTACAAAAATTGAAAAGATACATTTACTGTGCAAAATCCTTTGAGAATTAGCTTTGGGGATCTTCATAAAGTTGTAGGGTTTTTTGACACGAGTCCATAGAAAAAAGAACAAAGTCATTTCGACATTGTATAATTGCCTTGGAAAGATTAATTTTTCTGTACTAATTGGGCAAGAATTAGCTTCCAAGTTCATCACGAGAATTGTATAGGGCTTCAATATAAGAGTTATGGAATCAGAACAAACTGATTCTGAGTTCATATGTGGAAGATATGATTTTTCTCATACATTAGTGCGATTTAACACGATTAACAAATGAGGTTTCAGAGTAAGAATTCAGATTTCTCAAATTGGTGATGATTGGTTGTGAATCGGCATTCGAGGCTAGAAATAGAGATTGTTAGGTTTTTCATAACAAAGAAACCAAGACAAGAATCACTCGATTTTGACATCCTATGAAGGAGTTATGCTCGAAACACTAAAGGTGTTCGAGCCAGACCCAGGGGTTCCAATTTAACTGAGTAAGTTCTCAAGAAATAAGGTCAATGGGATCCTAATTAGAGTTGGGTCCCTATAGGAGAAGTGTTTGGATTGTTGAAATGGATCATTATAGACTAACCATGTTGGAATCGGATATCCGGTAGTGCTTGCATGGATAGCTGTGGGCTAATCTTGGGTATAGGTCAGGTGTACGGGAATTGACCTGGTTTATCCTCGTTTTACAAAAAGGGTGGTATTAGTCTAACTAGTTTCTTATGAGGGTACTGAATATGGGGTCAGATAGTCAATTCTTGACTATCCACGGGGTCCTCGGTTTACTCCCCAATATTATACTATATTATTATTACAAATATAACTATTTTATTATTATTTTATTTATTTAATTATTATAATATTTACCTGTTGTCTCTTTTATCGGGTCTTATTGACCCAATAGCATGATTTCTCTTATGGGATAAGCTTCACCCTGATTATTATTCACAAAAGTTTTGTACTCAAAATTCATCGGGTCTACAGCTGCCTGCCAAAAACATAGGGTGTTATCGAGATGATATCATATGGTGTGAGATGGATATGAATGACGATGGAATGATGATTAGGCATTGGTAGGATTAGGTTGAGGAAAGGCACATTTTAGTCAACCGGAAGAGTAAAAAGGAGTTATGGTGGGATTCATAATCCCCGAAGGGTACCAATAGGTTCCTAGATGTATTTATATGTAGCTGCATAGGTAAGGTGAGCCTTAAGTGCAATTGATGTGATTTGAGTAGTGTTGTGACATTAGATTGTGAAAATTACATTTTAGGGCATAAGTTTGTTATATGAAGGAATTGTTGAGTATGAACTGCACCGGCAGGTTCGGAATAGGGAAAATATAGTGCCCATGGAGTTTTGTAACAATTGGAGTTGAAACGGGCAAGTTAGGTAGTGTGGAAGTTGGCCTAGAGGGAAAATTCTACACAATTTTATAGAATATAGTGTCTGGTAATCAATTACATAATCAATTACTAGAGGAGTATGTAATTTTCCTGCGCAGGTTATCTGTTTGTAATCGATTATCATATGTGTGTGGTTGATTACCAGGACTCATGTAATCCATTACCATCTTCATGTAGTCGAATGCCTAAGTCCCAGAAGGGGGTTTTGGGTTGTTTTAAGTAACGTAGCCCTTAGTTTCCTACTGTTTATTACTGGGAAAGTTTAGAAAGTAAAAAATTTACTCTAATTTTAATCAGACCCCGAGATAAATATTAGGAATCGCTAAGAGGACATTATAGTGATACGTGAAACTTAGGCCAACGTAAGCATACGCCAGTCAGTGTAGGTGCATGCTAATTTTGGTGTTCTCATACTGCTTGGAACCTTATTCAACCATAAAAACACAAGCATCTAACATACTTACGTTGGCTTTGGCGTAGGTATGATTTGGTTAAAATATGTTAAGAGTTAAGAAGACTTTGAAAGAAATCTTAAGATTTGTTGATAACCATCATTTAGTACTCTAATTTAAATGAAATCATATTTTGTTACTATCTAAAGTTTATCTAAGTGTTTCAGGATACAAAGCCTATGCTATAAAACAAATGGGGAGTCCCTTCATAACAAAAGTCTGGTAGGACAAACCAAAGATTAGTTAAAGGCAACTCCACGACAAGACTTTTCAAATAAAGAAACAAGAACTGGGAATGCTCTTCAAAGCAAAAGTTCATAAGGGTGCGTATTAGACCTAGACCTATAAGGTCATACTACATGCATCAAGTATATGGAAGAGTTCCTCTCCTCAAAGCAAAGCTCTTCAACAACCAAACTCTACCTTCATACTTCATCAAGCTGAAGGATACTTCAGACCTCATGAACCTTCTTAAGCAAGAGTCCCATTGGATTTGCCCTTAATTTATGAGTCTCATCATCAACACCTATTTTCAAATTTAACCAGTGTCAAAATCCTACTTTGAATGCTTTGATTTAATTTTTTATGGACTAAAAGACAATTTAATAAAAAATGAACATCTATATGCATCAATAATATTTAAGGTCAAATATTAATATCATATTAATGTTAAATTTAACTATAATATATATATATATATATATATATATATCCAAAACATCAATAAATTATAAATACATAATATTTTGATTCTGCCCTAAAAAGCTTATTTTTGGACATGAAAGCATTAAAATTTATGCTTTGAAGCCTATCAGGTGAAGTTCGCAAACAAGAAGGCCATCTCGTAACATTTTCTCCATACCCCTTCATTGGCAATTGAGAGATGTGTAACACCCTGATTTTCTAGACTTGAATCCCGATATAATCTAAATAATTAAACAATAAAAATACAAATAAATTTTTCGCATTCGAAATAAATTCAAAGCACCACCACGACTATATCAAGACTCGAACCACAAAAAACCAAAGGGTGAGATTTGATAATCTAAAACTGGATCGATAAATAGTTCGCTCATAACGTTATACAGAAATAACAGAGTTTACAGCGGAACAAGAATGTGTATACTGGGTATACGCCTAGTCCCATATATGAAGATATGGAAAAAGGCTCGACAAAGCATGTGACGGCATATTATAAGCCTAATAGACAACCATTATCTTTTCACATAATTTCATGAACATACAATGCCTAAGATATATGTATGTACATATCTATATGGTCATGCATCATACATGTCCAATATTCATAATCTATAATTGACCATAGTCAATTCAATCCTTAATTTATGTATTTTAATACTTGTACATACTTAGAGGGTTAATAAATCAACCTCCTATTATACACCAGATTAGTAAACATCTAATACTTATACATATTCACCGTTCATCCATCAATGTCAGTAATACCATTTAATACATAACTCAATAAATTACAAACGCTGCTGGTCAAGGCATTCAGTTACTGCTATATACCCTCCCTAAAAATTTACTTTATAAACATCCTCATCCCATGATATTCCTGCATCAATGCTAAAAAGTAGACCACATGGGAGAGTGAGTTATACATTTCAAATGACGATATGAATACAATTGAAATTATGTACATATGCATATCAACATCAAGTATGCTTTGCTAAACACATCAATGATCATCATAAATTATTACTTTAACAATATATTCACATTTCATATTCTTTAATCAAGTCATAACAAAACAAACATATACACATCAATTCCAATGCCACAATGGGCCAACATCATCAATATTGACCATTCAGGTCTTTCTCAAGGCCATAGTGGGCCAACAATTATCATCATCAATCATACATAAACATGCCCTTCATCATATGGGGCCATCACACACATATCATCATATTCAGTATCGTTCTGTGTATTCATATCATTTATTAATTTTATGTGGTCTTTTACGTACTCAATTACCCATCTCGTCATCACTATACCACAACCTCAATCATCATCAATCATCATCATATTCCGGCATATCTCCATGCTATATACAAATGCTCTTATTGTTAATGCATATGCACAATGGAATAGACAACAAATGCGAATCCGACTGTGGGAACAAACATTAAATTGTGGGTCAAGCATAGGTGTACTACTATGCCCCTACTGCAGTAGTATAATATGTACACATATCTCTTAATGTATGCATAATCACCAATTTTACTGGTACCAAACCGCATCGCCTATATGTAGCACTAGTCACCCCGTGACTTGCGGATCAACAACATGGCCTCACTTGCCAAAAGTGCTACGGGCCCCTCCCGAACACACATCGAGAGAGCCGTGCCCCGTCGGACACCGAGGTAACTTGCTCATCACAAAGCCGCCTGCCCACTAGGCCCGCCACATAGGGTGCCTCATCACCAAACTATGGACAGCTTCGTGATTCCCAGAATCACTAGGGAACAACAACAATTTACCAGTGCACTAGGTCGCCCTCCCATTGGGCCCGCCTAGTGGAACCCCTAATATTCCACATAGACAACGTAGGATATGCCATGGATGCAATGCAATGCAAATCAAATGCATTTCTCATACTATGCATCCTAAATGCTGTAACATCCCAAAATTTTAAAATACAAGATTAAATCAAGGAAAATAAATATTGACCAATTTGAATGTAAATTATTTAATGTCCCAGCATATTGGAAATAAATAAATTAAGAATTTTAGGGACTGTTGGTGATTTATTGAGACCGGTTAAGTTGAAAATAAGCCCGATTAGAATATGGGTGTCGGACCAAATATCTCCGATTGGGATGATATTGGTCAGGGCTGTTGGGGATAATATTGGGAGTCTGAAAATATATTCGGAATAATTTTTAGATTAAGTATTAAGCCTAAACAAAAGTCTTGTTAGTCATAAAACGATGAATCTTTTAATGAGGGATTAAGGGTGGAGGTGCATTTATGAGGGGTTAAGGGTGGAGGTGCATTTATAGTTGGAAGGTGATGAAGATTAATGACGCTTTAATGTGTGTTGTTGGGTTTTAGAGAAACCCTAATTTTTAAGAATTTGGGGAAGGTGGTGAATTTTGGGTGAATTATATGTTTGAGAACAAATGCAAGCCATTGAGTGTATGAGTATCGATTGGTGTAGTATTTTGTGAAGGTTAGGGCTATGGTTGCCTTGTAGCCTTTGAATCCAATGGATGTGGCTTAATGGGAAGGAATTCCAGAAGCCTAATAAATGATAAAAATGATGTCTATAACATGTCTAGTACATGTTGAGACGCCCCAGAAATACGGGGAAATTTTTCACGTTTTTATAAATCGTATTCAATAATAATAGAGTAAGTGGTGTAACTTTTAATAGAATACCTGGATCTTGCTAAACCACTCCCATATATGAAGATATGAAAGGGTGAGTTCAAAAGGTTATCTTATAATAACATTTCCAATTAAAAGCAGCGGAAGATGTAATTAATTTAATTGTTGATTGATTGATTCTCATGTGAAAGAATTTCATGAAAACATAGGACGCATTTCATATAGCTTAGAGGTACACTATATACTCCATAATACCAATAAAGCGATGCTTGAATGAGAAATAATGTATAGAAAACAAGAATTTATTTAAAATAACAAATATGGGAAACAGGGTGCCACTCGCTCAAGCGAGAATCAATTCGCTTGAGCGAGCCAGCGTGGGTACGCTTGGGCGATATCGAGAAAAGCTGAGCGAATGAAATAATTTGCATAAGGGGCCCCTCTTACTTGAGCGAGCCCCATCTCGCTTGAGCGAGATGCAAAGGAAATCCTTGAGCGGGCCAGCGTAGCGCTTGAGCGAAGGGAGGAGATAGACATCAGGTGCCAATCTCGCTTGAGCGGATCATGACTCACTTAAGCGAGATTGCTCCAGAATCATTAGTAACTCACTGGCCGATTTTCGCTTGGGCGAGGCACCACTCGCCTGGGCGAAAATTATCCAGTATCAATTTCCCTTCTCCCTCGCTTGAGTGATTACACCTCCACCTGAGCGAAAATTATCCAGAGGCCAACCTCTGATTCTGTATCAATTTCGCTTGGGCGAGACATACCCCCACTCGGACGGAAACGGGCCAGAGGCCAAAACTCAATTTCACAACAATCTCGCTCGAGCGAGATTCTCACTCGCTTGAGCGAGTTCTGCAGGATCTCTGTAGAAACATTGGATTTCATAGCACTTATACAACCCATTATACCGAACTTCAATCTACACCAATTCCCTTAAATTCAACATAAATTGCACATCATATTGCACATTTAGAACATGTCCCATTCATCTTTATACCACAAAATCTTTTCTAGTCTATAAGTTCATACCAAAACTATCTCTTCAGCTATCATAAGTACCAATCATCAACACTTAACACAATTCCCCATTTCACATCATCATAATTCTGTCCAATTCATTCTTTCTATTCATAAACGTCAACATACGTCGTCATTTGTTCATTACATAGTTGGGTCATAAATGAAAATTGGTCCTACACCAAGATCCAATTTTCCTCTATGACCTCCAAAATCGTCTATCATCTACATTACCAAGACAAGCATTCATTACATCTCATGCTACACAAAATCTATATATCACCGGCCAAGGCACTTCCTATACAACTATTTACCTCCACAACCAAAATATACTTCAAAATGCTAACTCTTCCCATGAATACCCTGCATCACCAAACTAAAAATAGACAACATAGGAGAGTGAGTCCATATTCCAAAGGTATGAATATGAATACCATGTGATTATGTATATATGCATCTACACATGTATACTTTGCATACCCATAACATTCACCATACCATTTACCATCATAATTCCATCATACATTTTATCATAATTACCAATACAATTCCAAACAAGTACACAAGCATATATATAATCATGTCCCTCGACAATTAGATTATCACACAACGATTGATTGGTATTCATATCTTTTATGTTGTCTAAAAGTATATTTTTACATTCTCATCACAACCATCACCATATTTCATCACCTTGGCATACCTCCTTGCTATATGAAAATGCTCTTAAGCTAATGCATATGCACAAAGGAATATTTCAACAATTGCATATCTGACTGTGGGATTACAACACGGAATGTGGGATTTAAGCATGGTCATCTAACCACACCCCTACTGCAGTAGTAAAATGTGAACACATATATCATAATGCATACATATTCACCATACTTTTACTGGTACCAAACCGCATCGCCCATAATGCAACACCTGGCCATTTTCACCATGACCGCGGTAAACAACATAGTCAATATATGGTGTTGCGGGCCGGCCAGATATCAAATCATGGCGGCTGTGATCCCAAGGACCACCGGGGTCACCTGCTCATCAAGAGCCACCTCCCACAAGGGTCGGCCACATGTAGCTCCCCGAAGCAATATATGGGCGGCTTCGTGACTTCACACCAAGTCACACGGGAAAATACCACTCGCTTGTGCACCGAGCCACCCTCCCACTCGGTCAGCCGAGGGAACTCCCCTAATGCTCCACAACGGCGGCTATGTAGTATGCCATGGATGCAAATGCAGATCTTATGCATTTCTCACTCTATGCATCATATATATATATATGCCACTCAACATACCACATCATCAACACCATTTCCATCATCACCACAAAACTTTTATTATCGTTGATTGTTCACATTAATTAAAGTCTTTGGGTGGCATTATTTTTATTCTCATTCTTAACAAACATCATCAACAATCATATCACATTCATGGTAAATACAACTTAACATTATATCACTTATCACTACACACCACCACATAACATACCATGAATATTCTAAATGCACCAGAACATGTTGCCAAACATATTGTCCACACCAAGTAACACATAACAAATTTCACACATCATCACAAGCAAGGCTAACATGCGTACCGACACATATGGAAATCAAATAACATCTAAATTCATGCATTTAGAACATAAGACTCCTCTCTTACCTCAAGAGAAGAATTCCGATTGATAAGACGCTCCCGCCTCGTCGTTTGAAATAGGTCCTACATTCACATTCACGTAAAACCTTAATTAATCAACTACTCAAGTCATCAATTCAATTCTATCTAGTTATATTCATATTTATAATTTCACAACATGTGCTAGACATGTTGTAGATACCATTTTTATCCTTTATTAGGCTTCGGGAATTCCTTCCCATTAAGCCACCATCATTAAATTCAAGGGTTACAAGACAACCCTATCCCCAAGCTTCACAAAACTCCTTCTACCAACATTCATATCTTTCAATATCATATATTCCTTCCAAAAACACATTCTTGAACCAGCACTAACCATTTTTCCCCCAAATCTTAAGGTTAGGGTTTTTCTCAAAACCCAACCACATCATAAATGTAACACCCTAAAATTAATTAAAGTTAAACCCGGGGCAGGGGAAGTTTTTTCCAAAATAATCATGAAGAACCGAGTCAATTATTTAGAAAATACCTGGATCAATAAAAAGATACTCTCATATATGAAGATATGAGAGCCAAGTCCAATAACCAATAATAAAAAGGAAGGGAAGGCAAGAAGAAGGAAAAAGCTGGGAAAACCGATCAGAACAAAGGAAAACATTCACAGTGGAAGAATAAAACAGCGCCTAAGCGAAGCTCCCGAAACAGCGTGCACTCGCTCAAGCGAGATCCGACTCCGCTTGAGCGAGGCCGACCAACTTGCTCGGGCGAAGCACACAAGCGCTTAAGCGGAACCACAACAAAAGCCCTTCTAATCACATACCCGCTGGAGCGAGATCTCACTCGCTGAAGCGAGAAGCCACACTCGGCCAATCCACTACTCGGTATACGAGACAGCCATTCACTCGGTAATGACTTAGTCCACTCGGTATAGGGAATTCCAATCACTCGGGAAATGAGGGTTATCCCACTCGGATTTTATCAAACCACTCGGTATTTCATTATTCCACTCACTCGGAATAGATTCCCATAATTACTTAGAATACTTTTGTAATTCATATACTTAGAATATTTCTTATCTAAACCATCAATAACTCTTTCCTCGGAGAAGTTCACTCGGATTTCCACTCGGATTTATACAAAATTATTCCCCACTCGGGGTCCACCATATATTTTTTACTCAGAATAACTTAATGCCCATCACGCCGCTTGGGACATTTCACTCACTTTTCACTCGGTGTCCATATTATTTCCTACTCTAATTTTCCCACTAAGTCAAGGCGCGCTCGGGTTCTCTAGCTACTTACTAATTTATTACTATGGGCCCACTTAGAGTCTTAGGTGTCGTTCCCTAGTCGGTGAACTCTCACTCGGCGGATTCTCAATCGGAAATCGTTGATTAATCTCCACTCGGAAAATCTCACAGATATCACTTAAAGAATTCAAACCAATTCCCGCTCCAGGCTATATGACCTCACTCACTCGGTGCTACCCGACTCCTCATCACTCGGAATATCTCCCTATCTCGCTTTCCCCAACAACAACTTAGCTCCACTTCTACCCATAGTCACACTGACCTCATACGCTTGGAAGTATACCTGTACACCTATATTTATCACTCAGACATCACTCATAGCGTAGCATAAACACACAATATATATATATATAAGGATGTATTTAAATAATTACAAACGCATCATCATGTTCTTTTCACCCGAAAGTGTTCAAGTTCTGATATAAAGACTAAAACCAAAATACAAGCCGGCCAAGGCTTAACAAGACCTTATACACAGTATATACGTATACACATATATTCAACAGCGCTCGGATGCTCCGCTCTGTACTCGGCTCCTTCTTCATCCTTCATTCCGAGAGATATTCACTGGAAAATGTAGCCACAGTAGGGGTGAGCTTTTACATATAAAATGACAGTCAATGACTCGGTATCAGTGTCAGTATGCACACTTACGTCCACTTGGTCGCATTCAGATTAAACTAAGGCCATGCAAATTAGAATAATATCAATAACATACACTCACATACATACTATATAAAGTTCATCCTTATTCACACATACACATGCATCCGCACACTCGGAATTCATTCATAACACCCAACTCATGCCACGCGTACTATCCTAATCAACATCATATCTACATGCATGCCTGCGGATCTGACTTAAGTAATGACTTTTAGTTACAGTTTCCCCCTTATTGGTCGCTCGTCCATCAGCTCTTCCCGTGTGGTACCGGCCTCCCATTGACGTCTCGAGACTCATCTCTAGCTCCCACGGCTACCACGAGCTCTCACAGGATCTAGCCGAGGTCTGTAGCTGGAAGCCATTCCTTCGGGGCTCTTGACCTTCCACGGGTCACCCCATTCCTATACATGCAACTTATGCGTCTTACCAGCAAGCATCGTTACTCAACCGATACCTCCTTCATAACCACCAAGGTAGAAACCGATTCAATATAATCCCTATATTTACTTTGTCAATCATACCAGCATGCACAGCAATCAACAGTTCAGAGTAATAACATCGGATGAATCAACTAACAGCCACACATTCATGTCTCATGGTATTAACAGAGATAGAATCATGCATCTCACTCGTCTATATTAGAAAGGTTGACGGACTACATTACCACCATCTTGATTGCATGCAGTTATTGTATAATTACTAACAAGACACTACTATCATACACATGGAATCCAAGATTATCAATCATACATAACATACAGTCGTCACAGACACATGCCCACACTTAAAGCAGTACATTCATCCGGTACCGTTCGTGGACCATGCATTTGACATGCAAGCAACCCCTACCTACAGAAGGAACTCAAGAAACTCTTCTGCTCTCCGACGTTTGGTCTGACACCCTTTCTGACTCGTCCAGTCCCCCTTCGCACCGTCGTACTCTGCAATCGGCTCGGGGATGGGGAGTTGTTCTTCCTTCTGCCTCAATGGTCGTCCCTCACCAGTTGGAGGGGCTCTGACCTTTCTCCAGCACCGACGTCGTGATCTCTAGAAACGAAGAATAGAAACAGGGGAAGAAAAGAGGACGAAGACGAAGAAGAAGAAAAGAGAGGATGAAGCAGCAAGTAAGGATGAATATCATGGTGATACAGGGTATATGTATATGCATGCGAAGAGAAGGAAAGTAGGATGGGAAGACGTGAATTGCAGTCCACTCACTTGACTCGCCAATCACAAGCAGCCATCTTTTACCAACTAAATTAATTTGTCATTATTCTTCAGATTATAATTAACAATTATCTTCCCACTTTGAAATCAAGGTCTTAATGGTTTATTTCATTCGATATTTAACTTCAAAATTGGGATGTTACAATAAATACACCCATCTTTCATCTCCTTTCCATCATAAATGCACCAACTATTATTAACTCCTTATAACTACTCACATTTATGATAACCCCCTTCTAGGGCATAAGCATTAAATGCTTCATCAACCACTCCCCACACACATTACTCTCTCAAACATACATTAGCATATATTTATGGTAAAAACTCAACTAAATAATGAGTGTGTCTTACCTCACACCCCAAGCAAAGTGGGTTTCCAAGGGAGAGAGAGAACACAAAAATAAGAGGAAAAGAGGGGAAGAACTCTAAGCTTCCAAGCCTCTTCAAAACAAAAACGAGGTAGGAGATGATCACTACTCAAGCTTAAGCTTCTTGGGAGAAGAAGAGAAGAAGAATGGGAGAGAAATGGAGAGTAAGACGAAGAGGAATATTTCCATGGCAATAGAAGAAGCCAATGTCGAGAAAGAAAGAAATTTGGGCTGTTGTTTTTTTTGGTTTCCATTCATTAGAATTTCATCGTTTTACCACAAACAGGTTCTCCATTCGGGCTCAATACTTCATTTAAAAATTATTCTGAATATATATCCGGACTCCCAATATTATTCTTAATAGCCCTGACCAATATCATCTCATTCCGAGATACTTGGTCCGACACCCATATCTCAACCGAACTTATTTTCAGCTTAACCGGTCTCCATAAATTACCAACAGTTCCCAAAATTCTTAACTTAATTAATTTCAATACATTGGGACATTAAGTAATTTACCTTTAATTATTTAGTATTTAATTTCCCTTGATTAATCCTCTATTTTAAAATTTGGGATGTTACAATCCACCCCTCCAAAAAGAAAATTTCGTCCTCGAAATTTAACTTACCGGATTCAAATGCGTCGGGATACCGTTCTCTGATATCGTCTTCGTGTTCCCATGTGAACGTTTTTACATTTCCATGTTTCCATGCGACCTCCACCAAAGGTACCAACTTGTTCCGCAATTTCTTCACGGAATGCCCGACAATGCGAACGGAAACAGGAGGAATAGATAAATCCTCATGTACATCAATCTCGTCCATAGAAATCACGTGTAGAGGATCATAGACATATTTTCTCAACTGTGACACGTGGAACACGTTATGTAGATTAGCAAGATGCGGAGGGAGTGCTATCCGATAAGCAACCCCACCAATCCGCTCCAATACCTCGTAAGGTCCAATAAACCTAGGGCTCAACTTCCCACTCTTCAGCGCCCTTCCAATTCCCTTATCGCACGAGACCTTCAGAAATACATGGTCACCAACTTGAAATTCAAGTGGTTTATGCCTCTTGTCATAATAACTCTTTTGTCTATCTTGAGCAATCTTCATATTCTCCCGTATCTTCTTAATTTGCTCCGTAGTCTCTTGAATAATCTTCGGCCCTAAGGCCAAGTTTTCTCCAACTTCAAGCCAACACAAGGGAGTTCTACACTTCCTTCCATACAACACCTCGTAGGGTGCCATGCCAATGCTAGAATGGAAGCTATTATTGTACGTGAATTCAATCAACGGTAGGAATCTCTCCCAACATCCTCCGTGCTCAAGGACACAAGCTCTCAATAAATCTTCCAGGCTTTGTATAGTTCTCTCCGATTGTCCATCGGTTTGAGGGTGATATGCAGAACTAAGCTTCAACTTATAACCCAACTCATCATGCAAACATCCCCAAAACCGAGAAGTAAACCGAGGATCACGGTCGGATATGATGCTGGATGGAACACCATGCAGCCTAACGATCTCCTTTATATATATTTGTGCCAATTTCTCCAAGGAACTCTTCATATTAATGGGTAAAAAGTGAGCACATTTTGTCAACCGGTCAACAATCACCCATATAGCATCGTTTCCATCACGAGTTCTGGGTAGTCCAGAAACAAAATTCATAGCTATGCTATCCCATTTCCAAACAGGGATCTCCAACAGCCTCAAATAACTAGATGGTCTTTGATGCTCGACCTTGGCCTTCTGACAAACAAGGCAAGATGCTACAAAATTCGCCACATCACGCTTCATACCGGGCCACCAAAAATTCTTCTTCAAATCTTGATACATCTTGGTGGAACCAGGATGAATACTCAATATGCTTTTGTGAGCTTCCTCAAGTACACATTTTCTTACATCACCACTTGAGGGAACATAAATTCGGCCCTTCACACGCCAAATGCCATCTTGGCCTTCAACTAAGAACAAATTCTCCCCTTTCTCTTGGGTTTTCTTCATCTCAATCAAATACTCATCATTGGGTTGTTGCGCCTTCACATATTCAAGAAATTCATTTGTAACTTTCAACATCTCCAACGCTATTTTCTTAGGAGTGTAAGTCTTCACGCCCACATTTAAATCTCTAAATTATTCAATCAACTCCATCTCCTTCGCCATCATCATGGAGACATGCAATGACTTCCGGCTCAAAGCATCGGCAACTACATTCGCCTTTTCAGGGTGATACCTTAATTCAAATTCATAGTCTTTTAGAAACTCCATCCATCGCCGTTGGCGCATATTCAATTCCTTTTGGTCAAATAAGTACTTCAGGCTCTTATGATCACTAAAGACCACAAACCTGGAGCCATACAAGTAGTGTCACCACAACTTCAATGCAAACACCACCGCCACCAATTCAAGATCATGTGTGGGATAATTAACCTCATGCGGTCACAACTGTCTCGACGCATAGGCTATCACACGCTCTTTTTGCATCAACACACATCCAAGACCAAGCTTAGATGCGTCGCGATATACCACAAAATCATCCGTTAAATCGGGCAATGTTAACACCGGTGCGGTAGTAAGTCTCAACTTCAACTCTTGGAAATTCTCTTCACATTCACGAGTCCACATAAAAGATTGATTTATCCGTGTCAGCTTCGTTAGTGGTAAGGTCAAGCGGGAAAATCCCTCAATAAACCTTCGGTAGTAACCGGCAAGACCAAGAAAACTTCTTATCTCCGTCACAGATGTCGGTCTTTCCCAAGCCATTACAGCTTCAACCTTTGATCTATCCACAACAACCCCATCTTTTGAGATAACATGTCCAAGGAATTGGACTTCAGACAACCAAAATTCACACTTGGAGAGCTTCACATACAACTCCTTCTCATGAAGAATGGTCAACACAAGACGAAGATGTCTTTCATGCTCTTCATGACTCTTGGAATACACCAAAATATCATCAATAAACACCACATCGAATTGATCAAGATATTCATGAAATATGCGATTCATATAACTCATGAAAATCACAGGAGCATTTGTCACTCCAAATGGCATCACTACATATTCATAGTGTCCATATCGCGTTCGGAAAGCAGTCTTCGGAATATCTTCGGTCTTCACCCGAATTTAGTGATATCCAGAACGCAAATCAATCTTCGGAAACACAACAACACCCTTCAGTTGATCCAAAAGATCGTCAATACGCGGAAGAGGATATTTATTCTTAATGGTTAGTTTGTTGAGTTGGAGATAATCAACGCACAATCTAATGCTCCCGTCTTTCTTCTTCACCAACAACACCGGAGCACCCCAAGGAGACACACTTGGGCGAATAAACTCCCGTTCAAGCAATTCTTCCACTTGCTTCTTTAGCTCAGCTAACTCCATAGGAGACATCCTATAAGGATCTCGGGAAACAGGTTCCATACCTGGAATAAGATCAATAGCAAATTCCACTTCTCGTGGAGGAGGTAACCCGGGAATCTATTCCGAAAACACATCGGGAAATTCCGAGACAATGGGAATATCACAAGATTGGGAAACACCATTCCCATCAACTAAGCAGAACATCATAAGAAGCTGAGAGATACCTTGTACATCAAAACCTTTAGCGTTCAAAGTCGGGAAGATCACCGTCTTGCTATGATAATCCACCAAAACCTTGTTGGCGGATAACCAATCCATGCCTAGAATAACATCCAGATCTTTCATAGGCAAACATACGAGGGATACAACGAATTTCCTACCCTCCAGGTTCATCTCGACGTCCTCACATCGAGTTACCGATCTTAGGCAAGTACCGGTCGGTGTAGTCACCAATATAGAGTCTTTCATCATACACACAGGCACCTTCAAGCACCTCACACAATCTTCAGAAATAAACGAGTGTGTAGCACCAGAATCATAAATAATATGCACTGGAGTGCCAAGAATTTCACACTCACCACGGATGAGATCTTCAGCTTGAGCAGCTTCATCACCAGTAACTGCAAATACTCTACCTGCAGCATGTACATGATCACCACCATTTCGGTTTCCATTTCTTCCACCACGGCCGTTACCTTGACCATTTCTTCCGCCATTGTGATTTCCACCGCGACCACCATTTTGGCCATCACTATTTCCACACCCACGGCCTCCAAAGCCATCACGGTTAGCACCATAGTTCATGCGGTTAGGAGTGTCAACATTAGCACCTCTTACATTCATTAGACAATTAGGGCGAATATGCCCGGGTTAGTTGTATTGGAAATACACAACGTCGTCACGAGGGCAATCATAGGCCAAATGGTTGGCACCATACTTGTAGCAAGTTATTCCTTGGGCATTTCCACGGCCTTGATTACAACCACCATAACCGCCTCTAGGAGCATCACGTCCTCTAGCGTTTGAAGACCCACCACAAAAGAATTTCTTATTAAAGTGTCCTTGCTTCTTGAAACTAGTAAATTGGCCTTTTAACTTAGGCTTATGCTTCCCGTGTCTTAAAGGAACCACATCGTCTTCTTCATAAATTCGACACTTATTCACAAGCGTCGAAAAACTCCTTATTTCTTGATGCCGAATAGCCCGCTTGATCTCGGGCCTCAACCTATTTTCAAACTTCACACATTTTGAAGCTTCAGTACCCTCTTGTTGATAGGGTGGATAAAATGCACATAGTGATTCAAATTTGGAGATGTACTCCTCCACAGTCATACTACCTTGCTTAAGCTCCATGAACTTAAGCTCCTTCTTGCTCCTATAGCTATCCGGAAAGTACTTCTTCAAAAATTCCAACTTGAAATTTTTCCAGACCAAGGGAACATCAGCAGATATCATGCGCCCCCTAGTAAGACGCCACCAAGCTTCAGCCTCATCGCGGATCATAAAGACCACATACTCCACCTTCTGCGCTTCAAAACATTCGAAGCTAGCATAGATTCTTTCCAAGTCATTTATCCATGCATACGTATCTTCGGGCTTATAACCTCCATGAAACTCTGAAGGTTTCCTCTTGAGAAACAAGTCAAGACCTTGGGAACCTTGTCCCACATTCAGCTGGCCTTGTCTTTCCAAGAGATCGGCGAATCGGTTCAAGGCGTTTGCCATAGCAGTGTTAACCCAACGATAGCGTCTCAACAGTTCGTTTCCACCACCGGGTTGTTAATTGACAAGCGCACCAATCGTTTGTAGTTTTCAAAATTTAGATATCGTTCCAGTGGGATTCAAAGTCCAATAACAACAGTAATTTTCTATTTACTATGGTAAATGTGAAGGAAGTTATAGACAAAAGAATGATTTATATACAATTTATACAATATTCACAGGATAACATGATTGAGTGGTTCATAAGATAAAAGAAAATAAAATCTATCTAAAAAGTCGAGTTGCAATCTAGAATAGGTAAGATACTTGAGATAAACACAGATAAACAAATTATGTTGGAAATTGGATCCCTAATCTAGAATAACAATGAGGAACTCAAGACATGCATATTTAATCATCAAGTTTCATGTCATTGCAGCTTAAAATCATTATAACCGATCCCTCGTGATATAAATTCTAAGAATTCACTGTAAAGTCCGATCCCTCGTGAGCTTTCTCAGTAAAAACTTGCATTAAGACCTGGCCTTATGGCAACAATGGTTAACAACCCCTATAGAATTGAGATACCAAGGGTATTCCAACTTTTTACTTTCGTCAAAACAAGTTTCAATACGGCATGAACAATCATTCTCCCATTTGACATTCATACTAATAAAACAAGTTTCAATACACATGAAAATCATTCTCCCGTTTGACGTTCATATTAATAAAAGGTTGAAATACTAACATGGACTTGAATCATAAACATGCAGAGGTCGAATTCACAACATTATACTCAATAGATTAGTTCACCAATTCCAACATAAACAAATTGGTTACACATGGTGAAAGTAAAAACAACACTTACAGAGTTTGACATTACGAAGACGATGGGAACTTCACGATACAACGATCATAATACACCGAAACATACTCAAGTATCTAGAAAACTATTCTAGAACTACAACTCATAAAAGAAGTACTCAAAGTCGAGCACAAGAGAGAAAAGAAGAGAATGGGATGCAATGGGATGATTTAGAATGGTGTTGGATGGCCCTATTTATAGGGCTGAGCAAGGGTGTTGACGCTACGCGTCAGGCCCCTGACTCAGCTTCCATTAAACAGCTGATAATGGCCACTTCAAATTATTAAAATTGATTATGCTTGGCCACTTGGACGTGTCTCCACTGTGTTTTGGCCATTTGTGTTGAGTGGGGTGGCCCTTGGTGCTGAGTGGGGTGGCCATTATTGGGTCAAAGCTGAGTGCTTGGCCAAGTTGGAAGTGGAGTCCACGCAGCACTGACGCTACGCGTGGCTGTGACGCGTAGCGTCAGCATGAAAAATAGCTGTTGATGCTACGCGTGGGGTGAGGCTACGCATCAGCTCCTCCAGTGTAATTTTCTCTTGATTTCTTAACTTTTTCACTGCAAAACTTAGAGAAAATTGATCAAGGGCAGATTATTTCCAACAACATCCATTTATGGAATTTAAATCCTAATTTTCTAACAAATTAAACTAATTTTTGTAATTTTTATGAAATTTTTATTAAAGCTTTTATTGAAAATTTGAGGACTAACAAATACCCCCAACTTGAGACATTGCTCGTCCTCGAGCAAGAGAGAAAAATAAGAAAAATAAAAATTTGGAATCAAATTTTTGAGTTAGTCCGAGAATTTACAACAAAAAGTAATTTTCAAAATTTAACTAATTTTGTAATAATCAAAAATTAGTATAACAAAGGTTTAATGATAAAATTTATTTATAATATTCTATTAACAATCAAGCAGAATTTCAGGCTTACCTCACAGGTGTTTATCTCTATGTAATAGGTAACCTGTTTCACTCACTCAATCATAAGATCAAACGAATTTAACTTTGTTTGTCATCTAATCAATGGTTATTTATACAGAATTAGTTCAGAAATCACAAGGTCTTTTCACGGGTTATAATAAGGCTTGGTTTACAAGAATCAATGGTTTTTCTTGGAATTCAAAAACCTGAAATCATAAAAGAGCATTTTATAATTTTTTTAGGCTTTCTCTTGACCCAAACTCTCATTTCTTTTGTTGATGAAAAATAAATACCCCCAACTTGATTCTTTTCACTATTTTTGACTTTTCTTTTCCATACTTTATTTTTTTTTAAAGAATCAAGTTGCTTATTTTCACTCCCCATTTTTGTGAGAACACTCAAAATATTTTCCATTTATTTCAATTGCTCTTTTAATCAATCAAGTATAGGGAATGGTAAAAACAGATTTAGTTTTAAGGGTACCAAGGAATTTTATTTTAGGCTTAAATTGGCTTGCAAAGGATAAAAGAATTTTTACCAAGGTAAGTTGTTTGGCCCAAGGTTTTTTTCACCAAAAATGTGTCTTGATCATTTTCCTGAATTTTCTATACAACAACACAAATCAGAGATTAAAGCAAAATCAATTCGAATTGAAAATATGTCGATTAAACCCTCAAGTATATAAAAAGATATTTCTCTGCTCACCGGGCTATCGAAATTTGCTTGATGGTTAATAAACCTATTGTAATTAAATTTATCAAAATTCCTAAGTTATAAAGAAATAATAATTGATTTTACAAAATTAAGTTTCATGGTGTAAAAACTCTAAGTGTATAAATTAACTTACTAACAAAAATTTGATTGATTTATTAAAAATTTTATTTTTGGATTTTTAGATTATTTTTCGAATAGAATATGCAAAAACAAATAATTTCGTAAAAACACACCACGCAATAATAAAATACCATAATATAAAGTGTAAATGTAAAATGTAAATATAAACTAAAAACAACTGTGCTCAAAGTAAAATGGAAGAAATAAGAAGATGGCATCATCAATCCTTCATCTGATCATCATCCTCCATCTGATCATCATCCTGTTCCTCCTCCTCATCATCGCCGTCAGAGTCAGCCTGTGCGCTAGATGATCCACCAGTCTCAGGGTAGGTAGGTAAATCACCGGGCCAAGCTACATGTGCTGCAAACTCGGCTGGGGTAACATAAGGTGCTCCCTCTCCCTGTAACCTGTACTGATAAAATTCATCGTGAAGATGAATATAAGCTCTATGAGTGGCAGCCATCATCTGTATCATATGCTGATGCTCAAGTGATATCCGGGCGAAGCCCTATGTGACAGCATCAGTAGATGGAGGCTGCACTGGTGGTCTCCTCCTCCTGGGTCTGGGCTGAGCCTCCTGCTCTAGTGGTGGAAGCTCGCACTACTGGACGAAATAATCTCTGTTCACTAAAACTTTGGGGACTCTCCCCGAAGAACTAGTGAACTCAGGTAAAGGTACGACGACTCTCTGCCTCCTCAGTAAGGCAGATATGATGAGAGGAAATGGAATGGGGTGGTTCACTTTATACCCAAGGTCATAAAAGTGAATCTGCTCAGATATAAGCTCAGCAATGTCAATGGTATGGCCCTGGAGGATAGAAAATAGAAGGCAACAACGCTCAACTGGAAGAGATGAAAGGTGGGTGACAGGAGTGATGTTATGAAGCATGAGGTAGGACCACGCCTGGGCTAGAGGGGTCAGCTGGGTCTTTAGGAGGTTAGATGGACTCCTTCCAACCCTACTCAGGTTGAAAAATATCCCATCCTTGCTCAAGAAGTGAGCAAAATCCTCGAGGGAGTATCCTAACTCTCCCTCGGCAATAATCTTGTTTCTGTTTTCCTTCCAGAAACAAGTGTCATCCTTGGGAGTAGGCTCCCAAGGATTACCCAATAGGGTACTGATAGTATCCCGGTCATATGAAATATGCCGGCCCCTCACCCAACTCGTCCGCTGCTGTCCGATACTCGGTGCGTCCTGGCGAGTCCTGAAGGCATTTGCATAAAACTCCATCACTAAGATGGGATCCCCCTCAGTAGGTAGAGAAAACAGGGGCCCCCATCTCCTCCTCTGGATTCTATCCTGCAGCTCAGGATAATCTCCAGCACTAAGATCCAACACCCTCTCCTAGATGAGTCTTTGCCCCTTTATCTTATGAAAGCGGGCCCATTTCACGTCAGTATGAAATCTCGTAGGATGCCTCGGACCTAACACTTCCTGTCCCTGAAGATCAGGATCCTCAGAGGTGGTGTTAGTATCCGTGGCCTTCCTCTGTCTTTTAGAGGGACCAGCAGTGGGAATGGATTTCCTTGGTGCCATCTGCAAAAAGTAAAAATTTTCAAAATTAAGCACACACTTAATAAATCACACATTATATACAATCAACCAAATATTTACAAATATAAATATTTACACATGTAATTCACATAATTCAAAACAAAATATTTTTGTATTTTTGTGATTTATAAAGAAAGTTAATATGCATATTTTTGTATTTTTAGCAATAAAAACAAAAATTTACACAAAATAATATGCATCAACAAATTTTTATATTTTTAATTTTTATTAATGCAAGAAAGTATAACAAATACTAAATAAGAAAATTTATTAAATTAAAAGAAAATAGGCATACTGGACTGATTTATTAAAAACAAAAATAAATACATACATGAAACAGTAACATCACTCAAAATTTTAACAAAATTCAAAACAGAGGCTGACGCTACACGTGTATGGGATGTTACGCGTCAACCTGTTACTCCCACGCTACGCGTCGTGGGACGCTACGCGTGGGCTTGCAGTTCATCCTCACGCTACGCGTCAGTGGGACGCTACGCGTGAGCTGCGCAGAACAGAAAAAAAACAGGGGTTGCACAGCAGCAACCCCTTTCCAAACCACATTATATCCATTCAATTCCTAATTCCTAATAGCAATCAATTCCAATGGTCTTCTAATCCTAATCCTAACCACATTTATTTCTAAAAATCGAAAATTTAAAACCAAAACTAAAGAGAAAGGATTAAAACACTTACTTGTGATTCCTTGAGCAACTAGGATTGATAAGGTTTGGAAGAGAGAAAATGAGGTTTCAAAAATTAGGTTTTGAAAACTTAAGTGAGGCAGAGAGGAGATCTTAGGTTTTAAACCCTAAGATGGGCCTCTCTGGTTTAGTTTTAAAAACTGAACGTGGGCTCTAACGCTACGCGTGGATGGGACGCTACGCGTCAGGTCCAAAATTCAGAGTCCTTGCTACGCGTCACAGTGGCGCTATGCGTGGGCTTCTGTTTTTGATTTTTCAAAATTTTGATTTTCAAAAACCTTTTCTTTTGAGTTTAAAACCCCTTTTCTTTTTAATTTGATTCTAATTTTTTTTTATTTTGAAAATAGCAAGAAAAGAATGGGTTGCCTCCCATTGAGTGCTAGATTTAATGTCTCCAGCCAGACATTACCTCTAATTAATCAGGTGGTCTCCCAATATTCATTGAGGATTCACCTGTCTTTTTCTTCCTCCTTCTTCTTTTCCGATGCTTAATTACCTATTTTTCATCTTTCAAGGCATCGGTTAATTTAAAACAATTTAATTGATTGGGAAAAGATATACCTGGTTCGATTGAAGGGTAAACTTTTTTCTCATTACTTGTCCTTAGATGTTCATGAGCACTAAAGTTTACCTCTTCTTCATAAACCTTGACTGCAACCATACTTTGATCAACATCTACTCTGATCCTTGCAGTCTTCATGAAAGGTCTTCCTAGGATCAGGGGGATTTCAGTATCCTCCTTCATATCCAGCACCACAAAATCAACTTTGAAGTGGTACTTATCAACCTTTACTAACACATCTTCCACAATCCCAAAAGGCTTCTTGAGAGAGCGATCCGCAAACTGTAATTCTGTTTTTGCCTCTTTTAGCTCAAATTCACCAATGCGCTTTATTAAATCTAAGGGCATCAAGTTGATGTTAGCCCCTAAATCTAATAACGCATTCCTGATGTTGATATTTCCAATTGTTACAGGAATAGTGAAACTCCCTGGATCTTTGCATTTTTTTGGGGTTACACAGTTTGTTTCTTGCTCTGTATTTACTTGCACATTTTTTTCTTTTTCATTTTTTTCATTTTTTTCTATTTTTTTACTTTCTTTCTCTTCTTCTTCTTTCTTTTTCTCACTTTTTTCTTTACAATCAATTTTTACAACATCAGAAGAAACAACATTACATTGTTCCCTTGGGTTTTGAGTGTTTGTAAAAAACCCAGAACTCTTTAATTCGGCTATTTCTTTTGCAAGCTAACCCATTTGTATGTCTGATGCTTTCCAGGCAGCTTCATTTGTCTCTACAAACTGCAATAACTATTGAATAGATTCCTCTATTCTTGTCAATCTTGCATTGTCAGTTTGTTGTTGCTTAAATTGATTGTTAGGAGGTCGGTTGGAAGGTCCAGCATCCTGTCTCCAGCCAATATTTTGATTTTGCCAACCC
Source organism: Clitoria ternatea (assembly GCA_037962975.1). NCBI lineage: Eukaryota > Viridiplantae > Streptophyta > Magnoliopsida > Fabales > Fabaceae > Clitoria > Clitoria ternatea. The sequence goes on from CM075671.1 coordinate 180,498,646, forward strand.
TGTAGGTAATTGTTAGGAAAAGAATTTCCATGATTGAAAGGAAAATTACCTAAGGGTGCTCTTTGATGGTTCATGAAATTGGCTTGCTCTTGCTCATTTCCACAGTAACCACATGGTTGTTCTCCCATGTAGTGCATACATTGTTTAAGTTGAGCAGGGGGTGGTGACGCTACTTGAGCAATTTGGAGTTTTTCCAATTGCTTGCTCATAACTTCAATTTGTTGGGTCAGTAATTTTTGCTGAGCCAACACCGCATCATTTACTCCCAATTCGAGCATTCCTGGCTTCTTTTGTACATTACCTCTTTCATGCTTTGCTTGGCGGTCACTGATAGCCATTGATTCCAATATTTCTATGGTTTCCTCCACAGTCTTGTTCATTAAAGAACCACCTGCACAAGCATCTAACATCATCTTGAACTAAGGCAATAAACCATGGTAAACGATTCTTACCTTTTCAGCATCATTCAGGTTGTGATTTGGACACTTTCTCAAGAGTGCCTTGAATCGTTCCCATGTCTTTCCTAATGATTCATCATTATTTTAAGAAAAAAAGTGTATGGCTCTCATTGCTTCAAAATATTTTGAAGGAGAATAAAATCTTTCCAAAAATTTTCTTTCAACATCGGACCAGTTTGCAAAACTACCCGGTGGATAAGATTTAAACCATTCTTTTGCTTTACCAATCAATGAAAAAGGGAAAAGTCTCATATAAACAGACTCTTCTTGATTGGGTTCAAAACCAATTGTGTTGTATAACTCATAAAAAACAGTTAAATGTTCATATGGTTCTTCATGATTTAAACCAGCAAATTGGTTGTTTTGAATAATATTTAAAGTGGCAGGTTTAATCTCCACTGGCAAAACTGGTCCTTGAAACATTCCTGAAACTCAAGGTGGACCATTAATAGTAACAAACTGTCCCAATGTTCTCCTTTCAGCAGCCATATTTGAATTTTCAAAATTAGAAGTAGAAGAAGATTGAGTTTGTGTTTTAGATTTCAACGACTTGATTTTCTTTACAAACTTTTCTATCTCAGGATCAAAATAAATTTTACCTGCGGTAGATCGAGTTTGCATACATAAACTAGACAAAGAAAGTTAGTGTAACAATAAGTAAAAAAAATAAAAAAATTTAACTAAGGTAAAAAAAATATTTACCATGGTAATTAAAAATTTACTGTTTTACTGAAACAATTCAATCCCCAGCGACGGCGCCAGAAAACTTGTTAACCCGACGATAGCGTCTCAACAGTTCGTTTCCACCACCGGGTTGTTAATTGGCAAGCGCACCAATCATTTGTAGTTTTCAAAATTTAGATATCGTTCCAATGGGATTCAAAGTCCAATAACAACAGTAATTTTCTATTTACTATGGTAAATATGAAGGAAGTTATAGACAAAAGAATGATTTATATACAATTTATACAATATTCACAGGATAACATGATTGAGTGGTTCATAAGATAAAAGAAAATAAAATCTATCTAAAAAGTCGAGTTGCAATCTAGAATAGGTAAGATACTTGAGATAAACACAGATAAACAAATTATGTTGGAAATTGGATCCCTAATCTAGAATAACAATGAGGAACCCAAGACATGCATATTTAATCATCAAGTTTCATGTCATTGCAGCTTAAAATCATTATAACCGATCCCTCGTGATATAAATTCTAAGAATTCACCGTAAAGTCCGATCCCTCGTGAGCTTTCTTAGTAAAAACTTGCATTAAGACCTGGCCTTATGGCAACAATGGTTAACAACCCCTATAGAATTGAGATACCAAGGGTATTCTAACTTTTTACTTTCATCAAAACAAGTTTCAATACGGCATGAACAATCATTCTCCCATTTGACATTCATACTAATAAAACAAGTTTCAATACACATGAAAATCATTCTCCCGTTTGACGTTCATATTAATAAAAGGTTGAAATACTAACATGGACTTGAATCATAAACATGCAGAGGTCGAATTCACAATATTATATTCAATAGATTAGTTCACCAATTCCAACATAAACAAATTAGTTACACATGGTGAAAGTAAAAATAACACTTACAGAGTTTGACATTACGAAGACGATGGGAACTTCACGATACAACGATCACAATACACCGAAACACACTCAAGTATCTAGAAAACTATTCTAGAACTACAACTCACAAAAGAAGTACTTAAAGTTGAGCACAAGAGAGAAAAGAAGAGAATGGGATGCTATGGGATGATTTAGAATGGTGTTGGATGGCCCTATTTATAGGGCTGAGCAAGGGTGCTAATGCTACGTGTCAGTGTGACGCTACGCGTCAGGCCCCTGACTCAGCTTCCATTAAACAGCTGATAATGGCCACTTGGACATGTCTCCACTGTGTTTTGGCAATTTGTATTGAGTGGGGTGGCCCTTGGTGCTGAGTGGGGTGGCCATTATTGGGTCAAAGCTGAGTGCTTGGCCAAGTTGGAAGTGGAGTCCACGCAGCACTGACGCTACGCGTAGCGGTGACGCGTAGCGTCAGCATCAAAAATAGCTGTTGAGGCTACGCGTGGGGTGAGGCTACGCGTCAGCTCCTCCAGTGTAATTTTCTCTTGATTTCTTAACTTTTTCACTACAAAACTTAGAGAAAATTGATCAAGGGCAGATTATTTCCAACAACATCCATTTATGGAATTTAAATCCTAATTTTCTAACAAATTAAACTAATTTTTGTAATTTTTATGAAATTTTTATTAAAGATTTTATTAAAAATTTGAGGACTAACAAGCAGCAGCCTCACGATTTGGTCTACCAACCATATCTTATGCCTATACATTAAAACATGGCTCACGCATAAGTGCACTAGACCAAACAATAACTTTTCGACTCATGAACTCAAGAATTTTAGCATTCATAAGCTTATCACGGACTACTTCACATAATCATATCATTTTCAATACATGGTCACAACATATTCATCATTAGAGGTAAATAGTGTAAGGACTCTTGGCCGGACTTAACCACTCAATATAATAATCTCAATTCAATGACAACCATCATAATTCAATCAAGTAATTCATAAATGAGTCATCCACAAACAATAATCACATGTACAACATCAATCATAGTCGTATCAAGAGCAACAAATGCTCTGATACCAGGTTGAGACGCCCCAGAAATATGGGGAAATTTTTCACGTTTTTATAAATCGTATTCAATAATAATAGAGTAAGTGGTGTAACTTTTAATAGAATACCTGGATCTTGCTAAACCACTCCCATATATGAAGATATGAGAGGGTGAGTTCAAAAGGTTATCTTATAATAACATTTCCAATTAAAAGCAGCGGAAGATGTAATTAATTTAATTGTTGATTATTGATTCTCATGTGAAAGAATTTCATGAAAACATAGGACGCATTTCATATAGCTTAGAGGTACACTATATACTCCATAATACCAATAAAGCGATGCTTGAATGAGAAATAATGTATAGAAAACAAGAATTTATTTAAAATAACAAATATGGGAAACAGGGTGCACTAGTGGAAAAAATGAATATAATCACGGTTAAAAAAGGCCTTTATTCACGGTTAAAGAACCGTGGTTGTTGCAGTCGTGGTAGTAGATGATGGTCTTTAACCACGGTTAACAACCGTGGTAATAAATCACATCTAACCACGGTTAAGAACAACTATGAATATAACTTACTATTTATATTCACGGTTATCGAGCATAACCGTGAATATAAGAACTGAAAGGTGTCAGTTACATCCACTTATATTCACGGTTATGATGGACAACCGTGGATATAGATACATTTTATCCACGGTTGTCCATCACAACCGTGAATATAAGTATGGAATGGTTTCAGTTACAAACTACTTATATTCACGGTTGTGATGGACAACCGTGGATAAAATGTATCTATATCCACGGTTATGGTAATAACCATGGATAAATATAGTCTATATTCACGGTTGTTGCCATAACTGTGAATAAATACTGAGGTTTTTTTTTTAATATGGATTCTGTTTTATCGTTTCCCAACCCTGCATTCAGACAAACCAGTACAGTATACAGTATGCCACAGCAACACTATGTCAAAAGAATGGTATGTATATATATAACAATTTATTTTCTATATCAATTCATAACAACCTAAAAAATGAAAGTATATACAATTAAGTTGAATGTAATCTAATAAAAGTAAACCCTAAATCCTACTAGATACATATATAAAAGAATAAAGATCCTATATCTAGCTTTGCCTAAGTTCAATGAAGTGTGAGGCCCATTGCCTTCTAACATCATCTACAAGTTCCTTTGGGAAAAATGACCGGTCATTAAAGTACTGCAAACAATGCACAAAACAATTAGAACAAAAGCTTTATTTATTACATGAAATTGATGAAATTGGAGAAAAGTAGTCCAAATGATGAGACTTACCTCTGTCCATCCATCTACTAAATGATGTTGGACAATGGTCAGCATAGTGTGCATGACGAAATAGCCACACTCAAAGGTACCCTTCTGCCTGTAAGACTACAATGGACATATAGTATAGAATAAGTGAATTCAGAACTTAAAAAATATATACTGAAGATTTGAATGAATACGATTGACTTACTTTTGGGTACACCCATACAACTGTTTTTCCTTTGGGCTTGTTTCCAATCAGTAGATTGTATCCAACCACCGCCTTGCGTCAAACAAAACACAAGATAAGTTAGAATTGTATAGTTCTAAAAATGATGTAATCGAATTTGTGGTTATTTTTTAGGGATGAACTTACCGGTCTACTATATCTTTCAGGTCTTGTGGAGCTGTCCGATGCAAACTATCAAAGTACAGAGCAAGATAGTCCTTCGGACAGATCACCAGAAGCGTCCAGTGAGCCCTGCAGTTACGAGTGATAAGTGAGACTTCAAAATGTAAAATATCATGACAATAATTATGGAATAGAATATTACCCTTTATGATAGGGGCCCATGTATATAGACTTCCCAGACTCAAACATCCAATTCTGGATGTATGTCTGGGTGTTCTGCGAGGTGTTTCCTTGCCTCTGTATGAGAGAGGGCTCTAAGAAACCGTAAGTTCCTTGGAAACCCAAGTCCACACAGTAGATGTTCTCGCACCTCTTCCAAGTCTACCCGACGCAGGTTGAAGCATTTAACACAAGGGCAAAAATACTTTCCATTCACCCCCACTGCATTCCTCGCTACGAATTCTATAAATGATTCAACTCCCCCCTCGTACTCTAGACTTAGGCGTGATGCAGTTATCCAACTCCGATCGATACCAATTGTTTACAAGGTGCTATGATCAACCTCACTTTTTATACAAAGGTGGTGGTCCTATACCCATTCAGCATGACAATTGTTTTTATACGTCATTCATATATACATGTTAGGACTTATTTTAAAATTTGATGAAATTTCGGCAGCATTTCGCATTGGTCTCTAAGTACACAAAATGAGAGTGGTCAAATCAAATTCAACCACAACTAAATATGCACCCAGAGAACAACACAAAATACAAGTTACTGAAAGTTTATCAAATTTTAAAATAACTCCTAACTTGTACATACTAACAGTGGCATATAAAAAATAATTGTTCATCCCAAACTGTCCAAACGGATAATTCAAGATTCAACACAAACGATGACATTAATTAATTTAATGACCATTTGTGTCGAATCTCAAACGGGGAACTACGGTTCACTCATGCACATCCTCATACCAGTTAGCTAGTATGAGCCTACGAGTTCGCAACATTGACAACCATATACATACAAACGTAAACAAATAACATTATATGAGAGAAAAAATAGCAACAGAAATAACATTATATAATTGTGGTATTTTCAAGTAGAACTATGGTGTTGGATGATGGATTATGGAATTTGAGACATGAGGGTTGAACTTTTATTTTATGAATTATGGATATGGTGTTGGATTATGACATTTTTCAAGTTTTGTTTGGTATTGGATTTTTATTTTTTAAACATGGTGGCCCGGGTTGGGTTGGTCAAAAATCCATATTGATTCATTTTATTTTTGGGTCACTTTTTTTTGGGTCACTTTTAGTTAAGAAGAATTTTAGAGCATCTAAACTACTTCCATGAAGGAGTAACTATTATATTTTGTGATAATGCTTCTACCATTACATTGTCTAAAAATCTAGTTCTACATGGAAGGAGTAAACACATTGATGTAAGATTTTATTTTTTGTGGGATTTATGCAACGATGGTGTTATTACGCTAAATTATTGTAACACGGAAGACCAATTCCTACCTACCGTAAGTAGGATAAGTACATACTTCTCCTAATACAAACTTTCTATAATTTTTTTATGTATGTATGGGTATATGCTATATGTGATAGAAAACTCTTATAACAAATTCCATGTTTCCTCAATTTAATTTCTTAAAACACCAGCTATGATGTATATCTAAGTAATTTCCCTTTAAAATATTTTTTTCTTAAAATGATTCTAATTTTGTAGATATTGCAACCTCAAAAACAGTATGATCATTACAGCTACTGTTTTTATTTCAGTACTTTTTTTTTGGTAATTGATTTCAATACATATTTTGTTCTAAAGGATATCAATTCTTTCGTTTTTTTGGTGCACAAACAATAAAATTCTCATCACCCATTTCAGCAGAGACAGAGACAGAGTTCAGAGGCAATGTAAAAATAGCAACAATGTCAAAATAGCAACAATGAAAAAGATATCAATTCTCGTCAGCCATTTCTCATCTCCACAACAATGAAAATGTCACAGGCAATGTCAAAATAGCAGAGACAGAGTTCAGCTTCAACAATAAACACACAAACAGAGAGAACGAAGCAAACCCATTACGATTATACAGTATAACAACGAAGCAGAGGTTAAAAAGTGAATGAAAGAAGAAGGGCAACGAAGCACTTACCTGACAATGTTGAACGAAGAAGAAGAAGGGCACGTGAAAGAAGAAGGAAGTGAACCCAGAAGCCTACGACCAACAAAGAGCAGGACGAGGAAGAAGACGATAACCAGCGAAAGTAAGGAGAAACTGAAAAAAGAGTGAAAGGCGCGACTTTTGAAGTTTCAGAAAGGATATATATTCACGGTTCCCCCTCACAACCGTGAATATATTAAACATATATTAACGGTTTAACAAACAACCGTGGATAAATGTTAACTATATATCCACGGTTGGTATCGTAACCGTGGATAAATATTAAATCTATATTCACAGTTATAGAAACAACCGTGGACATAGAGTACCCAGTGATTAAACCCTAAAACCTGAACTATATATCCACGGTTGGAAATACAACCGTGAATATTGACATCTATATATATCCATGGTTCACATCATAACCGTGAACATACCCATCAATATATATTCACGGTTGTGATCACAACCGTCGATATATATTTCAAGTACTATATATCCACGGTTGACTCCTCAACCATGAATATATATTGATGGGTACGTTCACGGTTATGATGTTAACCGTGGATATATAGTTTTCTCTGATTAAAACGTTCACCTTATAATTTCAAAAATGCCACCGCGCATGTTTTTATCACTGATCCTCTTCTACCCGTGAATAATATCCCGTTGTTATATCCATTTTTTCCACTAGTGGTGCCACTCGCTCAAGTGAGAATCAATTCACTTGAACGAGCCAGCGTGGGTACGCTTAGGCGATATCGAGAAAAGCTGAGAGAATGAAATAATCTGCATCAGGGGCCCCTCTCGCTTGAGCGAGCCCCATCTCGCTTAAGCGAGATGCAAAGGAAATCCTTGAGCGGGCTAGCGTAGCGCTTGAGCGAAGGGAGGAGATAGACATCAGGTGCCAATCTCGCTTGAGCGGATCATGACTCGCTTAAGCGAGATTGCTCCAGAATCGTTAATAACTCACTGGCTGATTTTCGCTTGGGCGAGGCACCACTCGCCTGGGCGAAAATTGTCCAGTATCAATTTCCCTTCTCCCTCGCTTGAGCGATTACACCTCCGCCTGAGTGAAAATTGTCCAGAGGCCAACCTCTGATTCTGTATCAATTTTGCTTGGGCGAGACATACCCCCGCTCGGACGGAAATGGGCCAGAGGCCAAAACTCAATTTCACAACAATCTCGCTCGAGCGAGATTCTCACTCACTTGAGTGAGTTCTGCAGGATCTTTGCAGAAACGTGGGATTTCATAGCACTCATACAACCCATTATACCGAACTTTAATCTACACCAATTCCCTTAAATTCAACATAAATTGCACATCATATTGCATATTTAGAACATGTCTTATTCATCTATATACCATAAAATCTTTTCTAGTCTATAAGTTCATACCAAAACTATCTCTTCAGCTATCATAAGTACCAATCATCAACACTTAACACAATTCCCCATTTCACATCATTATACATTCACAATTCTGTCCAATTCATTCTTTCAATTCATAAACGTCAACATACATCGTCATTTGTTCATTACATAGTTGGGTCATAAATGAAAATTGGTCCTACACCAAGATCCAATTTTCCTCTATGACCTCCAAAATCGTCTATCATCTACATTACCAAGACAAGCATTCATTACATCTAATGCTACACAAAATCTATATATCGCCGGCCAAGGCACTTCCTATACAACTATTTACCTCCAAAACCAAAATATACTTCAAAATGCTAACTCTTCCCATGAATACCCTGCATCACCAATCTAAAAATAGACAATATAGGAGAGTGAGTCCATATTCCAAAGGTATGAATATGAATACCATGTGATTATGTATATATGCATCTACACATGTATACTTTGCATACCCATAACATTCACCATACCCTTTACCATCACAATTCCATCATATATTTTATCATAATTACCAATACAATTCCAAACAAGTACACAAGCACATACATAATCACGTCCCTTGACAATTGGACTATCACACAACGATTGATTGGTATTCATATCTTTTATGTTGTCTAAAAGTATATTTTTCCATTCTCATCACAACCATCACCATATTTCATCACCTTGGCATACCTGCTTGCTATATGCAAATGCTCTTAAGCTAATGCATATACACAAAGGAATATTTCAATAATTACAGATCTGACTATGGGATTACAACACCGAATGTGGGATTCAAGCATGGTCATCTAACCATACCCCTACTGCAGTAGTAAAATGTGTACATATATATCATAATGCATGCATATTCACCATACTTTTACTGGTACCAAACCGCATCGCCCATAATGCAACACCTGGCCATTTTTACCATGACCACGGTAAACAACATAATTAATATATGGTGTTACGGGCCGGCCAGATATCAAATCATGGCGGCTGTGATCCCAAGGACCACCAGGGTCACCTGCTCATCAAGAGCCACCCCTTACAAGGGTCGGCCACATGTAGCTCCCCGAAGCAATACATGGGCGGCTTCATGACTTCACACCAAGTCACAGGGGAAAATACCACTCGCTTGTGCACCGAGCGACCCTCCCACTGGGTCGGCCGAGGGAACTCCCCTAATGCTCCACAACGGCGGCTATGCAGTATGCCATGGATGCAAATGCAGATCTTATGCATTTCTCACTCTATGCATCCTATATATATATATGTCACTCAACATACCACATCATCAACACCATTTCCATCATCACCATAAAACTTTTATTATCATTGATTGTTCACATTAATTAAAGCCTTTGGGTGGCATTCTTCTTATTCTCATTCTCAATAAACATCGTCAACAATCATATCACATTCATGGTAAATATAACTTAACATCATATCACTGATCACTACACACCACCACATAACATACCATGAATATTCTAAATGCACCAGAGCATGTTGCCAAACATATTGTCCACACCAAGTAACACATAACAAATTTCACACATCATCACAAGCAAGGCTAACATGCGTACCGACACATATGGAAATCAAATAACATCCAAATTCATGCATTTAGAACATAAGACTCCTCTCCTACCACAAGAGAAGAATTCCGATTGATAAGATGCTCCCGCCTTGTCGTTCGGAATAGGTCCTACATTCACATTCACGTAAAACCTTAATTAATCAACTACTCAAGTCATCAATTCAATTCTATCTAGTTATATTCATATTTATAATTTCACAACATGTGCTAGACATGTTGTAGATACCATTTTTATCCTTTATTAGGCTTCGGGAATTCCTTCCCATTAAGCCACCATCATTAAATTCAAGGGTTACAAGACAACCCTATCCCCAAGCTTCACAAAACTCCTTCTACCAACATTCATATCTTTCAATATCATATATTCCTTCCAAAAACACATTCTTGAACCAGCACTAACCATTTTCCCCCCAAATCTTAAGGTTAGGGTTTTTCTCAAAACCCAACCACATCATAAATACACCCATCTTTCATCTCTTTTCCATCATAAATACACCAACTATTATTAACTCCTCATAACTACTCACATTTATGATAACCCCTTTCTAGGGCATAAGTATTAAATGCTTCATCAACCACTCCCCACACACATTACTCTCTCAAACATACATTAGCACATATTTATGGCAAAAACTCAACTAAATAATGAGTGTCTCTTACCTCACACCCCAAGCAAAGTGGGTTTCCAAGGGAGAGAGAGAACACAAAAATGAGAGAAAAAGAGGGGAAGAACTCCAAGCTTCCAAGCCTCTTCAAAACGAAAATGGGGTAGGAGATGATCACCACTCAAGTTTAAGCTTCTTGGGAGAAGAAGAGAAGAAGAATGGGAGAGAAATGGAGAGTAAGACGAAGAGGAATGTTTCCACGGCAATAGAAGAAGCCAACGTGGAGAAAGAAAGAAATTTGGGCTTTTGTTTTACTTGGTTTCCATTCATTAGAATTTCATCGTTTTGCCACAAACAGGTTCTCTATTCGAGCTCAATACTTCATTTAAAAATTATTTCGAATATATATCTGGACTCCCAATATTATTCTTAATAGCCCTGACCAATATCATCTCATTCTCCGATACTTGGTCCCACACCCATATCTCAACTGAACTTATTTTCAGCTTAATCGGTCTCCATAAATTACCAACAGTTCCCAAAATTCTTAACTTAATTAATTTCAATACATTGGGACATTAAATAATTTACCTTTAATTATTTAGTAATTAATTTCCCTTGATTAATCCTCTATTTTAAAATTTAGGATGTTACACATGTTATGAAATTATAGATATGATTATGATTAAATAGAATTGAAATGATGTTTTAGATGGTTGATTGATTGGGATTCTATATGCATGTTAATGTAGGATCCATTCCGAACGATGAGGCGGGTGCGTCTTATCAATTGAAATTCTTCTCTTGAGGTAGTAGAGGAGTCTTATGTTCTAAATACATGAATTTTAAATGGTATATGATTATCGTATGTATAGATATGTATGTTTGCCTTGCTTAGAGTGTTATATGATGTTGATGATGTGTTTTGGCAACATGCTTGATGCATTTAGAATAATTCTGGTGTGTTATATGGTGGCGTAAATTGTTTGATGTTATGTGGTGATGTACATGTCCACCATAAGTGTGTAATGAATATTGATGATGTTTGATAGAGAATAGTTGAGGTCTTTGTATTGATGATGAAATTGTATGATATGAATGAGACTATCAAAAATGCCACACAATGATTTAAACTAACAAGAATAACCAACAATAATGAACCCACTAAAAACCTTGTGGTAACATTGGTAATGGAGTTGATAATGATGTTGATGAGTGGCATGTAGAGGATGCATAGAGTGAGAAATGCATATGATTGGCATTTACATGCATGGCATACTACATAGCTGTCGGTGTTGGAATTTGAGGGGATTCCCCCGGTTGGCCTAGTGGGAGGGCGGCTCTGTGCATGAGCAATTTGTATTTCTCCTGTGACTCGGTGTGTAAGTCACGAAGCTGCCCATGTTGTGCTACGGGGAGCCACATGTGGTTGACCCTTGTGGGGGGTGGCTCTTGATGAGCAGGTGTCCCCGGTGGTCCTTAGGATCATAGCTGCCATGATATGTCTCATGGTTGGCCTGCAACACCATATATAGAATATGTTGTATACCGCGGTCATGGTGAAAATGACCAGGTGTTGCAAGATGGGCGATGATGTTTAGTACCAGTAAAATGATTGGTGAATACATGCAAATTTAAGAATAAGTGTACACATTTTACTACTGCAGTAGGGGTATGGTTAGATGATCATACTTGAGTCCTACAATTTGGTCTTTATGTCCCACAGTTAGATCTGTAATTATTGATGTATTCCATTGTGCATATGCATTAGCTTAAGAGTATTTGTATATAGTAAGGAAGTATGTCAAAGGAGATGAATTATGATGATGGATGTATTGGAGATGATATAATACGTAAAGACAACATGAAGATATGAATACCTAATAATAATTTATGTAAAATGATGTATTGTGTGAGTCCAATATTGCAGGACTTGATTATGTATGTGCTTGTATACCTTGCTTGATTTAAAATGATGTTGTGGTATGTGCGTGATAATGATATAACAAGGAATGAGATGATGTGTGTAGGCAAAGTATACATGTTTAAATGCATATGTACATAATCACATGGTATTCATATTCATCCTTTTGGGATGTATGACTCACTCTCCCATGTTGTCCATTTTTGGACTTGTGTTGCAGGGCAATTGTGGGAAGAGTGGACATTTTGAAGTACATTTTGGTTGAGGAGGTAAATAGTTGCATAGGAAGTGCCTTGGCCGGTGAAATCTAGATTTTTGCATAGCATGTGATGTATATGAATGCTTATTTTGTTATCTAGACTAGTGATGATGATTTTAAGGGTCATGGAGGAAAATTGGACCCTGGTGTGCATGGCCAATTTTTATTTATGACCCAAATGATGTAAAATGATGAGTTATGAACTTAGTTGATGATGAATCCTTATGAATGAATGACGAGTTTTAAAATTTATGGTATTTGATGAAGAGTTTGTGAGAATGATTTGAATGCTATGTAATGAATGAAAGGGAGTTGAATTTAATATGTATGAAAGAGTGGATAGACTCCCAAGTGCATAATAGAATATGAGCAATGCATTAGAGTAGGCTAAAATAGCACTAATTGGTATTTGGCATGTTAAGTTGCATGAAAATCTCATGTTTGCCCGTTTTCTGCATAACTCACTCAAGCGAATGGTGATCTCGCTCGAGCGAGATCCTCCTGCATTAGTGTTGTGGCCACTAGCCAAAACTCGCCCAAGTGGATGGCAGTCTTGCCCAAGTGAGACTTTGCCTGGGAGCAGAGGTTGGTCACTAGACCATTTTCGCTCAAGCAAAATAGCCCTGTCTTGGTAGTCGCTCAAGCGAGAGGAAGGAATTGGACACTGGACGATTTTCGCCTAGGCGGGCCTTGCCTCGCCCAAGCGAAAATCGGGTAGTAAGTCCCCAACGTTGCTGGAGCAATCTCACTCAAGCGAGATGTAACTCGCCTAAGCGAGATTGACCCCTGAAGCAAATACCTCTCTCTCGCTCAAGCGTCCTGTTGGCTCGCTCAAGTGTACTCTTCGAATCTCACTCAAGCGAGATGGGCTTGCTCAAGCGAGAGGAACCCCTGATGCTTAATCTTTTCTTCGCTCAGCTTTTCCTTGCTTCGCTCAAGCATGCTTATGCTTGCTCGCTCAAGCGAATATTGTTAACCAAGTGGCCTCAATTACTCAAGAGGGGGGGTGAATTGAGTATTAAAAACTTTTCTTTGGAATGCTCTTGAAATTGATTCTTTTGTCACTATGTATGTTTAAGATAATAAATTAGATAACAAGAAGCAATAAATTATACACAAGACAAACTAACAACTACTTAAAGAGTTTGAATAATGAATCAATTTAGTTGCAAAGCAATTTATAGGACTTTTTAGAAAGATGAATTCAAAAGAGATGCTTAAGTCCAAGTTTAACAAAGTTATTCAAAAATGGTTTTCAACTTAATATATCATGCACTTAGTTCAATTAATGAAGCAAGGAAGTTAAGCAAACAAATTAGGTGCACAAATTAAATGAGTTAAGGGAAGAAGGATTTGCAAACCGATGTATACGAGTTCCACCACGCCGGTGTACGTCTCGCCTCTAAGCAACCCACTTAGAGGATTTCCACTATTGTAGATTAGAGATACACTTTGAGCAATTGTAACTTCCTAGTGTCCCACACTCAAGAATCCAATTCTCACAAGTACAAGGGCACCCCACCCAATCTCTCAATCTCACAATTACAAGGTTGAAACCCAACCCAAAGCTTCTATGAAGTTTAGTGTTTAAGTGTACAAGGAAACTCTCTCACTAGAGTGGATATACAAGTTTAAAGCTTACACAAGATAATAACTCTCAAAGAGAGGATATGCAAGTTAAGTACACAAATATAATCTTCCCACAAATTAACTCTCAAAAATAATCTCAAGAAATATGCCAATCAAGAATAAAGAGAGTAAGTAGAAGAGCAAGAGAATGGAGGAGGAAGAAAGCAAATGGAAATGCTTCAAATGCTTGGTGCAAGTTTTGCCTTCAACTCCTTCTCTATTTATAGGCTCCATGAGGCATGACATGTGTAATATTTAATTCCTTGGGAGCTTGAAGTGTTAGGCATGTGTGTCTCCATTCAACTTGGCATTCCAATTCCAATAAACCTTTTAGTGTCTCCAAGAGAATATTGCATGTGCATCAAGAAGCATGTTTGTCTAATATTCAATTTAATTGCATTTTCAATGTAACACATGCATGTGGAGAGGGACAAGTCATGGAACATTGCCTAGGGTCTTCCAATTTGATCCAACCGAAGGGAATTTAGAGTCTGCGCATGTTTCTACCTTCTGACAGCCTCATGAATCGATTCTTATAGCATATGAATCGATTCAAGTCATTAAATTAGAGTTACTGGGCAAACATTCACGTGAGAATCGATTCAAGAGAAAAGGGAATCGATTCATGCATTGAAAATTCACTTCCTGGAGCATGGAAACCGTGTGAATCGATTCACACTTTGGCTGAATCGATTCAGCCCTGATAAAAATGCATTTTGGCCACTTAAAAACGTATGAATCGATTCATACTTACCTTGAATCGATTCATGCACCTGATCCTTGAATTTTAGTGCATTTTTCACCCCTTTTTGGAACCCTTTTGCATATACCTTGGTTCCTTTGATTCTTAGGCATTTTGATGATCAATTCTCACTTGTTTTGAGCTTCTTTAAATGCCTTTAACATATGTCCTTAATTATTCATCAAAGTTAAACATCAACCAATTTAGATTCCACATTAAACATAATCAATTGCTTGATAACATCTTTGATACTTCTTCATTTGTTGTATCATTATCAAAACCTACATCAACATACAAATACATTCTCCCCCTTTTTGATGATGACAACAAATGTTTGTCTCTTGGGGTGTTAGTATTATAACAATTCATATATATTGCAATAAAGACTCCCCCTATCATATACAATTTGATACCACATGTTGATGAAATCATAGACACAAGAAATCAAGAAAGTATTTAAGAAACAAAGGTCTCTCCCCCTTAATATATGGTTTCTCCCCCTTAATATATGTTCTCTCCTTCTTAGTTATCTCCCTTTAATCATACAATACTTTAAGTATTTCTCACCTTTTACAAGATATTTTTATGTCAATTAGAAAGTGTATATCTTCTCCCCCTTTCTTGTATATATATCTCTCCCCCTTTAAATGTATGTATTTCTCTCCCCCTTTGGCATCATCAAAAAGATTTCCTTAACATATACTTCTTAAAGGTAGATGCATACATTTTGAAGTAAGATAACAATGCAATATACATCACGAAATCATTCAAGGCATATAGGCACATAATGTCTCATGGGAATCGATTCATCTAGCTATTTTTACGCGATTTTGAAGAATCATGTTACTAGATGGTTGTTTTGTGAGGGATATATGCAATGATTTAAATTTTGCAAGTTGCCAATGATTTTGTTGCACTAGAGAGTCAAGAAAATCAAAGGTCATTTGCCATTTATTTTTGAGAACCATGTTGTATATAGGAGATTATCTTTGTGTCAAAATATGTTTAAAATATATGGGGACTCCACGGGATCTTTAAATAACACAAGAGATTTGTAGAGCATTAAGTTGATTATTGGAAATGTGAGTATAAATTTTCTTTACAAATTTGTATGTATATCACAAAGTAAGGTATTATGTTCAAGGAAATGAAAATTTTATGAAAAAGATGAGTTGGAAATCTTCAAGTTAAAGATTTGCAAAATTTTGTTCAAAGAGTAAGAAAGTGTGATAAAATAAATCAATTAGGAAATTTCCAAAATTCCTAACTCCCTTCTAATATTTATAAATTGGTCTTTTGGAAGGGGTTTTGTAAAAATGTCCGCCAATTGTTTTGAAGTTTCAACATATTCAAGTACACAATCTCCTTTCAAAACATGGTCTCTTATGAAGTGATGTCTTATTTCAATGTGTTTGGTCCTAGAATGCATGACCGGATTCTTAGATATATTTATTGCACTAGTGTTATCACATTTAATGGGGACTTTATCCAAGGAAATACCAAAATCAAGAAGTTGTTGTCTCATCCAAAGAATTTGAGCACAACAACTACCGGCTGCTACATATTCTGCCTCAGCCGTTGACAATGCAACACTTGCTTGTTTCTTGCTATGCCAAGAAACAAGGGAACTACCAAGTAAATGACATGTGCCACTAGTACTTTTTCTATCAAGCTTACAACCCGCAAAGTCGGAATCGGAATATCCTAAAAGATTACATTCAACGCCTTTGGGATACCATAAACCAACATTTTGAGTACCCACAAGATATTTCAAAATTCTTTTTACAGCGGTGAGATGTGATTCTTTAGGACAAGCTTGATATCTAGCACATATGCATACGGCAAACATAATATCGGGTCTACTAGAAGTTAAATAAAGTAAGGATCCTATCATTCCTCGATACTTAGTTATTTCAACGTCCTTACCCTTTTCATCTTTATCTAGATAGCAAGATGTGCTCATTGGTGTTGCTATTTCATTTGCCTTATCCATTTCAAAACGTTTAAGTAATTCTTTACAATATTTTGTTTGACTAATAAAAGTTCCTTCATTTGTTTGTTTTATTTGTAATCCTAAGAAAAAGGTAAGTTCTCCCATCATGGACATTTCAAATTCTTTTTGCATGAATTTAGCAAACTCTTGACAAAGACTTTCATTTGTAGCACCAAAAATTATGTCATCAACATAAACTTGTACCAAAAGAATGTCATTATTTTTACGCCTTATAAATAGTGTAGTGTCAACCTTTCCTCTTTCGAAATTATTTTCTAAAAGAAATTTGCTAAGTCTTTCATACCAAGCTCTTGGAGCTTGTTTCAAACCGTATAAGGCTTTTCTCAATTTAAAAACATGATTTGGAAATTTATGATTTTCAAAACCGGGAGGTTGATCTACATAAACTTCTTCTTGAATATAGCCATTTAAAAAAGCGCTTTTGACATCCATTTGATAAAGTTTAAAATCCATACAACAAGCAAAAGCTAATAATAATCTAATGGCTTCTAACCTAGCTACGGGAGCATACGTTTCTTCATAGTCTATTCCTTCTTCTTGATTATACCCCTTAGCAACTAGTCTAGCTTTGTTTCTAGTTATTATTCCATTTTCATCTAGCTTGTTCCTAAAAACCCATTTGGTGCCTATTATTTGATGGTCATTAGGTCTTGGCACAAGTTCCCAAACTTCATTTCTTTCAAATTGGTTTAATTCTTCTTGCATGGCCAACATCCAATGTTCATCAATAATGGCTTCATCAATATTTTTGGGTTCAATTTGAGATACAAAGGCTAAGTGATTGCATGCATTTCTAATGGCATTTCGAGTGCTTACCCCTTTGGTTATTTCTCCAATGATTTTGTCCAAGGGATGGTCTTTTAGGGTTACCCAATCTTGTTATTTGTCAAGTTGTGTTTCTTCATTATTGGCTTCTTCTTTGTCTTCCAAGTTCATTTCTTGGAAGGTACCTACAAGATCATTAACTTCCTTTCTCGGAGGATTTTGGTTAAGTTCATCGAATTTAACATGTATGGACTCTTCAATTGTAAAGGTTCGTTTGTTAAAGAGTCTATATGCTTTACTAGTAGATGAATAACCTAGAAAAATTGCTTCATCAGATTTTGCATCAAATTTGCCAAGATTTTCCTTTCCATTGTTTAAGACAAAACATTTGCATCCAAAAATGTGAAAGTAAGAAATATTTGGTTTACGTCCTTTGTAAAGTTCATAGGGGGTTTTCTTTAGTATAGGCCTTATTAAACAACGATTCATAACATGACAAGCGGTGTTTACCGCATCGGCCCAAAAATGTTTTGAAATATTTGCTTCATTCAACATAGTTCTTGCAAGCTCCGCTAAAGATCGATTTTTCCTTTCAACTACTCCATTTTGTTGTGGAGTTCTTGGAGCCGAAAAATTATGTTCAATGCCAAACTTTTCACAAAATTTTTCAAAAGATTGGTTTTCAAATTCTCCCCCATGATCCGTTCGAATGGATGTTATTTTTAAATTTTGTTCATTTTGGATGACCTTGGCAAGTTTCTTAAATGCTTGGTATGCTTCATGTTTATGAGTAAGAAACAATGTCCATGTATATCTAGAGTAATCATCCACAATCACAAGACCATAATGGTTTCCACCAAAACTTTTGATTTTCGAAGGTCCAAATAAATCCATATGTAAAAGTTGTAAAGGCCTTGTTGTTGAAACAATATTTTTTGCTTGAAAAGAAGCCTTTACTTGTTTTCCTTTTTGACAAGCGTCACAAAATTTATTTTCAAATTTTAATTTTGGTAAACCAATAACTAAATCTTTTGAAACAAGTTTATTTAAATGGTCTACATGAATGTGAGCGATTCTTCTATGCCATAGCCATGATTCATCCTCTTTAGTTATGAAACATTGTACATCATTTGAAGCAAGGCAATCTAGATTAATCATGTAAATGTTATCTACTCTTTGACCAACAAACTTTATCTCCTTGTTTAGTTTATTTTCAATTATGCAACCATTTGATTCAAAAACAATTTTGTAGCCCTTATCACATAATTGACTAATACTAAGCAAGTTGTGTTTTAGACCTTCAACATATAACACATCATTTATGGAGGTGGAAGAATTTTTACCAACATTTCCGATTCCGAGTATTCTTCCCTTTGTGTTATCTCCATAAGTAACAAATCCTTTATTTCGTGGAGTAAGTGATATAAACTTACTCTTATCTCCCGTCATATGTTTGGAACACCCACTATCCAAGTACCAATGGGTGTTACTTGCCTTAAAGCATACCTACAAAACAATTTAAGTTAGAGAGCTTGGTACCCATTTTATGTTGGGTCCTTGTAGGTTAGTTTGTGAAAAAGTTCCTTTAGGAACCCGTACTTTTCTCACCACTTTTGGTCCTAATCTTCTAACTTTGCAATTATAAGAGTTATGACCTTTAAGACCACAATGATTACATTTTATAAAAGGTGAGGAGAATTTGCTTGGAGGTACAAAGAAATTTTTGTAGTGTTTTTCCATTTTGTGATTGCTATGTTCTTGATCATATCCCAAGCCGGTTTTACTAAACATGCATTTTTGTTGCCCAAGTAGGATATTCAAATTATCTCTTCCATTAGTGAACTTTTCTAGTGTCCTATTTAGGTCTACAACCTTGGTTTCTAATATAATGCATCTTTTTGCAAAATCACATGGTTTAACCTTAGAGCATGCTTGATTGTTTCTATCATTTGTAAGTTTTTCAAGAGTTTTATTCAAGTCCAAAACCTTAGTTTCTAGCATATCACTTTTCTTTGAAAACTCACAAGGTTTGGTCCTAGAACATGTTTGAACATTTGCTAACTCTTCTTTTAAGGATTCATTTTCTTTACACACTTCCATGAGATGCATTTCTAGAGTATTACTAGTTTTTCTTGATAACTTAAGCTTATTAGAGACTTTGGTGAAGTTATCATACAAATCATCAAGAATATCAAGTAATTCATCCTTTCCTAAGTCATGAAAGTTTACCTCATTTTCTTCATCTTGGTGATTGGCCATGAGGCAAAGATTTGCTTCTTCATTTTCGGATTCATCCGAACTACTCACCTCATTTTCATTCCATGCTATGTATGCTCTTCTTCTTTCCTTTCTTTCTTTGTTCTTCTTTTTTAGATTTGGACAATCCACTTTGAAATGTCCTTCCTTTCCACATTCAAAACAAGTTGGTGAAGTAGAATTTTCTTTAGGTATAGATTTCTTACCTTGTGATTTGAAGTTCCTTTGAAAGCGTTTGTTCTTCATGAGCTTTCCAAACCTTTTTACAAATAGGCTTAACTCTTCATCTTCGTCAAGATCACTCTCGGTTTCATCTTCAACAATTGAAGTAGCTTTGAGAGCTAGTCCTTTCTTTTTGGAGACTTTCTCTTCTTCTTCCGCCATCTTCAATTCTTTTAGCTCTTGTTCTTGTTCTTGCAACTTACCAAATAGTGTAGCAAGAGACATTTCATTGATAGTAGGTGATTGTTTGATGGCCGTGACTAATGGTTGCCATTCCCTATTAAGACTTTTCAAGACTTTGTGAATAAGCTCTTTATTAGTATAAGTCTTTCCAAGTGTAATGAGTTGATTTATAATGAGTGTAAAACGTTTTTGCATATCAACAATAGATTCATTGGTATTTAGCCTAAAGCACTCATATTGACTAGTTAATGTACTAATCTTAGAGTCTTTAACATCATTTGTACCTTCATGGGTTACTTGTAAAGTATCCCACATCTCTTTAGCCGTTTCACATGTTATTACTCTAAAGAATTCATCGGGACCTAAGGCCGAAGTAATAAGATTTTTTGCCTTATAACCATATTGCACTTTCTTTTCTTCTTCACTAGACCAAATGTCCATAGGCTTTTCAACTTGTTTATTATCCACAATATGCATAGGTATAAAGGGACCATTTTCAATAGCATTCCACACTCTTAAATCTATTGATTGTACAAAAATTTTCATTCTTGCTTTCCAAAAAGCATAACCCTTACCATTAAAAGCGGGAGGTCGGTTTGTAGCACCACCCTCGGGAAACATGTTATATGAGGTTGAGGCCATTTGTTCTCTTGAAGCCGTTAAGCTTGATTTTCCAAGAGTCAAGCTCTGATACCACTTGTTAACCAAGTGGCCTCAATTACTCAAGAGGGGGGGTGAATTGAGTATTAAAAACTTTTCTTTGGAATGCTCTTGAAATTGATTCTTTTGTCACTATGTATGTTTAAGATAATAAATTAGATAACAAGAAGCAATAAATTATACACAAGACAAACTAACAACTACTTAAAGAGTTTGAATAATGAATCAATTTAGTTGCAAAGCAATTTATAGGACTTTTTAGAAAGATGAATTCAAAAGAGATGCTTAAGTCCAAGTTTAACAAAGTTATTCAAAAATGGTTTTCAACTTAATATATCATGCACTTAGTTCAATTAATGAAGCAAGGAAGTTAAGCAAACAAATTAGGTGCACAAATTAAATGAGTTAAGGGAAGAAGGATTTGCAAACCGATGTATACGAGTTCCACCACGCCGGTGTACGTCTCGCCTCTAAGCAACCCACTTAGAGGATTTCCACTATTGTAGATTAGAGATACACTTTGAGCAATTGCAACTTCCTAGTGTCCCACACTCAAGAATCCAATTCTCACAAGTACAAGGGCACCCCACCCAATCTCTCAATCTCACAATTACAAGGTTGAAACCCAACCCAAAGCTTCTATGAAGTTTAGTGTTTAAGTGTACAAGGAAACTCTCTCACTAGAGTGGATATACAAGTTTAAAGCTTACACAAGATAATAACTCTCAAAGAGAGGATATGCAAGTTAAGTACACAAATATAATCTTCCCACAAATTAACTCTCAAAAATAATCTCAAGAAATATGCCAATCAAGAATAAAGAGAGTAAGTAGAAGAGCAAGAGAATGGAGGAGGAAGAAAGCAAATGGAAATGCTTCAAATGCTTGGTGCAAGTTTTGCCTTCAACTCCTTCTCTATTTATAGGCTCCATGAGGCATGACATGTGTAATATTTAATTCCTTGGGAGCTTGAAGTGTTAGGCATGTGTGTCTCCATTCAACTTGGCATTCCAATTCCAATAAACCTTTTAGTGTCTCCAAGAGAATATTGCATGTGCATCAAGAAGCATGTTTGTCTAATATTCAATTTAATTGCATTTTCAATGTAACACATGCATGTGGAGAGGGACAAGTCATGGAACATTGCCTAGGGTCTTCCAATTTGATCCAACCGAAGGGAATTTAGAGTCTGCGCATGTTTCTACCTTCTGACAGCCTCATGAATCGATTCTTATAGCATATGAATCGATTCAAGTCATTAAATTAGAGTTACTGGGCAAACATTCACGTGAGAATCGATTCAAGAGAAAAGGGAATCGATTCATGCATTGAAAATTCACTTCCTGGAGCATGGAAACCGTGTGAATCGATTCACACTTTGGCTGAATCGATTCAGCCCTGAT
Organism: Clitoria ternatea; assembly: GCA_037962975.1. NCBI lineage: Eukaryota > Viridiplantae > Streptophyta > Magnoliopsida > Fabales > Fabaceae > Clitoria > Clitoria ternatea. The sequence goes on from CM075671.1 coordinate 180,521,238, forward strand.
AAAAATGCATTTTGGCCACTTAAAAACGTATGAATCGATTCATACTTACCTTGAATCGATTCATGCACCTGATCCTTGAATTTTAGTGCATTTTTCACCCCTTTTTGGAACCCTTTTGCATATACCTTGGTTCCTTTGATTCTTAGGCATTTTGATGATCAATTCTCACTTGTTTTGAGCTTCTTTAAATGCCTTTAACATATGTCCTTAATTATTCATCAAAGTTAAACATCAACCAATTTAGATTCCACATTAAACATAATCAATTGCTTGATAACATCTTTGATACTTCTTCATTTGTTGTATCATTATCAAAACCTACATCAACATACAAATACATTCTCCCCCTTTTTGATGATGACAACAAATGTTTGTCTCTTGGGGTGTTAGTATTATAACAATTCATATATATTGCAATAAAGACTCCCCCTATCATATACAATTTGATACCACATGTTGATGAAATCATAGACACAAGAAATCAAGAAAGTATTTAAGAAACAAAGGTCTCTCCCCCTTAATATATGGTTTCTCCCCCTTAATATATGTTCTCTCCTTCTTAGTTATCTCCCTTTAATCATACAATACTTTAAGTATTTCTCACCTTTTACAAGATATTTTTATGTCAATTAGAAAGTGTATATCTTCTCCCCCTTTCTTGTATATATATCTCTCCCCCTTTAAATGTATGTATTTCTCTCCCCCTTTGGCATCATCAAAAAGATTTCCTTAACATATACTTCTTAAAGGTAGATGCATACATTTTGAAGTAAGATAACAATGCAATATACATCACGAAATCATTCAAGGCATATAGGCACATAATGTCTCATGGGAATCGATTCATCTAGCTATTTTTACGCGATTTTGAAGAATCATGTTACTAGATGGTTGTTTTGTGAGGGATATATGCAATGATTTAAATTTTGCAAGTTGCCAATGATTTTGTTGCACTAGAGAGTCAAGAAAATCAAAGGTCATTTGCCATTTATTTTTGAGAACCATGTTGTATATAGGAGATTATCTTTGTGTCAAAATATGTTTAAAATATATGGGGACTCCACGGGATCTTTAAATAACACAAGAGATTTGTAGAGCATTAAGTTGATTATTGGAAATGTGAGTATAAATTTTCTTTACAAATTTGTATGTATATCACAAAGTAAGGTATTATGTTCAAGGAAATGAAAATTTTATGAAAAAGATGAGTTGGAAATCTTCAAGTTAAAGATTTGCAAAATTTTGTTCAAAGAGTAAGAAAGTGTGATAAAATAAATCAATTAGGAAATTTCCAAAATTCCTAACTCCCTTCTAATATTTATAAATTGGTCTTTTGGAAGGGGTTTTGTAAAAATGTCCGCCAATTGTTTTGAAGTTTCAACATATTCAAGTACACAATCTCCTTTCAAAACATGGTCTCTTATGAAGTGATGTCTTATTTCAATGTGTTTGGTCCTAGAATGCATGACCGGATTCTTAGATATATTTATTGCACTAGTGTTATCACATTTAATGGGGACTTTATCCAAGGAAATACCAAAATCAAGAAGTTGTTGTCTCATCCAAAGAATTTGAGCACAACAACTACCGGCTGCTACATATTCTGCCTCAGCCGTTGACAATGCAACACTTGCTTGTTTCTTGCTATGCCAAGAAACAAGGGAACTACCAAGTAAATGACATGTGCCACTAGTACTTTTTCTATCAAGCTTACAACCCGCAAAGTCGGAATCGGAATATCCTAAAAGATTACATTCAACGCCTTTGGGATACCATAAACCAACATTTTGAGTACCCACAAGATATTTCAAAATTCTTTTTACAGCGGTGAGATGTGATTCTTTAGGACAAGCTTGATATCTAGCACATATGCATACGACAAACATAATATCGGGTCTACTAGAAGTTAAATAAAGTAAGGATCCTATCATTCCTCGATACTTAGTTATTTCAACGTCCTTACCCTTTTCATCTTTATCTAGATAGCAAGATGTGCTCATTGGTGTTGCTATTTCATTTGCCTTATCCATTTCAAAACGTTTAAGTAATTCTTTACAATATTTTGTTTGACTAATAAAAGTTCCTTCATTTGTTTGTTTTATTTGTAATCCTAAGAAAAAGGTAAGTTCTCCCATCATGGACATTTCAAATTCTTTTTGCATGAATTTAGCAAACTCTTGACAAAGACTTTCATTTGTAGCACCAAAAATTATGTCATCAACATAAACTTGTACCAAAAGAATGTCATTATTTTTACGCCTTATAAATAGTGTAGTGTCAACCTTTCCTCTTTCGAAATTATTTTCTAAAAGAAATTTGCTAAGTCTTTCATACCAAGCTCTTGGAGCTTGTTTCAAACCGTATAAGGCTTTTCTCAATTTAAAAACATGATTTGGAAATTTATGATTTTCAAAACCGGGAGGTTGATCTACATAAACTTCTTCTTGAATATAGCCATTTAAAAAAGCGCTTTTGACATCCATTTGATAAAGTTTAAAATCCATACAACAAGCAAAAGCTAATAATAATCTAATGGCTTCTAACCTAGCTACGGGAGCATACGTTTCTTCATAGTCTATTCCTTCTTCTTGATTATACCCCTTAGCAACTAGTCTAGCTTTGTTTCTAGTTATTATTCCATTTTCATCTAGCTTGTTCCTAAAAACCCATTTGGTGCCTATTATTTGATGGTCATTAGGTCTTGGCACAAGTTCCCAAACTTCATTTCTTTCAAATTGGTTTAATTCTTCTTGCATGGCCAACATCCAATGTTCATCAATAATGGCTTCATCAATATTTTTGGGTTCAATTTGAGATACAAAGGCTAAGTGATTGCATGCATTTCTAATGGCATTTCGAGTGCTTACCCCTTTGGTTATTTCTCCAATGATTTTGTCCAAGGGATGGTCTTTTAGGGTTACCCAATCTTGTTGTTTGTCAAGTTGTGTTTCTTCATTATTGGCTTCTTCTTTGTCTTCCAAGTTCATTTCTTGGAAGGTACCTACAAGATCATCAACTTCCTTTCTCGGAGGATTTTGGTTAAGTTCATCGAATTTAACATGTATGGACTCTTCAATTGTAAAGGTTCGTTTGTTAAAGAGTCTATATGCTTTACTAGTAGATGAATAACCTAGAAAAATTGCTTCATCAGATTTTGCATCAAATTTGCCAAGATTTTCCTTTCCATTGTTTAAGACAAAACATTTGCATCCAAAAATGTGAAAGTAAGAAATATTTGGTTTACGTCCTTTGTAAAGTTCATAGGGGGTTTTCTTTAGTATAGGCCTTATTAAACAACGATTCATAACATGACAAGCGGTGTTTACCGCATCGGCCCAAAAATGTTTTGAAATATTTGCTTCATTCAACATAGTTCTTGCAAGCTCCGCTAAAGATCGATTTTTCCTTTCAACTACTCCATTTTGTTGTGGAGTTCTTGGAGCCGAAAAATTATGTTCAATGCCAAACTTTTCACAAAATTTTTCAAAAGATTGGTTTTCAAATTCTCCCCCATGATCCGTTCGAATGGATGTTATTTTTAAATTTTGTTCATTTTGGATGACCTTGGCAAGTTTCTTAAATGCTTGGTATGCTTCATGTTTATGAGTAAGAAACAATGTCCATGTATATCTAGAGTAATCATCCACAATCACAAGACCATAATGGTTTCCACCAAAACTTTTGATTTTCGAAGGTCCAAATAAATCCATATGTAAAAGTTGTAAAGGCCTTGTTGTTGAAACAATATTTTTTGCTTGAAAAGAAGCCTTTACTTGTTTTCCTTTTTGACAAGCGTCATAAAATTTATTTTCAAATTTTAATTTTGGTAAACCAATAACTAAATCTTTTGAAACAAGTTTATTTAAATGGTCTACATGAATGTGAGCGATTCTTCTATGCCATAGCCATGATTCATCCTCTTTAGTTATGAAACATTGTACATCATTTGAAGCAAGGCAATCTAGATTAATCATGTAAATGTTATCTACTCTTTGACCAACAAACTTTATCTCCTTGTTTAGTTTATTTTCAATTATGCAACCATTTGATTCAAAAACAATTTTGTAGCCCTTATCACATAATTGACTAATACTAAGCAAGTTGTGTTTTAGACCTTCAACATATAACACATCATTTATGGAGGTGGAAGAATTTTTACCAACATTTCCGATTCCGAGTATTCTTCCCTTTGTGTTATCTCCATAAGTAACAAATCCTTTATTTCGTGGAGTAAGTGATATAAACTTACTCTTATCTCCCGTCATATGTTTGGAACACCCACTATCCAAGTACCAATGGGTGTTACTTGCCTTAAAGCATACCTACAAAACAATTTAAGTTAGAGAGCTTGGTACCCATTTTATGTTGGGTCCTTGTAGGTTAGTTTGTGAAAAAGTTCCTTTAGGAACCCGTACTTTTCTCACCACTTTTGGTCCTAATCTTCTAACTTTGCAATTATAAGAGTTATGACCTTTAAGACCACAATGATTACATTTTATAAAAGGTGAGGAGAATTTGCTTGGAGGTACAAAGAAATTTTTGTAGTGTTTTTCCATTTTGTGATTGCTATGTTCTTGATCATATCCCAAGCCGGTTTTACTAAACATGCATTTTTGTTGCCCAAGTAGGATATTCAAATTATCTCTTCCATTAGTGAACTTTTCTAGTGTCCTATTTAGGTCTACAACCTTGGTTTCTAATATAATGCATCTTTTTGCAAAATCACATGGTTTAACCTTAGAGCATGCTTGATTGTTTCTATCATTTGTAAGTTTTTCAAGAGTTTTATTCAAGTCCAAAACCTTAGTTTCTAGCATATCACTTTTCTTTGAAAACTCACAAGGTTTGGTCCTAGAACATGTTTGAACATTTGCTAACTCTTCTTTTAAGGATTCATTTTCTTTACACACTTCCATGAGATGCATTTCTAGAGTATTACTAGTTTTTCTTGATAACTTAAGCTTATTAGAGACTTTGGTGAAGTTATCATACAAATCATCAAGAATATCAAGTAATTCATCCTTTCCTAAGTCATGAAAGTTTACCTCATTTTCTTCATCTTGGTGATTGGCCATGAGGCAAAGATTTGCTTCTTCATTTTCGGATTCATCCGAACTACTCACCTCATTTTCATCCCATGCTATGTATGCTCTTCTTCTTTCCTTTCTTTCTTTGTTCTTCTTTTTTAGATTTGGACAATCCACTTTGAAATGTCCTTCCTTTCCACATTCAAAACAAGTTGGTGAAGTAGAATTTTCTTTAGGTATAGATTTCTTACCTTGTGATTTGAAGTTCCTTTGAAAGCGTTTGTTCTTCATGAGCTTTCCAAACCTTTTTACAAATAGGCTTAACTCTTCATCTTCGTCAAGATCACTCTCGGTTTCATCTTCAACAATTGAAGTAGCTTTGAGAGCTAGTCCTTTCTTTTTGGAGACTTTCTCTTCTTCTTCCGCCATCTTCAATTCTTTTAGCTCTTGTTCTTGTTCTTGCAACTTACCAAATAGTGTAGCAAGAGACATTTCATTGATAGTAGGTGATTGTTTGATGGCCGTGACTAATGGTTGCCATTCCCTATTAAGACTTTTCAAGACTTTGTGAATAAGCTCTTTATTAGTATAAGTCTTTCCAAGTGTAATGAGTTGATTTATAATGAGTGTAAAACGTTTTTGCATATCAACAATAGATTCATTGGTATTTAGCCTAAAGCACTCATATTGACTAGTTAATGTACTAATCTTAGAGTCTTTAACATCATTTGAACCTTCATGGGTTACTTGTAAAGTATCCCACATCTCTTTAGCCGTTTCACATGTTATTACTCTAAAGAATTCATCGGGACCTAAGGCCGAAGTAATAAGATTTTTTGCCTTATAACCATATTGCACTTTCTTTTCTTCTTCACTAGACCAAATGTCCATAGGCTTTTCAACTTGTTTATTATCCACAATATGCATAGGTATAAAGGGACCATTTTCAATAGCATTCCACACTCTTAAATCTATTGATTGTACAAAAATTTTCATTCTTGCTTTCCAAAAAGCATAACCCTCACCATTAAAAGCGGGAGGTCGGTTTGTAGCACCACCCTCGGGAAACATGTTATATGAGGTTGAGGCCATTTGTTCTCTTGAAGCCGTTAAGCTTGATTTTCCAAGAGTCAAGCTCTGATACCACTTGTTAACCAAGTGGCCTCAATTACTCAAGAGGGGGGGTGAATTGAGTATTAAAAACTTTTCTTTGGAATGCTCTTGAAATTGATTCTTTTGTCACTATGTATGTTTAAGATAATAAATTAGATAACAAGAAGCAATAAATTATACACAAGACAAACTAACAACTACTTAAAGAGTTTGAATAATGAATCAATTTAGTTGCAAAGCAATTTATAGGACTTTTTAGAAAGATGAATTCAAAAGAGATGTTTAAGTCCAAGTTTAACAAAGTTATTCAAAAATGGTTTTCAACTTAATATATCATGCACTTAGTTCAATTAATAAAGCAAGGAAGTTAAGCAAACAAATTAGGTGCACAAATTAAATGAGTTAAGGGAAGAAGGATTTGCAAACCGATGTATACGAGTTCCACCACGCCGGTGTACGTCTCGCCTCTAAGCAACCCACTTAGAGGATTTCCACTATTGTAGATTAGAGATACACTTTGAGCAATTGCAACTTCCTAGTGTCCCACACTCAAGAATCCAATTCTCACAAGTACAAGGGCACCCCACCCAATCTCTCAATCTCACAATTACAAGGTTGAAACCCAACCCAAAGCTTCTATGAAGTTTAGTGTTTAAGTGTACAAGGAAACTCTCTCACTAGAGTGGATATACAAGTTTAAAGCTTACACAAGATAATAACTCTCAAAGAGAGGATATGCAAGTTAAGTACACAAATATAATCTTCCCACAAATTAACTCTCAAAAATAATCTCAAGAAATATGCCAATCAAGAATAAAGAGAGTAAGTAGAAGAGCAAGAGAATGGAGGAGGAAGAAAGCAAATGGAAATGCTTCAAATGCTTGGTGCAAGTTTTGCCTTCAACTCCTTCTCTATTTATAGGCTCCATGAGGCATGACATGTGTAATATTTAATTCCTTGGGAGCTTGAAGTGTTAGGCATGTGTGTCTCCATTCAACTTGGCATTCCAATTCCAATAAACCTTTTAGTGTCTCCAAGAGAATATTGCATGTGCATCAAGAAGCATGTTTGTCTAATATTCAATTTAATTGCATTTTCAATGTAACACATGCATGTGGAGAGGGACAAGTCATGGAACATTGCCTAGGGTCTTCCAATTTGATTCAACCGAAGGGAATTTAGAGTCTGCGCATGTTTCTACCTTCTGACAGCCTCATGAATCGATTCTTATAGCATATGAATCGATTCAAGTCATTAAATTAGAGTTACTGGGCAAACATTCACGTGAGAATCGATTCAAGAGAAAAGGGAATCGATTCATGCATTGAAAATTCACTTCCTGGAGCATGGAAACCGTGTGAATCGATTCACACTTTGGCTGAATCGATTCAGCCCTGATAAAAATGCATTTTGGCCACTTAAAAACGTATGAATCGATTCATACTTACCTTGAATCGATTCATGCACCTGATCCTTGAATTTTAGTGCATTTTTCACCCCTTTTTGGAACCCTTTTGCATATACCTTGGTTCCTTTGATTCTTAGGCATTTTGATGATCAATTCTCACTTGTTTTGAGCTTCTTTAAATGCCTTTAACATATGTCCTTAATTATTCATCAAAGTTAAACATCAACCAATTTAGATTCCACATTAAACATAATCAATTGCTTGATAACATCTTTGATACTTCTTCATTTGTTGTATCATTATCAAAACCTACATCAACATACAAATACAAATATGGTGCTCGCTTGAGCGAGTAGCTCCCTGATGCACATATTTATTTTGTTTCAAATGATTAAACCTCCCTTTGTATTAAACCTCTTCTTGCATCATCTTAAATTGAGTTTGGGCATATTATGGATCCCTGAACCTTATGAAATCTTCTCCCTATAAATTCAATCATGCAACAATTAAATTAATTAATTCTTCCACTGTTTTTAATTAGAAGTTTATTATGAAATCATCTTTTAACTTACCCTCTCATATCTTCATATATGGGAGTGGCTTTTATAGATCCAGGTGTTGAACTAGAAAGCTTCACCACTTATTCTTCTTTTCATTGAATAATGATTTTAAATTTATGAAAAATTTGTTAGCCAAGGCCTCGATACTCAAGAGGGGGGGTGAATTGAGTATTTCAAATTTTCGCGCGGAATCCCTTTCAAAACGATTAGTAGTACACAAATGATGCAATATAAAAGATGTAATAATTATGAAGCACATTTCATACTAAAACATTTTGAGTTGAATGGACTATGTTCAAGAATTGATTTTGATAAGTAAAGCAAGTTATTAGTCTAGGCAATTCTTGAAACACTTGTCATGCAATAATTAATTCCAATATAAGTGTAATTTCAATAACTCAAATTAATTAAGCATGATGATTTACCAAGTTGTTAACACCAATATATTACTTCCTCAATAACTAAATCCAACAATGTTTAAGACATTTGATTCATGGATTTAATTTAATCTAACTTCAACAATGTTAACAAATATAGTTTGCAACTTATAGCATGCACTTAGTCCAATTTAATTACGAATGATATAATGAATCAAGTGAGCAATTTAAGTGCACAAATTAAATAAGTTTAGGGAAGAGAGAATTTGCAAACCGATATAACGAGTTCCATCACCCCGGTGTACGTCTCGCCTTCAAGCAACCCACTTGAAGGATTTCCACTATTGGAGATTAGAGATACAACTTTGAGCAATCGCGGCTTCCTAGTGTCCCACACTCAAGAACCCAATCCTCACAAGTACAAGGGCACCCCACCCAATCTCTCAATCTCACAATTACAAGGTTGAACCCTCAACCCAAACCTCTAAGGAATTTTGGTGTTTTAATGATTACAATGATAACTCTCTCACTAGAGTAGATTTACAATTTGAAGCTTCTCAAAAATAATAACTCTCAAAGAGAGAATATACAAATTTAGCTCACTCAAAATATTTCTCTCTAACTCTTAAATAAACTATCAAGAGGAATATGCCAAATAATTAAACATAGAGAGAATTGCAACGAGAGGGAGGAAGAAGAACAGAGGAAATGCTTCCCTGTGGTGTGTTTTTCTTCTTCAATTTTCCTCTCTATTTATAGCCTTCAGGGAACCTGATTTTTGCATTTAATAATTCCTTCAGCATTGTATATGACATAGTGGAGCGTGGCTTTGCTAACTTTAAATTTGTCATAGTGCGATTTATGCTTTCCATATGCGATTCCAGGTTGTCCAGCGTTCAGCTTCAATTTCAAATAGAATGAATCTATTCATTCTCTAAATGAATCTATTCATTTAGTGTTTATCTGTGCAATTTTGGACACTGCCAGGCGTATGAATCGATTCACCTTGGTTATGAATCAATTCATTCATTTAAAATATATTTTCTGGGCACACCAATACGCATGAATCAATTCGTAGTGATGTTGAATCGATTCAAATAGCAAAACAACACTTCCTGGGCATATTTAATCGAATGAATCGATTCAAATATGTGTGGAATCGATTCAAGTGATCAAAAGGCTTCCTGGACACATTTAACACCGTGTGAATCGATTCATTTTACTATGCCTTACATAATGAATCGATTCAATCACCTGATTCATGCATTTTGGCACTTTGTTTCACTCTTTTTGATATTTGTTTAATCATGGCTCTAATCCTTTGATCCTTAGGCACTTTGTTGATCATTTTCCATTTGATTTAAGCCACTTAAAATGCCTTGAAACATTTCTTTAGAATTCATCAATTTTCCATCATCAAACATAATTAATTCATCCATATATATATATGTTTGATCTTGATCCTTCATTTGTTGTGTCATTATCAAAACCTACATCAACATTAAAATACATTCTCCCCCTTTTTGATGATGACAACAAATGCTTGTCTCTTGGGGTGTTAGTATCACAATAATTCAAATATATTTCAAGAAAGACTTGCCCTATCACATACAATTTGATACCAATTGTTGATGAAATCATAGGCACTAGTTAAGAAGAGAATATTAAGGATAAAAGGTCTCTCCCCTTTAATAAGGTCTCTCCCCCTTAATATATATTCTTTCCTTCTTAATCATCATCTCAACACTTTAGAAATCTCTCTCTTTTTACAAGATATTATTATGCCATATAGATAGTGTATGTCTACTCCCCCTTTCTTATATATATATCTCTCCCCTTTAAAAGTATGTATTTTTCTCCCCCTTTGACATCATCAAAAAGACTTCCTTATATGATAAAATAATAATCATAGTAATTATTCCCTTTTGGCATAAATAGCATTTTATTCTTTTCACTAATCCTTTCACTAATCTCTCCCCCTTTGGCATCATCAAAAAGATCATCATCTTAATTATATTCTATGCCATCAATAAACTCATCTATTTGAATAGGAGGGATTTAGAGCAAATATTTCATGAAAGGATTTCAAATCAAAGTTCATATCATGATCAAGGATATATACCAATTTGATGCATTTAGAGTCAATAATCACTCACATAATTCATTCATCAAGTAAGCATATAATTGATTACTAACTCATTTTCAATCATGTAATTGATATTGCTTTCAAGTATGGTAAGCGTCACATGATTCTTTCCAAATAAGCATACATATCATTTCAAATAAGCACATAATCTTCTCCTTTTTGGCATTATCAAACACAAGGATATTCTTCCAAGTAAGCATATAGGTGAATAAAATTGTAAGCATAAGTGCCATAATCATAATCATAGAGAGGTAAAAAGATGGATATTCATTCATGTGTATGCTCCCCCTTACTATTGTAATTGATGTCACTTTATAAAAACATATATCACTTATTAACATATGAAATCAATTTGATAAAGTTTGATACTAATTGTTTAAACACATGTCATGCATTTAATAGATACTAATTGTTGAAGGATATACCAATTTGTTAGAAGATCATAATGTATCATGCAAGATAATATCTCCTCCTTAATCATTTAATAGATACTAAGATGTCATGATATTTTCTCCCTCTTTGACATATATTGATACCAATTGTTATAAGTAATAACTCTAAATGATGCCAATTGTTATGAACCCAATTACACTAATTTGATCAAGTCTAATACCAATTGTTATTAACACATGTAATTGAATACCAATTGTAATTAAATACCAATTGTTAAGCTAATTGATGTAATTCTTAAGCATATGATCAACTTCTTTTAATAGATGCCACTTATTCAACCAATAGAAATAACAATATGAATAGATATCACTCAAAAGTTAGATACCAATTGTATATAAAATTCATTGGTCAATCATCAATCAAAGTGGTAATCATAGAAGAATTTTCAACAATATGCACTCAAATGTAGGTATCATAGCAATGGTTGAATGATTAATACAACTTGTTGGCTTACTCATGCATTTATATTATAACACATGCCAATATATCTATGACCCTTTTTATGTCAAGCATTCTTTTCTTGATCAACACCATTTATTACTTATTCATTGTCCATACCGCTTGTTACTGGTATCTAGGCATGATATCACTAGATGGATTTGCCAATATAAGCTCTTGATATCAATTATAAACATTTAAGCATATTATCACAAGATTGTTGACATTCAAGCATACATCATAATGTTGTTCAAACATTCTTTTCAATCTCAACGATGCATATATTCAAGTTTCTTTTCACATTCAAGATCATGCATCATCAAACATATATGTCACTTAAGATAGATGCCAATTTACTCAAGCATGGTGTATCAAGGAAGGTCATGTCATGTATAATAATGCATTGTCCTTTAATATACCAAGTATTATCACATATCATACATTGTCATTTACATGTCACCAAAATCATGCATTGTCATATACATGTTACTAGTCATGAAATTAAAGTCTAGGCATAGAGCATACATACTTTCTCCTTAGGCATTATCAAAACCAACATATAATTGCATAGAAAATATTTTGCCTAAGATGGACAACTTTGTAAAACATGTAAGCATAACATAGTCCTAACTTAAAGCAACTTTAAGGTTTGTCATAATCAACTAGTCATAACATTTTCTTAATATGAAGTTCAATGCCACTTGTTATGAAAAGATACTTGCTTGTTAAGAAAATGACATACCAATAAATTATGCATAAATTGTCAAAGCATGAATACCACTTGTATACAACATATGTATTTATCATCAAAGCATAGTGGCAAGTATCTAATCAAGAATATGTCCTCATGATCTCTTCCTCTTACTAATTCAATTGATACCATTGTTAAAGGAAGATATTTGTTATTTAGATACCACTAGCTAACCAACATATTTCTTATTCAATATATTATCAAGAATTAAATCAAAAGTTCATGCATCATTAGGGATTCATATGTTACCAAGGATTCATACATGCTTCATTCAAGAATTCATACATCATATATCATTAAGAGTTTATGCATCATTTAGGACTTTGAATCTAAGCAACAAGATTTAGTATTTCAACATTTTCATGTCTCAATCCTTCCTAACACACATGGATGCAAACAACTTTAATCTCAAGTTTTTCATGAAATTAAAACATGTTATTTAAAAATCATAAGAATATACATCATTGATCCTAAGATTTCAATTATTCATTTCAAAACTTTACACCTTTCATGTTCAAACTTAAATATATCAAATCAAAGTTTGATTTTCACACATCAAAATTCATTATGAACAAGTATAGAATTATTTAGATATTTCTAAAAATTCTTAATAAAATATCAACCAAGTTCATATATTGTTCAACATAATTAAGCATACAAAACATATAGTCAACATGATATTTAATCAACTAGAGTAAGGATCCGATCGTACCTTGGAGTTTTACAAAATTTATGTCCTTGTCTTTTTCATCCTTTGATCTTTGGAGTGAAGATCATGAATCTTGATTCTTTTGGTCATTCGTCAATGAAAGATTGTCGATTTAAAGTGTTCCTACAAAAATGTCAAGTTTTATGGTACCCTTTAAGAGTTGGGTCCTTTGTTGTTAGTTTAGGATTTCAAATTTGTTTTTGGAATCCATACCTTTCTTGTACACTTTTGACGGGATTTCTTTATAAAGCAATTAGAAGATATATGACCATATATTCCACAACAAAAACATGTTGCATTCAAAGAGTAAGTCATTTTAGAATTATAAAGGTTCATACAACAATTAGACATAGAGTTCCTTTTTCTTTCATGGTTTGTGCATCTTAGAGAGGATTTGGATTTTTCTTTGTAGGATGCAAAATGGTTCTTGTAATGATCTATTTTTCTTCTATCAAGTGTATGCCTTTGATCTTTAAGAGGTGCACTTAGATACTCTTGACTACTTGTAAGCTTACTAAGTGCTTCTTTTAATTCTTTATTCTCATTTTCAAGAAGCATACATTTATCAATAAGCATGCAATTATTATTACCATTACAAGTCCTAGGAGATGCATTTGAAGCTACTAATTCATCATTTCGAATTCTAAGAGTTTCCTTTTCAATGTGAATGTTATGCAATTCATTTTCAAGAGTCAAAATGGTTTGTTTAGAGCATGCATATTTCTTTGATAACAAGACAAATTTTTCATGCAATTCTTCAAATGCTTCTAATAATTCATCCTTATCAATTTCATCATCATTATCATCACTAAAAGCATTTAAAGAGCATACCTCATCATCTTGAGAGTGCTTTGTCATTAGGCATGCAATTTCTTCTTCCTTCTCGTTGGTCTCTTTTTCAACGCTTCTTTCGAATTCTTCATCTTGACTAGAAAGAGTACTAATTCTTGCATCTTTATCATCATTAGTATTTCCATAAATTGTTTCAAGAGTTTCCCACATTTCTTTAGCATTGTTACAAGTAATAACTCTAGAAACATCATTAGGTTCTAATGCTAATGTGCTAAGAATTTTAGCTCTAAGATTAAATTGTACCTTTCTTTCTTCTTCCTTAGTCCATAAGTTCATGGGCTTCATGCATTCTATATTATCAACAATGTATTTAGGAATGAAAGGACCAAATTGAATAGCATTCCATACCTTGAGGTCATAGGCTTGGATAAAGATTTTCAACCTTTCTTTCCAAATAACAAAGTCTTTACCATTGAAGATTGGTGGTCTATTTATTATTTCACCTTGTGGAAATGCATCATAAGAAGTAGAGGCCATCTTGATCTCTTGAAGCGGTTAAGCTTGATCTTCCAAGAGTCAAGCTCTGATACCAATTGTTAGCCAAGGCCTCGATACTCAAGAGGGGGGGTGAATTGAGTATTTCAAATTTTCGCGCGGAATCCCTTTCAAAACGATTAGTAGTACACAAATGATGCAATATAAAAGATGTAATAATTATGAAGCACATTTAATACTAAAACATTTTGAGTTGAATGGACTATGTTCAAGAATTGATTTTGATAAGTAAAGCAAGTTATTAGTCTAGGCAATTCTTGAAACACTTGTCATGCAATAATTAATTCCAATATAAGTGTAATTTCAATAACTCAAATTAATTAAGCATGATGATTTACCAAGTTGTTAACACCAATATATTACTTCCTCAATAACTAAATCCAACAATGTTTAAGACATTTGATTCATGGATTTAATTTAATCTAACTTCAACAATGTTAACAAATATAGTTTGCAACTTATAGCATGCACTTAGTCCAATTTAATTACGAATGATATAATGAATCAAGTGAGCAATTTAAGTGCACAAATTAAATAAGTTTAGGGAAGAGAGAATTTGCAAACCGATATAACGAGTTCCATCACCCCGGTGTACGTCTCGCCTTCAAGCAACCCACTTGAAGGATTTCCACTATTGGAGATTAGAGATACAACTTTGAGCAATCGCGGCTTCCTAGTGTCCCACACTCAAGAACCCAATCCTCACAAGTACAAGGGCACCCCACCCAATCTCTCAATCTCACAATTACAAGGTTGAACCCTCAACCCAAACCTCTAAGGAATTTTGGTGTTTTAATGATTACAATGATAACTCTCTCACTAGAGTAGATTTACAATTTGAAGCTTCTCAAAAATAATAACTCTCAAAGAGAGAATATACAAATTTAGCTCACTCAAAATATTTCTCTCTAACTCTTAAATAAACTATCAAGAGGAATATGCCAAATAATTAAACATAGAGAGAATTGCAACGAGAGGGAGGAAGAAGAACAGAGGAAATGCTTCCCTGTGGTGTGTTTTTCTTCTTCAATTTTCCTCTCTATTTATAGCCTTCAGGGAACCTGATTTTTGCATTTAATAATTCCTTCAGCATTGTATATGACATAGTGGAGCGTGGCTTTGCTAACTTTAAATTTGTCATAGTGCGATTTATGCTTTCCATATGCGATTCCAGGTTGTCCAGTGTTCAGCTTCAATTTCAAATAGAATGAATCTATTCATTCTCTAAATGAATCTATTCATTTAGTGTTTATCTGTGCAATTTTGGACACTGCCAGGCGTATGAATCGATTCACCTTGGTTATGAATCAATTCATTCATTTAAAATATATTTTCTGGGCACACCAATACGCATGAATCAATTCGTAGTGATGTTGAATCGATTCAAATAGCAAAACAACACTTCCTGGGCATATTTAATCGAATGAATCGATTCAAATATGTGTGGAATCGATTCAAGTGATCAAAAGGCTTCCTGGACACATTTAACACCGTGTGAATCGATTCATTTTACTATGCCTTACATAATGAATCGATTCAATCACCTGATTCATGCATTTTGGCACTTTGTTTCACTCTTTTTGATATTTGTTTAATCATGGCTCTAATCCTTTGATCCTTAGGCACTTTGTTGATCATTTTCCATTTGATTTAAGCCACTTAAAATGCCTTGAAACATTTCTTTAGAATTCATCAATTTTCCATCATCAAACATAATTAATTCATCCATATATATATATGTTTGATCTTGATCCTTCATTTGTTGTGTCATTATCAAAACCTACATCAACATAAAAATACAAAATTTACCCATAATTTTGGGGTGTCTCAAATGCCACTCATCAATCATCATCATCATAATCACCAACACCACCATACACACCTTAGTGGATTTTATCATTGTTGATTTTAACCATTGTTTTCAAGTTTTATATGTGTCATTTTCATATCAACATATTTCACATATATTTCATATCATACTCACAAGTCAATGCTTGCAATCAACCATAATGGTATTAATTAAGAAAATGTTATATGAAATTGATCAAATAATTAAGCCTTTCCAAGGCTTATTGGAAACCACTATAGAGATTAGCAAATTGGATTTACAAAAGGATTAAGATTCACCAATATATAGCTTTGAGGAGTTTATGAAGGGATCAAAATAGCAAAAGCAAGCAATTGCAAAATGTTAAATATCCAAATGGATTCATCTATTGTTTACAAGGAAATTACGAAAGATATCAAATGATTAAGCCATACGACATCACTTATTCAAGCTTCCAAGAAGCTAATTCAAAGTTTTGATATATATACAGACACACACACATATATATATATATATATATATATATAGAGAGAGAGAGAGAGAGAGAGAAAGAAAGAAAGAAAGAAAGAAAGAGAGGGAGAAATAAATTCCATAGTAGATCAATTAGCAAACATAGCTTATGAGTAAGAATTTTGGAATTCTATATCTAAATTCTTTCCCCAATGAAATTAAAAACCTGTTGAGTAATAACTCAGAGTTTCCTTTATTGTAGACATGTTTAATTTAATAATATGGGCCTAGGCCTTATTCTTTTCCCAAAAAGAAACCTCAAGTGGACACTTATATTTAAAAACTGAATAAATAAGGTATCTATATGGAATTTTTCTCAATGAACTTAACATGTGAGACAAGTTAGTCCTTTTTTCTTATATTAATTATAATTTTAGAATTTATTTTTTCCCTAAAATTTCAAAGTGTAATTAATTTATTTTGGATTTTTTAGCCTGTGGAACTTTGCATAGGTTAATGGCCATAAATTACATCTATAAAATGAATTCTATTACTAATTTTCTATATAAAAATAATATTTTTATATATCATCATTAAATATTTAGTCTCTCTTTCTTTCTACTACCTATGTCGCATTTCACTCATATTCATATCGTGGAAGTCTAAGAGATACCATTTTATATTTAGCCTTCCACACAAATATTTTAATATTTTATCATTAGCATAAAAAGAATAATAAAATATATTTTATTAATGAAGGAAAATAAAATTTAATTATTTTACATTTAATGAATAAAATAATCAAACATTATTTTAGTCATTCTATATCAAATTTTATTTTACATAAAATATTTTTCCATTATTTATTTTAGACTAAATACATATTTTAGCCTCTATATTTCAGGTTTATTTCAAGTTAGACCCTTAAGTTTTAACCCTAGGTTTTAATAGAGATCTAGCAACACCAGCCTTAGTTACATGGACATGATGAGTCCACGTGTTACATGTTCACTGGTTAATTGGTTAATAAGTAAAATTAAAAATAAAAAAAAGTATTTTAGATGAGATTTAAATCCATGACCTAATATATAAATGAGCAACTACTTAACCACTGGACTACAACTTATTTATCTATATAAGCAACTACTATATGTATATAGAATAGTAATTTATATTTTTTTTAGTTTATATATGGCATGAATGAGTAAGTATGTATCATAAAAAATAAATTTATATTATATATTTTTAATTATAATAATCATAATATACTTAAATATTTTTTATATTACATATTTATTAAATATATTTTAAAAATAATAAAATTATTAAATATTAAATATATTTATTATATTTTAAAGTTTAGTAATTTATTATTAAGAAAAGTTAAAATTTTGATAAATATAATATTAATGTCAATCTTTAATATATTTAATTATATTTATTAAATATTAATTATTTATTTATTTTTAATAATAATATATTTAATTATATTAATTACTAACGACAATAAATTTTCATTAAATATTAAATTTTATATTAATAATATATTTATGAAATTTGAAATATAATAAATACATTTAATATTTAATAATTTTGAATACTGAAATATATTATGATTATTATATTTGAAAAATATATAATATGAATTCATATTTTATCATGCATATTTACGTCATTTATGTTGTCTACAAACTAAAAAAAATATAATTTAATATTTTGTATATATAATCATTGTTGCTTATATGTATATATTGCTACCCAATTTTGTTTCGGCCCATTTAATATTTTCAAAAAATAATAATATAAAAATTAAAAATTAAAACAATAATAATAAAAAATTAATCTAACATAGGATTTAATTTTTAAGAAAAAAAGGAACCTGTGGGTTTGTATATATGAATTTCGAATTGTTGATCCGGGCTTTGAGTTTTAAAATTTTTAAATTATCATCAGAATTATAAATTTTAAATTTCTTTTAAAAAAACTGGAATCTAATTTTAGAGAAGTTTTAAAATTCAAATAGGAGGGGAAGTTTAAAATTTATATTTTATAAAAAAAGGGATCAGGATTTTATGATAGGAGATTAGAGAAAAATGATGAGAGGATGTTAAGGAATGAGATAGATTTTTTTTAATATATATATATATATATATATATATATATTAATGAGATAGAACTCTATATATATATTATGGAATGAGATAGAGTTTTTTTAATATATATATATATATATATTATAGAATAAGATAGAGTTTTAAAATATATATATATTAGAAACAAAATCGACTTTTAAGATATATATATATATATATATATATTAAAGGGGAATTCACGCGAGATAATATATAGATATGGTAACGCAAATCATAAGCAGGAGAAGATATATATTATTATATAATATAGGCACGCAGGATCAAGAAAAGAGAAGGAAGGCTGTTATATATAAATTCACGCGCAGTAGCTGGCATAGGGAGAGATGGGAGAGATGGACGCAAATAAATGGGGGATAAAATTCACGTTAGAGGCATATATATCACAGACGCAGTTGAGAAGGAAAAAGAGGTCAATCACAAGAAAAGCAATTCACGCAGAGATAAGAAAGCAAAGGCAGTTCACGCAGCGCAAAGGAAAGGATCAGGGAGTTCACACTGAGAAAAAAAAAACAGGGCTGAAATATATATACTAAAGAGTGAGTTGAAACACAAGGTAAATCTTTAAAGATTCCTATTTTCCCTCTATTCTTTGTTGTGATTGTCTTGATCTTTGTTTTCTAGTGAATTGTAATGAGATAATAGGCATGATTAAATATATGAAGTCCTTTTCCATCTAGAAAAATCTAATAGGACGAAACGTCTTGTTAATCTATGTTTTAATTTTTTTGAAAAAATATCAATTTAGACCATAATATATTTTAATAATAATGTTGACATGTAACAAAATTAAAATCTTTATATTAGAGATTAATTTGGAAAAACGTCTTGTTAATCCATGTTTCAAATATTTATATTTTAAAATTAGTTTAGACCATAAAGTATTTTGATGATGTTAACATGTAATAAAAATTAAGATATTTAATTTGGACGAGACGTCGTGGTGATCTAGGTTTTAAAATAATATAAATTTTTTTTTCAGAATTAATTTAGACCATTAAGTTTTTTTCTAAAAAATAATAAATAAACCTAAGGTTTCCTTATTAAAAAAAATAATACAATATTTGAAATCAATTTGGTTGAGACGTCTTATTGATTAACGTTTCCTAAATCTCAACATTTTTTAAACTTATTTTTCACAATAACAAAGAACTACGTAACCTAATTTCCTTTCACACTTAGGAATTACGTAGGAGTGAGAGCAAGTAATCCTGTCGGGCCCAAATTTTAAAAAATTAAATATATCCCACTAATTTGTAAAAATAAAATCATAACGTTTTTAAATGACGACCTGATTAATTTAGACGAGACGTCCACCAAAAATATAACTTTAATTATTAAGTCGACAATAAATCCATAGGACATCTCTAAGAGGTTTAAATTACAAATTATTAGGATTATTCAAGAACTTAAACAATTTAAGGTAACCGTTTAAGATGGGCCGTGTGGGGTGCTAATACCTTCCCCATATGCAATCAGACTCCTAAACTTAAAATCTTTTAAATTTCCTTATCCATGTCATCGAATAATGACGTCCTTTAAATTTCCTTGTCCGTGTCGTCGAAGGATGGCCTCTTCTAAATTTCCTTATCCATGTCACTGAAGGATGGTGTGCTTTATATTTTCTTGTTCATGTAGCTGAAGGATGGCGTCTTTTTTATTTTCCTTGTTCGTGTTGCCGAACGATGGTGTCTTTTAAATTTCCTTGTTCATGTCGCTGAAGGATGACATCTTTTAAATTTCCTTGTTTGTGTCACTGAAGGATGGCGTCTTTTAAATTTCCTTGTCCATGTCGTCAAAGGATGGTGTCTTTTAAATTTCTTGTCCATGTCACTGAAGGATGGCATCTTTTAAATTTCCTTGTCCATACCGTCGACGGATGACGTCTTTTAAATTTCTTGTCCATGTCGCCAAAGGTCGGCGTCTTTTAAATTTCCTTGCCCATGTTGCTGAAGGATGACGTCTTTTAAATTTCCTTGTCCATGTCATCGAAGGATGATTCCTTTTAAATTTCACTGTCCATATCGCCGAAGAATGACACCTTTTAAATTTCCTTGTCCATGTAACCGAAGGACGACGTCTTTTAAATTCCCTTTTCCATGTCACCAAAGGATGACATCCTTTAAATTTCCTTGTTTATGTCGCCGAATGATGCATCTTTTAAATTTCCTTGTTCATGTCATCGAAGGATGACGTCTTTTAAATTTCCTTGTCCAAGTTGTCAAAGGATGGCGTCTTTTAAATTTCTTGTCCATGTCGCCAAAGGATGACGTCTTTTAAATTTCATTGTCCATGTCGCTGAAGGTTGGTGTCTTTTAAATTTCCTTGTTCATGTCGTCAAAGGATGGCGTCTTTTAAATTTCTTGTCCATGTCACTGAAGGATGACGTCTTTTAAATTTCCTTGTCAATGTCGCTGAAGGATGACGTCTTTTAAATTTCCTGTCTATGTCATCGAAGGATGACGTCCTTTAAATTTCCTTGTTCATGTCATCGAAGGATGGCATTTTTTAAATTTCCCTGTCTATGTCACCGAAAGATGGCATCTTTTAAATTTCCTTATTTATGTCACCAAAGGATGTTGCCTTTTAAATTTTCTTGTCCATGTTAATGAAGGATGGCATCTTTTAAATATTCTTATATGATTCACCAAAGGATGACGTCTTTTAGATTTCCTAGTCCTTGTCACTGAAGGATGGCGTCTTTTAAATTTCTTTGTTCATGTCGCCGAAGGATGGTGTCTTTTAAATTTCTTGTTGCTGAACGTGGCACCTTTTAAATTTCCTTGTTACCGAACATTGCACTCTTTAAATTTCCTGTTACCAAACATGACACCCTTTAAATTTCCTTATCTCAGAACATGACACTCTTTAAAATTCTTGTTGCCGAACATGGCACAATTTAAATTTCCTATTACCGAACATAGAACCATTTAAATTTCTTGTAGCTGAATATGGCATCCTTAATTTCCTGCTGTTGAACATGGTAGCCTTTAAATTTCCTATCGCCGAACATGTCATCCTTTAAATTTCCTGTCGTCAAACATGGCGCCGTTTAAATTTCCTTGTCACCGAACATGGCATCCTTTGAATTTCCTTGTCACCGGAAAGGCTCCCCTTAAATTTCCTTGTTGTTGAACATGGCATCCTTTAAATTTCCATGTCATTAAAGGTAGCGCCCTGGACAAAATGGATCCGCTCAGTCTTTACTTATCCTTTACTACAACACAGTAAAGGAAAAGTAAAGAAGGGCAAGCTATTTGTAACATCCAAAAAATTATAAAAATGATTAATTAAGAGGAATAAATAGTAAATAATTATATATAAGTTGATTCATGTCTCGAAAGTTTGGAAATAATTAAATTAAGATTTATTATGGATATTTATAATTTATTAAGACTTAATGAGATGAAATTATGCCCGATTAAAATATGGGTGTCGGACCAAGTATCTCTGATTGAGGTATTGTTGGTTAGGGCTGTAAAGAATATTTTGGGTAATCCGAGTATGTCTTTAGAATAATTTTTGGATAAAGTACCAAGCCCAAATAGAGATCCTGTATGTTGTAAAACGGTAAAATTTTAATGAAGGGATTAAAATTAAAACACAATTCCTACTCTCCCTTCTCTTTCTTACGTTGGGTTCCCCTAAGGCAAACACACTTGCCTTCTTCTCTTCTCATATCCTCACTCTTTTTTTCATCTTCTTCTCCTCAAAAGCCCTATGTGGTGGTGGTGAACGTCCCCCTCTCCATTTTCATTTGCACCATGAACCATGAAGGAGACATGATGGCTTGAAGCTCTCCTCCCCCTTCTCTTGCATTTTTGTCACCTTCCCTTTTTCCCTTGGAGACTTAATTATTTGTGGGTTGAGGTAAGTTCCTCACTATTCTTGTTAAGTTTATGCCCTAGATTATGGGTTATTATGAGTTTTATATCTAGGTGTTGTTAATTATGATGGTTGATAGTTATTAGTAATGGTTATTAGGTTTTTGATGAAAACCCTAGCCCTAAGAATTTGGGAAAATGTATATGTTGTGACTTCGAGGGTTGAATTGAAAGTGAATAGATAATATTTAATGTGAGAGTTGTTATTTATGATGATGGATAATGAGGGTAACGGTGAATCATCGAGAATGAAACTCATTGATGAGTGTTGATATGAAATGTATAGAAATGAATATGAACACTAAGATCATAGTGATTGTGATGGATTAATGAATTGAAATTATGGTTTGATGAAGTCTTAGACCATGATGAGTGCCATTTGGAATTGTTGGTTAATGATGGTTTGTTGGAGGCTATGATAACCATGTTAAATCTTGGGTGACAATGATGATATCCAGATAGTTTATGTAATATTGGATGCCCTTTTGATAGAGGATGTGATGTTGTTGATGTTGGGTGTGGCTTACCCTTAAGAATTCCTGAAACCTAACACAAGTGTATGAATTGGTGTTTTGTCAAGTCTAGGACTTGATATTAAGTCTTGAGATATGTTTGCAATTGTTTGAAATTACGATGATGCCTTGAGATGGCTTGTTGATTGAATCTATATATATGTATGTATGTTGGTGTAGATGATATTCCGAGCAATGAGGCGGAATGATCCGGACATGCGAATCGTCATTCTTCCCTCGAGGTAGGAGAGAAGTTTACATTTTAAATGCATGAATTGAATAATTGATAATTAATGTATGTGTGGTTACCAATGTTTGCCTTGCTATGGTTATGTTGGAATGAAGTGATAATTAATATTTTGATGAATGAAATGCTTGGCAAGTTATTGGATTTTATGAATCATATATATGTGTGAGATAACAATGAAAGTTTCGAATCCCTTTAACGGGCATGATTTATTTGTTGATGGAAATCCATGGATGGATGAATTGTTCAAAATGTGAAGTTGGGTTTATGATGTTCATGAAAAATTAAGGAACTGGTAGGGCTATAATGAGTTTTGGTATGTTTGAATGCCACAAAATAGTTTCAATAGCGCCGATGCATGAATTATAACTTGTAGAAACTAGAACGGGCCAACTCAATTGAGAATTGACCCTTGTGTTGCAAAAAAAATCCTTAAAACAGGCTAAACACATTTATGCGCATAAGTCCCTCATTTTTTGGAATTTTTAAGTGTGGCCAATGGCTACACGTCATAAATGATGTATATTAGGTGGTGTTAAAATTTGGTGGCCATTGGATTTCATATGAAAAAGATAGGATGGTTAGAAGTTAGATTTTGTAGCTTTTTGGGGCAAGTTATGCATAATTGCTGTCACATATTGTTTCACACAATGGGGGAATCGATTCATGAGCTGCTGTTTTGCCCCTGGGTGTGTTCTAGAATCATGGGAATCGGTTCACACAATGTGGGAATCGATTCATGAGCCCTTGGAATGGCCTGAATTGATTCCCATGACCCCTTGAATCGATTCAGAGGCTTCTTGAATGGCTTGAATCAATTCATACGAGGCATGACTCGATTCAAAAGCTGTTGTTTTCACTGTTTTGAATTCCAAACACGTGGGAATCGATTCATGGAGTGTTTGAATCGATTCATGGCCTTGTTTTCACAAAAATTCATAAGTTTTGATGCATGTTTGATGTTGTTGAGTCATGACACGCATATGCAATCAATTGTACACATTTTTAATACGTTTTAGCAATCGATGCATGATGATATTGTTATGTCCCTCATATACCTTGGCTTTTGAAAGTTGCCAAGTGCTTGTTAATGTCCAAAACCCTTTTATCATATGAGAAACAAGAGATTGTATTAAGGGTATATGATTGTGGTGTGTCTTAGTGATGATTGATAATGGCTTAAGGCTTTGGCAAAGTATGTATGACAACCCTTGATTAATGATGAGACTAATAAGGGGACAATTGAATAATAATGTGTTATTATAAGCGATGAATTGAGATGATATCGATAATGAACAATGATGAATATTATTGACAATTATGATTTATGCAAGATGAACTTGCAATTGTGAGTTAAAATTATACTTGATGGAAAATGTTGATAATGAATAAAGATAAGTGTTGTTGTCGGTGTATATATGTTACCACACATGTTGAATGACGAATATCGATGTTGAATGAAAGGGGACATTGTTGTTGAACATACCCTTGATCAAATAGTGATTGTTATTATTTATGATTGCGATGCCATCATGGTTGATACAAGTGTGATCTTGTATGTGTAATTCAAATTATATTGGCAAACATTTGATGCTATGAATTTGAAATGTATTTATTAACATGCCTTTTTAGTTTTTATACGTGGATTAATGTTATGAGGATTGATATGTTTTTGATTGCCATGCGTGGATTGAGGTCAATATGAATTCTTGGCCATTGTAATGCAAATTATATGGATGATATGTCTTGAGGGGCTTTGAAATTAGTTGCGTACCTCTAATTGTGTTGCTAAATGTAAAATATATATATGTACCCTAAGTGAGTGGGTGAGAAATCCTTGTGAGGTTGAGATTTGGCATATGCATTGTTGCATTATTGCCTTTATGGCATGCATGGCATAGCATTGTATATGTGGTTGCGATCACAAGGTTGAAAGTCTTGCGGGACTAGATGAGAAAGAGTACCCTTGCGTGGGGGAAATGAATGTACGTGGTTGCGATCACGAGTATACTGAAATGATAAAAGATCCTGCAGGATTCTATAAGAATGAGCACTCTATGCGTGGGCAAATGAGTCTGTTGTTATGATCACATGATAGATTGAAATGATGAAGGTGGTTGCGATCCCCAATGTATTAAAATAACAATGGTCTTGTGGGACTATGAGAAAGAGTACCCTATGCGTGGGGAAACTAAGATGAGATTGATAAATATGGTTGCGATCACAATGATAAAGATCTTGCGGGATTCTATGAAATGGACCTTTGCATGGGGGACATATATTTTATTTGTTATAAGTGGTTGCGATTACTGGAGAAACCATGTGCACATGGGTGATGTGAAATGGATCCATTACATATACATTAAATAGTGTGACATATGCATTAGCCATAGTACATGGCATTTGAGATGGAGATGACCAAAGAAAGATGAGAACCTCTTGAAAGTAATAAGTGATTAAAGACGTAAAGATTTAATGATGAACAATTGTGATAGCCCATGATGATGAGGGCAATGTGAATGTGTATGTGCTTGTGTATGTGCTTGCTATGAGTTGTGAATAATGAGGCTTGTATGGCTAAGATGATGTCTTGATGATGGTTATTTAATAAATGGATGATTATATTACAAAGCACACATGTCGTTTATATGCATGTACACATGAACACAATGTATTCAAATTCGTCATATTGAATATATAAATCACTCTCCTATGTTGTCTCCTTTTTAGCATTGTGATGTAGGGTTGTCATGGGATGAGAGTATGCCTTTGAGCTTAAGCTTTTGAAGAAGGTAAATAGTTGTAATGGAAAGCCTTGGCCGACAGCGGTTGTTAAATATGATGTAATGAATGAATTGTGCGTGTTGATGTTAATAAATAGTAACTTGTGGATATGTATATAGCCATATTTTGTAATGTATATTGTGGATGTATGCTTCATATATAAATGAATAATTAGATAAATACTTGTGGGATTGACCTTGGTAATGTGTATAGATGATAGAGATATTTGAATTGATACCAAATTGGTGAATGAATGAGGTCAATTATGGGATGTGATTATTGAAGATGTATGTTGTATAAATGCATATTTGAGGCATAGGAGGTGTATAAATGTTAGAAAGTGGATAGTATATATTCCCAATTGATGAATAATACATCATGTAGAGGCTAATTATAGTTTTGAATATATGCATATGAATTCCGTGTGAGGGTGGTTGTGGTCTAATAGGCTCATGTTATGTAATTGCATGATTGGTTGAGCCTTTTCTCATATCTTTATATATGGGACTAGGCGTGTGCCCTATATACATATTTTTATTCCGCTGTAAACTCCAATATTTTGTATACATATAGGGGTGATTTATCTATTGATCCAGTTGTAAATTGTTAAATCTCACTCTTTAATTTTTTGTGCTTCGGGTCTTGATGTAATATTGAGGTGTTTTGGAATTGTTATAAACGTGAAAAATTTACTCACATTTTTATTAAATATTTATCTTGATTACATTAGGATTCGGGTCTGATATCGGGGTGTGACAAGCTAGTATTAGAGCATTGATTGCTTATTGTTTGATCCTTGTGATTTAGGTACTATTGGAGAGTAATTTCTCTTATTGAATTGAGGTTGTTTGACATCAAAATGTGGTTGTCTATTATTGAAGCTTTGTTGTACCTTATTAGAACATGTTTTGCTCGGTATTGAAGTTGTTAGATTGCTGCCCGAGCATGGTTGCTCTGCATTAAATTAATGTCATGGATAATTACTCGATATTGAGATATTGGTGGTAATTACCGGAGTGTGGTACTCCTTATCAGAGTGTGGTTGCTCTGTATGGACTTATGAATATTATTGTCCAAAGGTTGGGTTTATGATAGGGCGTTGGTGACCCATTGTTGATTCCGTAAGAATTAGGGCCCATTTGTTTAAGCTTATTAAAAAAGTGATTATAAAAAAGGGCTTCTTTTATAATCACTTTTTTAATAAACAGATCAGAGTTGCTTCTTAAAATAAGCTAAAATCAGCTTATTTTCAGCTTCTGCTTATTTTTGAAACTTTAGACAAACACATCAAAATTTAAAATAAGTGCTTTTTTAATTAAAATATAAGTGCAATTACTTTAAGTTGCCCGCTCAGACAATTGTCAATCCTAAAAATGTAAGTGCAATTACTTTAAGATCTGGTAAAGTTATCCATGGACCAAAACAACAACAAACTGAAAATACTATTGTCATAGAAAAACATGCAGAAGAAGTTTTAGATAGTTCAAGTAATAATAGTAATGATATATCTCTTACAAATCCTCCTTCTGCAGCTGGTCCTGATAAACAACATATCCCTCTTCCATTTCCACAAAGACAAAAATCTATACAAAATAAGAAAATGGATGAGGAGATCTTGGAAACATTTAGAAAAGTAAAGGTAAATATACCTTTATTAGAAGCCATCAAGCAAATCCCAAGATATGCCAAATTCCTTAAAGAATTATTCACTAATAAAAGAAGACTAAAAGGCAATGAAAGGATTAACATAAGTAGAAATGTGTCTGCATTAATTGAGAAACCTTTGTCACATATACCAGAAAAATGTAAAGACCCTGGGACGTTTACCATTCCATGCATCATAGGCAATAACAAATTTGAAAATGCCATGCTAGACTTAGGTGCATCTATTAATGTTATGCCTATGACTGTATTTACTTCACTTTCCCTTGGACCTTTGCAAACTACAGGTGTGGTTATACAATTAGCAAATCAAAGCTCTGCACATCCTACAGGAATTATTGAAGATGTCCTTGTTAAAGTTAACGATTTAATTTTTCCTACAGATTTTTATGTTCTAGATATGGAAAGTGAGAATTCCACCAATAAAGCTCCAATAATTTTAGGTAGACCATTCTTAAAAATAGCTAGAACAAAGATAGATGTGCATGCGGGAACACTTTCTATGGAATTTGGAGATAGTGTGGTTAGATTCAACAGTTTAGATGCTATAAAGTATCCTACTGAGGATCATTCTATTTTTCAAATTGACTTAATAACTAATTTAGTTGATGATAATATTATTAAGTTGTTTGATGATGTTGAGTTTCCTATATTGTCTGATTTTTGTGATTCATTTGTTTGTGATTCATGCATGGATTCTCATCAATGCAATATGTGTGTTGAAATTGAGAAATATCTGCTTAATGATAATAATGATCCATACTCCCTTAAAACAGAAAATATAGTTCCAGATGTTGTTTCAAAAGAATCAGAGTGTAATAATTTGATTAAAGTAGTTACAAATATATCTGATTATGTTGAAGTACAAGTTGCTGAGACAAATTCAACCAAAATGATTCCTTCAATAATGCAGCCTCCTATGTTAGAGTTAAAACCTCTTCCTGAACATTTAAAGTATGCATATTTAGAGGAAGATGAGAATCTTCCAGTGATTATTTCTAACAAATTATATGTTGATCAAGAAACAAGGTTGTTGCAGATTATGTGTCTAAATGGGTTGAAGCTAAAGCTACTCGAACTGATGATTCTAAAGTTGTTGTAGATTTTGTTAGATCACACATATTTTGCAGGTTTGGTGTTCCTAAAGCCATTATTAATGATCAAGGATCACATTTTTACAACCGTAAAATAGAGTCTCTTCTTAAAAAATATGGAGTTATGCAAAGCAAGCATATACACATTTATAACACCGCCACAATGGGCCAACACCATCAACATAGACCATTCTAGTCTTTCATCAAAGCCACCATGGGCTAACATCATCATCGTCAATCATAACAAATACGCCCTTTATTACATTGGGCCATATCATACATATCGTCATATTCAACATCATTTCAATATTCATATCATTTATTACTTTTATGTGGTATTTCGATATATTAATTACTCATCTCATCGACACCATCTCATTATCACCATCATCATCAATCAACATCATAATCTAGCATATCTCCATGCTACATGCAAATGCTCTTATGGCTAATGCATATGCACAATGGAATAATCAACAACAAATGTGGATCCGACTGTGGGAATATAACATTAATTCAATTGTGGGATAAGCATAGGTGTGCTACTATGCCCCTACCGCAGTAGAAAAATTGTGTACACATATATCTCAATTTTATGCATGCTTACATCCTTATAATTTTTACTGGTACCAAACCGCTATCGCCCATCTATAGCACTAGTCACCCCGTGACTTGCGGATCAACATCGTGGCCTCAACTACCACAAGTGCTACGGGCCTCTCCCGAACACACATCGAGAGAGTCGTGTCCCATCAGACACCAAGGTAAACTCGCTCACCATAGAGCCGCCCGCCCACTGGGCCTGCCACATAGGGTGCCTCGTCACCAAACTATGGACAGCTTCGTGACTCATATACCGACTCACAGGGGAAAATCACAATACGCTTGTGCACTAAGCCGCCCTCCCACTGCACCCGCCTAGTGGATCCCCCTTATATTCCATATAGACAGCTATGATATGCCATGGATGCAATGCAATGTAAATGCATTCTCACTCTGTGCATCCTAAACGCCACTCATCAATC
The DNA here is from genome assembly GCA_037962975.1 of Clitoria ternatea. Taxonomy (NCBI): domain Eukaryota; kingdom Viridiplantae; phylum Streptophyta; class Magnoliopsida; order Fabales; family Fabaceae; genus Clitoria; species Clitoria ternatea. The sequence goes on from CM075671.1 coordinate 180,551,203, forward strand.
ATCATCACCATAATCACCAACACCACCATACACCTTAGTGGATTTCAACCTTGTTGGTTTCATAATTATTATTTTCAACATATTTTCACATATATTTCACATCATACACGCAAGTCAATACTTGCAAGCAGCCACTATGGCATTTCAACATCACATATTATTCATCAATATTATCACACTTCATTTAGCGGATTTTTATCTCATTATTCATTACCATTGTTTCAAGTATACTCATATGTACTTATAATCGCATGGTATTCACAACATTTTCAATTTCATATTTCATACCACACATACAAGACCATGCTTGTATCACACACAATGGTATGCAACAATTCACCAATATAAATATACACCTCTTTGTGCAAGAGAGTGTTCAACATCATCATCTAACATTGTTTAATGTCATCTAATTATCCCCTTTAATTAATTCCAAATCTGCTCTAGGGTATATCTCATAATCCTATCACCAAGTTCTCATTATCATCCTTTTTACTATTCTATTTTGAAGTGGTAATGGATTATAATTAATTAGTCTCAATGTACCCATCATTCCCAAACCCTACCATGTGATACCATCATCACATTATCCCTCATTCATCCTCATAATTGTCTCGGGTCTGTCCCGTAATACCAAGAAGAGGGTCCAACATAAGCCTGCCACCATTAATAGCGAGTAAAACCCATACTGGTGGAAACTTGCTCAAGCGAGATACACATCCGCTTGAGCGAGACAGGTCAGGTTCGCTTGGGCGACCCTCCTTCGCGTAAGCTAAAAGCATCCAGTAGCGTTTTCACGCTCACTCGCTCGAGCGAAGCACCATCACACTCGGTCACTCGGTCAAGCAAAATTACACCAGTAGTCATTTTCCACACTCGGTTTTCACTCTACAATTCATTTCAAACCGACTCATCTCACTCGGTTGTTCACTCGGTAAAGTCAATCAAAACCGACTCCCACACTCGGGTTTTCACTCGACAGATTCTCCTTGAAACCGGCTCAAAGTACTCAGGTTTTCCACTCAGCAGTTTAATCCTGACCGACCCATCATTCACTCAGCCAATTAGTTCCAAATCCGAGTCATCTCTCAATCAATCTTTCACTCGGCAATTTCACTCCAAAACCGAGTTATCTCAATTAGTTTTCCACTCGGTAAACTTAATACAAGACCGATCATCACTCACTCAGACTTCCATTCAGTAAATTCATTCTAAAACTGAGTCTCCACTCACACAGGTTCCACTCGGTATTCGTTCAGTCGGAATCAGGGGTTCCATTCACTCGGAATTACACACTCGGATTCCACCATTAAATTCCATTCGGAAATACTCTAATCTCTCGTCACTCAGAGGAATTCACTAAGTTGTTTCACTCGGACCTATTTAAGTCTTAACCACTCGGGATATAGAATCTCATTCACTCAGATTATGTATATCTCATACACTTAGAATATATCCCAATCTCAACCATTACAACATTACTCACCTCTGAGGTGGTTCACTCGGATTTATCTAATATTTAGCCACTCGGAATATTTACGTAGCCTCGATCGCTGGGAAAAGGATTTCCTAAGACACCCCAATCAAAACTGTTATAATCACTCTTCCTTCGGAAGAGGTTCACTCGGGATTTCTACTCGGAAATACCCAAACCTTTCCCCACTCGGGGTTTTCTCTCGCTAAGATCCCACTCGGAATAGGTTTATCAAAATGGACCTCTCAGAACACATTTCTCTCTGAGTCCTCTTAAGTCTTCACCACTCGGGAAAAGGCCCAATGGCTATAGCCCCACTCAGAATTACATATTAGAAGGCATTCCACCCGGCACAGGTTACACTGGACTCGAAAATTCCCCATTCGGGACTCCACTGCCCAGATCATCACATTCACGAGCCTGCTACTCGGATTATGTACGTTTCCTCACTCAGAAAGTCATGACTCAGACTTAAGTCACTCGAAATTCACTCGGAAATTCCACCACCTCTTAGCTTATTTTCAAAAATCCTCACTTAGGCAGGATTCGTTCATGAACTCACCCATTCACCATCTAATAGTCTCGCCTGGACGAATGCCATTCCCCAGACCCTTCGCTCGGGCAGATTTCGTCTAATGGCTAAATCCCTGATCCTCCTAGCATTCTCGCTTGAGCAAACTGGCCATTCGCCTGAGCGAAATCAGGCCAGTAGCTAATTCCTTCGCCCTCGCTCGAGCGAGACTCCATTCGCCTGAGCGAATTCCCTCCAGTGTCTAAACACTGATACTGGGACATTCTCGCCTGAGCGAAATTCACCTTCGCCTGAGCGAAAATTTCCCAGAAGCTAATTTCCAAATCAGGTGAGACTCTCGCTCGGGCTAGAATCCACCTCGCCTGAGCGAAATCATCAGACTTCATGCAAGACTCGAAATTCACACAACACAGCTCACTAAAATTGAGCTTCACCAATTCTACCAGCATGCATTACATATCAATCATCATTCGGATCATTTAAAACTGATTCTATACCATCATATTCTTAAGTTTCATTCAACTTTCCACATAATCACTTTAAATCAATTCTTTACAATTCATGTAGTCCATTTATCTATAGATTTTCATACTTATCTAATTTGTGTCCACCCAAGGGACCATCAAACATATATCTTTATCATCATACAAGTACATCAATTTTCCATAACAATCAACATAAGCCAAGCCATCATTCATCACTTCATCAAATTAATCATACAAGAAATTCATGGTAAGGCATTGCATAAGTTCCACATCGACATAATTAACAATTAATTCACTCATGCGATTTGAAATGCAAACTTCTCTCCTACCTCGAGAGAAGAACCGCCACGCGATTACATCGATCATTCAGCATCGTCATCCGAAATGCAACCCTATCAACAACACACATATGTACATGTAATTAATAAGCCATCACAAGGCATCCAATTTCAACTTAAGTCACCATGGATTTTCTTAAGCCATCACTAATCAATAAACCCTTATGGCATTTATCATGGCCTAAGACTTCATCAAATCAAGTATCCACTATCAATGGTCATCCACCATTATTGTTATCACCAACAACATCACTCAATATTGCCTATCATTTTCCTATTCTCAAGATTTATTCCTCAAGTCATCAAATCTACTCACATGCAAATATCATCAACCTCATTAATCAATCTTAATGATTCTAAAAATCCATTCCTCTCATATACTCCATTCATAGACATCCATAATCATCAAAATCATCAAGTGGGTCAAAACCCCCAAACCATTAATACTTAGGGTTTCTCCTTCCAAACATTCAAGCCTAGGATTTCCATTTCCACTCACATGCAAGGTTTCCAACATCACCATCTTCAACTCAACAACCCAAAACCATAAATATAACAAGGTGGAGGTAAGAAATCTTTACCTCAAGCTTAGGCTCCACCAAAATGAAAATGAAGTGGGGAAGAGGAAGAAGATGATCCCACAAGCTCCCAAGCTCCATAAATGCCATTCAAGCCTCACAAATCCATGGGAACCATTTAATTTTGAGTGGAAAAGAAAGGGAGAGAGAGATGGTCACGGTTGTGCAAGAGAAGAATGAAGGAGAAGAGGAAAGTGATAAAGATAGAGTGAATGAAAAGGGTACACCGAGAATGAGTAAGAGAAAGGAAAGTTAAACCAAAATTGGACATTGTCCAATGGTTAAAAGGATGTCACATTTGCTTTTAACCAATGGGTAATAATTCCCCATTGTCCAATGGATAAAAGGGCCAAAAGAGAGAGGGAAGGATGCCACAATTAAGTGGAAAGGAGAAGGTGAGGATTTATATTTTCTTTTAATTCCATTTGACTCGTGTTTTTCCCGTTTATCAACATATGCCGAGTCCAATTAATTATTTCTTTAACACCAAAAATTATTCCAACTACACTGTCGTAAACATAATAATTTTCCAAACATTCTAGACCCATCAATCATCTAATTAAATCAAGTGGGTCCCACACCATCCATTAATTCATCCGTTTTTGGTAAATCTTAATTTACCGATAATTCACCTCTAATGTCTAACAACATCTCCCATAATTATTTGACCATAAACAATCAATTATCATTATCCAATAAATTATTTTCCTTAAAATCCGGGATGTTACAGGTCCCATGAAATCTATGCCCCAAACATTAAAAATTTCACAAAATAACATGGGTTGTTGAGGCATCTCATTTCTACGAGATATGTTTCCCATTCTTTGACATCTTTCACAAGATTTACAAAATGTATATGCGTCACAAAAAATTGTTGGCCAATACAAACCAGATTCTAATACTTTCCTTGCTGTACGTTGAGGTCCAAAATGTCCGCCACATGCATATGTATGACAAAATGTAAGAATGGAATGAAATTCATTTTCAAGTACACACCTTCTAATGACTTGATTACTACAAAGTTTCCATAAGTAAGGATCATCCCGAACATAGTATTTAGAATCACTTTTTAGTTTTATTATTTGTTGTTTAGATGCATGTATGGGAGTAACAGAAGCAACTAAGTAGTTTACCAAATCAGCAAACCATGGAGTGGAATCATGTATTCCCATAAGTTGTTCATCAGGGAAATCATCTCTAATGGAAATTGGGTTAAGTTCTTTTTTAATTCTGCTTAAGTGATCAGCCACCAAATTTTCTGCTCCAATTTTATCCCTAATTTCAATGTCAAATTCTTGGAGCAACAACATCCACCTGATCAATCTTGGTTTTGCATCTAGTTTCTTTAAAAGGAACTTTAATACTGCATGATCTGAAAATACAACTACTTTTGAACCGAGCAAATAAGATCTAAATTTATCAAGTGCAAACACAATAGCAAGTAATTCTTTTTCTGTGGTAGTATAGTTTATTTGTGCAGTATCCAAAGTTCGTGAGGCATAGTAAATAACATGTTGTACTTTACCTACTCTTTGAGCAAGAACAACTCCTAATGCATAATTTGATGCATCGCACATAAGTTCAAATGGAAGTGACCAATCTGGTGCCTGGATGATAGGAGTGGTAGTTAAAGCTTTCTTTAAGCATCAAAAGCCTCTTTACATTTGTCATTAAAGTCAAATGCTATATTTTTTTGTAGTAAGTTAGACAACGGAAGGACTATCTTACTAAAGTTTTTTATAAACCTTCTATAGAAACCTGCATGACCAAGAAAAGAACGAATATCTCGCACACAAGAAGGATAAGGTAATTGAGAAATTACATTAATTTTTGCAGGATCTACTTCTATGCCTTTTTTAGATATCACATGGCCTAAAACTATTCCTTCTTCTACCATGAAGTGGCATTTCTCATAATTAAGAACAAGGTTAGTTTCAATGCATCTATGTAATACTTTATCTAGACTATTTAAGCAAGCATCAAATAATGAACCATATACTGTGAAATCATCCATAAATACTTCCATGCAATTTTCAAGAAAATCAGCAAAGATATTAATCATGCATCGTTGAAAGGTACCAGGGGCATTGCATAAGCCAAAAGGCATCCTCCTATAAGCAAAAGTGCCAAAAGGACATGTAAATGTTGTTTTTTCTTGATCCTCTGGTGCAATATAAATTTAAAAGTAACCTGAAAATCCATCTAGAAAGTAGTAATGTGACTTACCTGCCAGTCGTTCCAACATTTAATCAATGACAGGTAAAGGAAAGTGATCCTTTCAAGTTGCTTTGTTAAGTTTCCTGTAATCAATGCATACTCGCCAACTATTTTGGATTCTGGTAGGAATTAGTTCATCATTTTCATTTTTAACCACTGTGATTCCATACTTTTTTGGAATCACTTGTACAGGGCTGACCTAAGTGCTATCTGATATAGGGTAAATAATGCCAGCTTATAATAATTTTGTTACCTCTTTTTTAACTACATCAAGGATTTGAGGATTAAGCCTTCTTTGTGGTTGCCTTACTTGTTTAACTTCTTCCTCTAATAGAATTCTATGCATACACATGGAAGGGCTAATACCTGGGATATCTACCAAAGTCCAACCAATTGCTTTTTTATGCTTCCTAATAATCTGCAACAACCTTGTTTCTTGATCAACATTTAATTTGTTAGAAATAATCACTGTAAGAAGTTTTAACTATAACATAGGAGGCTGCATTATTGAAGGAATCAATTTGGTTGAATTTGTCTCAACAACTTCTACTTCAACATAATCAGATGTATTTGTAACTACTTTAATCAAATTATCACACTTTGATTCTTTTGAAACAACATCTAGAACTATATTTTCTATTTTAAGGGAGTTTGGATCATTATTATCATTAAGCAGATATTTCTCAATTTCAGCACACACATTGCATTGATGAGAATCCATGCATGAATCACAAACAAATGAATCATAAAAATCAGACAATACAGGAAAATCAACATCATCAGACAACTTAATATTATCCTCAACTAAATCAGTTATTAAGTCAATTTGAAAAATAGAATGATCCTCAGTAGGATGCTTCATAGCATCTAAAATGTTGAATCTAACCACACTATCTCTAAATTCCATAGAAAGTGTTCCTGCATGCACATCTATCTTTGTTCTAGCTATTTTTAAGAATGGTCTACCTAAAATTATTAGAGCTTTATTGGTGGAATTCTCACTTTCCATATCTAGAACATAAAAATCTACAAGAAAAATTAAATCGTTAACTTTAACAAGGACATCTTCAATAATTCCTGCAGGATGTGCAGAGCTTCGATTTGCTAATTGTATAACCACACCTGTAGTTTGCAAAGGTCCAAGGGAAAGTGAAGTAAATACAGTCATAGGCATAACATTAATAGATGCACCTAAGTCTAGCATGGCATTTTCAAATTTGTTATTGCCTATTATGCATGGAATGGTAAACGTCCCAAGGTCTTTACATTTTTCTGGTATATATGACAAAGGTTTTTCAATTAATGCAGACATATTTCTACTTATGTTAATCCTTTCATTGCCTTTTAGTCTTCTTTTATTAGTACATAGTTCTTTAAGGAATTTGTCATATCTTGGGATTTGCTTGATAGCTGCTAATAAAGGTATATTTACCTCTACTTTTCTAAATGTTTCCAAGATCTCCTCATCCATTTTCTTATTTTGTATAGATTTTTGTCTTTCTGGAAATGGAAAAGGGATATGTTGCTTATCAGGACCAGCTACAGAAGGAGGATTTGTGAGAGATATATCATTACTATTATTACTTGAACTATCTAAAACTTCTTCTGCATGTTTTTCTGTGACAATAGTATTTTGAATTTGTTGTTGTTTTTCTGGTCCATGGATAGCTTTACTAGATCTTAAAGTAATTGCACTTACATTTTTAGGATTGACAATTGTCTGAGCGGGCAACTTATCTGAACCTTGAGACTGCAAATGGTTTAAAGATGTAGCCAATTGACCAATCTGATTTTCAAGAGTCTGAATTGTAGCCTCAGTTCTTTTTTGGAAGTTCAGATTATCTACTGACATTTGCTTTATCAATTCCTTTAAATTTGATTTCTCAGTGGAAGGTACAACTATTTGTGTAGCTTGTTGTTGTACATGAGGAGGTTGATATGGTCAGCTTGGTCCAGTATTTGCCTGAAAAGGTGCATGAGGTTATTGTGAGGAACTACCCCATCTTAAATTAGGGTGATTCCTCCAACCAGGATTATATCTGTTAGAAGAAAGATCATAATTATTATGTTGTTGTTGTGGCAGTCTGTTATTGTATAAGTTGGCAGCATATACTTGAGGATTTTCATCAGGAATTTTAGCTTCCTACAGTGAAGGATAACAATCGGTATAAGAATCTAATGAAGTACAGATAGAACATACCTTAGCAGGGGTTGCAGGTTGTTGTTTTTGAGACACCATAATATTTTTCATAAGTGTTGCTAGTTCAGCAAATTTACTTTCCCACTTTTTATCTCCATCATTAGTAGTTTCAATTTCATGGACTCATCTAATTACTACAAAATTATTTCTGGTGGCATGTTGTTGAGCATTAGCAGCCATGTTCTCAATTAAAGTTTTTGCTGCATTTGTAGTTTTATTTTGCAAAGCACCACCACTAGGTGCATCAACTAAAGTTCTATCCATTGGATTAAGACCTTCATAGAAATATTGTATGAGAAGTTGGTCCGTAATTTGGTGATGGGGACAACTAGCACACAATCTTTTAAATCTTTCCCAGTATTCATAAAGATTTTCTCGGTCATGTTGCCGGATGCCATATATTTCTTTTCTAATTAAGGAAGTTCTTGAAGCGGGGAAAAATTTTTCAAGAAACATTTTTTTAGGTCATCCCAACTTGTAATGGAGCCAGGAGGAAGGTAAAATAACCAATCCTCAGCGATATCTGCTAGGGAGAAAGGAAAAGCTTTAAGTTTTACATGTTCTTCTGAAACCCCTTCAGGTTTCATGGTAGAGCAAAGGATATAAAATGCTTTTAAGTGTTTATGAGGATCTTCACCTGCATGACCATGAAACTTTGGTAACAAATGAACTAAACCCGTTTTAAGCACAAAAGGAACATCTTCCTCAGGATATAAGATGCATGATATTTGATTAGTGACATATGGTGTAGCTAGTTCTTTTAATGTGTTTTCAGCCATGTTATACAAATACGCAGAAGTTAAAGGTTTAGTTTCACTACTTATGCTATTAGCTAGATTATTATTATTATTATTATTATTATTATTATTATTATTATTATTATTATTATTATTTAATATTTTCTTAGATGATCTAACTAATTGATGAAATGTTCTATCTATTTCAGGATCAAAAGAATATAATGGTTCGGGATTAGATCTAGTCATACATAATACATCTACATATATTGTAACAAAATACTACAACTATGTAATAAAAGGAAAAAGTTATCATTTTAATTATGAAATGCTTAGAACATATGTTTAAAAATTTAAAGATTTTTTTTTATATTTATATTTTTTTCAATGGTTGAAAATGAGATTACTAGAGAATAAATAAGAATATAATAAAGTGGAAATTTTTTTTTCAAAATTTTTATTATATACTCACATTCAACCAAACCTAAATATCTTCAACACACCTATAAAAAAATGTAAAACATATTAGGTAATTGAATGCAAATAATTAGGACCAAAGGTCCCCGGCAACGGCGCCAAATTTGACACGCTGTCGTTGTCGGGTCAAATAAAAAGTTAAATTAATATAGTATAAGGTGAACAACCTTAGTCGTCTCTCGAGGACCTTAGTTTAATTAGTTACACTCAATTTAATTATAATAAAGGGGGGATTTGTGTTGAGATTGAAAGGAAAATTAAGTAATTATATAATAGTGTAAAAAGTAAATTTATGAGTGAAAATAATCAAATTTAGAAAGAACCAACCCAAGGAATTAATAAATCTTTACTTAACTAATCATTGATCACAAATATGATTAAATATAATTAATTTCTCAATCTTGAATCATTTGGAATCCCTAAATGATTATATTCTAGAAAATCTTCTAGAATCAAATTAATGAACTAATAAGAATAATCAATCGATATATTCTTATTAATTCCTAAAATAACTTTAAAACCATAGTTTGATTGAGTTAAGACACTAAATAGAAATCTCTTATTTAGTGACTTAATCTTTGTTCTCAAATTGATTATTGATTAACCAACCAACATCAGTTTAGATTATAGATTGTTTAATTATATACCAATCGGTTATATACTTAAATAATCTATCATCATAAATATTTGAGAAACAAAGAAAAGTAATTATCTTCAATCAAAATATTAAGAGCAAGAACTCAAAGTTAATATAAAGAAAAATTAAATTTCTTGAGTTGATTTTAAAAGATTAAGCTTCCGTGATAAGTTTTAACAATGAAAGCTAATATTAAATTAACTATAACTTTGATTATAAAAGTAAATAATAAATAATAAAATTAACTTACTTGATATTGAGGAAGGGAAATGAAAACCATAACTTGAGGGATGGAATATAGAACAAAGAAATAAAGCAAGAGAAAGAACTAAAACTTAAGAAACTAAAGCAAAGATATAGAAATGTAATGAAAACTAAAGCATGTATTTCTTATGTATCTCTTGTGTATCTTCCTTACAACTTCAAGCATCTATTTATAGGCAAGATATGATGATACTATACATTCATTTTCTGATTATTAATGCATTTTTTCAACATTGGTTGACTTGAAATTACAATAATTCAAAAGAAGATAATGGTAGGTGTTGAAATTCATTCTCATCTTTATCTTCTCCACCTTACAGGTCCAATATGACCTTCTAGATGGCCGAATTTTGCAAACCCTTCAACATGAAAGTTGTATATATCTGTCTTATTGAGAATTTAGCGTAATAATGAGGTCATTTGGACATCTACAGCTCTAGATATATATATGTTGGTGAGAAATGTCAATGCTGGTGGGACACATAAGGGCTGATTGATTCAAGCTCCATTTCTTTATTTTTTTTAGATGCAAAATAACCAAATCTGATCATTATGATGTAGCCCTCTGTCTTAACTTTCCATGGGCTCTAAGATTAGCCCATTTGGATCACAAAAGCCCAAGTTATGGTCAAAATAAGACAAGATACTCAAGATACATACAAAAAACGAAAATTGAAACATATATACATAATACTTCAATTTAACTAAACAACATAAAACTTAATTAAAATACTATTATTAAACATAGTAATTATATAATAAACCCCAAGTGTAAAACTATAAGAAGTGTATTAAAATTAATTTATCAATGGGCCGAGTAAAGAGTGCAAACTCTTGAGACGATCCTCACAACAAATCTCACTCGGATAACCACAATTGTTTCACCTTCTTTATCAATTTTTTTAAAAAAAACAAAAAAAACACACACGCACATAGCCACTATCTTTACTTTAGTGCCGCGCCTTTGCCTTTACCTTCACCAGAATCATTTCCATTCGACATTAACCATTCTGCAACCATAAACATCATCTTTATCATTCTCTAGCCGCCACACTTTGCCTTCATCCTTTTCTTTCAGATCGGAGCCACACCTCACCACTAGGCAATCATCAGGTTCTTTATTTCCTCTTAATGGATGATATAGCAGAGTCTTTCTATAGGCATATGAATGAATTAAGATGTATGTTATTGCTCTTGATGCTACTCATAGTTGTGTTGATGATGTTTTTCTTTTAGGTTCTAACACAAGTCCCATGAAACTGGGTTATATGACACAATCAAATTGTTCAGTTATAATAATCATTTCACATGCAATTGAACTGACCAATTTGTTGTAGGTATCTTCGTTACTAAGCGCCCTTGAAAAAAAAAGTACAGAGCAAGAAGCATAAGGAACTGGATCTTGACACCAGTATTTGGTTATGATTTATTTTTCCTTCTTTGTTTCTTGTTCATAAAAAAAATCATCATTTTTCAATTTTTTTTATTTTAAATTCTGCATACCCTTTACTAATTTTTTTTTTAATTTTTCTCAGTAATGGTAATTAAATCACCCTTATCCAATATTTCATGACATGTTCTGAATAATTTCCTTGTATATTAATTTAATAAATTGTTTATAAAGATCAAATTGTATATGAATTGTGATAGATTGACCACCCTCAGTGAGATTTTGAGCTTAATTAGATGGATCATATTATGCCATCTTTCCTTTTTCTTCATTAACCTTTATTTATTAGTACTCTAGAACTTGACTTGTTTCTTTTTGATGTATTGTGTTCCACGTGCATGCTTTCATATGATTAAGGCCATTTTTGCTTTAACTAACCACTAGCCATATGCCTTACCTTGCACATTTTCCATTGTGACCCACATTGAGCCTATATCCATTTCTTGATTCAGTCACATAATTAGCCAATAGCCCAAAAAAAATGATCACCTTTGCTTAGGAATTGATTAGGAGTTTTGGAATTACTATGAATAAAGATTCTTGATGATTATGGAAATATACCTAAGATATGTATGTTGTTGTTTCATTGTTCAAAAAGAAAGTAAAAAAAGGAAATGTTAAAAAAAAGAAGAAGAAAAAGAAGAAGTGGTGAATATATGTATGAAAATAATTAGGAGGATTTATTCTCCTGTTTTATCCTCCATCATGTTTCATTTTGCTAAGTATTGAGTTTCAAAATGAACTTCTATAATCACTGAATCACTTACTCCATTGCTCTTTTTCAATCCTAAGTTTAGCCATACTATTTCATTTTATCCACCCTGTATCACCTTGGCCCCATTACAACCTTAATAAAGTCCTTTTGATCTCTGCATGCGTATGTGTTCAAATATGAAAATTAGAAATTTTTCAAGCCTATGGTAGTGCTAATTTATTTGAGTGATTTCTGAGAGTATACACAAACCCAAACAATTGAGATATAGAGAGAGCACGAAGAGAACATCTATCACATTTTCATCCACTCTTTGATTTGATCACTCAATTTGTGTAATTAGTATGTAATGCTTCTTATTCACACTTATAATGATTTCTTGATATAAGGGATGATGTGTATTACTTATTATTTTAGACTTCAAAAAAAAGTCAAAAATCAATTTGAAAAAAACAAACCTTTTTCTGTTGTTTCTCATTTTAGTTTTTGGTTTGCTTTTGCCCTAGAGTGCAAAAGCTTAAGTGTAGAGGAATTTGATAAATCAATTTTAATACACTTCTTATAGTTTTACATTTGGGGTTTATTATATAATTACTATGTTAGTAATAGTATTTTAATTAAGTTTTATGTTATTTAGTTAAATTGAAGTATTATGTATATATGTTTCAATTTTTGCTTTTTGTATGTATCTTGAGTATCTTGCCTTATTTTGGCCATAACTTGGGCTTTTGTGATCCAAATGGGCTAATCTTAGAGCCCAGGGAAAGCTAAGACAGAGGTCTACATCATGATGATCAGATTTGGTTATTTTGCATCTAAAAAAATAAATAAATAGAGCTTGAATCAATCATCCCTCATGTGTCCCACCAACATTTACATAGTTCACCAAAATACATATATATGGAGCTGTAGATGTCCAAATGACCTTATTCTTACGCTAAATTCTTAATAAGACAGAGATCTACAATTTTCATGTTGAAGGTTTTGCAAAATTCGGCCATCTAGATGGTCATATTTGACTCACAAGGTGGAGAAGATAAAGAGGAGAATAATTTCAACACCTACCATTATCTTCTTTTGAATTATTGTAATTTCAAGCCCACCAATGTTGAAAAAATGCATTAATGATCAGAAAATGAATGTATAGTATCATCATATCTTGCCTATAAATAGATGCTTGAAGTTGTAAGGAAGATACACAAGAGATACATAAGAAATACATGCTTTAGTTTTCATTACATTTCTATATCTTTTCTTTAGTTTCTTAAGCTTTAGTTCTTTCTCTTGCTTTATTTCTTTGTTCTATATTCCATCCCTCAAGTTATGGTTTTCATTTCCCTTCCTCAATATCAAGTAAGTTAATTTTATTATTTGTTATTTACTTTTATAATCAAAGTTGTAGTTAATTTAATATTAGCTTTCATTGTTAAAAATTATCATGGAAGCTTAATCTTCTAAAATCAACTCAAGGAATTTAATTTTTCTTTATGTTAACTTTGAGTTCTTGCTCTTAATATTTTGATTAAAGATAATTACTTTTCTTTGTTTCTCAAACACTTATGATGGTAGATTATTTAAGTGTATAACAGATTGGTATATAATTAAATAATCTATAATCTAAACTGATGTTGGTTGGTTAATCAATAATCTGTTTGAGAACAAAGATTAAGTCACTAAATAAGAGATTTCTATTTAGTTTCTTAGCTCAATCAAATTATGGTTTTAAAGTTATTTTAGTAATTAATAAGAATATATGGATTGATTATTCTTATTAGTTCATTAATTCAATTCTAGAAGATTTTCTAGAATATAATCATTTAGGGGTTCCAAATGATTCAAGATTGAGAAATTAATTATATTTAATCATATTTGTGATCGGTGATTAGTTAACTAAAGATTTATTAATTCCTTGGGTTGGTTGTTTCTAAATTTGATTATTCTTACTCATAAATTTACTTTTTGCACTATTATATAATTACTTAATTTTCCTTTCAATCTCAACACAAACCCCCCTTTGTTATAACTAAATTGAGTGTAACTAATTAAACTAAGGTCCTCGAGAGACGACTAAGGTTGTTCATCTTATACTATATTAATTTAACTTTTTATTTGACCCGACAACTGATAAGTGTTGAATAAGCATTGATTTCATGACTCATTTGAACCAATTTTGTAAAGACTTTAAGCTAAATTAAGGAATTATTGAAGGAAGTGAGCATGAATCTTTTAAGCATTGTATAAAAAGAAATGTTGTGAAAAGTTGCAGGAAAGACAAAGTAAGCAAGTTTGAGCATGAAAGTTGGAGAACATAAACACCTCTCACGCTTAAGCGTGAATACTAGACGCTTAAGCGAGGATTAAGCATGACTTAAAGGAGACAGAGGCATCAGGACCCCTCTCACGCTCAAGCGTAGGGATGAGACGCTTGAGCGTGAGCTCAAGAGCGCCCAAGCGAAGACCAAGCGTGAGCGTGACCCTGCACATGAAGCACGCTTGAGCGTGACTAAATGGAGCTTGAGCGTGACCAGGCACATGGAGGGCGCTTGAGCGTAAGCTTTACATGCCTGAGCGTGAGGGATGGATAATAAGGCCACGCTTGAGCGTAGCTGAGGAGGGATAAGTGTTCTGCACCATAAGGAAGGCCACGCTTGAGCGTGGTTACTTCAGCTTGAGCGTGAGACCATCAAAAAGCATCAGAACCCTTCACGCTTGAGCATAAGACCATCAAGCTCAAGCGTGACTCCTGCAGTATGGGATTTTCCAATTTAATATTCACCAATGATGTGATGCCAACTCACCCAACTTCTTGTGTTTCTGCAAGTCTCTGAAAGATGCTGCATGGGTTCTACGCAAGTGGAAAAGGGAAGCTGAACCTTGACTCCTATAAATCAAGCTGCAAACAACATATCCATCATCAGATTCATCCCCTGTATTTTCATTCACACTTTCCATTATTTTCTGTATTCATTCTTTTGATGGTGAAAATGCAAGGCATGAGTAACTAATCTCCCTTATGGGATTGGCTGTAATCCATTCAACACTGAAGTAATGCTGTTGTAAGTTTTTATTTAGTAATGAGATTTGATAAGTTCTGTATTTCCTTCTGCGTTTAATGCCTGAAAGTACTTGATCACTATTTTCTTGTTTTAAGTTTTCTCAAGTATGCTGGGAAGTGACTTTTGAAAGCTGATCCAAAAGAAATACTTGTTGTGAGTAGGTAGCCAGGGATGGCGTCTAACGCAATAAACGTCAAAACAATCGATCGATAGTGCTGGGATGATTTCAAAGTGACTGAGGGATCAGCGGTTTGAAATCATTCTTATGAATTTTGTAGTCGAGGGATCGATACAAATGACTTTGATTGTGACGTAGAAATTATCTTTTTGATTTACTTATATAAAAACTTATGCAGCTTACAGAAGGTGAAGATGTGATGAAGCCAATCCCTGTTTTACAAAACTGATTTTCCCAATACCATTTACTGTTATCCTTTGCAAATTTTATTCTCTGTTATTTATTACTTTTTCATTCAACAGCATTCACAACAAAACAAACTAAAAACCTTCTGTCTAATCAATTCAAAACTAAGATCTTCATTCTAACACCTCCTCAGTGGAACGACACTTATACTATATTACAACTTCTGTGTTTAAACTTGGCACATCTACTGCATTGAGTTCATATTATACAAACTTGATTCTCTTTCAATTAACTCTTCATTCTAAATATCTCACAAAACTTATTAACAAGTTTTGGCGCCGCTGCCGGGGAGGTGATTTGAGTTTGAATATCTTTAGCATTGAATTGACAAGACAGTGTAAATAAATTTGTTTGCAATTTGTTTTTATTTTTTTTAGTAACCTTGCTACTTTGAGTTCTTGATTTATGATCTTGAGAGGACAGGGTACAAAAGAACAACTTGCATTTGATCCTGAGATAGACAGGTTCCTCAAGAAAATCAAGAAAGCCAAGCAGAACTTCCACGTAGGACAAACTTCCTCTGATACAATGGATGACAACAGCAATAATCAAAATCCACCAAGGAGAACACTTGGAGACTATGCTTTACAGCAAGGGCCAAGACATTTCTCAAGCATTGCAATTCCAAACACTGTCAGAGCACTAGAAATGAAACTAGCATTTCTGAGTTTGATTAGTTCACATCAATTCCATGGAATGTCGAGTGAAGATCCGTACACTCACTTGGCCTCATTCTATGAATTGGTTGGAACCATGGGATTTAACCAAGATGTTATTGATGCTGCATATTTAAGACTATTTCCTTTCTCTTTAGCAGGAAAAGCAAAGGAGTGGTTACAATCTCATCCAAATCAAAGTTTGAATAGCTGGAACATAGTTGAAGAAAAATTTCTACAAAGGTTCTTTCCTCCATCTAGATTCATCAAGGCCAAATCAGATATTACAACATTTAGACAAGGCCAAGATGAACCTTTTTGTGAGGCATGGGAACGCTTTAAATCACTACTCAAAAAATGCCCAAACCATGGACTTGAAGATATTGCACAGCTTAATATTTTTTACTGTGGTTTAAGGGCTGACACTAAAATGATTTTAGATGCAGCAGCAGGAGGAACAATGATGACAGTGGATGCTGACCAAGCCACAAGGATAATAGAAGCTTTATCCTCAACAGACTACCAAGCTCAACATGATCGTCAGCAAGTTCAAAGGAAAGGAGTCCTTGACTTAAACACCACAGATGCCATTTTAGCACAGAACAAAATTCTGACCCAACAATTAGAAACATTGACCAAAAAGATATCCAATCTTCCACAACAATTACATGTAGTACAATCATCACAACCAGGACAACAACAAATGCCTGCAACATGTAACTTTTGTGGAGGAGATCATCTCAATGAGAACTATGGCTCACAAGAAGCAACTGTATACTTCATGAACAACCAAGGAAGGTCTGGTAATTTCGATTCAAATTTTTCTAACCAACCATTTCAGGGATGGAGAAGTAACCAAAACCAAGGCCAAGGATGGAAGCAAGAGCCCAGCTCTTCAAATAAACCATATCAAAATAATGGTCCTTCTTTGGTGGAAAGAACTTCTAGATTAGAGGACACCTTGGAAAAATTTATACAAACTTCTTTAGCAAGTCAAAAGAACAATGAAGCATCGCTTAGGAACTTGGAAACACAATTGGGACAACTAGCCCGACAACTTGCTGAGAGACAGAAGCCTCAGTATGGAGCAAACACTGAAACAAACCCAATAGAGCATTGCAAGGCTGTGACCATACTGACTGAGGAAATAACTAAGGAAGAAGATGGACATGATACTATCATCTCTGAAGCAGTACCTTATAACACCAAAGATCCAGGGAGTTTTTCTATTCCTGTCACTATTGGAAATCTTTCAAAAAGTAAAGCTTTATTAGATCTTGGTGCTAGTGTAAATTTGATGCCATTATCCACACTTAAAAGTATAGGGGATTTTTCAGTAAAGCTAACAAACATGACCTTAAAAATGGCAGATCAATCAATAAAAACCCCTTATGGTATTGCTGAAAATATTGAGGTCAAAGTTGATCAATTTGAATTTCATGAGAATTTTGTTGTCATAGATATGGAGGAAGATCCTGAAGTTCCCCTAATACTAGGGAGACCATTCTTGAAAGCAGCCAAAGTCATCATAGATGTGGATGACAGAAGAGTAAAAATTCGAGTATAGAAAGAAGAAGCCAACTTTGTTATTGATGAAACAAATAAATACTCAGAATGTGCACTTGAAAATCTGAATGAAAAAAAGTTAAGGCCTGACTTAGGCAAGAAGGTGGAAAAACTCAACACTCTCCTCCACCAGCTCCATGATACATATTGAAAAATCTATCAGGCGTCAAGCTGATGACGTTAAACAAGCGCTCATTGGGAGGCAACCCAATCTTTTATGCTTTCTTTCCATGAAAATTTTATTTTTAAATAGTAGTAAAGTTTCTGTTTACATTGTAGATTACTCATCAAGAGGATCCCAAATAAGAGTTTCAAACAAAGGCAAACAAAACTGGAGCTGAAAGTTGAATTAAGGGAAGCATGAGGAAATCACCTCGTTCAAGCGTGGATAATCTCCCTTAAGCGAGCCAAGGTAAGTCCCAAACCATCCACATCAAGCTTAAGCGAAAGAATCGAGCCTTGAGCGGGGCACCTCTACAAAAAGAAGTTTTCAAAATAAACCCGATCACGCTTAAGCGTGACTTTTTGCGCTTAAGTGAAAGGACCTGGAAAATCAAGCAGAGGCTATCACGCTCAAAGCAAGGCTCTTCTTCGCTCAAGCGAGGGATTGATTTAAGCATCAGGTATGAAAATTTTTGTTTCACGCTCAAGCGAGACAAACATAAGCCTGAGCGAGGAAAATATACTTTGTATCAAAGCCCACACGCTCAAGCGTGATAACCCTACGCTCAAGCGCGACACCCCTGCGCGCAAGCGTGACAAACATACGCTCAAGCGTGTAAGAAAACTTCATTCTCGCTCGAGCGAGGAAACATACTCTGTATCAAGATCGATCACGCTCAAGCGTGATAATCCTGTGCTCAAGCGTGATACCCTTGCGCTCAAGCATGGTAATCCAGCGCTCAAGCGTGAAATGCAAAGGGTCCCTAACGCTAATAAATACAGAATTTTGAAACTGCCCACTAAGTCTCTCACTCAATTAACCATCCATTAATTTCCTGACTCTCCAAGTTTTGTAACTGACCAACTCTTCCCCAATAATTGTCTCTTCACTCTCATCTCATAAGCCACACTTTTTCTGCAATTCATTCTCTCTATCACTCTCGGATTCTTCCAGGTAACTACTGCACTATCCTCTTTTAAAATTTCAAGCATATGATTACTGTGTTAGGGAGAATTGATACATTTCTTTTGGCATACATTGAAGTCTTTAAACACCTTCTTCCCATTTTTAATGAATACCATGATCTATGCTTGGTTGTTTTCTGGATTGTTTAGAGAAAGAGGTTCAAAGCTTTGCTCTTGTGTTTCACTTTCTTTGTAATGCATGTCCCTTTTCTGTTTCACATTCTTTTAACGCATGCTGAATGTTTGATAAAAGTCCTGAAAGGAAGTATTTTGAGTGCAAAGTGGCTCTTAACTTTCTTGCAGATGGCCAGAACAAAGCAAATTGCACCAAACCCCCCTGTCACTACTTCCCCAGCAAGGAGTTCCCGAAGAAATAAAGGCAAAAGACCACGCACAGATGAACAAGATAATGCTCCAAGACTTAGGAAGAAAGACAACAGCAAGCGTTATGAGGACATCTCAAACTGGACATTTATACCAGAAAGAAAAGTAGACTTGGCCTTGGGAGATTGTGATGCCTTCTTGCAGATCATAAGGAGGAGAAATTGGTTAAAAATATGTTACCCAAGGGAGAAATATGACCCAGAAGTTGTAAGAGAATTCTATGCGAATGCTTGGACAAAAGATGGAGGAGGAGAAAGAAAAACTTATGTGAGGGGAACCTGGCTCTCCTATGACAGGGACACAATCAATTTCTACTTAGGGAACATTATGACCCTAGGAGAGGGAGAAATATGCGAATATGCTGCCATGGTTGCAAGGAACCAAGTCATTGCCACCAATGACCTTGAAGCCTCCATATGTGTTCCAGGACACCACTTTCAAATGGGGCAAGGAGAAAACCCACTGAGAATTTTAAGAAAAGACATGACTTCTATTTCTCAAGTTTGGACTTCTTTCTTATTAGCTAACATAGCACCTAACGCTCATGTCTCTGATTTAATTTTTAGTAGGTGCTATTTGCTATACTACATTCTGAGAGAGGACATCTCCATTGATCTAGCCCAAATACTCTCTGATGAAATTCACAAGTTTGTGATTTCTGATCAGAAGTATTCCCAGGCAGGTCAAAAGGTAAAAGGGAGTCTCGGTTTTCCTGCCTTTATCACTGATTTTTGTGCAGCTCATGGTGTTGAGGTACAAGACCTCAAACCAATTCGGCCTTCCATAGACAAACGCTTCATTGAGCGTTACTGCAGTAATCCAGAAGCCAATCTGATTTTACAAGGCATTCACATCCTGAAAATTCAAAATAGCCACCTCCTGGCCCAGCAGAACGCTCATCATAGAGGTTTGTTACACATTCACAGTGGCCTTTATCACAGCATTCCTGCAGGTCAACACAATCCTTGGATGCCACCTGCCCAGTTTGAGGCCCTACTTGCTTGGCCTGGGGACAGGCCTCCTTTTGTGGGAGGAGGTGAGACTACACAGGATAGGCCAGGAACTTCAACACAGGGACCTCCAGAAAGAGACCTGGGAACAGAAGAGGACTCATCTGAGGAAGAGTGAAAAATTTTAATGCTTTTATTTCTTGAAGTTTAAATTGCTACTTAGTTTTATTTCAAATTGACAATTTATAGCTTTACTTTATTTTTATTGCAGCATACTTTAGAACTGTTTGTGATTACTCTTGTCTGCTTGTGATTATTCTTGTTTGCTTATTCATGTGTTGGTTAAAACTTTGAACATTTTTGAAAAACCCAACCAAAGATTTTACTTTTTGAACAAGAAGAGTTTCTAAGCAGCAGAAGATTTTTAGACAATAACATTGATTGTTAAAAGGTTAAAATGGCTGAATTAAGAACCAAGGAATTGGAATGAATGTACTTTTTATTATGTACATGCGTGAACCCTTTTCTGTTAGAATAAGGAAATAAGCCTTATATCCTGTGAGAAGTGAGAAATCTAAACACTGAGAGTCTCATGAGAATTCGTCAAATAAGCATTGCCTGATTTTCTGATTAACAATTCTTATAGAGATTAAGCAAGGAAATGATAAAGGCAAATTTTGAAAAAAAATAAAAAAAAATAAAACAAACTCAGAGCCAAAAAGCTACCTTTAAAAATATGACCCAATTTTTGTAGCCATTTTTGAGTCAAAAATTTTTTTTCAAACACCCTAAACCAAGCATGAGAAATAAAATCTTACCTTACCAGCACGCTTAAAGATTTTAAAAGAGCATAGAACATTTCTCCAAAAAAAAATGGTGATAAGAGAAACTGAGGCTGAAAAAGAAATAAAGTTCTCCAACATGTAACAAAAATAGAGAACTAGAAAAAGAAAAGCGAAGAATTCAATAGCATAAAAAGAAGCCTCATAAAAAAATTTTGAAAAATTCTAGAACATATGCTCTTCTTATTTATGCATGCACTTTGAACTCAAAGAAAAACCAAGAATTCTTGATAGCCCAGCCTCATTACAACCTTGAAAAGACCTTTTTGATCCTTACTTATCTTATGAATGGATTGTGATTAGAAATGGCCGGCAATGTTAATTAGGCAGTTCTCATGATGAATGTGCAAACACAACCACCTGTGAGAAATAATGAGAGTTACTTATTCTGATAGCATTTGGTTACCTGCATTGTGAACAAATTAATGGTACAGTACATTTCAAAGAATTGGTATTAAGGAAATCATTTACTTGAGATAAATTGAGATTATTGTCTATTAAAATTTTGTCTGTACAGAAGCTAATTTTGCTGAAATGCTTGATTCCCTTTCCAAACTTCTTTTTACTTGAGGACAAGCAAAAATCTAGGTTGGGGAGAGTTTGATAAGTGTTGAATAAGCATTGATTTCATGACTCATTTGAACCAATTTTGTAAAGACTTTAAGCTAAATTAAGGAATTATTGAAGGAAGTGAGCATGAATCTTTTAAGCATTGTATAAAAAGAAATGCTGTGAAAAGTTGCAGGAAAGACAAAGTAAGCAAGCTTGAGCATGAAAGTTGGAGAACATAAACACCTCTCACGCTTAAGCGTGAATACTAGACGCTTAAGCGAGGATTAAGCATGACTTAAAGGAGACAGAGGCATCAGGACCCCTCTCACGCTCAAGCGTGGGGATGAGACGCTTGAGCGTGAGCTCGAGAGCGCCCAAGCGAAGACCAAGCGTGAGCGTGAGCGTGACCCTGCACATGAAGCACGCTTGAGCGTGACTAAATGGAGCTTGAGCGTGACCAGGCACATGGAGGGCGCTTGAGCGTAAGCTTTACACGCCTGAGCGTGAGGGATGGATAATAAGGCCACGCTTGAGCGTATCTGAGGAGGGATAAGTGTTCTGCACTATAAGGAAGGCCACGCTTGAGCGTGGTTACTTCAGCTTGAGCGTGAGACCATCAAAAAGCATCAAAACCCTTCACGCTTGAGCGTAAGACCATCAAGCTCAAGCGTGACTCCTGCAGTATGGGATTTTCCAATTTAATATTCACCAATGATGCGATGCCAACTCACCCAACTTCTTGTGTTTCTGCAAGTCTCTGAAAGATGCTGCATGGGTTCTACGCAAGTGGAAAAGGGAAGCTGAACCTTGACTCCTATAAATCAAGCTGCAAATAACATATCCATCATCAGATTCATCCCCTGTATTTTCATTCACACTTTCCATTATTTTCTGTATTCATTCTTTTGATGGTGAAAATGCAAGGCATGAGTAACTAATCTCCCTTATGGGATTGGCTGTAATCCATTCAACACTGAAGTAATGCTGTTGTAAGTTTTTATTTAGTAATGAGATTTGATAAGTTCTGTATTTCCTTCTGCGTTTAATGCCTGAAAGTACTTGATCACTATTTTCTTGTTTTAAGTTTTCTCAAGTATGCTGGGAAGTGACTTTTGAAAGCTGATCCGAAAGAAATACTTGTTGTGAGTAGGTAGCCAGGGATGGCGTCTAACGCAATAAACGTCAAAACAATTGATCGATAGTGCTGGGATGATTTCAAAGTGACTGAGGGATCAGCGGTTTGAAATCATTCTTATGAATTTTGTAGTCGAGGGATCGATATAAATGACTTTGATTGTGACGTAGAAATTATCTTTTTGATTTACTTATATAAAAACTTATGCAGCTTACAGAAGGTGAAGATGTGATGAAGCCAATCCCTGTTTTACAAAACTGATTTTCCCAATACCATTTACTGTTATCCTTTGCAAATTTTATTCTCTGTTATTTATTACTTTTTCATTCAACAGCATTCACAACAAAACAAACTAAAAACCTTCTGTCTAATCAATTCAAAACTAAGATCTTCATTCTAACACCTCCTCAGTGGAACGACACTTATACTATATTACAACTTCTGTGTTTAAACTTGGCACATCTACTGCATTGAGTTCATATTATACAAACTTGATTCTCTTTCAATGAACTCTTCATTCCAAATATCTCACAAAACTTATTAACAACAACGACAGCGTGTCACTATTGCTATGGACTTTATGTCCAGTTTGCCAAGGAAAAGATCTAATTGTGATGGAATTTAGGTGATTGTGGATCACTTGACTAATAGTGCATATTTTCTACCGATTAACATGAAGAGTTCTTTGCAGAATTTGGCACAACTATACATTAGGGAGATCGTGAGATTGCACGGTGTGCCATCTAGTATTATATCTGATTGTGACCTCTGATTTACTTCCCGATTTTGGGGAAGCCTGCATGAGGTGATGGGTTCTAAATTGAAGCTAAGCTTGGCGTATCATCCACGGACGGACAAACAATCTGAGAGGACTATTTAGAGTCTTGAGGACTTGTTGCGTGCTTGTGTTTTGGAGCACGGTGGTTCATGGGAGAAATGTTTGTCTCTAAACGAATTTATTTATAATAATAGTTTTCATTCTAATATTGGTATGACACCATATGAGGCGTTGTATGGAAGGAAGTGTCGAACTCCTTCATGTTGGCTTGAGGTTGGTGAGAGTTTGGCCTTAGGGGCTGAGATTGTTAAGGAGACCATTAAACAAATTAAGATGATCCAATAGAAGATAAAAATTGCTTAAGACCAATAGAAAAGCTATTATGACAAGAAAAGGAAGCCATTTGAGTTTCAAGTAGGCGATCAAGTGTTTTTGTGAGTTTCTCATGATAAGGGTATTGGAAGAGCCTTAAAGAGCAGAAAATTAAGCCCTAAGTTCATTGGACCTTATGAGATTTTAGAGCGAATCGGTGATGTCGCTTATCGGAATGCACTCCCTCCGTATCTTGCAAACATGCATAATGTGTTCCATGCGTCACAGTTGAGGAAGTATATTCACGATCCCTTGCACGTGATCCATATTGATGATGTTTATGTGCGGGATGATTTGTTCGTTCCTCCTATTTCTGTTCGTATTATCGAGTATTCCGTGAAGAGGTTGCGGAATAAAATGGTACCTTTGGTGTAGTGGCGTGGAAACATAGAAATGTAGAGACGTTCACGTGGGAACGTGAAGCTGATATTCGAGAATGGTATCCTCATATATTCGAATCTGGTATGTCAAATTTCGAGGACGAAATTTCTTTTAGGTGGGGTGGATTGTAACATCCCAATTTTTATATAAATGTCCAAATAAGGAAGATAAGTGACAATTATTTATATATGGAAAGATTAATGCCCCAAAAATATAGAAATAAATTAATTTGAGTTCAATATGATTTTTCATAAATTGTAAGCTTCATAAGCTAAAATTTATACCCGGTTAAAATATGGGTGTCGGACCAAGTATCTCTGATTGAGATGTCGTTGGTCAGGGCTGTAGATAATATTGTTGGGATTCCGAATATGTATTCGAATAATTTTTAGATAAAGTATTAGGCCCGAACAGGGATCCTGTTTATCTTAAAACAGAGAAACTTTAAGTGAAAGAGCAAAATATTTAAATTTAAAACTCTCCTTTCTCTTTCACGTTGGTTTTTTACCTTCTTTGGTAAACACACTTCTCTCATTCTTCTCTTCTTCTTTTCTTCTTCTTCCTCTCCCAAAAACCTAAACAATTAGTGAACTTATCTTCTCCCTTCAATCTTCATTTTTTTCATTAGGCAAGGAGGAGACTAGGAAGCATGAAGCTACTCATTTTCTTCTCTATTTTCATCATCTTCTTCCTCTCCCTTGGCTCCCATTTTTGTTTCCTGGTTAAGGTAAGCTCTCCCTCATTTTAATGGTGTCTAAACCCTAGAATATGGATTACTAGGGCTTGGGAGAGTATTAATTGTATATGGGTTGTTGGGAGAAGCTTTAGATACAAAAACCCTAAGGTTGGGTGATGTGAATGTGAGTTTTTATGGGCATTGATGAGGGTACACAAAAATGTGGGATGGAAGATAATGAACCATATGTATTTATGATGTTTGTCGGGTTTTTAATAAAACCCTAACCTATGATTTTTGGGGAAATGTGTAATGTGGATGGAAAAAGCACTAAATGATGAGGAGAATGTATTAATGGTGAGAGATTGCCATAGATGGTGGTTTATGATTATGGTTGGGAAACATTAATAAGAAAAACCCATTGAGGAGTTAGGTGTGAAATTGATATGTATGGGTGACTTACGTTGTTACCTTTTTAATCATAATAAGTCTTGATTTGAGGGAAGGAATTCCTGAAGCCTAATAAAGTAAAAGAATGAAGTTCATAAACAATTATTACATAATGAGAGTCACACATGTATATACATGCATCTGTATTATAAGAATAAAGAATAATGCTTAAATGGATGATTGATGTGGTCCTACAATTGATTGATGTAGGATTTGATAACACTTGTGAGGCGGGATCATCGAATCCTGGAGAATACTTCTCTTAAGGTAGGAGAGGAGTGTATTTTCTAAATGTATAATGCCTTGTGTGATGATAATGTATGTATTGATGCATATTTGCATGTTCTTTCTTTAATGGATGTAGTATTATATGTGTGTGATATGAAATTGAGCATGGCTCTGGTAATGATTGATTGTAGAATGATACCTTGATGAGGTTATAAATTGTAGAATGTGTGATGACATGATATTGCTTCCATGTGTGGATGAACAATTATATGAGATCCTTGGGTAGAGAAGTTCATGAGTTTTGTAAAATGGTATGCCTTGGAGGATAATATATATGTGTGTGATTGTGTGTCACTAACTATGATCTAGAGTGTGAATTATACCCCTAATTAAGAGGGTGAGATATTCCTTGTAAGGTCAAAGCTTGCATGAGCATTATTGCATACATAGCATGCATAGTATATCATTTGAATGTGGTTGCGATCACAAAGAGAAGTCTTGTGGGACTAATATGATGATATTGAAAACTGGTTGCGATCACTTGGTACTTGGAAATGAAAAGAACCTGTAGGTTTACATGAAATTGAGCCAGTGGTTGTGATCACCTGGCAGATAAAATGATAGGCCCTGTGGGACCATTGAAAATGAATATGTGTGATTGTGATCACCAAGAGAAAATCCTACGGGAATTTATGAGAATGGAGTAACCCATGCGTGGCGGGAAACCAATATGACCTAAAATGAAACGTGGTTGCGATCACGATTAAGCCTTGCGGGGTTATGAAAAAGGGATTACCCCATGCGTGGTGGGAAACCATTATGAATTGAATGATGGCAGTGGTTGCGATCACTTAATGAAATGAAAATCAGATCCATTGCATATGCATTTAAACACGACATATGCATTAGCCATAGGAACATGGCATTTGAGTGAAGTGAATTGAGAAAGAGATGCCCTGTTGGGATTATTATGAGATAAATATGAAATTTACTTTAGTCACTAACTATGCTTGTGTTGTTGATTGGTATGACCCGTATGAAATTATAAATTGATGATATGTTATTTGATATGTCCTTGATGATGGACTTGCCTCATATTTGTGTTTGAATATGCGTGTTCAATGGATTCTACGGATTGGTTGGTTTCATTGTAAATTAAACTCCTTGATAGGAGAAGATGTTGATTTGTATTCATATCTATATTATCATAAGTATTGGATTTTCATCATTGAGAAAGTATACCCACTCTCTATATAGTCTATCCTTTTAGCTTTTGTGTTGTAGGGTATGACCATGGAGTGAGGCACTTCGTGTGAGGAGAAGTTATGTGAAGAAGGTTCTTTTTGGTAAAGATGCCTTGGCCGGCATAACTTGTGTTTATGGCTTTGTATATTCTTTTGAGATGTATATATGTTATTAACTTGAATGGCCATAATACAATTTGAGTAACTTGTGTGAATGATGACCAATGAGTGCTACGGAATCTTTTGGATTTAGTAGACAACCATTTTATAACCCATGGTATTGATCTTGATGTCTATATTGAAAAATGATGCATGGTTAATGAATCATGACCCTTGTTGAGTTTCCATTTGATGATTAGTGCATGATGATTGAGTCAAATTATGTGTTAGAGGGATTAGTTAGGTGATGAAATCCAAACAAGTTGAAGTTTATATGATTTTCATGCTTGAATGAGGATTTGATAGGGTCAAGTAGAGATTTAAGAGGTTTGGGTTATGTGAGACAATTTGAATGGCACCAATGCACTAATTGTGACTTGTAGAAACTAGAATGGGGCAATTCTATTAAGAATTGATCCTTGAATTGCACAAAGATGCCTCAAAACGGGCTAATTGAATTTATGCACATAAGTCCATTGTTTTAAGGAATTTTTGAGTGCGGAAAGTGGCCACGCGTCACAAATGGTGTATTTTAATTGGTGTTAAAATTTGGTAGCAATTGGACTTCATATGAGAAAGTTAGGGGATTTGGAAGTTGAAAATTTGGATTTTTCTACATAATTAGTGATATGAATTGATTCAGAGAAGTGCTTGAATCGATTCAACCATCACTGTTTTCACTGTTTAGACTTCCAGAACACTTTGAATCGATTCAAGGCCTCGTATGAATCGATTCAAAGCTTCCTGTTTTTACTGTTCATGATGTCCAGGATCGTTTGAATCGATTCTTGCGATCTTGAATCGATTCAAAGGACTTGTTTTCACTGTTTGGGTTCCAGAAGTGTTTGAATCAATTCATGGGGCATTTGAATCGATTCATACCCCTGTTTCCATGAAAAATTTGTATTTTTGGATGCTATTGGGCATTAATGGGACATGGTATCTTTATGCAATTAATTTAAACATTCTTCTAATGTAACTTAGTATGCATCTTTAACACCTTTTCTCTGATTAATTCATATCCTTGAATTAAAATACACATTCCACTATTCATTAAACCATATACCTTCTCATATCTTTATATATGAGTTAAGGTTTCGAATAGGTCCGAGGTTGGATATTTAAAAATATAATTGTGGTGTTCTTCATCCCCGTTCATGTTTCAAAAATGCGAAAAAGTTACCATCACTTTTACTACCCTAATTATTAATATTTATAACTTATCTACTAGATTAAGGGCGCCACAAGATTCGCCATGTAGCTGATTGTTTACAATGGAAGAAAATAGATGAATTATTTCTAGACTTTGGTGATGAGCCCAGAAACCTTAGGCTTGGACTAGCTACAGATAGGATGAATCCCTATCGCAACTTAAGTGGTAGGCACAGTTCATGGCCTGTTATGTTGGTTATCTATAACCTCTCCCCAAACTTATGCATGAAGCGCAAGTATGTAATGTTGTCTATAATGATTTTGGGACCAAATCAGTCGGGGAATGATATAAATGTATATCTTAGCCCCTTAATTGATGACTTGAAGATGCTCTGGGAGGAAGGTGTTGAGGTTTTTGATGGATTTCATCAGGAAAAATTCAATTTACGTGCCATGTTATTTAGTACCATTAATGATTTTCCTGCATATGGAAATCTGAGTGGATACAGTGTTAAGGGTCATCATGCACACACTATTGTGAACTTACTCATGGAAGAAAGACTGTTTACCTTGGTCATAAGAGATTTCTCAAACCTAATCATTCATACAGAGGATTAAGGAAGGCTTTTAATGGATCTTAAGAGAATGACATTGCTCCTAAAGTATTGACTGGGAAGAAAGTTTATGAACGGGTGAAGGACATTAATGTTATTTTTTGAAAGACCTAGAAGAAAGACATAATGAAGAAAATATGTAAAAAAAGATCAATCTTTTTTGAGCTTCCATATTGGTCAAACCTTGATGTAAGGCACTTTATAGATATGATGCATGTGGAGAAAAATGTGTGTGATAGTATCATCGAAACACTTCTTAACATACCGAGCAAGACAAAGGATTCTGTGAGCTCTCGGATGGATATGGTTGAAATGGGTATACGGTAGGAATTAGCTCCACAAATAGTTGGCAAACAAAAATATTTACACCCCGCATGTCATACATTGTCTAAAAAAGAAAAAAGAAGTTTTTATGAGTGTCTTCAGGGTGTTAAAGTGCCATATGGTTATTCTTCAAATGTTAAGAGGCTTGTTTTAATGAAAGACTTAAAGTTAGTTGGGTTGAAGTCACATGACTGTCATGTCTTGATGCAACAACTATTACCGATTGCTATTCGTGACATTTTGCCTAAGTGAAAGAAGCCCTATCAAGGTTATGTTTCTTCTTTAATGTTGTTTGTAGCTAAATCATTGATCCTAAAATATTAGATGATCTAGAACATGATGTTGTTGTCATCTTGTACCAGTTGGAGATGTATTTTCCTCCTTCCTTCTTTGATATTATGGTTCACCTAATTGTTCACATAGTAAGAGAGATTAGGTTGTGTGGCCCTATTTATTTACGGTGGATGTACCCAATTGAGCGATATATGAAAATATTGAAGGGGTATGTAAAGAATCAACAATGTTCTGAAGCATCTATTATTGAAAGATATATTACAGAAGAGGCCATTGAGTTTTCTACAGACTATTTGTCAGAAGTAGAATCTATTAGGCTTTCTAAGTCTCATCATGAGCAAACACGTGGAGGAAAAGGATAGTGAAATCCAAAAGTGAAGAGCATGAGTTGGGAGTAATTACATCAAGTACATTTATATATATTGAATAACATTGATGAAGTTCAACCGTACTTCACTATGCATAAAGACATCATAAAGACAAAGAACCCAAGAATGAATGAAAAAGGTTTGTTGAATGAGCATAATAAGAGCTTCTTAAGTTGGTTTCAGAAAACCATTAAGAATGATGTCACTGTCTCAGATATATTAAAGTGGCTAGCAAGTGGGCTTAATTATGATGTAATCTGTTGGAATGGATATGATATCAATGGGTTCTCATTCTATATCGAGTCCTAGGATGCTAAGAGCACTATTCAAAACAGTGGGGTTATAATAATAGCTGAGTCTATGCACTTCTCTAGTTCAAAGAATAAAAATCCTGTAATTGCATCACTATCTTACTTTAGAGTTATTGAAGAGATTTAGGAGGTTGATTACACAAAGTTAAGGGTGCCTATTTTCAAATGTAAATGGGTTGATATTAATAATGTTGTACATGTTGATAAGTTGGGATTCACTTTGGTGGACCTTAGCAAAGTGTCTTATAAAGATAAATCCTTCATTATGGCATCACAAGCAATACAAGTGTTTTATATCACTGATCCTTCTAACAAACAATGGTCAGTGGTTCTTCTAGAAAAACCATAATTGATGTTGTTGACACTTTACATGTTTTTGAGATACCTGTGTCATCAAGGATGCAAAATGTTAATGTTGAAAATGAAGTGGACGATGTCCATGCCATAAGGAATAATCACCATGAGGGGATATGGGAGAATATTCCAATATAATCCCAAGTTAGTCATTTGGTTTAATACTATTGTACTTGAATATTACTTTATATTGTACTTGAATATGACTTAGAAAGTATTAACATTTTTTTGGTTATTTACAAGAAACATGGGTGATTCGTCTGCCAATTAAGCTACACAAAGTGAGTCTACACGAAGAGTTGGTAAACATGTTACACGGTTGAGAGAGTTAGTAATTAGATGGAATGATGAGTAAAAGTTTCTAATTGAGTTTAATTTGGTGACCTTACTACCAATAGGGGCACATAAAACTAAATTCAATAGTTATCTTGGGATGCTTGCACGTGAAAAACCTAGTATCCTATATAACAATTGGACTAAGGTTGATGAAAGGATGATGATGCATGATTTATCCTTAATTCTTCACTTTAAATGTGTATAATTTGCCATCACTTATTGTGTAATATATTACATTTTAACACATTTTCATCATTTGAGCTTTATTTAATATTCGATTTTAAAATGAATTAAGGATTAATTTTTAATAAAAATAATAAAATGTTGGTTTTTCTTGTTTTGTAGTGTATGATTGAGCCTGCAATTGAAAAATAATTACTGCAGGTCAAACGGAAGAAGCCACGCCTCAAGAAATGGTCAAAATTTCAAAGAAAAGCACCAGAACAGGTCTGGGAATCGATTCGCCAACTTGGGAATCGATTCCCATGTGAAATCATAGCTAGGAATCGATTCATGCCTCATGGGAATTGATTCATATAGTTGGGAATCGATTCCCTGCCCCTAGGAATCGATTCATGAGTATTTGAAAGCCTGGGAATCGATTCATTTATGCAAGAATCGATTCATGTGCCTTGGGAATCGATTCCCACCCTTGAAGAATCGATTCATGTGATGAAATTGGCCAGTATTTGCCTAGATGAATCGATTCATGCACTTTGAAGAATCGAGTCATCAAGTGGAAAACAGCATGGAACGCATTCATAAGTGGAAAACGCGAAGTGGAAACAGCACTGAAGTATTAAATTGAAGTATTGGCCGACAATCTCCACCCAGTTAATAAAAAATGGCACACTGCCTCTTTTCTTATCCTATAAATAGCATGCCAAAATTGACCATTTCACACACCATAACTCCATTCTTCTTCCTCTTCTCTACTTCTACTTCTTCTTCCCTTTGTTCTTCATTGCGGGTTAGGTTCTTTTAATTTTTAGTTTGTTTTAATTATGGAGGGCTAAAACCCCTAGATTGATTTTCTTGGAGAATATTGTAATATAATTTTGAGGTTCTTGTTTTTAATATAGTATGCTTTTATTATTGTTTATTTCTTCATAATCTTAATCTGCTTATTTAATTCCATTCTATTTAATTAAATCTGTATGCTTAATCGGTTTAATTATTCAAATGGAATAAAATAAGATTTTAAATTAAAATGGATTAAGGAAATATGCATGCTTAATGAATATTTTCATAATCACTTTTAACAATTATGGTTTGCTTAATTCCATAATTTGAGAATAGATTATGTATGTAGGCGATGTTCTTACATATGCTCAATAATTCCTAGATTTTACGATCTTGACTCTTTTTGCTTAATTAGGATGCTCGATTAAAATATTCATTTTTAAATAAAAGTAAAGGAATTATGAATTGAAAAAGACGCTTAGTTGATAAATTCAAATTGAGCTAAGAAATCAACAGTAATGAAAGTATACAAATTATCTTTAGTGAACCAAGGATAAATTTAATTACAATACTCCAAGAAAATCAATCGCTTATTATTTATTGTTTCAAATCTTATATTTACTTTGTTTTGATTTTAATTGTGACAACCAATCAATCAAACCCCCCCACCCAATTGTATTTGTATATTTGTTGAATTTCTGTTTGTAAAAATTAATTTTAAACTTGATTTTCCTAAATTTTTGTGTTGATCCTTGAGAGAAGGACCTAGGTTGACACCCTAGTACTACATTAATTAATTTTAATGTACTAATTTGACGGAACCACGACTGTAATTTCACGTCAAGGGACAAAGGATAAAATATAGGAAACGATCACGGTACATCATTATTACTCTACTATAGTAAAAATAATATATCAATTCTAAGGTTTTATGTTATTTTCTTTTTTCTTTTGTTTCTCCTTGTAGATCACCTATGATGTTCCAAACAATTTAGAATTGGAAAAGAAATGTCTTTCATATGTGGCGAAACATTGGAAGCAATTTAAGACACATCTAACTTGTGAATGGGTCTTTGGAAAAAACAAACACAAATCTTCTTATGATAAATGGCCATTTATTATTGAAGAGACATGGTGGGATTTTGTTAAGAGCCGTCAAGATCCTAAGTTTATTGTAAGTTTTCTTAAAAGGCAATATACATTAATTGGGTTCTTTCTTCTTCATGATTGTGATTTAATTGACTTAAACAGGAAAAAAGAAAAATGCCACAAGAGATTTCTGCATTGAATAAGTACCCTCACAGACTATCTCGTGGAGGTTATTCATTGCTTGAGGAAAAGATAATGGCTCAAAAAATCAAAGAACATGTGGAAGCATCGCAAGTAGACCCATCCATAGTACTTCCTCCCCCATCTCCACCTAACTGTTATGAGAAATGGAAGCTGGCATGGGTGATGAAGAATGAAGAATATGCAACTAAAGAAACACGTGATATTATGGAAAAAATTATAAGTTTATTGATATAAATTTCACTCAAGATGTACTTTACAATTAATAGTTACCTTTGAATCTAATAATTTGACTTGTGTCTGAATTAATATGTTTTACAGGACACGTTGACATCAATCAGCTCAGAAGGATCCGTAGAACCTTCTGGTCGAGATGATATTTTAGATAGTGCTATTGGGCGTCCAGAACATTATGGTCGTGTTCGGGGTGTTGGACAATGTGAGGGAATACGACAATACTTTGGAAAGCCTTTAATTAAAAGAGGACGTACATCCTCTAACGTCACAAGGGATGATATGTTGCATATTAGAGAAGAGATAAGGCAAGAAGTCACAGAAGAAGTTGAGAAGTAAGTCATACAATGAATCACAGAGCAAGTTATAGAGAAGCTGAGATAGGAGTTTAAACAGACATTGGAATCCTTATACCTTC
This sequence comes from Clitoria ternatea, assembly GCA_037962975.1. Classification (NCBI taxonomy): domain Eukaryota; kingdom Viridiplantae; phylum Streptophyta; class Magnoliopsida; order Fabales; family Fabaceae; genus Clitoria; species Clitoria ternatea. The sequence goes on from CM075671.1 coordinate 180,584,943, forward strand.
CTTCTCCATTATCAGATAAGCAAGTCATAGGGAATCCACCTTTAAACAAATTTGTGAGTACAAAGGGTAGTAATTGTCCCTTGGGGGATGATGTTCCGGGGGATGATGTTCTAGGGGATGATTTTTTAGGGGATGATGTTTCGGGGGATGATGTTGTTGATATCCCAGAAGACTGTGAGTTATACATAGAGCATCCTTATCGTTTAGTAGCCTTTAGAAAGGTTTATAACTTAGGATCGACGGTACACCATAAGCAATTAGATGATCATAATGTAAGAGTGATGGTTCAACAGGTTAAGGATGCACATGCCCTTGTCCTTGTACCCACTGAGGAGGTATCAACAATTGGACAGGCCCCTAATCATTTCATTATATGGCTGAAAAAACTTATCAAGTTACTTAGAGACAAGGTATGAATCACAATACAATTATATCTTCAATGAAAACTTTAGATTTTGTTAATGAATTTATTAATGATTTTCTTTCTCATTGAGTCTTTGTTTAGGCGGGCCAACCTGAAATTTGGCAATAAAAGGAAAAGGACCTACTTGAGTGTTTAGGGACATTGGTTGTGAAAATTGCCAAGTCACCTTTGAAGTTAAACATGGGAGTTGAGGTTATAGGAAGAGATGTTCCAGTCCCATTATATATCACCACGCATGATGTTTTGGAGGTCGTTTTAGGTGTTGAAATACTGAATGTATCTGTATTACAACTTTGGATAATGTAAGATTATTTTATAGTGTGGCATGCAATTTGTGATAAATGTTTTGTTTGGATTTATTGATTCATAACCATCAATTTTAATAAAATTAGGTATCTACATGACTTGTGCAAGAAGAAAGGACTCACAAATACTTATGGATTTATTGATCCTTTCTTTCTTCATGACAAAGAAAGCAAAAAGGAAGAGATACAAAACTACATTCAATGCAGATTAGTTGAAGGAAAATTGTGCTACCTTGCACTATATTTTGTTAATTCGTAAGTAATGTGGTCATTTGCTAATTGTTTAAATTATCTCATGAATCATTACATATGTTGTATCAATTTATGTAGGGCTCATTGGCAGTTAATAATAATCTGTCCAAAACAAAATGTTTGTGTGTTGTTGTGCTCCATAAAGGGTAAACCGAGAAAACAACTCTAAGAGCTTCTACAGTTGTAAGCGTTTGCTCTTAACTCTTAATATGTTTAGAAATTATTACCTTATACATGCATGTTATTGTAAGCTTGTAGAGTTATAACTAGTTTTGTGTTAAAATGAATTTATCATAAACCTGTACAAGCATCTCAGTTGTTGCAAGGTTGCCATACAAAAAGTTTAAAAGCTTTTAAATGGATCACTCTAACTGTAAGTTATATATATCTAAACTATTATCTGTTTGGTTGTGTTACTTTTTTCCCACACATGTATGTATTAATTTGGCGTTATTTTTTTATAGTGTGCAATACAACCACTAGGCAGCATACAATATGGATTTTATGTAATGAAAAATGATCCGGTCTGGATACCGACCCCAAGGTTATCCGGCCTGGATACCGGTTCCAAGGACAAAAGGCCGTCTCAGCCTTCCTAGAAGTCAACCGGTATCCCAGGATAATGATCCAGTCGGTAAACATGTTGATCCGGTCTCACCTAAAGTGAAGTCATTATAGCCGTCCTAGTGTTCAGCCGATGTCAAGAATACCAATCTGGTCTGCAACACACTCGGTAAACCTCTCTTACACCAGTCCTCTGAGGTGACATCCGAGACACCGGGTGACTTATCCGTCCTCCTACACCGGGTCACTGATAACCGACTGTCATAGTGTCATAACAAGGAAGGCACTCTGCACAGCGGAATATGTCCCTTTCATTCACTGACAGGAGTGGGTACAATCACTAGTGGAATTTACAGAAAAGGTGATTATCCTTCATCCATGTGACAGAAAAGTACACTGATAATTCACATACCCTCCTGACACACTCTGAATACTGGGCCACTCGGATTGTCTCTTTATACACGTTATCAGAACCAGTGGGCCCACTAACACCCAACGATTCATCTTCCACGCTCAACTATAAATAACATGTTGCAATACATGTGCCAGGTTATATTGTCCTTACCCTCATTTTCACTATTACACTGCTTAAGTATCACAGAGTTCATCATATACTCTTCTAACTTGAGCTTCGGAGAATCTTCGCAGGTGACACCACCTGTCGCCCATACAAACGCGAGAGGCCGGTGTGAAGGATCTCCAGGACAATAAGACCGACCTCCACACGCTGAGAGGCCAGATCAGAGAGACCGGATATACACAGCCGGTCTTCAACCTCATTTAATCTTCAACTCTTGAGGCTGTCCCGACACCGGATCCTAGACCCCGGTCGGGGACAAATCAAAAAATATGTTGGATATTATTTTGGTAAACATTCTTGATTCATGGGACAAGGTAATTGTACAACTATGCCTTAATTTATGTGTATGTTGTGATTAATTATGTGTATTTTTTCTATTGTTGCTTTGTGCTTATTAAATGTTCTTACTACTAATATTCTTATTAAATGTTGCAGAGATTTGATCCAGAACCATTATCTGATGAGGACATTAAAGATGTTCAAAAGCGTTGGGCAAAATATTTATTTGATATTACAAAAGTTCAGTTTAAATTTATTGATTGGTTAAATTTTAAATGTTTTTTTCTTATAGATTATTAACATTTCATAATTTGATATTGCAAAATATTATGTTTTTATGGATCACAAAATTTATAGATGGTTTTATGGATTACAAAATATTATATGTTTCATAATTATAATTTTTATTAGTTAATTTGAAATTGGTCATTGAAATTTGAGGTCATTGTAATTAAATGTTAGTCATTGTAATTTGATAGTGGTAATTAATTTAAAGTAGGTTTGAAAAGCAAAGAAAAATAGAAAAATAGAAAAAAAACTGAAAAAAATAAAACACCGGATGCATAAAAAAGATACGTATAAAAGACCTTTTTTACACTGGATATTGCAATAACAATAGGTACGAAATACCCTTTTTTACACTGGATATATAAAAAAGATAGGTATAAAAAACCCTTTTTTACACCGAATATTATGAAAATGATAGGTACAAAAGACCCTTTTTACACCTGATTCTGCAAAAAAAATAGGTACAAAAGACCCTTTTTACATCGGATATTGTAAAAAAATAGGTACAAAAGACACTTTTTTACACCTGATGCTATTTTTACACCGGATATTGAAAAAAATAGGTGTAAAAGTCATTTTTTATACTGGGTATAAGGTTAACAATCGGTGTAAAAATCATTTTTTACACCAGGTCAGTTTAAAATAACTGGTCTAAAATATATTTTTTACACCAGATAAAAATGCAGTATTTTTTACACCTGTTGGATCTACACCGGCTAAAAACTGGTGTAAAAAGCCAAAAATAGCCGGTGTAAAAAGCCTTTTTTGCACTAGTTCTTGGGCACAAAAACTTTTTATAATGTAACGTAATTGATTTGTTATTTCTCCCTAGATTGGGAACTTGAATATGTGATAAGATGATGAAATGTGAAATTGTGTGTGCACTAGATTTGGGGTAGGCCCTATGGTGGTCTTGGTTCTGTGCTATTTTATGAACCCTATTTAATGAAATTTGAGTGTTGGGGAAGTATCACAATGGGTGCCAAGTAATCCTTGGACTTTCTAAGTTTAATGATCATTTAAACCTTGTGAATAGTTGACCTATAGTGAAATTTATTAGGAAGTAGATTATTGAGGCTAGAGCTATCATGAGATGGAAAGCGAATGATGAATATAACCCCTAAACGGTTAGTGAATAATAATGTTGAATTTGGGGTATGATTCGATATTGGCTATGAAATAAGATTTTATAACGTGACTTTAGGCTAAATTGTGTGCCCTTGATGTTGTGATCATTAGATTAGCTATGGACTATAATATGACATTGGGATGACCTGTGTAATTTTAGGTTGGTAGGGGAAATTGATCCTGCCATTACCCTTCCTTTTGTTTCAAAAAAGAGATATATTGGTGATAGAAACCATGTAATGATGTGATACGGTATGGGTTATACGTCCAACTTATGAACATTGGTTGTGATCAGTGAGGAGATTCGCCTATGCGGAAGCAGGTTATGTGATCGTGAACCCTATTGTAGCCTTGAGGGTTACGTATTTAATGTGGGTTTGGTGACTCATTTAGGCTTGAATTGATTTATGGCTAGTGATGTGTGGATGAGACTGAGGATTATTAGACTATTTGATTATGGCTTCAGGATAGATGAAGCTCGATGATGGGGGTAATTACCCTGTGATGACTAGGAGTCTATTGTTAATGTACCGATTTATGGCTATGGTAATTGATAATTGATGATTTGTATGGTATGATTTATGCCGGATTATATATATGACGATTTGATATGAGTATGGTGGTTATGGACTGGTGTGAATTATCACCAAGTCTATTCTGAATTAGTATTATTTGAGTAAGTGTGATTGACTTCAGCGATAAGAATACAAGGTACTTGTCCTGATATGACTCTACATGCCATAGGCATTGTGGCAACATACACTTTTGCATCGACCTCATGTTTTCGTGGTAACCACTACGAGATGCCTTCCTGTATGTCGGATGCAACGATTCATAGGACAGGCAAGTGTAGGATTGTAATTGCTTATGGTGAATGTACCGAGTCTATTTGGTCGTACTGAGTATGAACTTGTGAGATATGTTGGATGGGTTGTGATTAATGATATGTGACCCACTTTGAATATATGAGATTTTATGTTTGGGAGAAAGGAATGATGGTAATCATGTTCTGTTAGACTTTGGGAAGTTCGATGCTATTTTTTGATATCATTACACCTTATTGGTGTGCGGCCTGAATTATGGCCTTATGATATATACGTCGAGATTAAATTTAAAGGACAAAATTTCTTTTAGGTGGGGTGGATTGTAACATCCCAAAATTTATAAAGATGATTAATTAAGAGGAATAAATAGTAAATAATTATATATGAGTTGATTCATGTCCTGAAAATTTGGAAATAATTAAATTGGGATTTATTATGAATATTTATAATTTATTGAGACTTAATAAGATGAAATTATGCCCGATTAAAATATGGGTGTTGGACTAAGTGTGACACCCCGAAAATAGGGGTAAATGTTTCACGATTTTAATATTATTTATTTATAGAGAACATAAGTGGTGAAGCTGTCGGTCAATACCCTGGATCTATGCAAGACCTATCTCATATATGGAGATATGAGAAGGTAAGTAAGAGAATCTGTGAATGAGAGATCCTCAATTGAAAACAGTTGAAAATTTATTTAAATTAATGCTATGTGATTGAGTTCGAAAAGATCAGTCATCTTGTAAAATAATAAATACAAATTGTGCAGAAGGTGTTTATAAAATGATGCAAAACCATATTTTTTTTGGAAGAAAAGGAAAAATAATTTAAACAAAGCAATTTGGAGAGTCTAGACACTCCTCGCTCAAGCGAGGACCACACTCGCTTGAGCGAGTCCCAATAGGACGCCTGGGCGAGACATGAAATAAGCTGAGCGAAAAGAGGAAAACAAGTTTCAGAGGTCACCTCGCTCGAGCGAGGTTCACACTCGCTTGAGCGAGATCGAGTGGGACGCTTGAGTGAGCAGCACCACACGCTGAGCGAAATGAATAAGGGAGAATCAGGGGCCAACTCGCTTGAGCGAGCCCTATCTCACTTTAGCGAGATCCTCAAGATTTGCTTGGGCGAGGCAAGCGAGCTTGGGCGAAATTCTTCCAGAATCCACCCATCGCTCACTCGCTTGAGCGAGTACCTCCATCAAGGCCATTCGCTCAGGCGAAATTCGGCCAATAGCTAAAATACCCCACTCTGACTCGGGTGAGACCCTTCTCGCCTAAGCGAAATTCTTCAAATGGCCAACCCCTGATGCCAGGGTCGTCTCGCTTGAGCGAGACCCACTCTCGCCTAAGCGAGAATTGGCCAGAAACCAAATATCATGCAGGGGGATTCTCGCTTGAGCGAGAACCCATCTCGCTTGAGCGAGATTATTAGAAAAAAAATACAGAAACGTGGGAATTCAACAACATATCATGCCAAAACTCAATTTAAACCATTCCACTTAAATTCATCATATCTCATTCATCCCATTTAGCATTTAAAACTTGTTCCAATCAATCTTGCCCATAAATTTATCTCCCAATTCATGAATTACATTCCAATCTAACTTACTACTTAGCATGATCTATAATGTGCAATATTTCATCTAGACTATCAATCATTCATAAGTTTTAACCACGATCATACTTCATTTTTGAAATCCAATCAAGACTAAGGTCACTAATGAAAATGAGCCATAAACTTTAGGATCTCATTTTCCTACATGACCTTCCAAAATCACTAATACATATTCATCATCCATGCAAGTATCTATACCAATTCATGGTTATACAAAATAATAATTACATCCATTACATTACAAGGTCTAAATCAAGATATAAAATTCAAACATTAGCCGGCCAAGGCATTCTTTACCCAAAATAGGCTTCCTTCACACCACTTCTCCACACAAGAGCTCCATAGGCAAGCCCTACAACACCAGAGCTAAAAAGATATACCACATGGAGAGTGAGTATACTTTCTCAATGATGAAAAATCTACAATTATGATAATATATATATATATATATGCAATATAAACATTCCTCCTCAAGAAAAATTCAATCAACACCAAATCAAACACTCATCAATTTCACTGAACACATATATCCATTAGATTCATGAGAATACGTCAACCATTAACCCGATCACAGTGAGTATTAAAAAGGGAATTCCATTTACTCCTCACGTAATCTCCTCAACAGGATATCACTCTATGCCATGCCCCTATGGCTAATGCACATGCTAGTGTTTAAGATGTATATGCACGGATCCGATTTCATACGAACGGGTGATCGCAACCACTATAATCATTCATTCATGTTCATGGGCTTCCCGCCTCGCAAGGGGTACTCCCTCTAGCAGCCTCGCAAGGTGCTTTCTCGTGATCGCAACCACGTTCAATAATTCATAATGGTTTCCCGCCTCGCAAGGGGTACTCCCGCCTCATGATCGCAACCACGGGCATTCAATCTCAATGGTCCCGTAGGGCCTTTCATTTCAAATACCAGGTGATCGCAACCACCGGTCCAATAATCACAGGAACTCGCAAGCCCTTTATATTCCAACATCAAGTGATCGCAACCACTTATCAATCATCATCATGATATGCATGCCATGCTATGTATGCAACAATGCTCATGCATGCTTCAACCTCATATGGGCTATCTCACCCTCTCATCCAGGGTACACTCATACTCAATTACAACATTAATCCTCCATAGTCAGCATATATATATTTATTCCATTCATAATTTTCAAGAATCCCTATAGTCACAGATTTTAAGCATTCATCAAGCCAAACATGGATTCCATAACATTTCGTCACATATTATACCACTCATAGCCTCATTAAGGCTTCAATCCACCATCAGTCATTTAAGCACCAAGTTCAATTTCACATCACAACCATATGATACCACATTCATTCAAATAAATATGCCACATTACATCATCATATACATTATCATCATACATGTTCTCATACATTTAGAAAATACACCCCTCTCCAACCTCAAGAGAAGTAGACTTCCGGGTTCGATGTTCCTGCCTCACAAGCATTATCAAGTCCTACACCAATCGATTATAGGACCACATCAATTATTCATTCAAAGACCATTTCAATATACATATACATATCTATGTACACATGATTCTCATCATGTGGAAGCTATTCATGGATTTTTATTTATTTACCCATTTAGGCTTTGGGAATTCCTTCCCTCAAATCACCATTCATTATTATCAAGGTAACAACCCAATTAGTTAGGTTACCCCATTTACCAACCTTACATTTAACTCATTCTAAGTGGGTTTTCATTTATGGTTTCCAACCACCATCTCTAATCATCATTTAATGTCAATACCTCATCATTAATAGCACTCTCTCTATCATTTAATACTCATCTACTCACACATCATATTTTCCCCTAATTTATAGGGTTAGGGTTTCATCAAAACCCATCCACTAAATAAATGTTTGTTATTCTTTCATCATTTCCCTTGCCATATGCATCCTCCCAAAAATATGTTGGACATATGCACTAAAAGCCTATATAGGTTCGCATCATTTTGAATAAGTCATTTTTTGGTTAAATAGTTTAACAACCTTTATTTATCCTTGGAGTAATAGGTAATATGAGAGTTATTCCTAAAATGTCCCTAGTCAAGTATTTACGTGGGGACATGTAAATACATTAAGACTAGTGTGTGAGTGTACTGATGATCTGATCTCATAGATCATGGATATAAATGATATTAAGTCTTCACACGGGTACACATTAAGAGTAATGATGTACTGGACAGACCCACCATGAGAACGTTGCATGGATCGTTACATGAATGTCATAAACGATTCTCAATGTGATAATGGTATATGTAGTCCTTTGACCTGAAGTCACTATGATTCCTACATAAGGAGTTTATTATTTTAATACAATCAAACATCTTCTGTAATAAGAGGACTATAAAGGTTATGGTTAGGCAATGTACAAATTATGCAGAGGGATGTGAGTGATGTAGATGGGATTTGTCTCTCCTATGTGACAGGAGTGATATCTATAGGCCACTTGATGGAGTGAGACTAAGGAAATGCATGGCCATGCTAGAAAGAATAAATATTGGATATTTATTCGGATAAAGTCTATTTCGGTATCAAGTAAAATAAATTGGACCGTACAAGGATGACGCGACCATGCCTTGGGCCCAATTAGGATATCTTGACAAAAGGAACAAACATATAAAATAATTATCACTTATAGGTTATGTTGTTAATAAATAATATTCGGACATAATGATGCATTGCTAGATGCCGCTCTTATTTTATATTAATAATAAAATAGTTTATTATTAATATAACCGAGTATTTTACCTATAGGGTCACACACATAGATTAAGCCCATCAGAAAATAGCTTTTTATTTTAGTTGGACTAAAATAAGACTATTGGGCCTAACTCATTTAGAATGAGTAAGGAGCCCACTCTTTAGAGAGCAAATTAGGTCAAACCTAAGCCTATAAATAGAGCATAAGATGCTCATAGGCGGCTGCTCAAAAGAGACACAAAAATACGCAAAAGTTGCAAAAGCTACACACCGTCAAACTAGCATTTGGAAGGAGTAGCATTTCTGGTAGGAGTACTCGTGTGGACTCCTAAAGGATGAGGCTATGATTGCTTCGATATTCTTCAAGAGGTAATGCAATTTTTTTTTGTGTTTGTCTTATGCTTTGAAACACGACGCTTTGCAAATCCTATGGGAATCCTTGTATTTCTGCTGCTTATACACTAGCCTAACAGTGATATCAGAGCCTGGTTGCAAATCCTCCTAACAGTGATATCAGAGCCTGGTTGCAAAACCGTGTTTTGGGCAAACATTTGTTTAAAGAACATGTAAAAATAAAAATAAAATTTCTTTTATGAAAAGAATTGTAAAGGTTGAATCCTTTTGTAAAGGTTGCATTTTTTATTAGATATGTTGCAAAGGTTGCATTTTTAATGAGATATTATATAAAGGTTGCTTTTTTATGAGATATGTTGCAAAGGTTGCACCTTTTGAAAGCTAATATCAATATATTTTTGCTTTATGTATATTGATTTCTTTTCTCAACATTTTAATTAAAGAACATGTTTTCAGGATGTGCTTTATTATATGAACATGTTGTATGTTGCAATGGTGATTGTTTTATATGTGTTCTAATTATAAGGCATGTTTTATGTTTATTTAATTAAATTGAAATCAAAGGTTGTATGCAATGACGTCTATATGCTTTCTCTTTTCTAATATGAATTGTTCATGTGAGATTGTGTTTAGAAAGTTTAAGAGTTAAACCCTGGCCATAATGAAAACTAAGATTCAAAAGTTGAAACCTAGCCGTAATGGTATTTTATTTATTTGTAAATGTTACAAATAAAATATTTGATTTTAATATTATATTTTAAATTCGATTTGTAAAAGTTACAAATCAAATTTTTAATTATTTGTTAAAATTAAAGTTTGTAATACAAATTTAAATAATTTATTCTTATTAATTTTAATAAGATTTGCATTGTTTGTGATCCTTTTAAAATTAATATGATTTGTAAGAGTTAAAAATTTAAATAATTTATTCTTATTAATTTTAATAGGATTTGCATCATATGTGATCTTTTTAAAATTAATGTGATTTGTAGGAGTTACAAATTGATTCATATTTATTAAATTTAATATGATTTGTAATTGTTACAAATAGAAGATAAGATCTTTATTAAATTTAATAATTTTAAAATCAAATATTTAATCCTTAATAAATTTGATAGGATTTGTAAAAGTTACAAATTAAAGATAAGATCTTTATCAAATTTAATAGGATTCGAAATAAAATATCTTAAACTCTAGAGATAAGGTCTAAAATTTAAACCTTGATCGTTCCTAAAAATTAGGATGATTATTGAGACTCTAGAGATAAGGTTTAAAAGTTAAACTTTGACTATTCCTATTTTAGGATAATTGTAAGGGTCAAAAGATAAGGTTTAAAAGTTAAATCTTGGCCGTTTCAAAATTAAAGATTTCAAATTGTTTGAAATCATAACCGAATATTTTGAGCTATTAATGATCAGTGGGACATTCTGGCTAGGAAAGACTTGGTACTTAAGCGGTCACTCCGGACCCACCTCTCTTTCCTGGGAACTAACCTGATTACAGTACTAAATTTTTGGGTTGGAACACCCCTTGACCCTGTCTGTTGAACGGTCAACAGAGCCACCAAACTTCTTTGCGTAGTTTTCCTTTTATGACCCCACGTGTTTAATTATGTGTTTAAAATTTATTTTATTTTAAATACAATTGATTACTCTATTAATTGATTAATTAACACGTCTAGCAGTGAATGGTTATGGTCTTAGATTTTTTTTATTTAATTTTAAATACAGCATGCGTGCTATGCCTTTCTCTATTCTTAAATTTTTCTCTCAACCCTTCACTCGTATGTAAAACGAGTTTTCTTTATTACATTGTAATCTTGGAAAAGCCAACAAGGTGGAGACCTAGAAGAAACCTAGAGTGGTGATGGATATGACCTTGAAAGGAATAAAAGAGTGGTGACTCTAGGAGGATGGTGGTTTCAAGAAGTAGGACTTTATGAAGTCAAGACACCATAGTTCCTTTAGGTTTATTTTATTTTATTTTATTTTCTAGGAAGACCATAACCATCTCACAATTTTTGATTGCATGTTTTCGAGTTTTATTTTGCGTTAAAGCATTTAATGAAAGTTGGTAATGAACAATAAGAAAATTGAAATCCCTCAAGCCCGACAATCATACCTTCCAATAAGTAATAACGTCTAACTTGATATAAATAAAGTGCAGGTCACGTCATAGTTGGGTGCCTTTATTTATGTTTAGTAGGACATGATTGGATAATTGGATTATCCAAGTATTATTAAGTTTTATTAAAATTAACTTTTTTTTCAATTGGATTGGAAAAGCCTAAAGGTATGAACAGTCTAAAACGCGTTCTAATAAACAACAGTCATCAATGCTAGTTTCAATAAAGTGTAGGTTTTGCCAAAGCAGGGTGCTTTTATTGATATTAGTAAAGGATGATGGATAATTGGATTATCCAACCATTTGTTATTAGACTTATCTAGGTAACTTTAATCAGATTGAAGAACCTAAAAGCGTTAATATTAAGTTTAAACGCCTTCTAATAAGTAACACTCGTCGAGACTAATATCAATAAATAGTGGGCCTGCCAAAGCAGGGTGATATCATTTATATTAGTAAGGCGCGATGGGATAATTGTAATATCCAAATTGTTTTTATTAGGCCTAAACTTAACTAAGTTTTTCAATTGGATTGAAAATAACTTAGAGGCGTAAGGATTGAGCTTAAATTCATAAGATGAATAAGGGTAAAGAGTTACCCACTCAATCATCCAAGAGTTGCATAAGATGCAATTGGAAATGTGTTTCCTACCTAAATAACCAAGGGTTAGGCGATCAGCCAAAGCTGACTCAACATTAGGCCAAATATGAATCTTGGCCCAGTAGAAAAAATCTTCTAATGGGATTTTTTTTTTTATGATTCAGTGAGGGTATTTGTTTTGAATCAAAATAGTGGGAGACAACATATTTATTTAATGACCAAAATTTAAATATGTTTTGAATAGAAGTGATAGATTTGCATGTAATTTGTTTTAGAATAACCATGATATACCAAATATTGTTTTGTTGCAATCTCTCCTTTGGAAGGACACTTTATCTAAAAAAATGCCTAGATAGGTATTGAGACTTGAGAATTATCTTCATCAAAGATGAAGCGGCAGTGTGTCATGTTTGGCTTATATATCATCTATGGTTGGATCTTGAATACCCTATAGAGTCTACATAAACTCTGAGCTATAAAAGACAATATGAATATATGGGAGATATAAGATATGATCGTATACATACTTTATTAAGGCCAAGTTAGTCTGGAAGTCTAAAAGGTAATCAAGAAAGGAAATTGTTTCCCGTTTTAGCCAAAATAAGACATTGAAATAATTTGTCTAAAGAAGTTGAAGGAGTTCAAAAGAAAGGGAAGTAAGACTTCCACTACAGGTCATGTTATAGAAGTCAAGTTATTTTACTTCACTAACATTAGTATCAGATACTAGTAGTAGATCTTAAATTTTGAAAGATCAAGGAAGTAGATCACTTGTTAAGGGTGGAGAAATCTGTATAAAATTAAGTAAAAGTTGCTACAATGAAGATAAGATCTTTACCTATTGGGCTAGTTAGTGAACTAGACATGGTGCATATTGTTTCTTGTTAAACAAGAAATGTTTTTCTTATTATAAAATAACTTTATTTCTTCAAATCGATGTTGATGCATAATTGAGTAATGGATTCCACATCCTAAATCTCAAAACACCCATTTATAACAACTGCCAAAGTAGGTTAAAATAAGTGATTTTGAACCTTACTTACATGGTATTGTCTCCTAAGGCAAATGGATAAGAAACACATTTTCTAAATACCATTAATGTGGTTATATGGACTCTTTTTTATTTTGGAATCAATGGAGACATGTAAATCTTATTTATTGAAAAGATAAGTAATCTATTATCTAATACATAACGATGTATGTGGGCCTATTGGAACAATAACTAGATATGTTTTTCAATACTTCAACATACTAATTGAAAAGTCAATGAGTATGGATTTATGTAACATAAGTTAGAAAGTCTTTGAAAAGTTCAAAGAATTCATAATGAAGTGAAAAACCAAATTGGCAAGACAATTAAAGCTCTTGATTAGATCAAGATAGCAAATAATTTGAGTTATAAGTTTGATAACTATCTAATAGAGTGAGAGATTACCTCTTAACTCACTCCTCATGGAATGCCTTAATAGCATCTCTACGGGGAAAAGTCAAACCTTGTTGGACATAGTTTGATTATTGATTATTATCAAACATCTCTAACTCCTTTAACGTTTCTTTATTAACAAAATTTCCACACTTAACCATGTTCCATCTTAGACTTTCTTAAAGAAACCATATATGATATGGACTAGGAAGAAACCTAGTATGTCTTTACTAATAATTTGGAACTATGATGCTTCTATAGAGCATCCAACTCTGACAAGGTCGGATCCAAATTAGATCAATGTCTTCTGTGAGATACCCAAAGAAAGCTAAGGGTTATCAATTCTACAATCCATCTGAGAATAAAAGGCTTGTTGCTTAGAATGTTGTATTCTTGAATAAGAGTACATCCCTTAAAGAATCAGTGGGAGGATGGTAGAACTTGAAGAAATTCAAGTGTCACAAAGCATTTAAAAATCAAGGATGGACTTGGAGCAGAAATCACAAAGTGTTGTGAAATCCTTAGCTCTGGTAGCACAAGACTTGTGTAAGATCAAATAGGATATGTCACCAAACCTGAAAGATATAGATATCTTATAAATCAGGAAGGAGGCATATTGCTAAATGACCAAGCTTCTTATGAAGAGGCCAATGCAAGTTTAGATTCTAAGACATGGCATAAGACCATGGGATTTGAAATGGGTTCCATGTATATTAACAAGGTAAGAACCTTGGTTGACACACCTAAAGGGTAAAACCTATAGGATGCAAGTGGGTTTTCAAAAGGAAAACTAAACATGGATGGTAATAAAAGTACCTTTAAAAGCAAGATTGACAAAATTCAATTAGCTTAAAAACCATTTAGATCCTGCTTGTTGTAGCAGTATACCACCATTATGAGATATGGTAGATAGATGTCAAGATGGAAATCATCTTGAGGATGTGTATGTGACACAACCTAAAGGCCTTTTATGCCTAAAACATCTAGGAAGGTATGTGAACTGCAAATGTTCTATTTATGGACTAAAGCAAGCTTTTAGAAGCTAGAATCTTCATTAAAGAATGAAGATAAATCTTGTGACTATAAAAGGGTTAGTAACTGCACAATTATAGTTCTAGTATTACATGCAGAAGACATGCTTCTTCTAGAACTAATAATATTCTCATTCTATAGTCAAGAGTATCCTTAAACACTTAAGAAGGACTAAGGATTTAATCTTGATAAATGGAAGATGAGCTCGTTGTAAAGGTTACATCGATGTCAATTTTTGATTAATTTGAAAGACTTAAGATTGCAATCAAAATATATGTGTTGTCAAGATGGTTACGATGTATGCTTGAAAGGTTCAAAGCAAGAAACAATCGTTAGTTCTACTAACAAATCTAAGTATTTTGCTATGTTAAATTACAAAAGAAGTCAATTCACATTTAATCATTCCAAATGTTTTGTATCCTATTAGTTTCCACTGTGATGACAATGGAACCATAGAACAATATAAGGAAGTGGATTAATCCAAGCATATACTTAAATAGTTCCATCTTTGGAAGATGTGAAAATATGCAATGTGCATATGATAAGGTTTTGATTATTTTGATATTGAAGAGTTCATTGAAAGAGAATTAAGTTTGTATAATATGAACTCAATGCAGTGGATGTGCCAAGTTTAAACACAGAAGTTGTAATATAGTATAGTTGTCGTTCCACTGAGGAGGTGTTCGAATGAAGATCTTAGTTTTGAATTGATATGGCAGAATGTTTTGGTTTTTGTTTTGTTTTGAATGATGTTGAATGAGAAAGTGAATAAATAACAGAGAGTAAAATTCTGTAAAAGATGACAGTAAATGGTGTTGGAAAAATCAGTTTTGTAAAATAGGGATTGGCTTCATCACATCTTCACCTTCTGTAAGCTGCATAAGTTTTTATATAAGTAAATCAAAAAGATAATTTCTACATCACAATCAAAGTCATTTGTATCGATCCCTCGACTACAAAATTCATAAGAATGATTTCAAACCGCTGATCCCTTAGTCACTTTGAAATCATCCCAGCACTATCGATCGATTGTTTTGACGTTTATTGCGTTAGACGCCATCCCTGGCTACCTACTCACAACAAGTATTTCTTTCGGATCAGCTTTCAAAAGTCACTTCCCAGCATACTTGAGAAAACTTAAAACAAGAAAATAGTGATCAAGTACTTTCAGGCATTAAACGCAGAAGGAAATACAGAACTTATCAAATCTCATTACTAAATAAAAACTTACAACAGCATTACTTTAGTGTTGAATGGATTACAGCTAATCCCATAAGGGAGATTAGTTACTCATGCCTTGTATTTTCACCATCAAAAGAATGCATACAGAAAATAATGGAAAAGATTTGAAATACAGGGGATGAATCTGATGATGGATATCTATTTGCAGCTTGATTTATAGGAGTTATGGTTTAGCTTCCCTTGCCCACTTGCGTAGAACCCATGCAGCATCTTTCAGAGACTTGTAGAAACACAAGAAAGTGGGTGAGTTGGCATCGCACCATTGGTGAATATTAAATTGAAAAATCCCATACTGCATGAGTCACGCTTAAGCTTAGTAGTCATGCTCAAGCGTGAAGGTCCTGGTACTCATTATTTGCCTTCACGCTTACTCCACCTCAGCTACGCTCAAGCGTGGCTTCCTTGCCTTCTCACGCTTGCTCCTCGCTTACCCTCGCTCAGGTGCGCTCGAGCTCACGCTTGAGCGACTCCCTATCTCGCTCAAGCGTTAGGAGGTTCTTGATCCTTCGCTTCAAGCTGAATTAACCACGCTTAAGTGTGGCCTTCCAATTCAGTATACTGGTTTCCACGCTTGATTCACGCTTAATTCCTTTCAGCCATGCTCAAGCGCTCTCGTGTTCACGCTTGAGCGTCCCCTTCTCACGCTCAAGCGTGGGGGGGTCTGATGCTACTTGCTGTCCTTTAATCCATGCTCAGGGTCACGCTTGCTCCTCGCTTGGGCGCTCTTGGGCTCACGCTCAAGCGACTCATTCCCACGCTTGAGCGTGAGAGGATCCTGAAGCTTCTTTGTTTTCTTTAATTCTTCAACAAGGTTGCGCTTAAGCGTGCTCGAGGTCAAGCTTAAGCGTGAGGTTCTGATGATGCTGAATCCTCTTGATTTCTTTCAAGCTTTTGGAACCTTTCTTCAATATTTTTCAGAGCAAGCTTAGTCACTTAACACATTATTTATAATCAAAATCATGCTCAATTATTTATCAATCTAGTTGAGTTATTCAGAAAATAGGTCCAATTGAGTCATGAATTTAATTATAAAATAAGCACTTATCAGCATACCAACAAAATTGTTGGGAACCCACTAATAAAATTGCTTACGTAGTAAAAGCATAAGGGCACTGTAGACATCATTGGGCATTAACCTTATTGGCTCTAAGTGCAAGTGGGAGATTGTTAAAAATATGCACTAAAAGCCTATATAGGTTCGCATCATTTTGAATAAGTCATTTTTTTGTTAAATAGTTTAACAACCTTTATTTATCCTTGGAGTAATAGGTCATATGAGAGTTATTCCTAAAATGTCCCTAGTCAAGTATTTACGTGGGGACATGTAAATACGTTAAGACTAGTGTGTGATTGTACTGATGATCTGATCTCACAGATCATGGATATAAATGATATTAAGTCTTCACACAGGTACACATTAAGAGTAATGATGTACTGGACAAATCCACCATGAGAACGTTGCATGGATCGTTACATGAATGTCATAAACGATTCTCAATGTGATAATGGTATATGTAGTCCTTTGACCTGAAGTCACTACGATTCCTACATAAGGAGTTTATTGTTTTAATACAATCAAACGTCTTCTGTAATAAGAGGACTATAAAGGTTGTGGTTAGGCAATGTACAAATTATACAGAGGGATATGAGTGATGTAGATGGGATTTGTCTCTCCTATGTGACAGGAGTGATATCTATAGGCCACTTGATGGAGTGAGACTAAGGAAATGCATGGCCATGCTAGAAAGAATAAATATTGGATATTTATTCGGATAAAGTCTACTCCGGTATCAAGTAAAATAAATTGGACAGTAGAAGGATGACGCGACCATGCCTTGGGCCCAATTAGGATATCGTGACAAAAGGAACAAACATATAAAATAATTATCACTTATAGGTTATGTTGTTAATAAATAATATTCGGACATAATGATGCATTGCTAGATGCCGCTGTTATTTTATATTAATAATAAAATAGTTTATTATTAATATAACCGAGTATTTTACCTATAGGGTCACACACATAGAGTAAGCCCATCAGAAAATAGCTTTTTTATTTTAGTTGGACTAAAATAAGACTATTGGGCCTAACTCATTTAGAATGAGTAAGGAGCCCACTCTTTAGAGAGCAAATTAGGTCAAACCTAAGCCTATAAATAGAGCATAAGATGCTCATAGGCGGCTACCCAAAAGAGACACAAAAATACGCAAAAGTTGCAAAAGCTACACGCCGTCAAACTAGCATTTGGAAGGTGTAGCATTTCTGGTAGGAGTACTCGTGTGGACTCCTAAAGGACGAGGCTATGATTGCTTCGATATTCTTCAAGAGGTAATCCTAAAACGCAATTTTTTTTTTGTGTTTGTCTTATGCTTTGATACACGGCGCTTTGCAAATCCTATAGGAATCCTTGTATTTTCGCTGCTCATACACTAGGGATTCCCTAACAAAATATTCTTTTATATCTCTCGTTAATGCCACCCCACCTAATGGCTCTACATATTAAATGCATTCCACCATCACCCCCATGTACATTACCCTCACAAAACTTTTAAGAATCCATAGCCATGGTTTTAAGTTCATGAAAAATGATGAAGGCACCATACCTTAAGCCAAGAAAGGTGGGTTCCAATAATGTAGATGAGGATTACGAAAATGGGAGAGGGAAAGAAAGAGAGTTCAACCTCCAAGCTTCTCCTTCTTGCTCCAAGAAACGAAAATAAGAGAGAAGAAATAGATACCACCCCTTTGATTAAGGTTTTTAGAAGAAGAAGATGAATGGAAAAGTAATAGGAAGAAGAAGAAGTACTTGGTCCGACACCCATATTTTATCTGGGTCAGTTTTCTACTTATTCGATCTCAATAATTTGTCACAGTCTCTGAAAATCTCAATTAAATTATTTTTAATATTTCGGGACATTAATTGGTTCATATCCAATTTTTCGATATTTATTTCCTGTATTTATTCTCTATTTTTAAAATTTGGGATGTTACACTAAGTATCTCTGATTGAGGTACTGTTGGTCAGGGCTGTTAAGAATATTATAGGGAATCTGAGTATGTCTTTGGAATAATTTTTTGATAAAGTATTGAACCGAACGAAGATCCTGTATGTTGTAAAACAATAAAATTTTAATGAAGGGATTAAAATTAAAACACAAACTTTACTCTCCATTCTCTTTCTCACGTTGGGTTCCCCTAAGGCAAACACACTTGCCTTTTTCTCTTCTCATATCCTCACTATCTTCTTTATTTTCTTCTTCTCCTCAAAAGCCCTATGTGGTGGTGGTGAGCATCCCCTCTCCATTCTCATTTGCACCATGGACCATGA
This sequence comes from Clitoria ternatea, assembly GCA_037962975.1. Lineage (NCBI taxonomy): Eukaryota > Viridiplantae > Streptophyta > Magnoliopsida > Fabales > Fabaceae > Clitoria > Clitoria ternatea. The sequence continues at coordinate 180,604,050 of CM075671.1, forward strand.
AGGAGACATGATGGCTTGAAGCTCTCCTTCCCCTTCTCTTGTATTTTCGTCACCTTCCCTTTTTCCCTTGGAGACTCAATTGTTTGTTGGGTTGAGGTAAGTTCTTCACTATTCTTGTTAAGTTTATGCCCTAGATTATGGGTTATTATGATTTTTGAGAGTGTCATGTGTGTAGGTTATGGATTGGGAGTCATTTTTATGCAAAACCCTAAGGTGGGGTATGATAAATGTGTGGTTTTATGAGGGTGTATATGGGTACACAAAAATGGCATGATTAATGGTGGGAAATGATGAATGATAATGGTGATTATTTGATTTTAAATGGAACCTTAACTCTAGGAATTGGGGAAAATGAGTAATGATGTTATGAGAAATGGTTTTAAGTGTAAACTCATCATAATTTGTGTTTAGGTGTTGTTAATAATGATGGTTGATGGTTATTAGTAATGGTTGTTGGGTTTTTGGTTAAAACCCTAGCCCTAAGAATTTGGGAAAATGTATATGTTGTGACTTGGAGGGTTGAATTGAAAGTGAATAGATAGTATTTAATGTGAGAGTTGTTATTTATAATGATAGATAATGATGGTAATGGTGAATCATTGAGAATGAAACTCATGGATGAGTGTTATTATGAAATGTATATAAATGAATGTGAACATTAAGATCATAGTGATTGTGATGGATTAATGAATTGAAATTATCGTTTGATGAAGTCCTAGACCATAATGAGTGCCATTTGGAATTGTGGTTAATGATGGTTTGTTGAAGGCTAAGATAACCATGTTGAATCTTGGGTGACAATGATGACATTTAGATGGTTTATGTCATATTGGATGCCTAGTTGACAGAGGATGTGATGTTGTTGATGTTGGATGTGGCTTACCCTTAAGACTTAGAGAATTTTGGTTTTAGGAAAAGAATTCCTGAAACCTAACACAAGTGTATGAATTGGTGTTTTGTCAAGTCTAGGACTTGATATTAAGCCTTGAGATATGTTCACAATTGTTTGAAATTACGATGATGCCTTGAGATGGCTTGTTGATTGAATGCATATATATATATATGTATGTATGTTGGTGTAGATGATATTCCAGGCATGGAGGTGGAATGATCCGGACGTGCAAATCGTTGTTCTTTCCTCGAGGTAGGAGAGGAGTTTACATTTCAAATGCATGAATTGAATGATTGATGATTAATGTATGTGTGGTTACCTAGGTTTGCCTTGCTATGGTTATGTTGGAATGAAGTGATAATTGATATTTTGATGAATGAAATGCTTGGCAAGTTATTGGCTTTTGGGAATCATATATATGTGTGAGATGACAATGAAAGTTTCGAATCCCTTTGACAGGCATGATTTATTTATAGATGGAAATCCATGGATTGATGAATTATTCAAAATGTGAAGTTCTGTTTATGATGTTCATGCAAAATTAAGGAACTGGTAGGGCTATAATAAGCCTTGGTATGTTTAAAATGCCACAGAATAGTTTCAATAGCGCCTATGCATGAATTATAACTTGTAGAAACTAGAATGGATCAATTTCATTGAGAATTGACCCTTGTGTTGCACCAAAATGCCTTAAAATGGGGTAAACACATTTATGCACATAAGTCCCTCATTTTTGTAAATTTTTGAGTGCAGCTAGTGGCTAAGCATCATAAATGATTTATATTAGGTGGTGTTAAAATTTGATAGCTATTGGATTTCATATGAAAAAGATAGGGTGCTTAGAAGTTGGATTTTGTAGTTTTTTAGGGCAAGTTCTGCATAATTGCTATCATGAATCGATTCACACAATGTGGGGAATCAATTCATGAGCTGCTGTTTTTCCCCTTGGTGTGTTCTAGAATCGTGTGAATCGATTCACACAATGTGGGAATCGATATTCATGAGCCCCTGGAATGGCCTGAATCAATTCAGAGGCTTCTGAAATGGCTTAAATCAATTCATACGAGGCATGAATCGATTCATGAGCTGTTGTTTTCACTGTTTTGAATTCCAAACACGTGGGAATCCATTCATGGAGTGTTTGAATGGATTCATGGCCTGTTTTCAGAAAAATTCATAAGTTTTGATGCATGTTTAAAGTTGTTGAGTCATAACACGCATATACAATCGATTGTACACGTTTTTAATACATTTTAACAATCGATGCATGATGATATTGTTATGTCCCTCGTATACCTTGGTTTTTGAAAGTTGCCAAGTGCTTGTTAATGTCCAAAACCCTTTTATCACACTATAACATTTTTGGCCTATAGCAACGCCATTCTTTGCAACAAGTTAAAAACCGTTGTCGTAGGAAATAATAGGCAACGGTTTCCCATCCTATTGCCATACACAATTAAAATTCACTAATATTTTATACAATGGTTGAATACTGTTCTCAAAAACTTATATGCTACAGTTTTTAATCGTAATAAAAATTATAAAATAGACAACTATAAAAAAACCGTTTCTAAAAAACCTTTCCGCCTATAACTATTAGTGTCAATATTTGGTTCAACTTCACAAAATAGCTACAGTTCCTATTAAACCTTTCCGCGCTGTAATATTTGGTTCAATTTCACAAAATACAATTCCCATTAAACCTTTCCGCGCTATAATTATCATTATTTGGTTCAGTTTTGTTCCCAAACTTCTACCCTTGATTCCATTCCAATAACCCTATACATGAGCCCCAAAATTGGTCCATGATCTCCTTCCGATTTAGAATTGGTTTGCATATTTTTGTCTTATCCGCAGCAAGGCTGGTTCATTCCGTGATCAAAACTGGTCATACGCCTAGTAAGCTTTCTACATTAGTTTTTTTTTTATGTTTTGGTTTTCTTTTTTTGGATGTGTTACTTGAAACAATTAGGAAACAAGGAAATCACCCTATAATTGTAGAAACATGCACATATATTAATAGCAAGGAAATCATCCTATTATCCTTTTTATTTTCTCTTTTCCCTTACTATATATATGTGTTGGTTTGTGTGTATTGTAACATCCCAGATTTTAAGGAAAATAAATTTATTGGATAATGATAATTAATCATTTATGGTCAAATAATTATGGGAGATGTTGTTAGATATTAGAGGTGAATTATCGGTAAACTAAGATTTACCGGAACCAGGTGAATTAACAGATGATGTGGGACCCACTTGGTCAAATTGAGTATTTGATGGGTCTAGAATGTTTAGAAAATTATTATGGTTAAGATGGTGTAATTAGAATAATTTTTAGTATTAAGGGACTAATTAATTGGACTCGATGTAGGATATGAAACGGGGAAATTACGAAACAAATTGGATTAAAAAGAAAATGAGAATTCCCTTTCTTCCCTCCATGTTTCAGCCGTCCACTTCTTCTTCTCTCTTTCCCCACTCACTTTACACTCTATTATACAATGGTTAATAGATTAAATGGCTCATTGGACAATGTATCATAATTGCACAAAAATTCCTCTTTCCTCTTTCTCATTTTCGGTGGAGACCTCTTCTTCTCCTCCATTCTTCTCTTGCCCAAACCGTGGCCACCCCTCTCCCTTGCCACTCCACTCAAAAATTAAATGGTTTCCACGGATTTGTGAGGCTTGAATGGCATCTATGGAGCATTGGAAGCTTGTGGGGTCATCTCCTTTCTCTTCTTCACTTTCATTTTTCGTTTTTGGTGGAGCTTGGATTTGAGGTAAAGATTTTTCACCTCCTTATCTCATTATGATTTTGGGGTATTGGGTTGAAGATGGTGATGTTAGAAACCTTACATGTGGGTGGAAATGGAAACCCTAGGCTTGAATGTTTGGAAAGGGAACCCTAAGTATTAATAATTTGGGGATTTTGACCCACTTGATGATTTTGATGATTTTGGTACCTTGGAATGATGTTATACATAGAAATGAATATTTGAAGGATAGGAGTTGAATATTGATGTGATAAAATGGTGAACTAAGTCATGAGTTGCAAATGAAGATATATGCATGTATATAGGTATGTTGATTTGAGGGATTAATTTTAAGTGTTGATGTTGTTGGATTTGTTTAACCCTTAAGACTTGGAGAATCTTAGCTTTGGGGAAAGGAATTCCCGAAGCCTAACATAGGCATATGAATTTGGGGTATAGACAAGTCTAGGACTTGATCATAAGTTAGGAGAAGTGATGTTTTGTGATGATTTATTGATTATATGTGTATGTGTAATTATGGATAGGATTGTATTCCGGACGATGATGCATAATGATCAAAGCAATCAGAGGTAGGAGAGGAGTTTGCATTTCAAATCGCATGAGTGAATTCATTGTTAATTATGTATATGTTAAACTCATGCAATGCCTTGCCACGAATGTTTTATATGATTAATTTGATGAAGTGATGAATGATGGCTTGGCTTATGTTGAATATTATAAAAATGTATGTATTTATATCATATTGATGATAAGTGGTTGATGGTCCCTTGGTTGGACGTGAACTAATGATGGTGAAAATTTATGAATGAACGAGTTAAAATATAGAGGATTGTTTTGAGATGAGTGATTATAGCTGATGAATTGGAATTTAAAGGAGTAATTGATGAGTTGGAATGAGAATTCCTAAGTATGAATGGTCAGAGCGAGTGTTATATGCCTCATGTGACGAGTATGATGTATTAGTGGTGAATTAGTTGGCCTAGAGTGAGATTTCAGGTGTTAAGTTGTAAGAATTGCTGATTCTGCTTATGTCTGAGTGGTCTCGCTCAAGCGAGAAGGGATCTCGCTTAGGCGAGACTCCCCTGTATTGGTATAATGGTCTCTAGACCAACTTCGCCTAGGCGGGTGAGGTTTCCGCTCAAGCGAGCTGCATATTATGCAATCAGGGGAGTTACTGGACGAATCTCGCTCAAGCGGGCATGGCCGCGCTTGAGCGAGCTAGTGAGGAAATGGTCACTGGACATTTTTCGCCCAAGCGTGTGTGAGTGGCTTGAGCAAAAGTATGAAGTCTGATGCTGGGATGGTACTCACTCGAGTGTGTGACTGGTATGGTTATGTTTTGACCGAGTGTGACGAGCGTATGGTGAGTAAGTGGGAGACTGAGCAAAATTTCACCAAGAGTGGGAACCTTAGAAAATAATTCTATGATGTAGTGAATTTTCGAGTGAAATACCGAGTGGGCTATGTCCGAGACAGAACCTTCCGAGTGAGGAAGTGCGTATAATTCCGAGTGATGGGTCTCCTAATATGATACCCCGGGTAGTGGTGTTCCGAGTGGAAATTTCCGAGTTCAAAGTAACTCGTTTCGAGTGGAGTCCCTCCGTGTGTGTAATTCTGAGTGAGGATGGCACCGATTGGGGATACATGGTGTGTTTGTCCAGAAGTATTCTGGAATAACTTCACTCATGAGAAAATAAAAAGGAAGTCAGTTTTTGAAATAAATTACCGAGTGAGAAAAGACTAGGTTTGGAATGATTTAACCAAGTGGAAGACCGAGTGAGTGTGGGGTCGGTCTGGAATGATTTAACCGAGTAAGGACCATCAGAGATGGTTCAGACTTGGAACAAAGTTGCCGAGTAAAAGACTGATTGAGATGACTCAGACTTGGAGTGAAGTTGCCGAGTGAAAGACTGATTGAGAGATGACTCAGATTTGGAATATATTGCCGAGTGAAAGGCCAAGAGAGAGACGAGTCGGCTTTGATTGATTTTGCCGAGTAGAAATCCAAGCAAGATGAGTCGGTGTGAGGGTGAATTACCGAGTGAATGATCGATCGAGTGATAAGTCAGTTTTAATGTAAATTACCGAGTGAGGGACCGAATGAGAGAAATCGGTTCTGGAATAACTTCCCCGAAGTTCAAAACCGAGTGATAGGAAGGATGACCTCTGGTCGGATTTCGCTTAAGCGAGTGGATACCTCGCTCAAGCGAGTGAGTGTGGGATTCCTTATTGGAGCAATTTCGCCCGAGCGAGTGGCTAGTTGAAGGGAGCCTCGCTCGAGCGAATGTACCTAGAAATGCTTACTGGAATGGTTTCGCCCGAGCGAGCTGAGGCGCTCAAGCGAGATGGGCTATCTCGCTCAAGCGAATGTGGGTCTTGCTTGAGCGAGTGACCCCTGATGGGATTTTTCCCTTCTTTTCTCGGTTTTAATAGTATTGGACCTTCTTCCCTTATATTGTAAGATGATTAAGGGGATGCATAGGGATAATTATTAATGACATGATATGATGGTATTGGCGAATGATTAAAATGTTGGGATAACTTGGTTATGCCCATAATACATAATGAAACACAAAATTGTTGACTACTAAGATAAAGTATAAAGGAATGATAAATAAGGTTTGCTGATGGACGTTTTGTGATGTTGTAAGACCATCGTGGTTAAATACAATTATTGACTTGCCACACGGTGCGGAATATATACATATGTGATGTGTTGAAATGTAAAGTCAAGAACATGATGGTGTTGAACATAAGTGTAATTGCCATGTATGTGAGGTGATGAATATGCCTCGAATGATTCCATGTGTGGATTAATATTATGATGTTTGCTATGTCTTTTTATCTCCATGTATGGATTGATATGAAATGATGTTTGTGGCCATTGAGATGCCAACTATATGAATGACATGCCTTGAGGGGCTAGTACATAATTATATGATTATTGAAAATGCCACATTAAAACTTAAAAACAATGACTAAGAAACCAACAATGTTAAAATCCACTAAGGTGTATGGTGGTGTTGGTGATTATGATGATGATGTTTGATGAGTGGCATTTAGGATGCACAGTGGGAGATATGCATTTGATTTGCATTGCATTGCATCCATGGCATATCGATCGCTGTCTATGTGGAATATTGGGGGTTCCACTAGGCGGGCCCAGTGGAAGGGCGGCTCAGTGCACGAGCGTATTGTTGTTTTCCCCTGTGGCTCGGTGTGTGAGTCACGAAGCTGTCCATAGTTCGGTGACGAGGCACTCTCTATGGCGGGCCCAGTGGGCGGGCGGCTCTATGGTGAGCGAGTTACCTCGATGTCCGACGGGGCACGGCTCTCTCAATCTAATTACAAAGTCCATGGCAATTGAGTCCCATTTCCACACGGGGATTTCAAGAGGTTGCAATCCACCATACGGTTTTTGGTGCTCAACTTTTGACTTCTGGCAAATGATACACCGAGCCACATAGTTGACCACGTCTCCTTTTAATCCCGGCCACCAGAAGTGCACCCTCAAGTCATGGTACATCTTTGTAGTGCCCGGGTGGATGCTTAACAGGCTCTTGTAGGCTTCATCGAGCACCATTTTCCTCAATTCGCCAGCACCCGGCACATATATCCTATCCTTCACCAGGAAAATTCCATCTGAGCCCTCGGTTAAGGATAGATCTTTGGCCTTAGCCCGAGTCTCTTTCATCTTAGCTAAGTAGGAATCCGACCTTTGCTTCTCATACACTAGCTTCAGAAACTCACTAGCTATCTTCAACATTCCGAGCGTTACCTTCCGAGACGAAGAGACATCCATGTGCAAATTCATGTCTCAGAATTGTTCAATTAATTCCATTTCTTTCACCATCATTGTTGCCACATGAATCGACTTCCGACTCAAGGCGTCGGCCACAATGTTCGCCTTACCCGAATGATACTTCAACTCGAAGTTGTAATCTTTTAAGAATTCCGTCCACCTCCTTTGCCTCATGTTCAACTCTTTCTGATCGAATAAATATTTGAGGCTTTTGTGGTCACTGTAAACCTCGAATTTGGAGCCATACAAGTAATGTCTCCATATTTTCAATGCGAAGACAACAGTTGCCAACTCCAAGTTATGAGTCAGATAGTGCTGCTCGTGTGGCCTCAATTGACGAGAGGCATAAGCTATCACTCGGTTCTTCTACATCAGTACACATCCGAGATCGAGTCCGGATGCATCACAGTAAACTACAAAACTTTCTTGCAAATTTGGCAATGCCAACACTAGAGCCGTTGTCAACTTTGTCTTTAGCTCTCGAAAACTTTTCTCACACTCTGAACTCCACACGAAAGGAACATTCTTCCGAGTCAACCTTGTCAAGGGCAGAGCAAGCTTAGAGAATCCCTCAATAAACCTTCTATAATAACCGGCCAGACCCATGAAGCTTCTGATCTCTAAGACCGACTTAGGCCTCTCCCATGCCATTACAACTTCCACCTTGGAAGGATCTACCGAGACACCTTCCTCAGAAATTACATGCCCAAGAAAATGGATCCTATCCATCCAGAACTCACACTTCGAAAGTTTTGCAAACAGTTGCTTCTCCTTTAATACTTGGAGTACCAATCGGAGATGTTCCTCATGCTCCTCGGGGGTTTTAGAATAAACCAAGATATCATCGATAAAAACGACCACGAATCGGTCTAAGTATGGATGGAAAATGCTGTTCATGTAATTCATGAATACAGCAGGGGCATTTGTCACGTCGAATGGCATTACTACATACTCCTAATGACCATACCGAGTCCTAAACGCGGTCTTGGGAATATCCGAGTCCTTCACCCGAATCTGGTGGTATCCTGACCGTAAATCAATTTTTGAGAAGACCGAAGCACCCCGCAGTTGATCAATCAAATCATCAATCCTAGGTAATGGGTACCGGTTCTTGATCGTAAGCTTGTTTAGCTGTCGGTAGTCTATACATAACCTCATGCTGCCATCCTTCTTCTTGACGAGTAACACTGGTGCACCTCACGTTGATACACTCGGTCGAATGAACTGTTTATCGAGCAACTCATCAACTTGCTTCTTCAACTCAGCTAATTCAGTCGGAGACATCCTATAAGGAGCACTGGAGACTGGCTCGGCTCCAGGGATTAAGTCAATAGAGAATTCAACTTCTCTATTTGGAGGGACACCCGACACATCATCTGGAAACACCTCAAGAAAATCACAAACAATCGGAATATCATGCACTCAGATTCTACTCTCACCCTCGGTCAAACAAAGCATCATAAATAACTGGGCTATACCTTGCACTGTGTAATCATTATGGATTTGTCTTGGAAAAATCACCCTTCGGCTTTGGCAATCTACCAGCACCTTGTTGGCTGAAAGCCAATCCATGCCAAGTACGATGTCGAGGTCTTTTAGAGGCACACATACTAAATCGAAGGTAAAACTCCGATCGCCCAACATAAAGGTTACGTCTTTGCACATCATCGATGTCAACACTTTAACACCGGTCGGATTGGATACCTCCAAAGTCTGATCCATATACACAGTCAGCAACCTCAAACGTCTCACACAATCGTTAGCTATAAAGGAGTGGGTAGCTCCAGAATCAAAAACTACATCAAGAGTATGACTACCGAGTGAGCACTTACTTTGCACTAAGTCGTTAGCTTGTGCAGCTTCCTCGGCATTGATTTCATAAACCCGTCCTGCAGCTGGTTGCTCAGCATTTCTCTCTCGGTTATTTGGGGCAAACATCATATTACCCCAAGCTCCATTGCCTCTGCCACCATTCCCTCGGCCGCCGTTTCCACGACGTCTTCCTCGGAAACCTCCACGCTGTACGTTTGCATTGGCTTGCTACAGCTGAGGGCAGTCAGGGCGTATGTGCCCTTTTTCATTACAATGGAAGCATACAACATCTCTTCCAACATCACACTCTCGGGAAAAGTGGTCACCACCACATCTAAAGCACTTACCATTCCCAGGACGACCACCACGATTTCCCCGTCCTCGATATTTAGAGGAGGATCCGCCTCTTCCAACATTACCCGGCTTCTTGAAGCGAGGCTGTTGTGGCTTCAAGGATGTGTCGGTCCTACTGCTCTGGCCTGGGTGGACATTCTCATCTTCCTCAAAAATTCTACATTTGTTCACCAACACTGGAAATTTCTGAATCTCCTAGTGTCTGAAGGCTCTCTTAATCTTGGGTCTCAATCCGCTTTCGAACTTAATGCACTTGGAACCCTCGGTTCCGAGTTGTTGAAATAGAGGATAGAACAGGCACAGTGCTTCGAATTTAGCAGCATATTCTTCAATAGTCATAGAACCCTGCGCTAGTTCTATGAATTCCAACTCTTTCCGACTCCTCACCATGTCAGGAAAGTATTTCTCCAGAAAACATGCTTTAAAATTCTCCCAGATTAATTGGGTACCTGCATTAGGCAATCGGGCCTTGGTTATCTTCCACCAACACTCGGCTTCAGCTCGCAGCATATATACAACATAGTCCACTTTCTGGGTCTCGGTACATTAAAGGCCACCAAAGATCCTTTCTAAATCCTGAATCCATGAATAAGCCGATTCGGGATTGAATCCTCCTTCAAACTTACTCGACTTCCTCTTCAAGAAGCGGTCCAACCCTTGGTCATCATCAGTTCGAGGCTGGTTCTGCCTCTCAAATATGTCAGCGAAACGCTAGAATTCTGTGGCTATGGCTTCCATGCTATGACGATTTGCCATGACTTATCCTGAAATTAACACCCCTTTCAAGGATAAGTTTATAGAATTACTCACTACCGATCGAACTTCAACCCAACATTCAACAATTATAACACATTATTATACAATCCTTAAGTATCATATAATTAATCGGACCAGGGTAGGAACAATCTTCTACCCCCAAAACAACACCTCATAGGCACATGGCAACTCAAATTGTGCTTAAACATGGATCAAATCCATCAGATGCTGCAAATAATTATGACACTCGGTCATAATGCACACAACCGCTTACTAAGAGTAAGCATACCTTGGCCTTGGACCTTTTAAGTCCGCTCTGATACCAAAATGAAAGATCCTAGCTAAATTAAATAAAATCCGAGACAAGGGAAAATTTTTTCCAAAAATTCCGGATAATTCGACCAAGCGAACAAGGCATTCGGATAATTCGACCACTCAGAATCTAAACTCAAGTCCACTCGGTATCCTCGTCACTCGGAATCGGAGCCTAAGTTCACTCGGTAATCTTATCACTCGGAATCTGAACCTAAGTTCACTCGGTAACCTTATCACTCGGAATCTGAACCTAAGTTCACTCGGGAATTATTCCCTCGGCCATTACACTCGGAATCTATAAGTTTTTCCCGCTCGGAATATTTTCCACAGTCTCGTATGACTCGGAAATGTTTCACATATTTTTCACTCGGCATATTTGATCTCTCTTACCTTGAGAACTCTCTACAAGGTCAAGTCTCGCTTAAGGATTTCATAGCTTTGTTCACTCAGAATACTCTAGTTTCTCTTCACTCGGGAAATTCTAATAAGTTCTTACTCTGGAAGTTCTTAAGTCAATTCCCACTCGAAATTACATGACTTTACTCACTCGGGATATCATAGCCTTATCCATACAGAATAGGCTTATTAAAGGGATTTCTCACATAACACCCTTTGATTGATCCTCCTAGGGAAATAGTCATTTAATGAGCATAACTCACTCGGGATTAGCCCAACCCTTCTTCATTCAGAAGAGGGTCTCTTATCTTATCTCACTCGGATTTACCTTAGCTCTCCCTTACTCAGAATCACGCAGGCATTATTCATTTAGTAGAAAATAGATGTACACAACTTAGACATTCACCCACATCATTACCCACTAAACAAGATAAAACACATAGCATTATATATATATTGAAATATGTTTAGTTTTACTCTCAATACCGAGAGTTCAAATCCTACACATTAAAAACAGAACGTTAAACTAAGAGCCGGCCAAGGCTATACAAAAACCATCTATACAATATATATCTACATGTACACTTCCACTGTACAATGCACTTCCCAACAATTGGTGCTCTCCCATCATTCCTCATTCCGAGCAACATCCACTGAAATATGGCCACAATAGGGGTGAGCTTTTACATATAAAATGATAGTAATGACTCGGAAAATCCTCTAGCTTTCCACTATACAGCATTATCTCTCAATCAATCTATCATATGCACTATCATTTGATATATCGACACACAGTATCATTCAATCGGAATTTATTCAAATAACACACAGCTATATTAATCAGTAATACACAGCCATATTGCTCATATTGATATTCCCCATACATACGCATATAACCACATTGAGCTCATCAACAGTATAAGTGTGCACACATTAATTTCAGTCAGATCCGATCAGTTTTTTATTAATTTTTATGTTGCAACATAGGCTCCAAGCCTTTTTCTCTGCTCCAAGCTGATCCGGCCATTTTACTGGTACCAAACCGTTTGCCCTCACACGTAACACAATCGCTCCAAGCGACAACGGGAGTGTTACGGGCAGCCCCGAGTCCAACTCGGTAAGCTTGCCTTGAGTCCAACCCAAGGACTTTCACCAAGCGTCCAACGCTAGTACACGAATGTTTCACTCGGTATTGCCTTGAGCCCAACCCAAGGTCTTTTATTATTTTTCCATACATATTCATTAGCACAACTGTGGCATTTCACTCTGTAAAACCACATAACACATGCATCTCATGTATTCATTATGAAATCCCATCAGATTCATCCAAGCATTTACATGCATATAATCATAAGATATCAATCAGGGATTTACCCTCGGCTTCTCAGTACAAGTACTGGGTAATCATACCATTATTCGCAACAACACGGTTTCATGCTTTTTAATATAAAAATCTACACAGGAATCAACCAACAGTCCCATAATATACACTCGGTATTAGCAATATCATTAACATATACCACATGCTGTTAAGTGTTAAACTACACACGGGACTCAGCATAACAAACTCTTAACGTATGCACTCGGCGAACATAGATCCCGTACATTTTCATACATTCACATGTTTACTAACACACATCTCATGGACAGAGAAGGATATAACCTTACGTGACTTAGCTAACGCACACACACACCCGGTATTCGAAAGTTATCATCATATGATTCACACAATCAACATATTCACAACCATAAACATAAAATGCAGTACTTTCACCTGGGATCCGTCCATAACTATGTATTTGAGATGTAAAGCGCCCCCTACCTACTGGAAAGATGCAAGAAGCTCCTCGATTTTCAGTGTTGACCTATGCTCTGCTCGTTCCCTCAGTCTCTCTCACTCAACAACTTTCAGATCCAGACGAACTCCACACACAGCTTGGAGAAACTAGGAGCTGCTCCTCCTCTAAACGATCGCTCCTTGCCAACAGTGGGGAACTTCGAGTCCTCCACAACACCATAGTCGTAAACTGACAAAAAGAAGAAGAATGTAAAAGAAGGAGAAGAAGAATTGTAGAGGAAGAGGAAGAGTCTCGAGGGGATTTTGAGAGAATGGAAAAGTGGTTGAGAGCTTCTGAACATGTACCCAAAAGAAATAAGGAGAGTGGGTGGGAGAACGTGAAATGGCAGCCACCATCCAATCATGTGTCATATCCAATCACTTCCATCAGCATCAAGTTTTCTTTTATTTTAAATTAATTCTCAATTAGCATTTAATATTAATCTTGCCATTAATTAAATAATCGGGATGTTACACAGTGAGCAAGAAAATTTTTTATATATATTTTGTGGAAACAGTGTTTATTTTCTAAAAGGTTGAATTTTTGTATAAGGATCAGATTAGTATGGTTGTATTGGACTCTCTCTTCTCTGCTGTCTCTTGCCATTATTACGATTTGGTTTTACAGTAGGATATTGTGATGTATGCTTGAATCTCTACTCAATCTCTACTACTGTTTCTGTTCATGTTACTGTTCCCGTTTGTCGCAACCTAGATCGAGACGGCGCGGCCGACCCTCAAAAAGATTTTTTTGTTCCGAAAAGGAAAACAGGGAGTCGCCACCAACGTTTTTATCCATAGGAAAAACATTGGGAAAAAACTAAATTCAGTGAAAGCACTAGTTTAAGAAATGAGATTCAAGTTCGGGAGTCGATTACGAGTAAGGAAGGTATTAGCACCCTACATCGCCTATCAGAAACAGTACCAAGATTGAAAGCGCAATATAAATAGCCTTAAATAAAACATAGTTTCTTCCTCTTTTTTTTATTTTTATTTAAAAACGACGGAATGGAGTAAGAGAACTGTACAAACATAGAATGTCGAAGCGAGGTCAACGGGACATTTTATCCGAATTAAACTCGACTTCGATATGAGACAGAGAGGGGAAGAGAATGCTAATAAGACGTCACGCCTAAATTAGACATTCTCGAATAAAAGAAAAAAAAAGGACAGGGATAGGAAAGAGATAAGCGGGACATCTCGTCCTAAGTATCCCTTCCCTATGAATTGTGGCGAGGCTTGAACAAAACTAGGGGGAAATCAACAAGACGTCACATCTAAATTGATTTTCACGGAAGTGACAAAAAAAGAACACTTATGAAAGAAACGCAAAAGCAAAGAAAAAATAGCCAAAAGAGAAATAAGAAAGATGGGCCTGACAGGAGTTGAGTCCCGCTCCTACATATTCTTGAATTATCAAGAAATCAGGGTTACGTAGTTTTGATTTTTTTGTTTTTTTAGGGGAAGACCTGGAAAATGATGATGGACGTTATTGAGGTTAGGAACTCATACAAGACAAAGTTCTTCATACGTGTACGGATCCTAAAGAGATTGTGTAGACGGAAATATTCCCGTACGACACTGTTTAAAAATGGAATTTTTAGGCTAGAAAATAAAACATGTGCAAGACTTCTTATTTTTTTCTTTTCTATTTTTTCTTAGGGGTGAAGGATAAACATTAACAGTATAAGCTATACTACACAGAAAATCATAACCAACAGGCAGAAATTTGGTAGGAAAATAAATGATAAAAACAAAGGAAATAAGGAACAGAAAGGAACCGGTGTGGAGGGTTCTGAGTCAGTGTTGGAGTTGGATGCCGGAAACAGTGGCGGTGTAGTACCGGTGTTGGAATTGAAAGCTAAGCAGTGGCCTACGTGCTGAGCTGGTGTGAGCTTCAAACGCTGGAAACCGAAGGATGCGACCGGTATTAGTGGAGGTTAATCTGAAGTGAGGAAGTGACTGTGAATGCTGTGTAGGGACGATGGAGGTTCGACGAACAGTAACTTTGTGCAGGGACGGTGTGTAGGTTTGGTGAAGGAACGATGTGAGGGATTGATAACGGAAGTGGCTTGATAAGGTACGGTGTGAAGGTTTAGTGAAGGGCAGTAACTTTGTGTAGGGACGGTGTGTAGGTTTGGTGAAGGAACGATGTGAGGGATTGATAAAGGCAGTGACTTGATAAGGTACGGTGTGAAGGTTTAGTGAAGGGCAGTAACTTTGTGCTGGGACGGTGTAGGAACGATGTGAGGGGTTGATGAAGGGGCAGTAACTTTGAACACCGGAGAACTTCAAGCTTTCTAGGACTAGAGGCCTTTTATGATGATCAAGACAGATCACAGACTGCAGACCAGAAGATCCTTTGAAGGTTTGGGGGAATCAGAGAGAATTCAGGCAGAGTTTTCTTACAGGGAGAGAAAATCCAACCCCTTAAGCCTCTTCAGCTGGGGCATTTATAGGGGTTGAAGACATGGGCTGAGTGTCTGGGACAGCCAGAGTTTCCACTCACCTATGCGCGTAGTGGTGCCACTTTGGCCACTACCTGTTTATGGGGAGCAGCGGCTCAGTGGGGCATTTTAAACTGTCCATTTCCGCCCCCTGTCTGCCACTTTCAGAAATGCGATTCCATATCAGAGCGCATAAACATCCGGGGTCCTCATTTTAAACTGTCCTCATTCCGCCCCCTATTTGTGACATCGACCTATAAAGACATCAGTTTAGTTGGAATTCCAATAACTGGTCCGATATGATCCCTTTGGAAACTGGACTGGTGTCACGCTCATGTCAGTCGGACCTTTTCAATGCTTGGGGTCTCCTGGGATCAGAGTTTTTCCTTGTGGCCCGGATCTACGGTCACAACCGGTGTCCATCTTCAGGGGGAATTAATCCGAGTGGTCTGACTTCACAAGATATTGACTCGAAAATTTCTTTTGAAGAAGCATTCACTCGGAATCAGAATATCCGCTCGGAGGTGATTTAGTCGGGAACTCAACACCACTTGTGTCTTCGTCTGGGATGCCTTTTCATTCAGAACGGTTTCAATCGGGAATTCATCACTCGGTTGTATCCCACTCGGTAATCCTCGTTTGGGCATATGAAAGTAGAGTCTCTGTCCGAAAAGATATCCAGTCAGAGCCTTCTCACTCGAACACGATCATTCGGGACCTTTTCTCATTCGGAAATAAGTCCCACTCAGAAAAATTGTCAGTCGGAAAGGTGCCACTCAGAAATGACTCAATCAGAGGCATTCCAATCGGAAATATCTCTCTTCTGAGTTATTCTACTTAGAAATGACACACCGGGATACATTCCACTCGGAAATGACTCATTCTGGGTAATTCTTCTCAGATTTGTTCATTTGTGAGTCATTCCACTCGGATTTACCTCTCACAAGGCTAAATTCCACTCGGATATACTCCATTTTGAGTTATTCTACTTGGAAATGATTTAATCAGAGGCATTCCACTCGGAAATGACATACTAGGGGACATTTCACTCGGAAATGACTTATTCTGGGTAATTCTTCTCGGATTTGATCATTTGTGAGTCATTCCACTCGAATTTATCTCTCACAGGGCTATATTCCACTCAAAAATGCTCCATTCTGAGTTATTCTACTTGGAAATGATTTAATCAGAGACATTCCACTCGGAAATGACACACCAGGGGATATTCCACTCGGAAATGACTCATTCTGGGTAATTCTTCTCAAATTTGTTCACTTGTGGGTCATTCTACTCGGATTTACCTCTCACAAGGCTATATTCCACTCGAAAATGCTCCATTCTGAGTTATTCTACTTGGAATATCACTCGAATCTGGGGTCTAGTTCTCTCAGAATCCATTTTACTTGGGTCGGACCGAAAGAGGTGTTCACAGATGCCCCTCTTTACTCCTTTTTCATAAGAGAAGTACGAGGTAGTCGTGTTTCTGAAGTGAAAAGGGAGTAAAGATACGAACACCGATGTAAGGGCCGGGTGAGACTTCAACTGGCGTGGGACCTGAATGTCATTACATGTATCAGCATCTGATTCGTCCTTTCAAAAATTCAAATTTCCCGCCTTTGGACCGGAATACCAAAAGTCAGGGTGAATGGGCCCTTTTTTTAATGGGCCTTGAGCCGGAATGAGGAAAGTTCTGGATCCCCGTCTCTCCACTCTATAAAAGCAGGTTCGGGGATCTCTCATTTTCACTCCTTTCTTGATACTGAAGTGATGCCTCTCCGATATTCAAATCCTCCGGTGTTAAAATTCTGCTCCGGTGTTACAACTCTGGCTCGTACTAAGAGAACTGCACGCATTGCCTCAGCAGGTAGCCATCATCTCCTTCATTTCAATTCATAGATAGGGCATGGGGGACACCAGTTCGAACAGTGACTCCATTGAGGTCCTATCAGGTCCTCCTTCAATTACATCCCGATGTCAGCTGGGGGGAGTCTTGAGCCGGGGTCAGTGTCACCATAGTGGGGCAACCTCAGGGGCTTCACATCGGCTCGTCTCATCAGGACACCGTTTCTCCATATTGCCTTTGTAGGAAACAGGGGAGTTTGACACATCGTCAGACTCGTCCTCATCTTTTAACTTTGGCACTGCTAGTGGGAGGGGCAGCAGTGCCGACCTCTATCTTGCTGACGATGTGGCTTTTTACAGTGGTTCATTCCCAATTTTCATTGGTGATGGCCGAATGATTAATTTTCCTTGAGAACAAGCAGCACATGAGAAATTCTTAGTTTGCATAATTTGTCTGCTGGACAAATAATGACCATTTGAATTCTCAACTATTTTTCGCATCATAATTGATCCAGGATGGCCTAATCGTTCATGCCAGATAACTAAGTCATTCTTATTTGTAAACTTCTGGTTTACTATGGCATTTGTTTCAATTGTACTAATATATGTGTAGTACAAACCGGAGGAAAATGAAGGGAATTTTTCCAATATACATTTCTTACCAGAAATTAACTTTGTAATGTATAGATATTCATCATTTCCTTCATTTGTGGTCTCAATATGATATCCATTTCTGCGGATATCCTTAAAACTCAATAAATTTCTTTGAGACTTCTTAGAATATAATGCACTTTCAATGTGCAATTTTGTTCCTCCAGGTAACAAAATACTGGCTCTGCCGGAGCCTTCAATTATATTTATACTACCAGATATTGTATTAACATTTGCTTCTTGTTTTACTATTTGGTAAAAATATTTCTCATTCTTGAGAATGGTATGAGTTGTTACACTGTCTGCGAGACATATATCTTCATCATTCACATGAGCATTCATTCTTCATTAAATAAATAAAAATAAATCATGAGTAAAATATAATTAACAATAATATTTAACAAAATTTTATTGATAAAGACAAAATTTACAACAAAACAAATTACATGAAACATTAAAATAATTTATTTGGGGGCACTCCCTTCTCCAACCGAGTGGTCAATTTCTTCTTCAGGAAGAGCAAGAAAATCATCAACACTAAAGTCAGAGAAATCATCATCTATACCAGTAAAATTTGTCTCTATTATTTTCCCTTTATTTTTAAGGGATTTTTGGTATAGATCTACGAGATGCTTTGGTGTGCGACAAACTCGAGACCAGTGTCCTTTGCTACCACAACGATAGCAGATGTTTATAGTTTGTTCGCTATTTTTAGCATCTGTCCCTTTTTTCATAAGTTCTTTATTTTTCCATGTGAATGATGATCTCTTATCATTTCGACTATGACCACGGCCAAAACTATATCCACGACCAATACCATGTCCCCGAGCATTACCTCGTCCACGACCGCGGCTACGGCCACGACCACGACCATGAGTATTATGATCGTGCGTTGCTACATTCACTTCTGGGAATGGAGCAGTTCCAGTTGGACGGGATTCATGATTTTGCATAAGCAATTCATTATTTTGCTCAGCCACAAGGAGACAAGTAATTAATTCAGAATATTTTGTAAAGCCCTTTTGGCGATATTGCTGCTGCAGGAGCAAATTGGATGCATGAAAAGTAGAGAATGTCTTTTCTAACATGTCACTTTCAGTGATTTGTTCTCCACATAATTTCAATCTCGAAGTAATTTTAAACATTGCAGAATTATACTCATTTATGGATTTAAAATCTTGAAATCGTAAATGCATCCATTCATAACGGGCTTTTGGAAGAATTATATCCTTTTGATGGTCGTATCTTTCTTTTAGATTATTCCACAGAACAAGAGGGTCTTTAACTGTTAAGTATTCATTTTTTAACCCTTCATGGATATGGTGGCGTAAAAATATCATGGCTTTAGCTTTATCTTGACTAGATGCCTGATTTCCATTTTTAATGGTGTCTCCGAGACCTTTTGCATCTAAATGGATTTCAGCATCCAATGTCCATGATAGATAGTTTTTTCCAGATATGTCAAGAGCCACGAACTCAAGGTTGGTAATATTTGACATAGTTATTTCTATATAAGAAGTTGAAACAATATATTAGATATATTCCAGATATAGCAACGCACGATCATAATACTCATGGTCGTGGTCGTGGCCGTAGCCACGGTCGTGGACGAGGTAATGCTCGGGGACATGGTATTGGTCGTGGATATGGTTTTGGCCGTGGTCATAGTCGAAATGATAAGAGATCATCATTCACATGGAAAAATAAAGAACTTATGAAAAAAGGGACAGATGCTCAAAATAGCGAACAAACTAAAAACATCTGCTATCGTTGTGGTAGCAAAGGACACTGGTCTCGAGTTTGTCGCACACCAAAGCATCTCGTAGATCTATACCAAAAATCCCTTAAAAATAAAGGGAAAATAATAGAGACAAATTTTACTGGTATAGATGATGATTTCCTTCGCCACACCGTCCGAATGGCTTCTGAAAACTCTTCTACTGGCGCTGCTGTGGTCACTGATCCCATTGAGACGAATGTCCTGGCACATCAGATTGACTGGCTAGCTGAGAAGGCCAGGGATCCCTACTTCTGGGTCCACGAAGACCCAAGGGCCATTATCTCCCGGTATGCTGAAGATGCTGCCGATGTCACTATTGAAGATGTCGTTGTTCACGCCGACGTGGAGCATGAAAATGACTTTATCATATTCTGCCTTCTAACCTCGGACAGGATCTGCCATCAACCGGGGTCGAGAAATCCCTTTATGTACGAGATGGTCTTCTCCAAGATCGGTGTCCGCTTCCCTCTGACGGAGTTCGAGATGAGGGTACTCCATTTCTTAGACTGCTCTCCCAGCTAGCTTCATCCTAATGGCTGGGGCTTGGTAAGGGCCTTGGAAGTACTTGGGGAGTATTTTCATTTTGTCCCTACAGTGGCTCTCTTTTTCACCTACTGTAGGGTGATGCACCGGGGTAACGCTGGAGGAGGTTTGGGTTTCATCAACCTTCGCTGCGACTCCAAGGTGGTTAACTTCGAAAGTTACACCGAATCGGCCAAGACGGACGGGGTCAGCTTCAAGTACTCCTATGTCAAAGTCGAGGTCAGTGTAGGGAGGCCGGTGTTCTGGGAGAATTCTGATTTTTCCAGAAGGTTTTACACCGGTTAGACTCATGAGCATTTTCTCCTGACCAGCAACGCCTACATCGTCAGCGAGAGTGTTCTATCAACCGAGTCCAGGAAGGTCCTGAACGCTCTGAAGGGTTACTCCAGCCTCGCCAAAATCTCCTGCAGGAAGCTCTTGGGGACAGAATCAGGCCGGGATGCTTACCTGGGTAGATTTTTTTTTAACATATACACCGGTGTTGACATTGTCCCCTTTTTTTTTCAGGTGAGATGGCTCGGATAGACATCCTCAAGAAACTGAGAGAGGCTACCGAAGCCTGAAATGCTGCTGCGGCTGTAGTGGAAAACAGGGTGACTCCTCGTCGCACTCCGGCCAAGGTAGTGAGCATCCCGGCTGAAAATGTTGGGACCATGGCTCTGGGGCCGGTGGATAGGGCCCTGGGCAAAAGGAAGGTCAACCCCGGCGCAACCTCCAAACAGAAAAAGCAGAAGGCACCAAGGGTTGTGACCGAGGTGGGGGCGCCTCAGGAGGAGCAGGCCGATCCTGTAAGTATTTCTCTGGACCGGTCTCATCCGGACAATATCATCATCAACTCCCGCCTCTCGGATTTTCTGGAATATGTTGGCGGGACACCGGCTTGGTTTGACATCCTTTTCAAGCTCAAGGCCGATCTCTCTGCTTCTGAGGCCCAAACTGCTGCCAAAGCGGCTATCTTTAACTTGGTTGAGGCAGCCGGGGTCCTTAGCTCTTTGGGTCACTCTTATTACTCCGGTATCGAGGCTAAGGAATGCTTAGACCGGATGAAGAATGCTGAAGCCCTGAGAGTTGAGGCCCAGACCGCCTTGAACAAGAAGGAGGAGGAGCTGGTCAAGAGCAAACAAGACCTGACCGAACTCACAGCGGCTTACACATCGGCTGCCAGGAGGGCAGATGAAGCTGAGTCTAAGGGCAAAGCTTTAGAGGACGCTCTCCAAGCTCTCCGGACCGAATTAGAGCAAGCCAAGGCTGCAAAGGCCGAGGTAGATGAAAAGAACAAGGAACTAGCCAAGAAACTGGCCGCTGTGCAGGAAGAGCAGGTCAAGGAGCGGAGGGAAACCGAGGAGCAGATGGCTGATTTTTCGGTTTTAGCTGATGTCACTTTCAGTTCCGCCGTTCGTCAGGTTGTACATCGGAATTCCGCTGTGTAACTTAACTTGAACGGTATAGGCGTCTACTATGAATTTCATGGTGGGCACTTATATGCTATGGACCGGGGTCAGGCTTCGAAACCTGAGGACGTTCCTTATGAGCCAATGCCTCTCCCCGAGGGCCAGAGTATGGACCTGAGGACGGTGTCGGAAGAATCCGAAAGAACAGCTTCTGTCAGGCTGGACTCCCCAACATCTAATATTTAGGGCCTCTTTTAGCCTTGTTCCGGGATGGGCTCCGGAGTTAAACTTTTGTAATGGCCTTAGTGCCCTTTATTAATATAATGTAATTTTCCACATCTGCTTGTCTTTTTAATCTCCAAAAATACCAAAGTATAACCAACCTGTGACCGATGTAGGATTACAACTCGAAGTAACACCGTCTAAATATTAATCTGTACTTGGAATTGTGATTTCACTTTTGCTTTGGTCATTTGCCAGTTTGATCTGAACATCATCCCTCCAAAGCACAGAACCTCAGATTAATGCATCATGAACACCCCGTCCTCAATTTCTACCTATTGCCCACTTTAAACGGCCGGTGTAAGGTGCATGACATCGGCCTTAGTAACGCCCGAATCAAACCAACTTAAATCCCTCTGAGGTAGGGTTCATGATACCATTTGTCACGGCTCCAAAATAGCAACCGGTGTAACCATTAGGACATCGTTTCTTGTGACCTAGTTCACATTGGGCTGACTTCATTCGATGTGAAGGTCATGACATCGCTTTTTGGACCACCACCCTTGTCCTGAAATAGAGAAAACCTCATCCAACCAGTGTCAACATCAGATCTTGTTTTTTTAGGGTCTGCAAGAAAAAGTGGTGGCTCTTTTTTTTGAATGAAATGAAGAGGAAAGATTGTTTTTCTATTAACAAAAGGTGAGAAGATTGGGTGTTAATTCTCAATCGATCAGAGATGAAGGATGCCATATTCGGCGACAGATAAAGGTGAGGGTGTTGCCTCCTGGTTGACTAAAAAGTAAAGGGGTGCCATTTGATCGGCGACTGGAAAGTAAAGGGGTGCCATTTGATCGGCGACTAGAAAGTAAAGGGGTGCCATTTGATCGGCGACTGGAAAGTAAAGGGGTGCCATTTGATCGGCGACTGGAAAGTGTAACACCCTAATTATTTACAACTAATAAATCTCAAAATATGAGAAAATTTTTCACAAAAACAGTCATGTAACATTTGATGTAGAAGGGAACAGGCAATGGGGAAAACTAAGAACATTCACGCGCATAAAGCAACCTACAGGGAAGCTAAGAACTGGGCCGGCTCAATGGGTTTATCGTAGTACATCAACACTGGGGCGGATTGCACAACACCGTTTGTTCGCTCAGACGGGGTCTTACACCGTCCAGGCGGGGTATAGTAACGCAGCAGCGGATAGAGGAGATTTCACAACGAGGCTTCCCTTCGATTAATACTGGTCACTCAACAGGAGGAATAGATAAGGGAAATATGTTAATACATTCACACGCGTTGCATTTGTTGGAAAGGAGAAGTTAGAATCATCCTACTTGGCTAGGCGGGGTATATTTATCTTGGGCGGGCTGTCTTAGTTACTTGGGCGAGGTATGACACCGCCTAAACGAATTCTACATAACGCCTCTTTAACACAACTACAAGGTAGTTCCCTCCATCGGGTATGGACAAGGGTTCACTAAGTAAATCCTCACACTCGCCTTTCACTCAGAAAAATGAGAAGTTACAGGGTACATATACATTAGTAGGTTGTGGAGAAAGGAAGAGTTTGAACCTATTCCGCCCAACTCAACTAATTATGACGACGCCTGGGCGGACTTAGCCATACGCCTTCGGGCGGGGTACGACTCCGCCCAACGTATCCGACATAAGTTTTCCTAAGGCAATTCTTGGTTCTTTCGGACTTAGCTATAACCTGCTCGATCAGGCTGTTCCTGCGTATCTATTAAAGCATAATTAGGAAACAAAGCAACACATGGCATCACACACACCAAAACCATACATCCATATATATACATAAAAGTGCACGTCAATAATTACAATACAAAATCAGACTTCTTCT
Source organism: Clitoria ternatea (assembly GCA_037962975.1). Classification (NCBI taxonomy): domain Eukaryota; kingdom Viridiplantae; phylum Streptophyta; class Magnoliopsida; order Fabales; family Fabaceae; genus Clitoria; species Clitoria ternatea. Next base: position 180,627,735 of record CM075671.1, read on the forward strand.
TGTTCATAAAGTTCTATTCATTCACAAGGACGTTAACATCCGGTATGAGCTAGTCCGGGCTTCATCTAACAACGCCTTAATTAAACCTTCGAAATGCATCAGCACTCCGCCCAGCATTCCAGCTCTGCCTTTGATCCTCCTCACGAGAGACATTCACTGAAAATGGCCACTGCAGGGGTGAGCTTTTACATGTATAATGATACTCACAGACTCGGTATCAGCGTCAGTACACGCTCCTGCTATCATTCAACCTTTCTCAAGTAACCAAGTTCATACAATTCAAACAACATTCATGACACCCAAAGTTCACAGAGTTTGTTCCACATCTAAATATATATTCATGCATTCAAAATCATACACATGCATATACATAGATTTATACATCACCACAATCAGCCTTATTTCTATATGCATGCACGCGGATCCGACTCGGGAAAAGACTCTCAGTTACAGCCCCCTTTTTCTTTTGGCCCCTCGTCCCTCAGCTCTTACCAGGTGGCACCGGCCCCAACGGCGTCTCGAGACTCAATTCTCTAGCTCCAACGGCTACCACGAGCCCTATTGGGATCTAGCCAGGGTTGGTAACTGGAAGTCATTTCCCTTGGGGTTCTTGACCTTCCATGGGTCACCCCACTCTTACTCATGCAACTAACACAATCATTAATACACGTCATCGCGCCATGAACACTTCCGCCGTAAACAAGAACGGATTTCGCACACTACTCATGATCATTCAGTCAATCACACCGGCGCCTGTCACAATCAGTCATCAAACTAACAACGTTGAGTAATCCAATTAAGAACATGTACATACATACTTTTCACAGTGACAACAAAATAAATCCATCATTATCATCCACGAGCAAACTACGCCATCGTCACGAAGATCACTATCAAAATCTCAAATCATGCATCAGTTTTAGTAACTGTAAACACATGCACACATGCACAGCATCAGTTCTAATGAATTATGAAAACATACACACACACACACTTGGCAGTACGTTCATCCGGTACCGTTCTTAGACCATGCATTCGACATGCAAGCGCCCCCTACCTTTGGAAGAACCTCAGAAACCTTTTCCGTCCTTGTCGTTGGGTCCGATGTCCTTCTTCTGGTTCGTCCGGTCTTGCTTGGCTTCGTCGTATGCTGCGTCTAATTCTGGGATGATGCGTAGTCTGTTCTTCAGTACTGGAATCAAGATCTCCAGGAGCGAAGAGTGAGAGAAGAGAAGAATGAAGACGAAGAGAGAAAACAGAGGATGAGGTGACGGAGAAGAGAGTCTGAAGAATTGGCAAATGCGTTCCTCACTAAAGGCTCACGACATATATATATAAGTGTACATGCGCATAAACAAGAGACGAGTGGGATGGGAGAGTGTGTGCTGCAGTAGCCACGCGCACTCCCCTCATCCCCTGTCCGCCACCCTTTTCTATATTTTAATGGCTAAAACTCACTTAGTTAAATGCACTTAACAGTTATTTCTAGTTGAAATTAAGTCTTAATGGTTCATTCTTTATTCAGCACTTAATTTTAAAACGGGGATGTTACAGAAAGTAAAGGGGTGCCATTTGATCGGCGACTAGAAAGTAAAGGGGTGCCATTTGATCGATGACTGGAAAGTAAAGGGGTGCCATTTGATTGGCGACTGGAAAGTGAAGGTGAGGGTGTTGCCTCTCGGTTGACTAGAAAGAAAAAGGTGCCATTTGATCGACGATAGGAAAGTAAAGGGTGAGGGTGTTGCCTTTTTGTTGACTGGAAAGTAAAAAGGTGCCATTTGATCGGCGACAGGAAAGTAAAGGGTGAGGGTGTTGCCTCTTCGTTGACTGGAAAGTAAAAAGGTGCCATTTGATCGGCAATAGAAAAGTAAAGGGTGAGGGTGTTGCCTCTTCGTTGACTGGACAGTAAAAAGGCTTGGGGAGGATGCCCTAGTTTGACATGATTTGAAGGAATCTTGGGGAACTGCCCCTTGAATGAAGGAAAATAAACCCGGGGAAATGCCCCAGTTTGACTGGATTTAATGGAATCCCGGGGAACTGCCCCTTGACTAAGAGAATAAACCCAGGGAGATGCCCTAGTTTGACATGATTGGATGGAATCTTGGGGAACTGCCCCTTGAATGAATGAGAACGAACCTGGGATGATGCCCCAGTTTGATAGGATTTAATGGAATCTCGGGGAACTGCCCCTTGACTAAGAGAATAAACCCTGGGAGATGCCCCAGTTTGACATGATTGGATGGAATCTTGGGGAACTGCCCCTTGAATGAATGAGAATGAACCTGGGGTGATGCCCTAGTTTGACTGGATTTAATGGAATCCCGGGGAACTTCCCCTTGACTAAGAGAATAAACTCGGGGAGATGCCCTAGTTTGACATGATTGAAAGAGCTTTGGGGAAAACTGTCCCTTGACCGAAAGAAGAATCTGGGGAGATGCCCCAGTTTGGGTTGACTGGGAAGTGTAGTCCCACTGGGGAAGGATTTGGGAAGTGTAGTTTTGGCGATTATGGTTCCACTAGGGAAGAAAATTTGGGAAGTGCCAGCTTTGGCGATTATGGTTTCACTGGGGGAGGATTTGGTGATTTAGGGTAATGTCTCTTTGGGTGAAAGAGAATGGACTTGGGGTTTACTGCGGATATGCCGAAGGTATGCTAAGGAGAGAGTTGGGTAACTATACATCTTGGGGATCATGGTTCCTGGCCATCCTTTAACAGAGAAACGTGAAACTAATTAAAAACTTACAGGCGGACTTCCTTGGCGACAGGCGTTGAAGTAACTCATGGCCAAAATAATTATTACTTCTGACTTCATTGAGGTTGTTTCGCAAAGTTGGTTGAGCTTGCCCGAGGTAAGATCTGGCAATGGTGTACACTTCTTCCCCATAACTTTGTGTTTTCGTCCTTCTTAAAAACTCATTTTTTAAGAAATTCTTTTTAGGCAAAACTTGTTTATTCATTCTAGTCATGAACACATGTGAGAAGAAGGGAAACTTTTTATTTATGAACAACAGATATGTACAGGTGACAACAATAATGCAAAAAATATGACAAGGTGTGAGGAATTGATGGCAAGGATGGAAGGGAAGGCCTTTTAGATCCTCCATCGATTTCCTGAGAGCGATAAGATTCTGGTCTTTTCCATGATTTCCTGCTTATCTTCTGATTTTGCTTTCGAGGGTGTGACTCGACAATGGCTTCAATGCCCTAGACCCATCCCCTTGTCTGTGACTTGAAAAATTAGCGTTGCAGTGTTGAATCTATATGGCGTGAATTTGTTTGAGCCGCTTTCTTGGGATTTTCAAACCCACCAATTGCTCTAACTTTTGCCTAGGTCGCCTTTTCAGGTTTTCAACCTAGCGAGCCCCCCCCCTTTTTTTTACGCGTAGTATCTTGTCACTGCGTCCGCGTTTATAGGCATCGGTAGATCTTCCCCATCCATGTTGGCGAGTATGAGAGCACCTCTGGAAAAAGCCTTCTTCACGACATAAGGCCCTTCGTAGCTAGGAGTCCATTTGCCCCAGTGATCTTTATGCATCAACAAAACCTTCTTGAGCACCAAGTCTCCTTCTTGGAACTGTCGGGGTCGTACTTTCTTTTCAAACGCTCGCTTCATACGCCTTTGATATAGCTGACCATGGCAGAGGGCAGTCAGTCTTTTACTATCAATCAGATTTAATTGGTCATGTCGAGTCTGGATCCATTCAGCTTCAACCAGTTTGGCTTCCATGATTACTCGGAGGGAAGGAATCTTCACTTCAAAAGGCAAGACTGCTTCCATGCCATAAACTAAAGAGAATGGGGTTGCCCCAGTCGAGGTCCGGACTGAGGTACAGTACCCATGCAGAGCAAAAGGGAGCATTTTACTCCAATCCTTATAGGTTACCACCATTTTCTATATTATCTTCTTGATATTCTTGTTGGCCGCCTCGACCGCTCCATTCATTTTCGGCCGATACGGAGAGGAGTTATGGTGAGAGATCTTAAAGCTCTCACAAAGCTCTTTCATCATCTTATTGTTTAGATTTGTCCCATTATCCATGATGATTTGACTTGGTAGGCCGTACCGACATATTAATTCACGTTTGATGAATTTGACAACAACACCTTTAGTTACATTAGTGTATGAAGCCGCCTCCACCCATTTTGTGAAGTAATCAATGGCGACCAAAATGAAACGATGACCGTTTGAAGCCTTTGGTTCAATAGGACCAATGACATCCAGGCCCCACATTGAGAAGGGCCATGGTGCTGATAAAACATTCAGAGATGATGGGGGTGCATGAATATGATCAGCATATATTTGGCACTTATGACATTTCCGCGCGTAGATAAAGCAGTTCGTTTCCATGGTCATCCAAAAATAACCTGCCCTCAAGATTTTCCTTGACATGGCATGCCCATTGATGTGGCTTCCAAAAGATCCCTCGTGGATATCCCTCATGATTCTATTTGCTTCAGCGGTATCAACGCAGCGAAGAAGGATAGAATCATGGTTTCTCTTGTAAAGCACGTCGCCATTTAAGAAGAAACCCATGGTGAGCCATCGCAGGGTTCTCTTGTCGTTTTCTGTGGCATTGTCAGGGTATTCTTGCCTCTGGATATACCTCTTAATGTCGTGATACCAAGGTTTTCCATCCGATTGTTCTTCAACTACTTGGCAGTATGCGGGTTCATGACGCCTTTCTACCTCGATGAGGGGCACGTCATAGTCATTGTTCACTTTGAACATTGAAGCGAGAGTGGCCAAAGCGTCAACCATCTGATTATCTTCCCGAAGAACATGATGGAAAGAAATCTCTTCGAAATCTCTAATCATTTCCATAATGTGGGCATGATAGGGGAGTAACTTGCTATCTCTGGTTTCCCACTCACTTTTCAACTGATGGATGACTAAAGCAGAGTCTCCGTAGACTTCCAGTGTCCTTACTTTCATATCTAATACCGCTTGGATCCTTAAGGAGCACGCCTCATATTCAACGACATTGTTGGTACAATCGAAACATAGCCTGGCACAGACAGGGATGAATTCTCTTTTTGGCGAAATCAAAATGGCCCCAATTCTGTGCCCTAAAGAATTAGAAGCTCCATCGAATCTTAAAATCCATTTGTCTTTGTTACCGCCTTCATTTTCGTCGGACAATGCCAGAATATCCTCATCTGGGAAGTCGAATGGTATTGGTTGGTAATCACTTACGGGTTGATGGGCTAGGTAGTCAGCCAAAGCGCTCCCTTTTATGGCTTTCTGAGTGACATATGTTATGTCGTACTCAGTTAGCAGCACTTGCCATCGAGCAATCCTTCCGGTCAGGGCTGGCTTCTCAAAGATGCACTTGATAGGATCCATCTTAGAAACTAGCCAGGTAGTGTGACTCAACATGTATTGCCTTAAGCGCTTCGCAGCCCATGCTAACGCGCAACAAGTTCGTTCTAATGCGGAGTATCGTATTTCGCAATCAGTGAACTTTTTGCTTAGGTAATATATGGCATGTTCTTTCTTCCCCGTTTCATCGTGCTAACCCAATACGCAACCCATGGACTCATCCAGTACCGTCATGTACAAAATCAGTGGTTTCTCAGGGGTTGGTGGTACTAATATTGGTGGTTCTTTCAAGTATTGCTTAATTTTCTCAAAAGCCATTTGGCAGTCCTCATTCCATTGCCCTGGTTGGTTCTTGTGGAGTAGCTTGAAGATCGGCTCGCAGGTCGATGTCAATTATGAGATAAACCGAGCGATGTAGTTTAATCTTCCCAAGAACCCTCTGACTTCTTTTTCTGTGCAAGGAGGTGGCATTTCTAGGATTGCCTTGACCTTGTCGGGATCCACTTCAATTCTTTTCTTGCTTACAATGAAACCCAACAGTTTGCCTAACCTTGCGCCAAACGTGCACTTGGCAGGGTTCAATCTAAGCTTAAACCTTCTCAACCGTTCAAACAGTTTCCTTAAGTCATGGACATGATCTTCCGCGGTTCTAGATTTCGCAATGATATCATCCACGTAGACCTCTATCTCCTTGTGCATCATATCATGGAATAAAGTGACCATTGCTCTCTGATAGGTTGCCCCTACGTTCTTCAAACCAAAGGACATTACTTTGTAATAGAAAGTACCCCATAAAGTGACGAACGTGGTTTTTTCCATGTCTTCGGGCGCCATTTTAATCTGATTGTACCTGGAGAAACCATCCATGAAAGAGAAGATGGAGTGTTGGGCTGTGTTATCGACCAACATGTCAATATGCGGCAGAGGAAAATCGTCCTTAGGGCTGGCCCTGTTTAGATCTCGATAGTCCACACACATCTACACTTTTTCATCCTTCTTCGGGACCGGGACTATGTTGGCTACCCATTATGGATATTTGGCTATGGCCAAGAAACCGGCTTCGAATTATTTTTTGACCTCTTTCTTGATCCTGAGAAGCATTTCTGGTTTCATTCTCCGTAGCTTTTGCTTAACTGGTGGACACTCTGGTTTCAGAGGCAACCTATGTTCCACTATGCTGTTATCCAACCCTGGCATATCCTGATATGACCAAGCAAACACATCCTGAAATTCCCGGAGCAGTTCAATCAATTCATCTTGCTGGTTTTTACTCAGGCAGGTGCCTATCTTGATCATTTTATCTTCTCCTTCATCTCCAAGGTTAATGATTTTAATTTCCTCCTGATGTGGGTGGATCTCCTTATCCTCTTCTTCCAACAATCTCGTCAATTCAGACGAGGGTCCAAAGTCTTCCTCACTTTCCTCGTAGACGCAATCATTTGGATAAACAGGGTCATGAAATAAATCCAGGTTTTCGTCATTCTCAGGGAAATCATTTTTGGATCTGCATTCAGGTTATATTATAAAGTGAAAAGAGAAACAAACAAGTGAAAGGTTTAAGAAACAAAGAGTGCACAAAGATGAGGTGATAGGAAATAAAATGTGTTCATTAGTTTTTAAAAATAAAGTAAACAAGTTCTGCCCTTGTTACAAAATGGGTCCCGGAGCCTTGGGCATAGCAAGGGGACCACCAAATTATGAAATACAGTGATTACTCTGATAGAACGTTAATGGTTATAGGGAACTCCATGACTTCCCAATTACTCAGCTCTTGATCTGGATGACAAGCATATACCAGCTCCACATTGAGGTCGGGCTCGTTCTCAACCATGGCAACTTGATCCGGGTATATCACTCCGGCGCTCTTGAAGCTCTGATAGAGATCGTAGATAGGGATTCTCGTAGTGTTGATCTCTTAACCAGTAAGGCGAGCAACTCTCCTCCCCTTCTTTTCCTCTTCAACCCTTTTCTTATCCATCACAGTGGGCTTATATCCCAAACCATATCTATTTTTATTTTCTGGGAGACTCACTGGTTGGGTTCTACCTTCCAAATCCCGCCCTAATCCTTTTCCAGGTTGGTACCCTTTTCACAACATGTTCAGCGTCACCATTAGAGGTACGTTGGGGAAAGACACCTTTACAACGCTTGTTCACTTGGGGAAAGGTACGTGCAGGCACAATATCCATCACTTGGAAGAGTACTTGGAAAGTACAGGGTCCGACTTGTATAGGCAATTCGATTTCTCCTATGACTTCCCGATGTGTCCCATCGAAAGCCCGCACAACCATGGAGCTAGGTCTCATGTATGTCCCATCAAAAGGCAGTTTTGCCAATATGGATTTCGGCATGACATTCAGAGAAGATCCATTATCCACAAGTACTTTTGCCAGGATATAATCCCGACATTTCACAGAAATATGGAGGGCTTTGTTGTGCCCTCTTCCTTCAATAGGTACTTCTTCATCTGTGAAGGTCAAGTAATTGTTGGCAACGATATGCCCCACTATGCCCCTAAATTGTTCGACGAGTAAGTCATGCTTTACGTGTGCCTCGCTTAACACCTTCATCGTGTTCCGATGTGGTTCGGAACTCATTAGCAAAGACAACAGGGAAATTTTTGCAGGGGTATGGTTCAATTGGTCCAACACCTGGTAGTCACTATGGCGAATAAACTTCAGAAATTCCTGGGCTTCCTCTTCAGTCACAGCCCCCTTTGTTTTGCCAGAGGCTACTTCTTTCCCAGTTTTTCCTTCTCCGGTAGCCTTACCTTGTTTGGGCTCAGGTGGCGTATATACCCTTCCACTCTGTGTCATTCTTCCCACTCCGGCTATATTTGTAATAGAGGAGGATGGCATGGAGTTGACCACCTCTGGATTGGTGATGACCACATCTGTATTGTACCTCCATGGCATAGCGTGGGAACTCTGGAAGGGGAAAGGGGTTGGTGCCCTTACCGTGAAGACAGTCTTGGCAGGAGCCGAAGCCGCTGGCGTATCCTTGTTATAGTATACGACCAGGGGTTTCGGAACTCGTGCCTTACCCTGTCCCTGTACCATATTTATTCATCCTTCACGGCGCCTACAGACCTCTATGACTCGAGCATTCATGAGTCTTTGAAGGGTTTCCTGGAAGCCCCTTCGCTTTGCGGACTGGAGGTCATTATACTCTTCATCCCATAACCCTTCTATTAATCCCACCTTCAGCATATGGGAGTGTATTGTTTCCAAAGGCATTTGGATGTCCTCTACTTTGGAAATGCATTCTTCATCCCCCTCTATAGCGTTGACATCCGGTTCTTTATGGTTTGGAAGGGGATTGGTTGTCACACTTGGGCTCTCTTTATAAAAGCTTATCCAGTCGGCTCGGATTAGGTCCCTTACCTTAAACTTCAGTGCCAGGCAGTTCTCAGTAGAATGTCCCGGTGCACTAGTGTGGTAATCACACCGTGCATTCGGGTCATACCCTCTAGGATATGGCGGCTGAAGTGGCTTTAGAGGGCATGGCACTACCATCGTGTTTTCGATGAGGTAAGGGGGAAGCTCTGTGTAAGAGATGGGAATCGGATCAAATTGCGGTGGGGCACGGTCAATGTTTTGCCTTCTCTGATTTGGATTCGGCGGGTTTATTTGTGGCTGTTGGTACGGTGCTTGTGGTGGTTGATATGGTGCCTGTAGTGGTACAGGCGGTCGCATGACAGGCGGGCGGAAATGTGGTGGATGTGGTGTTTGAACGGCAGCCACATATGGATGTGGTGTATATGATATGTTGACGGAAAGGTGACAGGGGTAGGTGGTCTGGGCTGGTTCCTCCCTAGGTTATGGGAGACTAGGTTAGTCTCTCCCTCTCTTCTCTTCCCTTCCCCATGGGAGGGTCTTCTTGCTGTATTAACCCCAGCTGGACCTCGGGTGATCTTCCCTGTCCGGAGGCCATTCTCTATTCTTTCTCCGATAGTGACGATATCGGAGAAGTGGGATGAAATACTTCCAATCATCTTGTCATAGAATGGCGATTGGAGTGTGTCAATAAATGTCGAGATCACCTCTTTTTCAGACAGAGGTGGGTCAACTTGCGCTGCTACTTCACGCCACCGTTGGGCGTATTCTTTGAACGTCTCGTTGTCTTTCTTGGACATGTTCTGCAATTGTACTCTATCTGGCGCCATGTCTAAATTGTACTTATACTGTTGCATGAAAGCATCTGCCAGATCCTCCCAACAGCGTATACGAGATCGTTCAAGATGGTTGTACCAAGTCAGAGGCGCTCCGGCCAAACTATCTTGGAAACAATGGACGAGCAGAGGGTCGTTGGAGGCATACGAAGCCATCTTCTGGTAGTACATGGTAAGATGGTTTTTCGGACATGTCAGCCCCCGATACTTATCAAATTCAAGCATTTTGAATTTGGGAGGAATAACAACGTCAGGAATTAGACAGAGTTGTGCAGCACTGCCTAATCCAAATCGATTCATTCCATCCATTTCTCTTAAACGCCTTTCCAAGAACTCTAATCTTCCCTTCTGGGTAGCAGCACCGGTAGTACTTGGACCTGTAACAACATAGTGACTAGCACTCCTGACTGGTCGGTCAACATGTGCCGGGCTCTCATTCAGCATTGAGGCTTGGTGTCCAGTTGTGGCTTGGGCAGCTTGTGGTTGTTCAGCCTGTGTATGGACCGGAATCGTTTGAGGATTTCGGACAGGTGGGATGTTTGGTTGAGCCGCGTGAAGGATTGTTTCCTGATAATCCGGCTCCTCTTGGAGTGGTGGGACATAGCCCGGGGGTAACCCATACTGTGGGAAGGGTATGACATTCCCTTCTTTATCAATAAAAGTGTGTTGCTGAACATGGGCAGGGTTCGACTTACCAAGGTGAACGGTAACGGTAGGCCCTGCAGGGTTTGAGCTCGGTCCTCCAACATGACCTTAAGCGTGTTAGGGAATGGGAGGTTGCTGCCTAGCATTTTCAACTTCCGGTAAAGAATCCCTTTCTGCGATTCTCCTTTCGAACATCTTGGCCATTTCAGCCATTTGTTCTTTCAACTAATTAACCTGAGCTCGTAAATTTTCATTTTCTTGTTCCATATCGGCCATGAGTTTGGTCGCGTAGGGGTGCTTGCCCGTAGTGTCTAAAGAATCACGACAAACATTTAGAAAAATAAAGGGAACAGTTAAAGAAGATAAAACAAAAATAAATGGGCATACGCGGGATACAATTCCGAATTTGACACGTATTCCTTAACCTTTCCCCAGAACGTCGCGTTCAAAAGTACTCGGTATAACAGTATATCGGAAATTAACATGAGACAACTTGTGGAGATGAAAAAAACTTCACAATTTTATTTCTTCAAATGATACAATGTTGCTAGAAAGATTCAGATTACAAAACTTTAGCCACTCCTGGCTCGGGCAATCATGGCCCTCATTTTACAAAGTCTTTCCTTGCAATAGCACAGAAATGATGATATCTCTTTGGGAGTGGACAGGGGATTGACCATGCCTTCGGCTTGCTTCAACATTGAGGGAAAATCTTCCAGGACTCCATTGGCTAAGCAAGCCAATTTAGCGAAATGATCCATCCATGAATGAATAATTTCGTCACTTCGGGCCAACTCCATCCTCAGAGCCTGTGTAGTCTCCTGGCAACGTCATTCAACATTCAAGGCTTTTTTATGCTCTGTGTTTATCTCTTGTGCGTAGGCATTTATTACTTCCTCTAGTTGTAGTTTCAATCTACGGACCTGGGTTTGTAACATCTCTTTCTGCACCAAAGCCTCCTTTTCCTTCTCCTTGGATTGTACCAGCATGTCCTTCAAAATTTGTTTTTCGGTCAATACAGCATCACTCTGCTGACCCTTCATCTTTAACTGCGAATTGGCCGCCCGAAGGCATTGATCTTGTTTTATTCTGTAATCTTCATCAATCTTTCTCTTTTTCCGCATTTCTTCCATAGCATGCCTTCCTTCAAAATTCTCTTTCCTATGGAGGGCGCATTCTTGTTGGCACTTCAGGAGGTCTTCTTCCAGTTTTTGATTCCTTGCCTTCAGCTCTTCTATTTGGGCTTTTAGCGATATGGTAACCTTGTCCTCCATAATGCACGGCAGAGGAACTGTGTCCACAAGTTGGTATGAAGGGCCCTTGAAAGGCAATTTCACAATGGAGACTCTGTTCACCACCCAATCTAGGTATTCAACTCTCACAGCATGGCTTCGTGCTCCCAGTTCTTTGCCCATCCTATGGACCTTCTTCCAGGCATTGGCTATGTCCCGAATAGTGGAGGTGTAATTCCCATTCACATAGTACAAAATGAAAGGAGTAAGCAGTGCTTCGTCCGGCGGCCCAAGTAGAGGATAAGCCAACTGCCGCTTAGCAATAATAGGATTATAATTGATGCAACCTTGTGTCCCCATTAGAGGAACATTTGGATATCCTCCACAGCTATAAACGATGGACTCAACTTCTAGCCATTGAGGACACCATCTCACCTTTTCTGCTGTAAGGCCCACAAGGTGATTAGCCCACTTGCACCCATTCTTCGTTGCCAATTGACATAATTTCAAATCAGAGATGGGACACTCGGCTTTGCATAGTTGATGAAAAGTGTGGGATGTGAGCCACACATACAGAATAGGAAAACAGCAAATAATCCTTTTTCCTCCTTGGGTATGGCAGAAATCCAAGGTGCAATAGACATTGGCCAATACTACTGTGACGGGATTTTCCAGTCTGTGCTTGCGAGCGGTGAAGACACCTATAGCATCATAATCCATGTAGTTGTCTAAGTTATGGAATAAGACAACTCCGTAGATAGTGAGAGCCAAGGTATCCATGAAAGCTTCCCATTCTTCCCTCTCCGCCAGGATATGCATGTGTTTCTCCAAAAATTCCCTAGTAAATCTAGGAATCTGGTTTCTGTTCATTTGTACACCTTTTAACATTTCAAGATGGACCTTCAAAATGCGAGCGATAGAAGTGACTGATGCATGATGGTCCAGATGGCGATAAGGAATCTGTCCTTCCACTAGCATCCCCAATATTTGCTCAAACTCTTCTATAGAGGGTGCCAGTTGAAAGTCTTGAAAAGTGAAACAGTGGAGAGGTGGGTCATAGAATTGAGCCAGAGCTGTGATGGCTTCTGTTTGGACGTCTACCTCCAAAAGTTTCAGGATCTTCCCATACTTCCTTGCGAAAGTCATCTTTTGTGTCAAGCTCAGTTTCTTCCCTAGTGCTTGTAGACTGTCAGTATCGACCTTTCTAGCCTTGAGGTGCAATAACTTCTTTAATTCAGTCACCCCTATATCACAATTACTGTGTCCTATGTTAATTTCCATACTGACTTAGAAATACCGACAAATTCAGAATCGTCCCCTGCGAACATCAAGACAAAGAATGGAATCAGTTATTATCAAGTCCTAAAGACCAATGTTCCTCCCAGGGATTTGATACAAGTTAAAAAAGTGGGGGGGAACATGGATTTCTAAAACTCATGCAAGCTCAAAAGTCATAGGTTTTCCCAATCGTCATTGCCACTTCAACCAGAGGGAAATAAAGTATAAATTTTTTTGGATTTTTCCTTTGACGATTAGGAGAACCTACGACTTCGGACTCAGAGATACATGACAAAAAAAGAGGATCATCTATTCACCCGAAGAATGCTTGTGTGTTCCAAAGATTTTCCAAGACTAAGCGAATCTTTGGGTGATAGATAATCCTTTTTTAATAACAGGAAAGTGAAAATGACATAAGGTAAAGTAAAGATTGCCCTTTCGTGGCCTAAGTTAGGTTTTGTTGAAGGTTTTCTCTGGACCCTAGGGCTTGTCTAAAAGTGACTCTTCACACCGGGTGGCTTATACTAGACTTCTAGAAGGTCACCAAAGCCAAGATCCTACCCATGACAGGGACGCAACAGTGGGGAACCACTAGGTGCGTATGTCATAAAAGGTCGAACTCTAGTTGGGGTTCTCACGATCACCGGATAAGAAGTACATCCTATACGATTCCGTATACCAACCCCTCCTAACTTAAGTTTCATTTAGGGCCTGGGTATAGGGCGCCACTCATAAGTGTGTGTGAGTAATTTGTGAGTGTAGTGTGTGAAATGGCATTCAATACCTTTTTACCTTACCCCATTCTGCACAGAGAACAAACACAGAACAAATATACAAAGTCGTCTACCCTAGGGTTCAATAATTACAGGAAAGTAATATGGTTCTCTATCCTAGGGTTCAACAGACATGCAAAACAATAGACAATGAAACAGATAACGAGATACAATTAAAACAAGAACAAACATTCACAACAATTTACGGAAAATAAACAAGGGGAAGAAATCCCATCTAACAAAGGCTATATATAAAAATACGCTTTCAACCAAACTGACCTGACTCTCTTAAGTGTCCCCAGTGGAGTCGCCATCTGTCGCAACCTGGATCGCGACGGCACGACCGACCCTCGAAAAGATTTTTTTCGTTCCGAAAAGGAAAACAGGGAGTCGCCACCAACATTTTTATTCATAGGAAAAACATTGGGAAAAAACTAAATTCAGTGAAAGTACTAGTTTAAGAAATGAGATTCAAGTTCGGGAGTCGATTACGAGTAGGGAAGGTATTAGCACCCTACATCGCCTGTCAGAAATAGTACCAAGATTGAAAGCGCAATATAAATAGCCTTAAATAAAACATGGTTTCTTCCTCTTTTTTTTTTATTTGAAAACGACGGAATGGAGTAAGAGAACTATACAAACATAGAATGTCGAAGCGAGGTCAACGGGACGTTTCATCTGAATTAAACTCGACTTCGATATGAGACAGAGAGGGGAAGAGAATGCTAATAAGACGTCACGCCTAAATTAGACATCCTCGAATAAAAGAAAAAAAAAGGACAGGGATAGGAAAGAGATAAGCGGGACGTCTCGTCCTAAGTATCCCTTCCCTATGAATTGTGGCGAGGCTTGAACAAAACTAGGGGGAAATCAATAAGTCGTCACGTCTAAATTGATTTTCATGGAAGTGACAAAAAAAGAACACTTATGAAAGAAACGTAAAAGCAAAGAAAAAATAGCAAAAAGAGAAATAAGAAAGATGGGCCCGACAGGAGTTGAGTCCCGCTCCTACGTATTCTTGAATTATCAAGAAATCAGGGTTACGTAGTTCTGATTTTTTTGTTTTTTTAGGGGAAGACCTGGAAAATGATGATGGACGTTATTGAGGTTAGGAACTCATATAAGACGAAGTTCTTTATGCGTGTACGGATCCTAAAGAGATTGTGTAGACGGAAGTATTCCCGTACGACACTGTTTAAAAATGGAATTTTTAGGCTAGAAAATAAAACATGTGCAAGACTTCTTATTTGTTTTCTTTTCTATTTTTTCTTACGGGTGAAGGATAAACATTAACAGTATAAGCTATACTACACAGAAAATCATAACCAACAGGCAGAAATTTGGCAGGAAAATAAATGATGAAAATAAAGGAAATAAGGAACAGAAAGGAACCGGTGTGGAGGGTTCTGAGCCGGTGTTGGAGTTGGATGCTGGAAACAGTGGCGGTGTAGTATCGGTGCTGGAATTGAAAGCTAAGCAGTGGCCTACGTGCTGAGCTGGTGTGAGCTTCAAACGCTGGAAACCGAAGGATGCAACCGGTATTAGTGGGGGTTAATCCGAAGTGAGGAAGTGACTGTGAATGTTGTGTAGGAATGATGGAGGTTTGACGGACAGTAACTTTGTGCAGGGACAGTGTGTAGGTTTGGTGAAGGAACGATGTGAGGGATTGATAAAGGCAGTGGCTTGATAAGGTACGGTGTGAAGGTTTAGTGAAGGGCAGTAACTTTGTGTAGGGACGGTGTGTAGGTTTGGTGAAGGAACGATGTGAGGGATTGATAAAGGTAGTGACTTGATAAGGTACGGTGTGAAGGTTTAGTGAAGGGTAGTAACTTTGTGCTGGGACGGTGTAGGTTTGGTGTAGGAACGATGTGAGGGGTTGATGAAGGGGCAGTAACTTTGAACACCGGAGAACTTCAAGCTTTCTAGGACTAGAGGCCTTTTGTGATGATCAAGACAGATCACAGAATGCAGACCAGAAGATCCTTTGAAGGTTTGGGGGAATCGGAGAAAATTCAGGCAGAGTTTTCTTGTAGGGAGAGAAAATCCAACCCCTTGAGCCTCTTCAGCTGGGGCATTTATAGGGGTTGAAGACATGGGCTGAGTGTCTGGGACAGCCAGAGTTTCCACTCACCTATGCGCGTAGTGGTGCCACTTTGGCCACTACCTGTTTGTGTGGAGCAGTGGCTCAGTGGGGCATTTTAAACTGTCCATTTCCGCCCCCTGTCTGCCACTTTTAGAAATGTGATTCCACGTCAGAGCGCATAAACATCCGGGGTCCTCATTTTAAACTGTCCTCATTCCGCCTCCTGTTTGTGACATCGGCCTATAAAGACATCGGTTTAGTTGGAATTCCAATAACTGGTCCGATGTGATCCCTTTGGAAACTAGACCGGTGTCATGCTCATGTCAGTCGGACTTTTTCAATGCTTGGGGTCTCCTGGGACCAGAGTTTTTCCTTGTGGCCCGGATCTACGGTCACAACCGGTGTCTATCTTCAGGGGGAATTAATCCGAGTGGTCTGACTTCACAAGATATTGACTCAGAAATTACTTTTGAAGAAGCATTCACTCGGAATCAGAATATCCGCTCGGAGGTGATTCAGTCGGGAACTCAACACCACTTGTGTCTTCGTCTGGGATGCCTTTTCATTCAGAACGGTTTCAATCATGAATTCATCACTCGGTTGTATCCCACTCGGTAATCCTCGTTTGGGCATATGAAAGTTGAGTCTCTGTCTGAAAAGATATCCAGTCAGAGCCTTCTCACTCAGACACGATCATTCAGGACCTTTTCTCTTTCAGAAATAAGTCCCACTCGGAAAAATTGTCAGTCGGAAAGGTGCCACTCGGAAATGACTCAATCAGAGGCATTCCACTCGGAAATATCTCTCTTCTGAGTTATTCTACTTGGAAATGACACACCGGGATACATTCCACTCGAAAATGACTCATTCTGGGTAATTCTTCTCAGATTTGTTCATTTGTGAGTCATTCCACTCAGATTTACCTCTCACAAGGCTAAATTCCACTTGGAAATACTCCATTCCGAGTTATTCTACTTGGAAATGATTTAATCAGAGGCATTCCACTCGGAAATGACACCCCAGGGGATATTTCACTCGGAAATGACTCAGTCTGGGTAATTCTTCTCGGATTTGATCATTTGTGAGTCATTCCACTCGGATTTATCTCTCACAGGGCTATATTCCACTCGAAAATGCTTCATTCCGAGTTATTCTACTTGGAAATGATTTAATCAGAGACATTCCACTCGGAAATGACACACCAGGGGACATTCCACTCAGAAATGACTCATTCTGGGTAATTCTTCTCGGATTTGTTCACTTGTGGGTCATTCCACTCGGATTTACCTCTCACAAGGCTATATTCCACTCAGAAATGCTCCATTCTGAGTTATTCTACTTGGAATATCACTCGAATCCAGGGTCTAGTTCTCTCAGAATCCATTTTACTTGGGTCGGACCGAAAGAGGTGTTCACACCGTTTATTTGCTGCTCAATATTACTGCTCAAATTATTGGTATATATTTTAGCTCTATACAAATTTAATTTTTCAAGGGTAGTTGCGATCTTAATTTTATTACCTAGAATATTAATCCTATTACAAGGAATCAGCCGTCTGTATACTGTTTCTTTTTCCGGATAGTTCATTCACTGTATAGTTAGGATGTAATTTTCTTTTAGGGCACTCGCTCATCTTTGAAAGAATCGGGTTGTACAAAGCTTAACAAAATGTGATTGTTCATGTCTTTTTTTATTCAGTTTCTATTTTTTTCGTCATTTCAAAATTGTGTCTAATTAAAATTTTAACAACTCAAAATTATCTTCAACCAAAAAAACATTACCCATTTTTTACTTTAGTAAGTTTGTGTGTTCTTTGTCTAGTTTTGGTAAATTTTTTTACTATTTGATTTTAGAAAATTGTTTTATCAAAAAGAGGTTAATTTAGATGAGACGTCTTGTTACCCCTTTTAAATTTTCAATTGGTTGTTATTTATTAAATAATAATATTTCAAAAAGAGGTTAATTTAGACGAGACGTCTTGTTGATCTCATCATATTTTTTGATATACAATAATAATAATATTTTTGATAAAGGGGATTAATTTAGACGAGACATCTTGTTAGTCTTCTTGTATTTTCTTATAATAAGAGGTTAATTTGGACGATACGTCCTGTTAATCTTCTATTTTGTTTAATTAGTTTTATTTTATCTCTTTTCATTTATCTTTATTCTAATCTCTGATTCATGTTACAATTTAAGGTTAATTTGGACGAGACGTTCTGTTAATCCTTATTTTCACCCCGTGTTATTCCCATTGTTACTGTTAGTCAAATGTTTCACTATCATTGTATTTTATGTTTTTTTTACTGTCACTGTTTCGTCAAATTTCTTATCGTCACTATTTTGTCATTTCTTATTGTCATTGTCTAGTCAAGTTGTTCGATTTAAAATTAATTTGGACGAGATGTCCTGTTAACCTTATTTCAAACTTCCATGTCTGTTTTGTCTGTTCCTTTTTAAGGAAGTTAAAGTAATTTTTAGGCTATTTTAAAGTACGCGCTATCAATTTGAGGTAACCCTTTTATAATGGACAGTTGTGAGGTGCTAATACCTTCCCCACTCGTAACCAACTCCTGAACTCGAATCTCATTTTTTTGCCAGTGCTTTGTGAAAGTTTTTTCCTAACATTTTTCCTATGGATAAAAATGTTGGTGGCGACTCCCTGCTCTATTTCGACGTCTTCCGTCGTCATCGCGATCCCGGTCGCAACAGATGACAACTCCGCTGGGAAAGACTTGAGAGTCAGGCCATTTAGGTTGAAAGCGCATGTTTTTCTTATATAGCCTTTTGTTTGTTTTAATTTCTTCTTTTGTTTTATTTTTGCTAATACTGTATATGTTTGCTTTTAATTCCAGCTGCGTTTTGTTGTTTATGTACTGTTAATATTTGTGCGTGATTATTGAACCCTAGGGTAGATGACTCTGTGTTATTTTTTTGTATAATTATTGAACCCTAGGGTAGACGACTTTTTTTTGTTATTGTCTTGTATTTGTTCACTGTGCAGGATGGGGTAAGGTACAGGTATTGAATGCCCTTTCACACACTACACTCATATTTTTGCACACACTTATGAGTGGCGCCCTATACCCAGGCCCCAAATGAAACTTAAGTTAGGAGGGGTTGGTAGCGGTGTCGTTTGGGATGTACTTCCCACCCGACGATCGTAAGAACCCTAACTGGAGTTCGACCTTTCATGATGTACACACCTAGTGGATTCTCTACTGTTATGATCACATCATGATTAGGATCTTGGCTCTAGTGACCTTTAGGAAGTCTAGCGCAAGCCACCCAATGTGAGGAGTCACTTTTAGACAAGCCATAGGGCCCAGAAAAGACTTTCAGAAGAAAACCTAGTTTAGGTCACGAAGGGGCAGACTTTACTTTACCTTGCGTCATTCTTGCTTTCCCTTTTGAATCCAAATTGATGAACCACCTACCCATCGAAGGATTACTTTATTTCAAGAACTCACTTTTTGGAAAGAACTCGTAATCTTTTAACGGATAGGTAGTTCCCTCGTCATAATGCAACTCTGAGTCTTAGATTTTCCAGATCGTCGAGGAAAAAATGAAAAAGTGAAATATGGTTCTGTTTCCCTTCAAATAGGGCATTAACGACAATTGGAAAATCTATGACCCTTACGACTTTAGTTTGGCATGAGTTTTACTGACCGCTACTTCCTGAAGCAAAAATGTTTTTTAGTAAATCAGTAAGGAAGTAGCAGTTTGCCAAACATGGCTGTAACTAATTTCTTTTCTTTGTTTTCGCAGGAAGCTATTCGGGATTTAGCGCACACCTCTAAGCAAGTATGGAAATTAACATGGGACATGAAAATTATGGTACAGATGTGACAGAATTAAGAAGAATACTACATGTTAAGGCCAAGAAGATTGATACTGGTAGCCTACAGGCAATGGGGAAGAAATTAAACTTGACTCAAAAGATGGCCTTCACAAGAAAATATGGAAAGATTTTAAAACTCTTAGAGGTTGAAGTAGAAACTGAGGCGATCACAACCTTGGCGCAGCTCTACGACCCACCTCTCAGATGTTTTACAGTCAGAGACTTTCAGTTGGCCCTGTCCATAGAGGAGTTAGAACAAATATTGGGGATGCCTTTGGAGGGACAAATTCCCTACCGCCATCTCGATCATCATGCAACCATCACCTCAGTCGCCCGTGTTTTGAGAATCCGTCCTGAGACATTGAGGAATGTGCAGATGAATAGAAACCAAATTCCTGGGTTCACTCGAGAGTTTCTTGAGAAACACATGTAAATCTTGGCGGATAAAGAAGAATGGGAGGCCTTCATGGACACTTTAGCCTTTACTATCTACGGGGTTGTCTTGTTCCCTAATCTAGACAACAACATGGATTATGATGTTATCGCCATCTTCCTGGCTTGTAAACACAGGCTGGAGAATCCCGTCACAGTCGTATTGGCCAATGTGTACTGCACTATGGATTTCTGCCATACGCAAGGTGGGAAAAGAATTATATGTTGTCTACCTGTCCTGTATGTGTAGTTCACGTCTCATGCTTTTTGTCAAATTTGCAAGGCCGAATGTCCTATTTTTGATTTAAAACTGTGTCAATTGGCAATAAAGAATGGACGTGAACAGGCCAATCATCTTATAGGGCTCACAGCCGAGAAAGTCAGATGGTATCCCCAATGGTTAGAAGTTGAGTCGATCATCTATCTTTGTGGAAGTTATCCAAATGTTCCTCTCATTGGCACACAAGGGTGTATCAACTACAATCTTGTTATAGCCAAACGTCAGTTGGCTTATCCTTTGCTTGGGCCATCGGATGAAGGGTTGCTCACTCCTCTTATTTTGTACTATGCCAAGGGGAACTATATGTCTACTGTTCAGGATATACCGAACGCATGGAAAAGAGTTTCCAAGATGGGTAAAGAATTGGGGGCATGAAGCCATGCTGTAGGAGAAAAGTATCATGAATGGGTCCTGAATAGGGTCTCCATTGTTAAATTACCCTTTAGGAGTCCCTCGTATCAATCTGCAAGCACTCCCGCTCCACTATTTATCATGGAAGACAAAGAAACCCAGGCTTTGAAGGCCAAGATAGAAGAGTTGACAGCTAAGAATCAAAGGCTGGAAGAAGACCTACTGAAATACCAACAAGAATGCACACTCTAAAAAAGGGAAAATTTGGAGAATAAGGAGGCCATGGATGAGATTTAGACAAAACAGAAGATTGAAGAAGACTATAGGGTGAAGCAAGATCAGTGTCTCCAGGAGGCCAATTCTTAACTGAAAATGAAAAGTAAGCAAAGTGACACCATCCTGGCTGAGAAACATTTCCTAAAAGATCTGCTGATGCAATCAAAGGAAAATAAAAGGAAGGCTTTGGTGCAGAAGAAGTTGTTGTAATCCCAAGTCCATAGATTAGAGGAACAGCTTGACGAGGTAATGAGAGGCTGTGAGCAGGAGATAAATGATGAATGAAGAAATGCCATAGATACAGAGCAACATTGTCAAGAGGCTACACGTCTTTTAGAAGCTGAATTAGCTCAACAAAATGAGATCATTCGTTCATGGATGGATCGCTTCGGCAATCTGGCATACTTGGCCAATGGGGTTCTGGAAGATCTTCCACTATTGCTGAAACAAGCCGAAGGGATGGCCAATCCTCTCACTACTCCAAAGGAGATTTCAACATTTCTGAATTATTGTCACAAAAGAATTTGTAAAATGAGGGCTATGATTGCCCAAGCCAGGAACGGCTAAAATGTTGTAATCGAACCCCTACGGTGACATTGTATCTTTATGGAAGTATGAAATGATGAAGTATGTTGCCACCACAATTGTCTCATTTTAATTTCTATTTTATTGCTTTACCTAGTACTTTTGAACGTGACGTTCTGAGGAACGGTCAGGGGGCACGTGCTGAATCTCGAATCGCGTCCCGTGTAACATCCTTCTTTCTTTTATTATTTCTATTAACCATTTATATTCAGTCAACTGAAGGAACAAATGGCTGAGATGGCCAAGGTTTTGGAAAAGAGGGTCACGGAAGAGGGTCCTCCGCCGGTGTTGAAGACTCCAGATAGCAACCACCTACTCCACGAAACTCTCCTGGTCCAGTTGGGGAACAGGGCCCTAATCCTACGGCACCTCCCCTTACTGTCCATGTTAGAAGGCAGAACCCAGTTGATACCCAGCAATATACCTTTATAGATGCAGATGGCAATGCTATCCCCTTCCCATTATATGGCTTGCCTCTGGGGTATTTTCCTCCTCTCCCCACCAACCCACAAACAGACCCGAACCACCAAGATCCTGACCCTGTTCAACCAAATATACCACCCTGTCATGAATTCTATACGACCCAAGGCCAAACACAACCTATTACACAGCCTGCCTATGCGGCCCAAACCACTACCCGACCACGGGTCTTTATAGATCCAGTAAACCCCTCTTATATAGCCACGCATGTACAACAACCTTATGGGCACACAAATCCTCATGTTGCCACTGGTCCCAGTGGCGCTGCAGCCATCCAAGAAGGTTAGAGGTCCTTGAAAGGAGATTAAGGGCAATGGAAGGATCAAAAGGTTTCGGGTTAGGAAGTGCTGCAGAACTTTGCTTAATCCTGAACATCATCATCCCTCCTAAATTCAAGGTGCCAGAGGTCGACAAATACCGAGGGTTAACTTGCCCAAAGAATTATCTCACCATGTATTTTCGGAAGATGGCATCGCACGCATCCAATGACTCATTACTGATCCATTGCTTCCAAGACAGCTTGGCTGGGGCCGCCCTTACATGGTACACCCACCTTGAACGGTCTCGTATACATTGCTGGAAGGACCTGGCTGATGCTTTCATGAAGCAATACAAATACAACTTGGACATGGCACCATACAGGGTACAATTGCAAAACATGACAAAGAAGGAGGTCGAGACATTCAAAGAATACGCACAGTGTAACATCCTGATTTTTAATTAATTGCCAATTAAGGTTAAATTCAGGATTAAGGATTATGATTGGTTTAGTTAATGGTTAATTAGAATTTAATGGCCAATTAAGCTAAATGTGGAATAATGATAATAATAATAATAATGGGGAAAGGACATTGGTGCCCTTGGTGACTTATGAGAGAGTTTCGGTTCTCTCTCCCTCTCCTTCATTCTGCACGCTGATGGGACGGCTGCAGGTGATGACTTTGAAGAGGCAAGGATAATCTATGTTGAGCTCTAAGTGACAATGATGATATTTGAAGGATTGATGTAATATGGGATTGCATTATGGAATGGATGAGATGATGATGTTGTTGGGTTTAGTTGACCTTTTAAGATCTAGAGGATCTTGGCTTTGGGAAAGGAATTCCCGAAGCCTAACACAATTGCATAACTTGGTGTTTAGCAATTCTAGGACTTGAGGTTGAGCTTTGTGATAAGCTAACAAATGTTTAGAGTTATGATGGTTATTGATTATGTGAATATACTTGTGTATGGTATGTAGATCGTATTTCGGGTGATACGATGGAGCATTCAGAGCATTAGAACCGTTTCGGCTCTTCCCTCGAGGTAGGAGAGGAGTTTACATTCAAATTGTATGAGTTATATAATTGATGATTATTGTATGGCTTGATACTCATGCTTGCCTTGCCATGTTTATAGTGAAATGATATGAATGGCAAATTATTGGCTATTGATGATAATGTATGTGTATATATGATAATGAATAACCCACAAGGGGTTGAGATATGTACATGTTAATGAACCATCCTTGAGGGGATGAAGTATATGTTTTGTGAATTGAGAATTTATGTGGATGATTGGCATTGAATGTGATGGCCATTGTGATGGTATTGGTGATAAGTTTGAGGGTTATGCATAATTAAGGAACTCATAGAGTCAAATAGAGTTTTATGTGATTTTGATGGCTTGGGTTAGTCCCATTGCCCCATATATGTAGTTTATGACTTGTAGGAATTGGAATGGGCAAATGTTAATGAGAATAGGCCCTTGAGTTGCATAAAAGTGCCTCTAAATGGGTAAAACGCATTTATGCACATAAGTCCCTCATTTTTGGGAATTTTCGAGTGAGGCTGGTGGCCATGCGTCACAAATGATGTGTATTTGTTGTGGTTAAAATTTTGTAGCATTTGGAGTTCATACGAGAAAGTTAAGAGGGTTAGAAGTTGAAAAATCTTGCGTTTCTGCATAAAAACAGCAGCAGGGCTGTCTTGAATCGATTCAAGACCCCTTTGAATCGATTCAAGAGGTGCTGTTTTCACTATTTTGGGCTCTAGGGGCGTTTGAATCGATTCATACGAGTTTGAATCGATTCAAGGCCCTCTGTTTGTCAAATTTTGAGATTTTGGGACGCTTGAATCGATTCACACGAGCCTGAATCGATTCAGAGCCCTGTCATAGCCGCTGTTGTGCTGTTTTTCTAACTAGTCTATTTTCTTTGCTGTTTTTGGCCCGTTTGGGCATCTTAATGACATTTTTGGCCTTTGAGTTCTTCATGAAAGTTGTAGATAATTATGTTTCAGAGGTGTTAGAATTGGTCTCACATTAATATGAGTTTTCTAACTCTTATTAGACATAAAACACCGGACCTACTGCGTCATAAAATTCAAATTTGAGGGTTTTGAACCCAACTTTTTATGGTGGTCGAGTTGGGACTAATAGGTGACATTGGTGACATGTCCCACTATTTTTAAGGCTAAATGTAAGCTTTTCTCATGTCTTAATGTTGAAATTTATCATGGGCTCATTATTGCCCAAAACCCCTTTTTATTATATAAAGATAAGTGATTTCATTAGGGGTACATGTGTGGTGCGTCTTAGTGGTGATTGGGGAATGGCTTAAGGCCATGGTAAGGTATGTATATGCCTATGCTATGTTATGAAAACATGTATGCTTTCCCTCTATGGATATATTATGAATTTTGATAAAAAGTAAATGATGTGATTGTATGACACACCTTGATTGACAATGGAACTAATAAGGGGACAAATTGAATGGCAATGAGTTATTATAACTCAATGAGTTTTGAAAAGGTGTCAACGGTAATTATTAGTATTGCTATGCCATTGTGTTTGATGCAAGTGAAATCTTGTATATGTAACTTGATTTGTATTGACTAGCATGCGATGCTATGAACTTGAGACGTATTTGTTAACATGCCTTGTTGAACTCCATGCGTGGATTAATGTGAGAATGATATTGTGGCTATTGAGATGCTAAGTATATGAATGATATTCCTTAAGGGGCTTTGTAAATGATTGTATGTTATTGATTGAAAATGCCAACTTAAAATATATCCCTATGAGAGAGGGTGAGATATCCTTGTGAGGTTGATTGGTATATGCATTATTGCATTTTGCATTCATGGCATGGCATAATCTTGAAATGTGGTTGCGATCCTAATAAATCACCTTGCGGGGTGCCATGAGGGGTGTATTCCCGAGTGAGGATGGTATTGTGATAATTATTGTGAAGAGAATCACCTTGCGGGGTGCCACGAAGGGTATATCCCGGAGTGAAGAGGACGTTGTCCTATTATGTTGAATGAATCACCATGCGGGGTGCCACGAAGGGCGTATCCCTGAGTGAAGAGGACGTTGTCCTATTGCTGTGAATGATATTGAATATATCACCTTGCGGGGTGCCACAAGGGTATATCCCTGAGTGAAGAGGACGTTGTCCTATTGTTATTGAATAATGTTGAAATATATCACCTTGCGGGGTGCCACGATGGGTATATCCCGGAGTGAAGAGGACGTTGTCCTATTATTGTTGAATATATCACCTTGCGGGGTGCCACGATGGGTAAATCCCGGAGTGAAGATGATGTTGATCATATTGTTGTTGAATAAATCACCTTGCGGGGTGCCATGAAGGGTGTATCCCTGAGTGAAGAGGACGTTGTCCTATTGTTATTGAATAATGTTGAATATATCA
Source organism: Clitoria ternatea (assembly GCA_037962975.1). NCBI lineage: Eukaryota > Viridiplantae > Streptophyta > Magnoliopsida > Fabales > Fabaceae > Clitoria > Clitoria ternatea. Next base: position 180,653,176 of record CM075671.1, read on the forward strand.
CCTTGCGGGGTGCCACAAAGGGTATATCCCAGAGTGAAGAGGACGTTGTCCTAGTGTTGTTGAATAATGTTGAAATGAATCACCTTACCCTGAGTGATGACGGTATTGTGATAATTTTTGTGAAATGAATCACCTTGCGGGGTGCCACGAAGGGTGTATCCCTGAGTGATGATGATGATTTAAGTAATTATGATTATTATTGAATTTGATAATCGGATCCGTTGCATATGCATTAAACAGTTGACATATGCATTAGCTTTAAGACCATGGCATTTGAAATGGGATGACCACGAGTGATGAGAAACCCCTTGCGAGGAGGTATTTGAGTGAAACCTTAATGAATTAAGGATGGTAATGATTATGAATGCCCTTGTTGATAAGTGGCAAAGTGATGGTGTTTGTGATTTTGTATATGTTGTGCTTATTTAAGATATGAATTGCCGTTCATGAGGCTTGTATGCCTATTGTGATAATGAGATAATGAATGAATGATAATTTGATGTTTTGATAGCAAAGCACACATGACGTTTATATGCATATACACATGATCACAATATATATATGTTATTCGTCATTTTGAATGTATAACTCACTCTCCCATGTGGTCTCCTTTTTAGCATTGTGATGCAGGTTGCCATGGGATGAGTTTAAATTTTAGTCAAAGCTTTGATGAAGGTAAATAGTGGTAGAGGAAGTGCCTTGGCCGGCATCATTTATGGACCCTTGTATAATGAATGAATTGTTTAAGAGAATGTAGATGATATAGAGATTTTGAATATGTATAAAATAATCTTTTGAATTTGTGGATGGTGAATACATATGTACAATGTAAGAAATGATTTGATGTATATTAGAAAGATTGAAATTGAATGATGTTCATTGATGATTGTGATAGTCGGGAGAAGATTCCTGAATATATATGTATATATATACATAATTATATCTTAGGCATTGCATGCTTATGTAATTATGTAAAATGATGATGGTTGTCTATTAGGCTTATGATATGCCATTGCATGCTTTGCCGAGCCTTTTCTCATATCGTCATATATGGGACTAGGCGTGTGCCCGGTATACATATTCTTCCGCTGTAAACTCTATTATTTTTGTATACCGTTATGGGCATTTAGTTATCGATCCAGTTATAGGTTATTTAATCTCACTCTTTGGTTTTCTGTGATTTGGGTCTTGATGTGATCATGGTGGTGTCTTGGAAATATTTTTAAACGCGAAAAATTTATTCGCATTTTTATTAATTATGACGATTACATCGGGATTCGAGTACAGAAAATTAGGGGTGTTATACACAGCGTTGGTGTGAAGTGGCTGCACAGGTCGATCCTCCCTTATCAGAGAAGGAAGTGGTTTCCATGTTCGTTGATACACTTCAATCTCCTTTCTATGATTGGATGATCGGGAGCGTTTTATCTCATTTCTCTGATATTGTCACTATTGGAGAAAGGATAGAGAACAGATTGAGAATTGGAAAGATTACTCGAGGCCCATCTGGGGCAGGGACAGTAAGGAAACCTACACCTGGAGAAGGCAGGAGAAGGGATGGAGAGACTAACTCGATCTCTTACGACCAGAAGAGAAACCAGGTAAGGCCACCTACTCCTGTCACATTTCCCCCGGCCAATCCTTATGCGTCATACCCATGCGTGGTGATGATCTAGAACCCAGCTTCGCCTTATTTTTGACCACCCATTGCAAGACCTCCTGTACCCCAGCAAGCACCATACCAAGCACCACAAATGAACCAACTGCCCAATCCTAATCCGAATCCAAGAAGGCCGAATAATGATTGTGCTCAAATACAATTTGATCTCATCCCCATGACCTATACCGAGCTCTTACCTCACCTCATCAAAAATACTTTGGTAGTGCCCTGTCCTCTGAGACTAATTCAGCCGCCTTACCCTAGAGGATATGATTCGAATGCACGGTGTAATTACCACGCTGGTGCACCGGGGCATTCCATAGAGAATTGCCTGGCTTTGAAGTTTAAAGTAAGGGATCTAATCAGGGCCGACTAGATAAGTTTTCGTTAAGGAAGCCTGAATGTGTCAACAAACCCGTTGCCTAACCATGGAGGGCCAGAGGTCAACGCTGTTGAGGAAGGTGAAGAATGTATTTCAAAGGTTGGTGACATAAAAATGCCTTTGGAAATAATTCACTCCCACCTACTTGAGAGGGGGTTAATAGAGGGCTCATGGGATGAGGAGTGCAATAATGACCAATCTGTGAAGCGACAAGGCTTCCGAAGAACCCTTCAAGAACTTATGGACAGTCATACTGTAGAGGTTTGCAGGCGCCGTGGGGGCAGAATAAACATGATACAAGAACAGCCCAAGGTGCAAGCTCCAAAGCCACTGGTCATATTCTACAACAAAAATGCGCCAGCAGCTCCAACTCCTGCCAAAACTATCATTATAGTGCAAGCACCAACCTCGTTCCCTTTCAAGGATTCTCGAGCCGTACCATGGAAGTAGACATAATCGTTACTAGCTCTGAGGCAGTTGATTCTACGTCATCATCCTCTGTTACAAACATTGCCGGGGTTGGAGGCATGACTCGGAGTGGAAGGGTATATGCTCCCCCGGAGGCGAAACTTGACAAAACTGCTGGGGAGATCAAAGCAGGGAAGGAAGGAATCACTGGCGAGGCAAAGAGGGCTGTAACTGAGGAAGAAGCCTAAGAGTTTTTGAAATTCATTCACCAAAGTGAGTATTAGGTGTTGGATCAATTAAACTATACCCTGGCCAAAATTTCTTTGTTGTCCTTGTTGATGAGTTCCAAACCACACCGAAACACATTAATGAAAGTGTTAAGTAAGGCGCACGTCAAGCATGACTTGCCCGTTAATAAATTTGAAGGCATAGTAGGACACATAGTCGCTAATAATTATTTGACCTTTACGGATGACGAGGTACCCACGAAAGGGAGAGGGCATAACAAAGCCCTTCATATTTCCGTAAAGTGCCACGACCATATCCTGGAAAAGGTACTTATCGACAATGGGTCATCCCTCAACGTGATGCCAAAGTCTACATTGGCAAAGTTGCCTTTCAATGGGACACAAATTCGACCAAGTTCCATGGTGGTGTAGGCTTTTGATGGAACTCGCCGGGAGGTCATGGGGGAGATTGAACTGCCAATACAGGTTGGACCATGCACCTTTCAAGTTCTCTTTCAAGTCATGGATATTACACCCGCCTACAATTGTTTGCTATGACGGTCGTGGATCCATTCGGCTGGGGTTATCCCATCCACGCTGCATCAGAAACTGAAATTTGTCATCGATAACAAATTAGTGATTGTTTCCGGGGAAGAAGACCTCTTGGTTAGCAAGCCTATCACTACCCCGTACATCAAAGCAGCTGAGGAAGCTCTCGAGACCTCATTCCAGGCTTTGGAGATAGCCAATGCGACTCACGTAAGGAAAAGCTTCACAAGGACATCCTTCCTAAATGTGCCTCTAGCGATGGCGAGACCAATGTTATGGGAAGGATACGAGCTAGGGAAAGGGCTGGGGCGAGAATTGGAAGGGAGAGTCCAACCTGTGTGCCTACCAGAAAACAAGGACGGATATGGCCTGGGATACCGACCCACGGCCGCTGACAAAAAGAGGGTAGGGGAAGCGAGAAAAGAAAGAAGGATTGCTCGTCTTACTGGTCAAGAACTCAACACCGCGGGAATCCCCATTTATGACCTTTACCAAAGCTTCCGGAGCGCAGGGATAATGCCTCCCGATCAAGTGGCCATGATCAAAGATGATCTAAACAATAATGCTGGATTTGTGTATGCTTGCCCACCGAATCAGGAGCTGAGTAACTGGGAGATCATAGAGTTCCCCACGACTCTAAACGTTTTGTCAAAGTAATAATATTTTTTATGACTCGTTGGTCCCTCGGCTATGCCTAAGGCTTTTGGACCTTTTTTGTAATAAAGGCAAAAACTTGTTTGTTTGTTTGGTTAATGAACACTGTCGGATTCTAATATCTCATTTTGCTTGATATCCTTTTACTTGGGCCTTTCACTTGCTTGTTTTCTTTTTCATTCGCTATAATACAATAAAATACAGATCCGAAAACGATTCCTCTGAGAGTAACTAGAACTCGGTTTTGTTTCATGATTCTGATTATCCGAACGATTATGCCGACGAAGAAAGTAAGGAAGATTTTGAACCTTCGCCTGAGTTGACAAGGTTATTAGAGCAGGAGGATAAGGAAATTCAACCCCATCAGGAAAAGGTTGAAACCATTAACCTGGGGGACGAAAGAGAGGTTAAGAAGGTCAAGATTGGCATCTTCCTAAACAAAGAGCGGTGAGAAGAACTGATTAAGCTGCTCAGGGAGTTTTGGGATATTTTTGCATGGTCATACTAAGATATGCCAGGTTGGATAACAGCATTGTGGAACACAGGTTACCTTTAAAGCCAGAATGTCTGCCTATCAAACAGAAGCTGCGACCAATGAAACCAGAAATGCTCCTTAAGATTAAAGACGAAGTTAAGAAGCAATTTGATGCTGGTTTCCTAGCCGTAGCTAAATATCCTCAGTTGGTAGAAAATATAGTTCCCGTTCCGAAGAAAGATGGGAAAATGAGGATATGTGTGGACTACCGAGACTTGAATCGGGCCAGCCCTAAGGATGACTTTCCTCTACCACAGATCGATGTATTGGTCGAAAATACGGCTCAACACTCTATCTTCTCGTTCATGGATGGATTCTCGGGATATAATCAGATTAAAATGGAACCTGAAGATATGCAGAAGACCACCTTTATCACTCTGTAGGGTACCTTTTGCTACAAAGTAATGTCCTTCGGATTGAAAAACGCTTGAGCAACCTATCAAAGGGGAATGGTGACTCTCTTCCACGATATGATGCACAAAGAGATAAAAGTCTACATGGATGCTATCATCGCTAAGTCCAGGTCAGAAGAAGGACACATTGCTGATCTGAGAAAGCTCTTCGAACGGCTAAGGAAATTCAAGCTTAGATTGAATCTGGCCAAGTGCACATTTGGTGCAAAATCCGGCAAACTGTTAGGATTCATTGTAAGCGAAAAAGGGATAGAGGTTGATCTTAATAAGGTCAAGGAGATCCTGGAAATGCCTCCTCCTCATACGGAAAAGAAAGTACAAGGGTTCCTAGGAAGGTTGAACTATATCGCCCAGTTTATTTCCCAAATGACAGCAACCTATGAGCCTATTTTCAAGTTGCTTCGCAAAAACTAACCCAGGCAATGGAATGAGGATTGCCAAATAGCATTCGAAAAAATAACGCAGTATTTGTTAGAGCCACCAATTCCTGGGAGACCACTGATCCTATATTTGACCATGTTAAACGAATCCATAGGATGCGTATTAGGTCAACATGATGAAGCTGGAAAGAAGGAGCATGCCATTTATTACTTGAGCAAGAAATTCACCGAGTGTGAGATGAGATATTCCTCCCTCGAAAGAACATGCTATGTATTAGCTTGGGCTGCCTGACATTTACGGCAATATATACTCAGTCACATTACCTGGTTAGTGTCCAAAATGGACCCCATTAAATACATCTTTAAAAAGCCTGCTTTGACCGGAAGAATCGCTCGTTGGCAAGTGCTACTAACAGAATATGACATAACATATGTCACCCAAAAGGCCATAAAAGGGAGTGCGCTAGCAGACTACTTGGCACATCAACCCGTTAACAGTTACCAACCGATGCAGCATGACTTCCCGGATGAAGATATTTTAGCCCTTTTCAAAGAAGAAGATGGTCATGAAAACAAGTGGACTATGAGATTTGATGGAGCTTCTAACACACTGGGGCATGGAATTGGGGTCATCTTAATCTCACCTGACAAGCAGTTCATTCCCATTTGCGCTCAGCTATGTTTTGATTGTACCAACAATGTTGTTGAGTATGAGGCATGCTCTTTAGGCATACAAGCGGCTCTGAATGAAGGAATAAAATCCATGGAAGTTTATGGAGACTCCGCTTTGGTTATCCATCAATTGAGAGGTGAGTGGGAAACTAAAGACAATAAACTAATTCCCTATCACGCTTATATCCAAGAGATAATCAAAGAATTCGATGAAATTATCTTCCATCACATTCTTCGGGATGACAATCAAATGGCTGATGCCTTGGCCACTCTAACTTTGATGTTGAAGGTCAGCAGTGAGTATGAGGTCCCTCTCATAAAAGTGAAGAAACGACAAGAACCTGCACATTGCCAGGTCATAGAAGGAGAGCCCGATGGTAAACCTTGGTATCATGACATCAAAAGATACCTTTAATACCAGGAATATCCTGAGGATGTCACAGATAATGACAAACGAACCTTGAGAAGACTTGCTATGGGTTATCTCTTGAATGGCAACGTACTGTACAAGCAAAACTATGACTCTGTCCTCCTCCGATGTGTTGACACCGTTGAGGCAAATCAAATCATGAGAGATATCCATGAAGGTGTTGGAAATATGCACTAAAAGCCTATATAGGTTCGCATCATTTTGAATAAGTCATTTTTTGTTAAATAGTTTAACAATATTTATTTATCCTTGGAGTAATAGGTCATATGAGAGTTATTCCTAAAATGTCCCTAGTCAAGTATTTACGTGGGGACATGTAAATACATTAAGACTAGTGTGTAAGTGTACTGATGATCTGATCTCACAGATCATGGATATAAATGATATCAAGTCTTCACACGGGTACACATTAAGAGTAATGATGTACTGGACAGACCCACCATGAGAACGTTGCATGGATCATTACATGAATGTCATAAATGATTCTCAATGTGATAATGGTATATGTAGTCCTTTGACCTGAAGTCACTACGATTCCTACATAAGGAGTTTATTGTTTTAATACAACCAAACGTCTTCTGTAATAAGAGGACTATAAAGGTTATGGTTAGGCAATGTACAAATTATGCAGAGGGATGTGAGTGATATAGATGGGATTTGTCTCTCCTATGTGACAGGAGTGATATCTATAGGCCACTTGATGGAGTGAGACTAAGGAAATCCATGGCCATGCTAGAAAGAATAAATATTGGATATTTATTCGGATAAAGTCTAATCCGGTATCAAGTAACATAAATTAGACCATACAAGGATGACACAACCATGCCTTGGGCCCAATTAGTATATCGTAACAAAAGGAACAAACATATAAAATAATTATCACTTATAGGTTATGTTGTTAATAAATAATATTCAGACATAATAATGCATAGCTAGATGCCACTCTTATTTTATATTAATAATAAAATAGTTTATTATTAATATAACCGAGTATTTTACCTATAGGGTCACACACATAGAGTAAGCCTATCAGAAAATAGCTTTTTATTTTAGTTAGACTAAAATAAGACTATTGGGCCTAACTCATTTAGAATGAGTAAGGAGCCCACTCTTTAGAGAGCAAATTAGGTCAAACCTAAGCCTATAAATAGAGCATAAGATGCTCATAGGCGGCCACCCAAAAGAGACACAAAAATACGCAAAAGTTGCAAAAGCTACACGCCGTCAAACTAGCATTTGGAAGGTGTAGCATTTCTGGTGGGAGTACTCGTGTGGACTCCTAAAGGACGAGGCTATGATTGCTTCGATATTCTTCAAGAGGTAATCCTAAAACGCAATTTTTTTTGTGTTTGTCTTATGCTTTGAAACACGGCGCTTTGTAAGTCCTATGGGAATCCTTGTATTTCCGCTGCTCATACACTAGGGATTCCTAACAGAAGGATCTTTCGGAACTCATACAAATGGGCACGCCATGTCAAGAAAGATCTTAAGGGCCGGATATTATTGGATGACTGTGGAAGCAGACTGTTTTGCTTATGTGCGGAAGTGTCATAAATGTCAAATATATGCTGATCACATTCATGCGCCCCCTTCATCCCTAAACGTCTTGTCGGCACCATGGCCCTTTTCAATGTGGGGCACGGATGCCATTGGGCCCATTGAGCCAAAAACCTCAAACGGTCATCATTTCATCTTGGTTGCCATTGATTACTTCACTAAGTGGGTGGAAGCAACTTCGTACGTTAATGTGACCAAGAATGTCGTTGTCAAATTCATTAAGAAGGAGTTGATTTATTGATATGGTTTACCAAGTCAAATCATTACCGACAATGGCACAAATCTAAACAACAAGATGATGAAGGAGCTCTGTGAAGATTTCAAAATCTCTCACTATAATTCCTCCCCCTATCGGCCAAAAATGAATGGAGCAGTCGAAGCGGCTAACAAGAACATCAAGAAGATAGTGCAAAAGATGATGGTGACTTACAAAGATTGGAGTGAAATACTCCCCTTTGCTTTGCACAGATACCGGACCTCGGTTTGAACCTCGACTGGGGTAACCCTGTTCTCCTTGGTCTATGAAATGGAAGCAGTACTGCCTTTTAAAGTGGAGATCCCATCCCTCTAGATAATAATGGAGACAAAACTGGAAGAAACTAAATGGGTTCAAGCCAAGTACGACGAATTGAACTTAATTGATGGAAAGAGGTTAACTGCCCTCTGCCATGGACAGTTGTATCAAAAACGCATAAAGCGGGCATATGAAAAGAAAGTGTGATCCCGACAATTCCGAGAAGGAGATTTGGTCCTCAAGAAGATTTTGCCAATCCAAAGAGACGATCGAGGCAAATGGACACCTAATTAGGAGGGACTATATATTGTGAAAAAAGCCTACTCTGGAGGAGCTTTAACCCTCACCAACATGGATGGAGAGGATCTGCCAATGCTTGTAAACGCAGACGCAGTGAAAAAGTACTATGCCTAAAAAAGGGTGCTCGCTAGGCTGAAAACCCGAAAGGGCAGCTTAGGCAAAAATTAGAGTAACTCGGCTAGGCTGAAAACCCGAAAGGGTGGCCAAGGCAAAAATTAGAGCAACTTGGCTAGTCGAAAACCTGAAATGACGGTTCAGGAAAAGTCATAGTCTAAAATCCTGGCACTAGGACTTAGACTTCCCAAATATAAAATGCGAGACCCAACTGGGGCATATGGATCATTGTTGAATTACATTCTCAGAGGCAGAGTCAAAAGGTGAACATGAAATCGTAATAGAGGGTCAAGATTCTCATCGCTCTCGGGAAATCGCTGGAGGATCCATGAGCCTTCCCTTTTTCGCTTGCCTTCAATCTCTTGCACTTTATTCCATTCGTTTCATATGTTTTACATTGTTTTCCTTACTGCTATACATGCTTGATATCCATAAATAAATTTACCATCTTTCTGTATGTGTTCATGACCAAGTCTTATAAAAAACGGATTTTCCTAAAATATTTGAAAATGGAAATGGTAAAACATAGAGTCGTGAGGAATAAAATGCTCCCAGCACCTGACCTTGCTTCGGGAAAGCATAACCAACCTTGCTAGGCGTGCTTACCGAAGTTGGAAGTTGCTTCTATTTCATCCATGAGTTATCTCAGGGCCCGTCTCCAAGGAAGCTCACCTGAAAGTGTCAATTTGTTTATTTTTGTACTACTCACCTTATTTTTAAAAGTTGGCCAAGATCCTCGATCCAGAAGCGAATGTTCGCCAAGCTATCTCCCCAGCGAAGCCACAATTCATCACAAAAATGGCACAAATCAAGTGAACACACAATCTAGGTCAGATCCCTTTCCCCAGCGCGGTCACAGCCCCAACCAGACTTAGGATAAGCCCATTTCCCTAGTGCAGTCACCTCCTTCATCAGGCTTAGGATGAGTCCGTTCTCCCAGTAAAACTACAACCCTCGAGAAGTCTTCAATTGGACCCCTCCTTCTTAACTGGGTCTAAACATAGAAAAGAGAACTTTATCAAAATTCTCTCCTCAGGTGCAACCACCCTGCCATGTGACAAAATCAATCAAACCCTTCCTCCCCAGTGAAAATAGGATTCAGCAACCGAGCATATCCCTATCCCCAACAAAACATGGTTTGGAAATCAGCCCTAGGCAGGCCTTTCTTCCCAGCAAAACCATAGTTACCACTAAATAGGGGCCAACCAAACCTTTCTTCCCCAGTGGAGCAGCACTCCAGAAACAGACTCCAGTTAGCTTCCCTTCCCTAGTAAGATTACAATTGCCATAGAGGTGGCGCCAATCATAAAATCCTCTACTGGCACTTATATTTTCACTAAATTCTTCCGACCAGCGAATGGTCCAAACTTGGGGCAGCACCCCATACTCTCAAACCTGGGGCAATACCCCAAGTCTTTCACACTTGGGGCATTACCCCAAGTCTCTCTTTCTCAAACTTAGGACGTCACCCCAAACTCTCTACGTTCCTTGTTAAAACTAGGGCACCACCTCAAGTCTCTCAAACCCGGGGCAGCACCCCAAATGATATACACCTCTTTTCAACCGAGGGTCAACCCCAAACTTTTCATTTCCAGTTAACCGAGGGTCATCCCCAATCCTCTTATTTCCAGTCAATCGAGGGTCAACCCCAATCCTTTTACTTCCAGTCAACCAATGGTCAACCCCAATATTTTATTTCCAGTTAACCTGGGTTCAACCCCAATCTTTTTACTCCTAGTCAATCAAGGGTCAACCCCAAACTTTTCATTTCCGGCAGTCGAGGGTCAACCCCAATCCTTTTACTTTGAGTCAACCGAGGGTCAACCCCAAACTTTTTATTTCCAGTCAACCGAGGGTCAACCCCAATCCTTTTATTTCCAGCAATCAAGGGTCAACCCCAAACCTTTTATTTCCAGTCAACCAAGGGTCAACCCTAATTCTTTTATTTCTAGTCGATCAAGGGTCAACCCCAATCCTTTTTATTTCCAGTCAACCAAGGGTCAACCCCAATTCTTTTATTTCCAGTCGAACGAGGGTCAACCCCAATCCTTTTACTTCCAGTCAACCGAGGGTCAACCCTAAACTTTTTCTTTTCAGTCAACCGGGGGTCAACCCCAAACTTTTTATTTCTAGTCAACCAAGGGTCAACCCCAATTCTTTTATTTCCAGTCGACCGAGGGTCAACCCCAATCCTTTTATTTCCAGTCAATCGAGGGTCCCCAAACCTTTTACTTCCATTCAACCGAGGGTCAACCCTAAACTTTTTATTTTCAGTCAACCGATGTTCAACCCCAAACTTTTTATTTCTAATCAATCGAGGGCCAACCCCAATTCTTTTATTTCCAGTCAACCAAGGGTTAACCTCAATTCTTTTATTTCTAGTCGACCGAGGGTCAACCCCAATTCTTTTATTTTCAGTTAACCAAGGGTCATCCCTAATCCTCTTATTTCCTGTCAAACCAAAGGCATCACCCCTAAGTCTGTTATCTCCTTTAAACCAAGGGCATCACCCCCAAGTCATTTACTTTCCAGTCATGGCCTTAGGAATCCCCTGCCTAGGCTATTTCCTTTTGAACCAGGGGCATACCCCCAAGTCATTTATTTTCTGTCAAAGCCTCATGGACCCATGCCTAGGTTGTTCCATTTCTTAATTTGAGCCAAAGGCATCCCCCTAGTCGATTATTTTCTTCAAAGCTTTAGGTATCCATTCCTAGACTATGTCCTCTAATCAAACACGTCGGGCAATTCCCTGTGTCATTTACTCTTCTTCAAAGCTTTAGATTGCTGGAACTCTTGCTGTATTTCCCAAGTCATCAAAGTTGACACCTTGCTTCATTCTTCAAGTTACAAAAATTGGCACTACTATTGGTTTTCTTCAATGGAACAATACTTGCTCTCCTGGTTACTAAAGCTAGCATAACCTTGGAAATAGTCTTCACATCTTTACTTCATTTCCACTTCAAAAACATGAAGAGACTTCGTGTTTTTCTCATGGAAAAGAAGTAAAGAGGCGCATATGTGAACACCTCTTTTTGTCTGGCCAATTGGTACAGGTCTATCCTTTGGCCACTCTTTTCTGCGCATGGTTCACTTAAAAATTCATAACTCCTTCATACAACCTTGGATTTGTGCAAACCTGGTCTCTAAATTTCCATAACAAAATTGTCTACGACTTTTGTGAAGACCTCGAAAGCTATATCCTTACCAATTGGTATAGTTTTAATAATCTTCCTAGACCTATTCCAGTTTTCTGACTGCTCTACACACCTTTAGGAGAAAATTCATATCTTCTTCATATTGTACTAAAACGACTCCATTCTTTTTTCTATGGATCCACATCAAAGAGATCTACAAACTTCATGAAAGGAATGAAAGCTAATTCTCTACCCATTTTTCCTAGTGAATTTATTTTGCTTGCAAATGTATTCCCGTCACACTCTGGAGCAATTTTCATAGATTGGCCATATCTCCCTCGTTTCTTGATGAACATTTTTGTGCCATATATCAAATTAACGCTAAGAGAAAGACCTATAATTCTCATGTTGGGACATTTTTCAAATTTGAACCACATCAGCCCTCAAATATGCAAGCAAGTTTTATTTGATGCATAAAAGGGAGAATGAAAGTCACCAAACAGCCCCTTTCTTTATTGTTCACGTGAATTAGTGTCATGTGCATAAGAAATTGCCCAAAATTGCAATGGAAACCATAAAATACAAAAACATGGTCCCACATGGCCAAAAGGAGAATTGAAAAATGCAAACAAATGCTTCATTACATTTCTCCTTAAGACCATTCACGGTAAAGGCTTTCAAAGTGCAACCAATTTTCAAATCAAGCTAGCAATTTTGACCAAGTCAAAATTGAATCAATTATTCAAGAAGGCTTCACCATTCTAAAGTTTTTGGCAAAAGAAATTCAGCCCTAAAAACCTAGCAATTCATGTAAATTATGGAAGATGCAAGAGAAATATTTTATGCAATGCCCATTCACCTTATGCATTCACAGCCACTCCAAGAGCAAGCTCCATGAGTCCATTTTTTTATTCAAAAACCAAGCCTTCCTTTCTTAAATAATTCATACAGCCATATTGCACATCTACCCATCATTATTTTATTAGAACCATTCATTCATCACAATAAGATAGCAACGTGAATCATACAATAGGCAAAGAGGAGAAATGCCCAAAGTTCTTATTAAATGTACAAGGTAGGCTCCATGTGGGGTTTCATTGGAATTAAATTTTGGAGTGTATATGCATTGGTTGAACACTCATGGTCACAGGCTCCCATAATGCAAATAATAAGCCTTGATAATGCTATAATTTAATCAAGTATACATGCACCACCAAGCCATGATTCCCACTGCCAAAGACAAGGAAACCACTCAATTTCATCATTTAAGTAATAAGCCCATGCTCCTTAGTTGGCCACGTGAAGAGCAAGACCATGGCATTTAGAGTCTTGATGATGAAACATTCCACTTGGGGTCTTGAATAATTCCCACGGTAGTAGAGAAAATTGAAAGGGGGCGGGGATTAAACAAAGAGCATAGTGCAGTATATGTGGAGCAAAAAAAAGAAAAGATTGTCATCAAGAGAGACAAGAAAGCCAATGTGAAAAGGGCAACAAGGAAGAGGTTTTTGCTAGTGGAGAAGAAAAGAACAAGAAACAAAGGAAGTACAACAGATTTTCTGGAGGATTTTCAGGGGCTTCAAGACTACTTGCAAGGGTGGAAGTCCAGCTAGAATAACCACTCAAGTTAGTGTCATCCTCTTCATCCTCCATCAAAGCAGTAAGTGGAGCTTCCACTTTCGAATTTTTATACAATAAGAGGGGCAAGGAATAGAGGCTATAAATACCCCTCTGTACAAAAGAAGAAGGTTCAGAGATTTTCTTCTAGAGAGGGTTGGAAAAGATATTCTAGAGAGGAGATTATCTCAACATTCTTGAGTTTTGGAAGGCACTTTTGGATTTTTTACAATAGAAATTTACAGCAACAGCAGCAACAGCAATAGCAACAACAACAACAACAACAACAGCAACAGCAGCAACAGTGAGCAAGAACTCAATCCGTGAGCAAGAACATTTTTTATACATATATTTTGTGAAAACAGTGTTTATTTTCCAAAAGGTTGAATTTTTGTATAAGGATCAGATTAGTATTATTGTATTGGACTCTCTTTTCTCTGTCGTCTCTTGTTGTTATTACGATTTGGTTTTACAGTATGATATTGTGATGTATACTTGAATCTCTACTCAATCTCTGCTACTGTTTCTGTTCATGTTACTGTTCCCATTTATTTGCTGCTCAATATTGTTGCTCAAATTGTTGGTATATATTTTAGCTCTGTACAAATTTAATTTTTCAAGGGTAGTTGTGATCTTAATTTTATTGCGTAGAATATTAATCCTATTACAAGGAATCAGCCGTCTGTATACTGTTTCTTTTTCCGGATAGTTCATTCACCGTATAGTTAGGATGTAATTTTCTTTTAAGGCACTCATTTGTCTTTGAAAGAATCGGGTTGTACAAAGCTTAACAAAATGTGATTGTTCATGTCTTTTTTTATTCAGTTTCTATTTTTTTCGTTATTTCAAAATTGTGTCTAATTAAAATTTTAACAACTCAACATTATCTTCAACTAAAAAAACATTACCCATTTTTCAATTTAGTAAGTTTGTGTTCTTTGTCTAGTTTTGGTAAATTTTTTTACTATTGGATTTTAGAAAATTGTTTTATCAAAAAGAGGTTAATTTAGACGAGACGTCTTGTTGATCTCATCATATTTTTTGATATACAATAATAATAATATTTTTGATAAAGGGGATTAATTTAGACGAGACGTCTTGTTAGTCTTCTTGTATTTTCAATATATTATCTTATAATAAGAGGTTAATTTGGACGAGACGTCCTGTTAATCTTATATTTCCTTTAATTAGTTTTATTTTATCTCTTTTCATTTATCTTTATTCTAATCTCTGATTCATGTTACAATTTAAGGTTAATTTGGATGAGACGTCCTGTTAATCCTTATTTCACCCTGTGTTATTCCCATTGTTACTGTTAGTCAAATGTTTCACTATCGTTGTTTTTTTATTTTTTTTACTGACATTGTTTCATCAAATTTCTTACCGTCACTATTTTGTCGTTTCTTATTGTCACTGTCTAGTCAAGTTGTTCGATTTAAGATTAATTTGGACGAGACGCCCTGTTAACCTTATTTCAAACTTTCATGTCTATTTTGTCTATTCCTTTTTAAAGAAGTTAAAGTAATTTTCAGGCTATTTTAAAGTACACACTATCAATTTGAGGTAACTGTTTTATAACGGATAGTTGTAAGGTGCTAATATCTTCCCCACTCGTAACCGACTCCTAAACTCGAATCTCATTTTTTTTTCCAGTGCTTTGTGAAAGTTTTTCCCAACGTTTTTCCTATGGATAAAAATGTTGGTGGCGACTCCCTGCTCCATTTCGACATCTTCCATCGTCACCACGATCCCGGTCATGACAATATCATTATTATTTGGAACTCGTTGAGTATATTTTTCTGTACCGTTTATTCGCACATCCATCTTTGTCATATTCATATGGACTCCTATAACTTTCGTATGTTTTCCCACTTGTGCATTCTTTGTTATTTCGCCCTCATTTTAGCTTTGGCCTTGGTTAATAGAGCAGCACAATTGAAGACTATTAGGTGTAATTTATTTGTTTATACAACCACAATTGTGCATCGAAGTAAAGACATGTATACAATAACAACATATTGGAGATGAGTAAACTATTTTTCCTTTTAACTCGAACATACAAGTGGACGATCTTAGAAAATTTATGACAAGGATTCATTCATTCTGAAATTATATGTGTAGTTTTGTTCAAGTATCCTTTAGCTTATCCTTGAGGATATTTTTTAATATAAAATTTATTTTAATTTTTATGCAACTTGTTGATTTACTTTTACTTGTTTTTCATCCTTCTAACATTTTTTTTAGTTTTTCTTCATTCAATTCTTTTTATTTAAACAATTTTCTTTCCATCAAGTTAGGCTGAACTTTGACATTATTATTATTAGTTTTGAATAAATGAATTAGCCTAAAATAAATTATCTTCAAATCAAAGTCTCATTGTCATTGCCTTGGGATTAATAAAGGGTAATGATGGGATTGATGATTGTAAGATTGCATATGATATAATTCATAGTTTTATAAATTTGACTAATACATAATATTATAATTTATTGTGTTTACCTTTTCATGTGTATTTGCTATAACACCCTAAATTTTAAAAATAAAAGATTAATTAAGGAGATAAATATTAAATGATTATAGTTGGGTTATTTAATGTTCCGAAGTATTGGAAATAAATAAATTAATATTTTTGGAAACTATTTATAATTTATTGGAACTGGATAAGCAGAAAATGAGCCCAGTTGAAATATGAGTGTCGGACTAAGTATCTCCGATTGGGATGATATAGGTCTGGGCTGTCAGGGCTGTTAAGGATATCATTGGGAATCTGAATATGTATTCGGAATAATTTTTGGATAAAGTAATGAGCCCAAACAAAGATCCTATTTGTCATAAAATGATGAATCTTTAATGAGGGATTAAAAATAAAGCCAAATGACCCATTTTCTCTTCTTATTCCCCTCAGCTTCTTGGGTCCTTTTAATAAACACCTTACTTCCTCTTCTTCTCTATTCTTCTCCTTCATTACCTCTTCTACTTCTCTTCAAAAACCCTAAGCAAAAGGGTGGTGGCTTCATTCTCCTCTCCCATTTTCATTCTTGAAGGAGTTTGGAGCTTGAAGTCTCACCCTCCTTTCTCCTCATTTTCGTGTGGCTTTTCCCTCTCTTGGAAAACTCTCTCATTCCTTCTCTTGAGGTAAACTCTTGCTATTTCTCAAGAGTATGAACTATGGGTTTTTGGGTTTTGATGTTGGGAAAGTAATTTAATGAGTATTGTGGGTTTTAGAGAAACTTTAACCCTATGATTTAGGGGAAATGCAAAATATGAGTAGAGAAGCGTTTATTGTGTTAGATAATTGTTATTAGTGAGGTGAAATGGCGTTATTAATGGTGAATGGCCATTAATGAAGCTTAATGGGTGTTGGGAACCATTAATATGGGGAAGCCATTAATGGGTTTGACATTAAAATTTCATAATAATAAATGTACGCGCCTAACCCGTGGTGGTTGTGGTGGAATAAATGAAATAAATTGGACTTGAGAGTTAAGATGCTGGAAGACATCAAGTAAATGAATATGAACATTAAGCCAAGGTGGTTGAATAGAAAATAATTGTTTGATATATTGTGATGTAGAAAATAACCCCAGTGACGAGGTGGAATCATCGAACCGCGTTGATTACTACTTCTCTTGAGGTAGGAGGGGGTAACTATTCTAAATGCATGATTTCATCCATTGATGATGTGAAAATATGTATATATGATTATGTTTAATGATTGCTTGGGTGGACGATGTAATGATTTCATGATTTGAGTGCATTTAGAATGATTGATGTTATGTGGCATGTATTTAGGATGATGAATATGATATTGAGCTGGTCTGAGCCAGAGTCAATGATCTGGTGAGGAACCAGTCACAAGAGTCAACAGATGACTAAGGTTTTATACTGGTGTTGTACGTATCCGGTATGATTATCTGGTATCCCAGTGAGAGGAGACGGATCTTGATGTCCTGGAGATCCTTCACACCGACCTTACATCTCTAATATGGAGAACAGGTTCCATCCGATATGTGAGATGTTAACACAGATATACCGGTATAGGTAGATCACCTATACGGTCTTATCAGCGTGATGTTTTACCTGCTGAGTCAGTATGGCACATAGAGCAGATGAAGTGATACCCGTACTTTAGTACCGGTATCGAGACCGGATCTGATATTATGTTGAGTATATTGATGAAATATATCATGATGGTTTGAGATCATGTTTTAAATTGAGATCAATGATGTGAAATATCTCAATTATGTATATGCAATTGATAAATGTGATTGCTGAACAACCCGGTTTAGATAATAGCAGCCCGAGACAGGGAAAATTTTTTCCAAAGATCACAGGGTGTTCAGGGCAAAATAAGCAATTGAAGGTTAAGAAGAGTAAAAATCCAACTCGAAAAAGAGAAGGTCGGGTCAGAATATTACACATTAGCAAGACGTAGCTCCAGCTACGAGAGTCAGCGGATGAAAATACATAAGCGGCTACACTCGCTAGAGCGAGTATTTATTCGCTGCAGCGACGCATACACTCGGATAGTTTCCCACTCAGAATAGAGTCCAGATTCACTCGGGAAAGTCTTTGCGCTCACGCTTCCCTCGAAAGTTTATTCAACATATCCTATTCTAGCCTTAGAGTTCATAGGTATAAACTACTCGGGAGATGACTCCCCTTGATCACTTCACTCGGGATCTATACTTTCTTTCTCACTCGAAGTACTCTCCTCAGCCAGATATCACTCGGGAGTGTTTTCCACACCCGTCACTCGGGAAATGTAGTCTACTTCACACTAAGGCTCCCTCACTAAGTTAAATCTCGCTTAAAGGATTGTATAACTTCCCTCACTCGGAAATGCTCTAACTCCTCGCCACTCGGGATACATACTAACTCCTCTACATGCGGAAGACCTTGTTAGACTAAAATCTACTCCGTATCATCCAGATCTTACTCCCTCTAACAAATTCACTACTACAGGCTCCACTCAGAATCGTATTGTCAATTCAACCATCAGGGAAAACATTCACTCGGTTGACTTTCACTCGGAAACATCTAAATACCCTTCAATCAGAAGGTTGTATCTAAGAAATCTCTTGCTCCATAACATGTTGACCAACTTACCTCGAAAGCGATTTTAATGGGCATATTCCACTCGGAATTGGCCCAACCTTTCTTTATTCGGAAGAAGGTCACTCATCACGCCTTACACAGGATTAACTTAGCTCTTATTTATTCAAAATCATGCGGGCTCTACATGCTTAGTAAAATGCAACGTATACCACCTGGGCATTCATACACAGCACAAGATGAACACACAGTATTATATATATAAATATTTACATGCACATGACCATACTCTCAACCCGAGAGAGTTCAGTTCTGATACAGTTAGACAAAAGACCAAATTAAGAGCCGGCCAAGGCTATGACAAAACCTTATATACAACATATACATATATATATATATATATACATTTCCACAGTACACAAGCACTCCACACGGTATGTAGCTCCTTCATCATTCACCGTCTCGTGTGATGTCCATTGAAATATAGCCATAGTAGGGGTGAGTATCTTAAATATTAAATGATAGATACTGACTCGGATTATTCCTCAATCATGCAATAACATATATATATATATATATACATAGCAACAATCAATAACATACACAGTGCCATTTAATCAGAACACACACAAGGCATCTTTCAATCAAAATCTACCTAGTTATCTCTCGGCTATATGCACATATTATTCTCAATAACACTAACACATATACATACAATCGCGTCACAATCAGCATCAATTGTACATGTACGCAGGTTCATTTAATCGGATCCAACTCGCGTATTATTGGTTTTTATTGTTGCAATATAGGCTCTCAGCCTTTTATTTAGCTCCCAGCTGACTCGGCCGTTTTACTGGTACCAAACCGTTTGCCCTCACTTGTAACATAAACACTCTTAGCGTTAATGGCACTGTTATGGGCAGCCCTGAGTCCCACTCAGTCGGCTTGCCTTGAGTCCCACTCAAGGTCTTTAACAGCATCTCATGCATATAATTACCGATTCAAATGGTAGTGTCACACACTACATGCTCTCAGGATTCTTACCAATGCATCTCATGCAAAGTATTATTATTAGATTATGAACAGAATCGGTAAATCACTTCCACACTATTAACTCATGCACCTCATGCACCACATATATAACCACACACGGAATGATCATACAAACACAGATTTCACACACTCGACCTTTTACTCAACAATACATGCATCATATGCAATCGGTATTAGACATTATCAGAACTCAGTAAGTTAATCTTTCCTCACATACAGTCAGCATTTAGATTCATAGTAGCCTGCGTTTCACATAAATCACACGGTAATCATCAATAATACTTTAACACATTCTCCTCATGTAATCATTCAACATTCTCAAGATTATTAACATGAATTTCATAGATGGAAATTGACATGCATTACCCAACTCCTAGTCATCATGCATTCGGGCATCACATATCCCTTACTCAATCAAAACACACCTATCAATGCATTTTAAATCACTAGAATCAACAAATCATCGATACCCGGAACCCGTCTATAACCCATGCATTTAAGATATAAGATAACCCCCTACCAACTAAAGGGACTCCAAGAAGTTCCTCTATTTTCAGCGTTGGTCCGCTGTCCTGCTTGCTTCGTCCACCACTCTCTCTTGTTCAGTCCCCCCCGAACACAGTCGTACCCTCTAATCAGCTTAGGAATAGGAAGCTATTCTTCTTCCACTCGAACGATTGCTCCTCACCAACAGTGGGAATCTCGGGTACTCCACTTCACCACAGTCACGAAGTTACGAAAAATAGGTGACAGAGAAGAAGACGAATGAAGAAGAATGAAGAAGAAGGAAGAAGGAAGAAGGAGGAGAAGTAGGAGAAGATGGAAAGTCTTGAGGAAATTTGGAGTGAATGGAAAAATGGTTAAGGGCTTCAGCCCATATACTCCTAGAAACGCGAAGAGTGAGTGGGGAATGCGGATCAGGGCCTGATGCACGGTTACACATCACAATCAGTCAGACCCATCAGCAGTCAAGTCTTTAATTTATAATTAACCTTACTTAACACTTAATCTTAATCCAGTCCCTAATTAATACGCAGGATGTTACAATTCTCCCCCTCTCAAAGAATTTCGTCCTCGAAATTCAAACGGTAACTTACCTTAAATGAACAACTCGGGATACTGCTGCCTCATGGC
Source organism: Clitoria ternatea (assembly GCA_037962975.1). Taxonomy (NCBI): domain Eukaryota; kingdom Viridiplantae; phylum Streptophyta; class Magnoliopsida; order Fabales; family Fabaceae; genus Clitoria; species Clitoria ternatea. The sequence goes on from CM075671.1 coordinate 180,673,964, forward strand.
ATCCTCGCGTTCCCAGGTATAAGAAGTACACCCATTTTGCTGCCACGCTACTTCGACCAGTTGTACATCCTTGCTCCTCAAGCGTTTTACCGACCGGTCCACAATTCTAGTCGGTACAGCCACTGTGGTCAAATCCACTTTGATCTCCACTTCATCATCCAGCATTTTATGAGTGGAATCGGGTAGATACTTCCTTAGTTGAGGCACATGAAACATGTTATGCAATCTGGATTGGTGAGTTGGTAATGCTATTCGGTATGCCATGGAACCGATCCGCTCCAGTACTTTATAGGGTCCAATGTATCGAGGGTTCAACTTCCCACTCTTCAAAGCTCGTCCGACTCCTTTACTCGGTGAAATCTTTAGGAACACCCTATCACCGACTAAGAACTCAAGTGGCTTAGTCCGTTTATCATGATAGCTTTTCTGCCTGTCCTGAGACGCCTTCATCTTTTCCCTAATTACTTGGATCTGTTTTGAAGTCTGTTTCATAATTTTCGGCCCCAACAGTAAACTTTCACCAGTTTCTGACCAACAGAGTGGGGTTCAGCATTTCCGGCCATACAGTGCTTCATATGATGGCTATTATTATATGTAAATTCAATCAGAGGGAGGTACTGCTCCTAACTACCACCATGCTCCAACACACACGCCCTCAGTAAGTCCTCCAAACTTTATATTGTTCGCTCGGATTGTCCATCCGACTGGGGATGGTAGGCGAAACTCAACCAAAGCTTCGTGCCTAATTCCTGGTGCAGGCTTGTCCAAAACTGGGAAGTGAATCTAGGATCCCTGTCTGACACGATAGAAGTCGGCACACCATGCAGTCGGACAATTTCTCGGATATAGATCTGGGCTAACTTCTGTAATGGATATCTCATGTTCACAGGCAGAAAGTGTGCAGTTTTCATCAACCGGTCGACAATGACCCAAATGGCATCATAACCTGCTCGGGTTCTAGGCAATCCTATTACAAAGTCCATGGCAATTGAGTCCTATTTCCATACGGGGATTTCAAGGGGTTGCAACGCACCATACGGCTTCTGGTGTTCGACCTTCGACTTCTGGCAAGTAACACACCGAGCCACATATTACACCACATTTCTCTTTAATCCGCGCCACCAGAGTTGCAGTCTTAGATCGTGGTACATCTTTGTAGTGCCCGGGTGAATACTTAACAGGCTCTTGTGGGCTTCATCAAGCACCATCCTCCTTAATTCTCCTTCACCCGACACACATATTCTACCCTTCACTCGAAAAATTCCATCCGATCCCTCGGTCAAAGACAAGTCCTTACCCTTAGCCTGAGTCTCCTTCATCTCAGCCAAGTAGGTATCTGACTTCTGCTGCTCAAATACCAATTTCAGGAACTCATTGGCAATCTTCAACGTACCGAGCGTTATCTTCCGAGACGAAGGGACGTCCACATGCAAGTTTATGTCTCAGAATTGCTCAGTAACTCCACCTCCTTCACCATCATCACTGCCACATGGAGGGATTTCCGACTCAATGCGTCGGCTACAACATTTGCCTTACCCGGATGATACTTCAGCTCGAAGTCGTAATCTTTCAAAAACTTCGTCCATCTCCTCTGCCTCATGTTCAGCTCTTTCTGGTTGAATAAATATTTGAGGCTCTTGTGGTCGCTGTACACGTCAAATTTGGAACCGTACAAGTAATGCCTCTATATCTTTAATGCGAAGACTACAGCTGCCAATTCCAAGTCATGGGTCGGATAATGCTGCTCGTGTGGCCTTAATTGCCGAGAGGCATATGCTACCACTCGGTCCTTCTGCATTAGTATGCACCCCAGGCCGAGTCTCGATGCATCACAGTAGACCATGAAGCTCTCTTGCAAATTTAGCAATGCCAACACTGGAGCGGTTGTCAACTTAGTCTTTAACTCTCAAAAACTGCTCTCACACTCGGAACTCCACACGAAAGGGACATTTTTCCGAGTCAACTTGGTCAGGGGCAAAGCAAGCTTAGAAAAACCTTCAATAAACCTTCTATGATAGCCAGCTAGACCCATGAAGCTTCTTATCTCTGAGACCCACTTGGGTCTCTCCCATGCCATTACAGCTGCTACCTTTGAAGGATCTACCGAGACGCCTTCCCTGGAAATTACATGCCCGAGAAAGTGGATCCTATCCATCCAGAAATCACACTTCAAAAGTTTTAGAAACAGTTATTTCTCCTTCAATATTTGGAGTATCAAACGGAGATGTTCCTCATGCTCCTCAGCGGTCTTGGAATAGACCAAGATATCGTCAATAAAAACGACCACGAATCGGTCTAAGTATGGGTGGAAGATGCTGTTCATGTAATTCATGAATACAGCAGGGGCGTTTGTCACACCAAATGGCATTACTACATACTCGTAGTGGCCATACCGGGTCCTGAAAGCAGTCTTGGGAATATCCGAGTCCTTCACTCGGATCTGGTGATATCCCGACCATAAATCAATTTTTGAGAAGATCGAAGCACCCCTCAACTGATCAATCAGATCATCAATCCTCGGTAATGGGTACCGATTCTTTATAGTGAGCTTGTTCAGTTGTCGGTAGTCAATACATAGTCTCATGCTGCCGTCTTTCTTTTTGACAAGTAATACTGGTGTGCCCCACGGTGACACACTCGATCGAATGAACTGTTTACCGAGTAACTCATCCACTTGCTTTTTTAACTCAACCAATTCTGTTGGGGACATCCTATAGGGTGCACTGGAGACCGGCTCGGCTCCAGGAATTAAGTCTATAGAGACTTCAACTTCTCTATTTGGAGGGACACCTGGCATATCCTCCGGAAACACCTCTGGAAATTCACAAACAGTTAGAATATCGTTCACTCGGGCTCTACCCTCTCCCTCAGTTAAACAAAGCATCATAAATAACTGAGCTATACCTTGTACCGTGTAGTCATCACTGATCTGCCTCGGAAAAATTACTCTTCGGTTTCGACAGTCCACCAATACCTTATTGGCTGATAGCCAATCCATGCCAAGTACGATGTCAAGGTCTTTCAGAGGCACACATACTAAATCAAAGGTAAAACTCCGATCGCCCAACGCAAAGGTTACATCCTTGCACATCATTGATGTCAACACTTTAACACCGGTCGGATTGGCTACCTCCAAAGTCCAATTCATATACACAGTTGATAAGTGTTTGCTTATATTGAGTTTGCTGAAAGAGAATCAAGTTTGTATAATATGAACTCAATGAAATGGATGTGCCAAGTTTAAACACAGAAGTTGTAATATAGTATAGTTGTCGTTCCACTGAGGAGGTGCTAGAATGAAGATCTTAGTTTGAATTGATTAGGCAGAAAGTTTCAGTTTTGATTTGTTGTGAATGTTGCTGAATGAAAAACAGTAAGTAACAAAATAACAGAGGATAGCACTTTACAAAATATAACAATAAATGATGTTGGAAAAATCAGTTTTGTAAAACAGGGATTGGCTTCATCACATCTTCACCTCTGTAAGCTGCATAAGTTTCCATATAAGTAAATCGAAAAGATAAGTTCTACGTCACAATCAAAGTCATTTGCATCGATCCCTCGACTACAAAATTCATAAGAATGATTTCCAAACCGCTGATCCCTCAGTCACTTTGGAAACCATTCCAGCATTATCGATCGATTGTTTTGACGTTTGTTGCGTTAGACGCCATCCCTGGCTACCTACTCACAACAAGCATTTCTTTCAGGGTCTGCTTTCAAAAGTCACTTCCCAGCATACTCAAGAAAACTTAGAACAAGAAAATAGTGATTAAGTACTTTCAGGCATTAAACGCAGAAGGAAATACAGAAACTTTATCAAATCTCATTACTCAATGAAAACTTACGACAGCATTACTTCAGTGTTGAATGGATTACAGCCAATCCCATAAGGGAGATTAGTTACTCATGCCTTGCATTTTCACCATCAAAGAAATGAATACAGAAAATGGAAAGTGTGAAATGAAAAATACAGAGGATGAAATGATGTATCAAATGATGTTGGGTCATCGATGATGATGATGCCCTGTTTGCAGCTTGCTTTATAGGAGTTTTTGGCTTAGCTTCTCTTACCCACTTGCGTAGAACCCATGCGGTATCTTTCAGAGACTGGTGGAAACAGCAGAAAGTGGATGAGTTTGCATCGCATTACGGGTGAATAAAGAATTAAGAAGCCCACGCTGTGTGAGTCACGCTTGAGCTTGATGGTCACGCTCAAGCGTGAAGGGTTCTGAAGCTTTTTGATAGTCTTGCGCTTGAGCTTCCTTGTCCACGCTTAAGCGTGGTTCCTTTGTTCAGCATATGCTTGATCCTTCGCTTCAAGCTGGGCATGTCACGCTTTGAGCGAGCTCCTCTATCCCAACATATGTACTCCACGCTCAAGCCACGCTCAAGCGGGATCGAGGTCACGCCCAAGCGGCTCCTTCCCACGCTTAAGCGTGAGATGACCCTGATGCTATCCCTGCTTCCAATTCAGTCACGCCTGAGCTCCATGTTGCCACGCTTGAGCGTCAGTCATGCATGAAGTCATGCTTGAGCGAGCTCGGGCTCACGCTCAAGCGTGAGAGCCTGTTGGTGTGTTCCTCATCATTTCACTTGGGTGCATGGGCAACGTAGGCTTTTGTTTCCTCCACGCTCAAGCGTGTAGTGTATCACGCTCAAGTGTCCTTGCTTGATGCTCTTTGTTTCTTCAAAGCTTTTGACAATTTGTTCACTGATTTTCAAATTTCAAGCTTCTTTTCTTAATACTCCTTTTATAATCAAAATCATGCTCAATTATTTATCAATTTTGTTAAGTTATTCAAGTCATGAATTTAATCATAAAATAAGCACTCATCAAACTCTCCCCAACCTAGATTTTTTGCTTGTCCTCAAGTAAAAAGAAATTTTGGAAAGGGAATCAAGCATTCAAAAATCTGAGTTTCTGTTGCAGACAAAAAGTTTAGAAAACAATAATCTGAGTTGATGTCTAGGCAAATGATTTTCTTAATACCAATTCCTTAAAATGTAATGCACTATTACCTTGTTCATAAAGCATGTAACCCATTGCTGTAAGAATAGAGAACTCTCATTATTTCTTACCAGGTGTCTGGGTCGCTCATCCATCATTAGAACTGCTCAGTTAACATTGGCCATCATTTCCAGTAAAACCAGAATTCAAATGAATAGCAAGGATCAAGAGGTCTTTTAAGGATGTAATGAGGCTGGGTTGACAAGAATCTTTGGTTTTTCTTGGTTTCAAAACGCATGTTCAAAGAAGAGCATAAGTGTTTTTGGTTAATTTATTTAACAATTTAGAAGGCTTCTTCTTTGCATTGAAACTTCAGACCTTTCCTTTGTTTTCCTCCAGCTCTTTTATACCTTTTTGGAGAGCTTACTATTCTTCTTTTTGCATTTTCTTCTACTGCCTCCATTTGTTTCATCTCCTTTTGAGAAAAAAAAAATATATTTTATGCTCTTTTTTCAAGATGAACATGCAGGTAGGATAAGATTTTTGCTTTTATGCTTAGCTTAGGGTAGAGAAAAAAAATTTTTATGCTTTTATGGCTCAAAAGATGGGCTGCCAAAAAAATTGGATATTTTTATCAGGGTAGCTTTTTGGCTCTTGGCTAACTATGTTTTCAAAATTGCCTTATCATTTCCTTGCTTATTTCTTAAGAAAAAGGTTTTAACTAGAAAATCAGTCAATGCTAATTTAACAAATTCGAATGAGGCTCTCAAGTGTTTAGATTTCTCACTGCTTACTTCCTTATTCTAACAGAAAAGGGTTCAAGTCATGTAAACAAGCAAAAGTACATGCATCCCAGTTCCTTGGTTCTTAATTAAGTCATTTTGCCTAAGAAAAAATCAGTGTTGTTGCCTAAAAACATTCTGCTGCTTGGAAACTTTTCTTGTTCAAAAAGTAAAATCTTTGGTTGGGGTTTTCAAAAAATGTTCAAAGTCTTAATCATCAAAACAGGAAAGCAACAAGAATAAAATCGCAAGCAGATAATCACAAGCAATCAATAATAATCACAAGCAATTCTAAAGTATGCTGTATTAAAGCTAAAGTAAAGCTGTAAATTGTCAATTGGAAATAAAACTAAATGGCAATTTAAACTTCAAGAGAAAAAGAAAAATTTTCACTCTTCCTCGGATGAGTCCTCCTCTGTTCCCAAGTCTCTTTCTGGAGGTCCCTGAGTTGAAGTTCCTGGCCTATCCTCCTGTGTAGCTTCACCTTCTCCCACAAAAGGAGGCCTGTCCCCAGGCCAAGCAAGCAGGGCCTCAAACTGGGCAGGTGGCATCCATGGATTGTGTTGTCCTGCAGGAATGCTATGATAAAGGCCATTGTGAACATGTAACAAACCTCTATGCTGAGCGTTCTGCTGGGCCAGGAGATGGCTATTTTGAACTTTCAGGATGTGAATGCCTTGTAAAATCAGGTTGGCTTCTGTGCTGAGGGGGGGTGGGCAGGTGCAGTGCTGAATGCTTGCTGTGCTGCTTGTGAGGCATGTGGAGGAGGTACATCAGTTGCAGGGAGTGCTGGATTACTGCAGTAATGCTCAATGAAGCGTTTGTCTATAGAAGGCCTGATGGGTTTGAGGTCTTGTACCTCAACACCATGAGCTGCACAAAAATCAGTGATAAAGGCAGGAAAACCAAGACTCCCTTTTACCTTTTGACCTGCCTGGGAATACTTCTGGTCAGAAATCACAAACTTGTGGATTTCATCCGATAGTACTTGGGCTAGATCAATAGAGATGTCCTCTCTCAGAATGCAGTATAGTAGATAACACCTACTAAAAATCAAATCAGAGACATGAGCGTTAGGTGCTATGTTAGCTAACAAGAAGGAAGTCCAAACTTGAGCAATAGTAGTCATGTCCTTTCTTAAAACTCTCAGTGGTGTCTCCCCTTGCCCCATTTGAAAGTGGTGTCCTGGAACACAAATAGCGGCTTCAAGGTCATGTGTGGCAATGAACTGGTTCCTTGCAACCATGGCAGCATATTCGCAGATTTCCCCTTCTCCTAAGGTCATGATGTTCCCCAAGTAGAAATTGATTGTGTCTCTGTCATATGAGAGCCAGGTACCCCGTACATAGGTTTTTCGTTCCCCCCCTCCATCTCTTGTCCAGGCGTTTGCATAGAATTCTCTTACCACTCAGGGTCAAATTTCTCCCTTGGGTAACATACTTTTAACCAATTTCTCCTTCTTATGATCTGCAGGAAGGCATCGCAGTCTCCCAAGGCCAAGTCTACTTTCCTTTCTGGTATGAATGTCCAATTTGAGATGTCTTCATACCTCTTGCTGTTGCCTTTCTTCCTAAATCTTGGAGCATTATCTTGCTCATCTGTGTGTGGTCTTTTGCCCTTGTTCCTTCGGGAACTCCTTTTTGGGGAAGTGGTGTCAGGGGGGTTTGGTGCAGTTTGCTTGGTTCTGGCCATCTGCAAGAAAGTTAAGAACCACTTTGCACTTAAAATACTTCCTTTCAGGACTTTTATCAGACATTAAGCATGCATTAAAAGGATGTGAAACAGGAAAGGGACATGCATTACAATGAAAGTGAAACACAAGAGCCAAACTTTAAACCTCTTTCTCTGAACAATCCAGAAAACAACCAAGCATAGATCATGGTAGTTATTAAAAACAGGGAGAAAAGATATCAACGTGTGTAAAAAGAAAGGTATCAATCCTCCCTAACACAGTAATCATATGCTGTTAATTCAAAAAGAGGATAGTGCAGTAGTTACCTGGAAGGATCCGAACGTGCTAGAGAGAATGGTTTGCAAAATAAAAGTGTGATTTATGAAATGAAAGGGAAAAGACAATTATTGGAGAAGAGAGGGTAGTTACAAAACTTAGAGAGTCAGAAGGTTGATGAACGGTTATGTGAGTGAGAGAGTGGGCGGTTTCAGAATTCTGCATTTATCAATATCAGGGGGCCGTTTTGCATTTCACGCTTGAGCGCCATGATGTCACGCTTGAGCGCAATATATCCACGCTTGAGCGTGATCGGCCTGGATTCAGAGTCTGAGAATGAAAACTTCACGCTTGAGCGTGTTTTTGTCACGCTTGGGCGTAAGAGTTGCGTGCTTGAGCGCAGGGTTATCACGCTTGAGCGTGTGGGCATTGCTCCAAGGTATGCTTTCCTCGCTCAGGCTTGTGTTTGTCTCGCTTGAGCGTGCAACAGAACTTTCATACCTGATGCTTTATTCAATGGCTCGCTTGAGCACATGTTTGGCACGCTTGAGCGTAGGGGTGTTGCGCTTGAGCGCCAGAGTATCACGCTTGAGCGTGATCAACCACCTGATGCTTAGTTTAATTTCTCGCTTGGGTGCAGGGGTCTTGCTTTGAGCGTGGTAGCCTCTAATTGCTGTCCAGGTCCTTTCGTTTAAGCGTAAAAGGTCACGCTTAAGCGAGATCGGGTTTATTTTGTTGAAAATTTCTTTAGCAGAGGTGCCACGCTTAAGCTTGACTCTCACGCTTAAGCTTGATGAGGATGGTTTAGGACTTACCTTGGCTCGCTTAAGCTGGATTATCCACGCTTGAGCGTGGTGATGTCCTCATGTCTCTCTGAATTCAACTTCCAGCTCCAGTTTTGTTTGCCTTTGTAAACAGAAACTTTAAAATGAAATAAAATTTTCAAGGAAAGAAAACACAAAAGATTGGGTTGCCTCCCAATGAGCGCTTGTTTAACGTCATTAGCTTGACGCCTGAGTTTGGTCATGGGTCTTTTAGCAGGATGTCAGTGGCAACCTTCTCCACTTCTCCTCCTAAATAGGGCTTTACTCTCTGTCCATTCACGACCCAAGTTCTTTCAGATTTAGGATCTTGTAATTCAATAGCTCCATAAGGTTTCACCTCCTTCACAATAAAGGGTCCTGACCATTTAGACTTGAGTTTTCCTGGGAATAGTTTCATCCTTGAGTTGAAAAGAAGAACAGATTGTCCCTGGTGAAAACTCTTCTTCATGATGTGTCTATCATGGTAAACCTTCATTTTCTCCTTGTAGATCCTGGATGAGTCATAGGCATGATTCCTCCACTCTTCCAACTTATGCATCTGGGTCTTCCTCTCTTCAGCTGATGCTTTTGGGTCATAGTTGAGGGTTTTCAGTGCCCAAAATGCTTTGTGTTCAAGTTCCACTAGAAGATGGCAATTTTTACCATACACCAACTGATAAGGTGAAAATCCAGTTGGTGCCTTGTATGCTGTTCTATAGGCCCATAAAGCGTCATCTAACTTTAATGACCAATCTTTTCTGCTTTGGCTTATTGTCTTCTCCAGTATCCTCTTAATTTCTCTGTTGGATACTTCCACTTGGCCATTGGCTTGAGGATGGTAAGGGGAAGTTACTTTGTGCTTGACTCCATAATGTTCAAGGCATCTTTGGAGTTGACTGTTGCAGAAATGAGAGCCTCTATCACTTATTAAGACTCTTGGGGTGCCAAACCTGCTGAAAATGTGTTTCTTAAGAAATTTGATGACAGTCTTGGCATCAGCTTTAGTACATGCCATGGCTTCCACCCACTTAGAGACATAGTCTACTGCCACAATTATGTACTCATTTGAGAATGACATTGGTAATGGCCCAGTAAAATCTATGCCCCAGCAATCAAAGACTTCTATTTCAAGGATGGCAGTCAAGGGCATCTCATGTCTTTTTGATATGTTTCCTGTCTTCTGACATGCTTCACAATACTGCATAAAAACATTAGCATCTTTAAACAAAGAGGGCCAATAAAAACCTGATTGGAGGATCTTTGCTGCTGTCCTTTCCCCATTGAAATGTCCTCCATAGGGTGAGCTGTGACAGTGCCATAGGATGCTCTCAGCCTCCTCTTGGGACACACATCTCCTCAAGATGTGATCTGATCCAAGTTTGAATAGGTAAGGGTCATCCCATATGAATTGCTTCGCATCCCTTAGAAACTTCTTCTTCTGCTGCCATGAAAGGTCATCAGGCAGTACTCCAGCAGCTTTAAAGTTGGCCATGTCTGCAAACCATGGCCGTTCTTTCATCATCAGTAGCTTTTCATCAGGAAATTCTTCCTTCACTTCAGGTTGGAGCCATGTGACTTCCTGATTGACAAGTCGGGACAAATGATCTGCAATAAAATTTTCGCTGCCCTTTTTGTCTTTGACTACTAGGTTGAATTCTTGCATTAGCAAGATCCATCTAATTAGTCTGGGCTTAGAATCAGGTTTATTCAACAAATATTTAATGGCAGCATGGTCAGTAAAAATAGTGATTTTGGAACCAATCAGATAAGGTCTAAATTTCTCCAGGCCATACACTATTGCTAAGAGTTCTTTCTCTGTTGTTGCATAATTTGTTTGTGCAGGGTTTAAAACTTTACTAGCATAGTGTATAACATGAAAAATTTTAGCCTTTCTTTGTCCTAATACGGCCCCAACAGCATAATCACTGGCATTACACATCATTTCAAAATCTAGTCCCCAATCAGGGGCAACTATTACAGGTGCACATGTTAGTTTATGCTTTAGAGTTTCAAAGGCATGTAAACAAGAATCATCAAAAATAAAAGGAGTGTCTTTGTTTAAGAGATTACTCAAAGGCTTTGCAATTTTTGAGAAGTCCTTGATGAACCTTCTATAAAATCCTGCATGGCCCAAGAAGCTTCTGACTCCTTTTACATTTCCTGGTGGTGGCAATTTCTCGATTACTTCCACCTTTGCTTTGTCCACTTCAATGCCTCTTTTGGAGATTTGATGTCCTAGCACAATGCCTTCAGTCACCATGAAGTGACATTTTTCCCAATTCAAAACCAAATTGGTGTCTACACATCTTTTCAACACAATGGTCAAATTTTTCAAACATTGATCAAATGATGAACCAAAAACAGAGAAATCATCCATGAAAACCTCTATGCATTTTTCCACCAAATCAGAGAAGATAGCAAGCATACATCTTTGAAATGTTGCAGGGGCATTGCACAATCCGAAGGGCATTTTTCTGTATGCAAATACCCCAAAGGGACATGTGAATGCTGTTTTTTCTTGATCCTCAGGTGCAATTGCGATCTGGTTATACCCTGAGTATCCATCTAGAAAGCAGTAGTATGCTTGACCTGCAAGTCTTTCTAGCATTTGATCCATGAAGGGCAGAGGGAAATGATCTTTCCGGGTAGCAGTGTTTAGTTTCCTGTAATCGATACACATCCTCCATCCTGTGACAGTTCTTGTAGGGATCAATTCATGTTTCTCATTCTGTATGACAGTGATTCCTCCTTTCTTTGGAACAACCTGCACAGGGCTCACCCAAGAGCTATCAGAAATAGGATAAATTATACCAGCTTCTAGTAACTTGGTTACCTCCCCTTTTACTACTTCCTTCATAGTTGGGTTCAAGCGTCTCTGTGGCTGAGCAATTGGTTTGAATTCTTGTTCCATGTAAATGTGATGAGTGCAGTAAGCTGGGCTTATTCCCTTCAAATCTTCCAGCCTCCATCCAATCGCTGTTGAATGTTCCTTCAACACTTGAATCAACTGCTTCTCTTCTGTACCTGTCAGTTCCCTGTTAATAATAACAGGTTTTTGGTTATCATTATCAAGAAAGACATATTTCAAGTGTGGAGGTAAAGCTTTTAACTCCACTTTTGGTGGAACAACTTCTTTTGTTTCCTCAGACAGCCTTTTAAAGTGACTTTTTTTTTTAGCATCTTGCTTGTCCTTCTTGTCTTCCTCCATTGCTCCAATGTTCAGCTTCTCTAGTGGATCTCTGTTGAACCATTCGTTGGTTTGTTCTCTGATGGCTTCTTCTTCAATGTTAATTTTGAAGCACTGTTGTTTGTCTTTTGGGTATTTCATTGCATCAAACATGTTGAAATTTACTTCTTCATCTTGCACTCTCACTTTTAACTTCCCGTTATCCACATCAATGATTACTTTTGCAGTCTTCATGAAGGGTCTCCCCAAAATGAGAGGTACTTCTGCATCTTCTTCTATATCCATTATGACAAAATCTACAGGAAACACAAACTTGTCAACTCTTACCAGTACATCTTCAGCTATGCCATATGGAAATTTCATAGACCTATCCGCCAGCTGGAGGGTCATCCGGGTTGGCTTCACCTCAAGATCTCCAAATTTTTTCACCATTGAGAGAGGCATTAAATTAATGCTTGCTCCCAAATCCAAGAGTGCTTTTCCTACTGGTAGAGTACCAATAGTTACTGGGATTGTGAAACTTCCGGGGTCTTTTGTTTTTTGTGGCAGTGCCTTTTGAATGATGGCACTGCAGCCTGCTGCAAGCTCCACTGTTTCTTCAGAAAATCTCTTCTTCTTTGTTAACAGCTCCTTCATAAATTTAGCGTAAGTTGGCATTTGCTCCATGGCTTCCACAAAAGGTATGTTTATTTGTAACCTTTTGAAGATATCCATAAATCTTGCAAATTGCCTTTCCTTGTCCATTTTTGAAGGGTTCTTTGGATACGGCAAGCTCTTCAGTTGTGGTGTTGGGTCGTCCACCTTCTTCTTCCCTTCTTTTATTTCTTTCTTTTTTTCTTTTTCAACCTCCTCCTTCATATTTACATCATTATTCTTCTTTTCACTAACTTCCTCTTCTGTTTCTTTTTCTTTTTCTACTTTTTCTTCCACCTTGTCATTCTATTTTTGTCCAATGACCTTTCCACTTCTTGTTGTGATTGCTTTGCATTGCTCCTTTGGATTTGGGTGTGTATTGGCTCCAAATTGGGAGTTTTGATACTCTGTAATTTGGCGAGCCAATTGCCCCACTTGTGTCTCCAGGTTTCTTATCGAAGCATCAGTGTTCTTTTGGTTGGTGATTGAGACCTGCATGAATTTTTCTAGAGTGTCCTCTAGTTTTGATGTCCTTTCTGTCAATGAAGGACCTTGCTGATAAGGTTGCTGTCTGTTGGATGTGCTTGCTTCTTGCTTCCATCCACCACTTTGACTATTCCTCCATCCCTGTGAAAAATTATTGGGGTAAGTATTGTTATTGAAGTTACTTTGCTTACCTTGGTTATTCATATAGAGGATAGATTGGTCTCGTTGTTCTCCTTGGCAGTGTCCATTCTGATGTTCTCCTCCACAAAAGTCACATCTCATTTGTGCTTGTTGGTTTCCTGTAGAGGACTGTACAGCATGCAGTTGTTGCGGGAGTTTTGCCATTTGCTGTGTCAGAACTTCAATTTGTTGTGTCAAAATCTTATTTTGAGCCAAAATGGCTTCTGTTGTATTAAGTTCCAACACTCCCTTCTTTTGGATTTGTGTTCTGTCATGCTGAGCCTGGTAATCTGTGGATGATAATGCTTCAATGATCCTTGTAGCTTGCTCTGCATCCACTGTCATCATGGTTTAAACCACTGTAAAAGATATTCAATTGGGCAATATCTTCCAGTCCATGGTTTGGGCATCTTTTGAGGAGAGATTTGAAGCGTTCCCATGCTTCACAAAAGGGTTCATCATGGCTTTGTTTAAATGTTGTGATATCTGATTTAGCCTTGATGAATCTGGATGGTGGGAAGAATCTGTGTAGGAATTTTTCCTCAACTGTCTCCCAGCTGTTCAGGCTTTGATTTGGGTGCGACTGGAGCCACTCTTTGGCTTTTCCTGCAAGAGAAAAAGGAAATAATCTTAGATATGCTGCTTCAATGACTTCCTGTTCAAAGCCCATTGTTCCTACTAATTCATAGAATGTGGCCAAGTGAGTGTAAGGATCTTCACTGGACATTCCATGGAATTGATGGGAACTAATTAAACTAAGAAAAGCAGGTTTCATTTCTATAGCCCTGATTGTATTTGGTATAGCAATGCTTGAGTAGTGTCTAGGTCCTTGTTGCAATGTGTAATCTCCAAGTGTTCTCCTTGGTGGATTCTGATTATTACTGTTGTCATCCATTGTATCAGAGGAAGTTTGTCCTTCTTGGAGGTTCTGCTTTGCTTTCTTGATTTTCTTGAGGAACCTATCTATCTCAGGATCAAATGCAAGTTGTTCTTTTGTACCCTGTCCTCTCAATATCATAAATCAAGAACTCAAAGTAGCAAGGTTAAAAATAAAAACAAAATTAAAAACAAATTTATTTACACTGTTTTGTCAATTCAATGCTAAAATATTCAAACTTAAATCACCTCCCCGGCTGCGGCGCCAAAACTTGATAAGTGTTTGCTTATATTGAGTTTGCTGAAAGAGAATCAAGTTTGTATAATATGAACTCAATGAAATGGATGTGCCAAGTTTAAACACAGAAGTTGTAATATAGTATAGTTGTCGTTCCACTGAGGAGGTGCTAGAATGAAGATCTTAGTTTGAATTGATTAGGCAGAAAGTTTCAGTTTTGATTTGTTGTGAATGTTGCTGAATGAAAAACAGTAAGTAACAAAATAACAGAGGATAGCACTTTGCAAAATATAACAATAAATGATGTTGGAAAAATCAGTTTTGTAAAACAGGGATTGGCTTCATCACATCTTCACCTCTGTAAGCTGCATAAGTTTCCATATAAGTAAATCGAAAAGATAAGTTCTACGTCACAATCAAAGTCATTTGCATCGATCCCTCGACTACAAAATTCATAAGAATGATTTCCAAACTGCTGATCCCTCAGTCACTTTGGAAACCATTCCAGCATTATCGATCGATTGTTTTGACATTTGTTGCGTTAGACGCCATCCCTGGCTACCTACTCACAACAAGCATTTCTTTCAGGGTCTGCTTTCAAAAGTCACTTCCCAGCATACTCAAGAAAACTTAGAACAAGAAAATAGTGATCAAGTACTTTCAGGCATTAAACGCAGAAGGAAATACAGAAACTTTATCAAATCTCATTACTCAATGAAAACTTACGACAACATTACTTCAGTGTTGAATGGATTACAGCCAATCCCATAAGGGAGATTAGTTACTCATGCCTTGCATTTTCACCATCAAAGAAATGAATACAAAAAATGGAAAGTGTGAAATGAAAAATACAGAGGATGAAATAATGTATCAGATGATGTTGGGTCATCGATGATGATGATGCCCTGTTTGCAGCTTGCTTTATAGGAGTTTTTGGCTTAGCTTCTCTTACCCACTTGCGTAGAACCCATGCGGCATCTTTCAGAGACTGGTGGAAACAGCAGAAAGTGGATGATTTTGCATCGCATTACGGGTGAATAAAGAATTAAGAAGCCCACGCTGTGTGAGTCACGCTTGAGCTTGATGGTCACGCTCAAGCGTGAAGGGTTCTGAAGCTTTTTGATAGTCTTGCGCTTGAGCTTCCTTGTCCACGCTTAAGCGTGGTTCCTTTGTTCAGCATATGCTTGATCCTTCGCTTCAAGCTGGGCATGTCACGCTTTGAGCGAGCTCCTCTATCCCAACATATGTACTCCACGCTCAAGCCACGCTCAAGCGGGATCGAGGTCACGCCCAAGCGGCTCCTTCTTACGCTTAAGCGTGAGATGACCCTGATGCTATCCCTGCTTCCAATTCAGTCACGCCTGAGCTCCATGTTGCCACGCTTGAGCGTCAGTCATGCATGAAGTCATGCTTGAGCGAGCTCGGGCTCACGCTCAAGCGTGAGAGCCTGTTGGTGTGTTCCTCATCATTTCACTTGGGTGCATGGGCAACGTAGGCTTTTGTTTCCTCCACGCTCAAGCGTGTAGTGTATCACGCTCAAGTGTCCTTGCTTGATGCTCTTTGTTTCTTCAAAGCTTTTGACAATTTGTTCACTGATTTTCAAATTTCAAGCTTCTTTTCTTAATACTCCTTTTATAATCAAAATCATGCTCAATTATTTATCAATTTTGTTAAGTTATTCAAAAAATAGGTCTAATTGAGTCATGAATTTAATCATAAAATAAGCACTCATCAACAGTCGGCAACCTCAAACGTCTCACACAATCATCAGCTATAAAGGAGTGGGTAGCTCCAGAATCAAAAACTACATTAAGTGTATATCTACCGAGTGAGCACTTACTTTGCACCAAGTCATTCGCTTGTGCAGCTTCCTCGGCGTTGATGGCGTAAACTCTCACAGCAGCCGGTTGGTCAGCATTTCTTCCCCGGTTGTTTGGGGAAAACATCATGTTACCCCGAGCTCCATTGCCTCTACCCCCATTCCCTCAGCCACCATTTCCACGGCCTCTCCCTCAGAATCCTCCACGGTGCACATTGGCATTTGCTTGATGTAGTTGAGGGCAGTCAGGGCGAATGTGCCCTTTCTCATTACAGTGGTAGCATACCATTTCATCATCGTTGCTACAATCCTGAGCATAATGGTTTCCTCCACACTTAAAACACTTGTCGTCTCCTATACGATGAGCTGAGCGTCCTCCCTGCTGACCCCGACCCCTAAACCTGGAGAAGGGTCTGCTTCTGCCAGCGTTGCTCGGTCTTTTGAAGCGAGATTGCTGGGGCTTCAAGGAGGGGTCTGCCTTGCTGCTTGGCCCGAGTGGGCCTTGTCATCTTCAAAAATTCTGCATTTATTCACCAGTACAGGAAAGCTTCTAATTTCCTGGTGCCTGAACGCTCTCTTAATGTCCGACCTCAGTCCGCTCTCGAATTTAATGCATTTAGAACTCTCGGTTCCGGGTTGTTGGAAGGGTGGATAAAACAGGCACAACTCTTCAAACCTGGCAGCGTATTCCTCTACAGACATGGAACCCTGTTTCAGTTCCATAAATTCTAGTTCTTTCTGACTACTTACTGTGTCGGGGAAATATTTCTCCAGGAAGCACACCTTAAAATTTTCCCAGATCAGCTGGGTGCCAGCGTCAGTCAATTGGTTTTTGGTGATCTTCCACCAATTTTTTGCTTCATCCCGCAGCATGTACACTGCGCACTCGACTTTCTGGGCCTCAGTACAGTGAAAGCCCCCAAAAATTCTCTCCAAATCTTGAATCCACTTGTAAGCTGCTTCGGGATTAAATCCCCCTTGGAACTCACTCGGCTTCCTCTTCAGGAAGCGATCCAATACTTGGCTATCTTCAGTTCGAGGCTGGCTCTGCCTCTCGAATATGTCAGTGAAACGCTGGAATACCGTGGCTATGGCTTCCATGCTATGACGATTTGCCATGACTTATCCTGAAATTAACACCCCTTTCAAGGATAAGTTTACAGAATTACTCACTACCGATCGGACTTCAACCCAACATTCAACAATTATATCACATTATTATGCAATTCTTAAAAATCATATAATGAATCAGACCAGGATAGGAATAATCTCCTACCTCCAAATCAACACCTCATAGGCACATGGCCACACAAATTATACTTAATTAGGCATCAAAGTCCTCAGATATTACAAGCAATTTATGACGACCGGTCATAATATACATCACCGCTTACTGGGAGTAAGCATACCTTGGCCTTGGACCTTTTAAGTCCGCTCTGTTACCAAAATGAAATAACCCGGTTTAGATAATAACAGCCCGAGACAAGGAAAATTTTTTCCAAAGATCACAGGGTGTTCAGGGCAAAATAAGCAATTGAAGGTTAAGAAGAGTAGAAATCCAACTCGAAAAAGAGAAGGTCGGGTCAGAATATTACACATTAGCAAGACGTAGCTCCAGCTACGAGAGTCAGCGGATGAAAATACATAAGCGGCTACACTCGTTAGAGCGAGTATTTATTCGCTGCAGCGACGCATACACTCGGATAGTTTCCCACTCAGAATAGAGTCCAGATTCACTCGGGAAAGTCTTTGCGCTCATGCTTCCCTCGAAAGTTTATTCAACATATCCTATTCTAGCCTTAGAGTTCATAGGTATAAACTACTCGGGAGATGACTCCCCTTGATCACTTCACTCGGGATCTATACTTCCTTTCTCACTCGGAGTACTCTCCTCAGCCAGATATCACTCGGGAGTGTTTTCCACACCCGTCACTCGGGAAATGTAGTCTACTTCACACTAAGGCTCCCTCACTAAGTTAAATCTCGCTTAAAGGATTGTATAACTTCCCTCACTCAGAAATGCTCTAACTCCTCGCCACTCGGGATACATACTAACTCCTCTACATGCGGAAGACCTTGTTAGACTAAAATCTACTCCGTATCATCCAGATCTTACTCCCTCTAACAAATTCACTACTACAGGCTCCACTCAGAATCGTATTGTCAATTCAACCATCGGGGAAAACGGTCACTCGGTTGACTTTCACTCAGAAACATCTAAATACCCTTCAATCGGAAGGTTGTATCTAAGAAATCTCTCGCTCCATAACATGTTGACCAACTTACCTCGAAAGTGATTTTAATGGGCATATTCCACACGGAATTGGCCCAACCTTTCTTCATTTGGAAGAAGGTCACTCATCATGCCTTACACAGGATTAACTTAGCTCTTATTTATTCAGAATCATGCGGGCTCTACATGCTTAGTAAAATGCAACGTATACCACCTGGGCATTCATACACAGCACAAGATGAACACATAGTATTATATATATAAATATTTACATTGATAGATGTCCAATTTACCTATATTTTGCATGGATAATGAAGCATAAATTGGATATAATGTGCAATGTTTGTCAATTTTGTAAGCTATATAGAACATAAATTATAATATGAACATTGTACAAGTGGTTGGTTAATTTTGTTGCAATCTCAGGAAAATTGAAGAAGAAAGGAAGAAAAATCCTTTCAAAGAAGAAAGAAGAAGAGAAAAGAGAAGAAGAAAATTCACCAAGTGTTGAGCAAGGAAGTGACTTTCGCTCAAGCGGAGGTTATCTTGCTTAGGCGAGCGTGGAAAAACAAGGAATTAAAGTATCAGGTGAAAACTCGCTGGAGCGAGGCGTTATTCGCCCAGGCGAAATCAAGCCAGTATTGAATAATGAAGAAGTCGCCCGAGCGAAACATAGTCCGCTTGAGCGACATTGGTACAAAATGAAATAACATAAGCATCGCTCAAGCATTTGAATAGAAAAACCAGGCGAAATTCTTCCAGAATGCAACAATGTAAAGGTCGCTTGAGCGACATGATTTCACTCAAGCGAAATTCGTCCAGAGCCTAAATTTAAAGTGTTCACTGAAGTGGATAAAGAAACAGCTCAAGCGAAAAGGAATAAAGTATCAGATATGAAGATTCGCTTAAGCGAACGTGAATCGCCTGAGTGAGTAGACATGCAGGTGAAGCAGGACCAAAAGCTTTCTTCACGTTGAAGTAGCCTAGTCGCTTGAGCGACACTTAAACTCGCTTGAGCGAGTATTGCTTTATATAAGAAATAAAGAGGGTTATTTCAGAGGCGGCTGAGTTTTTTAAAAAGTAACACTTTGTACTCTTTTTCTTCATCTTTTCTAAGTTGTAATGACCACCATGAGTGGCTAAACCTCTCCTTGGGATTGGATGTAGCCTTTCTTACTTGAAGATCATAAATGATATATTCATGAATCGGGTAAATTTGTTCTATGATTCTTGGTATTTCGTTTCATGTTTATTGCTTGGATTTGTTTGATCAACAAATTCTCGATTTAAGTTACCGTTTGTTGTTAGAAAATAACTTTCGAAAACAGATCTAAATGAAATGCTCATTGTGAGTAAATAACCAAGGATGGTATTTAACACATTGAACGTCCAAACAATCGGTCGTAATGCTGGAATGGATTTGAAACGATCAAGGGATTGACGTTATCAAATCTGTTCTTATGAATTTCGTAGTCGAGGAATTGATACGAATGTCATTGATTGTGACGTAAAGTATTATAGTTCAAACCCCAGTTTCATGAATATACGTTGTGCATCGAAAGGTAAGATCGGTGAATCCTAATCCCAGTTTTTACAACTTGACAAACTCCTTTCATTTCATTGCATACTCGTTCATATATTGCAGTTTATATTTTGAACTCAAAAACCATGAAAACAATCGTTTTAATCTGCCGTAATATTTTAAGTTTCAATTGCTGATGATCCCTAGTGGGAACGATATCTTTTATAACTACAACTACTGTGTTTAAAACTTGGCACGTTCCTTTGAGTGTATTATACAAACTTGATTCTTTAAAAATACACCAGCATACATGCACATGACCATACTCTCAACCTGAGAGAGTTCAGTTTTGATACAGTTAGACAAAAGACCAAATTAAGAGCCGGCCAAGGCTATGACAAAACCTTATATACAACATATACATATATATATATATACATTTCCACAGTACACAAGTACTCCACACGGTATGTAGCTCCTTCATCATTCACCGTCTCGTGTGATGTCCACTAAAATATAGCCACAGTAGGGTTGAGTATCTTAAATATTAAATGATAGATACTGACTCGGATTATTCCTCAATCATGCAATAACAAATATATATATATATATATATATACATAGCAACAATCAATAACATACACAATGCCATTTAATCGGAACACACACAAGGCATCTTTCAATCAGAATCTACCTAGTTATCTCTCGGCTATATGCACATATTATTCTCAATAACACTAACATATATACATACAATCCCGTCACAGTCAGCATCAATTGTACATGTATGAAGGTTCATTCAATCGGATCCGACTCGCGTATTATTGGTTTTTATTGTTGCAACATAGGCTCTCAGCCTTTTATTCAGCTCCCAGCTGACTCGGCCATTTTACTGGTACCAAACCATTTGCCCTCACTTGTAACACAAACACTCTCAACGTCAATGGCAGTGTTACAGGCAGCCCTAAGTCCCACTCAATCGGCTTGCCTTAAGTCCCACTCAAGGTCTTTAACAGCATCTCATGCATATAATTACTGATTCAAATGGTAGTGTCACACACTACATGCTCTCAATATTCTTACCAATGCATCTCATGCAAAGTATTGTTATTAGATTACGAACAAAATCAGTAAATCACTTCCATACTATTAACTCATGCACCTCATGCCCCACATATATAACCACACACGGAATGATCATACAAACACAGATTTCACATACTCGACCTTTTACTCAACAATACATGCATCATATGCAATCGGTATTAGACATTATCAGAACTCAGTAAGTTAATCTTTCCTCACATGCAGTCAGCATTTAGATTCATAGTAGCCTGCGTTTCACATAAATCACACGGTAATCATCAACAATACTTTAACATATTCTCCTCATGCAATCATTCAACATTCTCAAGATTATTAACATGCATTTCATGGACAGAAATTGACATGCATTACCCAACTCCTAGTCATCATGCATTCGGGCATCACATATCCCTTACTCAATCAAAACACACCTATCAATGCATTTTAAATCACCAGAATCAACAAATCATCAACACCCGGAACCCGTCCATAACCCATGCATTTAAGATATAAGATAACCCCCTACCAACTAAAGGAACTCCAAGAAGTTCCTCTGTTTTCAGCGTTGGTCCACTGTCCTGCTTGCTTCGTCCACCACTCTCTCTTGTTCAGTCCCCCCCGAACACAGTCGCACCCTCTAATCAGCTTGGGAACAGGAAGTTGTTCTTCTTCCACTCGAACGATTGCTCCTCACCAATAGTGGGAATCTCAGGTTCTCCACTTCACCACAGTCGCAAAGTTACAAAAAATAGGGGATAAAGAAGAAGACGATCGAAGAAAAACGAAGAAGGAAGAAGGATGAGAAGTAGGAGAAGATGGAAAGTCTTGAGGAAATTTGGAGTGAATGGAGAAGTGGTTAAGGGCTTCAGCCCATATACTCCTAGAAACGCGAAGAGTGAGTGGGGAACGCGGATCAGAGCCTGCTGCACGGTTACACGTCACAATCAGTCAGCCCCGTCAGCAGTCAAGTCTTTAATTTATAATTAACCTTACGTAACACTTAATCTTAATCTAGTCCCTAATTAATACGCGGGATGTTACAATTGCCACTAACTGCCGATGTGTGTGAGTTCCAATCAGAACTTGTAAAGATTGAGAATACTGAAATCCACTAAGTGGTAGTAGTAAATGGACGATTGATTGAGTGGCATTTAGGATACACAGTGTGAGAGTGCTTTGATTTGCATTTGTATCCGTGGCATATCATTCGCTGCTTATACGGAATGTTAGGGGTTCCAATAGGCAGGCCCAATGGGAGGGTGACCCAGTGCACAGGTATACTATTAGTGTTCCCTAGTGATTCAGGGAATCACGAAGCTTCCCTTAGTTCAGTGACGAGGCACCCAATGTGGCAGCCCTGTGGGAGGGCGACTCTCTGATGAGTAGTTTACCTCGATGTCCGAAGGGACACGGCTCCTTTAATGTGTGTTCGGGGGAGGCCCGTAGCACTCTGGCAAGTAAGGCCATGATGTTGATCTGTAAGTCACGATGTCACTAGTGCTACAGATGGGCGAGAGCTGTTTGGTACCAGTAAAAGTATGATGTTGTAAGCATGCATGAATTGAGATATATGTGTACACATTTTACTACTGCAGTAGGAGCATAGTAGCACACCTATGCTTGACCCACACTTGATATGTTGTTGTGTCCCACAATCGGATCCACACTTGAAAATAATTCCTTTGTGCATATGCATTAGCTTTAAGAGCATTTGTATATAGCTGAAGATATGCCTAGTTGATAGCCCGTGGTGGCGATGGATGATTGTTAAATAGAGGGAAAGTAAGCCGAGGTACTAACATTAAAAGCGTGATGATTATTTAGAATGTTAAGGGTATATTATATATGATATTGCTTTATGAATATACTTAATTGGACATGTATTGCGTTGAGATGGAATGATGTATCGTGTGTGTGAAGCTTGTGATGTTTTCTTGAAAAATGAATATAATGTACACATGTATAAGTATCATCATAATGTATGACTTTGATACATTTGGATCATGTTACTCACCTCCTAGTTTCCATTTTTAAGTTTGATATAGGTATGAAGTAAAACCCTGCTCTTTTGGAGGTCGAGGATTGTTGAAGGTAAATGTGGAAAGAATGTGGGTGAGGCTTGGCCGGTATATATGTATTCATCTTGTATAGCATATGTTGTGTATATGCTTATTTGAAATTAATTTAATGATAGTTGATTTTGGAGGTCATGTAGGAAAATTTGACCGTATGTGTATGGCTAATTTTTATTAATGACCTTGATAATGTATGAATGATATTATTATTATGAAAATATATTTCTATTGTTTAACAAATCGATGAGGCATCTTTCATCCTCTTTTTGGTATATATTTTAATAACTCTTAAATTTAATTATATCTTTTGCTTTTCCCTTGTGATGACCTCAAGTCTGGTCGTCCGAGGAGCACTCTGATACCATCTCATATCTTCATATATGAGATCGGTTATTAATGATCTGGGGTAATTACTCGACATTATATATATTGAATTTGTTCTCCTTAAAGTTAATTCAAATCACGAAAAATTTACCTATATTTTCGGGTCGGGGTGTTACATTTACCATATGGGTCATGGATATGACTATTTGTTGGAAGTTGGACACTTTCTTACAACATTTTTTAAGCAAGTACAATCCAACATTCCTTTCTTCATTCCTCTAGAAAAGGTATTGTTATTTCAATACTTTATTTTGCAATCTACATTGAATTTATTATTCTTGTTTTTGTTTACTAAATTATGCCTTTAGAACCTCTTAACCAGGTTTTATTCATTATTGAATCTTTATATTGTTGAATTGATATAAATTAATGTTCTTATTTATTTACTAAATTATGACTTTAAATAGATTCATATTTAAATTTTTATGTTGTTGTGTATGATATAAATGATATAATTGTTCTTGTTTATTTACTTGAGTTACTCTAGAAGAATGTACATGAGATTACGACTACCTCAAGTGAGAGTGTTGCCTTGACCAAATCTATAAGTTTATAATTGAGTAATGACTTGACTAGATTAGGAAATTAAAAACCATTGATTATATATTTGTTGAACAAATTATTGATAGTAGATTTAATTGAGTTACTTTGTTTGTAACTCTTATTCTGTTTGTTCTTAATTTATAGTCATTATTTAGTAAATGTTTAGTTATCTAATATTTTATATGATCTAATAAAAAATCTTTTTTAGATTTAGTTCTTCAATGGATAAGGAATGGATGAAAATGCCAAGATATAGCTTGGAATATTTTAGTGGCGTCAAATATTTCCTAGATTATGCCTACACCAATGGAAAGCCTCAAGGAAAAGAGATTTTATGTCCCTATGCTAATTATCACAATGCAATTTGGAAGACAAGGGTAGTGGTATTTGATCACTTAATAGGATTCGGCTTTGAGAAAGGATATGATGTTTGGGTTCAACATGGGGATAAGCTAATGAATCACATAGATGTTGATGATGACATTGGCAACAAAGACGAATTGATTGATAACATTGATGGACTACTGAATGATAGATTTAGAGATGTGATACAAGAAGAAGATGAAGTTGATGAAGGCCTTAATGAAGATGCTAAGAAATTTTATAATCTAATTCAAGAAGCAAATCAACACTTGTACCTGGGCTGCAAACACTTCTCCAAATTATCTTTCACCATACGACTATATTTATTGAAGTGTCTCTACGGTTGGAGCAATGCATCATTCACGGCTCTCTTAGAATTGTTAAGAGAAGCTATGCCTGAGTTGAATATTCTTGATTCCTTCAATCGAATAAAAGGCATGATAAGAGACTTGGGGATTGATTATAAAAAAATTGATGCATGTTGTAATGATTGCATGTTATTTTGGAAAGATCATACAAACGACACCTATTGTGAAGTTTATGGTGATCCGTGATGGATTAAAAATTCTAATGGAGATTGTCAGCTGGAGGAAAATAAGAAATCTCATAAAGTTCCTGTGAAAGTTTTAAGATATTTTCCATTAATTCCAAGACTTCAAAGGTTATTTATGTGTTCAAAAACAACTAGTTCGATGAGATGGCATGAAGAAGATCATTCCAAGGATGGTAAATTGAGGCATCCTACAGATGAAAAGGCATGGAAAGACTTCGATAGATGCCACCCTGACTTTGTTATTGATTCATGCAACATAAGGCTTGGATTGTTTAGTGACAGATTTAATCCTTTCAGATCCATGAATGTGTCTCATAGCATATGGCCTGTGGTATTAATACCATACAATTTTCCTCCATGGTGGTGCATGAAGGTTAAGTATAGCATGTTATCTTTGTTAATCCCTGGACCACTATCACCAGGGAATGACCTTGATGTGTTCCTTCACCCTTTAATTGAAGAGTTGAAGTTGCTATGGGAATCAGGAGTAGAAACATATGATGCTTCATTAAATCATACATTCATCATGCAAGCAGCATTGTTTTGGACTATTAACGTCTTTCCTACATATGCTATGTTAAGTGGGTGGAGTACTAAAGGGAAATTAGCATGTCTTTGTTGTAATTATAACACTAACTCAACTTATTTGACTTGTAGTTAAAAATGTGTTATATGGATCATCGTGTTTTCTTTCCCCCGAATCATAAATATAGATCAAACAAAAGGGCTTTTAATGGAAAAATAGAATATAGGTCTGCACCAGAATTGTTAGAAGGGATAGATATCATTGAATTGCTAAAAGATTTCAAAAATGTGTTTGGCAAGAAGCGGAAGAAGCGAAAGAAACATCATGAAGGTCCTTGGAAGAAAAGATCTATTTTTTCAATTTACCGTATTGGAAGAATAATTTATTATACCACAACCTTGATGTGATGCATATAGAAAAAAATATATTTGATAACATAATTGGGACTTTGTTAGATAGTCCTGGGAAGATAAAAGATCAAGAAAAGGCTCGTGGTAACTTATAAAGTTTGAGCATCAGAAAGAAATTTCACCCAATAGACATGAATCAAGTAAAAGTATAATGCTTGCTAAAGCATGTTTCTCCATGACTACTAGTGAGAAGGCTACATTTTATGGTGTCATAAAGAAAGCTAAATTACCTGATAGTTGTGCATCAAACATTTCAAGATATGTACATCTTTCTAAAAAAAATATTTCTGGCTACAAGACCCATGATGCACATTTCATGTTACATTATTTACTTCTAGTAGCAGTGAGACGTACAATGCCCAACCAAGTAGCCCATCCTTTGATTTGTCTATTTTCATTTTTTTGATGTTTATGTCAAAAAGTTATTGATGGGAGAGATTTAGACATCTTGGAATCAGAGATTACAAAAATACTTTGCCAACTAGAGACAATTTTCCCTTCAGCTTTCTTTGATGTAATGGTTCATCTTCCTATACATCTAATGAATGAGGTGAGATTGGGAGGGCCAGTTCAATATTGATAGATGTACTTTTCAGAAAGATATTTGGGTAAATTGAAGGGTTGTGTTTGCAATATAAGTCGTCCTGAAGGTTTTATTGCTGAGGCATACTTGGTTGAAGAATGCTTGACGTTATTCTCATGATATTTACATAGTGATGTAGACACACGACTTAATAGAATGAATAGAATAATGCTAGACATGATTCTTATGATGTTAATACTTCAAGTAATTTTCTATCCTTGGTCATCCTATCGGAGGAAAAAGAAAGGGTGAAGCGATTGCTTTGGATTGCATGTCCAGGAGTGAGGCCCATCGTTACATCTTGTTCAATTATGATGAGGCTGAAAAATTCATTAGGTAAATAAAAATGTCTATTCTCTCTAATTATGTATCTTAAACAATTATGTTAGTATTATTTTAATAAGTTAATCTCAATTGTAGTGAGCATGAAAATTAGATGGAAAATCTCAAAAAAAGAAAAAGGTGGAGTAGAGCAAAAAGGCAAGGGCAAGATTTCATTGAGTGGTTTAAAACTCGTGCTTTGATGGATGATGTATCTAGCCAACTTGTGCTTTGATAGATAATGTATCTAGCCAACTCAAGGAGCTATCTAGAGGACCCAATATAGTTACAAGGCGTTTTTTTGGTTATGTCATCAATGTATATAGATTTCACACTAAACAATGTGATGCAAGATGTAAAACACAAAATAGTGGTGTGACACTTGTATCAATGACCCAAAGCTTTGCAAGTACTAAAGATGAAAATCTAATCACAAAAGAAGTGATATACTATGGATTAATCCATGAAATCATTGAGCTAGACTATTACGGGAATTTCAAGTTTGTGTTATTTAGATGTGATTGGTTTGAAGTTGAAGAAGATAGATATGGGTTAACTTATGTTTACTTTAACAAACTATGTTACACAAATGACCCTTTTGTGTTGGCATCTCAAGTCCACCAGTGCTTTTATATTGAAGATCCTTTTAATGTAAAAAGGAACTACATCATCAAGACTATTCCAAGAGGCTTTTTTAATATGAAAGAAGAAGTACCTTATCAAAATAAGCCATTAGATCAGGTAGTAGACCTATCTATGGTTGATGAAAATGATGAAGTGGAATTGGCTAGAGATGATTTGCCACCAACAATCATCGTAAATACTTTACCCGTGTCAAATGATGTAGAAAGTAAAGAAGATTCTGATTTTGATGATACTTTGTGGGACTATATGAATTGATATTTTTTTTATAATATAGTATATTGGATTCTATTGAATAGTATTTTCCTATTTTGTTCATATACTTTTATTTAACCTTTTATTGGATATTGGATTCTTTTGACTAATATGTTCCTATTTTGTTCATTTACTAATACATGAATTAATGTATTTTGTTCATATTGGATTCTAGTATGTGTCTAGGTATAATTTGTATCAAGGAGAGTACTACATATACCGTAATTTGTTATGGCATAAATTTATATTTTATGTTTGAAATCTTTTGATTGAACTAATTATAATCTTACAGGAAAAATAAACAAGGAAAGAGGTATCAATCTTGATTTTCAAGCTAAGTCTAGTACTGAATTGCTTAAACAATACAAGATCAAGCTTGAGAGTTCTAGAAATATTAAGAAAAATAAGCCAAATATGTCAATTCAAAAGGCAAGGAAAAATTCTATTGCTGATCAAATGGAAAACCAATAACCTATCCCAACAAATGTAGGCATGGTTGATGGAGGCATAGTCAAGAAAGATCAGAGAAAGAAATTGACATTGAAACCTTCAAGAGTAATCAATAAGCCAACATCTACTCAAGTACAACACAAAAAACAAAACCAAGGGAAGCAAGTACTAGCCTATACAAAACTTTACAATCAAAAGAAGCTAGCCTTAATAAATCTGGATCTAAAACTGTTAAGGATGTTCATAATCAAAGTAAAGGGCATGAAACTAAGAATGACAAAAAGAGGAAACATGAGCCTACTTTGAAAGATCAAGTGCAAGGATCTATAGAAGACAAGGAAACCTCTAAAAAGAAAAAAACTATTCCAAAGTTTCCATCGGTGTCAATGGATGATTTCTTAAAAAGAAAAAGCAACAAGGACATTTACAAGAGTCAAGAGATGAAGGAAGTGAATTTGATGACATGGAACTCGAGGTTGAGGAAGATGACAACTATCAAAATGAAATTGAGGATGAAAACAATGATGATACAAGTGAAGGTAATGCATATCCTAGTTTTTGTTGGGAATATTTTTTCTATTTTGTTTATTTTATTAATATTTTAAATGTGAAGTGTCGTTGTATTATAACTCATAAGATTTTTAATTAGGACCATCATCAAGACGAACAAAGGGAAGGACATTATGTTTGAATGTTCATGCACGATCTAATGAGGAAAGAAAACAAATTATCTTGAGTGATGATAGACATGCTATTGGACTAGATAAACCGACATTGTCTGAGTTTAGCCTTTTTTGGGAACAATTACAAGAAGTGCAGATTTGTGCCCATTGACATATACTAATTGGAAGGCTATACCAAACAAGGGTGATATATAGGATTATGTCACGGTACTAATATACGTTTACTTAATTATACACATGAGTTTATTTTTTAGTCCTTTATTCAATAATCTTATTCTATTATGTTTTTCCTTTGTAGCAAAAATATATTATTTCAGAGAAGGGAAATAAGACTGTCTCTGCAAATATAAGTGATGCTTAGAGGTGGTATAAATGCTTCATTAAGAAGAATTACTTTTCTAAGTAGAAAACCACATGTGACCAATTGAAAAATCACCCTGAGTATATACCGAAAACACAATGGAGGACACTAATTGATTATTGGAGACTTGAATCTACCCAAGTGAGAAAATGATACTACGATTTAAACTTGTTTGTATATTATAGGTGCATATAAGCTCTTAGAACTATTTTTATGGTTAACATTATAGGAAATCAGTGAGCAAAATTCTAGAAATATAACTCAAATAAAATGGAGACACTGAGTGGGTCCTATAAGTTTTGTCAGGATAAGAGAAAGATTGGTAATGCATTTTATTTATTTTATTATTCTTATACTACATGTTATACAATATATGCAAAAGTAATATTTTCTTCATGTAGAGTGCAAATAAAGAGGGTATGGAGCCTCCTACTCAAGCTAAAATGTTCATTGAAACTAGACAGAGTAAGAAAGGAAAAAAGTTGGATGAAGAGACAAATCATACAATTGTAAGTTTCTATTCATGGATGATTTATATAATTGCCATTTATATCATTTGGATTGTCTTTGTTTAGATATTAGTTTGCTTGATTAGAGGTCTTGTGATATGATTTTAGTTTTTTTGACTATGTTATTATGATATGCTATTTTACATTGGCTGCGTGTTACTTTTATGTTTGACAACATAGGCTGTATATTGGTTATGTGCTCGAATTAATTTGTTATATAGTTATCTGATTTGTACTTTTAAAATACTGGACACAACTTCAAAATTTGCTTGAGAATTCTGGCCAGCCACCTAATGAAGTGTTCCAAACTGTATTTGGCAAAGAAAAACCAGGGAGAATGCGTTGTTATCCCCGAATAGTGACATCCACCCGCTTAAAAAGGCAAGAAGAAATAGCTAAAATTGAAAAAAAAACATTCTCAAGAGGTGATGAATTTTAATAATAAGGTTTTAGACATAGAGGCAAAGCATGAAGAGTTAGCGGCAAAACATAAAAAAGAGATGGCCACGATGGAGTAAAAGATTCAATTTCTTTTAAAGGCGATGCTAAATCAAAATGACTCGGGACTAGATGTTGGAGCTTTGGCAGCTTTATTATCAACTACGGGTAATGCTAATAGTGCACCACGTTCTTCTACATCTACACATGCTCCAAATAATTCTAAGGTAAAAGACTTGCTTACCTTGTTCTTTTGTTTATTTCAATACAATGTTTTTAACTTGACCTCTTATATTTTATATGGAATGAGATAATATCTCACATTCAGAATTCTACTTGGTAGTAGGTTATTTTAGTAGAAAGGCATAATAAGATTAATATCATCATGTTAATATAGTAGATGAATACATAGTAAGCTCAAGCAAGATTCATCACAAATCAAACTTAGTCTGAATATACTATTAATTGAAGCATCGAGTTGTGATGGGATCCTTGAGCTTTTGAAAATATTTAAAATGTAAATATTACTCTATCATGAGTAAATATGTTAAGATTCTATTAGTCTGTTTGTCAATGTTGTTGCTACATTGTTCCTTTTAAAATTGAATATTCATACTAGATAAATAACTACTAGTTCCACTAAAAAATAAAGAACTACTTGTTGTTTATGGATTTAGTTGTGATGAGATCTACATAAAATTGATTGTGAAAGTATAAAACATAACACTTTTGACTAAGTGATAAATAATACACTTAAACAATATTCTACAGGGTTCATAATAAATTAGACCGTCATTTAATAATCATGTACCCTTTAAAGTTCTCTTTCTATTACTTGTTGATGCATGATTTTGTAGTAACAAAATGTGAATTATAAATGTTAATGCATATTTAATTTTTTTATTGCCACAGGAACAAGATAATATAGGCAAAGATGAATTCAACAACTTAGAAGTGGAAGACAATGAAGACATATTTTGATCATCATAAATATTATGTTCTTAGTATATATTATAAGTTTTTTTTGTGTTAATTTGATGGCTTGTATAGATTCACATTTAGGCAAGTTATATTTTTCTCTATTTAAGATACATTGAAGATTTAGTGAATAGTTAGTTAAAGGATAACTTAATAGGAAAGTTCAAATACATTATCTTTAATTTGCATATATTAATTTTGATCATTGTGTGTTATTATTTTATCATTAATGTTATTAAGAAACTTTATACATTATTATTTTTATTTTTTATAATGTCAAAAATAATTTTGATATAATGTTATATAAAGAGATACTTTGAATGACAGCACTTCATATAGGTTGCCAACATAGACCAATATCTAACCATAGCCATTAATGTCTATATATACCTGTTACAATAAAAATTAAACAATGGAAAACTATTGCCAATAAATGTAATGGTAGAGAACTATTGCCAAGAGATGTAATGGTAAAGAACCGTTGCCAAGAGATGCAATGGAAGAGAACCGTTGCCAAGAGATACAACCGTAGAGAACCGTTACCATAATTTCAACAGTTTGAAACTGCTGCCACAGGTCATAAAGAAAATCATTGCCTCTTCTTACCTTAAGGCTATAGTTTTTAGTGATTGTTATTATAAGCGATGAATTGAGATGATATCGATAATGAACAAAGATCAATATTATTGACAATTGTGATTGATGCAAGATGAACTTGCAATTGTGAGTTAAAATTAGACTTGATGGAAAATGTTGATGATGAATATAGATAAGTGTTGTTATGGGTGTATGTATGTTACTACACATGTTGAATGATAAATATCGATATTGAATGAAAGGGGACATTGTTGTTGAACATACCCTTGATCAAATAGTGATTGTTATTATTGATGATTGTGATGCCATCATGGTTGATACAAGTGTGATCTTGTATGTGTAATTTGAATTGTATTGGCAAGCATATGATGCTATGAATTTGAAATGTATTTATTAACATGCCTTGTTGGTTTCCATGCGTGGATTAATGTTATGAGGATTGATATGTTTTTGATTGTCATGCGTGGATTGAGGTCAATGTGAATTCTTGGTCATTGTAATGCAAATTATATGAATGATATGCCTTGAGGGGATTTGAAATTGGTTGCGTACCTCTAATTGTGTTGTTAAATGTAAAATATATATATGTACCCTAAGTGAGTGGGTGAGAAATCCTTGAGAGGTTGAGATTTGACATACGCATTATTGCATTATTGCCTTTATGGCATGCATGGCATAACATTGTACATGTGGTTGCGATCACAAGGTTGAAAGTCTTGCGGGACTAGATGAGAAAGAGTACCCTTGCATGGGGGAAATGAATGTACATGGTTGCGATCACGAGTATACTGAAATGATAAAAAATCCTATAGGATTCTATGAGAATGAGTACCCTATGCATGGGGGAATGAGTCTCTGGTTATGATCACATGACAAATTGAAATGATGAAGGTGGTTACGATCACCAGTGCATTGAAATGATAATGGTCTTGTGGGACTATAAGAAAGAGTACCCTATGCGTGTGGGAAACCAAGATAAGATTGATAAATATAGTTGCGATCATAATAATAGAGATCCTATAGGATTCTATGAAATGGACCCTTGTATGAGTGACATATGTTTGATTTATTATAAGTGGTTGTGATCACTTAAGAAACCATGTCCACATGGGTGATGTAAAATGGATCCATTGCATATGCATTAAATAATGTGACATATGCATTAGCCATAGGTACATGGGATTTGAGATAGAGATGACCAAAGAAAGATGAGAACCTCTTAAAAGTAATAAGTGATTAAAGATGTAAAGATATAATGATGAACAACTATGATAGCCCATGATGATAAGGGCAATGTGAATGTATATGTGCTTGTGCATGTGCTTGCTATGAGTTGTGAATAATGAAGCTTGTATGGCTAAGATGATGTCTTAATGATGGTTATTTAATAAATGAATGATTTTATTGCAAAGCACACATGTCGTTTGTATGCATGTACATATGATCACAATGTATTTAAATTGGTCATTTTGAATGTATAACTCACTCTCCCATGTTGTCTCCTTTTTAGCATTATGATGGAGGGTTGTCATGGGATGAGAGTTTACCTTTGAGCTAAAGCTTTTGAAGAAGGTAAATAGTTATAATGGAAAGCCTTGGCCGACAATGGTTTTAAATATGATGTAATGAATGAATTGTGCATGTTGATGTTAATAAATAGTGACTTGTGGGTATGTATATAGCCATCTTTTGTAATGCATATTGTGGATGTATGCTTCATATATAAATGAATAATTAGATAAATACTTATGGGATTGACCTTGGTAATGTGTATAGATGATAGAGATATTTGAATTGATACCAAATTGGTGAATGAATGAGGTTAATTATGGGTATGAGTATCAGAGACGTATGTTGTATAAATGCATATAAATTTGAGGCATAGGAGGTGTATGAATGTTAGAAAGTGGATAGTCCATATTCCCAATTGATGAATAATACCTCATGTAGAGGCTACTTTCAGTTTTGAATATATTAATATGAATTTTGTGTGAGGGTGGTTATGGCCTAATAGGCTCATGTTATGTAATTACATGATTGGTTGAGCCTTTTCTCATATCTTCATATATGGGACTGGGTGTGTACCCTGTATACACATTTTTCATCCTCTGTAAACTCCAATATTTTGTATACATATAAGGGCAATTTATCTATCGATCTAGTTGTAAATTGTTAAATCTCACTCTTTAATTTTGTGTTTCGAATCTTGATGTAATGTTGAGGTGTTTTGGAATTGTTATAAACATGAAAAATTTACTCACATTTTTATTAACTATTTATCCTAATTACATCGGGATTCGGGTCTAGGAAATCGGGGTGTGACACTATTGCTACCCAATTTTGTCCGAGCCCATGTAAAATTTTCAAAAAAAATAATATAAAAAATAGAAATAAATAATAATAATAATAATAATAATAATAATAAAATCAATCTAACGTAGGATTTTATTTTTAAGGAAAAAAGTGAACCTGTGAGCTTGTTTGAATTTAGAATTGTTGATCCAGGTTTTGATCTTAAAATTTTTTAAATCATCATCAAAACCATAAATTTTAAATTTCTTCAAAAAAATATGGAATCTAATCTTAGAGAAATTTTAAAATTTAAATAAGAGGGGAAAGTTTAAAATTTGAATTTTATAAAAAAAAAGGATCAAATTTTTATGATAGGAGATTAAAGAAAAATGATGAGAGGATTTTAAGGAATGAGAGATTTTTTTGAATATATATATATATATATTAATAAGATAAAGCATTTTTTAAGTATATATATATATTATAAAAAGAGATAGAGTTTTTTTAAAATATATATATATAGTATAGAATAAGATAGAGTTTTGAAATATATATATATATATATATATATATTAAAGGGGAATTCATGTGAGATAATATATAGATATGGTAACGCAAAGCATAAGTAGAAGGAGATATATATTATTATATAATATAGGCACGCGTGATCAAAAGAAAAGAGAAAGAAGGCTGTTATATATAAATTCACGCGTAGTAGCTGGCATAGGGAGAGATGGATGCAAATAAATAGGGGATAAAATTCACGTTGGAGGCATATATATATATATATTGATGTAACTGAGAAGGAAAAAGAGGTCAATCACAAGAAAAGTTACTTACATAGAGATAAGGAAGCAGCGACAATTCACTCACTACAAAGGAAAGGATCAGGGAGTTCACACTGAGAAAAAATAGGTCTGAAATATATATACTAAAGAGTGAGTTCAAGCACGAGGTAAGTCTTTAAAAGATTCCTATTTTCCCTCTATTCCTTATTGTGATTTTCTTTATCTTTGTTTCTTAGTGAATTGTAACGAGAAATGTTTTGACGTTAAAGAGTGTGTTGAGATGTTTTGAATTGGTGTCTGGTCTGAATTGGTGTCTAGCGAGACCTAGTTTATCCTCCATAGGTGGTGCCGCTAGAAACCTTAGGAGAATTCCCTCTACAATCTGCCATATTCCTCCTTCATTTACCTTCCATCTTTTTCCCTCTATTTTAGGGCTAATTTTCCTTTCTTTTTACAATCAACCTCATCACGATTTCAACATCATCCTAGCTTTTGTCCATTGCTTCCATTTCAAAGAAAATATCAAGAAAAAGTTTAAAGAGAAAAGAGAAGCAAGACCAAGATCCTTCCTCCCATGTAGGCCTTATTACATTAGTGTCCAAGCTATCTTTAACCTTCAAACAACTGCTTGGAAGATTGGACATCTGAATCTTTAGAAAACTCCTCCAGGAGACTGGGTATCTGAATCAAGTTTGTCCTCAGATAGTTTTTTAGAGATTGGGTGTTTAATTTGATTGATCCTTTAGATAATCTGTAAAAGACTGGGCGTCTAAATTCAATTAATCTTTCAAAGACACCAACACAAAAATAATCCATTATTCATTAGTAAATAATTTGTCTTATTTGAGTAAGTGTTTGAATGTAGTGTCTGAGTACGATGTATAAATGTCTTAATAAACACTCTATATTTTAGGAAAGGAACAGCCTCAAAACAGTGAATGATGCGACTTGGTAACTGTGAAATAATAATACTTTAAAAATATACTCATTATTAACTAAATAATTAGCTGATATTGTTAATGACTCAATAGTTATTGTTAGTTGTCTTAGTCTTTAAAGAACCTTCAGATAGTTGCTTGATAGTTGAGTCGTCTGAGTTCCTTTGAACTTAAAGATCGTCTGAACTTCTTAAATTAGATACAAAGATATGTCAATTAAAGTAATTTTAATAAAATTGAAAAATATATATACCTTAAACCCTTAACCCTTTAATTAAAATTAATTAAACTCTTTGATTTTAATTAAATTCATATGTTAGTGGCTCATATTTTGATCACTTATCTTTTAACTATGAATCAAATGGTTATTAATTACAATTCCTATTTGTTAACCTTGACTTTCTTTAATAGTTTAGGTCATTGGTATTGTAACATCCTAAATTTTAGAAAACAAATTATTTAATCGATGATGATTAATCATTTGACGTCCTAGACTTATAGGAATATTAATTAGACATTAATTATGAATTATTGGTAAATTAAAATTTACTGAAACTAAATGACTTAACTGGGGGTGTGGGACCCATTAAATCTTTTTGGGCATTTGATAAGTTTAGAATTATGAGGATTTATTAGTGGTTACAATGGTACAATTAAAATAATTTTTGGTGTTGAGGAGATATTTATTCAGACATTGCATATACTCATAAACGGAGAATATATAAGAGGAATGAATTTAATAAAATTGTAAAATCCTCCATTTTCTCTTTAGCATTGTCGTGTAATTCCCTCTCCTTCTCCTTACTCTATTTTGACCAATGGACAAAGGCTTATAGGGTATTGCATTGACCATTAGGTAATGCCCAATTTTTACACATTTCCTATCTCTTTCCCTTAAATTTTCGGTGGCTCTCTTTTCCCTCACCATTCACTTTCATTTGCTTATTCTTTTCCTCTCCTCTCTTGTGAAAACCGTTCACCCTCTCTAGCCTTTCTTCCACTCAAAAACTTTTGTAAATGCATAATTTATAAGGAATTGAAGACACATTGGAGCATCTCTTCATCCACTTCTCCCTCTCTTTCCTCTTTAAATTCAGTTTTCTATAGAGCTTGGGTTTGAGAGGTAAGACCCAATGTATTTAATGACTTTCAGTTGTTTTGAGGTTGTTGAAGCTTGGTAATGGTGGTTTAGGTGTTATTATGATGAAATATGCATGAGGCTATGTTGAACCCTAGGTTAGGAGGCTTGGAAATTAGATTCTTGATGCATGTATGGTATTACACAAATTTTGGGATTTGGTTATGCCTAAATGATATATGGAAAATGATTAAAAGTTATGGTTTATGTAAGTTGGTTGAAACCCTAAGTTAGGTAACTATAGGATTTTGGCAAAGGTGAAGGAAAATATTTATATTTCCATAAGAGTAATTATTTGATATGGAAATGAAGATTGGGATGAAAGATGATGATTATTAGTGTTAGGAACAAGAGAAACCAAAAGGATGAAATGGTACTCTATGTTGATATGTATGGTGAGAGTTGTATTATTGTGGTTGGTTTGGATAATGAGAATGTGGCTTATTGAAATGTTAGAAACCTATTATGGGTGATATGTTTGGTGTTGATGCATTTGTAACCTATTAAATTTTAGAAAATCCTAGTTAATAGGAAGGAATTCCTGAAACTTAATGAAATAAGGACCTTAGGGTTATTAAATCCTTAGAGCATGATGTAAATCATGAAAATATATTTATTTGTGTAGTAAGAGTTAAATGATGTTTGAATAAGAAATTGATTGCATTATATGTGTGTTAATTGTAGGACAAAATCTGGATAAACCGTCCAATCGCTCGGATTACTTCTCTTTAGGTAAAAGAGGAGTTATATATTCTAAATGCCTGAATTTAGAATATTGATGATTATTGTATTGTGTTATGAACCATATTTTCCTTGCTTTAAATGTATTGAGATGTGGTGCAATGTATGACTTGTTGATTTTTAATGGCAAATATGTTTTGATGCATTTGGAATCTATATTGTGTGTTGCTTGTAGTGAAATCAACATGTGTTTTGATAAATAGATGATATGATGTTGTATAACACACCTATGATTGTGTATTTCCCTACTAATGTTCATGATAATGTTGGTGATGAGAATGATGATATGATGTTGTATAACACACCTATGATTGTTGATGGAAAATGATTGGCAATGATGAAGTTGTATAACACACCTATAATGTTAAGATTAAATTGTTGAAGAAGATGTATATGCTATATACAAATATTGAAAGAATGATAAGATTGATTAAAAATTAAATCCACTACGAGAAAGTGATGACCGTGATGATAGATGATTAATGAGTGGCATGGTAAGATGCATAGTGTGAGATTGCATATGACTTGTATCTGCATTACATCCATGACATATCTGCATAACTGCTAGTATAGAATGTTAAGGGTTCCTCTAGTTGGCC
Source organism: Clitoria ternatea (assembly GCA_037962975.1). NCBI lineage: Eukaryota > Viridiplantae > Streptophyta > Magnoliopsida > Fabales > Fabaceae > Clitoria > Clitoria ternatea. The sequence goes on from CM075671.1 coordinate 180,711,875, forward strand.
TAGTGGGAGGGCAGCTCTATGCATAAGCATTTGTTCACCCTAGCGAATCAACGGTAGAATAACAAAGTTGTCCATGCTTAATCATAGGGGATTGCATGTGGTTGACCCGGTAAGGGGTGGCTTTTTGAAGAGCAGGTGTCACCGGTGGTCCTATTGGATCACAGCTGCCATGACGAGGATCATGGTTGGCCCGTAACATTATTTTTGATGTTGATATTGTTTACCGCTGATATGGTGAAAATGATCAATGTTGCATTATGGGCGATGCGGTTTAGTACCAGTAAAAATAAGATTCGTTATATATATGTGTACACATTTTTATACTGTAGTAGGAGCATGGTTGTATACCTATGCTTGAAACCTACATTGATGATTTATTACCCACAGTCGGATCTGTATTTATTGAGTACATTCTTTGTGCATACGCATTAGCCTAAGAGCACTTGTATATAGCCTAGAGATATGCCAACATGAGATTGATATATGGAAATGGTGATGATTGATGAAAGGGTGAAACCTTGAGAAGAGACAACACTTATTAATGAGGAAAACTGTATGATAAAATTCATGAACAAATTGTAATAACCCATATTGGGTGGTAACGGAGATTGATTGTGAATTATGTATATGTTGACTGTGTATGTCTATGGTGATCAAATGATGATTTGGATTGTGTTTTTAGTGCTTCTATTGCAAAGCACATAATGGTTTATATTCATATACATTTGATCATAAATGTTTCATTTTTATTATTTCAAATATGATAACTCACTCTCCCATGTTGTCTCTTTCTAAGCAATATGATGAAGGACTACCATGGGGTGAGATATCCTTTTGAAGAACAATGTGTTTTGGATGAAGGTAAAATAGTTGTAAGTGAACACTTTGGCCGGTGATGTATATAATTGGTGATTTTGTTTATATCATGGTGTACATGACTTGATTCATTTTGTAAACTATGGTGCATATTATGGATATATGAATTGGATTGCTAATTTGATGGCAAGAACATTGATGAATATGATTATGGAGTGAATGGATATGTGAATTGGATTGCCAATTTGATGGCAAGAACATTGATGAATATGATTATAGAGTGAATAATGAATGATAATTTGCATGCCCAATTATGTTAAACTATGTGATTTGGTTGATGTTAGATTGATGTGTGATTTTAGGTATATGATAATGTGAAAGGCATTGTGATTGGTACTATGAGCATTGTGTGAATGGAGTTTAGATTCTGATATCTAAGAATCTTGTTAACCAAGTGGCCTCAAGTACTCAAGAAGGGGGGTGAATTGAGTATTAAAAAATTTTACTTTGAATGCTTTTGAAGTTGATTCTTTGGTTACTATGTTTGATGAAGATGATAAACTTAATGGTAAATAGTAACAATTTATACACAAGACAAAATAATTAGCACTTAAAAAAGGTCTAAGTAATATTCAAGAAATGGAATCAAATTAATCTCAACACTATTTATGGAACTTAGAAAGATTTCAAAATAATTCAAGAATATTACTTAAGGCTAATTTCAACAATGTTAATCAAAATAATTTATAACTTAATATAACATGCACTTAGTCCAAATTAATTGGCAATAATATAATAAATCAAGCAAGCAAGTTAAGTGGACAAATTAAATAAGTTTAGGGAAGAGAGATTTGCAAACCGATATATACGAGTTCCACCACACCGGTGTACGTCTCGCCTCTAAGCAACCCATTTAGAGGATTTCCACTATTTGAGATTAGAGATACAGCTTTGAGCAATCGCGACTTCCTAGTGTCCCACACTCAAGAACCCAATTCTCACAAGTACAAGGGCACCCCACCCAATCTCTCAATCTCATAACTACAAGGTTGAAACCCCAATCCAAAGATTTTAAGATGTTTGGTGTTTGAGCATACAAGGAAACTCTCTAATAGAGTGGATATACAAGTTAAAGCTTTCACAAAGTAATAACTCTCAAAGAGAGGATATACAAATTAAGTACACAATATAATTTCCCCATAAATTAACTCTCAAAAAATAACTTCAAGAAATATACCAATCAAAGAATAAAGAGAGCAAGAAGAAGAGTAAGAGAATGGAGGGGGAAGAAAGCAAATGGAAATGCTTCAAATGCTTTGGTACGAATTGCAAATTCAATTGCCTTCCCTATTTATAGTAGATGGAAGCATGGTGATTGCAATTAAAATATTCACCCGAGGATAGTGTAGTATGGTTCCTTGTATCTTTAACTTCCTTTGATGACATGGAGCAACATGGTCATTTTATGGTGGAGCAGTGTATTTAATTTCCACGACAAGGTGGAACAGTGGAGCGTATGTCTATTTTTAGTTACTTAAATTTGCAACTTGCATAGTGGAGACATGGAGAATGCAATTTGCTCAGAGAATGTTAGAACGCTGTATTTGGCTAATTCATAGTGTGATTCAGTTTGTCCAAGTACGATGCAAGGCTGTCATATATTCAATAGAGATTCAAATTCAAATTCACATAATTCATTTGAATTAAGTAAACTTATCTGACTCATGGTGACATAGTTTAATCATCTGAGAGTAGCATGATGTTTGAATTAGCTTCTTGGAACTTCTGATATTCCACTGCACATCATAAACACATGCTGTAAATAATTTTGTAGCATCCTCACTCAAGCGAGTTTAATCACGCTTAAGCGTACAGGTATATTTCCCTTGATTTCCTTTTCACGCTTGCATCATGCTCGAATCCACGCTCAAGCATGCTATCACGCTCAAGCGAACCTTGTTTACGCTTAAGCGAGACTTGTGATTTTGGGCTCCTGATGCATCACGCTTTGCTCTACGCTCACGCTTAAGCTCCTTAGCTTCACGCTTAAGCGGGCATGTCCAGCGCTTAAGCGAGTTAGTCTAGCGCTTAAGCGATACTTCCACGCTGACTCACGCTTAAGCTCCATAGCTTCTCGCTTAAGCGAGCTTGTCCAGCGCTCAAGCGCCAAATTCCTGATTCTTCATTCTTTTGCTTAAGCTTCCTTTATTTCATTGCATACTTTATCTCACGCTCAGGCTTCCTCGACCACGCTCAAGCGTGTCTTTACTCGCGCTTAAGCGAGCAACCAATCATATCATCACGCTCAAGTGGCTCTCCTCGCGCTCAACAATTGTCTCCCTCGCTCAAGCGAGCTTCCTTCATGCTTGGGCATGCTAAGCACCTGATTCTCACGCTTAATCCTTTGTTCTTTTGGCAATCATTTGTTTATCTTATCAATCATAATTGATTTGTGTATTTGAACTTAAATCTTCATTTATTGTTTATTGTCAAAACCTACATCAACATATAAATACATTCTCCCCCTTTTTGATGATGACAACAAATGTTTGTCTCTTAGGATATTAGTATTATAATAGTTCAAATACATTGCAAAAATGACTCCTCCTTACACATATAATAGATACCATTATAACATCATGATATTCTCTCCCCCTTTGTAAGATATTTTATGTAACATCCCGATTTAAAAATTAATTACCAAATGAAATTGAGCCATTAAAATAATAATTGCAAAGTGGAAGATTACTTGTTAATTATAATTAACTTAATTAATTTAACTTAAGAAAATAATGGCTGATTAATTGTGATTAATTATTAATAGCTGGCTGCTTGTGATTGGTGTGTGACGTGAGTGGACTGACGTTCATGAACTCCCACCTACTCTTCTTCTCTTCGTACGCATATACATATGTCCAGAGCCACTGTTGTTATTCATTTCCCTTCAGACTTCCTCTTCCTCTACTTCTCCTCTCTTCGTTCTCTTCTCTTCTCTTCTTCTTCTTCGTTCTTCTTTTCCTCTGTTCTCTGTTTTTGAAAACCCACGACGACGGTACTGCAGAAGATTTAGAGTTTCCTTCTGTTGGTGAAGGACGATCATCGAAGCGGAGGAAGAACAGCTCCCTGTTCCTGAGCCGATTATAGAATACAACGGCGTTCGAGGGGCTGAACGAGTGAGAGTACTGGACAAAGCAACAAGGCAGAGGATCAACGTCAAAACAGAGGAGCCTCTTGGAGTCTCTTAGTTGGTAGGGGGTATCTTATATCTTAAATACATGGGTTATGGATGGGTTCCAGGTGTTAATGGCTTGCTGATTCTGTGTCTGATTCTGTGTTTTATTTGCATAAAGAGTATATGATACCCGGATGCATGATGATTAGGAATCGAGTGTTGCATGTTTAGTTCCGTCCATGAAATGCATGTTGATAGCCTCATGAATATTGAATGGTTGCATGAAACGAATGTGTTGAAGTGTTGTTGATGATTACCGTGTGACTTATGTGGCATGCTGGTTATGATGAGTTTGAAATGCTGACTGCATGTGAGAAAATGTGGATTTAGTGAGTCTGATGATGTGTTACACCCATTGCATGTGATGCATGTATTGTTGAACGAAAGTTGTGTATGAAACTTGTGTTGTGTGATGAATCCGCGTGTGGCGCATGGGATGCTTTAATGCTGGGAGCATGTAGTGTGGGACACTACCATCGGTTATTAAAAGCGTGAGACGTTGTGAAATCCTTTTGAGTGAAACTCAAGGTAGCCTTTGAGTGAGACTCAGGCTGCCCGTGAACACTGCCGTTGGTGCTGAGAGCGTTGGTGTCACCTATGAGGGCAAACGGTTTGGTACTAGTAAAACGGCCAAGCAGCTGGGAGCTGAATAGAAGGCTGGGAGCCTACGTTGCAACGAATGAAAACCGATTACACACGAATGCGGAACCGAGTGAATTAATCTGTGTACATGTACTGTTGATGTTGATTGAAATCTGATCTATGAATATATGTTAATGTTATTAAAATGATATGTGCAGATAGCCAAGAGTTAACTGATGGATTCTGATCGGAAAATGTCGTATGTATGTTCTAATTAATTGGTATTGTGTATGTTTGATGGTAGCTGTGTACATTTATACTGTTGCATGATTGAGGAATAATCCGAGTCAGTATCTATCATTTAATATCTAAGATACTCACCCCCTACTGTGGCTATATTTTACAGTGAATGTCTCTCGGAATGATGAATGAAGGAGGAGCTGCATGCCGAGTGAAGTGCTTGTGCACTATGGGAATATATGTGTATATGTATATACTGTGTATAAGGTTTTGTTAAGCCTTGGCCGGCTCGTATTTTGGTCTTAGTCACTTTATATCAAAATTTGAACTCTCTTGGGTTGAGAGTATGACAATGTGCATGTAAATATTTATTTATATATGTATATGCATCCTAATGTGTGTTTATTCTGTTTTGCGTGTGAATGTTCGAGTGGAATATATATATATTTAAACTTATTCGAGCGTGTGAGGTTGTATGATTTCATGTAAATTGAGCTAAGTTATTGTTGTGGGAAGCAAGATAGTGACCTTATCCCGAGTGAGGATAGGTTTAGATGTTTCCGAGTGAATGAGGTCGTATAATCCCGAGTAGAAATTGACCTGAACACCTTCAGAGTGATAAACCGTTAGGATTTCCTCGAGTGGAGAATAATTAAATATTTTCGAGTGAGGACTTGCCGAGTGAATGTTTCCCGATAGAGGAATGATACCTAAGGCCCTAAGTGAATTCCATTATAGTAAACTTATTAGAAGCTCGAAGGTCCTTAAGTGAGACTTGACTTAGTAAGATAACTTGAGTGAGAAAGACTAGATATGCCGAGTGAAAAATGAGTGAAATACCCCGAGTGGTAAAAGACCGTGAAAGATATTCCGATCGGAAGGTACCCTTAGATTCCGAGTGGAATGACCATGGGAATCTTCTCCTGAGTGGTCAACATTTGTATTCTGAAAGAATGATGTTAAGGAGTGTGATGTAAACTTCCGAATGAAGCTTGGACGTGTAAGGGTCAATCCGAATGAATCGAGAGTAAAGACTTTTCCGAGTAAACCAGACTCTGAATCCGAGTGAGGGAATAACGAGTGGAGTTGCTCACCTCAGCGACTAAATGTTCGCTCCAGTGAGTGAGAGCAAAGGGAAGGTCTCGTGTTGGGTTCCGCTTAAGCTATGCATGCTTTGCCCAAGCGTGTTGAGTCGTCTCGCTCAAGCGATGTTGAGTCTTGCCCGAGCGAGTGGGTGCTGTTGGGTTCGTTCAGGTTCTGCATCTTCCACTGTTTGCCTTGTGATTAAATTGCTTTCCTTCCTTCTTGTCCTGATTCTACTCTCCTTAACCTCAACTGCTCATTTTGCCCTTGAACACCCTTTAATTTTTGGAAAAAATTTCCTGGTCTCGGTTTATTCTCAAATTGAACACAGGATGTTTCATTTTGGTATCAGAGCTTTTGCCCTGTTCTACCTTATGTTAGTTTTAGAATCCTAGGTGTTTCATTTTGGTATCAGAGTAGACCTAAAAGGTCCAAGGCCAAGGTATGCTTACCGAGTGTTAGCGGTTGTGTGCATTATGACCGAGTGGTCATCATTATTGTGATATTCTGTTGAACATGGTCGATGTTGAGATATTGATTTGAGGATAGGAGATTATTCCCCTCCTGGTCCGATTAATTATATGATATATAGGAATGGTATAATGTGCTATAGTTATTGAATGTTTGGATGAGATCCGATCGGTAGTGAGTAACTTTGTAAACTTATCCTTGAAAGGGTGTTAATTTCAGGATAAGTAATGACAAATCGTCAAAGCATGGAGGCCATAGCCACGGCATTCCAACGTTTTGCTGACATGTTTAAGAGGCAGGGCCAGCCTCGAGCTGAAGATGGCCAAGTATTGGATCGTTTCCTGAAGAGGAAGCCGAGTGAGTTTCAAGGAGGATTTAATCCTGAGGCAGCATACAAATGGATTCAAGACTTGGAGAGAGTTTTTGGGGGCCTTCACTGTACTGAGGCCCAGAAAGTTAAGTGCGTAGTGTACATGCTGTGAGACGAAGCGAAAAATTGGTGGAAAATCGCCAAAAACTGACTGACTGACGCGGGCATCCAACTGGTCTGGGAGAATTTTAGAGCGTGCTTTCTGGAAAAGTATTTCCCCGACACGGTGAGGAGTTGGAAAGAACTGGAATTTATGGAGCTGAAGTAAGGTTCCATGTCTGTAGAAGAATATGCTGCAAAGTATGAAGAACTATGCTTGTTTTATCCGCCCTTCCAACAACCTGGAACCGAGAGTTCCAAATGCATCAAGTTCGAGAGCGGACTGAGGTCGGATATTAAGAGAGCATTCAGGCACCAGGAGTAGGAGCTTTCCTGTATTGGTGAATAAGTGCAGAATTTTTGAAGAGGATGACAAGGCCCACTCGGGCCAGAGTAGTAAAGCAGACCATTCCTTGAAGCCCCAGCAATCTCGCTTCAAGAGGCCGAACAACGCTGGTAGGAACAGAGCCTTTTCCAGGTTTGGGGGTCGGAGTCAGCAAGAAAGACGACCAGTTATGGGAGACGGAAAATGTTTTAAGTGTGGAGGAAATCATTACGCTCGGGATTGCAACAGCGATGGTGGGATGGTGTGTTACCATTGTAATGAGAGAGGGCACATTCGCCCTGACTGTCCCCAACTACGTTAAGCAAATGCCAATGTGCGCCAGGGAGGCTTCCAAGGGAGAAGCCGTGGAAATGGTGGCCAAGGAACGGGGCGCAGAGGTAATGGAGCCAGAGGAAATATGATGTTTTCCCCAAACAACCAAAGGAGAAATACCGACCAACTGGCTGCTGGGAGAGTCTATGCCATCAGTGCTGAGGAAGCTGCACAAGCGAATGACTTGGTGCAAAGTAAGTGCTTACTCGGTAGATATACGCTTAATGTAGTTTTTGATTCTGGAGCTACCCATTCTTTTATAGCCGATAAGTGTGTAAGATGTTTAAAGTTGCCGACTGTGTATATGGATCAGACTTTGGAAGTAGCCAATCCGACTGGCATTAAGGTGTTGACATCAACGATGTGTAAGGATATAACATTTATGTTGGACGATCGGAGTTTTACCTTTGATTTGGTGTGTGTGCCTCTGAAGGACCTCGACATTGTACTTGGCCTAGATTGGCTTTTAGCCAACAAGGTGTTGGTGGACTGTCGAAACCGAAGAGTAATTTTTCTGAGGCAGAACAATGAGGACTACACAGTACAAGGTATAGCTCAGCTATTTATGATGCTTTGTTTAACTAAGGGAGTAGAACCCGAGTGAACGATATTCCGACTGTTTGTGAATTCCCCGAGGTGTTTTCAGAGGATGTGCTGGGTATCCTTCCGAATAGAGAAGTTGAATTCTCTATAGACTTGATTCCTGGAGCCGAGCTAGTCTCCGGTGCACCTTATAGAATGTCCCCAACAGAATTGGCTGAATTGAAAAAGCAAGTGGATGAGTTACTCGGAAAGTAGTTCATTCGACCGAGTGTATCACCATGGGGCGCACCTATGCTACTTGTCAAAAAGAAGGATGGCAGCATGAGATTATGTATAGATTACCGACAGCTGAACAAGCTCACGATTAAAAATCGATACCCGTTGCCCAAGATCGACGATTTGATTGACCAACTGCGTGGTGCTTCAGTCTTCTCGAAGATCGATTTACGATCGGGATACCACCAAATCTGGGTGAAGGACTCGGATATTCCAAAGACTGCCTTTAGGACTCGGTATAGCCACTACGAGTATGTAGTGATGCCGTTTGGTGTGACAAACGCCCTGCTGTATTCATGAATTACATGAACAGCATATTCTACCCATATCTAGACCGATTCGTAGTAGTTTTTATTGATGATATCTTAATATATTCTAAGACCCCTAAGGAGCATGAGGAACATCTCCGAGCAGTAGTTCAAGTATTGAAGGGGAAACAGTTGTTTGCAAAACTTTCAATGTGCGATTTCTGGATGGATAAGATCCACTTTCTCAGACATGTAATTTCCATGGAAGGCGTTTCGGTAGACCCATTAAAGGTGGCAGCTATAATGGCATGGGAGAGACCCAAGTCGGTCTCGGAGATAAGAAGCTTTATGGGCCTAGCTGGCTACTATAGAAGGTTTATTAAAGGTTTTTCTAAACTTGCTTTGCCACTGACTAAATTGACTTAGAAAAATGTCCCTTTCGTGTGGAGTTCTGAGTGCGAGAGCAGTTTCTGAGAGTTAAAAGACAAGTTGACAACCGCTCCAGTGTTGGCATTGCCAAACTTGCAAGAGAGCTTCGTGGTTTATTGTGATGCGTCGGGACTCGGCCTGGGGTGCGTGCTAATGCAGAAAGACCGAGTGATAGCTTATGCCTCTCGGCAATTGAGGCCTCACGAATAGCATTACCCGACCCATGACTTGGAATTGGCAGCTGTGGTCTTCACATTGAAGATATGGAGGCATTACTTGTACGGTTCTAAATTCGAAGTGTACAGCGACCACAAGAGCCTCAAATATTTATTCGACCAGAAAGAGCTGAACATGAGGCAAAGGAGATGGATGGAATTTTTAAAGGATTATGACTTTGAGTTGAAGTATCATCCGGGTAAGGCGAACGTTGTTGCCGACACGTTGAGTCGGAAATCCCTCCATATAGCAGTGATGATGGTGAAGGAGGTGGAGTTATTGGAACAATTCTGAGACATGAATTTGCATGTTGACGTCCCTTCGTCTCGGAAGATAACGCTTGGTACGTTGAAGATTGCCAATGAATTTCTGAAATCGGTATTCGAGCAGCAGAAGTCAGATTCCTACTTGGCTGAGATGAAGGAGACTCAGGCCAAGGGTAAGGACTTGTCATTGACCGAGGGATCGGATGGAATTTTCTGAGTGAAAAACAGAATATACGTGCCGGGTGGAGGAGAATTAAGAAGGATGGTGCTTGATGAAGCCCACAAGAGCCTGCTAAGTATTCACCCGGGTACCACGAAGATGTACCACGATCTAAGACTACAATTCTGGTGGCCCAGATTAAAGAGAAATGTAGCAGAATATGTGGCTCGGTGTATTACCTGTCAGAAATCGAAAGTCAAGCACCAGAAGCCGTATGGTGCATTGCAACCCCTGGAGATCCCCGTGTGGAAATGGGACTCAATTGCCATGGACTTTGTCATGGGATTGCCAAAAACCCGAGCGGGTCATGATGCAATTTGGGTCATTATTGACCGATTGACGAAAAGTGCACACTTCCTGCCGGTGAACATGAGATACCCGTTACATAAGTTAGCTCAAATTTATGTTCGCAAAATTGTCCGACTGCACGGTGTGCCGACTTCTATCGTATCGGATAGGGATCCTAGATTCATGTCCCGGTTTTGGACCAGCCTGAACCAAGAATTAGGTACGAAACTTTGGCTAAGTTCTGCCTACCATCCCAAGTCGGATGGACAATCCGAGCGAACGATACAAAGTTTAGAAGACTTACTGAGGGCATACGTGTTGGAACATGGTGGGTGTTGGGAACAGTACCTTCCCTTGATCGAATTCACATACAACAATAGCCACCACAGCAGTATTGGTATGGCACCCTACGAAGCACTGTATGGTCGAAAATGCCGAACCCCACTCTGTTGGTCGGAAACGGGTGAAAGTTTACTATTGGGGTCAGAAATTGTGAAACAAACCTCAGAACAAATCCAAGTAATAAGGGAAAAGATGAAGGCGTCTCAGGACAGGTAGAAAAGCTACCATGGTAAACGAACTAAACCACTCGAGTTTTCAGTCGGGGATAGGGTGTTTCTAAAGATTTCACCGAGTAAAGGAGTCGGGCGAGCCTTGAAAAGTGGGAAGTTGAACCCCTGATATATTGGACCTTACAAAGTATTAGAGCGGATCGATTCCATGGCATACCGAATAGCGTTACCGACTCACCTATCCCGATTGCATAACGTGTTTCATGTGTCTCAACTAAGGAAGTATCTACCCGATTCCACTCACACAATGCCGGATGATGGAGTAGAGATCAAGGAGGACCTGACCACTGTGACTGTACCGACTAGAATCATGGACCGATCGGTAAAGCGTTTGAGGAGCAAGGATGTACAACTGGTTGAAGTAGAGTGGCAGCAAGACGGGTATACCTCTTATACCTGGGAACGCGAGGATGCCATGAGGCAACAGTACCCCGAGTTGTTTAATCAAGGTGAGTTACGGATTGAATTTCGAGGACGAAATTCTTTTGAGAGGGGGAGAATTGTAACATCCTGATTTAAAAATTAATTACCAAATGAAATTGAGCCATTAAAATAATAATTGCAAAGTGGAAGATTACTTGTTAATTATAATTAACTTAATTAATTTAACTTAAGAAAATAATGGCTGATTAATTGTGATTAATTTGTAATAGCTGGCTGCTTGTGATTGGTGTGTGACGTGAGTGGACTGACGTTCACGAACTCCCACCCCACTCTTCTTCTCTTCGTACGCACATACATATGTCCAGAGCAACTGTTGTCATTTATTTCCCTTCAGACTTCCTCTTTCTCTATTTCTCTTCTCTTCGTTCTCTTCTCTTCTCTTCTTCTTCTTCGTTCTTCTTTTCCTCTGTTCTCTGTTTTTGAAAACCCACGACGATGGTACTGTAGAAGATTCAGAGTTTCCTTCTGTTAGTGAAGGACGATCATCGAAGCGGAGGAAGAACAACTCCCTGTTCCCGAGCCGATTGCAGAATACAATGGCGTTCGAGGGGCCGAACGAGTGAGAGTACTGGACAAAGCAACAAGGCAGAGGATCAACGTCAAAATAGAGGAGCCTCTCAGAGTCTCTTAGTTGGTAGGGGGTATCTTATATCTTAAATGCATGGGTTATGGACGGGTTCCGGGTGTTAATGGCTTGCTGATTCTGTGTCTGATTCTGTGTTTTATTTGCATGAAGAGTATATGATACCCAGATGCATGATGATAAGGAATCGAGTGTTGCATGTTTAGTTCCGTCCATGAAATGCATGTTGATAGCCTCATGAATATTGAATGGTTGCATGAAACGAATGTGTTGAAGTGTTGTTGATGATTACCGTGTGACTTATGTGGCATGCTGGTTATGATGAGTTTGAAATGCTGACTGCATGTGAGAAAATGTAGATTTAGTGAGTCTGATGATGTGTTACACCGATTGCATGTGGTGCATGTATTGTTGAACGAAAGTTGTGTATGAAACTTGTGTTGTGTGATGAATCCGCGTATGGCGCATGGGATGCTTTAATGCTGGGAGCATGTAGTGTGGGACACTACCATCGGTTATTAAAAACGTGAGATGCTGTGAAATCCTTTTGAGTGAGACTCAAGGTAGCCTTTGAGTGAGACTCAGGCTACCCGTGAACACCGCCGTTGGCGCTAAGAGCGTTGGTGTCACCTATGAGGGCAAACAGTTTGGTACCAGTAAAACGGCCAAGCAGCTGGGAGCTGAATAGAAGGCTGGGAGCCTACGTTGCAACGAATGAAAACTGATTACACACGAATGCGGAACCGAGTGAATTAATCTGTGTACATGTACTGTTGATGTTGATTGAAATCTGATCTATATTGTCGTATGTGTGTTCTGATTAATTGGTATTATGTATGTTTGATGGTAGCTGTGTATATTTATACTGTTGCATAATTGAAGAATAATCCGAGTCAGTATCTATCATTTAATATCTAAGATACTCACCCCCTTACTGTGGCTATATTTTACAGTGAATGTCTCTCGGAATGATGAATGAAGGAGGAGCTGTATGCCGAATGAAGTGCTTGTGCACTATGGGAATATATGTGTATATGTATATACTGTGTATAAGGTTTTGTTAAGCCTTGGCCGGCTCGTATTTTGGTCTTAGTCACTTTATATCAGAATTTGAACTCTCTTGGGTTGAGAGTATGACAATGTGCATGTAAATATTTATTTATATATGTATATGCATCCTAATGTGTGTTTATTCTGTGTTTCGTGTGAATGTCCGAGTGGAATATATATATATTTAAACTTATTCGAGCGTGTGAGGTTGTATGATTTCATGTAAATTGAGCTAAGTTATTGTTGTGGGAAGAAAGATAGTGACCTTATCCCGAGTGAGGATAGGTTTAGATGTTTCCGAGTGAATGAGGTCGTATAATCCCGAGTGGAAATTGACCTGAACACCTTCAGAGTGATAAACCCTTAGGATTTCCTCGAGTGGAGAATAATTAAATATTTCCGAGTGAGGACTTACCGAGTGAATGTTTCCCGATAGAGGAATGATACCTAAGGCCCTAAGTGAATTCCATTATAGTAAACTTATTAGAAGCTCGAAGGTCCTTAAGTGAGACTTGACTTAATAAGATAACTTGAGTGAGAAAGACTAGATATGCCGAGTGAAAAACGAGTGAAATACCCCATGGTAAAAGACCGTGATAGATATTCCGAGCGGAAGGTACCCTTAGATTCCGAGTGGAATGACCATGGGAATCTTCTCCCGAGTGGTTAACATTTGTATTTTGAAAGAATGATGTTAAGGAGTGTGATGTAAACTTCCGAATGAAGCTTGTACGTGTAAGGGTCAATCCGAATGAATCGAGAGTAAAGACTTTTCCGAGTGAACCAGACTCTGAATCCGAGTGAGGGAATAACGAGTGGAGTTGCTCACCTCAGCGACTAAATGTTCGCTCCAGCGAGTGAGAGTGAAGGGAAGGTCTCGTGTTGGGTTCCGCTTAAGCTATGTGTGTTTCATCCAAGCGTGTTGAGTCATCTCACTCAAGCGATGTTGAGTCTCACCCGAGCGAGTGGGCGCTGTTGGGTTCGCTCAGGTTCTGCATCTTTCGTTGTTTGCCTTATGATTAAATTGCTTTCCTTCCTTCTTGTCCTGATTCTACTCTCCTTAACGTCAATTGCTCATTTTGCCCTTGAACACCCTTTGATTTTTGGAAAAAATTTCCTGGTCTCGGTTTATTCTCGAATTGAACACAGGATGTATCATTTTGGTATCAGAGCTTTTGCCCTATTCTGCCTTATGTTGGTTTTAGAATCCTAGGTGTTTCATTTTATGCCACTTAGAATGTATATATTTATTTTCTCCCCCTTTGGCATCATCAAAAAAAACATCTGAGAATATATATATACCACTTTAAGAAGGATACATTTTGTAGAGATAGATACCATTTGCATATAAAACTCCCCCTAAAGCATGCAACATATATCACAGAGTAATTCAAGGTATGTAAGCAATCATAATGATGTTTTCTCTTTCTTTTGGATAAGTAAAGTTAGAGGTTATACAGGATTAAAATTTTGCAATTTGCCAATGATTTTTATTGCATAATATAGTCAAGAAAATCAAAGTCATTTGCCATTTATTTTTGAGAACCATGTGGTACATAGAAGATTATCTTTGTGTCAAAAATATGTTTAATTAAGTGGGGACTCCGTGGGATCTCAAATAGGATAAATGATTTGTGGAGCATTAGGATGATTATGAAAACGTGATTGTCATTTTAATGAAAAGATTGACTTATATATTACAAAGTAATTTACTATTTTCAAAGAAATGAAAATTTTATGAAAGGAGTAAGTGAAATACTTTGAGTCAAAGATTTTCAAAAGATTTTGTTCAAAGTGTAAGAAAGTATGATAAAAGTTGAGTCAATTTAATCAATTTCCAAAATTCCTAATTCCCTTCTAATATTTATAAATTGTTCTTCTGGAAGGGGTTTTGTAAAAATATCCGCCAATTATTTTGAAGTTTCAACATATCCAAGTACACAATCTCTTTTCAAAACATGGTCTCTTATAAAGTGACGTCTTATTTCAATGTGTTTAGTCCTAGAATGCATGACAGGATTTTTTGAGATATTTATGGCGCTAGTGTTATTACATTTAATAGGCACTTTGTTTAAAACAACACCAAAGTCAAGAAGTTGTTGTCTCATCCAAAGAATTTGAGCACAACAACTGCCAGCTGCTACATATTCTGCCTCAGCTGTCGATAAAGCAACACTTACTTGCTTCTTGCCATGCCAAGAAACAAGGGAACTACCAAGTAAATGACATGTGCCACTGGTGCTCTTTCTATCAAGTTTACAACCCACGAAGTCAGAATCAGAATATCCTAAAAGATTACATTCAACGCCTTTGGGATACCATAAACCAACATTTTGAGTACCCACAAGATATTTCAAAATTCTTTTTACAGCGGTAAAATGTGATTCTTTAGGACACGCTTGATATCTAGCACACATGCATACAACAAACATAATATCGGGTCTACTAGCTGTTAAGTAAAGTAAGGAACCAATCATACCTTGGTATTTAGTTATTTCAACGTCCTTACCCTTCTCATCTTTGTCTAAGTAGCAAGATGTACTCATGGGTGTAGCTATTTCGTTTGCTTTGTCCATTTCAAACCTTTTGAGTAGTTCTTTACAATATTTTGTTTGACTAATGAACGTTCTTTCATTTGTTTGTTTGATTTGTAATCCAAGGAAGAAGGTGAGTTCTCCCATCATGGACATTTCGAATTCATCTTGCATAATCTTGGCAAACTCTTGACAAAGAATTTCGTTAGTAGCACTAAATATTATGTCATCAACATAAACTTGTACCAAAAGAATGTCATTGTTTTTACGTTTTATAAACAACGTAGTATCAACCTTTCCTCTTTCAAAATTATTTTCTAAAAGAAATTTACTAAGTCTTTCATACCAAGCTCTTGGAGCTTGTTTCAAACCATATAAAGCTTTTCTCAATTTAAAAACATGGTCTGGAAATTTATGATTTTCAAAACTGGGAGGTTGATGTACATAGATTTCTTCTTGAATATAGCCATTTAGAAAAGTGCTTTTGACATCCATTTGATAAATCTTAAAATCCATACAACAAGCAAAAGGTAACAGTAATCTTATGGCTTCTAATCTAGCTACGGGAGCATACGTTTCTTCATAGTCTATTCCCTCTTCTTGATTATATCCTTTAGCAACTAATCTAGCTTTGTTTCTTGTTATTATTCCATTTTCATCTAGCTTATTTCTAAAAACCCATTTAGTACCTATTATTAGATGGTCATTGGGCCTTGGCACAAGTTCCCAAACTTCATTTCTTTCAAATTGATTCAATTCTTCTTGCATGGCCAACATCCAATGTTCATCAATAATAGCTTCATTGATATTTTTGGGTTCTATTTGTGATACAAAGCTAAGTGATTGCATGCATTTCTAATAGCATTTCGAGTACTTACACCTTTTGTTATTTCTCCTATAACATTGTCCAAGGGGTGATTCTTTAAGGTGATCCATTCCTTTTTTTGAGGTTTGCCATTCTGTGTTATATCTCCTTCATTTTTATTTCCTTCTTCATCTTCCAAGTTCATTTCTTGGAAGCTACCTACAAGATCATCAATTTCCTTTCTCGGAGGATTTTGGTTAAGTTCATCAAATTTGACATGTATAGACTCTTCAATTGTACATGTTCGTTTGTTAAAGAGTCGATATGCTTTACAAGTAGATGAATAACCTAAGAATATTGCTTCATCAGATTTTGCATCGAATTTACCAAGATTAACCTTTCCATTGTTTAAAACAAAACATTTGCATCTAAATATATGAAAATAAGAAATATTTGGTTTTCTCCCTTTATAAAGCTCATAGGGGGTTTTCTTTAATAGAGGCCTTATCAAACATCAGTTCATAACATGGCAAGCAGTATTTACTGCATCGGCCCAAAAATGTTTTGAAATGTTACTTTCATTTAACATAGTTCTTGCGATCTCCGCTAAAGATCAATTTTTTCTTTCAACTACTCCATTTTGTTGTGGAGTTCTTGGAGCCGAAAAATCATGATCAATGCCAAATTTTTCACAAAACTTTTCAAAAGATTGGTTTTCAAATTCTCCCCCATGATTAGTTCGAATAGATGCAATTTTCAAATTTTGTTCATTTTGAATGATCTTGGCAAGTTTCTTAAATGCATGATATGCTTCATGTTTATGAGTAAGAAACAATGTCCATGTATATCTAGAATAATCGTCCACAATCACAAGACCATAATAGTTTCCACCAAAACTTTTAATTTTTGAAGGTCCAAACAAATCCATATGTAAAAGTTGTAAAGGTCTAGTTGTTGAAACAATATTTTTTGCTTAAAAAGAAACCTTTACTTGTTTTCCCTTTTGACAAGCGTCACAAAATTTATTTTCGAATTTCAATTTTGGTAAACCAATTACTAAATCTTTCGAAACAAGTTTATTTAAATGGTCTATATGAATGTGAGCAATTCTTCTATGCCATAGCCATGATTCATCCTCTTTAGTTATGAAGCATTGCACATCATTTGAAGCAAGACAATCAAGATTAATCATATAAATATTATCAACTCTTTGACCAACGAATTTTATTTCCTTGTTTAGCTTATTTTCAATTGTGCAACCATTTGATTCAAAAACAATTTTATAGCCCTTATCACATAATTGACTAATGCTAAACAAGTTATGTTTAAGTCTTTCAACATATAATACATCGTATAGAAGTTGAAGAATTTTTACCAACATTTCTGATTCCTAGTATTCTTCCTTTCGTGTTATCTCCATAAGTAACAAATCCTTTATTTCGTGGAGTAAATTATATGAACTTACTTTTGTCTCCTGTCATGTGTTTTAAACACCCACTATCCAAATACCAATGGGTGCTATTCATTTTAAAGCATACCTACAAAACATGTCAAGTTAGAGAACTTGGTACCCATTTTATGTTGGGTCCTTGTAGGTTAGTTTGAGGTAATGTTCCTTTAGGAACCCATACTTTTCTCACAACCTTTGGCCCTAGCTTTCTAACATTACAATTAGATGCATTATGTCCTTTAAAACCGCAATGATTACATTTCATGAAAGGTGATGAAGTTTTACTAGGTGGTATAAAGAAGTTCTTATAATTCTTTTGTTTCTTGACGGCATTGAAACCTAAACCCGTTTTTCAAACATACACCCTTGTATACCAAGTAAAACATTTAAGTTGTCTCTACTCTTTGTAAATTTTTCTAGAGTTCTATTCAAGTCCAAAACCTAGGTTTCTAGCATGTCACATTTCTTTACAAATTCACAAGGTTTAGTCCTAGAGCATGCTTGAACATTTACTAACTCATTTTTCAAACATTCATTTTCTTTACAAACTTCCATAAGATGCATCTCAAGAGTGTCAATGGTTTTTCTAGATAATTTATGCTTATTAGACACTTTCATAAGTTTATCATACAATTCTTCAAGAGCATCAAGTAGTTCTTCCTTATCTAAGTCATGAAAGTTTACCTCATCTTCTTCATCTTGGTGATTGGCCATAAGACAGAGGTTTGCTTCTTCATTTTCTGAATCGTCCGAGCTACTTATCTCATTTTCATCCCATGCGATATATGCTCTTCTCCTTTCTTTTCTTTCTTTGTTTTTCTTCTTTAGGTTTGGACAATCTATCTTGAAGTGTCCTTCCTTTCCACATTCAAAGCAAGTAGGTGAAGTAGAATTTTCTTTAGGATTAGATTTCTTACCTTGTGATTTGAAGTTCCTTTGGAAGATTTTGCTCTTCATATGCTTTCCAAAACATTTCATGAATAGGCTTATCTCTTCATCCTCATCAAGATCACTCTCGGATTCATCTTCAACAATTGAGGTGGCTTTGAGAGCTAGCCCTTTCTTCTTAGAGACTTTTTCTTCTTCCTAATTGTGCAAAAATTCTGAGGCTTAAGAATAAGACCTAATTGTGCTTTTATCATCCTAAGACATATAATCAAAAACCATTTTGAATCCGTTGAAAAACAAGTTCTAGAATATTAATGACTATGAGATTCACTCAATCAAGAAGGTATGGGTTTTGAAAATTTGTTTGATAAATAACTCATTTTGGCTCAAGTCTAACCATGGAAAGTCTTTTCAAAGAAAATTTTAATCACATAAGGTTCATTTAGACATTGATTTGGCATTTAAACAATCATATTTTGAAAATTTAACTTAAAATTTTGGGGTCCTTAGATACTTTAGCCTTGTGTTCAAAGTAAATTTGTCATGCAATCATGGTAAATTACAAGATTACAAACAAAATAAGGAAAACACACATTCATAATAACAATCACACAATGCAAACAAAACAGTTAAGTTTTCTTATCTACCACCCCAAACCAGAATTTGACATTGTCCTCGATGTTAAAATGAATGATAAAAGTATAAGAAAACTTACCTGTAGTAACCCCAAACCAGCATCTGACAGTTGGTTTTTTTTTCAGAATTAAAGCTTAAAATAAAACAACAACTTTTTATAGGGTTACCTCCCTATCAGTGCTAAGTTTTAAGTCTTTAGCCAGACTTCTCACCGTTTGGATTTACTCATCAGGAGCATCAAACAAGTCCAGGTCACTTGCTTGTTGTATTGGTTAACCTATCAGATAATGCTTTACTCTCTGTCCATTTACCCTAAATGTACCAGATTTCTCGCTCCATAGTTTGACAGCTCCAAAGGGGAAGACTTTTGTCACCTTGAATGGTCCCGACCATCGGGATCTTAGTTTACCTGGAAAAAGCTTCAGTCTGGAATTAAACAGTAAAACCATATCACCTGGATTAAATGTTCTCTGTTGGATGTGACGATCGTGCCATTGTTTGGTTTTTTCTTTATAAATTCTAGTATTTTCGTATGCATCTAGACGGAGTTCTTCAAGCTCATTTAATTCCAACATCCTACATTCACCTGCAGCCTTATGATCAAAGTTAAGAGTTTTAACAGCCCAATAAGATTTATATTCTAGCTCAACAGGTAGATGGCAGGGCTTCTCATATACTAGCTTAAAAGGTGTGGTTCCAATAGGAGTTTTATATGCGGTTCGATACGCCCATAAGGAATCATCTAACTTAATAGACCAATCCTTACGTGATGTATTCACCACTTTTTGAAGAATATTTTTAATTTCCCGATTGGATACATCAACTTGTCCACTAGTTTGTGGGTGATAAGGTGTAGCAACCTTATGTCTAACTCCACATTTCTTTAGAAGGGTATGAAAAGTTTTCTTAATAAAATGAGGCCCTCCATCACTTATAACATATTTTGGGACCCCAAACCTTGGAAATATTATTTTCTTGAAAAGTTTAATAACAGTTTTAGCATCAGAATGGGGTGAAGCAATGGCTTCCACCCATTTTGACACATAGTCAACTGCCACTAATATGAACTAATTTCCAAAAGAGGAAGGAAAAGGTCCCATAAAATCAACACCCCATACATCAAACAATTCAACTTCTAAAATGGTATTCAATGGCATTTCTTGTCTCTTACCAATGTTACCTGTTCTTTGGCAAGCATCACAAGTTAGAACATACTTACGTACATCCTTAAAAATATTTGGCCAATAGAACCCAGCTTGCAATACTTTAGTGGTTGTCTTAGAGGTGCTCATGTGTCCTCTACAGGAAAGAGAATGGCAATGATCCAAAATAGCATGGACATCATCTTGTGAAACACATCTCCGAATCATACCATCTGCACATTGCTTGAAAATGAGTGGTTCATCCCAATAATAATGCTTGACATCTGTATAAAACTTTTTCCTTTGCTGAAAGCTAAGATCAGGAGGTAAGATACCACATGCAAGAAAATTTACAAAATCAGCATACCAAGGAACACGTTGGATACTAAGATTAAAGAGTTGTTCATCTGGAAAAGATTCATTGATTGGAATATTATCTGTTTCTTCTTTTTCAGATGTCAACCTAGATAGGTGGTCAACGACCAAGTTCTCGGTACCCTTCTTGTCCTTAATTTCCAAGTCAAATTCTTGCAATATTAGAATCCACCTAATTAATCTAGTCTTTGCTTCCTTTTTATTCAATAGATACTTAATGGCAGAGTGGTCAGTGTAAACAGTAACATGTGAACCTACCAAGTAAGACCTAAATTTATCAAAAACAAAGACAATAGCTAACAGTTCTTTTTCAGTTATGGCATAATTTACCTGAGCATCATCTAGCGTCCGACTGGCACAATGAATTACATGGAGCTTTTTATCCTTTCTTTGCCCCAACACAGCCCCCATTGTGTAATCACTCGCATCGCACATCAACTCAAACGGGAGTTTCCAATCAGGTGGTTGCATGATGGGGGCAGAGATTAGAGCTTGCTTAATCCTGCAAAAAGCTTCCATACAAGATAAATCAAAATTGAAAGGCACATCTGTTGGTGTATGCACTATGAGCCTTTATGCTTTTTCATTTGTATCATTTTT
Source organism: Clitoria ternatea (assembly GCA_037962975.1). Taxonomy (NCBI): domain Eukaryota; kingdom Viridiplantae; phylum Streptophyta; class Magnoliopsida; order Fabales; family Fabaceae; genus Clitoria; species Clitoria ternatea. Next base: position 180,732,991 of record CM075671.1, read on the forward strand.
CTACTTATCAATTGAATAAATATTTCAGTTTAAAGTTGTTTTAAACATATTTATCCTTGGAGTAATAGGTCATATAAAAATTATTCCTAAAATGTCCCTAGTTAAGTATTTACATGGGGACATGTAAATACACTGAGACTAGTGTGTGAGTGTACTGATGACCTGATCTCACAGATCATAGATATAGATGATATCGAGTCTTCACACGGGTACACATTAAGAGTAATGATGTACTGGACAGACCCACCATGAGAACGTTGCATGGATCGTTACATGATTGTCATAAACGATTCTCAATGTGATAATGGTATATGTAGTCCTTCGACCTGAAGTCACTACGATTCCTACATGAGGAGTTTATTGTTTTAATACAATTAAACGTCTTCTGTAACAAGAGGACTATAAAGGTTGTGATTAGGCAATGAACAAATTATGCAGAGGGATGTGAGTGATGTAGATGGGATTTGTCTCTCCTATGTGACAGGAGTGATATCCATAGGCCACTTGATGGAGTAAGACTAAGAAAACGCATGGCCATGCTAGAAAGAATAAATATTAGATATTTATTCGGATCCAGTCTACTCCGGTATCAAGTAAAATAAATTGGGCCGTACAAGGATGACGCGACCATGCCTTGGGCCCAATTAGGATATCGTGACAAAAGGAATAAACGTATTAAATAATTATCACTTATAGGTTATGTTAATAATATTCGGACATAATGATGCATTGCTAGATGCCGCTCTTATTTTATATTAATAATAAAATAGTTTATTATTAATATGACCGGGTATTTTACCTATAGGGTCACACACATAGAGTAAGCCCATCAGAAAATGTTGTCTTATTTTAGTTGGACTAAAATAAAGCTATTGGGCCTAACTCATTTGGAATGAGTAAGGAGCCCACTTTTAGAGAGAACAAATTAGGTCAAACCTAAGCCTATAAATAGAGCATAAGATGCTCATAGGCCGTTCACTCAAGTGAGACACAAAATTCACAAAAAGTTGCAAGAGCTACACGCCGTCAACCTAGCAGTTGGCAAGTGTTGCGATTCTGGTGGGAGTGCTCGTGTGGACTCCTAAAGGACGAGGCTACGACTGCTTCGGAGTTCTTCAAGAGGTAACCTAAATAATTTCGAAATTGTTTTTTTTTGTGCTTTGAAACACGGAACCTTGCAAATCCTATGGAATCCCTTTAATTTTTCCGCTGCTCATGCTTAGGGATTTCCTAACAGTGGTATCAGAGCCTGGTTGCAAAACCGTGTTTTGGGCATTTGTTTATATTTTATGATGATATGTTTTCGTTTGCAAGAGCTTTTGGAAAATATGATTTGCGAAATCGTTTCGTTGTTTAAAGCTTTGCAATTTTGTTTTGCGAAAATGTTTTGTGAAACTAGGATTCGAAAATAAACATGCATGATTATGTTGCTATTTTGAGTTATCGCATATGATGCATATTATTACAATGATTAATCATGTATATGGTATGACCTCTGTTTTGGCATGATACATATAATTTTGAGTTATTCTTTATAAATTGTATATGATGCATGTTATAAAGTTTCTTAATTTTAGTATGTATGTTGTTGCCGTTTAAATTTGTATGATGTATGAGTTTATGCAATTTTGATATGTGTTTTACTCATATGATTGTCATCGTACAAACTTTGAATCAATTGAGTTGATCTTCGAACATGAATGGTTCATGTTATGGGGCGTTAAGTGATAAGGTTTAAGTGTTAAACCATGGCCGTTCCTTAATCTAGGGTTCAAGAGTTGAAACCTAGACGGCCGTCATGGAAAGGCATTGCATGTTGGCATTAGCGCAAATTGAATTCTAGGTTTTGAAACCCTAGACGGCGCTGCCTCCATGTGCCTTGACGGCTGCGTTGTGAAGTGTTCGCAACAAGGAATTAGGGTTTCAAAGTGGTTGAAACCCTAGCCGAAATTTTAGAGCTGTTAATGGTCAGTGGGACGTTCTGGCTAGGAAAGATTTGGTACTTAAGCGGTCACACCGGACCCACCTCTCTTTCCTGGGAACCAACCTGACTACAGTACTAAAATTTTGGGCCGGGGCGCTGCCCCGCACCCCGCAAGGGGCGGCCCCCCCTTGACCCCCGCCCGCTAACCGGGTAGCGGGACCCCCGTACATTCTCTGCGTAGCGCCTTATTACCGACCCACGTGTTTAATGGCCCGTTTAAAATTTATTTTTTTTTAAAATTATTTCAAATGGGTTATAATTAATTAATTAACACGTTGCATGGTGAATGGTTATGGTCTTAGTTATTTTATTTAAATACAGCCTGCGTGCTGTGCCTCTCTTCATTCTGTTGTATTTCTTTTCTCAACCCTTCACTCGTATGTAAAGCGAGTTTCTTTAAAAATCTTGTAATCTTGATCGAGGCAACAAAGTAGAGATCTAGAAGAAAACTAGAGTGGTGACTCTAAGCGCTTTTGTCTTTGAAAGGAACCAAGGAGTGGTGACTCCAAGAGGATGGTGGGTTCAAGAAGTAGGACTTCATGAAGCCTTGGCTATATAGTTCCTCTAGGTTTATTCATTTTTTTTTATTTTTTTCTTCTAGGAAGACCATAACCATCTCACAATTTCGTTTGCATGTTTTGGGGATAATTTTATTACGTTAAAGCGTTTAACAAAGACGGTAATTTTAAAATAAATTAAAATCCCTCAAAATAATATTAAGTTATAAACGCCTTCCAATAAGTACACTCGTCAACACTAATGTCAATAAATAGTGGGTCTGCCAAAGCAGGGCACTATTATTTATATTAGTAAGACGCGATGGGATAATGGTAGTATCCAAACTGTTTTATTGGGCTTTAACTTAACTAAGTTTTCAATTGGATTGAATATAACTTAGAGGCGTAAACATTGGGCTAAATATTCATAAGATGAATAATAAGTAATGGTTACTTAACCCAATGACTAAGAGTTGTATAAAGATACAATTGGAAAAAGTTTCCTACCTAAATAACCAAGTATTAGGTGATCAGCCAAAGCTGACTTAACGCTTGGCAAAATATGGATCTTAGCCCACTAGAAAATCTTCCAACGGGATTTTCTGATTCGTGGAGGGTATTTTTGTTTTGAATCAAAATAGTGGGAGACATATTTAATTTAAATGACCATAATTTAAATATGTTTTGAAAATGATACTTACTACATATTTTCTGTTTTAGATAACCATGACGTCAAACACACCTTCAAACCTTTCGTTGCGATCAATCCTAGACAAAGAAAAATTGTCTGGTTCTAACTTCCTTGACTGGTATAGAAATTTGAGGATTGTCCTCAAACAAGAGAAAAAGCAGTATGTCCTGGAAGGTCCGATTCCGGAACCACCCGCGAACAATGCCTCTAAAGCTGACAAGGATGCTTACAAGAAGCATCAGGATGACGCTTTAGATGTCCAATGCCTTATGCTGGCAACTATGTCTCCTGAGCTTCAGAAGCAACATGAGCATATGGAGGTTTTCGATATGATCGAAAACCTAAGGAAACTATATCAAGGTCAAGCTGACCAAGAAAGATATGAAGTTTCTTCAGCCCTATTTAGCTGCAGACTTGAAGAGGGAGGTTCTGGAGGACCTCATGTGCTCAAAATGATTGGGTACTTGGAGAATCTAGCTAGGCTAGGATTCCCCTTCCCTCAGAAGTTGGCTACCGATCTCATTTTGAAATCATTACCTGACAGTTTTAAGCCAGTCATCATGAATTACAACATGAATGCATTGGACAAAACATTGCCAGAGCTACTCAATATGTTGAGGACTGCTGAGCCCAATATTTCTAAAGGAAAGGGCAAGGCCATAATGATGGTCAATTCTGGCAAAGGTAAAGGAAAGGGCATGTATAAAGGCAAAGGAAAGGGTATTGTAGGAAATGGCAAGAAGATTTGGAAAGGCAAGGATAAGCCAAGTACATCAGCCTTAAAACCTGTGGGCGGGGTGGCTAAGGAAGGTAAATGTCACCATTGTGGACAAAAGGGACACTGGAAGAGAAACTGTCCAAAGTACCTAGAAGAGCTTAAGAAGAAAGGAAGTGAGACTTCCACTTCAGGTATTTTTGTTATAGAAATTAACATGTCAACTTCAACATCATGGGTATTAGATACTGGATGTGGATCTCACATTTATCTTAATGTGCAGGATCTAAGAAGGAGTAGGCAGTTGATGAAGGGTGAGGTAGACCTACGCGTTGGAAATGGAGCAAGAGTTGCTGCATTAGCTGTAGGGACTTATTTTTTATCCTTGCCCTCAGGGTTAGTCCTTGAATTGGACAATTGTTATTTTGTTCCGGCAATAAGGAGAAACATTATTTCTGTTTCTTGTCTTGATAAGAAAGGATTTTCCTTTACAATAAAGAACAATAGTTGTTCAGTTTATTTAAAAGACATGTTTTATTGTTGTGCAAATTTGAGTAATGGACTTTATGTTCTAGATCTCGAAACCCCTATCTATAACATTAATACTAAAAGGGTTAAAACAAATGATTTAAACCCAACTTATCTTTGGCATTGTCGCCTAGGACATATAAATGAGAAACGCATTTCTAAACTCCATCAAGATGGATATTTAGAATCTTTTGATTTTGAATCAATAGATACATGTGAATCTTGTTTATTAGGGAAGATGACCAAGACCCCTTTTACCGGAAAAGGTGAAAGGGCGAGTGATCTTCTTGGCTTGATACATAGTGATGTATGTGGGCCCATAGGGACAATGGCTAGGGGAGGTTTTAGTTACTTCATCACTTTTACTGATGATTTTAGTAGATATGGATTTGTGTTTCTCATGAAACATAAATCAGAATCCTTTGAAAAGTTCAAGGAGTTTAAACATGAAGTAGAGAACCAACTTGGCAAGACAATTAAAGCACTTCGATCTGATCGAGGTGGTGAATATTTGAGCCTAGAGTTTGATGAATATCTTAAAGAGTGTGGGATTATATCTCAACTTACTCCCCCTGGAACACCAGAATGGAATGGGGTTTCTGAGCGGAGAAATAGAACCTTGTTGGACATGGTTCGATCAATGATGAGTCAAACTGACCTCCCTAACTCATTCTGGGGACATGCTTTGTTGACAGCAACTTTCACACTTAACCGTGTTCCATCAAAGGCTGTCATAAAGACACCATATGAGATATGGACTGGGAAACGACCTAGTATGTCTTTTCTTAAGATTTGGGGCTGTGAAGCTTATGTTAAACGCCAAAGTTCTGATAAACTTGGGCCCAAGTCAGATAAATGTCTTTTTGTGGGATACCCAAAAGAAACTAAGGGTTATTATTTTTACAATCCTACTGAGGGCAAAGTGTTTGTTGCTCGGAATGCTGTATTCTTAGAAAGGGAATTCATCTCTACAAGAATCAGTGGGAGGAAAGTAGAACTTGAAGAAATTCAAGACTCACAAGGCATTGAAGAGCCAATGGTGGAAGTGGAGCAGGACCCACAAAATGTTGTGATAACACCAGCTCCAGTAGCACAAGACTTGCGTAGATCAGGTAGAATACGTCAACAACCTGAAAGATATGGATTTCTTGTAACTCAGGAAGGAGATGTATTCCTAATGGATCAAAATGAGCCAACATCTTATGAAGAGGCCATTGCAAGTTCAGAATCTGAGAAATGGCTAGAAGCCATGGAATCTGAAATGGACTCCATGTACACTAATCAAGTTTGGAACTTGGTTGATGCACCTGAAGGGGTAAAACCTATAGGATGCAAGTGGGTTTTCAAAAAGAAAACTGACATGGATGGTAATATAAGTACCTTTAAAGCAAGGTTGGTGGCTAAAGGTTTCAAGCAAATACATGGTATAGACTATGATGAAACTTTTTCCCCAGTTGCTATGCTAAAGTCTGTTCGGATTCTGCTTGCTATTGCTGCATACCATGATTATGAGATATGGCAAATGGATGTCAAGACTGCTTTCCTTAATGGAAATCTTCTTGAGGAAGTGTACATGACACAACCTGAAGGCTTTGTTAAGCCTGAAGCATCCAGGAAGGTGTGCAAGCTACAACGTTCTATATATGGACTTAAGCAAGCTTCCAGAAGCTGGAATCTTCGTTTTGATGAAGCTGTTAAACAATTTGGCTTTACTAAAAATGAGGATGAACCTTGTGTCTACAAGAAGGTTAGTGACTGCACAATTGTTTTTCTGGTCCTGTATGTTGATGACATACTACTTATTGGAAATGACGTTCCTACTCTTCAATCTGTGAAGAGTTGGTTGGGAAGCTGTTTTTCTATGAAAGACTTAGGTGAAGCAACCTACGTGTTGGGAATTAAGATCTATAGAGATAGATCAAGAAAACTTCTTGGCCTAAGTCAGAATACATACATAGACAAAGTGTTAAAAAGGTTTAACATGCAAGATTCCAAGAAAGGAACTTTGCCTATGGCTCATGGCATAAGCTTATCAAAAGCTCAATCTCCTTCCACTAAAGAAGAAAGAGAACGGATGAATAAGATTCCATATGCATCTGCTATTGGATCAATCATGTATGCCATGATATGTACCCGACCAGATGTCTCGTACGCTTTAAGCATGACGAGCAGATACCAGTCTGATCCCGGTGAAAGTCACTGGACTGCTGTCAAGAATATCCTGAAGTACTTAAGAAAAACTAAGGATGCATTCTTGATATATGGAGGGGAAGAAGAGCTCATTGTAAAAGGTTACACTGATGCTAGCTTCCAAACTGATAAGGATGACTCAAGATCGCAATCTGGGTACGTGTTTTGTCTAAATGGTGGCGCTGTAAGCTGGAAGAGTTCAAAGCAAGAGACAGTTGCTGATTCTACTACAGAGTCTGAGTATATTGCTGCCTCAAATGCTGCAAAAGAGGCAGTATGGATCAAGAAGTTCATAACAGAACTTGGGATTATTCCTAGCATTGTGGACCCTATAAGTCTCTACTGTGATAATAGTGGAGCAATCGCACAAGCTAAGGAACCTAGATCACATCAACGATCCAAGCATATACTTAGGCGATTTCATCTCATTCGAGAGATCCTTGACCGAGGAGATGTAAAGATATGTAAGGTGCATACTGATGAGAATATTGCTGACCCACTCACAAAACCTCTTACACAACAAAAACATGAGGGGCACACTAGATCATTAGGCATTAGGCAAATGTCTGATTGGCTCTAGTGCAAGTGGGAGATTGTTGGTGTATGCACTATGAGCCTTTATGCTTTTTCATTTGTATCATTTTTCTACTTATCAATTGAATAAATATTTCAGTTTAAAGTTGTTTTAAACATATTTATCCTTGGAGTAATAGGTCATATAAAAATTATTCCTAAAATGTCCCTAGTTAAGTATTTACATGGGGACATGTAAATACACTGAGACTAGTGTGTGAGTGTACTGATGACCTGATCTCACAGATCATAGATATAGATGATATCGAGTCTTCACACGGGTACACATTAAGAGTAATGATGTACTGGACAGACCCACCATGAGAACGTTGCATGGATCGTTACATGATTGTCATAAACGATTCTCAATGTGATAATGGTATATGTAGTCCTTCGACCTGAAGTCACTACGATTCCTACATGAGGAGTTTATTGTTTTAATACAATTAAACGTCTTCTGTAACAAGAGGACTATAAAGGTTGTGATTAGGCAATGAACAAATTATGCAGAGGGATGTGAGTGATGTAGATGGGATTTGTCTCTCCTATGTGACAGGAGTGATATCCATAGGCCACTTGATGGAGTAAGACTAAGAAAACGCATGGCCATGCTAGAAAGAATAAATATTAGATATTTATTCGGATCCAGTCTACTCCGGTATCAAGTAAAATAAATTGGGCCGTACAAGGATGACGCGACCATGCCTTGGGCCCAATTAGGATATCGTGACAAAAGGAATAAACGTATTAAATAATTATCACTTATAGGTTATGTTAATAATATTCGGACATAATGATGCATTGCTAGATGCCGCTCTTATTTTATATTAATAATAAAATAGTTTATTATTAATATGACCGGGTATTTTACCTATAGGGTCACACACATAGAGTAAGCCCATCAGAAAATGTTGTCTTATTTTAGTTGGACTAAAATAAAGCTATTGGGCCTAACTCATTTGGAATGAGTAAGGAGCCCACTTTTAGAGAGAACAAATTAGGTCAAACCTAAGCCTATAAATAGAGCATAAGATGCTCATAGGCCGTTCACTCAAGTGAGACACAAAATTCGCAAAAAGTTGCAAGAGCTACACGCCGTCAACCTAGCAGTTGGCAAGTGTTGCGATTCTGGTGGGAGTGCTCGTGTGGACTCCTAAAGGACGAGGCTACGACTGCTTCGGAGTTCTTCAAGAGGTAACCTAAATAATTTCGAAATTGTTTTTTTTGTGCTTTGAAACACGGAACCTTGCAAATCCTATGGAATCCCTTTAATTTTTCCGCTGCTCATGCTTAGGGATTTCCTAACAACATCCTTACCCAGAAGAGTTGTAAGAGGTTTTGTGATCTTGGAGAAATCTTTAATAAACCTACGGTAAAACCCTGCATGTCCAAGAAAACTCCGAACACCTTTCACATTTGTAGGTGGAGGCAATTTTTCAATCACTTCCACTTTAGCCTTATCAACTTCTATACCTCTCTCAGACACCAAGTGTCCAAGAACTATGCCTTCTCTTACCATAAAATGGCATTTTTCCTAGTTCAAGACCAGATTGGTCTCTTCACAACGCTGTAAGACTTGGCACAAATTTGTTAAACAATTATCAAAATCCAAACCATGCACTGAAAAATCATCCATAAAGACTTCCATCACATTTTCAATAAGGTCAGAAAAAATTGCTTGCATACACCTTTGAAAAGTCGCAGGTGCATTACACAAACCAAAAGGCATAGCCTATAAGCATACGTCCCATAAGGGCAAGTGAAGGTAGTCTTTTCTTGATCAGATGGATGAATGGGAATTTGATGAAAACCTGAATACCCATCCAAATAAGAGTGTTTCGCAAGTCTTTCAAGTATCTGATCAATAAAAGGGAGAGGAAAATGATCTTTTTTCGTGGCGCTATTTAACTTCCTATAATCAATGCACATGCGCCAACCAGAGACAATCCTAGTAGGAATCAAGTTATGTTTATCATTTTCAATCACAGTTATTCCCCCCTTTTTAGGCATCACATGGACAGGACTTACCCATTTACTACTATCAACAGGATATATGACTCCAGCATCAAGCAATTTCAAAATTTCCTTTTTAACCACTTCTTGCATTTTAGGATTTAATCTCCTAAGTGGTTCTACTGTGGGCCTACTTTCATCTTCTACAGTAATCCTGTGCATACAAAGAGAAGGGCTAATCCCTTTGATATAATCCATTGTATAACCTATTACCTTTCTATACAACCTAAGTTGTTTCAAAAGTTTTTCAGTTTCACATGGATTCAATTCAGCATTAATAATCATAGGATGTGTGGAATTAGGACCAACAAATTCATAGCTTAATGAAGCTGGTAAAGGTTTTAATTCTACATTGGGGCTTACCACTTTGTCACACATGACCTCAGTATCATGTGGGGCCTCAGAGCAATCAGATGTTTCTGTCGGCTCAATCATGAAAACAGTTTCAAGTGGGTCATTAGGAAGGGTTGCTTCCTTTACCACTTGTTCGACAAAATCCACAGTACAGCAAACATCATTATAAGGTTTTTCTAAAACATTTTTCAAGTTAAAATCAACCTTTTGGTCTCCAACAGTTAGAGACAACTTACCATTCTTGACATCGATCACAGCACCTGTAGTTGCTAAAAATGGTCTACCTAAAATAATAGGAATCAAAGAATCTTCGTCCATTTCAAGCACAACAAAGTCAGCAGGTATAAAAAATTTTCCTATCTTAATAGGAACATCCTCTAAAATTCCTACAGGATATTTTACAGATCTATCAGCCAATTACAAAGACATCCTAGTAGGTTTTAACTCACCCAATCCTAATTTTTCAGCAATAGATAATGACATTAAACTCACACTTGCTCCTAAATCACACAATGCTTTATCTATATTCATGTCACCAATCATGCAAGGAATAGAGAAACTACCTGGATCTTGGAGCTTGGGTGGAAGTTTCTTTTGAATTAGAGCACTGCATTCTTCAGTAAGTGTAACTGTACCATCTTCCTCCAGTCTTCTTTTGTTGGACAAAATGTTCTTCAGGAACTTCGTATATGTAGGCATTTGCTGCAAAGCATCTGTGAAGGGGATATTAATATACAATTTCTTTAAAACATCAAGGAACTTACCAAATTGTTTGTCCAACTTTGCTTTGGCTAAGCGCTAAGGAAATGGAATGGGAGGTTGATATGGCTTAACCTCCTCCTTCTTTTCTTGTGGTTTCTCTTCTTCAATTACTGGATGAGATGAAGATTCATCTACTTTCTTTTCCTCCTTTGCAGTCTTATCAACTGGCCCATCGTATTGAGTACCACTCCTAAGAGTGACAGCCATGGTTTGGTTAGATGGTCCAGCCACTGGTTTTCCAGGAAATGTTCCTGGTGCTCTTTGAGAGTAGGAGGCTTGTTGGGCAATTTGATTCTCCAGTATTTTGTTATGGGTGGCAAGAGAGTCCACTTTTGAAGCCAAATTTTTTATTGCATTAGAGAATTCATCATTTTGTTTAAGTTGAGTAGTTGCAAATGTGTCCATCAAGGATTCTAGCTTTGATTTTTGTGGAATATAGGTTCCTTGTTGAGGTTTGTAGTTACTTTGATTACCTTGGAATTGAGGTGGCCTGTTTTGGAAGCCAGGTGGACCTTGTGGAGGTCTGTAGTTACCTTGATAATTTCCACCATAGTTTCCAATAGCATCCACCTGATGTGTTTCTTGTTCTTGATTAGGGGTCATTGCTAAATGGCAGCTTGTAGCTCCATGTCCTGAAACACCACAAACTTCACAAACAATATTAGTAGCACCTGTTGACCCTATTTTATCAAGTTTTAATGTTAATGCTGCAACTTTGGCAGAAAGTAGGGAAAGAGCATCAATAGAGTACTTACCTGGTGTTTTAGCAGGTAATCCTCTCTCAGAGTTCCACTGGTGAGTGTTTTGAGCTATTTCCTCAATCAAGTTTTCAGCTTCATCAACATTTTTACTCATGAAGGCTCCTCCAGCTGCAGCATCTAAAGAGATCTTTTGTGTGGAAGTTAGTCCATTATAGAAAATATGGATTGTCAACCACCTTTCTATCCTATGGTGAGGACATTCTCTTAGCATCTCCCTGTATCTTTCCCAGGCTTCATACAAGGATTCATCATCTTTTTGTGAAAAATTGATGATTTGTTTTCTCAGCACATCAGTCTTGTTCCTTGGGTACCATTTATTGATAAAAGCACTGGACAATTGTTCCCAAGTTGTGATGGATCCTTCAGGAAGAGAGTATAACCACGCTCTCGCTTTATCTCTTAAAGAGAAAGGGAAGAGTCTTAAGCGAATGGCATCATTGGTGGCTCCATTCATTTTCAGGGTGTCACAGTATTTAAGAAAGATTTAAAGATGAAGATTTGGATCTTCAGAGGGTAATCCTCCGAATTGGTTTTGTTGAACCATTAAGAGTAGTGAAGGCTTCAATTCAAAATTGTTAGCCTCCATTGTGGGTCTAACGATGCTAGATCCTCTTCCATTTGTACTTGGAGCGGTAAAATCTCTCAAGGGTCTATGTTGGTCTGCCATTTGTTTTTCTTTTTCTTGTTTTTGTTGTTTTTGTTGTTTTCTTAAAGCTCTAAGGGTACATTCTATCTCAGGGTCAAATCCTAAGTTTAGATCGACACTACGGCTTCGTCGCATAAAAGAAAGTAAATGACAAATAAAACAAATAATCATAAAAATAAAACAACAACAGATACATAAAATAAATAACAAAATACAAGATTACAAAACAAAATAAAAATAAAAATATTAACAAGTATGATCTAATCGAATTTCAATATTACCGATATTTGAGGGACAACAGTCCCTGGCAACGGCGCCAAAAACTTAACAGGGCCCACAAGCGCACGGGTTATGTCGCGTAATATAAAAGATTATCGTTCTCCACAAGGACTGTTTTCAAAGTACCGGCATATTAAAATTTAATTATCCACACAATTGATTTGTAATGTTTTTGTAAAATAAAACACAATTTAAAAATCTAAATTTAAAAACAAAATTTACTTGACACTTAAAAAAATCAGAGTTGAGAGTATCTTGGGATTTCGGGGGATTAAGACTCTATTTTATGTTAATGAATTTTAACTTTTCATAAATAAGAATCGAATTAAGTTTTCCAAGGCGAATTTTCCAAAAGCTAATTAATATGTTCCTCTCGGAATCCTATTAATATACCTAACCTATGGAAAGCGCTGCTTAATCCTCAGAAAGGCCCATTATCGTTTTATGAAAATCCCTTTTATTTCCTCAAAAGAATTTTGATTACTTTCATGGTTTTACCGAGGTCACAAAAAGCATCTTAAAAATCTTAAGTTTAGTTCAAAGTTTTCCGGTAAAAATAAATCTCTCGATTCTATTTATTACCTAATCTTACTAATATACCCGCAAGTACATAGTTTTATCATTTAGGTTCTTGTTAGGAATCACTAAAAGCATTGAGTATAATTGAACTAAATGGAAAACAGAAATTTATTTAATTCCAAGTCAAAATAATATTAACAATAAAATATTATCATACCCCTTTTATCCCAAGATAATTAATTTAGTTACTCATGAAATAATTCAAATTCATATATATAATGGAAAAATAAAACATACAAGTCATGATAAAAATAAAGACTTACTGGTTTCTCCAAAAGCTTATAATAATTTTACCACTGTATTTCCTTGTTGCAATATTCCTCCACCAATTAAAAATTAGAATTCTTACTTTTATAATTCTCACCACTCTTTTAATAAATAAAAGAAAGAAAAAGAAAATAAAAAGAAAGAGAAGAAAAATGAAACCGAGAAGAAAAAAGGGAAGGGAGAAAGAAAATAAAAAGAAAGAAAGAAATGGAATAGAGAAATAAAAGAAAGCAAAAGAAAAGAGAGAAAGGAACGAAAATGAGGATTCTGGATGCTGAATTCACTGATGCTTCAAGGCTTCACTTGCTCCTACTTTTATAGGCAAAGGAATGGAGGAATCCAGCTAAGAAAACGTGTTGCAATTGCAAGTCAGAGGAAACTTTCGGTGCATGTGACTTCCAGCTGTGCCAACTTGTTTATTTTTTAATATTTCCAATAATTCGGCGCATGGATTCATTCAGGTGGTCAAATTCTGAGTGGAAAAGGTGCTGTTCTTCCATAAGACCGAGTGAAAGCTTGCTGTTTATCCACAAGACCGAGTGAAAGCTTGCTGGAAGGTGCTGGTTAGTGGACCGTGTTATGGCTTGCTGAGGAGTTGGACGGTTTTGAGTTGCCGTTGGATGGAGAACTGGACGATGTTGTGGAGAGTTTGGTCGGTTTTGAAAGTAGAGGGGACGGTGTTGGTTTGGGACGGTGTGGAGAAGAGAGTTGGTTGGTTATTGCATGTGGCTGTTCAAAGGAGAGGAGTGTTGAAGTGATCCGATGTTGTGGTTTGAGAGGACGGTGTAGAGTGATCCGGTGTTTGGAGTTGATCCGGTGTTGGCTGTGAAGAATTGGAAGGAGTCGGTGTTGATGGAGGGTTTGATCCGGTGTTGAAGTGAATGGATGGAAGGTTGATCCGGTGTACATGGATGGAGCCGGTGTCAGAGTTGTGGTTGGATGAATGGTTGAAACATTCAATCGGAACCCAGTAAAGAGTGACTCGGAACTGACAGAAGAAGGACTCGGAACTGACTGAAAAGTGGCTCACTCAGGATTGGGAAGTCTTGTTTCACTGTTTTCCTCGGCTGTCTCTTGAAATTGAACAACTCGGAGAAAACTTTGCTCGAATTTTCTTTGGAACAATTCAGTCGACTCCTTCTTCACTCCTTGATCCATTCAGACACATTCATTCGGAAGTCTGACTTGCTTCTCACTCGGATACATTCAGTCGGATTTTCCATTTTCTATCACTTAAAAACTTGCACTTGAAAGACTCTGGAATCTGGCTGATAGGAGTTCTTCCCATGTCCGAGCCTTGCTTTGCTCGAAAATGCAGCTTTCTGTCCCAACTCACTCGGATGTCTTCCTTGGAGACTTCTCACTCGAGCTTAGTGTGAAACTTGAGAGTCTACCCGAGTGTGATTCATTTCCGGTCGGATTTTTCCTTGCTTAATAAGACACTACTCAAAAATGCCTTGTTCCGCTTGAGAATGCCATCTTCTCCGAATGAAACCACTCGGAAACCTCCTTATTCAACAGTTGCTCTTTCAGTGGCATCTTCTGCTCGGACAACAGTTTTGACCACTCGGGGGTTTTCCAATCAGAGGCAGTTTTGCCCAGAAAAACAGTTCAGACTCATTTTAATCAGCATTTCTTCACTCGGATTATTTACAATCAAAAAGCTCCCACTCGGATTTACTTCAATCAGCATTTCTTTCACTCAGACAATAGCTTAGGGCAGCATCTATTCAAAGTCAGTCCCCTTTTTTCACTCGAAATGGTTGCAGTCGGGGGGCTTCCACTCGAATTCACCTCCAACCGAGACTTATTCCTTTTCAGCATTGAACCTCCAACAGAGTCAGCCATTTATCACTCGGAATGGCTTTGACAGGGAGCTTTCCACTCGGATTTACCTTCAACAGTGCAGTATTCCACTTAGAAATGCTCCATTCTGAGCCCTTCCACTTGGATTTGGTCATTTTTGAGTCGGATTTCAACATTCTGAGTCGGAATTCAGCATTCTGAGTCGGAATTCAGCATAAAAAGAGAGTTCTTCCTACTTTGGGCTTGTTCTTGTTGTTTCTTTATCATTTTATGGTCATTTTTCTCTTGTTATTGACCCTTTTATTACCTTAATTTCTGCAAAATAACATACCCAAGTAGAATACAGTGGAAAGAAAGCAAAAATCACAATAAATAAAGGAAATACAGTGCATAATGATTAAAATCCTAAGCAAACTAGATCTATTTTATTGTGTTATAAAACACTTATCAAAATACCCCAAACCAAAGCATTGCTTGTCCTCAAGCAATCACCATATTCACAAGATAAAATACAGAAAATACTAAGCTTAATAAACTAAGGAATCCAAAACAGAGAAAAAGATTTATTCAAATGCCAATTTTAATTTATGTGAATCAATTTTCAATGTCAAGACTTGAGATACTCTTCTCACAATTTTCACTCAAGTGTTTCAAGGTTTGTGTATCTCTCAAATCATCATAGTCAAAAAACATTACCATAAGCTTGTTAATAAACCAAAAACTCCACAGTTTAGATAGAAAATATGCCAAAGTCTAAAGGACTTTCAAAAGGTTGTAACGTGGCCTTGGGTTGTATTGTCAAGGTAGGAATTTCAAGAAAAATGGAATACAAAAGGGCTTTAACAGTCATGAATGATTCAAAATTATAAATTTAATAGAGCAAATTTTTGAACTTTTATGGACTTTTTGGAATTCATTCAATATCATCCTTTTGATTTTCTTTTTTCTTTTTCTTGTTTTTCTTTACATTCAATACATATTTTTCTTAAGTTCTTTTTTATTTCTTTGCTCCACTAAATTTCTAACTTTTTCACCATTAAGAGAATATCAGTCAATGAAAGGTTTCAAAGAAAAATTTTCACTTTTAGGCTCAAAAGGGGCAACTAGGGGTCAAATTGTGCAAAAATTTTGAGGCTTAAGAATAAGACCTAATTGTGCCGTTATCATCCTAAGACATATAATCAAAAACCATTTTGAATCCGTTGAAAAATAAGTTCTAGAATATTAATGACTATGAGATTCACTCAATCAAGAAGGTATGGGTTTTGAAAATTTGTTTGATAAATAACCCATTTTGGCTCAAGTCTAACCATGGAAAGTCTTTTCAAAGAAAATTTTAATCACATAAGGTTCATTTAGACATTGATTTGGCATTTAAACAATCATATTTTGAAAATTTTACTTAAAATTTTGGGGTCCTTAGATACTTTAGCCTTGTGTTCAAAGTAAATTTGTCATACAATCATGGTAAATTACAAGATTACAAACAAAATAAGGAAAACACATATTCATAAAAACAATCACACAATGTAAACAAAACAGTTAAGTTTTCTTATCTACCACCCCAAACCAGAATTTGACATTGTCCTCAATGTTAAAATGGATGATAAAAGTATAAGAAAACTTACCTGTAGTAACCCCAAACCAGCATCTGACATAGTTGGTTTTTTTTTTCAGAATTAAAGCTTAAAATAAAACAACAACTTTTTATAGGGTTACCTCCCTATCAGTGCTAAGTTTTAAGTCTTTAGCCAGACTTCTCACCGTTTGGATTTACTCATCAGGAGCATCAAACAAGTCCAGGTCACTTGCTTGTTGTATTGGTTGACCTGTCAGATAATGCTTTACTCTCTGTCTATTTACCCTAAATGTACCAGATTTCTCGCTCCATAGTTTGACAGCTCCAAAGGGGAAGACTTTTGTCACCTTGAATGGTCCCGACCATCGGGATCTTAGTTTACTTGGAAAAAGCTTCAGTCTGGAATTAAACAGTAAAACCATATCACCTGGATTAAATGTTCTCTGTTGGATGTGACGATCGTGCCATTGTTTGGTTTTTTCTTTATAAATTCTGGCATTTTCGTATGCATCTAGACGGAGTTCTTCAAGCTCATTTAATTCCAACTTCCTACATTCACCTGCAGCCTTATGATCAAAGTTAAGAGTTTTAACAGCCCAATAGGATTTATATTCTAGCTCAACAGGTAGATGGTAGGGCTTCCCATATACTAGCTTAAAAGGTATGGTTCCAATAGGAGTTTTATATGCGGTTCGATACGCCCATAAGGAATCATCTAACTTAATAGACCAATCCTTACGTGATGTATTCACCACTTTTTGAAGAATATTTTTAATTTCCCGATTGGATACCTCAACTTGTCCACTAGTTTGTGGGTGATAAGGTGTCGCAACCTTATGTCTAACTCCATATTTCTTTAGAAGGGTCTGAAAAGTTTTCTCAATAAAATGAGACCCTCCATCACTTATAACACATTTTGGGACCCCAAACCTTGGAAATATTATTTTCTTGAAAAGTTTAATAACAGTTTTAGCATCGGAATGGGGTGAAGCAATGGCTTCCACCCATTTTGACACATAGTCAACTGCCACTAATATGAACTGATTTCCAAAAGAGGAAGGAAAAGGTCCCATAAAATCAGCACCCCATACATCAAACAATTCAACTTCTAAAATGGTATTCAATGGCATTTCTTGTCTCTTACCAATGTTACCTGTTCTTTGGCAAGCATCACAAGTTAGAACATACTTACGTACATCCTTAAAAATATTTGGCCAATAGAACCCAGCTTGCAATACTTTAGTGGCTGTCTTAGAGGTGCTCATGTGTCCTCCACAGGAAAGAGAATGGCAATGATCCAAAATAGCATGGACATCATCTTGTGAAACACATCTCCGAATCATACCATCTGCACATTGCTTGAAAAGGAGTGGTTCATCCCAATAATAATGCTTGACATCTGCATAAAACTTTTTCCTTTGCTGAAAGCTAAGATCAGGAGGTAAGATACCACATGCAAGAAAATTTACAAAATCAGCATACCAAGGAACACGTTGGATACTAAGATTAAAGAGTTGTTCATCTGGAAAAGATTCATTGATGGGAATATTATCTGTTTCTTCTTTTTCAGATCTCAACCAAGATAGGTGGTCAGCGACCAAGTTCTCGGTACCTTTCTTGTCCTTAATTTCCAAGTCAAATTCTTGCAATATTAGAATCCACCTAATTAATCTAGTCTTTGCTTCCTTTTTATTCAATAGATACTTAATGGCAGAGTGGTCAGTGTAAACAGTAACATGTGAACCTACCAAGTAAGACCTAAATTTATCAAAAGCAAAGACAATAGCTAACAGTTCTTTTTCAGTTGTGGCATAATTTACCCGAGCATCATCTAGCCTCTTGCTGGCATAATGAATTACATGGAGCTTTTTATCCTTTCTTTGCCCCAACACAGCCCCCACTGCGTAATCACTCGCATCGTACATCAACTCAAACGGGAGTTTCCAATCAGGTGGTTGCACAATGGGGGCAGAGATTAGAGCTTGCTTAATCCTGCAAAAAGCTTCCATACAAGATGAATCAAAATTGAAGGGCACATCCTTACCAGAAGAGTTGTAAGAGGTTTTGTGATCTTGGAGAAATCTTTAATGAACCTACGATAAAACCCTGCATGTCCAAGAAAACTCCGAACACCTTTCACATTTGTAGGTGGAGGCAATTTTTCAATCACTTCCACTTTAGCCTTATCAACTTCTATGCCTCTCTCAGACACCAGGTGTCCAAGAACTATGCCTTCTCTTACCATAAAATGGCATTTTTCCTAGTTCAAGACTAGATTGGTCTCTTCACAATGCTGCAAGACTTGGCACAAATTTGTTAAACAATTATCAAAATCCAAACCATGCACTGAAAAATCATCCATAAAGACTTCCATCACATTTTCAATAAGGTCAGAAAAAATTGCTTGCATACACCTTTGAAAAGTCACAGGTGCATTACACAAACCAAAAGGCATACGCCTATAAGCATACATCCCATAAGGGCAAGTGAAGGTAGTCTTTTCTTGATCAATTGATGAATGGGAATTTGATGAAAACCTAAATACCCATCCAAATAACAGAAATAAGAGTGTTTCGCAAGTCTTTCAAGTATCTGATCAATAAAAAGGAGAGGAAAATGATCTTTTTTCGTGGCGCTATTTAACTTCCTATAATCAATGCACATGCACCAACCAGAGACAATCCTAGTAGGAATCAAGTTATGTTTATCATTTTCAATCACAGTTATTCCCCCCTTTTTAGGCACCACATGGACAGGACTTACCCATTTACTACTATCAACAGGATATATGACTCCAGCATCAAGCAATTTCAAAATTTGCTTTTTAACCACTTCTTGAATTTTAGGATTTAATCTCCTAAGTGGTTCTACTGTGGGCCTACTTTCATCTTCTATAGTAATCCTGTGCATACAAAGAGAAGGGCTAATCCCTTTGATATCATCCATTGTATAACCTATTACCTTTCTATACAACCTAAGTTGTTTCAAAAGTTTTTCAGTTTCACATGGATTCAATTCAGCATTGATAATTATAGGATATGTGGAATTAGGACCAAGAAATTGATACCTTAATGAAGCTGGTAAAGGTTTTAATTCTACATTGGGGCTTACCACTTTGTCACACATGACCTCAGTATCATGTGGGGCCTCAGAGCAATCAGATGTTTCTGTCGGCTCAATCATGAAAACAGTTTCAAGTGGGTCATTAGGAAGGGTTGCTTCCTTAACCACTTGTTCGACAAAATCCACAGTATAGCAAACATCATTATAAGGTTTTTCTAAAACATTTTTCAAGTTAAAATTAACCTTTTGGTCTCCAACAGTTAGAGACAACTTACCATTCTTGACATCGATCACAGCACCTGCAGATGCTAAAAATGGTCTACCTAAAATAATAGGAATCAAAGAATCTTCATCCATTTCAAGCACAACAAAGTCAGCAGGTATAAAAAATTTTCCTATCTTAATAGGAACATCCTCTAAAATTCCTATAGGATATTTTACAGATCTATTAGCCAATTGCAAAGACATCCTAGTAGGTTTTAACTCACCCAATCTTAATTTTTCAGTAATAGATAATGGCATTAAACTCACACTTGCTCCTAAATCACACAATGCTTTATCTATATTCATGTCACCAATCATGCAAGGAATAGAGAAACTACCTGGATCTTGGAGCTTGGGTGGAAGTTTCTTTTGAATTAGAGCACTGCATTCTTCAGTAAGTGCAACTGTACCATCTTCCTCTAGTCTTCTTTTGTTGGACAAAATGTCCTTCAGGAACTTCACATATGTAGGCATTTGCTGCAAAGCATCTGTGAAGGGGATATTAATATACAATTTCTTTAAAACATCAAGGAACTTACCAAATTGTTTGTCCAACTTTGCTTTGGCTAAGCGCTGAGGAAATGGAATGGGAGGTTGATATGGCTTAACCTCCTCCTTCTTTTCTTGTGGTTTCTCTTCTTCAATTACTGGATGAGATAAAGATTCATCTACTTTCTTTTCCTCCTTTGCAGTCTTGTCAACTGGCCCATCGTATTGAGTACCACTCCTAAGAGTGACAGCTATGGTTTGGTTAGATGGTCCAGCCTCTGGTTTTCCAGGAAATGTTCTTGGTGCTCTTTGAGAGTAGGAGGCTTGTTGAGCAATTTGATTCTCCAGTATTTTGTTATGGGTGGCAAGAGAGTCCACTTTTGAAGCCAAATTTTTTATTGCATTAGAGAATTCATCATTTTGTTTAAGTTTAGTAGCTACAAATGTCTCCATCAAGGATTCTAGCTTTGATTTTTGTGGAATATAGGTTCCTTGTTGAGGTTTGTAGTTACTTTGATTACCTTGGAATTGAGGTGGCCTATTTTGGAAGCCAGGTGGACCTTGTGGAGGTCTGTAGTTACCTTGATAATTTCCACCATAGTTTCCAATAGCATCCACCTGATGCATTTCTTGTTCTTGATTAGGGGTCATTGCTAAATGGCAGCTTGTAGCTCCATGTCCTGAAACACCACAAACTTCACAAACAATATTAGTAGCACCTGTTGACCCTATTTTATCAAGTTTTAATGTTAATGCTTCAACTTTGGCAGAAAGTAGGGAAAGAGCATCAACAGAGTACTTACCTGGTGTTTTAGCAGGTAATCCTCTCTCAGAGTTCCACTGGTGAGTGTTTTAAGCTATTTTCTCAATCAAGTTTTCAGCTTCATCAACATTTTTACTCATGAAGGCTCCTCCAGCTGCAGCATCTAAAGAGATCTTTTGTGTGGAAGTTAGTCCATCATAGAAAATATGGATTGTCAACCACCTTTCTATCCCATGGTAAGGACATTCTCTTAGCATCTCCCTATATCTTTCCCAGGCTTCATACAAGGATTCATTATCTTTTTGTGAAAAATTGATGATTTGTTTTCTCAGCACATCAGTCTTGTTCCTTGGGTACCATTTATTGATAAAAGCACTGGACAATTGTTCCCAAGTTGTGATGGATCCTTCAGGAAGAGAGTATAACTACGCTCTCGCTTTATCTCTTAAAGAGAAAGGGAAGAGTCTTAAGCGAATGGCATCATTGGTGGCTCCATTCATTTTCAGGGTGTCACAGTATTCAAGAAAGATTTAAAGATGAAGATTTGGATCTTCAGAGGGTAATCCTCCAAATTGGTTCTGTTGAACCATTGAGAGTAGTGAAGGCTTCAATTCAAAATTGTTAGCCTCCACTGTGGGTCTAAGGATGCTAGCTCCTCTTCCATTTGTACTTGGAGTGGCAAAATCTCACAAGGGTCTATGTTGGTCTGCCATTTGTTTTTCTTTTTCTTGTTTTTGTTGTTTTCTTAAAGCTCTAAGGGTACGTTCTATCTCAGGGTCAAATCCTAAGTTTAGATCGACACTACGGCTTTGTCGCATAAAAAAAAGTAAATGACAAATAAAACAAATAATCACAAAAAAAAACAACAACAGATACACAAAATAAATAACAAAATACAAGATTACAAAACAAAATAAAAATAAAAATAAAAATAAAAATATTAACAAGTATGATCTAATCGAATTTCAATATTGCCGATATTTAAGGGACAACAGTCCCCGACAACGGCGCCAAAAACTTGACAGGGCCCGTAAGCGCACGGGTTATGTCGTATAATATAAAAGATTATCATTCTCCACAGGGACTGTGTTCAAAGTACCAGCATATTAAAATTTAATTATCCACACAATTGATTTGTAATGTTTTTGTAAAATAAAACACAATTTAAAAATCTAAATTTAAAAAGAAAATTTACTTGACACTTAAAAAAAATCAGAGTTGAGAGTATCTTGGGATTTCGGGGGATTAAGACTCTATTTTATGTTAATGAATTTTAACTTTTCATAAATAAGAATCGAATTAAGTTTTCCAAGGCGAATTTTCCAAAAGCGAATTAATATGTTCCTCTCGGAATCCTATTAATGTACCTAACCTATGGAAAGCGCTGCTTAATCCTCAGAAAGGCCCATTATCGTTTTATGAAAATCCCTTTTATTTCCTCAAAAGAATTTTGACTACTTTCATGGTTTTACCAAGGTCACAAAAAGCATCTCAAAAATCTTAGGTTTAGTTCAAAGTTTTCCGGTAAAAATAAATCTCTCGATTCTATTTATTACCTAATCTTACTAATATACCTGCAAGTACATAGTTTTATCATTTAGGTTCTTGTTAGGAATCACTAAAAGCATTGAGTATAATTGAACTAAATGGAAAATAGAAATTTATTTAATTCCAAGTCAAAATAATATTAACAATAAAATATTATCACACCCCTTTTATCCCAAGATAATTAATTTAGTTACTCTTGAAATAATTCAAATTCATATATAATGGAAAAATAAAACATACAAGTCATGGTAAAAATAAAGACTTACTGGTTTCTCCAAAAGCTCAAAATAATTTTACCATTGTATTTCCTTGTTGCAATATTCCTCCACCAATTACAAATTGGAATTCTCACTTTTACAATTCTCACCACTCTTTTAATGAATAGAAGAAAGAAAAAGAAAATAAAAAGAAAGAGAAGAAAAATGAAACCGAGAAGAAAAAAGGGAAGGGAGAAAGAAAATAAAAAGAAAGAAAGAAATGGAACGGAGAAATAAAAGAAAGCAAAAGAAAAGAGAGAAAGGAACGAAAATGAGGATTCTGGATGCTGAATTCACTGATGCTTCAAGGCTTTACTTGCTCCTGCTTTTATAGGCAAAGGAATGGAGGAATCCAGCTAAGAAAACGCATTGTAATTGCAAGTGGGAGGAAACTTTCGGTGCATGTGACTTCCAGCTATGCCAACTTGTTTATTTTTTAATATTTCCAATAATTTGGCGCATGGATTCATTCAGGTGGTCAAATTCCGAGTGGAAAAGGTGCTGTTCTTCCATAAGACCGAGTGAAAGCTTGCTGTTTATCCACAAGACCGAGTGAAAGCTTGCTGGAAGGTACTGGTTGCTGGATGGTGTTGTGGCTTGCTGAGGAGTTGGACGGTTTTGAGTTGCTGTTGGATGGAGAACTGGACGGTGTTGTGGAGAGTTTGGTCGGTTTTGAAAGGAGAGGGGACGGTGTTGGTTTGTGACGGTGTGGAGAAGAGAGTTGGTCAGTTGTTACATGTGGCTGTTCAAAGAAGAGGAGTGTTGAAGTGATCCGGTGTAGTGGTTTGAGAGGACGGTGTAGAGTGATCCGGTGTTTGGAGTTGATCCGGTGTTGGTTGTGAATAATTGGAAGGAGTCGGTGTTGATGGAGGGTTTGATCTGGTGTGCATTTGATCCGGTGTTGGAGTGAATGGATGGAAGGTTGATCCGGTGTGCATGGATGGAGCCGGTGTCAGTGTTGTGGTTGGATGAATGCTTGAAACATTCAATCGGAACCGAGTAAAGAGTGACTCAGAACCGATAAAAGAAGGACTCAGAACTGACTGAAAAGTGGCTCACTCAGGATTGGGAAGTCTTCTTTCACTGTTTCACTCGGTTGTCTCTTGAAATTGAACCACTCGGAGAAAACTTTGCTCGGATTTTCTTTGGAACAATTCAGTCGACTCCTTCTTCACTCCTTGATCCATTCAGACACATTCATTCGGAAGTTTGACTTGCTTCTCACTCGGATACATTAAGTCAGATTTGCCATTTTCTTTCACTCAGAAACTTGCACTTGAAGGACTCTGGAATCTGGCTGATAGGAGTTCTTCCCATGTCCGAGCCTTGCTTTGCTCGGAAATGCAGCTTTCTGTCCCAACTCACTCGGATGTCTTCCTTGGAGACTTCTCACTCGGGCTTAGTGTGAAACTTGAGAGTCTACCCGAGTGTGATTCATTTCCGGTCGGATTTTTCCTTGCTTAATAAGACACTACTCGGAAATGCCTTGTTCCGCTTGAGAATGCCATCTTCTCCGAATAAAACCACTCGAAAACCTCCTTATTCAACAGTTGCTCTTTCAGTGGCATCTTCTGCTCGGACAACAGTTTTGACCACTCGGGGGTTTTCGAATCGGAGGCAGTTTTGCCTAGAAAAATAGTTCAGACTCGTTTCAATCAGCATTTCTTCACTCGGATTATTTGCAATCAAAAAGCTCCCACTCAGATTTACTTCAATCAGCATTTCTTTCACTCAGACAATAGCTTTGGGCAGCATCTATTCAAAGTCAGTCCCCTTTTTTCACTCGGAATGGTTGTAGTCGGGGGGCTTCCACTCGGATTCACCTTCAACCGAGACTTATTCCTTTTCAGCATTGAACCTCCAACAGAGTTAGCCATTTATCACTCAGAATGGCTTTGACAGGGAACTTTCCACTCGAATTTACCTTCAACAGTGCAGTATTCCACTCGGAAATTCTCCATTCTGAGTCCTTCCACTCGGATTTGGTCATTTCTGAGTCATCCTACTCGAATTTGGTCATTTCTGAGTTGGATTTCAACATTCTGAGTCAGAATTTAGCATTCTAAGTCAGAATTCAGCATAAAAAGAGAGTTCTTTCTACTTTGGGCTTGTTCTTCTTGTTTCTTTATCATTTTATGGTCGTTTTTCTCTTGTTATTGACCCTTTTATTACCTTAATTTATGCAAAATAACATACCCAAGTAGAATAAAGTGGAAAGAAAGCAAAAATCACAATAAATAAAGAAAATACAGTGCATAATGATTAAAATCCTAAGCAAACTAGATCTATTTTATTGTGTTATAAAGCACTTATCAACGTGCCGGGTGGAGGAGAATTAAGAAGGATGGTGCTTGATGAAGCCCACAAGAGCCTGCTAAGTATTCACCCGGGTTTCACGAAGATGTACCACGATCTAAGACTACAATTCTGGTGGCCCGGATTAAAGAGAAATGTAGCGGAATATGTGGCTCGGTGTATTACCTGTCAGAAATCAAAAGTCGAGCACCAGAAGCCGTATGGTGCATTGCAACCCCTGGAGATCCCCGTGTGGAAATGGGACTCAATTGCCATGGACTTTGTCATGGGATTGCCAAAAACCCGAGTGGGTCATGATTCGATTTGGGTCATTGTTGACCGATTGACGAAAAGTGCACACTTCCTGTCGGTGAACATGAGATACCCGTTATATAAGTTAGCTCAGATTTATATTCGTGAAATTGTCCGACTGCACGGTGTGTCGACTTCTATCATATCGGATAGGGATCCTAGATTCACATCCCGGTTTTGGACCAGCCTGCACTAGGAATTAGGTACAAAACTTTGGCTAAGTTCTGCCTACCATCCCCAGTCGGATGGACAATCCGAGCGAACGATACAAAGTTTAGAAGACTTACTGAGAGCATGCGTGTTGGAACATGGTGGGTGTTGGGAACAGTACCTTCCCCTGATCGAATTCACATACAACAATAGCCACCACAGCAGTATTGGTATGGCACCCTACGAAGCACTGTATGGTCGAAAATGCCGAACCCCACTCTGTTGGTCAGAAACGGGTGAAAGTTTAGTATTGGGGCCGGAAATTGTGAAACAAACCTCAGAACAAATCCAAGTAATAAGGGAAAAGATGAAGGCGTCTCAGGACAGGCAGAAAAGCTACCATGATAAACGAACTAAACCACTGGAGTTTTTAGTCAGAGATAGGGTGTTTCTAAAGATTTCACCGAGTAAAGGAGTCGGGCGAGCCTTGAAAAGTGGGAAGTTGAACCCCCGATATATTAGACCTTACAAAGTAGTGTGGGATGCGTTAATGCTGGGAGCATGTAGTGTGGGACACTACCATCGGTTATTAAAGGCGTGAGACGCTGTGAAATCCTTTTGAGTGAGACTCAAGGTAGCCTTTGAGTGAGACTCAGGCTGCTCATGAACACCGTCGTTGGCGCTGAGAGCGTTGGTGTCACCTATGAGGGCAAACGGTTTGGTACCAGTAAAACGGCCAAGTAGCTGGGAGCTGAATAGAAGGCTGGGAGCCTACGTTGCAACGAATGAAAACCGATTACACACAAATGCGGAACCGAGTGAATTAATCTATGTACATGTACTGTTGATGTTGATTGAAATCTGATCTATGAATATATGTTAATGTTATTGAAATGATATGTGCAGATAGCCGAGAGATAACTGATGGATTCTGATCGAAAAATGTCGTATGTGTGTTCTGATTAATTGGTATTGTGTATGTTTGATGGTAGCTGTGTACATGTATACTGTTGCATAATTGAGGAATAATCTGAGTCAGTATTTATCATTTAATATCTAAGATACTCACCCCCTACTGTGGCTATATTTTACAGTGAATGTCTCTCGAAATGATGAATGAAGGAGGAGCTGCATGCCGAGTGAAGTGCTTGTGCACTATGGGAATATATGTGTATATGTATATACTGTGTATAAGGTTTTGTTAAGCCTTGGCCGGCTCGTATTTTGGTCTTAGTCACTTTATATTAGAATTTGAACTCTCTTGGGTTGAGAGTATGACAATGTGTATGTAAATATTTATTTATATATGTATATGCATCCTAATGTGTGTTTATTCTGTGTTGCATGTGAATGTCCGAGTGGAATATATATATATTTAAACTTATCCGAGCGTGTGAGGTTGTATGATTTCATGTAAATTGAGCTAAGTTATTGTTGTGGGAAGCAAGATAGTGACCTTATCCCGAGTGAGGATAGGTTTAGATGTTTCCGAGTGAATGAGGTTGTATAATCCTGAGTGGAAATTGACCTGAACACCTTCAGAGTGATAAACCGTTAGGATTTCCTCGAGTGGAGAATAATTAAATATTTCCGAGTGAGGACTTGCCGAGTGAATGTTTCCCGATAGAGGAATGATACCTAAGGCCCTAAGTGAATTCCATTATAGTAAACTTATTAGAAGCTCGAAGGTCCTTAAGTGAGACTTGACTTAGTAAGATAAATTGAGTGAGAAAGACTAGATATGCCGAGTGAAAAACGAGTGAAATACCCCGAGTGGTAAAAGACCGTGAAAGATATTCCAAGCGGAAGGCACCCTTAGATTCCGAGTGGAATGACCTTGGGAATCTTCTCCCGAGTGGTCAACATTTGTATTCTGAAAGAATGATGTTAAGGAGTGTGATGTAAACTTCCGAATGAAGCTTGTACGTGTAAGGGTCAATCCGAATGAATCGAGAGTAAAGACTTTTCCGAGTGAACCAGACTCTGAATCCGAGTGAGGGAATAACGAGTGGAGTTGCTCACCTCAGCGACTAAATGTTTGCTCCAGCGAGTGAGAGCGAAGGGAAGGTCTCGTGTTGGGTTCCGCTTACGCTATGCGTGCTTCGCCCAAGCGTGTTGAGTCGTCTCACTCAAGCGATGTTGAGTCTCACCCGAGCGAGTGGTCGCTGTTGGGTTCGCTCAGGTTCTGCATCTTCCACTGTTTGCCTTGTGATTAAATTGTTTTCCTTCCTTCTTATCCTGATTCTACTCTCCTTAACCTCAACTGCTCATTTTGCCCTAGAACACCCTTTGATTTTTGGAAAAAATTTCCTGGTCTCGGTTTATTCTCGAATTGAACACAGGATGTTTCATTTTGGTATCAGAGCTTTTGCCCTGTTCTGCCTTATGTTGGTTTTAGAATCCTAGGTGTTTCATTTTATGCCACTTAGAATGTATATATTTATTTTCTCCCCCTTTGGCATCATAAAAAAAAAAAAGCATCTGAGAATATATATATACCACTTTAAGAAGGATACATTTTGTAGAGATAGATACCATTTGCATATAAAACTCCCCCTAAAACATGCAACATATATCACAGAGTAATTCAAGGTATGTAAGCAATCATAATGATGTTTTCTTTTTCTTTTGGATAAGTAAAGTTAGAGGTTATACAGGATTAAAATTTTTCAATTTGCCAATGATTTTTATTGCATAATATAGTCAAGAAAATCAAAGTCATTTGCCATTTATTTTTGAGAACCATGTGGTACATAGAAGATTATCTTTGTGTCAAAAATATGTTTAATTAAGTGGGGACTCTGTGGGTGTAACAACCTACTCCTAGCAATTAATAGTTTCAAAAACCATGAGAAAATTTTTCACAATAACAGTCACGGTTTATTCGACATGGAAGGAAGGAAGCAGGCAAGAAAAACAAGAGCATTCATACGTATAGGGTATTTTACAGAAAAACTAAGACTGGGGTTGGTTCGTTGGGTTAAGGCAGCACACCAGTGCCTGGGCGGATTGCACAACATCATGGGCTCGCTCAGGCGAGGTCTGATACCGCCTAGGCGGGGTATGATAATGCAACAGCGGATGGAGGGAGATTCTAAAAGAGAAACTCTTCCACGAGTAACACTAGTTCGTTCAGTAGGAAGTGATAGGTAAGGGGAAGGAGAAAGGAGAAGTACGAGTGCAGTAATGGTTTGTGGAGGAGAAGGGACCTGAACTCATTCCGTCCAACGCGACTAGGTATGGCAACGCCTGGGCGGACTCAACCACAACGTCCAGGCCGGGGTCAACACCGTTGTTGGGGTTTCATTAGCTCCACAACGGAAAGGAAGGATAGTGGGACGGTATCTCACTCTAACTTTTACTCGCTTCAGCGCGAGTCCTTATGCTTGGGCGGACTGCTCTAGCACTTGGACGAGGTATGACTCCACCCGTGTGAATCCAACATAAGTCTTCCTAGTCCGCCCTCGCTGGAGCGGGAATGCTGCTCGCTGAAGCGAGGGACTCCACTCGTGAAATTGGAAAGTTAAGTCTCACTCGGTTTTCACTACCATTTTAACTCGATAATGGTCTCCCTTCTTATGACCACTCAGTTTTTCACTCGTCTTTCGTTCTTCCCTCAATCGAAGCATATCTGAGCTCTATATTTCCTCTTCTTAACCCCAAACTTATTCCTACTGCCTAACCGTAGCCACACCGGCCAACTTACGCTCGCAAGACATACTCAGGCGTCCGTACTTATCACTCAATACCTTCCGCAGCATAATATAATGCACAACACACACATATATATATATATATATAGTTAGGAAACATCTAAATAATTACAACCACAACATGCCCCTTCTGTCCGGAGCGTTCAAGTTTCGTAATTAAAACCCAAAATTAACACAAGCCGGCCAAGGCTTCCTCTAAAACATTTAAACATGACAAGCACACAGTACACACATATATACACACGATCCATCATGCTCAGCTGCTTTGCTCCACACCCGGCTCTTCCTTCATTCTTCATTCCAAGAGATGTTCACTGAAATATGGCCACTGCAGGGGTGAGCTTTTACATGTTAAATGATACTCACAGACTCAGTATCAGCGTCAGTACACGCTCCTACCATCATTCAACCTTTCTCGAGTAACAAGTTCATGCAGTTTAAAACAACATTCATGCCACACATATTACACAGAGTTCATTTCTACAATCCATTCATGCATTCGGAGTTCCTACGCACATACACATTCATACATTCAAAATCATACACATATACACACATAGATTTATACATCACCACAATCGGCCTTATATCTATATGCATGCCTGCAGATCCGACTCTTGTAAAGACTCTCAGTTACGGTCCCCTTTACTTCTGGCCCCTCGTCCCTCAGCTCTTACCAGGTGGCACCGGCCTCCCACGGCGTCTCGAGACTCTTCTCTAGCTCTTACGGCTACCACGAGCACTATCGGGATCTAGCCAGGGTTGGTAACTGGAAGTCGTTCCCTTGGGGTTCTTGACCTTCCATGGGTCGCCCCCACTCTCACTCATGCAACTAACACATTTATTAACACACATCATCACGCCACGAACACCTTCTCCGTAGCCATTAAGCAAGAACGGATTTCCCCACATTACTCGTATTCATTTAGTCAATCACACCAACGCCTGTTACAATCGGTCATCAGACTAACAACATTGAACAACCAATTAAGAGCATACACGTACATATTTTCCATAGTGACAAGAAGATAGATCCATGCATATCATTCATCATTATCATCCACTAACAGGCTACTCCGTCCCCATGAAATCACTATCAGAATCTTAAATCATGCATCAGTTTTAATGATTATGAATACATGCACACACACACACACACACAGCAGTATGTTCATCCGGTACCGTTCGTAGACCATGCATTCGACATGCAAGCGCCCCCTACCTTTAGAAGAACCTCAGAACCTTTCCGTTCTTGTCGTTGGGTCCGATGTCCTTCTCCTGGTTCGTTCGGTCTTCCTTGGCTTCGTCGTATCCTGCGCCTGATTCTGGGATGGAGTGTGGTCCGTTCTCCAGTACTGAAATCAAGATCTCCAGGAGCGAAGAGTGAGATAGGGGAAGAAGGAGGATGGAGACGAAGAGAGAAAAGTAGAGGATGAAGTGATGGAGGAAGGAATCTGAAGGAATAGTGAGTGTGTCCTTAACCATAGGCTTACATTTTTATATATGTATATGCGCACGAGTAAGAGAAGAGTGGGATGGGAGAGTGTGAGCCCAGCAGCCACGCGCACTCCACCCTATCCCCTGACCACCACCATTTTTCATATTTTAATGGCTTAAATCTACTTGGTTATATATAATTAACAGTTATTTTCTATTTGAAATCAAGTCTTAATGGTTTATTCTTCATTCGGCATTTAGTTTCAAAACTGGGATGTTACAGTTCTCCCCCACTGAAAAAGAATTTCGTCCCCGAAATTCAGTCGGCACTCACCTAGGTAAACAACTCGGGGTACTGCTGTCGCATAGTGTCTTCGCGTTCCCAGGTACAAGAGATAGTCTTGCCTTGCTGCCACTCCACTTTAACCAACTTTATATTTTTGTTCCTCAAGCGTTTTACCGATCGGTCCACAATTCCAATCGGTGTAGTCACAGTGGTTAGGTCTTCTTTGATCTCTACCTCGTCGTCAGGCATCGTGTGGCTGGGGTCATGCAAATACTTCCTTAGCTGAGACACGTGAAATACGTTGTGCAATCAGGACAAGTGAGTCGGTAATGCGATGCGGTATGCCACGGGGCCGACTCGTTCTAACACCTCATAAGGTCCAATGTATCGAGGGCTTAACTTCCCACTTTTTAAGGCTCGTCCGACTCCTTTACTCGGAGAGGTTCTCAGAAACACTCGGTCTCCGACTGAAAATTCCAATGGCTTGATGCGCTTGTCATGGTAGCTCTTTTGCCTGTCTTGGGATGCTTTCATCTTCTCCCGTATCACTCGGATCTGTTCTGTGGTTTGCTTCACGATGTCTGGTCCCAATAGTAGACTTTCACCCGTTTCCGACCAGCAGAGTGGGGTTCGGCATCTGCGCCCATATAATGCCTCGTAGGGTGCCATGCCAATGCTGTGATGATGGCTGTTGTTGTACGTAAACTCGATCAAGGGAAGGTACTGCTCCCAGTCTCCACCATGCTCTAACACGCATGCTCTCAATAAGTCTTCTAGACTCTGAATTGTTTGCTCGGATTGTCCATCCGATTGGGGGTGGTAGGCAGAACTAAGCCAAAGCTTCGTCCCCATTTCCTGATGCATGCTGGTCCAAAACCGGGACGTAAACCTAGGGTCCCTATCTGATATGATAGAAGTAGGTATGCCATGCAGTCGGATAACTTCTTGAATGTAAATCCGAGCCAGCTTATGCAATGGGTACTTCATATTGACAGGTAGGAAGTGTGCACTCTTCGTCAGTCGGTCAACAATGACCCAAATGGCATCATGGCCCGCTCGGTTTTTGGGTAATCCCATGATAAAATCCATCGCAATCGAGTCCCATTTCCACACGGGGATCTCTAGAGGCTGCATTGCACCGTACGGTTTTTGGTGCTCTACTTTCGATTTCTGACAAGTGATACACCAGGCCACGTATTCCGCCACATCCTTCTTTAGTCCGGGCCACCAGAACTGTCTCCTCAAGTCGTGGTACATTTTCATGGTTCCTGGGTGAATGCTGAGTAGGCTTTTGTGGGCTTCGTCAAGCACCATTCTTCTCAATCTTCCTCCACTCGGTATGTATATTCTGTCTCTCACCCGGAAGATCCCATCTGACCCCTCGGCCAAGGATAAATCCTTTCCTTTGGCCTGAATTTCCTTTATCTCAGCTAGGTAAGAGTCCAACTGTTGCTGCTCGTACACGGATTTTAAGAATTCATTGGCGATCCTCAACGTACCAATTGTCATTTTCTGAGAGGAGGGGGTGTTAACATACAAGTTCATGTCTCAGAACCGCTCCAACAACTCTACTTCTTTCGCCATCATTGCTGCCATGTGGAGGGATTTCTGACTCAATGCGTCGGCCACGACGTTTGCCTTACCCGGGTGGTATTTTAACTTGAAATCGTAGTCCTTTAAAAACTCAATCCATCTTCTCTGCCTCATGTTCAGCTCCTTTTGGTCGAATAGGTATTTGAGGCTCTTATGATCGCTGTACACTTCAAATTTGGACCCGTACAAGTAATGCCTCCAGATTTTCAATGCAAAAACCACTGCTGCCAGCTCCAAGTCATGGGTCGGGTAATGCTGCTCGTGAGGTCTCAATTGCCGAGAGGCATATGCTATCACTCGGTCCTTCTGCATGAGTACACACCCTAATCCGAGTCCTGACGCGTCACAATAGACCACGAAGCTTTCTCGTAACTCAGGTAATGCCAACACCGGAGCAGTCGTTAACTTATTCTTCAGCTCTCGGAAGCTGTGCTCACACTCGGGACTCCACACGAAAGGAACGTTTTTCCGAGTCAATTTAGTCAGGGGTAATGCCAGTTTAGAAAAACCTTCGATAAACCTCCTATAATAACCTGCCAAGCCCATAAAACTTCTTATTTCCGAGACCGACCTGGGCCTCTCCCATGCTATTACAGCGGCTATCTTCGCAGGATCCACCGAGACGCCTCGCTCGGAAATCATATGCCCGAGGAAGTGGATCTCATCCATCCAGAATTCGCACTTCGAAAGCTTTGCAAACAATTGTTTCTCCTTCAACACTTGGAGTACCGCTCGGAGATGTCCTTCATGCTCCTCAGACGTCTTGGAATAAACTAGGATGTCATCAATGAAGACAACAACAAACCGATCTAAGAAGGAGTGGAATATGCTGTTCATGTAATTCATGAAAACAGCAGGGGCGTTGGTCACACCGAACGGCATCACTACATACTCGTAGTGACCATACCGAGTCCTAAAGGCAGTTTTAGGAATGTCCGAGTCCTTCACTCGGATTTGGTGATATCCCGATCGTAGGTCGATTTTTGAGAAGACTGAGGCTCCACGCAGCTAGTCAATTAAATCATCAATTCTAGGCAGTGGGTACCGATTCTTGATTGTGAGTTTGTTTAGCTGTCGGTAATCTATACAAAGTCTCATGCTGCCATCCTTCTTCTTAACAAGTAGTACAGGTGCGCCCCATGGTGACACGCTCGGTCTAATGAACTGCTTTTCGAGTAACTCATCCACTTGTTTCTTCAACTCGACCAATTCAGTTGAGGACATTCTATAGGGTGCGCTGGAGACCGGCTCGGCTCCAGGGATCAAGTCTATAGAGAATTTGACTTCTCTATTGGGAGGCACACTCGGAACGTCTTTAGGGAACACTTCTGGGAATTCGCAGACAATCGGAATTTTGTTCACTCAGGTCTCACTCTCATCCTTGGTTAGACAAAGCATCATAAATAGTTGGGTTATACCTGGTGCCGTGTTGTTCTCAGCGGGCTGTCTCGGAAAAACTATCTCTCGGTTTCTACAATCTACCAATACCTTATTGGCGGAAAGCCAATCTATCCCGAGCACGATATCAAGACCCTTTAAGGGCATGCAAATCAGATCGAAGGTGAAACTCCGATCATACAACACAAACACTACGTCCTTGCACACTAATGATGTGAACACGTTAGTGCCAGTCGGGCTGGTTACTTCTAAAATCCGATTCATAGGTGCAGTCGGTAACTTCAGACGCTCTACACACTCGTCGGCTATAAAAGAATGGGTGGCTCCCGAATCAAAAACAACGTTAAGTGTATTCTTACCGAGTGAGCACTTACATTGTACTAGGTCGTTTGCTGGTGCAACATCTTCTGCATTGATGGTGTAGAGTCTTCCTGCTGCTGGCGGACCGGTATTCCTCTCTCGGCTGTTCGGAGCACGCATCATGTTTCCTCTGGTTCCGCTGCCTCTGCCACCAGGTCGTTGGTTATCATTCACTCGGGTTCTATCTTGAGATCCTCCTTGACGTACATTGACGTTTGTTTGGCGGAGTTGGGGGCAGTCAGGACGAACGTGTCCCTTCTCTCTGCAGTGGTAGCATTTAACATTTGTATCATTGCAATCCTTAGCAAAGTGGTCACCGCCGCATTTAAAGCATCCGCCATATCTTGGTCGTCCACTCATCTGTCTTCCTCGGTCACTCTGACTCTGATATCTAGTGAAGGGTTCATTTCTCCTCACGTTCCCTGGCCTCTTGAAACGTGACTGCTGAGGCCTCAGGTGCTGGTTGGCTCTGCTGCACTGGCCCGAATGGGCCCTGTCATCCTCTTCGAATATTCTACATTTGTTCACTAATGCAGGGAAACTCCGTATCTCATGGTATCTGCAGGCCCTCTTGATATCCGATCTCAATCCGTTCTCAAACTTAAGGCACTTGGAGTTCTCCGTCCCAGGGTGCTGGAAGGGCGGATAGAATAGACACAATTCCTCGAACCTTGTCGCGTATTCTTCCACAGTCATGGAGCCTTGCTTCAACTCCATGAACTCCAGTTCCTTCCGACTCCTCACTGTGTCGGGGAAGTACTTCTCTAAGAAGCATGTCTTGAAATCATTCCACGACAGCTGATTGTCATCTTCAGGGAATTGGCTTCTGGCTATCTTCCACCAATTCTCCGCTTCATCTCGCAGCATATACACTGCACATTCCACCTTCTGGGTCTCGGTACAGTGAAGACCCCCAAAAATCCTCTCTAGTTCCTGAGTCCATTTGAAAGCTTCCTCCGGATTACGCCCTCCCTGAAACTCACTCGGCTTCCTCTTTAGGAAGCGGTCCAGCACGTGGCCATCCTCAGGTCGAGTCTGGCCCTACCTTTCAAACACATCTGCAAAGCGTTGGAATGCTGTGGCTATAGCCTCCATACTTTGACGATGCGCCATTCCTTATCCTGAAATCGACATTTAAGGATAAGTATACGGAGCCACTTACTACCGATCGGGTTATTAGTCCAACAATTAATAGCTTAGCACATTATGTCATTCGTCTAGGTTATACACACAATCGGACCAGGGGAAAACAACCTCTTGTCCTCAAGTCAACATCAATCAAGTTCAACTAGTATCAGAACAGTTTCAACCATTTAGTCAGAAAACACACACAACCGCTTACACTCGGTAAGCATACCTTGGCCTTGGATCTTTTGATCCGCTCTGATACCAAAATGTAACAACCTACTCCTAGCAATTAATAGTTTCAAAAACCATGAGAAAATTTTTCACAATAACAGTCACGGTTTATTCGACATGGAAGGAAAGAAGCAGGCAAGAAAAACAAGAGCATTCATATGTATAGGGTATTTTACAGAAAAACTAAGACTGGGGTTGGTTCGTTGGGTTTAAGGCAGCACACCAGTGCCTGGGCGGATTGCACAACATCATGGGCTCGCTCAGGCGAGGTCTGATACCGCCTAGGCGGGGTATGATAATGCAACAGCGGATGGAGGAAGATTCTAAAAGAGAAACTCTTTCACGAGTAACACTAGTTCGTTCAGTAGGAAGTGATAGGTAAGGGGAAGGAGAAAGGAGAAGTACGAGTGCAGTAACGGTTTGTGGAGGAGAAGGGACCTGAACTCATTCCGTCCAACGTGACTAGGTATGGCAACGCCTGGGCGGACTCAACCACAACGTCCAGGCCGGGGTCAACACCGTTGTTGGGGTCACATTAGCTCCACAACGGAAAGGAAGGATAGTGGGACGGTATCTCACTCTGACTTTTACTCGCTTCAGCGCGAGTCCTTATGCTTGGGCGGACTGCTCTAGCACTTGGACGAGGTATGACTCCGCCCGTGTGAATCCAACATAAGTCTTCCTAGTCCGCCCTCGTTGGAGCGGGAATGCTGCTCGCTGAAGCGAGGGACTCCACTTTTGAAATTGGAAAGTTAAGTCTCACTCGGTTTTTACTACCATTTTAACTCGATAATGGTCTCCCTTCTTATGACCACTCAGTTTTTCACTCGTCTTTCGTTCTTCCCTCAATCGAAGCATATTTGAGCTCTATATTTCCTCTTCTTAACCCCAAACTTATTCCTACTGCCTAACCGTAGCCACACCGGCCAACTTACGCTCGTAAGACATACTCAGGCGTCCGTACTTATCACTCAATACCTTCCACAGCATAATATAATGCACAACACACACATATATAT
This sequence comes from Clitoria ternatea, assembly GCA_037962975.1. NCBI lineage: Eukaryota > Viridiplantae > Streptophyta > Magnoliopsida > Fabales > Fabaceae > Clitoria > Clitoria ternatea. The sequence goes on from CM075671.1 coordinate 180,769,521, forward strand.
ATATATATAGTTAGGAAACATCTAAATAATTACAACCACAACATGCCCCTTCTGTCCGGAGCGTTCAAGTTTCGTAATTAAAACCCAAAATTAACACAAGCCGGCCAAGGCTTCCTCTAAAACATTTAAACATGACAAGCACACAGTACACACATATATACACACGATCCATCATGCTCAGCTGCTTTGCTCCACACCCGGCTCTTCCTTCATTCTTCATTCCGAGAGATGTTCACTGAAATATGGCTACTACAGGGGTGAGCTTTTACATGTAAAATGATACTCACAGACTCAGTATCAGCGTCAGTACACGCTCCTACCATCATTCAACCTTTCTCGAGTAACAAGTTCATGCAGTTTAAAACAACATTCATGCCACACATATTACACAGAGTTCATTTCTACAATCCATTCATGCATTCGGAGTTCCTACGCACATACACATTCATACATTCAAAATCATACACATATACAAACATAGATTTATACATCACCACAATCGGCCTTATATCTATATGCATGCCTGCGGATCCGACTCGGGTAAAGACTCTCAGTTACGGTCCCCTTTACTTCTGGCCCCTCGTCCCTCAGCTCTTACCAGGTGGCACCGGCCTCCCACGGCGTCTCGAGACTCTTCTCTAGCTCCTACGGCTACCACGAGCACTATCGGGATCTAGCCAGGGTTGGTAACTGGAAGTCGTTCCCTTGGGGTTCTTGACCTTCCATGGGTTGCCCCCACTCTCACTCATGCAACTAACATATTTATTAACACACATCATCACGCCACGAACACCTTCTCCGTAGCCATTAAGCAAGAACGGATTTCCCCACATTACTCATATTCATTTAGTCAATCACACCAACGCCTGTTACAATCGGTCATCAGACTAACAACATTGAACAACCAATTAAGAGCATGCACGTACATATTTTCGATAGTGACAAGAAGATAGATCCATGCATATCATTCATCATTATCATCCACTAACAGGCTACTCCGTCCCCATGAAATCACTATCAGAATCTTAAATCATGCATCAGTTTTAATGATTATGAATACATGCACACACACACACACACACAGCAGTACGTTCATCCGGTACCGTTCGTAGACCATGCATTCGACATGCAAGCGCCCCCTACCTTTAGAAGAACCTCAGAACCTTTCCGTTCTTGTCGTTGGGTCCGATGTCCTTCTCCTGGTTCGTTCGGTCTTCCTTGGCTTCGTCGTATCCTGCGCCTGATTCTGGGATGGAGTGTGGTCCGTTCTCCAGTACTGAAATCAAGATCTCCAGGAGCGAAGAGTGAGATAGGGGAAGAAGGAGGATGGAGACGAAGAGAGAAAAGTAGAGGATGAAGTGACGGAGGAAGGAATCTGAAGGAATAGTGAGTGTGTCCTTAACCATAGGCTTACGTTTTTATATATATGTATATGCGCACGAGTAAGAGAAGAGTGGGATGGGAGAGTGTGAGCCCAGCAGCCACGCGCACTCCACCCCATCCCCTGACCACCACCATTTTTCATATTTTAATGGCTTAAATCTACTTGGTTATATATAATTAACAGTTATTTTCTATTTGAAATCAAGTCTTAATGGTTTATTCTTCATTCGGCATTTAGTTTCAAAACTGGGATGTTACAATGGGATCTCAAATAGGATAAATGATTTGTGGAGCATTAGGATGATTATGAAAACGTGATTGTCATTTTAATGAAAAGATTGACTTATATATTACAAAGTAATTTACTATTTTCAAAGAAATGAAATTTTTATGAAAGGAGTAAGTGAAATACTTTGAGTCAAAGATTTTCAAAAGATTTTGTTCAAAGTGTAAGAAAGTGTGATAAAAGTTGAGTCAATTTAATCAATTTCCAAAATTCCTAATTCCCTTCTAATATTTATAAATTGTTCTTCTGGAAGGGGTTTTGTAAAAATATCCGCCAATTGTTTTGAAGTTTCAACATATTCAAGTACACAATCTCCTTTCAAAACATGGTCTCTTATAAAGTGACGTCTTATTTCAATGTGTTTAGTCCTAGAATGCATGACAGGATTTTTTGAGATATTTATGGCGCTGGTGTTATCACATTTAATAGGAACTTTGTTTAAAACAACACCAAAGTCAAGAAGTTGTTGTCTCATCCAAAGAATTTGAGCACAACAACTACCAGCTGCTACATATTCTGCCTCAGCTGTTGATAAAGCAACACTTACTTGCTTCTTGCTATGCCAAGAAACAAGGGAACTACCAAGTAAATGACATGTGCCACTGGTGCTCTTTCTATCAAGTTTATAACCCGCGAAGTCAGAATCATAATATCCTAAAAGATTACATTCAACGTCTTTGGGATACCATAAACCAACATTTTGAGTACCCACAAGATATTTCAAAATTCTTTTTACAGCGGTGAAATGTGATTCTTTAGGACACGCTTGATATCTAGCACACATGCATACAGCAAACATAATATCGGGTCTACTAGCTGTTAAGTAAGTAAAGTAAGGAACCAATCATACCTCGGTATTTAGTTATTTCAACGTCCTTACCCTTCTCATCTTTGTCTAAGTAGCAAGATGTACTCATGGGTGTAGCTATTTCGTTTGCTTTGTCCATTTCAAAGCTTTTGAGTAGTTCTTTACAATATTTTGTTTGACTAATGAATGTTCCTTCATTTGTTTGTTTGATTTGTAATCCAAGGAAGAAGGTGAGTTCTCCCATCTGGACATTTCGAATTCATCTTGCATAATCTTGACAAACTCTTGATAAAGAATTTTGTTAGTAGCACCAAATATTATGTCATCAACATAAACTTGTACCAAAAGAATGTCATTGTTTTTACGTTTTATAAAGAACGTAGTATCAACCTTTCCTTTTTCAAAATTATTTTCTAAAAGAAATTTACTAAGTCTTTCATACCAAGCTCTTGGAGCTTGTTTCAAACCATATAAAGCTTTTCTCAATTTAAAAACATGGTCTGGAAATTTGTGATTTTCAAAACCGGGAGGTTGATCTACATAGATTTCTTCTTGAATATAGTCGTTTAGAAAAGCGCTTTTGACATCCATTTGATAAAGCTTAAAATCCATACAACAAGCAAAAGGTAACAGTAATCTTATGGCTTCTAATCTAGCTACGGGAGCATACATTTCTTCATAGTCTATTCCCTCTTCTTGATTATATCCTTTAGCAACTAATCTAGCTTTGTTTCTTGTTATTATTCCATTTTCATCTAGATTATTTCTAAAAACCCATTTAGTACCTATTATTAAATGGTCATTGGGTCTTGGCACAAGTTCCCAAACTTCATTTCTTTCAAATTGATTCAATTCTTCTTGCATGGCCAACATCCAATGTTCATCAATAATAGCTTCATTGATATTTTTGGGTTCTATTTGTGATACAAAAGCTAAGTGATTGCATGCATTTCTAATAGCGTTTCGAGTACTTACACCTTTTGTTATTTCTCCTATAACATTGTCCAAGGGGTGATTCTTTAAGGTGATCCATTCCTTTTGTTGAGGTTTGTCGTTTTGTGTTATATCTCCTTCATTTTTATTTCCTTCTTCGTCTTCCAAGTTCATTTCTTGGAAGGTACCTACAAGATCATCAATTTCCTTTCTCGAAGGATTTTGGTTAAGTTTATCAAATTTGACATGTATAGACTCTTCAATTGTACATGTTCGTTTGTTAAAGAGTCGATATGCTTTACTAGTAGATGAATAACCTAAGAATATTGCTTCATCAGATTTTGCATTGAATTTACCAAGATTATCCTTTCCATTGTTTAAAACAAAACATTTGCATCCAAATATATGAAAATAAGAAATATTTGGTTTTCTTCCTTTATAAAGCTCATAGGGGGTTTTCTTTAATATAGGCCTTATCAAACATCGGTTCATAACATGGCAAGCAGTATTTACTGCATCGACCCAAAAATGTTTTGAAATGTTACTTTCATTTAACATAGTTCTTGCGATCTCCGCTAAAGATCGATTTTTTCTTTCAACTACTCCATTTTGTTGTGGAGTTGTTGGAGCCGAAAAATTATGATCAATGCCAAATTTTTCATAAAACTTTTCAAAAGATTGGTTTTCAAATTCTCCCCCATGATCAGTTCGAATAGATGCAATTTTCAAATTTTGTTCATTTTGAATGATCTTGGCAAGTTTCTTAAATGCATGATATGCTTCATGTTTATGAGTAAGAAACAATGTCCATGTATATCTAGAATAATCATCCACAATCACAAGACCATAATAGTTTCCACCAAAACTTTTAATTTTTGAAGGTCCAAACAAATCCATATGTAAAAGTTGTAAAGGTATAGTTGTTGAAACAATATTTTTCGCTTGAAAAGAAACCTTTACTTGTTTTCCCTTTTGACAAGCGTCACAAAATTTATTTTCGAATTTCAATTTTGGTAAACCAATTACTAAATCTTTCGAAACAAGTTTATTTAAATGGTCTATACGAATGTGAGCAATTCTTCTATGCCATAGCCATGATTCATCCTCTTTAGTTATGAAGCATTGCACATCATTTGAAGCAAGACAATCAAGATTAATCATATAAATATTATCAACTCTTTGACCAACGAATTTTATTTCCTTGTTTAGCTTATTTTCAATTGTGCAACCATTTGATTCAAAAACAATTTTATAGCCCTTATCACATACTTGACTAATGCTAAGCAAGTTATGTTTAAGTCCTTCAACATATAATACATCGTTTATAGAAGTTGAAGAATTTTTACCAACATTTTCGATTCCTAGTATTCTTCCCTTCGTGTTATCTCCATAAGTAACAAATCCTTTATTTCATGGAGTAAATGATATGAACTTACTTTTGTCTCCTGTCATGTGTTTTGAACACCCACTATCCAAATACCAATGGGTGCTATTCGTTTTAAAGCATACCTACAAAACATGTCAAGTTAGAGAACTTGGTACCCATTTTATGTTGGGTCCTTGTAGGTTAGTTTGAGGTAATGTTCCTTTAGGAACCTATACTTTTCTCACAACCTTTGGCCCTAGTTTTCTAACATTACAATTAGATGCATTATGTCCTTTAAAACCGCAATGATTACATTTCATGAAAGGTGATGAAGTTTTACTAGGTGGTATAAAGAAGTTCTTATAATTCTTTTGTTTCTTGACGGCATTGAAACCTAAACCCATTTTATCAAACATACACCGTTGTTTACCAAGTAAAACATTTAAGTTGTCTCTACCATTTGTAAATTTTTCTAGAGCTCTATTCAAGTCCAAAACCTTAGTTTCTAGCATGTCACATTTCTTTACAAATTCACAAGGTTTAGTCCTAGAGCATGCTTGAACATTTACTAACTCATTTTTCAAACATTCATTTTCTTTACAAACTTCCATAAGATGCATCTTGATAAGTCTTGAAAAGACTTCATTATTCTGATCAATTTTAGAATTAATTCGTTGTGTAAGTGGTTAGTTTAGCCTTATTATTCAATTAATTGATAATAATTTATAAATTATGTAAATATTGCAAAAGTGTTTTATTTATAGAAGAGAATGGTCAAAAACATTAATAAATTAAGAGCTTATTACTAGTTATAATTTAATAAGTAGCCAGCGTACAAATGCTAGGCAATTAGTTGATTTTTGGTGCAGGAACAGGACGTACTCGAGAGAAAAGGACAAATCCGAGTGAAGAATTACCAAAAGCCGAGTGAGAATTCGTAAATCCGACTAAAGGAGTCCACAAGATCGACTGGATAAGACTTCAAAGGGTTGACCGAAAGGAATTAACAAAAGCCCGACTGAGTAAGATTTCAAAGACACTGACTCCAAAAGAGAACAAGGATTCGAAATATTATATGAAGAACCCGAGCGCCAACTTCAGAATACCGATTGAATAATTAATCCGCTCAAGCGAGGGCCAAGGATTCGCCCAAACTTCTCTATCACGCTTGAGCGAGAAAGCCATTCTGCAGTACATATTTTTAATTCATCCAAGCGAAAGCAGAACTAGCTCAAGCGTAATTTCAAAGTACCATCCTCGCCCAAGCTTTGCCATAACGCTTAAGCGACAAAGCAACACTGCAGTGCAATTCCCGAGCTCGCCCAAGCGAGAGTTAATCCGCTCAAGCGAAAACCCAGCAAGTTGACGCGTAAAAGTAGTAACTTAAACCCTGTTTCTTCCTCCAACAACACACACCTGGTGCAGTACTGTTTCTGCTTCCATTGCCTTCTTCTCTACTGCTGCAACCGTAGTAACTTAAGTAGTGAGCTATTAATTAGCTGGTGCTGTGCTGTAAATTAGCTAAGGCTCAGCTGGATCCTGATAATAGCTGAGCTGTAATTAGTTAGTTACTCTGTAAGCTATGTAACTAGTTAGTTTAGACGATAACTTAAGTTTTCTAAGTTATCAGTTAAGTTAGTTAGTTAGGTAGAAACATATATATAGGTTGTACATATTCTGTAAAAAACACACACGCATACACAGATACGAAATAACAGAACAAAGAATATTCATAAAACACTTCGAACATCTTACTACACATTTTTCTCTCTCTAATCCTCTCCTCCATGACGTTCCACAATCCTTCGATGGAACCGAAGTCAATGGAGTTCTAAATCCCTAAGGTTGGGATTGCGAAGGTTAGCAATGGAGTCTTGAAGCTGTGAGCAAGGAGATCGACTTCTAGATCCTGAGGCGAACAAGCTGAGGAGTGGAGCAGAATTGCTGGATTGACAAATCCAGAACTGATGAAGAACTTCGCTAGTGAGGAATCATGGTTGAAGCTTAGGTAACTTCCAGCTTTCTAACTAGTTCAGGCCTAATCAATTCAGGTGAATAGTTAGAGTTCAACCTCCAATTTCACATTAGATTCTTAGGTTAATCGAGCACTTAAGGAATTAAGGTTCATTGCTTAAGGATTAGTGTTTTTCACCTAAGGAATTAGGGAATAACCATAAGCGGATTGTCCTCTGGATTATGAAGTTTGATTATACCTTAATTGCATGTTTCTTGATGAAATTGTGAACTAAAGCAATCCTGACCTGTTTTCTTTTAAATCACTTTTCACATTCATCTTAACTCTGTTTCTGAAAATACCAAAAACAACTAGAAAACACCAAAACCATAAAAACCGAATGAACTTCATGTATTTTCTGTTGGTTCAGCTTGTACTAGTCCTAGATTGAGGTACTTACCATAATCCCTGTGGGACGATCAAATATTCTACAATTTCAACGATTGGTGCGCTTGCCATAAGTGTAAATCTGAGAGTCATATTTTGTTTTACTAAGATTTTCAGCACCAAGTTAATGGCTCGGGATTTCAGCATCAAGTTAATGGCGCCGTTGCCGGGGATTGTTGAGTAATATCAACAATCCTTGGACTGGTACTAGACTGAACCGTTTTACTTTTGTTTGCATTTAATACGTAGTTTCACTTTTGTTTTTAGTAGTAGTAGTTTGTTATTTTCGCTGTGAATTGTTCTTTTGTGTGACATTTGTTGTATGCAGTCAAGGAGCAGAGGAGAGCCTTTCTTCTTTGATCCTGACATAGACTTGTTAGAACGTAGACTAAGAAAAGAGAAAAAGCAAAAAGAAGAAAAAGAAATGGAACAGAGGAGAGTTACATTAGGTGACTACTCCAGGCCGACTGAAGAAGGATCGCAATCTAGCATCCTTAGGCCACCAATTTCAGCAAATAATTTCAAACTAAAACTAGCTTTACTGCAGTTGGTAAGAAATGAACAATTCGGAGGAAGTGAGGTTGAGGATCCAAATTTGCATCTAGCAACTTTCCTCCAAATCTGTGACACAGTAAAAATGAATGGAGTCCCTGACGAGGCAATCCGACTGAGATTGTTTCTATTTTCTGTAAGGGACCGAGCAAAAGCCTAGTTGCAGAGTCAACCGAGAGGCAGTATTTCAACTTGGGAGGACTTGGAACGAAAATTCTTGATTAAATATTTTCCTCCCTCTAAATATGCAAAGTTGCGCAATGAAATCACATGTTTCCAACAAAGAGAAGGTGAGTCTTTGATGGAAGCATGGGATCGGTATAAAGAAAGTTTGAGGAGATGTCCTCATCATCAGATTTCTGATGTGAAACAAGTAACTATTTTCTATAATGGTGTCAGGCCAGCTACCAGGGTCCTGATTGATGCCTCAGCTGGAGGTTCATTAACAACAAAAACTGTAGAAGAAGCCATAGAGCTGATTGACGTTATGGCTTCTAATGAATGCTTGATTAGTGAGAGGAGCCAAGTCCCTAAGAGAGGGATATTAGAATTACAAGCACAAGATGCTTATCTGGCTCAGAGTAAATTGATGACTCAGGCTTTGGAGAAACTAAGCATACAAATTTTAGAACTCCGAAAGCCGAGTCAAGTTTCTATGATCAGTTGTGACTTTTGTGGTGGAGACCATGAGAATGGATTGTGTGATCCAAATATGCCTTCCGAGCAAGTGAATTACATGGGGCAGCAACAATATCAAAGGAATTATCCTTCTAATTCCTTTAATCCTAATTACAGGAATCACCCCAATTTTTCCTGGCAGAAAGGTCCATATCTGAATCAGAACATCCCACCAAATCAACCCACAAATAGACCACAACAACCTTTTCACCCCCCTGTTAAAGAAAAATCCGAACTTGAGAATGTACTTTCTCAGTTTATTCAGGCCACTCAGGCCAGTTTTAAGAATCAGGAAGCGTCCATAAGAAATTTAGAAAATCAAGTCGGTCGGACAGCTTTCTAAACAATTAGCTGAGAGGCAAGTAGGCAATTTCCCTGGAGATACCGAGGTAAATCCAAGGGAACATTGCAAGGCTATAATTACTAGGAGTGGAAAAATTATTTCTCCATCTCCGAGTCAGGCAATAAGTTCAGAAGAAGAAAAAGAAAAAGAAATAATACAAGAAACCGAGCAGGATAATACTGAAGCAGAAAATAAAAATGAAACAGAAAAAGAAAAAGAAAATAAAGTCCATCAAAAGAAAAAGAAAAAGGTTGATCTGATTCTGGAGGAAGCTTCTAAGCTGACTCCTGAAAAACTGAGGAATGTTCCATTTCCACACAGGTTTAAAAAGCAAATAGAGGAGCAGAAGTTTGATAGGTTCTTAGAGGTTTTTAAGAAACTTCACTTCAATATCCCTTTTACCGAGGCATTGCAGGAGATGCCTTCCTATGCAAAATTTTTGAAAGAATTATTATCTAAGAAAAGGAAGCTTAAGGGGGATGAAATGATTACTCTCACTCAAGAGTGCAGTGCAATCATTCAAAAGAAACTTCCCCAAAAGCTAGAGGATCCTGGATCTTTTACAATACCGTGTGTAATTGGGGATATCCATGTAGGAAGTGCTCTCTGTGATCTAGGAGCCAGTATAAATCTGATGCCTCTATCTTTGATGAAAAAATTGGGAATTAATGACTTGCAACCGACTCGCATGTCCTTGCAGTTGGCTGATAGGTCCATTAAATATCCCCAAGGGATGCTAGAAGACTTGTTAGTGAAAGTAGATAAGTTTATCTTCCCAGCAGATTTCATAGTGTTGGATATGGAAGCTGACCGAGAGATCCCTTTAATCTTAGGTAGACCCTTCCTAGCTACTGGCAGAGCATTAATTGATGTAGAAAAGGGTGAACCCATGCTGAGAGTTCAAGAGGAGCAGGTAACCTTTAATGTCTTCAATTCCATGAAACATCCGACTGAAAGGATGGATTGTTTAATGGTTGAAGAAATTAAAAGCTACCACACTCCAATGCTTTTAAAAACTGAGGAAGAGGCCTTACAAACTTTTTTAGAGGATGACTTTGACTTCGAGACTGAGGAGTTAAATGACTCTCACTTAGAAATATTGAGCCTACTGGAAGTATTAGAAGTAGGTGATTTTGAAAAAAAAAAGAAAAATAATTTGAAAATTGTTGAAGCTGAGAAAGGAAAGGAATTTTCTGAAGAAAAATGTGATTTAAAACCTTTACCTTCTCATCTGAAATATGTTTTCCTAAGAGAAGACGACACACATCCTGTCATTATTAATGCCGACTTAAACGATGAGGATGTGGATAAACTAATTGGGGTATTAAAGGCACATGAATCTGCGATTGACTGGAATATTTCTGACTTGAAGAGAATCAGTCCCTCATTTTGTATGCACAAAATTCTAATGGAGGATGATTATTCCCCTGTAGTACAGCCACAACGCAGATTGAACCCCATTATGAAGGAAGCGGTAAGGAAGGAAGTGGTCAAGCTCCTTGATGCAGGAATCATTTATCCTATCTCGGACAGCACTTGGATCAGCCTGGTCCAAGTGGTGCCCAAGAAGGGAGGAATGACGACTGTAAGAAATGACCAAGGTGAAGTTATTGCCACCCGGCCCACAACAGGCTGGAGGATGTGTATTGATTACAGAAGGCTGAATGACTTCACTCGGAAAGACCACTTCCCCCTGCCATTTGTTGACCAAATGCTCGAGAGGTTGTCAGGGCATGAGTACTATTGTTTTCTTGATGGGTACTCGGGTTATAACCAAATTGTGGTTGACCCAAAAGACCAAGAAAAGACTGCATTCACCTGTCCTTATAGAATTTTTGCATATAAGCGCATGTCGTTCGGGTTGTGCAACGCTCCAGCAACCTTTCAAAGGTGCATGCTGGCAATCTTTGGGGATATGGTGGAGAAATTCATTGAAGTGTTCATGGATGATTTCTCGGTATTTGGGAGTAATTTTGATACATGCCTCAGCAACCTATCTAAGGTGCTGGTGAGATGCCAAGAAACTAACCTCGTCCTTAACTGGGAAAAATGCCATTTTATGGTTAAGGAAGGGATAGTCCTTGGCCACAAAATCTCTGCTGAGGGCATTCAAGTAGACCGAGCCAAGATAGAAATTATTGAAAAACTTCCTCCTCCAATCAACGTGAAAGGAGTGAGAAGTTTTCTAGGATGTGCTGGCTTTTATAGAAGGTTCATTAAAGATTTTTCAAAAATAGCTAAGCCTTTGACTGACTTGCTTGTGAAAGATCATGTATTTGCGTTTAACGAAAACTGTGTCAAGGCTTTTGAAAAATTAAAACAGAGTTTGATTTCAGCTCCGATCCTTGCAGCACCTGATTGGTCTTTACCGTTTGAATTAATGTGTGATGCAAGTGACTTTGCAATCGGAGCTGTATTGGGTCAGAAAATAGGAAAATTGACTCATGTAATTTATTATGCTAGTAAAGTGTTGAACGAAAATCAAATACATTACACCACTACTGAAAAAGAAATGCTTGTTGTGGTTTATGCATTTGATAAATTTCATGCTTACTTGATTGGGGCCAAGGTTATTGTATATACAGACCACTCGACAATCAAGTATTTACTAGCTAAGAAAGAATCCAAGCCGAGACTGATCAGGTGGGTTCTGTTACTCCAGGAATTTGATTTAGAAATACTAGATAAAAAGGGAGTAGAGAACTCAGTTGCCGACCAACTTTCTCGTCTGGAAGGTGAGACGGATTCTGTTCTAATAAAAGAAGAATTTCCAGACGAAAAGTTGATGGCAATTATCACCGGGCCATGGTATGCTGATATGGCCAACTTTAAAAGTGCCTCGGTGGTACCTGATGGTTGGACATCCCAAATGAGAAAAAAATTCTTTCATGATAGTAAAAACTTCCTTTGGGATGATCCATTTCTGTTTAAAATAGGAGTAGATAGATTGATCAGGCGGTGTGTGCCTGAATCCGAGCAAGAAAGGGTCTTGTGGCATTGCCACAACTCCTATTATGGAGGTCATCATGGTGCCTCCCATACAGCAGCAAAAATCTTACAGAATGGCTTTTATTGGCCAACTATCTTTCAAGATGCTAAAGAGTATGTCAAAAGGTACGATAAATGTCAAAGGAGAGGAGATCTCTCTGCTAAAGCTGGCATGCCTTTGACAAACATTCTAATTGTGGAATTATTTGATGTTTGGGGCATCGACTTTATGGGACCCTTTCCTAAGTCATTCTCCAACGAATTTATACTTGTTGCTGTAGACTATGTCTCCAAATAGGTGGAGGCAATTCCGACCAGAACCAATGATGCACATGTGGTGCTTAGGTTCATAAAGAAGAATACTTTCTCTAGGTTTGGTGTTCCGAGAGTACTTATTAGTGATGGGGGTTCACATTTTTGCAATAAGATAATGGAAAAAGCCCTGTGTCACTATGAGGTGTTACATAAGATATCGACTCCTTACCATCCACAAACTTGTGGACAAGTCGAGCTGTCAAATAGAGAAATCAAAAGAATCTTAGAGAAAGTGGTCGAAAAATCTAGAAAAGATTGGTCGGTAAAATTAGATGATGCATTGTGGGCTTACCGAACAGCTTTCAAAACTCCGATTGGCATGTCCCCGTATCAATTAGTATACGGTAAGGCTTGCCATTTCCCTGTGGAGTTGGAATACAAAGCGTGGTGGGCCACAAAGCTATTAAACATGGACTGTGACCAATCTCAGGAGGAAAGAGTTTTGAAACTCCATGAATTAGAGGAGTTCCGACTCAACGCTTATGAAAGTGCCTCCATCTATAAGGAGAAAACAAAGAAATGGCACGATAAGCGAATTAATAAGAAAGAGTTTCAGAAGGATGATCAGGTGTTATTATTCAATTCCCGACTGAGACTCTTCCCTGGAAAACTTAGATCGAAGTGGTCGGGGCCTTTTACTGTAAATGAGGTTTTTCCTCATGGTGCAGTCGAACTGAAAGACCCGACTACTGAGAGAAGACAACACACATCCTATCATTATTAATGCCGACTTAAACGATGAGGATGTGGATAAACTAATTGGGGTATTAAAGGCACATGAATCTACGATTGACTGGAATATTTCTGACTTGAAGGGAATCAGTCCCTCATTTTGTATGCATAAAATTCTGATGGAGGATGATTATTCCCCTGTAGTACAGCCACAACGCAGATTGAACCCCATTATGAAGGAAGCGGTAAGGAAGGAAGTGGTCAAGCTCCTTGATGCAGGAATTATTTATCCTATCTCGAACAGCACTTGGATCAGCCCGGTCCAAGTGGTGCCCAAGAAGGGAGGAATGACGACTGTAAGAAATGACCAAGGTGAAGTTATTGCCACCCGGCCCATAACAGGCTGGAGGATGTGTATTGATTACAGAAGGCTGAATGACTTCACTCGGAAAGACCACTTCCCCTGCCATTTGTTGACCAAATGCTCGAGAGGTTGTCAGGGCATGAGTACTATTGTTTTCTTGATGGGTACTCGGGTTATAACCAAATTGTGATTGACCCAAAAGACCAAGAAAAGACTGCATTCACCTGTCCTTATAGAATTTTTGCATATAGGCGCATGTCGTTCGGGTTGTGCAACGCTCCAGCAACCTTTCAAAGGTGCATGCTGGCAATCTTTGGGGATATGGTGGAGAAATTCATTGAAGTGTTCATGGATGATTTCTCGGTATTTGGGAGTAATTTTGATACATGCCTCAGCAACCTATCTAAGGTACTGGTGAGATGCCAAGAAACTAACCTCGTCCTTAACTGGGAAAAATGCCATTTTATGGTTAAGGAAGGGATAGTCCTTGGTCACAAAATCTCTACTGAGGGCATTCAAGTGGACCGAGCCAAGATAGAAATTATTGAAAAACTTCCTCCTCCAATCAACGTGAAAGGAGTGAGAAGTTTTCTAGGATGTGCTGGCTTTTATAGAAGGTTCATTAAAGATTTTTCAAAAATAGCTAAGCCTTTGACTAACTTCCTTGTGAAAGATCATGTATTTGCGTTTAATGAAAACTGTGTCAAGGCTTTTGAAAAATTAAAACAGAGTTTGATTTCAGCTCCGATCCTTGCAGCACCTGATTGGTCTTTACCGTTTGAATTAATGTGTGATGCAAGTGACTTTGCAATCGGAGCTGTATTGGGTCAGAAAATAGGAAAATTGACTCATGTAATTTATTATGCTAGTAAAGTGTTGAACGAAAATCAAATACATTACACCACTACTGAAAAAGAAATGCTTGTTGTGGTGGATGCATTTGATAAATTTCATGCTTACTTGATTGGGGCCAAGGTTATTGTATATACAGACCACTCGACAATCAAGTATTTACTAGCTAAGAAAGAATCCAAGCCGAGACTGATCAGGTGGGTTCTGTTACTCCAGGAATTTGATTTAGAAATACTAGATAAAAAGGGAGTAGAGAACTCAGTTGCCGACCAACTTTCTCGTCTGGAAGGTGAGACAGATTCTGTTCTAATAAAAGAAGAATTTCCAGACGAGAAGTTGATGGCAATTATCACCGGGCCATGGTATGCTGATATGGCCAACTTTAAAAGTGCCTCGGTGGTACCTGATGGTTGGACATCCCAAATGAGAAAAAAATTCTTTCATGATAGTAAAAACTTCCTTTGGGATGATCCATTTCTGTTTAAAATAGGAGTAGATGGATTGATCAGGCGGTGTGTGCCTGAATCCGAGCAAGAAAGGCTCTTGTGGCATTGCCACGACTCCTATTATGGAGGTCATCATGGTGCCTCCCGTACAGCAGCAAAAATCTTACAGAGTGGCTTTTATTGGCCAACTATCTTTCAAGATGCTAAAGAGTATGTCAAAAGGTGCGATAAATGTCAAAGGAGCGGAGGTCTCTCTGCTAAAGCTGGCATGCCTTTGACAAACATTCTAATTATGGAATTATTTGATGTTTGGGGCATCGACTTTATGGGACCCTTTCCTAAGTCATTCTCCAACGAATTTATACTTGTTGTTGTAGACTATGTCTCCAAATGGGTGGAGGCAATTCCGACCAGAACCAATGATGCACATGTGGTGCTTAGGTTCATAAAGAAGAATATTTTCTCTAGGTTTGGTGTTCCGAGAGTACTTATTAGTGATGGGGGTTCACATTTTTGCAATAAGATAATGGAAAAAGCCTTGTGTCACTATGAGGTGTTACATAAGATATCGACACCTTACCATCCACAAACTTGTGGACAAGTCGAGCTGTCAAATAGAGAAATCAAAAGAATCTTAGAGAAAGTGGTCGAAAAATCTAGAAAAGATTGGTCGGTAAAATTAGATGATGCATTGTGGGCTTACCGAACAGCTTTCAAAACTCCGATTGGCATGTCCCCGTATCAATTAGTATACGGTAAGGCTTGCCATTTCCCTGTGGAGTTAGAATACAAAGCGTGGTGGGCCACAAAGCTATTAAACATGGACTGTGACCAATCTCAGGAGGAAAGAGTTTTGAAACTCCATGAATAAGAGGAGTTCCGACTCAACGCTTATGAAAGTGCCTCCATCTATAAGGAGAAAACAAAGAAATGGCACGATAAGCGAATTAATAAGAAAGAGTTTCAGAAGGATGATCAGGTGTTATTATTCAATTCCCGACTGAGACTCTTCCCTGGAAAACTTAGATCGAAGTGGTCGGGGCCTTTTACTGTAAATGAGGTTTTTCCTCATGGTGCAGTCGAACTGAAAGACCCGACTACTGATCGGATTTTTAAGGTAAATGGCCAGCAACTCAAACTCTACTTTGGAGGAGAGTTTGATAGGCAGAAAACCTCCTTGTTACTGCAAGCATCTTCTTAGATGCCATAAGGTCAAGCTATGACTTTAAAGAAGCGCTCTAGGGAGGCAGCCCTATGTTCCGATTATTTTGTTTTAAACCTTGAGTCGGAATGAATAAAAAGAAAAAAAAATTAGTGAATAAAGTTTGTGAAGTTTGAAGAAGGAAGTCCGAGCTTGATTCTTCTATTTCGCTCAGGCGAAGCACTTGTAGCTTAAGTGAGACACTGCTGATTGTTGTTTCGCACTTAAGCGAAAATTTACTGAGTTTGAGAGGGAATAGTACACTCGGATAATTGTTACTTATTCTTAACCCTTCTTCCCGACTGAACTTCACTCGTCATTTTTCAATAAAATTCCAATTTTTGATGTGAATAAAAAGGAAGACTTTAAAGGATTTCTGATCATTGATTTAATAAACGGGTCAGATGGTGAAGGGCGACTTATTCCAGTCGGTCTTTTATCACTCGGATTCCTCACTCATCACAATCAGTTCTGTATCCATTTCACTCGGTCTTTCGGTTTTTCATTCATCCACTCGGCTTTCTCTCATTCTCTTGCCCGACCTCTATCACTCGGTATTCCTTTCATGCGTCTCTTTTTACTGTTCCTTTTTCATTCATTCAATTTCTCATTAGAGTATTCGGTTTCTTCCACTCGGTATTCCGTTCACTCGGATCCCTCCGCAGTCGTTCACTTTTCACTCATCTTTCTTACTCTGTCACTCCATTTTATTCTGACTTTCGTTTTTCACTTCATTTTCTTTTCATTCGGTTCTTCATCCACCTGGTATAACTTGTACTCATCTATCCCACTCAGCTTTCATTCATTCGGTCACTCTGTTTCACTCATTCTCCATTCACTCGGTCATTTATTTTTCTATTCACCCGATTTTAATTCACTCATTGTTTCATAAATGTTGTGTCTTCCATTTTTCTTTTACGATTCACTCAGTATTTCCAACACTCAGTTCTCTTTATCGTCATTCTTTTATCCACTCAGTTTATCTTCTTCTTCTTTCCATTTTTTTTCACCCGGTCAATGAAACATACTTTCGGGTTCTCTCACTCGTTTTTCCATTTTTCTACCACTACTCGGTATTCACTTACTTGTTGTTTCATTTTACTTCTTTCTTTATTGATTCTCTCATGCTGTATTTTCTTTCTTCATCCACTTGTTTTTCATTCGTGATTGTCACATTCGTATTTCCTGTACCCAGTTTCCTGTTATTTAGTTTTTCATTCACCCGGTGTTCACATCACTTGGTTTTTCATCCTTTCAGTCTCATTCAAATTCTTTCATTTCTTCGACCGACTCGTTTCTCGATGTTATTCATTCGGTAATGTGTTATTCATTTTTCTATTTATTCTTCCACTGGCTTGTGCATTAACTCGTCTCCTTCATCCAGTCAGTCTAGCTTTCGCTCATTCCATTGACTCGGAATCTTTTCATCTGTTCATTCCAACCACTCGTTTCCTTCATTCACTTTGATTTGTTTGTTATTCATTATTTCTACCTCCTTCAGCCACTCATTTTTCATTTCCCCAGTCTCTCCATTCACTCGACCCCTTGTGCATTCGTCTTGTTCACTCGTTTTTTTATTTACTTGGTATTTCATTCATTTGATTTTCCACTCATGTCATTTTTGTTCTTCACATGAATTCTCATTGTCATTCACTCATTCTTCATTTCTCGGATCTCTATCACTCGGTATCTTTCTCCATACTCATTCGGTCATTATCATTTCACTCTTTTCACTCATTTACGCAATCTCTTTCTTTACAGCCTTGCATTGCTTGTTTCATTTCGTTCACTCGATATTACCTTCATTCGTTCTTTCTACCATTCGCTTTTATATTCACTCGTATTTCACTACAGTGGTTCACTCGTCTCTCATACGCTCTATTTCATTCATCTATTCTTTCACTCGTTCTTATATCCATTCATCCTTTATTCATTCAGGATCTTTTCCATTCAATGTTTCATTCACTCGAGATCCTGTATTCATTCACGAATCTTTCACGCATTCATTCTTTTACTCACTCGTTCATTTACTTATAGTTTTCATTCGCCCATTCTTTCTTATCGTTTGTTCATTTATTCATCTTATATTCTCTTGTGTCCACTTGGCATCATTTCCCACTCTTACTCGATCTTCTACCTATCAAGTATATGAGTGTATTAAAAGAAAATAATAAATAATAAATAACAATAATATATATATATTATAATAATAATTAAGTAATAAATAAAGCTGGAACATATTTACGTGTTTCTTGGAAAACGAATTCAACAGTATAAAAACCTTTCAGCTTCCAAACCCTAAGTACCTATGCTGAACTTGGGCTGAAGACAAAAAGACATTTTCTGGTTTCTAAGAAAGGTATCATCTTTCCACTTCTTTCACTTATTTCGTGCACTTCTAAGTTCGTGTTTATTATCTTCTTGTTTCATTGTTATTGTTTTTCCACTGTTCATAAGCCATGCATCTCACAGTTGGTTTGCTGTCTTTCTTTTGGATTTCTGTTCTTATTTTTTTTATTTAGGTTGTTTATCATCATTCTTTTAACATTAATCATGAAAAGAAGATCACAGAGACTCCTGCAAAAACCTAGACCAAATTTTGCAGAAGGAAGTGTGAGAAGAAAACAAATAGATAACGAAAGAGAAGTGGCCACCATAAGTATATTTGATTCGTCTGAACATGTACCCAGTCAAAGTTAGGTTCAAAAGAATGTATCTCCTCTGGTTCAAAGGAATGTATCCCTTGCAGTTGAGGAAAATGAATCGCCAGAAGTTGAAAGTGTTAAGGCTGTTGAAGACTGTGCTATGAAGTTTAAAGCCAGAGAGCCAGAACGTCCCAGGCAATCTGTAGGAGCTGGTTCTTCTTCTTCTGACATTTTTATGGTGTTACAGGAATTACAGGTCATGAAGAAGATGCAACTTGGAATTTATGATCGGGTTTTGAACCATGATCTCATGCTCAGGAAGATTGCCACGAAACTGAGGGTTGAGCACATAGCAGAAATGGGAGCCCCACCTGATACAGATGCGTGGTTAGCTTCCATTGGATTCACGATTCCCTCTGAGGACGTATCCCGAGCAGCTGATTCTGCACCATCTTCCCAACAGGACAAAGACGATGAAGATCAGGATGTTTAAGCAGTTGTTCCACGTTTTTATGATGTTTCCTATATAATTAATTTGACATTATTGTAACTGTTTTCTGAACAGTGAATTTGCTTTTATTTTAATTGTGTAATGAAAATTTTCTTTCTGTGTTAATTTGTTTGTTTTATTCGGTTTTTCGTATGTATTGGTAAAATCCATGCGTCCCAATCCGACTACGTATTTCCCATCCACAGCCACGCAGGTAAAAAGGGAAGTATCTCACTTATTAATTGCTAAATTATGTTTATTATTTCTTTCAATCCATCTTAATAATTTAGAAGTTGTTGATTCTTAAGCCTAGTCGGATAAATTAATTGATCGGTTTTGTTTAACTCATCATATCTGCCCCTAACTATTTTTCATCATTAATTAAATTGTTTACTCGGCATGCTAGTTAGCAATCTGAATGTATGATCTTACATTAAGTTTGGGGACATGACTGGCTGATTAACTGTTATATTCGTAGCTTTTGAGCCTGTTTTATTCTTTTCCGAGTGAATCTGCATGCTGGTTAGTGAGACAGAATTTGCTTCAGTGCTTGCTAATTGTTGTATGTCAACCAATCGGAAATGATGGAGGCCTTCTTTGTTTATTTAGCCAGGGCCAAAAATAACCTTCCTAATCTATTAAATTATCCTTTGACCTAATGATTATGTTTGAGCCTGAAACCTTTCATTCTGTTTATATACCTAACGTTACAAGCCTATTTATCCAAGAAAAACCCGACTGAATTACCCCTGGATGTTCCACTGGTGAATTGCTAGGTTTTTGCTTATTGCTAGGGACTAGCAATTTCTAAGTTTGGGGATGAAGAGTGTGCCTAACAGTAATTAAGGACACACTCCGACCTTAATTATGGATGAATATGTAGAAAAATAAAAGGAAGAAAGGCAAAGCCGAGAGAAAAATGAATAAAGTCAGAAAAGAAAAAGAGGTGCAAAGCACCACAAGAAAAAAATTTCGATCGGAAAAAGATGGAAAGAAAAGAAAGAAAAGGAAAAGTCTGAAGGACTGAAAGAAAAAGAAGGTGCAAAGCAGCATGATTTATTAAGTAGCATTCAGTCGGAAAAGTTAAGAGAGTTGTTAGTAGAGGCAATTAAGTTAGAATTGAGGCAAGGCATCAGTGGACACATCTTGTAACCTATCTATGACTCGGAAAAACAATAATTGAGCCTGTAGCCCAACCCCATTATAAGCTTAAAAAAGCCCTTACTAATCGGATTGGGTTGGCATATTCATGATGTTTAGAATTGTTGCAAGCCTATGTTTATCTAACAAGTATGCAGGTGATGAGTGCAATTTATTTACCCTATACACCGAGAGAAGAGTTAAACACCGACCAGAGAGGAAAGCATCAGCAGCTTGTCTCCCAAAGGAGGTGTAAGTTATTATACTTTTAGAAAATACGAGAAGAAAGCATGATCGGTATTCGATAATTATAGGATGAACTAAGTTAAGGAAAGGTTGATTGTGTTAGATAACAACTTGTTAGTTAATTAATCTAAATAATTGCTTGAGGACAAGCAAAGTTTTAAGTTTGGGGATGTGATAAGTCTTGAAAAGACTTAATTATTCTGATCAATTTTAGAATTAATTTGTTGTGTAAGTGGTTAGTTTAGCCTTATTATTCAATTAATTGATAATAATTTATAAATTATGTAAATATTGCAAAAGTGTTTTATTTATAGAAGAGAATGGTCAAAAACATTAATAAATTAAGAGTTTATTACTAGTTATAAATTTAATAAGTAGCCAGCGTACAAATGCTAGGTAATTAGTTGATTTTTGGTGCAGGAACAGGACGTACTCGAGAGAAAAGGACAAATCCGAGTGAAGAATTACCAAAAGCTGAGTGAGAATTCGTAAATCCGATTGAAAGGAGTCCACAAGACCGACTAGATAAGACTTCAAAGGGTTGACCGAAAGGAATTAACAAAAGCCCGACTGAGTAAGATTTCAAAGACACTGACTCCAAAAGAGAACAAGGATTCGGAATATTATATGAAGAACCCGAGCGCCAACTTCAAAATACCGATTGAATAATTAATCCGCTCAAGCGAGGGCCAAGGATTCGCCCAAACTTCTTTATCACGCTTGAGCGAGAAAGCCATTCTGCAGTACATATTTTTAATTCGCCCAAGCGAAAGCAGAACTAGCTCAAGCGTAATTTCAAAGTACCATCCTCGCCCAAGCTTCTCCATAACGCTTAAGTGACAAAGCAACACTGCAGTGCAATTCCCGAGCTCGCCCAAGCGAGAGTTAATCCGCTCAAGCGAAAACCCAGCAAGCTGACGCGTAAAAGCAGTAACTTAAACCTTGTTTCTTCCTCCAACAACACACACCTGGTGCAGTACTGTTTCCACTTCCATTGCCTTCTTCTCTACTGCTGTAACCGTAGTAACTTAAGTAGTGAGCTGTTAATTAGTTGGTGTTGTGCTGTAAATTAGCTAAGGCTGAGCTGGATCCTGATAATAGCTGAGCTGTAATTAGTTAGTTACTCTGTAAGCTATGTAACTAGTTAGTTTAGACGATAACTTAAGTTTTCTAAGTTATCAGTTAAGTTAGTTAGTTAGGTAGAAATATATATATAGGTTGTACATATTCTGTAAAAAACACACACGCATACACAGATATGAAATAACAGAACAAAGAACATTCATAAAACACTTCGAACATCTTACTACACATTTTTCTCTCTCTAATCCTCTCCTCCATGACGTTCCACAATCCTTCGATGGAACTGAAGTCAATGGAGTTCTAAACCCTAAGGTTGGGATTGCGAAGGTTAGCAATGGAGTCTTGAAGCTGTGAGCAAGGAGATCGACTTCTAGATCCTGAGGCGAACAAGCTGAGGAGTCGAGCAGAATTGCTGGATTGACAAATCCAGAACTGATGAAGAACTTCGCTAGTGAGGAATCATGGTTGAAGCTTAGGTAACTTCCAGCTTTCTAACTAGTTCAGGCCTAATCAATTCAGGTGAATAGTTAGAGTTCAACCTCCAATTTCACATTAGATTCTTAGGTTAATCGAGCACTTAAGGAATTAAGGTTCATTGCTTAAGGATTAGTGTTTTTCACCTAAGGAATTAGGGAATAACCATAAGCGGATTGTCCTCTGGATTATGAAGTTTGATTATACCTTAATTGCATGTTTCTTGATGAAATTGTGAACTGAAGCAATCTTGACCTGTTTTCTTTTAAATCATTTTTCACATTCATCTTAACTCTGTTTCTGAAAATACCAAAAACAACTAGAAAACACCAAAACCATAAAAACCGAATGAACTTCATGTATTTTCTGTTGGTTCAGCTTGTACTAGTCCTAGATTGAGGTACTTACCACAATCCCTGTGGGACAATCAAATATTCTACAATTTTAACGACTGGTGCGCTTGCCATAAGTGTAAATCCGAGAGTCATATTTTGTTTTACTAAGATTTTCAGCACCAAGTTAATGGCTCGGGATTTCAGCATCAAGTTAATGGCGCCGTTACCGGGGATTGTTGAGTAATATCAACAATCCTTGGACCGGTACTAGACTGAACCGTTTTACTTTTGTTTGCATTTAATACATAGTTTCACTTTTGTTTTTAGTAGTAGTAGTTTGTTATTTTCGCATAGATTTAGTCGTAGCTGTGAATTGTTCTTTTGTGTGACATTTGTTGTATGCAATCAAGGAGCAGAGGAGAGCCTTTCTTCTTTGATCCTGACATAGACTTGTTAGAACGTAGACTAAGAAAAGAGAAAAAGCAAAAAGAAGAAAAAGAAATGGAACAGAGGAGAGTTACATTAGGTGACTACTCTAGGCCGACTGAAGAAGGATCGCAATCTAGCATCCTTAGGCCACCAATTTCAGCAAATAATTTCGAACTAAAACCAGCTTTACTGCAGTTGGTAAGAAATGAACAATTCGGAGGAAGTGAGGTTGAGGATCCAAATTTGCATCTAGCAACTTTCCTCCAAATCTGTGACACAGTAAAAATGAATGGAGTCCCTGACGAGGCAATCCGACTGAGATTGTTTCTATTTTCTATAAGGGACCGAGCAAAAGCCTGGTTGCAGAGTCAACCGAGAGGCAGTATTTCAACTTGGGAGGACTTGCAACGAAAATTCTTGATTAAATATTTTCCTCCCTCTAAATATGCAAAGTTGCGCAATGAAATCACATGTTTCCAACAAAGAGAAGGTGAGTCTTTGATGGAAGCATGGGATCGGTATAAAGAAAGTTTGAGGAGATGTCCTCATCATCAGATTTCTGATGTGCAACAAGTAACTATTTTCTATAATGGTGTCAGGCCAGCTACCAGGGTCCTGATTGATGCCTCAGCTGTAGGTTCATTAACAACAAAAACTGTAGAAGAAGCCATAGAGCTGATTGACGTTATGGCTTCTAATGAATGCTTGATTAGTGAGAGGAGCCAAGTCCCTAAGAGAGGGATATTAGAATTACAAGCACAAGATGCTTATCTGGCTCAGAGTAAATTGATGACTCAGGCTTTGGAGAAACTAAGCATACAAATTTTAGAACTTCAAAAGCCGAGTCAAGTTTCTATGATCAGTTGTGACTTTTGTGGTGGAGACCATGAGAATGGATTGTGTGATCCAAATATGCCTTCCGAGCAAGTGAATTACATGGGGCAGCAACAATATCAAAGGAATTATCCTTCTAATTCCTTTAATCCTAATTACAGGAATCACCCCAGTTTTTCCTGGCAGAAAGGTCCACATCTGAATCAGAACATCCCACCAAATCAACCTATAAATAGACCACAACAACCTTTTCACCCCCCTGTTAAAGAAAAATCCGAACTTGAGAATGTACTTTCTCAGTTTATTCAGGCCACTCAGGCCAGTTTTAAGAATCAGGAAGCGTCCATAAGAAATTTAGAAAATCAAGTCGGACAGCTTTCTAAATAATTAGCTGAGAGGCAAGTAGGCAATTTCCCTGGAGATACCGAGGTAAATCCAAGGGAACATTGCAAGGCTATAATTACTAGGAGTGGAAAAATTATTTCTCCATCTCCGAGTCAGGCAATAAGTTCAGAAGAAGAAAAAGAAAAAGAAATAATACAAGAAACCGAGCAGGATAATACTGAAGCAGAAAATAAAAATGAAACAGAAAAAGAAAAAGAAAATAAAGTCCATCAAAAGAAAAAGAAAAAGGTTGATCTGATTCTGGAGGAAGCTTCTAAGCTGACTCCTAAAAAACTGAGGAATGTTCCATTCCCACACAGGTTTAAAAAGCAAATAGAGGAGCAGAAGTTTGCTAGGTTCTTAGAGGTTTTTAAGAAACTTCACATCAATATCCCTTTTGCCGAGGCATTGCAGTAGATGCCTTCCTATGCAAAATTTTTGAAAGAATTATTATCTAAGAAAAGGAAGCTTAAGGGGGATGAAATGATTACTCGCACTCAAGAGTGCAGTGCAATCATTCAAAAGAAACTTCCCCAAAAGCTAGAGGATCCTGGATCTTTTACAATACCGTGTGTAATTGGGGATATCCATGTAGGAAGTGCTCTCTGTGATCTAGGAGCCAGTATAAATCTGATGCCTCTATCTTTGATGAAAAAATTGGGAATTAATGACTTGCAACCGACTCGCATGTCCTTGCAGTTGGCTGACAGGTCCATTAAATATCCCCAAGGGATGCTAGAAGACTTGTTAGTGAAAGTAGATAAGTTTATCTTCCCAGCAGATTTCATAGTGTTGGATATGGAAGCTGACCGAGAGATCCCTTTAATCTTAGGTAGACCCTTCCTAGCTACTGGCAGAGCATTAATTGATGTAGAAAAGGGTGAACCCATGCTGAGAGTTCAAGAGGAGCAGGTAACCTTTAATGTCTTCAATTCCATGAAACATCCGTCTGAAAGGATGGATTGTTTAATGGTTGAAGAAATTAAAAGCTACCACACTCCAATGCTTTTAAAAACTGAGGAAGAGGCCTTACGAACTTTTTTAGAGGATGACTTTGACTTCGAGACTGAGGAGTTAAATGACTCTCACTCAGAAATATTGAGCCTACTGGAAGTATTAGAAGTAGGTGATTTTGAAAAAAAAAAGAAAAATAATTTGAAAATTGTTGAAGCTGAGAAAGGAAAGGAATTTTCTGAAGAAAAATGTGATTTAAAACCTTTACCTTCTCATCTGAAATATGTTTTCCTGAGAGAAGACGACACACATCCTGTCATTATTAATGCCGACTTAAACGATAAGGATGTGGATAAACTAATTGGGGTATTAAAGGCACATGAATCTGCGATTGGCTGGAATATTTCTGACTTGAAGGGAATCAGTCCCTCATTTTGTATGCACAAAATTCTGATGGAGGATGATTATTCCCCTGTAGTACAGCCACAACACAGATTGAACCCCATTATGAAGGAAGCGGTAAGGAAGGAAGTGGTCAAGCTCCTTGATGCAGGAATCATTTATCCTATCTCGGACAGCACTTGGATCAGCCCGGTCCAAGTGGTGCCCAAGAAGGGAGGAATGACGACTGTAAGAAATGACCAAGGTGAAGTTATTGCCACCCGGCCCACAACAGGCTGGAGGATGTGTATTGATTACATAAGGCTGAATGACTTCACTCGGAAAGACCACTTCCCCCTGCCATTTGTTGACCAAATGCTCAAGAGGTTGTCAGGGCATGAGTACTATTGTTTTCTTGATGGGTACTCGGGTTATAACCAAATTATGGTTGACCCAAAAGACCAAGAAAAGACTGCATTCACCTGTCCTTATGGAATTTTTGTATATAGACGCATGTCATTCGGGTTGTGCAACGCTCCAGCAACCTTTCAAAGGTGCATGCTGGCAATCTTTGGGGATATGGTGGAGAAATTCATTGAAGTGTTCATGGATGATTTCTCGGTATTTGGGAGTAATTTTGATACATGCCTCAGCAACCTATCTAAGGTGCTGGTGAGATGCCAAGAAACTAACCTCGTCCTTAACTGGGAAAAATGCCATTTTATGGTTAAGGAAGGGATAGTCCTTGGCCATAAAATCTCTGCTGAGGGCATTCAAGTGGACCGAGCCAAGATAGAAATTATTGAAAAACTTCCTCCTCCAATCAACGTGAAAGGAGTGAGAAGTTTTCTAGGATGTGCTGGCTTTTATAGAAGGTTCATTAAAGATTTTTCAAAAATAGCTAAGCCTTTGACTGACTTGCTTGTGAAAGATCATGTATTTGTGTTTAATGAAAACTGTGTCAAGGCTTTTGAAAAATTAAAACAGAGTTTGATTTCAGCTCCGATCCTTGCAGCACCTGATTGGTCTTTACCGTTTGAATTAATGTGTGATGCAAGTGACTTTGCAATCGGAGCTGTATTGGGTCAGAAAATAGGAAAATTGACTCATGTAATTTATTATGCTAGTAAAGTGTTGAACGAAAATCAAATACATTACACCACTACTGAAAAAGAAATGCTTGCTGTGGTGTATGCATTTGATAAATTTCGTGCTTACTTGATTGGGGCCAAGGTTATTGTATATACAGACCACTCGGCAATCAAGTATTTACTAGCTAAGAAAGAATCCAAGCCGAGACTGATCAGGTGGGTTCTGTTACTCCAGAAATTTGATTTAGAAATACTAGATAAAAAGGGAGTAGAGAACTCAGTTGCCGACCAACTTTCTCGTCTGGAAGGTGAGACAGATTCTGTTATAATAAAAGAAGAATTTCCAGACGAGAAGTTGATGGCAATTATCACCGGGCCATGGTATGCTGATATGGCCAACTTTAAAAGTGCCTCGGTGGTACCTGATGGTTGGACATCCCAAATGAGAAAAAAATTCTTTCATGATAGTAAAAACTTCCTTTGGGATGATCCATTTCTGTTTAAAATAGGAGTAGATGGATTGATCAGGCGGTGTGTGCCTGAATCCGAGCAAGAAAGGCTCTTGTGGCATTGCCACGACTCCTATTATGGAGGTCATCATGGTGCCTCCCGTACAGCAGCAAAAATCTTACAGAGTGGCTTTTATTGGCCAACTATCTTTCAAGATGCTAAAGAGTATGTCAAAAGGTGTGATAAATGTCAAAGGAGCGGAGGTCTCTCTGCTAAAGCTGGCATGCCTTTGACAAACATTCTAATTGTGGAATTATTTGATGTTTGGGGCATCGACTTTATGGGACCCTTTCCTAAGTCATTCTCCAACGAATTTATACTTGTCGCTGTAGACTATGTCTCCAAATGGGTGGAGGCAATTCCGACCAGAACCAATGATGCACATGTGGTGCTTAGGTTCATAAAGAAGAATATTTTCTCTAGGTTTGGAGTTCCGAGAGTACTTATTAGTGATGGGGGTTCACATTTTTGCAATAAGATAATGGAAAAAGCCCTGCGTCACTATGAGGTGTTACATAAGATATCGACTCCTTACCATCCACAAACTTGTGGACAAGTCGAGCTGTCAAATAGAGAAATCAAAAGAATCTTAGAGAAAGTGGTCGGAAAATCTAGAAAAGATTGGTCGGTAAAATTAGATGATGCATTGTGGGCTTACCGAACAGCTTTCAAAACACCGATTGGCATGTCCCCGTATCAATTAGTATACTGTAAGGCTTGCCATCTCCCTGTGGAGTTGGAATACAAAGCGTGGTGGGCCACAAAGCTATTAAACATGGACTGTGACCAATCTCAGGAGGAAAGAGTTTTGAAACTCAATAAATTAGAGGAGTTCTGACTCAACGCTTATCAAAGTGCCTCCATCTATAAGGAGAAAACAAAGAAATGGCACGATAAGTAAATTAATAAGAAAGAGTTTCAGAAGGATGATCAGGTGTTATTATTCAATTCCCGACTGAGACTCTTCCTGGAAAACTTAGATCGAATTGGTCGGGGCCTTTTACTGTAAATGAGGTTTTTCCTCATGGTGCAGTCGAACTGAAAGACCTGACTACTGATCGGATTTTTAAGGTAAATGGCCAGCGACTCAAACTCTACTTTGGAGGAGAGTTTGATAGGCAGAAAACCTCCTTGTTACTGCAAGCATCTTCTTAGATGCCATAAGGTCAAGCTAGTGACCTTAAAGAAGCGCTCTAGGGAGGCAGCCCTATGTTCTGATTGTTTTGTTTTAAACCCTGAGTCAGAATGAATAAAAAGAAAAACAAAAAAATTAATGAATAAAGTTTGTGAAGTTTGAAGAAGGAAGTCCGAGCTTGATTCTTCTATTTCGCTCAGGCGAAGCACTTATAGCTTAAGCGAGACACTGCTGATTGTTGTTTCGCATTTAAGCGAAAATTTACTAAGTTTGAGAGGGAATAGTACACTCGGATAATTGTTACTTATTCTTAACCCTTCTTCCCGACTGAACTTCACTCGTCATTTTTCAATAAAATTCCAATTTTTGATGTGAATAAAAAGGAAGACTTAAAGGATTTCTGATCATTGATTTAATAAACGGGTCAGATGGTGAAGGGTGACTTATTCCAGTCGGTCTTTTATCACTCGGATTCCTCACTCATCACAATCAGTTCTGTATCCATTTCACTCGGTCTTTCGGTTTTTCATTCATCCACTCGGCTTTCTCTCATTCTCTTGCCCGACCTCTATCACTCGGTATTCCTTTCATGCGTCTCTTTTTACTGTTCCTTTTTCATTCATTCAATTTCTCATTAGAGTATTCGGTTTCTTCCACTCGGTATTCCGTTCACTCGGATCCCTCTGCAGTGGTTCACTTTTCACTCATCTTTCTTACTCTGTCACTCCATTTTATTCTGACTTTCGTTTTTCACTTCATTTTCTTTTCATTCGGTTCTTCATCCACCTGGTATAACTTGTACTCATCTATCCCACTCAGCTTTCATTCATTCGGTCACTCTGTTTCACTCATTCTCCATTCACTCGGTCATTTATTTTTCTATTCACCCGATTTTAATTCACTCATTGTTTCATAAATGCTGTGTCTTCCATTTTTCTTTTACGATTCACTCAGTATTTCCAACACTCAGTTCTCTCTATCGTCATTCTTTTATCCACTCAGTTTATCTTCTTCTTCTTTTCATTTTTATTTCACCCGGTCAATGAAACATACTTTCGGGTTTTTTCACTCGTTTTTCCATTTTTCTACCACTACTCGGTATTCACTTACTTGTTGTTTCATTTTACTTCTTTCTTTATTGATTCTCTCATGCTGTATTTTCTTTCTTCATCCACTTGTTTTTCATTCGTGATTGTCACATTCGTATTTCCTGTACCCAGTTTCCTGTTATTTAGTTTTTCATTCACCCGGTGTTCGCATCACTTGGTTTTTCATCCTTTCAGTCTCATTCAAATTCTTTCATTTCTTCGACCGACTCCTTTCTCGATGTTATTCATTCGGTAATGTGTTATTCATTTTTCCATTTATTCTTCCACTGGCTTGTGCATTAACTCGTCTCCTTCATCCAGTCAGTCTAGCTTTCGCTCATTCCATTGACTCGGAATCTTTTCATCTGTTCATTCCAACCACTCGTTTCCTTCATTCACTTTGATTTGTTTGTTATTCATTATTTCTACCTCCTTCAGCCACTCGTTTTTCATTTCCCCAGTCTCTCCATTCACTCGACCCCTTGTGCATTCGTCTTGTTCACTCATTTTTTTTATTTACTCGGTATTTCATTCATTTGATTTTCCACTCGTGTCATTTTTGTTCTTCACATGAATTCTCATTGTCATTCACTCATTCTTCATTTCTTGGATCTCTATCACTCAGTACCTTTCTCCATACTCATTCGGTCATTATCATTTCACTCTTTTCACTCATTTACGCAATCTCTTTCTTTACAGTCTTACATTGCTTGTTTCATTTCGTTCACTCGATATTACCTTCATTCATTCTTTCTACCATTCACTTTTATATTCACTCGTATTTCACTATAGTGGTTCACTCGTCTCTCATACGCTCTATTTCATTCATCCATTCTTTCACTCGTTCTTATATCCATTCGTCCTTTATTCATTCAGGATCTTTTCCATTCAGTGTTTCATTCACTCGGGATCCTGTATTCATTCACGAATCTTTCACGCATTCATTCTTTTACTCACTCGTTCATTTACTTATAGTTTTCATTCGCCCATTCTTTCTTATCGTTTGTTCATTTATTCATCTTCCATTCTCTTGTGTCCACTTGGCATCACTTCCCATTCTTACTCGATCTTCTACCTATCCAGTATATGAGTGTATTAAAAGAAAATAATAAATAATAAATAACAATAATATATATATATTATAATAATAATTAAGTAATAAATAAAGCTGGAACACATTTACGCATTTCTTGGAAAACGAATTCAACAGTATAAAAACCTTTCAGCTTCCAAACCCTAAGTACCTATGCTGAACTTGGGCTGAAGACAAAAAGACATTTTCTGGTTTCTAAGAAAGGTATCATCTTTCCACTTCTTTCACTTATTTCGTGCACTTCTAAGTTCGTGTTTATTATCTTCTTGTTTCATTGTTATTGTTTTTCCACTGTTCATAAGCCATGCATCTCACAGTTGGTTTGCTGTCTTTCTTTTGGATTTCTGTTCTTATTTTTTTTATTTAGGTTGTTTATCATCATTCTTTTAACATTAATCATGAAAAGAAGATTACAGAGACTCCTGCAAAAACCTAGACCAAATTTTGCAGAAGGAAGTGTGAGAAGAAAACAAATAGATAACGAAAGAGAAGTGGCCACCATAAGTATATCTGATTCGTCTGAACATGTACCCAGTCAAAGTCAGGTTCAAAAGAATGTATCTCCTCTGGTTCAAAGGAATGTATCCCCTGCAGTTGAGGAAAATGAATCGCCAAAAGTTGAAAGTATTAAGGCTGTTGAAGACTGTGCTATGAAGTTTAAAGCCAGAGAGCCAGAACGTCCCAGGCAATCTGTAGGAGCTGGTTCTTCTTCTTCTGACATTTTTATGGTGTTACAGGAATTACAGGTCATGAAGAAGATGCAACTTGGAATTTATGATCGGGTTTTGAACCACGATCTCATGCTCAGGAAGATTGCCACGAAACTGAGGGTTGAGCACACAGCAGAAATGGGAGCCCCACCTGATAGAGATGCGTGGTTAGCTTCTATTGGATTCATGATTCCCTCTGAGGATGTATCCCAAGCAGCTGATTCTGCACCATCTTCCCAACAAGACAAAGACGATAAAGATCAGGATGTTTAAGCAGTTGTTCCACGTTTTTATGATGTTTCCTATGTAATTAATTTGACATTATTGTAACTGTTTTCTGAACAGTGAATTTGCTTTTATTTTAATTGTGTAATGAAAATTTTCTTTCTGTGTTAATTTGTTTGTTTTATTTGGTTTTTCGTATGTATTGGTAAAATCCATGCGTCCCAATCCGACTACGTATTTCCCATCCACAGCCACGCAGGTAAAAAGGGAAGTATCTTTCCGACTCGTTCCTTAATTAATATTCTCACTTATTAATTGCTAAATTATGTTTATTATTTCTTTCAATCCATCTTAATAATTTAAAAGTTGCTGATTCTTAAGCCTAGTCGGATAAATTAATTGATCGATTTTGTTTAACTCATCATATCTGCCCCTAACTATTTTTCATCATTAATTAAACTGTTTACTCGGCATGCTAGTTAGCAATCTGAATGTATGATCTTACATTAAGTTTGGAGACATGACTGGCTGATTAACTGTTATATTCGTAGCTTTTGAGCCTGTTTTATTCTTTTCCGAGTGAATCTGCATGCTGGTTAGTGAGACAGAATTTGCTTCAGTGCTTGCTAATTGTTGTATGTCAACCAATCGGAAATGATGGAGGCCTTCTTTGTTTATTTAGCCAGGGCCAAAAATAACCTTCCTAATCTATTAAATTATCCTTTGACCTAATGATTATGTTTGAGCCTGAAACCTTTCATTCTGTTTATATACCTAACGTTACAAGCCTATTTATCCAAGAAAAACCCGACTGAATTACCCCTGGATGTTCCACTGGTGAATTGCTAGGTTTTTGCTTATTGCTAGGGACTAGCAATTTCTAAGTTTGGGGATGAAGAGTGTGCCTAACAGTAATTAAGGACACACTCCGACCTTAATTATGGATGAATATGTAGAAAAATAAAAGGAAGAAAGGCAAAAGCCGAGAGAAAAATGAATAAAGTCAGAAAAGAAAAAGAGGTGCAAAGCACCACAAGAAAAAAATTTCGATCGGAAAAAGATGGAAAGAAAAGAAAGAAAAGGAAAAGTCCGAAGGACTGAAAGAAAAAGAAGGTGCAAAGCAGCATGAGTTATTAAGTAGCATTCAGTCGGAAAGTTAAGAGGGTTGTTAGTAAAGGCAATTAAGTTAGAATTGAGGCAAGGCATCAGTGGATACATCTTGTAACCTATCTATGACTCGGAAAAACAATAATTGAGCCTGTAGCCCAACCCCATTATAAGCTTAAAAAAGCCCTTACTAATCGGATTGGGTTGGCATATTCATGATGTTTAGAATTGTTGCAAGCCTATGTTTATCTAACAAGTATGCAGGTGATGAGTGCAATTTATTTACCCTATACACCGAGAGAAGAGTTAAACACCGACCAGAGAGGAAAGCATCAGCAGCTTGTCTCCCAAAGGAGGTGTAAGATATTATACTTTTAGAAAATGCGAGAAGAAAGCATGATCGGTATTCGATAATTATAGCATGAACTAAGTTAAGGAAAGGTTGATTGTGTTAGATAACAACTTGTTAGTTAATTAATCTGAATAATTGCTTGAGGACAAGCAAAGTTTTAAGTTTGGGGATGTGATAAGTCTTGAAAAGACTTAATTATTCTGATCAATTTTAGAATTAATTCGTTGTGTAAATGGTTAGTTTAGCCTTATTATTCAATTAATTGATAATAATTTATAAATTATGTAAATATTGCAAAACTGTTTTATTTATAGAAGAGAATGGTCAAAAACATTAATAAATTAAGAGTTTATTACTAGTTATAAATTTAATAAGTAGCCAGCGTACAAATGCTAGGCAATTAGTTGATTTTTGGTGCAGGAACAGGACGTACTCGAGAGAAAAGGACAAATCCGAGTGAAGAATTACCAAAAGCCGAGTGAGAATTCGTAAATCCGACTGAAAGGAGTCCACAAGACCGACTGGATAAGACTTCAAAGGGTTGACCGAAAGGAATTAACAAAAGCCCGACTGAGTAAGATTTCAAAGACACTGACTCCAAAAGAGAACAAGGATTTGGAATATTATATGAAGAACCCAAGCGCCAACTTTAGAATACCGATTGAATAATTAATCCGCTCAAGCGAGGGCCAAGGATTCGCCCAAACTTCTCTATCACGCTTGAGCGAGAAAGCCATTTTGCAGTACATATTTTTAATTCGCCCAAGCGAAAGCAGAACTAGCTCAAGCGTAATTTCAAAGTACCATCCTCGCCCAAGCTTCGCCATAACGCTTAAGCGACAAAGCAACACTGCAGTGCAATTCCTGAGCTCGCCCAAGCGAGAGTTAATCCGCTCAAGCGAAAACCCAGCAAGCTGACGCGTAAAAGCAGTAACTTAAACCCTGTTTCTTCCTCCAACAACACACACCTGGTGCAGTACTGTTTCCGCTTCCATTGCCTTCTTCTCTACTGCTGCAACCGTAGTAACTTAAGTAGTGAGCTGTTAATTAGTTAGTGCTGTGCTGTAAATTAGCTAAGGCTGAGCTGGATCCTGATAATAGCTGAGCTGTAATTAGTTAGTTACTCTGTAAGCTATGTAACTAGTTAGTTTAGACGATAACTTAAGTTTTCTAAGTTATCAGTTAAGTTAGTTAGTTAGGTAGAAACATATATATAGGTTGTACATATTCTGTAAAAAACACACACGCATACACAGATACGAAATAACAGAACGGAGAACATTCATAAAACACTTCGAACATCTTACTACACATTTTTCTCTCTCTAATCCTCTCCTCCATGACGTTCCACAATCCTTCGATGGAACCGAAGTCAATGGAGTTCTAAATCCCTAAGGTTGGGATTGCGAAGGTTAGCAATGGAGTCTTGAAGCTGTGAGCAAGGAGATCGACTTCTAGATCCTGAGGCGAACAAGCTGAGGAGTGGAGCAGAATTGCTGGATTGACAAATCCAGAACTGATGAAGAACTTCGCTAGTGAGGAATCATGGTTGAAGCTTAGGTAACTTCCAACTTTCTAACTAGTTCAGGCCTAATCAATTTAGATGAATAGTTAGAGTTCAACCTCCAATTTCGCATTAGATTCTTAGGTTAATCTAGCACTTAAGGAATTAAGGTTCATTGCTTAAGGATTAGTGTTTTTCACCTAAGGAATTAGGGAATAACCATAAGCGGATTGTCCTCTGGATTATGAAGTTTGATTATACCTTAATTGCATGTTTCTTGATGAAATTGTGAACTGAAGCAATCCTGACCTGTTTTCTTTTAAATCACTTTTCACATTCATCTTAACTCTGTTTCTAAAAATACCAAAAACAACTAGAAAACACCAAAACCATAAAAACCGAATGAACTTCATATATTTTCTATTGGTTCAGCTTGTACTAGTCCTAGATTGAGGTACTTACCACAATCCCTGTGGGACGATCAAATATTCTACAATTTTAACGACTGGTGCGCTTGCCATAAGTGTAAATCCGAGAGTCATATTTTGTTTTACTAAGATTTTCAGCACCAAGTTAATGGCTCGGGATTTTAGCATCACATCTCAAGAGTGTCAATGGTTTTTCTAGATAATTTATGCTTATTAGACACTTTCATAAGTTTATCATACAATTCTTCAAGAGCATCAAGTAGTTCTTCCTTATCTAAGTCATGAAAGTTTACCTCATCTTCTTCATCTTGGTGATTGGCCATAAGACAGAGGTTTGCTTCTTTATTTTTTGAATCGTCCGAGCTACTTATCTCGTTTTCATCCCATGCGATATATGCTCTTCTTCTTTCTTTTCTTTCTTTGTTTTTCTTCTTTAGGTTTGGACAATCTATCTTGAAGTGTCCTTCCTTTCCACATTCAAAGCAAGTAGGTGAAGTAGAATTTTCTTTAGGATTAGATTTCTTACCTTGTGATTTGAAGTTCCTTTGGAAGTGTTTGCTCTTCATAAGCTTTCCAAAACATTTCACGAATAGGCTTAACTCTTCATCCTTGTCAAGATCACTATCGGATTCATCTTCAACAATTGAGGTGGCTTTGAGAGCTAGCCCTTTCTTCTTAGAGACTTTTTCTTCTTCCTCTGCTTGTTTCAAGTCTTTCAATTCTTGTTCTTGTTCTTGGAGTTTACCAAACAAAGTGGCAAGAGACATATCATTTATATTGGGAGATTATTTGATGGCCATAACAAGAGGTTGCCATTCTCTAGTAAGACTTTTTAGAACTTTGTGTGTGTTTGAATATGTTAACAGGTTCAAAAGATGTGCAAGGATTTTGATAATGACAAGTACTCTTGAAGAAACCGATGCAAAAACAAAGACATGAAATCAGAATTGAAGTAACAGCGAAGCTAATCGATTAGGCCATAGATGCTAATCGATTAGGAGCTTTCTGTTTTGGAAGAAATTGCATCAGGTATGAAAGCTAATCGATTAGGGAGCTGAACAATCGATTAGGAAGCCACTGGAATTTAAGGTAATCGATTATACACCAGAGACTAATCGATTACAACAATCAAAAATGGAACTAAGTGCATCAGGTACGATGGCTAATCGATTATGGAAGCTATACAATCGATTAGGAAGCCACTGGAATTTAAGGTAATCGATTGCAAGACATGCTAATCGATTAGGATGCTGCGAAAACAAATTAAATGCATCAGGTACAAGATGCTAATCGATTAGAGGAAGTAAAATAATCGATTAGGAAGTCTCTGACTTGAAGCTAATCGATTACAACGCGAGGGTGTAATCGATTACGCTAGTGGAAAAACAGATTTAAGTGGGAAACCAGGTCATGTCTCCACCATTCTTCAAATTTCCACTAACTGCAACGGCTATGATGGACTAGGGCACTCCTCAACAGCTATCTTGGCTCTATAAATTGAAGAGGAAGACAAGCACAAACACACAACCAAGTAGCAATAATTCATAGCTCTATTTTGTGCTTTGTAAGCCTATTTCTTGCATATTGTACTTTCACTTGTATATCCTCTCATCTTGAGAGATTAGAATTTGGGAGAGCTTTTCATTTGTATATTTGCTCTATTGAGAGAGTGTATTGATTGTAAACAAACACCAAACACACAAGTTATTCACTCTAGGTTGAGTGGTTGTTCACTCTAGGTTGAGTGGTTACAAAGGTTGTGGACTCAACCTTTGGGATATTGTGAGATTGAGAGATTGGGTGGGTTGCCCTTATACTTGTGAGGATTGGGTTCTTGAGTGTGGGACACTAGGAAGCCGCAATTGCTCAAAGTTGTATCTCTAGTCTACAATAGTGGAAAATCCTCTAAGTGGGTTGCTTAGAGGCGAGACGTACACCGGATTGGGTGGAACTCGTTACATCGGTTTGCAAGCTTCTCTTCCTTACTCTTTTACTTCCATACATTGCATATTTGTTGATTGGTATTGTTTGGTTGAGAAGATTACACTTAAACTTGCTTAATTTGCTATACCTTAGACATTGCACACCAAGTGCTTGCTAAATTGCCTTAGCAACACTTACCTCTTGTAGTGCATTGCATATCATTGTTACTTGCTTTCACTTGCATAATCTCATAAACTTGGTTATAGAAATCAATTTCAAAGGTATTCCAAGCAAAAGTTTTATAACTCAATTCACCCCCCCTCTTGAGTATTGAGGCCACTTGAACAACAAGTGGTATCAGAGCTTGACTCTTGGTAGATCAAGCTTAACAGCTTCAAGAGATTAAATGGCCTCAAGTTCTCAAAATGTTTTTCCCGAGGGTGGTGCGATAAATAGACCTCCCGCTTTCAATGGGGAAGGGTATGCGTTTTGGAAAGAAAGAATGAAAATCTTCATTCAATCAATTGACTTGAGAATTTGGAATACCATTGAAAATGGTCCTTATATACCGATGCATATTATAGATAGCAAGAATGTTGAAAAACCTATAGATGAATGGACAAGCGAGGAAGAAAAGAAAGTCCAATATGGCTACAAGGCCAAAAATCTTATTACTATGTCTTTAGGTCAAGATGAATTTTTTAGGATAATGACATGCCAAACTGCTAAGGAAATGTGGGATACTCTTCAAGTAACCCATGAAGGCACTAATGATGTAAAGGACTCAAAGATTAGTACTCTTACTAGTCAATATGAATGCTTTAGATTAAACTCTCATGAATCGATTGTTGATATGCAAAAAAGATTTACTCTCATCATTAATCAACTAATTACACTTGGAAAGACTTACACTAACAAAGAACTCATTCATAAAGTGTTGAAAAGTCTTAACAGAGAATGGCAACCGCTAGTTACCGCCATCAAACAATCTCCTAGCATAAACGAAATGTCTCTCGCCACTTTATTTGGTAAGTTGCAGGAACAAGAACAAGAGCTGAAAGAATTAAAGATGGCGGAAGAGGAAGAGAAATCCACCAAGAAGAAAGGGCTAGCCCTCAAAGCCACCTCCATGCATGAGGAAGAATCATGCAGTGACTTAGATGAAGAAGAAGAGTTTGGGCTGTTCGTAAAAAGATTTGGAAGATTCATGAAGAACAAAAAGTTCCAAAAGAACTTTAAGCCCCAAGGTAAGAAATCTACCTCTAATGAAACCTCCTCTTCACCAAGCTGTTTTGAATGTGGCAAGGAAGGGCACTTCAAAGCCGATTGTCCAAACCTCAAAAAGAAGGGCAAGGACAAACAAAGAAGAAGAAGAGCCTATATTGCTTGGGATGAGAACGATGTGAGCAGCTCCGACGACTCGGAAGATGAGCAAGCCAATCTTTGCTTAATGGAAAATCATCAAGAAGAAGAAAATGAGGTAAATCTTCTTGACTTAGATAAAAATGAGCTGTTAGATGCATTTGAGGAATTATATGATAAATTTACAAAAATCTCTAGTAAACTCAAAGCATCTAGGAAAACTAGTGATACTCTTGAATTGCATCTCATGGAAGTATGTAAAGAAAATGAGAGCTTAAAAGAAGAACTAGAGAAAGTTCAAACATGCTCTAGGGATAAACCTTGTGATTTTGCAAAGAAGTGCATTGTGTTAGAAACCAAGATTGAAGACCTAAATAGGACACTAGAGAAATTCACTAATGGAAGAGATAATTTGAATATCCTACTTGGGCAACAAAAATGCATGTTTAGTAAAACCGGTCTAGGATATGACCAAGAACATAGTAATCATAAAATGGAGAAGCACTACAAAAACTTCTTTGCACCACCAAGCAAATCCTCCTCACCTTTTATGAAATGCAATCATTGTGGTACCAAAGGACATAGTGCATATAAGTGTAGTGTTAGGAAACTAGGACCAAAGGTCTTAAGAAAGGTGTGGGTTCCCAAAGGAACGTTCCCACAAGCTAACCTTAAAGGACCCAACATAAAATGGGTACCTAGTTCTCTAAAATGATTTTGTTTTGCAGGTATGCTTCAAGGCAAGCAACACCCATTGGTACTTGGATAGCGGGTGTTCGAAGCATATGACGGGAGACATAACCAAATTTACATCATTCACTCCCAAACGAAAAGGAAGCGTCACCTATGGAGACAACACTAAGGGAAGAATCCTAGGCATTGGAAATATTGGTAAGAACTCTTCCACATCCATAAGTGATGTATTGTATGTTGAAGGCCTCAAACATAATTTACTAAGCATAAGTCAATTATGTGACAAAGGATATAGAGTTTTATTTGAATCAAATTGTTGCATAATTGAGCATAAGACCAATAAGGAAATTAAGTTTGTAGGCCAAAGAATTGATAATATTTACATGATTGATATGGATAGTTTGTCTACAAATGATGAACAATGCTTCATTTCAAAAGAGGATGAAACATGGCTATGGCATAGAAGAATAGCTCATATACATGTAGACCACTTGAACAAACTTGTTTCTAAAGATTTAGTAATTGGTCTACCAAAGCTTAAATTTGAAAATAGATTTTGTGATGCATGCCAAAAGGGAAAACAAGTAAAGGCATCTTTTCAATCCAAAAACATTGTTTCTACTCAAAGGCCTTTACAACTTTTGCACATGGACTTATTTGGACCATCCAAAATCAAAAGCTTTGGAGGTAATTACTATGGTCTAGTTATAGTAGATGACTATTCAAGATATACATGGACATTGTTTCTTGCTCATAAAAATGAAGCATATCATGCATTCAAGAAACTTGCAAAGATTATCCAAAATGAGCAAAACTCAAAAATCGCATCCATTAGAACCGATCATGGGGGAGAATTTGAAAATCAATCTTTTGAAAAGTTTTGCGAAAAACATGGTATTAATCACAACTTTTCAGCTCCTAGAACTCCACAACAAAATGGAGTAGTTGAAAGAAAGAATAGATCTTTAGTGGAGCTTGCTAGAACCATGCTAAATGAAAACAATATTGCAAAACATTTTTGGGCCGATGCGGTAAACACCGCATGTTATGTTATGAATAGATGTTTGATAAGGCCTATTTTAAAGAAAACCCCCTATGAGCTTTACAAGGGTAGAAAACCCAACATTGCATACTTTCATATTTTTGGATGTAAATGTTTTGTGCTTAACAATGGAAAGGATAATCTAGGAAAGTTTGATGCAAAATCTGATGAGGCAATCTTCCTAGGATATTCTCAATCAAGTAAATCTTATAGAATTTTCAACAAACAAACAAATACCATTGAGGAATCTATTCATGTCAAATTTGATGAAAATAGCCATAACCCTCCAAGAAAGGAAGATGTTGATGATCTTGTAGGTACCTTCCAAGAAATGAACTTGCAAGACAAAGAAGAAGAAGTCAACAATGATGAAGGTGCAACACAAATTGAGAGACAACAAGATTGGGTAACCTTGAAGGATCATCCCTTGGACAAAATCATTGGAGAAATAACCAAAGGGGTAAGTACTCGAAACGCCATTAGAAATGCATGCAATCACTTGGCTTTTGTATCCCAAATAGAACCCAAAAATATTGATGAAGCCATTATTGATGAACATTGGATGTTGGCCATGCAAGAAGAGTTAAACCAATTTGAAAGAAATGAAGTTTGGGAACTTGTGCCAAGACCCAATAATCATCTAATAATAGGCACCAAATAGGTTTTTAGAAATAAGCTAGATGAAAACGGTATAATAACTAGGAACAAAGCTAGACTAGTTGCAAAGGGATACAACCAAGAAGAAGGAATAGACTATGAAGAAACATATGCTCCCGTAGATAGGTTAGAAGCCATTAGATTACTGCTAGCTTTTGCATGTTGTATGGATTTCAAATTGTATCAAATGGATGTCAAAAGTGCATTCTTAAACGGCTACATTCAAGAAGAAGTTTATGTAGATCAACCTCCCGGTTTCGAAAATCATATATTTCCAAACCATGTCTTCAAATTGAGAAAAGCCTTATATGGTTTGAAGCAAGCTCCAAGAGCTTGGTATGAAAGATTAAGCAAATTCCTTTTAGAACACAACTTTGAAAGAGGAAAGGTTGATACTACATTGTTTATAAAACGCAAACAAAATGACATCCTCTTGGTACAGATTTATGTAGATGACATAATATTTGGTGCTACTAATGAAAATCTTTGTCAAGAATTTGCCAAGATTATGCAGAATAAGTTTGAAATGTCCTTGATGGGAGAACTCACCTTCTTCCTTGGACTACAAATAAAACAAGCCATTGATGGAACGTTCATTAGCCAAACCAAATACTGTAAGGAACTACTTAAAAGGTTTGGAATGGACAAGGCAAACGAGATAGCTACACCCATGAGCACATCCTGCTATCTAGACAAAGACGAAAAGGGTAAGGACATTGAAATCACCATATATCGAGGTATGATTGGATCCTTACTATATTTGACTGCGAGTAGACCTGATATTATGTTTGCGGTGTGCATGTGTGCTAGATATCAAGCATGTCCTAAAGAATCACATTTGACTGCCGTAAAAAGAATTTTGAAATATCTTGTGGGTACTCAAAATGTTGGTTTATGGTATCCCAAAGGCGTTGAATGTAATCTTTTAGGATATTCTGATTCCGACTTTGTGGGGTGTAAGCTTGATAGAAAAAGCACTAGTGGTACATGCCATTTGCTTGGTAGTTCCCTTGTTTCTTGGCATAGCAAGAAACAAGCAAGTGTTGCATTGTCAACAGCTGAGGCAGAATATGTAGCAGCTGGTAGTTGTTGTGCTCAAATTCTTTGGATGAGACAACAACTTCTTGATTTCGGTATTTCCTTGAATAAAGTCCCCATTAAATGTGATAATACAAGTGCCATTAACATCTCCAAGAATCCAGTAATGCACTCTAGAACCAAACACATTGAAATTAGGCATCACTTTATTAGAGATCATGTGTTAAAAGGGGATTGTGTACTTGAACATGTAGAAACTTCTAAACAACTAGCTGATATTTTCACAAAACCCTTGGCTAGAGAGCAATTCATTCACATACGAAGAGAATTAGGCATTCTTGACATGTCCAGTTGTGTTTGAATCTTTTGATAAGAACCTTGTTGAATGGCATAATGCATGGCATATATCACATTTTATGTTTGGAACCTTGCTGTTTGATATGTTTGAAGTTTTTGACTCCATAATCGATTACATTGTTAATCCCAATCGATTACTAAGATTCTGTTTCTAAGCTAATCGATTAGAGCTCACCCATAATCGATTACAATCATTCTGTTTCCAATATAATCGATTATCCATGATCTATAATCGATTACGAAGCTTCTGTTTAAAGTACAAAACGTTTCCTCTTCTTCATAATCGATTACCACATTGCTCCAATCGATTAGGACGATTCTGTTTCTAAACTAATCGATTACCCTAACCCTATAATCGATTACCCTTTGTATAAAACGTTTAAAATTCCCCAGAAACAGTGATCTAATCGATTACCACCTGACACGTAATCGATTAGTCTGCGTTCTGAAGAGACAACTGCAACTCCCTAGGCTCACTCGAAACTCTCCCTCTCTTAACTCACTTCACTCCTTTCTAAACTCTCTTTCCTCCTTCCTAAACCTAATTTTCAACTATAAATACCCCCCTCATTCACCTTCTCATCTCACACTACCTCCTTTCTCCCAACCTATCTAAAACTCTCTAGCACTCATCTCTCTCTTTTTGCATTTTCCACCATGTCTACCTCAAGGAATGTCAAGAGAGCTAGGTCCTCTGCTGCTCAAGCGCATAATCCCCTTGACTTCTCAAGGTTTTTCTCTTCTCCTAGAGATCTTCAGAATTTTATGAAGAACTTTTCTGAAAAAGAAATCATGACTCCTCACTACACCATTGCTGACACCTTTGACAACCCAAGCCTTACCTTCACCCAAAGCCTCAACCACTACAACCTCTTCCCCTTCCTATCCCTCAAAGAAGAAGAATACTATCCTGAGCTTATGAGAGTATTCTACTGCAACCTCCGCCTTGTTAATGGAATGGTTGAATCCAAGGTGAAAAACACCACCATCAAACTCTCCAATGCCCAGTTTGCAGAGATTTCCAAACTGCCCCTCAACAATGCTGACTTTGATGGAGGCGAACCTGAGGATGAATGGGGCTTCAATGCTCTTACTGCTCGCCAATCTTTATGGAAAGCTGACCGTCCTAGGAGCAACCACAAACTAGTTGGCCACTTGACCATGAACAACCGCCTTCTCCACTTCTTCTTGGTCAAGATGATTGTTCCCCGTGGTGGGAACTATGCTCTAGTTGAAGAGGATGATGTCCTCTTAATGTGGGCCATGCTGAACCACAAAGAGATCAACTGGGTTCAGTTGATCAAATTCCACATGCGTCATGCCAAGGACCAGCAAAAGCTCCCTTATGGTATCCTCCTTACCAAAATTTTCAAATTCTGTGGAGTAGATTTAGCAAGGGAACTCTCTGAGAAAGTGCCCCCTAGAGCTTGCATTGGCACCCATCACCTCACCAAAATGGGTCTTGTTTTCTCAAATGGAGCATGGTACTCACGAATGGAGGGCGTTTATGCCAACATTCCCTTCCAAGCTCCTGCTGAAGAAGCACCTGCTCCTGCTCCTCCTCCACCTCAACCACAAGCTGCAGCCTCTTCATCTGCCCCATAAGCTGACCCTTTTGCATCTCTCTACGCCCATCTTGATCGCCGCTTCGATCGACTTGAAAATTCCCTCCAAGAGTTTTCAATGACCGAGCAGCAACATTTTGAGATGATGCAGCAGCGATATGAAGAGCTGGCTCACCAAATTGCAGAAATCCGCTTCTTCAACCCGGATAATTAGATTTTCTGTTTAGTTATGTTCCTTGTTTTATTTTCTGAATTATGAATAATTTTACTTCTTGTATTCCCCATCTTTATTAATTCAATAAAAGTATCTCATTTCAGTATATATTATTTCTCTTCACTGCTCTAATTATTTTTGATGATTACAAAGGGGGAGAAGAATATATGTTCATATGTTGGATAATGCTCTGATACAAAATATGGATAATTTTGAATATGCTCTGTAATATGCTCTGATAATATGGAAAATAGATGCTCTGTTAACAAAATTTGAAAAATCTTATCTGTTTGTTAAATTCTTTTTGATAGGGGGAGAATTATAGATAAGAGATAATAAACAATAGATAAAATGAGAAAAGACATTGGCTGCTGAATTGATTTTTGAAATTGGTTATCTGCTATTTGAAAAAGAGATAATGTAGCAGAGTTGTTTTTGCAAAAGATAAGTCTATATTATTTAAACTAACAACCCTCAAGAGATAAACATAGTTGTCATCATCAAAAAGGGGGAGAATGTGTTTGAATATGTTAACAGGTTCAAAAGATGTGGAAGGATTTTGATAATGACAAGTACTCTTGAAGAAACCGATGCAAAAACAAAGACATGAAATCAGAATTGAAGTAACAGCGAAGCTAATCGATTAGGCCATAGATGCTAATCGATTAGGAGCTTTCTGTTTTGGAAGAAATTGCATCAGGTATGAAAGCTAATCGATTAGGGAGCTGAACAATCGATTAGGAAGCCACTGGAATTTAAGGTAATCGATTATACACCAGAGA
This sequence comes from Clitoria ternatea, assembly GCA_037962975.1. NCBI lineage: Eukaryota > Viridiplantae > Streptophyta > Magnoliopsida > Fabales > Fabaceae > Clitoria > Clitoria ternatea. The sequence goes on from CM075671.1 coordinate 180,813,380, forward strand.
CTAATCGATTACAACAATCAAAAATGGAACTAAGTGCATCAGGTACGATGGCTAATCGATTATGGAAGCTATACAATCGATTAGGAAGCCACTGGAATTTAAGGTAATCGATTGCAAGACATGCTAATCGATTAGGATGCTGCGAAAACAAATTAAATGCATCAGGTACAAGATGCTAATCGATTAGAGGAAGTAAAATAATCGATTAGGAAGTCTCTGACTTGAAGCTAATCGATTACAACGCGAGGGTGTAATCGATTACGCTAGTGGAAAAACAGATTTAAGTGGGAAACCAGGTCATGTCTCCACCATTCTTCAAATTTCCACTAACTGCAACGGCTATGATGGACTAGGGCACTCCTCAACAGCTATCTTGGCTCTATAAATTGAAGAGGAAGACAAGCACAAACACACAACCAAGTAGCAACAATTCATAGCTCTATTTTGTGCTTTGTAAGCCTATTTCTTGCATATTGTACTTTCACTTGTATATCCTCTCATCTTGAGAGATTAGAATTTGGGAGAGCTTTTCATTTGTATATTTGCTCTATTGAGAGAGTGTATTGATTGTAAACAAACACCAAACACACAAGTTATTCACTCTAGGTTGAGTGGTTGTTCACTCTAGGTTGAGTGGTTACAAAGGTTGTGGACTCAACCTTTGGGATATTGTGAGATTGAGAGATTGGGTGGGTTGCCCTTATACTTGTGAGGATTGGGTTCTTGAGTGTGGGACACTAGGAAGCCGCAATTGCTCAAAGTTGTATCTCTAGTCTACAATAGTGGAAAATCCTCTAAGTGGGTTGCTTAGAGGCGAGACGTACACCGGATTGGGTGGAACTCGTTACATCGGTTTGCAAGCTTCTCTTCCTTACTCTTTTACTTCCATACATTGCATATTTGTTGATTGGTATTGTTTGGTTGAGAAGATTACACTTAAACTTGCTTAATTTGCTATACCTTAGACATTGCACACCAAGTGCTTGCTAAATTGCCTTAGCAACACTTACCTCTTGTAGTGCATTGCATATCATTGTTACTTGCTTTCACTTGCATAATCTCATAAACTTGGTTATAGAAATCAATTTCAAAGGTATTCCAAGCAAAAGTTTTATAACTCAATTCACCCCCCCCCCCCTCTTGAGTATTGAGGCCACTTGAACAACATTGTGGATAAGTTCCTTGTTAGTATAAGATTTACCAAGTGTAATAAGATGATTAATAATCAAAGTAAATCTCTTTTGAAGTTCTAAAATAGATTCATTGGAATTCATTCTAAAACTTTCATATTGACTAGTTAAAGTACTAATCTTAGAGTCCTTAACATCGCTAGTTCCTTCATGAGTTACTTGAAGGGTATCCCACATATCCTTGCAGATTTACATGTAACTACTCTAAAGAACTCATCGGGACCTAAGGCTAAAGTGATAAGATTTTTTGCTTTGTAATTATATTGTACTTTCTTCTCTTCCTCACTAGTCCAATCATCCATAGGTTTTTCAACTTGTTTATCATTAACAGTATGCATAGGTACAAAAGGACCATTTTTAATAGCATTCCATACTTTTAAGTCAATTGATTGCATAAAAATTTTCATCCTTGCTTTCCAAAAAGCGTAGCCCTCACCATTGAAAGCGAGGGGTCTATTTGTGGGACCACCCTCGGGAAAAAGGTTTAGAGAATTTGAGGCCATTTGTTCTCTTGAAGCTGTTAAGCTCGATCTACCAAGAGTCAAGCTCTGATACCACTTATTAACCAAGTGGCCTCAAGTACTCAAGAGGAGGGGTGAATTGAGTATTAAAAAATTTTACTTTGAATGCTTTTGAAGTTGATTCTTTGGTTACTATGTTTGATGAAGATGATAAACTTAATGGTAAATAGTAACAATTTATACACAAGACAAAATAATTAGCACTTAAAAAAGGTCTAAGTAATATTCAAGAAATGGAATCAAATTAATCTCAACACTATTTATGGAACTTAGAAAGATTTCAAAATAATTCAAGAATATTACTTAAGGCTAATTTCAACAATGTTAATCGAAATAATTTATAACTTAATATAACATGCACTTAGTCCAAATTAATTGGCAATAATATAATAAATCAAGCAAGCAAGTTAAGTGCACAAATTAAATGAGTTTAGGGAAGAGAGATTTGCAAACCGATATATACGAGTTCCACCACACCGGTGTACGTCTCGCCTCTAAGCAACCCACTTAGAGGATTTCCACTATTTGAGATTAGAGATACAGCTTTGAGCAATCGCGACTTCCTAGTGTCCCACACTCAAGAACCCAATTCTCACAAGTACAAGGGCACCCCACCCAATCTCTCAATCTCATAATTACAAGGTTGAAACCCCAACCCAAAGATTTTAAGATGTTTGGTGTTTGAGCATACAAGGAAACTCTCCAATAGAGTGGATATACAAGTTAAAGCTTTCACAAAGTAATAACTCTCAAAGAGAGGATATGCAAATTAAGTACACAATATAGTTTCCCCACAAATTAACTCTCAAAAAATAACTTCAAGAAATATGCCATTCAAAGAATAAAGAGAGCAAGAAGAAGAGTAAGAGAATGGAGGGGGAAGAAAGCAAATGGAAATGCTTCAAATGCTTTAGTACGAATTGCAAATTCAATTGCCTTCCCTATTTATAGTAGATGGAAGCATGGTGATTACAATTAAAATATTCACCCGAGGATAGTGTAGTATGGTTCCTTGTATCTTTAACTTCCTTTGATGACATGGAGCAACATGGTCATTTTATGGTGGAGCAGTGTATTTAATTTCCATGACAAGGTGGAACAGTAGAGCGTATGTCTATTTTTAGTTACTTAAATTTGCAACTTGCATAGTGGAGACCTGGAGAATGCAATCTGCTCAGAGAATGTTGGAACGCTGTATTTGGCTAATTCATAGTGTGATTCAGTTTGTCCAAGTGCGATGCAAGGCTGTCATATATTCAATAGAGATTCAAATTCAAATTCACATAATTCATTTGAATTAAGTAAACTTATCTGACTCATGGTGACGTAGTTTAATCATCTGAGAGTAGCATGATGTTTAAATTAGCTTCTTGGAACTTCTGATATTCCACTGCACATCATAAATGCGTGCTGTAAATAATTTTGTAGCATCCTCGCTCAAGCGAGTTTAATCACGCTTAAGCGTACAGGTATATTTCCCTTGATTTCCTTTTCACGCTTGCATCATACTCGAATCCACGCTCAAGCGTGCTATCACGCTCAAGTGAACCTTGTTTACGCTTAAGCGAGACTTATGATTTTGGGCTCCTGATGCATCACGCTTTTCTCTACGCTCATGCTTAAGCTCCATAGCTTCACGCTTAAGCGGGCTTGTCCAGCGCTTAAGCAAGCTGGTCTAGCGCTTAAGCGATACTTCCACGCTGACTCACGCTTAAGCTCCATAGCTTCTCGCTTAAGCGAGCTTGTCCAGCGCTCAAGCGCCAAGTTCCTGATTCTTCATTCTTTTGCTTAAGCTTCCTTTATTTCATTGCATACTTTATCTCACGCTCAGGCTTCCTCGACCATGCTCAAGCGTGTCTCTACTCGCGCTTAAGCGAGCAACCAATCATATCATCATGCTCAAGCGGCTCTCCTCGCGCTCAACAATTGTCTCCCTCGCTCAAGCGAGCTTCCTTCATGCTTGGGCGTGCCAAGCACCTGATTCTCACGCTTAATCCTTTGTTCTTTTGGCAATCACTTGTTTATCTTATCAATCATAATTGATTTGTGTATTTGAACTTAAATCTTCATTTGTTGTTTATTGTCAAAACCTACATCAACATATAAATACAAATCTCACTTAAGCGAGAATATTCTTGCTCAAGCGAGGACCAGAGGAATTGGTATTGCTAGTTTCTAGCTCAAGCGAGGCTTGAGCGAAAGTCATGGATAAGGTTCTGTGAGATTCTCGCTCAAGTGAGAGGTGTCTCGCTAAAGCGAGAATGTAAGGTTTTGATTTTGTGGTATTTTCGCTCAAGCAAGAAGTGTCTTTGATTCTGGAAGAATCATGCTCAAGCAAGGGTATGCCCGCTTAAGTAAAAACTCATGTGATGCTTTCTGGATCCTGCCCGCTTAAGTGAGTCTTTGCTCGCGTAAGCGATAAGTGGGGTCTCGCTCAAACGAGAAAAGTCTCACTTAAGCGAGACTATCGGGATTATGATTCTTGGTTTTTCTTCATTGTTTTAGATCTCTTCTTGTCACACCGTGATTTCCCAGACTCGAATCCCGATGTAATCAAGATAATTAATTAATAAAATATGAGTAAATTTTTCACGTTTGAAATAATTTCAAAACACCTCAACGATTACGTCAAGACTTGAACCACAGAAAACTGAAGAGTGAGATTTGATAGTTTATAACTGGATCATAAAATAAATCGCCCATGATTGTATACAAAATAACAGAGTTTACAGTAGAAGAAGAATATGTATCTAGGGCATACGCCTAGTCCCATATATGAAGATATTGAAAAAGGCTCGGCAAGGCATGCAAGCATACAACACAAGCCTATTAAGCCACAACCAATATTACACATAATTCATAGACTCGCATTGCCTAAAGTGTATATATATATATATATGTATGTATGGTCATGCAACATACATCTCCAATATCCATTTTCCACAATTGACCACATTCAATTCAATCTTAAAATCATGTATCTTTAATACTTATACATGCCTGAAAAAATCACATATCCAACATCATATTATTCATCAAATGGGTATGGATTCCAATACTCCAAATATCAATACATCATCCACTTATAGTTATTTACAACACATCCACCAATATCAATAAATATTAACACTATCATGTACATTTATTCATAATTCAATAAATTGCAATCACTACCGGCCAAGACATTCCATTACCACTATTTACCTTCACCAAAGCTTTACTTTAAAAATAGTCTCATCCCATGATATTCCTGAAACAATGCTAAAAATGGATAACATGGGAGAGTGAGTTAACATTTCAAATGACGAATATGAATACAATTGAGATTATTTGCATATGTATATTAACATCTTGTATGCTTTGCTAAAATCATCAATAATCATCATAATTCATTTATCAGAACAATATACATAAACCATATTTATCTATCAACTCATATCAAAGCAACACATATACATATCATTTCTCAATACCACAATGGGCGAACATCATTATCATCAACCATAGACAAACAAGCCTTTCATTACATTAGGCCATCACATACAACATCATCATATTCAATGTCATTTCATTGTATTCATATTTTACATGTTGTCTTTTGGGTAATTCATTTACCCATCTCATCATCATCATATCTCAATCTCAATCATCATCACCTTTTGGCATATCTCCATGCTATATGCTAATGCTCTTAGGATAATGCATATGCATAATGGAATAATAACAACAAATGCGGATCTGACTATGGGAATAAACAACAATTGTGGGTTCAAGCATGATCATATAACCATGCCCCTACTGCAGTAGTAAAATGTGTACACATATCTCATAATGCATGCATAATCACCAATTTTACTATTGCCAAACTGCATCGCCCATTTTGCAACACCGGTCATTTTCACCATGACCGCGGTAAATAACATAATCAACAATATAAGGTGTTGTGGGCCAACCATGATTCATAACATGGCAACTATGATCCATAGGACCACCGAGGACACCTGCTCCTCAAGAGCCACCCCCCACAAGGGTCAACCACATGCAGCTCCCCGTAGCTCAGCATGGGCAGCTTTGTAACTTACACACCGAGTCACAGGGGAAACAATAAGAACGCTCATGCACTGAACCGCCCTCCCACTGGGCCAACCAGGGGAATCCCCTAATATTCCTTACCGGCCACGTATGATATGCCATGGATGCAAATGCCAATCAATGCATTCTTACACTATGCATTTTATCATGCCACTCATCAATCATCATCAACAACACCAACACCACCATGCAATCTTTAGTGGATTTTATCATTGTTGGTTTTAGCCATTGTTTCAAGTTTTATGTGTGGTATTTCATTTCAACATACATATATCATTCATGCAAGTCAATACTTGTAACATTCACAATGGCATCATAAACATCAATAACATTCATCAATCTTTCTTCATATTAAAGGTATGCTTAGCATACTTATTCATCTTTGCTTATCAATAACATCACCACATAATTCTTAGTGAATTTTCTTCTTCTTGATTCATTACCATTGTTCATACACTAGTGTGGCATTTCATAACAATTCACCCATACAATTTTAAACCACACATATAAGATCGCACTTGTATCAAACACAATGGTATTCAACAATTCATCAATAATAACAATCATCCTTTTATTCAAGGAAATAATCAAACAATATCATCCATCATTATCCATTATCGATGTCATCTCTGATTCATTGATTTACCGCAAACACATTGTCATGTAAATGTCCCTTTATCAGTTTCATCATCATTTAAGGGTGTATCACACAATCGTAACATTTACTTTTCATTATCAATCATCATATCATATTATTAGTGGTGAATATTAATATTTTCATAACATGTCTCAATCAATATCAACACCACCAAGACACACAATCATCGTATACCCCTAATAGAATCTTTTTGTTTTTACATAACAAAAGAGATTTTGGGTAATAATAAGCTCATGATAAAATTCAACATTTTAAGAAAGGTTCATTTTTAGTGTAAAGAATAGTGGCACATGTCATAAATATCACCTATTAGTCCCAATTTGACATTCATAAAAAGTTGGGTTCAAAACCCTCTTAAATATGAGTTTTACTATGTAGTAGGTCAAGTGTTTTACATCTAATGAGAGTTAGAAAAATCCAATTAAAGTGAAACAAATTTTCACACCTCCGTAACATAATTATCTACAAGTTTCATGAAAAAGTTGGAGGCCAAAAACGCCATTAAGATACCCAAACGGGCTAAAAACAGCAAAGGAAATATAGCAGTTGAAAAATAACATAACAGTGGCCATAAATCGATTCCTACAACCTGGGAATCGATTCCCACATCCATGAATCGGTTCCCACCTGTTGTGAATCGATTCCCACACTCCTAGGAAGCCATGAATCAATTCCCACACCCTAGGAATTGATTCCCCACACTGGAAAACACCCCGAGACATCAAAATCATCAACTTTAACTCTCATTCATGCATACATATCAAAATCAAGACCTCATTCATTACATATTCTATTCATTCATTGATTTCCATCAAACATAAACATCAAGGACATCAACATATATGTGATTCCCAAAATGCACAATTGCCAAATACATCATCCATCACATTATTAATCATCATTCAAAGAAATTATGGTAAGGCAAGCATGAGCATATGCAATATACATTAACCATCAATCATTCACTCATGCAATTGAAATGTAAACTCCTCTCCTACCTTGAGAGAAGAATCACAATTCAAATGCTCCAATCATTCCACATCATCATCTGAAACATAATCTACACATCAAACATATATGCATTCATCCAATCATGAGCCATTACAAGGCTTTCATTATAATTATAAATAATTGCTCCCATATCATCAAGCTTAGTAACAAGTCCTAAACTTGTCAAAACATCCACTTATACACTTATGTTAGGCTTCGGGAATTCCTTTCCTAAAACTAAGATCCTTAAGATCATAAGGGGGGTCAACAATACTCAATGACAACAACATCTCATCCCTTATTCATAAGGCATCCAAATCATCATATGAATCATCCAATTGTCGCCACTATCATGCATATTAAACTTAAGCCTTTAGGTTCCTTTTAAACCATAATCAACCAACAAACTCAATTATTATCTATTATAGTTCAAGACCACACCAATTTACATTCTATTTCATTACTCCATCATCAATGGTCATTACCATTACCATTATCATCATAGTGGTAACATCCCATATTGAACATCTCACGTTCATTCTCAAAATCAACTATTCAAATCATCATTCCTACATATATGCATATATCCTTTCATTCTCAAGATTGGGACCTTATTAAAATCCACTAACCTCAATAATCATACCAACCATTCCAATCATCTTTTCTATCCACAAAATCATTCTCATGACAACCAAATCATTAACTTCACTACCTATGCCAAAAGCCTCAAAATTTTCAATTCTTAAGGGTTTCATACAAATTGACAATCATCAATTCCATCAATCCTCATACATCATTACAAGCATAACATCATCATTATTAAATTGCCAATCAAATGTAAACAACACACAATTTTCCCAATGGTCATCTACCCTATGGTTTGGGTTTCACATGCATATACCATCCTACATAACATCATGAACTTAGTTCATATTTTTCATCAACATCAATATTAAATTTCAATACTTATAAAATTTCATTCTTCATATAAAATCATTCTAAAGCACCAAAGTTATCAAATTCACTAATTTTGCCAAAACCCCCAAAATTCAACACTTAGGGTTTTTCTCTAAAATCACCCAACAACAACTTCAATCAATTTTATTAAATTAACATGGACATTATAACCCTTCTCATCACATAACATCAAGCCATCTTCAAGAACCTCATTTCCATAATCAAAATTCACATCTCAAGCAAAAGGTTCCCACCATTTTCCATCAAAATAACACCTAATTTCTTCTCACAATACTTAAATAATTCAAAACTATCAACAAAAGCCATGGGTGATCAAATTCATACCTCTTTCTCCTAGCCTAATGCCAAACACAAAAATAGAGAGGTGAGGAGAGAAGACCATCAAACATTTTCCCCAAAGTACCATTCAAGCTTCATGAGCTTTGATTTTAATTTTGGCAAGAAATGGAGGTGGAATGGTGGGGGACGATTTTGAGCTTGCAAGGGGAGAAGAAGAAGTGAAAAATGAAGAATGAATGGAGAAGGAAGAGGTTGCCAAAAAATTAGAAGGAAAGGGAGAGAGAAATGCCAACATTGGTTAATAACCAATGGGTAAAAGGATGCCTCTTTATGCTTTTACCATGGGTTAATAATTCCTTATTGTCCAATGGGTTAAAGGACCAAAAAGGAGAGAGAAAAGAGGTCTCAATGGGAAAGAGGGGAGAAATGGAAATTTTCATTTTCTTTTAAATCCATTTGACTCGTATTTTTGTCGTTTAATAACACACGGTGTGTCCAATTAATTATTTCCTCAATACCAAAAATTATTTTAACTATACCACCATAACCACAATAATTTTCTAAGTATTGTAGACCCATCAAATATCCAATTTAGCTTAGTGGGCCCCACACCATCTGTTAAATCGTCTGGTTCCGGTAATTCTTAATTTACTGATAATTCACCTTTAATGTCAAATTAATTTTCCTATAATTATTAGATCATAAATAATTAATTATCTTTATCCAATACATTTATTTTTTTCAAAATTCAGAATGTTACACTTCTCATATCTTCATATTTAGGAAGAGATGATGCCTTGTATATACATTCTTTTCTTCCGCTGTATACACATTCTTTATAACATGGTCACCGGTTTTCTATGGTTTAGGTATCGATGTAAGTTGCTTATTGTGAGGTTCCAAAACATGAAAAACTTATTCATATTTCCATTAAATTAATTGTGTTTACATTAGGATTCAGATCCAGAGAATCGGGGTGTGACAAGTATCTTATATAATATAGGTAAGGTAAACTTATCAGATTCTATTCGATTGTGCATACATCTTTCTTGGAGAAAGTATAGATTACATTTAAAAATGTTGAGTATGGTGCATGAATTCAATTAAATATTCTGACAACTGCTTAAAAGACTGTCGTTCAAGCTATCTTGAATCTTCAGATAGCTATTTGGAATACTGAATGTTTGAATCTTTAGATAGCTCCTTCAAGAGACTGGGTAACTGAATTAAAATGATCCTTAGATAATTTTTTAAAAAGACTAGGCATCTAGTTTGATTGATCCTTTACAAAGCTTTGTAAGAGACTGCGTGTCTGAATTTAGTTAATCCTTTAGAGACATCAACGTGAAAGTAATCCATAATTAATTAGTAAATGAGGTGCCTTATTTGAGCTATTTGAGTCAGCATTTGAATGAGTTTTCTCAGTGAGGTTGTCTTAGTGATGTTTAAGTAAGGCGTATAAATGTCTTAATAGAGACTTTATATTTTAGGAAAGGAACAACCTCGAAACAGTTAACAACGTGACTTGATAACTGTGAAATAATGATACTCTAAAAATATGTCCATTATTAATTAAATAATTAGCTAATATTATTATTGACTCAATGGTTATTATTAGCCGTATGAGGCTTTAAGGAACCTTCAAACAACTACTTGATAGTTGAGTTGTCTTAGTTCCTTTGAACCTAAAGACCATTTGAACCTTTTAAATTAGACACAAAGATATGTTAATTAAAGTCAATTTTAATAAAATTAAAAAATATATACTAAATAGTTAAAAAAGGCTTAGGAAATCACAAAAGACTTCAATTAAAATAAGTTGATTGGTCATGATAAAGGTGGACATTTTGGAGATATTAGTAGCGCAAGAGGTTGGCACCTGTTATTTTCCACTAAATAGGAACTCTCTTATATGGAAAGTATACACACATGTTTTGAGTATATATGAATAAAGACTCTTTGATTTCCTAAACCTGTTATATGAACGTCACTTTCAACAAAATTTAAAAATATATACTAAGAAAAATGCCAATTGTTTAATTAAATATTAAATATTTCTATTAAAAAAAGGCTTAGGAAATCACAAAAGATGTTAATGTATTTAATTAAATGTTGACAAATTAAAAATTGAACATATTAAGAATCAAGGAGAAATATAAGAACCATAACTAATAAAAATGGAATTAAATGAGTAAAAGCATAATTAGATGAGGAAAAAAGATTAAATGAATTTAAACGGGGTAAACTTGTTATGTTCAGACAGTCTAAACATATTAAAAATATGACATTTTTATATTTTAATAAGTTTAAATCAGCGTATTGGAATATTTTCCTGACTGCATTAGAAAATAAATTTAGAAATTTATTGTAGAACACAGGTCTACAATAGCATCATATTTATATCCAACTAACAGAAGGTATATGCCATATCAAGATTGTGCAATTCATAATTTTGTCTGTAGTAGCATTTATAATCTAATTGTGCAATTTGTAATTTGGGGTTAACTTGGTTTATATATTGTAGAGAGTGATGTATTTTGTTTATGTGTGACCTGAGTGTGTCATGATTTGTTTTGCATGACCTAAGTGTGCCATACTTTGTTTTGCATGCTGAATGAGTTGATGACCTGAGTGTGCCATATACTTGAATCTGAATTTAGTTAATTTGAGTTGTTGCTTATTCTAATTTTTGCATGACCTAAGTGTGAACTATTTGGTTTTGCATGCTGACCTGTGTTGATGACCTGAGTTTGCCGTATACCTAAATCTAAATATAGTTAATTTGAGTTGTAGCTTATTCTGATTTTTGCATGACCTAAATGTGAATTTTCTATATCCTGATTTTCATGACCTGATTGTGAATTTTCCATATCCTAATTTTTCATGACCTGAATGTGAAGTTGCTATATCCTAATTTTTCATGACCTGATTATGTACATGACTTGAGTGTACCTGATTTGTTAGTCTCTAGTAACTAATTTGTTGGTCTGCAGTATCTAATTTGTTGCTCTACAATAACATATTTGTGCATTTGGTAACTGATTTATGCATTTGGTTTTTACAAATTAACTTGGTCTTTAGTGTTTGGACCCTGTAACTATTTTCTGCATTTGGTTTACTGATTTGGACCCTATTCAGTTTTATGCATTTGGCAACTGATTTGGACCTACCTTGTGCAAACTGATTTCGACCTAGCTTGTGCAACCTGATTTGGTCAAATTTTTTAGTGCAAACTCATTTGGACCTAACTAGTGCAACATAACCCGAGTGTACTCTGATATTGGACCTAACTCTTCATTCTGGTTTGTTGTATGTCAGTCATGTCCCTTAACTGTTATTCTATATTAGTGAGGTCCCTTAGCTATTATTGTGTTTTAGTTTGGTCCCTTAACTTAAATTTTGTGCCATTTTGTATCTGATTTTTAAGGTTTGCTACATGCAACGAAAGAGCTCATCCTAGGTGTTGATCAGAGGTTTTGTGTTTGACATCTATACAACATTCAGGAAGAATCATCTAGGAAAACAACTCAAGGACTTGTTATGAAAGGCAGTTAAGTCCATTTATGCTCAGGCCTGGGAGAGGACAATGTTAGAGATTAAGGAAGTCAATGAGGCAGCTTACAAGGACTTGATCAAAAGGTAATAAATACGAATGAGGCTGTGGATATAAATATTTATGAAAGTAGGGTTGTTTGACCTGTAATTACATGTCTGGGGTGGTTTCCAAGTCGCCAAAATAAGAAACGCCATGCATGTCGTCAGAAAAAATGGTCACTTCCCATGTCGTGGCATGTGTGACTGCTCAGAAAAAGCAAGCTATGTTAGATTGACTTTAGGCGACACATATAAAGCATTGTTGTAACCTGTGTAGGAGACACAGGTTGATTGGTTGAAGGCTCGGTGCCCCCTTGTGTCGTCAATTATTCTGGCGCTTCAGGTTTGACCATAGTCCCCTTTCTACCACCCGCTCAACCCCACCAAACGTCCATTGTTCCCCACAAAGCACACTAATTTTTTTTTGTTGTTTCAAAGTGAAGAAGACAACAAGTTGGAATTTTTTAGTGCATTTGTAGTTTTAGAGTTGCAAAAGTGGTCCCTTGTAAAGCTTGCATTTTCTATAACAAGTATGTGTGTCATCAAAATAATTTATGTTTCCTAACTTTCTGATTTTGTTTAGAATAATTATTATATGTTATTATTTGTTTTGGTAGAGAAGTAAACTGATTATGTTATAATTTATGTTGGTAAGAATAATTGTTTATTTTGTAGTTAGCAAATCCCATTTAATAAAAAACAAACTAGAAACTGTTTTTTTGATAATGTGTTAATTTTTTAAAAATAAAATCAAAAATAATTTGTTATATATTATATATTTATTAGGTTAGATTTACGTTATAAATATATTTAGAATCAGTAAAATTTTAAAACCATTAATGAGTTATTTTGTTATGTTAGCAAAGTTTCTTTTTTGTAAAAAAAATCAGTGACATATACTGTTTTAATTCTTTAAAATTTATTATTGAACTTAAAATTAACTTAAAAAATATAAAAATTTATGAAGTTAAATTTAAACAAAAGTAATAATTATTTAATGTATATGTGTTAACTTATATTTAAAAAAAACAATGATGATATTATAATATATAACTATATTTAGAATTAGAGAATTAAAATTTTAAAAATTTAAATTTTTATGTTTAGATAGGATAAGTTAATTTTTTTGTATGTAGCATACATATTTTAAAAAAATAGAAATTAAAAATAGTAATTTATATTCAAAATAAATAGAAGTCGTATATTGTTGTTATTTCTTGAACTTTAATATATTGATAATAATGTTTTATTTTAGTTATATTTAACAAAATCAATAATGATATAAAATATATAAGTAAATTTAATATTTAACAAAATTAGGATCAATATATAACTAAATTTAAAATTATCAAATATAAAATTATTGTTTTTAAAATAATTATATTTAATTACAAAATTAGTATTTTACAGAATAATAATTTTATTGTACATTTCTAAATGCAGTATGGCTGAACAAAGGACGATCAATCCTGGTCCATTAAACCCACAATTATTAACATTACAAGAGACGCATGTATCCACGCATGTTTGGAATAGAAAACCAGACCGGGTACTAAGAATTAGAAAAGCACTCTGCCTTAGAAGTGATCAAATACCTGAACAAATCATACCACATTTACGAAGAGTTGGTTTTTATCACTTTACGAAGGTTGCATATTTGCCGGTGTTTGTAGAGTTTATTACTACAATGGTTGAGAGATGGAGACCAGAGACACACATTCCATCTTCTTGTTGGAGAGTGCACAATCACATTGCAGGATATTGTTATTTTGTTGGGACTCAACATTGATGAAATCGTAGTTGTGGCGATAGCCGGTTCACGTGACTAGCAACAGTATATGGAAGCACAACTAGGGAGACGGCCCCCTCGCAGTGCACTACATGGTCAAAGTCTTAAGATGTCCTGGCTGCAAGAGAATTTCGGTGACATTGCAGAGCATCTTGAGAATGAGGTGGCCATAGAAAGATTCGTTCGAGCTTATATTTTATGATTGCTTAGTGGGTGTATCTTCTCTGACCAGTCATCTAGAAGGGTCCCTCTTAGGAACCTTCAAATATGGGGAGCATCTTCGTTGGGATACCTTTACCGACAGCTATGTACTGCTATAGATTATGCTCAGAAGGATATGTGTGGGTTGACAATGTTGGTTCAGGTGTGGGGTTGGGAGCGTATGCGACACCTTGCCCCAACAGATCTTGCTGTAAGGGATGTTGATAGCCCTTACGGGGGCAGATGGATACACCCAACCAAAAACAAATATACGATGTATGATTTGAGGTATTACTGGACATAGTTGGACTGGTTGAATAAGGATCAGGTATAATACCATTGATTTATAATATTTATATCATGTTTCTAGTTATAATTAATGGATATATGTTTGATAAGTTAATTATTTATTGTCTTATAGTTCTGATGTAGGCTCTTCATGCACTTTCTTGAAGAGAGATGGATCTAGAGTTCTTTCTCCTATCTTCCTTCAAAGCAAGCTTGAGAACTTCTTCTTCAAGGCAAGGGAAGCCGAAACTAAAGCCTAAAACTAGAGGAATGTGACGCCAAAACAAAGGAAAAGAGAGTGGAAATGGAAGGAGAGAAGGTGGACAATGGAGGAAGGCTTGGAAAAGAGGAGAGGGAAAGGTTGGAGGCCACTTCCTAAGATGGAGGAAGATAACTCCACTCACCACCAAGGGAGGGAGAAACCCCTTGGATAAGAGCTTGAGAGAGCTCTCAAATTCTAGAGAGAAGGAGGAGAATCTCTCACTAGGAAACACTTAAGTGCTCTCAAATTTTGCAAATGAATTAATGGTGCTTGATTACAAAAGGAGAAGTCCTTATATAGGCCATGGAGGATTTCGGACAAGGACTAGAAGAGTGGGCTTGAGCATGACTCCAAGGCCCATTAAGAGAGAAGATGAGCAAATGGCCTATACATGGCCCAAAAGGAAAAGTACAAGGCCCAAAAGTGGCCCATTTGACCTTGTAAGGCCCAAAGCTATCCTATAAACCTAGACAAACTATTTAGGAAGTATATTACAAGCAAAGTACATATAGATCCTCATAGGTTCCTTATTGGGCTTAGGCCCACTAGAAGAGAGAAAAGAGAAAAGGGCTTTATGGATACTCTCTTTGGCCCGTTTGGTCTTTGCCCTTGTGAGGGGACCTCTATATGCTTCAAGTCCTTTCTCCAATGTAGTGTGAGGGTCTTCCTTGGGTATGTCCACATTATGCTCCCCCTCTTCAAAAGGATTTGTCCTCAAATCAAAGGCATCATCCTCATCATCTATATCAAAGGGAGACAAATCAGTTATATTAAAAGAAGCACTCACACCATAATCTCTTGGTAGATCTAGGACATAAGCATTATTATTAATTTTCTTGAGAATTTGAAAAGGCCCATCACCTCTAGGGTTGAGTTTGGATTTTCTCAAATTGGGAAAGCGTTCCTTTCGAAGGTGTAACCATACCCAATCTCCAACCTCAAAGGTGATCTCCTTTCTTTGTTTATTTACACAACGAGCATAATGTTCATTTTTAGTTTGTATTTGGTGTCTAACCTTCTCATGAAAATCTTTGATAAATTGGGCCTTTGCCTCTCCATCCATATGAAGGACAGAGTCAGAAACCTCAATGGGCAAAAGGTCCAAGGGTGTGAGAGGGTTAAAACCATATACAACCTCAAATGGACTATGCTTGGTTGTGGAGTGTTGTACCCTATTATATGCAAACTCAATATGGGGTAAACACTCATCCCAAGATTTTACATTTTTGTGTACTAAGACCCTAAGAAGTTGTGAGAGGGTCCTGTTTACTACCTCTGTTTGGCCATCCATTTGAGGATGACAAGTTGTTTAAAAGAGGAGTTGTGTTCCTAGCCTTGACCAAAGAGTTTTCCAAAAATGGCTTAGGAATTTGGTGTCCCTATCAGAAACAATGGTTTTGGGTACACCATGTAATCGCACAACCTCTTTAAAGAATATCTTAGCAATATGACTAGCATCATCAACCTTATGGCAAGGGATGAAGTGAGCCATCTTGCTAAACCTATCCACAACCACAAAGATAGAATCCATTCCCCTTTGGGTCTTAGGCAGGCCTAACACAAAGTCCATTGATATATCAATCCAAGGTGCACTAGGTGTTGGCAAGGGAGTATATAAACCACTAGGTGAAAGTTTTGATTTAGCCTTTCTACAAACAATACACCTAGAGCAATGTTTTTGAACATCCTTTTTCATTTTGGGCCAATAAAAGTGTTCATGTAAGATAGACAAAGTCTTATCTCTTCCAAAATGACCCATGAGTCCTCCCTCATGACTCTCTCTAAGTAGGAGATCTCTTAAAGAGCTTCGTGGAATACAAAGTCTATTGGCTTTAAAAAGATAGCCATCTAAAATGTAGAAGCCCTTATGAGATGTAGAAGTGGAAGATGAGTTAAAGATATTTAAAAAGTCAAGATCATTTGGGTACAAAGACCTAATTTCATCAAGCCCAATAACTTTGGCTCCTAGAGAGGTAAGTAAAGAGTGCCTCCTAGATAAAGCATCAGCCACAGTATTGGTTTTGCCATTTTTATACTTGATGACATAAGGAAATTGTTCCAAATACTCAACCCACTTAGCATGCCTTTTGTTTAACTTATGTTGCCCTTTGATGAATTTCAAAGATTGGTGATCACTATGTATCACAAACTCTTTTGGGATTAAGTAGTGCTCCCAAGTTTGTAGGGCTCTAATTAAGGCATAAAATTCCTTATCGTATGTGGGATAGTTAATAGTGGCCCCATTAAGTTTTTCAATAAAGTAAGCAATGGGGTGACCTTCTTGTAAAAGCACAGCTCCTATGCCCACATTTGATGCGTCACACTCAAGCTCAAAGGTTTTAGAAAAATTTGGAAATTTTAAAATTGGAGCATGAGTGAGTCTATCTTTGAGATCTTGAAAGGCTTTTTCTTGCCTAGGCCCCCACACAAAAGAAACATTCTTTTTAACCAACTCATTTAAAGGGGAGGCTAAGGTTGAAAAATCTTTCACAAATCTCCTATAGAAACTTGCGAGACCATGGAAACTTCTTATTTCACTCACATTTTTAGGTGTAGGCCAATCTTGGATTGCCTTAACCTTAGAGTGATCTACCTCAACACCTCTAGAACTAACTACAAAACCAAGAAAGACAATGGAATCCATGCCAAAAGAACATTTTTCAAAGTTAGCATAAAGATTGTTCGTTCTCAAGGCAAGCATAACTTGTCTTAGGTGGATTAGATGAGAGGTCATGGACTTTGAGTACACAAGAATGTCATCAAAGTATACCACAACAAAATGCCCTATGAAATCCCTTAAAACATGGTTCATAAGTCTCATGAAGGTACTTGGTGCATTAGTTAGGCCGAAAGGCATTACTAACCACTCATAAAGGCCAAGCTTGGTTTTAAAAGCGACTTTCCATTCATCTCCTTCTTTTATTCTAATTTGGTGATAGCCACTTTTAAGATCAATCTTGGAGAAGATTGTAGATCCACTAAGCTCATCTAACATGTCATCAAGTCTAGGTATGGGATGTCTATACTTGATGGTGATGTTATTAATGGCTCTATAATCCGTACACATTCTCCATGAACCATCTTTCTTGGGTACAAGTAAAACCGGTAATGCGCAAGGGCTTAAACTTTCTCTAATCCAACCTTTGGAAAGTAGTTCATTCACTTGTTTTTCTATTTCTAAACTTTCCTTAGGGTTGCATCTATAGGCAGGTCTATTTGGTAAACTAGCCCCATGTATAAGGTCTATTTGATGCTCAATTCCCCTAATAGGAGGTAACCCTTTTGGAATGTCTTTTGGGAAGAGGTCGTTAAATTCTTGCAAGATATTTTGGATCCCTTTGGGCAAGGGGGAAGGAGAGGTGCCCATTGAACACAAGGAAGTGTTAGGGATATCTTTTGGATATATGACCAAGCAATGTTTTTGTGAAAACATGGCATGTTTCACATCATATTTTGTTGCAAAGAGATTAGGTTGGGAGTCATTATAGACAATAACTCCTTTCCCTTTATTGTCTTTTTTGTTTTTCTTTGGTTTTTCTAAACTCATATGGGAAGAAGATCCTAACTCTTTTTCTCTCTTAGCTTTCATTTGGATTTGATCTTTGGCTACTTGTTGTGGAGTTAGAGGATGTAATACTATCTTCTTACCATCTAGTTTAAATGTGAGGGTGTTAGTGAACCCCTCATGAAGGACCTTCCTATCAAATTGCCAAGTCCTTCCTAATAGTATATGAGTTGCTTCCATAGGTACTACATCACATTTGACTTCATCTCTATATGTGCCTATGGTGAAATTGATTAGGACTTGCTTATTGACTACCATTTCCCCTTTTTCATTTAACCATTGTAATTTGTCATTAATGTAACATCTTGTATAAAAGATGTTCTCTCTTTGTGTTGTATCATCGAGTTTTACATGACTACCAAGCAACCTTCTAATCATGTACAACTCACCATCATCCCCTAAAATATGCTCACTGTCACTGGAATCACTACTAGAGTCATCACTTGAATAGTGAGAATCAGAATTAGACTCTGATTGACTTGAGTAGGTTCCATTGGTTTTTAAAATCATTGTTCTTTTTGTTGGATAGTCCGAAGCAATATGTCCTCTTCCAAGGCACTTAAAACATTTGATGGCAGAAGATCTAGAGGATTGTGGTTTTGATGATGGATCATGCTTATCATGTTGATTGCGAAAGACTTTGCCATTTTTGTGTAACTCACTTTGGGGTTTAGAGGAGGAAGCGCCCACTTCTCTCTCTAGGGTTTCTCTCAAACTTACCCTTATTTTCTACCCATTTTGACTTATAGGCTTTATTGTTATCCCCACTATAGGATTCTCTTTCCTTAAATTGGTTTTCTACTTTGGTGAATTGGTGGAGTAACTCTTCTATATCCACATGTGGAAGAAGTTCTACCCTATTTTTGATGTTCCTATTAAGCCCATGTAAGAACCTATGCATTAGGGTTTCCTCATCCTCTTCTAGATTGGCTCTAATCATGGCTATCTCTAAGGCTTTATAGTAATCTTCTACACATTTGGAGCCTTGGGTGAGCCTATTAAGCTTTGCTAATAGTTCACCCCTATAATAGTTAGGAACATATCTTTTTCTAAGGAGAGCTTTTAAGTCTACCCAATCATCTATGGGAGGGAAGTTGTCTCTTTTTCGCTCCTTACAAATTTGGGTCCACCAAACTAGGGCATAATTTTGGAAAGAAAGAGTTGCAATCCTAACTTTTTTATCATCTTTTATTTGATGAGAGTTGAATATTTGTTCTACCCTTATCTTCCACTCTAAGTAAGCTTCAATGTCACTTTTTCCATTGAATGGGGGAATTTCTAATTTTACCTCTCTTAAGCCTATGTCATCCCTTCTATGGTCATGGTGCCTTCTTTGTCTTGTTTCTTCCTCATTATCACTAGTGTTATGTCTTTGATTTCTTTTCTATGCCTAGTTCTAGGGGGTTCATTATGCTCAAGATTGTTTAGCCTATCATTAATGGTGTTTAAGCTATCCATTATGTTATGAAGCATGCTTTTGTTTTCCCTATCACTAGATGACATCTTTTAATGTTGTCAAAGAAATTCAAGACAAGAACAAAGTATGTATAGACAAGCTAGTCGAGGAAGATGAATGTAATAAAAGTGAAAAAAACACTTCAACAAACCTAAAATATCAATACTAGGTTTCTATCCTAAAGGGAAACAATGTCCTAGGTTGTCTTTAACTAGGTTAGTCCTATGTTGCTTATGTAAATCCTAAGTTGTCCTTAACCTAAGTTGATTATGGTTGGCCCACTGTGAAGCAGGATTCCGCAGACTTCGTGAGGAAGTGCGACGCTTGCCAAAAATTCTCCAATCTCCACCATACACCGGCCCAAGAGTTATCTTCATCTGCTGTGCCTTGGCCGTTCTACCAATGGGGCCTTGATATTCTGGGTCCGTTTCCCACTGCGCCAGGAGGTATCAAATACTTGATTGTGGGGGTAGACTACTTCACAAAATGGATCGAGGCAGAACCAGTAGTGCATATCACTTCTGCACGTACAAGACGTTTCATGTACGAAAATATCATTGCTCGGTTCGGGGTGCCAGGGCGGATTGTGACTGACAACGGCACACAGTTTACAGACAAAAAGTTCACGGATTTACTTGAAGGACTGGGGATAATCCAGATATTCTCATCCGTTGAACATCCCCAAACCAATAGGCAAGCAGAGGTAGCTAACCGAGAAATACTGAAGGGGTTAAAGAAGCGTTTGGGAGAAGCGAAGGGAGGATGGACTGACCAGCTATGTAATGTTCTATGGGCATACCGCACTACGCCTTATTCTTCAACCAACGAATCCCCATACCGGTTAGTATACGGGGTCGAGGCGATGATCCCAGTGGAGTTACAAACAAGATCGGCTCGTGTGGAGTATTTTATCATCCTTCCAGCGAGGTCCGGTTTGCTGAGCACTGAACGGAGTGGCAAATCCGTTCTCACCAATACTGGGTGCGCATGGAAATAAGGCCTCAGCCGTCGTGATGCCCACACAACTGCCAGGGCGGCTTTCTCAATCTTCTGATACCTTCCTTCCGCCCCCTGAAACGTTTTACTAGTAAAGTACACCGGTCTCTGCCCTTCAGGGGTTTCTTTCACCAGGGCTACACCTAGAGCTTCGTCGGATATTGCCAAGTATAAGATTAACGTTTCGCCTGGATCAGGCTTAACAAGAATTGGTGGACTCGAGAGAACGGCCTGGAGCTGCTGGAAGGCTTGCTCTTGTTCCTCTTCCCATTCAAAACTCTTGTGTTTCTTCAACGCCTTATACAAGGGAAGGGACCTGTGTGCCATCTTAGGCATGAAACGAGCTAAAGCGGCCACTTTCCCATTCAATGACTGGACCTCCCTCAAACATTTAGGACTCTGCATGTCCAGTATTGCTTGACATTTCCCGGGGTTAGCCTCAATGCCTCGTTGAGTCAACATGAATCCCAAAAATTTTCCTGCTGGAACGGCGAAGGTGCACTTTAAAGGATTTAACCTCATGTTGTATTGCCGAAGCCTAGTGAAAACTTGGCGTAGATCTTCAATGTGGTCTCCTCCAACGGGCGTTTTGGCTATGATATCATCAATATAAACTTCGACCAGCCTTGTATGCATCCATTCAAAGACTTTGTTAATCATGCGCTGGTAGGTAGCGCCGGCGTTCTTTAGTCCAAAAGGCATGACGATATAGCAGAAAACACCGCGGTCATTAATAAAGGCAGTTTTCTCCTGGTCTCCCTCCCACATCGGAATCTGGTTGTACCCCGAATAGGCGTCCATGAAACTGAGATATTGGTAACCAGATGAATCATCCACCATGCGATCGATGTTGGGCAGGGGATATGGATCTTTAGGGCAGCAACGGTTAAGATCCACATAATCTGTACACATCCTCCATTTGCCGTTAGCCTTCTGCACCATGACTACATTAGAAAGCCAAGATGAATAACGTATCTCCCTTATAAAACCTGCTTTCAACAACTCCTCTGTTTGCTCACAAGCTGCCCTCTGCTTCTCCGGTCCCAACCTCCTCTTCTTCTGAGCCACCGGTCTGGTTTCAGGATACACTGCAAGTTTGTGACAACAGAAATCAGGATCCATCCCCGGCATGTCTGCTGCTGTCCATGCGAAAAGGTCTTTGAATTCCTGCAAAAGGGTTAATAAACGTTGCTCCATAGCAGACTCCAACTTATCGTTGATGTGCGTGACCTTCTCTGGGGAATCTCCCAATACGACATCCCTGGAACCACCATCTGGTGTGGGCTTAGATGGATTGAGTGGATCAATCTTCAATTCCGCTCTGGGGTCTAGGTCAATAAGACTGACAGACCCTGCCGCTGTTCCTCCGTCGTTTTTGTGACGTCAGACTAACCTCATATAAGGATAACCGGTGTCCTGGTTCAATGTTGCCACACCGGATATCCGTTGTCTGGCCGCCCGCCCTCGCTCCACGACAACATCATTCATTTTCTCCATAGCGGTTCTAAGTTCATCTTTACAGGGTGTTTATATAATTGTTAGCTTTTCCCTCATAGCAAGAGAAGAGCCCTTGATAACTTATCAACGAAGATACTGTTTGTAGCAAAATACGTCACATCAATGGCTTCAGAAAGTAAGTGGGTGTGTCAGCAGATTATGCGGAAAAGGTGATTATCCTCTCCTTTCCCTAGAGGATTGAACTCTGATAATTGACCTACCCTTCTGACACATTCGGAAAGTCGAGCCACTTTGATTGACACAATATACACGCTATCAGAGCTGAGGGACCCACCTGTATTCAACGACTCATTTTCTCACGTACAACTATAAGTAGCATATTTCAACACACATGCAGGGTATCGTTATTCTATCTCACACTTTACTGTTACTACGCTTGAGTATTCATTCAGTTCATACACTCTTCTAACTTGAGCGTCGGAGAATCTTCGCAGGTGGCACCACCTTTCGCCCCCCTACAACGCGAATCGTTGGTGTAAAGGATCTCCAGGACAACAAGATCGGCCTCTCCCACTGAGAGACCGGATTAATACATCGGATATACACAGTTCCGGTGTGCAAACCCTAAAAACACCTGCATCCTTGTGGCTGGTCCCACACCGGATCCTAGACCCCGGTCCAGACCAGTTCACCTATCATTAATGGTGTTTAAGCTATCCATTATGTTATGAAGCATGCTTTTGTTTTCCCTATCACTAGATGACATCTTTTAATGTTGTCAAAGAAATTCAAGACAAGAACAAAGTATGTATAGACAAGCTAGTCGAGGAAGATGAATGTAATAAAAGTGAAAAAAACACTTCAACAAACCTAAAATATCAATACTAGGTTTCTATCCTAAAGGGAAACAATGTCCTAGGTTGTCTTTAACTAGGTTAGTCCTATGTTGCTTATGTAAATCCTAAGTTGTCCTTAACCTAAGTTGATTATGGTTGTCCTAGGATGTTGCTAGTGATTAACTAACCCTAGACAAGCCTAACCAAATTCGGTTTTAAGAAGTAGTTAACCTAACAAAATTAGTTCAACTAACTAACCAAGTCTTAACAACCCTAACCAAAAGTAGTTAATTAGTTATGGAAGTTGTAACAAAGTCTAACCACTATAACTACCTAACTAATTCGGTTATGTATTAGTTAACCCAACTAACAATTAGTTATGACAACTAGAATTAGTTCCAACCACTAACTAATTAGTTAAGACACTCAACTAACTACCAACTAACTAACTAATTATAGTTGTAACTTCTAACTAACTCTAACCAATTAACTAAAAGTAGTTAACAAACAAATGCACATGCACTATCCTAATTCGAAATTTACCAAGCAAAAGGGAAAATTATAATGTCCAAAAAAAAGTCCAATGTCCTTGTTGTGTCCAAAATACAAGACAAAATCCTACTACACAAAGCCTAAGAATTGAAAAACTTTGCCTAAGTTCTACTAGTTACAAAGCTTTTGCCTCCTTTACAAGTGTCTTCACAAGTCCTTCTTGATGTATAATGGGATGGCGGCCATATGCTGGGATGACGACTAATGGTCTTCCAGAAATTTGTCTGCGTGGTTAGGGGCGTGGCGATCGGTTATTTTATTGCTGTTTCGAAATTATAGAGTGGCATTAAGGTAATGTGGCAATTCGATATAGAGCAACACATACCCACCACACCATCTCAACCTGAAGATTTGCACACTATCACTCTGAAAGGCAAAATAGATGAAAATTGGCCCACAGTTATGGAACCTTTGTTGCATTTGTGGAATGGGAAGGAAGGACACATATATTCTGGTCAACCATTTTTTGGGGAGATGTCGACGAACCATGATTACTTTAGATGGTACAAAATGCGGGCTCACGGGTTGGTTACCAGGCAAGGGGCTGTAAGGGGATCCACGGTAACAATTTCATATTCCTTATGTTATGAGTTTAGTAAGTACATGTTAATGCTAATAGGTATTAACTTATCAAGCTTTTTGTTTTTTTAGATAGACAGTGTCGAGATGATTCAGTACTTGTCCTCACCAGAGAACTTTGAGACACCTGTTGCTTTCACAATGGATAACATCCGGCAGGAAATGGAGAAGATACTGATGTCGATAGGCTAATGGGATAGAATTGTACAGGCCAAAGTGCATGCTCCCATCCCGACAGAGGTGACCCCAAATGTAGAGTTTCATTTGGACATGCCTGGGACTCAAGTTGAACGAGTGGGGTTACGAAGGTGAAGGTTTAGATAGCCAAATAAGGACTACGTCTCCCGCCAATTCCCAACAGTCAACCAGGGCAATACTATGTTTCGTCTCAACCGCCACCTGATTCGCCCCAGCCGATATATGATTACCCATCTCAATCGTCACATCAACATCCTATGCACACGAATAAGTATCTTAATGTTCAGATGTTTACAGGTGATGGTACCCCATTCATGGGGGATATACACTACAAGAAACACGTAGTTTTACAGTGGTTTATTTGCGGCGGTTAGTTAAAACTGCCATCGGTTAATAAAAATTATGAAGTCCTGGATAATATTTGCGGCGGTTAGAAAACCGCCTTTAATTACATCCTAAAAGAAGCACGTGGCCCTCACGTGTTCTGTTGTATTCCCTTTGTAACAGTGACTTTCATTTCCCTCTATTCCAAAATTGCGAAATCCCTAATCCCTCTCGCGAGTTTTCAGTTGCCCTCTTTCCTATTTCTCTTTCATTTCTCTATTTTCTTTCACCTCACCTCCCATTTCTAGAGTCCTTCAGGCGTCCTTTGGTGACCTTCTCACTGTCGTCCTGGAACCATGAGTAGCTGTCATTGGAACACGTGAGCTACTGCCGTGGTGGAACTGTTAGCAGCTGTCGTCGTGGAACTGTGAGGAGCTGTCGTGCATCTGTGACGTCTCATGGTAAGCGCATTATCCAAGCTATTTGTAGACCATCTCATGTGACCATCTTTGTGAGTGTGCCTCTGTAACCGTCTCATGTCACCATGTTCTTACTTTATTTCATGTTTTAAATGATTTCTTGTATAAAATGAAGAAGCCACAAATAGCCCTTATCTTTGAGATGTCACCGTCTAGGATGCATTTTCTTCGTTGGAACTTGTGTTACATGTGTTATACACTCACTGTTATGTAGTTAATTAAAATTTAGTTTTTGTCTTGACTTAAACATTTGAACAAGAATAAACAGATTTGGTACCCATTTGTCTTATACATTGGAACATGTGGAATTGCTGTTTTCATTTGTTTTTTTTTTGTTTTCTAAAATCTGTATGAGAAACAGGAAAAAGTTCACAAATTAGCTTCGTTCTTTGTATCAGTGTATAGTCTTTTTCATTTTCTGATAACTATTTTACCTGTCCCTTTTTCCAAATAATTCAATCATGAAGGATAGTTGAGTGTTTTAATCTGCTTGTAATTTTTGGCCATCATATTAAGGTTTTTATTATTCCCCAATTGTATCTCAACTACAATTACATGTGCATCTAGTATCAATTGTTTTTATCTGTAGTACATTCTGATATTGAGGTGTTTTACATCATCATAATCGTTTTCAGGTGTAATTATTAGTAATGAAAGTTCAGCTTGTAACTCTTCTCTACCACTAAAGTTATTCTTATATCTATCTACCTTGAAGAAATTTGCAACGTCTCAGGTACCATCCAACTACTTTTCTACATATATATTTGGTCATGTTATTCTTTGGGACAAGATTAAGATATGCTAATGTAGGTGGGTCAAAAGACCAAATTCACACAGTGCTTGTTCAGGTGAAAGAGTTTTGACTCATTGAGCACCGCCCCATCTGCCCATTGAGCCACGGACTCGACCAATTTACAGCAATTACCACAATATATAGGTACGTCACTGTCAATAATGATCGAGCATTTTGGCTTTTTAATTATCATAATTTGAATTATGTGTCACTAGCTAGAGTGCTAGAGAGATAGGTAAGTTCTGTTGATATTTTGCGTGAGTGGACAGAAAATGTGCTTGTTTTATAGTCCTCCCAAATATCTGGCCGATGGTTTTGTAATTTCTTTTCTAAAGTTTAATATTAATTTTACATATGAGATAGCCAAAATTTTATTTAGCTGTCAAATCTATTTTTAGAATTGATAAAATTTAACTAACTCCAACTTTTAACCAAACATAATGCAGCATTCGTAGGAACTATATAATAAGACCTCCAAATGGATGACATTTGTTGACTCGTTGTCTTGTAACGGTGATGTATTTAGATGGTCTTAGATATGTTTGGACACTATAATTTGGTAAAATATAGGATGGTGATGAGTAAAGATTTGTTTTAGGAAATTATACAGAGTGTCTCTTTCTTTTCTTGTTGAAATGATAAGGGAAGGGGGTAGGGACAGTGTTTGAACCTTAGATATTTTTAAAAGGTAGACTTGGTTTAAAAGTTTATTTAAAAATATATTTGAAATAATATACATTTAACAAATATATAAACTTACATTTTAACATATTAATATATATAATCTTATATATACAAAACAACAAGTTAAACTATAAATTTATAATAGTGTTTCGTTATTATATATATTTATTTAAATAGTTTAATCTATTAAGTTTAAAAGAACTTCGAAATAACCTGAAATCTAAATTATTTAATTAAATAGAATTTTAAAAAAATTAAGTTTAATTCAACAAATTAGTCTACAACATGATATATATAATTTAACTTATTTTTATCCTTAATATCAACTAGGTTGGATGAAACGGTAGAAAGTTGAACATAATATCCATTCAAATGTAGAAATAGCATAGCAATTACTAATATCCATTTAGTTTGAGTTGAATTGCTTAAAGAATAGTTTTTTCCCCTGCAATTCCCCTAGGCATTCTTTAGTTCTCCGGAATGACGTTGGCCATGGAAACTTATTTTTAAAGTACTATTTTAATATGTACTTGAATTAGTTCCTTTAGTTTTTATTTATTGTGATTTTAGTCCTTTAAGTTTTAATTGAATAAATTAGGCCTTTCTAATTGAATAAATAGATTTGTATCCACTGAAACAAAGATCTATAGTACCATGCGCTTTGAATGTTTCCCAATACCTAAATTGACTATTGGATTCCTTGGTTTGATTCCTTGTAGCCAAAACTTATTTTTAATATTTTAATATGTACTTAGATTAGTTCCTTAATTTTTTCTTACATTTTGGTCTTTAATTTCTGGTCATCAGTTCTTAGGGTGAATACTTTACACTTTAAATTGTAAATTTTTATTTTATAAAATAAAGCTATTAAAATTATTAGTAGAAAAAAATCGACTAAGGAGAATAAAACTCTCTTTAAAAAATTAACAAATTTTAAGTTGAAATTTTATTTTGATCCTATGATTACTTGCCACTTCATAATATATGGTTTTATTTTAAAATAAAAATATGATTCCAATATTAGTACGGGTGTAACCTTATTTGTTTTTTAATAACTAGGCTAATATATACATATATGTGAATATCATTCACTTACTTCACATTATAACTACTCTTTCCTTGTACGCATTAGTTCTTGTTTCCATTTTTCATATCCTATGGCTTATAGTCACAGTGCTTGTTCAATTTCTTTGCCTGTATTTTTCACAGCTTTAGCATTATTGTCTAGCTTTGTACAATGGAAATATTAGTTGTACTAATTTATGATTATTGGTTGGAATCAGTGATGGATAAGTCCTGGATTAAACTACGTTGTACTGATCCTGCATATGAAGCTGGGTTGAATACGTTCTTAGACTTCGCTTTTGAACATAGCTCTAGCGGGGGTAAAATAATATGCCCTTGTAGTAAGTGTACCTTTAAGAGATGGAAAACTAGGGAAGAGGTGTATGATCACTTACTTTGTAGACCATTTCCTGAAGGTTACACTATTTGGTGTCGTCTTGGGGAGAAATTGACGGGGGAATGTGTTGGGAATTCACGTCAAATTAAGGCAAACTTTTCAAATGAAGATCCTATGGAAGATATACCAAATGTTTCTCTTGTTAACGATCCAATGCGGAACATGATGAATGATGCATTTGGATTTGCTTATATGGGCAACAATGAACTTAAAGAAAGGAGTCAAGAAATTCCCCATCAATCAAACATTGATGTGTAAGAATTTTATGAATTATTAACGGATGGAGAACAACCATTGTATGAAGGATGTACTAAGTTCTCAAAGTTGTCTTTCTTAGTCAAATTATACCACATAAAGTCTTTGTGTGGTATTACTGACAAAGCCATGTCTATGATCATTGAATTGTTGCATGATGCATTCAAGATAGCAAAGATTCCAGCATCAAACTATGAGGCAAACAAAGTGATAAAAAGGCTTGGTTTAGACTACCAAAAAATTCATGCATGTCCTAATCATTGCATGTTATATTGGGGGGAAGATGAAGATAGAGAAGATTGTAAAGTTTGTCACACTTCTAGGTGGAAGAAGCGGGGTAATGAGGGTGGAGTTAGCCTCTGTAAGACACGAAAAAAGTTGCCTGCAACGATTCTTTGATACTTTTCATTGATCCCAAGATTGAAGAGATTGTTTATGTGCTCAAAGACCTCAAAAAGTATGATTTGGCATGCTGGTGCTGTAACACCCCAATTTTCTGGACTCGAATCCCGATGTAATCTAAATAATTAAACAATAAAAATATGAATAAATTTTTCACGTTTGAAATAATTTCAAAACACCACCATGACTACATCAAGACTCGAACCACATAAAACCAAAGGGTGAGATTTGATCATCTATAACTGGATCGTTAAATAGTTTACCCATAACGGTATACAAAATAACAGAGTTTACAGCAGAAAAAGAATGTGTATACCGTGCAAACGCCTAGTCCTATATATGAAGATATGGAAAAAGGCTCGGCAAAGCATGCAAAGACATAACTTAAACCTAATAGACAACCATTATCTTTTCACATAAATTAACGCACATGCTTTGCCTAGGATATATATATATATATATATATATACACACACACACATTTATATGGTTATGCATCATATATCTCTCATATTCGTATTCCATAATTAACCACATCCGATTCAATCTTAAAATCATATATCCTCAACACTTATACATTCCCAAAACGACTACATCCCAACATCATTACATGTATCAAATAGGTATGAATCCAATACCCCAAATATCAATATATTAACCACTTATCATATCGTTCACAAGACATCCATCGATACCAAGAATTATCAATATCGCTATACACATCTCTTTCATAATACAATAATTTATAATTGTTGTCGGCCAAGGCATTCCCTTACCACTATTTTACCTTCACAAAAGCTTTACTTTAAAAATATCCTCATCCTATGACATTCCTGCATTGATACTAAAAAGTAGACCACATGGGAGAGTGAGTTATACATTTCAAATGACGATATGAATACAATTGAAATTATGTGCATATGCATATCAACATCATGTATGCTTTGCTAAATACACCAATGATCATCACAAATTGTTAATTCAACAACATATACATATTTCATATTCTCTAATTAAGTCATAGCAAAACAGGCATATACACATCAATCCCAACGCCACAATGGGCCAACATCATCAACATTGACCATTCAGGTCTTTTCTCAAAACCAGAATGGGCTAACATCATTATCATCAATCATAAATAATTATGCCTTTCATTACATTGGCCATAACATACACACCATCATATTAAATATTGCTTCATGGTAATTATATCGTTTATCAATTTTTATGTGGTCTTTTAGGTACTCAATTACCCATCTCATCAACATCATACCACAATCTCAATCATCATCATCATCTGGCATATCTCCATGCTATATGCAAATGCTCTTATGGCTAATACATATGCACAATGGAATAAACGAAAAATATGAATCCGACTATGGGAATAAACACCAAATTGTGGGTCAAGCATAGGTGTGCTACTATGCCCCTACTGCAGTAGAAAAATGTGTACACATATATCTCAATTCATACATGCTTAAGAACACACTTTTACTGATACCAAACCGCTCTCGCCCATCTGTAGCACTAGTCACCCCGTGACTTGCGGATCTATAATAATGGCCTTACTTGCCACAAGTGCTACGGGCCCCTCCCAAACACACATCGAGAGAGCCGTGTCCCGTCGGACACCGAGATAACTTGCTCATCATAGAGCCGCCTGCTCACTGGGTCCGCCACATAGGGTGCCTCGTCACCAAACTATGGACAGCTCTGTGACTCCTAGAGTCACTAGTGAAATACAACAATATACCTGTGACTGGATCACCCTCCCACTGGGCCCGCCTAGTGGAACCCCTAACATTCCACATAGACAGCGTATGATATGCCATTGATGCAATGCAATACAAATCAAATGCATTTCTCACACTGTGCATCCTAAATGCCACTCATCAATCATCATCATCATAATCACCAACACCACCATACACACCTTAGTGGATTTTATCATTGTTGGTTTTAGTCATTGTTTTCAAGTTTTATATGTGGCATTTTCATTTTAATATATCATATATTATACATGCAAGTCAACACTTGCAATCAACCACAATGGCATCACAAACATCACAAATCATCATTAACATTCATTTATCTTTCATCAATACCACCACATAATCATTTAGTGGATTTTCATTTCATTTATCATTACCATTGTTTCATCTATATATATATATATATATATATTGGTGTGGCATTCACAACATTTCATTATTATATTTCAAACCACACATACAAGATCACACTTGTATCACTCACAATGGTACACAACAACTCATCAATAATAATAATCAACCTTAATGACAATCATCCTTTATATAAGAAAATGATCAACATCATCAACCATTTATTACTCATTACCCTTCATTCATATCCTACTCTTGGTGGTCAACAATTATGTTTTTCATTACATATTATGGGTATAAACAAATTATCCCAATGTTTTAATCAACATCAAACACCACCATATTATATCATGCTTATATACCCCCTAAACATTCCCTCAAATGTCTCACAATACAAGGAAGGGGTCTATCTTAAGCCCAAAACAAAGAAAATGAAATAAAATTCCATTCTGGGCAACTCGTTCAAGCGAGACCCATACTCGCTTGAGTGAGATTGAGGTGGGTCACTTGAGCGCCCCCAATTTCCTTTTAGCGAAGGAGTTTTTAAGTGTCAGGCCCCGATCTCGCTTGAGCGGGCCACTCTCGCTTGGGCGACATTCCTCTAGTGTCGTTTCTACGCTCGCTCGCTCGAGCGAGGCTCCTCTCTTCCTCATGATCGCTTGGGAAAAAAAGTCCAGTATCCAATTCCATACTCGCTCGCTTGAGCGAGACCCAATACGCTTCACCACTTGCTTAAGCGAGATCCACCCAGAACCATTTTCCATCTCGCTCGCTCAAGCACGGCCACACCCGCTTGAGTGAGATCCGTCCAATAGCTCACCCCTCTATGTTGTACGCGTCTCGCCTGAGCGAGATTGGGCTAGAGGCCATCCATCTGATGCAAGGGACTCTCGCTTGAGCGAG
Source organism: Clitoria ternatea (assembly GCA_037962975.1). Lineage (NCBI taxonomy): Eukaryota > Viridiplantae > Streptophyta > Magnoliopsida > Fabales > Fabaceae > Clitoria > Clitoria ternatea. The sequence goes on from CM075671.1 coordinate 180,845,293, forward strand.
ATCCCAACTCGCTTGAGTGAGTTAATCAGTACAAGCCCAAAACTCAAGTTTTTCACTCCTTTCCACATGCCAATATCCCCATAATGTAAAATTGGCCTAACTAACATTTCTCATACATTAATCCATGTATTTAGGACTTGATTCAACAAGCCATACCTCACCATTTTTAATTCTAGTTCATTTAACTACTTAAGGGGATTTTAACACCAATTTTCATCATAGCCACATATATGATTGTGCATAATTATCATAAACATTATTTCACACCTCAAGTGAGTTATCTATTCATAGATTTTCATTACCAATAATTTATGTCCAACAAAGGGACATCCCAACACTTATCATCATATATATATATTCATAACATTCAACATAAGCCAAGCCATCATTCATCACATCATCAATTTAAACATTTAACACATTCATGGCAAGGCATTACATGAGTTCATACATATACATAATTAACAATTATTCACTCATGCAATTTGAAATGTAAACTCCTCTCCTACCTCGAGAGAAGAACCGCAACGCAATTGCCTCGATCATTCCGCATCATCATCCAGAATACAATCCTATCAACAAACACATATATACATGCTATTAATAAGCCATCATAAGGCATCATCTCTTAAAACTCATTATCAAGTCCTAAACTTGTCTAAACCCTAATTCATACGCTTATGTTAGGCTTCAAGAATTCCTTTCCCAAAACCAAGATTCTCTAGGTTTCAAAAGGGCTAACCAAACCCAACAACCACAAGATCATATCCTTTATCCACAATGCATCCAATTTCAACTTAAGTCACCATGAACTCTTTTAAGCCATCATCAATCAATAAACCCCAAATGACATATATCATGGTCCTAAACCTTATTGTATCAATTTCTACTCCTTTGGTCTATCACTCATAGTCATCATCCATTATGATTATCTTCTTAAGGAACACCAATGATTTACTAACATTATTACACGATTAATATTGTCATTCATCAAAACCAACTTCAATATACCACAAAACTCATTCTAGAGTGCAATATCATCAATACCCATTATTCTTAACTAAAACTCCAAAATCATTAACACTTAGGGTTTTTCATCAAAATCAACCAATCAATAATTTCAACCCATTTCTTAAATCCATATGAATATTGTAACCCTCATTCTCATATACTCACAAAACCATAATCAAAATCATTTCTTAAGCCATCATGCCTAGGGTTTTGCCATTTCTACTAACACCCATAAGACCCAACACCAACATTTCAAGTTTAACAACATCAAAACTATAAATAGGACATTAAGGAGGCAAGAAACCTTACCTCACATCCATGCTCTTCAAAAATAAAAATAGAAAGGAGAGAGGAGAAGACAACTAATGCTTTGCTCCAATATGTCATTCAAGCCTCACAAATCCATGGGAACCACTTAATTTTGAGTGGAATGGAAAGGGAGAGGGGTGGCTACGGTTTGGGCAAGAGAAGAATGGAGGAGAAGAAGAAAATGATGAAGATAAAGTGGAGGAGAAGGGTGCACTGAAAATGAGAAGAGAAGGTGAGGAAAAGTTACAAAATTGGTCATTGACCATTGGTTAATAGGGTGCACCATCATGCCTTTTTCCATTGGTCAATAATTCTTTTACCCATTGTGCAAAAGAGAGTAGAAAAAGGGGGGAATGGTCACACGGTCATGAGAGGAGAAGAAAAGGGAATTTTCATTTTCTTCTAATTCCATTTTGGCTCGTATTTTCTTCGTTTAATAACATATATCGAGTCCAATTAATTATCTCCTCAATACCAAAAATTATTTCAACTACATCATCCTAATCACAATAATTTTCTAAACATTCTAGACCCATCAAATATTTAATTTATCCAAGTGGGTCCCACATCATTCGTTAAATCACCCAGTTCCAGTAAATCTCAATTTACCGATAATTCACCTCTAATGTCTAATAAAATTTCCCATAATTATTGGACCTTAAATAATCACTTATCATCATCCAATAGATTTATTTTCTCAAAAATTTGAGATGTCACAGATGCAACTAGTATAGATGGATTGATGAGGCATCCAAGAGATGCTGAAGCATGGAAAGTTTTTTATCAAACATTTCCAGATTTTGCTGCAGAACCCCGAAATGTGCGTTTGGGCTTATCTAGTGATGGGTTCAATCCCTTTCGCAACCTAAGTGTTAGTTATAGCATTTGGCCGCTTATCCTTATCCCATACAACACTCCTCCATGGATTTGTATGAAGTTGACGAATTTCATCTTGTCTGGTCTAATTCCTAGTAAAAAAAGTCTTAGAAATGACATTGATATTTTCATGTAGCCTTTGATTGCTGAGTTAAAGGAGCTATAGGAGAAAGGTGTTGAAACATATGATGCTTCAAAAAATGAGATGTTCAATATGCGAGCATGTCTTTTGTGGACGATCAGTGATTTCCCTGGTCTTGGGATATTATCTAGATGGAACACTCATACAGGTCTTGCATGTCCATCATGTAACTTTGATTCCATTCTATTTCGCCTTCCATGTAGTAAGAAGTGGTGCTTTATGGGTCATCGTCAATTCTTGTCTAAAGAACACAAATTTCATTTGAATCATGTTCGGTTTAATGGCAATGTTGAGGATAGGGGTCCACCAAAAAAATTGTCTGGTTCTAATATTTGGAAACAAGTAGAGAAAATCAACAACATATTTTGTAAAAATAAAAGCTTAGTAGGCCAAAAGAGAAGACAAGCACATAATGATAATGATGGACATCCTAAACAATAGAACAAGAAAAGTATCTTTTTTGAACTTCCATATTGGGAGTTCAACTTGTTGCGTCATAATTTGGATGTAATGCATATTGAGAAGAACGTATGTGACAACATAGTTTTACTTTGATTAATGACAAAGACAAAAGGAAAGATCATGTTAAAGCTCGTAATGACTTATGTGAAATGGGCATCAGAAGAGAACATTGGCCACCAGATTATGGGAAGAAGTTTCCTACAGCTCTTTTTACCATGACAAAAGGGGAAATAGATGTAATGTTACAAACTTTGAAGGATGTGACTGTTCCAGATGGTTATTCAAGTAATATCTCTAGATGTGTTGATACAAAACAATGAAAGATCTTTGGTCTAAAAAGTCATGACTGTCATATTCTAATGGAGCAGTTACTACCTTTGGCTATTAAAGATGTCTTTCCCTTCAATGTTGCAAAATCTATCATTGATGTGTGTACATTCTTTAAGCTAATATGTGGTAAAGTATTGAGCCATTTAGAACTTGACAAGTTGAAAGATAGAATTTCATTGACTTTATGTCATTTGGAGACGATATTTCCTCCATCCTTTTTTACAGTCATGGTTCACCTTATGGTGCACTTGGTGGATGAAGCCAAGCTCAAAGGGCGTGTGCAATATAGATAGATGTATCCTATTGAAAGGTAAACTAACTTCTTGCAAAGTTTACATCATTTACTTATTTTGTTATTTTTTGTTAACTAGTTGCATCATTTGTGCCATTTAGGTTTCTAGGAAAATTAAAGTCTTTTGTGCGTAATAGAGCACAACCAGAGGGTTCAATAGCTAAATGTTGGCTATCAAAAGAGATACTTATATTTTTCTTAAGATATATAGATTTAGAAGTTGAGACAAGATTTAGTTGTCCACGCTGGGTTGATGATCATCCTTCTGAGTCTACATCATCCTTATTCCCCATAATTGGCAAACTTGTTGTTGGTGCATCCTATTTCAATCTAAGTGAAGTCGAAAGGTTACAAGCACATCATTATGTCCAAATCAATTGTAAAGAAATTGATGGCTTCATTAAGTAAGTGTTTGTCAGTACCTTTTTATATGTCTTCATGTTTAATTAAGGAATTTATTAACAAAGATATAAATGACTAATTTCTTATGTATAGTGAATTTATAGAGTTCGCTAAAAGAAGGTTAAGGTATAAAACAAGGTTATCAAGTAGTATCGAGAAGGAAGTTCACCGTGGACTTATCGCATGGTTTACTTGTCGTGTGAATGCAATGAAAACTATGTCTTGGTTTAACACTTCATTTTGTTCAATTTTTTAAAATTACTCCATGTTTTCCTTTTTCTTTCATAGATTTTAAATGATGAGCATGTACAACACTCTCTTGAAATTCGTGCTCTTGCCCGTGGTCCACTTGAACAAGCTAGAAGGTTTACCACGTATAATGTGAATGGCTTTAAATTTCAAACCTTATAAAAAGACGAAGGGATGAGGACTTAAAATAGTGGTGTCTTTTGCTACTTTAGAATTAAAGCTATTCAAGCACAAGTGACAATAGGCCTGTAGAAGGAATGGTTCCGTATTATGGAAAATTAGTTGACATTGTTGAGTTGAACTATAGTGGGCTATTTTCAGTTATCTTGTTCAAATATGAATGGGCAAACACCACAAATCCAAGATATATTCAACATTATGGTTTAGGCTTCAAATCCATAAACTTTTCTCATTTGATTTATACTAGTGTAAGAGAAGATGATGAACCATACATCCAAGCTTCTGAAGCTCTAATGGTATATTATGTGGATGATAAAGTGAATCAAGGATGGTGCACTCCAGTTACTTTAAAACCAAGAGACTTGTTTGACATGGGTGAAGATATTGAAGAATCATCCTATAAGAGTGCACCTTTTCAAGACCAACTCTCCACCCTTTTGATAGAGAATGACAATGAAGCTCTAATGGCTAGACCTGGTGTAGTTGTTAAATTTGACTAGTTACTTTAATAAATTATTATTTAAACATTTTTATTAGAATGCTTGCAATTTATGTTATTATATCCAATATGTTTTATCGTGTTAAAATTAAGAGGGTTATCATGTCCATTTTCTATTGATATTTGATACTTAATATCTTACATTATTGTTATGAAAAATATATATACATATGATGAGCAGGATAACAAATGGATTCAGTCGAGTATCCAACTGCACCACTTGGAAGTCATGGACATGATGGATCTAATGAATCAAATTCTAGTCAACCATCTGTTGGTGGTAAATGTCATACAAATTGGGTTGTACAAATTAGAAGTAAGTCATTAAATTCATTTTAATTTACTGTATCTCAATTTATATAACTAATATTGTTTTTTCTATATCTTAAATAGATGCCAAAGGATAATTAAGGGAAGTAACCATGAGAGCCCAAGATGTTTGGGTGCTTAAGATTGGGGACACTGTGGTTCTCCCTTGGCAAGGTGTTTCACCTACTGGAGCTGATGCTGGTAGCCTATTAGGATGTTTTCTCGGGCTAGTTGTAAGGGACATCAAGCAATTACCAATAAGTTTCAAAACTTGAAAAAAAGTCCCAAATACCTATAAGGATGATGTATGGAATGTCATGAAGGTACAAAATCAATGCAACATCGTTTAATATTTTCTTACTATTTGGTTAAATATAGCACACATCAATAATATTTTCATAATGATGTTAGAGTAAGTTTTCATGGGAACCAATATATGAAGCTGTTGTAAAAACATATGTTTTTAAGGGACTTAGGAAGAATTGGAGAGATAACAGACTAAGTATATATGCCACCCATTATGATCCAACCAAGACTTGTGAGGAGAATATTTGCAATCATCCCATAGGAGCTACTACAATAGAATGGGCAGCATATATTGATTATTGATCAGAAGAAAAGACTAAGGTAATATAATATTCAAATTTTTTAACATTCTAGTAACCATGTGTCTGATAATATGTTTTTCATGGATTTTGATAGGAAATATGTCAGAAAATGGGCTGAATCATTCAAAGCAAACAATCCCTTATGTTGGGGGATCCAAAAAGCTTAAGAGGAAGGCTACAAAGATTGTAAGTATAAACTATCTTCAAAATGTAGTATGTTCTTCGTAGAGACCCAAATGGATAACATACTTTTACTTGATTAATATAGGCCGCTGAGACAGGACAAGTTGTTAGTAGGGGTACTCTGTATGTTGCTACTCATAAGAAGAAGGATGGGTCATATGTTAACAACGAGGCTCAAGTTGTTTGTGTAAGTTGTACACTTATGATGTTGCATACACACACCATTTATTGCTTATTTTGCATATTTCATACAAAAATTTGTTAATTTTCTTGTAGGAAAAAATTCTTGAGATTGAAAGCCAAGAGACTAATCCTAAAGAGGTGGCCCCAAATGATTCTCTAGGTCAAGTTTTCAGGAAAGAGCATCTAGGCCAAACATGAGGGTTAGGGTCATCTATTCCACCTTCTATTTCTTTTGGAACAAATTTCAAGCAATATAGTACCCAAGTCTCTGGTGCATTTACTAGGGGTACATCTAGGGTGGGTGCATCTGAATCTAACTCTGTACCTGTGCAAGTAGTGCTCCAAATGCAATCAGAAGCCAAGGCTAGGATTCAAAAGTTAGAGATCATCGTTGCTGAATTGCTCAAGAAAGTTGATGTCGATTTACGTGTATGGATAATTGATCCTTCTAATGACCTTGTCAACTACTTTAATAATTATGCACTTTATATAATTGTTTTATATATTATAACATTAATTTCTCTTTCTAATAGTCCATGGAGCCAACACCGACACATCAACCTTCTACATCGCAATCTGGCACATATCTCCCATGATTCACTTGTGAGGTAACTTGTCTTCTACATAGCAACCTTAGACTATTTTTTCTTTAAATTTATAATTACATTCTTTTGAGATGTTGTGGTTGTTACTTGTGTGATTATGTTCCTTTCTATAATGCCCTCAAATATATATGACACTAGGCGATTTAGATGCCTTGTGGAAACTTATGCTAATTATGATATTTTCTCCTCACTTTGTCACTTAAGATGACTTATAATTATTCTGATAGTTATAGTTTGTATTTTTTTGTGGTTTTAGGACTTGATCTTGAAGAAAAAAAAGAGCATTCTGGATGGAAAAGACTACTTGATGGAGTTATTGGCTAAGATGTTTCTAATAACTTAATGTGTTTCTTTTTTTAATATGGTTTATAACATGTTCTTGACAAATGATGTTTGGTGTGTTAATTTAATAATTTATATGAGCATTACCTTAATGGGTCTTTTTAATTGAAATTTGTATTGTAATATGCTTTTTGACAAATGTTATTTAGTTATGTTAATTTACCTATCTTATATATGCATTATCTTGATATGTTTTATCAAATCTACTAATTTTATATGCCTTGGAATAATAACATTGGGTTATATTTTTTTATATTTACTCTTATGAAGGAAGTTCTCATGAATAACAACATTAGATCAATATTTAAAAATAATAGTAATCTTGATCATAATAGTATACTAATAAAAAAAACAAAAACTGTTACAACAACATTATTACCATAAACTAATTTCAAAATATTAGCAGCTATATTACTAAATTTACTGGGGGTTCAATGGCTTGAATTAGCGGCGGTTCATTAGTATAATTAATTGCCAAAAATGTGTTCCTCATTTAGGGGCGGTTAATTAATGTAAAAAACCGCCGCTAGTTGATAATAAAGTATTCCTTGTAAAACCTATGGCGTTTAATAAACTATAAACCACCATTAAAAAACCGCCGCTAAGTGGATTCCCGGCGGCATTTTTAGCGGCGGTTATGTAACCTCCGGTAACTTTTGTGGTGGTTGGTAAAGTGACATTTAAAATGCCGCTAATCCCTTTTTTTTTGTAGTGGTAGTTCATCTCAGATACCTGTGTCCCCATACATCCTAGACCCCCAATCCTGACCCCATCCCCTTATGTCCTATACATGATGACCCCCTCTTGGACCTTCTCGACCACAATGGCATACCGACATTGGTTCTTCTTCTAGATTTCACCAGATGATGTCTCATTTGAACACAACTGCATCAGAGACTATTGCACGTGAAGAGGCAGCTGTATGTGTAGTTCAATCATAAGAGGAAGAATCACAGATTGAAGACTGTTGTTCAAGTGGCCTCAATACTCAAGAGGGGGGGTGAATTGAGTTATAAAACTTTTGCTTGGAATACCTTTGAAATTGATTTCTATAACCAAGTTTATGAGATTATGCAAGTGAAAGCAAGTAACAATGATATGCAATGCACTACAAGAGGTAAGTATTGCTGAGGCAATTTAGCAAACACTTGGTGTGCAATGTCTAAAGTATAGCAAATTAAGCAAGTTCAAGTATGTTCTTCTCAACCAAACAATACCAATCAACAAATATGCAATGTATGGAAGTAAAAGAGTAAGGAAGAGAAGCTTGCAAACCGATGTAACGAGTTCCACCCAATCCGGTGTACGTCTCGCCTCTAAGCAACCCACTTAGAGGATTTTCCACTATTGTAGACTAGAGATACAACTTTGAGCAATTGCGGCTTCCTAGTGTCCCACACTCAAGAACCCAATCCTCACAAGTATAAGGGCAACCCACCCAATCTCTCAATCTCACAATATCCCAAAGGTTGAGTCCACAACCTTTGTAACCACTCAACCTAGAGTGAACAACCACTCAACCTAGAGTGAATAACTTGTGTGTTTGGAGTTTGTGTTTACAATCAATATACTCTCTTAATAGAGCAGATATACAAATGAAAAGCTCTCCCAAATTCTAATCTCTCAAGATGAGAGGATATACAAGTGAAAGTACAATATGCAAGAAATAGGCTTACAAAGCACAAAATAGAGCTATGAATTGTTGCTACTTGGTTGTGTATTTGTGCTTGTCTTCCTCTTCAATTTATAGAGCCAAGATAGCTGTTGAGGAGTGCCCTAGTCCATCATAGCCGTTGCAGTTAGTGGAAATTTGAAGAATGGTGGAGACATGACCTGGTTTCCCACTTAAATCTGTTTTTCCACTAGTGTAATCGATTACACCCTCACGTTGTAATCGATTAGCTTCAAGTCAGAGACTTCCTAATCGATTATTTCACTTCCTCTAATCGATTAGCATCTTGTACCTGATGCATTTAATTTGTTTTCGCAGCATCCTAATCGATTAGCATGTATTGCAATCGATTACCTTAAATTCCAGTGGCTTCCTAATCGATTGTGTGGCTTCCATAATCGATTAGCCATCATACCTGATGCATTTAGTTCCATTTCTAATCGTTGTAATCGATCAGTCTCTGGTGTATAGTCGATTACCTTAATTCTAGTGGCTTCCTAATCGATTGTTCAGCTCCCTAATCGATTAGCTTTCATACCTGATGCAATTTCTTCCAAAACAGAAAGCTCCTAATCGATTAGCATCTATGGCCTAATCGATTAGCTTCGCTGTTACTTCAATTCTGATTTCATGTCTTTGTTTTTGCATTGTTTTCTTCAAGAGTGCTTGTCATTATCAAAATCTTTGCACATTTTTGGACCTGTTAACATATTCAAACACATTCTCCCCCTTTTTGATGATGACAACTATGTTCATCTCTTGAGGGTTGTTAGTTTAAATAGACTTATCTTTTTGCAAAAACAACTCTGCTACATTATCTCTTTTTCAAATAGCAGATGACCAATTTCAAAAATCAATTCAGCAGCCAATGTCTTATCTCATTTTATCTATTGTCTATTATCTCTTATCTATAACTCTCTCCCTATCAAAAGGAATTTAACAAACAGATAACATTTTTCAAATTTTGTTAACAGAGCATCTATTAGTACCAGAGCATATTCAAAATTGTAGTCAGAGCATGTTATCAATATTATCCATATTTGTATCAGAGCATTATCCAACATATGAACATATATTCTTTATCCAACATATGAACATATATTCTTCTCCCCCTTTGTAATCATCAAAAATAATTAGAGCAGTGAAGAGAAATAATATAAGTACTGAAATGAGATACTTTTATTGAATTGAAAAGAAAATGGGAAATACAAGAGGTAAATTTATTCAGAATTCAGAAAATAACAAAAAAGAAACCAACAGCTAAACAGAACATAACTAAGAATCTAATTATCCGGGTTGAAGAAGCGGATTTCTGCAATTTGGTGAGCCAACTCTTCATATCGCTGCTGCATCATCTCAAAATGTTGCTGCTCGGTCATTGAAAACTCTTGGAGGGAGTTTTCAAGTCGATCGAAGCGGCGATCAAGATGGGCGTAGAGAGATGCAAATGGGTCAGCTTGTGGTGCAGATGAAGAGGCTGATGGTGCAGCTTGTGGTTGAGGTGGAGGAGGAGGAGGAGCAGGTGCTTCTTCAGCAGGAGCTTGGAAGGGAATGTTGGCATAAACGCCCTCCATTCGTGAATACCATGCTCCATTTGAGAAAACAAGACCCATTTTGGTGAGGTGATGGGTGCCAATGCAAGCTCTAGGGGGCACTTTCTCAGAGAGTTCCCCTGCTAAATCTACTCCACAGAATTTGAAAATTTTGGTGAGGAGGATACCATAAGGGAGCTTTTGCTGGTCCTTGGCATGGCGCATGTGGAATTTGATCAACTGAACCCAGTTGATCTCTTTGTGGTTCAGCATGGCCCACATTAAGAGGACATCATCCTCTTCAACTAGAGCATAGTTCCCACCACGGGGAACAATCATCTTGACCAAGAAGAAGTGGAGCAGGCGGTTGTTCATGGTCAAGTGGCCAACTAGTTTGTGGTTGCTCCTAGGGTGGTCAGCTTTCCATAAAGATTGGCGAGCAGTAAGAGCATTGAAGCCCCATTCATCCTCAGGTTCGCCTCCATCAAAGTCAGCGTTGTTGAGAGTCAGTTTAGAAATTTCCGCAAATTGGGCATTTGAGAGTTTGATGGTTGTGTTTTTCACCTTGGATTCAACCATCCCATTGACAAGGCGGAGGTTGCAGTAGAATACTCTCATAAGCTCAGGATAGTATTCTTCTTCTTTGAGGGATAAGAAGGGGAAAAGGTTGTAGTGGTGGAGACTTTGGGTGAAGGTGAGGCTTGGGTTGTCAAAGGTGTCGGCAATGGTGTAGTGAGGAGTCATGATTTCCTTTTCAGAAAAGTTCTTCATGAAGTGTTGAAGATCTCTAGGGGAGGAGAAGAACCTTGAAAAATCAAGGGGGTTATAGGCTTGAGCAGTAGAGGACCTAGCTCTCTTGACATTCCTTGAGGTAGACATGGTGGAAAATGTAAGAAGAAGGAGATGAAGAGAGATGAGTGCTAGAGAGTTTTAGAGAGGTTTGGGAGAAAGGAGGTAGTGTGAGATGAGAAGGTGAATGAGGGGGTATTTATAGTTGAAAATTAGGTTTAGGAAGGAGGAAAGATAGTTTAGAAAGGAGTGAAGTGAGTTAAGAGAGGGAGAGTTTCGAGTGAGCCTAGGAAATTGGAGTTTTGACTCATCAGAACGCGTGATAATCGATTACGATACATCTGGTAATCGATTAGATCAATATTTCTGGGGAATTTCAAACGTTTCGAACAGAGGGTAATCGATTATAGGCTTAGGGTAATCGATTAGGTTAGAAACAGAAACGTCCTAATCGATTTGGGCAAGGTGGTAATCGATTATGAAGAAGAGGAAACGTTTTGAATTTGAAACAGAAGCTTCGTAATCGATTATGGGTCATGGATAATCGATTATCTTAGAAATAGAATGATTGTAATCGATTATGGGTGAGTTCTAATCGATTATCTTGGAAACAGAATGATTGTAATCGATTATGGATGAGTTCTAATCGATTATCTTAGAAACAGAAGCTTAGTAATCGATTGGGATTAACAATGTAATCGATTATGGAGTCAAAAACTTCAAACATATCAAACAGCAAGGTTCCAAACATGAAATGTGATATATACCATGCATTATGCCATTCAACAAGGTTCTTATCAAAATATTCAAACACAGTTGGGCATTTCAAGAATGCCTAACTCTCTTCTTATGTGAATGAATTGCTCTCTAGCCAAAGGTTTTGTGAAAATATCCGCTAGTTGCCTAGAGGTTTCTACATGTTCAAGTACACAATCCCCTTTTAACACATGATCTCTAATAAAGTGATGCCTAATCTCAATGTGTTTGGTTCTAGAGTGCATTACTGGATTCTTGGAGATGTTAATGGCACTTGTATTATCACATTTAATGGGGACTTTATTCAAGGAAATACCAAAATCAAGAAGTTGTTGTCTCATCCAAAGAATTTGAGCACAACAACTACCAGCTGCTACATATTCTGCCTCAGCTGTTGACAAAGCAACACTTGCTTGTTTCTTGCTATGCCAAGAAACAAGGGAACTACCAAGTAAATGGCATGTACCACTAGTGCTTTTTCTATCAAGCTTACACCCCGCAAAGTCGGAATCAGAATATCCTAAAAGATTACATTCAACGCCTTTGGGATACCATAAACCAACATTTTGAGTACCCACAAGATATTTCAAAATTCTTTTTACGGCAGTCAAATGTGATTCTTTAGGACATGCTTGATATCTAGCACACATACATACCGCAAACATAATATCAGGTCTACTCGCAGTTAAATATAGTAAGGATCCAATCATACCTCGATATTTGGTGATTTCAATGTCCTTACCCTTTTCGTCTTTGTCTAGATAGCAGGATGTGCTCATGGGTGTAGCTATCTCGTTTGCCTTGTCCATTCCAAACCTTTTAAGTAGTTCCTTACAGTATTTGGTTTGGCTAATGAACGTTCCATCAATGGCTTGTTTTATTTGTAGTCCAAGGAAGAAGGTGAGTTCTCCCATCAAGGACATTTCAAACTCATTCTGCATAATCTTGGCAAATTCTTGACAAAGATTTTCATTAGTAGCACCAAATATTATGTCATCTACATAAATCTGTACCAAGAGGATGTCATTTTGTTTGCATTTTATAAACAATGTAGTATCAACCTTTCCTCTTTCAAAGTTGTGTTCTAAAAGGAATTTGCTTAATCTTTCATACCAAGCTCTTGGAGCTTGCTTCAAACCATATAAGGCTCTTCTCAATTTGAAGACATGGTTTGGAAATATATGATTTTCGAAACTGGGAGGTTGATCTACATAAACTTCTTCTTGAATGTAGCCGTTTAAGAACGCACTTTTGACATCCATTTGATACAATTTGAAATCCATACAACATGCAAAAGCTAGCAATAATCTAATGGCTTCTAACCTAGCTACGGGAGCATATGTTTCTTCATAGTCTATTCCTTCTTCTTGGATGTATCCCTTTACAACTAGTCTAGCTTTGTTTCTAGTTATTATACCGTTTTCATCTAGCTTATTTCTAAAAACCCATTTGGTGCCTATTATTAGATGATTATTGGGTCTTGGCACAAGTTCCCAAACTTCATTTCTTTCAAATTGGTTTAACTCTTCTTGCATGGCCAACATCCAATGTTCATCAATGATGGCTTCATCAATATTTTTGGGTTCTATTTGGGATACAAAAGCCAAGTGATTGCATGCATTTCTAATGGTGTTTCGAGTACTTACCCCTTTGGTTATTTCTCCAATGATTTTGTCCAAGGGATGATCCTTCAAAGTTACCCAATCTTGTTGTCTCTCAATTTGTGTTGCACCTTCATCATTGTTGACTTCTTCTTCTTTGTCTTGCAAGTTCATTTCTTGGAAGGTACCTACAAGATCATCAACATCTTCCTTTCTCGGAGGGTTATGGCTATTTTCATCAAATTTGACATGAATAGATTCCTCAATGGTATTTGTTTGTTTGTTGAAAATTCTATAAGATTTACTTGATTAAGAATATCCTAGGAAGATTGCCTCATCAGATTTTGCATCAAACTTTCCTAGATTATCCTTTCCATTGTTGAGCACAAAACATTTACATCCAAAAATATGAGAGTATGCAATGTTGGGTTTTCTACCCTTGTAAAGCTCATAGGGGGTTTTCTTTAAAATAGGCCTTATCAAACATCTATTCATAACATAACACGCGGTGTTTACCGCATCGGCCCAAAAATGTTTTGCAATATTGTTTTCATTTAGCATGGTTCTAGCAAGCTCCACTAAAGATCTATTCTTTCTTTCAACTACTCCATTTTGTTGTGGAGTTCTAGGAGCTGAAAAGTTGTGATTAATACCATGTTTTTCGCAAAACTTTTCAAAAGATTGATTTTCAAATTCTCCCCCATGATCGGTTCTAATGGATGCGATTTTTGAGTTTTGCTCATTTTGGATAATCTTTGCAAGTTTCTTGAATGCATGATATGCTTCATTTTTATGAGCAAGAAACAATGTCCATGTATATCTTGAATAGTCATCTACTATAACTAGACCATAGTAATTACCTCCAAAGCTTTTGATTTTGGATGGTCCAAATAAGTCCATGTGCAAAAGTTGTAAAGGCCTTTGAGTAGAAACAATGTTTTTGGATTGAAAAGATGCCTTTACTTGTTTTCCCTTTTGACATGCATCACAAAATCTATTTTCAAATTTAAGCTTTGGTAGACCAATTACTAAATCTTTAGAAACAAGTTTGTTCAAGTGGTCTACATGTATATGAGCTATTCTTGTATGCCATAGCCATGTTTCATCCTCTTTTGAAATGAAGCATTGTTCATCATTTGTAGACAAACTATCCATATCAATCATGTAAATATTATCAATTCTTTGGCCTACAAACTTAATTTCCTTATTGGTCTTATGCTCAATTATGCAACAATTTGATTCAAATAAAACTCTATATCCTTTGTCACATAATTGACTTATGCTTAGTAAATTATGTTTGAGGCCTTCAACATACAATACATCACTTATGGATGTGGACGAGTTCTTACCAATATTTCCAATGCCTAGGATTCTTCCCTTAGTGTTGTCTCTATAGGTGACGCTTCCTTTTCGTTTGGGAGTGAATGATGTAAATTTGGTTATGTCTCCCGTCATATGCTTTGAACACCCGCTATCCAAATACCAATGGGTGTTGCTTGCCTTGAAGCATACCTACAAAACAAAATCATTTTAGAGAACTAGGTACCCATTTTATGTTGGGTCCTTTAAGGTTAGCTTGTGGAGATGTTCCTTTGGGAACCCACACCTTTCTTAAGACCTTTGGTCCTAGTTTCCTAACACTACACTTATAAGCACTATGTCCTTTGGTACCACAATGATTGCATTTCATAAAAGGTGAGGAGGATTTGCTTGGTGGTGCAAAGAAGTTTTTATAGTGCTTCTCCATTTTATGATTACTATGTTCTTGATCATATCCTAAGCCGGTTTTACTAAACATGCATTTTTGTTGCCCAAGAAGGATATTCAAATTATCTCTTCCATTAGTGAATTTCTCTAAGGTTTTGTTTAGATCTAGGACTTTATTTTCTAGATCAACACATTTCTTAGCAAAATTACAAGGTTTACTAATGGAACATACTTGAGCATTTTTCAATTCTTCTTTTAAACATTCATTCTCTTTGCAAACTTCCATAAGGTGCATCTCTAGAGTGTCACTAGTTTTCCTAGATGCTTTGAGTTTACTAGAGATTTTTATGAATTTATCATATAATTCTTCAAATGCTTCTAACAGCTCATTTTTATCTAAGTCAAGAAGATTTACCTCATTATCTTCTTCTTGATGATTTGCCATTAAGCAAAGATTGGCTTGCTCATCTTCCGAGTCGTCGGAGCTGCTCACATCATTCTCATCCCAAGCAATATAGGCTCTTCTTCTTCTTTGTTTGTCCTTGCCCTTCTTTTTGAGGTTTGGACAATCGGCTTTGAAGTGCCCTTCCTTGCCACATTCAAAACAGTTGGGTGAGGGAGAGTTTTCTTTAGTGATAGGTTTCTTACCTGAGTTTTTGAAGCTTCTTTGAAAGCGTTTGCCTTTCATGAATTTCCCGAAGCGTTTCACAAATAGTCCAAATTCTTCTTCTTCATCAAGTTCACTTCCGGATTCTTCTTCTTCATTTGTGGAAGTAGCCTTGAGAGCAAGACCCTTTTTCTTGGAAGATTTTTCTTCCTCTTCCGCCATCTTTAATTCTTTCAGCTCTTGTTCTTGTTCCTGCAACTTACCAAATAGAGTGGCGAGAGACATTTCGTTTATGCTAGGAGATTGTTTGATGGCGGTAACTAGCGGTTGCCATTCTTTGTTAAGACTTTTCAACACTTTATGAATGAGTTCTTTGTTAGTGTAAGTCTTTCCAAGTGTAGTGAGTTGATTAATGATGAGAGTAAATCTTTTTTGCATATCAACAATCGATTCATGAGAGTTTAATCTAAAGCATTCATATTGACTAGTAAGAGTACTAATCTTTGAGTCCTTTACATCATTAGTGCCTTCATGGGTTACTTGAAGAGTATCCCACATTTCTTTAGCAGTTTGGCATGTCATTATCCTAAAAAATTCATCTTGACCTAAAGACATAGTAATAAGATTTTTGGCCTTGTAGCCATATTGGACTTTCTTTTCTTCCTCGCTTGTCCATTCATCTATAGGTTTTTCAACATTCTTGCTATCTATAATATGCATCGGTATATAAGGACCATTTTCAATGGTATTCCAAATTCTCAAGTCAATTGATTGAATGAAGATTTTCATTCTTTCTTTCCAAAACGCATACCCTTCCCCATTGAAAGCGGGAGGTCTATTTATCGCACCACCCTCGGGAAAAACATTTTGAGAACTTGAGGCCATTTAATCTCTTGAAGCTGTTAAGCTTGATCTACCAAGAGTCAAGCTCTGATACCACTTGTTGTTCAAGTGGCCTCAATACTCAAGAGGGGGGGTGAATTGAGTTATAAAACTTTTGCTTGGAATACCTTTGAAATTGATTTCTATAACCAAGTTTATGAGATTATGCAAGTGAAAGCAAGTAACAATGATATGCAATGCACTACAAGAGGTAAGTATTGCTAAGGCAATTTAGCAAACACTTGGTGTGCAATGTCTAAAGTATAGCAAATTAAGCAAGTTCAAGTATGTTCTTCTCAACCAAACAATACCAATCAACAAATATGCAATGTATGGAAGTAAAAGAGTAAGGAAGAGAAGCTTGTAAACCGATGTAACGAGTTCCACCCAATCCGGTGTACGTCTCGCCTCTAAGCAACCCACTTAGAGGATTTTCCACTATTGTAGACTAGAGATACAACTTTGAGCAATTGCGGCTTCCTAGTGTCCCACACTCAAGAACCCAATCCTCACAAGTATAAGGGCAACCCACCCAATCTCTCAATCTCACAATATCCCAAAGGTTGAGTCCACAACCTTTGTAACCACTCAACCTAGAGTGAACAACCACTCAACCTAGAGTGAATAACTTGTGTGTTTGGAGTTTGTGTTTACAATCAATATACTCTCTTAATAGAGCAGATATACAAATGAAAAGCTCTCCCAAATTCTAATCTCTCAAGATGAGAGGATATACAAGTGAAAGTACAATATGCAAGAAATAGGCTTACAAAGCACAAAATAGAGCTATGAATTGTTGCTACTTGGTTGTGTATTTGTGCTTGTCTTCCTCTTCAATTTATAGAGCCAAGATAGCTGTTGAGGAGTGCCCTAGTCCATCATAGCCGTTGCAGTTAGTGGAAATTTGAAGAATGGTGGAGACATGACCTGGTTTCCCACTTAAATCTGTTTTTCCACTAGTGTAATCGATTACACCCTCACGTTGTAATCGATTAGCTTCAAGTCAGAGACTTCCTAATCGATTATTTCACTTCCTCTAATCGATTAGCATCTTGTACCTGATGCATTTAATTTGTTTTCGTAGCATCCTAATCGATTAGCATGTATTGCAATCGATTACCTTAAATTCCAGTGGCTTCCTAATCGATTGTGTGGCTTCCATAATCGATTAGCCATCATACCTGATGCATTTAGTTCCATTTCTAATCGTTGTAATCGATCAGTCTCTGGTGTATAGTCGATTACCTTAATTCCAGTGGCTTCCTAATCGATTGTTCAGCTCCCTAATCGATTAGCTTTCATACCTGATGCAATTTCTTCCAAAACAGAAAGCTCCTAATCGATTAGCATCTATGGCCTAATCGATTAGCTTCGCTGTTACTTCAATTCTGATTTCATGTCTTTGTTTTTGCATTGTTTTCTTCAAGAGTGCTTGTCATTATCAAAATCTTTGCACATTTTTGGACCTGTTAACATATTCAAACACAAAGACGACATTGAACATGTTTGTCGGCTCCCTCCGCAAGTTAATCGCGGTGTTCCCAGGGCTTGCATTTTTTTCTCCTCCCGAGCCACAAGGTCGCCATTAGGATTGTGTTTAGACATTAATTTCTTGTTTGTATTTGTATTTGTTTATTTATATTCATGTAAACATGGTGGACTTTATTATAAAATGCTAATGTTTACAGACTTAGTTAATGTTCGTTGAGTAAACCCTAAATCATTACATACAGTCGAACGCTTGTGAACCAGAACCACTTCCAATATAATTAGGGCACGTTGAACGCCTATGACCTGTTTGTCAATAAATACCACATTTATATAAGGTATCCAACTCAACCCAGTCCATCTCGTTTCTTATCCTTGAGGCCTTCGAACGTCCCTTTGCGTGTAACATGTCGTCTTCAGGAACTATTATGTAAGATTCCTTAAGCTTAGGAATTAATTCATCACTCAACGATGGTATACCATTGTCCTATATAAGCCTGAGCAACGTGACACAAAGTGTAACATTCATGGACGTATTGGAAAAAATTAACATTTACTGCATTGCATGCAGTAATTACATGCATGCATGGGTACTTGAAAGCCTGGAACCTCCCGCACTGGCACCATCTTTCGGTAAGATTAAAGGCCCACACAAACCCTCCTCTTTGGGTGGTTGGGTTAAACCTCTCCTCCACCTTAAATGTGGTCGACTCCACATCAAATCATTTTACATCAATAGAATATGCCTGTGCCTGATACAATGTCAGCTTTTCAAGAACCTTTATGCAATAAATCTGCCCAGTAGCCATTTTCGATGCAACACACCCACTGTGATTAACAAAGTGCTCTACTAAACAGGAGTGCGTGAACTTTACCAATGTTGTGATTGGTAAGTTACAAGCACCTTTGAACACTTTGTTGACACACTCAGAAAGATTTGTTGTCATATGGCCAAACCTAGTTCCATTTTCATCATACGCCATTGACCATATTCCCTTAGGGATTGAATCCCTCCATCTTGCAATCTCAAGGCTAGCCTCTCTAAATTTTTGATATTGTCAATCAAATGAATGCTTGCTTGGATTATACCCTGTAGAAAACAATAATTAGTTCCACAAAACATCCATAATTCATAACTTAAATAAGATTACTTGCTAACTTACCCATTTTAATCAGGTCCTTCTTCAGCTCTTGATTCTTAAACTTCTAGTTGAAGTTACTGGCTATAAGGCGTATATAATACTTGTGATAAGCACTGGGTGGAGTCCATGCCGCCCCTAAAACTATACAAATTCCATTTTTTTGTGTCACATACAACCAAAAGTTTGAAGAAACCAACTCCAATCCTCTAAGGTTTCACTAGGCACAATTACAAATGCTAATGGCAAGACTACACTAGTTCCATCTTGGGTTGTTGCCACCAATAAAGTCCCCTTGTATTTACCATATAGGTGAGTTTCATCTACCTGAATGATGTGCATACAAAATTTAAAGGTATCACAACAGGCCTTGAATGTCTAAAACACACGACGAAATTTATTGTGCCTTTAATGAACTTGGTCTCCAACGACAATTCACCTTGTTTGTATCACACTGATGGATCCTACAACAACTTGTTTCATATGATTTAACCATCGGGGCAGGAAGGCATAGGACTCTTCCCAGTCTCCCCACACCTTCGCTATTGCCTTCTGCTTAGCCCTTCACGCTTTTTGGTATGAAATAGTGAATCCATATTCTCCTTTTACTCTCTCTTGAATTAATAATATAGGCACCAACGCCTCCTTCTTTATCATGCCTGCCAAAAATATAAACATATTCAAAATATTAAAAAATATTCATTTGTAAAATTCACATAACTTTACCTAAAATCACAGAGCAGATTTAGTCCGAATCTAGTTTCTTATGATCTTATGATAAGAAACTGTTAACACAAGTGTTGGGCCCTCGTATTATGATATAAGTCATTTGTATGCTCTTTTACACAGAATTGCACGCATCCTCCGGCTACATGCACTGACTTGATTAGGACACTTCACTACAACTTTAGTAGGCTTAGACTCCACAACAATATAACTTTGATGCAACTTCATGCACCATTATTTTAACGCATTTTGCACATCACCTTTGCTTTCAAACTTTAACCCAATGTACAACTCATCCCCGACACTCCAATTATCATTATCAAATTCGATTTCCTAATATGGATGCTCAATATTTATATTTTGAAAGTGGGATGCTTCGTTCCAAAATGGAACCACACCAGTACCTACGTAATCCCAACTATTTTAACTCGTAATCCTTTAAATTAAATTCTTAGTAACGTATTTTAACTTCATGCTTTCTGTTCTTTAAGTCAAAATCAACATTAAATTACTACCAACTTTTTTTCAAACTATAAACATAACAAATTTTGTGACAAAAAATAAAAAATTTCAACATACAAAAATCAAAATAATACAATCATAAATATATAAAAGAATATTAACAATTAAATAGATGTATTTTTTCTTTTTCACCCTTTTTATTTAAATTATTAAATCCTATTAATTATTACTGTATATATATGATTAAAAAATATTATATATATATATATATCTACATATAATAGAATTATTCTTGCAATTATTAATTAGGAAATAAAAAATAATTAACCTAAAATAAGAATTACTAGCACGTAAATGTTGTTGTTGAATAGGTTGAACCTAGATTGGGTTTGATGCACCCGAATTAGAGGTTGCCTTTGATCCACCAACATCGTCATCATCATTATCGGAATCAACCATCAACATCATATCATCCGCATAAGAGTCACTTAGCACCTCCTTATCTGATGGTATGTTGTAGTTTGAATCATTATCCGATAAAAAACTCATTTTGATAACTAAAGAAATTTAAAACACTTGTTTGGAAAAAGAATTAAATACACAAATATAGTAGGAAAAAACAATTGCATGGTAAACAAATAGATATGGGTAGTGAGCATGACCACTTACACATATTTATAAGGACACTGGACAAAGGAAATGTGGAGGGAAAAATCACAACATATATGCGTCGTTCCTTTTCAGGACGACACAACGGAGTCGGTGGCATTGTAGATGACACAACAGTGTCGTATAAAGTTTGCACGACATAAGCTAGGGTGTCGTCAGAACTTGCGACGACACAACTTGTGTCATAGATTCTCCTGGAAACACAGCCACGTGTCATGCCAGAGGGGAGTCGTCAAAAGTTATAGCGTTTCCTATGTCATTTAAACATTTACCGACACATTATAAACCACCCCAGACACATAAACTCCACATAAACAACCCCACATATGTAAATATTTGGGTCTAACAGCCCCAGATATAAATTTTTTCCCTTGATCAAAATACCTCCCAAACACTAGAGCAAGTCAAGGTTTTCATTTGCACTCAAGAGTGATGTATTGGTAAACAATATGTCTGAAACATTTAATTCAGACATCATTGGAGTCAGGAGGAAGCCCATTATCACTATGGTGGAGGCGATTAAGACTTATATGATGGAACGATAGGCCAACAACAGGACAAAATTGCTAAAGTTCACTGATGATGTCCTTCTAAGGATAAAACAAAGGATTGACAAATCAAAATCCTATATAAACATGTACTAAGTCAGGTTAGTTTTGGTTTGGTTTTTACATGTTGTTTTCATTTTCTAGGATGTTTAACATACAACTATGATGTTCTCATATGCAGGTGGTCAGGAAACACTGTCTATGAGGTTAGCCACATTAACCATTCTTATAAATTTATTGTGGATTTGAAGGCCAGAGAATGTAACTGTAGGAGGTTGATGCTGACAAGAATACCATATAACCATGCAATTGCATGTACAGTAGAGGTTAATAAAACTCTAGAGACCTACATCCCAACAATGTATAGAAAACAAGCATATGCAAATTGTTTAGTCTGATCATCATACTCACCATTGGGAAGAATATATGGGAGAAGGTTGAGGCAAACATTGTACAACCTCTATCATTCAAGAAGCAAGCTGGGAAGCCTAAGAGGTCTAGGAATAAGGACCCAACTGAAAAAGATGACATCAGGATGTCCAGGAAAGGTTTGAAGATCAAATGTAGTGTTTGTGGAACTACAGGCAACAATAAGGCTACCTGTGCTTCCAAACCACCGCCAGAAGAGCCTCAGACCCAACAATCTTCCAACAACCAAACCACAGGCCTAACTAAGAAAGCTACCATAACTACAAGCAAAAGAAAACGTGCCACTGTTGCTTCTACAGATCCAGTCCAACTAAGGCCAAAGTTAACACCAAGGCAAAAATATATCTGAAGCACTATCCCTTTCTATGATGGAACAATATTGTATTTTGTGTTCTACTCTATTTTGGAAATGTTAAAACATTGTAAACACCTCTCAAATTATCTTAGAACCAATGGTATTTTATTTTCAACGGTAGAGAGTATGTTATAGTTTTTTTTTATTTTCAATGGTGGTTTATATAATAGTTTTATCTTAATTTCACAACTCAAGTTAACAATTCAATTTCACCTCTCAAATTAACAACCCAAATTTCACAACTCAAATTAACAATTCAATTTCAAATCTCAAATTAACAACTCAAATTCACAACTAAAGTTAACATCTCAAATTAACAACTCAATTTAACAACTCAATGGTGCATTTGGTAATTAACAATTGAATTTTACTACTCAAACTAACAGCTCAGTATAAGTACTGAAAGTAAGAACTAAAATTAATAACTAGACTCCATAACCTAAACTTAACAAAACTACAATAGCTTCAAATACACCCATGATAACAACAATTTACAACTTTCCATTTCCATCTCAAACATATGCATTCTATGCCCACATTTATCTCACTATGACTAACATAGAAATATCACAAACACATTACATAAGGCCAGCAACACATAAAATAGTACATCCACTTGTTCCATCTTGTTGACTCCTTAAGAGATTTCTGCAATACGATTATTCTTTTCCTTTATCTGAGAATCAATAGATCCTTCTCAGCTTCAGCAACATCTGTTACCCATTGGAAGAAATTACAACTCTCATCACCAGCTACACCCTACAAAAAACACCATTAACAACATTAAACACACTGAAAATGGCATCAAGTTGTCCACGAGTAAAAAAGCAAAATAATAATCAAGAAATAATTACTTTACCTGATACTTCCGACACCCCCAGAATTGTCTTCCATATTTAATCATTGTTTTTGAGGTTCAAAGCACAACTTTATTGTGCTCAACGCATTCACAATAAGGATGAACAACAGGAGTCAAGTTGTTTCCATTGCTGAACAAAGAACCACCCGAGTTGGCCATAAGAGAGGATTGTAAGTGGGAAGTCATGTTGTTTAAGTTTTAGACCAATTTTAACACAAAAACACCAACCCTAGAGCTTCAATGGGCGCTTTAATGGAAGAAATCATCGAGTTAGCAACGTCTCTATGCCACGTCAGAAGAATCCCAGACGGCGTTAACCTCTGACTTGATAGAAGGACCAAATTGATATGTTTTAAAAAGTAACAGGACTACATTGAAATAAAAAGCAATTAGGGGACCAAGTTAGGAAAAACTTAAAAGATAGGAGACCAAAACGTGTATTTAGCCTAAAAAAATATTGTAAGAATAAAAAATAAAAACCTCATATTTTAATTAAAAGGTTAGTTTACTGATTTTAAACTTTAATAAAGGTACTACGACCAACCTATTCAATATGCCTAATTAGGCTACTACTATAATATATTTACTTAATATAGTTATATTTGAACCATGCAAATTAATATAAATATATTTTTGAGATTAAGTAAGCTATCATTTTGTAAAATATATTTTACTTAATTTTAAGAATTGAAAATTATCTAAACATTGTTTTTTAATAAATTTTCAATAAATAATATTATAAAAATGTAAGTATATATTTCATAAGTATAAAAATCATATATATATATAATAAATAAATTAGAATGTAATAAATTTAAAGACTTAAGCCATAAAATAATTAACAAAAAAACCAAAATTTAAAATGAGTTACATAAAGTTTTAATTTTTAAATAGATTTTGAAACAAATCAAACTCTTTTAAAAAACTAACTTGAAAAATGTGTATATTTCATAGTTATCAAAACTGGACCGGACCGGTCGGTCAGATCGATCAAACTGGGAACTGGTACCTTGTCTAGTCTGGAACAGGGGAAAACTGGTCATCAATTGAACCGGTCAAAAACCGGTAAAACCAGTCAAAACCCAGAAAATCGGTCAAAAAATCGGTTTACAATTTATTTTTTAAAATATTTTGAAAATTCTTTTAGTGTAGTTTTTGTAGAACCGTACTAATAGACTCTTTACACCAAATAAAATTGACATGTTTTTATTTTACTTAGTTTTGACTAGTGTGTTTTTAGACATTTTAAACATGTTATGGTAGAATATGTATTATTTTGAAACTTTCTTACTATGTAATATTTTAATTCTAATGCATTTATTGAATTTATTTTATAAATAGTATATTATTTTCAATCTAATTGATAATTATTTGATATATAAAATAATAATAATAATAATAATTTATTATTACCGGTTCGACCACTGATTTGACCAGTGACCCTTGAACCGTGCCTCCATCGGTTCAATGACTGGTCTGATTTTGAAAACATTGGTATATTTTATAATCACAAAAAGAGCCTGGTTCAAATCCGCTAAAACCTAACATGACTGTTTCCTTTTTTTTCTTTTCTTTTTTTGGGTTAATAACATGACCTATTCTATTTACCCCTACATGATATGAGTATACTCAATTGAAAAAATAAATGTCAAAAAGTAATTGCTACTCATAATAACAACTCCTATAAGTCTATTAAAACTAATGTTTTCAGAACCGGACTGGTCATTGAACCAGTGGAGACACCGGTTCAAGGGTCACTGGTCGAACCAGTGGTTGAACCGTGATTGAACCGGTAATAATAAATTATTTTTATTTTTATTTTATATATTAAATAATAATCGATTAGATCAAAATAATATACTATTTATAAAATAAATTCAATAAATGCATTAGAATTAAAATATTACATAATAAGAAAGTTTTAAAATAATACACATCCTACTATAACATATTTAAAAAGTCTAAAAACACACTAGTCCAAACTAAGTAAAATAAAAAGATGTCAATTTTATTTGGTGTACAGGGTCTATTAGTGTGGTTCTACAAAAAGCTGCCCTAAAAGAATTTTTAAAATATAAAAAAATAAATTGCAAATTGGTTTTTTGACTAGTTCAATTGTTGACCAGTTTGCCCCTGTTTCAGACCGGACAAGGCACCGATTTCCAGTTCGACCGGTCCGACTAGCAAGTCCAGTTCGGTTCTAATAACCATGATTGAAACCAAAATAGCAATATAGGATTAAAAAAAAGTAATGACAAATAGTTTAATAAAGAAAAGCAAATGATCAGGGAAGAAGTTGATAAGACAAATTAAAATTAAAGATTTTTGGGGTTTAGCATAATCGTTTATGCAAAAAAGTTGAGAATACAAATGATTTAAAATTAAAGGTTTTTGGCTTTAACATACTATATTCAAGATCAAGCTCGCTGAAAATTTTCTATTAAATTTGAGTTACATATAAAATTAGCTTTAAATAAATTAAAATTTTATAATTAAGTTCTACAGTTAATCTTTCATCGATTAAGGCTAGCCATTTTGACACTTGTAAGTTTTTTTAGTTTAAATATAAAATTAATTCCTAAAAAAACTTAAAATTAATATCAACTTTCTAAGAATTTTTTTTTAGGATTTAGCCATTGAAATTTTTTATTAGGATTAAGCTCTGTTAACTTCTCATCAGTTAAGGATTGACTATCTGTTTTAGTTTTTTTTATTGTCACTTTAGACCTATTCATCATCTTCTTCTTCTAATGGTTTTGGCTCACTAGTCAATTCTGGTTTAATGGTTTTCTTAAACTAGTTTAATTATGGAGCAATTTTATCATTCTTTTGATGATATTTTGTTGTTGAGATAAATCACATGTTTAGTAGCCACTTTTGACATAGGACATTAGTGATGCTTTAGTTGTTCTTCTAACATCAATTTTCATTTTAAAAGGTTAACGAGCATTCTTGAATTGTATCAAATGAGAATACTCTTGTAAATGTCACTGATATGATTTATTTAATTTTTACTCCATAATTAAACTGGTTTAAGAAAACCATTAAACCATAATTGACTCTTGAGCCAAAAGTAAAATGTCATAGTCTAGAAGCATATTTAATCCCAAAGATTTATGTTCAACCAGTAAATCAAGGATTTATCGGTTTGATAAAAGTCATTAGATTAAACTAAGTTATTTATTATCAAAATCTATGTTGAAAAATGTGTTTAACATGTATCAAAGTCTTTAGAAAAATGAGTTTAAACCATAAAAAACCAATGGACATAATTCAAAATCTTTGTTAAAAACATTAAGGTAAATAATATTTAAAATTCAAAACTCATTAGTAAATAAACATGCTGAAAAATATAAGTAAAGAAATGAAAAAGTTATGAGAATTTGCTTCCAATACATAAAGTAAGAGTGGCATGCCGTTGAGGAAAAAAATGCTTATGAACGATAAATTTTATTAATGATATGTTTGGTTAATAAAAAACTGCAAAAGAAAGAAATGTTTGAGAAAAAAATTATGTGAAAAGGATGTAAAAATTTAAGTTGTTTGATTGATATTCAATATGTGAAAATTTATTCTCATGTTAAAATAAAATGATAAGAATATCCCTCATATTATTTTCTATTGTCAATATTCTTTTTATTAATATAATTAAATATTATTTATGCTATGTCGCTATTAACTATATTTTATATTTATATATTATTATTATTGTTATTTTTGCATCATACCATGGTACCGAATAGAATTACAAACCATTTGAAATGGCAACGTGATGCACAGCCCTCACAAATTGAGAAATGAGAACTAATGCAAAAAGTGGATATAACAACTGGATATAATCACGGGTTAGAGTGGATCAGTGATAAAAGAATGCACAGTGAGATTTTTGAAATCATAAGGTAACTATATAATCACGAGTGGTGAACAACCGTGATTGTAGGTTCAAGGGTAACTATATAATCACGGATAACATCATAACCCTGATTGTATCCTTAAATATATAATCACGGTTGTATTTTCATCCGTGGATATATAGTTCAGGGTTTAGGGTTTATTTGTTAGGGACTATATAATCACTTTTGATTCTACAACCGTGATTATATATTGATGGATATGCTCACGGTTATGGTGTTAACTGTGGATATAGAGTTAATATTTAAACAAGGGTGTTGGTGTAACCGTGATTATATGTGTAATATAATCACGGTTATAATTTCTATTTTGATTGGAACACAATTTACTATGACATTTTTTATGGGTGAACGATGGGAATTGAACTCGCGCATGGTGGATTCACAATCCGCTTGGCTACATCCGCCCCTATACTATATAAAAATAACCTAATAAAAATCAGCTATACTTTCAATTATATATATGCTTTTCGTTATCATTTTTTTATTCTAAGCTAAGATAGAAAAAAAAAGAACGGGGATATCCATTTGTTTTTTTGTTGTTTTTTATTAACAAGTACATGCTCAAACATCATTGACCAACTCCTTATCAATTTTGATTCATTTCAAATATGAATATGAACAAGAATTTAACAGATTCGATTGACTAAAGAATATAATGAGTTTACAACAAAAGAATATATTGGTTATAAAAAATGATTTTCTAGACTAAACTAGACTAAATAAATACTATTGCATATTCACATAGAATTCACCAAAAATAAATGTCAGAAAAGTGAATAAAAAAGTTTCATTTGAATTTATATTATTCTTTTTTCTATTATTTTGATTCAATTCTTTTGCGCTGGTTCTCGTCTTCTTCTTGTCCTCGTCCTCGTCTTTGCCTCCAGTTTGTGCTCTTTTCTTGTCGTAGTTTTCTTCATTCACTTTCTCCTTCCTTCTTATTCTGTGTTGCGAGTCGTCATCTTGGCAGCATTGTCTGGTAAGTCCTCCCTGATGCTTATGCTATATCAGTGTTTGTTGAAGCTTGTTTGTGTGTATGTTTTCACTTGCATAGTCGAAGCTTGTCAAAGCTTGTCTCTGTGTGTGTGTGTTTTCACTTGGCTCAATCTCTGTTTATTTTACTATTGTTAGAACTGTTATTAAGTTGGTTAATAGTTTGTATGAGTTTAGGTTATTGAGTGGTTATGGTTAGTTTCTGTAAGTCTATAAGTACCCATTTAGTTGTCCTGATTCGGCAATTAGCATTTGTTTTAGTGATTTTCAAGTAGTACTAGCTTAGCTTTACTATGATGTTGAAATGGCTATTGGCTCCAATTAATGTGCATGGTTTTATTCATGTTCAGATTTCATAGTAAAGAATTCCCCTGCCACTAGCATACTAAATAGACTTAGTCAGAAGAATTCTTTTTATTTAGGCAATTAAAATGAAATTTTTAGGATCTCAAGGAGAGTTTTGTTCATGTTCAGATTTCAAGGAGAGTTTACCTTTACTAGTTCAAAAATGTAATTTTTAGGATCTCATTTATATAATAATATAAAATTTTTTATTTTAAATATGAAGAGGGTATATATTATCATACTAGTACACAGGTT
The DNA here is from genome assembly GCA_037962975.1 of Clitoria ternatea. Classification (NCBI taxonomy): domain Eukaryota; kingdom Viridiplantae; phylum Streptophyta; class Magnoliopsida; order Fabales; family Fabaceae; genus Clitoria; species Clitoria ternatea. The sequence continues at coordinate 180,874,003 of CM075671.1, forward strand.
TGTAGAATAATATATACAAATAGACCCTCTTAAAAGTTTATAACTTCACCCTCCCCCCCCTAAAATTATACATTTATCTTTATATATTTAAATATGAGAAACCCATTTTTCATTATTAAAACTGGATCTCTTAAAATTTTAACATGTATGACACTTTTAATGATCTTTCTTTATCGATGAAATTATTAATATGGTTAGTTTCTTTGAGGCTATAAGTTGCATGTAAAATATTGAATGTGGTTCAACTTATTAGTTATGTTCACTTGCAAATACAATTGCCATATTTTTTTGAATAGCAACTCATGATTCATTGCTAATTACAATATTCATTGTTATATCATGTTGCAAGAATCACTTAGAAAAGTTTATTCCTATTATCTTCTCCTAGTTAATTAAAATATTTTGAGTATATACATCAATAAAGAAATAAAATAAGATATATAAGTATATATATATTTAGATTTTGAGTGAAATATGTAACACCATACTTCTACTTCAAAATAACACAAATTAAAAACATCATACTAATTTAGGAGAAAAGTTAACTAAATTATTGTCCATTTTAAAGTATTATTTTTAATCAAAATTTACATTTCACTATGCAGTATATAATGTTTTTTCTATTGTTGTTGGTTGCTCTCATATAATGTTATTTCTGTTGCTGTTGTAAGTGTATGGTTGTCAATCTTGCAAACTCGTAGGCTCATACTAGTTAACTAGTATGAAAGTTGCTTTGCATGAGTGAACCATAGTTCCCCATTTGAGATTCGACACAAATGGTCATTAAATTAATTAATTTCATCATTTGTGTTGAATCTTGAATTGTCCGTTTGGACAGTTTGGGATGAGCAATTATTTTCTATATGTCGTTGGTATATAAAGTTAGAAGGTATTTTAAAATTTGATGAAGTTTCGGTAACTTGCATTTTGTGTTGTTCTCTGGGTGCATATTTGGTTGTGGTTGAATTTGATTTGACCACTCTTAGTTTGTTTACTTAGAGATCAATACGAAATGCTGCTGAAATTTGATCAAATTTTAAAATAACTCCTAAAAACTTGTATATATTAATGACGTATAAAAACAATTGTCATCCTGAATGGGTAGGACCACCACTTTTGTAAAAAAAGTAAGATTGATCATAGCACCTTGTAAACAGTTGGTATGGATCGGAGTTGGATAACTACATCACGCATAAGTCTAGAGTACGAGGGTGGAGTTGAATCATTTATAAAATTCGTAGCGAGGAATGCTGAGGAGGTGAATGGAAGGTATTTTTGCCCCTGTGTTAAATGCTTGAACCTGCGCTGGCTAGACTTGGAAGGGGTGCGAGAACATCTACTGTGTGATAGTTTTCTTCGTAGTTATACCCGTTGGATATGGCATGGTGAAGATGTGGTAGTGCCAAGTACCAGCTCTCAAACTAAAAATCAAAGCTCGATGCATGACACCGATGTCAACATAGATGACCGACTTGAGGATATGATCCGTGATGTGGGGCTAGAAGGTTTTAAGAGAGCTCATGTATATACGACTCTGTGTGAGGATTTTAAGAAGCCGTTGTATCCAAACTGTGTCAATTTCATAAGGTTATCAGCAGTTTTACGATTGTTTAATTTGAAGGCCATAAACGGGTGAACGGATAAAAGTTTCATTGACTTAATGAAGTTATTGAAAGAAATACTCCCAGCTGGAAACACCTTGTCGAATCATAACTATGAGGCCAAAAAGGTGTTGTGTCCTATGGGTTTAGAGTATACGAAGATATATGCATATGCCCAAATAATTGTGTATTATTTCAGGGTGAGTATGAAATGCTGCATCAATGTCATAGGTGTGGGGTGTCATAGTATAAGAAGAAAGAGGTTGATTCTGATGAAGTTTGTACTAAAGGGTCTCCTGCAAAGGTTTTGTGGTATCTGCCTATAGTTCTAAGACTAAAGCGTCTGTTTACCAATGTAGATGATGCAAAACTTATGAGATGGCATACTGATGAAAGGGTTGTTGACGGACTACTTAGGCATCCGGCAGATGGATCGCAGTGGAAGAAAGTGGATATGATGTTTCTGGATTTTACCCATAAACCAAGAAATGTTAGGCTTGCACTAGCCATAGACGGCATGAACCCCTATGGGAACCTAAGCACAAACCATAATTCGTGGCCTGTTTTGTTGTTTGTTTACAACTTGCCGTCATGGCTGTGCATGAAGCGAAAATATGTTATGTTATCAATGATGATTTCTGGTCCACGATAACTGGGGAATGACATTGATGTATATTTAACTCTATTAGTTGAAGACCTGAAAATGTTATGGGAAGACAGGGTTGAAGTGTTTGATGGGTTTGCAGGGCAATCATTCAAATTACGTGCCATGCTATTCTATACGATCAATGACTTTTCAGCGTATGGTAACTTATCCGTGTATAGCGTGATGGGTCATAAAGCTTGTCCTTTATGTGAGGAGGGAACTAGTTTTGTGCAGATGCACCATGGTAGGAAAAATGTTTATCTTTAACATCGAAGGTTTCTTAAAGCTAATCATCTGTTTCATAGGTTAAAGAATTCATTCAACGGTGCTCAAGATTTAGAAATGCCTCCTCCATCACTATCTGGTTGCCAGATATATGAAAAGGTGAAAGACGTCAACGTGGTGTTTGGTAAGTGTGAAAAACAATCCACCGTACAAAATAACTAAAAGAAAAAGTCAACATTTATTGTCCTACCATATTGGAAGGAGCTTGATGTAAGAAACTGCATTGATGTAATGCATGTAGAGAAAAATATGTGTGACAGTTTGGTTAGAACACTCTTAAACATACACGGGAAGACTAAGGATGGCCTAAATTCACATATGGACTTGGAGTTGATGGGTATACATCAGGATTTGCATCCACAATCAAGGGGCAAACGAACATATTTGCCCTCAGCATGTCATACGTTGTCCAGAAAAGAAAAGCAAAGTTTGTGTGAATCGTTGCGTAGTGTGAAAGTTTCGTTTGGTTATGGTTTAAACATCAACACTTGTGTTTCCATGAAAGATTTGAAGTTAGTTGGGTTGAAGTCTTGCAATTGTCATATGTTGATGCAACAATTTCTACCTATTGCCATTTTTCCTAAAAATGTAAGAAATGTCATAACAAGACTGTGTTTGTTTTTCAATGCCATATGTTGCAAAGTAATCATCCCCGGTGAATTGGATGTGTTGGAATAGGAAGCATCACTTATACTATGTCAGCTTGAAATGCATTTCCCGCTTTCTTTTTTTGACATAATGGTCCACTTAATCATCCATTTGGTGAGAGAGGTTCGTTTGTGTGGTCCAGTGTTCTTGTGGTGGATGTATCCCGTTAAACGATATATGAAGATATTGAAAGGGTATCTGAAGAATCAATGTCGTCTTGAAGCTTTGATTGTGGAAAGGTATATTGTAGAGGAAGCAATTGAGTTTTACACTGATTATATGTCACATGCTGAAAGCATTGGTATTCCGAAGAGTCGTCATGATGGGTGATTGGATGGGAAAGGTACGATTGGTAAAAAAATGAAGAGCATGCCATGTGATGATGTCCTTCAAGCGCACTTGTATATTTTGAACAACATGGATGATGTGCAACCGTATCTAACCACTCACAAAGAGCTCATCAAGAGAAACAACCCTAGAATATCTGAAAAGTGGGTGTTGAATGAACACAACAAGATATTCATGCAGTGGTTCCAAATAACCATTCTCAAAGATACATCTGCTTCTTCGAAATTACATCGACTAGCACAGGGCCCTAACTTCAATGTCTTCACCTTCTGTGGGTATGACATAAATAACTATTTGTTCTATACAAGGACACGGGATGACAAGAGTACAAATAAAAATACTGGAGTTATGGTTGTGGCTCAGTCAATGCATTTCTTAACTTTAAAGGACAACAACCTGCCATGCCTGAGTCATACTACTTTGGTGTGATTGAAGATATATAGGAAGTCAATTATGGTCCTTTCACCATTCCTGTGTTTAAATGCAAATAGGTTGACAATAAGAACGGTGTCAAAACTGATGATATCAGATTTACATTGGTGGACCTAAACAAGATAGGTTATAAGAAGGAACCATTCATCATGACAACACAAGTGAAGCAAGTTTTTTATGTTACTGACCCAGCTGACAAAAGGTGGTCAATTGTTATCCAAGGTAGACACAACATTGGAGAACTTAATCTTGATGTTGTGGAAATTCCTTCCGTACCAACACATATTCCGACATCTATCATGGAACATGACATAGATGATGAAGTTATTAGTCGTCATGACCATCATGAAGGCTTGTGGGAAAATATTCCTTCCTCATAGGGTATGATTGATTGTATTGAATGTTATGTTAATGAATCATGGTATTAAATGTTATATTAATTATTCATTGTATTAATCATGTTACAAGTACTATATATTGACATCCAGTTTTTCCTTGTTTGGACAGATACTCATGGATGACCAGGATCCACATTCTAGGTCCGACTCACAAGCTATCGATTCCTCTACTCAGAAGAGTAAAGGTGTTACCTAGATGCAGGATATTGCACTTAGGCGTCATTGGGGAGAGAGGTTGCGTGTTGACGTCGATGTCAACACTGATGCATTTGGTGGACCACATGCCACGAAGTTTAGCAGTTACTTAGGAGTTGTGGCTCGCACGAAGGTGTCCATTATTATCCTCGACTGGGATAATATTGAGGAGGTCATGAAGAACCTCATTTGGTCAGATATTCTAGTAAGTTAGATATCATTTAAGTTTTATCTTAGTGTGTTATTTCATGTAATTCATAATAAACTATCTTATACGGACTAATTCCCACTTGTAGGACTCTTGGGAGTTACCAACACATGACACACTGAGAGGAAGGTCCTCGGTATTATTGTTGAGTGATGGAGGTCATTCAAGTCCTCACTCACTAGGAGGTTTGTAAGGACTTTGAATTCTTAATCAACAGTTTACCAATTGTATTACCAATCCTTATTTTAACTGTGAATTGTAGGTATATATTCAGGGAGGAGCGAGGACAGTTCCCCAGAGAGAAATATACCTTCATAGATCAGGAGACTTGGGATGCTTTTGTTGTATCTAGGCATACTGACTAGTGGATGTTACATTGGTATTTTACAAGATTAAATCATTTACAATTTTCCATGTAACTCTAACCTATTTTCTTTCTTGTTACAGGCCATACAAACGAAGGCACAAAGTATCAGGAAGCTGAATGACTGCCCCCACAGATTGTCACGTGGGGGTTACCGACTATTAGAGGAGCACCTGGCCCAAGAGAAGGCCAGTCAATGTCAGGCTAGCCAACCTGACACCGGTGTTGTGGATCCCCCTTCCCCACCTACGCGCCATGAGAAATGGAAGCGGGCCAGGGTCAGGAAAAGTGGGGAATACACTTCCCCATCTACGAATAGTAAGTATTCGCCTTATAAAGTTTTCAGATTTTTGGTTAACACAAAACCCTGAACACTAACTTGTTTGGTTTTAGGATTCCTTGGTTGAGCAATCAACCCAAGGCTCTTTGGTAGCCCATGGTAGGCAGGACATTTTGACTACCACCATCGGCAGGCCAGAGTACCCAGGAAGGGTATGTGCTGTTGGTCGAGGTCACGTTAAGTTGTAAATTACTTATATCCTTTCATTTGTTTTCTATTAAACAATTATGGTTTAATCATTCACATTTCACAGGCCTCCAGAGCTATTACAGTGCTCCGAACCCGGCGCCCTCCGTCGAGCTGTTGGTGGAGCAGAGGTTGAGTCAAGGGTGGCTGCTGTGAAGGCTGAGTGTAAGGAGCAGATGATGGCGCTACACGTAGAGATGGCCCGATTCAAGGAGGAGATAAAGGCCTCACTCAGCCATCACCAGGAGCCTGTTGCACCAACTGTCGACCCACAGGTTGGATTCCTTATAGTATTTAATTGTTCGTTATTTGTAATTTGTTTCTTTAATTATTGAATAACTTCTGCTTGATGTGTAAATATGTAGGTACAGAGGGTTAGCACTATAGGGTCGTGCACTGTAGCTGACCCTGGCGATGATGGGGTCGAGGCTGCGGATACCCATCAATGTGACTTGTTCATTGATGGGTCGGAGGAGCCAACTGGCATGGTGTACAACTTAGGCCCTGTGGTTCACCATCAGTCATTACCTGATGGTATGTCCAGGTTCTCTATTGTCGAGATCATTGAGGAGAATGCTGTTGTGCCAGTGGCAACTCCAGAGGTGCAGACCGTTCGTCAGACGGTGGGACACTTCCTTATGTGGCCCAACAGACTCCTGTCGGTTGCTCCCCCGTAGATATAAACCTGAACACTAACTGATTTTGTTATATTGTCAATTATGGTATAAACCTTTAATGTTTTAACTATTCAACAGGAAGCAGGCCCATCATTGAAGAAGCCAGACCCCGTCGACGATCTGATCCAGATGCTATGGAAGGTCGGGGCTGAGCTAGGTGAGGACGTTGTTGGTGTAACATCCTAGAAATTTGAGTAAAATTAATTAATTAGAGTAAATAAATAGAAAAATTATAGGAAATAATTATTTGATGTCCTATACATGTAGAAAAATTAATTATGGACCCCTTGAGTTAATACAGTGAATATGGCGATTACCGCCATTGTTTAATTGATGAAGGACGTACGAGTAGAATCCAGAGACGGGCCCAACGAGCTGGGAAACATTAAATAACTATTAGGAATAAATATTTATGTCTCAACGATGAGTTAAAATTAATTTAAGCATTCCTACAATTTATTGTGAATTATTCGGGATTTATCGGTGTCGTTTAACATCGGAAAATGACCGATTTGGGCAACGGGCCTCAATTGGGCCTCAAATATTCACTAACCCAAAATTAATTATTGAGTATTAGAAAACACTCAAATAAATAATTTAAAACCAAAAATAAATCTGGAAAAATTTATAGATGATTAATTAGACGTACGAGGGGCCTCGAGCGACCAAAACGCGATGAATTTCACCCAATTAAATGAGCTGACCATGAATGATATTCTGGGCTGTTCTAGACCTAAAACTTAAAGCCCAAATCAGATTTTTCCAAATATTTAGGCCTTGGAGCCAAAAAATTTAAATGAAGGGTAAATGGGTAAATTGGCACATGAGACAAACTCTTCTTCTCCCTTCCTCTCTCTTTTTACATTCAGCTCTTCTTCACAAGGGGAAAAGGTTGAAACTCTTCTCTTTTCCCTCTCAATCTTCACGTGAGAAGCTTGGCCACCCATGGTGTCTTTTTGAAATTTTTTAAAGGGGAAAGCTTGGGTAAGTGCCATGAATCCCTAATCTTAATGTTTCTTCTTCTTTTTTCCCTTCTCTATTTATGTTTTTCTTCTCTTCCACCTACCTCTAAAACCAAAAATTTATGCTTGGTTCCTCCATGGATTTGATGAAAATCCTAGGTCCAAAGAAGCTTCCTTTGCACTCTTGTGGGGTTCAGCATTGCATTTGGTGAGTGAACCTCCTTGCCCACATTCAAGTTGCTCTCTTGATTTTTGGGTGGAGACCTAAGTGGGGTAAGTTTAAAAATTCTTAATAGGCTTTAAACTAGTAGCATAATATGATATGAATTATGAGATTGTTGTTGAAAAAAATTGATGTTTGCATGTGGAACTCAAAACCTAGGTTAGGAGACCATTGGGAATTTGTTATTCTTGTTGTTGTTTGATAGTTATTTTTATGACTTGAATTTGATGTGAATTAGTTGTTGAAATAAGATTAATTATTGTTGGAATGGATGAATTGGTTTTGGAGAGTATTAGGTGAAAAACTTGAACTTGATGCTTACTTTAATTAGTGGAGAAATTTGCAATTAGGAGGCTTAAATTATTTTAGATGGGTTTATGATGATTGTGAGGCCTAAATTAGTATATCGAAATGAATTGGTGATGTTGGAATGAATGAATTTGGTCTTGGGTGATGTTAGGTGCAAAATCCTAAAAATGATGGCTTACTTTAGCTTAGAAGAAAAATTGTGTGTTGGACTTGAAATGGTTTAAAGATGATTTTGAGGTGATTATGAGACTTTGAATGGTGCTCTAGAGTTTATTTGATGCCTTGTAGATAAATATGGAATTAATGCTAAGCTTTAAAAATTCTTTAAGATGGTAAAATTGATAAAGAGGCAAGATAGGTCCAAAAAAGCATTAACCTTGTTAAATGAACTTGAAACCTCTTGTAGGATGTAGGATAGTAATTAGAATTAGTGTTGGGTAATTATTGGTGGATATGGAATGTAAAGTGTCATGAATTAGGTAAGGTATTATGTGAACTAATAAAAGGTAAGTGTGTTGCTAAGAGGAATAAAAATTGTTAAGAGTACTTTAGGACTTAAAGGAGTAATTATGGAGTTGAGTAAATGCTAATGAGTGTAGTTGAGAATTTGAATGGTTATTGGGTAAGAAAGGTGAAAAAGAAAAAAAATATGTATTGTAGAAGTGGATTAGGTAATGAATATGGACCATGGGAATCCAAAATGAAGATTATGGGTCTAGATAATGTTCTCAGGTCGTATTAGGTACAAGAGACCACAAAATATACTTAGAGAAGATTATTGTTGGTGATGGGTAACTTGACCATGTAAGTAAAAAGATTTAAGTTATGATTTAGAATTAGATAAGACCATGATTTTAGTAGGACTACTAGTGAATGAGAAATAAAATTTATAGGTGAATTGTAGTGAATGTTAATGGTAGGAAACCATTAAGAATAAATGGTATTTCTTAAGAATTGTAATAAGCCACTTTAATGCTTACAGACCATTAGTGACAATTTGTTGTCTAGTTAGAATAAAGAGCAAATTGACTACAAATGCTAAGTGATGAAGGACTTGGTGCCTTCCATGGGAAAACTACTAAAAATGAAAAGTAATGAGGTGAACAAATTACTTAAGGCTTTAGAGAGCCTAATGGATAACCCTTTGAACTTTGACTTATTACAAATAGTGAATTTCAAATCTTAAGACAAAAAGAATGTGATGAGGATGGTCTAAGTTTCAAACCTCCAAGATGGAGAAGGCATAAGCATGACAAGTTTCATAAAACAAGAATATATTTTTGTGCCTCTAAAATGAGACTTAGTTGATAACAGTAATTTAATGGTAGGATAATGTTTGATATGGTCTTGTACTTATTAAAAATATAGGCTTTGACCATTCCAGTGAAGTGGGACCATCCAACTCATCCAACCCCACAAAATACTTCTCTTGAGATAGGAGAGGAGTTTATTTTCTAAATACATGGCCTTGGTGTTGATAGTGTATGTATGTGTGATGTATAATTGCATATTGGCCTTGGTTGCTCTTATTGTTGCTATATGTGATGAATGTGTAAAGTAAGGCGTCTTGAATGACATTGGTGAAAGTTTGATAATTGTGATGGTGATATACCTTGATATGCTCTTTTGACTTATGTATGATAATAAAATAGGATTATGTAAAAATTGAGACCATCATGTGCATACTTTGCATCTCATGGCATGCATAATATATCTCACATGTGATAATTAATGATCTTGCGTTGATCTTGAGAATAACAACCTTGCGTTGGTTGATTTTATAAATGACTATGTGTGGTCGTAGTGGATACCATGTGACATGTTTTATTGATCTTGCATTGATATTGAGAAAGAAACCTTGCGTTGGTTCTAAATATTAAACAACTATGCATGGTTGTAGTCACATGAGTGGAATATGCATATGATGAGAAAATGAAATTATATAAGTTGGTCTTATTACATATGCATTAATTGTTGGCTAGCATATGTATTTTTTATAAGCACTTGACATTTGAATTTGAGTACCCAAAATGATTATGTCTCATGAGTATCTTGAATTGAGAAATATTGTTGATATTGTTGGCTATTGTATAAGTGTAGTGATGACCATTGTTGGTGACATGAGATTGATACTTAAGGCTTTTGACATGAGTTGGCATTTATGGTATATGATGTATGTATTTAATTGTCAAATTATGGTCTATATGTATAACAATGAGATTGAATATGTTGACGGAAAATATGTATGATTGCTTCACTATACATGACTTATCAATATAATTGCTCATCATTGAGAAAATATACTCACTCTCCATGTTATCCATTTTAGCCTTGTGATGTAGGTTGGATTGGAGGAGTGATGCACTCTTTGGAGAGGCGGCATGGTGTGAAGAGGGTACATTGTTTGCCTTGGCCGACATTCTTTTTTAAAGTGATGATTTAAATTCTTGGTAGAATTTATTGTGTATAGGCATTATTTTTGTATAGCTTGACTATTGATGTAAATGCCTAGGTTTTTGAAATTTTGAATGAGTTTGTTAGATTATTTGTTGATATATTTAGATGTAAAGATTGAGTTATAACCTTGTTAGTATGTTGGAGGTTGGTGATTATAAACCTTTATGAATGAAGCTATTATGCATGAAAGTTGAGATTAAGTCATGATATTGTGTATATGGCATGGATTTAGTTATGGAATGGATTTATGAGGTTTTAATTATGTGAGTACAATGCTGAATTTTTCTTACATAATTGGTGTATGGTGTGTAGGATGGGATAATGTGATGTTTTACTTCTAGTTAAGAGTGTATAAAGAGGACTACTTGACAAGAGGCAAAAATTGACGATTTATTAGAATGTATGGATGATATTGTCACCTATGTAGATTCTTGGAAAATTTGTTGTGGATACTCATGATTATGAGCTATTAGGCTTAAAGAGTGTGGGTAAGAGTATGTGCCTTGAATTTGAAGAATTAATGACCAATATGAGTAATAGAGGAATTAGTGCATGACAATCTTATATATTGATGAAGTTAATTAGGTACTTGCTTAGCTTTCACCTTCTTATATCTTCACATATTGGTTGCTTTCTAATTAGATCTAGGGTAGTTGTTATAAGTTTTGCATTGTGGTGTGCCTTAATTAAGTGACAAAATAAACTCAAAAAAAGAAATTTCCCTACTTTTTATTAATTAGAAGTAGATAACTATAATATCGAATAACAGATTTAGGGCGCCACAGTTGGGGTACCATGGCAGCCACTGGTGTTTAGCCGTCCAAGTTCACTACCGCTTTACATTACGCGAAGTGACTTGTGTGAGATTATGATGGGGACGACGATGTTGAACATATCTGTCACTCAGATTTGGGAGTTGTAAGTATATCATTTTAGGTCTAATTATTTCATTATACAAGTTATTTATCGCTAACCATGTCTAAACTTGTTTAGGTTTCTGCATAAAATTTGTGTGGACTTGGGTTTCGATGGAACTTCTAGTTTCTTAGAGCCCTCTTTCATACAGAGGAGAGGGAACAACAAGGAGGACACCCAGGCATACATCCAGAATTGGATGTATGAGTCTAGGAAGACGGTATACCTGGCCTTGTATCATAGAGGATAAGATTCTATTCCATAATTATTGTCCATTAATTTTTGCAATTTGAAGTCTCACTTATCACTAGCAACTCCAACGCTAATTGGACGCTCATGGTGATATGTCCCTGGGCTTTAGTAGCTTTATACTTTGATTCTATGCATGGGACTATTCCACAAGACCACAAAACAATAGTAGACGCGTAAGTTAAACCCTAAAAAATAAAATAACTTTCTACAAATTCGATTACGTCATTTTTGTTCTTTTACGATTCTAACTTATCTTGTATTTCATTCTGACACAGGGCTGTGGTTGGATATAGTCGACTGCATGGAAGTAAGTCCAACGGAAAAAAACTCGTGTGGGTGCACCCAAAAGTAAGTCAATCGAATTCATTCAAATCCTTATTATATTTTGAAAACTTGAATTCACTTATTCTATATTTTTGTCCATTGTAGTCTTATAGGTAGGAGGGTAGCTTTGAGTGTGCTATTACGTCATGCAGACTATGCTGACCATTGTCCAAGAACATTTAGTAGATGGATGGACAGATGTAAGTCTCGCTTGCCTAGTTTTATACCAATTTGATCAAATTCATGAAATAAATACAACTTTTGTTTTAATTGTTTTGTGTATTATTTACAGTACTTTCAGGACCGGTTATACTTCCGCAAGACACATGTAGATAATGTTAGAAAGCAATGGGCCGCATACTTCATTGAAGTAAGGCAAGGACTTAGATAGATATAGGATTTTTCTTCTTTTATCGTTATACCTACTGTAGGGTTTAGGGTTTACATTTTATTAGTTTACATTCATGTCAATTGTATATAGTTTCATTTTCTACATTGTTATAATTTGATAGCAAATTAATGTTATATAGTTATGCTAATCTAGTTATGGTACGTGAGTTTCTCATTTTCTTACCTCGTGATCAGAAAATTTTGAGACACGAGCCCCACTATATTACGTTTTCTCACAACTAAAGACAAATATCACCAAACATAAAAAGTTATTCTTAAGCTAGATGTTTTTTCTCATAAGAACATTTTCTATCAAACTAAACGAACCGTAAATTATTTGCTTTCATGAATTAAAATAGAATTTTACTTTAAAAGTCTTTATTAGTTTTTCTTTTTTTAAAAAAACGATATAGAGCTTGTTCACACACAAAGTATTAGCACGAAACCCTAGAGAATTCCCCTAGGGATTAGGTTTATTAATTCTTAATATGTGTCACTTAGGTTACATCATGCATCTATAAGTCATATATATACCTAGGTTACAAACATGGGCCTAGATCATTAACCTAATACTGAGGCAATCAACCTTCTGTCGACGTGGGAGGGATTATAGGCATCATGGGGCCTGCCCTTGATCCCACAGAGGGAACAGGAGCCCCCCAGCCACGAGTCTGGGTGGTGAAACCAAGTGAAGTGGCTGAGTGTAGGTTGGAATTCCTTCTTCGAGCCTTCGAATGGTGGGTTATCCCGAATAAGGACTCTGAATAGAGACTCCGAGTGAGGGCTCAGAATGGAGACTCTGAGTAAGGACTCTGAATGAAGACTCCATGTGAGAACTCTGAATGGGGAGTCCAAGCGAGGGCCCTCGCCATGCCACATGGAAGTTGGGTTGGTTGGGACCTGATCATGCCACTTGGCAGAAGGTGGCCAACCGTCATTTGTACTCTTAATGAGCGCGTGTGCTAGCTTAATAATTATGATGTTTTTCCATTATTCCAATGCATTAATGATGCATTTCTTGGGATAGGGGGCATCACTTGGTTTTAACGGGGGTTACAAATGAAGGATTATGACCAATGGATCTTCCACCACTGGATCATCTTGGCTCTTCGTCTGATCTTTGTTCATGGCCTTCCGATCACAACCATGTTGAGAGGGGTCCCATCTGTTGGATTTACATGACTCTTCGCTTGACCCCTTATTGCAACTGTTCGATTACATTTGCTTTGGATGGCTCCCTAACCGTTGGATCTTTTCAGTGTCAGTAACTATTTCTAATGTTTCTTGAGCTATAAATACTTGCTTCGTTGTGTTCCATTTGGGATTTCGATCATTTCTTACTCTACCTCTACTTCTTCATATTCTTTCTTGTTCTCTGCTCTCTTTTCTGCAACACTCCTGTTAGGGTCTTCATTTATTCCTTTTTCAAGGTTACTGCTCTTTTTCTCTTTCTTTGTTTCTTTCATGTTAGGGTGCCATGGCTTCTACTATAGAGGTTTCCTATGCTTAGGTGACAGATGAGGTCTTGTCCATTCCTTCTGTCTTCCATAAGGAATCCACAGTGAGGTTGTGGTAGGGAGAGAGTTTTAACCATTCTAAACTAGTTCTCAACGTGGAGTGTGTGAGTTGTTCTGAGTCTGATCGAGTTTGCCATCGTCGCACCAACCCGAGGGAGGTGGACTCTACCTATGTGTATGATACAATGTTTTCTCGCCTGCATCTATCATTTCCCTTTTCTGATTTTGAGATTGGCATCTTAAACGGCCTCAACATCGCGCCCACCCAACTGCATGCCAACGGGTGGGCCTTTGTTAAAGCTTTTGAACTTATTTGTGATTATTTTGGTCGGGATGCTTCTGTCCCTCTCTTCTTTTACTTTTTCCAAGCCAAATTTGCTAAGGCTGGGGTTACCTTAGGGTGGATTTCTCTGAGCGAGGTTGCCTACACAACCTAATTAGGCCATTCGATCAGTCATACAAAAATTTCAAGACCGGGTTCTTCAAGCTCCGGGTGGGTTTAGATTTTCCAAGAGGAAGCGTTACCAAGAGGTGGACCCTAAGGGTGCAGGGAAGAAAGCTGGGGCAAAGAAGGTCGGTCCCTCTTCTATTGTCGCTCCCATCTCTTCCAGCGCTGTTGTTTCCACCATCCCTACCACTGTAACTCCTATCACCATTATTCTGGCTCAGTTGCTGCTAGAGAGGGAGGCAAGCCGGGTCATAAAAGGTCTTACTAGGGAGGACCGACTGTATAATTTCCCGAGATCTTTCGCTCCCGTCCTTCCCCCTCCTATCCCAAATGAGGAGCCGGCAAGGCATGCTGCCGGGCCCATTCATGTTTCTAAAGGCGAAGATACTGAGGAAGAAGTTCCTCCCCTGGTGACACATGAAGGTCTTTCAGGAGAACTGAAGGCATTCCCGTGAGGTTGGGGGGCCTCATTTCCGCAGAGGAGATAGCTGCTTCCTTGCCTAGTGTCATGGAGGTTTCTAAGCACCTCTGGGAAGCTTTTGCCAATGGATCCCTGAGTAGCAAGAGGAATCCTGCTCATTCTCTGTGGGATACGTGTTTCCCCGTGTCCCAATTTGTGGACCGCATAATCCTTTTCTAAGAAGATGAAGAGAAATACACTTCCTCAACCCCTATAGCCATGTGTCGGGCGGTTCGAATATTTGGTCTCCGAGTAACATCCTTGACTTAGTCTTTGGAGAAACAGTTGGCCACCCGGGGGAGGGCCCTAGCCTTGTTGACCTAAGAGAACGAAGCGCTCAAGAAAGAGAATAAGCTACTGAAGGAGGGAAGGACGGTAGAGGAGGCCCGAGCAAAGGATGCCGTGAAGCTAGCGGAGAAATTAAAGAGTGACCTTGACTAATCGGAGAGGGATTTGTAGGTTGCACAAGTCGGATGAACCCTAGCCAAGTCAAAGCAGTCAGCCGCTAAGAATAAGTGCTCCTTTTGGGATAAAAGGGTTGAAGAGGTCGAGGAAACATACAACACCTTGTCTCTTAAGAAACAGGAGCTAGAAAAGGATCTCCAACAGGCCCGGGCGGATCTAGAGGCCCTACGGAAAGAGTCAAAAGTGGATCTTGAGGCAGCGGAGCGGGACATCACCGTGAAGTACGTGGATGCTTTCAAACTCTACCAGGAGCAGATTGGTATTTTGAACCCTTCTGCCATGCTGGACTTTGAGGGACTCGACCCATTCAAGATTGTTGTGGACGGGAAGATTGTGCCTTATCCGAATTTGGATGAGGAATAGGAGGATAGTGTCCCTAAAGTCGGTGTCGCTGACGGTGTGCCTAACTTAGAGTCCCTTAATGTCAGGTCTTTTGGCGCTGCTCCTTAGGAGAAATAGTATTATGATGTTGTTACCTTCTTTTTTGTACGGACTAGATTAATGCAACTTCGCTTTTGTGTCTTTTGCTACTGCTACTTTTCTCGTTTTCATGCTTTTATAATTGCATTGCCGAGAGAGTCGACTCCTCACTCGTATTTTGGGTACTTAAACGGACTTTAAGTTTCATGTCATATTTGCCGAGGGAATCGATTCCATGCTCGGGCTTTAAGTACTTAAATGAAATTTAAGTTTCGTAGTGTATTTACCGAGGGATCGATTCCATGCTCGGGCTTCGAGTACTTAAACATATTTTAAGTTTCAATAAGGTATTTGTCGAGGGATCGATTCTACGCTCGGGCTTCGGGTACTTAAATGTATTTAAGTTTCAATAATGTATTTTTCAAGGGATTGATTTCGTGCTCGGGCTTCGAGTACTTAAACATATTTTAAGTTTCCATAACGTATTTGCCGATGGATCGATTCTGCGCTCGAACTTTGAGTACTTAAATGTATTTTAAGTTTCAATAACGTATTTACCGAGGGATCAATTTTACGCTTGGGCTTCGAGTACTTAAACGTATTTTAAGTTTCAATAACGTATTTACCGAGGGATCGATTTTGTGCTCGGACTTCAAGTACTTAAACGTATTTTAAGTTTCAATAACGTATTTGCCAAGGGATCGATTCCGCGCTCGGACTTCAAGTACTTAAACGTATTTTAAGTTTCAATAACGTATTTGCCGAGGGATCGGTTCCGCGCTCGGACTTCGAGTGTGCCATGCTTTTTGACTGAAAGAGACTTTTATTGAAGTAACGGGGGCCTCGTTAAAACCTCTTGAGAGAAATACCCTGTGGGAAAAACCTCTTGGGTAGGAAAAAGAGTGCCCTAAAGTACAAAGATTAACTCTGGTAAAATTTCAGGTGAGTGGCATTCTATGTTCTTGGTATCTCTTTTCCAGACAATTCTTCTAGATGGTAGGCTCTCTTCCCCATGGCTTTTGTGACTCGGTAAGGGCCTTCCTAGGTGGCGACGAATTTTCCCTCCTCCCGTGGCTTTTTGTTGTTGTCTGCAGCATGCAACACGAGGTCTTCCTTATGAAAAGGTCAGGGTCGAGAAGGGAGTTCCAACACTGAGCGGACATTTGTTTGGCTGCCTGTATCCTTACATATGCAACGTCACGTTCTTCCAGACTCCGATCTAGGTTCTCTCGTCTACCGTTGTTATCCAGGTCTTCATGATAGGCGCGACGTCGAATGGTGGGCTCCCTCAGCTCTACTGGTATCATGGCATCGGCCTTATAGGTGCGTCAGAATGGAGTCTCTTGGGTCAATGAGTGGGGGGTTGTATGATATGCCCACAGGGCTCCGGGTAATTCCTCTTCCCATCTTCCCTTAGCTTCTTTGAGTCATTTTTGGAGTTCCTGAAGGATTACCTTGTTTGCCGCTTCAGCCTGGGTGTTGGTTTGTGGATGCTCTACAGAAGAAAATTTTCGCTTGATGCCCAGGTTTTCACAAAATTCAACGAAACCTTTATCTGTGAACTGGCGGCCATTATCCAAAATGATTGTGTGGGGTAGTCCGTGTCTACAGATGATGTGTTTCCAAGTGAAAGTCTAGACTTTGGATGCAGTGATAGTCGCAAGAGGTTCCGTGAAGGCCATAAATTCTTGAGTGGAGTTCACAAATTCTTGAGTGAAGTTCATGTATTACATAGTTAGCTTGCTCTTCGTTCAGGTATTTCAGGAGAGGCATAGTTAAGCCCCTTTTGTAGAGTTGTCCGTCCAGCAGGGTATAGTTGGTTGCTTGCACCTGTAACTTTTTGGCCTGCTGATGGTCTTCTGGAAGAAATCTGCTAGGACCTGAGCTTTGATGGGACCTCTAGTTTTATATCGAATGCTGTATTCGGATAACTCAATGGCCCAAGCGACCATTCTTCCTACAAGTTCTGGCTTCTGAAGGATCTTTCCGAGCAGTTGGTAGGTCTTCACCATTACTTGATGGCTGTGAAAATAAGGTCAAAGTCGGCGTGCTGCTATGACAAGGCTATATGCAAACTTTTCAACTCTTTGATACCGCACTTCAAGTCCTTGCAATGTCTTATTGGTGAAATAGACCGGTCTTTGAACCGGGTCATTCTCCTAGAACAAAACTGAGCTCACGGCATAGAAAGGTAGATGACTAGTTTCGATCCCGCCTCGAGACAAGTTAAGATTGGTGGGGATGCGAGGTAGGCCTTTAGGTCTTAAAACGCTTTCTCATAGTCTGGTGTCTATTCAAATGAGTCTGTCTTCTTCAATACTTTGTAGAAAGGTATGGATTTTTCAACAAATTTCGAAAGGAAATGGGAGAGGGCTGCAATCTGATCGGTGAGGCACTCGACCTCCTTGATGTTTTGAGGGCTTTGCATTTCAAGTATGGCGCGACGTTGATCTGGGTTGGCCTTAATGCCTTGGTAGGTGAGCATATACCCCAAGAACTTCCCCCATGAACCCTGAAAGAACATTTTTCCAGGTTCAGCCTCATATTGTGCTTGCGTAACCCGGAGAATGTCTCTTCCAAATCTTGCATGTATGGCTCCGTCTGTTTGGTTTTGAGTACCATATCGTCTACATAGACCTTAATGTTTGTTCCTATTTGTCCGGAGAAGATTTTGTCTACCAGCCTCTGGTAAGTAGCCCCTGCGTTTTTTAGGCCGAAAGGCATCGATAGTAGTAGTTCGCCCCGCCTGTGATGAATGTTATTTTCTCCTCGTCTTTGGTGTCCATGTGGATTTGATTATAGCCCGAGTATCCATCCACGAAGCTCAAAATCCTATACCCTGAAGTTCCATCCACCAGATGATCAATGATAGGTAATGAATAGGGATCTTTGGGACGTACCTTATTCAGATCGGTGAAGTCGACATACATTCACCATTTTCCATTTGATTTCTTTACCATGACCACGTTGGAGAGCCAGGTCAGATATTTGACTTCTCTGATGAAATTGGCAGATACAAGCTTGTCTGTCTCTTCCTTGACTGCATTCTTTCGGTTAGGGCCCATTTTCCAAGGCTTCTGGGATATGGGCTTGGCATCTGGTTTAATGTTTAGGGAGTAACAAATGATGTTGGGGTCGATGCCCGAGATTTCTACGGGGCTCCAGGCGAATAGGTCTGCATTTGCTTTCAGCAGGTTGACAAGGGCTTCTTTAAGGGTCGGGTCGAGTATTGCACTAATCTGAGTGAACTGATTAGGGGAGGGCCTGACCTGGATGAGCTTCAGGGACTCTAGTAGTTGGGGTCTCATGTATTTTCTATCATCACGAATGTCAAACCCTGCTTCTATGTCCTCATCAATTATAAAGGTCTCCTTGGGGCGGAGGCTCTCGTAATAGCATTCTTGGGTGACCTCTAGGTCTACTCTGACGACTCCCACTCTTTCGTCTCCGAGCGGGAACTTCATGGTTAGGTGCATGGTAGAAACTATAGCTCCCAAGGTGTTGAGGGAAGGTCGCCCCAACAACACGTTGTAGGAGTTGGGGAAATCAACAACCAGGAACCTGACTTTGACCGCACTATTAACCAAGGCCTCAACACTTAAGAGGGGGGTGAATTGAGTGTTTCAAACTTTCATACGAAATCCCCTTTGAAAATGATTAGTAATATACAAATGATGCAATGATGAAGAGACAATAACTTTTATGCATATATCACACTATGAAACACTTGATGTGCAGTGACAAAATTTAGCCTTATGTATGATAAACAAGGCAAGTTATTGGTTTAGGCAATTCATCAAATAGTTGGTGTGCTTAGATTTATTTCATCAATAATATGATGTTTCCTATAAAGATTCAGCTCATTCAATTTATCAAACAGCTTGTGTGCATGAGATAAATGATAGCAATCAAGTAAGTATTACACAAGAGTTGATAGGAAACAATATTCTAGATACTTGGCAAGTTATAGCAAATTCCATTTTTTAAGAACTTCACCAAATATTGATTCAAACAAATTATCAAACAAATTATCAAACATTTGGCATGCAGAAAAATGCAAACCAATTTAACAAGTTCCACCAACCCGGTGTACGTCTCTCGCCTTCAAGCAACCCACTTGAAGGATTCCACTATTGAAGTTTAGAGATACGAGCTATGAGCAATTGCAGCTTCCTAGTGTCCTACACTCAAGAACTCAATCCTTACTAGCACAAGGGCACCTCATCCAATCTCTCAAACTCTCAATACCCAAAGGTTGAACCCCAACCTTCGTGACCACTCAATACTAGAGTGAAACTTTGTGTTTGGTGTTTGTGTTTACAAGCAAATAACTCTCTCAATAGAGTAGATATACAATTGAAAGGCTCTCATAAATTCTAACTCTCAACAAGAGAGGATATGCAAATTTAGAACCTAAGTTTCAAAATAATGAAACTATACACAGAAAACAAACTCACAAGGCATAAGTACAAGCTATGAATGATTTTCCCCTGATGCCTTGAGTAGCTTGAATGAATGGTGCATTTATAGGCCTTGAAGAGGAGCTTTGGAGTCTTCAGAGCCATTACACATCATGGGCATAGGAGTGGGAAATGGAGAAATGAGCCGGAATCTGCACTTTAAAAACATTTCCCCACATTTTGGCACTTAGGTAATCGATTACTCCTGGAGCTGTAATCGATTATGCTTCGTTGTATTCCATTAATTTAAGTGTCCAGTGGTTGTGTAATCGATTATGTCCTTTCCTGTAACCGATTAGTGATCAAACAGAGTCAATTTAATCAATTATCATACCCTTGTAATCGATTATGCATTATACCTGTTGCATTTAATTCCTGTACATAGCACTGTAATCGATTATGTAACTCATATAATCGATTATAAATCAAACAGAACCTCTATAATCGATTAGTCCTGCCTTGTATTCGATTAGGCAAAATACCTGATACATTATCCCTTTTATTGCCATAGTGTAATTGATTATTCTCTTTGTTTTAATCAATTAGGTGACAAACAGAATCATGATAATCGATTATCCCAGCCTTGTAATCGATTATAGATTATACCTGATACTTCTAATTCTTGTTACACAGCATCATAATCGATTAGCTTATTTGCTGTAATCGATTATGTTCCTTCCATAGTCAAGGTAATCGATTGTGACAGTGGTGTAATCGATTAGGCTATGTCAAATTCAGGTCTAATTCTTGATTTGATTTATAAGCTCTTTATACTTCTTCATTTTAATCTTCCTATAAGTTTATGCACTTGTTTTTAGCACTTTGAGTCATGTCATGATTCTTCAAATGATTGCTTTTTCATTATCAAAAATATACAAGAAATTGTGACCTAAAACAATACTCAAACACATTCTCCCCCTTTTTGATGATGACAAACAATGTTCATCTCATGAGGGTGTTAGTTCAGATAAAATTTCTCCCCCTTTCTTAAGGAGTTTATGCATAATATTGAGAATCATGAAAGTGCTCAATTTGTATACTATTTTTAACATAGAAAGTTCTTTTAGAGCTTTTATTAACTACTTGTAGATTTGATTTGATGAACTTTTAAATTTTGTTCCCCTTTGTCTTGTAACTTATGCCAACTGTTTTAATAATGCAATAGATATTACTTTCAAGTATGGTAAGCACCACGTGATTTTCTCAAATAAACACACATATATGATTTTCTTAAATAAACACACATATATGATCCTTTTCTTATGATTCTTAATTCTTCTTCCCTTAAATATTTCACTTTTCTTCTCCCCATTTGGCATCATCAAAAACATAAAGATATTCTTCCAAGTAAGCATATAGGAGAGTAAGTGCTATAATCATAACATAGAGAAGTTAATCAAAGATAAAGACTTATGTGTATGCTCCCCTTTAATACTTGTTATGGATACCACTTGTAAAAAATATACCACTTGTTAACGTGTGGAACCAAGTATACCAATTTGATCAAGTCTGATATCAATTATAGATTTGATTGATGTTATACTTACATGTTAATATTTAGAGAGAATAATCAAGCACAACATTCATCAAGTAAGCTCATGAATCATTCAATCACACATGATACCAATTATATATGAATAAGCATTGACATTAATGCAATTTAGATATTCTTAAGACTTCTAATTCCTTCTTTGATGTTTATTAAGAATGTCTTTTCCAAGGGATTTAGTGATCACATCTACTAATTTGCCAAACGGTTTCACAATGATTAATAACATGATCACACACAACAAACATGATATTCGGTCTACCAAGAGTTAAGTAGAGTAAGGATTCGATCATACCTCAGCATTTTGCAATTTTTATATCCCTTTTTTTTCATCTTTGTCCAAATACATGGTGTGGCATTTTGCTTTGTCCATGTTTCACTTCTTGAGCAATTCTTTGCAATATTTACTAATGAAGGTTCCATCATTTGTTTGCTTAGTTTGGTAGTTCCAAGAGAGAGTTCTCCCAACATTGGCAATTTAGAATCATCCTACATAACCTTAGCAAACTCTTTGCAAAGCATTTCATTAGTAGCATTAAATCCACATGAATTTGTACCAATTGTAGGTTTTTAATGCAGTATAATTTCCAAAAAAAAAAATTCTAAAAGTGATTTACTTAAACTTTCACACCAAGCTCTTAAAGCTTGTTTTAATCCATATAATGCTTTTCTAAGTTTGAGATCATGTTTTGGAAATTTGTTTCACAAATTTGGATGTTGATCCATAATGCATTTTGAATGTGGAAAATATTTTTGATTTTTATTTGATAAGGATTAAGATTCAACATTCAAATACCAATATTGATTCTAATCTAGCTTCTAGTAATCATTTCATTTATGAGCCTAGATTCAACACAAAAGATAAATGATTGTACGTATTATGGCTTGTATAATTTGTTATTCATACCACTTGTTAACATAATTCATATAATTCACAGAGCATAGTGGTAGAGTAAACACTAATTTCAACATAGGCAATGGTAACAATCAAGCATAATAATCTTTCTCTTTCAATGGATACCACCTATTTTAAAGAATTGTTATAATGAAACATTCCAAAGTATCAAAACAATAACAGAGAAGATTTTTTTTAACAATACATGGTCTACTTATTTCTAGTTCATTGTCTATACCACTTGTTAATGCAATCTCACTTATATCTAGGTATCAGAGCAAAGGTGGAATGATTAATACAGCTTGTTGACTTACTCATGCATTTGTATTAGAACATATGCCAATACATCTCTTTTCCATATGACCTTTTTATCTTAAATATTCTCTTCTTAACTTGTGCCTATGATGTTACATATAGGTCTAGTCAAGCATTTACCTAGAGCACATATGTCATTTATCAAAAGTATGTGATTATACAAGAGAATACATTTGGCATAGATCATTTATAGCACTTAGAGATAAGTCACATAAGCATATCATGGTTATAGTGCAGCTGTAATGCAAGTCATATACTCATGTAATCATATATTTTACATGACGCTACTTGTTATGATGAGTAATACTTGATTCATGCTTAGAAGGACATCATTCATTATCACTTGTTATCATACCACTTGCTATGCTATGACATATACTAGATGTTATGTATGATATCACTTATGTATTTGCCAATTGCAGCTCTTTGATATCAATGATTAGCATGTAAGCATACATCATTCTTGATATTGTTGTTCAATACATGTTTTCAAACTCAATGTTACATAGTTTCAAATTTCTTTTCATAATCAAGATCATGCATCATCAAGACATTGAATTTAAGCATCAAGATTTCACTTATCAACATTTTGATGTATCAACCCTTCCTAACACATGGATATATAAGATCACTTCTCAAGGTTTATGAACACCATTTATTTAACTATCTTTTAAGTTCAAATAACGTCA
Organism: Clitoria ternatea; assembly: GCA_037962975.1. Taxonomy (NCBI): domain Eukaryota; kingdom Viridiplantae; phylum Streptophyta; class Magnoliopsida; order Fabales; family Fabaceae; genus Clitoria; species Clitoria ternatea. The sequence continues at coordinate 180,897,381 of CM075671.1, forward strand.
ACTATTTCATGTATCAGTGAAGGATTTTATAAGGAATTAAGAATATTTGATGAATGGTTGATTTTAATGTGAAACAACATGTATATAAGCAAAAATACACGTATGAATCGATTCAAGGCTTGTTGTTCCTCTTTGAATTACAGTTTTGAGCAACAGAACCAATTTAAATTCCTGTTATTTTATCTTAATGCATATGAACTTGAAATTCATGGATTCTTTATCCTTTTAATACATATGTTTATGCACAAACAACATTAATCAAATATGACATGAAATTGATCATCATTATTCAAGCAATCATTCATCAAACTCATCACCAATCATTATGCACATACATCATTGATCCTAAGTTTTTTTTTTATGAATTTAAGGAGTTTTAAAGTTATTCACTCATCCATCTCAAAAACTTCATATCATTCAAGCTTACATATCAAGTTAGATCTTCACACATCAAAATTCATTTTAAGTGAGCATTAACATTAATTATAAGACAAGTACTTACACTCTTTTGTTGTATCACCTTTAGTGTTGTCCATTGGATTTTGTCTTGGTGCAATCCAATTTGTGTGAGTCACATTGAAACTTCTTGTTCATCTCCTTGTTTTAAGTGGTACCTTCAAAAACATCAATTTCCTTTCTCAAGGATTTTTGCTAGCCTTAAATCATGGGATGCTTTCACCTTTTAGATGTATGATGAGTCATCATAATCTTGGCTTGCTTTATTATTCTCCTTTATCTTTTTGGAGTGGAGATTGAGATACTTCATATCTCCTTAGGCCATGAGTTTTTGTCATCCGTCAATGAGAAGTTGTTGCTTTGAAGTTTGCCTACAAGATTTCAAAATTTTAAGGTACCCTTTGAGAGTTAGGTCCTTCCTTGTTAGTTTAGGATTTCAAGTTTGTTTTCAGAATCCATACCTTTCATGTACGCTTTAGACGGGATTTCTTTATAAAGCAATTAGATGATATATGACCATATGTTCCACGATAAAAACATGTTGCATCCAAAAAGTAAGGCACTTTAGACTTGTAATGACTCATATTATGTTCTATGTGCCTCCTTTTAAAACAATTAGACATTGAATGCCTCTTTCTTTCATGGTTTGTACATTTTAGAATGGGTTTAGGTTTTTCTTTAAAGAGTGCGAAAGGGTTCTTGTAATGACATATTACCCTTCTATCAAGTGTATGTTTTTGATCTTCAAGAGGTGCACTTAGATATGTTTGACTATTTGTGAGCTTCCTAAGTACTTCTTTTAGTTCTTCATTTTCCTTTTCAAGAAGCATACATTTATCAACAAGCATACAATCCTTATTATCATTACAACTCCTAAGAGTGACACTTGAGGCTATCAATTCATTATTTTAAGCATCAAGCAAATCATTTTTGAGTTTCAAAATGGTTTGTTTTGAATATGCATACTTCTTTGAAATTGACATAAATTTGTCATGCAATTGTCCAAATGCTTTTAACAATTCATCTTTGTCAATTTCATCATCATCATAATCACTAAATGCATTTAAAGAACATACCTCATCATCTTTGGAGTGCTTTGTCATAAGGCATGCAATTTCTTCTTTCGATTCCATGGTCTCTTCTTGCATTTATTTTGAAGCCTTCATATTTACTAGAAAGAGTACTACTTCTTGCATCTTTATCATCATTAGCATTTTCATAAATTGTTTCAAGAGTTTCCCATATTTCTTTAGCATTATCACAAGTAATAACTCTAGAAACTTCATTAGGTCCTAATGCTAATGTTATAAGGATTTTCGCTCTAAGATTGAATTGTACCTTTCTTTCCTCTTCACTAGTCCATGAGTTCATGGGCTTCATACACTCTACATTATTAACAATACGTTTAGGAATGAAAGGACCAAATTGAATAGCATTTCATACCTTTAGGTCATAGGATTGGACAAAGATTTTCATTATTTCTTTCCAAATAGCATAGTCTTTGCCATTGAAGATTGGAGGTCTATTTATTGCATCATCTTCCATAAATGCATCATATAAAGTGGAGGATATCTTGATCTCCTGCAGCTGTTAAGCCTTGTGGCAAGGGTTAAGCTCTGATACCACTTGTTAACCAAGGCCTCAACACTCAAGGGGGGGTGAATTGAGTGTTTCAAACTTTCACGCAGAATCCCCTTTGAAAACGATTAGTAATATACAAATAATGCAATGATGAAGAGACAATAACTTTTATGCACATATCACACTATGAAACACTTAATGTGCAGTGACAATATTCAGCCTTATTGTGATAAACAAGGCAAGTTATTGGTTTAGGCAATTCATCAAACAGTTGGTGTGCTTAGATTTATTTCATCAATAATATGATGTTTCCTATAAAGATTCAGCTCATTCAATTTATCAAACAGCTTGTGTGCCTGAGATAAATGATAGCAATCAAGTAAGTATCACACAAGAGTTCATAGGAAACAATGTTCTAGATACTTGGCAAGTTATAGCAAATTCTAGTTTTTAACAACTTCACCAAATATTGATTCAAACAAATTATCAAACATTTGGCATGCAGAGTTAAGTTTCTACTTGAACAACAACTTCAATCCAAACATTCAGCTCAGGCATTTCAGCAAACAGTTTATATGCGCAGTTGTATAAAGAGTTAAAGGTAGAGAAAAATGAAAACCAATTTAACGAGTTCCACCAACCCGGTATACGTCTTGCCTTTAAGCAACCCACTTGAAGGATTCCACTATTGAAGTTTAGAGATACAAGCTATGAGCACTTACAGCTTGCTAGTGTCCCACACTCAAGAACTCAATCCTCACTAGCACAAGGGCACCCCACCCAATCTCTTAAACTCTCAATACCTAAAGGTTGAACCCCAACCTTTGTGACCACTCAATACTAGAGTGAAACTTTGTGTTTGGTGTTTGTGTTTACAAGCAAATAACTCTCTCAATAGAGTAGATATACAATTGAAAGGCTCTCACAAATTCTAACTCTCAACAAGAGAGGATATGCAAATTTAGAACCTAAGTTTCAAAATAATGAAACTATACATAGAAAACAAACTCACACGGCATAAGTACAAGCTATGAATGATTTTCCCCTGATGCCTTGAGTAGCTTGAATGAATGGTGCATTTATAGGCATTGGAGAGGAGCTTTAGAGTCTTCAGAGCCGTTGCACATCATGGGCATAGGAGTGGGAAATGGAGAAATGAGCTGGATCTGCACTTTAAAAACATTTCCCCATATTTTGGCACTTACGTAATCGATTACTCCTCGAGCTATAGTCGATTATGCTTTGTTGTATTCCATTAATTTAAGTGTCCAGTAGCTGTGTAATCGATTATGTCTTTTCCTATAATCGATTAATGATCAAACAGAGTCAATGTAATCGATTATGCATTATACTTGATGCATTTAATTCATGTACACAGCACTGTAATCGATTATGTAACTTATATAATCGATTATAAGTCAAACAGAACCTCTGTAATCGATTAGTCATGCCTTGTATTCGATTAGGCAAAATACCTGATACATTATCCCTTTTATTGCAATAGTGTAATCGATTATTCTCTTTGTTTTAATCGATTAGGGGACAAATAGAATCACGGTAATCGATTATCCCAGCCTTGTAATCGATTATAGATTATACCTGATACTTTTAATTCTTGTTACGCAACATCATAATCGATTAGCTTATTTGCTGTAATCGATTATGTTTCTTCTAGAGTCAAGGTAATCAATTGTGATAGTGGTGTAATCGATTAGGCTATGTCAAATTCAGGTCTGATTCTTGATTTGATTTGTAAGCTCTTTGTACTTCTTTATTTTAATCTTCCTAGAAGTTTATGCACTTATTTTTAGCACTTTGAGTCATGTCATGATTCTTCAAATGGTTACTTTGTCATTATCAACATATACAAGCAATTGTGACCTGAAACAATACTCAAACACATGCACGACTGTCTCTTCCTTTCCCAAAAGTAGTCCTCAGGTCGATAACCCCTAAAACTTGCACAGAATCACTAGAAAAGCTGAGTAAGGTGTCATCATACCTTTTTAACCACCTAGTGGGGAGGTTCATCCTCTGGTACGCTAATTAACGAGTACGCGCTCTACCACAAAGTCTTCAATTCCCATGATGACCACTATCGGCTCGTCTCTGTTGGGGCCACCTTCGGGAAAGTCCGACCTGTCAAAAGTGATGGCTACTACATCTGACTTCGCCTGCAATAAATTTACCTGACCTGACCGGTGTGATTGACGTGTGCAGGCACCTGGGAATCCACCTGAAATGGTATGAATGACCCTCCTTCTATCTCCTCTCCCCTCTACGGGTCTCGGGGACTGAAAGCATGGGGCTCTTGACCTTTCTCAGGTTTGGAACTCAACTTGATCGGGGTGCTCCCTTCCTCTCTTTTGATTCCCTCCCCTTGGTTTATCATCCTTCCGAGAAACGAACCTTGCCAAATGTCCCTGACGAATTAAATGTTCTATTTGATTGCAGAGGGAGCGACATTCTTTTGCCACGTGGCCAGGGCCTCGGTGGTACTTATAGTATTTAGGGATGTCCGACCCTTTCGGCCCCTCTCCCGGGGGCGGAAGTGGGAGAAGTTTTGTATTGTAAACCTCGTGCATGATCCGATCGCGACGATCCTTTAACAGTGTGAAGTTGGTATATCTAGGTGCATTATAGGCGTCAGTGTGTTTGTCCCGGTTTTGTCTGGGGCTTCTCCTTTTCTGGTCGGGTCGGTGGATGACCTGATAAGAGGGAGTCAATCGATTGGCTTCTCGTTCATCTATAGCGATATATCAGGGAGCTCTCACTCGAAAATCATCCATTTCTTGAGGGGGTTTCTTAGCCAAGGAATTAGAGAACTTACTCGGTCGTAGGCCAGTTTGTATGGCGTGTAACGCCACTTCGGAACTGAGATCCTGAATCTGAATGGCCTGCTCGAAAAAGCAAGCCATATACTGCTTCAAGGTTTCATTTGGGAGCTGACGCAGATTCACCAGGCTATGCGAAGTTTGTTGCACAGCTCTACTAGTGGAAAACTGGTTAAGGAACTTCTTACTAAGGTTAGAAAAATTGGTGATACTTTTCTGAGGAAGGCAGGAGAACCAACGGAGAGCCGACTTGGTTAAGGTAGTGGGGAAAGTTTAGCAAAAGAAGGAGTCTGATACCCCAGTAACCAGCATGGTGGTGGTGTACATGGTGAGATGTTCCTCGGGATTGGAAAACTTTGGGAGGTGGTGTACATGCTGGTTACTGGGCAACGTCCACCATCTTCTTCTCGTCGAGTGTTTCTGGTATTGACCATAGTTGCAACTAGGATTAGGGTTTTTTGGCTGGAGAGAGTGGTGTAGGATCCGTTTTACCGGGCCCCATGGTGGGCGTCAAAATGTTCACACACAGAGTATTATTACGAAACCCTAGAGAATTCCTCTAGGGATTAGGTTTATTAATTCCCAATATGTGTCACTTAGGTTACATCATGCATCTATAAGTCATATATATACCTAGGTTACGAACATGAGCCTAACCTATTAAGCTAATACTGAAGCAATCAACCTTCTGCCGACATGGAAGGGATTATGGGCATTGTGGGGCCTGCCCCCAATCCCACAGAGGGAACAAAGCTTAAAGCAAATATTTTAAGTATGCATTAAGTTAACTCACTTCTTTGACTACTTTTTTTTATGCAACCAAAAAAACTAACTTTTTTTTATTAGAGAAACTTCATAGCAAAATATTTAATAGAACTAGAAAATGACATTAAAATAGCATGGTCAGAAACACCATAAGTTCAAATTTTGTTAATTATTTTTTTTCTAACTTGTTAATGAAACTTCCGATCTAGATGTCTAACCTTCGAATGAAAAACCTCTATACCGTATACTTTCAAAAGCAACGTAAGAGCATTAAAATACACATCTTTTTCTTTTTCTTTTTGCCAATGTGTATATCTAACATGACCATAAACCAAATGAGACTATATGCCTTTTAAAAACATACCACTAAGTTTACTAAAGTAAACATCACATCTTTCGTTATAACATTAAAATTGGCAGAAGAATTATGTTAATGTGCTTTGATAAACTTCAGTTTTTTTTTTTATATTATAAATCGAGACCGGACGAAATAGTTAGAACATTAATTTAAACCACAACACAGCAAACAAACCAAAAATACCAATCAGTTGAATGAAATCTGTCATATTTTGTTTTGCTGAAAGTTGGAGCACAAAAGAATCATATTGAAGATTATTATATTAAAATACTAATAGAAATAAAGAGTGTAGAAATTCTCTAAAGTGTGTTAAAAATAATTGGATTTTGTACTCGATTAAACTAACACCACAATTCACACCTTCCTAGTTTCAAATTATCTTAAATGCAAGATTATTAATCTATTCTGAATGGCTAACTAAAAGAGGTACATCAAATCTTTGCTGTATTAACTAAGAAACATCAGAAAATCAGCATAATTCACAATGTGATGCCATACTTCCTGGAACCATCAAAACATGATCACAAGGCTCTTTTAATAGTTCTGCTGAAAAATACAATATGACAAACATATGGAAGAGGCAACCTTATATGTTGTGTGAAACAAATTAGACAATGAATTTGAGTCCTTTAAGGCAGCCACAAAAATAAGTAACAACCACATTGCTTTATGGACATGCTATGCATCTTTGCCTTTTGAAATGGAGGGAGCTTGTTATTTGAATCTCATGTTAAGATTCAAGTTGGTCTTATTCCTCAGAAACCTTGAAGAAAGTATATGATAATATGATGTTATTGATACCATCCATTCTAGGATCTGTCTCAAATTCTGGGTCAATATAAAAGAATACCTACAGTACAGGCAACACAGTATTTAGATGTATGTGCATTATGCTCACATTGAAATTTAGTTTGAAACCACTTACAGGCATGTCAATCTGCTCTCCAGGAAGAAGCCGTTGCTCCTCAAAGCAGAAGCATTGTATTTTATTGAAGTACACTGCAGCCTGTATATGAAAAAGCTTATAACAAGGACATTTTTTTTCAAAATGGCTATTTTGGGAGGGTGCTAGTGAGGGATGACTGGGGAAGGCAAGAAAAATGGTTCTTAGAATTCAAGCTCTTCAATAATTTAGGCAGAAAAGAGATCTCATAAGACTTGCAACAGGCAGAATTAAACGAGATTAAGTTCTTAGCCAAAAGGCAAGGTTTTAATCAAGTGGCATTTTATAGTATAAACTTTCAAAAATCTCAGGCAATGAAGAGTTAATGGACAACCTCTGTAATCCAATAGAAAGAATAGAGTATTCTCAATAGTTACTACCTTCATAGGAGTGACGTTATACGTAGAAACACCTGTTATTGGAGTAGAACTTTTGTTTTCAGCAGAATAAAATGCGAGGGCACTTTCACCAGGCTTGACTCTTACCTGGCAGAATAAATGAATAATGCTACATTACCATTTTTACCTTGTATTTCTCCCATTTCCTTCTGGGTGTGAGGGTATGCGTACAAAACATCCAACTTTTCTAATGGCATGTGTAACATTTGCACGCCAGCAGAAGGGCTCAAATGCTGAGTCAAAGGTGCAAGTGTAAACTAAGTGTACAAATAGTTTAGATTTTAAAAAATACCATCTGTCCCCCTAAAGCTTAAAATATTATAACAAAGCTTTTTATATAAAAGTTCAAGCTTTAACAAGATTATTAGCAGTTCTTATTGAATTGGCATTCTTAAATCATCATTGATTAGTATTTTAAAATTTAGGTATTGGATCTAACCTAATCCTGAAAGCTAGTTCATAGGATAAAGATTACCCTCACCTTATATACTTTTAATTGGCTATATCTCTAGTCAATGTGGAACTTTCAACACACCCTCTCACGCTCAAGAATGAAGCGTGAATGAATATGGATGGGCCTGTGGGACTTACTGAACACCCCCTCACGCTCAGGAATGGAGGATGGACAATGGGTGATCCAACAATGGATCTAGGATAGACTCTGATACCATCTTAAATTTGAGTATTGAGTCTAACTCAATCTTAAAAGCTAGTTCATAGGAAGAGGATTACCCTGAGCTTATATACTTTTAATTGGCCATATCTCTAGTTAATATGGGACTTTCAATAAGTATAAATAAATTAACAGCTCCAAGAAATAAAATTAGAAGTTGTCTTAAATAAAATAACACTTTCTCATGTAAGTTTTATAAATCTTTTTTGAGATGGAAATGCAGTATGTTTGCAATAAGGTGCGGGATGCTAAGTAAAGAAAAACCTCTCTCTGTGTAGGAACAAACTTCCATGGCATCCCATCGGCAATATCAGCATTGAACTGCACTACTATTTCCCTGAATTTTTTTTTTAAAAAAAACAGCAATTTATCAACGTAACGTACTACTAGTTACAACAGCAAAAAAGTTAGCTTCCAAAACACCAAACCCCCTAATTGAGATTTATCAAATAATGCCTTGAAACTTGAAAGCATATCTCTGACTGAATGATTGCTTAACTTGAGAAATCAATAGTAAGGTCTTATGGTTGATAAGAAAAATATACTTGATTCAGAACAGGCAAGTTTTGTGGAGTAAAATTTTCTCCAAGTACAGCATAAAGCTATACAAATATATTTTTAAATTCCTTACAGCATAAAGCATAAAGCTAAACACATACATAAGTGACTCTTTCTTTGCTCAGTTTTGTCTAACTACTATCATATCAAATTCCTGATATAAATTAAGGAATACAAAGCAGCTCAAAGACTTTGAACCACCACATTTCGATCAGGGGAGTAAAGATTCTTTTTTAAAAAAAAAGAAAATTGCTATGGAATTGAACAACTATTTCTAATAACTGTACGCTCACCAATCAAGAAAACAAAAAAATAAACCCTATCATGACTAATGGTAAAAATGTAACACACTAACATCTAATAAGAAAAAACATCACCTTGAGGTGACTGTTTTGTTGCTATCGTGTCGAGCAATCTTTTCTTCAACAGTCTGTAAAAGTGTGAAATTTTGATAATCAATCAACAGATAAAAAGAAGTAAAATTTCCAATTTAGTTTAAGGGAAAATGAAAAACCATGGGAAACAAACTGAAACACACCTCACGCCGCCTAACAGTTCCCCCATAGCCTGTTGCTTGGCAAAATCTCCTGTAAAGGGGAACTGCAGCATATGTGCTTCCAACCATTACAAAAACCAAGCCTGTCAAGTATAAAAGCATCTTTCGTGATTTCTGTTCTTTGGACGCATGAGATGAGAAGTGTCCAAAACCAGGCATGCTACATGATTTTCCAACATACTGTGAAGCAAAAGCTGAAGGACGGTAACACTGATGGAATGACTTTGTACTCGATTCTTGCTTAAACTTTGATAACCATATATTATGAGAGAAATTACGCTGGAAGCTGGTAATAGGATTAACGAAGTTGTAACTTGATCCTTCAGGAATGATAGATAGGCACCTGAATAAAAAGAAATTCTACAAATAAAAAATCATTGTCGTTGAAATTAATTTCTCAGGATTTTTTTTTTCTGTGAGTAAAACTTTACAGAGGCAAAAAAGGAATCTCTGCACAGATGTATATCTCTATAATAATTAGAACAAATGACTAAATAGAGTGAACATTCAGTTTGAGAAGGATGCTCAAATAGTAAAGTATTATTCATTCATTCATTTGATCAAAAGCATGTTTCAGACCATTGCCTATAAGAGAATAATCAATAATATACTAAGACAAAAATAACAAAGACTAAGGAGTACTAAAGAATGAATGCATCATCAAGTTACCTGGATTCAAGAGAGTCCTTTTGCAAAGACCTAAGGTATGGAAAGAGATGAGTTCTCCTACTTAGCCTTGACGATATCATGTTTAGCAAGAATGGTTTTGACAACAATAACAGCACATTCAATGCTACCTGCAAGAAAATAAAATATGTATAAACATCTGAGAAGCCGCGTTTAAGAAATATCTGGATGCTGCAAAACTGATCATGGTTGAAAATAATTATTTTATACATATGGTTTGAACAAGGACCAAAATACATTCAATGGAACTTTTTCAGTAGTATAGGAACAGAAATTGGGAGAAGAATCAAAATGCAAATATATCAATACACATCAACACAAAATAGAAGCTTATAGCTCCTAAACAGTGCTATGCGACAGCCTGACAACATCTTTCCTAAAAGAGTAGTTCTATTATAAAATTTTCTAGAGAGTATTTCATGAGATATTCTTTTGTTAGGAATCAGATTGCATGCATATTTTCATTCATAAATTGTGTGAAATTATTTACTTTTAGCTATGGTCGAATAAACTTATAAAGCTAGAATGGAAGAAATAAAGAGTCAAGGTAATAAACAATCCAAATTTATTAGCAAACTCAGGTCACAATAATAGTACACTAAAAATCTAGCATGGCACGTCAATGGCAGCATATAACCCAAGTAGAAGTAAACTCACTTTTGTTATCCGCCTGTCCCTAATATAATACTCTCTTTAGTCTTTTTTATAAGGCAAAATTAAATGAATCATCAAGACTAATAAAAATGGTTAATTAGTAGTTAAGTTTATTGGTTTCCTAAAAAATGATATGGCATTCCGGGTTTACCCGTATGAACCTAATTAATACATTTCATGATAGTGAAGATATTATCTCATCTTTTGATTGGTTGGTTTAGATGGTCACCCTCTCAAACAATTTATTTACTTCTTGTAATTAATAAGGGTAAATAAGGAAACACAAATAAATACTTCATAGAAATTGTAACTATGTTTTATGAAAAGGATCACAAAACTTCAAAACTACACCTTATAAAAAGGACTGGAGATATCCTGAAACCCAATCATTGCTACTCAGAACCAAGTTTCTACCTGTATCCTAGTTATAATATAATAACAATAACACTGAACAAAATGAATCAAGCATAAGCTAAATAACATTAACATGGACCCAGGAGAAGGAAAAACTCCTGTTTTGCTTTGAATCAGTGTTTTTCCATTTTAACTATTCTGCCAAAATCCTGGAAAAACATGAAAGATGAAACCCCCAAAATAAACTCCTAATAATACTTACCATACATACACGTGAGTGGTGATTGAATAAATAATTCAAAAGAAGCATGTTAGCTCAACCAGTAACAAGAAGCCATAGAAAACAATTCTTAACATTGATTAGCAAAAGAAAATTAGAGAGGGGTTAAGTTTTCCAAAGCCAATGGTCCAACAACTGAAACCATGATTTAAGTGGGGCATTTCATCGAACACCATGAGTGCATCACAAAACTGGTGACCATACCCGATAAATGCAAAACCAATATCAGACTCAAATCATATATGAACACAATCTCCATATTCGGTGGACCAAACAAAGCATCGAGATAGAAGATAAAATTTATGAGAAATGTAGTAAAATTATAGGAAACTGAAAGAATGGAAGAGAAATTGTTACAGCGAAATTGTTGAAGTTGAAAGGAGAAGCCTTCCCCGACACCAATCACGGTGGCTGCTGTGGATTCGAAGGGTTATAGAGATATGGAAGATTGAACAATTTATTTTTCCTTCACTTTAATTGTCTTGTAACTTGAGAATATTTTTCTTTCAAACTATATGTTCAAGTATCTCTCTCTCTGGGTTTTGTATGTTTTTTTTTTTAGGGTTTTTTTTTGGTTAAGAATATTATTTTCCTTCACTATACTATACATATAATGAATGGAACCGATCTATATCAATATTTACGTAATATTTTTTTGGTAAATATATTTTACGTAATTATATAAAAGAAAATGCTAACATTTTAGTCAAGGAATTTAAAGTAAGAAAAAATCATTAATATCTACAATTTCTAAACAACTACAAATTTTTCAATAGGGAATTTATATTTTAATTATTTAAACAATATATTAACATAACCGTTATCTTTACTTTTATTAAATAACTTTGCAAATTAAAGATAATATAACTAGTATAAATGATGAACATCTAACTTAATTTTTAAAATAACAATACGGAAAATACAAACTAGGGTATTAGTTAAGAAAATAAAATATAAATTTTTATTTAAAAACATTTATTTATCTTGGTTATCAATCAATCTCCACGTAATTTGTAATAAAAAAATCATTTTTATTCATTAAACAACATCTTTTTAGTCAAAACTATAGAAATTGGATTTGTTTTGGGCTTAAACATTTTTTTAAAACCAATGTTAATTTTGGACCTTTTGACATGATCTATCATTGGGTATTTACTCCTACACCTCACCCTTTTCTCTTTGCTCCACCTCTTTTCTTTTTTCCATGCCAAAATGATGCTTCTATCCTCACTTTAAAATTACTGTACGTGAATAACTTTAAAATTACTAAGCTCGGATCATAAAATCCAAATAAACCGCTGATTGTGTTTATCTCCCCTTTATTGTTACGGTTCTATCTTTCGTTCTTGTGGTGTGCCTTCTTTTTTGTGATCAACACTGATGTAGGAAACAAGTAGAAAATGTTACACAATCAATTTCTTTTCAAATCTACAAAGCTAATATTTTATTGCAACCAATATTGTATGCTAAAACATTCTTTTCAACTTAAAACACTTTCACATTAAAATAGTTGACTCTATCCCAAGGCCATCACACATTAACCACTCAGGTTAGACCACACCATAATAAGGATTTCAAATACATTCAACTCCATAATCTGGAGTACCATGAGAATAGGGATGTCACTACTCAGAGCCATTTTAAATCCTCAATCAATTATATACATAATGACATTCTATATCACATTCCGCAATCTATAAGACAAACACAATTGAACAACACCATTAACAGATTACTAGTAATATATTACACATGTGTACCCCAATTATGTATCATGACTTCAAATATCATAGCAATAAACAAGTACATGCATATTTTCACCCATAATGTCTAGCTCATAGCACCAAGTCATTAGTAATTCAATAGTTCATGGCATCATAAGCATATGCACTCTTAGTGACAATTTCAGAATCACATCATTATAAATTCATAATTGAAACATATATAGAGTTAGATTATACATTTCAATAAAAAAATAATAACACAATGCATCATGAGTGATAGGCCCGCAAGCGCACGGGGTATCGCGTAATAAAAAGAGATATCGTTCCCACAGAGATTGTGCCCAAGTACTAGTTTATAGCAGTGGTTCAATTATCTAGAAAATTCTTAAGGTAATTTTTAATTCAGAAGATTTCTAAAAACAAAATAAAAATAAATGCAAACTTCAAGAATTAAACTTGTTTACTTTGAATTAGAGCAAATGAATGGTGAAACTCTTGGGATTCGGTATGTGATCACGTCATGTATTGATTTCACCTAAGACTTTCCTATTTATTAATTCATGTTCTAAGGTAGGATTTCCGAATTTAATTAAGCCTTCCTCTCGGAACAACGTTAATATGCCCAACTAATAAAGAACCGCGCTCAATTTATTATTTGGGCTCATTAAGAACAATGAAATCCCACGTAACCTCAAAGCGTCATGCTCACTTTCATGACCCATGACCCTAAGTTCAATTTCATGCGTTCAAACAACCAACTAATCTTTCGATTATCTTAGTGTTCAAGTTCAATTGATCCTATCTCTAGATCTTCAAAAGCATTAAGCACTCATGGAAATTGAATAGAAACTAGGGATTAATAAACAGAACAAGTCTCAAGATCAATTCAATACAATAACATGTCACACCCTTAACCCAAGATTGGAGTTTAGTTACACATGCCTAATTCAACATAACCCATAATAGAGATCATATTCAGAGATTACAAATTAAAGGGAAGTCCCAAGGAAAAAGAAGAAAAGAAAGTAAAAGCTCTCACTATTGCTTCCAAATCTCCTTCCGAAATTTGCCAATCGATGTTCTTCAACGTCTATGGTCTTGATCCCCTCCAAAAATCCCTTGAAAAGTTCTCTCTTTTTCTTCCAAAAAATCTCCCCAAATGTCTGTGTGTTTTTTCCCTTTCAAAAACTGCCTCTTAACCCCAGAAACCGCTCCCAAAAAGTTGCAAAAATGCAGAACGTGCAAAACCCACTGGCAGTGGGAAAAACCCACGACCAGTGGATCGTGACAGGGGGTCCAGGATCCAAATTTTTCACTTCCAGGCAGAGTAATCCACGGCCAGTGGGAAATTCCCACGGCCAGTGGGTTTTTGGGCAGAGGGAAACACGGCCAGTGGGAAAAACCCACTGGCAGTGGGTTTTTAATGACTCAATTCTCCCACTCTAGAGAGGTCCACGGCCAGTGGGAAAAACCCACGGCCAGTGGGTTTTTCTGGACTTCCTCTTTTTGCATTTTTCTCACTGTTTTGAGGCCCCGGAATATCCATCTTGGTAGATCCTTTCTCTATCATGCTTTGGAAGGTGGATAAGGCTTTATTTTCGAGCTCTTAGTGGCTTGACTCCTTTCCATGCATCCAATGCTTCCTCGAATGCTTCTTGTTTTTGAATTTATTGCACCTGTACCTAAGCTATTCCTATAAAACTTGAAACACCCGAGTAGCAAATACGGAACGAAAGAAAATACTTGGATTTAAGGGGAAAACTAGCATGAACAACCCGAAAACTTAAACAAAAAGGACTCTAAAACTAATGCAAATTAGACTCTTATCAATACCCCAAACTAGAACATTGCTTGTCCCCAAGCAATCATCATCACCACAAACATGCACAATAGAGAATGACGAACTCAGAACAACTTAAGGAACCCAATTAGAGAAAAGAAATTTAACAGATTATTGCAAGATTACCCAAATAGGAACCACACAATTATTCATACTATGCTCACAAGACTAGGCTATAGACACACATCCTTTCATTTCTCTCTAAGTATTTAAGCTTGTGTAGAAGAATCACTCAAATCATAACATTTCAAGACACTACCATAGGCTTGGCAAGTGACCTTAATCTCCACAGTTATCTAGAAAATAAGTTATGGTCAAAAGGTCTTTCATCTGGTTGTAATGGGGCCATGGGTTCATAGATGCGGGAATGGATACCAAGAAAAAGGAAATTCAAAGGGCTATTATCCAATGAAATCTCTGAGAATAATTAAGTTTCGGAAGGCAAACCAGAAAACATAATTTTTTTATTCCTTCAAAAACTTCTAAGGAGTCCTTTTTGTTTTCATTTTTAAATTTAACCCCTTTCTCTACCTTGCTTTCATCCATTTTCTTTGTTTTTCCCAGCAATTTTTTTCTTTAGTTGGAAACACAAAATCATTCTGTTTATTGTTGTTTCCCAACTAAAACTCACTTTTCTCTTAGCCATTTTCATTCTAGTTGCCATCCTTGAATTTATATTATTTCCTCAGGAATTTATCAAACCAATTACCAAAGGGTTTCAAAAACAAAAACCAACAATTTAGGTTCAACAAAGGGCAACTAATGGTGTATTATAACTTTCAAAATTCGGGGGCTAAAGAACAAAACCTACAGTGCCTTTTTCATTCCATAACGAGTAATCACCAACCATTTCGAATTGGTCATAAGCCAAGTTCTAGAGCGCTTTAAACGTATGACACACTCAATAGAAGAAAACAGGGGTTTTCTAAATGTTTATGTTCAAAGGCTACCCATTTTGGCTCAAAAGCTCTCAAAATACATGGTGGGTGAAATAGACCTAGTCAGAGAAAACACAGAATCATAAAGCATAGTACCTCCAGACAATCAAGCAATCATCATAACAAATTATTTGTGTGTTTTTTTTTATTAGGATTCCACAAGGCCCTAAAATTACGTCAATCCAAACTGAAACAATTTACGGCAACAATGATCACTAGAAAACTAGCTATGTTGTCCTAAATGAAAACACATTAAAAATAGAATGCATGCAAACTACATCCTAACATGATAATATGAAACCGAAAGGAAAATGCAATAGGCAATCAAACAAAATCAAGTGAAATGACAAACTGCAAAAGGCTCAAAATAAGTTTCATCGTACCTACCACCCCAAACTAAACGTGAGCAGTGTCCTCACTATTCAAAAGAGGGAGAGCAATGTACAGTGAAACTTATCTAGATAAACTCACTAGTCATGGAGGAGAGGGGGGAAAATGACCCTGCTGGAGGTGCCAGGAATGCATAGCATCCACACGCTGAGCTATTTCATCGATCCTACTCCCTTGCCAGAGTTGCTCAATAGATAAAGACTCCAAACGGGTGTTCATTCCTTGCATCAAGGAATACATCTATTCCATAGAAAACCCGGAGTCTGAAGGGGATCTAGACGGGCCAGCTGTGTGGTCATGAGGCAGGGGTATTTCGGTGTCCAAGGGGGAGTCATCCTGCCTATCAGTACCTGAAAACAAAAAGGTAGTCTTGCCCTCCAGGCTAGTGAATTGAGGGTCAGGCAAGGGGTGAGGTACAGAAAATCCGGGAATAACTAAACAGGAAATTCCACGTTCCAATACAAGCATACCTATATGAACCATCTCATCAATATCAACCTGCTTGGGTTGGCAAAGTAAGTTATCCTCTTGTAGATCAATCCCCACATACCTAGCAATAGGGTTAATATAACCTGCAATGACAATTTTTCCAGTAGTGGCTCTTCCTACCCTAGTGAATTGGCTAAAAAAGCCATTTTGTAGAGTGGACAGGGATGTTATTAATCATGGCATAAAGAAAATAAAGCTCAGTGGCCCTAATAGTACCAGGACTATCATAGCGACCAAAAATAGATCGGGCCATAAACCTCTGAAGGTATCTAAAGACAAGGTGATGCATGAGTGAGGCTTTTGTAGAAGATAGGTCATAAGCCTCCCTAGATTTAGAGAGTCTAGACCAAAAATACTTTGCCCTAAAATCCCTAGGGATGCGGGCGACATTTAATTTAGCAGTGGCATCTCCAGGCACAGATGGAAAACCATAAATGGCATCCACATCAGCTAAATCCATCCTATAATCATTTTTATTTAGCCTAAAGGTGATTTCCCAAGTTGAGTCATTGTCACAAGGTTTAATGTCAATGGAGCTCAGAAATTCTAGGGTGGTGCGTTCATAGCAGGGCTCATATAACTCAATAAACTCTTCCCAACCCATGCTCATGCAAAATTTTAAGGTATCATCATACAACCTAAGTTCAAGTAAAGATTGTTTGTAAAAGAACCTAGAGAGGATAATTTCCCTAGATGTCAAAGAAGCCAATCGCATTCTTTGTTCATCCGAGGTGCATTCAATATCATCGAGACTAGAATAGTTAGATGATGACTTACCTTTGTTCTTTCTCTTTTTGCAAACATTCTTGGTTCTTCCGGAAGACATGGCTTTGGGTACCTAAAATTCAAATTCAAGGTTATACACAAAAGGTGTCAATAAAATCAAGAACATGTGAACTCAATGATGGATAGTCATAAGAAAACCCAAAAAGGATCAAACAAACTATGAATATATACAAGGTAGAACAAGAAATTGGTTTGGGTAAATTGTCAAACACTTGGTGGGTAACAAGTTTGACACCAAGAAATCCATGAATCTATATGCTAAAATGGGACCAAATTAGGAGAACAACATCAAACTATAACCAAGCAATCACCAATTTGTCAAATATATGAAAAGGATCATCCATCATGAAGAAAAGATTAAATGGGTATTCAAACCAAATGAAGAACAAGAATGGACAAATGAAGCATGAAGATGAGTTTTTAAGAATACCCATTCTAATAAACCATGATAACAATCAAATATAAACCCATAGAAACCTTTCCATATGATGAATTCACCTCAAAACAAAGTTGTGGCAGAAATGAGAGAACCCCAAGAACATCAAAAGAAAACCCCAAACTAAAAAAATTTGACAAGATCACACTTACTTGATTAGGAGTTGAAACTAGTAATGTGAGGAAGAATAATGAAGTTGGGGGTTTCAATTCAGTTTAGTTGTTCCAATATGCCAAATATATGAAAAAGAGTAGGAGGAAGGCAAGGTGAGGGGCTGTTTGAAATAAAAGGAATGCTTTTATAAAACCTGATGGGTTCCCACGGCCAGTGGGAAAAACCCACGGCCCGTGGAACCCTCTGCCCAAGTTCCCCCAAAATTTTTTTTTCCTCTCGCGTAAACCTGATGGGTTCCCACGGCCAGTGGGAAAAACCCACGGCCCGTGGAACCCTCTGCCCTTGTCTCTTAAAAAAAAATTTTCACACGAGAAAAGGAAAAAGAACTGATGGAAACCCACTGGCAGTGGGAAAAACCCACGGCCAGTGGAGTTTACTGCCTTGGCACCTCTAGTTCACCCTTTTTTAAGTCAGAAGAGTTCACTGTTTTTAGACCAAACTTCCTTGAAAATGCATAATGATTTGCCTTTATTTTATGCATCTTACCCATGGAAACACATGTATGCATACAACATAACTAATGAATTAAAAAAAAAGAATATGCAACGAATCAAGTTAAGAACAATTATGCAATGCAAAATTTACAAACTAGAAAAGAAACATGCAACTATTTACATCAGACCCCTTTTTTTTTATTTTATAGGGTAAGAAAAGTACTTAATGTTAGCCAAGGCCTCAACGCTCAAGAGGGGGGGTGAATTGAGTGTTTCAAATTTTCGCGCGGAATCCCCTTAGAAATGGTTAGTAATATACAAATGATGCAATGATGAAGAGATAACAACTTTTATGCACATATCACACTATGACACACTTGATGTGCAATGACAATATTTAGCTATAAGTGTGATAAATAAGGCAAGTTATTGGTTTAAACAATTTATTAAACAGTTGGAGTGCACAGATTTATTTGTCAATAATGTGATGTTTCCTATAAAGATTCAGCTCATTCAAGTTATCAAACACCTTGTGTGAATGTGAGAAGTAATAGCAATCAAGTAAGTATAACACAAGACTTAATAGGAAACAATGCATTAAATATTCGGTAAGTTATAGCAATTTCCAGTTTTGAAGAACTTTACCAAATATTCATTCAAGCAAATTATCAAACACTTGGCATGCAGAGTTAAGTATTCTACTTGAACAATAACTTTGATTCACATATTTAGCTCATGCATTTCAACAAATAGTTTATATGCGCAGTTGTATAAGGAGTTCAAGGTAGAGAGAAATGCAAACCAAATTTAACGAGTTCCACCAACCCGGTGTACGTCTCGCCTTCAAGCAACCCACTTGAAGGATTCCACTATTGAAGATTTGAGATACAAGCTTTGAGCAATTGCAGCTTCCTAGTGTCCCACACTCAAGAACTCAATCCTCACAAGCAAAGGGCAACCCACCCAATCTCACAATCTCTCAATACCCAAAGGTTGAACCCCAACCTTTGTGACCACTCAACCTAGAGTGAAAAACCTTGGTGTTTTGGTGTTTGGTTTACAAGCAATTAACTCTCTCAATAGAGTAGATACACAAATGAAAGCTCTCTCAAAATTTAACTCTCAACAAGAGAGGATATGCAAATTAAAGCTCACAATCTAACAACTCTTAAGCAATATGCAAGTTTAGAAACAAGAGTTGCAGAATATACAAGAGAAATCTAATAAGAAGACCTTAAGAAGAAGAATATTAGTTGCCTTGTGTTGTGCCTTGGTCTTCCCTCATTGTGTTCTCTCCTCTTGCTTGAATCCATGCTTCATTTATAACCATTTTTAGGGTTTCCAGCCGTTGCACATTGTCTCCAACGGATACCTTAGCATGGGCATAAAGTGGGAGTGAAGAAATGAGCTGGAGTTCCACTTAAAAGCATTTTCCCACGTTCTGACACTATGGTAATCGATTAGCCTTCGAGCTGTAATCGATTAGCTTTTGAAATCTTCAGTATTATGCAGCAGGTAATCGATTAGCATTTCTACTGTAATCGATTAGCTATGAAACAGAACCATTCTAATCGATTATTCCTTGCCTTGTAATCGATTATGAATGATACCTGATGCTCTTAATTTGTGTCTCGCAGTATGGTAATCGATTAGGACTTCATGTAATTGATTAGGGACAAAACAGAACTTACGTAATCGATTATGCTTGACTTGGTAATCGATTATGGTGAATACCTGATGCTCAGTCTTCAAACTTTTAACTGGTAATCGATTAGCCTTTTATCTGTAATCGATTATGTTCATTCCAGAACCTATGTAATCGATTATCCTTCTTATTGTAATCGATTGTACCATAAACAGAGTTATGGTAATCGATTATTCCATTGTGGTAATCGATTAGTACATGTACCTGATAGAATTCTTCAAGGTTTTTGATATATTCTTGATATGTATTGACCCATGGCTTATTCCTTTGATCCTCATGCTTGTTTCCTTGATTCTTCTTCAACTTATGAGCCTGTTCTTCATGATTTAGTTCATGTCATCAACCTTGTCTTCCATAGCTCATGTTTCTTTAACTCTTTGTGAGGCATCTTCATCTTTTTATTCTTGGCCATTGTCTTTGTGCTTGAACCTTCTTGTTTCTGAACCTTTGCCATTCCATCATCATTATGAATACTTTGTCATTCATCAAAACTACTTTGCATACTTACATATGCAACTTCATTCTCCCCCTTTTTGATGATGACAATTAATGTTCCATATGGCTTGTATTCATGTGTTGCAAATTCATCATATTGGCTTCATGGTAATATCCTTTCTTCCTTTAGGAGTCTTTGCCTTAGTCTTCACGTTTGTCATTATCAAAACCTGTTTCAACATTTAAACATATTCTCCCCCTTTTTGATGATGACAACCAATGTTTATCTCGTAGGGTGTTAGTTTCATAGAATAATGACAATCAATGTTTATATGTATTCTCCTCCTATATGATGTAATGAATGCTAGTTAAGAGTTATCCTCCCCCTTAATCTTGTAACTTATGCCAATTGTTTTAAACATATCAAATGATGGGAACATGATATCTCTCCCCTTTTTAGCACAAACGGCATCCTATTCTTTTTACTGATCCTTCCAAGTAAGCATATAATTGAGTAAAAGTATGAGTGCCATAAATATAATTACAGAGAAGTGAAATCAAGGATAATCATTCATGTGTATACTCCCCCTTACTACTGTAATTGATACCACATTGAATAGCATTCCATACCTTGAGATCATAAGCTTGGATAAAGATTTTCATCCTTTCTTTCCAAATAGCATAGTCTTTACCATTGAAGATTGGAGGTCTATTTAGTGCGCCATTTTCTGAAAATGCATCATATGAAGTGGTATCAGAGCTTGACTCTTGCCACAAGGCTTAACAGCTGCAGGAGATCAAGATGGCCTCCACTTCATATGATGCATTTTCAGAAAATGGCGCACTAAATAGACCTCCAATCTTCAATGGTAAAGACTATGCTATTTGGAAAGAAAGGATGAAAATCTTTATCCAAGCTTATGATCTCAAGGTATGGAATGCTATTCAATTTGGTCCTTTAATTCCCAAATACATTGTTGATAATATAGAGTGTATGAAGCCCATGAACTTATGGACTAAAGAAGAAGAAAGAAAGGTACAATTCAATTTAAGAGCTAAAATTCTGATCACATTAGCATTAGAACCTAACGACGTTTCTAGAGTTATTACTTGTAACAATGCTAAAGAAATATGGGAAACTCTTGAAACAATTTATGAGAATACTAATGATGATAAAGATGCAAGGATTAGTACCATTTCTAGCCAAGATGAAGGCTTCATAATAAGTTCGAAAGAAGAAATCAATGAATCGGAAGAAGAACTTGCATGCCTAATGATAAAGCTCTCCCAAGATGATGAGGTATGCTCTTTAAATGCTTCTAGTGATGATAATGATGATGAAATTGATAAAGATGAATTGTTAGAAGCTTTTGAAGAGTTGTATGAAAAATTTGTCTTGCTATCAAAGAAATATGCATGCTCAAAACAAACCATTTTGACTCTTGAAAAAGAATTGCATGATGTTCATATAGAAAAAGAAAATCTTAAAGTTCAAAATGATGAGTTAATAGCTTTAAATGTATCTCCTAGGACTTGTAATGATAATTATGAGGATTGTATGCTTATTGATAAATGTATGCTTCTTGAAAATGAGAATAAAGAACTAAAAGAAGCACTTAGCAAGCTCACACATAGTCAAATACCTCTAAGTGCACCTATTGAAAATCAAAGGCATACACTTGATAGAAGGAAAATAAGCCATTACAAGAATCCCTTTGTGCTCTATAAGGAAAAATCCAAATCCTCTCTAAGATGTAAAAATCATGAAAGAAAAGGGAACTCATTGTCAAATTGTTTTAAAAGAAAGCACATAGAACATAATAGGAACCATTACCATCATACCATGACTTATTCATTGGATGCAACATGTTTCTATTGTGGAATGTATAGTCATATATCTTCTAGTTGTTTTATAAAGAAATCTCATCAAAAACATACAAGAAAGGTATGGATTCCAAAACAATCTTGAAATCCCAAACTAACAAGGAAGGACCCAAATCTCAAAGGGTACCTTAAAATTTTGAAATCTTGTAGGCAAACTTTGAAGCAACAACTTCTCATTGATGGGTGACCAAATCTAATGGCCTAAGGAGATATCAAGTATCTCAAAATCTATTCCAAAAGACAAAGGAGAAGAATAAAGCAAGCCAAGACTATGATGACTCATCATACATCTAGAAGGAAATTGAAGCTCTTGTAAATACCATTCAAACAAAGAGATAGTCAAGAAGCTTCAATGTGACTCACACAAGATGGATTGCACCAAGACAAAATCCAATGGACAACACTAAAGGTGGTACAACAAAAGGTGCAAGTAATCATCATACAATAAATGTTAACGCTCATTCTTGATGAATCTTGATTTGATATATGATTGAGCATGAATGATATGAAATCTTAAGATGGATGAACAAATAATCTTAGGACCCCTTAAACTCATGAAATCCTTAGAATCAATGATGTATATGTATATAGTAATTGATGATGAGTTTGATGAATGATTGTTTGAATAACATGGTACATGAAAATCTTGAGATTAAAGATGATTATGCACAAACATTCATGAATCTTTGATAATGTTTAAATCCTTGAAAATGTATGAACTCTTAAATGATGCATGAATGATTAAATATGAATTCTTGATGATGTATCATTAATATGTTGGTTAACTAGTGGTATCTAAATAACAAACATCTTCCTTTAACAATGGTATGAATTGATTTAGTAAGAGGAAGAGATCATGAGGACATAATCTTGATTATATGCTTATCACTATGCCTTGATAATAAATACATATATTGTGTGTATAAGTGGTATCTATGCTTTGACAATCTATGCAATTATATTCCTAGAGATAAAAGCATGTATGTTACAACAAGTGATTGCCTAGACTTTAACTTCATGATTGTAACATCATAGGCATGAACATGATGATATGTTAAGAAACAATGCATGATATGATAAGTGATAATGCATACCATGATCATGCTTGGGCAAGTGATATCCATCTTGATTGACCTTATAATTCTTATCTACACCATATGTTTGATGATGCACAATCTTGATTGTGAAAAGAAATTTGAAAGTATTACATCATTGAGATTGAAAAGATTTTTTGAATAACATGATGAACAATGATGATTGCTAAAAATCTTGTGTTGAATGCTTAAATGTTAGTAATTGATATCAAGAGCTTAAATTAGCAAATCCATAAAGTGGTATCAACATCTATATTTATCCTTGTTAAATCGCATGATTAAGGGGAAATTACATAACATTTCTCAATAACAAGTGATACTCATTGATGATATGTTATCTTTTTATCAAGTGGTATGAAAAATTGAGCAAATCCTTTTTAGAAAACTCTCTTTCCAAAACAAATACTGCATCAAAGACCCAAAATTGGTATAAACTCTTGTGGACTCAATGCTACTAACAAAAAGCTTTGCAAAGAGTTTGTTAAGGTTATGCAGAATGACTCAAAAATGGCAAATCAAACTACTAAACTGGGCGAACAAAGAATTGATCAAGGAATGCAACATGGATGAAGCAAAATGCCATACAAGGATGTGAAAAAGGGTATAAAACTTGCAAAATACCAAGGTATGATTCAATTTTTACTCTACCATTATGCTCTGTGAATTATTCAAATCATATTAACAAGTGGTATGAATAACGAATTTCACAAGCTACATATATCACTTCATCCCTGCTCTGATACCTAGATATAAGCATACATTGTTGAAAATCCTTCTATATTACTGCTCTGATACCACTTAAAGGATGAGAAATGGGGTTACCTCCCCACAAGTGCTAAGTTTAACGTCTTCAGCCGGATGCTTGGTACCATTTGAGATCAAGAATCCAATCCATCAAGCAAGTCCAAGGCACTTGCTTGCTGGAGGGGTTCTCCTGTCAAGTAGTGCTTAAGCCTTTGTCCGTTTACCTTAAATGGACCAGACTTGTCGCTCCATAACTCGACAGCTCCAAAAGGAAATACTTTTGTTACCTGAAATGGTCCCGATCACTGGGACCTTAGTTTGCCAAGAAATAGCCTCAATCGGGAGTTGAACAGTAACACCATATCACCTGGGTTGAATGACCTCCTGAGGATGTGACGATCATGCCATTTTTTTGTTTTTTCTTTGTAAATCTTGGCATTTTCATACGCATCCAACCGGAGCTCTTCAAGCTCGTTCAACTCCAGCAACCTGTGTTCACCTGCAACCTTCATATCAAAGTTAAGCATTTTGATAGCCCAAAAGGATTTGTATTCTAATTCAACAGGTAAATGACAGGGTTTCCCATAGACTAGTTTAAAGGGTGTGGTTCCAATGGGAGTTTTATAAGCGGTTCTATACGCCCATAAGGAATCGTCTAACTTAATAGACTAATCCTTACGAGATGTATTAACTAATTTCTGAAGAATGTTCTTAATCTCCCTATTAGAAACCTCAACCTGCCCACTAGTTTGAGGGTGATAAGGTGTAGCAACCTTATGCTTCACCCCATACTTTTTCAAGAGGGTCTGAAAAGTTTTTTCAATGAAATAAGACCCTCCATCACTAATTATACATTTAGGGACCCCAAACCTTTGAAAAATTATCTTCTTAAAAAGTTTAATCATAGTCTTAGCATCCGAATGAGGCAAAGGAATGACTTCTACCCATTTAGACACATAATCAACTACAACCAAAATAAACTGATTTCCAAAAGAAGAGGGAAAGGGTCCCATGAAATCAACACCCCATACATCAAATAACTCAACCTCTAGAATGCTATTAAGTGGCATTTCATGCCTCTTACCAATATTACCGGCTCTTTGGCATGCATCACAAGTGAGGATATACTTACGCACATCCTTGAAAATATGTGGCCAATAGAATCCGGCTTGCAACACTTTTGAGGTGGTCTTAGATGTACTCATATGACCTCCACATGAGAGAGAATGACAATGATCTAGGATGGCTCGAACTTCAGACTCAGGAACACATCTCCTAATCAAACCATCTGCACACTGCTTGAAAAGGAGAGGTTCATCCCAATAATAGTGCTTGACATCTGCAAAAAACTTCTTTTTCTGCTGAAAACTAAGGTCAGGGGGTATAATGCCACATGCAAGAAAATTGACAAAATCCGCGTACCAAGGCACTTGTTGGACACTTAAACTAAGAAGTTGTTCATCCAGAAAAGACTCATTTATGGGAACAACATCACTCATCTTATCTTTTTCAGATGACAACCTAGATAAGTGGTCAGCAACAAGGTTCTCGGTACCTTTTTTATATTTTATTTCTAAGTCAAATTCTTGTAAGATCAAAATCCACCTGATGAGCCTAGGCTTTGCTTCTTTTTTAGTTAAAAGGTACTTGATGGCCGAGTGGTCAGTATATACAGTAACATGCGAGCCTACCAAGTACGATCTAAACTTATCAAAAGTAAAGACAATAGCTAATAATTCCTTTTCGGTGGTAGCATAGTTTACCTGGGTGTCATCAAGTGTACGGCTGGCATAATGGATCACATGCAACTTCTTATCCTTCCGCTGCCCAAGTACAGCCCCCACTGCATGATCACTAGCATCACACATAAGTTCAAATGGGAGCTCCCAATCGGGGGGTTGAACTACCGGGGCGGAAATTAACGCCTGCTTAATCCTGCAAAAAGCCTCAAGACAAGATGAATCAAAAACAAAAGGTACATCCTTACCCAGAAGGTTAGTCAGAGGCTTTGTGATCTTGCTGAAGTCTTTAATGAACCGCCGGTAAAACCCGGCATGCCCAAGAAAGCTTCTTATACCTTTCACATTAGTTGGTGGTGGCAATTTCTCGATTACCTCTACCTTAGCCTTGTCTACCTCAATTCTTCTGTCAGACACTAAGTGTCCGAGAACTATGCCCTCTCTTACCATGAAGTGGCATTTCTCCCAATTTAAGACCAAGTTGGTCTCTTCACAGCACTGCAAGACTTGGCACAAATTGGTTAAGCAATTATCAAAGTTCAAACCATGCACAGAAAAATCATCCATGAAAACTTCCATCATATTTTCAATTAAATCAGAAAAGATGGCCTGCATACACCTTTGAAAAGTCGCAGGTGCATTACATAGGCCAAATGGCATACGCCTGTAAGCATAAGTCCCATATGGGCAAGTGAAGGTCGTTTTCTCTTGATCAGATGGATGGATAGGGATTTGGTGAAGACTCGAATATCCATCCAAATAACAAAAATAGGAGTGCTTAGCAAGCCTCTCAAGCATCTGATCAATGAAAGGGAGAGGAAAATGATCTTTCTTGGTAGCGCTATTTAATTTTCTATAATCAATACACATGCGCCACCCAGAAACTACCCTAGTAGAAATCAATTCATGTTTATCATTTTTCACAACAGTCATCCCCCTGTTTTTTGGAACCACATGAACTGGGCTGACCCACTTGCTAGTAGCAATGGGATATATGACGCCCGCATCCAAGAATTTCAGAATTTCCTTTTTAACCACTTCCTGCATTTTAGGATTTAGTCTCCTAAGTGGTTCTACTGTTGGCCTACTCTCCTTCTCTACAGTGATCCTATGCATGCAAAATGAAGGGCTAATCCCTTTAATGTCATCCATGGTATAACCAATAACCTTCCTGTACAACCTAAGGTTTTTTAGAAGTTTTTCAGTTTCCATAGCATTCAGTTCAGCACTCATAATCACAGGATATGTAGAGTTTGGGCCAAGGAATTCATACCTCAATGAAGCCGGTAAAGGCTTCAATTCTACTTTGGGACCCCCCACTTTATCATGCATGACCTCAGTATCATGCTTTGGTGGAGCTTCTCCTTCAGAACTACTCAATGTACCTGCAGGCTCAATCAAGAACACAGATTCAAGTGGTTCATCAGGAAGGGTTTCTTCCTTCACCACTTGGTCAACACAATCCACACTACAACACACGTCATCAGCAAAAGGCTTTTTCAAAACATTTTTTAAATTAAAATCCACCTTTTGGTCTCCCACAGTCAGAGACAACCTCCCATTCTTGACATCTATTACCGCACCCGCGGTTGCCAAAAATGGCCTGCCTAGAATAATAGGGATCATCGAATCCTCATCCATTTCAAGAACCACAAAATCAGCAGGTATAAAAAACTTTCCTACTTTTATTGGGACATCTTCTAAAATGCCAACAGGGTATTTAACAGACCTATCAGCAAGTTGCAAAGACATTCTAGTAGGTTTTAGCTCTCCTAATCCCAATTTCTCAGAAATAGACAATGGCATTAGACTAATACTAGCCCCTAAGTCACATAGTGCTCTATCAATAGCCACATCACCAATCTCGCGAGGGATAGAAAAACTACCTAGATCCTGAAGCTTAGGTGGTAGCTTCTTTTGGATCAATGCACTGCACTCTTTAGTAAGTGCTATGGTACCATCATCCTCCAGTTTTCGCTTGTTGGACAAAATATCCTTCAAGAACTTCGCGTAGATTGGCATTTGCTGCAAAGCATCTGTGAAGGGAATATTAATATACAATTTTTTAAGTACCTCAAGGAACTTACCGAATTGTCTATCCAGCTTGGCCTTGGCCAAGCGTTATGGAAATGGCACCGGAGGTTGGTATGGTTTCACCTCTTTTTTCTTTTCACTTTGCTTCTCTTCTTCCATCATGGGATAAGAATTAGACTCATCCGTTTTCTTTTCTTGGTTTGCCTCCTTCTCCTCTTTGTTTACCGGACCATCATATTGTGTACCACTCCTAAGAGTGATAGCCATTGTGTGATTCGATGGTCCCGCTTCAGGTTTTCCAGGAAAAGTCCCTGGAATTCTTTGAGAAGATGAAGCCTGTTGAGCTATCTGAGTTTCCAACATTTTGTTGTGAGTGGCCAGGGAGTCAACCTTCGAGGCTAAGTTTTTTATGGCATCGGAGAACTCATCATTCTGCTTCAGTTGGGTAGCTACAAAGGTTTCCATCAAGGATTCCAATTTTGATTTCTGTGGAATGTAGGGTCTTTGTGGTTTGTAGTTACCTTGCTGATTTTGGAATGGGGGTGGCCTGCTTTGGAAACCCGGTGGTCCAAGTGGTGGTCTGAAATTATTTCCATAATTCCCACCATAGTTTCCAACGGCGTCCATCTGGTGCATTTCTGGCTCGGTAGGCTGAGTTACTCCAAGCTGACATCCTGAAATATTATGCCCTGAAACACCACACAACTTACAAACCACTTTAGTAGAACCTGCTCCTACTTTATCAAACTTATCAATTTTAATGGATAAAGCCTCTACTTTAGCAGTTAGTAAAGAAATAGCATCAACAGAGTACTTACCTGGAGTTTTGGATGGCATAATCTGTTCTGACGACCACTGATATGTATTTTGGGCGACCTCCTCAATGAGGTTGTAACCTTCCTCCATGTTTTTTCTCATGAAGGCACCACCAGCTGCGGCATCCAGGGTTACCTTCTGGTTTGGAGTAAGCCCATTATAAAAAATGTGAACCGTCAACCAACGTTCAATGCCATGATGTGGGCATTCCCGGAGCATTTCCTTGTACCTTTCCCATGCGTCGTACAAGGTCTCATCATCCTTCTGATTGAAGGTGATTATCAGCTTCCTCAATTGGTCTATTTTGCTCCTAGGATAATATTTATTGAGGAAGGCGTGAGCCAGCTGCTCCCATGTGGTGATCGACCCCTCCGGAAGCGCATACAACCAAGCTCTGGCCTTGTCCCTTAATGAGAATGGGAAAAGCCTAAGCCGGATTGCATCACTTGAGACCCCATTCACCTTGAGCGTGTCACAATACTCAAGGAAAATTTGAAGATGCAAGTTGGGATCCTCGGATGGCAATCCTCCAAACTGACTTTGTTGAACCATCGAGAGCAAGGATGGCTTTAACTCAAAATTGTTCGCCTCAATGTTTGTTCTAGTGATGCTAGACCTCCTACCCATTGCATTGGGCGCTGCAAAATCGCGGAGTGCTCTGTTATCTGGATTATCCATTTGCTCGTCGGTAGCTGAACTTGAAGCTTGTTGTTTGCTTTGCTTTAGTTGCTACCGAAGTGCTCTGAGTTTCCTTAGTGTGCGTTCGATTTTAGGGTCGAAGATGTGTTCTAAGCTAGAACACTTTCGCATAAAGGAACCTGCACAATCCACAAAAACACAAATACCCAAGCGTAATTCTGTAGAAAAATTAAAACAAAAACCAGAAAAATTATGCAGAAAAATAAAATAAAATAAAAGAATCTAGTCTAATCAAAACACTGTTTAGCCAATATTGGGGACAATCCCCGGCAACGGCGCCAACAACTTGATAGGTCCGCAAGCGCACGGGGTATCGCGTAATAAAAAGAGATATCGTTCCCACAGAGATTGTGCCCAAGTACTAGTTTATAGCAGTGGTTCAATTATCTAGAAAATTCTTAAGGTAATTTTTAATTCAGAAGATTTCTAAAAATAAAATAAAAATAAATGCAAACTTCAAGAATTAAACTTGTTTACTTTGAATTAGAGTAAATAAATGGTGAAACTCTTGGGATTCGGTATGTGATCACGTCATGTATTGATTTCACCTAAGACTTTCCTATTTATTAATTCATGTTCTAAGGTAGGATTTCCGAATTTAATTAAGCCTTCCTCTCAGAACAACGTTAATATGCCCAACTAATAAAGAACCGCTCAATTTATTATTTGGGCTCATTAAGAACAATGAAATCCCACGTAACCTCGAAGCGTCATGCTCACTTTCATGACCCATGACCCTAAGTTCAATTTTATGCGTTCAAATAACCAACTAATCTTTCGATTATCTTAGTGTTCAAGTTCAATTGATCCTATCTCTAGATCTTCAAAAGCATTAAGCACTCATGGAAATTGAATAGAAACTATGGATTAATAAACAGAACAAGTCTCAAGATCAATTCAATACAATAACATGTCATACCCTTAACCCAAGATTGGAGTTTAGTTACACATGCCTAATTCAACACAACCCATAATAGAGATCATATTCAGAGATTACAAATTAAAGGGAAGTCCCAAGGAAAAAGAAGAAAAGAAAGTAAAAGCTCTCACTATTGCTTCCAAATCTCCTTCCGAAATTTGCCAATCGATGTTCTTCAACGTCTATGGTCTTGATCCCCTCCAAAAATCCCTTGAAAAGTTCTCTCTTTTTCTTCCAAAAAATCTCCCCAAATGTCTGTGTGTTTTTTCCCTTTCAAAAACTGCCTCTTAACCCCAGAAACCGCTCCCAAAAAGTTGCAAAAATGCAGAACGTGCAAAACCCACTGGCAGTGGGAAAAACCCACGGCCAGTGGATCGTGACAGGGGGTCCAAGATCCAAATTTTTCACTTCCAGGCAGAGTAATCCACGGCCAGTGGGAAATTCCCACGGCCAGTGGGTTTTTGGGCAGAGGGAAACACGGCCAGTGGGAAAAACCCACTGGCAGTGGGTTTTTAATGACTTAATTCTCCCACTCCAGAGAGGTCCACGACCAATGGGAAAAACCCATGGCCAGTGGGTTTTTCTGGACTTCCTCTTTTTGCGTTTTTCTCACTGTTTTGAGGCCCCGGAATATCCATCTTGGTAGATCCTTTTTCTATCATGCTTTGGAAGGTGGATAAGGCTTTATTTTCGAGCTCTTAGTGGCTTGACTCCTTTCCATGCATCCAATGCTTCCTCGAATGCTTCTTGTTTTTGAATTTATTGCACCTGTACCTAAGCTATTCCTGCAAAACTTGAAACACCCGAGTAGCAAATGCGAAATGAAAGAAAATACTTGGAATTAAGAGGAAAACTAGCATGAACAACCCAAAAACTTAAACAAAAAGGACTCTCAAACTAATGCAAATTAGACTCTTATCAATGAGCCATCAACAGACTCCATAATCATCAATCTCAACACAATCTAAATACTTTAAGCAAACTTCTCACCACTACGAGAAACATATAAAACTTGGCCAGGGTCGGCAAATGATACCATTCCCGTAATCATGGTGCATGAATACCTCCCTAATGAGGACATTCTAAGGGAGGACCCATAAACTATATTGGACAAAGGACTTGAGGCTTACAAAGGGCCCCTCACTAGGGCCAAGTCCAAGAAAAGCAAGGAGACTATCCATAAAGCCTTATCTTCCTTCATCTCTTTGTTTAATGGGCCCAAGCCCAATGGAGATAGCTTGAGGATCTATTTGTATTCATCTTGCAATATAGATCATAAGTAGATTCTTTAGTTACTTAGGCTTTATTTGGGCCTTACTAGGCCAATTGGTCACTTTAGGACCATGTACTCTCACATTGGGCCATGTATAGGCCATTTCCTTTCCTATTTCTTAGTTTTGTGCCTAGGATCCAATTAGCCAAGCCTATATCCATGCCTTGGCAATTCTCCATAGCCTATATAAAGGCTTCTCCCTTTGTAAAATGGTACACATTAATTCATTTTGAGATTTAGAACACTTGCGTGTGATTTCTAGTGAGAGATTCTCTCCCTTCTCTCTAGGGTAGAGCAAGTCTTTGGCAAGCTCTTATCCAAGATGGTTTCCTCCCTCTTTGGTGGCGAGAATTGTAAGAGTTATCTCCCTTGGGAATGGCCTCCAATCCTTCCTTCTCCATTTTCTATTTCCATTCTTCCATCTTTCCCTTTCTCCTTTAACTCTTCTTCTCTTTCTTTCATCTTTTTCATTTCAATTCCTATAGCCTAAACACTTTGTGAGTTCGGTTCCTACAAAACCCATTCATCTTCCATGGCAATTGAAGGGCAAAAGAAGAAAAAGAGCCAAGATCTTCTCCTTGGAAGTTCTCCTTGAAGATCTTCCTACATCATTTGGTATCTTAGAGCTTGGGAGGTTCTTTTTCCTACTTCTAAATCCTTTAAATTTCAAAGTTACTTTGTGATTGTTGGCTGGTTGCTTCTAATTCCATGTTTAGTTGTTGTTAAATGCCATGATAAAGTAGAAAAATCATAAAAAGTTGTAGTTCTTTTGAATTTTGGTGATAGTTTTTCTTGTACTTCAATTTTGCATATTGTTTCTTCTAGTTTCAGTTTTGGTATGTCTTGAACTTGTTTTAGGCTTTTAAAATTCTGAGTTTGGCACTTAGGTTTTATGCTTTAATTTTTCTTGTTGTTGGTTTGCTGAATGCTAGAGCCAAATAGGAGTGTGTGTGCCATTTGGAACCTTTTTCTAGAGTACTAGAAATTTTAATTGCTTCAACCTATTAGTTGTCCTAAAACGTGTGGAGGAGTGATTCAAATCATCTTTGGTTTACTCCCTAAAAGGTTACAATCTTGTTGTTAGGAGACCTCATCTTAAGGTCTTCCAAGTGCACCTCACTTTTTAGGCTTGATAGTGGTCCAATCTTAGTTTTATCTAGGTTTAATTTTCTTTTTAAGCACATTAGGTCAATATTCAAATTCGGTTTGCATCTTGTTTTAGCATAAAAGAAATTGTCAAAAGAACTTTACACCTTCCATTCATCTTATGGAAGAAGGTTGCACATTTACATCTAAGCAAAAGAGTAACAATTGAACCTCGTAAGCTAGCTAAGTGATTTTGGTGTGATAAGTCTTGAAAAGACTTAATTATTCCACTGTTTATTTAACATAATTTACTAAGTATTGTCTAGTCTTGATATTATTATTTAATAATTTGTTAATAATTCATGTTTTAGTTATTTATTTCAAAAGTATGCTATTTATGTAAGAAACCGATTGAAAATATTAATTAGATAAGGAATTTTGAAGTATTTACAAATTTACTAAGTAGCCAGCGTATAAATGCTAGGCAATTAGCTGTCTAATGGTGCAGGAACAGGGCGTACTTGAGAAAAGAAGACAAATCCGAGTGAAAATTACAAAAGCCGAGCGAGATTTGGAAAATCCGAGTGAAATTCCTCAATTCCGACTGAAAAGAGTCCAAAGATCGACTGAGTGAGACTTCAAAGACACTGACTCCAAAAGAGAACAAGGACTCGGAATATTGCATGAAGAACCCGAGCGCCAACTGCAGAATACCGATTGAATAATCAATCCGCTCAAGCAAGAGTTTAATCCGCTCAAGCGAAAACTCAGCAGCTGAAGCATAAAGGCAGTAATTTAAACACTGTTCCCTCCCTCCAACAACACACTTGGTGCAGTACTGTTCCGCTTCTAGTGCCTTCCTCTCTACTACTGCAACCTTAAGTAACTTAAGAAGTGAGCTGTCAATTAGCTGGTGCTGAGTTGTACATTAGCTAATGATGAACTGGAATCTGCTACGAGCTAAGCTGTGATTAGTTAATTATTCTGTAATTATTCAATTAGTGAGTTTAGTTTAATTAAGAACTCAATTTTCAGATATTAGCTAGAGTTAGTTAGTTTAGTTAGATGCCTATATATATTCATGTACATACTCTGTAAAAAGAGAACAAAACAGCGTACAACATAATACACTTTATTTTCCATTTCCAATCTCTCACTACATTTTTATCTCTCTAAACTCTCCCATCCATGTCTCTCTGTATTCCTTCGATGAATCCAACGTCGATGGAGTTCTAATCCCCTAAGGTTGGGATTGTGAAGGTGAGCAATGGAGTCTTGAAGCTGTGAGCAAGTAGATCGATTTCTAAGATCCTGAGGCGAACAAGCTGAGGAGTGGAGCAGAATCGATGGATTGACAAATCCAGAATCGATGAAGAACTTCACCAGTGAGGAATCATGGCTGAAGCTTAGGTAACTTCCAGCTTTCTAACTAGTTCAGGCCTAATCAATTTAGGTGAATAGTTAGAGTTCAACCTCCAATTTTGCATTAGATTCTTAGGTTAATCGAGCACTTAAGGAATTAAGGTTCATTGCTTAAGGATTAGTGTTTTTCACCTAAGGAATTAGGGAATAACCACCAGTGGATTGTCCTCTAGATTGTGAAGTTCGATTATTCTTATTTGCATGTTTCTTGAGGAAATTGTGAGCCGAAGCAATCCTGACCTGTTTTCTATTAATCACTTTCCACATTTCACTTTAACTCTGTTTCTGAAAATACAAAAATAACTATAAAACACTAAAACCATAAAAACCGAATGAATTTCATGTATTGTCTGTTGGTTCAGCTTGTACTAGTCCTAGATTGAGGTACTTACCACAATCCCTGTGGGACGATCAAATACACTTCAATTTTAACGACTGGTGCGCTTGCCAAAGTGTAAATCCGAGAGTCACATTTTATTTTACTAAGAATTTTTGCACCAAATTAACGGCTCAGGATTTCAGCATCAAGTTAATGGCGCCGTTGCCGAGGATTGTTGAGTAATATCAACAATCCTTGGACCGGTACTAGACTGAACCATTTGCTTTTGTTTTTGTTTGCAGTCAATACGTATTTTTTTAGTAGTTATTGTTTTGTGTAGTCGTAGCTATGAGTTGCTTTGTTGTGTAAACAATTGTTGTATGCAGTCAAGGAGCAGAGGAGAACCTTTCTTCTTTGATCCTGACATCGATTTGTTAGAACGTAAACTTAGAAAAGAGAAAAAGCAAAAAGAACAACAGGAAATGGAACAGAGGAGAGTTACACTAGGTGACTACTCCAGACCGACTGAAGAAGGATCGCAGGCTAGCATCCTTAGGCCACCAATTGCAGCTAACAATTTTGAACTTAAACCTGCTTTACTGCAGCTGGTAAGAAATGAACAATTCAGAGGAAGTGAGGTTGAGGATCCAAATTTGCATTTAGCAACCTTCCTCCAAATCTGTGATACAGTAAAAATGAATGGGGTCCCTGATGAAGCAATCCGACTAAGGTTGTTTCCATTTTCTCTAAGGGACCGAGCAAAAGCCTAGTTGTAGAGTCAACCGAGAGGCAGCATTTCCACCTGGGAGGATTTGCAAAGGAAATTTTTGATTAAATACTTCCCTCCTTCTAAATATGCAAAGCTGCGTAATGAAATCACATGTTTCCAGCAAAGAGAAGGTGAGTCCTTGATGGAAGCATGGGATCGGTATAAAGAAAGCCTGAGGAGATGTCCTCATCATCAGATTTCTGATGTACAGCAGGTGACTATTTTCTATAATGGTGTCAGGCCAGCTACCAGAGTCTTGATTGATGCCTCGGCTGGAGGCTCATTAACAACTAAAACTATAAAAGAAGCTATAGAGCTGATTGATGTGATGGCTTCTAATGAATGTCTGATTAGTGAGAGGAACCAAGTCCCTAGGAGAGGAATATTAGAATTAGAAGCACAAGATGCTTATCTGGCTCAGAGCAAACTGATGACTCAGGCTTTGGAAAAATTAAGCATTCAGATTTTAGAACTCCAAAAGCCGAGTCAAGTTTCTATGATTAGTTGTGACTTTTGTGGTGGAGACCATGAAAATGGAATGTATGATCCAGTTGTGCCTTCCGAGCAAGTGAATTATATGGGGCAGCAACAGTATCAAAGGAATTATCCTTCTAATTCCTTCAATCCTAATTACAGGAGCCACCCCAATTTTTCCTGGCAGAAAGGTCCACATTTGAATCAGAATATCCCACCGAGTCAACCCACAAATAAACCACAACAACCTTCTCACCCTCCTGTTAAAGAAAAATCCGAACTCGAGAATGTACTTTCTCAGTTTATCCAGGCCACTCAGGCCAGTTTTAAGAATCAGGAAGCATCCATAAGAAATTTAGAAAATCAAGTAGGACAGCTTTCTAAACAATTAGCTGAGAGGCAAGAAGGCAATTTCCCTGGAGATACCGAGGTAAATCCAAGGGAACATTGCAAGGCCATAATTACTAGGAGTGGAAAAATTATTTCTCTATCTCCGGGTCAAGAAATAAGTTCAGAAAAAGAAAAAGAAATAATACAAGAAACCGAGCAGGACAATAAAGATGAAGTAGAAAATAAAAATGAATCAGAAAAAGAAAAAGGAAATAAAGTCCATCAAAAGAAAAAGAAAAAGGTTGATCTGATTCTGGAGGAAGCTTCTAAGCTGACTCCTGAAAAACTGAGGAATGCTCCATTTCCGCACAGGTTTAAAAAGCAAATAGAGGAGCAGAAGTTTGCTAGGTTCTTAGAGGTCTTCAAGAAACTTCACATTAATATCCCTTTTGCTGAGGCATTGCAAGAGATGCCTTCCTATGCAAAATTTTTAAAAGAACTATTGTCTAAGAAGAGGAAGCTTAGGGGGAATGAAATGATTACTCTCACTCAAGAGTGTAGCGCAATCATTCAAAAGAAACTTCCCCAAAAGCTAGAGGATCCTGGATCTTTCACAATACCGTGTGCAATAGGGGATATCCATGTAGGAAGTGCTCTCTGTGATCTAGGAGCCAGTATAAACCTGATGCCTCTATCTTTGATGAAAAAACTGGGAATTAATGACTTGCAACCGACTCGCATGTCCTTGCAGTTGGCTGACAGGTCCATTAAATATCCCCAAGGGATGCTGGAAGACTTGTTAGTAAAAGTAGATAAATTTATCTTTCCAGCAGACTTCATAGTGTTAGATATGGAAGCTGACCGAGAGATCCCTTTGATCTTAGGTAGACCCTTCCTAGCTACTGGCAGAGCATTGATTGATGTAGAAAAGGGTGAACTCATGCTGAGAGTTCAGGAGGAGCAAGTAATTTTTAATGTCTTCAATTCCATGAAACATCCGACTGAACGGATGGATTGCCTAATGATTGAAGAGGTTGAAAATTACCAGACTCCATTACTGTTAAAAACTAAGGAAGAGGCTCTACGAACTTTTCTAGAGGATGACTTTGACTCCGAGACCAAGTCAATTGACTCTCACTCGGAAATACTGGACCTACTGGAAGTTTTGGAAGTAGGTGATTTCAAAAAGAAAAATGATTTGGAAAATACTGAAGCTGAGAAAGGAAAGGAATTTTCGGAAGAAAAATGTGATTTAAAACCTTTACCTTCTCATCTGAAATATGTTTTCCTGAGAGGAAATGACACTCATCCTGTCATTATTAATGCCGACTTAAAAGAAGAGGATGAGAGTAAACTAGTTGGGGTATTAAAGGCTCATGAATCTGCCATTGGCTGGAACATTTCTGACTTGAAGGGAATCAGTCCATCCTTTTGTATGCACAAAATCCTGATGGAGGATGACTATTCCCCTGTTGTACAGCCACAACGCAGACTGAACCCCATTATGAAGGAAGCAGTGAGAAAGGAAGTGGTCAAGCTCCTTGATGCGGGAATCATTTACCCGATCTCGGACAGCACTTGGATTAGCCCAGTCCAAGTGGTGCCCAAGAAGGGAGGAATGACGACTGTAAGAAATGACCAGGGTGAAATCATTGCCACTCGGCCAACTACAGGCTGGAGGATGTGCATTGATTACAGAAGGCTGAATAACTTTACTCGGAAAGACCATTTCCCCCTTCCGTTTGTTGATCAAATGCTCGAGAGGTTGTCAGGACATGAGTACTATTGTTTTCTTGATGGGTACTCGGGTTATAACCAAATTGTGGTTGACCTGAAGGATCAAGAAAAGACTGCCTTCACATGTCCCTATGGAATTTTTGCATACAGGCGCATGCCGTTCGGCTTGTGCAACGCTCCAGCAACCTTCCAAAGGTGCATGCTGGCAATTTTTGGGGATATTGTGGAGAAATTTATTGAAGTATTCATGGATGACTTCTCGGTATTTGGGAGCAATTTTAACATATGCCTCAGCAACTTAGCTAAGGTGCTGATAAGATGCCAAGAGACCAATCTCATTCTTAACTGGGAGAAATGCCACTTTCTGGTTAAGGAAGGGATAGTCCTTGGCCATAGGATCTCTGCTGAGGGCATGCAGGTGGACCGAGCAAAAATTGAAATTATTGAAAAACTTCCTCCTCCGATCAACGTGAAAGGAGTAAGGAGTTTTCTAGGATGTGCTGGGTTCTATAGAAGATTCATAAAAGATTTTTCAAAAATAGCTAAGCCTTTGACCGACTTGCTTGTGAAAGATCAGGTGTTTGCATTTAATGAAAACTGTGTCAAGGCATTTGAAAAATTGAAACAAAGTTTGACTTCAGCTCCGATCCTTGCATCACCCGACTGGTCTTTACCGTTTGAATTGATGTGTGACGCAAGTGACTTTGCAATCGGAGCTGTGTTGGGTCAGAAAAAAGGGAAATTAACTCATGTGATCTATTATGCTAGTAAAGTGTTAAATGAAAATCAAATACATTACACCACGACTGAAAAAGAAATGCTTGCTGTGGTGTATGCATTTGATAAATTTCGTGCATACTTGATTGGTGCCAAAGTCATCATATATTAATGTGGACATACCCAAGGAAGACCCTCACACTACATTGGAGAAAGGACTTGAGGCATATAGAGGTCCCCTCACAAGGGCAAAGACCAAAAGGGCCAAAGAGAGCATTCATAAAGCCCTTTTCTCTTTTCTCTCTTCTAGTGGGCCTAAGCCCAATAAAGAACCTATGAGGATCTATGTGTACTTTACTTGTAATATACTTCCTAAATAGTTTCTCTAGGCTTATAGGATAGCTTTGGGCCTTACAAGGTCAAATGGGTCACTTTTGGGCCTTGTACTTTCCCTTTTGGGCCATGTATAGGCCATTTGCTCATCTTTTCTCTTAATGGGCCTTGGAGTCATGATCAAGCCCATTCTTCTAGTCCTTGGCCGAAATCCTCCATGGCCTATATAAGGGCTTCTCCTTTTGTAATCAAGGACCATTAATTCATTTTACAAAATTTGAGAGCACTTAAGTGTTTCCTAGTGAGAGATTCTCCTCCTTCTCTCTAGAATTTGAGAGCTCTCTCAAGCTCTTATCCAAGGGGTTTCTCCCTCCCTTGGTGGTGAGTGGAGTTATCTTCCTACACCTTAGGAAGTGGCCTCCAACCTTTCCCTCTCCCTTTTTCCAAGCCTTCCTCCATTGTCCTCCTTCTCTCCTTTCCATTTCCACTCTCTTTTCCTTTGTTTTTGCGTCACTCTCCTCTAGTTTTTAGGCTTTAGTTTCGGCTTCCCTTGCCTTGAAGAAGAAGTTCTCAAGCTTGCTTTGAAGAAAGATAGAAGAAAGAGCCCTAGATCCATCCCTCTTCAAGAAAGTGCATGAAGAGCCTACATCATGTGGTATCATTGAGGCTTGGGAGGTTCTTTTCTTCTTCTCTTCCATTTTAATTTTTGGTTTTCAATTCATTTTGCTGGCTGGAATTCTGTTTCTTAGTCATTCATATGCCTTATTAATGCCATATTAGCATAGAAAAATCATAAAAAGTCTTGGTTCTTTTGAGTTTTTGTGCTAGTTTCTTTGTGGTTTCAATTTTTGCATCTTGTTGTGGTCATTTTCGGTTGGCTTGTGTTAGCATTCTGTTTTAGTTTCTAAAAATCAGATTTGGCACATGTTAATTTCGGTTATTAGGTGGTTAGGATGTTGTTACATGTTAGTTACTTGTTAGTTGTTAGTTAGAGCCAATTTAGGAAGTTAGTTAAGTGCCATGTGGAACCTTTTCTAGAGTTCTAGGAAGTTAATTGCTTCTCCCTTTTTAGTGTGCAAACCGTGTGGATTAGGGGCAATTCAAGCATCTTGATTAGCTCCTACAAAGGTTCCATTCTTGTTAGGAGGTCTCACATTAAAGACACTCCAAAGTCAACTTAATTTTTAGGATTGTTAGTTTCTATTCTTAGTTTGATTCTAGGTTTAATTTTGTTGCACTATTAGGATATCTCTTTTACATTCTTATTTTCATCTTGCTTGCATCAAAAACACAACTTGTCAAAAAAAAAAGGATTTTAGTCACCTCCTATACATCAATTTAGGAGAAGGTTGCATAATTTGCCTTAAGCAAGAAGCATTAATTGAACTAGTTGAACCATTTGTGCAATTCGGTTTTGGTATTATAAAAATTGGTGTTGTTATCTTGAAATCTTGAGAGGAAAAAAGAAAAGAAAGAAAAGTATCAAAAGAAAAGAAAAGAATCACAAGAAAAGAAAAGTACCAAATAAGAAAAAAAAAAGAGTATTGAAAAGGAAGCCTCATTACAAAGTTGAATTTGAGACACCAAACATCATCACCAAAATTTTGAAATTACTAATACCAAATGAGAATTGTCTTCATTACTTGACATTTCTAAGACTTGTTCATTAAAACTTCCTTGCTTATTCTTGCAACTTTAGAGTTTCTAGGCTAGGTTATACCTTAAACTTTGTTTCTTGCATTTATTTTCTTGTTTGTCTTGTTTTGTCAATTTCAATTCTATTCCAAGTTAGCCTTCATTCTTTTGAACTTTTATTTGTTTTTAGAGTCTTGTCATTCCAAGTTAATTGTTGATCCTTCATTCTATCCCATTTGAGTAGCCTTTATTTCTTGAACCTTTTTAGTTTGTCATTTTTGCTTCTTAAAGTTTTGTCTTGAGTTTGTATTCTTTTGGACTTCTAAAGATCACTCCATTTCGCCATTAAGTGAGGGTAGCATATTGAAACACTTGAGATTGGTGTGGAAATTTATTGAGCTTGAAAATCTCTAAGAGAAGGCATACACTTGAGAGATACACTTTTGTGAGGTTTAAAGTTTCTTTGTAATTTCTATTAACCAAATCTTGTTTGGAGTTGTTGCCTTGTGTTCTTTTGCTAGGTAAAGTGGAGCTTATACATCAAGAAGGACTTGTGAAGACACTTGTAAAGGAGGCAAAAGCTTTGTAACTAGTAGAACTTAGGCAAAGTTTTTCAATTCTTAGGCTTTGTGTAGTAGGATTTTTGTCTTGTATTTTGGACACAACAAGGACATTGGACTTTTTGGACATTATAATTTTCCCTTTTGCTTGGTAAATTTTGAATTAGGATAGTGCATGTGCATTTGTTTGTTAACTACTTTTAGTTAATTGGTTAGAGTTAGTTAGAAGTTACAACTATAATTAGTTAGTTAGTTGGTAGTTAGTTGAGTGTCTTAACTAATTAGTTAGTGGTTGGAACTAATTCTAGTTGTCATAACTAATTGTTAGTTGGGTTAACTAATACATAACCGAATTTAGTTAGGTAGTTATAGTGGTTAGACTTTGTTACAACCTCCATAACTAATTAACTACTTTTGGTTAGGGTTGTTAAGACTTGGTTAGTTAGTTGAACTAATTTTGTTAGGTTAACTACTTCTTAAAACCGAATTTGGTTAGGCTTGTCTAGGGTTAGTTAATCACTAGCAACATCCTAGGACAAACATAATCAACTTAGGTTAAGGACAACCTAGGATTTTCATAAGCAACATAGGACTAACCTAGTTAAAGACAACCTAGGACTTTGTTTTTCCCTTAGGATAGAAACCTAGTATTGATATTTTAGGTTTGTTGAAGTGTTTTTTTTCACTTGTATTGCATTCATCTTCCTCGACTAGCTTGTCTATACATACTTTGTTCTTGTCTTGAATTTCTTTGTCAACATTAAAAGATGTCATCTAGTGATAGGGAAAACAAAAGCATGCTTCATAACATAATGGATAGCTTAAACACCATTAATGCTAGGCTAAACAATCTTGAGCATAATGAACCCCCTAGAACTAGGCATAGACAACGAAATCAAAGACATAACACTAGTGATAATGAGGAAGAAACAAGACAAAGAAGGCACCATGACCATAGAAGGGATGACATAGGCTTAAGAGAGGTAAAATTAGAAATTCCCCCATTCAATGGAAAAAGTGACATTGAAGCTTACTTAGAGTGGGAGATGAGGGTAGAACAAATATTCAACTCTCATCAAATAAAAGATGATAAAAAAGTTAGGATTGCAACTCTTTCTTTCCAAAATTATGCCCTAGTTTGGTGGACCCAAATTTGTAAGGAGAGAAAAAGAGACAACTTTCCCCTCATAGATGATTGGGTAGACTTAAAAGCTCTCCTTAGAAAAAGATATGTTCCTAATTATTATAGGGGTGAACTATTAGCAAAGCTAAATAGGCTCACCCAAGGCTCCAAATGTGTAGAAGATTACTATAAAGCCTTAGAGATAGCCATGATTAGAGCCAATCTAGAAGAGGATGAGGAAACCCTAATGCATAGGTTCTTACATGGGCTTAATAGGAACATCAAAAATAGGGTGGAACTTCTTCTACATGTGGATATAGAAGAGTTACTCCACCAATGCACCAAAGTAGAAAACCAATTTAAGGAAAGAGAATCCTATAGTGGGGATAACAATAGAGCCTATAAGTCAAAATGGGTAGAAAATAAGGGTAAGTTTAAGAGAAACCCTAGAGAGAGAGAAGTGGGCGCTTCCTCCTCTAAACCCCAAAGTGAGTTACACAAAAATGGCAAAGTCTTTTGCAATCAACATGATAAGCATGAACCATCATCAAAACCACAATCCTCTAGATCTTCTTCCATAAAATGTTTTAAGTGCCTTGGAAGAGGACACATTGCTTCGGACTGTCCAACAAAAAGAACAATGATTTTAAAAACCAATGGAACCTACTCAAGTCAATCAGAGTCTAATTCTGATTCTCACTATTCAAGTGATGACTCTAGTAGTGATTCCAGTAACAGTGAGCATATTTTAGGGGATGATGGTGAGTTGTACATGATTAGAAGGTTGCTTGGTAGTCATGTAAAACTCGATGACACAACACAAAGAGAGAACATCTTTTATACAAGATGTTATATTAATGACAAATTATGTTCTCTCATTGTGGATAGTGGGAGTTGTGCAAATGTTGCAAGCCAAAGACTAGTCAAAAAGATAGGATTAGAGCTTATAGACCATCCACGTCCCTACAAATTACAATGGTTAAACGAAAAAGGGGAAATGGTAGTCAATAAACAAGTCCTAATCAATTTCACCATAGGCACATATAGAGATGAAGTCAAATGTGATGTAGTACCTATGGAAGCGACTCATATACTATTAGGAAGGCCTTGGCAATTTGATAGAAAGGTCCTTCATGAGGGGTTCACTAACACCCTCACATTTAAACTAGATGGTAAGAAAATAGTATTACATCCTCTAACTCCACAACAAGTAGCTAAAGACCAAATCCAAATGAAAGCTAAGAGAGAAAAAGAGTTAGGATCTTCTTCCCATGTGAGTTTAGAAAAACCAAAGAAAAACAAAAAAGACAATAAAGGGAAAGGAGTTGTTGTCTATAATGACTCCCAACCTAATCTCTTTGCAAATAAATATAATGTGAAACATGCCATGTTTTCACAAAAGCATTGCTTGATCATATATCCAAAAGATATCCCTAACACTTCCTTGTGTTCAATGGGCACCTCTCCTCCCCCCTTGCCCAAAGGGATCCAAAATATCTTACAAGAATTTAAAGACCTCTTCCCAAAAGACATTCCAAAAGGGTTACCTCCTATTAGGAGCATTGAGCATCAAATAGACCTTATACCTGGGGCTAGTTTGCCAAATAGACCTGCCTATAGATGCAACCCTAAGGAAAGTTTAGAAATAGAAAAACAAGTGAATGAACTACTTTCCAAAGGTTGGATTAGAGAAAGTTTAAGCCTTTGCGCATTACTGGTTTTACTTGTACCCAAGAAAGATGGTTCATGGAGAATGTGTACGGATTGTAGAGCCATTAATAACATCACCATCAAGTATAGGCATCCCATACCTAGACTTGATGACATGTTAGATGAGCTTAGTGGATCTACAATCTTCTCCAAGATTGATCTTAAAAGTGGCTATCACCAAATTAGAATAAAAGAAGGAGATGAATGGAAAGCCGCTTTTAAAACCAAGCTTGGCCTTTATGAGTGGTTAGTGATGCCTTTCGGCCTAACTAATGCACCAAGTACCTTCATGAGACTTATGAACCATGTTTTAAGGGATTTCATAGGGCATTTTGTTGTGGTATACTTTGATGACATTCTTGTGTACTCAAAGTCCATGACCTCTCATCTAATCCACCTAAGACAAGTTATGCTTGCCTTGAGAACAAACAACCTTTATGCTAACTTTGAAAAATGTTCTTTTGGCATGGATTCCATTGTCTTTCTTGGTTTTGTAGTTAGTTCTAGAGGTGTTGAGGTAGATCACTCTAAGGTTAAGGCAATCCAAGATTGGCCTACACCTAAAAATGTGAGTGAAGTAAGAAGTTTCCATGGTCTCGCAAGTTTCTATAGGAGATTTGTGAAAGATTTTTCAACCCTAGCCTCCCCTTTAAATGAGTTGGTTAAAAAGAATGTTTCTTTTATATGGGGGCCTAGGCAAGAAAAAGCCTTTCAAGATCTCAAAGATAGGCTCACTCATGCTCCAATTTTAAAGCTTCCAAATTTTTCTAAAACCTTCGAGCTTGAGTGTGACGCATCTAATGTGGGCATAGGAGCTGTGCTTTTACAAGAAGGTCACCCCATTGCTTTCTTTAGTGAAAAACTTAATGGGGCCACTATTAACTATCCCACATACGATAAGGAATTTTATGCCTTAATTAGAGCCCTACAAACTTGGGAGCACTACTTAATCCCAAAAGAGTTTG
Source organism: Clitoria ternatea (assembly GCA_037962975.1). NCBI lineage: Eukaryota > Viridiplantae > Streptophyta > Magnoliopsida > Fabales > Fabaceae > Clitoria > Clitoria ternatea. The sequence continues at coordinate 180,942,211 of CM075671.1, forward strand.
TGATACATAGTGATCACCAATCTTTGAAATTCATCAAAGGGCAACATAAGTTAAACAAAAGGCATGCAAAGTGGGTTGAGTATTTGGAACAATTTCCTTATGTCATCAAGTATAAAAATGGCAAAACCAATACTGTGGCTGATGCTTTATCTAGGAGGCACTCTTTACTTACCTCTCTAGGAGCCAAAGTTATTGGGCTTGATGAAATTAGGTCTTTGTACCCAAATGATCTTGATTTTTCAAACATCTTTAACTCATCTTCCACTTCTACATCTCATAAAGGCTTCTACATTTTAGATGGCTATCTTTTTAAAGCCAATAGACTTTGTATTCCAAGAAGCTCTTTCAGGGATCTGCTACTTAGGGAGAGTCATGAGGGAGGACTCATGGGTCATTTTGGAAGAGATAAAACTTTGTCTATCTTACATGAACACTTTTATTGGCCCAAAATGAAAAAGGATGTTCAAAAACATTGCTCTAGGTGTATTGTTTGTAGAAAGGCTAAATCAAAACTTTCACCTAGTGGTTTATATACTCCCTTGCCAACACCTAGTGCACCTTGGATTGATATATCAATGGACTTTGTGTTAGGCCTGCCTAAGACCCAAAGGGGAATGGATTCTATCTTTGTGGTTGTGGATAGGTTTAGCAAGATGGCTCACTTCATCCCTTGCCATAAGGTTGATGATGCTAGTCATATTGCTAAGATCTTCTTTAAAGAGGTTGTGCGATTACATGGTGTACCCAAAACCATTGTTTCTGATAGGGACACCAAATTCCTAAGCCATTTTTGGAAAACTCTTTGGTCAAGGCTAGGAACACAACTCCTCTTTTCCACAACTTGTCATCCTCAAACGGATGGCCAAACAGAGGTAGTAAACAGGACCCTCTCACAACTTCTTAGGGTCTTAGTACACAAAAATGTGAAATCTTGGGATGAGTGTTTACCCCACATTGAGTTTGCATATAATAGGGTACAACACTCCACAACCAAGCATAGTCCATTTGAGGTTATATATGGTTTTAACCCTCTCACACCCTTGGACCTTTTGCCCATTGAGGTTTCTGACTCAGTCCTTCATATGGATGGAGAGGCAAAGGCCCAATTTATCAAAGATTTTCATGAGAAGGTTAGACACCAAATACAAACTAAAAATGAACATTATGCTCGTTGTGTAAATAAACAAAGAAAGGAGATCACCTTTGAGGTTGGAGATTGGGTATGGTTACACCTTCGAAAGGAACACTTTCCTAATTTGAGAAAATCCAAACTCAACCCTAGAGGTGATGGGCCTTTTCAAATTCTCAAGAAAATTAATAATAATGCTTATGTCCTAGATCTACCAGGAGATTATGGTGTGAGTACTTCTTTTAATATAACTGATTTGTCTCCCTTTGATATAGATAATGAGGATGATGCCTTTGATTTGAGGACAAATCCTTTTGAAGAGGGGGAGCATAATGTGGACATACCCAAGGAAGACCCTCACACTATGTTGGAGAAAGGACTTGAGGCATATAGAGGTCCCCTCACAAGGGCAAAGACCAAAAGGGCCAAAGAGAGCATTCATAAAGCCCTTTTCTCTTTTCTCTCTTCTAGTGGGCCTAAGCCCAATAAAGAACCTATGAGGATCTATGTGTACTTTACTTGTAATATACTTCCTAAATAGTTTCTCTAGGCTTATAGGATAGCTTTGGGCCTTACAAGGTCAAATGGGTCACTTTTGGGCCTTGTACTTTCCCTTTTGGGCCATGTATAGGCCATTTGCTCATCTTTTCTCTTAATGGGCCTTGGAGTCATGATCAAGCCCATTCTTCTAGTCCTTGGCCGAAATCCTCCATGGCCTATATAAGGGCTTCTCCTTTTGTAATCAAGGACCATTAATTCATTTTACAAAATTTGAGAGCACTTAAGTGTTTCCTAGTGAGAGATTCTCCTCCTTCTCTCTAGAATTTGAGAGCTCTCTCAAGCTCTTATCCAAGGGGTTTCTCCCTCCCTTGGTGGTGAGTGGAGTTATCTTCCTACACCTTAGGAAGTGGCCTCCAACCTTTCCCTCTCCCTTTTTCCAAGCCTTCCTCCATTGTCCTCCTTCTCTCCTTTCCATTTCCACTCTCTTTTCCTTTGTTTTTGCGTCACTCTCCTCTAGTTTTTAGGCTTTAGTTTCAGCTTCCCTTGCCTTGAAGAAGAAGTTCTCAAGCTTTCTTTGAAGGAAGATAGAAGAAAGAGCCCTAGATCCATCCCTCTTCAAGAAAGTGCATGAAGAGCCTACATTATATATACAGACCACTCGGCAATCAAGTATTTACTAGCTAAAAAAGAGTCTAAACCGAGACTAATTAGGTGGGTTCTGTTACTCCAAGAGTTTGACTTAGAAATACGAGACAAAAAAGGAGTAGAGAACTCAGTTGCAGACCAATTGTCTCGTCTGGAAGTTGAGTCGGATTCTGTCTTAATAAAAGAAGAATTTCCAGACGAAAAGTTGATGGCAATTATAACTGGGCCATGGTACACTGACATGGCAAACTTTAAAAGTGCCTCAGTGGTACCTGATGGTTAGACATCCCAAATGAGAAAAAAATTCTTTCATGATATTAAGGCTTTTCTTTGGGATGATCCATTTTTGTTTAAAATAGGCATAGATGGAGTAATCAGGCGCTGTGTGCCTGAATCCGAGCAAGAAAGGCTCTTGTGGCACTGCCACGATTCCTATTACGGAGGTCATCATGGTGCCTCCCGTACCGTAGCAAAGGTGTTGCAGAGTGGCTTTTATTGGCCAACTATCTTTCAGGATTCCAAAGAATATGTCAAAAGGTGTGATAAATGTCAAAGGAGTGGAGGTCTCTCTGCTAAAGCTGGCATGCCTTTGACAAATATTCTAATTATGGAATTATTTGACGTTTGGGGTATCGACTTTATGGGACCCTTCCCTAAGTCGCTCTCCAACGAATATATTCTTGTTGTTGTGGACTATGTCTCCAAATGGGTGGAGGCAATTCCGACCAAGACCAATGATGCACAGGTTGTGCTTAGGTTCATCAAGAAGAATATTTTCTCTAGGTTTGGAGTTCCGAGAGTAATTATTAGTGATGGGGGTTCACATTTTTGCAATAAGATAATGGAAAAAGCCCTGCGTCACTATGAGGTTTTACATAAGATATCCACTCCTTACCATCCATAGACTTGTGGACAAGTCGAACTGTCAAATAGAGAAATCAAGAGAATTTTAGAAAAAGTGGTCGAAAAATCCAGAAAAGATTGGTCGGTAAAATTAGATGATGCATTGTGGGTTTACCGAACAGCTTTCAAAACCCCGATTGGCATGTCCTCGTATCAATTGGTGTACGGTAAGGCTTGCCATCTCCCTGTGGAGTTGGAACACAAAGCGTGGTGGGCCACAAAGCTATTAAACATGGACTGTGACCAATCTCAGGAGGAAAGAGTTTTGAAACTCCATGAATTAGAGGAGTTCCGACTCAACGCTTATCAAAGTGCCTCCATTTATAAGGAGAAAACAAAGAAATGGCATGATAAGCGAATTAATAAGAAAGAGTTTCAGAAGGACGATCAGGTTTTGTTATTCAATTCCCGACTGAAACTCTTCCCTGGAAAACTTAGATCCAAGTGGTCCGGGCCTTTTACTGTAAATGAGATTTTTCCTCATGGTGCAGTCGAACTGAAAGATCCGACTACCGATCGGATTTTCAAGGTGAATGGCCAGCGACTCAAACTCTACTTTGGAGGAGAGTTTGATAGGCAGAAAACCTCCTTGTTACTGAAGCCATCTTCTTAGATACAATAAGGTCAAGCTAGTGACCTTAAAGAAGCGCTCTAGGGAGGCAGCCCTACCCTCCGATTGTTTTGTTTTGAAATTTGAGTCAGAATGAATAAAAAAAAAGGAAAAAACTAAATAAATGAAGTTTGTGAAGTTGAAGAAGGAAATCCGAGCTAGATTCTTCTATTTTCGCTCAGGCGAAGCACGTGTAGCTTAGGTAAGACACTGCTGGGTGTTGTTTCACAGTTAAGCAAGAAATTACTGAGTTTTGAGTAAAAATAGTGCACTCGGATAACTGTTACTTATTTCTAATCCTTCTTCCCGATTGAATTTCACTCGTCATTTTTCAATAAAATTTCAAATTCTGATGCGAATAAAAGGAAGACTTTAAAGGATTTCTGATCGTTGATGTAATGAACGGGTCAGATAGTGAAAAGTGACTTACTTCAGTCGGCTTTTCATCACTCGGATTCCTCACTCATCACAATCAGTATTGTATCCATTAGTCTCATATGCACGCGGTCTCTCGGTTTCTTCCACTCGTTCATCTCCGTCATCCGATCGGTATATCCTTCACTCATCTCCTTCACTCGGAATATTCTCATTCGTTCTCCCATTCATTCTTCCATCCACTGGTTTTTTTTCATCCACCCTCAATCTACTCGTTTACTCTTCTACTCGGTCACTCTCTTGTCTGTTCGTCACCCGTCATTCAGTCTTTCATTACCACACTCCATCTTTTTCGTTCTTCCACTTGTCGTTTTATTCACTCAGCTTTGCTCTCATTTTTCCATTCGTCTTTTATTCATCGGTTCTTCCATTTACTCAGTATCTCTTTCATTCTTTCTTGATTCGTCTATTCACTCGGCCTTTCATTCCCCCAGTTAATCTTTCACTCGTCTTCATTTTCTCATTCTTCATTCACTCAGTATTCTTTCCGTTCAGTATATCATTCACTCGTTCTTTCAATTTACCTTATTTCCATTGTGTTCCTTACCCATCTCTCCGTAATTCTCTCATTAACTCATTTTACATTCACTCGGTTTATTTCAGTTAGTTCTTATCCCTTCGTTTTTCTACTTGTCTCTCTCTCTGTCTTTCGTTCACGTATATGTAATACACATATATTGTTCACTCGGCCATTTGTTCGCTTGTTTCCCTCACCGCTTCCTTCCCCGACCTCTTCCACTCAGTATTTTCATTCACTCAGTTTCCCCTAAAGTTGTTCAGTTATCCACTCAGCTTATCATCGTCTTCTTCTGTCATTCGCTCGTTTTTATTTATTTATTCACCCGTTCATTCATTCATTCTTTCATGTTCTTCCACTCGTTTTTCCGTTCTTACATCTACTCGTTGTTTGATCATTCGTTTTTCACTTTTACCCGGTATAATCCGCTCAGTATTCATTTACTCGTTGTTTTATTCCACCTACTTTCTTTCTCGGTTTTCTCACGTTGTACTTTTCTTTTTCATCTACTCGTGTTTCATTCGCGATTGTCACACTCAGTATTTCCAGTCACTCAATTTCCTGTCATCTCATTTTTCATTCCCCTAGTTTCTCCATTCACTCGGCCCCTCGCTGTACTCGTTTTGTTTACTCGGCTTTTCATTTACTCGGTATTCCTTCATTCGTTCATACTTCTATTCGTTTCTTTTATTATTCGCTTCTTGATTCACTCGTATTTCATTACAATAGTTCACTCGTTTCTCATACGCTCTATTTCATTTATTTAAAGTTTTCATTTGCCCATTTTGTCTTATCGTCTGTTCATTTATTCATCTTCCATTCTCCTATGTCCATTTGGCATCACATTGGTATCATCCCACTCTTACTCGATCTTCTACCCCTCTAGTAATTGAGTATTCTAAAAAAAAATAAAAAAAAATCTAATATATATATATAAATAAATAAATAATAAACAACATAATAATAATAGTAGTAATACATATAATAAAGTAATAATTAAAGTTGAACACATTTACGCGTTTCTTGAAAATTGAATTCAACAATATAAAAGAGAAACCCTTTCAGCTTCCAACCCTCAGTACCTATGCTGAACTTGGGCTGAAGACGAAAAGACATCTTCTGGTTTCTAAGAAAGGTATTACCTTTCCACTTCTTTCACTGATTTCGTGCATTTGTAAGTTCATGTTTATTATCTTCTTGTTCATTGTTATTGTTTTCCGCTATTCACAAGCCATGCGTCTTATAGTTTTGGGTTGCTGTTGGATTGCTGTTCTTATTTTTTTGTTTACTTAGGTTGGTTATCATCATTATTTTAACATTAATCATGAAAAGAAGATCACAAAGACTTCTGCAGAAACCTAGACCAAATTTTGCAGAAGGAAGTGTGCGAAGGAAACAAATAGATAACGAAAGAGAAGTGGCAACCATCACTATATCTGATTCGTCTGTACATGTACCTGGTCGAAGTCAGGAGCAAAGGGATGTATCTCCTCTGGTTCAAAGAAATGTATCTCCTGCGAGTGAGGAAAATGAATCACCAGAGGTTGAAAGTGTTAAGGCTGTTGAAAACTGTGCTATGAAGTTTAAAGCCACAGAACCTGAACGTCCCAAGAAATCTGTAGGAGCTGGTTCTTCTTCTTCTTCTTCTGACATTCTTTTGGTGTTACAGGAATTACAGGTTGTGAAGAAGATGCAACTTGAAATTTATGATCGGGTTTTGAACCACGATCAGATGCTCAGGAAGATTGCCACAAAACTGAGGGTTGAACATTCAGCAGAAATGAGAGTCCCACTGGATAGAAATGCGTGGTTAACTTCCATTGGATTCATGATTCCCTCCCAGCAGGACAAAGACGGTGAAGATCAGAATGTTTAAGCAGTTGTTCCACGTTTTTATGATGTTTCCTATATAATTAATTTAATGTTATTGTAACTGCTTTCTGAACAGTGAACTGGTTTCTATTTTTATTATGTAATAAAAATTTTATTTTCTGTTAATTTGTTGTTTTATTCATTTTTTTCATATGTATTGGTAAAATCCATGAGTCCCAATCCGATTACACGTTTTTCCATTCACAGCCACTCAGGTAAAAAGGGAAGTCTCTTTCCAACTTATTCTTTAATTAATATTCTTAATTATAAGTTGCAAAAGTATGCTTATTGTTTCTTTCACTCCGTCTTCATAATTTAAAAATTGCTGATTCGTTAAGCTGTAGTCGGATATATTAATTGATCGGTTTTTGCTTAACTCATGATCCCTGCCCATAACTATTCTTCATCATTACTTAAATTGTTTACTCGGCATGCTAGTTAGCAATCTGAATGTATGAATTTTACATTAAGTTTGGGGACATGACTGGCTGATTAACTATTATATATGAGCTTTTGAGCCTGTATTATTCTTTTCCGAGTGAATCTGCATGCTGGTTAGTGAGATAGAATTTGCTTCAGTACTTACTAATTGATTGTATGCTCGCCAATCGGAAATGATGAAGGCCTTCTTTGATTATTCAGCCAGGGCCAAAAATTTGCCATCCTAATTTCATTAATCATCCTTTGACCCAATAATTATGTTTGAGCCTGAGACCTTTTCATTCGTTTTATACACCTAACGTTACAAGCCTAATTATCCAAGAAAAACCCGACTAGAGTACCCTGGATGTTCCACTGGTGAATTACTCATTTTTGCTTATTGCTAGGGACTAGCAATTTCTAAGTTTGGGGATGAAGAGTGTGCCTAACAGTAATTAAGGACACACTCCGACCTTAATTATGGATAAATATGTAGAAAAATAAAAGGAAGAAAGGCAAAGCCGAGAGAAAAAAAATAAAATAAAAATAAAAAATAAAAAAAATAAAAAAAATGAATGAATAAAGTCAGAAAAGAAAAAGAGGTGCAAAGCACCACAAGAAAAAATTCGGAAAAGAAAGAAAAGGAAAGGAAAAGTCCGAAGGACTAAAAGAAAAAGAAGGTGCAAAACAGCACGAGTTATTAAGTAGCATTCAATCGGAAAAGTTAAGAGAGTTGTTAGTAAAGGCAATTAGGTCAGAATTGAGGCAAGGCATCAGTGGATACATCTTGTAACCTATCTATGACTCGGAAAAACAATAATTGAGCCTATAGCCGAGCCCCATTATAAGCTTAAAAAGCCCTTACTGATCCGATTGAGTTGGCATATTTCATGATGTTTAGAACTGTTGCAAGCCTATGTTGATCTAACTAGTATGCAGGTGATGAGTGCATTCGAGTCACCTTACACACCGAGAGAAGAGTTAAACACCGACCAGTGAGGAAAGCATCAGCAGCTTGTCTTCCAAAGGAGGTGTAAGTATTTATACTTTTAGAAATTGCGAGAAGAAAGGATGATCGGTATTCAATAATTATAGTATGAATTAAGTTAAGGAAAGGTTGATTGTGTTGATCAAATGCTGTTAGTTAATAAGTCTGAATATTTGCTTGAGGACAAGCAAAGTTTTAAGTTTGGGGATGTGATAAGTCTTGAAAAGACTTAATTATTCCACTGTTTATTTAACATAATTTACTAAGTATTGTCTAGTCTTGATATTATTATTTAATAATTTGTTAATAATTCATGTTTTAGTTATTTATTTCAAAAGTATGCTATTTATGTAAGAAACCGATTGAAAATATTAATTAGATAAGGAATTTTGAAGTATTTACAAATTTACTAAGCAGCCAGCGTATAAATGCTAGGCAATTAGCTGTCTAATGGTGCAGGAACAGGGCGTACCTGAGAAAAGAAGACAAATCCGAGTGAAAATTACAAAAGCCGAGCGAGATTTGGAAAATCCGAGTGAAACTCCTTAATTCCGACTGAAAAGAGTCCAAAGACCGACTGAGTGAGACTTCAAAGACACTGACTCCAAAAGAGAACAAGTACTCGGAATATTGCATGAAAACCCGAGCGCCAACTGCAGAATACCGATTGAATAATCAATCCGCTCAAGCGAGAGTTTAATCCGCTCAAGCGAAAACTCAGCAGCTGAAGCATAAAGGCAGTAATTTAAACACTGTTCCCTCCCTCCAACAACACACTTGGTGTAGTACTGTTCCGCTTCTAGTGCCTTCCTCTCTACTACTGCAACCTTAAGTAACTTAAGAAGTGAGCTGTCAATTAGCTGGTGCTGAGTTGTACATTAGCTAATGATGAACTGGAATCTGCTACGAGCTGAGCTGTGATTAGTTAATTATTCTGTAATTATTCAATTAGTGAGTTTAGTTTAATTAAGAACTCAATTTTCAGATATTAGCTAAGTTAGTTAGTTTAGTTAGATGCCTATATATATTCATGTACATACTCTGTAAAAAGAGAACAGAACAACGTACAACATAATACACTTCATTTTCCATTTCCAATCTCTCACTACATTTTTATCTCTCTAAACTCTCCCATCCATGTCTCTCTGTATTCCTTCGATGAATCCAACGTCGATGGAGTTCTAATCCCCTAAGGTTGGGATTGTGAAGGTGAGCAATGGAGTCTTGAAGCTGTGAGCAAGTAGATCGATTTCTAAGATCCTGAGGCGAACAAGCTGAGGAGTGGAGCAGAATCGCTGGATTGACAAATCCAGAATCGATGAAGAACTTCACCAGTGAGGAATCATGGCTGAAGCTTAGGTAACTTCCAGCTTTCTAACTAGTTCAGGCCTAATCAATTTAGGTGAATAGTTAGAGTTCAACCTCCAATTTCGCATTAGATTCTTAGGTTAATCGAGCACTTAAGGAATTAAGGTTCATTTCTTAAGGATTAGTGTTTTTCACCTAAGGAATTAGGGAATAACCACCAGTGGATTGTCCTCTAGATTGTGAAGTTTGATTATTCTTATTTGCATGTTTCTTGAGGAAATTGTGAGCCGAAGCAATCCTGACCTGTTTTCTATTAATCACTTTCCACATTTCACTTTAACTCTGTTTCTGAAAATACAAAAACAACTATAAAACACTAAAACCATAAAAACTGAATGAATTTCATGTATTGTCTGTTGGTTCAGCTTGTACTAGTCCTAGATTGAGGTACTTACCACAATCCCTGTGGGACGATCAAATACACTACAATTTTAACGACTGGTGCGCTTGCTAAAGTGTAAATCCGAGAGTCACATTTTATTTTACTAAGAATTTTTGCACCAAATTAATGGCTCAGGATTTCAGCATCAGTTTTGTCATAAGAAAGGGTGTAGATTTGCAAATTGGTAAAAGGCAAAAAGAAAAGAGAAAAGACTAGACAAAAGCCAAAAAGAAAAAGGAAAAAGAAAACCCTAAAGACTAAAAGTAGAAAAAAAGGTACCAAAAGAAATAGTTGAAAATTCCTTTAACAAAGTTGGAGAGTGAAACAGCATACTTTGAATCTTAATTTTGAAATCATAAAAACTTAAGAGAAGTGTTTTCTAGTTGACATTTTACACTTGTTCAATTACACATGCTTGCTTGGTAGTTGCAACTCTAGAGTTTCTAGGCTTAGGTTTCCTTTACCTTTGTTCTTGCATATTAATTTCTTGCTTGCCTTGTTTTGTCATCTTTAAATTTTGAATTCCAAGTGTGTGCTTTTATTGATTTGAAATTTTTATTGCTTTGGTCTTGTCATAATCAAAAAATCCAAAAAAAAGAATCTATTTGAGTAGCTTCTTCAAATTTACCATTTTTTAGTTTGTCTCCTTTCTTTCTTAAGTTTTGTCCTTGAGTTTGTAATCCTTTCAGATTCCAAGATAATTCCTTTTTCTTAATCCATTGAGGGTAGTGTTTTGGAGACACTTGAGATAGGTGTGGAAATTGCTAGAGACTTCTTGATACCTAAGAGAAAGGGTGAGGATTGAGGGAAACACTTGAGAGGTTTTAAATTCTTGTTTGAGTTTCCCTAACAAGTTTCATTTGGAAGTCTTGTTTATGTTGTTTTTGCTAGGTAAGGAGGAGCTTCTACACATCAAGAGAAGAATTTGAAGACCATTGTAAAGGAAGAAAAAGCCTTGTACTAGTAGAAAATTAGGGAAATTTTCAATTACTAGAAATTTTGTACTAGGATTTTGTCTTGTATTTTAGACACTCATTGGACTTTGGACTGTTAGACTTTTAATTTCTCCTCTAAGTAATTTCGGCTAGACTTTAGTAGCATATGCATTTGAGTGTTTGTTAATTAGTTAGTTGGTTAAAACTAGAAGTAGCTAGTTAGTGTTGGTCTCAACTAAAATTAGTTAGTTAGTTGTTTGTCTTAACTAAGTTGGTTAATTAGTTAGTAGTTGGAACTAATTCTAGTTGTCATAACTAATCCTAACCAAATTCCTAGTTGGCATAACTAATATCATAAGTGAAATTAGTTGCTAGTTAGGGTTGTTAGATCTAGTTCAAACTACCATAACTAAATAACTAATTCTAGTTAGGGTTTGTTAGGTGTTAGTTAGTTTGTTGAACTAAATTGGCTAGATAACTACCTTGTGGCTGAATTAGTTAGCCTTGTTTAGGGTTAGTTACTTGATTAGTTACAACCTAGGATTCTCATAAGGAACATAGGTAAAGATAACCTAGGTCTTGCATAACTAATCATAGTACTACATCCTAGGATACAACCTAGTACAAGACAACTTAGGTTCTTGTTTCCCCTTAGGAAAGAAACCTAGTACTTGTATTTTAGGATTGTTGTGTGTTTTCTAATAATTGCCTTGCATCAAGCATCCTCGACTAGATTGTTTAAAACCTTGTTTGCCTTATCTTGTTTTCTTTGACAACCTTAAACCATGTCTTCTAGTGATAGGGAAAACAAATCTATGCTTCATAACATAATGGAAAATTTAAATAACATCAACAATAGGTTAAATAACCTAGAGCATAATGAAAACCCTAGAGCTAGGCATAGAAACCAAAGAAACCAAAGACACAACAATAGTGATATTGAGGATGAACCTAGACATAGAAGACACCATGAACATAAAAGAGAAGATATAGGCTTAAGAGAGGTAAAACTTGAAATTCCCCCATTTAATGGCAAGAGTGATGTTGAAGCTTATTTAGAGTGGGAGATGAGAGTTGAACAATTGTTTAATTCTTATCAAATAAAAAAAGAAAAGAAAGTTAGAATAGCCATTCTCTCATTCCAAAATTATGCCTTAGTATGGTGGACCCAAGTGTGTAAGGAGAGAAAGAAAGATAACTTCCCACCAATAGATGATTGGTTAGACTTAAAAGCTCTATTAAGAAAATGTTGTTGATCCGGTCCTAACACCGGCTCCCAAGAGCATGGCTTCAATGCCCTGCCAGATCAGCATTTGGAATAAAGAGAAGTATTTTTCAAATACACTACAAATACAATACGGGGTGCACACCGCCAGGGCAAGTAACGCCGCCAAGGTTCATAACTCCGCCCAGGCACGTTACCCCGCCAAGGAACGTAACTCCGCCCAGGCATGTTACTCCGTCAAGGAATGTAACCTCGCCAAAGTTGTTACTCCGCCAAGCCATAGGCTCAACTCAGGCGGAATACTGAATTTCCCACACTGCGTAGCGAGCCCATACTCACAACCCCGGCACGAGATTGACTCTGTCTTGAGAGGTTAATAATGGGAATCACGCTGTCACGCATAAAGGGAAATAACAATAAAATATTAAAGCACTAACGCTTTCCAGACAAGTTGTGATACCTACTACAATAATGGTGCTAGTAAACGGCGCAGGGACCCACTACCTTTTCAGCATTATGCCTGGAGACAAGGAGCGGGTCCTACCAATAATGCAGCACCCGTGACAGGTATATAAACCTCTCTTGAAAAGGTATAAGGGATCTTTTCCCCATTCTCTGAACCTTACACTCTCTTACTTGCATAATTCTCTCTGACTGTCTTTCTAAGTCTCTAAGTATTCTGAAATACTGACTTGAGCGTCGGAGAACGATTGCAGGTACCACCCCCAATCGGGTCAAGGCAACGAAGATCCCATCAGGCGGACTGTGACACCGCCCCGCAGTACATTACACTCCGCCTCAGCATACGAAGACTCTTTGTATTTACATTTATACATACATTGCTTTGTATCAAAACACCTTTATATGTATATGTTGAGTTGTTCTACAAGCATACTTCTACACCCCCTGTAAAGAACAGTTCATTGGCACGCCCAGTGGGACCTGTAAACTAGGTAATCCCACAATCTTGATCAATCTTCATCATCAATGGAGAGACAAGGACCAGAGATGCAGAACGAGGATTCTCCTCCACGCAATCCCAGACGTCTTAACTTCGATGATGGTGCTCCGAAAAAAGCAACGCAAGCTGATTCTCTAGATCCGAGAGATGACATGATTCGAATCTTGAGAGAAGAACTTGCAGAACTTCGTCGTGAAAAAGCAAACCCAGTGCATGAGAAAGCTGGTCCCGCAAGACAACCACATCATGAATCACACGTGCAGGAGGAATCAAGTACTCCTCACTACTCTCGTATTCCTACATACATGGAGGAGCAACGAAGCCTCCCACTGGTGAATACTCAGCATCAAGAAGGAAGGAGAGCAGGCTCAAACGCATCCCCCTCAGGATATAAGATGAGCATCCCATTTTCCAAAAGGCTCATGAATGTACATGTACCCAGACACTTGCAAACCATGCAGCCCATTTCTATAGGGAAATATACTGGGGAAACAGATCCCTCTAAGCATTTAGATGCTTATATCTATGAGGCCATGTTTCTAGGAGCTGAGGAGGACATCATGTGCAGAATGTTTCCCAGAACTCTTACAGGTGAAGCTCTTAGTTGGTTCAAGAGCTTACCTTCAGGTTCCATTGATTCGTGGGAGGAGCTGGCCTCAGCTTTTGGAAGCCACTTCGTGATCTCCAGGGATGCACCTAGAACCTCTCATACCTTGGCTCAGATCAAACAAGGCGACAAAGAATCTCTGAAGGATTTCCTTAAGAGATTTTATAAAGAGGCGGCCATGGTCCCTGATCTGACTGAAGCAATCCAGTTGCATATTCTCATAGAAGCTATGCAACCAAAGTCACCTTTCGCTTTGTCTTTGGCAAAGGGACCTCCAACTACGATGGAGGAATTTCGCAGGAAGGCATCTAAGTACGTGGGTATTGAGATGCATCTGGAAGCCACTGCATCTCGCAGCAAACCACTCCCTGCAACTCCATCCCAAGACAAAGGGAAAGATAAATTGTTGAAGAATGACAAATCCAACCAAAGAGACAAAGTAGGGAACCAACCTTTTAAACAGCAAGACAGACGCGTGTTCAATTTTGCTCACTATGCACCACTGAACACAACCTGCGAGCAAATCTTGCGTGAGATAGGATGGACCACCCTCAATGTTTATGGAATTCAACGTCCACCCCCAATCAGGCGCGGTGGAAACCCAAGGAAATATTGTGAATTCCATGAATCAGTTGGCCACACCACGGAAGAATGCAAGCAACTCAAAAATACTATTGAGGTGCTCATTCGAGAAGGTAAACTGAAACATTACCTGTTCAAAGGCAAATCTCATGATGAGCCTGAGAAGTTTGAAAAACGACATCGTGATCGCTCTCCGGATCCTGATAGTACTCGGGAACCAAAGCGTACGGCGGTGTCAGAGAAACAAAAAGGCATTGTTTTGGAGTCCGCCCAACGAGAACCGAGCCCGGAACCTAGGTCGCGAGGTAAAAGGCAGGTGGTGGACATGATTGCTGGAGGCTTTGCAGGAGGCGGACCCTCAAACAACGCCCGGAAAAATCATCATCGTATGATCTTATCTGTGCAGGGCAAGAACAAAGAATATCGCCCATTCAGGGACGGAGTTCAGACTCCGCCTATAACTTTCACAGATGATGATTTTGGGCCAACCATCCCTGAGGGAGATGATGCAGTAGTGATCATTGCGGTGATCGCTAATATGGATGTAAAACGCATCCTAGTTGACCAGGGAAGTTCCTGCGACGTTATTTTTTATGACTGTTTTAAACGCATGGGATTGACTGACGCTGATTTGCAGCCTTACACACAGGACCTCACAGCCTTTAATGGCGCCAAACAGCCTACTAAAGGCTACTTGGACACAAGGATTACCTTCGATGGTGAACCTGGAGCAAGGACTGTGAAATCCAGGGTCCTCGTCATTGATGTTAAATCCCCATACAATGGCATCATTGGGCGGCCTACTCTGAACGCCATGGAAGCCATCGTTTCAACCCCCCACTTGTTAATCAAGTTCATTGATAAAGATAATCAAGTCTCATCCGTCAGGGGTGACCAGGAGATGGCTCGTTACTGTTACAATTTAAGTCTTAACATGGTGAAGCTTGAAACCATGTCTAAGAAAAGGAAATTGAATGAAGGAAACAGTGCGGCGGCATCCGTCAACTTGGTGGATCTTGATCCCAGGGCGGAGTCTTCTATAGACCCACTGAACCCTTTGAAACCAACTCCTGAAGGTGGCTCCAAGTCTATTGTTTTGGGCAGCACCCCGGAGCAAATAACTAACATTAATGACAAGCTGGAGCCTAACATGGAAGCGAGACTGATTGCACTCCTCCATGAATATAAGGAGATTTTTGCCTGGACAGCCGCAGACATGCCTGGTATGGATCCTAACTTCTGTTGCCACCGCCTGGCGGTGTATCCTGAAACTAAGCCAGTGGCACAAAAGAAACGGCGTATGGGTCCTGCTAAGCAAAATGCTGCTTGCGAACAAACCGAAGAACTCCTTAAGGCGGGGTTCATCAGGGAACTCCGTTACTCTTCTTGGCTGTCCAACGTGGTTATGGTGCAGAAAGCCAATGGCAAATGGCGCATGTGCATAGACTACGTTGATTTGAATAAATGTTGTCCCAAAGATCCTTATCCTCTCCCCAACATTGACAGGCTGGTTGACGATTCATCAGGATACAAGTATCTATCCTTCATGGATGCTTACTCCGGATACAACCAAATTCCAATGTGCGAGGATGATCAGGAGAAAACAGCATTTATCAACGACAGAGGGGTCTTTTGCTACAATGTCATGCCATTTGGGCTGAAGAACGCTGGGGCCACCTACCAGCGCATGATCAACAAAGTCTTTGAGGGCATGCACACAAAGCTGGTGGAGGTTTATATTGATGACATTATCGCCAAAACCCCAGAAGGAGGAGACCATGTTGAAGACTTACGCCTCATTTTTCAACGCCTACGGCAATACAACATGAGACTCAACCCACTAAAATGTACATTTGCTGTGCCTGGGGGGAGATTTTTGGGTTTCATGTTAACGCAAAGAGGCATAGAAGCTAATCCTGACAAGTGTCGTGTGATACAAGAGTTGCAGAGCCCCAAAACATTGAAAGAGGTACAATCCCTCAATGGCAAAATCGCTGCTCTAGCACGATTCATGCCAAAAATGGCTCATCGCTCTCTCCCCTTGTACAAGATGCTGAAGAAGGATAAAAAATTCAATTGGGGCCCAGAGCAAGAGGCGGCCTTCCAGAGCTTGAAAAATGTCTTAGCCAGCCCTCCAATCCTGGTAAAACCAAGCCCAGGTGAGCAACTCATCGTTTATTTGTCTGTTTCAGATGAAGCGCTGGCAGTGGCACTGGTCAAAGAAACAGTCGAAGGCCAACGACCGGTATACTTCACTGGTAAAACATTGCATGGTGTAGAGTGCCGCTATCAGAAGATTGAAAAGGCAGCACTTGCAGTTGTTTGGGCCTCACGACGTCTAAGACCATATTTCCATGCACATCCCATCCTGATTCGTACAGACTTACCACTCCGTACTATATTGTTCAAGCCAGACTTGGCAGGAAGGATGATCAAATGGGCCATAGAACTCTCTGAATTCGACATATCCTACGAACCAAGAACTGCTATCAAGGCACAAGTCCTAGCAGATTTCGTAGTTGAATTAACAGGCTCTAGCCCAGATGCAGATCATTCACACTGGACAGTATACGTCGATGGGTCTTCAAACAGCAAAGGATGTGGGGCAGGAATCGTTGTAGAAAGTGATGACGGGGTACATCTTGAAATTTCATTGCACTTTACCTTCACTACGTCTAACAATCAGGCGGAGTACGAAGCCTGTTTAGCCGGACTCAGAGCAGCACAAGATATTGGGGCCAAAACTGTCACCCTATGCAGTGATTCTCAACTAGTCATCTCACAAATTCTTGGTGAGTATCAGGCTAAAGAACCTCTACTGCAACAATATCTAGACTGCGTCAATGAGTTGAAACAGCGCTTCGATGAAGTAACTTTCAAGCATGTACCTCGCGAAGAAAATACGCGTGCTGATATCCTGTCCAGATTAGCCAGCACAAAGAAGGCGGGGTGTACAACCACGGTCGTACAGAGTACTCTGGCCGAGCCAAGTATATCCCTTCCCTCTTCAATTAATATGATTAAAAGCCGCCCCGTTGATGATAACTCCTGGGTAACACCAATAGTTCGTTATCTTGTTAATGGACAATTACCCACGGATGATCTTGAGCGAAAGAAGCTAAGGAGGGAGGCACCCTATTATACGCTCCTAGATGGGCAGCTATACCGCCGAGGAATTTCTGTCCCATACTTAATTTGCATAAATGAAAACGAGGTGCAAGCTGTTTTGGAAGAAGTCCATGAAGGGCAGTGTGGACATCATCCAGGGGCACGAAGTCTAGTGAGAAAAATCCTCAGGGCGGGGTATTGGTGGCCCACTATGAAGCAAGACACTGCCTCATATGTTCAAAAATGCGATCAATGTCAACGATTCGCAAATTTTCACCATACCCCAGCTGAGGAAATGTCATCATCAGTGACACCCTGGCCTTTCTATCAATGGGGTATGGATATTCTAGGTCCATTCCCAACTGCGCCCGGCGGTATCAAATACCTGATAGTTGGTGTTGATTATTTCACCAAATGGATTGAGGCAGAGGCAGTGGTGCACATAACGTCAGCCAGGACTCGAAGATTCGTCTATGAGAATATCATTGCACGTTTCGGAGTCCCCGAACGCATAGTCACTGATAATGGCACCCAGTTCACAGATCGCAAGTTCACTGAACTCTTAGAAAATCTCAGCATCACGCAGATTTTCTCTTCTGTGGAACACCCTCAAACCAATGGACAAGCTGAGGTCGCCAACAGAGAAATCTTGAAGGGCCTCAAAAAACGCCTTGGTGAGGCAAAGGGAGACTGGGCAAATCAGTTATGCCACGTTTTATGGGCATATAGAACCACCCCACACTCCACTACGAATGAATCTCCATATCGGCTGACATATGGAGTCGAGGCGGTCATTCCCATTGAATTAACAGCCCCCTCAGCTCGAGTCCTCTATTTCAATGAGGAAGCCAATCAACAGAACCTCGCACACGAATTGGAGGTTTTGGCGGAGTTGAGAGAGGAAGCCTTTGTGAGAGATCAAGCTGTCAAAGCAAAGGCCGCCAAACGGTATAACGCACGCATGTGTGAACGCCGTTTCAAAGAGGGAGATTTGGTCCTGAGAAGGGCCAACATTGGCAACAAATTTGCGCACCAAGGCAAGTTGGCACCAAATTGGGAAGGTCCATACCGAGTCACCGAGGTCTTGGGCAAGGGTACATACCGCCTAGAGAACTTGGATGGCACTCCGGTCAGAAATAAATGGAACATTTTGAATTTACGCATATATTACAGTTAGTTGGGTAATACGGTATGATCTTTTCTTCCTAACTCAAGGATCCTCCTCTGTATGCTTTCCTTGAAAAGGTTTCGAAAAGATATCTCCCAACTCAATCTTTTATGTAATTCCATTCTCAATGAAATGCCTTCCTGCATTTAATCTTCACTCTAACTCTGAATTGATTATCCATGGCAGAATTTATTCCCATGCAGATAAAACGACTCTAAAATTGAAGCACAAACGCATAACTCTTTATTCCATAAAGATCAACCAACATGCAACGCCGCTTCACAAACGGAGTCAACAAAAACTCCTTGGGGGATTGGTGTCTCAGCTATATGCTGCACCATGCCGACCCTAAGGTACAGAAAACTCCTTGGGGGGAAAGGATTGGTGTCTCAGCTATATGCTGCACCATACCGACCCTAAGGTACAGAAAACTCCTTGGGGGGAAAGGATTGGTGTCTCAGCTATATGCTGCACCATACCGACCCTAAGGTACAGAAAACTCCTTGGGGGGAAAGGATTGGTGTCTCAGCTATATGCTGCACCATACCGACCCTAAGGTACAGAAAACTCCTTGGGGGGAAAGGATTGGTGTCTCAGCTATATGCTGCACCATACCGACCCCAAGGTCCTGCAGGCCGCCTATGGAAAGAACTAGTGTCACAGCTATATGCTGCACTAATTCACCCCCAAGGTCCTGCAGGCTTCTTGTGGGAAGAGCTGGTGTCTCAGCTATATGCTGCACCACGCTAACCCCAACCAATTTCTTGCAGGTTGAATTGGTGTCACAGCTGTATGCTGCACCATACCGCCTCGAAGGTTTAACCAATTTCTTGCAGGTTGAATTGGTGTCACAGCTGTATGCTGCACCATACCGCCTCGAAGGTTTAACCAAATTCTTGCAGGATGAATTGGTGTCACAGCTATATGCTGCACCATACCGCCTCGAAGGTTTAACCAATTTCTTGCAGGTTGAATTGGTGTCACAGCTATATGCTGCACCATACCGCCTCGAAGGTTTAACCAATTTCTTGCAGGTTGAATTGGTGTCACAGCTATATGCTGCACCATACCGCCTCGAAGGAGTCGCACTCCAATCAAAATGCAAAAGGATGAACATTCCATCCAAAACTTGACTCTGCTTAACTCCCAACGTTTTACGGAGTACATGAGAAACAAACTCAAGCACTACCCAACAAGTTCAAGTAAGTTCAATACTTGTAAAATTGTGCTTCATTGAAATTCCTAAGGGGCAACTCCGCCTCCTTACGGAATACAACTTCATTGAAATTCCTAAGGGGCAATTCCGCCTCCTTACGGAATACAATTTCATTAAAATTCTTAAGGGGCTACTCCGCCTCCTTACGGAATACTATTTCATTGAAATTCCTAAGGGGCTACTCCGCCTTCTTACGGAATCTATTCATGGAAATTCCTAAGACGCCACGCCGCCTTCTTACGGAATCCATTTCATTGAAATTCCTAAGGGGCAATTCCGCCTCCTTACGGAATACAATTTCATTAAAATTCTTAAGGGGCTACTCCGCCTCCTTACGGAATACTATTTCATTGAAAATCCTAAGGGGCTACTCCGCCTTCTTACGGAATCTATTCATGGAAATTCCTAAGACGCCACGCCGCCTTCTTACGGAATCCATTTCATTTAAATTCCTAAGAGGCCACACCGCCTTCTTACGGAATCCATTTCATTGAAATTCCTAAGAGGCCACTCCGCCTTCTTACGGAATCTATTCCTTGAAAATTCCTAAGAGGCTACTACACCTCACTATCAAAATCATTTCAACGAAATTCCCAAGAGGTTACTACGCTTCATTATTGAAGCTATTTCAGTTAAATTCTTAAAAAGGCTACTCCGCCCCATTACTGAATTCATTTCACTGAAATTCCTAAGAGGCTACTTCGCCTCTTCACTGAATTTTACTTCACCAGAATTATAAAGGGGGTTACCCCGCCTCATTATACTTAGTCATATTTCATTAAGTCCTCAGATAAATATTCCGCCTTCTCAATATCATTATACAAGGCATAAATACGACGGACTTAAACACTACATCTATGAACAAGTATACATTTGCAGGAAATATACTTTATTAATATTGTCAAGGATTAATAAAAGTCCAGAGCCTATCCTGGAACAAGGCAATATTAACAAAATTCAAAAAATAAAGGCTGGCGAAAGGTTTCAGGAGCTGGTCTTTAAGGGTTGGACGGCGTCCCTTCTTGTTGGACAGAGGTGGTTTGACCTTCACCAGGTTTGCTTAAACTTTGAGAGGGAGGCAAGTCCGCCAAAACATATTCGTCATTGGGCGCAGGAGCATGACCCCCTTGAACAGGCACCATCAATTCTCCATTGATGAATTCATAATAAGGATGAATGCCTGTGGTGGTTAGAGCAACACCTGGATTGCGGTAACGGAGTTGACGAACAGCCATGCTGAAAGCATCATCAATCGCTGCCTCAGCCGCATCCAGCGTGGATTGTAAATCCTTGTCAAGCTTTTCATTGACGGCCTCAGAGGTAGCTTTTTCAGCTTGCAACACTTCAACCTGTTTTTCAAGGTTAGTATACGCAGTAGCTGCTTGGTCTAACTCCGCCACCCAGGTATCTTCAGCAGTGGCCTTATCAAGTTCAAGAAAAATCAACCTCTGCTGGAGCTCACTTGCATCCTCGCCCAATTTTTGTTTCTGTTGAATTAAGTCTGAGATCTGTTGTTTTAGCAGATTATTGTCAGCCCTCACCTGGGTCAGGCCATTCACCTCCTCGCCCAGTTTTTTGTTTTGCTCTTTTAAGCCGGAGACCTGCTTCTCCAGCAAAGCGTTATCAGCTCTCACCCGAGCCAGCTCCTCCTCCAACTTCTTGGTGTTAGCATCGGCGGTGTCAAGATGTTTATCCTTCGCCTTGATCACCTCCGACAGCTGCTCATTGTCATGTTCCAAGCTACGAATCTTTTCCACAGACTCGTGGTAAGACGCCTGGAACATGTTGGCCTCGGCAGCAACGTCAGCTATCCGAGGGACAGAGGCCAGGAAACCATCTATCTCTGCAAGGTGCCACCTCGCCGCTGCTGCTCCCTCCGGAATCTCGTCAAAGTCGATGTCGGGGCGGAGGATGTATTCTGGATCACGCCTCTCTGCTTGGCGGGATCCTATATTCGTGAAGTACAGAAAGGGATTCAAGCGAGACCCCGCCTCAGGCAAAGAGACCAATCGCCTGGATGATTCCCCAGGTACATCAATTGGAAAAACGGCTGTCCTTCGGGTGGTCAAGCTCAAAGCGGGATCCTCAGGCGGGCGGACTGGGGAAGCTTGAACTCTCCCTGCCTCGTCCCCCATATCCTGGTCAGAAGCAGCTCGAAATCCCTCCGCTTGTTCCCCCTCGACATCTTCTTCGAGAATGCCTTCAGCTCCGCCCATATCAGCAGAAGTACCCACAACAGGTACTTCCGGAGTCTCCTCCAAATCAATGGCGGCATCAATTGACGTCCCCGCCTCAGCCCTCTTCTTGCCCTTGGTCCTCCTTCTTTGCAAAGGCTGGAGGTCTATTTCCTCTTCTTCTTCTTCAGCAGCTTCTGGTTCTTGGCGTTTTTTAGAACGCCTTTCAACAGTAGCTGCTGAAGATCCTGCACCACCTTCAAAATTTACTATGTTGGTGGAGGCAGGGAAGGGAAGGGTCTTTGTGAGAGCCGCAGTCAAACTCCTCCTGGGCTGCACATTATTCTCCGCGTTCCTTTCCCTGCGGCTCATTTGCCTCTGCTTAATACGGTCCATCCCAGGGAACTCCGCGATTTCTCCTGCAAAACAACAAAATAAGGATTCAGTTAGAAAATGCAAGATAGAGGAAATACTCAATCACATTGCAATTGTTCATAATATTACTCAAGTATCCTTGAGCATCCCGCCCAAGCAGCCTTCGGCAAAGAATCAGCTTGTGGACGGAGTTGTACTCTTTCAACATCCGGAGTACTTCCACAGACGCCGCCGATAGAGCACCCTCCTCAACTTCATATGCTTGTTTGGTTAAGAGAAAGTGCTCATGCGTCCATGCCACTGGGAATTTGTCAACACCCTCCTTATTCCGCCAAAAAACAGCTTTGCCCTTCCTGACGGATACCTTCACAAAACTCATCCTGAAGTGAAGTCCGCCTTCCTTGGCGGAGTCAGCAAACGCCTTAAAGTTTAAAATCTTTGGCTCCGCCCGGAGAGTCACAAAACCCATGCCGCCGGTTTTCGTATTTACTCTCCTCATAATACGGCAGAAGGAGAAAAACAACGCCACTGTAGGCGTAAACCCCAGATGTTCAGCCATCACCTCAAAGCTGCGAACTATTCCCCAACCGTTCGGATGCAGCTGGGAAGGGGCACAATCCAAGAACCTAAGAACACCCATCTGGAATTTATTCAATGGGAAGCGCACCCCTAACTGGGTGAATAGAATATCGTACATATATATGGTACGATTATCCTGAGGACGATGGCAGACCCGTTCATACGTCTTGGGTGAACGGACGATGAACCTATCCTCATACTTCTCGTCTTTCCATACCGGAACAGACAACTCCACTACCCCTCCGCTTGTCGTCGCATGTCGAGAGGAAGCATCCTTGACATCTTCCTCAACCCAACAGTAAGGGTCATTCTCGAGTGTTTTCTCCCAATCCAACCCATGCAATACAACATTTCTGCACTCGGCCATAGTCAGCACTTGTGTATGGGAAACACCTCCTGACACAAATGAATGTACAGCATTACTAAAGTACTCCACGCTGCTATAAAACGTCGAGTCCCTCCCAGTATAAAAAGCATCATCTCCACTCTCAATGTCAGAAAACATGGGACGAACAGAAACCCTAGAACGTGACCCTGCCCTCTTTCCTCTCATTTTCCTTTTTACAAACAAACAATAAGGGGAAACAAAGCTAACCCAAAGGAAATGAAGAAGCAAAGAAGAAGAAGAAGCAAGTACCTTAAGCTTCTGAAAGATAGAAGAACTCCAAACACCAGTGAACTTGCAAAAGAGTAGCAAAAACACTTTCAGCAAACAAATACGAACAGAGAGATGAAGCAAAACATTCCCCTTCTGAGAGTTTACCTATTTATAGGCATGGCTTGGGGGGAAAATAAGCGAATCCTCAGAAATTTCGAAGATGTGTTTGCAGCCGATTAGATGAATCTTATCAACGGTTCTAAAAAACTTATGCGTTTACAACCGTTGGATTTACCACACTGACGGTTCCTTTTTTACTGAAACCAATTGATATATCTAAGGGCAGATATTTCATGGGCCACGTTTTCAAAATCCAAGGCCCACGGTAATAACCTCGAAAACGGTTCTCAATTACCATCACGCGCATTTATGTCCCATCATTAGAATGGCAACCGTTACGAGGGCATACGTGGCAACAGGAGACTGAAGAACAAAAAACGTGGTTTCGAGGCGCATTAATGACAGGCGTGACAAGTGATGACAGCTAATAAATGCACGAAAGCACTTGTCCACAAATCCTGAACTGGCAAATGCCGCCTAAACCCATGCCTACAAAAGCTAAACTTAAGTGTTGTAGCTTATTAAAGTGACTCCGCCAGTCACTATAACAAGCTAGGGGGCATATGATCCGGTCCTAACACCGGCTCCCAAGAGCATGGCTTCAATGCCCTGCCAGATCAGCATTTGGAATAAAGAGAAGTATTTTTCAAATACACTACAAATACAATACGGGGTGCACACCGCCAGGGCAAGTAACGCCGCCAAGGTTCATAACTCCGCCCAGGCACGTTACCCCGCCAAGGAACGTAACTCCGCCCAGGCATGTTACTCCGTCAAGGAATGTAACCTCGCCAAAGTTGTTACTCCGCCAAGCCATAGGCTCAACTCAGGCGGAATACTGAATTTCCCACACTGCGTAGCGAGCCCATACTCACAACCCCGGCACGAGATTGACTCTGTCTTGAGAGGTTAATAATGGGAATCACGCTGTCACGCATAAAGGGAAATAACAATAAAATATTAAAGCACTAACGCTTTCCAGACAAGTTGTGATACCTACTACAATAATGGTGCTAGTAAACGGCGCAGGGACCCACTACCTTTTCAGCATTATGCCTGGAGACAAGGAGCGGGTCCTACCAATAATGCAGCACCCGTGACAGGTATATAAACCTCTCTTGAAAAGGTATAAGGGATCTTTTCCCCATTCTCTGAACCTTACACTCTCTTACTTGCATAATTCTCTCTGACTGTCTTTCTAAGTCTCTAAGTATTCTGAAATACTGACTTGAGCGTCGGAGAACGATTGCAGGTACCACCCCCAATCGGGTCAAGGCAACGAAGATCCCATCAGGCGGACTGTGACACCGCCCCGCAGTACATTACACTCCGCCTCAGCATACGAAGACTCTTTGTATTTACATTTATACATACATTGCTTTGTATCAAAACACCTTTATATGTATATGTTGAGTTGTTCTACAAGCATACTTCTACACCCCCTGTAAAGAACAGTTCAGTTGTATTCCTAATTACTATAGAGGGGAGCTATTAGCCAAGCTAAATAGACTCACCCAAGGCTCAAAGAGTGTAGAAGATTACTACAAAGCCTTAGAGATAGCCATGATTAGGGCCAACCTAAAAGAAGATGAGGAAACCCTAATGCATAGGTTCTTACATGGCCTAAATAGGAACATCAAGAATAGAGTAGAACTCCTTCAACATGTAGACATAGAAGAGTTACTACATCAATGTACTAAGGTAGAAAGCCAATATAAAGAGAGAGAAGCCTATAATGGGGAAAATAAAGCCTATAAATCTAAGTGGGTAAGTCAAGATAATAAGGGTAGGTTTGAGAGAAACCCTAGGGAGAGGGAAGTGGGTACTTCATCTTCCAAACCATAAAGTGAGTTGTATAAAAATGGCAAAATTTTTAGAAACCAAAGAGATAAGCATGAATCCACATCTAAACCACAATCCTCTAGATCATCTACCATAAAATGTTTTAAATGCCTTAGTAGAGGTCATATTGCTTCCGACTGTCCAACAAAAAGAACAACGGTTTTAAAAACTAATGGAACCTACTCAAGTCAATCAGAGTCTAATTCTGATTTTCACTCTTCAAGTGATGACTCAAGTAGTTATTCCTATGACAGTGAGCATATCTTAGGGGATGATGGTGAGCTTTACATGGTTAGAAGATTGCTTGGTAGTCATGTTAAGGTAGATGATACTACACAAAGAGAGAACATCTTTTATACAAGATGTTACATAAATGACAAACTATGTTCTCTCATTGTGGATAGTGGGAGTTATGCAAATGTTGTGAGCCAAAGATTAGTAAATAAGATGGGCTTAGAATTAATAGATCACCCTAGACCTTATAAGTTACAATGGCTAAATGAAAAGGGAGAAATGTTAGTTAATAAGCAAGTCTTAATCAACTTCACCATAGGCACATATAATCATAAAGTAAATTATGATGTAGTACCTATAGAGGAAACTTATATACTTCTAGGAAGACCTTGGCAATTCGATAGGAAGGTCATCCATGAGGGGTTCACTAACACCCTCAGATTTAAACTAGATGGTAAGAAGATAATTTTACACCCCCTAACTCCACAACAAGTAGCCAAAGATCAACTATAAATGAAGCTTAAAAGAGATAAAGAGTTAGGATCTTCTTCCTCTAACCATGTAGAAAAACATAAGAAAACAAAAAAGAGGATAAAGGAAAAGGAGTTATCATCTATGATGACTCTATAGCCAACTATTTGGCCAACAAACATGATGTGAAACATGCTATGTTTTCACAAAAACAATGCTTGATCATGTATGCAAAAGATATCCCTAGCACTTCTTTGTACTCTGTGGTCACTCCTCCTCCTTTGCCCAGGGATTCAAAACATCCTAAATGAATTTAAAGACCTCTTTACAAAGGATTTCCCAAAAGGCTTACCTCCTATTAGGGGCATTGAACATCAAATAGACTTAATTCTTGGTGCTGGCTTACCTAATAGGCTTGCATATAGATGTAACCCTAAGGAAAGCCTTGAGATTGAAAAACAAGTGAACAAACTATTATCTAAAGGATAGATTAGAGAGAGCCTAAGCCCATGCGCCTTACCTATTTTACTAGTTCCTAAGAAAGATGGTTCATGGAGAATGTGTACCGATTGTAGAGCCATAAACAACATAACCATCAAGTATAGGCATCCAATACCTAAACTTGATGATATGCTTGATGAACTTAGTGGTTCTACTATATTTTCCAAGATTGATCTTAAAAGTGGCTATCACCAAATAAGAATCAAAGAGGAAGATGAATGGAAAGCCGCTTTTAAAACCAAACTTGGATTATATGAGTGGTTAGTTAGGCCCTTTGGCTTGACTAATGCACCAAGCACATTCATGAGGTTAATGAATAATATTTTAAGGGAATTCATTGGGCATTTCATTATGGTCTACTTTGATGATATTTTGGTATACTCCAAGACCATGACCTCTCATCTAAACCATCTTAAACAAGTTATGCTTGCCTTAAGAACAAATAACCTCTATGCAAATTTTGAAAAATGTTCTTTTGGCATGGATAACATTGTATTCCTTGGATTCGTAGTTAGTTCCAAAGATGTTGAAGTTGATCACTCTAAAGTGAAGGCAATCCAAGATTGGCCAACACCTAAAAATGTGAGTGGGGTTAGAAGTTTCCATGGTCTTGCAAGTTTTTATAGAAGGTTTGTCAAAGACTTCTCTACCTTAGCCTTTCCCCTAAATGAATTGGTGAAAAAGAATGTTCCTTTTATATGGGGACCAAGGCAAGAGAAAGCCTCTCTAGATCTTAAGGAGAAGCTTACTCATGCTCCAATTTTAGCACTTCCAAACTTTTCTAAAAGTTTTGAGCTAGAGTGTGATGCTTCAAATGTGGGAATAGGAGCCGTTCTCTTACAAGAATATCACCCTATTGCTTTCTTTAGTGAAAAGCTTAATGGGGCAACTCTAAACTATCCCACATATGGCAAAGAATTCTATGCATTAATTAGAGCCCTACAAACTTGGGAACATTACTTGATCCCAAAAAAGTTTGTTATACATAGTGATCACCAATCACTAAAATTCATTAAAGGGCACTATAAGTTAAATAAAAGACATGCTAAGTGGGTTGAGTACTTGGAACAATTTCCATATGTCATCAAGTACGAAAATGGAAAATCTAATAATGTGGCTGATGCTTTATCAAGAAGGTATTCTTTACTTACCTCTCCTGGAGCCAAAGTTATTGGACTTGATGAGATTAGGACTTTGTACCCAAGTGATATTGACTTTTCAAACATTTTCAACTCATCTTCCACTTCTTCATCTCATAAAGGCTTTTACATTTTAGATGGATACCTCTTTAAAGCCAATAGACTTTGCATTCCTAGGAGCTCTTTAAGAGATCTTTTGTCAGAGAAAGCCATGAGGGAGGCTTGATGGGCCACTATGGAAGAGATAAAACCTTGTTTTTATTGCATGAACACTTCTATTGGCCTAAGATGAAAAAAGATGTTCAAAAATATTATGCTCGATGTATTGTATGTAGGAAGGCTAAATCCAAACTTTCACTTAGTGGTTTATATACTTCCTTGCCAACACCTAGTGCACCTTGGATTAATATATCTATGGACTTTGTGTTAGGCTTTCCTAAGACCCACAGGGGAATGGATTCTATCTTTGTGGTAGTGGATAGGTCTAGTAAGATGGCTCGCTTCATCCCTTGTCATAAGGTAGATGATGCTAGTCATATTGCTAAATGGGTTGAATTTTTGGAATAATTTCCAAGTGTCTTACCTTGTGCCCAAGCTTGAAGTGGAAAAATGAAGAGTGGTAAAGAATGGAGAAGATGGTGAGGCGAATGGATATTAGCTCCAAAGTCTAATTAAAGCTTCATGGAGTAAGTACTTGTAATAAATTTTTGAAGAAATAGAACCACTAGAAAGTATATGATTTTGGGGCTATGGGAGGAAAGGAGAAAAATGAAGAGATGGAGAAATAGAGATGGAGTAGTTGTGCAAATGAGGAGAAAGAAGAAGAAAATAACTTTTCTCACTCTTAATCCTAGCCATTAGTTCAACCCAATGGTCTTCATGCAATGTGCATTTTATCCAATGGTCACTTGTAGGCTTTTATCCAATAGGTAATAGAATAAAAAGGTGAAGCATCATGTCACGACACTTCACATGGAAACAAGGAAGAATTTTACATTTTTTCTTAATTCCATCTTCACTCGTATTTTTACCGACTACAAACACATTATGTCCGTGTAAATCCTTCCTCAACTTTAAATTTTAATCAGAATATATCCTCATACTCACCATAATTATCTTACTATCTCTAGCCATATAATACCCAAAAATAATTTAATAGGTCTTACATTAATATGGTCATCACCCAGGAGGAAGCCACAGATCCCTCACATACCCTGGAGGTTACCTTGGACAGTTTTAGGGATCTTTTGACTTGGTCAAGGGCCAAGAAAGCTAGAGAGGCACTCCAAAGTCATTTGGCTTCTTTTATGGATACCACAGTTAGGCCTAAGCCCAAGGAGGAGCTCTTGAAGACTTTCATGGTTTGGGCCTCTTTGTTAGGCATGGATATTTTTGTACATATTTGTCATATTATTAGTTTTAGGAGTATTTTAGGATATAAAATTAGATTTTAGATTGGGCTTTGCATAGCTTTTGATTCTAGGCCATTATTGGGCCTTGTATTTAGTATTTTTGCATTTGGGCTTGTATTGGGCCAGTTTTTATATAGGTTTTAGGATTGGGCCTTAGGAATTAATCTAAGGCCCATGGTTTGCATAGCTTGGCAGAAATTATGAGGAAGCTATAAAAGCTCCTCTCCTTTGTATTTTGGTTATAATTTGAACGTTGATGAATTTTAGAGTAAGATACTTCTCCTTTTCTCTAGAAAGTAGAAGCTCTAGCTCCTTTTTAAGTTCTTATCCTTTGGCTTCCTCCCAAAGGTGGTGAACCTCCATAATACCTTATCTCTCTGCCAAGAAAGTGGCGGAACCCTAACTCATCTCAAGCCTCTCCATTTCTCTTTCATATTCTCTTACGATTCCTAAGCTAGATTTAGGTTCCTATCACCACAAGACCTCTATTTCCTCTTCCAATTCACTTCGGCCAACACCTATCCTCTTCCATTTCCGTGTGTAAATCTATACTTGAAGCATGCTTGCTTGGATCTAAGAGAAGCTAGAGAAGAAGATCCATCTCATAGCCTTGGAATTGAAGGCTTTTCCTATGTCACACATCATTAGTTAAATTATTTAGATTTAGTAAATTTTATTTTACTGATAAATCACAATTAGTATTTAATTAATTATCCTGTATGTTTTAGGTATCAAATAATTAATCACTAACATATTTATAATTTATTTCTAAAAATTTGGGATGTTACAACCCTCAACATGCCAACAAATCAAAAATGACAAGAAGGTCAAAAGAAGAGCCTATATAGCATAGGACAACAATTCAATAAGTTCATCGAACTCCTTAGATGATGAAGCGGCAAACTTATACCTCATGTGTAACACCCTAATTTTTAATAAATAAATAAACCCCAAAAACAGGGAAAAATTTTCCAAAATTAAGTAAACCAAATAGACCGTAAGACAACCAGATAGCAATGGGACGGAAGGCAAGGAAGGACAAGTACCCAATCGGTAGTCAGCGGAGCACAGCAGCTTAAACTAACCCAATCAGTACTCCCATCGCTCAGTTCCCAGAAACAAACCAAGAAGAATCGGGCATAAGGAAATAAGGGAAGGGAGGCAAGGGAAAATAAAAGAATACACTCATGTGTAGCTGCCAGTGGAAGGAATAAAACTTGAACTGACTCCGCCCAGGCCAGCGAAGCACATCAACGCCTGGGCGAGTCCAACCACAACGTCCATTCGCTCAGGCAGGGTCCAACACCGCCCAGCGAGACATGATAATGCAAGAATGGAAGAGGGAGATATTCGGGCGGAGTTCCACATTAACATCTGCTCGTTTCAGCACGATCCCACACGCTTGAGCGAACCGTCCTAGTCGCTCGGGCGAGGTATGACTCCGCCTAAGCGATGCCGACACAAAGGCCTCTCCAAACACACACTCGCTGGAGCTAAGTCTAATTCGCTGGGCGAACACAGGTACAAGGTAATTTCTCAATCGGATATGGACAAAGGTTCACTCGGAAAATCCTCACGCTCGCACTTCACTCGGGAAATCAGGTAGTTAAGTCCCACTCAGAGTTATTCAAAACCCAACCACTCGGGATACCAATCCTCACTCGGACTTTACCTCTTTCACTCGGATTACCAATACCTTACACTTAGGATCCAATCCTCTCTAAACCACTATTCGAATTCCTCTCTCAGAAGGGAATCACTCGAGGTTTTCACTCGGGAAATACAAACTCTTCCTCACTCAGGATTTACTTATGATTTTCGCTCGGAGTTACATAACATGTTCACTCGGAAAAGCCACCCAGAAATCTTCACTCAGAACCACTAACTTAACATAATTTCACTCCTCAACGGACCTCGAGTCATTTGGCAATACTTCCCAGTCGGAAAACGCATAGAATCAGTACGAAGCACATACATATGAATACATGACCATAGAAAAATAAATCTGCTAACAAATCCAGTCTACGGACCCATAGACATGTAACCACACACTCGGAATACCCATTATCTTGATATTATGCATTTACCAATACTTACGAATACCATACAAGTGACACAATGACTATTCAATCTTTATAAATGAATATATTTAATTGTCATTTTACATAAGAGCCGGCCAACGCTACACGGACAAACCATAATAATGCAATACAAGTGCTTAACAGTCGGAGTGCACCACACTCGGACTTGAAACCCTATCATCATTTCCGAGTACGACCTGCACACTGAAAAATGGTGTAGGGGTGAGCATCTTAGATATTAAATGATAGATACCGACTCAGGCTGTCCCACAATCATACAGCAAAATACATATCCATGCAATCAGACATATCAACGAGTAAGGTCAAGCATTATTAATCAACCAAGACACACATGGAACACTTACCGATCGGAATTCGTCAGTCGCCACTCGGCCAGGTGCACATACACAGCCAATAACATTAGTATAACAACAATCAACAACATGATATTACCAACGAATCAGAACGCACGTATTCAACACTTTCCGGTCGGAATCTAACAGTTCTCACTCGGCTATGCACGCATGACATTTCAATGACATTAACACATATTCATGGAGCAAACTTCAATTAGCATCAGTTGCGTATACATACAGAATACTCTCTCGGTTATATCCATTCATCATCTCCTTAACATCATTACACACATAGTCAATTTTCAGTCAGCATCAGCAATACATATATACAGAGTATTTCACTCGGATATACACATTCATCCTTTCATTAACACTATCACATGCATAATCAATTCCAGACAATATCAATCAGTCAATACACACAGAGTATTTCACTCGGTTATAAACATACATCATCTCACTAACACCTTCGCATGCACAACCAATTCCAAACATTGTCAACAGTTAATAAGCACATATTATTTCACTCGGTTCCACACTCGTGTGTATCGGTTTAGACGTTGCAACGTAGGCTCTCAACCTTTTTATACATAGCTCTCAGCTATCAAATCAGCTCCCAGCTACTCGGCCGTTTTTTAGGTACCCAACCGTTTGCCCACAGGTGACACCAGCGCTCTCAGCGCCAACGGAGGTGTTCACAGGCAGCCCGAGTCCCACTCAAGGGCTACCTTGAGTCCCACTCAAGGATTTTGCAGCGTCCGACGTTGAATAACCGATGGTAGTGTCCCACACTACGTGCTCTCAGCACAAACGTATCCCATGCGCCACACGCGGATTCATCACACAACATTGAATTCATACACATATCCTCTTATTCAATCACACGTATTTCACATGCAGTCGGTAATACACATTCTCAGAACTCAATAGCACATGCATCTCATGCAATTGGCATTAGGCATTATCAGCACTCAACAACACACATGCAATCGACATTTAAGCAATGTCAGGACTCATACAACACATGCAATCGGTAAGGTACATTATCAGATTCACTAAGTTATATTTCACCACATGCAGTCAGCCTTTTGAACTCATAACAACTTGCAGGTCATGTAAAACACACGGTAATCACCAACAGCACTTCAACACGTTCCTTTCACACAAGCATTTCAAATCAACATAGCACAACATGCAATCGGTTTATGACAGTGTCAGAACTTAATCAACGCATGCATCCCTATAAACACGAACAGATTCAATAAGCATTCCCATCAACACCACATGACATGCAATCGGGCTCTATGGTAACGTATGCATCCTCAAGGACGATGATAACATGCAACACTCACTCTCACTTATCATGCACTCGGATATTCTACATACAAGTATATCATGCAACAGAATACAGTTCCACAATTATCAATATCTTCCAAACCCGTTCGTAACCCATGCATTTGACATGTAAGGTACTCCCCCTACCTGGACTGAAGCTTTCAGTCGGCCAACCTGACACCCAGTTCCAGAGGAACACTGAATCACTCTCAGCGCATCTACATGTAAGAGTAGGGGAGGCCCAAGACGCCCAGCTCTCGGCCCGCTCCCTGGAATGGCTCTATCACGATGCTATGAACACCCAACCACCTTGAAGTTCCTCGCAGCGCAGATCTCCACTGAGACTTGGCAGCTTCGAGCAAGGAGGGGAAGAAGGAGGGAAGCCGACGAAGGGATGAAGGAACAAGGAAGGAGACGGGTTGCATGATAAGGGAATGCACACCCTCACCCTCACTGGCTCATCGAGCAAGGGAGGAGGACTCCGATCCTCAGCCGCCATTGCTGCGAGCTCACGGAAACAGAGCGTAGAGGAGGAAGAAGAAGAAGAGGAGAATGAAGAAAGAAGGAAGAGAAAACAGGGGGAAGAGAAGTCTGAAGGGGGATGAATGATAGTGTACCCATATATGCATGCTCGGAGAGAAGGGAAGAGTGGGGTGGGAAAGCGTGCACAGCACCAGCTCCCACACACGTCACACCCACCCGGTCTCAACCAATCGGCTCTTGACAATTAATTACCTTCAATCAGCCTTTGTTTCCTTAACTTAAATTAATTAAGTCAATTAATGAATAATTTTCTCCACTTTTGAATTTATTATTTTAATGATTTATTTTCATTCGGCAATTAATTATTTCCATGGCTTAATTTCACTCGGTACTTTAATTCTTAAATCGGGATGTTATAGTTCTCCCCCTCTCAAAAGAATTTCGTCCTCGAAATTCAGTCGGTAGCTTACCATAAATACCTCACGCAGAAGATTGCTGTTCAGTTACCACGCGGCTGTGTTTCCACAAGCAGTCACCGAACGAACCACAATTTCACTCGGAAAAGATTCGCCGCTCAAGCGGTTTACTGACCGCACTACAATGTCAGTCGGCAAAACATAAAGAAATCAGGCCCTACCTGATTATAACCTCAATATAGAATTTAATATATTTGGGAATTCAATTCCAAAACGTACAATTTACCCCATTTTAACTCAGCCAATTCATCACAAGCAGTGGCACTTCCTAATTTCTTGGTCGCTCGGCCCTATGCTCTTAACATCGATTGGTGTATTTACACCCTCGGGTTTCCCGACTCGAATGAGTCACTCGGTACAACCGCAACTCATATAGGGTACAGACCCAAAATTGTATTACAGGGACACGTTATGGAGGCTAATCAACTAGTTGGGAATAATCTAATCGGTAAACAACATCACCGACCCCCCCAAAAATACTCACTCCTGACCGATTCCTCTCGGTTTAAATACTCGGGTTTTCAAAATCTGACCACAAGATTTCTTCCTTACACCAGAATGAACACTCAAAAGGGCTTCCGTGTGCTTCAGTCAGCACAATTTGCCAGGGTTTACTTCGCACAGGCACCACGCTCGGTGTGGAAATTTTAGGTTCCTACCCATGCCTTTGGCTAATTTCATGCCTATACTCTGAGAACGTCACTCAGATCTCTCACTCGAAAATATTATTCGGGTTTTGAAGGCAATCCTCACCTGGAGGCCTCTCCACTTGCACAGATTCACTCGGAATCCAAGTCTATAACAAAATCAAACCTGAGTTTAAGCTCAATAGTCCCAATCACTGACCTGAGTACGACTCCAATTAAATCCTTCACTCGGATATCTATTCCCCTCGGGGACCAGTCACTTGGAAACTTACTCACTTGAGTCTCATTTTCCAACCAGAAGGACTTTTCTCCTGGAAGATCACTCCGTTGGACATCACAAGGGTATTAAGAATTCCACACTCGGCATCTTTCTACTTAGAATTGTTCCACACGGCTCCATTCTACACGGGAGTGATACACTCTGAGACACACCACTTGAATCTCTCCTTACTCAGAATGTTACGCTCGGATACTACCACCTTAATTTAGTAATGGTACTCTGTATGAGGTTCTACTCGGAACACTCTAATTCTCACTTAGCAGTTCTTCCTCACAGAGGCTTCACTTGGAATTGTTTCCACTTTTGCACACTCGGAGCATACTAGCCTTTCCCGAGCAATCCTTCACCTCACAATTTAGCTTGGCTCAAGATCCCGGTTTCCTCATTAGGCTTACAATATCACTCGGTTAATCTTATAAAACTTACAATTTCAGTGACAGATTCGACCATCCTTCTTATTCTAATAACTAACCAACCTTTCAGTAGCTAATCCGTACTCGACATTCTCTAATCCTCTCGGAGGCAGACACACCAAGGTCAAACAAACCCTCTATCTTTATTTTGATACATAACCATATAATATTCATTTAATATGACTCTCACCCTCGCTCAGAACTGCCTGAAAGACTCACCACCACCGTAAGCAGCTACAACTTCACCTGCCCGACTCATGAATTGCTGCATCCAACTTATAGGATGATGTCTCATTCCTATAGGGTTGCAACAATTACACAATCACTGCAACGTGTACGCTGCCACAATGCCTAATGCATGAAGAGTCATCTCAGATAGCGTGCCTCACACTGACCTGACTCACTCAACTAATACTACTTCACACGGAAATTAATGGCAGTTCACATACACATTAGAAGTAATACATCTACATCAACATTATGCATCACATAGGGTACTTCACGCAACAGCATCAACATATATGCGCTCATTCAGTTGGATTTGCTCAAATCAATTCCACTATATTAAGGATTTTATTCACAATATCATATTCAATCGGAAATTACATAATAACATGCATTCTCTATCATAACATCACATTACACTTGGCAACAACATCAATACATGTACATTCATTCAGTCAGAGCTCATTCATACAACATCATCAAGTCAGAATCTACTCAAATCATTCATATCCATGCGAATCATGTCAGTCTCAATAATAATACTCTTACACATATGCATGTAGACCTGACTTAACAACGATTTCATCTCACGTATGCAATCCTCATGTAATTTCATACAAGCATCCGAGCTATCAGGTGCGTCCCACACAGTCATTAATAGGTCACAACCGTTTCAACACAACATACAGATTCACTCGAAGTCTCACAGTTTCGTCAGAGCATCACAGGTGTTTGTCATACAACAAGAAAAACAGGGTACCAATACTACAACACATCCCCTGGTATTTCATAATGAAGTCAGCATGCATTCCAGCATAACATTCCGAATGGAAACCAACATATCAATTCACATACCAAGCATTCGGAAATTATCATGGCATTTTCATTCACATGAAATTCACACAACATTGCATGCACTCGGTAACCACAATATTCACATGCCTTTCAAGTATTTTAACACCACCTGGATTTATGCCCTGCCTCATACCTTAGTGCACTCGACTCCAGTGTCAACACACATGCATTCATCCGGTCGGCGAATCAGATGTATACGATTTACTCACCAGGAGTCCAACTCCAATGCACTCGGCATTTGCCTTGAGTCCAACCCAAGGACTTCCATTAAGCTTCCAATGCTCATGCTTCAAGCATGGCCTCGAGTCCAACTCGGAGGTCTTTTAGGATTAATCTCAGAATCCTTAATATCCCACGCATTCATCTGATTGCCCACTCAGAAGAGCGTTCGACGCTGATACTGCCCATTATAAATCACACACAGCTCTTGTTTGCTGACTCACAATATAAGCCACTCGGCATTCTCATTCACATACATTTTAACATGAAACCGCAAACAGAACTCAAGGAATCATTCCTTTTTTAACTCATGCACTCGGCAGTAATGGTAACACTCTTGTTTACAAGCATCCAGTCAGCATTCGCAGAAATATTAACATGCATTCATGGATGGAGTCACACAATCACTAAACAGTTCACAGATACCACAAATCCAGGAGAGGTATGCACAATTACTCAATCATAGTACAATTACCAACACATCTCACACATGGCACATCACACGGAGCTAAACCATCACCCGGTTCCTAATCATCACACAATGGTAATTTAAGCCTCAATGAGTTTACTACGCAATTGCTTCACTCGGGTTCAACAGCACATAAAGTTAATAAATTATCACACTTAGAATTCCTAAGGAGTCACTATTTATTCAGTATCCCACGATGAGTACAACATTCAAATATTACTATAAGGTCTAGTACCATTCACTTGGTTTTCCCACAACAAAGCCGAGACACCATCCTATTTTATCATATACCCGATCTCGCCTTTACTCATTTAGCGCACACCCAGTTTTTAGCTTAGGAAGCTGCAACACATCTCGTATACCGAAAGTCATATACATCATATACTATTCATTCATCATACGTTCAAATTCTTTAACAAGGCATAAGTATACAACCACATCATTCATAGCCAAACACATACCAAGTCATCAAACATATGCAATACCAATTAAATCAGGGCATGCCATCAATCGGACCAGGAGGGAAATAACCTCCTATCCTCAAATTGATATGACCACTCGGTCCTAACATATACAACCGCTTACACTCGGTAAGCATACCTTGGCCTTGAACCTTTTGGTCTGCTCTGATACCAAAATGTAACACCCTAATTTTTAATAAATAAATAAACCCCAAAAACAGGGAAAAATTTTCCAAAATTAAGTAAACCAAATAGACCGTAAGACAACCGGATAGCAATGGGACGGAAGGCAAGGAAGGACAAGTACCCAATCGGTAGTCAGCGGAGCACAGTAGCTTAAACTAACCCAATCAGTACTCCCATCGCTCGGTTCCCAGAAACAAACCAAGAAGAACCGGGCACAAGGAAATAAGGGAAGGGAGGCAAGGGAAAATAAAAGAATACACTCATGTGTAGCTGCCAGTGGAAGGAATAAAACTTGAACTGACTCCGCCCAGGCCAGCGAAGCACATCAACGCCTGGGCGAGTCCAACCACAACGTCCATTCACTCAGGTGGGGTCCAACACCGCCCAGCGAGACATGATAATGCAAGAATGGAAGAGGGAGATATTCGGGCGGAGTTCCACATTAACATCTGCTCGCTTCAGCACGATCCCACACACTTGAGCAAACCGTCCTAGTCGCTCGGGCGAGGTATGACTCCGCCTAAGCGATGCCGACACAAAGGCCTCTCCAAACACACACTTGCTGGAGCTAACTCTAATTCGCTGGGCTAACACGGGTACAAGGTAATTTCTCAATCGAATATGGACAAAGGTTTACTCGGTAAATCCTCACGCTCATACTTCACTCGGGAAATCAGGTAGTTAAGTCCCACTCGGACTTATTCAAAACCCAACCACTCGGGATACCAATCCTCACTCGGACTTTACCTCTTTCACTCGGATTACCAATACCTTACACTTAGGATCCAATCCTCTCTAAACCACTATTCGAATTCCTCTCTCAGAAGGGAATCACTTGAGGTTTTCACTCGGGAAATACAAACTCTTCCTCACTTGGGATTTACTTATGATTTTCGCTCAGAGTCACATAACATGTTCACTCGGAAAAGCCACCCAGAAATCTTCACTCAGAACCACTAACTTAACATAATTTCACTCCTTAACGGCCCTCGAGTTATTTGGCAACACTTCCTAGTCGGAAAACGCATAGAATCAGTACGAAGCACATACATATGAATACATGACCACAGAAACATAAATCTGCTAACAAATCCAGTCTACCGACCCATAGACATGTAACCACACACTCGGAATACCCATTATCTTGATATTATGCATTTACCAATACTTACGAATACCATACAAGTGACACAATGACTATTCAATCTTTATAAATGAATATATTTAATCGTCATTTTACATAAGAGCCGGCCAAGGCTACACGGACAAACCATAATAATGCAATACAAGTGCTTAACAGTCGAAGTGCACCACACTCGGACTTGAAACCCTATCATCATTTCCGAGTACGACCTGCACACTGAAAAATAGTGTAGGGGTGAGCATCTTAGATATTAAATGATAGATACCGACTCAGGCTGTCCCACAATCATACAGCAAAATACATATCCATGCAATCAGACATATCAACGAGTAAGGTCAAGCATTATCAATCAACCAAGACACACATGGAACACTTACTGATCGGAATTCGTCAGTCGCCACTCGGCCAGGTGCACATACACAGCCAATAACATTAGTATAACAACAATCAACAATATGATATTACCAACGAATTAGAACGCACGTATTCAACACTTTTCGGTCAGAATCTAACAGTTCTCACTCGGCTATGCACGCATGACATTTCAATGACATTAACACATATTCATGGAGCAAACTTCAATTAGCATCAGTTGCGTATACATACAGAATACTCTCTCGGTTATATCCATTCATCATCTCTTTAACATCATTACACGCATAGTTAATTTTCAGTCAGCATCAGCAATACATATATATAGAGTATTTCACTCGGATATACACATTCATCCTTTCATTAACACTATCACATGCATAATCAATTCCAGACAATATCAATCAGTCAATACACACAGAGTATTTCACTCGGTTATAAACATACATCATCTCACTAACACCTTCGCATGCACAACCAATTCCAAACATTGTCAACAGTTAATAAGCACATATTATTTCACTCGGTTCCGCATTCGTGTGTATCGGTTTAGACGTTGCAACGTAGGCTCTCAGCCTTTTTATACATAGCTGTCAGCTATCAAATCAGCTCCTAGCTGCTCGGTCGTTTTACAGGTACCCAACCGTTTGCCCATAGGTGACACCAGCGCTCTCAGCGCCAACGGAGGTGTTCACAGGCTGCCCGAGTCCCACTCAAGGGCTACCTTGAGTCCCACTCAAGGATTTTGTAGCGTCCCACGCTGAATAACCAATGGTAGTGTCCCACACTACGTGCTCTCAGCACAAACGCATCCCATGCGCCACATGCGGATTCATCACACAACAATGAATTCATACACACATCCTCTTATTCAATCACACGTATTTCACATGCAGTCGGTAATACACATTCTCAGAACTCAATAGCACATGCATCTCATGCAATTGGCATTAGGCATTATCAGCACTCAACAACACATATACAACACATGTAATCGGTAAGGTACATTATCAGATTCACTAAGTTATATTTCACCACATGCAGTCAGCCTTTTGAACTCATAACAACTTGCAGGTCATGTAAAACACATGGTAATCACCAACAGCACTTCAACACGTTCCTTTCACACAAGCATTTCAAATCAACATAGCACAACATGCAATCAGTTTATGACAGTGTCAGAACTTAATCAACGTATGCATCCCTATAAACACGAACAGATTCAATAAGCATTCCCATCAACACCACATGACATGCAATCGGGCTCTATGGTAACGTATGCATCCTCAAGGATGATGATAACATGCAACACTCACTCTCACTTATCATGCACTCGGATATTCTACATGAAAGTATATCATGCAACAGAATACAGTTCCACAATTATCAATATCTTCCAAACCCGTTCGTAACCGATGCATTTGACATGCAAGGTACTCCCCCTACCTGGACTGAAGCTTTCAGTCGGCCAACCTGACACCCAGTTCCAGAGGAACACTGAATCACTCTCAGCGCATCTACATGCAAGAGCAGGGGAGGCCCAAGACGCCCAGCTCTTGGCCCGCTCCCTGGAATGGCTCCATCACAATGTTGTGAACACCCAACCACCTTGAAGCTCCTCGCAGCGCAGATCTCCACTGAGACTTGGCAGCTTCGAGCAAGGAGGGGAAGAAGGAGGGAAGCCGACGAAGAGATGAAGGAACAAGGAAGGAGACGGGTTGTATGCAGAGGGAATGCACACCCTCACCCTCACTGGCTCGTCGAGCAAGGGAGGAGGACTCCGATCCTCAGCCGCCATTGCTGCGAGCTCACAGAAACAGAGCACAGAGGAGGAAGAAGAAGAAGAGGAGAATGAAGAAAGAAGGAAGAGAAAACAGGGGGAAGAGAAGTCTGAAGGGGGATGAATGATAGTGTACCCATATATGCATGCTCGGAGAGAAGGGAAGAGTGGGGTGGGAAAGCGTGCACAACACCAGCTCCTACACGCGTCACACCCACCCGGTCTCAACCAATCAGCTCTTGACAATTAATTACCTTCAATCAGCCTTTGTTTCCTTAACTTAAATTAATTAAGTCAATTAATGAATAATTTTTCTCCACTTTTGAATTTATTATTTTAATAATTTATTTTCATTCAGCAATTAATTATTTCCATGGCTTAATTTCACTCGGTACTTTAATTCTTAAATCGGGATGTTACATCATGGAAAATCATCAAGAAGAAGATGAAAATAGGGTAAGTAACTCAAACAAAATCTCTTATGATGAATTGTTTGATGCCTTTCATGAGTTGTGAAATGAGTTTTCAAAACGAGTAATAAATTGAAAAAAGCTAATAATCATATCTTTCTTCTTGAAAAATAAATAGATTCTATTAATGCTACTAATAATGATTTGGTTTAAAGGAATTTCTCCATCTAAGCATCTATTTCTAAAACCAAATGAGAATCCTTTATATCCTTTTATTCTAACTATAGTCATTTAACAAATGAGATTGAGGATTTGAAAAGTACCTTGGCCAAGTTCACTAATATAAAGAAGAACTTGGACATTTTACTTGGTAACTAAAGATATGTATTTGATAAAACAGGTATTGGTTATAAGCCCAGAAAGCAACAAAAGACTTTTAAAAACTTTTTTGGTAACCAACATAAAACAACCTTTGTTTCTTAAAACAAATCCAAAGTACTATCTATTAAATGTTATTACTGTGGAATAAAAGGAAACAAAGTCTCTATGTGCAATACTAGATAAAGGGATGCCTTTAAACAAAGTTTTTGGGATAGAGGTTGCTTAACTAGCTCTCAAGGATCCAAAAGGAAATGGGTACCTAAAAATGATAATCAAGGATGTTCTTGTAAATGTGTTTCAAG
Organism: Clitoria ternatea; assembly: GCA_037962975.1. Classification (NCBI taxonomy): domain Eukaryota; kingdom Viridiplantae; phylum Streptophyta; class Magnoliopsida; order Fabales; family Fabaceae; genus Clitoria; species Clitoria ternatea. Next base: position 180,984,103 of record CM075671.1, read on the forward strand.
TCAAGTAACTCAAGGTGGTATCTAGACAGTGGGTGTTCAAAATATATAATTGGTAACAGGAACAAATTTGACAAAATCACTCGTCGCAACAATGGTCATGTGTCCAACGGAGACAGCACAAGGAAGAATCATTAAAGTTAGAAGATGAACTTGAGGAGCTAGACACAAAAGATCAAAAGGAGGACAATCTTAATCTTATCCAACCATCCAGGAATAAAGGACCTCAAAGAATTATTCTTTAAGGAATGTGATCGGTGATGTCACTAAGTGAGTGTCCACTTGAAACACTTTAAGGAATATTTAAAATAATTTTGTATTTGTTTTTAAAATTAAACCTGGATGCATAGAGGAGGCTCTAGCAGATGTGTTTTAGGGTTTACCTATACAAGATGAAGCAAACTAATTCAAAAGAAACTAAGTATGGGAATTCATCCCTGTAACATCCCTGTTTTCGATAAGTAGTCTTAACCTCGTAAGTTTTTAATCATGAGAGTTCTATAAGTGATATTCAGGGTAGAAACTTTTTCATAAGAAGAATAATGTAATTGGGTTTAGAAAACCCGACAAAAGAGATAGTAAGCATACATAATAATAATACATGGTTATACTTAGTAATAAATAATAATATAATATTAGAGAGAGTAAACATAAGACCCCGTGGGTAGTCAAGAATTGACTATCCAATCCTAAATTTAGTACCTAGATGATAAACTAGTTAGATTAGTACCACCATTCACATAAAATAAGGAAGAATTGGATCAGTTCCTACACACCTGTTTTATACCGAAAAAAGGTCCTTGGTTATTCATTTATAAACTTAGGGATGTCTGATCCCAGCACGGACACTCCTTAATGAACTGTTTCAGTAAATCAAACACTTCTCCTGAAAAGCCCAAACTCTAATTTAGACCCATCTATTTTGTTTCTTAGAAAAGCTATTCAGTTAAATCGAGACCCTGAGTTCGGCTTAAACACTTTTAGTGTTTTAAGCTTAACTTTCTCATATGATATCGCAATCAAGCAATTCTCATCTTGGCTTCTTCGTTATGAAAAACCTAACAATCTCTACTTCTAATCATGAACCCTAATTTGCGACCTATCATCCCCAATTTGATGAACCAAGAATTTGTACTCTAAAAACTTGTTATTTAATCCTGTTAAATTTCATTAATTTACGAGAAAAATCATAACTTTCTCGTACAAGCTTTGAATTAGTTTGTTGCAATTTCTTGTGAAGAACCCAAAAGTTAGTTTTTATTCGATTGTCCTCGAAAAGCCAACCTTTTCAGGGGAAAGTAATTTTCATAACTCAATAGCGCAGCCATAGTAAAACACGAATATCTTTCTCATACGATGTTAAAACCACTTCGTTCTTTTATTCATGGCTTTGTATTAAAAACCCTACAACTTTTATGAAGAGCTTAATAGTTTATTCTTCAAGGTATTTTCACGGTGAACCCATCTTTTCAAGTTAAAATAATTTCAGAGCCCCAGGAAGCACTTGTAACATCCCAAATTTTAAAATAGAGAGTTAATTAAGGAAATAAATATTAAATAATGGAATGTGGATTATTTAATGTCCCAAAATATTGGAATTAATTAAATTAAATTTTTTTATTTTTTTATTTTTTTGGGACTGCTAGTAATTTATTGGGACTGAATGAGCTGAAAACTGACCCAATTAAAATATGGGTGTCAGACAAAGTATCTCCGATTGGGATGATATTAGTCAAGGTTGTTAAGAATATTATTGGGAGTCCAAATATGTATTCGGAATAATTTTCAGATAAAGTGTTGAGCCCAAACAGAGATCCTGTTTGCCATAAAATGATGAATCTTTAATGAGAGGATAAAAAATTAAATGCAAAAGCCTAATTTCCTCTCTCATTTTTGTGAGCTTGCTGGAACTATTTGGAAAATACTTTACTTCTTCTTCTTCTCTATTCTCCTTCTCCATTTTCCTTTCCTTCTTCTTCTAAAACCCTAGCCAAGGTGGTGAACCTTTTTCCTCTTTCATTTTCGTTGAAGAAGCCTAGAGAAGCTTGGAACTTGAAATTTCTTCTTTCTCTGTTCTCCATTTTCACAGCCCCTCTCCCCCTCTTGGAACCCATTTTTAGTTTTAGGTGAGATAAGCTTCCCTCACCATTTTTGGATGGGTTAATGCATTATTTATGAGTTATTATAGCTTGAGGGAGTAATGTAGGTGAAAAGGATGTTTGATGGAAGCAATTAATGCATAAACCCTAGAGTGGGTTATCATAAATACAAGATTTAAATGAAATAAATATGGTAGATGAACTTGTGGTTGGAAGGAGATGAAAGATTGATGATTATTATGAATGTGGTGGGTTTGGTGAAAAACCCTAACTATTAAGAATTTGGGGAAGATGGTATATATTGATTGAATAATATACTTGAGGGGGAATATATGACATTGATAGGTGTGGATGTTGATAAATGGAGTTGTGTGAATGTTGGGGGTTTAAAGCTTGTTTTGTAGCCTTTAAACATAATGAATGTAGCTTGATGGAAAAAATTCCCAAAGCCTAATAATGAAGGAATGATGTCTATAACATGTCTTGTACATGTTATGAAATTGTAGATATGATTATGCTTAATTAGAGTTGAATTGTGTCTTGAATGGTTGACTGATTAGGATTTTACATGTATGTTGATGTAGGATCCATTCTGAACGATGAGGCGGGTACGTAGTATCAATCAGAATTCTTCTCTTGAGGTAGGAGAGGAGTCTTTATATTCTAATTGCATGGATTCAATAGTATTTGATTGTCATATGTGAAAACTTACATGTTTGCCTTGCTTTTGATATTATGGAAATTTATATTGTGTATATGATGTTGGTTATAATGTTTGGCAACATGCTTTGTGCAATTAAAATAGATATGGTGTGCTATATGGTGGTGTGAATTATTTGGCAAGCGTAAACCTTGAATATGATGGTTGTATTATATCCACCATGAATGCGAATGAGTGAAATTGATGTGTGGTTGAGATTGGGTGTGAATGAATAACATACCATGATTAAGAATGAAAAGTTGATCATTGAGATTAATGAGGAATGCCATTGAATTTGGCGAATGAATTGTTAAAATGCCACATACAAAACTTGAAAATAAAGATTAAATCCAACAATATCAAACCCATTAAAAATGGTGAGGTGGTGTTGGCAATGACGATGATGATTAATGATTTGCATGAATAGGATACATACAGTGAGGAATGCATATGATTGGCATTTGTATCCATGGCATACTACATAGCTGCCGGTGTTGGAATTTTAGGGGATTCCCCTGGTTGGCCCAGTGGGAGGGCGGCTCTGTGCACGAGCGATTTGTTGTTTTCCCTGTGACTCGGTGTGTAAGTCACGAAGCTGCCCATGTTGTGCTACGGGGAGCCACATGTGGTTGACCCTTGTAGGGGGTGGCTCTTAATGAGCAGGTGTCCCCGGTGGTCCTTGGGATCACAGTTGCCATGATATGATTCATGGTTGGCCCGCAACACCATATGTTGATTATGTTGTTTACCGCGGTCATGGTGAAAATCACCAGGTGTTGCAAAATGGGCGATGCGGTTTGGTACCAGTAAAAGATTGGTAAGATGCATGCAATTTGATGATAAGTGTACACATTTTACTACTGCAGTAGGGGTATGGTTCGATGATCATACTTGAATCCCGTAATTGGTGTTTATATTCCCACAGTCAGATATGCAATTGTTGAAATATTTCGTTGTGTATATGCATTAGCTTAAGAGCATTTACATATAGCAAAGAAGTATGCCAAAGGTGATGAGATGTGATGATGGATGTGTTATGGGTGAGAGAATATATTAAGACAACATAAAAGATGTGAATACTAAATAACAATGTGAATAAGATGATGAAAAGTGTAATAGTCCAATTGTTGAAGGATTAGATCATGTGTGTGATTTTATACTTGCTTGATTTACAAAGATGATTGTATTTTCTGATGATAGTCGATGATGAGTTGTATGTGAATGCAAGTATACATATTTTGATACATATGCACATGATCACATGGTATTCATATCATCCTTTTGGAATGTATGACTCACTCTCCCATGTTGTCCACTTTTTAGACTTGTGATGCAGGACACTCATGGGTAGAGTGAATCTTTTGAAGTACATTTTGTGGAAGGAGGTAAATAGGTATATAGGAAGCGCCTTAGCCTGTAAATCTAGATTTTTGTATAGCATATAGTGTTTATGTGTGCTGGTTTTGTTATCTAGATCTTAGTATGATGACTTTTGATGGTCATGTATGAAAATTGGATCTAGGATGTATGGCCAATTTTCCTCTATGACCCATATGATGTATGGAGTCGAATGTATGATGCTAAACAATGGTGAATTTTATGAATGAATGAAGGTTTATATAAAAATTTATATTTTATCAAATATATGAGATGATGAGCTTGATTTTAATATGATTCTTGAGCTAGGATGGGATTCAAAGGATATTAATACTTGAGGCAAGTTGTAAATGTGTAATATGATGTGTATGTTATGTTGAATTTGATTAATTTGGGATGAGATGAATTTTGGCATGTGCGGTTGTATGATTTTCATGATTCTGTGCATGTTCTGCAGAATTCGCTCAAACGAGTGCCAATCTCACTCAAGCGAGGTTCCCTTGAAACAGGGGTGTGGCCACTGGCCCAAATTCGCCCAAGCGAATGACATTTTCACCTAAGCAAAATCTCCTGGAATCAAAGGTTTGGTTACTGGAGTTATTTCTCTTAGGCGGGTAAGGCCTCGCCCAAGCGAGCATTGGATGAATAGCTACTGGACCATTTTCGCTTGAGAGAATGGTCAGTGTTACTAGAGTTATTTCACTTAGGTGGGGAAGGCCTCACCCAAGCGAATGAGGGACCATTAAATACTGGAGTAATCTCGCTCAAGCGAGAAGGGCTCGCTCAAGCGAGATGAGTACCTGATACGCATGGTGTTCCTCACTTAAGCGTGATTGTTGGCTCGCCCAGGCGTGGATTGTTGAACTCGCTCAAGCAAGTGGGGCATTTGCTTGAGCGAAATGCCCCCTGATTCTCCAAACATGAATGCTTTAATTAGTATGTTTTTCCCTTGAATTAAGGCTCCTTCTAGCATCATTACACAATATTATTTAACTTAGTTTGATCTATTAATCTTCGAATCATTTATTCTCTTAAAATCCAATCATATAACATCATTTTAATTGATTCTTCCACTGTTTTTAATTGCAAATTTAATTTCTCATGAATCTTTTTTTAATTCACCCTCTCATATCTTCATATATGGGAGAAGTTTCATAGATCCAAGGTATTGAATTAAAGCTTCACCACTTTATTTATTTGTCTAATAATGATTTATAAAACATGAAAAATTTACCCCTATTTTTGGGGCGTCTCAACCTGGTATCAGAGTGTTGTTTGCTCTTGATACAAACATAATTAATGTTGTTCAAGTAGTTGTTGCTTATGATTGAATCATATGAGCTAAAATTGATTGAGTTAGGGATTTCTTTGATTGATTTTTGGTTGTTTGTTATTGAATTGAAATTGATGTCTATGTTGTTTGAGTCTGACCAAGATTCCTTACACTATTTACCATATATAATGAATATGTTGTGATTATGTTTTAAGTTTGACATGATTATATGATGTGGTGCATAAGAGATTAATGAATGTTGAAATCTTTGAGTTTATGGGTTGAGAATTTATTGTTGGGTCTAGACTACTCATATGTGAGCCATGTTTTAATGTATAGGCTTAAGATATGGCGGGTAAACCTAATCGAGAGGCTGCTGCTATGGCAAATACCTTGAATGGATTCTCTGATCTCTTAGAAAGACAAGGCCAAATGAATGTGGGACAAGGTGCCCAAGGTTTTGATCTATTTCTCAAGAGGAAACCTTCTGAGTTTCATAGAGATTATAAGCCTGAGGATGCTTATGCTTGGATCAATGATTTGGAAAGGATTTATACTAGCTTCGAGTATTTTGAAGCGCAAAAAATTGAGTATGCGATTTTTTATGATCCACGATGAAGCTGAAGCTTGGTGGCGTCTTACTAAAGGGCGCATGGTATCTGCTGATGTTTCCTTGGTTTGGGAAAACTTTAAGGTTGAGTTCTTGAAGAAATATTTTCTAGATAGCTATAGAAGCAAGAAAGAGCTTGAGTTTATAGAGCTTAAGCAGGGTAATATGACCGTGGAGGAGTATGCCTCTAAGTTTGATGAGCTTTGTGTGTTCTATCCTCCTTATCAACAAGAGGGAACTGAGGCTTCGAAGTGCGTGAAGTTTGAAAATGGTTTGAGGCCCAAGATCAAATGGGTTATTCGACATCAAGAAATTAGAAGCTTTCCGACGCTTGTGAATAAGTGTCGAATTTATGAAGAAGATGATATGGCTCCTTCGAGTCATGGTAAGCACGAGCCTAAGTTGAAGGGCCAATTCTCTAGTTTCAAGAAGCAGGGTCACTTCAAGAAGAACAAGTTCTTTCATAGTGGATCCTCAAATGCTAGAGGACATGGTGCTTTTGGAGGTGGATATAGAGTTGGTAATCAAGGTCGTGGCAATGTCCAAGGCCTTACTTGTTTTAAGTGTGGTGCTAACCACTTGGCAAGAGGTTATCCTCAAGATGAGGTGGTATGCTACCCATGTAATCAACCGGGGTATATTCGCCCTAATTGCCCATTGAATGCAAGGAATGCCAATGTTGATACTCTTGCTCGTGTGAACCATAATGGTAACCGTGGAGGCCATGGAGGCTTTGGAGGCCGTGGTCGTGGAAACGGTAACGGTTATAATGGTGGCCGCAATAGTGGTCGTGGTGGAAATCATAATGGTGAAAGGAATGGCAATGGTCGAGGCAATGGCCATGGTGGAAGAAATGGTAACCGTAATGGTGGTGATCAACCACAAGCTGCTGGTAGAGTATTTACCGTTACTAGTGAAGAAGCCGTTCAAGCTGAAGATTTTGTCCGTGGTGAGTGTGAAATCTTTGGGAATTCTGTATGTGTTATATTTGATTCGGGCGCAAGGCATTCATTTATTTCTGAGGATTGTGTGAGGCGCTTAAAAGTGCCTGTTAGCATGATGAGAGGTTCTATAATGGTGACTACATCGACCAGTACTTGTTTAAGATCGGTGACTCGATGTGAGAATGTCAAGATGACTCTAGAGGGTAAGAAGTTTATTGTATCCCTCGTATGCTTGCCTATGAAAGACCTGGACATTATTCTAGGCATGGATTGGTTATCTGCCAACAAAGTCTTGGTGGATTGTCATAACAAGACAGTAATCTTCCCAACTTCTAACGCTGAAGTCTATGATCTACAAGGTATCTCTCAGCTTCTTGTAATGTTCTGCATGGTTGATGGGAAGATGCTTCCCAATCTGGTGAAATCCCTATTGTTTCATAATTTCCTGATGTTTTTCCGAATGAAATTCCTAGATTGCCTCCTCCATGAGAAATGGAATTTTCTATTGACCTCATTCCCAGTGCTGAACTTGTTTCTAGAGCTCCTTCTAGGATGTCTCATATGGAGTTGGCCTAATTGAAGAAACAAGTCAAGGAATTACTCGAACGGGAGTTTATCCGCCAAAGTATGTCTCCTTAGGGTGCTCCTGTACTATTAGTGAAAAAGAAGAATGGGAGCATGAGATTGTGCATTGACTATCGCCAACTCAATAAACTAACTATCAAGTACAAATATCCTCTTCCTCACATTGATGATCTTTTGGATCAATTGAAGGGCGCTGTTGTATTCTCCAAGGTTGATTTACGTTCCAGATATCACCAAATTCGGGTGAAGACCGAGGATATTCCTAAAACTGCCTTCCGAACATGATATGGACACTACAAGTATGTAGTGATGCCATTCGGAGTGACAAATGCTCCTGCGATTTTCATGGATTACATGAATCGCATCTTCCATGAATATCTCGATCAATTTGTCGTAGTCTTTATTGATGATATTTTGGTGTATTATAAGAGTCATGAAGAGCATGAAAGACATCTTCGTCTTGTATTGTCTATTCTTTGAGAGAGAGAATTGTATGCTAAGCTCTCTAAATGTGAATTCTGGATTAATGAGATTTCTTTTCTTGGTCATGTGATTTCCGGTGATGGAGTTGTTATTGATAGATCAAAAGTGGAAGCTATTATGGCTTCGAAAAGACTGACGTCCATGACGGAAATAAGAAGTTTTCTTAGTCTTGCAGGGTAATATCGGAGGTTTATCAAAGGATTTTCCCGCTTAGCCTTACCATTGACGAAGTTGACTCGTAAGAATTAACCGTTTGTGTGGACTTATGAATGTGAAGAAAGCTTTCAAGAGTTGAAGTTGAGGCTTACTACCACACCAGTGTTGGCATTGCTTGATTTGTTGGATGACTTTGTTGTATACTGTGATGCTTCTATGCACGGTCTGGGTTGTGTGTTGATGCAGTATGAACGTGTGATAGCCTATGCGTTGCGACAGTTGTGACCGCATGAGGTTAATTATCTGACACATGATCTTGAATTGGTGGCGGTGGTGTTTGCTTTGAAGTTGTGGCGACATTACTTATATGGTTCTAAGTTTGTGGTCTTTAGTGATCACAAGAGCCTTAAGTACTTGTTTGATCAAAAAGAACTTAATATGCGCTAACGGTGATGGATGGAATTTTTAAAGGATTATGAGTTTGAGTTGAGGTATCATCCCGGAAAGGTAAATGTAGTTGCCGATGCTTTGAGCCGGAAGTCGTTGCATATTTCTATGATGATGGTGAAAGAGACGGAGCTAATTGAACAATTTAGAAATTTAAATGTGGGTGTGGAGACATATACTCCAAAGAAAATGTCACTTGAAATGTTGAAGGTCACGGATGAATTTCTTGAATATGTGAAAGTACACCAACCCAATGATGAGTATCTAATTGAGATGAAGAAACCCAAGAGAAGGGAAAAAACTTATTTCTAGTGGAAGGTCAGGATGGCATTTGGCATGTGAAGGGCCGAATTTATGTTCCCTCGAGTGGTGATTTGAGGAAATGTGTGCTTGAGGAAGCTTATAAGAGTATATTGAGTATTCATCCTGGTTCCACCAAGATGTATCAAGACTTGAAGAAGAACTTTTGGTGGCCCGGTGTGAAACGTGACGTGGCGAACTTTGTTGCATCTTGCCTTGTTTGTCAGAAGGCTAAGGTCGAGCATCAAAGACCATCTGGTTATTTGAGACCTTTGGAGATCCCTGCTTGGAAGTGGGATAGCATTGCTATGGATTTCATTTCTGGACTACCTAGAACTCATGCTGGAAAGGATGCTATATGGGTGATTATAGATCGATTGACGAAGTGTGCTCACTTCTTGCCCATGAATATGAAGAGTTCATTGGAGAAATTAGCCCAGTTGTACATAAAAGAGATTGTTAGATTGCATGGTGTGCCATCTAGCATTATATCTGACCATGATCCTTGGTTTACTTCTCGGTTTTGGGGAAGTTTGCATCATGAATTAGGTTCTAAGTTGAAACTTCGTTCCACGTATCATCCTTAAACCGACGGACAGTCCGAAAGGACGATACAAAGCCTTGAAGATTTGTTGAGGGCTTGTGTTCTTGAACACGGTGGATGTTGGGAGAGATTCTTACCGCTGATTGAGTTTACATACAACTATCATAGCTCTATTGGTATGTCTCCCTATGAGGCATTTTATGGAAGAAAATATAGAACGCCTCTGTGTTGGCTGGAGACTGGTGAGAACTTGGCTTTAGGGCCGGAGATTGTTCAGGAGACTACTGAGCAAATTAAAAGAATACAAGAGAATATAAAGATTGCTCAGGACCGACAGAAAAGTTATTATGATAAGAGGCATAAACCACTTGAATTTCAAGTTGGTGATCATGTATTCTTGAAAGTCTCGTGTGGTAACGGGATTGGAATGGCGTTGAAAAGTGGAAAGTTAAGCCCTAGGTTTATTGGACCTTATGAGATTTTGGAGCCACATGTGGTTGACCCTTGTGGGGGGTGGCTCTTGATGAGCAGGTGTCCCCGGTGGTCCTTGGGATCACAGTTACCGTGATATGATTCATGGTTGGCCCGCAACACCATATGTTGATTATGTTGTTTACCGCGGTCATGGTGAAAATCACCAGGTGTTGCAAAATGGGCGATGCGGTTTGGTACGAGTAAAAGATTGGTAAGATGTATACAATTTGATGATAAGTGTACACATTTTACTACTGCAATCGGGGTATGGTTAGATGATCATACTTGAATCCTGTAATTGGTGTTTATATTCCCATAGTCAGATCTGCAATTGTTAAAATATTCTGTTGTGCATATGCATTAGCTTAAGAGCATTTACATATAGCAAGGAAGTATGCCAAAGGTGATGAGATGTGATGATGGATATGTTGTGGGTAAGAGAATATATTAAGACAACATAAAAGATGTGAATACCAAATAACAATGTGAGTAAGATGATGAAATGTGTAATAGTCTAATTGTTGAAGGATTAGATCATGTGTGTGATTTTATGCTTGCTTGATTTACAAAGATGATTGTATTTTATGATGATAGTCGATGATGAGTTGTATGTGAATGCAAGTATACATGTTGTGATACATATGCACATGATCACATGGTATTCATATTCATCCTTTTGAAATGTATGACTCACTCTCTCATGTTGTCCACTTTTTAGACTTGTGATGCAGGGCACTCGTGGGTGGAGTGAATCTTTTGAAGTACATTTTGTGGAAGGAGGTAAATAGGTGTATAGGAAGCGCCTTAGCCGGTAAATCTAGATTTTTGTATAGCATGTAGTGTTTATGTGTGCTAGTTTTGTTATCTAGATCTTAGTATGATGATTTTCGATGGTCATGTATGAAAATTGGATCTAGGATGTATGGCCAATTTTCCTCTATGACCCATATGATGTATGGAGTCAAATGTATGATGCTAAATAGTGATGAATTTTATGAATGAATGAAGGTTTGTATAAAAATTTATGTTTTGTCAAATATATGAGATGATGAGCTTGATTTTAATATGATTCTTGAGCTAGGATGGGATTCAAAGGATATTAATACTTGAGGCAAGTTGTAAATGTGTAATATGATGTGTATGTTATGTTGAATTTAATTAATTTGGGATGAGATGAATTTTGGCATGTGCGGTTGTATGATTTTCATGATTCTGTACATGTTCCACAGAACTCGCTTAAGCGAGTGCCAATCTCACTCAAGCGAGGTTCCCTTGAAACAAGGGTGTGGCCACTGGCCCAAATTTGCCTAAGCAAATGACATTTTCACCCAAGCGAAATCTCCTGGAATCAGAGGTTTGGTTATTGGAGTTATTTCACTCAGGCGGCTAAGGCCTCACCCGAGCGAGCGTTGGATGAATAGTTACTGGACCATTTTCCCTTGAGCGAATGGTCAGTGTTTGGAGGCTCGCTCAAGCGAGTAAGGATAGGATCAGTTACTGGAGTTATTTCGCTTAGGTGGGGAAGACCTCACCTAAGTGAATGAGGGATAATTAAATACTGGAGTAATCTCGCTCAAGCAAGAAGGGCTCGCTTAAGCGAGATGAGTACCTGATACGTATGGTGTTCCTCGCTTAAGGGTGATCGTTGGCTTGCCCAGGCGTGGATTGTTGAACTTGTGGCACCCCAAAAATAGGGGTAAATTTTTCGCGATTTAAAATAATTAAAGGATGGAAGAAATCGCAAGATGAAAACTTTGGCAAGAAATCCCCGGACCTAATTTAATAACCTATCTCATATGTGAAGATATGAGAAGGTGAACAATTAAGTCAAAGAGTGAACCTTGGATGATTTATCTCATGATCATCAACAAGGAGTAGCGGAAGTATGCAAATACATTAAGGAAATGAAGGGAAGTGGTAGAAGGTCAAAGGATGGTCTATCGATTTGATAAAATGCATTAATTATGCGTGTGGGGCGTTGTACCATCATATTATAGTCAAACAATACCAATGATATCCCAAGATAGAGGAAAAATATGAAAAACAGGGTCATGAATCGATTCAAACACCCTATGAATCGATTCATATGATTCTGGAATGCAAAACAGTGAAAACAGGACCCCTTGAATCGATTCAAGCTCGTATGAATCGATTCAGACACTTCTGGAACTCAAAATTACGCAAACAGAGGTCCTTGAATCGATTCAGGGTCGTATGAATCGATTCAGGCCTTCCTGGAACCAAAAACAGTGAAAACAGCAACGCTCGAATCGATGCAGGGATCCTCGAATCGATTCGAGACAGCACAGTTGCTGTTTTTATGCAGAAAAAGCATTATTTTTGGACTTCTAACCCCTCTAACTTTTTCATATCAACTCCAAACGCTACCAAATTTTAACACCAACTAAAATACACTATTTGTGATGTGTGGCCACCAGCCTCACTCAAAAATTCTCAAAAATGAGAAAGTTATGCAAATAAATGCGTTTTGTCCATTCCTAAGCCTTTTTGAGTAACATAGGGGTCTATCCTCAATGGAATTGACCCGTTCCAGTTTCTACAAGTCACAAATCATGTATTTAAGCTATTGAAACCATCACACACTATCCAAGACTCATAAAACTCATTTTGACCCTACTAGTTTCTTACTTATGCATAACAATCATGAAATATCATCAATTATACAACACATAAGGTCATTATTCACCATCCTCATCATTTGATCATCAAAGTGAGCAAAATTCAAGCACTCACACAATAGCGTCTTACATCACCAGGGCCATAACTGAAGATTAGTCTTATATGTGGGTTCCAATTTTCACACATGACTAACATAATCATTATACATCATTCATACCAATTTATGGCTATACAAAATATGCAGAAAACTATATACATTACAAACATTCTACACAAACCATAAAATCAAAATGTTGCCGGCCAAGGCATTCTTTACCAAAAAGAGGCTTCCTTCACACTTCTCCTCCACAAATAGCTCCAAAGCTAAACCTACAACACAGGAGCTAAAAAGATATACCACAAGGAGAGTGAGTATACTTTCTCAATGATGAAAATCCAATAAATAAAACAATATATGCATGAATGCAATATAACTATCTCCTTCTCAAGAGGAGTTTATTTTATATCAGTATTCAATCATCAATTCTTATTCAAACACAATTATTCCTTAATTCTCTTAGAATCATATCAATCAAACTCACCATCACACCTTAGCAATTAAAAGGGAATATCCAAACATATCGCATCATCAAAGTATCACACTATATCATGCTTCAAGACTGATGCACATGCTAATATCGTTAAAATGCATATGCACGGATCCGTTCTCATTTCCTCGGGTGATCGCAACCACCATAATCATATACTCATTCTCAATGGTTTCCCACCTCGCAAGGGGTACTCCCTCTAGCAGCCTCGCAAGGTGCTTCTCGTGATCGCAACCACGTTCAATATCTCATAAGGTTTCCCGCCTCGCAAGGGGTACTCCCGCCTCATAAACATTTCATATAGGTTTCCCTCCTCGCAAGGGGTACTCCCACCTCATAAACATTTCATATAGGTTTCCCTCCTCGCAAGGGGTACTCCCACCTCATAAACATTTCATATAGGTTTCCCTCCTCGCAAGGGGTACTCCCACCTCATAAACATTTGATATAGGTTTCCCTCCTCGCAAGGGGTACTCCCGCCTCATGATCGCAACCATGGGCATTCAATCTCATTGGTCCCGCAGGGCCTCTCTTTTCAATACTAGGTGATCGCAACCACCGGTCTAACAATCATAGGAACTCGCAAGCTTTTTTTTTTTTCATTTCCATTATCAAGTGATCGCAACCACTTATCAACATCATCATGATATGCATGCCATGCCATGTATACAACAATGCTCATACATGCTTCAAGCTCATTTAGCTTATCTTACCCTCTCATCTAGGGTACATTCATTCTCAACCACACAATTTTCCACCAAATCATACACAATAATCAATCTTTATATAAACTCAATCATATATCACACATAATAAGCCATCCATAGCCTCACTTAGGCTTCATCATATAAACACTAAATTCACATCACCATACACAATTCACTTCACATACACATAATATCACCTTCACCCAAGCAAATATGTCATACTACATTAATACATACATTATCATCATAATTCTCATGCATTTAGAAAATACACCCCTCTCCTACCTCAAGAGAAGTAGACCTCTGGGGTTGATGTTCCTGCTTCACCAATATTGCCAAACCCTACACCAATCAATTATAGGGCCACATCAAATATTCTTTCAAACATCAATTCAATATACATATACATAGGTATACACATGATTCTTATCATGTGGGAACTATTTATCAATTCATTCATTGGCCTAATTAGGCTTCGGGAATTCCTTCTCTTAAATCACAATCCATTATTACCAAGAGCTACAACCTACTTGTTAGGTTATCCCATCTATTAAGCTTCCACCAACACCTTGGTGAGTCTCCCACCTATTATGACTTCAAGTCAACATCATCATCATTAAATGTCTCTACCTCATCATTTATAACACTCTTCCCATCAACAAATGCTAACTTCTTCAATAAATGCTATACTCTTCAATATTATACATTTCCTCCTAAAATTCAAATTTAGGGTTTTCATCAAACCTACCAACCTTCATAAATACTCATATACCTCCTTCTTTTCCCACCATAATTACAACTACCTCATTAATTATTCATAAGCTTGTATTTATGTCAACCCATCTTAGGGTTTCCACATTTAATGTTTCTCCAAGTAACCTACATAGATTAATGCTTTCTTAACATTGAAAACACATAGTAATATGTTTATATACATGGAAAATGGTAATAATTTTACCTCAAGAGGAGTAAAGAGTGAGTTTGCAAAAGAGGAGAAGGTCCACACGAAAATAAGAGGAGGAAAGAAAAGATCCCAAGCTCCAAGCTTTTCTTGAGCTTCTTGAAGGATAACAATGAAGAAGGAAGATATATCTTTCTTTTTACATAGGGTTTTTGGAGGAAGAGAGGATGAGTAATGAAGAAGAAAGTGTAGAAGAAGAAAAGAAGAGGTAAGGCGGCGTGGAGAAGAAGAATGCAACGGGAGTGAAATGAAAATGTGAGTTTAGTTTTTAAGTTATTAGGCCTTCATTAACTCTTTCGTTTTTTAAACAAACAGGTTCGCCGTTTGGGCTTAATACATATTCTAAAAATTATTCCGAGTACATATTCAGATTCCCAATAATATTATCTACAGCCCTGACCAATGGCATCTCAATCAGAGATACTTGGTCGGACACCCATATTTTATCTGGGTCAGTTTTCAACTCAACCGATCACCATAATTCACCAGAAATTTTGAAAAGTCTTGTTTAAATCATTTCAAGAATTTTGGGATATTAATTAACCCACATTTAATTATCCCACATTTATTTTCTTAATTTATCTTCCTATTTTAAAAATTCGGGGTGTTACAATCCACCCCCCTAAAAGAAATTTCGTCCTCAAAATTCAACTTACCGGATTCAAATGCATGAGGGTACCGTTTACGGATATCGTCCTCACGTTCCCAAGTGAGTGTTTCCACGTCTCCATGCTTCCATGCTACTTTTACTAGGGGTACCATCTTATTCCGCAGTCTCTTCACAGAATATTCAACAATACGAACAGAAACGGGAAGGATGGTTAAGTCATCCCGCACCTCAACATCGTCAATAGAGATCACGTGCTGAGGATCAGGTATATACTTTCTTAACTGCGACACGTGAAATACATTATGTAAGTTCGCAAGCTGTGGAGGAAGTGCAATCCGATATGCGACATCTCCAATCCGCTCTAAGATCTCATAGGGTCCAATGAATTTAGGGCTCAGTTTTCTGCTCTTCAAGGCTCTTCCTAAACCCTTATCACGCGAGACACGCAATAACACATGATCGCCGACTTGGAACTCAAGTGGCTTTCTCCTTTTATCATAATAACTCTTCTGCCGGTCTTGAGCGACTTTCATCTTCTCTTGGATCATCTTGATCTGTTCAGTAGTTTCCTCAACAATCTCAGGCCCTAAGGCTAGATTCTCACCAACTTCAAGCCAACATAAAGGAGTTCGACACCTTCTTCCATATAAGGCCTCGTATGGTGCCATACCAATACTAGAATGAAAACTGTTGTTGTAGGTGAATTCGATCAGAGGCAAATATTTCTCCCATGAACCGCCATGCTCCAAAACACAAGCGCGTAGTAAGTCCTCAAGACTCTGAATAGTCCTCTCCGACTGCCCATCGGTCTGAGGATGATATGACGAGCTTAGCTTCAGTTTTGAACCCATTGCTTCATGTAAGCTTCCCCAGAATCGGGAAGTAAATCGGGGGTCACGATCAGAAACAATGCTAGACGGCACGCCATGTAATCTCACAATCTCCCGAATGTACAACTGTGCTAAATCTTGCAAGGAGCTCTCCATACTGATTGGTAGAAAATGTGCACTCTTTGTCAAACGATCCACAATTACCCATATTCCGTCACATCTAGACCTCATTCTTGGTAATCCGGACACAAAATCCATGGCAATCGCGTCCCACTTCCAAACAGGGATATCAAGTGGCCTCAAAGTACCTGAAGGTCTTTAGTGTTCCACCTTCGCCTTCTGACAAGTAAGGCAAGAAGCTACAAAGTTAGCAACATCACGTTTCATTCCGGGCCACCAAAAGTTCTTCTTTATATCTTGATACATCTTGGTTGCACCAGGGTGGATGCTAAAAATGCTTTTATGTGCTTCCTCTAGCACCGTACGCCTCCAATCACCAAATGAAGGTACATACACACGACCTTTTACTCGCCATATACCATCAACGCCTTCTATAAGAAATAAATTTTTCCCATTATCTTGAGATCTCCGCATCTCTTGTAAGTAATCATCATCTTTTTGTTTCTCTTCCACAAGCTTCAAAAACTCATTGCATATCTTCAAGGTAGCAAAACATAGTCTCTTGGAGGATTGAACCTCGGTTCCAACATTTAAATTCCGAAATTCTTCCATTAACTCGAACTCTTTGACCATCATAGCTGATACATGCAAGGATTTCCGACTAAGAGCATCGACAACAACATTGGCTTTTCCCGGGTGGTACATCAATTTAAAGTCGTAATCCTTCAAAAATTCCATCCATCTCCTCTGACGCATATTCATTTCCTTTTGGTCAAAAAGATATTTCAAACTTTTATGATCACTAAAAACCACGAATCTTGATCCATACAAGTAATGTCGCCATATCTTCAAAGCAAACACAACCGCAGCCAACTCTAAATCATGAGTTGGGTAATTAACCTCATGAGGTCGCAACTGGCGTGAAGCATAAGCTATTACACGTTCCTTCTGCATTAGCACACATCCAAGTCCAAGCTTAGAAGCATCACAATACACCACAAACTCTTCTTGTAAATCAGGCAACGCCAAGATAGGGGCAGAAGTCAGCCTCATCTTTAATTCCTCAAAGCACTTCTCACATTCAACCGTCCATACAAAAGGTTGGTTCTTCCTTGTTAAATTTGTCAAAGGTCTCGCAAGACGAGAGAAACCTTCAATGAACCTTCGATAATAACCCGCAAGTCCAAGGAAACTTCAGATTTCAGTAACCGTCGTAGGTCTAGACCATGCCATAACAGCTTCAACCTTAGAAGGATCCACCGAAATACCATCCTCGGATATTACATGTCCAAGGAACTGGACGCTCGTCAACCAGAATTCACATTTAGAGAGCTTGGCGTACAGCTGGTTCTTTCTAAGAATGTTCAACACCACTCTTAAATGTTCCTCATGTTCCTCCCGACTCTTGGAATATACTAGGATATCATCGATGAACACCACAACAAAACGATCCAGGTATTCGTGAAAGATATGGTTCATGTAACTCATGAACACCGCTGGAGCGTTAGTCACTCCAAAGGGCATCACGACATACTCGTAGTGGCCATATCGCGTCCTAAACGCAGTCTTCGGAATGTCTGCGGCTCTCACCCGAATTTGATGATAACCGGAACGCAAATCAATCTTTGAAAATACCACCGCACCTCTCAGCTGATCCAACAGGTCATCAATACGAGGTAAAGGATATCTATTCTTTATTGTCAGCTTGTTCAGTTGGTGGTAGTCTACACACAACCGCATAGTTCTATCCTTTTTCTTAACTAATAAAACAGGAGCTCCCCAGGGTGACACACTGGGTCGAACAAACTCCTTTTCAAGCAGCTCCTCAACTTGCTTCTTTAGTTCAACTAACTCCATAGGAGACATCCTATATGGAGCAATAGACACTGGTTCGGCACCAGGTACAAGGTCAATAGCAAACTCAACCTCCCTTGGAGGTGGTAAGCCAGGTATCTCATCAGGAAACACGTCCAGAAATTCAGACACCACGGGGATATCCATGGGACCGGGACCACTCGTCCTATCGACAAGAGATAGCAGTACACAAAGTTGAATTATACCTTGTACATCAAACTGTCCCCTATCAAGAGAAGGGAAAATAACAGTCCGTTGTTGACAATCAACCATGACTCTGTTGGCAGAAAGCCAATCCATACCAAGTATGATCTCCAGTCCCTTCATAGGTAAGCAAATAAAAGACACAACAAACTTTCTCCCATCTAGGAGCATATCAACATTATCACACCGGTTAATCGATCTAAGACAAGTACCGGTTGGGGTGGTAACCACCAGAGCATTTTTCATTAAACACACCGGCAATCTCAATCGCCGAACACAATCCTCGGATATAAAGGAGTGGGTCGCACCCGAATCATAAATAACATGAACTGGATGTCCAAGAATTTTACACTTACTTTCAACCAGATTTTCTGCTTGTGCTGCTTCCTCACCGGTTACCGCAAAAACTCTCCCGGCATTGGGTTGAAGGTTTCCACCATCCCTATTTCCATCATTAGCACCATTACCATTTCCTCGATTATTACCACGCCTTCCACCATTATAGCCACCCCGACCACCATTCCGGCCTTGATTATTTCCATTACCACGGCCCCGACCACCATTATGGCCTCCACGATTCACATGAACAGGTGCATTAGCACGATTGGGAATATTAACTTGTACCGGAGCGGGTCTTGCAAGCATAGGACATGCAGAACGGATATGCCCCACCTGATCACAATTAAAACATACAACATCTTCACGATGCACACATTCCCGAACGTAATGAGGTCCTCCACATCTATAACATCTCGGCCCATTGGTATTTATATTACCCCGGCCAAAAACATTACCACGTCCGCCGCCTCTAGCTTGGACATTAGAAGGAGCACCCCTCAGAAAACGTCCCCTTCTAAAACTTCTTTGCCTCTTAAAACTAGAAGCTTGACCCTTCAACTTAGAGTCAAACTTAGAGTGTTGAAAAGAAGCATGTTCTTCATAGATACGACACTTATTCACAAGCACCGTGAAACTTCGGATCTCTTGGTGACATATGGCCCTTTGAATATCAGGGCGTAAACCATTTTCAAACTTCACGCATTTTGACACTTCAGTTCCCTCTTGTTGAAAAGGAGGGTAGAATTCACAAAGTTCCTCAAACTTGGAAGCATACTCTTCCACCGTCATCGTGCCTTGCTTGAGTTCCATGAACTCAAGTTCTTTCTTGCTCTTATAACTTTTAGGCACATATTTCCTCATAAGTTCACGCTTAAAGTTTTCCCAAGTTAAGGGAATTGCAGCAGCATTCATTCTATTCTTGACGAGTCTCCACCAAGTCTCTGCTTCATCTCTTAGCATAAAAACAGCATACTCCACTTTTTGGAGCTCATTGCATTCAAAACTGTCAAAGATTCTCTCAACATTCCAGATCCAACCATAGGCTTGCTCAGGCCTAAATCCCCCATGAAATTCAGTGGGTTTTCGCTTTAGAAACATATCAAGGCCTTGAGTACCTTGAACAATAGAGGCAGGTGGTCTTTCCGCCTCTTGTCTTTCGCGGTTTTGCGATTCAAGGAGATCCGCAAAACGATTCAAGGCTCTAGCTATAGCGTCATCATTATCTCGACGACGACGGGCCATCACAATATCTAGAACCACAACATAAAATTCAACTAACATCAGTAAACTCGTTCATAACTTTTCTCTATAATCTCACACTATAGTACTTCATCATAAAAATTAAATTATGGCCCTCCCCCATGGAGTCCAATATCAATCAATCCATATTAAAGCCCATATGGCAACATCATCATATCATAACATAGTATGCATTTATAATATATAGGATTCATCATTGAGAGAGGATAGTGTGAAGAAGCTTGGTCGGACTTATAACAATCACATTCAATCCATAATCAATTCATACACCAATCAAATAACTATAACAGTCATTCATCAATCATATATCATGTTCTGGTAATAGCAACAGCTAATAGCAGTAATACTGAGCGAATAATGCTCTGATACCAGATGTTGTTCAAGTGGCCTCAATACTCAAGAGGGGGGGTGAATTGAGTTATAAAACTTTTGCTTGGAATACCTTTGAAATTGATTTCTATAACCAAGTTTATGAGATTATGCAAGTGAAAGCAAGTAACAATGATATGCAATGCACTACAAGAGGTAAGTATTGCTGAGGCAATTTAGCAAACACTTGGTGTGCAATGTCTAAAGTATAGCAAATTAAGCAAGTTCAAGTATGTTCTTCTCAACCAAACAATACCAATCAACAAATATGCAATGTATGGAAGTAAAAGAGTAAGGAAGAGAAGCTTGCAAACCGATGTAACGAGTTCCACCCAATCCGGTGTACGTCTCGCCTCTAAGCAACCCACTTAGAGGATTTTCCACTATTGTAGACTAGAGATACAACTTTGAGCAATTGCGGCTTCCTAGTGTCCCACACTCAAGAACCCAATCCTCACAAGTATAAGGGCAACCCACCCAATCTCTCAATCTCACAATATCCCAAAGGTTGAGTCCACAACCTTTGTAACCACTCAACCTAGAGTGAACAACCACTCAACCTAGAGTGAATAACTTGTGTGTTTGGAGTTTGTGTTTACAATCAATATACTCTCTTAATAGAGCAGATATACAAATGAAAAGCTCTCCCAAATTCTAATCTCTCAAGATGAGAGGATATACAAGTGAAAGTACAATATGCAAGAAATAGGCTTACAAAGCACAAAATAGAGCTATGAATTGTTGCTACTTGGTTGTGTATTTGTGCTTGTCTTCCTCTTCAATTTATAGAGCCAAGATAGCTGTTGAGGAGTGCCCTAGTCCATCATAGCCGTTGCAGTTAGTGGAAATTTGAAGAATGGTGGAGACATGACCTGGTTTCCCACTTAAATCTGTTTTTCCACTAGTGTAATCGATTACACCCTCGCGTTGTAATCGATTAGCTTCAAGTCAGAGACTTCCTAATCGATTATTTCACTTCCTCTAATCGATTAGCATCTTGTACCTGATGCATTTAATTTGTTTTCGCAGCATCCTAATCGATTAGCATGTATTGCAATCGATTACCTTAAATTCCAGTGGCTTCCTAATCGATTGTGTGGCTTCCATAATCGATTAGCCATCATACCTGATGCATTTAGTTCCATTTCTAATCGTTGTAATCGATCAGTCTCTGGTGTATAGTCGATTACCTTAATTCCAGTGGCTTCCTAATCGATTGTTCAGCTCCCTAATCGATTAGCTTTCATACCTGATGCAATTTCTTCCAAAACAGAAAGCTCCTAATCGATTAGCATCTATGGCCTAATCGATTAGCTTCGCTGTTACTTCAATTCTGATTTCATGTCTTTGTTTTTGCATTGTTTTCTTCAAGAGTGCTTGTCATTATCAAAATCTTTGCACATTTTTGGACCTGTTAACATATTCAAACACATTCTCCCCCTTTTTGATGATGACAACTATGTTCATCTCTTGAGGGTTGTTAGTTTAAATAGACTTATCATTTTGCAAAAACAACTCTGCTACATTATCTCTTTTTCAAATAGCAGATGACCAATTTCAAAAATCAATTCAGCAGCCAATGTCTTATCTCATTTTATCTATTGTCTATTATCTCTTATCTATAACTCTCTCCCTATCAAAAGGAATTTAACAAACAGATAACATTTTTCAAATTTTGTTAACAGAGCATCTATTAGTACCAGAGCATATTCAAAATTGTAGTCAGAGCATGTTATCAATATTATCCATATTTGTATCAGAGCATTATCCAACATATGAACATATATTCTTTATCCAACATATGAACATATATTCTTCTCCCCCTTTGTAATCATCAAAAATAATTAGAGCAGTGAAGAGAAATAATATAAGTACTGAAATGAGATACTTTTATTGAATTGAAAAGAAAATGGGAAATACAAGAGGTAAATTTATTCAGAATTCAGAAAATAACAAAAAAGAAACCAACAGCTAAACAGAACATAACTAAGAATCTAATTATCCGGGTTGAAGAAGCGGATTTCTGCAATTTGGTGAGCCAACTCTTCATATCGCTGCTGCATCATCTCAAAATGTTGCTGCTCGGTCATTGAAAACTCTTGGAGGGAGTTTTCAAGTCGATCGAAGCGGCGATCAAGATTGGCGTAGAGAGATGCAAATGGGTCAGCTTGTGGTGCAGATGAAGAGGCTGATGGTGCAGCTTGTGGTTGAGGTGGAGGAGGAGGAGGAGCAGGTGCTTCTTCAGCAGGAGCTTGGAAGGGAATGTTGGCATAAACGCCCTCCATTCGTGAATACCATGCTCCATTTGAGAAAACAAGACCCATTTTGGTGAGGTGATGGGTGCCAATGCAAGCTCTAGGGGGCACTTTCTCAGAGAGTTCCCCTGCTAAATCTACTCCACAGAATTTGAAAATTTTGGTGAGGAGGATACCATAAGGGAGCTTTTGCTGGTCCTTGGCATGGCGCATGTGGAATTTGATCAACTGAACCCAGTTGATCTCTTTGTGGTTCAGCATGGCCCACATTAAGAGGACATCATCCTCTTCAACTAGAGCATAGTTCCCACCACGGGGAACAATCATCTTGACCAAGAAGAAGTGGAGCAGGCGGTTGTTCATGGTCAAGTGGCCAACTAGTTTGTGGTTGCTCCTAGGGCGGTCAGCTTTCCATAAAGATTGGCGAGCAGTAAGAGCATTGAAGCCCCATTCATTCTCAGGTTCGCCTCCATCAAAGTCAGCGTTGTTGAGAGTCAGTTTAGAAATTTCCACAAATTGGGCATTTGAGAGTTTGATGGTTGTGTTTTTCACCTTGGATTCAACCATCCCATTGACAAGACGGAGGTTGCAGTAGAATACTCTCATAAGCTCAGGATAGTATTCTTCTTCTTTGAGGGATAAGAAGGGGAAAAGGTTGTAGTGGTGGAGACTTTGGGTGAAGGTGAGGCTTGGGTTGTCAAAGGTGTCGGCAATGGTGTAGTGAGGAGTCATGATTTCCTTTTCAGAAAAGTTCTTCATGAAGTGTTGAAGATCTCTAGGGGAGGAGAAGAACCTTGAAAAATCAAGGGGGTTATGGGCTTGAGCAGTAGAGGACCTAGCTCTCTTGACATTCCTTGAGGTAGACATGGTGGAAAATGCAAAAGGAAGGAGATGAAGAGAGATGAGTGCTAGAGAGTTTTAGAGAGGTTTGGGAGAAAGGAGGTAGTGTGAGATGAGAAGGTGAATGAGGGGGTATTTATAGTTGAAAATTAGGTTTAGGAAGGAGGAAAGATAGTTTAGAAAGGAGTGAAGTGAGTTAAGAGAGGGAGAGTTTCGAGTGAGCCTAGGAAATTGGAGTTTTGACTCATCAGAACGCGTGATAATCGATTACGATACAGCTGGTAATCGATTAGATCAATGTTTCTGGGGAATTTCAAACATTTCG
This sequence comes from Clitoria ternatea, assembly GCA_037962975.1. NCBI lineage: Eukaryota > Viridiplantae > Streptophyta > Magnoliopsida > Fabales > Fabaceae > Clitoria > Clitoria ternatea. Next base: position 181,007,993 of record CM075671.1, read on the forward strand.
AATAGAGGGTAATCGATTATAGGCTTAGGGTAATCGATTAGGTTAGAAACAGAAACGTCCTAATCGATTTGGGCAAGGTGGTAATCGATTATGAAGAAGAGGAAACGTTTTGAATTTGAAACAGAAGCTTCGTAATCGATTATGGATCATGGATAATCGATTATCTTAGAAACAGAATGATTGTAATCGATTATGGGTGAGTTCTAATCGATTATCTTGGAAACAGAATGATTGTAATCGATTATGGATGAGTTCTAATCGATTATCTTAGAAACAGAAGCTTAGTAATCGATTGGGATTAACAATGTAATCGATTATGGAGTCAAAAACTTCAAACATATCAAACAGCAAGGTTCCAAACATGAAATGTGATATATACCATGCATTATGCCATTCAACAAGGTTCTTATCAAAATATTCAAACACAGTTGGGCATGTCAAGAATGCCTAACTCTCTTCTTATGTGAATGAATTGCTCTCTAGCCAAAGGTTTTGTGAAAATATCCGCTAGTTGCCTAGAGGTTTCTACATGTTCAAGTACACAATCCCCTTTTAACACATGATCTCTAATAAAGTGATGCCTAATCTCAATGTGTTTGGTTCTAGAGTGCATTACTGGATTCTTGGAGATGTTAATGGCACTTGTATTATCACATTTAATGGGGACTTTATTCAAGGAAATACCAAAATCAAGAAGTTGTTGTCTCATCCAAAGAATTTGAGCACAACAACTACCAGCTGCTACATATTCTGCCTCAGCTGTTGACAAAGCAACACTTGCTTGTTTCTTGCTATGCCAAGAAACAAGGGAACTACCAAGCAAATGGCATGTACCACTAGTGCTTTTTCTATCAAGCTTACACCCCGCAAAGTCGGAATCAGAATATCCTAAAAGATTACATTCAACGCCTTTGGGATACCATAAACCAACATTTTGAGTACCCACAAGATATTTCAAAATTCTTTTTATGGCAGTCAAATGTGATTCTTTAGGACATGCTTGATATCTAGCACACATACATACCGCAAACATAATATCAGGTCTACTCGCAGTTAAATATAGTAAGGATCTAATCATACCTCGATATTTGGTGATTTCAATGTCCTTACCCTTTTCGTCTTTGTCTAGATAGCAGGATGTGCTCATGGGTGTAGCTATCTCATTTGCCTTGTCAATTCCAAACCTTTTAAGTAGTTCCTTACAGTATTTGGTTTGGCTAATGAACGTTCCATCAATGGCTTGTTTTATTTGTAGTCCAAGGAAGAAGGTGAGTTCTCCCATCAAGGACATTTCAAACTCATTCTGCATAATCTTGGCAAATTCTTGACAAAGATTTTCATTAGTAGCACCAAATATTATGTCATCTACATAAATCTGTACCAAGAGGATGTCATTTTGTTTGCGTTTTATAAACAATGTAGTATCAACCTTTCCTCTTTCAAAGTTGTGTTCTAAAAGGAATTTGCTTAATCTTTCATACCAAGCTCTTGGAGCTTGCTTCAAACCATATAAGGCTTTTCTCAATTTGAAGACATGGTTTGGAAATATATGATTTTCGAAACCGGGAGGTTGATCTACATAAACTTCTTCTTGAATGTAGCCGTTTAAGAACGCACTTTTGACATCCATTTGATACAATTTGAAATCCATACAACATGCAAAAGCTAGCAATAATCTAATGGCTTCTAACCTAGCTACGGGAGCATATGTTTCTTCATAGTTTATTCCTTCTTCTTGGTTGTATCCCTTTGCAACTAGTCTAGCTTTGTTTCTAGTTATTATACCATTTTCATCTAGCTTATTTCTAAAAACCCATTTGGTGCCTATTATTAGATGATTATTGGGTCTTGGCACAAGTTCCCAAACTTCATTTCTTTCAAATTGGTTTAACTCTTCTTGCATGGCCAACATCCAATGTTCATCAATAATGGCTTCATCAATATTTTTGGGTTCTATTTGGGATACAAAAGCCAAGTGATTGCATGCATTTCTAATGGCGTTTTGAGTACTTACCCCTTTGGTTATTTCTCCAATGATTTTGTCCAAGGGATGATCCTTCAAAGTTACCCAATCTTGTTGTCTCTCAATTTGTGTTGCACCTTCATCATTGTTGACTTCTTCTTCTTTGTCTTGCAAGTTCATTTCTTGGAAGGTACCTACAAGATCATCAACATCTTCCTTTCTCGGAGGGTTATGGCTATTTTCATCAAATTTGACATGAATAGATTCCTCAATGGTATTTGTTTGTTTGTTGAAAATTCTATAAGATTTACTTGATTGAGAATATCCTAGGAAGATTGCCTCATCAGATTTTGCATCAAACTTTCCTAGATTATCCTTTCCATTGTTGAGCACAAAACATTTACATCCAAAAATATGAAAGTATGCAATGTTGGGTTTTCTACCCTTGTAAAGCTCATAGGGGGTTTTCTTTAAAATAGGCCTTATCAAACATCTATTCATAACATAACACGCGGTGTTTACCGCATCGGCCCAAAAATGTTTTGCAATATTGTTTTCATTTAGCATGGTTCTAGCAAGCTCCACTAAAGATCTATTTTTTCTTTCAACTACTCCATTTTGTTGTGGAGTTCTAGGAGCTGAAAAGTTGTGATTAATACCATGTTTTTCGCAAAACTTTTCAAAAGATTGATTTTCAAATTCTCCCCCATGATCGGTTCTAATGGATGCGATTTTTGAGTTTTGCTCATTTTGGATAATCTTTGCAAGTTTCTTGAATGCATGATATGCTTCATTTTTATGAGCAAGAAACAATGTCCATGTATATCTTGAATAGTCATCTACTATAACTAGACCATAGTAATTACCTCCAAAGCTTTTGATTTTGGATGGTCCAAATAAGTCCATGTGCAAAAGTTGTAAAGGCCTTTGAGTAGAAACAATGTTTTTGGATTGAAAAGATGCCTTTACTTGTTTTCCCTTTTGACATGCATCACAAAATCTATTTTCAAATTTAAGCTTTGGTAGACCAATTACTAAATCTTTAGAAACAAGTTTGTTCAAGTGGTCTACATGTATATGAGCTATTCTTCTATGCCATAGCCATGTTTCATCCTCTTTTGAAATGAAGCATTGTTCATCATTTGTAGACAAACTATCCATATCAATCATGTAAATATTATCAATTCTTTGGCCTACAAACTTAATTTCCTTATTGGTCTTATGCTCAATTATGCAACAATTTGATTCAAATAAAACTCTATATCCTTTGTCACATAATTGACTTATGCTTAGTAAATTATGTCTGAGGCCTTTAACATACAATACATCACTTATGGATGTGGACGAGTTCTTACCAATATTTCCAATGCCTAGGATTCTTCCCTTAGTGTTGTCTCCATAGGTGACGCTTCCTTTTCGTTTGGGAGTGAATGATGTAAATTTGGTTATGTCTCCCGTCATATGCTTTGAACACCCGCTATCCAAATACCAATGGGTGTTGCTTGCCTTGAAGCATACCTACAAAACAAAATCATTTTAGAGAACTAGGTACCCATTTTATGTTGGGTCCTTTAAGGTTAGCTTGTGGAGATGTTCCTTTGGGAACCCACACCTTTCTTAAGACCTTTGGTCCTAGTTTCCTAACACTACACTTATAAGCACTATGTCCTTTGGTACCACAATGATTGCATTTCATAAAAGGTGAGGAGGATTTGCTTGGTGGTGCAAAGAAGTTTTTATAGTGCTTCTCCATTTTATGATTACTATGTTCTTGATCATATCCTAAGCCGGTTTTACTAAACATGCATTTTTGTTGCCCAAGAAGGATATTCAAATTATCTCTTCCATTAGTGAATTTCTCTAAGGTTTTGTTTAGATCTAGGACTTTATTTTCTAGATCAACACATTTCTTAGCAAAATTACAAGGTTTGCTAATGGAACATACTTGAGCATTTTTCAATTCTTCTTTTAAACATTCATTCTCTTTGCAAACTTCCATAAGGTGCATCTCTAGAGTGTCACTAGTTTTCCTAGATGCTTTGAGTTTACTAGAGATTTTTGTGAATTTATCATATAATTCTTCAAATGCTTCTAACAGCTCATTTTTATCTAAGTCAAGAAGATTTACCTCATTATCTTCTTCTTGATGATTTGCCATTAAGCAAAGATTGGCTTGCTCATCTTCCGAGTCGTCGGAGCTACTCACATCATTCTCATCCCAAGCAATATAGGCTCTTCTTCTTCTTTGTTTGTCCTTGCCCTTCTTTTTGAGGTTTGGACAATCGGCTTTGAAGTGCCCTTCCTTGCCACATTCAAAACAGTTGGGTGAGGGAGAGTTTTCTTTAGTGATAGGTTTCTTACCTGAGTTTTTGAAGCTTCTTTGAAAGCGTTTGCCTTTCATGAATTTCCTGAAGCGTTTCACAAATAGTCCAAATTCTTCTTCTTCATCAAGTTCACTTCCGGATTCTTCTTCTTCATTTGTGGAAGTAGCCTTGAGAGCAAGACCCTTTTTCTTGGAAGATTTTTCTTCCTCTTCCGCCATCTTTAATTCTTTCAGCTCTTGTTCTTGTTCCTGCAACTTACCAAATAGAGTGGCGAGAGACATTTCGTTTATGCTAGGAGATTGTTTGATGGCGGTAACTAGCGGTTGCCATTCTCTGTTAAGACTTTTCAACACTTTATGAATGAGTTCTTTGTTAGTGTAAGTCTTTCCAAGTGTAGTGAGTTGATTAATGATGAGAGTAAATCTTTTTTGCATATCAACAATCGATTCATGAGAGTTTAATCTAAAGCATTCATATTGACTAGTAAGAGTACTAATCTTTGAGTCCTTTACATCATTAGTGCCTTCATGGGTTACTTGAAGAGTATCCCACATTTCTTTAGCAGTTTGGCATGTCATTATCCTAAAAAATTCATCTTGACCTAAAGACATAGTAATAAGATTTTTGGCCTTGTAGCCATATTGGACTTTCTTTTCTTCCTCGCTTGTCCATTCATCTATAGGTTTTTCAACATTCTTGCTATCTATAATATGCATCGATATATAAGGACCATTTTCAATGGTATTCCAAATTCTCAAGTCAATTGATTGAATGAAGATTTTCATTCTTTCTTTCCAAAACGCATACCCTTCCCCATTGAAAGCGGGAGGTCTATTTATCGCACCACCCTCGGGAAAAACATTTTGAGAACTTGAGGCCATTTAATCTCTTAAAGCTGTTAAGCTTGATCTACCAAGAGTCAAGCTCTGATACCACTTGTTGTTCAAGTGGCCTCAATACTCAAGAGGGGGGGTGAATTGAGTTATAAAACTTTTGCTTGGAATACCTTTGAAATTGATTTCTATAACCAAGTTTATGAGATTATGCAAGTGAAAGCAAGTAACAATGATATGCAATGCACTACAAGAGGTAAGTATTGCTGAGGCAATTTAGCAAACACTTGGTGTGCAATGTCTAAAGTATAGCAAATTAAGCAAGTTCAAGTATGTTCTTCTCAACCAAACAATACCAATCAACAAATATGCAATGTATGGAAGTAAAAGAGTAAGGAAGAGAAGCTTGCAAACCGATGTAACGAGTTCCACCCAATCCGGTGTACGTCTCGCCTCTAAGCAACCCACTTAGAGGATTTTCCACTATTGTAGACTAGAGATACAACTTTGAGCAATTGCGGCTTCCTAGTGTCCCACACTCAAGAACCCAATCCTCACAAGTATAAGGGCAACCCACCCAATCTCTCAATCTCACAATATCCCAAAGGTTGAGTCCACAACCTTTGTAACCACTCAACCTAGAGTGAACAACCACTCAACCTAGAGTGAATAACTTGTGTGTTTGGAGTTTGTGTTTACAATCAATATACTCTCTTAATAGAGAAGATATACAAATGAAAAGCTCTCCCAAATTCTAATCTCTCAAGATGAGAGGATATACAAGTGAAAGTACAATATGCAAGAAATAGGCTTACAAAGCACAAAATAGAGCTATGAATTGTTGCTACTTGGTTGTGTATTTGTGCTTGTCTTCCTCTTCAATTTATAGAGCCAAGATAGCTGTTGAGGAGTGCCCTAGTCCATCATAGCCGTTGCAGTTAGTGGAAATTTGAAGAATGGTGGAGACATGACCTGGTTTCCCACTTAAATCTGTTTTTCCACTAGTGTAATCGATTACACCCTCGCGTTGTAATCGATTAGCTTCAAGTCAGAGACTTCCTAATCGATTATTTCACTTCCTCTAATCGATTAGCATCTTGTACCTGATGCATTTAATTTGTTTTCGCAGCATCCTAATCGATTAGCATGTATTGCAATCGATTACCTTAAATTCCAGTGGCTTCCTAATCGATTGTGTGGCTTCCATAATCGATTAGCCATCATACCTGATGCATTTAGTTCCATTTCTAATCGTTGTAATCGATCAGTCTCTGGTGTATAGTCGATTACCTTAATTCCAGTGGCTTCCTAATCGATTGTTCAGCTCCCTAATCGATTAGCTTTCATACCTGATGCAATTTCTTCCAAAACAGAAAGCTCCTAATCGATTAGCATCTATGGCCTAATCGATTAGCTTCGCTGTTACTTCAATTCTGATTTCATGTCTTTATTTTTGCATTGTTTTCTTCAAGAGTGCTTGTCATTATCAAAATCTTTGCACATTTTTGGACCTGTTAACATATTCAAACACATTCTCCCCCTTTTTGATGATGACAACTATGTTCATCTCTTGAGGGTTGTTAGTTTAAATAGACTTATCATTTTGCAAAAACAACTCTGCTACATTATCTCTTTTTCAAATAGTAGATGACCAATTTCAAAAATCAATTCAGCAGCCAATGTCTTATCTCATTTTATCTATTGTCTATTATCTCTTATCTATAACTCTCTCCCTATCAAAAGGAATTTAACAAACAGATAACATTTTTCAAATTTTGTTAACAGAGCATCTATTAGTACCAGAGCATATTCAAAATTGTAGTCAGAGCATGTTATCAATATTATCCATATTTGTATCAGAGCATTATCCAACATATGAACATATATTCTTTATCCAACATATGAACATATATTCTTCTCCCCCTTTGTAATCATCAAAAATAATTAGAGCAGTGAAGAGAAATAATATAAGTACTGAAATGAGATACTTTTATTGAATTGAAAAGAAAATGGGAAATACAAGAGGTAAATTTATTCAGAATTCAGAAAATAACAAAAAAGAAACCAACAGCTAAACAGAACATAACTAAGAATCTAATTATCCGGGTTGAAGAAGCGGATTTCTGCAATTTGGTGAGCCAACTCTTCATATCGCTGCTGCATCATCTCAAAATGTTGCTGCTCGGTCATTGAAAACTCTTGGAGGGAGTTTTCAAGTCGATCGAAGCGGCGATCAAGATGGGTGTAGAGAGATGCAAATGGGTCAGCTTGTGGTGCAGATGAAGAGGCTGATGGTGCAGCTTGTGGTTGAGGTGGAGGAGGAGGAGGAGCAGGTGCTTCTTCAGCAGGAGCTTGGAAGGGAATGTTGGCATAAACGCCCTCCATTCGTGAATACCATGCTCCATTTGAGAAAACAAGACCCATTTTGGTGAGGTGATGGGTGCCAATGCAAGCTCTAGGGGGCACTTTCTCAGAGAGTTCCCCTGCTAAATCTACTCCACAGAATTTGAAAATTTTGGTGAGGAGGATACCATAAGGGAGCTTTTGCTGGTCCTTGGCATGGCGCATGTGGAATTTGATCAACTGAACCCAGTTGATCTCTTTGTGGTTCAGCATGGCCCACATTAAGAGGACATCATCCTCTTCAACTAGAGCATAGTTCCCACCACGGGGAACAATCATCTTGACCAAGAAGAAGTGGAGCAGGCGGTTGTTCATGGTCAAGTGGCCAACTAGTTTGTGGTTGCTCCTAGGGCGGTCAGCTTTCCATAAAGATTGGCGAGCAGTAAGAGCATTGAAGCCCCATTTATCCTCAGGTTCGCCTCCATCAAAGTCAGCGTTGTTGAGAGTCAGTTTAGAAATTTCCGCAAATTGGGCATTTGAGAGTTTGATGGTTGTGTTTTTCACCTCGGATTCAACCATCCCATTGACAAGGCGGAGGTTGCAGTAGAATACTCTCATAAGCTCAGGATAGTATTCTTCTTCTTTGAGGGATAAGAAGGGGAAAAGGTTGTAGTGGTGGAGACTTTGGGTGAAGGTGAGGCTTGGGTTGTCAAAGGTGTCGGCAATGGTGTAGTGAGGAGTCATGATTTCCTTTTCAGAAAAGTTCTTCATGAAGTGTTGAAGATCTCTAGGGGAGGAGAAGAACCTTGAAAAATCAAGGGGGTTATGGGCTTGAGCAGTAGAGGACCTAGCTCTCTTGACATTCCTTGAGGTAGACATGGTGGAAAATGCAAAAGGAAGGAGATGAAGAGAGATGAGTGCTAGAGAGTTTTAGAGAGGTTTGGGAGAAAGGAGGTAGTGTGAGATGAGAAGGTGAATGAGGGGGTATTTATAGTTGAAAATTAGGTTTAGGAAGGAGGAAAGATAGTTTAGAAAGGAGTGAAGTGAGTTAAGAGAGGGAGAGTTTCGAGTGAGCCTAGGAAATTGGAGTTTTGACTCATCAGAACGCGTGATAATCGATTACGATACAGCTGGTAATCGATTAGATCAATGTTTCTGGGGAATTTCAAACATTTCGAACAGAGGGTAATCGATTATAGGCTTAGGGTAATCGATTAGGTTAGAAACAGAAACGTCCTAATCGATTTGGGCAAGGTGGTAATCGATTATGAAGAAGAGGAAACGTTTTGAATTTGAAACAGAAGCTTCGTAATCGATTATGGATCATGGATAATCGATTATCTTAGAAACAGAATGATTGTAATCGATTATGGGTGAGTTCTAATCGATTATCTTGGAAACAGAATGATTGTAATCGATTATGGATGAGTTCTAATCGATTATCTTAGAAACAGAAGCTTAGTAATCGATTGGGATTAACAATGTAATCGATTATGGAGTCAAAAACTTCAAACATATCAAACAGCAAGGTTCCAAACATGAAATGTGATATATACCATGCATTATGCCATTCAACAAGGTTCTTATCAAAATATTCAAACATAGTTGGGCATGTCAAGAATGCCTAACTCTCTTCTTATGTGAATGAATTGCTCTCTAGCCAAAGGTTTTGTGAAAATATCCGCTAGTTGCCTAGAGGTTTCTACATGTTCAAGTACACAATCCCTTTTTAACACATGATCTCTAATAAAGTGATGCCTAATCTTAATGTGTTTGGTTCTAAAGTGCATTACTGGATTCTTGGAGATGTTAATGGCACTTGTATTATCACATTTAATGGGGACTTTATTCAAGGAAATACCAAAATCAAGAAGTTGTTGTCTCATCCAAAGAATTTGAGCACAACAACTACCAGCTGCTACATATTCTGCCTCAGCTGTTGACAAAGCAACACTTGCTTGTTTCTTGCTATGCCAAGAAACAAGGGAACTACCAAGCAAATGGCATGTACCACTAGTGCTTTTTCTATCAAGCTTACACCCCGCAAAGTCGGAATCAGAATATCCTAAAAGATTACATTCAACGCCTTTGGGATACCATAAACCAACATTTTGGGTACCCACAAGATATTTCAAAATTCTTTTTACGGCAGTCAAATGTGATTCTTTAGGACATGCTTGATATCTAGCACACATACATACCGCAAACATAATATCAGGTCTACTCGCAGTTAAATATAGTAAGGATCCAATCATACCTCGATATTTGGTGATTTCAATGTCCTTACCCTTTTCGTCTTTGTCTAGATAGCAGGATGTGCTCATGGGTGTAGCTATCTCGTTTGCCTTGTCCATTCCAAACCTTTTAAGTAGTTCCTTACAGTATTTGGTTTGGCTAATGAACGTTCCATCAATGGCTTGTTTTATTTGTAGTCCAAGGAAGAAGGTGAGTTCTCCCATCAAGGACATTTCAAACTCATTCTGCATAATCTTGGCAAATTCTTGACAAAGATTTTCATTAGTAGCACCAAATATTATGTCATCTACATAAATCTGTACCAAGAGGATGTCATTTTGTTTGCGTTTTATAAACAATGTAGTATCAACCTTTCCTCTTTCAAAGTTGTGTTCTAAAAGGAATTTGCTTAATCTTTCATACCAAGCTCTTGGAGCTTGCTTCAAACCATATAAGGCTTTTCTCAATTTGAAGACATGGTTTGGAAATATATGATTTTCGAAACCGGGAGGTTGATCTACATAAACTTCTTCTTGAATGTAGCCGTTTAAGAACGCACTTTTGACATCCATTTGATACAATTTGAAATCCATACAACATGTAAAAGCTAGCAATAATCTAATGGCTTCTAACCTAGCTACGGGAGCATATGTTTCTTCATAGTTTATTCCTTCTTCTTGGTTGTATCCCTTTGCAACTAGTCTAGCTTTGTTTCTAGTTATTATACCGTTTTCATCTAGCTTATTTCTAAAAACCCATTTGGTGCCTATTATTAGATGATTATTGGGTCTTGGCACAAGTTCCCAAACTTCATTTCTTTCAAATTGGTTTAACTCTTCTTGCATGGCCAACATCCAATGTTCATCAATAATGGCTTCATCAATATTTTTGGGTTCTATTTGGGATACAAAAGCCAAGTGATTGCATGCATTTCTAATGGCGTTTCGAGTACTTACCCCTTTGGTTATTTCTCCAATGATTTTGTCCAAGGGATGATCCTTCAAAGTTACCCAATCTTGTTGTCTCTCAATTTGTGTTGCACCTTCATCATTGTTGACTTCTTCTTCTTTGTCTTGCAAGTTCATTTCTTGGAAGGTACCTACAAGATCATCAACATCTTCCTTTCTCGGAGGGTTATGGCTATTTTCATCAAATTTGACATGAATAGATTCCTCAATGGTATTTGTTTGTTTGTTGAAAATTCTATAAGATTTACTTGATTGAGAATATCCTAGGAAAATTGCCTCATCAGATTTTGCATCAAACTTTCCTAGATTATCCTTTCCATTGTTGAGCACAAAACATTTACATCTAAAAATATGAAAGTATGCAATGTTGGGTTTTCTACCCTTGTAAAGCTCATAGGGGGTTTTCTTTAAAATAGGCCTTATCAAACATCTATTCATAACATAACACGCGGTGTTTACCGCATCGGCCCAAAAATGTTTTGCAATATTGTTTTCATTTAGCATGGTTCTAGCAAGCTCCACTAAAGATCTATTCTTTCTTTCAACTACTCCATTTTGTTGTGGAGTTCTAGGAGCTGAAAAGTTGTGATTAATACCATGTTTTTCGCAAAACTTTTCAAAAGATTGATTTTCAAATTCTCCCCCATGATCGGTTCTAATGGATGCGATTTTTGAGTTTTGCTCATTTTGGATAATCTTTGCAAGTTTCTTGAATGCATGATATGCTTCATTTTTATGAGCAAGAAACAATGTCCATGTATATCTTGAATAGTCATCTACTATAACTAGACCATAGTAATTACCTCCAAAGCTTTTGATTTTGGATGGTCCAAATAAGTCCATGTGCAAAAGTTGTAAAGGCCTTTGAGTAGAAACAATGTTTTTGGATTGAAAAGATGCCTTTACTTGTTTTCCCTTTTGACATGCATCACAAAATCTATTTTCAAATTTAAGCTTTGGTAGACCAATTACTAAATCTTTAGAAACAAGTTTGTTCAAGTGGTCTACATGTATATGAGCTATTCTTCTATGCCATAGCCATGTTTCATCCTCTTTTGAAATGAAGCATTCTTCATCATTTGTAGACAAACTATCCATATCAATCATGTAAATATTATCAATTCTTTGGCCTACAAACTTAATTTCCTTATTCGTCTTATGCTCAATTATGCAACAATTTGATTCAAATAAAACTCTATATCCTTTGTCACATAATTGACTTATGCTTAGTAAATTATGTTTGAGGCCTTTAACATACAATACATCACTTATGGATGTGGACGAGTTCTTACCAATATTTCCAATGCCTAGGATTCTTCCCTTAGTGTTGTCTCCATAGGTGACGCTTCCTTTTCGTTTGGGAGTGAATGATGTAAATTTGGTTATGTCTCCCGTCATATGCTTTGAACACCCGCTATCCAAATACCAATGGGTGTTGCTTGCCTTGAAGCATACCTACAAAACAAAATCATTTTAGAGAACTAGGTACCCATTTTATGTTGGGTCCTTTAAGGTTAGCTTGTGGAGATGTTCCTTTGGGAACCCACACCTTTCTTAAGACCTTTGGTCCTAGTTTCCTAACACTACACTTATAAGCACTATGTCCTTTGGTACCACAATGATTGCATTTCATAAAAGGTGAGGAGGATTTGCTTGGTGGTGCAAAGAAGTTTTTATAGTGCTTCTCCATTTTATGATTACTATGTTCTTGATCATATCCTAAGCCGGTTTTACTAAAAATGCATTTTTGTTGCCCAAGAAGGATATTCAAATTATCTCTTCCATTAGTGAATTTCTCTAAGGTTTTGTTTAGATCTAGGACTTTATTTTCTAGATCAACACATTTCTTAGCAAAATTACAAGGTTTACTAATGGAACATACTTGAGCATTTTTCAATTCTTCTTTTAAACATTCATTCTCTTTGCAAACTTCCATAAGGTGCATCTCTAGAGTGTCACTAGTTTTCCTAGATGCTTTGAGTTTACTAGAGATTTTTGTGAATTTATCATATAATTCTTCAAATGCTTCTAACAGCTCATTTTTATCTAAGTCAAGAAGATTTACCTCATTATCTTCTTCTTGATGATTTGCCATTAAGCAAAGATTGGCTTGCTCATCTTCCGAGTCGTCGGAGCTGCTCACATCATTCTCATCCCAAGCAATATAGGCTCTTCTTCTTCTTTGTTTGTCCTTGCCCTTCTTTTTGAGGTTTGGACAATCGGCTTTGAAGTGCCCTTCCTTGCCACATTCAAAACAGTTGGGTGAGGGAGAGTTTTCTTTAGTGATAGGTTTCTTACCTGAGTTTTTGAAGCTTCTTTGAAAGCGTTTGCCTTTCATGAATTTCCCGAAGCGTTTCACAAATAGTCCAAATTCTTCTTCTTCATCAAGTTCACTTCCGGATTCTTCTTCTTCATTTGTGGAAGTAGCCTTGAGAGCAAGACCCTTTTTCTTGGAAGATTTTTCTTCCTCTTCCGCCATCTTTAATTCTTTCAGCTCTTGTTCTTGTTCCTGCAACTTACCAAATAGAGTGGCGAGAGACATTTCGTTTATGCTAGGAGATTGTTTGATGGCGGTAACTAGCGGTTGCCATTCTCTGTTAAGACTTTTCAACACTTTATGAATGAGTTCTTTGTTAGTGTAAGTCTTTCCAAGTGTAGTGAGTTGATTAATGATGAGAGTAAATCTTTTTTGCATATCAACAATCGATTCATGAGAGTTTAATCTAAAGCATTCATATTGACTAGTAAGAGTACTAATCTTTGAGTCCTTTACATCATTAGTGCCTTCATGGGTTACTTGAAGAGTATCCCACATTTCTTTAGCAGTTTGGCATGTCATTATCCTAAAAAATTCATCTTGACCTAAAGACATAGTAATAAGATTTTTGGCCTTGTAGCCATATTGGACTTTCTTTTCTTCCTCGCTTGTCCATTCATCTATAGGTTTTTCAACATTCTTGCTATCTATAATATGCATCGATATATAAGGACCATTTTCAATGGTATTCCAAATTCTCAAGTCAATTGATTGAATGAAGATTTTCATTCTTTCTTTCCAAAACGCATACCCTTCCCCATTGAAAGCGGGAGGTCTATTTATCGCACTACCCTCGGGAAAAACATTTTGAGAACTTGAGGCCATTTAATCTCTTAAAGCTGTTAAGCTTGATCTACCAAGAGTCAAGCTCTGATACCACTTGTTGTTCAAGTGGCCTCAATACTCAAGAGGGGGGGTGAATTGAGTTATAAAACTTTTGCTTGGAATACCTTTGAAATTGATTTCTATAACCAAGTTTATGAGATTATGCAAGTGAAAGCAAGTAACAATGATATGCAATGCACTACAAGAGGTAAGTATTGCTGAGGCAATTTAGCAAACACTTGGTGTGCAATGTCTAAAGTATAGCAAATTAAGCAAGTTCAAGTATGTTCTTCTCAACCAAACAATACCAATCAACAAATATGCAATGTATGGAAGTAAAAGAGTAAGGAAGAGAAGCTTGCAAACCGATGTAACGAGTTCCACCCAATCCGGTGTACGTCTCGCCTCTAAGCAACCCACTTAGAGGATTTTCCACTATTGTAGACTAGAGATACAACTTTGAGCAATTGCGGCTTCCTAGTGTCCCACACTCAAGAACCCAATCCTCACAAGTATAAGGGCAACCCACCCAATCTCTCAATCTCACAATATCCCAAAGGTTGAGTCCACAACCTTTGTAACCACTCAACCTAGAGTGAACAACCACTCAACCTAGAGTGAATAACTTGTGTGTTTGGAGTTTGTGTTTACAATCAATATACTCTCTTAATAGAGCAGATATACAAATGAAAAGCTCTCCCAAATTCTAATCTCTCAAGATGAGAGGATATACAAGTGAAAGTACAATATGCAAGAAATAGGCTTACAAAGCACAAAATAGAGCTATGAATTGCTGCTACTTGGTTGTGTATTTGTGCTTGTCTTCCTCTTCAATTTATAGAGCCAAGATAGCTGTTGAGGAGTGCCCTAGTCCATCATAGCCGTTGCAGTTAGTGGAAATTTGAAGAATGGTGGAGACATGACCTGGTTTCCCACTTAAATCTGTTTTTCCACTAGTGTAATTGATTACACCCTCGCGTTGTAATCGATTAGCTTCAAGTCAGAGACTTCCTAATCGATTATTTCACTTCCTCTAATCGATTAGCATCTTGTACCTGATGCATTTAATTTGTTTTCGCAGCATCCTAATCGATTAGCATGTATTGCAATCGATTACCTTAAATTCCAGTGGCTTCCTAATCGATTGTGTGGCTTCCATAATCGATTAGCCATCATACCTGATGCATTTAGTTCCATTTCTAATCGTTGTAATCGATCAGTCTCTGGTGTATAGTCGATTACCTTAATTCCAGTGGCTTCCTAATCGATTGTTCAGCTCCCTAATCGATTAGCTTTCATACCTGATGCAATTTCTTCCAAAACAGAAAGCTCCTAATCGATTAGCATCTATGGCCTAATCGATTAGCTTCGCTGTTACTTCAATTCTGATTTCATGTCTTTGTTTTTGCATTGTTTTCTTCAAGAGTGCTTGTCATTATCAAAATCTTTGCACATTTTTGGACCTGTTAACATATTCAAACACACCAGATTATGGCACCCCAAAAATAGGGGTAAATTTTTCGCGATTTAAAATAATTAAAGGATGGAAGAGATCGCAAGATGAAAACTTTGGCAAGAAATCCCCGGACCTAATTTAATAACCTATCTCATATGTGAAGATATGAGAAGGTGAACAATTAAGTCAAAGAGTGAACCTTGGATGATTTATCTCATGATCATTAACAAGGAGTAGCGGAAGTATGCAAATACATTAAGGAAATGAAGGGAAGTGGTAGAAGGTCAAAGGATGGTCTATCGATTTGATAAAATGCATTAATTATGCGTGTGGGGCGTTGTACCATCATATTATAGTCAAACAATACCAATGATATCCCAAGATAGAGGAAAAATATGAAAAACAGGGTCATGAATCGATTCAAACACCCTATGAATCGATTCATATGATTCTGGAATGCAAAACAGTGAAAACAGGACCCCTTGAATCGATTCAAGCTCGTATGAATCGATTCAGACACTTCTGGAACTCAAAATTACGCAAACAGAGGTCCTTGAATCGATTCAGGGTCGTATGAATCGATTCAGGCCTTCCTGGAACCAAAAACAGTG
Organism: Clitoria ternatea; assembly: GCA_037962975.1. Taxonomy (NCBI): domain Eukaryota; kingdom Viridiplantae; phylum Streptophyta; class Magnoliopsida; order Fabales; family Fabaceae; genus Clitoria; species Clitoria ternatea. The sequence goes on from CM075671.1 coordinate 181,023,868, forward strand.
AAAACAGCAACGCTCGAATCGATTCAGGGATCCTCGAATCGATTCGAGACAGCACAGTTGCTGTTTTTATGCAGAAAAAGCATTATTTTTGGACTTCTAACCCCTCTAACTTTTTCATATCAACTCCAAACGCTACCAAATTGTAACACCAACTAAAATACACTATTTGTGATGTGTGGCCACCGGCCTCACTCAAAAATTCTCAAAAATGAGAAAGTTATGCAAATAAATGCGTTTTGTCCATTCCTAAGCCTTTTTGAGTAACATAGGGGTCTATCCTCAATGGAATTGACCTGTTCCAGTTTCTACAAGTCACAAATCATGTATTTAAGCTATTGAAACCATCACACACTATCCAAGACTCATAAAACTCATTTTGACCCTACTAGTTTCTTACTTATGCATAACAATCATGAAATATCATCAATTATACAACACATAAGGTCATTATTCACCATCCTCATCATTTGATCATCAAAGTGAGCAAAATTCAAGCACTCACACAATAGCGTCTTACATCACCAGGGCCATAACTGAAGATTAGTCTTATATGTGGGTTCCAATTTTCACACATGACCAACATAATCATTATACATCATTCATACCAATTTATGGCTATACAAAATATGCAGAAAACTATATACATTACAAACATTCTACACAAACCATAAAATCAAAATGTTGCCGGCCAAGGCATTCTTTACCAAAAAGAGGCTTCCTTCACACTTCTCCTCCACAAATAGCTCCAAAGCTAAACCTACAACACAGGAGCTAAAAAGATATACCACAAGGAGAGTGAGTATACTTTCTCAATGATGAAAATCCAATAAATAAAACAATATATGCATGAATGCAATATAACTATCTCCTTCTCAAGAGGAGTTTATTTTATATCAGTATTCAATCATCAATTCTTATTCAAACACAATTATTCCTTAATTCTCTTAGAATCATATCAATCAAACTCACCATCACACCTTAGCAATTAAAAGGGAATATCCAAACATATCGCATCATCAAAGTATCACACTATATCATGCTTCAAGACTGATGCACATGCTAATATCGTTAAAATACATATGCACAGATCCGTTCTCATTTCCTCGGGTGATCGCAACCACCATAATCATATACTCATTCTCAATGGTTTCCCACCTCGCAAGGGGTACTCCCTCTAGCAGCCTCGCAAGGTGCTTCTCGTGATCGCAACCACGTTCAATATCTCATAAGGTTTCCCGCCTCGCAAGGGGTACTCCCGCCTCATAAACATTTCATATAGGTTTCCCTCCTCGCAAGGGGTACTCCCACCTCATAAACATTTCATATAGGTTTCCCTCCTCGCAAGGGGTACTCCCACCTCATAAACATTTCATATAGGTTTCCCTCCTCGCAAGGGGTACTCCCACCTCATAAACATTTGATATAGGTTTCCCTCCTCGCAAGGGGTACTCCCGCCTCATGATCGCAACCATGGGCATTCAATCTCATTGGTCCCGCAGGGCCTCTCTTTTCAATACCAGGTGATCACAACCACCGGTCTAACAATCATAGGAACTCGCAAGCTTTTTTTTTTTTCATTTCCATTATCAAGTGATCACAACCACTTATCAACATCATCATGATATGCATGCCATGCCATGTATACAACAATGCTCATACATGCTTCAAGCTCATTTAGCTTATCTTACCCTCTCATCTAGGGTACATTCATTCTCAACCACACAATTTTCCACCAAATCATACACAATAATCAATCTTCATATAAACTCAATCATATATCACACATAATAAGCCATCCATAGCCTCACTTAGGCTTCATCATATAAACACTAAATTCACATCACCATACACAATTCACTTCACATACACATAATATCACCTTCACCCAAACAAATATGTCATACTACATTAATACATACATTATCATCATAATTCTCATGCATTTAGAAAATACACCCCTCTCCTACCTCAAGAGAAGTAGACCTCTGGGGTTGATGTTCCTGCTTCACCAATATTGCCAAACCCTACACCAATCAATTATAGGGCCACATCAAATATTCTTTCAAACATCAATTCAATATACATATACATAGGTATACACATGATTCTTATCATGTGGGAACTATTTATCAATTCATTCATTGGCCTAATTAGGCTTCGGGAATTCCTTCTCTTAAATCACAATCCATTATTACCAAGAGCTACAACCTACTTGTTAGGTTATCCCATCTATTAAGCTTCCACCAACACCTTGGTGAGTCTCCCACCTATTATGACTTCAAGTCAACATCATCATCATTAAATGTCTCTACCTCATCATTTATAACACTCTTCCCATCAACAAATACTAACTTCTTCAATAAATGCTATACTCTTCAATATTATACATTTCCTCCTAAAATTCAAATTTAGGGTTTTCATCAAACCTACCAACCTTCATAAATACTCATATACCTCCTTCTTTTTCCACCATAATTACAACTACCTCATTAATTATTCATAAGCTTGTATTTATGTCAACCCATCTTAGGGTTTCCACATTTAATGTTTCTCCAAGTAACCTACATAGATTAATGCTTTCTTAACATTGAAAACACATAGTAATATGTTTATATACATGGAAAATGGTAATAATTTTACCTCAAGAGGAGTAAAGAGTGAGTTTGCAAAAGAGGAGAAGGTCCACACGAAAATAAGAGGAGGAAAGAAAAGATCCCAAGCTCCAAGCTTTTCTTGAGCTTCTTGAAGGATAACAATGAAGAAGGAAGATATATCTTTCTTTTTACATAGGGTTTTTGGAGGAAGAGAGGATGAGTAATGAAGAAGAAAGTGTAGAAGAAGAAAAGAAGAGGTAAGGCGGCGTGGAGAAGAAGAATGCAACGGGAGTGAAATGAAAATGTGAGTTTAGTTTTTAAGTTATTAGGCCTTCATTAACTCTTTCGTTTTTTAAACAAACAGGTTCGCCATTTGGGCTTAATACATATTCTAAAAATTATTCCGAGTACATATTCAGATTCCCAATAATATTATCTACAGCCCTGACCAATGGCATCTCAATCAGAGATACTTGGTCGGACACCCATATTTTATCTGGGTCAGTTTTCAACTCAACCGATCACCATAATTCACCAGAAATTTTGAAAAGTCTTGTTTAAATCATTTCAAGAATTTTGGGATATTAATTAGCCCACATTTAATTATCCCACATTTATTTTCTTAATTTATCTTCCTATTTTAAAAATTCGGGGTGTTACAGAACTCGCTCAAGCGAGTGGGGCATTCGCTTGAGCGAAATGCCCCTTGATTCTCCAAACATGAATGCTTTAACTATTATGTTTTTCCCTTGAATTAAGGCTCCTTCTAGCATCATTTCAAAAATGTATTTAACTTAGTTTGAACAAAGAATGTTTTGAATAAAAAAAGATAGAATAAAGAAGGCAACAAAGATCAACTGGAAGAGAAGAAAGATGGGTGACAAGAGTGATGTTATGAAGCATCAGGTACATCCATACCTGAGCTATGGGAGTCAACTGGGTCTTAAGGAGGTTCGATGGAGTCCTTCCAACCTTACTCAGGTTGAAGAAGATTCCATCCTTGCTTAGGAAATGAGCAACCTGATCCAGGAAATATCCTAGATCACCATCCTCAGTAGCGACCTTGCTTCTGTTTTCCTTCCAGAAACAAGTATCACTCTCTGGAGTAGGCTCGCAAGGATTACCCAGTAGGGTACTAATGGTATCCCGGTCATAAATAATGTGCCGACCCCTCACCAAGCTCATCCTCTGCTGACTGATGTTCGGTGAGTCCTGACGAGTCCTGAAGGCATTCGCATAAAACTCCATAACTAAGATGGGATCCCCCTCAGTAGGTAAGGAAAACAAGGGTCCCCATCTCCTCCTCTGAATCTTATCCTGCAGCTCAGGAAAGGCTCCAACATTCAGATCTAAGACTCTCTCCTAGATGAGTCTTTGGCCCTTTATCTGATGGAACCGGGCCTATTTTGCATCAGTACAAAATTTGGTGGGATCTCTAGGTCCCAGCTGCTCCTCACCCTGAAGATCTGGATCTTCAGAAGTGGTATCAGTGTCAGTGGTCCTCCTTTGTCTCTTTGGAATAGGAATAGACTTCTTTCGTGCCATCTGCAAAAAGAAATTTTACAAAAATCATACACACATCAAAATATTTTTGATTTTTATATTTTAACAAAATAAAACATGCCAAACATCAAAATTAACATTCATATTTTTGGTTTCTATATTTTATGCATAACATCAAGAATAAAAACTCATGCAAAACAAAATTCATACAACATAAAATTTTAACAAAAATATTTACAAAGCATAGAAACAACATTTTTTTTTACTTTTATAATTTCAACAAAATAAATTGTTAAACAAAATTACACATGCATATTTTTGGATTTTTAAAAGTACAACATATATTAAGATTCACACAACATGTAGTTTCACACCACAAACATATTTACAAATTTATCAAATTTATTTATTTATTTTCATGCAAGAAAGTATAACAAATATACAACTTAAGAAATTTTATTAATTAAAAAGAAAAACAAACAAACAAACAAAAATAAACGGGATAGAATTATTAAAAACAGAAAAATAGAATATACACTAAACAGAAAATAAAACACAAAATTAACAAAAAAATCAAAAACAGAGGCTGACGCTCAGCCCTGTTCTTCCCACGCTACGCGTTAGTGGGACGCTACGCGTGGGTTCGTAGAACAGACAATGCAAAACTAGGGGTTGCACAACAGCAACCCCTTCCAAACCTCAATAAATCCATTAATTTCCCTATTCTATCAGCAATCAATCCCAGTGATCTTCTATCCTAATCCTATCCACATGCATTTCTAAGATTAAAATTAAAAATCAAAAGAGAAGAGGATTGTAGGGTTAAAAGAAAAGAGGGTTTTTGGAAAATAAGGATTCTGAGAAGTGAATGTAGAGGGAGGCAAAAATAGGTTTTAAAGGTTATGGACTTTGGGCCTCCCTCTGGTTCAGTTTTAAAAACTGAACGAAGGTCCTGACGCTATGCGTGGTAGGGACGCTACGCGTCAGGTTAAAAATTTAGAACACACGCTACGCGTCAGTGTGGCGCTACGCGTGGGGCTTCTGGTTTTCATTTTTCAAAAATTCATTTTTCAAAAACCTTTAATTTTAAAAACCTTTTTTTATTATTTTTTATTTTTTAAAATTATAATTCTAACTAAAAATTTGAAAAACACAATTTTTTTTCAATGTTTAAAAAGAAATAATGGGTTGCCTCCCATTGAGCGCTAGGTTTAATGTCTCCAGCTAGACATTACCTCTGATCAATCGGGTGGTTTCTCAATTTTAGTTAAGGAATCACCCATCTTTTTCTTCCTTCTTCTCCGATGCTTGATTACCTGTCTTTCATCATACAAGCAATTAGTTAATTTTAAAAAATTTAATTGATTGGGTAGAGATATACCTTGTTTACCTGATTAGTAAACTTTGTCCTCAGCATCTATTTTTAGATATTCTTGAGCATTGAAGTTTACCTCTTCTTCATGAATTCTGACCGCAATCATCCCTTTGTCAATATCAACCATTACCTTGCAGTGTTCATGAAAGGTCTTCTAAGGATCAAGGGGATCTTAGTATCCTCCTTCATATCCAATACCACAAAATCAACCTTGAAGTGGTACTTGTCAACCTTTACCAGTACATCTTCCACAATCCCAATTGGTTTCTTGGTAGAGCAATCCATAAATTGTAAGTCTCTCTTAGTTTCTTTTAGTTCTAGATCACCAATACACTTCATCAAACCTAGGGACATAAGATTGATACTAGCCCCTAAATCTAACAAAGCATTTCTGATGTTGATGTTTCTAATGGAAACAGGAATGGTGAAACTCCCCGGATCTTTAAATTTTTCCGGTGTGTCAAATTGTAAGACCTCCTTACAAATTGTTTCATGTTCTACTTCCACAGGTTCTTGAATATTTTTTTCTTTTTCAATTTTTTATTTTTTATTTTTTCTCTTCTTCTTTCTCTTGTCCACTTTCTTTTTCCTTTTCTTCTTCTTTATTCTTTTTCTTTTCATAATTTTCTTTACAATTAATTTTTACAACATTCAAGAAAACAACATTACATTGATCCCTTAGGTTCTGAGTGTTTGAAGTAAAACCATAACTTTTCAATTCAGCTATTTCCTTTGCTAGCTGACCCATTTGCAAGTCCGATGCTTTCCAAGTAGCTTCATTTGTTTCCACAAACTGCAATAACTGTTGGATAGATTCCTCAATCCTTACCAATCTTGCATTGTTAGTCTATGATTGTTGTTGTTGCTTAAACTGATTGTTAGGATGGTGATTGGAAGGTCCAGTACTAAAGTTCTGATTCTGCCATCCCTGTGGATAACTGTTAGGAAAAGAATTACCATAATTGATAGGAAAGTTACCTAATGGTATTCTTTGATGGTTCAGAAAATTTGCTTGCTTTTGTTCATTTCTATCAGGGGCACAATAACCACATGGTTGTTCACCCATGCAATGCATTCATTGTTTTAATTGAGCAGGAGGTGGTGATGATACTTGAGCAATTTAAAGTTTCTCCAATTGTTTGCTCATAGCCTCAATTTGTTGAGTCAACAATTTTTGCTGAACTAATACTGCATCATTCACTCCCAAATCGAGCATACCTGGCTTCCTTGATGTGTTACCTCTTTCATGTTTTGCTTGTCGGTCACTGATGGACATTGATTCTAATATTTCTATTGCTTCTTCCACAGTTTTGTTCATTAAAGAACCACCTGCACAAGCATCTAACATCTTCTTGAACTGAGGTAATAAACCATAATAAACGATCCTTACCTTTTTAGCATCATCCAAATTGTGATTTAGACATTTTCTCAGAAGTGCTTTGAATCGTTCCCATGTTTCTCCTAAGGACTCATCATTATTTTGTGAAAAAGAATGAATTGCTGTCATGGCTTCAAAATATTTTGAGGGTGAATAAAATCTTTTCAAAAATTTTCTCTCAACATCGGACCAATTTGCAAAACCATTCTTTAGCTTTCCCAACCAAATAAAAAGGAAACAATCTCATATAAACAGATTCTTCCTGATTCGGTTCAAAACCAATTATGCTGCATAGCTCATAAAAAACAGTTAAGTGTTCATAAGGTTTCTTATTATTTAAACCAGTAAATTGATTGTTTTGAATAATGTTTAATATGGCAGGTTTAATTTCCACCGTAGCAATAGGTCCTTGGAACATCCCTGAAACTCGGGGTAGACCATTAATAGTAGCAAACTGTCCCAATGTTCTCCTTTCAGCAGCCATATTTGAATTTTCAAAATTTTTAGAAGTGGAAGAAGAATTAGTTAGTGTTTTAGATTTGAAAGACTTGATTTTCTTTACAAACTTTTCTATCTCAGGATCAAAGTATATTTTTCCTGCGGTAGATCGGGTTTGCATACATAAACTAGACAAAGAAAGTTAGTGTAACAAAGAAAAAGTAAATAAAGAAATAACAAAATTAAAAATTTTAACTAAAGTAGGAAAAATATTTACTACGGTAATTAAAAATTTACTGTTTTATTGAATCAATTCAATCCCCGGCGACGGCCCCAAAAAACTTGTTAGACCCGGAATAGTGTTGCAGAAAACTTGTTAACTCCGCGTTACTGTTGGGTCTTTTAATTGGCAAGCGCACCAATCGTTTGCAGTTTTCAAAATTTAGATATCGTTTCATTGGGATTGAAAGTCCAATAACTAACAATAATTCTTTAGTTACTATGGTAAACTTTAACAAAACTTATACACAAAAGAATGATTTATATACAATTTATACAATATTTACAAGATTGCATAGCTGAGTTGTTCATGTGATAAAAAGAAAATAAAAATCTATCTAAAAAGTTAAGTTGTAATTTAGAATAGCAAAGATACTTAAGGATAAAACACAGATAAACAAATTATGTTGGAATTTGGATCCCTAGTCTAGAATAACAATGAAGGAACTCAAGACATGCATATTTAATCATCAAGTTTATGTCGTTGCAGCTTAAAATCATTATAACCGATCCCTCGTGATATAAATTCTAAGTAATTACTGTAAAGTCTGATCCCTCGTGAGCTTTCTCAGTAAAAACTTGTATTAAGTTCTGGCCTTATGGAAACAGTAATTACCAATTCTATCCCTAGTAATTGACATATTAAGGGTATTTCAACTTTTGCTTTCATTAAAACAGATTTTAATACGGCATGAATAATCATTCTCCCGTTTGACATTCACACTAATAAAACAAGTTTCAATACACATGAAAATCATTTTCCCATTTAATGTTTATATTAATAAAGAGTTGAAATACTAACATGTAACTGAATCCTAAACATGCAGAGGTCAAATTCACAACATCATACTCAATAGACTAGTTCACCAATTCCAACATATATAAATTAGTTACACATGGTGAAAGTAAAAATAACACTTACAGAGATTGACATTATGAAGGCGATGGAAACTTCATGATACAATGATCACAATACTACACAAGACTCTTAAGCATCTGAAAAACTATTCTAAAATTACAAACTCACAAAAGAAACACTCAAACACGAGTGTATAAGAGAGAAAGAGAACTCAGAATATGAGATTGGATGCCAAGGATGTGTGGAGAATGGCCCTATTTATAGGGCTGAGGAAGGGACTTGACGCGTCCCATTAAACAACTCAAAGTGGCCACTATGGAATTATTTAATCAATCATGCCTTGCCATTTATCCTTGTCCCCCAATTCGGCTTGGACATTTGTGGGTAATAGAGGGGCCATAATGGGTCAAAGGCTGAGTGCTTGGCCACCTGGAAGTGGAGTCCACGTAGCTTCTGACGCTACGCGTGGCTGTGAAGCGTAGCGTCAACATCAAAAATCCCCACGCGTATGCGTCAGCTCTCTAGATCTTTATTTTTCTCTTTAAATTCTTTACTTTTACACTGTAAAACTAGAGAAAATTGATCAAGGGCAAATTATTTCCAACAACGTCCATTTATTGAATTTAAAACCTAAATTTCTAACAAATTAAACTAATTTTTATTATTTTTACAAAATTTTTATTAAGGATTTTATTGTAAATTTGAGGACTAACAAGAATCCTAGGTTGTAACTAATCGAGTAACTAATCCTAACAGGGTAGAAGAATTTCGGTTATGGGAAGTTAGAAGTAACTAATTAGTTTCAACTAATCAACTAATCAACTAACTCTAACTAACACCAACTAACCCTTACTAAATTTAGTTATTTAGTTATTATGGTTGTAACTAAGTCTAACCACTTAACCTCCTAACTAAATTCGGTTAACTAATTAGTTATGCCAACTAAAATTCAATTAGGATGTAGTTAGGTTAACTAGAATTAGTTTCAACTACTAATTAACTAACCAAATTAGTTAAGACTAACAACTAACTAACTACTTCTAGTTGTAACCAATTAACTACTTAACCAACTAACAACTAACTAATTAACCATAACCAAATGCATATGCTTCTACAAGCTAGCTGAAATTACCAATGGAAATGAAAAATTAATAGTGTCCAAAGTCCAATTCCAATGTGTGTCCAAAATAGAAGACAAAAAACCTAATACACAAAGCCTAAGAATTCACAAATTTCCCTAAGTGTCTAGTGTTACAAGGCTTTTGCTTCCTTTACAAAGTCTTCTTTTCTCTTTATTTGGATTTGTAGAAGCTTCACCTCACCTTCAAAATAATGCCAAGACAAAATTCTCCATGAAATTTAGGTTAGTAAAAAGGCAAGAAAAATTTTAGACCTCTCAAGTGTATATCTCAAGTGACCTCTCTTAAGCTCCTTACCCTTACTCTTTAGTCTCAAGTCTACCAAAGTAATTGAAATCTTATCTCAAGTATCCTCAAGATGCTACCCTCAATGATGTAGAGAAGGGAATTACCAAAGGAATTTTGAAAAGAAGATAACTCAAAGACAAAACTTAAGAAGGAATAAAAGACAAACTAAAAATGTTTAAGAAAGAAAAGCTACTCAAATGGAAATCTTTTTGGATTTTTTTGATTATGACAATACCAAAATAAGAAAAGCTCAAAATAAATAAAGCTACATAAAGAAGTATTCATATTTGACCAAGATTGACTAAAACAAGACAAACAAACAAAATAGTATACAAGAAACAAGGAGGGAATCATAAACCTAGAACACTAGAGTTGCACAATTAAGCAAGCAAATGTAATTGAAACAAGTGTAAGGTATCATTAGCACATGACTTTAGGTTTTGAAAATTGAATAAGGTTTGGTGCTTAAACTTCACAAAATTTGTTAAAGAGGTCTACTTTCTACACTTACTTTTCACACCCTTTTGAAATGTAAGGGTTTTTGTTTTTCTTCTTCTTTTGTATCTTTCCCTCTTTTCTTTTATGTTTAGCCTCTTGTTTTGTATGATACATTTTGTTTTTCAAGTTTTAAGCACCTCAAAAACTGAAACCTAACTAGCTTTACAAGTTTCAATATGCACTCTTTTGCTTAAGGGGAAAAAATATGCAACCTTCTTCCACCAAGATGAATGGAAGGCCTATGATTCTTTTTGACAACAAATTTTTTTTATGCAATAAAATGAGACTGAAATAAAGTGACCTAATTATGCATTCAAAACAAAATTAAACCTAGATGAAAATCTAAGAATGGATCTCTAACACTCCTAAAGATGAGCTAACTTTTGGAGAGTCTTAAAATGAGACCCCCTAACACTCAAGATTGGAACCTCTTGGGAGTTAATCAAGATGCTTGAATTACTCCTCCACATAGATTTACACTTCTAAAAGTTGAGTCAACAATTTTCTAGAATAAAAGAAAAGGTTCCAAATGGGACTTAGGACACCTAGTTGGCTCTAACCACTAATAAACTTGTAACTACCAAAAATAACAACTCAAAATCGAACTAACTAAGTACCAAACTCAGAATTTTTATAGGTCCCAAACAAAACAAGATCAAACCAAACTGAAAAATAAGAAGAACAATATGCCAAAATTGAAAGAAAAGAAGAACTAACCCAAAATTTCACAACAACACCAACTTTTTATGGATTTTCTACTATATCATGGCATCAAGAAGACAAATATATGAAATAAAATTGCACAAAAAGCCAGCTATTGAAAGTTAAAACCGAATGCTAAAGGAATAAGAAGTAAGAAAAGAGCCTTCTAGGCTCAAATGATACCAAATGATGTAGGAGCTTCTTCTAGTCTCCTTTGGAAGGGATGGATCTTGGCTCCTTTCCTTGTTCTTCCTTCAAGCCATGGATGAATTCTTTTCCTCAAGGTTAGAACCAAAACAACAAAAGGGAAAAACTCTATGGAGTGGACAAAATTTAGGGGAAGGGAAGAGAAGAAGTGAAGTGGTTTGGACAAGATGGAGGAAATGGAAGGGAAAGATGGAAGGTGAAGGAGGGAGACCACTTCCTTAGGAAGATAACTCCCTAATCTCACCACCAAGAAGGAGAAGATCCTCTTGGATAAGATCTTGCTCTAGAGACTCAATCTTGGGCGATGGATCCAAGGCCCAATAGTGCAAAAGGAAGAGAACATGGCCTATACATGGCCCAAAGGGAAAGTATATGGCCCTAAAGTGGCCCACTTGACCTAGCAAGGTCCAAATAAAACCTAAGTGTCTAGAGAATCTAACCATGACCTATGTTACAAGATGCAAGCATGTAGATCCTCATTGTGTCTCCCTTGGGCTTGGGCCCATTAAGCAAAAAGATGAAAGATGACAAGGCTTTATGAATGTCCTCTTTAGCTTTCTTGGACTTGGCCCTAGTGAGGGGCCCTTTATAAGCCTTTAGCCCTTTGTCCAATATAGTGTGTAGGTTCTCCCTTAGGATTTCCAAACCAATTCACTTCCTCTCTTCCCTTCCCCTAAATTTCGTCCACTCTATAGAGTTTTTCCCTTTTGTTGTTTCAGTTCTAACCTTGAGGAAAGAAATTCATCCATGGCTTCAATGAAGAACAAGGAAAAGAGCAAAGATCCATCCCTTCCAAATAAGACTAAAAGAAGCTCATACATCATTTGGTATCACTAGGAGTTCCTTTAAGAGATTTATTTCTTAGAGAAAGCCATAAGGGAGGTTTAATGGGTCATTTTGGAAGAGATAAAACACTGGCTACATTACATGAACAATTCTATTAGCCTAAAATAAAAAAAAAGATGTTAAAAGACTATGCTCTAGGTGTATCATTTATAGAAAAGTTAAATCTAAAACTTCACCCAATGGTTTTTATACTCCCTTACCTATTCCTAGTGCTCCTTGAATTGATATTTTTATGGACTTTATGCTTGGAATTCCTAGAACCTGAAGAAGAATGGATTCTATCTTTATTATAGTGGATAGATTTGTAAAATGGCTCACTTCTTACCTTGTCATAAAGTGGATAATGCAAGCCATATTGCTGAACTATTTTTTAAAGAAATTATGAGATTGCATGGTATCCCTAAAACCATTGTTTCTGGTAGGGATACCAAGTTCTTTAGCCATTTTTGGAAAACACTTTGGGCAAGGCCCAGAACTAAGCTTCTCTTTTCCACTACTTGTCATCCTTAAACGGATGGACAAATAGAGGTAGTAAATGGGACTTTTTCCACTTTGCTTAGGGTCTTAGTAAGTAAAAATGTTAAATCTTGGGATAAATATTTACCTCACATAGAATTTACATATAATAGGGTACAACATTTTAACAACTAAACATATTCCATTTTAGATTATTTATGGTTTTAACCCTCTCACACCTCTTGATCTTTTTCCCCATTGATGTTTTTGATTCCTTCTTTTACTTGGATGGAGAGGAAAAAGCAAGTTTTATAAAAGATTTTCATGAGAAGGTTAGAAATCAAATACAATCCAAAAATGAGTATTATGCTCATTGTGCTAACAAAAAAAGAAAGGGAATTATTTTTGAAGTTGGGAATTGGGTTTGGTTACACTTAGGAAAAAAGAGATTTCCTAATCTAAGAAAGTCTAAACTAAACCCAAGAAGTAATGGACCTTTTCAAATAATAGAAAAGATAAGTAATAATGCTTACGTCCTAGATTTACTTGGTGAATATGGGGTTAGTGCTACCTTTAATGTCTTTGATTTATCTCCCTTTAACTTAGATGATGATGACAGTCTAGATTTGAGGATAAATCTCTTTGAAAAAGGGATCATGAAGAGGACATGAGCAGAGAAGATCCCATCAAGCAAGATGGAATCTTGCTCAGGCGAGAATCCCCTGCGTTGGTGTATGGCCACTGGCCAAATCTCCCTTAGGCGAGAGTGGGCCTCGCTCGAGCGAGATTGCCCACGCATCAGATGTTAGCCACTGGAGAAAAATCGCTCAGACGAGCAGGGTCTCGCCCGAGCGTGAGTGAGGTATTTTGCCACTAGACCATTTTCGCTTGAGTGAAAGGCCTTTGGATGTGGCACTCGCTCAAGCGAGTAAATGTGTGCTAGATTCTGGACGAATTTCGCTTACGCTCACTTGCCTCGCCCAAACGAACCCTGTGAATCTCGCTCAAATGAGTTGGGGCTCGCCCAAGCGAGATGACCCCTGATACTCTTTTTCTTCTTTCGCTCAGCGTGTGCCATACCTCGCCCAAGCGCTCCACTCCGTCTCGCTCAAGCGAGTGCGACTCTCGCTTGAGCGAGTTATGCTCTGATTCTCTAAATTTCATTGTTTAATTATTTTCCCTTCTCTTAACACCAAATCTTCTTCTTGTATCATCTTATAGATACCTTGGACATAATTTGAAGTCGTCCATCCGTATGATTGTTTAACTTCTTTAAACCCAACCATATTGCATTAATTTAAATAATTCCTTCTGCTGTTTCCAATTAAACATCCCCCATAAATTGTTTTCTTTAACCTACCTTCTCATATCTCCATATATAAGACAGGTCCTTCATAGATCCAGGGTATTGAATGACAGCTTTACCCCTTTATGTTTTCATAAATTCACGATATTAAGATCGTGAAAAATTTACCCCTATTTTTGGGGTGTTTCACTATAGGTTTCTAACATAAACTACTATTTATATAACCAGGTTGGTGACTGAATAGAAAAGAACAACACAATGCACAACATTCTAACAGGTAAAAAATAAAATGACAATAATAGCAGAGAGAAATAAGGTGTGAAATTGACCTCTAGTAAAAATTGTTCAAACTTTTAATGAATAACTAAAGTATATTATAAATAACTGAAGTATATTTTAAAGAAAATTATTCAAAACTGTAGTGTCTAAAACTTTTACGTAGTTGGTATAGTATTTACTTGTTGTTTGGCACTTGCTTTCAAACTTTTAATGTGAAGACTTGATTTTGAAATGGTGTTTAGGACAAAATTTATTCATAATTTGTAGGGGTAATGGAGAAAAAAAAGACTTCCATCTTCCTTCACCATGATTTTCAAAGCATGTAATAATTCGATTTCTTTTAAAAACTGTATTTTCATAGCGCATACACATAACTCATCATTTTCAATGTCTCAATCTTAACCCACTTTAATCTGATTTGTATGAATTCAAAATAAAGCCTCTCCCTGAACATTGTATTTCTCTATTATTTCTATTTCTCTTAAGCTATAATTAAGATAACACATAATATTTAAAATACTTTTTTGGACTTTCCTTAGTGAATATTGCTGGTAATGATCTTGTACAGGGAAATAAAAAACCCTAAACCCTAAAAATAGGATATTTTTGTATTTGTTTACTACAAAAACTTAGCTTCTCTACTAGTGATATTTTTGTATTTGTTAACAAAAAAATAGAATAAAAATAGGAAAAATTCCTACAAACCAACTCAGTTTTGCATGTATACAAGTCTGGTAAGGTGATTCTTTATTTTAAAAGAACAACATAAAATCTCAATCATCAATGAGAAAAAAGGATTTAGGTTATGGATGGATTAATCTTTTTTAAGTTGCAGGGACCGATAACTTAAATAAGATCTCTTTCTCTGATATATTGATTTTAAATTTTTTTCTTTGTTTTTATTTAACTATTTAGAGAGAAGGAAATCCTAAGTGTGGACGAACATCATAAGGAGAAAAACTGAGTTGAGGATCTCTCCAACATTCTTGGATAGCTACAAGTACCTATCCCCAGTTTTAAGTCAAAACAGAAGCAGATTAATGAGTCTTATTTAGTTCATTGTTTTTGTTTTTGTGAAATCGCATTAATTATAGGTTTCTCCAATGTAGACAAGAACCTACCCTACTAATTGGCGAGTTTTTGCTTGACTTTAGTTCATTGGTAAGTTTGTGAAATGTTTCATTGGTGTCTCTGAATTTGATTTTAACTTTTTAGAAGTATAAGAGAGGATTTAACTATTTGTTAGTTTCATATAATTATAATATAAAGAATAATTACTTCACCCATCCTACATTGCTAGACCTGAGTTTTTGTGGTTAAAAATCATATTTGTGTCGTTATTCATTCTTTGTCTTATTTGAAAGTAGTAATATTAAAGAAAAGATAGTTGTGCTGAAATTTATCATGAGCTTTTAGGGTTCTCCTTATGAGAATTCTATCATTGTTTGCTAATTCTCTCGCTAACCTTTGTGTCTTAATTCATTCTTTGTCTAATTTCTATTTCTTTCTCTCTTCTTGTTAGAGTTTAAGACTTTGAATCCTTAATTCCAAAAAGAAACTCAGAATCGATCATTGCCGTTGAGACTCATCAGCCCCTGAATCCGTATTGTCTACCCTTGTGGGGTAATTTCAAAAATGTAAAATTATTTTCAATGGTTTTTCAAAAAAATAATAATTGATTCTGCTTGAGGTTTGTCTGTTTGTGTTTTCAACCAATTTAATTGATTTGTCAGAGTCAAACCATGTTTTCAAGAAAATTTGTAATTAATCTACTATTCTCTATATGTAATATATTAACATGATCAAATGACCCCAATTACTAATATCAAGGAGGAACAAATTTTGGGTTATTTTTTATTTGCTTTAGTATTAAATTAGAATTTTACTTCAATAGCCCAGCTAACTATTAATGCTTCATGAGTTATTGTAATTCTTAGAGAAGAAGTACACAATAAGACTTTTTTAAACATTATACTGGTTAGTGGCCAAATTAATGATGAAACATTATACTTTTGGCATCTTCTTTGTTTCCTGTTTCTCTAAAGATATTATGGCTGCGCATTAGTTTGACATTAGTTTGGTCTTATCATGCTAGTTTTATTCTTAACACTGACATAGAGTATTGAGAGCAAGTTTGAATTCTCATTTTTCATACTTCTCCTTCCATACTTGTTATTATAAGAATTAAAAAAATCTAGTTTTGTCTGTGAAATAATTCATCTGTCTGAGTCACATCTGATGACAAAAATTGAAAGGCTTGTTGAACAACCAATAGAAGCTAAAGCTCAATGTTGGCTGTGAATCTGTTATTGGAAAAAAATGGATAAATAACATAAACTGAAACATAACATGTCACTGAAATCATCAAACATATACTACTCATAATCAACAACATCATCAAAGTAAATAAATAAAAAGACAACCTCAATCCATTAACATGGTTACCTTGAAGCACTTGATAGCATCAACTAGTGTTGTGCGATCAAGTGATGGCATAAATTTGTTTAGTGTCAGCCCTTAAATCTTTAACAGAATGATTTAAATAAATTAACTCATCCTAGAAGAGTCTTTATAATCAACCCTTAGAATGTTTAATAATGCAAATATAGTCTCTATTGCATCTAGACCAAGACTAATTCC
Organism: Clitoria ternatea; assembly: GCA_037962975.1. NCBI lineage: Eukaryota > Viridiplantae > Streptophyta > Magnoliopsida > Fabales > Fabaceae > Clitoria > Clitoria ternatea. The sequence continues at coordinate 181,040,655 of CM075671.1, forward strand.
CACGTGGATCCCAAGTCTCTAGATCACTAAGAAATCATTGTTGTGTAAACAATGCCATATCTCTACTATATTGTTGTGCCTTTGAGATTGTGTAAATAATGTCAACCACTTCTCGGTTTGTCATGCAAACTAGCACACCTTACATGTGGTCTTTGTTGGCCTTTATTCAGCTTCGTCTCCAGCGCTTACTTTCTTTCCCAGGTAATCCCCTAACCCTAACTTTTCTCGTTATGTGTGTTGTATCTTTTGAAGTGTATACATGTTGATTGTTTTTTGTTAGTGGAGAGCAAAGCTCATTAGGCATTGCTTATATGTGCTGATAATATGTTTTAAAAGTGTGCATATGTATTATTTTTTATTAGTGGAGAGCAGAGCTCATTAGGCATTGGTTTTATGTGCTGATAACATGATGTTTTTATGTATGTGTATTATTGTTTGTTAGTGGAGAGCAAAGCTCACTAGGTTGTTATGATTATCTATCTCAATTTCATATATAATACGTAGCACATATATTTAACTGTATTGGGAAGTTTTCTATATGTAACAGGGCGTTTCTAAATTTTGGAAATGTCTAGTTTACAAGGGAGACTCTATCAAAATTTTGGCAGGCTCTCTTTCTTAGGGAACTTAAAAAATGAAACTCAACTTTAATAATGTAGGGTTTAGTCATGTGTATACCTATTAGGTTCCTATTTAAGAATCAAAACAACCGACTGATGTACCATGTTGTGTTGGATCTTGAATTGTCCTGATTAGATAGTTTGGTATGAATTTGTAACCAGTAGGACGTAACCCATATGGTCTATCTTTAGTCGTTGAATGTTCAATTGAAATTTCAGTTATGGTGTTTCGTATTGTCTCCAGGGTACATGTCTGCGTGTGGTGTTTCTTACCGTACGTATCTCTGTGTACTCGGGGACCAATGCAAAATGTTGTCGAAATTCCAAATGAAAATCAAGATAGACCATAAACAACATAGACGGGCTACCGATGGTTGCATATTCATCCTGAATAGAATAGGGCCCCACCTGTAACACCCTATTTAATTGCAACTAAAATTCCAAAAAAAAAAAAGATAAGAAAATTTTTCACAAAACAGTCCCGTATTATTCGATATATGAGGGAGCAGGCAAGGGAAGAACGAGAAGCATTCACGCGCACATAGCAACCTACAGGGAAACTAAAACTGGGGTCGGCTCAATGGGTTTATCGTAACGCACCAACACTAGGGTGGATTGCACAACACCGTTTATTAGCTCAGACGGGGTCTGACACCGTCCAGGCGGAGTATGGTAATGCAGCAGCGGATAGAGGAGATTTCACAATGAGGCTTCCCTTCGAGTAATACTGATCACTCAACGGGAGGAATAGATAAGGGAAATATGTTAATACATTCACACGCGTAGCATTTGGTGGAAAGGCGGAGTTAGAATCATCCTACGTGGCTAGGCGGGGTATATTTATCTTGGGCGGGCTGTCCTAGTTACTTGGGCGAGGTATGACGCCGCCTAAACGAAATCTACATAACGCCTCTTTAACACAACTACAAGGTAATTTCCTCCATCGGGTATGGACAAGGGTTCACTAAGTAAATCCTCACACTCGCCTTTCACTCAGAAAAAAATGAGAAGTTACAGGGTACATATACGTTAGTAGGTTATGGAGAAAGGAGGGATCTGAACCTATTCCACCCAGCTCAACTAAGTATGACGACGCCTGGGCGGACTTAGCCATAACGCCCAATTCGGGGTCAACATCGGGGTCTGGATTGGGTTAGCATCACAACGGATAGGAAAGGATAATGGTCGATATCTCACTCTGGTAATTACTCGCTTCAGCATGAGTCCTCGCGCTTGGGCGAATTGCTCCCACACTTCGGGCGGGGTACGACTCCGCCCAACGTATCCGACATAAATTTTCCTAAGACAATTCTCGGTTCACTCCGACTTAGCTATAACCTGCTCAATCAGACTGTCCCTGCGTATCCATTAAAGCATAATTAGGAACAAGGCAGCACATGGCATCACGCGCACCAAAACCATACATCCATATATATATATATACATAAAAGTGCATGTCAATATTTACAATACAAAATCGGACTTCTCCTTGCCCGTAAAGTTCCATTCATCCCCAAAACACTAACATCCGGTATGAGCCAGTCTGGGTTTAATCTAACAACGCCTTAATTAAACCTTCCAAATGCATCAGCACTCCGCCCAGCATTCCAGCTCTGTTTTTGATCCTCCTCACGAGAGACATTCACTGAAAATGGCCACTGCAGGGGTGAGCTTTTACATGTAAAATGATACTCACAGACTTGGTATCAGCGTCAGTACACGCTCCTGCTATCACTCCACCTTTCTCAAGTAACCAAATTCATGCAATTCAAACAACATTCATGACACACATAATTCACAGAGTTTGTTCCACATTTAAATATATATATTCATGCATTCAAAATCATACACATGCACATACATAGGTTTATACATCACCACAATCAGCCTTATTTCTATATGCATGCCCGCGGATCCGACTCGGGTAAAGACTCTCAGTTACGGTCCCCTTTTTCTTTTGGCCCCTCATCCCTCAGCTCTTACCAGGTGGCACCGGCCTCCCCACGGTGTCTCGAGACTCTCTTCTCTAGCTCCAACGGCTACCACGAGCTCTATTGGGATCTAGCCAGGGTTGGTAACTGGAAGTCGTTTCCCTTGGGGTTCTTGACCTTCCATGGGTCACCCCACTCTTACTCATGCAACTAACACATTCATTATTACACATCATCGCGCCATGAACACCTTACCGTACTCATTAAGTAAGAACGGATATCCCCCACTACTCGTAATCATTCAGTCAGTCACACCAGCGCATGTTACAATCGGTCATCAGACTAACAACACTGAGCAATCCAATTAAGAACATGCACATACATACTTTTCATAGTGACAACAAAATAGATCCATCATTATCATCCACGAACAGGCCACACCATCGCCACGAAGATCACTATCAGAATCTCAAATCATGCATCAGTTTTAGTAATTATGAATACATGCACACATGCACAGCATCAGTTCTAATGATTATAAATACAGGCACACACACACCCGTACTCAGCAATACATTCATCCGGTACCGTTCTTAGACCATGCATTCGACATGCAAGCGCCCCCTACCTTTAGAAGAATCCTCAGAAACCTTTCTGTTCTCGTTGTTGGGTCCGACGTCTTTCTCCTGGTTCGTTCGGTCTTCCTTGGCTTGTCGTGTCCTGCGCCTGATTCTGGGATGAAGTGTGGTCCGTTCTCCAGTACTGCAACCAAGACCTCCAGGAGCGAAGAGTAAGGAAGAAGAAGAAGAAAGATGAAGACGAAGGGAGGAAGTAGAGAATGAAGTGACGGAGAAGGGAGTCTGAAGGAATAGCAAGTGCGCTTTTTCCGCCAAGGGCTCACGCTTATATATATATATATGCATGCGCATAGTAAAAGAAGAGTGGGATGGGAGAGTGCGTGTCCAGCAGTCACGTGCACTCCACCCCATCCCCTGACCACCACCATTTTTAATATTTTAATGGCTTAATCCTAAGTAGTTAAATGCAATTAACAGTTATTTCTTAGTTAAAAATCAAATCTTAATGGTTTATTCTTCATTCAGCATTAAATTTTAAAACGGGGATGTTACAGTTCTCCCCCACTGAAAAAGAATTTCGTCCCCGAAATTCAGTCGGTACTTACCTAGGTAAACAATTCGGGGTACTACTGTCGCATGGCGTCTTCGCGTTCCCATGTGTAGGAGGTGGTCTTGCCTTGCTGCCACTCCACCTTAACCAGCCTTACGTTCTTGTTTCTTAAGCGTTTTACCGATTGATCCATGATTCCAACCGGTGTAGTCACAGTGGTTAGGTCTTCCTTGATCTCTACCTCGTCGTCAGGCATCGTGTGGCTGGGGTCATGCAAATACTTCCTTAGCTGAGACACATGAAAAACGTTGTGTAATCGGGACAAGTGAGTTGGTAACGCGAGGCGGTATGCCACGGGGCCAATCCGTTCTACTACCTCATAAGGTCCGATGTAGCGAGGGCTTAACTTCCCACTTTTTAAGGCTCGTCCAACTCCTTTACTCGGAGAGGTTCTCAGAAACACTCGATCTCCGACTTAAAATTCCAATGGCTTGATGCGTTTGTCATGGTAGCTCTTCTGCCTGTCTTGTGATGCTTTCATCTTCTCCCTTATTACTCGGATCTGTTCTGAGGTTTGCTTCACGATGTCTGGTCCCAGTAATAGACTTTCACCCGCTTCCGACCAACAGAGTGGGGTTCGGCATCTACACCCATATAATGCCTCGTAAGGTGCCATGCCAATGCTGTGATGATGGCTGTTGTTGTACGTAAACTCAATCAAGGGAAGGTACTGCTCCCAGTCCCCACCGTACTCTAACACACACGCTCTCAATAAGTCTTCTAGACTCTGAATTGTTCGCTCGGATTGTCCATCCGATTGGGGGTGGTAGGCAGAACTAAGCCAAAGCTTCGTCCCCAATTCTTGATGCATGCTGGTCCAAAACCTGGACGTAAATCTAGGGTCCCTATCTGAGACGATGGAAGTAGGTATGCCATGCAGTCGGATAACTTCTTGAATGTAGATTCGAGCCAATTTATGCAATGGGTACTTCATATTTACTGGTAAGAAGTGTGCACTCTTCGTCAATCTGTCAACAATGACCCAAATGGCATCATGGCCCGCTCGATTTTTGGGTAATCCCATGATAAAATCCATCGCAATTGAGTCCCATTTCCACACGGGGATCTGTAGAGGCTGCATTGCACCGTACGGTTTTTGGTGCTCTACCTTCGATTTCTGACAAGTGATACACCGGGCCACGTACTCCGCCACATCCTTCTTTAGTCCGGGCCACCAAAACTGTCTCCTCAAGTCATGGTACATTTTCGTGGTTCCTGGGTGAATGCTGAGTAGGCTTTTGTGGGCTTCATCAAGCACCATTCTTCTCAATCTTCCTTCACTTGGTATGTATATTCTGTTTCTCACCCGGAAGATCCCATCTGACCCCTCCGCCAAGGATAAATCCTTTCCTCTAGCCTGAATTTCCTTCATTTCAGCTAGGTAAGAGTCCGCCTGTTGCTGTTCATACACGGATTTTAAGAATTCGTTGGCAATCCTCAACGTACCGATTGTCATCTTCTGAGAGGAAGGGGCGTCAACATGCAAGTTCATGTCTCGGAATTGCTCCAACAACTCGACTTCTTTTGCCATCATGGCTGCTATGTGGAGGGATTTTCGACTCAATGCGTCTGCTACGACATTTGCCTTACCTGGGTGGTATTTCAACTCGAAATCATAGTCCTTCAAAAACTCAATCCATCTTCTCTGCCTCATGTTCAGCTCCTTTTGGTCGAATAGGTATTTGAGGCTCTTATGATCGCTGTATACTTCAAACTTGGATCCGTACAAGTAATGCCTCCAGATTTTCAATGCAAAAACTACTGCTGCCAACTCCAAGTCATGGGTCGGATAATGTTGTTCGTGGGGTCTCAATTGTCGAGAGGCATATGCTATCACTCGATCCTTCTGCATGAGTACACATCCTAATCTGAGTCCGGACGCATCACAATAGACCACGAAGCTTTCTCGTAACTCAGGTAATGCCAACACCGGAGCAGTTGTCAACTTATTCTTCAGCTCTTGGAAGCTGCTCTCACACTCCGGACTCCACACAAAAGGAACGTTCTTCCGAGTCAATTTAGTCAGGGGTAATGCCAACTTAGAAAAACCTTCGATGAACCTTCTATAATAACCTGCCAAGCCCATAAAACTCCTTATTTCCGAGATCGATCTGGGCCTCTCCCATGCCATTACAGCAGCTACCTTCGCAGGATCCACCGAGACACCTCGCTTGGAGATCACATGCCCGAGAAAGTGGATCTCATCCATCCAAAATTCGCACTTTGAAAGCTTTGCAAACAATTGCTTCTCCTTCAACACTTGGAGTACCGTCCTGAGATGTCCTTCATGCTCCTCAGATGTCTTAGAATAAACTAGAATATCATCGATGAAGACAACAACAAACCGATCTAAGAAGGAGTGGAATATGCTGTTCATGTAATTCATGAAAACAGCAGGGGCGTTTGTCACACCGAACGGCATCACTACATACTCATAGTGACCATACCTAGTCCTAAAGGCAGTTTTAGGAATGTCCGAGTCCTTCACTCGGATTTGGTGATATCCCGATCGTAAGTCGATTTTCGAGAAGATTGAGGCTCCACGCAGCTGGTCAATTAAATCATCAATTCTAGGCAGTGGGTATCGATTCTTGATTGTGAGTTTGTTAAGCTGTCGATAATCTATACAAAGTCTCATGCTGCCATCCTTCTTCTTAACAAGTAGCACAGGTGCGCCCCATGGTGACACGCTTGGTCTAATGAACTGCTTCTCAAGTAACTCATCCACTTGTTTCTTCAACTCTACCAATTCAGTTGAGGACATTCTGTAGGGTGCACTGGAGACCGGTTTGGCTCCAGGGATCAAGTCTATAGAGAATTCAAGTTCTCTATTGGGAGGCACACTCGGGACGTCCTCTGGGAACACTTCTGGGAATTCGTAGACAACCGAAATTTCGTTCACTAGGGGCTCATTCTCATCTTTGGTTAGACAAAGCATCATAAATAGTTGGGTTATACCTAGTGCCGTGCCATCTTCAGTGGGTTGTTTTGGGAAAACTATCTCTCGGTTTCTACAATCTACTAATACCTTATTGGCTGAAAGCCAATCTATTCCAAGCACAATATCAAGACCCTTTAAGGGCATGCAAATCAGATCGAAGGTGAAACTCCGATCATACAACTCAAATGCTACATTTTTACATATTGACGATGTGAACACACTAGGGCCAGTGGGGCTGGCCACTTCCAAAGTCCGGTTCATAGACACAGTTGGTAGCTTCAACCGTTTCACGCACTCATCAGCTATAAAAGAATGGGTTGCTCCCGAATCAAAAACAACATTAAGCGTATTCATTCCAAGTGAGCACTTACATTGTACTAGATCGTTTGCTGGTGCAACATCCTCTGCATTGATGGTGTAGATCCTTCCTGTCGCTGTTGGGCCGGTGTTCCTCTCTCGGCTGTTCGGGGCACGCATCATATTTCCTCTGGTTCCGTTGCCTCTGCCACCAGGTCGTTGGTTATCATTCACTCTGGTTCGATCTTGAAATCCTCCTTGACGCACATTGGTGTTTGCCTGGCGGAGTTGGGGGCAGTCCGGGCGAACGTGTCCCTTCTCTCCGCAGTGGTAGCATTTAACATTTGTATCATTGCATTCCTTAGCAAAATGATCACCGCCGCATTTAAAGCATCCGCCATACCTTGGTCGCCCACTCAACTGTCTCCCTCGGTCATTATGGTTCTGATATCTGGTGAAGGGTTCATTCCTCCTCACGTTCCCTGGCCTCTTGAAACGTGATTGCTGAGGCCTCAGGTGCTGGTTGGCTCTGCTGCACTGGCCCGAATGGGCCCTGTCATCCTCTTCGAATATTCTACACTTGTTCACTAAGGCAGGGAAACTCCGGATTTCATGGTATCTGCAGGCCCTCTTGATATCCGATCTCAGTCCGTTCTCAAACTTAAGACACTTGGAGTGCTCCGTTCCTGGCTGCTGGAAGGGCGGATAGAACAGGCACAATTCTTCAAATCTGGTCGTGTATTCTTCCACAGTCATGGAGCCCTGTTTTAACTCCATAAACTCCAGCTCTTTCTGACTCCTCACTGTGTCGGGAAAGTATTTGTCTAGGAAGCAGGCCTTGAAATCGTTCCACGTCAGTTGATTGTCATCTTCGGGGAATCGGCTCCTGGCTATCTTCCACCAATTCTCCGCTTCATCTCGCAGCATATACACTGCGCATTCCACCTTCTGGGCTTCGGTACAGCGAAGACCCCTAAAAATTCTCTCTAATTCCTGAGTCCACTTGAACGCCGCCTCAGGGTTCCGTCCTCCTAAGAATTCATTCGGCTTCCTCTTCAGGAAGCGGTCCAGCACATAGCCATACTCAGGTTGAGTTTGGCCTTGCCTTTCAAACACATCAGCAAAGCGTTGGAATGCTGTGGCTATAGCCTCCATACTTTGACGATGCGCCATTCCTTATCCTGAAATTGACATTTAAGGATAAGTATACGGATCCACTTACTACCGATCTAGTTATTAGTCCAACAATTAATAGCTTAGCACATTATGTCATTCGCCTAAGTCATACACACAATCGGACCAGGGGAAAACAACCCCTTGTCCTCAAGTCAATCATCAATCAGGTCAACCAGCATCAGAACAATTTCAACCATTCAATCAAAAAGACACACACATCACCGCTTACACTTGGTAAGCATACTTTGGCCTTGGACTTTTCGGTCCGCTCTGATACCAAAATGTAACACCCTATTTAATTGCAACTAAAATTCCAAAAAAAAAAGATAAGAAAATTTTTCACAAAACAGTCCCGTATTATTCGATATGTGAGGGAGCAGGCAAGGGAAGAACGAGAAGCATTCACGCGCACATAGCAACCTACAGGGAAACTAAAACTGGGGTCGGCTCAATGGGTTTATCGTAACGCACCAACACTAGGGTGGATTGCACAACACCATTTATTAGCTCAGACGGGGTCTGACACCGTCCAGGCGGAGTATGGTAATGTAGCAGCGGATAGAGGAGATTTCACAATGAGGCTTCCCTTCGAGTAATACTGATCACTCAACGGGAGGAATAGATAAGGGAAATATGTTAATACATTCACACGCGTAGCATTTGGTGGAAAGGCGGAGTTAGAATCATCCTACGTGGCTAGGCGGGGTATATTTATCTTGGGCGGGCTGTCCTAGTTACTTGGGTGAGGTATGACGCCGCCTAAACGAAATCTACATAACGCCTCTTTAACACAACTACAAGGTAATTTCCTCCATCGGGTATGGACAAGGGTTCACTAAGTAAATCCTCACACTCGCCTTTCACTCAGAAAAAAATGAGAAGTTACAGGGTACATATACATTAGTAGGTTGTGGAGAAAGGAGGGATCTGAACCTATTCCACCCAGCTCAACTAAGTATGACGACGCCTGGGCGGACTTAGCCATAACGCCCAATTCGGGGTCAACATCGGGGTCTGGATTGGGTTAGCATCACAACGGATAGGAAAGGATAATGGTCGATATCTCACTCTGGTAATTACTCGCTTCAGCGTGAGTCCTCGCGCTTGGGCGAATTGCTCCCACACTTCGGGCGGGGTACGACTCCGCCCAACGTATCCGACATAAATTTTCCTAAGACAATTCTCGGTTCACTCTGACTTAGCTATAACCTGCTCAATCAGACTGTCCCTGCGTATCTATTAAAGCATAATTAGGAACAAGGCAGCACATGGCATCACGCGCACCAAAACCATACATCCATATATATATATATATACATAAAAGTGCATGTCAATATTTACAATACAAAATCGGACTTCTCCTTGCCCGTAAAGTTCCATTCATCCCCAAAACACTAACATCCGGTATGAGCCAGTCCGGGTTTAATCTAACAACGCCTTAATTAAACCTTCCAAATGCATCAGCACTCCGCCCAGCATTCCAGCTCTGTTTTTGATCCTCCTCACGAGAGACATTCACTGAAAATGGCCACTGCAGGGGTGAGCTTTTACATGTAAAATGATACTCACAGACTCGGTATCAGCGTCAGTACACGCTCCTGCTATCACTCCACCTTTCTCAAGTAACCAAATTCATGCAATTCAAACAACATTCATGACACACATAATTCACAGAGTTTGTTCCACATTTAAATATATATATTCATGCATTCAAAATCATACACATGCACATACATAGGTTTATACATCACCACAATCAGCCTTATTTCTATATGCATGCCCGCGGATCCGACTCGGGTAAAGACTCTCAGTTACGGTCCCCTTTTTCTTTTGGCCCCTCGTCCCTCAGCTCTTACCAGGTGGCACCGGCCTCCCCACGACGTCTCGAGACTCTCTTCTCTAGCTCCAACGGCTACCACGAGCTCTATTGGGATCTAGCCAGGGTTGGTAACTGGAAGTCGTTTCCCTTGGGGTTCTTGACTTTCCATGGGTCACCCCACTCTTACTCATGCAACTAACACATTCATTATTACACATCATCGCGCCATGAACACCTTACCGTACTCATTAAGTAAGAACGGATATCCCCCACTACTCGTAATCATTCAGTCAGTCACACCAGCGCATGTTACAATCGGTCATCAGACTAACAACACTGAGCAATCTAATTAAGAACATGCACATACATACTTTTCATAGTGACAACAAAATAGATCCATCATTATCATCCACGAACAGGCCACACCATCGCCACGAAGATCACTATCAGAATCTCAAATCATGCATCAGTTTTAGTAATTATGAATACATGCACACATGCACAGCATCAGTTCTAATGATTATAAATACAGGCACACACACACCCGTACTCAGCAATACATTCATCCGGTACCGTTCTTAGACCATGCATTCGACATGCAAGCGCCCCCTACCTTTAGAAGAATCCTCAGAAACCTTTCTGTTCTCGTTGTTGGGTCCGACGTCTTTCTCCTGGTTCGTTCGGTCTTCCTTGGCTTGTCGTGTCCTGCGCCTGATTCTGGGATGAAGTGTGGTCCATTCTCCAGTACTGCAACCAAGACCTCCAGGAGCGAAGAGTAAGGAAGAAGAAGAAGAAAGATGAAGACGAAGGGAGGAAGTAGAGAATGAAGTGACGGAGAGGGGAGTCTGAAGGAATAGCAAGTGCGCTTTTTCCGCCAAGGGCTCACGCATATATATATATATATGCATGCGCATAGTAAAAGAAGAGTGGGATGGGAGAGTGCGTGTCCAGCAGTCACGTGCACTCCACCCCATCCCCTGACCACCACCATTTTTAATATTTTAATGGCTTAATCCTAAGTAGTTAAATGCAATTAACAGTTATTTCTTAGTTAAAAATCAAATCTTAATGGTTTATTCTTCATTCAGCATTAAATTTTAAAACGGGGATGTTACACCACCTACTTACAACATTAAAGAGATAGAGAGCGCACCATGCCTAGTAATCATATAATGTTTAAATCCAAGTAACTAGAACTCTGGTCGTTAGATATTGTGAATAGAGGTTCTGACAAATCAGTGATGGATGTACAACAGGCTAGATCACAGTCGGTGAGTGACTAAGGAGTTTATGATGGGGCTGTGGGAATTCATTCTGTTTGCTACAGCAAACATGCCTGGTTTTGAAGCGACTAACAAGATTCGTTGTCCGTGCTCAAGGTGTAAATGCATGAGGTTTGAATACATAGATGATGTCATGCGCCACCTAAGTCAGAAGGGGTTCATGGAAAGATACTATTATTGGTACAACCATGGTGAGCAGTTACCATCCAGGCCATCAGCCGTAACCGTTTAATAGTCTTACTATGAGGTCGAAGGAAACTGGGATACATACAACAACATGGAGCAGATGGTGATGGATCATGTTGGACCCTCCACTAGACGTATGCTACAACATGATGACCAAGAAGGGAATGAGAATAATAATGTAGAGGAGGATCCTAATCTTGAGGTGAAGAGATTTTATGATTTGTTGGAGGTGGCTCAAACTCCATTATGGGACAGCTACGATAGTCACACTGAATTATCGCCTCCCTAGCTGCTTTAAGTCTAAAGGTAGATTATAATCTTTCAGGAGTTTGTTTTAATAGGATGGTCAATCTAATGGGTTTTACCATGCTTGTTAATCATCGAATGCCATTAAACTTGTACCATGCTAAGAAAAGGGTGGCAAACCTGGGGTTGGGTTGTGTGAAGATAAAGTGTTGTGTTGGCGGGTGTATGCTGTTTAGAAATGAGTTTACAGATAAGAGTGTCATAAAATTTGTACATTGTAATGAGGAATGCTACAAAATTGTTAAAAGGAGAGGAAAGGTAACTAGGACGACCAGGAAGAAAATGCGCTACTTCCCCATAACACTGTGTCTTCAACGCCTGTACGCCTCATTGTCCACGACAAAACACATGCGTTGGCATACTCTGAACCGAACATAGGAGGAGCTTCTATGCCATCCTTCTAATGGGAAAGCATGGAAGTGTTTGGATGAGCTATATCCAGACTTTTCTGGTAAGCCGTGCAATGTATGACTTGGGTTATGTACTGATGGGTTCAACCCGTTCGGTCAATACAGATGAGTGTACTCTTGTTGGCTAGTCATACTGACCCCACACAATCTACCTCCTGATATGTGTATGAAGAGGGAGGTCATGTTTCTTTCTATACTGGTTCCAGGACCCAAAAATCCAAAGGTGAACATAGACGTGTTTTTACAACTGTTGGTTGAAGAATTATCATAATTATGGGATATCGAGGTAATGACATATGATGCATCTTAGAAGAAAAATTTCATGATGTGGGCTGTTTTGATGTGGACCATTAACACATTCTGGCATATGGTATGCTTTCTGGATGGTCAACGTCTAGGAAGCTTGCGTGCCCTATATACATGGAACATACAGGGGGAATCACTCCCTGTTAGTGGCAAGACAAGTTTCTTTGACTGTCATAGAAAGTTTCTACCGTTGGATCACCCGTTCAGGAGAAACAAAACCGCTTTTAAGAAGAACATGGTTATTAATGAACCTCCACCCCGTAGGTTATCCGGTGCACGGGTTTAACAGAGAGTCGAAGAGTTTTCGTACATCTGGGATAAGAATGTTAAGGACTTTACGGGTTATGGGAAGGAACACCACTAGGTGAAGTAGAGTATCTTGAGGGATTTGCCAAATTGGAAAGACTTGTTGTTAAGACACAACATTGATGTCATACACCCTGAACGAAATGTTTTCATGAATATCTTTGACACTGTAATGGACATCAAAGGGAGAACAAAGGACAACGAGAAGAGTCGTCTAGACCATCCAATTTGGTATTCTAGGAAGGAGTTGGAATTGAGAGATGCGGGTCATGGAAAAATGTTTAAACCCCATGCAAAATATGTTTTAACTAGACCTCAACAGATTACTGTGTGTGTTTAGATGAATGGGTTGACCCTGCCTGACGGATTCACTTCAAACTTGAGTAGATGTGTCGACGTAAAGGAGAACAAGGTGTTTGGCATGAAAAGTCATGATTGCCATGTGTTTATGCAACAACTACTCTGCCTTACCAAAACCAATTTAGAAACCATTGGTTGAGTTGAGTCACTTCTTTAAGGAGTTGATGGAAACTTTGTTGACTGTGGAGAAACCTCTGAAGATTGAAGAAACTGTCCCGGTATTGATTTGTAAGTTGGAGCAGATTTTCCCACTAAGTTTTTTTGACTCGATGGAGCATCTGCCTATCCATCTACCGTACGAGCCTTAGTTGGTGGCCTGGTGCAGTATCGTTGGATGTATCCATTCGAAAGGTGAATGCCAGAACTCTTTAATTTTCGTGCAAACATTTCCTATAACAGTATTTTCTAACTTAACATTTGTTTATGTTGTTGAAGATTCTTACGCTCTTTAAAAGACAAAGTGTCAAACAAAACATGCGTTGAAGCATCAATTTGTGAGGCATACTTAGTCGACGAAATGACAACTTTTGCTTCTTTCTATTTTCTGATGGAGATAGAAACTAGAATGAGTAGAATTCCCCACAATCTTGGGGTGGCAACCCGCACAGGGTTGGATGATCAAATTTCAATTTTTAACTATCCTGGTTGTCCGGGGGGCAAGGTCACAAAATGTTACATTGATGAGAAAGATCGAAAGGCGGCTCACTTATACATTCTTCTAAATTGCCTAGAAGTGGAACCCTTTATAGTATTTAAATTTTTTTCCTTTAAATATGTTATATACAGATATCCTAAAACTTGAGCAAAATGATTTAACTGATGACCAAATTCATAATGAGGTGTCATCCAAGTTCATCGATTGGTGTCATCCAAGTTCATCGGTTGGTTTGCACAACACGTAAGACCCGCATACCATGTGTTTTTTATCTGTACTTCGAACGTTAGGTATCTAATGATGTCCTATTTGTTATGTTGTACATAGATACAAGACCCTAACAACCATATTAAAGATCCTTTACTCCAAGCCCTTTCTTGGGGGCCGGTGAAAACTGTTAAAATATGGCCCATTTACTACGTAAATGGCTACAAGTTTAACATTTTTCAATGGAGTGAAGGGATGCGTACCCATAACTATGGGGTTTGTGCTAAAGGCACAACCAGACAGTTAAAGGAAGACTTTTATGGAGTGCTGACAGAGATTGTTAAAGTTTCTTTCTTTGGACGACTAAGAAGAGATATTATTCTATTCAAATGTGATTGGTATGACAAGACAATCGGTGTAGGAACAAAGGTTGACAACAACTACGGCTTAGTTGAGGTCAAGAAAAATGGTAGATATAAAGGGTTTGATCCCTTTATTTTTGCCCAACAAGCTGAGTAGGTTTATTATACGGACTTCCCGGGAGGGCATCGGGACTAGTAAGCAGTAATCAAGGCCAAGGCCCAAAGTCAGATCACTGACAATATCTCCGATGAGGTTGATGATGCTTATCAGCTTGCACCAAACTAGCTCAACGATAGTCATTTATTGTTTAAGATTGATCCAGTCATAATGGATGAGACACTCGCCATTACGGGGGGTGAACATATTGACAAAGACCTTGTCTCCCGATCAAAATGGTCTAGGGCTGATTTGGATACTAATGAACTTATTGAAACAGATAGCCACGGTGACACTGAAATTGAGGGGGAATTTCAAACTAAAACAAACACAAAGTATGTAGTTATTAAACATATATACATAGGTTTATTTCCTGAGACTAACATTTGTTTTCATGGTTTTATCCATAGATGACGGGACGTCGACTACCCTTCAGTAGGGGTGGTGGGTCCAGGACCCCGGCATCCCGTCTGGGGACTCCCACCCTAGAGCAGGGAACCACTCCATCACCACCACATATAACCACTCCTTCACCACCACAATAGACCACCACACAACAGACTCCTGGAGTTGGTGGTTTAGAGGACCCTAGCCTTAAGGCCAACCCACCTTTGGCATCCCCTCTACCCATGCTGCTACCAGTGCCGGCCAGAGACGAGTAACTCACTAATAATTTGTTTTAAGTTTCTTAGTTGGTAGCTTGTTACTTACCATGTGTTATAAAACTCACACTTTTAAGTTATTTGTATGGTAGTTTATTTACTACTTTAGTGGAAAGACTTGTTGGTTTATTATATGTTGTTTGTACTAGGAACTCTTTTATTTGTAACAGGGTAACTATTCAAATTTAGAAATGGTACATTTACAGGGGAGACTCTATCAAAATTTTGAGAATCTCCCTATGTTGTATATTATATTCGCTTATAATAGTTGTGATTATAGCTTTCTTGATAGTAGTTGCACTACAAAAGCGATTACTAAGGTTTTGAAGGCCTAGTAGGATGGTCCATACATATCTTGGACAGATGTTGGGAAGGTTGTCCAAGATAGGTGGTTTGACATCTTCTCGGTAAGTTACCACATGAATTTGTTGTGAATTTATGGAAAAATACACTTCTTATTAATTTTAAATTCTTATTTAATTTTACAGGGTGATTATTAGTGGGCAGAAGGTAAGATTGATGAGATTAGGAAGGTCTTTGCCAAAAAGACCTCCAAAATCATCAAGAGTACCCTTTGAAAGGTGAGGGACAAGGGCGACCGCCCTCGTTGGATCCCCGAGGACCATTGGGACAGGATGGTCTAGAAGTGGGGCGATGTCTTGTTCCAACAGGCGAGTGCTCGGAACAAGGCAAATAGAGCCATTGAACAACGAGCACAAGAAATGATTTGTAAGTCTATTTATGTTAAATATTTTTATTATGATTAGTCTGACAAGTTTAGGAATAATAACTCCAGTGCTTGTTGTCCACTACAGGAACTGAGGGAGCACCGCAAGCCTTCTTTGTTTGAGGTCATGCAAATGACGAAGAAGAACAAAGCCGGTGCATGGGTAAACCAGAAGACTACAAATCTAGCGGTATTTACTTTTAACTTACACATGCTTATAATTTACAAATCAATTTACTAATCCTATCAGTGTTTTTGAATTTACAAGAAGCGGTATTGGGACGTAGTTGGCGAAAATGGGACCTTTTCCTCTTCCTCTTCGTCTGGCCTTCCGACTGAAGTTGTTCAGGTAATTCAAAACCTGAACAACGAGCTATAGGAGGAGCGACTTCAGAGGCAGATTTTGGAGAAGCGGGTCGAAGCAGACCGACAGCGGGCCCAGGATGATCGACGGTGGGCAGAGGAGCAGCACGCCGAGACTCGTCGACAACTTGCTCAGCAACAGGAGCTACTGATGTAGTTGATGACGAGGCTACCTTCCCTCACTTCCCAGTCGCCACTACCACCACCATAGGACCCCCCACCACCATGATTACTTTTTTATACTTTTTTATTATGTATAGACATTGTTATATTTGATTTATACTTTTTATATTATATTCCATTCATTATTTATTTTATGTCATTCTTCATTTATTATTTTATTATGTCAATATTAGATATTTGTAATTAAATTCAAAGAAAATGCCTTATTGTGATTATTATTAATAATTCAATTTATTTGATAATTAAATTTAATCCATTATTGTGTTTATAATAACAATTTAATATTAAAATAAAAATATTCAAAATTTAATTATCAAAATTTCTAGTTTAAAAGCAAGCATTCAGCGAATAGAAAATATTATTCAAAATATCTAGTTTAAAACTAAATTAACAAAACCTATAAATATTGCAAAGTTAAAAAAGTATTTTAAAAAATAAAATATATTATTAACGACGGCTAAGAGTTGTCGCTGTAGGATCGCTAACAGCAATGGCGTAACGTTGTCGCTACTAGTTATCATTAGCGACGGAGGAATGGTACCACTGTATGGTTACCTATAGTGACGGATGTATGGCGTCGCTGTTTGGTTACCATAGTGACGGAGGGGTGGCGTCGCTTTTTGGTCATAACATAGCAATGACTATACGTGGTCCCTGTATGGTTACCCATAGCGATGGCATTACGTTGTCGCTGTATAGCGATGGCAGCACGTGGTTGCTAGAGGTAACCATTAGCGATGGTAGTTGTTACCAACGCAGGGACCATGTTAGCGACGGCATTATGTCATTGAAAATGTATTGACGGACGTATTGGTTGTCGCTATTCTGTCTGCGACGAAGGTTTTAGCGACGGCTGTGTTGCCGTCTTAAAGTCCGTCGCTGACAAAGTTAGTGGCAGCTATGTCATAAAATAACGACCATTTTTTTCCGTCGCTAAAAGTTTTTTTTAGTAGTGTTTGGATTGGCAAATATATTGATGTTATATATATATAGAGAGAGAGAGTATGCTTATTGATATGCCTCTTGACTCTTATGTGTGGATTGATATTAATGAGACTCCTTGGCTAATATATTGTGAACAATGTGAATTGATGCCTTAGATGATTCTGCGATAAATTGTATGCCTTGGAGAGTGATGTGATTTGTTGCATGCCACTAACTAAAATGTTAAGTGCATAATATACCATAAGTGAGAAGGTTAGAAATCCTTGTGAAGATAGCATATGCATTCATGGCATTCATGGCTTGCATGGCATATCATATTATATGTGGTTACGATCACTTGACATGTGGAAATAATTGAGGTCTTGCGAGATCTTATGAAAAGGACCCTTACGTGGGGGCAAATATTTAAATGATTATAAGTGGTTGCAATCATTTGACATATAGAAATAATTGAGGTCTTGCAGGATCTTATGAATGGGACCTTTACAGGGGGATAAATATTTAAGCAATTATACGTGGTTGCGATTAATTAATAAATTGTGTACATATGTGTTATAAATAGTTGTTTCAAATCGGATCTATTGCATATGCATTTCATGTTATGACATATGCATTTGCCATAGGAACATGGCATTTGAGTTGGAGATGACCGAGAAAAATGGCAACCTATTGAGAGTGTTAATTGAGAGATGAACCCCATTTTTGGAGACTAACTAATTATGCATTATTGTTAGTGTCGCCTCTTGATGTTGCTTATGGATTGTGGCAATATATATTATAATATTGTGGTTTAGTGACATGGTTCTATTTTGTAGTATCATTATTATTAGAGCTTATTATATATAAATAGATATGCTTAATGGAAGTTGATATGAAATGTGACATTGTTGTTGGATTGAAACTCCTTCATAGGAGAATATGTTGAGTTGCATTCACATATTTATATTATCCTAATTTTATTTGATTGATTATCATTGAGAAAATATGCTCATTCTCTATGTTGTCTATTAAGCTCTTGAGTTGTAGGGCATGAACATGGAGTGATGCTTTTGGGAACAGATGAGGTACTGTGTGATGGAAGAGTTAACTTGATGCCTTAGTCAACATGTTTTTGGATTGAATAACTTGGACATATTTCTTTTGAACTTGTCGTATATGGCATTTGTTATGTATAACTATACTACTGTTTAATGCCTTATAAGTATGACGGTGATTGGATATTGATTTTGAGGGTCATGTATAAAAATTAGACTTTAAGTTGTTTGAAGGCTAATTTTTGGTTATGACCTTAACAATGGTTGATATTAATTATAATGCAATGGTACGTAAGTAATGATGATATAGATGATGATGATATTTTGTTGTTATGACCATGGGTGGTCCCATGTTATGCATGGGATGCATTATGTCCAACAAATGTGGTTGAGTACCTATGATGCATTGCATAAATGATATAGGCAGGGACTGTAGTGCATTGCATATAATTGAAATGTGCATTGGGCTATGAATTGATGAAGTATAGTTAGAAAGAAATGGTTTTGAGTGAATTTCAGGCATAAACAAGGAACTGGATAGGCCATATAGTGTTCGGTGATGTTTGGATACCATGGGATGGTTCCAATAGGCCATATGGGTGATTTAGAGTTTGTGTGATTTAGAATGGACGTTGTGTGTCTATGACCTAGAATGGTCAATTTTACATTTTTGTGCATAAGTCATTCAATTTTAGGAATTTTTGAGTGGCTGGTTGCCACGCATCACCAATGATGTATTTTAGGTGGTGTGTGGAGGTCATTTAGAGAAGTTATGGCATGCGGAAGTTGGTCGGAGTACCAAATTCTACATAATTTCTGTATTCTGGTATGTCTAATCGATTAGGACCATTCTGGATGAGCGTAATCAATGAGGGCCATTCTGGAATGTGGTAATTAGTTAGTTGGTCAGTGTAATCGATTAGCGTAATCGATTAGCACCCTAGTAACAAATTAGCATAATCAATTAGTACCTTGGTAACAAATTAACGTAATCGATTACGTCAGTTTTGAAATTGCGTTTTCATAGTTTTTAGGTACTTACCTTGTGTTTTTCTTATGATTCCTACCAAGGTCTTGTATCCCTTAATTCTCTATGTTTTGTTCTTCAATCCTTTATCCTTGAATACTTGTTGTATAACTCTTTGACATGTTTTCCTTAATCAAATGCATATACTTCCAATCATGGGATGTTTTCATAAACGAATATACATGTTTTTATTAAATTTTGGCCATCACCTTGTGCTTACTTAAATCATTTCTCATATCCATTCTTGCTCTTGAATTAACTTACATGTTTCGTAAAATTTGTATGGTGTTTATGTAATTGATTACCCTAAGTAGATGTTTGCTTAAACTAGTTACCTTTTTATATCGTCATATATGAGATAGGTCTTTAAAAGGTTTAGGGTTAATTGTTAAAGTTTTATTTATGGTGTTCTTCTTCCAACGATTGTTTAAAATTGTGAAAAATTTATCTTTATTTTTAATATCTAAATAATAATATCATGAATATCATTTACCAGATTAAGAGCGCCATAAGTCACATGTACAAACATTGGTCCATACGCCAGACCATACGCTCACTCCCACGCCCATGCAACCTATGATCCCAGAAACCAAGTGTCCATACGTTGGTTTTACGCTAGACTTATGCCCACAAGTCACCACTTTCAGACCTAGGATCTAGGAGCCCAGCATTCATACGCTCCTTCCCAACGTATAAACGCTCATTCTCTATTCCATGACCACTTTGCAAAGCGTCTATACGCCCAATGTAACATCCTGGTTTTGATTTAATTACCAATTAAGGTTAATTACATAATTAAGAATATTGATTGAATAATAATAATAATAATGCCAGGAAATGACATTGATACCCTTGGTGGGTGAAAATGGGGTTCGGTCCCCTCTCTCCTTCAATTCCCACGCTGATGGGAGTGGCTTTAATGGTGACGTGATGGTTGATCGGAATGGCATTAAATGTGGATAGACTGTTGATTGAGTGGGAGAGTGGACGCTGGGCAGGGTAATGATAAAGCTTCGGCTTCATACTTTCTTAACCACTCTCTGCCCATTCTTACTTGGTTATGCTGCAAACACTCTCCATTCTCTCTTGAACCCCCAGGAGACTCTTCTTCTTCTTGCTGCTCTCCATCTTCGTCTCCTTCATTTTCTTCTTCCACTCAACATTGAGTAGAACCGAGTGGGAACACGAAGTGGAACAGTGTGGTAGAGAGAACAACATGCTGCTGTGTGTTTTGGAGGCAGAGATCCTTCTCTGTTCTGCCAAAACGACTATGGGTGCTTGAAAGCATGGGGTCCTCCACTGTTGGTGAGGACTGGGCTGTTCGTGTATGGGAACAGCCATAGAATCCTCCACTGGACTGAGTGGGAGGACTACGTGGTGCCTTGGAGGCATGGGACTTTCTATAGGCAGAGCTGTTCGTGTGTCCGAGTGGCTCGGTGTTCCTCCAAAAGAGATTCCTGTGCTGAACGGCTGGAAGCTGGGTCGTTCTGTTGAGGAACGAGTGACCAAGGAGCAGTTGGTCGGATCTGGAAGCTCAGGGAGCTGCTGGGATCTTCATTCCAGGTAGGGGGGCTAATTTACATCTCAAATGTATGGTTTATGAACGGGTTTCGGGTGGTTTTGCTTTAATATGTTGTGATATATTTGAATATGCTGATTGATGTGTCGTAGAACATGCAACACTCAGATAGTTGTGATATTATAATCTGTCTAGTGGTTTGGTGGTCCCATCCCTGAGATGTGTGTTGTTAAGCATATGATTGCTGAGTGAATGCATGGAAATGTTGGCTCTTAATGAGTATGCCGAGTGAATGTATGATATGTTGTGGCTGTTAATGAGAAAGCCGAGTGTATGAGTTTATTATACTGATCCCCGTGTGTGAATTTGTGTTTAAATGCATGTGATGCTTGTCATTGAACATGCGAATGCTGAGTGCATAAGATGGGGGACTGTTGTGTTAATCCCGAGTGGATATTATATGAAATAGCATGTGATGCTTGTTGTAAATGATAATTCTGAGTGCATGAGATGTGGGTCGGTCATGTTAATTCCCGTTTGGGGTTGTATATTAAAAAGCATGTGATTTGCCAAGTGCATGTGATTGTCGAGTGCATGAATTGTGTTATTGCTATACCGATCCCTGTTTGTGAATAATAATGATAAAATGCATTGGATGCATGCTATTGATATTTGAATGCCGAGTGCATATGTGTGGAAAACATAATAAAAGACCTTGGGTTGGACTCAAGGCAATGCCGAGTGCATTGGCGTTGGACGCCTGATTGAATAAGACCATATGCATCTGATTCACCACTAGAAATGCTTGGAGCATACAACGTTGGACACTTAATACCGATCGGCAATCAAATGATTATGTGTTGAAATATATAAAAGACCTCGGGTTGGACTCGAGGCAGTGCCGAGTGCACTAAGCGTTGGACGCTTAAAGACCTTGGGTTGGACTCAAGGCAAGCCTACCGGGTTGGACTCGGGGCTGCCCGTAACACTTCCGTTGTCGCTTGGAGTGACTGTGTTACATGTGAGGGCAAACGGTTTGGTACCTGTAAAATGGCCGAATCAGCTTGGAGCTGAGAAAAGGCTTGGAGCCTATGTTACAACAATAAAAATTGGTAATAAATAACCGGATCTGGGTGAATTGAATGTGTGCACACTTATAATTGTCATTGAGCTTAATGTGAAATGTATTAACATGTGGATATGAATTGATTGGGGTGAATCCGATTGGATTAATGCATGTACACTGATATATTTGCCGAGTGCAATATGCTGTTATGGTTGTGGTACATGCTGTGATGAATATGAATTATATAGCCATGAATGATTGGTGTGAATTTTGACTGAGTGAATATGTGTACATTGGTACTGTTGCCGAATGCAAGGTGATGTTGTGGCTGTGAATATGTAATTATGAATGATATGAATTACTCAGTCTTGATTAAATTGCATGAATTACACGAATTCCGAGTGGATGAAGTTGTTGTAGGGTTTATATTGAATGGCAGAGTGCATTATGTAACATCCCGATTTAAAAATTAATTACCGAATGAAATTGAGCCATTAAAATAATAATTGCAAAGTGGAAGATTACTTGTTAATTATAATTAACTTAATTAATTTAACTTAAAAAAATAATGGCTGATTAATTATGATTAATTGTTAATAGCTGGCTGCTTGTGATTGGTGTGTGACGTGAGTGGACTGACGTTCACGAACTCCCACCCCACTCTTCTTCTCTTCGTACGTATATACATATGTCCAGAGCCACTGTTGTTATTCATTTCCCTTCAGACTTCCTCTTCCTCTACTTCTCCTCTCTTTGTTCTCTTCTCTTCTCTTCTTCTTCTTCGTTCTTCTTTTCCTCTGTTCTCTGTTTCTGAAAACCCACGACGACGGTACTGCAGAAGATTCAGAGTTTCCTTCTGTTGGTGAAGGACGATCATCGAAGCGGAGGAAGAACAGCTCCCTGTTCCCGAGCCGATTACAGAATACAATGGCGTTTGAGGGGCTGAACGAGTAAGAGTACTCGATAAAGCAACAAGGCAAAGGATCAATGTCAAAACAGAGGAGCCTCTTGGAGTCTCTTAGTTGGTAGGGGGGTATCTTATATCTTAAATGCATGGGTTATGGACGGGTTACGGGTGTTAATGACTTATTGATTCTGTGTTTGATGCTGTGTTGTGGTTGCATCAAGAATGTGTGATACTCGGATGCATGATGATTAGGTGTTGAGTGATGCATGTCTAGTTCCGTCTGTGAAATGCATGTTAATGGTCTTGAGAATGTCGAATGTTTGCATGAGACGAATGTGTTGAAGTGTTGTTGATGATTACTGTGTGACTTATGTGGCATGCTGGTTATTATGAGTTTGAAATGCTGACTACATGTGAGAAAATGTGGATTTAGTGAGTCTGATGATGTGTTACACCGATTGCATGTGATGCATGTATTGTTGAATGAAAGTTGTGTATGAAACTTGTGTTGTGTGATGAATCCACGTGTGGCGCATGGGATGCGTTAATGCTGGGAGCATGTAGTGTGGGACACTACCATCGGTTATTCAAAGCGTGAGACGCTGTGAAATCCTTTTGAGTGAGACTCAAGGTAGCCTTTGAGTGAGACTCAGGTTGCCCGTGAACACCGCTGTTGGCGCTGAGAGCGTTGGTGTCACCTATGAGGGCAAACGGTTTGGTACCAATAAAACGGCCAAGCAGCTGGGAGCTGAATAGAAGGCTGGGAGCCTACGTTGCAACGAATGAAAACCGATTACACAGGAATGCGGAACCGAGTGAATTAATTTGTGTACATGTACTATTGATGTTGATTGAAATCTGATCTATGAATATATGTTAATGTTATTAAAATGATATGTGCATATAGCCGAGAGATAACTGATGGATTCTGATCGGAAAATGTCGTATGTGTGTTTTGATTAATTGGTGTTGTGTATGTTTGATGATAGCTGTGTACATTTATACTGTTGCATAATTGAGGAATAATCTGAGTCAGTATCTATCATTTAATATCTAAGATACTCACCCCTTACTGTGGCTATATTTTACAATGAATGTCTCTCGGAATGATGAATGAAGGAGGAGCTGCATGCCGAGTGAAGTGCTTGTGCACTATAGGAATATATGTGTATATGTATATACTATGTATAAGGTTTTGTTAAGCCTTGGCTGGCTCGTATTTTGGTCTTAGTCACTTTATATCAGAATTTGAACTCTCTTGGGTTGAGAGTATGACAATGTGCATGTAAATATTTATTTATATATGTATATGCATCCTAATGTGTGTTTATTCTGTGTTGCGAGTGAATGTCCGAGTGGAATATATATATATTTAAACTTATCTGAGCGTGTGAGGTTGTATGATTTCATGTAAATTGAGCTAAGTTATTGTTGTGGGAAGCAAGATAGTGACCTTATCCCGAGTGAGGATAGGTTTAGTTGTTTTCGAGTGAATGAGGTCGTATAATCCCGAGTGGAAATTAACCTGAACACCTTCAGAGTGATAAACCGTTAGGATTTCGAGTGCATAATAATTAAATATTTCCGAGTGAGGACTTGCCGAGTGAATGTTTCCCGATAGAGGAATGATACCTAAGGCCCTAATTGAATTCCATTATAGTAAACTTATTAGAAGCTCGAAGGTCCTTAAGTGAGACTTGACTTAGTAAGATAACTTGAGTGAGAAAGACTAGATATGCCGAGTAAAAAACGAGTGAAATACCCCGAGTGGTGAAAGACCGTGAAAGATATTCTGAGCAGAAGGTACCCTTAGATTCCGAGTAGAATGACCATGGGAATCTTCTCCCGAGTGGTCAACATTTGTATTTTGAAAGAATGATGTTAAGGAGTGTGATGTAAACTTCCGAATGAAGCTTGTACGTGTAAGGGTCAATCCGAATGAATCGAGAGTAAAGACTTTTCCGAGTGAACCAGACTCTGAATCCGAGTGAGGGAATAACGAGTGGAGTTTCTCGCCTCAGCGACTAAATGTTCGCTCCAGCGAGTGAGAGTGAAGGGAAGGTCTCATGTTGGGTTCCGCTTAAGCTATGCGTGCTTCGCCTAAGAGTGTTGAGTCGTCTCGCTCAGGTGATGTTGAGTCTCGCCCGAGCGAGTGGGCGCTGTTGGGTTCGCTCAGGTTCTGCATCTTCCACTGTTTGCCTTGTGATTAAATTGCTTTCCTTCCTTCTTGTCCTGATTCTACTCTCCTTAACCTCAACTGCTCATTTTTCCCTTGAACACCCTTTGATTTTTGGAAAAAATTTCCTGGTCTCGGTTTATTCTCGAATTGAACACAGGATGTTCCATTTTGGTATCAGAGCATCCTTGAGAAATCATAGGGTGTTATATTTTAGTATCAGAGCACACCTAAAAGGTCCAAGGCCAAGGTATGTGTAACATCCTAATTTTTTTTTAATAATGTACCGGGTGAATAAAGCCATTAAATAATAATTTCTGAAGTGGGAATTTGTTTATTAATTACCATTAACATAATTAATCAAAGGGTGTGCTGATTGAAAAGGGCGATTAGCCTTAGTGGGTGCTGGTGGGACTGGGTGACGTGAGCAGACTGCTCCTCACATTTTCCCACCCCACCATTCCTTTTCCTCATGCATGTGTTTATAATTGGACGATGGCCTTCCTTGCCATTCGTTCTTCAGAATTCCTTGCAAGTTTCTCCTTCTTCTTCTCTTCTCCTTCTCTGCTCTCTGTTCCATTCCCTATTTCGAAAGCCAAGTGACGGTGCTACAGAGGCGTCAGAGCTCCCTCATACGAGTAGAGGACGAGCGTCGAAGCAGAAGCAGAAACAACCCCTGCACCACACGTGGAGGGCAGTAGCATTCAAGTAAAAGCTAGGCGAGTGGAAGCGTTGAACGAAGCAGCAAGGAAGAGAACCAACACCCAAGCAGAAAGTCTCTCGGAGTCTCGTAGTTGGTAGGGGGAGTACCTTACATGTTAAATGCATGGGTTAGGAACAGGTTTCGAGTGTTGATAATGGTGGTTCTATATCCTGTTGTATGATATGCTTGCATGTGGAATACCCGAGTGTAAGATAAGTGAGAGTGAATGTTGCATGTTATTATCGTCCTTGAAGATGCATGCGTTGTTTGAGTTCCGATACCACAGAACCCGATTGTATGTTATGTTGTGTTGATTGGAATGCTTTGTTGAATCTGTTCATGTTCATATGGATGCATGCATTGATTAAGTCCTGACACTGTTGTACACCGATTACATGTTATGTTGTGTTGATTGGAATGCTTGTTTGAGCCTGTTGATCTTCATATGGATGCATGCGTTGATTAAGTTCTGACACTGTTGTATACCGAGTGCATGTTATGCTTGAGATGATAACAATGCTTATAAAAGTTGATATTAATTGACATTGATTGCATTGGACTCATATGTTGCTAATGGGGCTATGATGATGATTGCATGGAAGTATGTGTGTGTTAAATTAATATATGGAGTCCTGAAAACGCGTATTACCGACTGCATGCAAAATATGTATAACTGAATGAAAGGTTGTGTGCATGAATTCTATATTATCTGATGAATCTGCGTGTGGCGCATGGGATGCGTTGTGCTGGGAGCACGTAGTGTGGGACACTACCATCGGTTATCAAGCATGGGACGCTGTAAAATCCTTGAGTGGGACTCAAGGTAGCCCTCGAGTGGGACTCGGGCTGCCTGTGAACACCTCCGTTGGCGCTGAGAGCGTTGGTGTCACCTGTGGGCAAACGGTTGGGTACCTGTAAAACGGCCAAGCAGCTAGGAGATGAAATGATAGCTGAGAGCTATGTACAAAAGGCTGAGAGCCTACGTTACAACGTCAGAACCGATTACACACGAATACGGAACCGAGTGAATAATTTGTATATATATATATATATATATTCTTACCGAAGCTGTGAGGAATTAATTATGCATGTGATGATACTAGTAAGACGACGTATACTCATGACTGTGTGTATTATTCCATTTGCATGTGCTGTTAATGCTGACTGAGATCTACTCTATAAATGCATGTTATGTTGTTGAAGAGCTGTGAATATATGACCGAGTGAGAATTTTGTACCCTGATTGATAAATGTTCTATAGAGGCGTTCTGATTCATGGTCCTTAATATCATGTCATGGATTGTTGTATGTTAATATTACTGAGTTGATGTATGTAAAGAGCCGAGCGACAACTGGGGGATTCCGATCGGTAAGGACCTTGTGTGTGTTCTGGATTGATCAGTAAAAACTCTGACCTTTATTGTTGCTACGTATGATTGTGTGTATGTATATATATATATAGTTGTATAAATATGAGGCAACCTGAGTCAGCATCTATCATTTAAAATTTAAGATACTCACCCCTGCTGTGGAAATTTTTAGTGAACATCTCCCGTAATGAGGATTGGAAGAGGAGCTGAAATGCCGGGTGAAGTGCTGATGCACTACGAAATTTTATGTCTGTGCATATGCTGTATATAGTGTTTTGAGTTAAGCCTTGGCCGGCTCGTGTTTTGTTGTTAGTCTTTTAAACAGAGTTGAATTCCTCGGAATGAGAACATGATATTGTGGTTGTAAAATTGTGATATACACTTCTATATATATGTGCCTACGTCTGTGCCATGCTGCATGTCCATCTTATTATGTGTGATGCCTGGATAATCTATATATATATGAATGTATATGTGCGGTCATATTCCCGAATGTGTAGGAAACATCACAACTCAGCATGAAGGAGGCCAATCTATGGTTTAGAGGGCGAGTTTATGATTCTGTCACCGGGCGGGGAAAGGTTCAGACGTTCTGAGTGAGTGAAATCAAATAGTCCGAGTAGGGTTTGACGTAGAAGACTGCCCCAACGACGAGCTGTTAGGATTCGGAGTTGAGAGTCTGGTTGTGCTTTCGAGTAACAACTGCTAGGAATTCTTCCGAGCGTAGAATAATCAATGATCCCCGAGTGGGAAATTGCTGAGTGATGGTTCTCCCGACTGGAGAGTGACACCTTAGACTCTAGGGGACCCTACTGTAGTAAACTGTTGGTAACGAAAGAATCTGAGTGAGTCTTAACTTAGTAGAATGTTTAGAGTAAGGAGATTATAGTTACCGAGTGAAAATTTGGTGAAATAACCCGAGTGGCATAGAGGGCGCGTAGGCTGTCCCGAGTGAGGAGTCCTCATAGAATCCGAGTGAGTGATAGTGGGGACCATTCCCGTATTATTCGTGTATGTGTTCTGATTGTTAGGACCGTAGAATAAATTACATTCCCGAGTAGGACTAGTAAGTGCAAGAGCTAAATCCGAGTGAACTGAGATTGGACCCTTCCGAGTGAATTGGGAGCTGGAATCCGAGTGCGGAAATACCGAGTGAAGTGAGCGAATACCGAGTGAAGCTTTCGCTTGAGCGAGTACGCGTCACGGTGTGATTCGCCCAAGCGATTTCCCCATTCTTCCGCTGTCAGCATCTTTGATTCGGTTTTACCTCCCTTGTTCTTCTTCTCCTCTCATTTCTTTTGTTCCAAGACATTCTGATTTTCTTTTTTTTAAAAAAAAAATTTCCTCTACTTTACCGTCTTTGATTCATTAAATTAGGGTGTTATAGTATGCTTACCGAGTGTAAGCGGTTGTGTGCATTATGACCGAGTGGTCATCATTATTGCGATATTCTGTTGAACATGGTCGATGTTGAGATATTGATTTGAGGATAGAAGATTATTCCCCTCCTGGTCCGATTAATTATATGATATATAGGAATGGTATAATGTGCTATAGTTATTGAATGTTGGGATGAGATCCGGTCGGTAGTGAGTAACTTTGTAAACTTATCCTTGAAGGGGTGTTAATTTCAGGATAAGTAATGATGAATCGTCAAAGCATGGAGGCCATAGCCGTGGTATTCCAACGTTTTGCTGACGTGTTTGAGAGGCATGGCCAGCCTCGAGCTGAAGATGGCCAAGTATTAGATCGCTTCCTAAAGAGGAAGCCGAGTGAGTTTCAAGGAGGATTTAATCCCGAGGCAGCATACAAATGGATTCAAGACTTGGAGAGAGTTTTGGGGGGCCTTCACTGTACTGAGGCCCAGAAAGTTGAGTGCGCAGTGTACATGCTGCGAGACGAAGCGGAAAATTGGTGGAAAATCGCCAAAAACCGACTGACTGACGCGGGCATCCAACTGGTCTGGGAGAATTTCAGAGCGTGCTTTCTGGAAAAGTATTTCCCCGACACGGTGAGGAGTCGAAAAGAACTGGAATTTATGGAGCTGAAGCAAGGTTCCATGTCTGTAGAAGAATATGCTGCAAAGTACGAAGAACTATGCTTGTTTTATCCGCCCTTCCAACAACCTGGAACTGAGAGTTCCAAATGCATCAAGTTCGAGAGCGGACGGAGGTCGGATATTAAGAGAGCATTCAGGCACCAGGAAATTAGGAGCTTTCCTGTATTAGTGAATAAGTGCAAAATTTTTGAAGAGGATGACAAGGCCCACTCGGGCCAGAGTAGTAAAGCAGACCATTCCTTGAAGCCCCAGCAATCTTGCTTCAAGAGGCCAAACAACGCTGGTAGGAATAGACCCTTTTCCAGGTTTGGGGGTCGGAGTCAGCAAGAAAGACGACCAGTTATGGGAGACGGAAAATGTTTTAAGTGTGGAGGAAATCATTACGCTCGGGATTACAACAGCGATGGTGGGATGGTGTGTTACCATTGTAATGAGAGAGTGCACATTCGCCCTGACTGTCCCCAACTACGTCAAGCAAACGCCAATGTGCACCAGGGAGGCTTCCAAGGGAGAAGCCGTGGAAATGGTGGCCAAGGAACGGGGGGCAGAGGTAATGGAGCCAGAGGAAATATGATGTTTGCTCCAAACAACCGAAGGAGAAATACCGACCAACCGGCTGCTGGGAGAGTCTACGCCATCAGCGCTGAGGAAGCTGCACAAGCGAATGACTTGGTGCAAAGTAAGTGCCTACTCGGTAGATATACACTTAATGTAGTTTTTGATTCTGGAGCTACCCATTCTTTTATAGCTGATGAGTGTGTAAGACGTTTAAAGTTACCGACTGTGTATATGGATCGGACTTTGGAAGTAGCCAATCCGACTGGCACTAAGGTGTTGACATCAACGATGTGTAAGGATATAACATTTATGTTGGACGATCAGAGTTTCACCTTTGATTTGGTGTGTGTGCCTCTGAAGGACCTCGACATTGTACTTGGCCTAGATTGGCTTTCAGCCAACAAGGTGTTGGTGGACTGTCGAAACCGAAGAGTAATTTTTCCAAGGTAGAACAATGAGGACTACACGGTACAAGGTATAGCTCAGCTATTTATGATGCTTTGTTTAACTGAGGGGGAGAGTAGAACCCGAGTGAACGATATTCCGACTGTTTGTGAATTCCCCGAGGTGTTTCCGGAGGATGTACCGGGTGTCCCTCCGAATAGAGAAGTTGAATTCTCTATAGACTTGATTCCTGGAGCCAAGCCAGTCTCCAGTGCATCTTATAGAATATCCCTAACAGAATTGGCTGAATTGAAAAAGCAAATGGATGAGTTACTCGGAAAGCAGTTTATTCGACTGAGTATATCACCATGGGGTGCACCTGTGCTACTTGTCAAAAAGAAGGATGGCAACATGAGATTATGTATAGATTACCGACAGCTGAACAAGCTCACGATTAAGAATCGATACCCGTTGCCCAGGATCGACGATTTGATTGACCAACTGCGTGGTGCTTCAGTCTTCTCGAAGATCGATTTACGATCGGGATACCACTAAATCTGGGTGAAGGACTCGAATATTCCAAAGATTGCCTTTAGGACTCGGTATGGCCACTACGAGTATGTAGTGATGCCGTTTGGTGTGACAAACGCCCCTGCTGTATTCATGAATTACATGAACAGCATATTCTACCCATATCTAGACCGATTCGTAGTAGTTTTTATTGATGATATCTTAATCTATTCTAAGACCCCTAAGGAGCATAAGGAACATCTCAGAGCGGTAGTTTAAGTATTGAAGGGGAAACTGTTGTTTGCAAAACTTTCAAAGTGCGATTTCTGGATGGATAAGATCCACTTTCTCGGACATGTAATTTCCATGGAAGGCGTTTTGGTAGACCCATTAAAGGTGGCAGCTATAATGGCATGGGAGAGACCCAAGTCGGTCTCGGAGATAAGAAGCTTTATGGGCCTAGCTGGCTACTATAGAAGGTTTATTGAAGGTTTTTCTAAACTTGCTTTGCCACTGACTAAATTGACTCAGAAAAATGTCCCTTTCGTGTGGAGTTCCGAGTGCGAGAGCAGTTTTCGAGAGTTAAAAGACAAGTTGGCAACCGCTCCAGTGTTGGCATTGCCAAACTTACAAGAGAGCTTCATGGTTTTTTATGATGCGTCGGGACTCGGCCTGGGGTGCGTGCTAATGCAGAAAGACTGAGTGATAGCTTATGCCTCTCGATAATTGAGGCCTCACGAACAGCATTACCCGACCCATGACTTGGAATTGGCAGTTGTGGTCTTCGCATTGAAGATATGGAGGCATTACTTGTACGGTTCTAAATTCGAAGTGTACAGCGACCACAAGAGCCTCAAATATTTATTCGACCAGAAAGAGCTGAACATGAGGCAGGGGAGATGGATGGAATTTTTAAAGGATTATGACTTCGAGCTAAAGTATCATTCGGGTAAGACGAACGTTGTTGCCGACGCGTTGAGTCGGAAATCCATCCATATAGCAGTGATGATGGTGAAGGAGGTGGAGTTATTGGAACAATTCTGAGACATGAATTTGCATGTTGACGTCCCTTCATCTTGGAAGATAACGCTCGGTACGTTGACGATTGCCAATGAATTTCTGAAATTGGTATTCGAGCAGCAGAAGTTAGATTCCTACTTGGCTGAGATGAAGGAGACTCAGGCCAAGGGTAAGGACTTGTCCTTGACCGAGGGATCGGATGGAATTTTTCAAGTGAAAAACAGAATATATGTGTCGGGTGGAGGAGAAATAAGAAGGATGCTGCTTGATGAAGCCCACAAGAGCCTGCTAAGTATTTACCCGGGCACTACGAAGATGTACCACGATCTAAGACTACAATTCTGGTGGCCTGGATTAAAGAGAAATGTAGCGGAATATGTGGCTCGGTGTATTACCTGTCAGAAATCGAAAGTCGAGCACCCAAAGTCGTATGGTGCATTGCAACCCCTGGAGATCCCCGTGTGGAAATGGGAGTCAATTGCCATGGACTTTGTCATGGGATTGCCAAAAACCCGAGCGGGTCATGATGCGATTTGGGTCATTGTTGACCGATTGACGAAAACTGCACACTTTCTGCCGGTGAACATGAGATACCCGTTACATAAGTTAGCTCAGATTTATATTCGTGAAATTGTCCGACTGCATGGTGACTTCTATCGTATCGGATAGGGATCCTAGATTCACGTCCCGGTTTTGGACCAGCCTGCACCAGGAATTGGGCACGAAACTTTGGCTAAGTTTTGCCTACCACCCCCAATCAGATGGACAATCCGAGTGAACGATACAAAGTTTGAAGGACTTACTGAGGGCGTGTGTGTTGGAGCACGGTGGTGATTGGGAGCAGTACCTTCCCCTGATCGAATTTACTTACAACAATAGCCACCACAGCAGTATTGGTATGGCACCCTATGAAGCACTGTATGGTCGAAAATGCTGAACCCCACTCTGTTGGTCGGAAACGGGTGAAAGTTTACTATTAGGGCCGGAAATTATGAAACAAACCTCAGAACAAATCCAAGTAATAAGGGAAAAGATGAAGGCGTCTCAGGACAGGCAGAAAAGCTACCATGATAAACGAACTAAACCACTGGAGTTTTTAGTCGGGGATAGGGTGTTTCTAAAGATTTCACCGAGTAAAGGAGTCGGGCGAGCCTTGAAAAGTGGGAAGTTGAACCCCCGATATATTGGACCTTACGAAGTATTAGAGCGGATCGGTTCCATGGCATACTGAATAGCGTTACCGACTCATCTATCCCGATTGCATAACATGTTTCATGTGTCTCAACTAAGGAAGTATCTACCCGATTCCACTCACACAATGCCAGATGATAGAGTGGAGATCAAGGAGGACCTGACCACTATGACTGTACCGACTAGAATCGTGGACCGATCAGTAAAGCGTTTGAGGAGCAAGGATGTACAACTGGTTGAAGTAGAGTGGCAGCAAGACGGGTATACCTCTTATACCTGGGAACGCGAGGATGCCATGAGGCAACAGTACCCCGAGTTGTTTAATCAAGGTGAATTACCGATTGAATTTCAAGGATGAAATTCTTTTGAGAGGGGGAGAATTGTAACATCCCGATTTAAAAATTAATTACCGAATGAAATTAAGCCATTAAAGTAATAATTGCAAAGTGGAAGATTACTTGTTAATTATAATTAACTTAATTAATTTAACTTAAGAAAATAATGGCTGATTAATTGTGATTAATTGTTAATAGCTGGCTGCTTGTGATTGGTGTGTGATGTGAGTGGACTGACGTTCACGAACTCCCACCCCACTCTTCTTCTCTTTGTACGCATATACATATGTCCAGAGCCACTGTTGTTATTCATTTCCCTTCAGACTTCCTCTTCCTCTACTTCTCCTCTCTTCGTTCTCTTCTCTTCTCTTCTTCTTCTTCGTTCTTCTTTTCCTCTGTTCTCTGTTTCTGAAAACCCACGACGACGGTGCTGTAGAAGATTCAGAGTTTCCTTCTGTTGGTGAAGGACGATCATCGAAGCGGAGGAAGAACAGCTCCCTGTTCCTAAACCGATTGTAGAATACAATGGCGTTCGAGGGGCTGAACGAGTGAGAGTACTAGATAAAGCAACAAGGTAGAGGATCAACGTCAAAATAGAGGAGCCTCTCGGAGTATCTTAGTTGGTAGGGGGTATCTTATATCTTAAATGCATGGGTTATGGACGGGTTCTGGGTGTTAATGACTTGTTGATTCTGTGTTTGATGCTGTGTTGTGGTTGCATGAAGAATGTGTGATACCCAGATGCATGATGATTAGGTGTTGAGTGATGCATGTCTAGTTCTGTCTGTGAAATACATGTTAATGGTCTTGAGAATGTCGAATGTTTGCATGAGACGAATGTGTTGAAGTGTTGTTGATGATTACCGTGTGACTTATGTGGCATGCTGGTTATTATGAGTTTGAAATGCTGACTGCATGTGAGAAAATATGGATTTAGTGAGTCTGATGATGTGTTACACCGATTGCATGTGATGCATGTATTGTTGAACGAAAGTTATGTATGAAACTTGTGTTGTGTGATGAATCTGCGTGTGGCGCATGGGATGCGTTAATGCTGGGAGCATGTAGTGTGGGACACTACCATCGGTTATTAAAAGCGTGAGACGCTGTGAAATCCTTTTGAGTGAGACTCAAGGTAGCCTTTGGGTGAGACTCAGGCTGCCCGTGAACACCGCCGTTGGCGCTGAGAGCGTTGGTGTCACCTATGAGGGCAAATAGTTTGGTACCAGTAAAACGGCCAAGCAGCTGGGAGCTGAATAGAAGGCTGGGAGCCTACGTTACAACGAATGAAAACCGATTACACACGAATACGGAACCGAGTGAATTAATCTGTGTACATGTACTGTTGATGTTGATTGAAATCTGATCTATGAATATATGTTAATGTTATTGAAATGATATGTGCATATAGCCGAGAGATAACTGATGGATTCTGATCAGAAAATGTCATATGTGTGTTCTGATTAATTGGTATTGTGTATGTTTGATGATAGCTGTGTATATTTATACTGTTGCATAATTGAGGAATAATCTGAGTCAGTATCTATCATTTAATATCTAAGATACTCACCCCCCTACTATGGCTATATTTTACAGTGAATGTCTCTCGGAATGATGAATGAAGGAGGAGCTGCATGCCGAGTGAAGTGCTTGTGCACTATGGGAATATATGTGTATATGTATATACTGTGTATAAGGTTTTGTTAAGCCTTGGCCGGCTCGTATTTTGGTCTTAGTCATTTTATATCAGAATTTGAACTCTCTTGGGTTGAGAGTATGACAATGTGCATGTAAATATTTATTTATATATGTATATGCATCCTAATGTGTGTTTATTCTGTGTTGCGAGTGAATGTCCGAGTGGAATATATATATATTTAAACTTATCTGAGCGTGTGAGGTTGTATGATTTCATGTAAATTGAGCTAAGTTATTATTGTGGGAAGCAAGATAGTGACCTTATCCCGAGTGAGGATAGGTTTAGATGTTTCCGAGTGAATGAGGTCGTATAATCCCGAGTGGAAATTGACCTGAACACCTTCAGAGTGATAAACCGTTAGGATTTCCTCGAGTGCAGAATAATTAAATATTTCCGAATGAGGACTTGTCGAGTGAATATTTCCCGATAGAGGAATGATACCTAAGGCCCTAAGTGAATTCTATTATAGTAAACTTATTAGAAGCTCGAAGGTCCTTAAGTGAGACTTGACTTAGTAAGATAACTTGAGTGAGAAAGACTAGATATGTCGAGTGAAAAACGAGTGAAATACCCCGAGTGGTAAAAGACCATGAAAGATATTCCGAGCGGAAGGTACCCTTAGATTCCGAGTGGAATGACCATGGGAATCTTCTCCCGAGTGGTCAACATTTGTATTTTGAAAGAATGATGTTAAGGAGTGTGATGTAAACTTCCGAATGAAGCTTGTACGTGTAAGGGTCAATCCGAATGAATCGAGAGTAAAGACTTTTCCGAGTGAACCAGACTCTGAATCCGAGTGAGGGAATAACGAGTGGAGTTGCTCGCCTCAGCGACTAAATGTTCACTCCAGCGAGTGAGAGAGAAGGGAAGGTCTTGTGTTGGGTTCCGCTTAAGCTATGCGTTCTTCGCCTAAGAGTGTTGAGTCATCTCGCTCAGGCGATGTTGAGTCTCGCCCGAGCGAGTGGGCGCTGTTGGGTTCGCTCAGGTTCTGCATCTTCCGCTGTTTGCCTTGTGATTAAATTGCTTTCCTTCCTTCTTGTCCTGATTCTACTCTCCTTAACCTCAACTGCTCATTTTGCCCTTGAACACCCTTTGATTTTTGGAAAAAATTTCCTGGTCTCGGTTTATTCTCGAATTGAACACAGGATGTTTCATTTTGGTATCAGAGCATCCTTGAGAAATCATAGGGTGTTATAAATTATTGTGGATTGATATATGTTATTGTATGGGTGACGATTCGAAGATTAATCTGAGTCAATAGCTGTCATTTAATATGTAAAAGCTCACCCCTACTGTGGCTATATTTTTCAGTATATGCAGCTCAGACTGGGAATGAGGAGATGGCCTCAAGTCTGAGTGGGGAGCACTTAGATTGTTGAAGTGCATGCATAGTACATATTGTAAATAGATATATTAAAGCCTTGGCCGATTCTCTTGTAATCTGAACGGATTTAATTATATGGGTTGACTATCGGGTTTTGTGGACAAGTATACATTGTATGTACATATATATATATACATTGTTATAAAGTTACCCGAATTGTTCATTATGTGGTGTTGAGGGGATAATGCTAAGCTTATGGATTCCGAGTGGAATAACCGAGGAAATCATTTCCCGAGTGGAGATTATGACGCTTTCGAATGAAGCATGTGTGTGGGATTCTTGAATAAACTAAGTATTTGGCTAAGTATGAATTTGCCGAGTGAAGCATGACCCTATGGGACAGTTCCTGAGTGGACGTGGTCTCGAACCCGAGTGGTGAAATTACCGAGTGAATGGGTTCGCTTCAGCGAAAGAGAGTTCGCTCCAGCGAGAAATGGACTCGCTCAAGCGCTGCATCTTCTGCTGGTCTGTTTGACCGAGGCTGAGTCTTACCCATGTGTGGCTTTCCAACTCGGTCTTCCCTTCTCTGATTGGTTTTGCTTTCCCTTGCCTTATTTTGTTTTAATTTACCCCGACGCCTAATTGGGAATGATGGTGAACGCTTGGAACGTTCTAAATTTTGGAAAAAATTTCCCTGGTCTCGATTTGGGTTTAATTAAGTCGGGTTGTCTCATTTTGGTATCAGAGAGGACTTGAAAGGTCCATGGCCAAGGTATGCTTACTGATTGTAGGCGGTTGTGTGCAATATGACCGGTTGTCATCATTGCTTGTGGTGTTCCATTGGAATTGATACATGTTTAATCAGGATTTGTGTGATTATAGGCCTATATGCTTTATTGTGGACAGTAGTGAAAGGTACTATTGTTATGATGTTGATTTGGGGGTAGAAGGGTTATTACTACCCTGGTTTGGTCATTCATTGGATAAGAGATATTTCTAAGCCTGGGTCGGCTGTGAGGAATAGACTGGTAGATGTTGAAATTGTATTGGTTGGTTCAGCCTCTTGTTTGGGCCATGCTAGTGGTTCATGGCCGAGGCATGCTTGTTGAATGGATTAGAACTCACATATTTGAGTTGATTAAGTGAATGATGATGAAGGAATTCCCTAGTGTGGTGTTTCATACTTAACTGATCGGTTATGCCATTTGTAAAGGATGAGTTTTATATCCTTTGGCTTGGGAACCCCATATGATATATGATGTATGTGATTTACGGTATAAGTGATGTGTTGCAGTTTCCTAAGTTAGAAATCTGGGTATGTGATAGGTGATTGAATGTAAAATCTGATGCATGTTTGATTGGGGTTGTGTCTCGGTTTCTGGTGTGAGAAAACCGAGTGAATGATTGGTTGATGTTAGGCCACTAGATGTGGTGACCCAGTTGATTGGGCATGATCATGTATGATCGGATATTATTGAGATGGATACCTGAGAGGTTAGAAAACTGGGTGAGAAATTGATGTAATTGGATACCTGAAGATTTGAGTTAGACTCGATCTTGTGGTTGAAAACCGAGCGAATAATTGATTTAGTGGTGACCCATAAGGTATGGAAATCCCGATCGGATTTAGTATAATTGTATGCTAACAGATTTTGTGGAGCTGGACCTGATGGTGGTCTAGGCTCGGTGATATTTGAATGTTATGGGAATGCCCCACGATGGGTACTAGATGACCCCTGGAATTTTTGAGTCGGATAATCTGATTGACCTTATGGATTATTGAGCCGAGTAAAGTGATTGTGTAATAAATTATTAAGGCTTGAGTTGTCTTAAGAGGAAATGCAAGATTGAAATTATATTGTGACTTGGAGTTGTATATCTAAGTGAGCTCGGTGGATCTTTTAGGCTTGACTTGATCTATGGCCGGTGATGAGTGATGAAATGAAGGCTTATTAGGCTGTTGAGCCATGGTTTTGTGATGAATAAGATTAAAGAAGAGATATTTACTCGGTGAGGGCTGGAAGCCGATTGTTGGTATGACGAGTAAGTATATGTGAATACAGTGCCGAATCCATGTGATTTTGTGGGGGTCGGAAACCTATTACCATTATACTGTTTTACAGTAATGGGAAATGATATTTTATGATTGTTGTTGCGTGATGTGCTCTAGGTGGTGCATAATGATGATGTTGATGTAAATGTGTGCTTATATATGTGTGTGAACTGCCATTAATTTTTATGAATTAGTATTATTTGAATAAGTGCAGTCAGTATGAGTGAAAAGAGTGTGAGGTAACCTGTTCCGAGATGACTCTACATACCATAGGTATTGTGGCAGCGTACACGTTTGCAGCGACTCTATGTAATTGTTGTAACCCTATAGGAATGAGACGTCATCCTATAAGATGGATGAAACAATTCATAAGTCGGGCAGGTGAGGTTGTAGCTGCTTATGGTGATGGTGAGTCTATCGGGCTGTTCTGAGTGAAGATGAGAGTTGTATTGAGTGAACAGTAAGTGGTTGAGTATTAAAATGAGGATAGAAGGTTGTTTTAACCTTGATGTGTTTACCTCCGAGAGAATCAGAGGTTGTTATGGGTATGAATTGGCTATTAAAATAATAATTGGTTATTGAAATAGATGGGTGATCAAGTCTGTCACTAAAACTTGAAAGTTTTATAAGGCTAACTGAGTGGTATTGTGGGTTTAATGAGGAAACTAGGACCTTGAACCAAGGTAATCGGTAAGGTGAGAATTTGCTCGGAAAAATTAGTATATTCCGAGTGTGAGGAAGTGGAGATCATTCCGAATGAAATCTTTCTGGGAGAAAGAACTACTAAGTGGAGTTATGATGTTCCGAGTGAAACATCGTTTTGGGAGTCATTACTAAGTTAAGGAACTGTGTCTGAATGACACATTTATGTTAGGCGAAATCCGAGTGAAACATCCGAGTCGTGAAACTTTCGGGTGAAGTGTCCGAATGTGGCACTCCTGAGTAGGGAAAAATTTGAGCGAAGTGGCTTTGGTTGTAACACTTCTGTGTGGAATGGTACCAAGTGGGACTTGGAATAGGTGAGTTTCCGAGTGAATGGCTCCCAAGGGGAGTAGATACCCGAGAGGTAAATTTATTCACATTTGTGTTCAGATCGATGTTTGAGCTGCTGAGTTGAACTCAGGTTTGATTTCGATGTAGGCTTGAATTCCGAGTGAATTATTGGTAAGTAGAAAGGTTGCCGGGTGAGAATTGCCTTCAAACCCCGAATAATGTTTTTGAGTGAGAAGCTCTGAGTGGCATTCTCATGGAGCGGACATGGAATTAGCTGAAGGTAGGGAAAGAAATCTGAGATTTTAGAACCGAGCGTGGTGCCTGTAAAGGACGAGTCCAGGCAAACTGAGCTAATTGAAGTACATTGGAGCTCTTTTGAGTGTTTGGCTCGGTATTGCCAAGGTATATCATGGTTTAAAGAAGAGATTTAATGGTCGGATGTTGAATATCCGAAGGCTTAATCCGAGATAAATTGGACAATAGTGAGTATTGATGGGAATCGGTAATGTTGTTTACCGACTAGAATCTTCCCAACTGGCTGATTAACATCCAGAATGTGTTTCATACGACCCAATTTTGAGTTTATACTCTACTTAGATATTTAATTGTGCCAAGTAACTCCTATGAATTGGAGGAAATGATGATGGATGTACACCGATTGGCGTTAAGAGTGTAGGGCCGAGTGGCCAAAGAATTAGAGGTGCCCTTGGTTATGGTGAATTGGTAGAGTTAAATGGGGTAACTTGTACATTTTAAAAATTGAATCCCCAAATATATTGGATTCTATGAAGAGGTTGTAAGCAGGTAAGACCTGACTTTGATGATTTTACCGACTGGAATTGTGGAGTGGTTGGTAAACCGCGTGAGAGGTGAAGCTATACCGAGTGGAATTATGAACCGGTCGGTGAAGGCTTGGGAAGCAGAGACATGTAATTAGTTGAGGCAGCAATATTCTGAGCTGTTTGTTGAGGTGAGTTCATATTGGAATTTCGAGGACGAAATTCTTTGAAGGAGGGGAGTAGTGTAACATCCTAGTTTTGATTTAATTACCAATTAAGGTTAATTACATAATTAAGAATATTGATTGAATAATAATAATAATAATGCCAGGAAATTACATTGATGCCCTTGGTGGGTGAAAATGGGGTTCGGTCCCCTCTCTCCTTCAATTCCCACGCTGATGGGAGTGGCTTTAATGGTGACGTGATGGCTGATGGGAATGGCATTAAATGTGGATAGACTGTTGATTGAGTGGGAGAGTGGACGCTGGGCAGGGTAATGATGAAGCTTCGGCTTCACGCTTTCTTAACCACTCTCTGCCCATTCTTACTTGGTTATGCTGCAAACACTCTCCATTCTCTCTTGAACTCCCTGGAGACTCTTCTTCTTCTTGCTGCTCTCCATCTTCGTCTCCTTCATTTTCTTCTTCCACTCAACACTGAGTAGAACCGAGTGGGAACACGAAGTGGAACAGCGTGGTAGAGAGAACAACATGGTGCTGTGTGTTTTGGAGGTAGAGATCCTCCTCTGTTCTGCCAAAATGACTATGGGTGCTTGAAAGCATGGGGTCCTCCACTGTTGG
Source organism: Clitoria ternatea (assembly GCA_037962975.1). Lineage (NCBI taxonomy): Eukaryota > Viridiplantae > Streptophyta > Magnoliopsida > Fabales > Fabaceae > Clitoria > Clitoria ternatea. Next base: position 181,081,555 of record CM075671.1, read on the forward strand.
TGAGGACTGGGCTATTTGTGTGTGGGAACAGCCATGGAATCCTCTACTGGACCAAGTGGGAGGACTACGTGGTACCTTGGAGGCATGGGACTCTCCATTGTTTTGCAAACAGAGCATAGAGTGTCATGGAGGCAAAGTTGTTCGTGTGTCCGAGTGGCTCGGTGTTCCTCCAAAAGAGATTCCTGTGCTGAACGGCTGGAAGCTGGGTCGTTCTGTTGAGGAACGAGTGACCAAGGAGCAGTTGGTCGGATCTGGAAGCTCAGGGAGCTGCTGGGATCTTCATTCCAGGTAGGGGGCTAATTTACATCTCAAATGTATGGTTTATGGATGGGTTCTAGGTGATTTTGCTTTAATATGATGTGATATATTTGAATATGTTGATTGATGTGTCGTAGTACATGCAACACCCGGATAGTTGTGATATTATAATCTGTCTAGTGGTTTGGTGGTCCCGTCCCTAAGATGTATGTTGTTAAGCATATGATTGCTGAGTGAATGCATGGAAACGTTGGCTCTTAATGAGTATGCCGAGTGAATGTATGATATGTTGTGGCTGTTAATGAGAAAGCCAAGTGTATGAATTTTATTATACTGATCCCCGTGTATGAATTTGTGTTTAAATGCATGTGATGCTTGTCATTGAACATGTGAATGCTGAGTGCATAAGATGGGGGACTGTTGTGTTAATCCTGAGTGGATATTATATGAAATAGCATGTGATGCTTGTTGTAAATGATAATTCCGAGTGCATGAGATGTGGGTCGGTCATGTTAATTCCCGTTTGGGGTTGTATATTAAAAAGCATGTGATTTGCTAAGTGCATGTGATTACCGAGTGCATGAATTGTGTTATTGCTATGCCGATCCCTAATTGTCAATAATAATGATAAAATGCATTGGATGCATGCTATTGATATTTGAATGCCGAGTGCATATATGTGGAAAACATAATAAAAGACCTTGGGTTGGACTCAAGGCAATGCCGAGTGCATTGGCGTTGGACGCCTGATTGAATAAGACCATATGCATCTGATTCGCCACTGGAAATGCTTGGAGCATACAGCGTTGGACGCTTAATACCGATCGGCAATCAGATGAATATGTGTTGAAATATATAAAAGACCTCGGGTTAGACTCGAGGCAGTGCCGAGTGCACTAAGCGTTGGACGCTTAAAGACCTTGGGTTGGACTCAAGGCAAGCCTACCGGGTTGGACTCGGGGCTGCCTGTAACACTTCCGTTGTCGCTTGGAGTGACTGTGTTACATGTGAGGGCAAATGGTTTGGTACCTGTAAAACGGCCGAATCAGCTTGGAGTTGAGAAAAAGCTTGGAGCCTATGTTGCAACAATAAAAATTGGTAATAAATAACCGGATCCGGGTGAATTGAATGTGTGCACACTTATAATTGTCATTGAGCTCAATGTGAAATGTATTAACATGTGGATATGAATTGATTGGGGTGAATCCGTTGGATTAATGCATGTACACTGATATATTTGCCGAGTGCAATATGCTGTTATGGTTGTGGTACATGTTGTGATGAATATGAATTATATAGCCATGAATGATTGGTGTGAATTTCGACTGAGTGAATATGTGTACATTGGTACTGTTGCCGAATGCAAGGTGATGTTGTGGCTGTGAATATGTAATTATGAATGATATGAATTACTCAGTCTTGATTAAATTGCATGAATTACATGAATTCCAAGTGGATGAAGTTGTTATAGGGTTTATATTGAATGGCAGAGTCCATTATTGCGGATTGATATATGTTATTGTATGGGTGAGGATTCGAAGATTAATCTGAGTCAATAACTGTCATTTAATATGTAAAATCTCACCCCTACTGTGGCTATATTTTTCAGTATATGCAGGTCGGACTGGGAATGAGGAGATGGCCTCAAGTCCGAGTGGGGAGCACTTAGATTGTTGAAGTGCATGCATAGTACATATTGTAAATAGATATATTAAAGCCTTGGCCGGCTCTCTTGTAATCCGAACAGATTTAATTATATAGGTTGACTATCGGGTTTTGTGGACAAGTATACATTGTATGTACATATATATATATATATACATTGTTATAAAGTTACCCGAATTGTTCATTATGTGGTGTTGAAGGGATAATGCTAAGCTTATGGATTCCGAGTGGAATAACCGAGGAAATCATTTCCCGAGTGGAGATTATGACGCTTTCGAATGAAGCATGTGTGTGGGCTTCTTGAATAAACTAAGTATTTGGCTAAGTATAAATTTACCGAGTGAAGCATGACCCTATGGGACAGTTCCCGAGTGGATGTGGTCCCGAACCCGAGTGGTGAAATTACCGAGTGAATGGGTTCGCTTCAGCGAAAGAGGGTTCGCTCCAGCGAGAAATGGACTCGCTCAAGCGCTGCATCTTCCGCTGGTCTGTTTGACCGAGGCTGAGTCTTGCCCATGTGTGGCTTTCTGACTCGATCTTCCCTTCTCTGATCGGTTTTGCTTTCCCTTGCCTTATTCTGTTTTAATTTACCCCGACGCCTAATTGGGAATGATTGTGAACGCTTGGAATGTTCTAAATTTTGGAAAAAACTTCCCTGGTCTCGATTTGGGTTTAATTAAGTCGGGTTGTCTCACCCAACACCAAAGTCCATATGCCCAAGGGTCTTGTGCATGTAACTTAGTTATTTTCATATTTGTACCACTATATGTTTTGTTAATTTAAGTTATTTATTTATTTGTACTTGTAATTAATGACATTCTCTATAAATATTTTTTCTTAGTATTTAGTTGAAATAGAAAACTATAAATACATGTAATGTCATTGATGTAAGGGGAAACCCATAACTAATTTTTTAGATTCTAATTCATTTTCATATTTCCTTTTTCTTTCTAAATATTTCTTTTCACTAGATGCTTGATAAGTTTGCATTGTGTGTTGTTTTTGGTTGTTTTTAAGTCTAGTTTTTAGGGTTTATGCATATGGTTTCATGCCCGATTCCCTTGATTTTGATAGACAGAGAGTTCTGGAGAGACGAATTTAGAGACAACTTGTAGGAGATTTTGAGGAACTTTTAAGAAGCTTTCATTGGGAATCAAGAGTCAAGAGCATCAAGGGAAATCAATTTTACAAATTTGGGAGGAAGAATTAGGAATCCTAGTGAGAACTAATTTGTAATTTATGAATCCCTATTTTACACTTTTGATATCTTTTATGCTTCGCATTGATTTTATGATGTGTGACATGATGACAACAATCCTTATGGCACACTAAACTTTTTTCTTGGGGCTAAGGATGTAGTATGCCTATGTGTTACAATTAATTGTTCTTCGTATTCTAATCTATGTGATTTCAATTTCTATTCAATTTATGTATGCCTATTGCTTCTACAAGACTTAGAGATAAGCGTAGATGATCACAAATTATATGGGTAATCGAGAGATTGGTATGTAATTCAAAAATATCTAAATTGAACCTATGATTTTGATTTCTGACGGTAAGCAAAATTGTTTAAGGGTTAATCGGATTTTCATAGAACGTAAATGGTCTAATTAACAAATTGAATGCGGTTCTTTGGGAATTAGGCACGTTAATAGGCTTTCAAGAGAAAGGTATTAATTAGCTTAGGGGAATCTGCCTTAGAAACAAAATCATATAATTGGATAGGCGAGTAACCTTTAATTTTGATACTAGCATATGAACCCTTAAAACCCCAAGATTTACCTTTAATTAAATTTCCCAAACTTGCTTTGAATTTCTTCTATAAAAGACGTTGAATTTTTTGTTTTTATTTTACTGTTCATCATCATTTTAGTAATTCATTTTAATCGATTCACTAAATAATTGAACCACCGTTATAACTAGTACTTGGGCAGAATCTCTGTGGGAAAGATATCTTTTTATTACTTCGATACCCCGTGCGCTTGCGGTAGGCTATCAAGTTTTTGGCGCAGTTGCCAAGGATTGTGTTTCCCCCAATATTGGCTAAGCCGTGTTTAATTAGACTAGTTTACATTTTCTACATATTTTCTGCATTTTTTGCATTTTTTCTACATTTCTAGTTTTATTTCAATTTTTTCTGCAGAATTACGCTTGTTTTTCTTGGTTGTCTATAAATTTATGCAGGCCCCTTTATGCGAAAAGTGACAACTTTGAGAATATATTTGATCCTGAGATTGAAAGGACTCTTCGAAAGATCGGACTTCTTAGGAGACGTATTGAACAAAACAGGCACCAGCCTTCAAGTTCAACAAGCCAACCACAAATGGAAAATCAAGACAACAGAGCACTTCGTGATTTTGCAGCGCCTAATGCGATGGGACGGAGGTCTAGCATCACTAGACCCAACATTGAGGCGAATAATTTTGAGTTGAAACCATCCTTGCTCTCGATGGTTCAACAAAGTTAGTTTGGAGGATTGCCATCCGAGGATCCCAACTTACATCTTCAGATTTTCCTGGAGTACTATGATACACTTAAGGTGAATGGGGTCTCAAATGATGCAATCCCGCTTAGGCTTTCCCCATTTTCCTTATGGGACAAGGCCAAAGCTTAGTTGTACGCGCTTCTGGAGGGGTCAATCACTACATGGGAGTAGTTGTCTCATGTCTTCCTTAACAAATATTACCCAAGGAGCAAAAAAGACCAGTTAAGGAAGCAAATCATCACTTTCACTCAGAAAGATAATAAAACTCTTTATGATGCCTGGGAGAGGTATAAAGAAAGGCTCTGGGAATTCCCACACCATGGTATTGAACGCTGGTTGATGGTGCACATTTTCTATAATGGGCTTACTCAGAACCAGAAGGTAACCTTGGATGCCGCAGCTGGCGGTGCCTTCATGAGTAAGAACATGAAGGAAGGTTACAATCTCATAGAAGAGGTTGCCTAAAACACATACCAGTGGTCTTCAGAAAGGAGTTTACCAAGAACTCCAGGTAAGTACTATGTTGATGTTATCTCTTTATTAACTACTAAAGTAGAGGCATTATCTGTTAAAATTGATAAATTTGATAAATTAGGAATAGGTACTTCTAATCTTGTTTGTGAGCTGTGTGGTATTTCAGGTCATAACATTTCAGAATGTCAGCTTAGAGTGACTTCTACTCCAGAACCACTAGAGATGCAACAAGTGGATGCTATTGGAAACTACAGTGGTAATTATGGAAATAATCTCATACCACTATTTAGACCACCTGGTTTCCAAAGCAGGCCACCTTCATTTCAAAATAATCAGAGTAACTACAGACTATAAGGACCTTTCATTCCATTGAAGTCCAAATTGGAATCCTTGATGGAGACATTTGTAGCTATTCAACTGAAGCAAAATGATTAGTTTGCTGAAGCTATAAAGAATTTAGCCTCGAAGGTGGACACTCTTGCCACCCATAATAAAATATTGGAGAATCAGATTGCTCAATAAGCTTCCAGCTCTACCAAAATTCAGGGGACATTTATAGGAAAACCAGAAGCAGGTCCATCCAACCACGCCATGGCTGTAACGCTTAAGAGTGGTACATAATATGAAGGCCCAATGCTGCCAAAGGAAAAATAAGTTGAGAAGGACCCTAACGAGGATGAGATCATATCACCTCCACCTACTTTGGAAGAAGAGAAGCAAGAGAAGAAGAAGGAGGTTAAGCCATATCAACCTCCCATTCTATTTCCTCAACGCTTGGCTAAGGCCAAGTTGGACAAACAATTCGGTAAGTTTCTTAAGGTTTTAAAAAATCTCTACATTAATATTTCTTTCACTGATGCATTGCATCAAATGCCTACCTATGCAAAGTTTCTGAAGGATATTTTATCCAACAAGAGGAAGCTGGAGGAAGATGGTATAGTAGCACTTACTGAGGACTATAGTGCACTGATCCAAAGGAAGCTACCACCCAAGCTTCAAGATCCAGGTAGCTTTTCTATCCCATGCATGATTGGTGTTATGTCAATAGATAGAGTTTTATGTGATTTAGGAGCTAGTGTTAGCCTAATGCCTCTGTCTATTTTTAAGAAGCTGGGATTGAGTGAATCGAAACCTACTAGGATGTCCTTATAATTGGCTGATAGATCTATTAAGTATCTTGTAGGTATTTTAGAGGATGTTCCTATTAGGGTAGGAAAAAATTTTATCCCTACTGATTTTGGTATGCTAGAGATGGATAAGGATTCTATGATCCCTACTATATTAGGCAGACCATTTTTAGCCACTACAAGTGGCATAATTAATGTTAAAAATGGTAAGTTATCTCAGACTGTAAAGGACCAAAAGGTTAAATTTAATTTGATAAATGCTTTGAAAAAACCTTTTCATGATAATGTTTATTGTAACATTGAATTAGTTGACCAAGTGGTGAAGGAAGAGATTCTTCCTAAGGACCCACTTGATTTTGTTTTTATGAATGAGCCTGTAGGAACATCAAAATGCAGTAAGGGTTATGCACCATTGAAACATGATACTGAAGTCATGTGTGACAAAGTGGTGAACCCAAATATGGAACTTCAGCCTTTAAATTCCACACTGAGGTATGAATTTCATGGCTCTAATAGGTTCTTGGTTGTAATTTAGGTATAGCTGAAGACGTTAAACTTAGCACTGGTGGGGAGGTAACCCTATAGTTGTTTATATTTCTGTGTTTTCTTTGAATGTTTTAGTTGGTAAAAAAAACAAATAAAGTGAAAAACAAATAAACAAGAACTTGTTGAATTGCTATGTTTTGGAGGAAGGCATAATTTTGATTACCATGATGTTCTCCATGACAAGTATCAGTTGAACATTTGTGTCCTATTTCCCCTGGTTCCTCAATTACAGGACTCTGTGGTCCCCTTGATATGGACATTGGGGACAATGTCCAATTTTAGTTTAGGGTGATGGGTGCATAAAAGTTCAACTCGTTCTTGCTTTATTCCTTTTTATTTTTGTTTATTTTTATTTGCTAGTTCATTTGCATGATTGTATGCTTATGTTCTAGTTCACTTGCATGATTGTATGTCTACTCATATGCCTTAGGCTAGCATTAATTACTGATTGTAGTTATTGTTATCTGTATGACATGTGATGTAGATTAGTTGGATTTTAAGCATTACTTGGGTGAATCTTGTATAAAAAAATAAATAAATAAAAAAGGTTTTTGATTGCTTTTCTTGCCAGAATAATTACTCAGCATGATGACTGTGTTTCTTTGATTAGGCTAATTACCACTGTGAGCTTTTGAGCCAATAGGGTGTTTAGTGCATTAAATTGTAAATGACCCATGATTCCTTGACTGGGTGATTCACATATTTTTAGGCACTCTAGAACTTGGCTTTTGACCAATTTAAAATAGTTTGTGAATGCATGCTTGGAATGAAAAAGACACTTAACGTTTTGTTTTCTTTAACCTCAAAATTTGTTGAAAAGTATAACCCCTTAGTTGTCCCTTTTGAGCCATGAAATAATATGATGTTTTCTTTCAAAACCTTTAACATTAGGATTTGTGGTTCACATATAGAAGAGGTAAAAAGGGTAAGCTAACTAAAAGTGGTTAAATTGAAAAACAAAAATCATAATAGTTTGGAGTGTGTGATTTAAAGAAAATGAAAGATAAGGAGTTTGATCTCAAAAATAAAAGAAGAGAAAAAGAAAAATGAAGCATACCCTTTATGGTTTGAAAATATAAAGATTTATTGAATTGAGGTTTAATTTCCTTCTTGTGATACTGCTCTTCTTACAGAATTAAGCCCTTTGCATTTTCCTTTTTCTTAGTTTCCATTCCTATGTTATGAATCCCCTAGCCCCATTACAACCCTTTAAAAGACCTTTTGACCAATGCATGTTTTCTTGATAATTATGGAGTATGTGGTCAATTGCCAAGCCTATGGCAGTGTTTAGAATGTTGTGGTCTGAGTGGATTGAAACACAAGCACATATATTGAGTGGAAAGTGAGAAAGAGTACCCTAGGTCTAATCTTAGTGAATATGGTTTGACTGTTGATTATAGTATATTCTGGTAGTTTATGCAATCTCTTAAAAACAAAAATCAAAGAAAATAAATAAATACAAGATTCCTTAAGTTTGCTTGGGTCTACTGATTTTTCACTATATGCTTGTATGGATTTAGTGATTGCTTGAGGACAAGTAATGTTTTAGTTTGGGCTATTCTGATAAGTGCATTGTGTGTTGTTTTTGGTTATTTTTAAGTCTAGTTTTTAGGGTTTTTGCATATGGTTTCATGCCTGATTCCCTTGATTTTGATTCTTTTCCACACATATTACTTGGTTGTTCCTATTTTACAGGATCAATGATATTCTAGGTCTCTTTTGAGGAAAAATGGCAAAGTGGATGAAAGAAGAGACCTTTGAGGCATTTAGGAGTGCATTGTGGCAAGGTTGGAGGAAACCACTGCCAGTGGTGGCAAACCACTAGCTGTGGTTAGCACTGGAAAAGGCAAAAAGGAATTTAGAAGCCACCACTGGCCGTGGTGGGAACTGTAGAGCAAAAAAAACAAAGTCAGAAGCCACCACTGGCCGTGGTTATCCACCACTTGTTACAAAAAGTTACAAAATTATGTTTAAAAAGGGACAAGACTCGAACCACTGGTTGTGGTTATCCACCACTAGCCGTGGTTATCCCCTACGAGGCCCAAATCTCTAATTTGTTTAGGGTTTTTGTTGGGCACTTAGGGGGGATAGACAGAGAGTTCTAGAGAGACGATTTTAGAGATAACTTGTAGGAGATTTTAAGGATCTTTCGAGAAGCTTTCATTGGGAATCAAGAGTCAAGACCATCAAGGGAAATCAATTTTACAAATTTGGGAGGAAGAATTAGGAATCTTAGTGAGAACTAATTTGTAATTTCTGAATCCCTATTTTACACTTTTGATATCTTTTATGCTTGGTATTGATTTTGTGATGTGTGACATGATGACAACAATCCTTATGGCACACTAAACTCTTTTCTTAAGGATAAGGATGTAGTATGCATATGTGTTACAATTAATTGTTCTTCGTATTCCAATCTATGTGATTTCAATTTCTATTCAACTTATGTATGTCTAATGCTTCTGCAAGACTTAGAGATAAGCGTAAATGATCACAAATTATATAGGTAATCGAGAGATTGGCATGTAATTCGATAATACCTAAATTGAACCTATGATTTTGATTTTCGACGGTAAGCGAAATTGTTTGGGTGTTAATCGGATTTCCATAGAACGTAAAGGGTCTAATTAACAAATTGAACACGGTTCTTTAGGAATTAGGCACGTTAATAGACTTTCGAGAGAAAGGTTTTAATTAACTTAGGGAAATCTTCCTTAGAAACAAAATCATATAATTGGATAGGCGAGTAACCTTTAATTTTGATACTAGCATATGAACCCTTAATACCCCAAGATTTACCTTAGATTAAATTTCCCAAACTTGCTCTGATTTTCTTCTACAAAACACGTTGAATTTTCTATTTTTTAATTTACTGTTTATCATCATTTTAGTAATTCATTTTAATCGATTCACTAGAAAATTAAACCATCGTTATAACTAGTACTTGAGCACAATCTCTATGGGAACGATATCTTTTTATTACTTTGATACCCCGTGCGCTTGTGGTAGGCTATCAATGCTCTCATCCTTAACCTCCACTCCCTATATCCATTTTTGTTTCCCATCCTTGCATGCTTAATTCTCTTTGATTGGTATTAAATGAAGTTGCCATATCTCTAAATCTTAAGTGATGAAGTTGAAGTTGCATTAGAGTAGGTTCTAAACACAACATTTGTTCATCTTTAACCCCAGGATTGGGAAATCTAGGAACATTCTAAAGTCTTCACTAGGGAGGAATCATGGTGAAGAATTCTTATTTGCATTTGCTAACCTAGTTATTATACCTAAGGAATTAGGATTGTGCTAGGGTTCATCTTAATTTCGCATCTAAATTCAACTAAAGTTGGCACCTAAGGGACTAGGGTTAATCTAGGTTGGATTAGTGGTAATCACCTAAGGAATTATGAGTTATCCATCTGTGCGATTGATTTCTACTTTGATTATCTCTGATACTGAGTTCATGCAAATTTGTGAGCTATGGTGTACTGATTTGAGTTCCAATCTATGTGTTTAGTATAGTTTAATTGTTAACATAATTCTACTTAGTGACATTACTGTTTAAAATTCTCAAAATAATATAAAATTCAGAAAACTTAAAGACTTTAATGGCTTTATGTGTAAGGTTCAGCTAGAGACTTCTCAAGATTGTGGTACTTAACATAATCCCTATAGGAACAATCAAATATTTTACATCTTAACAATTGGTTCGCTTTCTAATGAAATTCACTTCCAATGAATTTGTATCAAGTTAATAACTTAAAACTTGCTTGTCCTCAAGCAACAACTCAATTTCTTAATCAATGCACTAGGTTATTTTCCATACCAAGTCAAACCTGCATAAGTCTAACTGCAACACACAAGTGATGAACCTTTCAAATTGTCCACAATAACCTGAATACAACACCTAAGAATGGAAGCTATGATGTTGAGGCTTTAATAACTGACAAGTTATGTGTATCCCTCTATACTCAAGTGTTTAAGGTTTCATAAATATGCATACTTACTTGCAAAACAGCATGTAAACATAGGCTTGCAACCTCCTTAAGCAATACATATAAGCAACATCACATGGATTAGCAAGGACTTTATTTAGCTTGTAATATGGTTAAGTTACAGGCTCTATTTTGTTCTTCTATTCAATGTAAGGGTAAATGATATGCTTCATTGAAGTTGTCTTGCCTTGACCTTATTCTTTTTCTTTTCTTTCCACACATTCATTTTTTTAGAGAATGATGAACATGCTTAGAACTTTTGGTGCTTATTCTTTTCACATTTCCCATTTTTCTTTAATCTCTGTTTCTTTTTCAGAGCTTTTCTCTTTTTTAACTTTTCTTTTCTTTGTCCTTTGGACTATCTTCTCTTTTTTTATTCTTTTGCACCTTCTTATTTGCCATTCATCTATCTCTTACAAAAAAATTTAGATTGCTTATTTTTAAGAGTGTGCCTTTATTTTGCTGTTGTAACACCCCAAAAATTAGGGGTAAATTTTTCATGATTTAAAAATAATTATAAGTAGAAGAAAATTAATATATATATATATACAATACCAAGTAATTACCCTGGATCATTTAACAACCTATCTCATATATGAAGATATGAGAAGGTATCAGAGTGCTCCTTGGACGATCGGACTCGAGATCGTCACAAGGAAAAAGCGGAAGATATAGTTAAATTTAAGAGTTATCAAAATATATACATGAAAAAGGGATGAAATATGCCTCATCAATTTGTTAAACATTAGAAATGTGGTTTCATAATAGTAATATCATTTCTATGATATATGGCTTCCAAAACAAGCAAGAAAATTAAGCAAAGAAGCAAAAATGAAGAAACTGGGAATAGGGAAACTCGCTTGAGCGAGTCCCTGTCTCGCTTGAGCGAGACCCACATGGGTCGCTTGCGCGAGGCCAACGAGCGTAAGCGAAAACGCTCCAGAACCGATACCACGCTCTCTCGCCAGAGCGAGGCACACTCGCTTGAGCGAAAATGGGAAAGAACCTCACTGCCCTCATTTTGCTCGAGTGAGGCCAGGCCTGCCTAAGCGAATTCCACCCAGTAGCTCCCACCTGATTCATAAGTGTCTCGCCTGGGTGAGACACTAGTTCGCCTGAGCGAACCTCATCCAAAAACAATTCCACGCAGCACTCGCTTGAGCGGAGGTAAGCCCGCTCGAGCAAGAAACGTCCAAAATGCACATGCCAAGTGCAGAGTCATCTCGCCTGAGTGAGAACCAATCTTGCTTGAGCGAGATTAGGCTAGAGGCCATACAACTGATACAGGGGATTCTCGCTTGAGCGAGATTATCAGCACATATGCAGAAAGCATGTAAAATTTCACAACCTAAGATGAAAATCCATCCCAAGCAAAATTGATCAAAATTAATATATCACATACATCATATTAAGCATTTAGAACTTGTTTCAAGTAATCACATTCAACAATTCCCATTCTAATTCATTAATCATATTAAAATCAAGATTATCATCTTATATGCTTTATAAAACCCAAAATCTAAGTAAACATCCATTCATTCATCAATTCTTACAGCATACCACATCATTTTTATCATCCAAACATTGTCAAGGCCACTAATAAAAATAAGCCATAAATACAAGGGTCTCATTTTCCTACATGACGTCCAAAATCATCATTCATCATATCAATTTACAAAATTGAGCATATGTACATCATATACTCTACAAAATGATAATATGCCAGTCAAGGCTCACCCACTTTCCTTCCATATTTACCTTCATCAATACTCGACCTCCAAAAGAGTAGGATTTACATCACACCTACATCAAACTTAAAATAGCATCTAGGAGGTGAGTAACATAATCCAAATGTATCAAAGTCATACATTATGGTGATACCCATACATGCTCACATATGATACATTTCACAAGAAACATCATAGTTCCATTCACATACTATATCATTCATAGCAACATGTTACATACTCAAAGAAATATATCCACAACACACATATTCAAATCATTGGTATTCTTAAATATCATCAGACACATAATGTTAGTACCATATTTCTTCCCTCTTTATATCTCAATCATCCGACGCCACCACAGGCTTTCAACTAGGCATATCTCTGACTATATTCAAATGCTCTTATAGCTATTGCATATGCACAAAGGAATTTTCATCAAATGCGGATCCGACTATGGGAAACAACAATATACTAAATATGGGACAAGCATAGGTGTGCTACTATGCCCCTACTATAGTAGAAAATGTATACATATATATCTCAATCCATGCATGCTCAACAACAAACTTTTACTGGTACTAAACCGTTCTCTCCCCTATGTAGCACTAGTCACCCCGTGACTTGCGGATCAACATCATGGCCTTACTTGCCAAAGTGCTACGGGCCCCTCCTGAATACACATCGAGAGAGCCGTGTCCTATCGGACACTGAGGTAACTAGCTCATCACAGAGCCGCCCGCCCACTGGGCCCGCCACAAAGGGTGCCTCGTCACCAAACTATGGACAGCTTCGTGATTCCCAGAATCACTAGGGAATTACAACAATATACCCGTGCACTGGGTCGCCCTCCCACTGGGCCCGCCTAGTGGAACCCCTAACATTCCACATAGACAATGTATGATATGCCATGGATGCAGATGCCAATCAATGCATTCTCACTCTATGCATCCTATCATGCCACTCTATATTCAACAATTCACCACAACCACATAGTGGATTTCATATACTCATCATTTTCAACTATCGTCAATTCTTATTGGATTTCATATACATCAATAGTTAGTGCAATCATTCTTTATCAATTCACGCATCATGGGGTATTCAACAACATATCAATCAATACAACTATGGTCATCAAGCCATTCATAACAATTCTCATCAACATGAGTCAAGTTTCATCACAAACATCATACCAAAACACATACCACATAACATCGATTACTCTAAATGTATTTCAAACATATAATCATCAAATCATCCATTCAAGCCAAATTAACAATACACAATTATATATACGCATCACTAATGGATGAAATCATGTATTTAGATTAGTTACCCTCTCCTACCTTAAAAGAAGTAGTAATCAACGCGGTCCGATGGTCCCGCCTCATCAATGAGGTTGTTTCCTACGTTATACAATATATCACACAATTATTTTCTATTCCAACCACCAAGATTCAAATGGTCATATTTAATAACTTGGTGTTTATGCCATTTTAATTATCAACTCCTTTTATTTCATTCTATCCACTATTGCCACCATAGGTTAGGTGCCACCATCCTTTATTATGCATCATTAATATTAAACCCTTTATTAGGTTCCCACATTAATGGTTCTCAACAACCATCTTTAATCATCAAACTTCATTAATGGTCATTCACTATTAATAACATTGCTCATTAATAACATTTATCTAACATAATAAATGCTTCTCTATTCATATTTTACATTTTTCCCTAAATCATAGGGTTAGGGTTTCTCTAAAACCCCACAACCATAATCAATGCCTATCCTTTTTCATCATCTTTCTTGCCATATACACCCACTCATAAATACCCATTTATGACTCTCATCAATGTCACTCCACCTAAGGGTTTTCCATCATAAATGTATCCCATTATTATTCCTATGTACATTCAATCATCTTCCCAATATCAAAACCCAAACCCATAGTTCATACACTTGTGAAATGATAAGAACATACCTTATGAGGAGTAAAGAGTGGGTTTTCTAGAAAAGGGAATGTTGAGCATGAAAATGAGAGGAGAGGAATAATAGACTTCAAATTTCAAGCTCTCCTTGCAAGCTTCAAGAAACGAAAATGGGAGAATAGGGATGGGTTTCAAATCTTTGTTTAGGGTTTGAAGAGAGGGAGATGAAGAGGAAAATGAGAAGTAGAAGAAAATGAGGGTGTTCCACCTTTGAGAGAGTAGGCAACGAAAATAGGGAGACGAAAACGGAGGGTTTAACTCCTTATTTAAAATTTCATCGTTTTATAATAAACAGGATCTTAGTTTGGGCTCGATACTTTATTAAAAATTTATTCCGAATACATATTTGGATCCCCAATAATATTCTTAACAACCCTGACCAATATCATCCCAATCGGAGATATTTGGTCCGACACCCATATTTTAATCGGGTATTATTTTAGCTCATACAACCTTAATAAATTATAAATAATTCTCAAAAATCTAAATTTACTTATTTTCAACATTTTGGGACATTAATCAACTCACATATGATTATTCAATATTTACTCTCCTCATTTAATTATTTATATAAAATCTGGGATGGTACAATCCACCCCACCTAAAAAGAAATTTCGTCCTCGAAATTTAACATACCGGATTCAAACGCCTCAGGGTATCGTGCTCTTATATTGTAACATCCCAGTTTTGAAGTTAGGTACCGAATAAAAATTTAATAATAAGAAAATTAAATGTAGAGACTTAGTTGTTAATCATAATCAGTATGGCCTGAGAGTTAATGATAAGATTAATTGGACTTAACTAATGGGACATGGCTGTCTGCGATTGGCGGAAGGTGTGAGTGGACTGTGACTCACACTTTCCCATCCCACTCCTTCCCCTCGCATGCGTATATAGGTGCGTATTCAGTATCACCGTGGGGGAAAGAACAACTTCTCCCACTACTCCACTTTCTCTCTTTTTCTTCTTCGTCTCCATCTTCCTTCCGTTTCCCCTGTTTCTGTTTGTCATGATGACAGTGCGGGAAGAAGGTCAGAGCCCCGTCAGGTGAAGGACGATCGTTGGAGCAGAGGAAGAACGACACCTCAACTCCGAACCAAGTGCAGAGTACGACGGAGTGAAGAAAGGCTGAACGAATCAGTAGAAGGGCGTCAGATTCAACATCGAAGAGCAGAAGGGCTTCTTGGAGTCCCTTTCGTAGGTAGGGGGCGCTTGCATGTTAAATGCATGGTCCACGAACGGTACCGGATGAATGTTCTGCTTGAGTGTATGTGCATGTGGTTGTGATGATTGGATCCTATGCATGATTGGAGATTCTGAATCCCGTGTGTTTTATAGTGATTGAACCATAAATGCTTGTGATCTAGATGGTGGTAAAGTAGTATGTTAGCATGGATAATAATGAATGATATGCATGAAAGTATGAATGTGTGCTTGATTGATTTGTCAGAAGCTATTACTTGATTGCTGATGGTTGATCATATTGGTGTAAATAATAAAGCGAGTAAAGGTTGCATTGAACCTGTTCCCACTCAATGGTTATGAAAGAGATATCGGTGATGTGATGACACTTGTTGGTAGATGCATTTAGCTGCATGTGTAGGAGTGGGGCGACCCGTGGAAGGTCAAGAGCCCCGAGGGAATGACTTCCAGTTACAAACCCTGGCTAGATTCCGAGGGAGCTCATGGTAGCCGTAGGAGCTAGAGAGGAGTCTCGAGACGCCAATGGGAGGCCCGTACCACGCGGGAAGAGCTGAAGGACGAGGGGCCAAGAGAGGGGAAAACTGTGACTGAAAGTCATCACTCGAGTCGGATCCGCAGTCATGCATGTAAATACGAGGTTGATTAGAGTAGTACGTATAACTTGTGTGGAGTGTTATGAATGATCTTCGAATGTGGGAAATACCCATGTGTGTTATATGTGTATCTTAAATGTCACCTTGTCGAGTTTAACTTTAATTAATTTAAAACCAGTAGAATGGATGTGAATGTGCATGCTGACACTGATACCGAGTCTTTGATTGTCATTTTACATGTAAAAGCTCACCCCTGCAGTGGCTATACTTTCAGTGAACATCTCTCGGAAAGAAGGATGAAGGAGGACGAGTGCAGGACAATGAATCCGAAGTGCTGTTGGAACATGTGTCTATATGTGTATATGTGTATATCTGTGTAAATGCTGTGTATAATGTTTTGTTAAGCCTTGGCCGGTTCATGTTTTGGTTGTAGTCCTTACGTTAAAACTGACAGCTTTGGGTAACAGAATTCATAGTGAAGTTTTTGTAATCATATGAATGATTTTGCTTATATAAGTATATGCTGTGTGTTCTTCTATACTGTAAGTAAGGTTGAGCGGGGAGAGGACTGTATGAGGACTTCCGAGTAAAAGTAGGCATGAAATCCCGAGTGTAGGAGGCCGGTGTGACTATGGGTTAGTAGTGGGAATAAGTTTGGGGTTGAGAGGATGAAATAAAGAGTTTAAATATGCTTCTAATGAGGGAGGAACGAAAGACGAGTGAAAACCTCGAGTGATTCCCTGCTGTGAGAGGAGTTCAATTGGCGGTTTAGGGAGGATTGGATCCTAAGTGTAAGGTATTGATAATCCGAGTGAAAGATGTAAAGTCCGAGTGAGTAAGGATTGGTGTCCCGAGTGGTTGGGTTTGGAGAAGCCGAGTGAGACTTAACTTCCCAATTTTCCAAGTGAAGTTCCTCGCTTCAGCGAGCAATATACTCCCTCTAGCAAATGAAGGCTAGGAAGACTTAGGTTGGATTCGCTTGGGCGGAGTCATACCTCGCCCGAGGTACTAGAGCAGTTCGCCCAATTGTGAGGACTCGCGCTAGTGGTCAAAGTGGGATACCGCCCAATTACCCTTCCTCTCTGTGGTGACGTTACTGCGTCCCCAACAACGGTGTTGACCCCGGCTTGGGCGTCGTGGTCGAGTCCGCCCAGGCGTTGGCATACCTAGTTGAGTTGGGCGGAATGAGTTCGGACCCCTCTTTCCTCCACAATCTTCTACTGCACATGTACATCTCCCTTCTCCTTCCCCTTATCTATTTCCTCCTACTGACTGACTAGTGTTACTCGTGGAAAGCTTTCTTGTGAATCCCCCTCCATCCGCCGCTGCATTACCATACCCCACCCAGGCGGTATCAGACCCCGCCTGAGTAAGCCAACGATATTATGTAATCCGCCCTGGCGCTGGTGTGTTTCATTAAACCAAATGAACCGGTTCCAGTCTTAGCCTTCTGTTATTTGCCTTATACGTGTGGTTGATCTCTCGTTTCCCTTGTCCTTCCTTGCACACCGTCCCTTTTGTTATCCGGTTGCCTTATAGACTATTTGGTTTACTTAATTTTGGAAAAATTTCCCCGTCTTTGGGTTTATTTCATTTTGTTAAATTAGGGTGTTACATATATCGTCTTCACGTTCCCATGTGAACGTCTCCACATTTCCATGCTTCCATGCAACTTTCACCAAAGGTACCAATTTGTTCCATAGCTTCTTCACGGAGCGTTCGACAATACGAACGGAAACAGGAGGGATAGTCAAGTCATTTAGCACATCAACATCATCAATTGGGATTACATGTGAGGGATCGGGAATATACTTCCTCAACTGTGACACATAAAACACATTGTGCAGATTCGCAAGATGCGGAGGAAGTGTAATCTGATAAGCTACACCACTGATTCGTTAAAGAATCTCATAAGGTCCAATAAACTTATGACTTAATTTCTTGCTCTTCAAAGCTCTTCCAATACCCTTATCTCTTGATACTCTCAAAAACACATGTTCGCTAACTTGAAACTCAAGTGGCTTCTGCCTCTTATCATAATAACTCTTCTAACGATCTTGGGCAATTTTCATCTTTTCTTGTATCATCTTAATCTGTTCATTTGTCTCCACAATCAATTCCGGCCCTAAAGCCAAATTCTCACCAGTTTCAAGCCAACACAACGGAGTTCTACATTTTTGACCATATAACACTTCATAGGGAGCCATATCAATAGAATTATGATAACTATTATTGTATGTAAATTCAATTAGTGGTAGGAATCTTTCCCAACAAGCACCATGCTCCAATACACAAGCCCACAACAAATCTTCAAGGCTTTGAATCGTTCGCTCGGATTGTCCATCCATTTGTGGATGATACACCGAACTAAGCTTCAACTTGGAACCCATTGCCTCATGCAAGCTTCCCCAAAATCGGGAAGTGAACCGCGGGTCATGATCTGACATAATACCCAAAGGTACACCATGTAGCCTAACGATCTCCTTAATGTATAAGTGTGCCAATTTCTCCAAAGAACTCTTCATGTTCAATGGCAAGAAGTGAGAACACTTCGTCAATCGATCAACAATTACCCATATAGCATCATTTCCAGTACATGTTCTGGGTGATCCAGAAACAAAGTCCATAACAATGCTATCCCACTTCCAAACAGGGATATCAAGAGGTCTCAAGTAACCAGATGATTTCTGATGCTCAACCTTAACCTTTTGACATATAATGCAAGAGGTTGCACAATTAGCCACATCCCGCTTCATACCGGGCCACCAGAAATTCTTCTTCAGATCTTGATACATTTTTGTAGAACCAAGGTGTATGCTCAACACACTCTTGTGAGCTTCTTCAAGTACCAGCCTTCTTAAATCACCACCAGATGGGACATAAGTTCATCCCTTCACACGATAAATACCATCATGACCTTCTGTCAAAAATGAATTCTTCCCATTAGCTTGAGCTTCTTTCATCTCAATCAAGTACTCATCCTTTGGTTGTTGCAATTTCACAGTTTCAAGGAATATATTTACTACCGTCAACACCTCAAGCGATATCTTCTTCGGGGTATATATTTCTACACCCATGTTCAAGTTTCTAAATTGCTCAATTAGCTCTATTTCTTTCACCAATATAGCAGAAACATGCAATAATTTTTGACTCAAGGCATCGGTAACCACATTTGCCTTTCTGAGATGGTATCTCAATTCGAACTCATAATCTTTTAGAAACTCTATCCATCTTTGTTGGCGCATATTACGCTCCTTCTGGTCAAATAGATATTTGAGACTCTTGTGATCACTAAAGACCATAAACTTTGAGCCATACAAATAGTGCCGTCATAACTTTAGGGTAAATACCACCGCCTCCAATTCAAGATCATGTGTGGGATAATAAATTTTATGCGGTCGCAATTGTCTCGACGCATAGGCTATCACATGCGCATTTTGTATCAACACACAACCAAGACCAAGCTTCGAAGCATCACAATACACCATGAAGTCATCCAATAAGTCTAACAAAGCCAACACAAGAGTAGAAGTGAGTCTAACTTTCAACTCTTAGAAACTCCTCTCACAGTCGAGATTCCACACAAACGGCTAATCCTTATGGGTTAGTTTCGTTAATGGAAAAGCTAAATGGGAAAATCCTTCAATAAATCTCCGGTAATAACCGGCAAGACCAAGAAAACTCCTTATTTCGGTCACAGACGTGGGTTTTTCCCAAGCCATCACAACTTCAATATTAGATGGATCAACGCCAACACTATCTTTAGAGATAACATGCCCAAGGAATTGGACCTCCGACAACCAAAATTCACACTTGGAAAGCTTCACATATAACTCTTTCTCTCGAAGGATATTCAAAACAAGACGAAGGTGTTCTTCATGTTCTTCATGGCTCTTGGAATAGACAAGTATGTCATCGATAAACACCACCACAAACTTGTTAAGATATTCATGAATGATGTGATTCATGTAATCTGTAAAAATCGCAGGTGCATTCGTCACACCAAATGGAATCACCACATATTTATAGTGGCCGTATCGCGTTCAAAAAGCAGTTTTAGGAATATCTTTGGTCTTCACCTGAATTTGGTGATATCCAGAATGCAAATAAATCTTTGAGAACACCACTGCATTCTTCAATTGATCTAGAAGATCATTAATGCGAGGTAAGAGATATCGGTTCTTAATGGTCAACTTGTTAAGCTATCGATAATCCACACATAACCTCATACTTCCATCTTTCTTTCTCACCAATAAAATAGGTGCACCCTAAGGAGACACACTTAGGCGAATAAATTCTCGTTCTAACAACTCTTCAACTTGCCTCTTCAACTTGGTTAATTCTATAGGAGACATCTGATACGACACTCGGGAAATAGGTTTCGCACTCGGAACAAGATCAATAGAAAACTCTACCTCTCGTGGAGGAGGTAAACCAGGTACCTCATCAGGAAATACATTCAAAAATTCAGACACAATGGGAATATCAAGGGATTGAATAGTATTTTCTCCATCCACCATGCATAGCATAATAAGAATTTAAGATATACCTTGTACATCAAAGTGCTCGGTATTCAGAGAAGGAAGGACGATGCTCCGATTCTAATAATCGATCTAGACCTTGTTAGCAGACAACTAATCCATTCCCAAAATAATTTCTAAGTCCTTCATTGGCAAGCAAATAAGAGACACCACAAATCTTCTATCTTTAAGAATTATCTCAACATCACTACATCGAGTGACTGCCCGTAAACAAGTGTCGGTCGACGTAGACACCATGATGGAACCTTTTATCATGCTTATTGGCAATTTTAATCGTCTCACACAATCTTTTGAAATAAAGAAGTGCGTCGCACCCGAATCAAACAATACATCAACACAATTACCATGTATTTGGCACTTACTTTGGACAAGATCCTCGGCCTGTGTAGCTTCTTCACCGGTCACGGTAAAGATTCTTCCAGCAGTTTGTTGGTTAGCACCATGATTGTGACCATTCTGGCCACCATTACCATTACCTAGGCCGTTCCCATTACCACGACCGTTGCCACTGTTTCCATTTCGACCACCATTGTGGCCGCCATTGCCGTTTCCACGACCACAGCCTCTAAAAGCACCATAGTGTCCACGGTTTGCATCATTACGTACCACCATGTCCGTGGCATTCAAGGGACAATCGGGACGAATATGCCCCGGTTGGTTGCATCTATAACATACCACCGTCTCCTCATGATTACATTCACGAGCCAAATGGTTTTCGCCACACCAAAAACAATGAAGACCTTAGCCATTACCTCAGCCACCATTGGTACCATGTCTTCCACCACCGTGTCCACCTCTAAGTGAAGAGGAACCATGCACAAAATGTTTGTTATTCTTAAAGTTGCCTTTCTTCTTGAAGCTAGAAGATGGTCCCTTCAATCTATGATCATGCCCCGAATAACTCTTAGGAGTCACATCATTTTCTTCAAATATTCTACACTTGTTCATAAGAGTAGGAAACTCCTAATCTCTCGATGACATATAGCCTTCTTGATCTCCTGACGCAACCCATTCTCAATTTTAACACATTCGAAGCTTCGATGCCTTCCTGTTGGAAAGGAGGGTAGAACACACATAGCTCTTCAAATTTTAAGGCATATTCCTCCACTAACATGCTTCCTTGTTTGAGTTCCATAAACTCAAGTTCTTTCTTGTTCTTGTAGCTCTCTGGGAAATACTTCCTAAGCAATTCCACCTTAAAGTTCTCCCAATTCAAAGGAGTGTGAGTAGCAATCATACGACCACGAGTGAGGATCCACCAAGATTCAGCTTCATCTTGGACCATAAATACCACGTACTCAACTTTCTGAGCTTCCGTACACTCCATGCTAGCAAATATCCGCTCCAAGTCATGGATCCAAACATAAGCGTCTTCTGATTTATAGCCCCCATGAAATTCAGAAGGCTTCCGCTTGAGGAATCGGTTGACCAACGGGTTGTTGTTGTCATTCAAGGATATCGACAAACTGATTGAAAGCTTTAGCCATAGCGGCTGCGTCAACATTACACCTATTCGCCATCAATCAATCTAGACACACAACACAAACATAATTAGAAACCTTGTGTTTCTTTCCTCAATATATACCAATCATCATCTATTATCATTAATACATGTATCATCATAATATATTCACAATTTAAAGGTAAATACGGGAAAGGAAATGCCTGGCCGGGCTTAATAATGATCTTACAATCATTACCATTCGTAATATGAATTAATGGACAATCTATGCCCCAACAATGCTTATCCATAATAACAACATCCTAACATTAAGCAACTAGTGCTTTCATGAGGCATAACAATGGTTCAATGACAATCAACAACATTTCAATGTCAGACAATCTCAATTCAACAAGAGAGTCACTCAACCTTGGTATTTCATTCACATATAACAAACAATGAGCATTAACAAGTGCTCTGATACCAGGTTGTAACACCCCGAAAATTGGGGGTAAATTTTTCATGATTTAAAAATAATTATAAGTAGAAGAAAATCAATATATATATATATAATACCAAGTAATTACCCGGATCATTTAATAATCTATCTCATATATGAAGATATGAAAAGGTATCAGAGCGCTCCTTAGATGATCGGACTCGAGATCCTCATAAGGGAAAAGAGAAAGATATAGTTAAATTTAAGAGTTATCAAAATATATATATGAAAAAGGGATGAAAGATGCCTCATGAATTTGTTAAACATTAGAAATGTGGTTTCATAATAGTAATATCATTTCTATGATATATGGGTTCCAAAACAGCAAGAAAATTAAGCAAAGAAGCAAAAATGAAGAAACTGGGAACAAGGAAACTCGCTTGAGCGGGTCCCTGTCTCACTTGAGCGAGACCCATATGGGTCGCTTGGGCGAGGCCAGCAAGTGTGAGCGAAAATGCTCCAGAACCGAGACCATGCTTGCTCGCTTGAGTGAAAATGGGACAAAACCTCACTGCCCTCATTTCGCTCGAGCGAGGCCAGGCCCGCCTGAGCGAATTCCACCCAGTAGCTCCCACCTGATTCATAAGCGTCTCGCCTGGTCGAGACACCAGTTCGCCTAAGTGAACCTCGTCCAAAAACAATTCCATGCAACACTCGCTTGAGTGGAGGCAAGCCCGCTCGAGTAAGAAACATCCAGAATACACATGCCAAGTGCAGAATCACCTCTCCTGAGCAAGAACCAATCTCGCTTGAGCGTGATTAGGCCAGAGGCCATATAACTGATACAGGGGATTCTCGCTTGAGTGAGATTATCAGCACATGCGCAGAAAACATGTAAAATTTCACAACCTAACATGAAAATCCATCCCAAGCAAAATTGATCAAAATTAATATATCACATACATCATACCAATTCATTAATCATATCAAAATCAAGCTTATCATCTTATATGCTTTATAAAACCCAAAATCTAAGTAAAAATCCATTCATTCATCAATTCTTACAGCATACCATCCAAACATTGTCAAGGTCACTAATGAAAATAAGCCATAAATACAAGGGTCTCATTTTTTACATGACCTCTAAAATCATCATTCATCATATCAATTTACAAAATTGAGCATATGTACATCATATACTCTACAAAATGACAATATGTCGGCCAAGGCTCACCCACTTTCCTTCCATATTTACCTTTATCAATACTGGACCTCCAAAAAAGTAGGATTTACATCACACCTACATCAAACTTAAAATAGCAACTAGGAGGTGACATAATCCAAATGTATCAAAGTCATACATTATGATGATACCCATACATGCTCATATATGATACATTTCACAAGAAACATCATAGTTACATTCACATACTATATCATTCATAGCAACATGTTACATACTCAAAGAATTACATTCATAACACACATATTCAAATCATTGGTATTCTCAATAAGATCATCATACACATAATGTTAGTACCACATTTCTTCCCTCTTTATATCTCAATCATCCGTCGCCACCATGGGCTTTCAACTAGGCATATCTCCGGCTATATGCAAATGCTCTTATAGCTAATGCATATGCACAAAGGAATTTTCATCAAATGCGGATCCCACTATGGGAAACAACAACATACTAAATATGGGACAAGCATAGGTGTGCTACTATGCCCCTACTGCAGTAGAAAAATATGTACACATATATCTCAATCCATGCATGCTCAACAACATACTTTTACTGGTACCAAACCGCTCTCGCCCTTATGTAGCACCAGTCACCCCGTGACTTGTGGATCAACATCATGGCCTTACTTGCCAGAGTGCTATGGGTCCTCCCGAACACACATCAAGAGAGCCATGTTCCGTCAGACACCAAGGTAACTTGCTCATCACAGAGCCGCCCGCCCACTGGGCCCGCCACATAGGGTGCTTCGTCACCAAACTATGGACAGCTTTGTGATTCCCAGAATCACTAGGGAATTACAACAATATACCCGTGCACTGGGTCGCCCTCCCACTAGGTCCGCCTAGTGGAACCCCTAACATTCCACATAGACAGCGTATGATATGCCATGGATGCAGATGCCAATCAATACATTCTCACTCTATGCATCCTATCATGCCACTCCACATTCAACAATTCACCATAACCACTTAGTGAATTTCATATACTCATCATTTTCAACCATCGCTAATTCTTATTAGATTTCATATACATCAATAGTTAGTGATAATCATTCTTTATCAATTCACACATCATGGGGAATTCAACAACATATCAATCAATACAACTATAGTCATCAAACCATTCACAACCATTCTTATCAACATGAGTCAAGTTTCATCACAAACAACATACCAAAACACATACAACATAGCATCGATTACTCTAAATGCATTTCAAACATATAATCATTAAATCATCCATTCAAGCCAAATTAACAATACACAATTATATACACGCATCACTAATGGATGAAATCATGCATTTAGAATAGTTACCCCCTCCTACCTTAAGAGAAGTAGTAATCAGCTCGATCTGATGGTCCCACCTTGTCAATGGGGTTGTTTCCTGCATTATACAATATATCACCCAATTATTTGCTATTCCAACCACCAAGATTCAAATGGTCATATTTAATAACTTGGTGTTTATGCCATTTTAATTATCAACTCCTTTTATTTCATTCTATCCACCATAACCACCATAGGTTAGGTGCCACCATCCTTTATTATGCATCATTAATATTAAACCCTTTATTAGGTTCCCACATTAATGGTTCCCAACAACCATCATTAATCATCAAACTTCATTAATGGTCATCCACCATTAATAATATTGCTATACCTCATTAATAACATTTATCTAACACAATAAATGCTTCTCTGTTCATGTTTTATATTTTTCCCCAAATCATAGGGTTAGGGTTTCTCTAAAACCTAACAACCATAATCAATGCCCATCCTTTTTCATCATCTTTCTTACCATATACACCCACTCATAAATACCCATATAACTCTCATCAATGTCCCCTCACCTAAGGGTTTTCCATCATAAATGAATCCTATTATTATTCCTATATACATTCAATCATCATCCCAACATCAAAACCCAAACCCATAGTTCATACACTTGAGAAATAACAAGAACATACCTTATGAGGAGTAAGAATGGGTTTTCTAGAAGAGGGAATGTTGAGCACGAAAATGAGAGAAGAGGAATAATAGACTTCAAGTTTCAAGCTCTCCTTGCAAGCTTTAAGAAACGAAAATAAGAGGATGGGGATAGGTTTCAAATCTTTTTTAGGGTTTGAAGAGAGGGAGGTGAAGAGGAAAATAAGAAGTAGAAGAAAATGAGGGTGTTCCACCTTTGAGAGAGTAGGCAACAAAAATTGGGAGAGGAAAAAGGAGGGTTTACATTTTATTTTAACTCCTCATTTAAAATTTCATCATTTTATGATAAACAAGATCTCAATTTAGGCTCGATACTTTATCAAAAATTTATTCCGAATACATATTCAGTTCCCCAATAATATTCTTAACAGCCCTGACCAATATCATCCTAATCAAAGATATTTGGTCCAATGCCTATATTTTAATCCGGTATTATTTTAGCTCATACAGCCTCAATAAATTATAAATAATTCTTAAAAATCTAAATTTACTTATTTTCAACAAAATGAAAGGTGGTTGTTGTACAATGGTTTGAAATACAAAACACACAACTAATTTTGTTTTCTTTATTGGAAAATGCAAAAGTACAGGAATTAAAATACAGAATTTAAATGAATGAAATTAAAAAAACATGAATTTAAAAAATCCTAACTGGAGAAGAGAACATCAAACATCAAAACATAAAGAAACATAATCTTTTTAATTTCTGTCACTACTCTTCATCTTCTTCATCAATATTTCCCTCTTCTTTATTTTCATCATTTGCTGCATCTTGCATTAGTATGTCATGGGTTGGAGGAAACTCAAGTTGGAATGGTGGAATGGGTGGAGGAATGGTAAAGCCAATCGAGGCCAACCACTAATCACGATCTGTGGGGATATTTGTTCCCACATCAGTATCAAGGTTTATTACAGTTGCCTAATTGTATTCGCTTAATTGCTTGTAATTCTACTATCATATTGGTTGAGGTCAGGGCTGGTGGAATGTATTGTTGAGGCCTTTGACGAACCTCTCTTTCAGGTGCATCATCAATCCTGTCTTGGACCCAAGACTCATCCAACATCCTTTCTGGTTTGATCTTTAGAGTAATGATAACATAAAAAGGCAAATAGACCCTTTTGAATTTGAAAAATTACATTGAAGAGTTGTAATTGAAATTAAATGAAGGGGAACATTTTGATATTTGTAGATTGAAAAGTTATGGTCTTTTTGAATGTGAAAGGGATAGGAAGAAAGTAAATAAGGGTGAGAGGAAGAGATGGTGAATTGCCTTATGCTGGTGAGACTTATTTATAGGAAATGATGGGCGTATGAACGTAACATTTAGGCATTAAAATGCTCCTTTTCTAGAATTCCATGTGCCACAGATTAGGAAAAAAGTGTAACCACGCCAAAGACCAGCGTTTATATGCGTGGCTTCTGTAATAGCGAATTTCAAGGAATAGAAAGGTAGCATAATCACGTCATGAATCAGCGTCTGTATGCTCTAGCATGGCTTCTCTAACTTGTCATGTAACAGCCTTCGTTTGTGTGTTAGGTCCTCGAGACCAATTATTTGTATTTTGTGGTAATTTTTATGTGTACTGATGATAATTTTGTGAATAGCCCAATACCCAATTCTAAACAACCAAGCCTAAAAACGTTGATTTTAAGTTACCCGGGTAAGCTAAAATACGCATCTGTACGTATTTTGGGTGTAATTTATTCTCTCGATATTTGATTCGAGTAATTCTTGTCCCACAATCTCCGTATCAAATTTATCTACAACTTTTATGTTGACCATAAAGGCCAGTTCTCATCCCATAAATCCCAGAAATTGAAAAACTACACCAATTCACGTTTCTCCAGCAATAGTTTGCACTTGGTGTAGTAGTTTCCACATAACTCTCTCATATGACCATGAAATTGAATCAGGCCTTCACCAAATTTTTCCTAACTTAATTATTCACAACTTTTATGAAGAACACAAAGCCCAAATCGCAACCCATCTGGCCCAGAAAAATAATCTATGTAGGGAACAAAAATCTTGTCACAGCCTACACCCCATTTATATTTGGGCCATAACTCACTCAATTCTTGATGGATGTTTTTGTGCTTTATATCAAGTTAAAGAGAACAAAAAGGTATACAACTTTTATGTTTATCCCATTTACAAAAACGGCCTAGAAAACCACTTAAACCTATGAACAAGTTGCTGCCCTACACTTGACACCTAAGCTTGCATGCACCATGGGCCAATTAAATTGCTCCACCACTTGGCCACTTGTCCTAACCATGCAACACACTTCACCACCTCACCATAAGCTGCTTGTGACACTTAGCCTTTACATGAAACATTAATGACACCTCTCCCACTCAATGCATGGTCATGTGACTCCTTGGACACCAAGGAAGTTACATGCAAATTTTTCCTTTTCATTTCTCTTGCTTGGTTCTACTTTCTCCTTCCAAACTTAGAAAATTTCCAGCAATATTCCTTCTCTTTTTCTCATATCTCCTCTCATCTAAACATCATCCTACACCCATCATCACCCATCCTAAATCACCACACCACACTACAACTTCAAGATACCACCTTCTAAAATCAAAATTTCTTCTTCTCCTCCACTAAAAACAGCAATGTTTCCTCTATTATTCCACCACCAAAATCATGTTAAACCACCATCCTCCAAGCCTCCATTTTTCTTCCTTGATGAAGCAACCTATGATGGCTTAGAAGCAAATTCTTGAAGTCATTCTCACCTTTCTCTTGAAGCACAAAATTTTAGTGGTAAGGGGGAGTACTTTGCTTATTTAAGATCCATAAATTAATGCATGCATGGAGAGATATAAATGTTGCTTAGCACTTATATCTTGATGTTCCCTTAAAGATCTTAAATTCTTATGATTTAATCTTGAAGATCCTTGGAAAAAATGAGATCTTTAAGGAGCATCATGGCTATACCATAAATTTAATTAATTTTTTGAGTTTTGCAATTTTAATGATAAGTTACTAGTGACTTTTATTGCTGCAGATTTTTAGTTGTTATAACTCTATGCATGTGATACTTGTTGAATTTTGTATTGTTTGGCTTAATTGGTGGCTTATGGTGTTAATGATATTTTAGAAAATATGAAATCTTTAAAAGTGAATTTTATAATAAAAAATGAACTAATATTTCTTTTGGAAAAAATTTTTATAGTTAGTAAACAACTTAATGAATTTTAGATCCTAATGTATAAACTTGAAAAGAAATGATTTTGTGGTTAAAAATTTATAGCGTGACTTGATCTTGAAAATTTTGTCATAAAGAATAATTTAATATAAAATTTAATTCTAGAATTTTTATTAAAAATAAAAACAAGTGATTTTTGTGGTAGCAATTAAATGATATGTTTATGATGTTAAGAAAATGAATTACAAAGGATTTTAGAAGTTAATTCTTGGTAATTATTTGTGATGGATGATGCTGCTGTATTTTAATATATTTGGAGTATTATTGTGATTATAAAAATGTTATGGATGTGGTAAATAATAAAATAATTAAAAAGGGACCCGAGTTTAGGTGTGAACGAAACATTAGAAACAGTATAAAATGTATTTTTATGAGTAAACGGATGAAATTGGCAAGACTATTTTGGAGAAGTATTTGGTGGTATTAGAAGTGAATTTTGAGCATAAGAAAAATACCGAAAGAAGAAAAATTGGTTGGAAGAATTTTTGACGCGCGATTTGTCCTTAAAATGCATTTTTATGAACGTTGTAACGACGAACTTTGGCAAATGGTGAATTTTCATGTAGGGGCTGTTTTCTGATAAGTGTTATTTTACATTAATTTAATACTTCAATTAAACTCATTTTTTGAAAAGAATGTAATCAATTAAGCATGAATTTGTATTGAAAATAACACATTGCTTAACACAAGCTTGATTTGACCAAATGTTGAAGAAAGGTACCAAAAGCATAGAATAAATCAAGAAGACTACCTGTACGCTTAAAGCAAAGGATGGAACGCTTGGGCAAAGGTATCTCACGCTTGAGCGTGAGCTCGAGTGCGCTTAAGCGCAGCCACGATGAATGATCAAAGAAGCACACTGAGCATGGTTCAAACACTACTACAAGAGGATCTCACGCTTGAGCGTAAGCACGAGTTTGCTCAAGCGTGACCTTAGCTAGCAAGGATATATTCAGTTGAGAGTTTAGTGAACGAGGCATCAGGACCCCCTCACGCTCAAGCGTGGGAATGAGTCGCTTGAGCGTGAGCCCGAGCGTGCCTAAACGAGGAGCAAGCGTGAATCAAACATGCTGGACAGGAATGGTAAGCTTGAGCGTGGGTAAGTCAGCTTGAGCGTGACCCTGGGTATGACTAGCACGCTTGAGCATGGACTGAGCGTGGCTTGGGCATGGCTTGACAAGGATAACACGCTTAAGCATGGCTAAGCTTGACTTAAGCGAGAGGTAAACAATGGGCATCAGGACCTTTCACGCTTGAGCGTGACCATTAAGCTCAAGTGTGACTCATGCAGTATGGGATTTTTAATTTAATATTCACCAATGGTGCGATGCCAACTCAACCATTTTCTTGTGTTTCTGCATGTCTCTGAATATTCCTTCATGGGGTCTATGCAAGTGGCAAGGGAAGTTGAACCATAACCCCTATAAATCAAGCAGAAAACAGGACATCGATCATCCTGATTCATCCCCTGTATTTCCTTCATAATCCAAACTTTTCCACTATTTTCTGTATTCATTTTTGAAGGAGAAAATGCAAAGCATGAGTAGCTAAATCTCCCTTATGGGATTGGTTGTAATCCATTCAATCCTGAAGTAATGTTGCTGTAAGTTTTTGTGTGTGTAATGAGATTTGATAAGTTTCTGTATTTCCTTCTACGTTTAATGCCTGAAAGTACTTGATCACTATTTTCTTGTTTTAAGTTTTCTCAAGTATGCTGGGAAGTGACTTTTGAAAGCAGATCTGAATGAAATACTTGTTGTGAGTAGGTAGCCAGGGATGGCATCTAACGCAATAAATGTCAAAACAATCGATCGATAATGTTGGGATGATTTCAAAGTGACTGAGGGATCAGCGGTTTGAAATCATTCTTATGAATTTTGTAGTCGAGGGATCGATGCAAATGACTTTGATTGTGACATAGAAACTATCTTTTCAAGTTACTTACATAAAAACTTATGCAACTTACAGAAGGTGAGATGTGATGAAACCAATCCCTATTTTACAAACTGATTTTTCTCAAAACCATTCAATGCCATCTTTTGCAATCTACTCTTTGTTATTTATTCACTTTTTCATTCAACATCATTCACAACAAAGCAAAACAAAACCTTCTGTCAAATTAATTCAAAACTAAGATTTTTATACTGCACCTCCTCAGTGGAACGACATCTATACTATATTACAACCTCTGTGTTTAAACTTGGCATAACCATTCCATTGAGCTCATATTATACAAACTTGATTCTCTTTCTCTGAATACTCTACTTCACTTCTGTACAATACCAAGCTTTGGCTAAACAAGTTCTGTATAAACCCACAAAAATAACATATCAAGTTTTGGCGCCGCAGGGGGGAGGTGATTTAAGTTTGAATATTTTAGCATTGAATTGACAAGACAGTGTAAATAAATTTATTTTCAATTTGTTTTTAATTTTTGTAGTAACTTAGCTATTTTTGAGTACTTGATTTATGATCTTGAGAGGACAGGGTACAAAAGAACAACTTGCATTTAATCCAGAGATAGACAGGTTCCTCAAGAAAATAAAGAAAGCCAAGCAGAACTTCCACGCAGGACAAACTTCCTCTAAAACAATGGATGTCAACAGCAACAATCAAACTCCACCAAGGAGAACACTTGGAGATTACACTCTGCAACAAGGACCTAGACACTACTCAAGCATTGCTATACCAAATACAATCAGGGCTATAGAAATGAAACCTGCCTTCCTTAGTTTAATTAGTTCCCATCAATTCCATGGAATGTCCAGTGAAGATCCATACACTCACTTGGCCACATTCTATGAATTAGTAGGAACAATGGGCTTTGAACAGGAAGTAATTGAAGCAGCGTATCTAAGATTGTTCCCTTTTTCTCTTGCAGGTAAAGCTAAAGAATGGCTCCGGTCGCACCCAAATCAAAGCCTGAACAGTTGGGACACAGTGGAAAAGAAATTCCTACACAGATTTTTCCCACCATCTAGATTTATCAAGGCTAAGTCAGATATTACAACATTTAAACAAAGCCATGATGAACCCTTTTGCGAGACATGGGAATGTTTCAAATCTCTCCTAAGAAGATGCCCAAACCATGGCTTAGAAGATATTGCCCAATTGAATATCTTCTACAGTGGACTTAAAGCAGACACCAAAATGATACTGGATGCAGCAGCTGGAGGCACTTTGATGATAGTGGATGCAGAGCAAGCTACAAGGATCATTGAAGCATTATCATCCACAGATTACCAAGCTCAGCATGACAGAACACAAGTCCAAAAGAAGGGAATGTTGGAACTTAATACAACAGATGCCATTTTGGCTCAAAACAAAATTTTGACACAACAAATTGAAGCTCTAACACAGTAAATGGCAAAACTCCCTCAACAACTGCATGCTGTACAATCCTCTACAGGAAACCAACAAGCACAAATGAGGTGTGATTTTTATGGAGAAGAACATTGGAATGGACACTGTCAAGGAGAGCAAGGAGACCAATCCATCCTATATATGAATAACCAAGGTAAGCAGGGTAACTTCAATAATAATACTTATTCTAACAATTTTTCACAGGGATGGAGAAATAATCAAAATGGTGGATAGAAGCAAGAAGGAAGCACTTCCAACAGACAACAACCTTATCAGCAAGGCCCTTCCTTGACAGAAAGGACATCAAAACTAGAGGACACTCTAGAAAAATTCATGCAGGTCTCAATCACCAATCAGAAAAACACCGATGCTTCAATAAGAAACCTGGAGACTCAAGTGGGGCAATTGGCTCGTCAAATCGCAGAGCATCATAACTCTCAATTTGGAGCCAATACCCACCCAAATCCAAAGGAGCAATGCAAAGCAATCACAACAAGAAGTGGGAAGGTCATTGGACAACAAAAAGAGGGTGACAAGGTGGAAGAAAAAGTGGAAGAAAATTTTGAAAAAGAAACAAAGGAGGAAGTTAGTGAAAAGAAAAATAAAAAAATTGATGATGTACATATGAAGGAGGAGGAAGTTAAAAAAGAAAAAAAGAAAGAAATAAAAGAAGGAAAGAAGAAGGTAGCCGACCCAGCACCACAGCTGAAAAGTTTGTCGTATCTAAAGAACCCTTCAAAAATAGACAATGAGAGGCAATTTACAAGATTTATGGATATCTTCAAAAGGTTGCAAATAAACATACCTTTTATGAAAACCATGGAGAAAATGCCAACTTACGCAAAGTTCATGAAGGAGCTGTTAACAAAAAAGAAAAGATTTTTCCGAAGAAACAGTGGAACTCGCTGCAGGTTGCAGCGCCATCATTCAAAAAGCACTGCCACAAAAAACAAAAGATCCCAGGAGTTTCACAATCCCAGTGACTATTGGTACTTTACCAGTAGGAAAAGCACTTTTAGACTTGGGAGCAAGCATTAACCTAATGCCCCTCTTAATGGTAAAAAGAATTGGAGATCTTGAGGTGAAACCAACATGGATGACTCTCCAACTTGCTGATCGATCCATGAAAATTCCATATGGCATAGCTGAGGATGTGTTGGTACGAGTTGACAAGTTCGTATTTCCTGTAGATTTTGTCATAATGGATATTGAAGAAGATGCAGAAGTGCTTCTCATTCTGGGAAGACCCTTCATGAAAACCGCAAAAGTAATTATTGATGTGGACGATGGAAAGCTAAAAGTAAGAGTGCAAGATGAAGAAGTAAACTTCAATGTGTTGGATGCAATGAAGTATCTAAAGGAAAAACAACAGTGCTTCAAAATTGACATTGAAGAAAAGGCCATCAGAGAACAAACCAGTGAATGGCTCAACAAAGATCCACTAGGTGAGCTAAACGTTGAAGCAATAGGAACAAGGGACGAAGACGGGGGAGACTCAAAGGAGGACAAGAATAACATTCAAAAAGAAAATCATTTTGAAAAGTTGTCAGAGAAGATAAAAGAAGTTGTCCTACCAAAAGTGGAGTTAAAAGCCTTACCTCCACATTTGAAATATGTTTTTCTTGATGATGATAACCAAAAACCTGTTATTATTAATAAGGAATTGACAGGTATAGAAGAAAGGCAATTAATTCAAGTCTTGAAAGAGCACTCAATAGCGATTGGATGGAGACTGGAAGATTTGAAAGGAATAAGCCCAGCCTACTATACGCATCACATTTACATGGAACAAGAATTTAAACCAATTGCTCAGCCACAGAGACGCTTGAATCTAACCATGAAGGAAGTAGTGAAAGGGGAGGTAATTAAATTACTAGAAGCTGGTATATTTTATCCAATTTCTGATAGCTCTTGGGTAAGTCCTGTGCAGGTTGTTCCGAAGAAAGGAGGAATCACCGTCATACAAAATGAAAAAAATGAATTGATCCCTACAAGAACAGTCACAAGATGGAGGATGTGCATCGACTACAGAAAATTGAACACTGTAACCCAGAAAGATCATTTTCCTCTGCCCTTCATGGATCAAATACTGGAAAGACTTGCAGGACAAGCATACTACTGCTTTCTGAATGGTTACTCAGGCTACAACCAGATAGCAGTTGCACCAGAAGATCAAGAAAAAACAGTATTCACATGTCCTTTTAGGGTGTTTGCATACAGAAAAATGCCCTTTGGGTTATGTAATGCTCCTACAACATTTCAAAGATGTATGCTAGCTATCTTCTCTGATTTTGTGGAAAAATGCATTAAGGTCTTCATGGACGATTTCTCTGTTTTTGGTCCATCATTCGATCAATGTTTGAAAAATTTGACCATAGTACGGAAAAGATGTGTGGACACCAATTTAGTTTTAAATTGGGAAAAATGCCACTTCATGGTCACCAAAGGCATTGTGTTAGGACATCAAATCTCCAAACGAGGCATTGAAGTGGACAAAGCAAAAGTGGAAGTAATTGAGAAACTACCACCACCAGGGAACGTGAAAGGGGTAAGAAGCTTCTTGGGCCATGCAGGATTCTATAGAAGATTCATCAAGGACTTCTCAAAAATTACAAAGCCTTTGAGTAATCTCTTAAATAAAGGCACTCCCTTTGTTTTTGATGATTCCTGTTTACATGCATTTGAAACCTTAAAACATAGACTAACATGTGCACCTGTAATAGTTGCCCCTGATTGGGAATTAGACTTTGAAATGATGTGTGATGCCAATGATTATGCTATTGGGGCCGTATTAGGACAAAGAAAGGCAAAATTTTTTCATGTTATACACTATGCTAGCAAAGTTTTGAACCCTGCACAAACAAATTATGCAACAACAAAAAAAGAACTCTTAGCAATAGTGTATGGCTTGGAAAAATTTAGACCTTATCTGATTGGTTCCAAAATCACTATTTTTACTGACCATGCTGCTATTAAATATCTGCTGAATAAATCTGATTCTAAGCCCAGGCTAATTAGATGGATCTTGCTGATGCAAGAATTCAACCTAGTAGTCAAAGACAAAAAGGGCAGCGAAAATTTTATTACAGATCACTTGTCTCACCTTGTTAATTAGGAAGTCACATTACTCAAACCAGAGGTGAAGGAAGAATTTCCTGATGAAAAGCTGTTAATGATGAAAGAAAGGCCATGGTTTGCAGACATGGCAAACTTTAAGGCTGCTGGAGTATTGCCTGATGATCGTTTATGGCAACAGAAGAAAAAATTTTTAAAAGATGCAAAATAATTCATATGGGACGATCTTTACCTGTTTAAACTTGGATCAGACCATATTTTGAGGAGATATGTGTCCCAAGAAGAAGCTAACAGCATCTTATGGCACTACCACAGCTCACCCTATGCAGGACACTTTAATAGGGAAAGGACAGCAGCTAAAATCCTCCAATCAGGTTTTTATTGGCCTTCATTGTTTAAAGATGCTAATGTTTTTGTGCAGCATTGTGATGCATGTCAAAAGATAGGTAGCATATCAAGAAGACACGAGATGCCATTAACCACCATCCTGGAAATAGAAGTCTTTGATTGCTGGGGCATATATTTTGTTGGGCCACTACCAATGTCATTTTTAAATGAATACATTATTGTGGCAGTAGACTATGTCTTAAAGTGGGTAGAAGCCATGGCATGTATTAAAGCTGATGCCAAGACTGTCATCAAATTTCTTAAGAAACACATTTTTAGCAGGTTTGGCACTCTGAGAGTGTTGATAAGTGGCGGAGGCTCTCATTTCTGCAACACCCAACTCCAACGATGCCTAGAACATTATGGAGTCAAGCACAAAGTAACCTCCCCTTACCATCCTCAAGCCAATGGCCAAGTAGAAGTATCCAACAGAGAAATTAAGAGGATACTGGAGAAGACAACTGGTCAAAGTAGAAAGGATTGGTCGTTGAAACTGGACGACGCTTTATAAGCCTATAGAACAGCTTACAAGGCACCAACTGGATTTTCACCTTATCAGTTGCTATATGGAAAAATTGCCATCTTCCAGTCGAACTTGAACATAAAGCATTTTGGGCAATGAAAGCACTCAACTATGACCCAAGCACATCAGCTAAAGAAAGGAAAACCAGATGCACAAGTTAGAAGAATGGAGGAATCATGCTTATGACTCATCAAGGATTTATAAAGATAAAATGAAGGCTTACCATGATAGGCACATCATGAAGAAAAGTTTTCAGTAGGGATAATCTGTTCTTCTTTTCAATTCAAGGATGAAACTGTTCCCAGGAAAACTCAAATCTAAATGGTCAGGACCATTTATTGTGAAGGAGGTGAAATCTTATGGGACTGTTGAATTACAGGACCCTAAGTCTGAAAGAACTTGGGTTGTAAATGGACAAAGACTAAAGCCTTATTTAGGAGGAGAGGTAGAGAAGGTCACCACCGATATTCTACTAAAGGATCCATGATCAAACTCAGGCGTCAAGCTAAAGATGATAAACAAGCGCTCATTGGGAGGCACCCCAATCTTTTATTCTTTCTTTTCATATGAATTTTACTTTTAACTATTATTAAAGTTTCTGTTTATTTTGTAGGTCACTCATCAAGAAAACTCCAAATGAAAAATTAAGTTTCAAACAAAGGCAAACATGAGGGGAGCTTAAGCTTGATTAACCATGGTCAAGTTGAATCTGTTCAAAGGAGCAAGAGTGAAAAGGTATGCTTAAACAAAGGAAAGACAGTTAGGAGAAGCATCAGGAAATTATCTCACCCAAGTGTGAAGACTCTCGCTTAAGCGAGATAAAGTAAGTCATGTCTTATATATTTCACGCTCAAGCGCTGGATATACTCGCTCAAGCGAGCCAAGGTAAGCCATATACTATTCACATCAGGCTTAAGTGAAGGACTCAAGCTCTGAGCGTGGCACCAATACAAAAGAAAGTTTCAACAAAATAAACCCGATCACGCTTAAGCGTGATCTGTTGCGCTTAAGCGAGAGCAATTTTAAAGAAAACAAAGACTGCCACGCTTAAAGCAAGAACCCTTCACGCTTAAGCGAGAAGTTGATAAAAGCATCAGGTACCAAATTTGAATATCACGCTCAAGCGTGACAGATACACGCTTAGGCGAGCAACAAATGATTTGATTTTAATTTAAATTCGCTTGGGCGAATGGCAAAATGCTTAAGCGAGGAAGTACATATTACATCAGGATATGCACGCTCAAGCGAGTATTGAGAGCGCCTAAGCGAGACAAATTCAACGCTCAAGTGTACCATCACTGGTCGATCACGCTTAAGAGTGATATACCCACGCTCAAGCGAGAAATTCAAAATGGCCCCTGATGCTAATAAATGGAGTATTTTGTAACTGACCATTACCCCTCCACTCAAATAACCGTCCATTACCCCTCCTGACTCTACAAGTTTTATAACTGACCATCTACTCTCACTATTTGTTCCTTCCCCCTCTCATTTCACAAGGTACATTTTACTGTATTTCATTGAAACTAAGTATATCTTCTCTTCCCTGCATCACTCCTTGCTTCTCCCAGGTGACCACTAGACTTTCTTTCTTTTTTAAATTGCATCATATGGTTACTTTATTAGAAAGAAATGATACCCCTTTTCAGGAATGCATACATTGAAGTCTTTAACCATTTTCTTTCCATTCCTACTGAGTACCATGATCTATGCTTGGTCGTTTTCTGGGTGGTTTAGAAAAAGGGGATCGGTGCTATTATGTTTCAATTTCTTTGTAATGCATGTTAAGTGTTTGTAAAAAGTCCTGGAAAGCATTTGTTTTGCATGATTAGTATGAAGTAGTTTTTCTTCATGTTTAGCCTTAGAATCAAAATGTTCTGCTATGTTGTTAGGAGGGTTATTTATTGGTAATGTTCACACTATATTCTTCTTCTTGATATATGATCAAAGATGGCAAGAACTAAGCAGGTTGCACCTAATACCCCTCCAACCACTTCCCCTCCAAGGTCGTTAAGAAGAAATAAAGGGAAACGACCATGCTTGGAAGAGCCAACTTCTGGACAAAAATTCAGGGACAAAGAGCGAAGAAAGAGATATAAAGACATATAGAACTGGACATTTATCCCTGAACGAAGAGTGGATTTGGGACTAGGAGAATGTGATCCCTTTTTAGATGTCATCAGAAGAAGGAACTGGCTAAAAATCTGTTACCCAAGAGAAAATTTTGACCCAGAGGTGGTAAGAGAATTTTATGCCAATGCATGGCCGAGAGGAGGGGCAGAAGATCGAAGAACATATGTGCGAGGCCATTGGCTCTCTTATGGAAGGGACGAAATCAACTTCTACTTGGGCAGCATCATGGAACTAGGCGAGGGAGAAATTTGTGACTATGCTGCCATGGTTTCAAGAAACCAAATCATTACCGTCAGTGATCTTGAAGCTACTATATGTAGTCCAGGTCGTCACTTCCAAATGGGACAAGAGGAGAGCCCACTGCGAGTTCTAAGAAAATACATGACTACAACTTCTCAAGTATGGACTTCTTTCATGCTTGCCAACATAGCACCCAATACACATGTCTTTGATCTCATTTTTAGTAGGTGTTATTTATTATATTGCATTCTACAAAATAACATCTCAGTTGATCTAGCATAGATAATCTCTGATGAAATCCATAAATTTGTAAAAGCTGATCAAAAATACTCGCAGGCAGGGCAAAAGGTTAAAGGAAGCTTAGGCTTCCCTGCTTTTATTACTGACTTTTGTGCAGCACATAGGATTGAGGTACAAGACCTCAAACCTATCAGGCCATCTATCGATAAACGCTTCATCGAGTGATTTTGCAGCACACAAGAAGTCCAGCAACAGCCAACCAGCACCACCACAAGCAGAACCAGAACCTACTCCTCCTCCTCTCAGCACAGAAACCACCATGATTTTACAGGGCATTCACCTCTTGAAAATCCAAATCAGCCACCTTCTGGCACAGCAAAATGCTAATCATAGAGGTTTGATGCATATTCATAATGGCCTATATCACAGCATCCCTGCAGGACAACCCAATCCTTGGATGCACCCTGCCCAATTTGAAGCCCTTATTGCTTGGCCTGGGGACAGGCCTCCTTTTGTGGGAGGGGGTGAGACTGCACAAAAGAAGCCAGGACCTTCTTCACAGGGACCTCCAGAAAGAAACCAAGGAGCAGAAGATGATTCCTCTGAGGATGAGTGATGAATTTTAATGCTTCAGTTTTTAATTGGATCAATTTGCTACTTTAAGTTTTCTTTCTGATTGACATTATATAGTTTTACTTTGAACTCTTTTAGTTGATATTACTGCAGCATGCTTTGGAATTGTTTGTGATTTTTTTATTATGTTTGTTTTAATGCTTGAAGCTGTAACATTTTTTGAAAAACCCAAACAAGATTTAACTTTTTAAAAAGAAAAGTTTCTAAGCAGCAAAATAATTTTAGACAGTAACACTGATTTTAAAAAAAAAAGGCAAAATGGCTGAATTAAGAACCAGGGAAATGAAATGAATGTACTCTTGATTGTTTACATGCTTGAACCCATTTCTGTTAGAATATGGAAGTAAGCCCTATACCCTGGTGAGAAGTGAGAAACTTAAACACTGAGAGTCTTATGAGAATTTATCAAATAGCATTGCCTGATTTTCTGATTAAACATTCTTTTTAAGATATTAAGCAAGGAAATGATAAAGGCAAAATTTGAAAATAAAATAAACCCAGAGCCAAAAAGCTACCCTTAAGAATATGCCTTAATTTTTGTAGCCTATTTTTGAGCCAAAAATTTTATTCAAACACCCTAAACCAAGCATGAAAAATAAAATCTTACCTTATCAGCATGCTTAAAAATTTGGATATGAGCATAAAACACTTTTCCTAAAGTGTGATAAAAGAAACTGAGGCTGAAAAAGTTAGTAAAGATCTCCAAAATTGTAAACAAAAGAGAACTAGAAAAAGAGAAACAAGGAATTCTGAAGCACAAAGGAAGAGGCCTCAAAAAAGTTTGAAAAATCTCAGAACATATGCTCTTCTTCATGCATGCAATTTGAATCTAAGAAAAACCAAGAATTCTTGATAGCCCAGCCCCAATACAACCATGAAAAGACCTTTTTGATCCTTACTTATCTTATGAATTGATTTTGATTTGAAATGACCGGCAATGTTTGTTATTCAAGTGGCCTCAATACTCAAGAGGGGGGGGTGAATTGAGTTTTTAAAACTTTTAGTTGGAATACCTTTGAACTTGATTCTTATATACAAATTTACAAGATTATGCAAGTGAAATAAAGTTTAGTGAAATATGCAATGCAAAACAAAGGTAAATATAGCTGAGACAATTAAACAAACACTTGGTGTGCAGTCTTCAAGATTTACCAATTTAAACAAGTTCAAGTATGCAAGCCACAATCAATCAACACAAGCCAATTAAGTGCAGTATATGAAAGTAAAAGAGTAAGGGAGAAGAGCTTTGCAAACCGATTTAACGAGTTCCACCAATCCGGTGTACGTCTCGCCTCTAAGCAACCCACTTAGAGGATTTTCCACTATTGTAGACTAGAGATACAACTTTGAGCAATTGCAGCTTCCTAGTGTCCCACACTCAAGAACCCAATCCTCACAAGTATAAGGGCAACCCACCCAATCTCTCAATCTCACAATATCCCAAAGGTTGAGCCTCAACCTTTGTAACCACTCAACCTAGAGTGAACTTTGGTGTTTTGATGTAGTGTTTACAGGCAAGTAACTCTCTCAATAGAGTGAATATACAAATGATAGCTCACACACTTTCTAATCTATCAAGATGAGAGGATATACAAATGAAATTCAAGATACAAGAAATAGGGCTTACAAAGCACAAAATAGAGCAAAGAATTTGTAGCTTGTTGGTTTGTCTTTGTGCTTGTGTTCCTCTTCATTTTATAGAGCCAATTGAAGTGTTGAGGTGTGCCCTTCTTCTTCCTAGCCGTTGCACTTAGTGGGATTTTGAAGAATGGTGGAGACATGAGCTGGTTTCCCACTTAAATGTGTTTCTCCACTAGTGTAATCGATTACACCCTCGCGTTGTAATCGATTAGCTTCAAGTCAGAGGGTCCATAATCGATTATTTCATTTCCTGTAATCGATTAGAATTTGTACCTGATGCATTTAATCTTGATTTCGCAGCTTCCTAATCGATTAGCATGTCTTGTAATCGATTACCTTAATTCCAGTAGCCTCCTAATCGATTGTGCAACTTCCCTTAATCGATTAGCAAATATACCTGATGCATTTAATCTTTATTTTTGACAGTTGTAATCGATTACATCAAGTGCGTAGTCGATTAGATTAAATCCAGTAGCTTCATAATTGATTAGCTTCATTTCCATAATCGATTATCTTATTGCCTGAATCAAATTCTTCCAAAACAGAATGCTCCTAATCGATTAGCATAAGTGACCTAATCGATTAGCTTCGCTGTTACTCAGCACCTGATTCCATATCTTTGTTTTTGCACAGATTTCTTCAAGAGTGCTTGTCATTATCAAAATCTTTGAACATCCTTGAACCTGTATGCATATTCAAACACATTCTCCCCCTTTTTGATGATGACAACTATGTTCATCTCTTGAGGGTTGTTAGTTAAGCAATTAAACTTATCTCTAATTTTATCTCTTTGCAAAAACATCTCTGCTACATTATCTCTTTGTAATCAGTTTCAAATAGCAGATTATCTATTTACCAAGTTCAAAAATCAGAATCATTATCTCTTAACTAAATCATTATCACATACAGCAGCAAATAATTTCTTA
Organism: Clitoria ternatea; assembly: GCA_037962975.1. NCBI lineage: Eukaryota > Viridiplantae > Streptophyta > Magnoliopsida > Fabales > Fabaceae > Clitoria > Clitoria ternatea. The sequence continues at coordinate 181,123,652 of CM075671.1, forward strand.
TCTCTTATCGCTTATCTCTTAATAAATCTCCCCCCATCAAAAGGAATTTATTAAACCTATGTTTTTCAGATTTTAAACAAGATGATAAGTTAAACAAGATATGAACAATTATTCTTCTCCCCCTTTGGAATCATCAAAAATAATTCATGCAATTAATGAGATATATGATGAACTGAAAATTTTATTGAATTTCAAAGCATAGTGGGGAATTACATGAAGCAAAACGTGCAGAATTAAAAAGGAACAAACATAAGCACCCTAAAACAGAAAACATAACAAAGGATCTAATTATCCAGATTAAAAAAGTGAATTTCAGCGATTTGATGGGACAGCTCTTCATAGCGTTGTTGCATCATCTCGAAGTGTTGCTGCTCGGTCATTGAAAACTCTTGAAGGGAGTTTTCAAGGCGATCGAAGCGGCGGTCAAGATGGGCGTAGAGTGATGCAAAAGGGTCAGCAGGAGCAGATGAAGAGGCTTGAGGTGCAGCTTGTGGTTGAGGAGGAGGAGGAACGGGTTCTTCTTCAGCAGGAGCTTCGAAGGGAATGTTGGCATGAATGCCCTCCATTCGTGAGTACCATGCTCCATGTGTAAGAACAAGACCCATTTTGGTGAGGTGATGGGTGCCAATGCAAGCTCTAGGAGGCACTTTTTCTGATAATTCTCCAGCCAAGTCTACTCCACAATATTTGAAAATTTTAGTAAGGAGAATACCATAAGGGAGTTTTTGTTGGTCCTTGGCGTGGTGCATATGAAATTTGACCAACTGAACCCAGTTGATCTCCTTATGATTCAGCATTGCCCACATCAAGAGGACATTATCCTCTTCTACCAAAGCATAGTTCCCTCCACGAGGAACAATCATCTTGACCAAGAAGAAGTGAAGTAAACGGTTATTCATGGTCAAGTGGCCTACCAACTTGTGGTTGCTCCTGGGGCGGTCAGCTTTCCACAAGGATTGACGAGCAGTTAGAGCATTGAAGCCCTATTCGTCTTCCGGTTCTCCTCCATCAAAATCAGCATTGTTGAGAGGCAGTTGGGAAATTTTCGCAAATTGAGCATTGGAGAGTTTGATGGTTGCGTTCTTTACTTTGGATTCAACCATCCCATTGACAAGTCGGAGGTTGCAGTAGAATACCCTTATGAGTTCAGGGTAGTACTCTTCTTCCTTGAGGGAGAGGAAGGGAAAGAGGTTGTAGTGGTGAAGGCTTTGAGTGAAGGTTAGGCTGGGGTTATCGAAGGTGTTGGCAATGGTGTAGTGAGGGGTCATTATCTCCTTTTCAGAAAAAAATTTCATAAAATTTTGGAGGTCTCTTGGAGAAGCAAAGAACCTTGAAAAATCAAGGGGGTTATGGGCTTGAGCTGCGGAAGACCTTGCTCTCTTGACATTGCAAGATGAAGACATGGTAAAGAAGGCAAAGAAGAAGATGAAGAGAGAAGAGTGCTTGAGAGTTTGAGAGGAAGGAGGTAGTGTGAGATGAGAAGGTGAAGAGAGGGGTATTTATAGGTGAGAATTAGGTTTAGGAAGGAGGAAAGTGGGTTTAGAAAGGAGTGAAGGGAGTTAAGAGAGGGAGTGGTTCGAGTATGCCTTGGAAATTGCAATATTGACTCTTCAGAACCGAGGCTAATCGATTACTAGACAGTGCGTAATCGATTAGCTCACTGTTTCTGGGGAATTCCAAACGTTTCGTGCAGAGCGTAATCGATTAGAGACTTTGGCTAATCGATTAGTTAAGAAACAGAATAGTCCTAATCGATTGGAGCAGGATGGTAATCGATTATGGAGAAGAGGAAACGTTTTGTACCTGAAACAGAGGCTGTGTAATCGATTGTGGATCAAGGGCAATCGATTAGCTTAGAAACAGAATCATTGTAATCGATTAGAGGCTTTGACTAATTGATTATAAAGGAAACAGAAGCATAGTAATCGATTGTTAGGATGCATGTAATCGATTATTGATTCAAAAACTTCAGGTTTTTCATACAGTAGAGTTCCAAACACGACATGTAATATTTATGAGTACTACCATTTTTCTGATCATGCCATACAACATATTTTTATCAAAAAACTCCATCATTCAAACACAATTTGACATGTCAAGAATGCCTAATTCTCTTCTAATGTGAATGAATTGTTCTCTAGCCAAGGGCTTCGTGAAAATATCTGCTAGTTGCCTAGAAGTTTCAACATGCTCAAGTACACAATCCCCTTTTAACACATGGTCTCTAATAAAGTGATGCCTAATCTCAATGTGCTTGGTTCTAGAGTGCATTACAGGATTCTTTGAGATATTAATGGCACTAGTATTATCACATTTGATGGGTACTTTGTTCAAAACAATGCCAAAGTCAAGAAGTTGTTGTCTCATCCAAAGAATTTGAGCACAACAACTACCGGCGGCTACATATTCTGCCTCAGCCGTCGATAATGAAACACTTGCTTGCTTCTTGCTATGCCAAGAAACAAGGGAACTACCAAGTAAATGACATGTGCCACTAGTACTTTTTCTATCAAGTTTACAGCCCGCAAAGTCAGAGTCGGAATATCCTAAAAGATTACATTCAACGCCTTTGGGATACCACAAACCAACATTTTGAGTACCCACAAGATATTTCAAAATCCTTTTTACGGCAGTTAAGTGTGATTCTTTAGGACATGCTTGATATCTAGCACACATGCATACCGCAAACATAATATCGGGCCTACTAGCAGTTAAATACAGTAAGGATCTAATCATACCTCGATATTTGGTGATTTCAATGTCCTTACCCTTTTCATCTTTGTCTAAATAGCAAGATGTGCTCATGGATGTAGCTATTTCGTTTGCCTTGTCCATTTCAAACCTTTTGAGCAGTTCTTTACAATACTTGGTTTGACTAATGAACGTTCCATCATTTGCTTGTTTTATTTGTAATCCAAGGAAGAAGGTGAGTTCTCCTATCAAGGACATTTCAAACTCATTCTGCATAATCTTGGCAAACTCTTGACAAAGATTTTCATTAGTAGCACCGAATATTATATCATCAACATAAATTTATACCAAAAGAATGTCATTATTTTTGTGTTTTATAAACAGTGTAGTATCAACCTTTCCTCTTTCAAATTTGTGTTCTAAAAGGAATTTACTTAGTCTTTCATACCAAGCTCTTGGAGCTTGTTTCAAACCATATAAAGCTTTTCTCAATTTGAAGACATGGTTTGGAAATTTATGATTTTCAAAGCCGGGAGGTTGATCTACATAAACTTCTTCTTGAATGAAGCCGTTTAAAAATGCACTTTTGACATCCATTTGATAAAGTTTAAAATCCATACAGCATGCAAAAGCTAACAATAGCCTAATGGCTTCTAACCTAGCTACGAGAGCATACGTTTCTTCATAATCTATTCCCTCTTCTTGATTGTATCCCTTTGCAACTAGTCTAGCTTTGTTTCTTGTTATTATACCATTTTCATCTAACTTATTTCTAAAAACCCATTTGGTGCCTATTATTATATGGTCATTGGGCCTTGGCACAAGTTCCCAAACTTCATTTCTTTCAAATTGGTTTAATTCTTCTTGCATAGCCAACATCCAATGTTCATCAATAATGGCTTCATCAATATTTTTGGGTTCAATTTGGGATACAAAAGCTAAGTGATTGCATGCATTTCTAATGGCATTTCGAGTACTTACCCCTTTGGTTATTTCTCCAATGATTTTGTCCAAGGGATGATCCTTTAAGGTTACCCAATCTTGTTGCTTATCAATTTGTGTTGCTCCTCCATCATTGTTGACTTCTTCTTTGTCTTCCAAGTTCATTTCTTGGAAGGTACCTACAAGATCATCAACATCTTCCTTTCTCGGAGGGTTATGGCTAATTTCATCAAATTTAACATGAATAGATTCCTCAATGGTATTTGTTTGTTTGTTGAAGATTCTATAAGATTTACTTGATTGAGAGTATCCTAGGAATATTGCCTCATCAGATTTTGCATCAAACTTTCCTAGATTATCCTTTCCATTGTTGAGCACAAAACATTTACATCCAAAAATATGAAAGTATGCAATGTTGGGTTTTCTACCCTTGTAAAGTTCATAGGGGGTTTTCTTTAAAATAGGCCTTATTAAACATCTATTCATAACATAACACGCGGTGTTTACCGCATCGGCCCAAAAATGTTTTGCAATATTGTTTTCATTTAGCATGGTTCTAGCAAGCTCCACTAAAGATCTATTTTTCCTTTCAACTACTCCATTTTGTTATGGAGTTCTAGGAGCTAAGAAATTGTGATTAATACCATGTTTTTCGCAAAATTTTTCAAAAGATTGATTTTCAAATTCTCCCCCATGATCTGTTCTAATGGATGCAATTTTTGAGTTTCGCTCATTTTGGATAATCTTTGCAAGTTTCTTGAATGCATGATATGCCTCATTTTTATGAGCAAGAAACAATGTCCATGTATATCTTGAATAGTCATCTACTATAACTAGACCATAGTAATTACCTCCAAAGCTTTTGATTTTGGATGGTCCAAATAAGTCCATGTGCAAAAGTTGTAAAGGCCTTTGTGTGGAAACAATGTTTTTGGACTGAAAAGATGCCTTTACTTGTTTTCCCTTTTGACATGCATCACAAAATCTATTTTCAAACTTAAGCTTTGGTAAACCAATTACTAAATCTTTAGAAACAAGTTTGTTCAAGTGGTCTACATGTATATGAGCTATTCTTCTATGCCATAGCCACGTTTTATCCTCTTTAGAAATGAAGCATTCTTCATCATTTGCAGACAAACTATCCATATCAATCATGTAAATATTATCAATTCTTTGGCCTACAAACTTAACTTCCTTATTAGTCGTATGCTCAATTATGCAACAATTTGATTCAAACAAAACTCTATATCCTTTGTCACATAATTGACTTATGCTAAGTAGATTATGTTTGAGGCCTTCAACATACAACACGTCACTTATGGATGTGGAAGAATTCTTACCTATATTTCCGATGCCTAGGATCCTTCCTTTGGTGTTGTCTCCGTAGGTGACACTTCCTTTTCTGTTGGGAGTGAATGATGTAAACTTGCTTATGTCTCCCGTCATATGCTTTGAACACCCACTATCCAAGTACCAATGGGTGTTGCTTGCCTTGAAGCATACCTACAAAACAATATTAGTTTAGAGAACTAGGTACCCATTTTATGTTGGGTCCTTTAAGGTTAGCTTGTGGTAATGTCCCTTTGGGAACCCACACCTTTCTTATAACCTTTGGCCCTAATTTTCTAACATTGCAATTTGAAGAGTTATGACCTTTGAATCCACAATGATTGCATTTCATAAAGGGCGAAGATGATCTCATAGGGGGTACAAAGAAGTTTTTGTAATGCTTTTCCTTTTTAACAGAATTGTACCCTAAACCAGTTTTGTCAAACATGCATCTTTGATTTCCAAGTAGTACATTCAGATTATCTCTACCATTTGTAAACCTCTCTAAGGTTTTGTTTAGATCTAGGACTTTATTTTCTAGATCAACACATTTCTTAGCAAAATCACAAGGTTTACTTTTGGAGCATGTTTGAGCGTTTTCCAATTCTTCTTTTAAGCATTCATTCTCTTTGCAAACCTCCATAAGGTGCATCTCTAGAGTGTCACTAGTTTTTCTAGACACCTTAAGTCTATTGGAGACTTTTGTAAATTTATCATACAATTCCTCTAGAGCATCAACTAATTCATCCTTATCTAAGTCATGGAAGTTTACCTCATCATCTTCTTCTTGGTGGTTGGCCATGAGGCAAAGGTTTGCTTCTTCATTTTCTGAGTCATCCGAGCTGCTTATCTCATTTTCATCCCATGCTATATATGCTCTCCTTCTTCCTCTTTTCTCTTTTCCCTTCTTCTTAAGATTTGGGCAATCCGCTTTGAAGTGCCCTTCCTTGCCACATTCAAAACAATTGGGTGAGGAAGAATTTTCTTTAGTGATAGGTTTCTTACTTGGGTTTTTGAAGCTTCTTTGGAAGCGTTTGCCTTTCATGAATTTCCCGAAGCGTTTCACAAATAGTCCAAACTCTTCTTCTTCATCAAGTTCACTTCCGGATTCTTCTTCATTTATGGGAGTGGCCTTGAGGGCGAGACCCTTTTTCTTGGAAGATTTTTCTTCTTCTTCTGCCATCTTTAATTTTTTCAGCTCTTGTTCCTGTTCCTGCAACTTACCAAATAGTGTGGCAAGAGACATTTCGTTTATGCTAGGAGATTGTTTGATGGCGGTAAATAGCGGTTGCCATTCTCTGTTAAGACTTTTCAACACTTTATGAATGAGCTCTTTGTTAGTGTAAGTCTTTCCAAGTGTAATGAGTTGATTAATGATGAGAGTGAATCTTTTTTGCATATCAACAATTGATTCATGAGAGTTTAATCTAAAGCACTCATATTGACTAGTTAGTGCACTAATCTTAGAGTCTTTAACATCATTTGTACCTTCATGGGTTACTTGAAGAGTATCCCACATTTCCTTGGCGGATTTACAAGTGATTACTCGGAAAAATTCATCTGGTCCTAGTGCAAGAGTAATTAGATTTTTAGCCTTGTAATTGTATTGTACTTTCTTCTCTTCTTCACTAGTCCAATTATCCATAGGTTTTTCAACTAGTTTATCATCAACAGTATGCATAGGTATAAAAGGACCATTTTCAATGGCATTCCACACTCTTAAGTCAACTGATTGAATGAAGATTTTCATTCTCTCTTTCCAAAAGGTATAACCTTCCCCATTGAAAGCGGGAGGTCGATTTGTAGCACCACCCTCAGGAAAAAGGTTTAGAGAATTTGAGGCCATTTTTATCTCTTGAAGCTGTTAAGCTTGATCTACCAAGAGTCAAGCTCTGATACCACTTGTTATTCAAGTGGCCTCAATACTCAAGAGGGGGGGTGAATTGAGTTTTTAAAACTTTTAGTTGGAATACCTTTGAACTTGATTCTTATATACAAATTTACAAGATTATGCAAGTGAAATAAAGTTTAGTGAAATATGCAATGCAAAACAAAGGTAAATATAGCTGAGACAATTAAACAAACACTTGGTGTGCAGTCTTCAAGATTTACCAATTTAAACAAGTTCAAGTATGCAAGCCACAATCAATCAACACAAGCCAATTAAGTGCAGTATATGAAAGTAAAAGAGTAAGGGAGAAGAGCTTTGCAAACCGATTTAACGAGTTCCACCAATCCGGTGTACGTCTCGCCTCTAAGCAACCCACTTAGAGGATTTTCCACTATTGTAGACTAGAGATACAACTTTGAGCAATTGCAGCTTCCTAGTGTCCCACACTCAAGAACCCAATCCTCACAAGTATAAGGGCAACCCACCCAATCTCTCAATCTCACAATATCCCAAAGGTTGAGCCTCAACCTTTGTAACCACTCAACCTAGAGTGAACTTTGGTGTTTTGATGTAGTGTTTACAGGCAAGTAACTCTCTCAATAGAGTGAATATACAAATGATAGCTCACACACTTTCTAATCTATCAAGATGAGAGGATATACAAATGAAATTCAAGATACAAGAAATAGGGCTTACAAAGCACAAAATAGAGCAAAGAATTTGTAGCTTGTTGGTTTGTCTTTGTGCTTGTGTTCCTCTTCATTTTATAGAGCCAATTGAAGTGTTGAGGTGTGCCCTTCTTCTTCCTAGCCGTTGCACTTAGTGGGATTTTGAAGAATGGTGGAGACATGAGCTGGTTTCCCACTTAAATGTGTTTCTCCACTAGTGTAATCGATTACACCCTCACGTTGTAATCGATTAGCTTCAAGTCAGAGGGTCCATAATCGATTATTTCATTTCCTGTAATCGATTAGAATCTGTACCTGATGCATTTAATCTTGATTTCGCAGCTTCCTAATCGATTAGCATGTCTTGTAATCGATTACCTTAATTCCAGTAGCCTCCTAATCGATTGTGCAACTTCTCTTAATCGATTAGCAAATATACCTGATGCATTTAATCTTTATTTTTGACAGTTGTAATCGATTACATCAAGTGCATAGTCGATTAGATTAAATCCAATAGCTTCATAATCGATTAGCTTCATTTCCATAATCGATTATCTTATTGCCTGAATCAAATTCTTCCAAAACAGAATGCTCCTAATCGATTAGCATAAGTGACCTAATCGATTAGCTTCGCTGTTACTCAGCACCTGATTCCATATCTTTGTTTTTGCACAAATTTCTTCAAGAGTGCTTGTCATTATCAAAATCTTTGAACATCCTTGAACCTGTATGCATATTCAAACACAATGTTAATTAGGCAGTTCTCATGATGAAAGTGCAACACACACCTGGTAAGAAATGATGAGAGTTCCTTATTCTTACAGCAATTAGTTACCTGCTTTGAGAACAAATTAATGGTGCATTACATTTTAAGGAATTGGTACTAAGGAGGTTATTTGCCTAAGAAAAAAAATTGAGATTATGGTCTTAAGAATTTTTGTCTGCAACTGAATCCGATCTTACTGAATGCTTGATTTCCTTTCCCAACTTCTTTTACTTGAGGACAAGCAAAAATCTAGGTTGGGGAGAGTTTGATAAGTGTTATTTTACATTAATTTAATACTTCAATTAAACTCATTTTTTGAAAAGAATGTAATCAATTAAGCATGAATTTGTATTGAAAATAACACATTGCTTAACACAAGCTTGATTTGACCAAATGTTGAAGAAAGGTACCAAAAGCATGGAAGAAATTAAGAAGACTACCTGTACGCTTAAAGTGAAGGATGGAACGCTTGGGCAAAGGCATCTCACGCTTGAGCGTGAGCTCGAGTGCACTTAAGCACAGCCACGATGAATGATCAAAGAAGCACACTGAGCATGGTTCAAACACTACTATAAGAGGATCTCACGCTTGAGCGTAAGCACGAGTTCGCTCAAGCGTGACCTTAGCTAGCAAGGATATATTTAGTTGAGAGTTTAGTGAACGAGGCATCAAGACCCCCTCACGCTCAAGCATAGGAATGAGTCGCTTGAGCGTGAGCCCGAGCGCGCCTAAGCGAGGAGCAAGTATGAATCAAACATGCTGGACAGGAATGGCAAGCTTTAGCGTGGGTAAGTCAGCTTGAGCGTGGGTAAGTCAGCTTGAGCGTGACCCTGGGTATGACTAGCATGCTTGAGCGTGGACTGAGCGTGGCTTGGGCGTGCCTTGACAAGGATAACATGCTTAAGCATGGCTAAGCTTGGCTTAAACGAGAGGCAAACAGTGGGCATCAGGACCTTTCACGCTTGAGAGTGACCATTAAGCTCAAGCGTGACTCATGTAGTATGGGATTTTTAATTTAATATTCACCAATGGTGTGATGCCAACTCAACCATTTTCTTGTGTTTTTGTATGTCTCCGAATCATGGGGTCTATGCAAGTGGCAAGGAAAGCTGAACCATAACCCCTATAAATCAAGCAAAAAACAGGACATCGATCATCCTGATTCATCCCCTGTATTTCCTTCACAATCCAAACTTTTCCATTATTTTCTGTATTCATTTTTGAAGGTGAAAATGCAAAGCATGAGTAGCTAAATCTCCCTTATGGGATTGGTTGTAATCCATTCAATCCTGAAGTAACGCTGCTGTAAGTTTTTGTGTGTGTAATGAGATTTGATAAGTTTCTGTATTTCCTTCTACGTTTAATGCCTGAAAGTACTTGATCACTATTTTCTTGTTTTAAGTTTTCTTAAGTATGCTGGGAAGTGACTTTTGAAAGCAGATCTAAATGAAATACTTGTGAGTAGGTAGCCAAGGATGGCATCTAATGCAATAAACGTCAAAATAATCGATCGATAATGCTGGGATGATTTCAAAGTGACTAAGGGATCAGCGGTTTGTAATCATTCTTATGAATTTTGTAGTCGCGGGATCGATGCAAATGACTTTGATTGTAACATAGAAACTATCTTTTCAAGTTACTTACATAAAAACTTATGCAACTTACAGAAGGTGAGATGTGATGAAACCAATCCCTGTTTTACAAACTGATTTTTCTCAAAACCATTCAATGCCATCTTTTGCAATCTACTCTTTGTTATTTATTCAATTTTTCATTCAACATCATTCACAACAAAGCAAAACAAAACCTTCTGTCAAATCAATTCAAAACTAAGATTTTTATACTGTACCTCCTCAGTGGAACGACATCTATACTATATTACAACCTCTGTGTTTAAACTTGGCACAACCATTCCATTGAGCTCATATTATACAAACTTGATTCTCTTTCTCTGAATACTCTACTTCACTTCTATACAATACCAAGCTTTGGCTAAACAAGTTCTGTATAAACCCACAAAAATAACATATCATTTTCTGGACAGAATTTATTTTTAATTTTACTATATCTAATTAGTATTTTTAAAGTTAACCATTTTTGGCTTTGGAATCACTTAAATCGGAATTTTCTAGATAAAATACGACAAAATTAATGTTTTGGACAAAGAAACGAAAAATTTACTACCTTGTATCTTACTTTAGAAAACTTGAGTCTTTTATTTTCAATATAAAAATTAGGAGGATTATCTTATGATAAAGAAGTATTTCATCTATTATTCTATGAAAAGTTTTAGAAAGACAAAATCAAATTAATTAGTTCATTATAGGAAAATACGACGAAAAGGACTTTAGTAATCGAAAAATTAAGAAAAAAATTTATAACTTATCCTTAAAATCCCTTTTAATAGAAAAGCTTAGATTTTCTTAAGATTGTATTTCCAAGAAACATATTTGAAATTATTTTACTCCTTTTTACTAAGATATATATATATATATATATATATATTACAAACTTGTAAATAAATTGAATATCTTACAATAGAGGATTTTCTTATAAAAATTGTTTAAGAAATAACCTTAGTATTTCTAATGAAAAGAATTCTTATTTGAATCGATGAGCTTTGTTACCTATTACACGAAGAATTTTATGGCTTAGATACTTTACATGTTTTAAGGACAAATGCGCTATGTGAGTTAGGTTCCGTCTAGACTCCGGGCACCCTAACTAATTGAGACAAGTACGTGGCATTTTGCATTGGAGTTGAGGAGGGATGTTGGAAAAATCCCCTAGAGCATACAGTGAGGGGTACACTGAAGAATCTGCCGTGCCTCGATACCCGAGGGTAGTCTAGGGAGTATCACCAGAGGTGGGAATTCCAAGTGGCATCGGATTCGCGCCCGTTGCCGGACAGTCCGTAGCAAACTCTAGTATACTTCAACAAGAGGCGGGATTTTCTATGACCATGAAGTGCCTATTCTGTGGTGATGTATGATATGTGTGATTGGCCATTTGATGATTGGGACTGTGAGTCCCTACCCATTTGTGAAAACCAGAACGAGGAGAGCTCCAGTCGCTCTAGTTGGGTAGGGGAGATAAGGATGGCAGATTGTGCACATGATTATTGGTATATGAGATTAAGGAACGGAAGTTGGGCCTAATTGCATATTGGTAATGGATTATGATTCATAGTAATTGAATCTAACACATGCCTCAGCATGCCATCATTATATGACTAACCCTCTGATTGTTGTTGATATTTGTGTATACGAAGCTTTATATGTCTATGCTAAGGTATGATGTATGTAAATTCTTTGTAGTTACCCTTGTATGTAAATTCTCTGTGTATGTAAATTCTCTGTTTGGAAGCGTCATCGGTGTACATTTTCTGTTTGTGTCCAGATCATTATAGACTCGACGTTTTATTTTTTTATGTTGTTATTTTACAGTAGTTGTCAGGAGCTGGTGAGCTCCGTACTCTTTTAAATACTATCATAAAAGAATCGATCTATGTAATGTATTTATTTTAAAATCGTGTGTTGATGATCACCAATAAAAAAATTACTCTTATTTTTAGTGACTCCTTAATTAAATAGCACGTTCCAGTGTGGAAATTTGTCCTAGTTAATCGAGAGTGTAACATGTCACATCACAGTAGGTACGCGTAGTTATGCCTACCCCCGTATCTGTGCGCTAGGCTCTATGCAAAGACATCTACAAAGTCAGAGAGTCATGGAAACGCTGTGACCAGCGTATTAACACGTAGCTTCTATGTATAGGACCAGACCCCTACGCGTTTGTGTGACCATTCGTAGTGTTTACACGCTGGCAAGATGTGATGGGACTTATTTCTAATCAAATTTTACGTGTCATAACACTGTATGCTAGCGTAAAGACACTAGTTCTCTGCCCATATGCCAATTTTTGGACCAAAGCTTGCGTGTATGTATGGTGTCTTCGGTGTTGGCACGCACATTGCAATAGATGATGGTGACATGACTCTACATGGCTCTGCTATGTGTGTACGTATGCGTAATTTAGGCGTTAGAGTGTAACACCCTTGATTAACTAGGACAATCTCTTCCACTAGATTATCCTGGTCAACTGAGAGGTTACGAGTTTTAGAAAAATGTAGAAGTTTTTTTTTGTATAAGAAAACTTGGTGGAACAGATCTTATATACAACATAGTCATATACAATGCATGGTCATAAATAGTAAACTGTATATACTGAAAGTAAAGGGGCACGCAGGTTCCCATAAAAGAAAAAAAACCACCTATCTTAATCATCCTCAGTCCAAGAACAATCTGGCTGGTCCTCGATGTGAAGTCCACACTAATCTTTGCGGTGTCAGGGAATAGTCTAATCGAAGGTATGTAAAAATAGATTAAGTGTGAGTCTCTACTTCCACAATAATCCAAGAATCGTCATTGCTGACATCTCTCCCCCACTATTCAAATAGGCTCACATATCATATTCATCTTTCTTATCAAGGTTCCTAATTAGTTTATTCTAAGTTGTCTATCCTTACTCAGTCTTATCCAATCATCCCGGATTATATAACTATTTGCTCTCCCCTCACCACTAACCATCACACATATAGTTATTAATTTAATCACATATAAGCACAAATTCACACTGATAAGAAAATGCAATACATGAGTTCCATTTCATTAATTTCGATCCTTTTTCTTAGTCATTATGATGCATGTGTGTCCATATCCTTCTTATCAATCTCACTTAATCAATAATAACTGCGCACATCAATCCTTCCTTATACCCTTGCCTAACTAGAGTGACCGGAGCTCCCTCGTTCTGGTTACACAATTAGGTACGGACACATAACCCTATCATCAACAATGGCCAATCACATCTCAGCAGAACGGGTATTCCATAGTCATAGTAACACTCGCTGAGTCAAAAGTATACAAGAGTTGCCATGGGCTGTCCGGTCTCGGGTGTGAATCTGAGCCATTGGAGGTCTGCCCTGTAACGTCCCATATAATTTTCCGAATAAATTTTTCACGTTTTTTTTAAAAGATCATTTTAAAATTCATAAATTAAAATCAGAGTTCACATAAAGGTCGATAATAGCGGAATATTATCATGCATACTAGTCGTGCATAATAAAGTTCATGAAATATTTACATAGCGGAAACGATTTAGAAAATAACAGTACATAACACGATGTATTTATTACAAATCATAAAATTAGAATAAATTCGAAATCCAAGCAATAGTTCACATAAGCATCAACCATAGCATCACTCTTCATTCTGGGTGGCATTCACTGTAAAAATTAATGTAAGAGTGAGACAGAATATAGAATAAATATAAAATATATAAAATTGCACAACCACAATCAATAATACATGATGATATGATGAATATGCCAAACAAGTTCATTTAATAAGTCTTTAATTAGTTAAATGATATCATGCTGGATCTATTTGATTTGGTGGAAATACTGCAGTAAAAGGTCTCATAGAGACACCGGTAGGAATTAATATAGTCATGGATCCCTACTGCCCCATGACCAACACATCAGTAGGAATTAATACAGTCATGGATCCCTACACCCCCATGACCCTCATAACAAAATTAGGGCTTTAACTCATAGAGAAAATATCTATTTCATTCATCATAACCATTAAAATTAACTTTCAGCATTTCCAACAGCAACATACTCTAGTAAAATAGTCATAACATGAGCAAATCATAACCTTTTCATGTGATTCCACTTTCTATAGCTTAATAATACAATTATCTACAACTTTCATGAAGAACACAATTTCAAATTCCAAACAGAATTACCACTTATTCACGAAATACCACACTGCCTCAAGGTGAGTTTTCCAAAACATACATATATTAGTAATTTGAACGTTTCTGGAGCTACAAAAATGATTTTGGCGTGAAACCAGTTCTACATTATTCTTAACACAAATATCTACAACTTTCATGAAGGCACCGACCACTAATTCTCACTAAAAAATTCCCAGTTTTAAAAATAAGATTCGAATTTCAAATTAACAGAATTACAGCTTGTACATGCTTCAGTATTTTAGGCATAACTCAAGCTACAAAAATCATTTTGACTTGAAACCACTTTCTATAGATCCATAACATAAATACCTACAACTTTCATGAAGACATCAAAGGCTAATTGTAATATCCCAGTTCTAAAGTTAGATACCGAATAAAAATTAAATGATAAGAAATTGAAAGTAAAGTAAAGAATTAGTTGTTAATCATAATCAATATAGCCTGAGAGTTAATGACAAGTTAATTGGACTTAATTGATGGGATGTGGCTGTCCGTGATTGGCGGAAGGTGTGAGTGGACTGTGACTCACGCTTTCCCATCCCACTCCTTCTCCTCGCATACGTATATAGGTGCATACTCAGTATCACCGTGGGTGCAAAACTTCTCCCACTACTTCATTCTCTCTTTTTCTTCTTCGTCTCCATCTTCTTTCCTTTCCCTTGTTTCTGTTCGTCACGACGACAGTGCGGGAAGAAGGTCAGAGCCCCGACAGGTGAAGGACTATCGTTGAAGCAGAGGAAGAACAACACTCCACCCCGAACCAAGTGCAGAGTACGACGGAGTGGAGAAAGGCTGAACGAATCAGTAGAAGGGCATCAGATTCAACGTCGAAGAGCAGAAAAAGCTTCTTGAAGTTCCTTTCGTAAGTAGGGGGTGCTTGCATGTCAAGTGCATGGTCCACGAACAGTACCGGATGAATGTACTGCTTGAGTGTATGTGCATGTGTTTGTGATGATTGGATCCTATGCATGATTAAAGATTCTGGATTCCGTGTGTTTTATAGTGGTTAAACAGTAAATGCTTGTAATTTAGATGGTGGTGAAGTAGTATGTTGGTATTGATAATGACGAATGACATGCATGGTTCTATCTTTGTTAACACTGTGAGAATATGAATGTGTGCTTGTTAGTTGATTTGTCAGATGTTATTACTTTGATTGCTGATGGTTGTACATATTGGAGTAAATAATAAAGCGAATAAAGGCTGCATTGAATCTGTTCCTACTTAATGGTTACGAAGGAGGTATCGGTGGTGTGATGACGCTTGCTGGTAAATGCATTTAGCTGCATGTGTAAGAGTGGGGTGACCCGTGGAAGGTCAAGAGCCCCGAGGGAATAACTTCCAGTTACAGACCTCGGCTAGATTCCGAAGGAGCTCGTGGTAGCTGTAGGAGCTAGAGAAGAGTCTCGAGATGCCAATGGGAGGCCGGTACCACGCGGGAAGAGCTGAAGGACGAGGGGCCAGGAGAGGGGAAAACTGTAACTGAAAGTCATCACTCGAGTCGGATTCGCAGGCATGCATGTAGATATGAGGTTGATTAGAGTAGTACGTATAACGTGTGTGGAGTGTTATGAATGATTTCCGAGTGTGAGGGATAACTACGTGTGTTGTATGTATGTCATAAATATTATTTTGCTGTGCCTAACCTTAATTAATCTGAAAACGATTGAATGGATGTGAATGTGCATACTGACACTGATACCGAGTCCTTGATTGTCATTTTACATGTAAAAGCTTACCCCTACAGTGGCTACATTTCAATGAACATCTCTCGGAATGAAGGATGAAGGAGGAGCCGAGTGCAGGACAATGAATCCGAGCGCTATTGGAACATATATCTACATGTATATATGTATATATGTATATATACTGTGTATAACATTTTGTTAAGCCTTGGCCGGCTCATGTTTTGGTTTTAGTCCTTACGTTAAAACTTGAACAGCTTCGGGTAACAGAAGTCATGATGAAGTTCTTGTAATTATACGAATGCTTTTGTTTATATATGTATATGTTGTGTGTTCTTCTATATTGTAAGTGATGTTTGAGTGGTGAAAAGGAATTTATGAGTATGTCTTATGAGCGTAGGAGGTTAGTGTGCTTATGGGTGGCTGTGAAGCCGAGTGGTTCCGAGTGAAAGGTTATGTGAAAGCCGAGTGAGGAAGAGCTCGTACTCCCGAGTAGGAAGATTCTAAGTGATCCCCGTCTGAGGAAGGAGTCAATGGGGTGAATTGGAGTGGAATATACTCTAAGCGTAGGGTAATTATAATCCGAGTGATCAAATGGTAGTATGCCGAGTGAGTCAGTCGCTATTCCCCGAATGAATATAGGCCTGAGGATTTCCGAGTAAATGTAAGTATGAAATCCCGAGTGAGGGAGAGTTGGTATTTTCTGAGTGAAAACCTCGAGTAATTCCCTTCTGAGAGAGGAGTTTGAATGGTGGTTTAGAATGGATTGGATCTTAAATGTAAGGCATCGGTAACCCGAGTGAAAGATGTAAAGTCCGAGTGAGGATTGGCATCCCGAGTGGTTGGGTTTCGAATAAGTCCGAGTGGGACTTAACTACCTGATTTCCCGAGTGAATGAGTGAATGTGCTCCGAATAATGGATAGGAAATGTGACCCGATTGTGTTAAGGTTGGAGTGCATCGAGTGATGTTTGAATAGGATATATTCCGAGTGAGAAGGAGTTCTGGAATCCGAGTGGGATAACCCTCAGTTCCCGAGTAGAGTATAAGTGTGGCCGTATGGATAAAATTGGAATGGCTAAGTTATGGAGTTCCGAGCGGACTTAGGAATGAACCTTCGAGTGGACTTAGTCAGTTACCGAGTGTATGGATGCCCCGATGCCGAGTGATGAATTTACCTTGTGAGGCTTTTCGCTTCAGCAAACGAAGGATCCGCTCCAGCGAATATGTGTTTGGGAAGGCTTTTGTGTTGGCATCGCTTAAGCGGATCGTGCCTCGCCCGAGTGACTAGAGCTGTTTCGCCCAGGCGCTGATGTGTTTCACTGAACCGAATGGGTCGGTTCCAGCATTATTCCTTCCGCTGATTGCTATATGTGTGAATGCTCTTTTATTTCCCTTGCCTTCTTTTTTTTCTATGCCGATTGACCAGTGGTTGATTTTGTGAAAAAAAAATTTTCCTGTTTCTGGATTTATTATTTATCAAAAATTAGGGTGTTACATTTTGGTATCAGAGCAGGCCGAAAGGTCCAAGGCCAAGGTATGCTTACCGAGTGTAAGCGGTTGTGTGTTTTCTGACTAAATGGTCATAATTGTTGTGATGTTAGTTGAACCTGATTGATATTGGCTTGTGGATAGGAGGTTGTTTCCTCCTGGTCCGATTGTGTGTGTAACCTGGAGGAATGATATAATGTGCTAAGCTATTGCATGTTAGACTGAAAACCCGATCAGTAGTAAGTGGCTCGGTATACTTATCCTCGAATGTTGATTTCAGGATAAGGAATGACGCATCGCCAAAGCATGGAGGCTATAGCCACAGCATTCCAACGCTTTGCGGACGTGTTTGAAAGGCAGGGCCAGACTCGAGCTGAGGATGGCCACGTGTTGGACCGCTTCCTGAAGAGGAAGCCGAGTGAGTTTCAGGGAGGACGTAATCCGGAGGCAGCTTTTAAATGGACTCAGGAACTGGAGAGGATTTTTGGGGGTCTTCGTTGTACCGAGGTCCAAAAGGTAGAATGTGCAGTGTATATGCTGCGAGATGAAGCGGAGAACTGGTAGAAGATAGCCAGAAGCCGATTCCCTGATGATGAGGCTCAGCTGACATGGAACGATTTTAAGACATGCTTCTTAGAGAAATACTTCCCCGACACAGTGAGGAGTCGGAAGGAGCTGGAGTTTATGGAGTTGAAGCAAGGCTCCATGACTGTGGAAGAATACGCGACAAGATTCGAGGAGTTGTGCCTATTCTACCCACCCTTCCAATAACCTGGGACGGAGAGCTCGAAGTGCCTTAAGTTTGAGAATGGATTAAGATCAGATGTTAAGAGGGCCTGCAGATATCATGAGATACGGAGTTTCCCTACATTGGTGAATAAATGTAGGATATTTGAAGAAGATGACAAGGCCCACTCAGGCCAGAGCAGCAGAGCCAACCAGTATCTGAGGCCTCAGCAGTCACGTTTCAAGAGGCCAGGGAACGTAGGAAGAAATGAACCCTTCACTAGATATCAGGGTCACGGTGACCGAGGGAGACAGATGAGTGGACGACCCAGGTATGGTAAGTGTTTTAAATGTGGTGGCGACCACTTTGCTCAGAGTTGCAATGACACCGATGTTAAGTGTTTTCACTGCGGGAATAGGGGACACATTCGCCCTGACTGTCCCCAGCTCCGTCAAACAAATGCTAGTATGCGTCAAGGAGGGTTCCAGGTAAAGAGCAATAGGAATGATGGACAAAACTCACGGGGCGGAAACAACAGAGCTAGAGGGAATATGATGGTTGCCCCAAATATCAGGAGGAGAGACACCGACCAACCAGCCACTGGAAGAGTCTACGCCATTAACGCAGAAGAAGTCGCACAAGCAAATGACTTAGTACAATGTAAGTGCTCACTCGGTAGATACACACTTAGTGTAGTTTTTGATTCTGGAGCTACCCACTCCTTCATAGCTGATGATTGTGTAAAACGTTTGAAATTACCGACCGTGGAAATGGATCAGATTTTGGAAGTAGCCAATCCGACTGGTCCTAAGGTACTGACCTCATCTATGTGCAAAGAAGTGACGTTCGAATTGTGCGGTCAGAGTTTCACTTTCGATTTGGTGTGCATACCCTTGAAGGATCTTGATATCGTACTCGGAGTAGATTGGCTTTCAGCCAACAAGGTGTTAGTGGATTACAGAAACCGAAGGATAATTTTCCTGAGACAGCACCATGAGGACTGCACAGCACAAGGTATAACTCAACTATTCATGATGCTCTGTCTAACCGAGGGAGAGAGTAAAACCCGAGTGAACGAAATTCCGATTGTCTGTGAATTTCCAGAATTGTTCCCTGAAGACGTACCGAGTGTCCCTCCCAATAGGGAAGTCGAATTCTCTATAGACTTGATCCCTGGGGCCGAGCCAGCCTCCTGTGCACCTTATAGAATGTCCCCAACTGAATTGGTCGAGCTGAAGAAGCAAGTAGATGAGTTACTCGGAAAACAATTCATTAGGCCGAGTGTATCACCATGGGGCGCACCTGTGCTTCTTGTTAAGAAGAAGGATGGCAGCATGAGACTTTGTATAGATTACCGACAGCTAAACAAACTCACAATTAAGAATCGTTACCCGTTGCCCAGAATTGATGACTTAATTGACCAACTGCGTGGAGCCTCAGTCTTCTCAAAGATCGACCTACGATCGGGATATCACCAAATCCGAGTGAAGGACTCGGATATCCCAAAAACTACCTTTAGGACTCGGTATGGCCACTACGAGTATGTAGTGATGCCGTTCGGTGTGACAAACGCCCCTGCTGTCTTCATGAATTACATGAACAGCATATTCCACCCCTATTTAGACCGATTCGTAGTTGTTTTCATTGATGACATCCTAGTCTATTCTAAGACTTCCGAGGAGCATGAAGAACACCTCCGAGCGGTACTCCAAGTGTTAAGGGAGAAGCAGTTGTTCGCGAAGCTTTCAAAGTGTGAATTTTGGATGAATAAGATCCACTTCCTCGGACATGTAATTTCTGAGCAAGGTGTCTCGGTGGACCCTTCGAAGGTGACAGCTATAATGGCATGGGAGAGACCCAAGTCGGTCTCGGAGATAAGGAGTTTTATGGGCCTGGCAGGTTATTATAGAAGGTTCATTGAAGGTTTTTCTAAGCTGGCGTTACTACTAACTAAATTGACTCGGAAAAACATTCCCTTCGTGTGGAGTCCCGAGTGCGAGAGCAGCTTCCGAGAGCTGAAGAACAAGTTGACGACTGCGCCAGTGCTGGCATTACCTGACTTACAAGAAAGCTTTGTAGTTTATTGTGATGCATCAGGACTCGGATAAGGATACGTGCTCATGTAGAGAGATCGAGTGATAGCGTATGCCTCTCGGCAATTGAGACCTCACGAGCAGCATTATCCGACCTACGATTTGGAGTTGGCAGCTGTGGTGTTCGCACTAAAAATTTGGAGGCATTATTTGTACGGGTCCAGATTTGAAGTATACAGTGATCACAAGAGCCTTAAATACCTATTTGACTAAAAAGAGCTGAACATGAGGCAGAGGAGATGGATAGAATTCTTAAAGGACTACGATTTCGAGCTAAAATACCATCCGGGTAAGGCAAATGTCGTAGCCGACGCGTTGAGTCGGAAATCCCTCCATATGGCAACAATGATGGCAAGAGAAGTGGAGTTGTTGGAGCAGTTCCGAGACATGAACTTACATGTTGACACCCCCTCCTCTCAGAAAATAGCAATCGGTACATTAAGAATCGCTAATGAATTTCTAAAGTCCGTGTACGAGCAGCAGCAGTCAGACTCTTACTTGGCTGAGATGAAGAAGACGCAGGCCAAGGGAAAGAATTTGTCCTTGACCGAGGGATCAGATGGGATCTTCCAAGTGAAAGACAGGATATACGTGCCGAGTGAGAAAGGATTAAGGAAAATGGTGCTTGATGAAGCTTATAAGAGCCTCCTCAGTATTCACCCGGGTACCACGAAGATGTACCATGACCTGAAGAAATAGTTCTGGTGGCCCGGACTAAAGAGGAATGTGGCAGAATACGTGTCTCGGTGTATTACTTGTCAGAAATCAAAAGTGGAGCACCAGAAGCCGTACGGTGCAATGCAGCCCCTAGAGATTCCCGTGTGGAAATGGGACTCAATTGCTATGGATTTTGTCATGGGATTGCCCAAAAACCGAGCGGGCCATGATGCGATTTGGGTCATTGTTGACCGACTGACGAAGAGTGCACACTTCCTGCCTGTGAACATGAAGTACCCGATGCATAAATTGGCACGGATTTACGTTCATGAGATTATCCGACTGCATGGTATACCAACTTCCATCATATCGGATAGGGATCCTAGGTTCACGTCCCGGTTTTGGACCAGCCTGCATCAAGAAATGGGCACTAAACCTTGGCTTAGTTCTGCCTACCACCCCCAATCGGATGGACAATCCGAGCGGACGATTCAAAGTTTAGAAGACTTATTAAAAGCGTGTGTGTTAGAGCACGGAGGAGATTGGGAGCAGTACCTCCCCTTGATTGAGTTTACGTACAATAACAACCATCATAACAGCATTGGCATGGCACCCTACGAAGCACTATATGGACGAAGATGCCGAACCCCACTTTGCTGGTCGGAAACGGGTGAGAGTCTGCTATTGGGACCAGACATTGTGAAGTAAACCACAGAGCAGATCCGAGTGATACAGGGAAAAATGAAGGCATCTCAAGACAGGCAGAAGAGTTACCATGACAACCGCACCAAACCATTGGAATTTTCAGTCGGAGACAGAGTGTTTTTGAGGACTTCTCCGAGTAAAGGAGTCGGACGAGCCTTGAAAGGCGGAAAGTTAAGCCCTCGATACATTGGACCTTATGAGGTGTTAGAACGAGTCGGCACTATGGCATACCGAATAGCATTACCAACCCACTTATCCCGATTGCACAACGTATTTCATGTGTCTCAACTAAGGAAGTATCTACATGACCCCAGTCACACAATGCCTGACGATGAAGTGGAAGTCAAGGAAGACCTGACCACTGTGACTACACCGATCAGAATCATGGACCGATCGGTGAAGCGTTTGAGGAACAAAAACGTACAGCTGGTAGAAGTGGAGTGGCAACAAGGCAAGACTACCTCTCGTACCTGGGAACGCAAAGACACCATGAGGCAGCAGTACCCCGAGTTGTTTACTAAGGTGAGTTACCGACTGAATTTCGAGGACGAAATTCTTTTGAGTGGGGGAGAACTGTAACATCCCAGTTCTGAAGTTAGATACCGAATAAAAATTAAATGATAAGAAATTGAAAGTAAAGTAAAGAATTAGTTATTAATCATAATCAATATAGCCTGAGAGTTAATGACAAGTTAATTGGACTTAATTGATGGGATGTGGCTGTCCGTGATTGGCGGAAGGTGTGAGTGGACTGCGACTCATGCTTTCCCATCCCACTCCTTCTCCTGGCATGCGTATATAGGTGCATACTCAGTATCACCGTGGGTGCAAAACTTCTCCCACTACTTCATTCTCTCTTTTTCTTCTTCGTCTCCATCTTCTTTCCTTTCCCCTGTTTCTGTTCGTCACGACGACAGTGCGGGAAGAAGGTCAGAGCCCCGACAGGTGAAGGACGATCGTTGAAGCAGAGGAAGAACAACACTCCACCCCGAACCAAGTGCAGAGTACGACGGAGTGGAGAAAGGCTGAACGAATCAGTAGAAGGGCGTCAGATTCAACGTCGAAGAGCAGAAAAAGCTTCTTGAAGTTCCTTTCGTAAGTAGGGGGTGCTTGCATGTCAAGTGAATGGTCCACGAAAGGTACCGGATGAATGTACTGCTTGAGTGTATGTGCATGTGTTTGTGATGATTGGATCCTATGCATGATTGAAGATTCTGGATTCCGTGTGTTTTATAGTGGTTAAACAGTAAATGCTTGTAATTTAGATGGTAGTGAAGTAGTATGTTGGTATTGATAATGACGAATGACATGCATGGTTCTATCTTTGTTAACACTGTGAGAATATGAATGTGTGCTCGTTAGTTGATTTGTCAGATGCTATTACTTTGATTACTGATGGTTGTACATATTGGTGTAAATAATAAAGCGAATAAAGGTTGCATTGAATCTGTTCCTACTTAATGGTTACGAAGGAGGTATCGGTGGTGTGATGACGCTTGCTGGTAAATGCATTTAGCTGTATGTGTAAGAGTGGGGTGACCCGTGGAAGGTCAAGAGCCCCGAGGGAATGACTTCCAGTTACAGACCTCGGCTAGATTCCGAAGGAGCTCGTGGTAGCCGTAGGAGCTAGAGAAGAGTCTCGAGACGCCAATGGGAGGCCGGTACCACGCGGGAAGAGCTGAAGGACGAGGGGCCAGGAGAGGGGAAAACTGTAACTGAAATTCATCACTCGAGTCGGATCCACAGGCATGCATGTAGATATGAGGTTGATTAGAGTAGTACGTATAACGTGTGTGGAGTGTTATGAATGATTTCCGAGTGTGAGGGATAACTGCGTGTGTTGTATGTATGTCATAAATATTATTTTGCTGTGCCTAACCTTAATTAATCTGAAAATGATTGAATGGATGTGAATGTGCATACTGACACTGATACCGAGTCCTTGATTGTCATTTTACATGTAAAAGCTTACCCCTGCAGTGGCTACATTTCAGTGAACATCTCTTTGAATGAAGGATGAAGGAGGAGCCGAGTGTAGGACAATGAATCCGAGCGCTATTGGAACATATATCTACATGTATATATGTATATATGTATATATACTGTGTATAACGTTTTGTTAAGCCTTGGCCGGCTCATGTTTTGGTTTTAGTCCTTACGTTAAAACTTGAACAGCTTCGGGTAACAGAAGTCATGATGAAGTTCTTGTAATTATATGAATGCTTTTGTTTATATATGTATATGTTGTGTGTTCTTCTATATTGTAAGTGATGTTTGAGCGGTGAAAAGGAATTTATGAGTATGTCTTATGAGCGTAGGAGGTTAGTGTGCTTATGGGTGGCTGTGAAGCCGAGTGGTTCCGAGTGAAAGGTTATATGTAAGCCGAGTGAGGAAGAGCTCGTACTCCCGAGTAGGAAGATTCTAAGTGATCCCCGTCTGAGGAAGGAGTCAATGGGGTGAATTGGAGTGGAATATACTCTAAGCGTAGGGTAATTATAATCCGAGTGATCAAATGGTAGTATGCCGAGTGAGTCAGACGCTATTCCCCGAATGAATATAGGCCTGAGGATTTCCGAGTAAATGTAAGTATGAAATCCCGAGTGAGGGAGAGTTGGTATTTTCTGAGTGAAAACCTCGAGTGATTCCCTTCTGAGAGAGGAGTTCGAATGGTGGTTTAGAGTGGATTGGATCTTAAATGTAAGGCATCGGTAACCAGAGTGAAAGATGTAAAGTCCGAGTGAGGATTGGTATCCCGAGTGGTTGGGTTTTGAATAAGTCCGAGTGGGACTTAACTACCTGATTTCCCGAGTGAATGAGTGAATGTGCTCCGAATAATGGATAGGAAATGTGACCCGATTGTGTTAAGGTTGGAGTACGTCGAATCATGTTTGAATAGGATATATTCCGAGTGAGAAGGAGTTCTGGAATCCGAGTGGGATAACCCTCAGTTCCCGAGTAGAGTATAAGTGTGGCCGTATGGATAAAATTGGAATGGCTAAGTTATGGAGTTCCGAGCGGACTTAGGAATGAACCTTCGAGTGGACTTAGTCGGTTACCGAGTGTATGGATGCCCCGATGCCGAGTGATGAATTTACCTTGTGAGGCTTTTCGCTTCAGCGAACGAAGGATCCGCTCCAGCGAATGTGTGTTTGGGAAGGCTTTTGTGTTGGCATCGCTTAAGCGGATCGTGCCTCGCCCGAGCGACTAGAGCTGTTTCGCCCAGGCGCTGATGTGTTTCGCTGAACCGAATGGGTCGGTTCCAGCATTATTCCTTCCGCTGATTGCTATATGTGTGAATGCTCTTTTATTTCCCTTGCCTTCTTTTTTTTCTATGCCGATTGACCTGTGGTTGATTTTGTGAAAAAAAAATTTTCCTGTTTCTGGATTTATTATTTATCAAAAATTAGGGTGTTACACTAATTATGTACGTACAAGTCCCAGCATATTAATATATACACAAAACATGGGATAAATATTCCACTCGGACATACTATAGTATTTTGGCTATAACTTTTGCTACACATACTCAAATCAGTCGGTTCAGGTCTCAAAATTTACATAACAAAAAGATCTACAACTTTCATGAAGTCACTGATCACTAATTCTCACCAAAAAATTCTCAGTTTTAAAAATAAAGTTCGTATCTCAAGTTAACAGATTTACAGCTTGGACATACTTCAGTATTTTAGGCATATCTCGAGCTACAAAAATCATTTTGACTTGAAACCACTTTCTATAGATCCATAACATTAATATCTACAACTTTCATGAAGACATCAAAGGTTGATTATGCGCATACAAGTCCCAGCGTATCAATATATACACAAAACATAGGATAAATCTTCTACACAAACATGCTATAGTATTTTGGCTATAACTTTTGCTATACATATTCAAATTAATTGATTCAGGTCTCAAAATTTAGATAACAAAAAGATCTACAACTTTCATGAAGAATTTAGAGTCAAATTCACACGTTTTCAATTTCAAAAATGAGCAACCAGTTACGAAGTTAATTCTAGAATCCTAGAACAGCATACAATTCTACCCATTTCATAGTTATTCACAACCCTGTCCCCTCTTACTTGGTTTGTCGACTGGAAATGGTCTCCTTGCTGTCCTTGCTCCTGTTCGAAGGTGTATTGAGGAAGGAAGGAAATTGAATGAAGGATATTTCACTAGCTTTGTTCTAATGCGTTTTGGTCTAGCAAGGGCAGAGTTAATAATGCAAGACAAGTGGGGAATATCATCCTTGTGAGTGGAATTTTAGTGCTGTTAGTGCATTGATAATGGGGATTAAAATAAGAAAGTGGGCTTATAATGGTCCACTTCTGGCCGTCCTACATACTAGGGTGAATAATTGAAGAAAAATATATTATAAAATGCATAAGAAGCCAAAATTGAAGTCAAACGTCATTCTGTCAGCGAATACCGACTGGAATCCACTCGGTTAGCCTCTAAACCGACTGGAAACTGCCAGTCGTGTGGAAAAGAAGGGAATCCGAGTCCCTCTCGCTCAAGCGAATACCGACTCACTTGAGCGAGTGTCATACAATGCACTGACAGAGGGGATTTCGCTCAAGCGCAAACCGACTCGCTTGAGCGAGTGTGAGTTTCACTCAAGCGAATACCGACTCGCTTGAGCGAGTCATACTGTCCTCGCTCGGAATTCCTCTGAAACCGACTCAAGTACTCGATTTCTTACTCGGTAAAATCTGTCCAGACTGAGTTCTCTCTCTCAGACTTTCACTCGGTAATCGAGTCTTCCTTCACTCGGTTCCACTCGGTAAACCTTCTAGAACCGACTCCCATCTAATTGGACACTCTCTCGTAATATGGGGTTCCATTCACTCGGGATTGACCCAACATATTATACTTAGACATTTATTTCTATCCACAAGGGTCACATAAACAATTCACTCGACAAATGAGGTTATTCTACTCGGAATCCATAAACCCTCACTCGGAATATCTCCCAATGCATATCCCAACCTTATTTCACTCGGAAGTATTCTTCATCACTCGGTACACCATTCATAAATCAACTCATCTTCTGAGCAGCGTCTCACTCGGTAAGTAATACCAAGACTGACCAACACTCATTCGGTCTCACACTGGGCATTCATGCCTATTCTCACTCGGTAATATTTAGGCCCATGATCACTCGGGAAATTCTCCCATCAAAGCCTACACGGTATTTATTCATCTAAAGGGGTTCCTCTCAGAATCCATTTAAGTGTTCTTCACTCGGAAAATAAAGTCAAACACTATAACCTCACTCGGAATCATTAATTTAACACTATTTCTTCCATCAACACTTCTCACATAATTCAACAACACATTCCAGTCGGTAAGAAGCATCAAAC
Source organism: Clitoria ternatea (assembly GCA_037962975.1). NCBI lineage: Eukaryota > Viridiplantae > Streptophyta > Magnoliopsida > Fabales > Fabaceae > Clitoria > Clitoria ternatea. The sequence continues at coordinate 181,150,485 of CM075671.1, forward strand.
CAATATAAAACACTTATACTTATATATATTCTACTCGGAATGCTATCCATTTCCTCACTAGGGAGGTCCTGACTTGGACAAACTCACTCGGATTGCACTCGGATATCTTTCATTCGGCATTTCACCCTCAAAGTTGACCTCTTTTCTTCTTCACTCAGGAAGTTATTCCAGTGTACATCAATCCTATACTGTGTGTCCCCAGTCGGAATCCTTCCACTTAAAGTACATTTTCCTCTGTACTTCACTCGGAAATGAAGGTACTCAGTGAACTTTCAGTCAGAATTGCAACATCTGACTATGATTGACTCGGAAACAAGTCATTCAGAAGCACTTGACTCGGAAACGAGTCTTTGGAGAGTACTTGACTCGGAAATGAGTCTTTCTCAGGTGTTTGACTCTGCAGTGAGTCACTCTAAGGTGCGTTACTCGGATTCTTTCACCCAGAAGTGGTTCTATCAGTCCCACTTCACTCAGAAGTGTCTCAGATTAGAATTCCACTCGGAATAAACTCTCTCAGCCATGTTCCACTCGGAAAACACAACCTTCACTCGGAATTTCTCTTAGTCACTCGGAATTTTCCTTTTTCACTCGGAATTCTTCTTTGTCACTCAGAATTTTCATTCTTTACTCGGAACAGGGTGCCTTTTCACTCGGACAGTCCTTTCTAAGGCATGTTTACTCGAAAAATGAATCTTATCATTAAAGGTCTATGTAAATCCTATAATTATACCCAAAAATAAAATTTTTGGAGTATTATATACCATCCATAGAGTTTTTTATTCATTGATTAACACTTATAGGCCTTCTATACCTCATATTTTACAAAATGGGACTATTATTAAAACAGGATGTTACACGCCCCAGGTATACTCCCGAGACCACCCGTAGGGTCGGAACGCCGTTGTTCTCTAGTGTACCCATCACTGTGTGCTCTATAAGGGATCATTCTATCATTCCTCCATATACTCCATATATGATTCATGCAACACACAATTTCATTTTCACTAGTTATTGATAGGGCCCCTTTTAATGACTCCATTTCATTCTTAACATCGCGTTCATCTCGTAAAATCCTCAATCAAACATTTTCTTCTATTTATTACTTTTTTCATATTTACTCAAATCATAGTACATGTTGAGGCATTTGTAAAGGCCTTCTATTGGCAAGCGCACCAATCGTTTATAGTTTTCAAATTTAGATACATTCCTACAAGGATTGAATATTCAGTAGTCGTAGTAATTCTTTATTTACTATGGTAAAAGTTTTTAAACTTAAAAATAGTAATTTATACACAATTTATACAATATTCAAAGAATTTAATGGTTGATTTGTTCATGTGGTAAAATGATGGTCAATATAAAATCTATCTAAAAAGTTGAGATGTAATTCAGAATAGCTCAGATACTTGAGGTAAAAAACACAGATTGACAAATTATGTTGGAATTTGGATCCCTTTTCTAGAACATAATGAAGAAACTCAAGATATGCATATTTAATCATCAAGATCATGTCATTGCAGCTTAAAATCATTATAACTGATCCCTCGTGATATAAATTCTAAGCAATCACCGTAAAGTCCGATATATCAAAAGCTTTCTCAATAAAAACTTGCATTAAGTCCTGACCTTATAGCAACAATAATCACCAATTCTATCCCAAGTAACTAGCATATTAAGGGTATTTCAACTTTTACTTTCATTAAAACAGGTTTCAATGCGACAAGAATAATGATTCTCTCGTTTGACATTCACACTAATAAAACAAGTTTCAATACGCATAAAAATCATTCTCCCGTTTGACATTCACACTAATAAAAGATTGAAATACCAACAAGGCACTTGAATCATAAACATGCAGAGTTCATAATCAAAATATCATATTCATAAATTAATTCACCAATTCCAACATAAACAAATTAGTTACACATGATAAAAGTAAAAACAACACTCACAAAGGTTGATATTACGAAGGCGTGGAAACACTTCACGATACAAACAATCACAATACTATACAACACTCTCAAGTATCTAGAAACTACTCTAGACTACAAACTCACAAAAGAACACTCAAACTCTAGTGAAAAGAGAGAAAAAAGGCTCTGAACTTCAAAATGGGATGCCTTGATTACCTTGAGAATGGCCTATTTATAGGGTTGAGACAGGGGCTTGACACGTAGTGTCAGCCTAGCGCGTAGCGTCAGCTTCCTAACTCAGCCTCCATTAAACGCATGATTAAATGGCCATGATTGAAATATTTTAATCAATAATGCTCAGATATGTAGCCTTGTCTCCCAATTCGGCTTGGACACTAGCTTAAAGTGGAGTGGCCAATTATGGGTCAATTGATTGAGTGCTTGGCCACCTGGAAGTGAAAGTCCACGTAGCTTCTAACGCTACACGTGGGACTGACCCGTAGCGTCAACATCAAAACCCTGACGGTACGCGTGGGCTTGATGTTGCACGTCAGCTCTCCAGATCTTGAATTTTCTCTTGAATTTCCTTAATTTTTCACTACAAAACTAGAGAAAATTGATCAAGGTAGATAATTTCCAATAACTTCCATTTATTACAATTAAAATCTAAATTTCTAACAGTTTGAATAAATTTTTATTAATTTTAAAACACTTTTTATTAACAAATTTATTGTAAATTTGAGGACTAACAAATACCCCCAACTTAGGACATTGGTCGTCCTCGAGCAAGAGAAAAACTTTAAAAATAATTTTGAAATCAAATTTATAAATAGTCTGAAAATTTACCATAAAAAGTAATTTCATAATTTACCATTTGAAATAATCAAAAATAGATGTCTTATGTAATAAAGGCTTAAAGATAAAAAAAATTTACAATGTCTTATTAACAAATCAAGCATAATTTCAGGCTTATCAACAAGTGTTTATCTTTGTACAAAGGTAAACTGTCAACTCAATCGATCATAAAATCAAACAAATTCAATTTTGATTTTCATCTAATCAATGGTTATAAATACAAAGTCAAACAAGAGTCACAAGGTCTTTTAAAGGGTTGTAATAAGGCTTGGCTACAAGAATTTATGGTTTTTCATGAAAGCAAAATCCAAAAATCATAAAAGAACATTTCATAATTTTTAGGCTTTTCTTGTCCCAAATCTCATTTCCCTTCTTGGTAAATACCCCCAACTTAATCCTTTTCATTATTTTTTAATATAAACAAAAAAAATTCACACATCATAAAAATTTAAACAAAAAGTTTCATAAGCAAGACAAAAGAAAATTCACAAAGCATGCATTTTTATTCATAAATTAACAAAAATAGAATTTATAACAAACATATAAATATATTTTATTTTATTTTCAAGAATTTTAAACAAAATTTTATTTTATTTTAATTTTTTAAAATTTAACAATAGAAAACAAACAGAACATATTTTTTTATAAAAGAAAAATAAATCCTAAAAAATAATAAAAAAAATAAAACAGGGGCCTGACGCTACGTGTAGGTGGGACGCTACGTGTCAGCCCTGTTCTGCCCACGCTACACGTCAGTGGGACGGTACGCGTGGGCTTTCAGAATTGAAACATCAAAACATGGGTTGCGCAACAGCAACCCCTTCCAAACCTCATTCAATCAATAATTTTCCCTATTTCTAACAACAAACAAGTCCAGTGGTTGTCTAATCCTACCTTAACCGCATGTATTTCTAAAATTGAAAATTGAAAATCAAAGAGAAGGAGAAGATGACCTACTTGAAGTTGTTGTTGAATGAAGAGAGATGAGAGAATGTAGGTTTTTGAGAGGTTTTAGAATTTGAGAAATAGGGTTTCTAATAAAATGAATTGCAGATAGAGGCAAATTAGGTTTTAAATCCAATGGGTTTGGGCCTCTGTTTCTGGTTCAGTTATAAAAATTAAACGCAGGCCCTGACGCTACGCGTGGGTGGGACGCTACACATCAGGTTAAAAATTTAGGATCCAAGCTACGCATCAGTGGGACGCTACGAGTGAGGTCTTGATTTACATTTTTTTAATTTCAAAAACCCTTTTCTTGAAATTATAAAACCCTTTTATTTTCAAAATCACAATTTTAACTAAAATTTGTAAAACATTTTTTTAATGTTAAAATTAAATAAAAATAAAAATAAAGAAGAAATAATGGGTTGCCTCCCATTGAGCGCTAGGTTTAATGTCTCCAGCCGACATTACCTCCAATTAATTAGGTGGTTTCTCAAATTTCTTAGAGGAATCACCTGTTCTTCTTTTCCTCTTACTCTGATGCTTGATTATCTATCTATCATCAATAAACAGAGCAATTAGTTTTTGGGGATTGAGATGAGATATACCTTTTTCATCTTCTAGGTAAGCCTTGTCCACTGCATTGACTCTGAAACATTTATGTCTTTGATTAGAATGTTCCAAAACATTAAATCTTACCTCCTCATCATGAATTCTGACTGCCAATTCTCCTTTGTCAACATCAATTAACAATTTTGTAGTCGTCATGAAAGGTCTTCCCAAAATTAAGGGGATGTTAGTATCCTCCTTTATATCAAGTACCAAAAAATTGACTCTGAAGTGGTACTTGTCAACCTTGACCAATACATCTTCCACAATCCCAAATGGTTTTTGGATCGAGCAGTCTGCTAATTGTAGAGTTGTCTTAGCTTCCTGGAGTTGAAGATCACCAATTTGTTTCATTAGACCTAGGGGCATTAGATTAACACTTGACCCTAAGTCCAACAGAGCTTTCCCTATATGGATTTCTCCAATTGATAAGGGAATGGTAAAACCTCCTGGATCTTTGGATTTATCCGGTGTCATACTATAAGACAGTACTATAACTTGCTTCGAACTTATCCATCTCAAGTATCAGATTAGAATTTTTTTCAATTTTTTGATTTTTTGATTTTTTCTTTTTCACTTTCTTTCTTTTCTTCTTCTTTCTTTTCTTCTTTCTTTTTATTCTTTTCACATATTTCATTACAATCAATTTCAATATTCAAGAAAACAACATTAGATTGATCTCTTGGGTTCTGGGTGTTTGCAGTAAAACCAAAACTTTTCAATTCAGCTATTTCCTTTGCTAGCTAACCCATTTGCAAATCTGATGCTTTTTCGAGTAGCTTCATTTGTTTCCACAAACTGCAATAACTGTTGGATAGATTCCTCAATCCTTGTCAATCTTGCATTGTTAGTCTATGATTGTTGTTGTTGCTTAAATTGATTGTTAGGAGGTCAGTTGGAAGGTCCAACATCTTGTCTCCAGCCAAAGTTCTGATTTTGCCATCCTTATGGAAAATTGTTAGGAAAAGAATTACCAAGATTGATAGGAAAATTACTTAATGGTATTCTTTGGTGGATCAGAAAATTGGCTTGCTCTTGTTCATTTCTATCAGGGGCACAATAACCACATGGTTGTCCGCCCATGCAATGCATACATTGTTTCAATTGAGCAGGGGGTAATGATGACACTTGAGCAATTTGAAGTTTCTCCAATTGTTTGCACATAGCCTTAATTTGTTCAGTCAGCAATTTTTGCTGAGCCAATACTGCATCATTCACTCCCAATTCAAGCATACCTGACTTTTTTAATACATTACCTCTTTCATGTTTTGCTTGTCGGTCACTAATGGACATTACTTCTAATATCTCTATTGCTTCCTCCATATTTTTGTTCATTAATTAACCACCTACACAAGCATCTAATATCATCTTGAACTTAGGTAATAAACCATAATAAATGATCCTTACCTTTTCAGCATCATCCAAATTGTGATTTAGACATTTTCTCAAAAGTGCTTTGAATCGTTCCTATGTTTCTCCTAAGGACTCATTATTGTTTTGTGAAAAAGAATGAATTACTGTCATGGCTTCAAAGTATTTTGAAGGGGAATAAAATATTTCCAAAAAATTTTTCTCAACATCAGACCAGTTTGCAAAACTACCGGGTGGATAAGATTTAATCCATTCTTTAGCTTTCCCAACCAAAGAAAAAGGAAACAATCTCATATAAACAGATTCTTCTTGATTGGGTTCAAAACCAATTATGCTGCATAATTCATAAAAAATAGTTAAGTTCTCATACGGTTCTTCATGATTTAGGCTAGCAAATTGATTGTTTTGAATTATATTTAGTATGGCAAGTTTAATCTCCACCGCAGCAATAGGTCCTTGGTACATTCCTGAAACTCGGGGTGGTCCATTAATAGCAGCAAACTGTCCCAATGTTCTTCTTTGTTCAACAGCCATGTTAGAATTTTTAGAATTTTGAAAAGAAAATGAAGTAGAAGAAGTAGTTTGTCTTTTAGATTTCAAAGATTTGATTTTTTTAACAAACTTTTCGATCTCAGGATCAAAGAAGATTTTTCCTGTAGAAGATCGGGTTTGCATACACAAACTAGACAAAGAAGGTTAGTGTAATAATGATAATAAAAAGTAAATATATGAATGAATAAGTAAAAAGTAAATATATGAATGAATAAGTAAAAAGTAAAATTGAAAATTTAACTAAGGTAAAAAAAATTTTCACCATGATAATTAAAAATTTATTGTTTTACTAAATAAATTCAATCCCCGGCGACGGCGCCAGAAAACTTGTTGAGGCTTTTGTAAAGGCCTTCTATTGGCAAGCGCACCAATCGTTTATAGTTTTCAAATTTAGATATCGTTCCCACAAGGATTGAATATTCAGTAGTCCCAGTAATTCTTTATTTACTATGGTAAAAGTTTCTAAACTTAAAAAGACTAATTTATACACAATTTATACAATATTTACAAAATTTAATGGTTGATTTGTTCATGTGGTAAAATGATGGTAAATATAAAATCTATCTAAAAAGTTAAGATGTAATTCAGAATAGCTTAGATACTTGAGGTAAAAAACACAGATTGACAAATTATGTTAGAATTTGGATCCTTTTTCTAGAACATAATGAAGAAACTCAAGACATGCATATTTAATCATCAAGATCATGTCATTGCAGCTTAAAATCATTATAACTGATCCCTCGTGATATAAATTCTAAGCAGTCACCGTAAAGTCTGATATATCAGAAGCTTTCTCAATAAAAACTTGCATTAAGTCCTGGCCTTATAGCAACAATAATCACCAATTCTATCCCTAGTAACTGGTATATTAAGGGTATTTCAACTTTTACTTTCGTTAAAAAAGCTTTCAATACGGCATGAATAATCATTCTCCCGTTTGACATTCACACTAATAAAACAAGTTTCAATACGCATGAAAATTATTCTCCCGTTTGATGTTCACACTAATAAAAGATTGAAATACTAACATGGCTCTTGAACTATAAACATGCAGAGGTCATAATTACAACATCATATTCATAGATTAGTTCACCAATTCCAACATAAACAAATTAGTTACAAATGGTAAAAGTAAAAACAACACTTACAGAGGTTGATATTACGAAGGCGTGGAAACACTTCACGATACAAACGATCACAATACTACACAACACTCTCCAGGGCCGGCCCTGGGCCTTGGAAACCAGGGCAATGGCCCAGGGCCCATTGAAAATAGGGGCCCAAAATAAATAATTTTTAACTTATATACAAAAAAAATCAATAAATTTCAATATGGATTACATGGTTCGGTGGTAAGGATATGAAAGTTTCGCTACATGGTCCCACGTTCGATTCCTCGCTAGCTATGTTTTTTTAAAATTAAATGTTTCTGAGCCATTAATGTATTGGAATCAGCACTGTATGGAATTGGCTTCAGATAACGGATAAAACAATATATAACGGTAATTTTTATATATATATAACAATTATATTTTCTTCCATAATACTTCATTTCATCTTCTTTGGTTTCTATAATTCTTTTTCTACTCTTCCATCATTTTTCATCTCCTCTTCTTTTGTTTCTATAATTCTTTTCTACTTAGACGGTTTGATCCCTCTCAAGTCTCAATCACCACAGTTACATTGGAATATCATAAAATTGGTATGTGTTTCTATTCATCTTTTAAATTACTTGTTAATTACATTATAATTTATGTTGTTATATAAATTATTTAGAAACTTTATTCTTGTTGATATCAATATTTTTTAAATTCTTATGTTTATAGGGTCTTAATTTTTTTATCATCATTGTTAATTGTTTAATTTTTTTATATTTTTATTATTTTTATGTTAAGAATATTGAATTTTTAAATTTTTAATAGTTATTACTAATTAGTTAGTTGTTTTGAATTTCATATTAATTTGTTAATTTTATGTTTACAGTGATTAAATTTTGCTATTGGAATTAGCTTATACGTGTGAAGTTGTGAACGTGTATCCAACACTAGCTTCTCTTTCCAGGTGTTATTGTTCTTTATTTTTTTTCTTGTGTTAATTTATTATTTTAATTATATTTCACAATATGCCTCCTAAAAAACATTTATCTGGAAGTGAAAAAAGAAAAAAAACAAAAACGAGAGGAAGAATTAATTAAATCACAAAGAGGAGCTCTTGATAAATTTATTTTTAAAGAGACAGATTCTCATGAAAATTTAGAACAATTTAGAACAATCAATTGAAATTGTGCATGATCAAATTCATTTAAATGAGAATGAAGTTAATGATTTTAGTGAAGCTAATAATGTGTCAAGTGAATCTAATATGGAAAATATTGATATTGAACAAGAGAAACTAATTCCTCCTTTAGATATTTATGATCCTAGAAATTGGGGTAATCTTGATAACAAAGGAAGGGATATTTTAATTGAAAAGGGACCTATTAGAGAAAACAATCTTATTTTTCTTTTGGATAATACTTCTAGACATTTTTCATATGCCTATTATTCTAGAAAGCTAAGTAATGGTGAGACTAGTGATAGAAAATGGTTGGTTTATTCCAAGCATGTTGATAGGGTATATTGTTTTTGTTGTAAGTTGTTCAAATCTCATAATAAAAAAAGTTCATTGGCAAATGAGGGTTTTAGTGATTGGAAGCGTATTAGTGAGAGACTTAAGCAACACGAAAATAGTTTTGAACATATGAATAACATGAATACTTGGAATGAATTGAGAGCAAGATTAGACAAAAATCAAACAATCGATAAAAATTTACAACAAGAGATTATAAAAGAGAAAGAACGTAGGCGACACGTTTTACTAAGAATATTTTCTGTTGTTAAATGTCTTGCTAAAAATAATTTGGCTTTTCGAGGTTCCAATGAAAAATTATATCAAGATAGTAATGGAAATTTTTTGGAATTGATTGAAATGATTGCAGAATTTGATTTAATAATGCAAGATCATCTTAGACGCATTCAAAGTCGTGAAATTCATTATCACTATCTTGGGCATAAAATTCAAAATGAATTAATTTCACTTTTAGCTCATAGTGTTAGAAGTTCAATTGTAAAGATCATTAAAGAAGCAAAATATTTTTCTGTAATTCTGGATTGTACCCCTGATATGAGTCATCAAGAACAAATGACTCTAATAGTACGATGTGTGAATATGTCAAGTAATAAAATAAAAATTGAGGAATATTTTTTAGAGTTTTTAAAAGTAGATGATACATCTGGATTACGACTTTTTAATGAATTACAAGATGCATTAAAATCTCTTGATCTTAATATTGATGATGTGAGGGGTCAAGGTTATGATAATGGTTCTAACATGAAAGGAAAACACCAAGGAGTTCAAAGACGATTTCTTGAAATAAATTCGAGAGCCTTATATATGCCTTGTGCTTGTCATAGTCTTAATCTTACTCTTAGTGATATGGCACATTCTTGTGTTAAAGCTGTTTCTTTTTTTGGAATTGTTCAACGCATATATTCCTTATTTTCAAGTTCACCAAAAATATGGAAAATTTTTCTTGATTATGTTCCTGGGTTAACCGTGAAATCTTTGTCTAATACTCGATGGGAGAGTCGAATTAAAAGTATTAAAGCTATTAGATTTCAAGCTCCCCAAATAAGATTTGCTTTGTTGGAATTACATAAATTTTGTGATGATGCTAAGTCAAAAAGTGAAGCTGAGAGTTTGGCTAATGCACTTGAGAACTTTGAATTTTTATGGGGCATGATTATTTGGTATGATATTTTATTTTCTATTAATATGGTGAGCAAGAAATTACAATCTAAGTCAATGTGCATTAACGATACCATAAAACAATTAGAAGATATATTATTATTTTTGAAAAGTATAGAGTTGAAGGGTTCATGTCTAGTATGAATATTGCTAAAGAAGTTGCACTTGATATGGATGTTGAACCTATTCTTTTAGCAAAACGTCTTGCTATTAGGAAAAAACAATTTAATGAAAATAGTCATGATGAAGAAGTTCAATCGACTGATGAATCATTTAGAATTAATTATTTTTTAGTTATTGTGGACATGGCTATCACTTCTTTAAAGACTAGATTTGAGTAATTAAAGATATTTGAAAATATTTTTGGATTTTTGTTTAATTCAAAAAAGTTAAAATCATTAAATGATAATGAACTAAAAGAATGTTGTGCTAAAGTTCACTCAACGTTTTCTCAGGGCAATTTATCAGATGTTGATTTGGATGATTTTTTTTCTGAATTAAAAGTGTTGAAAGTGATTTTGCCTGATGATGTAATGTCAGCTATTGAAATTCTCAAGTTCATTCAAGCAGCCGATTGTTATCCAAATGTTTCGATTGCCTATAAAATTTTATTAACTATGCCTGTAACGGTAACATTTGCTGAAAGAAGTTTTTCAAAACTAAAATTAATAAAAACTTACTTAAGATCATCAATGTCATAAGAGAGGTTGAATGGTTTAGCAATTTTATCTATTGAAAAAGATATGTTAGAGAGTATTGATGTTGATGTTCTCATTAATGATTTTGCATCTAAAAATGCTAGACGAAACCATTTTTTATGATAATTTGTGTTTTTTTTTACTTCATTGTAAGTGGAAGAATGATTTTTAAAAGAAAGCATGAGACTATAGGAGCACAGTTTTGACTTCTTATTATTCTTTAGACTGAATGATATATTTGATTTTTGTGTTTGGAATTTATAATGACTTTGCTAATATTAATTTGATTATTTAATAATTTTTTAAAAATATATATATTAAGGGGCCTTTATCTATCGTGTCGTCCAAGGCCCATAAAATTCTAGGACCGGGCCTGACACTCTCAAGTATCTAGAAACTACTATAGACTACAAACTCATAAAAGAACACTCAAACTCGAGTGAAAAAAGAGAAAATAGGCTCTAAACTTCAGAATGGGATGCCTTGATTACCTTAAGAATGGCCTATTTATAGGGTTGAGACAGGGGCTTGACACGTAGCGTCAGCCTGGCGCGTAGTGTCAGCTTCCTGACTCAGCCACCATTAAATGCATGATTAAGTGGCCATGATTGAAATATTTTAATCAATAATGCTCAAACATGTAGCCTTGTCTCCCAATTTGGCTTGGACACTAGCTTGAAGTGGAGTGGCCAATTATGGGTCAATTAGCTAAGTGTTTGGCCATCTAGAAGTGAAGTCCACATAGCTTCTGACGCTACGTGTGGGACTTGATGCTACGCGTCAGCTCTCCAGATCTTGAATTTTCTCTTGAATTTCCTTAATTTTTCACTACAAAACTAGAAAAAATTGATCAAGGCAGATAATTTCCAATAACTTCCATTTATTACAATTAAAATCTAAATTTCTAACAGTTTGAACAAATTTTTATTAATTTTAAAACACTTTTTATTAACAAATTTATTGTGAATTTGACGACTAACAGTACATTTCTCTTGATAATTAAGAACCAAATGAGTTTGAGTACATAAAACCATTGATTCTCAGGGTATACTGGCACCGCGGCGCCTATCATCACATCGAATCTAAACTCAATCACATCATTTATACAAATTAGTCATTTTAGGATCCTTACCGAGACTTATCCTTATTTTTCTTTTCTTTTTTATTTTGACTTATCCATCTCAACATAATTCATTCAATGCATCATGCAAATTCCATTTCATCCATGACATTCATCATTTATTCGTCGTTTCATTTTATCAATTCATGATATTCCTTAAGTATCACATCATGTTCCACACACATTTCATCATACCATAATCATCACATATTTTATATTCTCATCACATAACATACACACCCCTGTACACAATCATGTAACAATCGTCACACATAACATTCATCATATAAGCATCACATAACAATCATTGTACATGTTATGCTAGTAAAGAAATCATATATTCTAATCCAAGCACATTTATGAGTATGGCTATATAAGTGACTAAGTATAAATACTTATTTTGTGAACACATACACTGCTTATTTATCTTGATTTCCTCTTTAATTATTCATCCCTATTGATAGCAAATTTATACCCCCTAATATACATTTTCATAATTATAATTATTTCTGAATTACTAATATCTTTGTTTAACTATCAAACTTACCATCCGGGCGAATTATTTAAATGCACCTTAGCTATTTATCTTTTAAATATTATTATATAGTCGTACTTATTCTAAAAGTATGTCTTAAGTTTATTCAAGGTATCAATAGTTCTGTCATTGTTACTTGATTACTATCACCGGCTAAATTATCCTCAGTTTATTTGTTTACTAACTAGATTGGCATTATTTTTACTAGGCTTCACTAATAAATTTTAACGTAAATATTCCTCTCTTTCCTTTAATTCTTATCCTTAGTAACTTTCCCCTTTTTTTTAATGAACTTTATTATACGTATATCAACTATTGTATGGTATCACCTTTTATTTCTTATTGAATTCTAGTGTCTTTAGTACATATATACCTATACTTTAATTCCTTTATTCATAATTGTTTTAGTTAGTCTATTGCTATATCATAAAAACTTTTCTTAAGATTTTCCAAACAATCATTGTTTTTCTAAATTTTCCTTACTCTTTCTTTTTTAACCTTTCTTTTAGTCCTTAGTATAAAATTTGTTATCTCTAAATTTTACTTAATAATTCAAAATAATTCATGATATATTTTTCTAAGAAGGATACTTTAAAAGTTCTATTTTTTCAATTCTAATATATTTTACTAGATTTTACTAGTTTATCCTAACATAGATATTCCTTCTAGTCCTTATTCTTAGCATCTTCTCTCTAACTTATTAAACTCTAATGTAATATCTACACATACACACTTTAATCCTTTTTGTTGTATGATTATCAAACTTTTTTCTACATTTCTTTTACAAAATATTTTTCTAAAAGCAAACATACCTTATTCATTTCACTACTACAAGAAACACTTTTAACACTGGCTAAAATCAACTTTTAACACCAGATATTTTAAGGGTGTTAAGTACACAGGTGTTAAAAATCAAGACTTTTAACACCCAGATGTTTTATCCATTTATCCGGTGTTAATTAGTACTTTTAACACCAAACTTGTAAAACATCGGTGTTGTTTATCTATTACAACACCAGATTTTTTAAACATCCGGTATGAATTATTGTTTTCCACACCAGTTAATTCTTATACTATTATATCTAGTGTTAGTTATACTTTTTAACATCAAATGTTTCAGAATATCTGGTGTTAAATATGATTCGTAACATCTGTCTTTTTGTACCCAGTATTAAAAGTATTTTAACACCTATATATTTGTTATAACTGGTGTTAATTTTATCAAATTTAACACTTATTTCATAATTTAACCGATGTCAAAAGTTCCTACTTTGAATGCTTTGTTTTATTTTATTTTTTATTAAAAAATTTTTTTAATAAAAATAAACATCCATATATATGCATCAATAATATTTAAGATCAAACATTAATATTCATATTAATGTTGAATTTAACTATATAATATATACATATATCCAAAACATCAATAAATGTAAATGCATAAAGTTAAACATCATTAAATCACATTAACACTATGAGAAATCTCCCTCTCTATTACTCACTTAACTGCTTTGTATTTTTTCTCATCCCTGCTGGAAAGCTAACCTAAAATAAGATAAAACAATAAAGGTCATTTCTAACACTAATTCATTTTAACTTAATAAAATAGCTTCTTCATAGCAACAAACAATATAAGACAATTTATTTTCATGAAAAGAAAAATACTATTTCATAAAAAGATAGTACAAAACAAAATATAAATTGTATCATGATTATATTTACTTAGAAGCAAAAGTATAATTTCTATATATTATCTCAAAACAATAATATCCGGCTTGAGACTTCTGGTTGAGAAAGTTTCCTGGGAATCCACCCTGGGCTCCTTGTGTAGCATATTCAATAGCATATCCACTTTGTGAAGCCTTGAGGTAGTCAAATTATCAGTAGGGAAAGAGAACAAATATTTTATAATTTAATAGTAATTCATAAAGTTGTGTAGAGAAATCAGTCACGTTATAAGGATTATGAGATCCTTAGCTTTTGAAGTCATCACCCAAGAAGTCCTGAAGGCAAGTGTAAAAAAAAATAAGCCAATTTCACATTGAAACAACATCAAGCTTCTACCAATTCACAAGAAATACCTGAGACATTCCAGGCACTAAAAAACACTTACCTGTGTGTCTTAGCTTTAAGAACCAAATTCAATGAATCAAAGGTCAGGAGCATGTCTCTCTTAGCTTCTACTTCTAATAAAAATTTTGTGATTACTTTTCAATTCTTTGCTTTGGTGATCACTTTACACAATTAGTTAATTTATTTTGTTTATATTTTTATTTTACATGTCCATTTTTTTATATTTTTCTTGTTTGTATTTATATGGCCATGCAATAATTAATTTCTCATTTTCCTCCTACATTCGACTATTCAGCTATTCTATGTAAACTAATCTCATGTCATGACATAATATTGACTAAGTATATCTAATATAATAGTATTCATATACCATAGGATATATAATTAAAAATACGTTTCCCATATTTCTTGAAAAAATTTAATATTCATTATGAATTTGAATATTAACAATATATAAAACAAGGTTAATTATGGAGTACACACCCCGAAGATGATATATTTTTCAATAAACAAATTTGAATTTTTAGTTTGTTTTGTTAATAGACCTATGTTATATGATGTAACAATATTCATAGACCTTAATCTCTTTGTAAAACTGCTGCCTAAAAGCACCATTTCTTAACATATAGTTCATAATATAAGATCTTTTCCCACCAATTTGTTTAACATTAAAGGAAATATTAATATCAATATTAAAAGCATTTGTGTAAGCTTAACTGTCTAATCTACAGGTCAAAAGATACCTGACTTGGAACCATACCACTTTTCAAGAAACAGGGTCATTGCTGCAGGCACAAAAAATAATGTACACAAACATGATCCATATATTTTTAAAATACCTGAACATAAAAAAACATGGGACGGTTAGGCACGGGCCATGGAAAATCAATTCCTGAGGATTGCCTTTCATTAACAGTAACACCATTTTGAAAGGTGCCTTCATAAAAGCTGTTGAAGGGAAATTCTGAAAGGCATAGATACATACAATACTGAACCTGAAGTTTTGAGACAAAAAAATAGAACCTTATAGTTAATAGAAGAATCAAAGGTAAAAAAATCAATAGAAGTGTAAAAACAAAATGAAATCCATGAGACAACTAGAGCCTTGACAGAAATAATGAAGTAGCCTACAATGGGAACTTCACAACAAGTAGCACTCACTCTCACTTAGCATAATAGAAGGTGAATAAAGTAGATCTTATTTTGAGTATCTCATTTTGTACTTGTACACTCTGTATAATATTGATAATAATGCCAAGCTTAAGTTGTCCTACAAGAATGTACAACAAAAAATTAGTGTATCTCTATCTGTGATACCACCTAAGATGTTTTTACACATTTATGAAGGTTCAGATGTAAGACATTTCCATTGGTGATTCAAAAATTTCACTTGTGTTTGACCAAGTTGCACCATGTACTTTTTTTTCTTTAACTGTATTTTCTATTTAAATGCACCAATATATTTTCTGTTTAATATATTTTTGCTATGTACAATGTTTAGACTCTACTCAAAATAAACAGCGTTTGAAACAACGTTGTGTACAAGACTCAAAACTACCATCCTCTAATTTCATAGCAGATTCAAGATCCATAAAACATTTATAGAACTGCATCTAAATTCAAATATAAAAAATACAGAACCACATTAAAAACACATGTCAAGCATTCAAAGCCAAAGCCACAAATCAGATTACGTAGAAAACTTACCTATTGGGATTGACCATAAAAGACTCAATAGAACTAGAATCATGGAAAGAATCAACCTTATTTTTAACCGACAAAGTATTGTCTTGCACCGATGCATTCTCCTAAGCCTACAAATGTATCATTTACGAATGCAAATGACACTTAAATCATTTCAAGAAAGTATAAATCAAAAGAAAATAACAGCATAATAAATAAACAAAGGTTACTAACTTGAGAGGCAATGGTCGCTCAGAAACCGCGTGAGAAAACAATACAATCTCGGCTTGTTGCTACTCTGTCAAAGGAGCATTCTGCAAATGGAACTAGCTTTAAATATATGAGATGAAATCAAATCAAATCACGATGAATTACAATGTAGATCTGATCCATAACACAAAGTAAGATTCATTTGTAAGGAAAACGAATGATTGAAATTATGCATTTGAGTAGAAATGTAGTTTGGCAAATTGAGATCTAAAAAATAAAGAGAATTACGGGGAAAGAAGAAGAGAATGGGAAATGGAAGGAACGAAACCTGTTCCCAAGTGGAAGTGAAGATGTGCCTCTAGAAATGGCTGTGGAATTCGGAAAAGTTTGAGGAGGACCTCTGCTTCCCATTTTCCTTTGTCACCGCTTTCATTCTATTTTCCTCTGTTTCTTCTTCTTCTCTCTCCCTTAAACCAACAAATCGCACACAGAGAGAGCGTGAAGAATACGGCTGCGGCTGTAGCTGCGAGCGGAGAACTACAAGGAGAATGTAAGGTGAGGGGAGAAAAGAGTGAGATGTTACCTAGTGGCCTAGTATTGGTGAGAGTGGGTGGGAGAACATGAGACAATAGGGTTCTGTGAGAGGGAGAGTTTTCACGAAAGAAAAATTATTTTAATTTTAACTAAACGGGTAAAAAAAGATAGGTGATAAATATATTTTTCACATCAGATATTTTATAATCCAGTGTTATAAATCAACAACAAAAATTATTTATTTACAAAATTACCACCGCAATCTTTTTAACAACAGATTTATAAATATCTAATGTTAATTTTAGATGTTAAATTTTATTTTTGTAGTAGTGTTTTCAAAATACCATCTCCTTAATATTTTATTGAAACTTTTAGTTCTTTTCTTTTATCCGCTATTCTCTTCCTTAACCTTTAATAAACTATTCTTTTGTCAAATAAGAATTCTTTTCTTCTTTTTATGAAGATATTCGAAATTTCTTTTCCTTTTTGTCCCAAAAATTATTCCTTTTGGTCTTAGTAAATTCTTCCTTAAGAGATACTTAAAAATTTCTTTTCTTCCACTAAGAAAATCATTGCACCTAGTCCCATAATCTTTATACTTCATTTAGTTCAAAAAAATTTCTTTAGTTAAATTATAAAGTTCTCTTGATCAGTTTTTCTCAAATCGTTAAAAATATTATATAGTTCTGAAACGTAGCGTAATAATAATTTACTCGGTAAGACATCTCTTTTTACGTGATTAGTCCACTTTACTTACAAATTATTAGTTGATCAATTTAATTAATTTAGTAAGGCTTACCGGATAAATATAACAAATTACATAAAATAATAAAAATTTATAAATATTTACAACCATATTGAATTCTTCAAATGCGCCCGCTTTACTATTCTAACCTTTTGTATTCTCACTAACAACTTAATTCGGATAAATTTTTAACAGGAAATTTAAATTTCGATACGTTTTCTATGAAAATTATCAGAATGCATGAAGTTGCAAGAATATAAACATAATCGCAACGGTAATGAATAGTCGTATAATTCCTAATCTAACCATCGGATCATTGTGAAATTTAAAAAGATTGTCCTAGAATACTAAAGGCACGATATCGAGCAGTTTATATCAATCAAAAACAAAGCGAGACCCCCTTACCTCAGGGTGTAGTCACAATTTTGGTGAAGGAAAAAGAATCGGGCGTCGCAAATTTTCCGATCGTCGCTAAACTTACTCTGGTCGCTCCCGATCACTCTTTGATCTACTAAAAATCAACATGTAAGTGTTCAACAAGTGACTATATGTTATGATCAACAAAACGGATTATAGGACAGCCATGAATAATAAAAAATTGAAGGAACCGGTTGCCAAAAATTTACCGTTCACTCAATACATCGCGTCGATCGCTCCTAATCGCTTCCGGGGCCTTAAAAATTAAACATGCATGAGCCAAGGAGGAAGAGGAGAGTCACGGCTAGCAAGAAATAAGAAGTGGTTATTCATTGAATTTTGAGTTTTGGAGGAGAAATTGAAATCGAAAAAGAAAAACGTTGTCGATCGCTTACCAAAATGCAAGGAGGTGGCTACGGTTTCAAGGTGGTGTTGGCGCATAGAGGCTCAGTGGCTGCTTAAGAGGAAAGGGATTCTATAAAAGAAGATGATGATGGCTGGTTTTAGAGGGTGGCAGCCACAGGTAGTGGTGGAAATTAGAAGAAGTTGATGAATTTAAGAGGTAATGGGGGTTATGGAGGAGGAGGCCATAAGGAGAAGGAATTGAAGGTGGATTTGTAGTGGCTGTTGGTGACGTGGTGGTGGCTAGAAGAGGAGGATTTTGGGTTGTGGTGGTGGCTGGAAATTAAGAGAAGAAGGAGCAAGCAAAATTATTAATAGAAGGTAAAGGAAAAATTTTAGGAGAATTGATTAAAGAATTTGTTTTAAGAGAATAAAACTTTGTGTTAGTACAAGAATTGGCAAATGGTGGATTAATTGAATTTTTGGTATTTTCTTGCAAGAGATGTATGTGAATGGTTTCTAAAAAATGAAGTGAATTGGCAAAGCTTAACTATATATGGTTATGAATGGTATGGCTATATGTATGATAACATGGTCATGACATAGTATCATGTCATGGCAACTCCTTGTTAGAGAAGGAGTAAACCGTGGGTTGACATGTGTGAGGGGCATGTGGCAGGCTGCGGTGAGGTGTGGAGAGGCAGTTGTCACGTGATGGTGATGACGAAAAAATAATTTAGGGTACCGAAAATCAAATACCCAATGAGTAACTAGTTCCCTTTTTAGATGTTGTTAAAATAAATAAACAATACTTCATGGAGTGGAAATCTAGAAAAATGTTCAACATGAAGATTATAGAGATTCTTTTTCTATTTAATTTGATATATCATACATAAAAATCTAAGATGGGTAGCCCAAGTTATGCTCGAACCAAGGAAAAGTGCTCCTGAAGCTTCCAAAATGAAAACAGTTGGAACACGGGATTTATGGAGGCCAGGGCTTTAAGAATTTGGTTTTGATCCCTTCATCAAAGTTGTAGGATTTTTTTTATACAAAACCATAAAAAAAGAATAGAGGTTTTGACTTTGTATGAGGGAGATATATGCATTTTTCTAAAATGGTGCAATGTTGTCGTGGGATTGGAACAGGTCTGGAAAGAACATAAAAACTGTACCAATTGGGAAGGGTTCAGCCTTTGAGGCCTTCATAAAAGTCTGTAGAGAATTTTGTTAAGGAAATTATGAGACTAGGTTTAGATAAATCAGAGGTTGCATGAGAAAGTTATGATTTTTCGAATGAACCATGTGTTGATTAAAGGGATTAAATAACGGGTTTTTAGATTACAAATACATGGTCCTCAATTTTAGGGATGGCAGAGTATAAATCAGGGTTTGGGGCTAGAAATAGAGATTATAGATCTCTTCATAACAAAGAGATCAGAACCAAAGTCACTCGATTCTAAGATCGTATGAAAAAGTTAGGTCTAAAACACTAAAGGTGCTCAGGCCGGATTCAAGGGTTCAAATTGAATTAATCGTTTTTTAGGAAACAAGGTCGATAAGGCCTGACTTAGGATTCGGTCCCTTCAAGAAAAGTTCCTAAATCATCATAATGAGTCACCAGGGACTGGCCGTGCTGTGATTGGATATTCCGAAGCATATACATGATCAACCAAGGGAGGTATGTGGGGTTCTGGTCGGGCTTATTGGATCAGGCCTGTCATCCTTGATTTACCACAAGAGGATTCTAACAGGACTAGTTTCCCTATTGGATCACTAATCTCAAGTTAAAATACCGGGATCAAATCGTTCATTGAGTCCCACAATTTAAATTTGGGAACCTGATAATTTTTTTATTAAATATAATGAGTTAATAAACAATTATCAAATAAATAGGAAATTGATAATCAAATATTAAGAGATTAATTAATAGATACTCACCAAATAATCATTGATTAATCAATAATTTATTAAATAAATGATTACGAGATAATCATCAATTAAATAGTTTATGACTAAATAATTGTTTATCGTATAACAATTAATTGTTAATAAATAAATGATTATCAATAATAATCAGATAATCAACCAAACAATTACCAAATAATTTTAATTATCAAATAACTAAATGCTTATACATATTCGAAATAATTATAAAATAAATCAAATAAATTAACTATTTATCTATAATTAAATTATATAAAATTTAATATTAGTTATTAAATATTAACCTAGTTATCAAACCAATTATTACATCGTGATTATCATGGACCACTATTATTTATAATTAATCATTATCACCATTAAAAGAACAATTTACTAACCATCATTAACGAATCAAACGAGATTAAATAACGTATTCTTTATCATTCTCTCACTTCAGCTTTTCTTTTATTACTGACGTATTCTTTAATCCTTCTTCTAGTCCTCTATACCCTTCTAAATTAAATTTCCTGTTCATATTCGCTCGATATCCTTATATTTACCTTAAGGAACAAGCCAAAAGCCTCAAGCTTTCCTTTGAAAGCTTAACAGAGTATCCTCAGGAATCCTGGGGGTTTGGTTTCCTACTCTTAAAAATCAAGGCTGTTACACAGAGCGCTGGTCTTTTGCTCCTAAGTTTGATAGTGCAGCATATAGTCACAGTTTGTCAATGTTAGTACTCGTGCACATGCCCATAACCTTAATCACCTTAGCTCCTGACTTGGTTTATATTCTTTTCTCACCAACATATATACGCCTTTACCAACGTATATACGCTGGTGTCATGGCATTTTACACACTCTTTTTTTCATATATTATATATATTTATATATTTTTTCTCATCTTTCATCTTTTTTTCTCAATATATTTTTCATAATATATTTCTTTCAGCACTCTTCTTTTTTCTTTTTTTCAAACTTTCTCTTCTCACTTTATTTATGTACAAAAAAACAAAAGTAGATTCATCCACCAAGATCCCATTATCTATGGTCATAGGATCTTGGCCTTTTTGCTCTAACTTTTTCCTTGTTGTGCTTGAGGCTCAAGCTCCACATAACTTTCTCTCTAGTTTTTTTTTTCAAATTCTTGTCGCTTTTTCTAAATTTCTATGCTCTTTTTCTTTTTTTGTTCAGTGTTAGTTTCATTCTTTTTGTGCCATAGGCGATATTTCCCTTAAATCGATGATTCCCGTTTTCTTGTGGTTTCTATTGCTGCTGCAGTAGTTACCACTAGTAAACGTTCCTCAAGACATAATTGAATTTCTTCTTCTGTATTTTTAATATCTGAACATATTAATTCTTCTTGTGAATGAACCCCTGTTTTTCATCAACATCCACACTTGGCACCAATAAAATTTCCTCATATTATTATTGTTTTGTCAAGTTATGGTTTCCATATCAGTTGAGACTTCTACTTCCTCTACCAGTTCTTGCTCAACAACAACATATAATCGAGTCTCAACTTTCTTAATGGCTTCTGCTGTCATTTTCTTAATTTGGACCACTTCAACACTTGCCTCATCAAAGTAATTACCCAATGACAGCTCCTACTATTCTTTTTCAAACCAATCTTCTTTATTCCAATCATCAAAGAATGCCTCACTGGATATATCATCTTCCAACTCAAATATTATCTGATTCGTTTTCATCCTTGCATTTTTCAACTAATATTTTAGAAGTTTCTTGTATCAAAATTTTTTGATCAAAGGAAATAAACCTCAAATCCTCAATGCTTTGTTCATAATAAACTTCTTCAACTGATTCCTCTTCAATAAAACATCCCCGAACTTCTTCACTTTCACTTTCTTCTTCTTTTTCATATATCTCAACATCAACCTCAAGTTCAGGTTCATCATTTCATTGTCTTTTTTGTCATAAATGTTTTCCAGCTGGTCTCCGTCTTCCCTAAATGTAATTTCTTCATCTGGGCCACCATCATCATTCCATGGCTCTTCATATTGGTCCGTTTTTCGTATAACCTCTAAATTACTTTCCTCTTCGGCCAATTGCTTCACGATAAATCCGCTTGATTTTGAATGTTTCTGATTGAATTATCAAAATTCCTAAGGATGGTTTGAGTGAACTCCATGAATTGAGTCAATATTCTTTCTAATTCAAATGGCTTTCCTCAATTGGTTGTATTTCTTCCACATGGTTCATGCATAATGTTTGTGAATACTGAAGAAACTTAACAAAAGTATCCTCAAGATCCATCACCTGTAACTTTTCTCACATTCCAAAACAAAACAAACATACAAGTGCAACAACTAACAACACATAAAACTATTGTAATGGTTAATGCTAACAAACTAACAACAATTAAACATCAATTAATAAAATCTTACTTCTACAGCAAACTCACTAATCAACAAACAAAAATTACAAAACTAAACAAAAAGAAAAATGGTTTAGTCTAGTGGCTACCTAAGGATTAATGATATTAATCACCCATCCCCAGTGCCATTAACTTGATGCGAATTCATTAGAAGTTAATTTTATTAGCAAGCGCATCAATCGTTAAGATGTAGAATATTTGATCATTCCCACGGGATTGTGTTAAGTACCACAATCTTAAGGAGCCTCTAGCTAAACCTTACACATAAAGCCATTAAAGTCTTTACGTTTTCTAAATTTTATATTGTTTTTGAGAATTTTCAATAGTAGTGTCACTAAGTAAAATTATGTTAACAATTAAGCTATATTAAACACATAGATTGGTACTGAAATCAGCACACCATAACTCATAAATTTGCATGAACTCAGCATCAGCCATAATCAAAGCAGAATTCAATCTCACAGATGGATAACTCCTAATTCCTTAGGTAATTACCACTAATCCAACCTAGACTAAACCTAATCCCTTAGGTACCAGGTTCCATTTAATTTAGATGCAAAATTAAGGTAAACCATAGCACTATCCTAATTCCTTAGGTATAATAACTAGGTCAGCAAATGCTAGTGTTAAAGATGAACAAATATTATGTTCAAAACCTACTCCTATGCATCTTCAGCTTCATCACTTGAGATTTAGAGATATGGCAACTTCACTCAATCCTAATCCAAGAGAATTAACCATTCATGGATAGGAAACAAAAATGGATACAGACAATGGAGATTAGGGATGAGAGCATATAGTGAGAGAAAATATTTAGAAAGAGAAAGGAAATTTGAGAATGAATTAGAATCTGAAAAATTAGTAATGGGATCCTCTTTACATTAATGACATTACATGTATTTATAGCTTTCTGTTCTAACTAAATACCAAGTAAAAATTATTTACAGAAAATGCCATTAATTACAACTACAAATAAATAAACAACTTAAATTAACTAAACATGTAACGGTACAAATCTGAAAATAACTAAGTTACATGCACAAGACCCATAGGCGTATGGACTTTGGTGTGGGGCGTGTGGATGCTTGGCAAAGTGGCTGTGGAACAGAGAATAAGCGTTTATACGTTAGGAAGGAGCGTATGAACATTGGGCTTTTGGATCCTAGGTCTGAAGGTGGTGATTTATGGGTGTAAGTCTAGCATAAAACCAGCGTATGGACACTTGGTTTCTGGGATCATAGGTTGTGTGGGCGTGGGAGTGAGCGTGTGGTCTGGCGTATGGACCAACGTTTGTATGTGTGAGTGGGTAATCATGATCATGGCACTTTCATGGTTGTGGGCATGGCTCCTAGCGTACAAGGCAGCGTTGCAACCTATGATGTGGATGGGAACCATCTTAATGCATGGGCCATGGAACATGGTACTCGATTTGGTTGCTTCGTTAGTGCTTGGCCCTTGATCAAAGTCCCTTGTACCTGAAACATACAAAATAACAACAACTTCCAATGTATCTATTTTTAGTTAAAATATAATATGTTGGAGTTAAAAAATCTAATAATTCAAATAATTATAATTTATTCTAAAAATCAAATAGTTAACATTAAAAATGCAAATAATTTATAAAATGAATAAAATCCTAACTTTACTAAATATTTATTGTTTTCATTCCTAAATTAATAATTAATTACTATTAAATAGGCAAATCCGATGGAAAATAACATGAATAAATAAGCCTTTTCAAGGCTTATCAAAATTCTATAAGGTAAAAGCGTTGATCTCTATTCCCTTTCTCTTGGCCGGATAGTCCTCTTAGCCTTTTCCCTTGATTTTGGTCATTTTCTCTTCTAAAATTTATTGTCAATCGCTTATACATTATATCCACTACCTTGCATGTGATTTAAAAATTTTAGAAACCTTGTTCCCTAAATTTTTGCTTGACCGAAATGCTCCCCATGTCGTTTCCTCCTTGATTCTTGCTTTTCATCACTTGCATGTTGTGTTATGAGCCTTGCATGTAATTTTAAAAGCCGTAGAATGCCTTGATCATGAGTTGTAAATGCCATGCATGAGAGTTTGAAGTGAAAAATCCTTGTTTCCTAATTTTATTGTCTTCTTCGAATTGCTCCATAGCCAGTTTCCTATTGATTACCGTCTCTCACCATATGCATGTTATATTTGATGATTTGCATGTAAATTTGAGCAGCCAAAGGTCCCACTTCCTTATTTTCTTGCTTACGGCTATGGCCATTTGAAAAAGCTACCATTCCTTGTTTTAAGTTTTAGATGATTGGTGTACATTCTATAGCTGTTATCGAGGCCCAAGAACGAGAAGAGACAAAGAGTTGAAACACTATCCAAGGAACTTGCTTAGGAAACTGAGGTAAGGGGGAGATCTCTAACATGTTAGTTGGAATATTTGCATGCATAAATATAGGAACCTCTCTTAGGTTACTGGCCAAACCGTCATTACATGCGAAAGAAGAAAGAGATACGAATATGACGTGAAAGGGAAAATAATTACGAAAACCCCAAACTACACATGTAGTTATCCTTTAAAGAAAATTAAGTTTTTTTATGCCTACGATTGGCCAAATTATGCATACTATAATTTAACTACTTAAATTTATATGTAAAAATACATGTACATTTATCTGTACTCTTAGATGGACTAATATAAGACAGTAGTCTGGTGTGTGTATGTGCAGCTACATTAGATTTAATCCAGAAATAAGTTAGAAAACTTAGTGAGGAAAGGAAGCAAAAAATTGAAAGAATAAGAAACAAGTAAAATAAGGAGAGGTTGTTAGAGGATACAATGTGTAAATGAACTAGTAGTGGTAAGGGAAATAAATAAGTGAACCAATACGAGATGTAATTAGGATTACTAAGGAAATAACAATTGAGAATAAGATAATAACGTAACTGGTAAATTAGAAGGAAATGGGTTAAGCGACTACGTTCAGTGACTAAGTCTAGTAATGCATTTGTGCATGCTTTAACTTGAAAATTACTAATGCGTCATAATTATGAATATTTTGCAATAAGTTGTGTGATATTTTGTGATTATGAAGAAATTATGACTACGTGGGTATTTGGTGTTGTGTAGCTTAAAATAGCATTAAAGTGAAATTTGGTAATCTTGGGTGAAACAAAGTTGTTATGTATGAAGCTGCCTAATTTGATTTTTGTTAACTTAAACATGATAAGGAAATATGATAGGAGATATGAAACGGGTACATGTAATTATTAAAAATGAACTGAAGTCCCGGTAGGATCCGGAATGGGTAACTGCTTATGAAACTAACATGAATGAAAGCGATGTGAGTGACAATGTGTGATGGTATATACCGATATCTATATTGACGTGAACGTACCCGTGTGGATTTTATGATGACTGGGATTGTGGATTCATGAGACTCGTAAGATTTTGTCCTTGATCGTCGAATAAGGGAAGGTTAAAATATAGCTAGACCGGAAGATGATTATAAACTAATATTTTAAGGTAATTTACACTAATGAGCAAAAATAAGAAAGATGTTTAAGTTGGGTTTCTAAGTTAATTAAGTTCTAATTTTCATAATAAAAGCATTACAGTTTTGACCAACTAATATTTTTACCGAGAAAGAGTTTTTGAATAAATTTTATCTCAGAATTTCAAAGAAATATTTTCTAGGAAAACATTTGAAAGTATAACTACACTTGAAAATCTTGGCCTTGAGAAAAACTAGGAACAAAGTTCCGTAACAACCAATGTTGTGGGATAGTGTTCACCATAAAGGTCCAGGTATAAAACAACAAGCTTCTAATATTTATAGGCCTCGAACCCCAACTTTGAGTAGTGCATGCTCTTAATGAAGACTTGGGACTTAAGGCTGAGGATATATAGATATATATTATATCATTAGATGTTTTAGAAATTTGACCTATATTAATCCATCAAGGTTTATCATATTTATGTAACTTTGTTTTGAAAAAGGGTATGCCTAGCAATGTTTTTGAAGAACTATTAGGTAAATAAATATATATGAATTTATGTACCCTATAGCCATAAGGAAAATTATTAAAAAAGTATGAGTAAGTGGGTCAGAGGGTTTAGGAAAGTATAAGGATTTTTTGAAAGAAGGATTTATTTTGGTAAGGCTAAGATGCGACATTAAGGACAAAGAACTTATCAAGGTAGGACTTTACCCGATGACGATAATAAAGACTAGTGAATATTAAGATGTTATGGATATACATCATGCATGCATCATGTACATTGTGAATTACGTTTGGAAACTCAATACTAGAGTATATAATGAAGGGTACGCTAAAAAACATGAGCATTCAAATCCCTATTAAGGTCTCAGGGGTATAATCGAGTCGGGTTCACCCAATGGCCAAGAGTCACATCCAGAGTCGGATAATCCGTAGGCCAACTAGGTATCCCCTAAGAAGGACGGGTGTTACTACGGCCGTGTAGTACCAAGTTACGGTTACTCTATGGAGTGTGATCACCTTTATAAAGTGTTAGACTAGTGTGTCCTTTACCCATGTATGTTGCAACGAACTTGGTGAGCTCTAGTCACTCTAGTACAAAAGCGTTGTGCTTTGTATAAGACTGAGGCAGAACAAATCTAATGAGTATGGTGTTGTAAGGCCCTCGTTTGCATTCATGAAACACTTAAGGATAAGATAATTATCACATAAAGAAGCCATGCATAACATATGGAATGACAAACCACATTGTGATTTTGGTTGTGAATTGTGTAGGGCTAAGGATGTATATGTTTGATTAAAATGATTAACTGACATGCTCCTGCTATGATGATTAACTATTGTTCTACAATGATAATGATTGATCTCTACCTGGTATACTATGACTAGTGTAGGGTAGGTTAGGTATTAGTCTAATGGAGAAGAGAACCTTAGAATACCAAACATTGATTACATGCTAAATTAATTAGGAGATAATAAGGTTGAGTATCATAATGAAAGATAGTTAACTGTCTTGTATGTCTAAGTAAATAATAAAGGAGGATGAACAATAGTTGGATGGTCAATATGGGATCTATAAAGGAAGAATAGATTATATGATAATAACTGCTAAAGTAGAGTGATGTTTTACATATATGGTAAGTTAGACTTGTTTTGTGATTTGTTTGTGTGAGTGAAATTCGTCAAGTGTGACGGTGCACTTTTACATGTTTTTCCAATAAGGCTGGAGTGAGATAAACTCACCCCTCTTGTTTTGTGGTTACATTGTATATATTAAAAAATGCATTCTAGGCTTGCGAGGGACAGAGCTAGAGAGGGAGGAAGATCTGTGTCAGAGTTACACAGTGAAAGCGGTTGGACACCTAGCTATATGAAGTAGCGACTAGATTAATTTATGTTTATATTTCATGGGAGTCTGCGTGTCCCTGTACATTCAAAGTATGTAAGTTTCTGTTGAGACCATGTGATGTATAGAATATTTTTATTAAAGACCTTGATTCACCATTGTTTCTTGTACAAAAAAAACTTCATATTTTTTTAACTCGTAACCTCTCAGTTAAGTAGGATGATCTAGTGGAAGGGATTGACCTAGTTAACCAAGGGCGTTACCAGGTGGTATCAGAGCATGGTCGATTCAATAGGCTTGGGGTATAGACTACCATGCCCTGCTGTACTCTGAATGATTGCTTGTGAGTCATTAGAACTTGTGTGGTATGGACTACTTGATTAAGTTCAAGTAGTTAGGACGTGGGCTACAACATCAAAGGTTGACAATGAGCTTATAACTCGTATCGAAAGAGGGAACCAAAAGTAAGATGGACTTCGATGAAGAAGGACAATTAGACTATGTGGAGAGTGAGTCATACCATGGACTATTGCCGCATGGACACTCTATTCCAATTTTGATAAATTAATTGCGAGAAAGTTTATTTGTTTTGACCTGTGCTTGAGTTCCTTGAAATTTTTTTGTTGTGTTCCTTTCATTATAATTGATTTCCTTGGATTTATGAAACTTTAAGTCTTTGATTGTGGAATTAGAGTTTAAGCTTTAGTTCCTGACTCTCAGATTGAAATTTAAATCATCTGTATCATTCTTTGGATTGAGTTAAACCCATTATTAGAAATTCCTCTAAATTTTCTTGGATAGGCGTTGCCTAAATTTCTTACCTTGATTCTTGATTAGTTGACACCGATTCTTTTAAATCATCTTTATTATGATCCCTGGTGCCTTTTTAATGAGGACATGCCTAAGGAAGACCTTGCCTTGGCCTTAGATAAGGGTTTGGAGAGCTTAAAAGGGCCTTTGACAAGGTCAAGGACCAAAAAGCCAAGGACCTCACACAAAAAGGCCTAGCTGTTTTTCTTGTCACCATGTATGGGCCCAAGCCCAATGAGCCACACTTGAAGACCTATTCTATGTTGTAACACCCTCGGTTAACTAGGACAATCCCTTCCACTAGATTATCCTGGTGAACTGAGAGGTTACGAGCTTTAGAAAAATGTAGAATTTTTTTTTGTACAAGAAAACTTGGTGGAACAGATGTACCTTATATACAACATAATCAAATATAATACATTGCCATAACAGTAACTGTACATACTAAAAGTAAACGGGCACACAAGCTCCCATAAACGAAAATAAAATCAACCTATTATATTTATCCACATTCCAAGCACTATACTAGAAATGGTCTTTTACAGCGTTTCTACACCGTATTTCACAATGTTTTTAAATGCTATTGTTTTACGTGTGGTAATAGGTGGAAACATTTGACAACGTTTGCGAAAATGCTATAAAACATGTACATTTACAGTGTTTCAAAAAACACAAAAATGTTGTAATAGGATAATACTATTTAAAGCGTTTTTAACACAAACGCCGTAATTGATTTACTTTCTTACAACATTTATTTTTGCATGCACAAATGCTACAAGAGAGTGATACTATTTAAAGCGTTTTATTTTTAAAATATTGTTATTGAGTTAGTTTACTATAACATTTTAATTTTTCATGCACAAATGCTGTAAAAACATCATACTTTTTTATAGCATTTCTTCATTTAATTTTAAATGTGTACTTTTTTTTATTTTTTCTACTTTCCCTTTTTTTCCTTTGGTAACAATTCAATTCTGTTAAGTTTCAATCAAATTGTAATCATACATGTCAATCCAAATTCAATTATATTTGTTAGACATAATAACCATGTTTGAATTTAATCACCAAATGTGACAAAATTAATATCTATATATAAATTAAAAATATATAATACACATAGTGAAATACAAAGAAATATTCAAGAAAACATACACTTTTCATAGACTACTTTTCATCAATAAATCCACATCTATACAAATACAAAAAAAATATTCAAGAAATGCACTATTGGTAGTAAAGCAACTAAAGACTTGTTAATTTTGTTAATCAGTCCTTGCATATCCTGCACAAACAAACAAACAACAAATAAAAGAATGATTTCATGTTGTGTTCTAAACAAATCACAAACACTTCAGTCAAACACTAGATTTAATATTTATTGTCCTAGATTTAAATTCTAAAATATTACACAGACTTATTAGTTTTAGCTCAGCACTTAATAATAAAACTAAATTACTCTCAACAAGACAAATATACATAAACCTGAACAAAATTCATATTAAAATTCTTGAAAATATTATTTACAAGGCTTCCTAGAAATTTTAATAGTTTTTTATATTGAAATTCAATCATAAACTATTATATAAGAAAAAAGCGACAATACGGCCATGTTACTCTTCGTACAATAATAATTCAAACAAATAAGTTAATGATTGTTTTTTTCTGTTTGGAACAACGTTCTATGGAATGTTTAATTCATATATGGATGTTCAAAAAGAAATAAGAGAAAAAACAAAAAAAAAACTAAATCTATGGCCTAGGGCCACGCGTCACATATGATTATTTTTAATTGGATGAAAATATTCATAATATATTGTAGATTCATTCCATTTGTAAGTTTGGAATATTAGTAAACGATGTTAACGATTATTGTTAGTTTATCTCAAATACGTAGTTTTTATAATTTGTATATATAGTTGGCAATTACTACTCGATTTTGAGTTGAGAACATAATATTAATTATCTAACAGAATATTAATACATACTCATCTTGTAAAGGTCATTCAATTATAGAGTGTAATAATTAGAAGCCCCTTGTTTACTTAAAAAAACGAGTGGAATTTTTCAATTGAGGTTGGTTAAAATATAGAGATGTTCTTTTAGGTTGAATTAATGTATATGTAAACGTAGGAATGTCAATGCGGGTTACCCATCCCGCCTCACCCCGTCCCGTCATAAACCCACCAAAATACAGGGCGGGGCGAGTTTGGCCCCCTATCGAAGGCGGGTTGAAATTTCTAGCTCGCCCCGTTTTGATGGCGGGGCGAGACGGATTAGGCTGCCAACTTTTAAAAAATTAAAAAGTTATTTTTAATATTTGAAAAAAAAGTTTTTAATAAGAAGTTGATTAATGGTTGGTCCACTTAAAAATATAAATTAATAGAAATTAATAAAAATCAATTAACTTATTTTTTTAATAAGAAAAAGTCAATTAAATTAAAACAAAAAAGTAATATACAATTAAAATAAAAAATTTGAATATAATTATATTAATAATTCTAACTCAAAAATCAATCAAAGTGATATGCTATGAAAAAATTAGAAAATTTTTTATAAGATATTATTAATATTATATTATTATTTTTAAAATAAAATATCATATAGCATGTCAGGCCAACCCGCCCCGCCCCGCCAAAAACCCGTAAAAATACAGGGTGAAGCAGACCAATTTTGAACCCACCATGAGATAAATTTGGTCAACTCGCCCTGCCCCATTTTAGACGGGTTGGCGAGCCGGCCCGCCGGGCTCAACCCGCTTTGACATCCCTATGTAAACGTACTTTTTGAAGTTTTTTTTGACAAGTTACCATAGAAGTTAATTATATTACCATAGATATTAATTAAGATGGAGTATTATCTATAAAATATTATTGGCAGGAAATAATCATTAACTAATATAAATAAAAATTAATTAGTACTCAATTAAACAAAATAATCGTCGTTAACATATTGTTTTTAATTAAATAGTATTATCGAACGTTGTTATTATTATTTTCTTATCGTCACTTCTCTTATTCGTTATGCTCTTTCTCAGTATTCTTATACTTCATTTTAAATATCTTAACTAGTTCTGTTTTGCACTATTTTTCTTATGCTGAACTACTCGGGGAACAGGCCAAAGCCTTAAGCATTTTACCAAAAGCTCAACAGAGTATCTTCAGGAGTCCTGAGGGTCTGGTTTCTTATTCTCAAAAATCAGGGTTGTTACACTCTCCATACCTTTTAGGAATTTCGCCCCTGAAATTCTCCACACTTTCTACTGGCATCAAGGTAACCTTGGTTATTGACCCTTGGTATCCTTGTTTGATGCTTCAACTACTTGAGTTTAAGCAAGTAGTCCCTACCACACAAGTCTTATTGACTGTCAAGTAGATGACTTTCAGAGTACAGCGGGGTATAGTGAACCATACCCCAAGCCTGTTGAATCGACCATGCTCTGATACCACCAATGTAACACCCTCAGTTAACTAGGACAATCCCTTTCACTAGATTATCCTGGTGAACTAAGAGGTTATAAGCTTTAGGAAAATGTGGAAGTTTTTTTTTTGTACAAGAAAACTTGGTGGAATAGATATACCTTATATACGACATAATCATATATAATACATGGCCGTAACAGTAACTCTATATAGTGAAAGTAAAAGAGCACACAGGCTCCCATAAACGAAAATAAAATCAACCTATTCTATTCATCCACGGTCCAAGAAGAGTCTAGCTGCTCCTTGATGTGAAGTGTGTCTTCATTCCCTCGATGTTTGGAAAATTTAGCGTAAGGGTGAGTCTCCACCTCCACAACAATCGGGAAGGTGTCTCATCAAAACCTGCTCCACATACAACACAAATAATCCAAGATCGAGTCCTTCGCATTCCCTTTGGGTACCTAAGATGCATTCTAAGTTATCTCACCCCTCTTGATCTCAGCTGACCATCCCCATTTTCCTATTCACCTCTCAAAATTATTAAGGTCTAAACAGTCATACTCAAACAATGAGCAGTCACAATCTTAATACAATAATGTAATGAATGAGTTCATTTCGTTAATTCCAATCTTTTATTAGTCATCATGATGCATGTGAGCCAATCTCCTCCTTCTCAATCTCAATCAGTACCAATCCCTCCTTATCCTTCCTATCCGCTAGAGCGACCGAAGCTCTCCTCATTCTGTTTTCACAAAAATGGGTAAGGACTCGCTGTCCTATCAATCATAAATCAATCACACATCACATCAGAACGGGCACTCAATGGCCATAGAAACCCCTTCCTCTCGTCGAAGTATACCAAAGTTTGCCATGGGTTGTCCGGCTTCGGGCGCAAATTCGAGCCATTGAAGGTCCGCCCCTGGTATACTCCCTAGACCACCTTTGGGGGATCGAGGCACATCAGCTCTTTAGTGTACCCCTCACTGTTATGCTCTAAGGAATTTCTCGTCCATCACCCTTATTCTCTATGTATAATGCACACAACACACAATTTCTTTTCACTAGTCATCGGTAGGGTCCTTTTAATGACTCTATTTTATTTCTAACGTCGGGTTTCTTTTTTTTGTTAAATTTTAATTAATTCTTTCTTTGCTTTATCAAAATTCCCCAATCCATAATGGTCTTACCCGACACTTAGAAATGAAATGAGATCTCATATTTTCTAGAAAACCATAGGGTATATTGGCACTATAATGGCCATCATCACATTGGATCTGATCTAATCTCATCACCTCATTTCCATAATTCATTTATCTTAGGATCCCTACCGAGACATTTCTTCATTCATTCATTCCTTATTTATTTCAACATATTCATTCAATGCATCATACAAGTGCTATTCATCATATTATTCATTTTGTTAACTCATGATATTCTTTAAGTGTTTCTACTACACCACATCCCATATCATATCAATAACCATCCAGTGGCATTACAACATATAATTCATTATACGACACTCATCATGTACTTTCATCACAATGTTCATCATGTAACTAACACATGTACATCCATGTACACAATCATTTACAGTCACATATTGAATCATGTTACATAATTAGTCAATTAATAAGTGCCATATTGCATGTAGTACTAAGGAATCATCACACAATAATTATTCGACACACCAAATCATATACATTTCAATATTCATCATTAATACGACTTAGCAAGTGATTGCACATTTAATGTCACTAAAAGTTTACTTATATAGGCAACTAGATGTAAGCATTCATATTATATCCTTACCATTTATCTAGTTCATGTCATTAGCATTTCCTTAATTTAGTTTGTTATCAAGGGCATACTATTATTTGATTCAATTCTTTTTATACCTTTCAATTATTCATTTGTTAGGCATTCTGTTTACTTATGTATGATTATTTCCTTACTTAATTCAACTTCCTAAGGTCTAATTCTGTACTCTTTAGTCATTGTCAAGCGGTCTCACTGTTGATTTTCTTTTACTGGTCCAATTAAACTTTATTAACTGAATGACTTGTTTCCTTGGTCACTAAATGAGTCACTATTCCTTTATGTACAATTGTCAATTTAGTAATGTTCTTTCTAAATTTCTAGCTACTAATCTTTTAGTGCTTTTTCTTTACTCCTACTCTGTTTAATTTTGTCAACGAATTTGTTTCCTGAGTTATATTCTTTTTGTCGGCTAGAGTTTATAAACTAGTTATATTCTTAAAGTAATTACTTTTTCTATGATGTCAATTTGTTGCTTAGAATCTAGAAACTATTCCAACCTTTATATCATGAACTTAGTCAAACATTACTTAGCCACTAATAATTATTATTTAATTTATAAGTCATTCTACTTCTTTTTATTACTAGTTCAAAGTTTAAATTCTAAAATTCGCTCTATATCTTTTATCCTTTTTAGCGATTAACGTTCTATAACTTAAATGTTTATAACATGTCCTAAAATCATTTTTGCTTAATTAATTATTTATGCCATGTAACACAGATATTTCCTAAGTTCCTTTTTCACATGTTTTATTGATTACTAATAGTTTTTAACTCCTAACACCTATTTCTTTATTTGGACTTCTAAAGATCTCATTCATTTCTTTTAGGAACCTTTCTCTTATCTTAATTTATTAAGGTCCTTTCTCTATAATTTATTCCAACTTGGATTCTAAAATTCCTTTTTACTTCTTTTCTTTTTCTATTTAGCTTACTTAGCTCAAAACAATGCTTAAACTCAAAATTCGTTCCTTAATAAAATCTTGTTTCAAATTAGCTCTACCTCATTAAGTTCTTAAGGTCCTTTTCATATTTTACCTCAATTGGTCACTAAAGTTGGTCGCTAAAATTCCTAAATTCTAATGCCCATTTTATTATGCTTCAAAAATTTCTTTTTATCTCTATTTTTTTCTTCTTAGCTAATAAAATTCGTTTGGACCCAATTATTTTTACTTATTAATAAAATTTTCTCAAATAATCGTATCTTACTTAATTGTTCACTTTTCCAAAATCAATTTATTTATTTGGTTAACTCTTAGAATTTTTTATAATACCTTAAGACGGTGCTACTTTTTAAACTTAGTAAAATAAAATGTCGTAACCATTCAGTCAGTGAGTTTCTTCGAAAAGCGTGATGTCATCAAAATAATCCCAACGATGCTTGGCAATAAATTTAATTTCTAATAGCGGGGCTTACCAGGAAATTAATCATAAATTACATAATAATACAATAAAATTTAAAATTAAATATTACAACCACATCAGATTTCAACCGAGCCCGCCTAATTACTAAAATTCCTAAACTTTCCGTTGCGACTTCAATCGCGACAAAATCCTTCCGAGCACGTGAACGTCGAGTTACGCCAAATTAAATTTCTAAAATACCCATTAATTTAAAATGTAATAATTTTAACCGTCAATTACAAAAAATTTTGTGGTTCAAAATCTAATCATTGGATCACGATGAATTTTAAAATGGAGGTTCCCGGATACTAAGGTAATATTATAGAGCAATCAAAAACGAAATCAAGTGAGGCAAGACTCCCCTTACCTTGCTGGATAGTGGCTGTCCCAGAGGAAGGAAAAGATTATCAATTTCTCAGAATAGAAAAGATTATCAATTTCTCAAAGATGCCAAGTGATGTTGGCCCAAGGATTTTAAGGACAAAGTTTAAGAGCCAAAATGCAAAACTCTCACCTTGGTGGCTTGGAAGAGCTCACGGCCAAGAGCAACCAAAACAAGGGGAACCCAGCTAAAGTTTGAGAGTTTAAGGATTATAGAAAATCAAGAGGGGATGGCTATTTGGTGGAGGGTAGGCTGCGGGTTGGAAGAGCAAGGAAATAGAGAAGTAAAATTTTGGATGGTTGAAGGTGGTAGGTGGAGGTGCAGCCATGAAGATGGTGGCTTGAATTTTAAGTTTTAGATTAAGAGGAATAGAGTTGGCAAAGGGTCGTGAGAGAGGAGAATGGGTGGAGGGATCATGGTAACATCATGGTATGACAAGGCATGGCATGATGGATGATTTCACATGGTGACATATCTATAATATTATGAATTAGAATGAAAGGATTATTTGTAAAGGAGCAACGTTCACAATGGGTTTAGCATGCCAAGTGAAAAAAATTAGAAATGGGTACATAAGTGAAGTAGATGTAAGCAAGGTGCTTATTGAATAAGTTTAAAAACTTAGCAAACAAGTTGTTGGCACTTGTTGGAGAAGGGATACAACCATGAGTTGACACATTTCAATGGGTTGTATCCTTGTGTCCAGCAATGTGAAATTGTGAAGGAAGGGGCTGTTTTGGAGTTGACATGTGTTCCTTGGGTGGAGAGGTTTAATTGGCCATAGTTGCATGAAAGTTGATGTGTCAAGGTTCTGGTGTGTCAACTTGTCACGTATTTTTGAATAGTTTACAGTGATAATTTGCAAAAACTCAAAACATAAAAGTTTTATATCATTGTTTTCTCTTTAAAACGAGCTAGAATACGCAAAAATCCAATATTGGACAAGGGAGATACGCCCAAAATACTAAAACTGCTCCAGGTTGTGACGAAAATGAAATTGTGAAAAAAATAAATTTGCTGGGAAAAATGGGTAAGGAATTATCTTTTAAGCCTATCATGAAGATTGTAGATATTTCTTTGTTATTTAATTTGATATATCATTTGCGACGATACAAGATCGGTAGCCTGAGATATACCTGATTTACGACAGGGTGCTCTAGAAGCTTCCAGATTAGCTATGGCTTAGGAAATAAATTCACCATTAATTCTCCTTTGAGAATTTGGTTTCGTTCCCTTCATGAACATTGTAGATATCTTTGATATGGATCCATAGCAAAAATAACGGAGTAATTCAAGCACTAGAAAAAGGAGATGTATGAATTTTAATGAAGGCTGCCAGCATGGTGATGAAACAGTTAAAGGGTTGTAAAGATCTATTAAACTGTACTGATCTAGAGGGACTTAGCCTTCAATGTCTTCATGGAAAATGTAGATAATTTTGTTATAGAGATTTTGACACCGGTTTGCATGAATCGAAGGTTGTATGAGAGATTTATGAATTTTTTCTGAACCATGCATAGGGAAAAAGTCTAAATGGTGGAATTTTAAGGCCAACATACTTAATCTTCAATTTTGAGGTTGATAGAGTAGGAATCGGAGTTCAGGGCTAGAAACAGAGATTGAACATCTTTTCAAAATAAGGGTTATTACATATGTTTTCTTGTAATATTTTAGAAAATTAGGTTTTTAAGTATATAATATATTTTTGTATATTTTAGGGTTAGGTTTTGGACCTTACTTGGCCTTGTTTTTCATTTTAGGCCTTGTATTTGGCCACCTTTTCCTAGCTTAGCTAATTGGGCTTAAGGAATAGCCAAAAGCCCAATCCATTTCCAAAATTCTCTGGGCCTATATAAAGCATTATTTCCCTTGTAATTATAACCTTACATTTTGAATAAAATTGAGTACATTTTGTAAGAAAGTGAAAAACTTCTTCCTCTCCTTTTAGGCTAGAGTAATCTAACCTTTTACAAGCTCTTATCCATAGGATTCATCCATATGGTAGCGAGTAGGAACTTACCCTAACTTTAGGTGGCGTCTGAACCTTTTCCAAATTCCATCATCCACTTCCTTTACACCTTCTTCCACCCTTTCCCCTTAGTCTTTCATCTATTTCCTTTAAATACCTTAGGTTCCCTTCCTTTCACAGTTTCAATTTTACATTGTAAGAAAAGGCTTCTGTGTGCAAATAATATCAAAGGAGAAACGCATTCCAAGCTTGGAGGGAAAAGAAGAGAAGAACTAAATCCTCTAACCCCTTTGTTGAGACCAAGTCTGGTTTAAAAAAGAAAGTTGGTAGTAACAATTAACCAGGCCCCAAGTTATATTAATGTAACCAGACATCAAGATTTATTAATAACACACATTAATGTATTTAAATTAAATGAAGTCTACCAATGTGTGGTTTAACTATTTTAAATTAAGTGTTTCAGGAAACAAATACTAAGTTCACAGGTTATAAAAGAAAGGAGGAGTCCATCAAAATAAAAGTCTGATACCAAAAAAATCTGATTCAGTATTTGCACAAAAAAGTCTAATCCAAGATCTTTCAAACCTTTGGACCATAAATTAGACCTTATACTTTTGAAGCAACAAGATCATTCAACAAGAACGTTACTTCAAGTACTCTTCATGCAACGTTCTAAATTCGTTTTTTATGATAATTTAAGTCAAGCTTCCATCAAAGAAAATTATGCTTATCATCAAAGAAGATAAGAGAGAAATCAATGGAACAACTAAAACATACTTGTGAAGAAACTAATGTAGCTACCCTAAACATTTCAGAAAAGTTGATTACAGTCAGCTCATATGTCAGGAAGTTTCAAAAGTACAATAACAATATGCTTTGTGCATTTGTTAGAAGAAGAAAGCCAACAAATGATCTTTATGACGTGAAGATCTCAAGGAACTTTTTTTCATGCAAGATTCAAGGTTCCTTCATACCAAAACTTTTGGCATCTCAACATCTTCTCAAGGTCTGGTGCTTACGAACAGGCAAAACTCCTTTAAAGGATTTCCAATAGTTATATCTCCTCATCAGATTATCAAATGGTTATCTTGAGTGACCTATATAAACAACATAAGAGAGAGCCTATATGATCTAATAGTTCTTACAATCTCTTCTTTGTTCTTTTCTTAAACAAAGGCCTTTTTTGTTGTTTTGCCTCTAGCAGACCTTGGTCCTTTTGTCTATCTTACTTAGTGTATCTGTTCATCTCTTTGTATCTTTTTATACATTAAGTTCTTAGAAATATCTTACACACTTTATTCTTACAAACCTGTTGTTGTGTAATATAACACCCTCGGTTAACTAGGATAAACCCTTCTACTGGGTCATCCTACTTAACTAAGAGGTCACAAGTTTTTAGAAAAAGTGAAAAATTATTTTTGTAGAAGTAAGACAATGGGGGATCAGTGAAAGCAAGTATTTATTAATTTACATAGTCATTCATAATTTGTAAGTAATGTACTCTCAACAGAATGGGGCACACAGGCATCCTTAAATATGTATAATCATCCCTGGTCTTGTTATTTAATTACTATATATATAACTATAAACACCCTACTCTTGTTTAGCACTCCCAATTGGTCCAACTTATTGTTGTTCTTCATACTCCAGTTCTTGGTTTCTTGGCTCTTCTGTTATTATTAAACAGAAAGGGTGAGTATATACTATAGACCCCGAGGGTTCCCAGTGCGGGCATACCCGATCAACAAATAACATAATGTAAATAATCCAAACAACACATTTACTACCTATAGTAATCAATAATGTTGTCATGGAATGCATGTGTTAGGTTCATTATGAATTATCTAAAGTTTAAGTCTCATGACACATGTGGACCCAATAACCAATTCATCATCATCATTATCAGCATTCATTGGAAGTCATCTTGCTCAAGCTGCCCTTGGGCATAATGATTGCATACTAGAGTGATTAGAGCCCACCAAGTCCTCCACACATCATATCACATCACTAGATACCAAGGACTCATAGGTCCTACACATAAATATGGATCCATCTCATCTTATTATTCATATCCCATAATAATGGGACTTGGTTCTATACGATCATAGTTACACTCTGTCTTTAGTTGAAGTATATTAGGCTTACCATGGACTGTCCAACATTGGGCACGAATCCAAGCCATTGGATGGCCGACCCAATCATACACCCAAGATCCTACCTAGGGATCGAATGTGAATGTTCTCCAGCATACCCCAGTGTATGCTCTAATTTTTTACAAGAATCCTTTTCATGATACAACATGTATGTTTTAGTTCTCTTTATTACTTTTGACCCCAGGGTATCTATGTGTTTCTTGCCTCATAATATATGTCCTCAAGTTGTTAGATCTCGGTTAACTATTTTTTGCAATTGGGTTCTTAGTGTGGCAAGTTTAACCACATCAGTTGTAATATAATCGAGTGTTGTTCCACAAGGAGACAAGAAACTTGAATACTCAGTTCAAATAAACATAGCAAAACTCAGATTCATTTTCATAGTGATTGTATGCATAAAGCTCAAGTAAAACATATAAAAGTAGTACTAATGTTAAAAGATAGTTTGGATTTAAAAAGGATGGGATCAGATTTCATTCGTCTTACCTTTTAGACATTAGATACAATGATACAAATGGGTTCTATTCTATTGGTTTTAACGTAACAAATCATAAATCATCCGGTTTGATTCCTCAACTCTAAAATCCTAAGAAAACCTTTAAAACCTTGATTCTTCAACCGTTTTAAGAAATGTTCCAGCTTTGCTTATATTGTTTTCAATGTTCAATATGTCAGAAGTTATTCCTAATCATTGGAACATACTAAGTATTTCATTCAGATCAGTTTCTAAAACTATGTACCCATAATCTTAAGAAAACTATGTTGGGATACCATTTATCCAATAGAATCTCACAAATATAATGGAATAAAATACCAAAGCCAATAGAATAGTTACCATATATATAGATATCAAAGTAGAGCCAATGTATGGAAAGATAGATTCACTAAATCCAATCCCAAATGAA
Organism: Clitoria ternatea; assembly: GCA_037962975.1. Classification (NCBI taxonomy): domain Eukaryota; kingdom Viridiplantae; phylum Streptophyta; class Magnoliopsida; order Fabales; family Fabaceae; genus Clitoria; species Clitoria ternatea. The sequence continues at coordinate 181,191,366 of CM075671.1, forward strand.
AAGATTAGCCACTCAAGTTGGCCATTACAATCATCTTCCAAGAGAAAAAGGAGAAAAAGCTATAGACTTATCAATAATGAGTTTTAGGATCTAGGGTTTCTATCTCTCTTTCTTTTCTTTCTTTTTTTTCCGTCCTCCTATCTTTCAGCGAGTTGACTCTCTTAATATTAGTGTGCTCGCTTAAGCGAGTGTTTTCTCGCTCAAGCGAGTGTAACTTGCCTTTGTTTTTTGCTTCGTCTCCTCGCTCAAGCGAACTGACGTTGCTTAAGCGAGCTTTACTCTGATCCTTCATAATCCTGTTTTCACTTGAGCGCCAATGGTCTCGCTCAAGCGAATTTCTTCTTTTCTTCTCTGAAGAATTTTCACTCAAGCTAAAGCTTCATCACTTGAGCGCATGCTGCTTCTGGCATTTTGGACAATTTTCACTTGAGCGCCAAGGTCTCGCTCAAGAGAATTTCTTCACTGACTTTTCAGCTCGCTCAAGTGATGTATCTTGCGCTTGAGCGAGTCTCTCGCTTAAGCGTGTGTGGATATCGCTCAAGCGAGCTTCTTCAAAATTGTTTGTTTTTGGTCCCAAATGCCAATCCTTCATCCATTTCTTCAAAATTCCTTCCTACAAAGATAAAATATACTTCTATAAAGCTCTTAATCCAAAACAAAACAAGGTAGAGAGAGATTTTTAATTCCTTAGCATATCTACAACTAATTAACATTAGATATTCAAAAAGTATCAATATTTTTGCCTAATTCTCAAAGAAATTTATACATCATTAGATAGTTATCAATCCCACTTGTTTTTTAGGCGTTGTAGGTTATGTTAATCTTTATTTAGGAAATATATAAGCTATTTCTTGGCTTAAATAATGTCTAGTTTGAAGAGTAACTAATGTGTTATAATAATAATAATAATAATAATAATAATAATAAAAATAATAATAATTTGCATTTTAATAATTCCTTATACAAAAAATTGAGGTGGCAGAGCTGACCATTATATTCAACAGTATAGATAAGAGAAAAGAATATTAAATAAGGTGACAAGGCCAACCATTATAATATAGGTGACAATATTGAAATAAAGAAAATATAATGTGGAGAGTAAGGCTGTAACATCCCGAATTTTCTAAAAATGATTAAATGGGAGGAATAAATAGTAAATAATCATAAATGAGTTAATGAGTGTCCTAAAAATATTGGAATAATTAAATTGGGATTTATTATGGATATTTATAATTTATTAAGATTTTAGGAGATAAAATTTTACCAAGTTAAAATATGGGTGTCAGACCAAGTATCTCCAATTGAGATGCTGTTGGTCAGGGCTGTTAAGAATATTATAGGGAATCCGAATGTGTCTTCAGAATAATTTTTGGATTTAGTATTGAGCCCAAACGGAGATCCTGTTTGTCATAAAATGATGAATGTTTAATGAGAGAACAAAATTTTAAAGGCAAAAAGCCTTCATTTCTCTCCTTTTCCCGTCAGCTTCCTTGGTCCCATTTTGGCAAAACATTTCCTTCTTCATCTCTTCATCTCCCACTCTTCTTCTTCTCTTCAAAACCCTAAGCTAATGGTGGCCCTCTCGTCCTCCACCATTTTCGTCTTCTTGGGAGCTTGAAGGAGAAGCTTGTAGCTGGAACTCTCCCCCTCTTCTCCACTATTTCCATGTGACCCTTTCCCTCTCTTGGAAGCTCATGGTTGTCTCTTGGTTGAGGTAAGTTCCTCATCATTTTTCATGAGCTTTATGCCCTAGGTTTTGGGTTTTTGGTATTTGGGGGAGTATTTATTGCATAAGGGTTATTGGGAGAAACATTAGGTATGGATGTTAGGGAATCCCATTAGGGTCAGGCAGCGGAAACACAAAGGATTCCCAAAAGAATTGTAAACATGTATGTCTCAAAGCATTATGCTAAATTAAAATTTTTAAATTAGGGTTTACCTCTTGTAGACGCAGAACAAGATCCTCGATCGAAGCAATTGTAGCTTCGCCCTTAGGAGTCCACACGAGCACTCCCACCAAAAAAATAGAGCTCCGAATGCTAGTACAGAAATTTTGTTTTGGTCTAATTTCTGAGCAGCAGCCTATATGCATCTCATGCTCTATATATAAGCTTAGGTCTTGACCTGAGCTCTCATTAAACATTGGGCTCCTGACTCATTCTAAATGAGTTAGGCCCAAATAGTTTTATTTTCAGTCCAACTAAAATAAAACTATCCTCTGGTGGGCTTACTCTATGTGTGTGACCCTATAGGTAAAATATTCGGTTATATTAATAATAAACTATTTTATTATTAATATAAAATAAGAGCGGTATCTAGCAATACATCATTATGTCCGAATATTATTTATCATCGATATGACCTATAAGTGATAATTATTTTATATATCTATTCCTTATGTCACGATATCTAATTGGGCCCAAGGCATGGTCGTCGTCATCCTTGTATGGCCCAATTCATTTTACTTGATACCAGAGTAGACTTTATAGAATAAATATCTAATATTTATTCGTCCTAGCATGGCCATGCATTTCATTAGTCTCACTCCATCAAGTGGCCTATAGATATCACTCATGTCACATAGGAGAGACAAATTCCATCTACATCACTCACATCCCTCTACATAATTTATCTATTGCCTAATCACAATCTTTATGGTCATCTTATTACAGATAACGTTTGATTGTATTAAAACAATAAACTCCTTATGTAGGAATCGTAGTGACTTCAGGTCGAAGGACTACATACCATTATCACATTGAGAACCGTTTATGACACTCATGTAACGATCCATGCAACATTCTCATGGTGGGTCTGTCCAGTACAATATTACTCTTAATGTGTACCCATGTAAGACTTGATATCATATATCCATGATTTGTGAGATCAAATCATCAGTACATTCACACACTAATCTTAATGTATTTACATGTCCCCATGTAAATACTTGATTAGGGACGTTTTAGGAATAATTCTTATATGACCTATTATTCCAGGATAAATAGCATTTGTCTAAAACTGAAAATACTAATTTTATTAATAAGTTAAAATTGATACATTAATAACTCGTAGTGCATACACCAAAAATGGAAACCCTAAGGTGGGGTGGCTTAAATGTAAGCTTCTATGAGCATTTAATGTGGTACTTAAGATTAATGTTGAAAGGTGATGGGAAATTAATAAGCATTTATGATGGTGATGGGTTCTAGTGAAAACCCTAACTTTAATAAATTGGGGAAAGTGTGAAATGTGAGTAGAATATATGTTTAATGATGTTAGAGAATGATATTAATGATGAAAGATAGCCGTTGATGATGATTAATGAATATTGATAATAGTTGTTGGGTTTTAATGAAAACCCTTGCCTTAAGAATTTAGGGAAAACGTATATATTGTGACTTGTTGGGTTGAATTGAAAGTGAATAGGTGATATTTAAGGTTGAAGGTTGCTTAAAATGGTAGAGGACCATTGATGGTGAAATCTATAGATAGGTGCTATTATGAATATGGAATGTAAGGGATTAGTGTTATAAGATTGTGGCTTGATGAGGTTCTAGACCATTTGTGTGCCAATTGAATGTGTTCATTAATTATGGTTATTGGAGGATTTATATGAAGGTTGAGTGCATTATGAATAAGGGATATGATATTGTTGCTGTTGTTGGGTGTAGTTGACCCTTTAAGATTTAGAGAATCTTGGTTTTGGGAAAGGAGTTCCCGAAGCCTAACGTGGAAGTATGAATAGATGCCTTAACGATTTTAGAACTTATTACTAAGCTTCATGATATAGGAGCAATTATTTAGAATCCTAATGAGAACCTTAATATGGCACATAATTGAATGAATGCAAATGTATGTGTTGTGTAGATTGTGTTCTGGACGATGGTGCGAAATAATCGGAGCATTCGGATTTCGACTCTTCCCTCGAGGTAGGAGAGGAGTTTACATTCAAAGTGCATGAGTTATATAATTGATGATTATTGTATCTCCTGATACTCATGCTTGCCTTGCCTTGTTTATAGTGAAATGATGTGAATGGCAAATTGTTGGCTATTGATGATAATGTATGTGTATATATGATGATGAATAACCCATGAGGGGTTGAAATATGTACATGTTAATGAACCATCCTTGAGGGGAGGAAGTATATGTTTTGTGAAATAAGAATTTATGTGGATGTTTGGCATTGAATGTGATAGCCATTGTGATGGTATTGGTGATAAGTTTGAAGGATAATGCATAATCGAGGAATTCATAGAGTCAAATTAAGTGTTATGTGATTTTGATGGCTTGTGATAGTTCCAATAGCCCATATATGTAGTTTATGACTTGTAGGAATTGGAACGGGTCAATTCCATTGAGAAATGACCCTTGAATTACATTGAAATGGTCTAAAATGGGTTAAACTCATTTATATGCATAAGTCACACATTTTAAGGAATTTTTGAGTGAGGATAGTGGCCATGCGTCACAAATGATGTATATTTATTGGGATTAAAATTTTGTAGCATTTGGAGTTCATATGAGAAAGTTAGGAGGGTTAGAAGTTGAAAAATCATGCGTTTCTGCATAAAAACAGCAGCAGCGCTGTCTTGAATCGATTCAAGACCCTCTGAATCGATTCAAGAGTTGTTGTTTTCATTGTTTTTGGTTTCAGGAAGGCTTGAATTGATTCATACAATCTTGAATCGATTCAAGGACCCCTGTTTGCATAATTTTGAGTTCTAGAAGCATTTGAATCGATTCATACGAGCTTGAATCAATTCAAGGGCTCCTGTTTCACTATTTTGAGCCCCAGGCACGTGTGAATCGATTCATGGGGGTTGTGAATTGTAACATCCCTGATGTTTTAATGAGAATTATAAGAAATGGGAAATGATTAGTAAATATTTTAGAAGTTTTATTTAATATTTGTTCTGTCCGAGCCAAAGATTGGAAAAGCCGGTGTCGAGATCAGGAGAGCGGTCAGGCGGAGTTAAAGATCGGAAGTGTAGGAGAAGAGCGGGCAGGGCTAGGCGGTCTGGTCCAACCGTTGTGAGGAGAGCGCCTCACACGGGGTCATAGCCCGGATTAACCTCATAATGACTGAAACAACGGATGTAGGTAACCAAGAGGTGGGCACGGATAAGGTATCTGATCTCTCAGGTTGTAGCTCGGATTTCCGAGGTATGAACACTAAGTTAGGACGTCGGGGGCCGATATTCATATTGGGCCTATACTCTTGCGAAGTATTAGAGAATCGTGAATAATTAAACGTTGAGGGAATAAATAAGTATAATTGATTTGATAACTATGCAATAGTTTAATATAGTGACATTGATTAAATTTAGTAAGAATACAAATAAAATAAAGGAAACGACGATCTTGCCCATGAGCTATATATATAAGGAAATTCTCTTCCTTCCCTCTTCATTATTTACAAGTTACCTTTGCTGTTGGCCTGTTCCTTCACTTTCGTTTTTCTCCTCTCTTATCGCTGAGTTGCATGCGCTGGAGAGGGACTCCATTTGTGTCCAAACTTCAATTTATTCCCATTCCTGTGATCGAGGCTTCAAGGTGAGTCTACTGATCCGTCCCAATTGTAATTCCCTTATTCCTTTTATTCTTTAGCGGTTTAAAGCCATGCATGGCTATATTCGTGGCTGTTCTCCACTCCTCTGGTGAGTGTGAGCCCAAATGCTGTCCATGAACTATGGGCGTTGAAGTGACGAGCTGTACTTTATGATCCGTAGGTAGTAGGCTAAGCAACGGAAGACTGAGTGACGGAGTTGAGACTGCGAACCCAGTGCTTAGAGAAAGGAATCGACACAGAGAACAGATCATCAAAGCGTGGAACCAATGTAAGGGGGGTGTTCGGGTTATAATTAATTAGAATAGGACTCGCTTCTTATACAGGTCATTGAAGTAACGTAAACAAGTTAAGGAAAATGTTGCTAAACGTAGTTGTGTGTTTATGCTTGTGCATGTATGACTGAGTACATTAATTGGTGGAGGATCAGGTGTGAATGAATTTATCATGTATGATCTTGTGATATCGAATGTGAAATGATCAGTGTTATGTGATGTCGGGTTAGCAAGCAGGCTACCCGAGTGATGAGGAATTGATATTATTATGTGAAAGGTAAATTGTTGAATGATTATGTGGTATGGGATGGCCGACGGTATATGATAGCCCCTCATTTCCGGCTCCCGTGGTTTTCGTGCCCAGTTGAGCTACCCAGTGGTCAAGTAGGACCTAGTGGTCGAGGTGGAGAGTCAAGCAGGACTCGGTGAACCAAGAAGGGTTCACGGGGTGTCAAGTAGGACCCCTAGCTGAAGGCCAATCCTTTAGTATCCGGATACTAGGAGTCAGATTGTATGAGAGTCAGTTGTGATCGTGATGAATGTGATGGAATTGTGTAGTTGGTTTAATATAATTACTGTATGTAATACACTATGTTTCTGTATGCTTACTTACAAGTGATGCTTGACGTGTATGTATGAATATGCATGTATATTTGTTAAGTTCCATTCTAAATTAATTACAATGCCAAACACTCACCCTTGCACTTTTTTTTAGTAACCAGAGACAGGGAGGGGGAAGGAGCCATGGAGCCGCGCCAAGGGGGAGAACGGTGCCAGGGTCCGAGTGACTTTGAGTGACTCTTTATAGAGTCATATGTGTGTATAAAAACTTCGTAGTATAATTATTAGTTGTGTTTAATTAAGACCGGATCAGATGTAAACCTATATTTTAAAATATATCACTGTTATTTGCATATGCTTTCATGGTAGTTATGATAACTCTTTGGGTTCACAGAACCATTTTTAGAGTGAAATTTTGGGAGTCCGGTTGCATGTCTTGTCTAATCCGGTGTGTGAAAGGTATTCGCTCAAGCGAATAGAAACCTCGTTTAAGTGAGAGTCCGGAATCTCGCTTAGACGAGTAGGGGCCTCGCTCAAGTGAGAAGCCCTGACACCCTTTCTCCCATCCGTTGTGTTTAAATTAATTTGCTTTTCTTTTCATGACCTCATTTAATTAATCTAACTGTGACTGCTGTCACTTGAATAGGTCAGTAAAAATAAATGCTTTTTCACTAAATATCGATTAATTTTCAAGAAAAGGAAAAATTTATCGTAAGAGGTAATTGTTTAAATAAAAATAAATGCAAAAATAACCTAGGAAGTTACACTTGGTATCAGAGCGGTTCTTTCTAGAGCCGGTGTGTGGGCCGATCTAGTGATTGTGATAGTTTTATGAAAGTTGATTGTATTTTGTTGTGTTGAGATTATGTGTGGTCTGGCATCATTCCCGTGGCACTCCACTGGCGTAGTATTCTATGAATATAAGGTAAGTTTATGATCCCCTGACTGATCTTGGTTATTAATGGTGATGTGTTTGCTCATTGTAGAATCACTAAATGGCCGGAGAGACTAGTTCTGGGGGAAGAGATGATTTCTTCTCTAGATTTACTCAGCTGATGAGTAGGACCGAGTCCGGTCCCACTCTGGATAAATTCCTGAAAAGGAATCCTCCGACTTACAAAGGGGGACACGACTATGATGGGGCATATATCTAGATCAGGGATATCGAGCAGGTTTTTGAATATTTTGAGTGCTCTGAAGAGCAAAAGGTTTTATTTGCTACTTACCAACTAAAAGAAGAGGCTAGAGTATGGTGGTCCCGAGTGAAGGTGCAGATGAACGCAGCCAATGAGCCGTTGGTATGGGCGAATTTCCGAAGGAGGTTCCTTGTTAAATACTTCCCGAACAACTACAAAATCCGGAAAGAAATGGAATTCCTGAAGTTAGAGCAAGACCGGATGTCTGTAGCTGAGTACACCAGCAAGTTTGATGAGCTGTGTGATTTTTACCACCCTTTCTCGTTAGAAGGGACTGAAGGTAGCAAGTACGCCAAATACGAAGCTGGACTAGAGATTGAGCTCCGTAGTGTAATCGTACCGATGGAGATTAGGGACTACCCAACCTTGGTGAACAAAGCAAGACTGACTGAAGAGGTGCAGTTACAAAGGATGTCCCAGCCGAGAGATAAAAAGCCACTGAAGGCAAAAGGATTCAACTTCAAGAGGATGAGTCAATTCTTCCGGGGTGGCAAGTCTTCTGCTACCTCCTCATCCTCCTCTGGTCGGGGTTCCACTGGTCGATCGGGCAATCCCCCTGGGAATCGTACATGCTACAATTGTGGTCAGGAAGGACACATTGCCAAACATTGCCAAGCTAATCAGATTGTGTGCTTCCAGTGCGGACAACCAAGGCACCTCAGGCCCGATTGCCCTCAGAGGCAGCAGCAGGGCAGGACGGATAACCGAACTAACTCTTCTGGGACCCGGGGTTCCAACTCCTCGAGGAGAGGTCGGAATGGAGCTGGTAGAGGGAACCAACAAGTGGGAAGATATGACGCCTAATCTAGCGGTGCCGAGAACGCCATGACCGGGCGTGTATTTGCGTTTGATGCTTCAGAAGCTACGAGGAATGACAATCTGGTACAGGGTAAGTGCCTCATCTGTGGTTATCTGGTTGATGTAATTTATGATTCAGGTGCCACCCATTCCTTTATTTCGGAAAGTTGTGTACGACTGCTTGGTCTGCCAATCAGTTTAATGGAGAACGCTCTTATTATTTCCACTCCAACTGGTTCCACTTTCCGTGCAACTACAGTGTGTAGGGAACTACCGATGCAAATCGAAGCCCGTACTTTTCGAGTAAATTTTATCTGTATGCCATTGAAGGACTTAGATGTTATTCTGGGTCTCGATTGGCTTGCTGCTAATCATGTGTTGGTCGACTGTTATCGGAAGAATATTGTTTTCTCTCAAGAACTTGACATGAAGAACGGGGTGAGCGATGTCCTAACCACGTATGTTGTTTTATTCGCTTCGGAGGGTCGGCATAACCTCCTGCTAAGTGATATTCCGATTGTTTGTGAATTTTCTGACGTTTTTCCGGAAGAAATTCCGGAGCTACCTCCCAGTCGGGAGATTGATTTCTCCATTGACTTGATTCCCGGGGTAGAACCTGTGTCCCGAGTGCCATATAGAATGTCTTCGGTGGAATTAACCGAAGTGAAGAAACAAGTAAACGAATTACTAGAAAAGGGCTTTATCCGACCCAGTGCCTCACCCTGGGGCGCTCCGGTGTTACTGGTAAAGAAGAAGGACGGTAGTATGCGGATGTGTATTGATTACAGGCAGTTGAACAAACTGACAATCAAAAATAAATATCCACTACCTCAGATTGATGATTTACTGGACCAGTTGCGAGGCGCCGTTGTGTTCTCTAAGATCGACTTGAGGTCGGGGTACCACCAAATCCGAGTGAGGTCGGAGGATATCCCAAAGACAGCATTTCGGACTCGATATGGGCACTTCGAGTACGTAGTAATGCCCTTTGGAGTAACAAACGCTCCTGCCATTTTTATGGATTATATGAATCGGACTTTTCAACCGTACTTGGACCAGTTTGTGGTAGTATTCATTGATGATATTTTGGTATATTCGAGGTCGGACGAGGAGCATGCTCAACATCTTCGACTTGTTTTACAAGTACTTCGGGAGAAGAAGTTGTACGCTAAACTATCTAAGTGTGATTTCTGGGGGAGTAGTGTACAATTCTTGGGGCATATAATTTCCCAAGAGGGAATCTCAGTTGATCCGACAAAAATTGAGGCGGTTATGGCTTGGGAGAGGCCGAAGTCAATAACTGAAATCAGGAGTTTCCTCGGATTAGCTGGATACTATCGACGCTTCATTGAGGGGTTCTCTCGGATAGCACTTCCTCTGACTCGGTTAACAAGGAAAGGAAACCCCTTCGTGTGGTCGGAAAAGTGTGAATTAAGCTTCCAAACTCTTAAGTGATGTTTAACGACTGCCCCTGTGCTTGCACTGCCCGATGTAACACAGGAATTTGAAGTATATTGTGATGCATCCAAATTTGGATTGGGGTGTGTGTTGATGCAAGCAGATCGGGTAATTGCTTATGCTTCGAGGCAATTGAGGCCACATGAGGAGAATTACCCGACTCATGATCTGGAACTTGCAGCAGTGGTGTACGCACTGAAGATTTGGCGTCATTATCTGTATGGGGCTCGCTTTGTAGTATTCAGTGATCACAAGAGTCTAAAGTACTTATTTGATCAAAAGGAGTTAAATATGAGACAGAGGAGATGGGTAGAGTATTTGAAGGATTATGACTTCGATTTGAAGTATCACCCAGGCAAAGCGAATGTTGTGGCAGATGCGCTAAGCAGGAAGGTACTGCATATGGCTTACCTAATGGGTAGAGAACAGGAATTGCTGGAAAGCTTTAGAGATATGAATGTTGGAGTTGTTATGAACGCACCAAACCAAATGACAATCGGAATGTTAAAAATCTCCAACGAATTTCTGGAGTCGATGGTAGCTGCACAGAAAGACGATAAAGAGTTACTGAGGCTGATTGATACTCAGAACTAAGGCAAAAATGTGGAGATAACTAAGGGTGACGATGGTATATGGAGATTCAGGAACCGAGTGGTAGTGCCTGCACATGGAGGCTTCAGGCAGGCAGTGCTATCAGAAGCACACAAGAGCTCTTTGAGTATACACCCGGGAGTGACAAAAATGTATCATAACTTTAAAAAGGAATTCTGGTGGCCAAGTATGAAGAAGGCAATAATTGAGTATGTGAAATCCTGTGTGATATGCCAGAAGTGCAAGGTTGAGCACCAACGACCTCCAGGTTTGCTTCGACCTCCAGAAATTCCGATCTGGAAGTGGGAAGGTATCACCATGGACTTCGTGTCCGGACTACCCCGCACTCAAACCGGATACAACGCGATTTGGGTGATTGTTGATCGACTAACCAAAAGTGCACATTTCCTGGCAATAAATATGAAGTGGTCGCTAGATCGATTAGCTAAGTTGTACATTGCTGAGGTCATACGACTGCATGGTGTGCCCTCAAGCATTATCTCCGATCGGGATCCCCGATTCACTTCAAGGTTTTGGGGGAGTTTGCAACAACAACTGGGTACTGAGCTCAAATTGAGCTCAGCCTACCATCCCCAGACCGATGGCCAATCAGAACGGACTATACAGACTCTTGAAGATATGTTAAGGGCATGTGTACTGGAATAGGGCGGATCATGGGAGAAATACTTGCCCTTGGTAGAGTTTGCATATAATAACAGTTACCATAGCAGCATTGGGATGGCTCCATACGAAGCTCTCTATGGTCGGAAATGTCGTACTCCATTATGTTGGAATGAGAACGGCGATGCCCTTCATCTGGGGCCTGAGATGATTCAAGAGATGAACGAACAAATCGCTTTAATCCGAGAGAAGATAAAAATTGCTCAAGACCGTCAAAAGAGCTATTATGACAATCGGCACAGACCCCTTGAATTCCAAGTGGGTGATTGGGTGTTCCTAAGGATTTCACCGACTAAGGGTGTAGGTCGAATTTTGAAGAGCCAAAAGCTTAATCTGAAGTATATTGGACTGACGTTTCAATTTTGCAGTCGTTATTCCGTCAAATTAGTACATTAAAATTAATTAACGTAGTACTAGGGTGTCAACCTAGGTCGTTCTCTCAAGGATCAACACAGAAATTTAGGAAAAATCAAGTCTTAAACTAATTTTTAACAATTAAAACTAAAAACTAAACAACTAAAAATTTTTACAAACATAAGTTCACTAACATACAATTGGGGGGGGGGGTTTGATTGATTGTTGTTATCACAATTAAAATTAAAACAAAGTAAATAAAGGATTTAAAACAATAAATAACAAGCGACTGATTTTCTTGGAGTATTGTAAATAAATTTATCCTTGGTTCACTAAAGATAACTTGTATACTTATTAATGTTAATTTCTTAGCTCAATTTGAATTGATCAACTAAGCGTCTTTTTCAATTCACAATTCCTTTACTTTCATTTAAAAATGAATATTTGAATCAAGCATCCTAATTAAGCAAAAGGAGTCAAGATCATAAAATCTAGGAATTATTGAGCATACATAAGAACATCGCCTATATACATAATCTATTCTCAAATTATGGAATTAAGCAAACCATAATTATTAAAAGTGATTATGAAAATATTCATTAAGCATGCATATTTCCTTAATCCATTCTAATTTGAAATCTTATTTAACTCCATTTGAATAATTAAACCGATTAAGCATACAAATTTAATTAAACAAAATGGAATCAAATAAGTAGAGAATGATTATGAAGAAATAACAATAATAAAAGCATACTATATTAAAATTAATGACCTCAAAATTACATTACAACATTCTCCAAGAAAATCAATCTAAGGGTTTTAGCCCTCCATAATTACAATTACAAACAAAGAACTAACCCGGAAATGAAGAAGTTGCTGGAAAATTCCAACAGAGAAGAGAAGCAGAGGAAGAACGTATGAGTGAGGGAGGAATTGAAGAATGAAGAATGGTGTGTCTGAAGCCTTCCTCTTGTGCCTATTTATAGGAATTAGAAAGCAAGCCTTTGCCATAAAATATTCATAATGGGAGATGCACTCTTGAATTTACAATTCCATGGTGCTCCATTATCATTCTTCAGTGTTGTTTCCACTTTGATAATGCGTTATCTGATGTTTCCACTGATGAATCTGTGCCTGAATCGATTCATCTAGGCAATTTTTGGCAATTTTACACATAGGAATCGATTCCTTAGGGGTGGGAATCGATTCCCAAGCACATGAATCGATTCATGCTTGTTTGAATCGATTCCCAGGCCTTTAAAATGCATATGAATCGATTCACAGGGGTGGGGAATCGATTCCTAGCTGTATGAATCGATTCCCAGGGTGCTTGAATCGATTCCTTGCTGTTCTTTTGTGTGGGAATCGATTCCCACATTGGTGAATCGATTCCCAGACCTGTTCGGGTGCTTTTCTCGCATTTTTGACCATTTCTTGAGTCGTGGCTTCTTTCATTTGACCTGTGGTAATTATTTTTTTAATTACAGGCTTAATCACACACTACAAAACAAGAGAAACCCAACTTTTATTAAAAATTTATCCTTAATTAAATATTAAATAAAGCTCAAATGATGAAAATGTGTTAAAGTGCAGTATATTACACACTAAGTGATGGCAAATTATGCACATTTAAATTGAGGAATTAAGGATAAATCATGCATCATCAAATACTCCCACACTTATTCTTTTGCACTCCCGGGCAAAATCAAAATAAAAACAAGTATCACAATTTATTTGAAAACATTAAGTTGAAAACAACACACAGAACTGGCATGCTTGTCATGAAATCTTAGAAATATACAAAGAAACAAGAGTTTTCAACATGAAAGATACAGAGCATCAAGATATATATAAAAATCATTCAAACACTTAGGCATGTAAAAATTAAATTAAACTGAAAAGAAGATCATAAGTGATAGAACCTCACAAGACATACTCTCAACTCTCAAGTGTTTAAGGTTTGTGTATACACTCAAAACAATTCCTGAAAAACAAACAGTCTAAAAATTTGGCAAGTTTCTTAATTCCACAATCAACACAAATGCATGTATAGATCAACAGGGCTTTCACAGGGTTGTAATGTGGCCAAGGTTAAAATGGATGAAATATATATATTATATATATACCAAAAAGAATAATGAAGCAATTAGTTTTACTGGCAAACAGTGATGGTAAAACATTTATTGTATGGTATTTGGTAAAAATTTTGCAGTCGTTATTCCGTCAAATTAGTACATTAAAATTAATTAACGTAGTACTAGGGTGTCAACCTAGGTCGTTCTCTCAAGGATCAACACAGAAATTTAGGAAAAATCAAGTCTTAAACTAATTTTTAACAATTAAAACTAAAAACTAAACAACTAAAAATTTTTACAAACATAAGTTCACTAACATACAATTGGGGGGGGGGGGTTTGATTGATTGTTGTTATCACAATTAAAATTAAAACAAAGTAAATAAAGGATTTAAAACAATAAATAACAAGCGACTGATTTTCTTGGAGTATTGTAAATAAATTTATCCTTGGTTCACTAAAGATAACTTGTATACTTATTAATGTTAATTTCTTAGCTCAATTTGAATTGATCAACTAAGCGTCTTTTTCAATTCACAATTCCTTTACTTTCATTTAAAAATGAATATTTGAATCAAGCATCCTAATTAAGCAAAAGGAGTCAAGATCATAAAATCTAGGAATTATTGAGCATACATAAGAACATCGCCTATATACATAATCTATTCTCAAATTATGGAATTAAGCAAACCATAATTATTAAAAGTGATTATGAAAATATTCATTAAGCATGCATATTTCCTTAATCCATTCTAATTTGAAATCTTATTTAACTCCATTTGAATAATTAAACCGATTAAGCATACAAATTTAATTAAACAAAATGGAATCAAATAAGTAGAGAATGATTATGAAGAAATAACAATAATAAAAGCATACTATATTAAAATTAATGACCTCAAAATTACATTACAACATTCTCCAAGAAAATCAATCTAAGGGTTTTAGCCCTCCATAATTACAATTACAAACAAAGAACTAACCCGGAAATGAAGAAGTTGCTGGAAAATTCCAACAGAGAAGAGAAGCAGAGGAAGAACGTATGAGTGAGGGAGGAATTGAAGAATGAAGAATGGTGTGTCTGAAGCCTTCCTCTTGTGCCTATTTATAGGAATTAGAAAGCAAGCCTTTGCCATAAAATATTCATAATGGGAGATGCACTCTTGAATTTACAATTCCATGGTGCTCCATTATCATTCTTCAGTGTTGTTTCCACTTTGATAATGCGTTATCTGATGTTTCCACTGATGAATCTGTGCCTGAATCGATTCATCTAGGCAATTTTTGGCAATTTTACACATAGGAATCGATTCCTTAGGGGTGGGAATCGATTCCCAAGCACATGAATCGATTCATGCTTGTTTGAATCGATTCCCAGGCCTTTAAAATGCATATGAATCGATTCACAGGGGTGGGGAATCGATTCCTAGCTGTATGAATCGATTCCCAGGGTGCTTGAATCGATTCCTTGCTGTTCTTTTGTGTGGGAATCGATTCCCACATTGGTGAATCGATTCCCAGACCTGTTCGGGTGCTTTTCTCGCATTTTTGACCATTTCTTGAGTCGTGGCTTCTTTCATTTGACCTGTGGTAATTATTTTTTTAATTACAGGCTTAATCACACACTACAAAACAAGAGAAACCCAACTTTTATTAAAAATTTATCCTTAATTAAATATTAAATAAAGCTCAAATGATGAAAATGTGTTAAAGTGCAGTATATTACACACTAAGTGATGGCAAATTATGCACATTTAAATTGAGGAATTAAGGATAAATCATGCATCATCATGGACCATACCAAATACTAGAACGGATTGGTGAAGTCGCTTATCGACTGGATCTTCCCCAATCGTTGACTAACATTCACAACGTGTTCCACGTATCGCAACTTCGAGCTTACATTCCGTGTGATACCATGATTGTACTGAGTGACTCCATTGAAGTGAAAGAGAACTTGACGGTAGAGGCGGTATCGATCGGCATTGAAGAGCATCAAACCAAACGGTTAAGGAACAAGGAGGTACCGCTGGTGAAGGTGAAGTGGCAGAATTTACATTGGATAAACTACACTTGGGAGTTAGAATCCGATATGAGACAAATGTACCCTCATCTTTTTCAACCGGAACACTGATTTCGGGGACGAAATCTCCTTTTAGGGGGGGTGAATGTAACATCCCTGATGTTTTAATGAGAATTATAAGAAATGGGAAATGATTAGTAAATATTTTAGAAGTTTTATTTAATATTTGTTCTGTCCGAGCCAAAGATTGGAAAAGCAGGTGTCGAGATCAGGAGAGCGGTCAGGCGGAGTTAAAGATCGGAAGTGTAGGAGAAGAGCGGGCAGGGCTAGGCGGTCTGGTCCAACCGTTGTGAGGAGAGCGCCTCACACGGGGTCATAGCCCGGATTAACCTCATAATGACTGAAACAACGGATGTAGGTAACCAAGAGGTGGGCACGGATAAGGTATCCGATCTCTCAGGTTGTAGCTCGGATTTCCGAGGTATGAACACTAAGTTAGGACGTCGGGGGCCGATATTCATATTGGGCCTATACTCTTGCGAAGTATTAGAGAATCGTGAATAATTAAACGTTGAGGGAATAAATAAGTATAATTGATTTGATAACTATGCAATAGTTTAATATAGTGACATTGATTAAATTTAGTAAGAATACAAATAAAATAAAGGAAAAGACGATCTTGCCCATGAGCTATATATATAAGGAAATTCTCTTCCTTCCCTCTTCATTATTTACAAGTTACCTTTGCTGTTGGCCTGTTCCTTCACTTTCGTTTTTCTCCTCTCTTATCGCTGAGTTGCATGCGCTGGAGAGGGACTCCATTTGTGTCCAAACTTCAATTTATTCCCATTCCTGTGATCGAGGCTTCAAGGTGAGTCTACTGATCCGTCCCAATTGTAATTCCCTTATTCCTTTTATTCTTTAGCGGTTTAAAGCCATGCATGGCTATATTCGTGGCTGTTCTCCACTCCTCTGGTGAGTGTGAGCCCAAATGCTGTCCATGAACTATAGGCGTTGAAGTGACGAGCTGTACTTTATGATCCGTAGGTAGTAGGCTAAGCAACGGAAGACTGAGTGACGGAGTTGAGACTGCGAACCCAGTGCTTAGAGAAAGGAATCGACACAGAGAACAGATCATCGAAGCGTGGAACCAATGTAAGGGGGGTGTTCGGGTTATAATTAATTAGAATAGGACTCGCTTCTTATACAGGTCATTGAAGTAACGTAAACAAGTTAAGGAAAATGTTGCTAAACGTAGTTGTGTGTTTATGCTTGTGCATGTGTGACTGAGTACATTAATTGGTGGAGGATCGGGTGTGAATGAATTTATCATGTATGATCTTATGATATCGAATATGAAATGATCAGTGTTATGTGACGTCGGGTTAGCAAGCAGGCTACCCGAGTGATGAGGAATTGATATTATTATGTGAAAGGTAAATTGTTGAATGATTATGTGGTATGGGATGGCCGACGGTATATGATAGCCCCTCATTTCCGGCTCCCGTGGTTTTTGTGCCCAGTTGAGCTACCCAGTGGTCAAGTAGGACCCAGTGGTCGAGGTGGAGAGTCAAGCAGGACTCGGTGAACCAAGCAGGGTTCACGGGGTGTCAAGTAGGACCCCCAGCTGAAGGCCAATCCTTTAGTATCCGGATACTAGGAGTCAGATTGTATGAGAGTCAGTTGTGATCGTGATGAATGTGATGGAATTGTGTAGTTGGTTTAATATAATTACTGTATGTAATACACTATGTTTCTGTATGCTTACTTACAAGTGATGCTTGACGTGTATGTATAAATATGCATGTATATTTGTTAAGTTCCATTCTAAATTAATTACAATGCCAAACACTCACCCTTGCACTTTTTTTTAGTAACCAGAGACAAGGAGGGGGAAGGAGCCATGGAGCCGCGCCAAGGGGGAGAACGGTGCCAGGGTCCGAGTGACTTCGAGTGACTCTTTATAGAGTCATATGTGTGTATAAAAACTTCGTAGTATAATTATTAGTTGTGTTTAATTAAGACTGGATCAGATGTAAACCTATATTTTAAAATATATCACTGTTATTTGCATATGCTTTCATGGTAGTTATGATAACTCTTTGGGTTCACAGAACCATTTTTAGAGTGAAATTTTGGGAGTCCGGTTGCATGTCTTGTCTAATCCGGTGTGTGAAAGGTATTCGCTCAAGCGAATAGAAACCTCGTTTAAGTGAGAGTCCGGAATCTCGCTTAGACGAGTAGGGGCCTCGCTCAAGTGAGAAGCCCTGACACCCTTTCTCCCATCCGTTGTGTTTAAATTAATTTGCTTTTCTTTTCATGACCTCATTTAATTAATCTAACTGTGACTGCTGTCACTTGAATAGGTCAGTAAAAATAAATGCTTTTTCACTAAATATCGATTAATTTTCAAGAAAAGGAAAAATTTATCGTAAGAGGTAATTGTTTAAATAAAAATAAATGCAAAAATAACCTAGGATGTTACATGAATCGATTCCCTACTCTCTGCTAGTAAATGTTTGGACTTCTAGCAAGCGTGAATCGATTCATGCCAAGCTTGAATCGATTCATGGCTCTGTTATGGCCACTGTTACACTATTTTTCCAATAGCTATGATTCCTTTGCTATTTTTGGCACGTTTGGGCATCTTAATAACATTTTTGGCCTCCGACGTCTTCATGAAAGTCGTAGATAATTATGTTACGGATATGATAAAATTAGTCTCACTTCAATTGGAGTTTTCTAACTCTCATGGGGCCTAAAATACCAAACCTACTGTAGTGTAAAACTCATATTTAAGAGGGTTTTTAAACCCAACTTTTTATGGTTATCAAATTGGGACTAATAGGTGACATTGGTGACATGTCCCACTATTTTTAAGACTAAAAGTAAGATTTTCTCATGTCTTAATGTTGAAATTTATCATGGGCTCATTATTCCCAAAACCCCTTTTATTATATAAAGACAAGTGATTTCATTAGGGGTACATGTGTGGTGTGTCTTAGTGGTGATTGAGGAATGGCTTGAAGCCTTGGCAAGGTATGTGTATGCCTATTTTAGGTTATGAGTACATGTATGCTTCACCACTATGGATATATTATGAAGTATGATGGGAAGTAAATGATATGGTTACATGACACACTTTGTGTAATGACAAAATTAATGGGAAGACAATTAAATGGCAATGAGTGTATAAATCAATGGATTTGAAATAGTGTATATGATGATTAAAAGTTGAGGATACCATATATATTGAATAATAAATGATATTGTTGAATGAAAAGGGACGTTGTTATTGAACATGCCCTTGAATAAGCAGTGTTTTCTATTTTGGATGAGTGTGGTGCTAATATGATTAATGCAAGTATTGACTTGTACGTATAAGATGCAATAATGATTGCTGAATGTATGCTTTGAGATATCTTGCTGGCTTCCATGTGTGGATAAATGCTATGATGATTGATATGCTATGATTTCCATGTGTGGATTTATGAAAATGTAAATGTTGAGCCTTGAGGGGCCTCGTGGTTGATTGTATGCCAATGATAATAAAACTAAATATACAATATACCCCTAATTGAAAGGGTGAGAAATCCTTGCGAGGTTAAGATTTGGCATATGCATATTGCATTTTGTATTCATGGCATGGCATAACATTGATTAAGTGGTTACGATCACTTTGTACTTGAGATAAAAAAGGGCTTGCGAGTTCCTATGATATTCCATGGTTGCAATCACGAGGAGGGAGTACCCCTTGCAAGGCGGGAAACCATTATAAAATGATTGATATGTGGTTACGATCACAATGAGACATCCTGCGGGATTGTATGATGATAAGCCAGTGGTTGCGATCACTTGGTACTTGATATGGAAAAGGGCTTGTGAGTTCCTATGATACCCGTGGTTGCGATCACGAGGCGGGAGTACCCCTTACGAGGCGGGAAACCAATATGAATTATTGAACGTGGTTGCGATCAGGAGAAAGTACCTTGCAAGACTGCTAGAGGGAGTACCCCTTGTGAGGCGGGAAACCCATGTGAATGAATGATATGGTGGTTGCGATCACCTAATGAAATAAAATCGGATCCGTACATTTACATTATTAAACAGTTGACATATGCATTAGTCATAGGTACATGGCCTTTGAGATGGGATGACCACGAGAGATGAAAGACCCCTTGCGAGGAGGAATTGAGTAAAGTTTTAATAAACTAATAATGATGATTTGTGAACGCCCATGATTGATATGTGGCACTGTGATTGTGTATGTGCTTGTGCTTGCTTATGTTGTGAATTGCGATTCATGCGGCTTGCATGCCTGTTATAACAATGTGATGATGATTGAATAATGATTTAATGATTTTATGGCAAAGCACACATGATGATTATATGCATGTACACATAATCACAATATATTTATATTCGTTATTTTGAATGTATAACTCACTCTCCCATGTGGTCTCCTTTTAGCATTGTGATGCAGGGTTATCATGGGCCGGATTGAGATTTCGAATTAAAGCTTTTGGTAAAGGTAAATAGTGGTAGTGGAAGTGCCTTGGCCGACATCATTTGTGAATTACAATGTATTGGGTAAATTGTATATTATGATATTGATGACTTAGTGAATTTTGGATATGTATAAGATAATCCTTTGAATTTGTGAATGGTGAATATATGTTTAGTATGTAAGTGATGATCCGACGAGTACTAGAGGAATTGAAAATTTGAATATTGTATAATGATGATTGAGATGTTTGTATTAATGCCAATAGGTGAATAAATGGGCCAATTATGAAATATGGACAGTAGTGATAGTAGTGGCATGACCCTGAATGTATATGCATATATAATTATACTTTAGGATATGTATATTGTAAATGAAGGATTGGTACTGATTTAATAGATTTATGATATGTATTCACATGCTTTGCCGAGCCTTTTCTCATATCGTCATATATGGGACTAGGCGTATGCCCGGTACACACATTCTTCTTCCGCTGTAAACTCTATTTTTGTATACCATTGTGGGCAAGTTAGTTATCGATCCAGTTACATGTTGATAAATCTCACTCTTCAATTTTCTGTGGTTCGGGTTTCGGTGGGACATCGGACTTACTTTGAAACGCGATAAAAAATTACCCGTATTTTTATTAATTATTTATATCGGTCACATCGGAATTCGAGCCCAGAAAATCGAGGGTGTTACAAAGATGGTATCAGAGTGTGGTTTTGCTCTAAATTAGATTTGTTAATTATCATCAGAGTATGGTTACTCTGCATTGAAATTGATACCATGGATGATTGGAGCACCATTGCTCAATTGAGAGGCATATTGGTGATTGTTAGGATATGGTTATTCTATATAGACTTCAGAGTGGCAATTACCTTGAGGATGATAATACGTTAACCATTGATTACCCTGTATGGATTTGTGAAGGGCTAATTGTTTAGGAATTGTGAATTGACTATAAGGGCAATGCTTCCTTAATAACTATTCTTTGTGAATTATTAGTATAGAATTGTGATGATAGCTCATTGAGGGCTCCGTGAAATTATGGTTCATAAGTTATGATTGATGTTTATGGGAGTATGCCCAATAGCATTAAGGTTGTGTGATACACCTATGGAGCATAGTTGCTCATTGTTGATTATGGTTGAATCATGGAACTGAATACATGTGGATAAATTATATGATGTGAATGATATGTTTGTTTGTGTAAGTCCGACCAAGTTCCTTACCCTATTACCTTCAAATGACGAATACATTATTATTGTGCATTGATGTTGATATATAGAATACAAATTGATTTGATGATGGATGCATGTTGAATGTTGATCATGGAAATGAAATATTAAAATTGGTGAATATGAGATATGAAATATCAATTGATATGGTGATAGACCAAGAGATGTTGAGACCTTGATATGTATGCATAATTGAAGTTGAATTATTGCTTAGGTCTCATGTATGAGTAGTGCTTATGGCTCATAGCCAAGGCAAATTTATTGACTGTAAGAGTTACAGGTACTAGAATTGATTAAATAAGTGAAGAAAAGAGAACCCCATGATATCAATGCTCATGGAATGAAATTATTAACTATGTTATTGTTGAGAGGTGAATCAAAATGCTTGATTGCGCTAATTTGAATGAAGGATTTTATATCCTTAGGTACAACACTATATGTGTAAGAGGCGATCAATTTGCTATGTCTCCCTAGATTTGAAACATGAATAAATGATAAAACTATGAAATGTGAAATGGTGTATGTGCGATGGAAATTCGAATAATGAATGTGAACCCTTAAGTATTGGGTGAATAATGATGTTGAATTTGGGGTCATGACTTGGTTTCACATGTGCAGACTGAGTGAATGATTGATTTGGTTTTGACCCACTAGGTAGGATAACCTAGGTTGACTTGGCATGATCTTGCATAATCAAACTTTATGGATGATTGATTTAATCGGGCCCCATAGTAGTCTCGGCTCTATGCCATATTATGAATCCTGTTTAATGATGTTTGGATGTCGGAGCGTATCCTACGATGGGTGCTATGTAACCCTTTGGACTTTCTAAGTCTAAAGAATTATCAAACCTCATGGTTAGTAGATCCATAGTAAGATTTATTGTGTAATGAATTATTGAGGTTAGAGTCGGTATGAACTAAAATGCGAATGATGAAGGTAATCCCTGATGAGTGACGAATGATAATGTTGAATTCCGGGTATGGATGGTATTGGCTATCATGCACTTGATCCTATGGTATGACCTTAGGCTACATTGTATACCTTTGACGTTGTGATCAGGGAATTAACTATGAATTACGGTAGGATATAAGGATGACATGTGTGATTGTGAGTCGGTATATAGGAATTTGATCATGTCATTGCCTCCCCTTTAAATTGAAGGATGACATATTGATGATAGAAACCATATAATAATGTGATAAGATGTGGGATATACCTCCAATTCATGGACCTTGGTTGTGAATTGTGAGGAGAATTTCGAATATAAAAGCATAATATATGATTATTGGAAACCCTATGTTAACCTTGGAGTTGCGTACTTTCTGCGAGTTAGTGACTTGTTTAGGCTGGAATCGATCTATAGCCAGCGATGTGTGAATGAGGTAATGGATTATTAGACAATTTAATCATGACTTTGGGATGGATAAGGCCCGATGATGTGGTATTTACCCCGCGGTGATTGAAAATCTATGGTTGGTACACCAATTTATGGCAATGTTAATTAAGATTTGATGACTGGAATGGCATGATTGATGCCAAATTAATTGTATAATGACGATGAGATATGAATATGTTAGTCGTGGACTTGTGAGGATTGTCACTAAGTCTTATATGGATTGGTACCGTTTGAATAAGTGTAACCAATGTGAGCAATAGGAATACGAAGTACTGGTCCCGATATAGCCTTACATGCCATAGGCATTGTGGCAACATGCACTTATGTGCCGACCTTATGTGTTTGTGGTAACCACTACGGGATTGGGACGCCTTCCTGTATGTTAGATGCAGCAACACGTAGCCCGGGCATGTGTAGGGTTGTAACTCCTTATGGTGAATGTATTGTGCCTATCTGGTCGTACTGAGTATGAACATGTATGCTCAGATGGACTTTGGGAAGTCCGATGTTATTTCATGATATCATTGAACCCTGATGGTGTATGGCCTGAAGTATGGCCTTGTGATATGTATACTGATGCTAAATTTCGAGGACGAAATTTCTTTTAGGTGGGGTGGATTGTAACATCCCAAATTTTCTAAAAAAGATTAAATGTGAGGAATAAATAGTAAATAATCATAAATAAGTTAATGAGTGTCCTAAAAATATTAGAATAATTAAATTGGGATTTATTATGGATATTTATAATTTATTAAGATTTTAGGAGATAAAATTTTACCAGGTTAAAATATGGGTGTCAGACCAAGTATCTCCGATTGAGATGCTGTTGGTCAGGGTTGTTAAGAATATTATGGGGAATCCGAATGTGTCTTTGGAATAATTTTTGGATTTAGTATTGAGTCCAAATGGAGATCCTGTTTGTCATAAAATGATGAATGTTTAATGAGAGAACAAACTTTTAAAGGCAAAAAGCCTTCATTTCTCTCCTTTTTCCATCAGCTTCCTTGGTCCATTTTGGCAAAACATTTCCTTCTTCATCTCTTCATCTCCCACTCTTCTTCTTTTCTTCAAAACCCTAAGCTAATGGTGGCCCTCTCGTCCTCCACCATTTTCATCTTCTTAGGAGCTTGAAGGAGAAGCTTGTAGCTGGAACTCTCCCCCTCTTCTCCACTATTTTTGTGTGACCCTTTCCCTATCTTGGAAGCTCATGGTTGTCTCTTGGTTGAGGTAAGTTCCTCATCATTTTTCACGAGCTTTATGCCCTAGGTTTTGGGTTTTTGGTATTTGGGGGAGTATTTATTGCATGAGGGTTATTGGGAAAAACATTAGGTATGGAAACCCTAAGGTGCGGTGGCTTAAATGTAAGCTTTTATGAGCATTTAATGTGGTACTTAAGATTAATGTTGAAAGGTGATGGGAAATTAATAAGCATTTATGATGGTGATGGGTTCTAGTGAAAACCCTAACTTTAATAAATTGGGGAAAGTGTGAAATGTGAGTAGAATGTATGTTTAATGATGTTAGAGAATGATATTAATGATGAAAGATAGCCGTTGATGATGATTAATGAATATTGATAATAGTTGTTGGGTTTTAATGAAAACCCTTGCCTTAAGAATTTAGGGAAAATGTATATATTGTGACTTGTTGGGTTGAATTGAAAGTGAATAGGTGATATTTAAGGATGAAGGTTGCTTAAAATGGTAGAGGACCATTGATGGTGAAATCTATATATAGGTGTTATTATGAATGTAGAATGTGAGGGATTAGTGTGATAAGATTGTGGCTTGATGAGGTTCTAGACCATTTGTGTGCCAATTGAATGTGTTCATTAATTATGGTTATTAGAGGATTTATATGAAGGTTGAGTGCATTATGAATAAGGGATATGATATTATTGCTGTTGTTGGGTGTAGTTGACCCTTTAAGATTTAGAGAATCTTGGTTTCGGGAAAGGAATTCCTGAAGCCTAACGTGGAAGTATGAATAGATGCCTTAACAGGTTTAGAACTTATTACTAAGCTTCATGATATAGGAGCAATTATTTAGAATCCTAATGAGAACCTAAATATGACACATAATTGAATGAATTCAAATGTGTGTGTTGTGTAGATTGTGTTCTGGATGATGGTGCAGAATAATCAGAGCATTCAGATTTTAGCTCTTCCCTTGAGGTAGGAGAGGAGTTTACATTCAAATTGCATGAGTTATATAATTGATGATTATTGTATGTCCTGATACTCATGCTTGCCTTGCCATGTTTATAGTGAAATGATATGAATGACAAATTGTTGGCTATTGATGATAATGTATGTGTATATATGATGATAAATAACCTATGAGGGGTTGAAATATGTATATGTTAATGAACTATCCTTGAGGGGATGAAGTATATGTTTTGTGAAATGAGAATTTATGTGGATGTTTGGCATTGAATGTGATAGCCATTGTGATGGTATTGGTGATAAGTTTGAAGGATAATGCATAATCGAGGAACTCATACAGTAAAATTGAGTGTTATGTGATTTTGATGGTGTGTGATAGTTCCAATATCCCATATATGTAGTTTATGACTTGTAGGAATTGGAACGGGTCAATTCCATTGAGAAATGACCCTTGAATTGCATTGAAACGGTCTAAAATAGGTTAAAATCATTTATATGCATAAGTCACTCATTTTAAGGAATTTTTGAGTGAGGCCAGTGGCCACGCGTCACAAATGATGTATATTTATTGGGGTTAACATTTCGTAGCATTTGGAGTTCATATGAGAAACTTAGGAGGGTTAGAATTTGAAAAATCATGCGTTTCTACATCAAAATAGCAACAGCGCTGTCTTGAATCGATTCAAGACCCTCTGAATCAATTCAAGAGCTGCTGTTTTCACTGTTTTTGGTTCCAGGAAGGCTTGAATCAATTCATACGATCTTGAATCGATTCAAGGACCCCTGTTTGCATAATTTTGAGTTCCAGAAATGTTTGAATCGATTCATACGAGCTTGAATCGATTCAAGGGGTCCTGTTTTCACTGTTTTGAGCCCCAGGCACGTTTGAATCGATTCATGGGGTTGTGAATCGATTCCCCACTCTCTGCTAGTAAAATTTTGGACTTCTAGCATGCGTGAATCGATTCATGCCAAGCTTGAATCGATTCATGGCTCTGTTATGGCCACTGTTACACTATTTTTCCAACGGCTATAATTCCTTTGCTGTTTTTGGCCCGTTTGGTCATCTTAATGACATTTTTGGCCTCTGACTTCTTCATGAATGTCGTAGATAATTATGTTATGGATATGTGAAAATTAGTCCCACTTCAATTGGAGTTTTCTAACTCTCATGGGGCCTAAAATACCGAACCTACTATAGTGTAAAACTCACATTTAAGAGGGTTTTTGAACCCAACTTTTTATGGTTATCAAATTGGGACTAATAGGTGACATTGGTGACATGTCCCACTATTTTTAAGACTAAAAGTAAGCTTTTCTCATGTCTTAATGTTGAAATTTATCATGGGCTCATTATTTCCCAAAACCCCTTTTATTATATAAAGACAAGTGATTTCATTAGGGGTACATGTGTGGTGTGTCTTAGTGGTGATTGAGGAATGGCTTGAGGCATTGGAAAGGTATGTGTATGCCTATTTTAGGTTATGAATACATGTATGCTTCACCACTATGGATATATTATGAAGCATGATGGGAAGTAAATGATATGGTTACATGACACACTTTGTGTAATGACAAAATTAATAGGAGGACAATTAAATGGCAATGAGTGTATAAATCAATGGATTTGAAATAGTGTCTATGATGATTAAAAGTTGAGGAAACTATATATATTGAATGGTAAATGATATTGTTGAATGAAAAGGGACGTTGTTATTGAACACGCCCTTGAATAAGCAGTGTTTTCTATTTTGGATGAGTGTGGTACTAATATGATTAATGCAAGTATTGACTTGTACGTATAAGATGCAATAATGATTGCTGAATATATGTTTTGAGATATCTTGTTGGCTTCCATGCATGGATAAATGCTATGATGATTGATATGCTATGATTTCCATGTGTGGATTTATGAAAATGTAAATGTTGAGCCTTGAGGGGCCTCATGGTTGATTGTATGCCAATGATAATAAAACTAAATATACAATATACCCCTAATTGAAAGGGTGAGAAATCCTTGCGAGGTTAAGATTTGGCATATGCATATTGCATTTTGCATTCATGGAATGGCATAACATTGATTAAGTGGTTGCGATCACTTTGTACTTGAGATGAAAAAAGGCTTGCGAGTTCCTATGATATTCTGTGGTTGCGATCACGAGGAGGGAGTACCCCTTGCGAGGTGGGAAACCATTATAAAATGATTGATATGTGGTTACGATCACAATGAGACATCCTGCGGGATTGTATGATAATAAGCCAATGGTTGCGATCACTTGGTACTTGATATGGAAAAGGGCTTGCGAGTTCCTATGATACCCGTGGTTGCGATCACGAGGCAGGAGTACCCCTTACGAGGCGGGAAACCAATATGAATTATTGAACGTGGTTGCGATCAGGAAAAAGCACCTTACGAGGCTGCTAGAGGGAGTACCCCTTACGAAATGGGAAACCCATGTGAATGAATGATATGGTGGTTGCGATCACCTAATGAAATGAAATCGGATCTGTGCATATGCATTATTAAACAGTTGACATATGCATTAGCCATAGGTGCATGGCCTTTGAGATGGGATGACCACGAGAGATGAAAGACCCCTTGCGAGGAGGAATTGAGTAAAGTTTTAATAAACTAATAATGATGATTTGTGAACGCCCATGATTGATATGTGGCACTGTGATTGTGTATGTGCTTGTGCTTGCTTATGTTGTGAATTACGATTCATGCGGCTTGCATGCCTGTTATAACAATGTGATGATGATTGAATAATGATTTAATGATTTTATAGCAAAGCACACATGATGATTATATGCATGTACACATAATCACAATATATTTATATTCGTTATTTTGAATGTATAACTCACTCTCCCATGTGGTCTCCTTTTAGCATTGTGATGCAGGGTTATCATGGGCCGAGATGAGATTTCGAATTAAAGCTTTTGGTGAAGGTAAATATTGGTAGTGGAAGTGCCTTGGCCGGCATCATTTGTGAATTACAATGTATTGGGTAAATTGTATATAATGATATTGATGACTTAGTGAATTTTGGATATGTATAAGATAATCCTTTGAATTTGTGAATGGTGAATATATGTTTAGTATGTAAGTGATGATCCGACGAGTACTAGAGGAATTGAAAATTTGAATATTGTATAATGATGATTCAGATGTTTGTATTAATGCCAATAGGTGAATAAATGGGCCAATTATGAAATATGGACAGTAATGATAGTAGTGGCATGACCCCGAATGTATATGTATATATAATTATACTTTAGGCAATGCATATGTATATTGTAAGTGAAGGATTGGTACTAATTTAATAGATTTATGATATGTATTCGCATGCTTTGCCGAGCCTTTTCTCATATCGTCATATATGGGACTAGGCGTATGCCCGGTACACATATTCTTCTTCCGCTGTAAACTCTATTTTTGTATACCGTTGTGGGCAAGTTAGTTATCGATCCAGTTACATGTTGATAAATCTCACTCTTCAATTTTCTGTGGTTCGGGTTTCGGTGGGACATCAGACTTACTTTGAAACGCGATAAAAAATTACCCGTATTTTTATTAATTATTTATATCGGTCACATCGGAATTCGAGCCCAGAAAATCAGGGGTGTTACAAGGGTGGCAAAGCTGACTATTATACTCAGTAATATAAATAACAAAAATTTAAAGAAAAATGCTGAGGATAAGGCAATGAAGCTGACCATTATATTCAATAAATTAAATGACAGAAATTAAAGAAAATGTCAAGAGCAGCGGCAGAGCCAACCATTATGCTCAATAGTAAATAGTAGTAATAGTATTAGTAGTATTAGTAGTAGTAGTAGTAGTAGTAGTAGTAGTAGTAGTAGTAGTAGTAGTAGTAGTAGTAGTAATAATAATAATAATAATAATAATAATAATAATGTTGATGGTAGTGGTAATAATATTTTCTTGATTTTATTTTCTTATGTATCGGAGTTAGGTTATCGTGCATTAAAAGAAATTTAGTACTAACGTGTTAAGGACAAATGTTACGATATGAATGATAATCCACACTTCAAAAATAATTATCCCAAACATTTAGACAAAACATGAATTTACATAATAAGGGCCACGTGCCCGTCCCTCCTTATATCCCTATTCACCACATCTTTCGAGATCTATTCGCTAAAACACACAAAGACACTGATGGTCCTTAATATCTTCATAATTCAATACTCAACATATTCATTTAGTCATGATGGTTTGTAACAGTCAACATAGCCAATTAATCACATACACGACAATAAAATATTAATAAAATTGAAGTAACACACGATCTACCCCTAGATACCAGAGGATATACCCTTTTACCTGAGGTGTCACATCTTTCGTATACTAGACGAAAGGACAAAAACTCAACTTCTAATCCGTAGCTCCGATCGACGATCCGTCTTTACTGTTGGACTCTACATGACAATCAGACCCCGAATACACCAACATGAAAATGACCATAGAGAGGGAGAGGGTGGTGGCATGGTGGCTTCCTACGGTGGTAGAGAGTGGCTAGAGGCGACTATAATTAAAATTGATCGGTAGAAATCAAAGAAAATAATGATCGGAGGTCGTCGAGATGAAGAACGGTGGATTTTAGAGACTGTAGAGGTCATGGGTGGCTATGGAGGTCGTGGTTAGGGGGCTATTTTGGCAGTGAAGATGGTGGTTTATGGTGGTTTTAGGTGGTGGGAATGGTAGAGGAAGAAGAATGATGGAGGTTAGAGGTGATTGGAGGTGGGTTCGACGAAGAACGGAGGTGAAACAGTGGTGTTTAGGGTGGTGGTGGACGAAGGTGATTTGAGAGAAAGAGAGAGTGTGGCGTGTTAAAGAAGGAGAAGTGGTGGGGTGATGTTCTATTTATAGGAAAATCCAGCCGTCGGGTCTAGATTTAATCGGTACCAGAAGGAACCCTAGTTACAGTTTTTAATGCTTAACTTTAAGAAAAATATGACTTATAGCTATGGTTAGATTCTGAAAAAGTGCCGAACATGAAAGTTGTAGATATCATTTTTCTTTTTGAAACAATATATGGCAAGAGTTATGCCCGAAACAAGGAAAAGTGCTTCATGGGGCTCTGAAATTATTTTAACCTGAAAAGATAGGTTCATTGTGAAAAATACTTTGAGAATCAGCTCTTGAGCTCTTCATAAAAGTTGTAGGGTTTTTTGATACAAAACCAAGAAAAAATAACAAAGTGATTTTGACATCGTATAAGAGATATATTCACATTTTTCCACAGTTGGGCTGCTAAGTTACGAAAATGACTTTTCCCTGAAAAGCTTGGCTTTTCGGGGACGATCGACCAACAACTAGCTTTTGAGTTCTTCACAAGAATTGTAAAGGGTTTGGATATGAGAATAAAGAAATTACAACAAACTGATTCTAAGCTTGTATGAGAAAGTTATGATTTTTCTCATAAATTAATACAATTTAACGGGATTAAATAATGGGTTTTCGAAGTACAAATTCTTAGTTCATCGAATTGGGGATGATAGGTCATAAATCAAGGTTTGAGAATAGAAATAGAGGTTTTTAGGTTTTCCATGATAAAGAAACCAAGATAAGAATTGCTTGATTCTGATATCATATGAGAAAGTTAGGCTTAAAATACTAAAAGTGTTTGGGTTGAACTTAAGGGTCCCTATTTAACTGAATAATTTTTCTAAGAAACGAAGTTGATGGGGTCCGAATTAGAGCCCGGGCTCTTCAAGAGAAGTGTTTGGATTACTGAAATGGTTCATAAGGGATTGTCCGTGCTGGGATCAGACATCCTAAAGTGTATGAACGAATAATCAGGGACTCTTTTTCGGTATAAAACAAGTATGCAGGAACTGACCCGATCCTTCCTCATTTTACGTGAATGCTCATACTAGCCTAATTAGTTTATTATATAGGTGCTAGATATGGGATCGGATAGTCAATTCTTGGCTACCCGTGGGGCGCTTTATTTACTCTCCCTAATATTGTATTATTATTTATTGTTAAGTATAACCCTGTATTATTGTTAAGTATAACCCCATATTCTTATTATGGAAAAGGTTTTTCCCTGATTATCAACTCTCATAATTGAAAACTTACGAGGTTAAGACTGCTTGCCGAAAACAGGGATGTTACATGTAAAAGTCTGGTGTATTACTAGTCTTTAGTTTCATTGAGAAATAGTTGTGACCTAAAGAGGCTTTTGAAAGAATACTTGGGTTTGAGTCAGGAATGGCTTGTTGAAAGAATACTTGAGTTTTAAGCCATAAGTGACTAGATTCAAGAATACTTGTGGCACAAGTCTAATGATGTTATTATAAATGAGATTTTACAATAGTGAAAATCCTTCAAGTTGGAAGGGACTAAACGTAGTTTCTGTGTTGGAAGTGAACCAATATATATCTTTAGTGTTCATTATTCTCTTTCCTTGCTATTATCAAGTTTGCTCTACGAGTCTGATTACTTGTACTTTAAAGTTCCAAAGTTTCGCAAATAGAGTCTAGAAGTTATTCAACACCCCCTTCTAAGTCTAACTCTAAATCATCAATTGGTATTAGAGTGTGTCCTTTAGGTTAATTACTTCCCCGAGTGAAAAGGAACAATATCTATGGCAACTTCTCAGAGTAATCAGCTTATTATAGAAGGATCTTCTATCAATGGACCACCAGTCTTCTTTGGTGATGACTATCCATATTAGAAGGATTGAATGTAGATGTTTATCAAATCCACTCAATACAGCCTATGGGCAGTCATCACAGATAGTGATTATACAGCCCCTATTAATGAAGATGGAAAGCCTAAATTAGAAGATTAATGATATAAGATTGAAATAAGGAAAATGGAGATCAATACCAAAGTCAGATTCCTCCTTACTTGTGCTCTAAGCAAGTCAGAGTACAATAAGGTATTTAGCTATAAATCAACTAAAGAAGTTTGGAATATTCTTCAACGTAATTATGAGGGCACCTCCAATGTAAAAAGATCCAAAAAGATACTGTTGACAAAGTAGTATGATATTTTCAAGATAAAGGATCATGAAATAGTATATCAGATGTTTGGAAGATTCCAAACCCTGATAAATAAGCTTAAAGCTCTCAGAACAACGTATTCCATAGAAGATATCAATGTTTAACTTCTTGAAAGTTTGCTTAAAAGATTTGATGCGAAGTGCTCAGCCCTTAAGCAATACAAAGATTTAAGTACCCTCTATTTAGATGAATTCCTTGGGGTACTTAGAGTGCATGAAATGAAGCTAAAGAAGAAGGAAGTCATCAAACTTTCCTCTTCTAAAAGCATTACCCTGAAGTTTGATGAATTAGGTAAGAAGATAAAGACCTTGAAAGTTGAGGAGCCCACAAGCTCAGAACTAGACTCTGATGAGTCAAGTGTTGATACAGATGAAAAGATGACCCTTATGGCAAAAAGATTTCACAGGTTGCTGAAGAAATAGAAGTTTAGACCTGAAAAATTCCAAAAGAAATATCACAAAGGCAAAAGTCAATTTAACTTTAAAACTCACAAGTCTACTCTAGAATGTTTTAACAACAGGAAACCGGGACATGTGAAAACATAATGTCCTTTTTTGAATGAAGACAAGAAGGATAGAAGAGAGAAGAGAAAATTCCCTAAGAAGTAAAAAGGATTGATTAGTTGGGATGATGAAGATTGTTCCAGTTCAGGAGAGTCTGATAAAAAGACAGAGTCTGCCCATATTTATCTCATGGCTGATAAGGAACCAGACTCTAAAGTCAGTTTAAGTGATTCAGAAACTGAGGAAGTAAGCTATTCTGAACTCAAACAAAATTATGATTTATTGTTCAATGATTTTTCAAAGCTTTTAAAAACTTTAATAATTTAAAATAAAGCATGTTGATATGATCATTGACTTTGAAAACCAGATTTCAAAATTAAAAGAAAAAGATTTTGATAAAAATATTCAGAAAGAAATGGAAGAAAATGAAATAATGCATCATGAAGAATTGAGCAAACTAAGACAAGAGAATCTTGTTTTAAAGACCAATTTTGAAAATACTAAAGTTTGCTACAACTCTAAAGCTGATGAAATCATTAAACTTCAGAAGCAAGTAAGTTCACTTACTTCAGACCTGAGCAAGTTTGCTAATGGCACTTAGAATCTGAATAAGCTTTTGGGAAAATCTCATGGTGACCATAGCAGATCAGGTCTAGGTTATATAGAGAAAAATGATTTCAAGCAATCTTTATCTCCTTGATTTACATTAAAGAAACAGAAGCATGCTAAATGCAATTATTGTGAATGGCATGATCATGTAATAAATGGTTACAGGAAAAGAAAGAAATGAAATGAAAAAATGGCTAATCATGTAGGACCCAAGAAGATTTGGGTACCAAAATCATTGATTATTCCTATTACAGATGTGCTTAAAGACAAACACAAAGCCTCTACATTGGTATTTGGACAATGGATGCTCACATCACATGACAGGAAGATGGTCTATGTTCCTAGACCTAAAGCAATTTAAAGGTAGAACAGTCACCTTTGGAGGCAATCAGACTAGTAAGATCATAGGGTCTAGTAAAGTTTGTAAAATTCTTTCACCTATCATTGAAAATGTTTATTTGGTTGAAGGTCTAAGACATAACCTACTGAGCATTAGTCAATTTTATGAGTGGGTACAAGATCTATTTTGACAAAGAAAAGTGTATAATCATTAACCATGATGGATCCACACTCTTCATTGTAAACAGATATCACAACCTCTACAAGGTTGACTTAAATGAACTGAATGATCAAACTGTAGCATGTTTTTATTCAAACTCAAAAGAGAAATAGATCTGGCATAAAAGGCTTGGGTATATAAGTTTAAAGCATATTTCAAAACTTCATAGAAAAGGCCTTGTTAAGGGATTCCAAAGATTTCTTTCAACAGCTCCCTACCCTGTGAAGCATACCAAAGAGGGAAGCAACATAAAACCTCTTTTGAAAACAAAAATGTTGTTTCCATTGCTAGACTTTTGGAACTGTTACATTTAGATTTGTTTGGTTCATCTTAGGTACA
Organism: Clitoria ternatea; assembly: GCA_037962975.1. Lineage (NCBI taxonomy): Eukaryota > Viridiplantae > Streptophyta > Magnoliopsida > Fabales > Fabaceae > Clitoria > Clitoria ternatea. The sequence continues at coordinate 181,225,306 of CM075671.1, forward strand.
GAGTCTAACAGAAAAGAAATATGGATTTGTCATTGTCGATGATTACACAAGAATGACATGGGTATACTTCCTAGCACACAAGGATGAGTTTGTGAAAGTATTTAAGATTTTCTACAACAAAATCTAGAATGAGAAAGGATTATGTATTAGTATAATAAGAAGTGATAATGACAGAGAATTTGAAAATGAAGTTTTTGAAAAATTCTACAAATGAGTTTGGTATAACTCATAGTTTTTCTTCTCCAAGAACACCTCAATTGAATGGTGTTATGGAAAGGAAAAATAGATCTCTACAAAAAATGGCCAAAACAATGCTCTGTGAAAATAGTCTTTCAAAATATTTCTAGGCAGAGGCTATGAGCACTTCTTGCTATATTCAAAATAGAATCCTTATCAAACCAATATTAAACAAGACTCCTTATGAATTATGGAAGGGAAGAAGAACCAACATATCATATTTTCATCTTTTTGGAAAATTTGATTCTAGGTGTGATAAAGGGATATTCATGGGGTACTCAACCACATCAAAGTCTTACAGAGTTTTCAATACAAGAACTCAAACCATTGAGGAATCAATGCATGTAAGGTTCGATGATCTTCAAGAGACTGATACGAGACTAGCAACTCTAGATCTTGATGATGCAGGTGCGTAACAATAGGAATCTGAACAAGATTAGCAAAGATCAGACCCTGCTCAATTAGAACTAGTTAAATATAAAGATAAAGAATTTGAATAATAGCCTTTAACATCTGAACCAGAGAAGCCTAAGGACTAGAAATTCAAGGCTTACCACTTTTTAGACCCCATCATTGGAGATCAAGCTGCTAGATTTAGGACCACATCCAAACTTCTTAACCAATCCACCATAGCTCTGGCTTCAAAACTTGAACCCAAATCTATTGCAGAAGCCTTAGAGGATACTGATTAGGTCATTGCCATATAAGAGGAATTGAACCAGTTTGAGAGAAACAAAGTCTGAAGCCTTGTCCCAAGGCCCAAAAACAAAAGGATTATTAAAACCAAGTGGGTCCATAGAAATAAACTTGATGAGGATAGGAAAGTATTCAGAAACAAAGCCAGACTTGTAGCACAAGGCTACAACCAGCAAGAAGGTATTGATTTCATTGAAACTTTTGCCCTTGTAGCCAGACTTAAGGCTATAAGGATACATCTTGCATTTGCTTCTTCTAAAGGAACTACATTATATCAGATGGATGTTAAAAGTTTTTTTTGAATGGGTTTATTGAAGAAGAGGTTTATGTGAAATAGCTCCTTGGTTTTAAAGATGTTTCCTTTCTAAACCATGTTTTTAAACTTAGTAAAGCACTGTGTGGTCTAAAACAAGCCCCAAAAGCTTGGTACAACATACTCAGTACCTTTTTGATTTCAAAAGGCTTTACTAGAGGAAAAGTAGATGCAACCCTATTAAGAAAAAGCTCTTATAGAAACTTTATAATTATGCAAATTTATGTGGATGACATTGTTTTTGGAGATACTGATGTAAGTATGTGTAAAGAATTTTTTGAAATGATGTAAGCTGAATTTGAAATAAGTATAATGGGAGAACTTAAATTCTTCCTAGGCATGCAGATCAAATAGACTAATGATGGTATTTTCATCCATCAGCATAAGTACACCAAGGAGTTGCTGAAAAAGTTTAAAATGGATTATGCAAAGCCAATGAGTACTCTTATTCATCCAAATTTCATAATTAGTAAAGATAAGTCTTGTACATCAGTGGATCAGATCTCGTACAGAGAAATGATTAGTTCACTTTTGTATCTCATATCCAATAGACCATATATAATGTTCAGTGTTTACATGTGTGCAATATATCAATCAGACCCCAAGGAATCACACTTGTCTACAGTGAAATTTTTTTTGAGATATCTTGTAGGAACCACTAAACTTGGGTTGTTCTACAAAAGAATGGATTCGTTCTTTTTATCAGGATATTGTGATGTAGATTTTACAGGAGATAGAATTAACAGAAAAAGCACGAGTGGTGGATGCCACTTTCTTGGCAAAAGTATGATATCATGGGAAGTAAAAATCAGAACTCAAGTGCACTTTCAACAGCAGAGGCTGAGTACATGTCTACAGCAAGTTGCTATTCTCAACGTCGTTGGATAAAGTTACAACTTGACTCAATCAACGAAGAAGAGATCCTTGTGTTCCGTGACAGCACAAGTACAATAAATCTCTCCAAGATTTTTATTCAGCACTCCAAAGCAAAACACATAGAAGTGAAGTATCACTTCATCAGAGATTATGTACAAAAAGGGATTCCGAACATAAAATTTATGGACACAAACCATCAATGAGAAGACACCTTTATAAAGCCTATGGCTGAAGCCAGGTTTGCTTTTATCAAGTACAATTTAAATTTAAGAAATATTACTTGAATATGTATGTTCTGAACGTCAACTTGTTTTATTTAAAAAGTCTAATTCTATGCTTGAAAGCTCTAGCTCTGATAATGTATACTTAGTTGCTTGATATGTCTGAACCCACATATCTGCTTTTATTTGGTGCTAGGAGGTAAAGGTTAAAAATCGTTTGGGATTCACGTTAACTGAAAGGTTTCATGTTTTATTGTCATTAACATTAAAACGTACCACATGCCAGTAGTTAATATCCTTTTGTGTAATTGTCACCTAAACCGTTTTCTCTTTCTTATCATAGTGAATAGTTATTGCCCCTTTTAAATATATGCCTTTTCACCTCATTTCCCTCATTGCAAAACCCTTTGAGCTTTCTTTCTCTCAAAGCATTCTCTCTCAGAAAGTGCCAAAACCCTTCATTTCCTAAAATCCTTCGCCTTCTCCACCTTCTCTTGAACACCTGCCATGGTACCCAAGTTATCTATTAGAGACTTTGTGCAGGTTTCCTTCTTCCACCTAGAACAGCACAAGCTCAATGGACAAGACCTCACTGTTGAGCTAGAAGGAATTAGTTGGACACATTTTTACGTAGATAGGGAGCCCTTCTCCCTTTCACTGGTTCTAGAGTCCTGGAATAGTGTTTTAATCAATAAGTCTAAGTTCATTATCCTAGGGAGTCTTAAAGGGAAAGACATTAAGATTTGTAAAGATGTCATTGCAACTATGACTTGATGCCCTGTTATTAGAAATGTGTACACAGACGACTTCGAGTTTGAAGTTGTTTCCTCTCTAGAGATTAACAAGTTGTTGTTTGGAAAGTCACACCCTGCCAAGTTGCTGCCTGGGAATCTCTTCCCCAAAGTAAAGATGTTTCACGTTCTCATGAAGCAAGTATTCTGTCTAAGGAAAAGTGCCAAGGACACTGTGACAAAGCTTGACAGATTCTGCATGTACCACATGCTCATGAAGGAAAAGGTCAGCCTGCCAAATGTCATCATGACATATCTCTTTTCTTCAATTGGGAAGAAGCAAAACAAGATCCCTTACCTAGTTGTTTTGATGAAGGCGTTTACACTGGAGAATGTGTAAACTCAGACTGTGAGTGATTTGATACAATCATCCTCTCTGGTGAGCAAGCTTTCAACATTCTCACCTCTGTTGGATTAGACCTTGGAAAGGTTTATCCCTACCTTAGCCTCCAAGAAAAGTTCTTCCCCTACAGACATGAAGAAGAAGAAGTCTTAACCTGCTTTTGGGTTAGATAAGCCAACCCTCAAAAGAAAAGGTGGCAGAATCAAGTTGTCTACTAAGAAAACTAGGAAGCTCTTTCTAGATGAGACAGATGAGTCTAATGGATCAAACTCATCCCATGAGGTCAAACCAGAAATAATAGTTCCTTTTTCTCCCTCTCCAGATCAGACGATTGTGCCTATTCTTGAAGGCATAAAAGATACTACTAAATCATCAGACTCTAGTGATGGTTTCCCCATTAGCCAGCTGAAGAACAAGGTTGTGGATCAACAGAAAAAAGTTGCTCCTCCTCATCCTCAATAGACAAGATCAACTATTCTCTCTACTAAAGACAATAAGTAATTCATTCATGTTTTTCTTGCTTTGCATCCCTCTATATCTGATCAAGGCTGGACAGGTAAGGTCTGGCAAGCCAAATATTAAGAGATAAAGACCTCTTATCTCAATGATATGAGAGCTCACAAGAAAGAATTGTTGAAGTCTGGTGGCTATCCAAGCTACGTGCAATACATCAAATTTATTGAAGGACACTTGAAACATATTCCTGAGATTGACACTCAGAAATGGAACCACATACATTGGATCAACAGATTTTATGAAGTTATGGGTGAGTTCGAGAGTGATGAAAGAAGATATTAGAATAGAGAAAAAGAAATGAGTCTCAAGAAATGTCTAGTTAGAAACGAGTGAGGTTTGATGTTGTTAGTAGCCCTTCTCAACTAGAGTTCATCTCTCCATCCCAACCCGACCAGACCTCCAAATCTAACCAACCCTCTCTATCAGACCAAACTTCTCATCCTGACGATACCACATCTGAACCTCAACAAGAGCTTGTCATTTCAAACTCATGTTCAATACCCTCTCCTCTTAATTATCTTTGAATCTTTCCACCTAGACCCCATACCAAACCATATAGCCCTACCTTTTCACAATTATTACCCCTGGTCTATCTCTTCTTAAAAACATCAAACCAACCTTAGATAAAGAAAATTTAGGATATCATTACCCCTCCAATCTAGTCATTGTTAAAGCCCCTGGATTTGAGCATAGGAAGTCAACATCCTTCCCTCAACTCCTCATTTTGCCCCCTAATGCCTTTTGACCAACTCGTGCAATACCCCCACCTCATCTCAGCATTAGACATTGCTATGTATTATGCTCTCAAAACAGAAGAGATCAATGTTCTATGGATATGCAGCAAGGGAAACAATATCACAAGTTTCATGTAATGGTTTCTCTAGGAAAAAAGGTTTTGATTGCACCAAACTGTTTACATCCAAGGCTGTAAGGATTGAGAAAGGAGGATTAAAGAAGCCTATACTACCGAAGTCTAAGCCTTTTTACAAAGGTAATCTCAGACCCCATGGGCTCTCTGAGGAATCCCTGAAGAGTATCCTTTCAGTTCCCAATCCAACAGAGGAACATGCAGATGCTCTGTGGTGTCACTACCTTTGGTCAATAAGAGACAAAGGCTCCTTCTCTAAACCTTCTAATCAGCCCCTTTTCCTTTATCGCCCATCTGTTATTTTCTTTTACTCATCAGACATCTTTGTCCTCCAAACTCGTTTCTTAATTATTGTTTTAACAACTACCTCCTCCTAATTTTATCTACCACAGCCCACGACTTAACCTTTTAACCTCTGTAATGTTCCTCCTCTTTACTGATAACAAAAGCGGGAGTAAAATAGAAGTCTTTTATTGAGTACAGTCTTAGGGAGAGTATCGGTGTCTTTGATCAATATTTTGTAATGTTTTAATGCCCTATACTGATCTCTTTTTTTATATTAATGAAGTCTATTTTTTCTCTAATTATGAAGATTGCCTTGATATTCCAAGTTGCTCCAATATTTTTATGCTATAAGTTTGTATGCTCTAATCTCATATTGCTTATCTAAGAAGAAAATCATGCTCTGATCTGAAAAAGGAATTAATATCAGTTATTCTAATCTATGAAAAGTCTGATTGGAAAATCTCTTAAAGCCTTCATCTTCTTAAAAGCATAAGCATTGCTCCTTTAAAAGTATTTTGAACTCCTATATACTCTGATACACATTTGCTCTAAATGACGTGAATTCCTTCTTTTCTATATAGCAACTACGCGTGAATGTGTTTAATATAGCTGTATAATTTATTGCCTCCCTTCTTTAATCACGCGTCACATGTATATATATAAGATACAATATTCAATTCCTTTCTCTCTGACCCGCGTGAGTTTTGATTTGTGCCTCGCGTTAATCCTCTCATTTTCCTCTTATTGCTTCACGTCAATTCTCCCTGCGTGAATTCTTTTTTGTCCCCCTGCAGCTGCGTGCAAATATATATATATATATATATATATATATATATATATATATATATATATATATAACTCATTGCCTCTCTTTCTTCCTTTCATGAATTGTCTCCCTTTTCTATTTTTTTTAGCATGAAAGTGCAAAGCCCCTTCCCTGTAGCGTGAATTTCATATATATATTTACCCACGCCTTGCAATTACGTCTCACCCCTTTTTTTCGTGACTTGTTTTCTAATATATATATATATATATTAGAAAAACCTTTTTCTGACCCTCATCTGGCGGGCCAATATATATTATTACATATAAAAAAACGTGATCTCCACCTCCTTTGTTTTTCACATTAGTTATATATATATATATATATATATATTATAATCCCTTTTTATATATATTTATATCTTAAAGCTTATTTTGTTTTTTTAATATATATATAGATATATATATATATTCAAAAACTCTATATTATTATGTAACAACCTTCATTTTTAAGAATAGGAAGCCAGACCCTCAGGACTCCTGAGCATACTTTATTGAGCTCTCAGTTGAAAGTTTGAGGCTTCAGCCAGATCCCTAAGTAGTTAGTATGAGAATCGGGGTGCCAACCGAAATCCCTGAGGTTGAACCGGGGTGGCATCACTGTAATGCCACATCATCAAATTTACTTGCCTAAGAAGAGTTTGGATGTCGTATCTAGGGTCTAAACCTATGGCCACTACGGTTCCATGACCAGGACTCCGGTTATCTGCTGACAGTCAGACAACAAGTCAGAATCGGTATGGGCAGCAAGTACTTGTAAACATTGTAGCTACAATAAGTTAGGAAGAACGTCAAATCATTCCTTCTACTAAGGTAATCCCTATAAATACAACTCATTTATTACTGAAGAAGCATCTGATCTAACCCAAGAGTTACCTCTGTAATACCCATATTTCTCGTTTATCCGTATTGACTTCAGCATCAGAGAATCTTTTACAGGTAACTCCTCCGATGTGTTCCCTCAACTTCAACATGGACTTGAACATCAAATTCACCCTATACTTGAAGGACCTAGGCTCCCCACTGGACCTAGGTGTAAAATACCGTACTCCACTGAGATGGTGTAAAATTGACAGCTAAGAGAGGTGACTCTAGACACCAGTCAAGAAAGTCAACTCTTGACCCCGGTTCTAGAACAGAGCATATATAATTATAATCCCTTTTTTATATACATTTATATCTTAAAGCTTATTTTGTTTTTCTAATATATATATATATATATATATTCAAAAACTTTATCTTATTATGTAACAACCCTGATTTTTAAGAATAGGAAGCTAGACCCTCAGGACTCCTGAGGATACTCTATTGAGCCCTCAGTTGAAAGTTTGCGGCTTTGACCTGATCCCTAAGTAGTTAGTATGAGAATTTGGGGTGCCAACCGAAATCCCTGATGTTGAACCGGGGTGGCACTAGTGTAATGCCACGTCATCAAATTTACTTGCCTAAGAACAGTTTGGACGTCGTATCTGGGGTCTAAACCTATGGCCACTATGGTTCCATGACCAGCACTCTGGTCCTCTGTTGACAGTCAGACAATAAGTCAGAATCGGTATGGGCAGCAAGTACTTGTAAACGCTGTAGCTACAATAAGTTAGGAAGAATGTCAAATCATTCCTTCTACTAAGGTAATCCCAATAAATACAACTCATTTATTACTGAAGAAGCATTTGATCTAACCCAAGAGTTACCTCCGTAATACCCATATTTCTCGTTTATCCGTACTGACTTAAGCATCAGAGAATCTTCTGTAGGTACACCTTCGTGTGTTCCCTCAACTTCAATACGGATTTGAACATCAAATTCACCCTATACTTGAAGGACTTAGGCTCCCCGCTGGACCTAGGTGTAAAATACTGTACTCCACTGAGACGATGTAAAATTGAGAGCTAAGAGAGGTGACTCTAGACACCGGTCAAGACGGTCAACTCTTGACCCTGGTTCTAGAACAGAGCATATATATATATATTTAATCCATTTTATATATATATTTATATCTTAAAGCTTATTTTGTTTTTCTAATATATACATATATATATATATATTCAAAATCTGCATCTTATTATGTAACAACCCTGATTTTTAAAAATAGGAAGCCAGACCCTCAGGACTCCTTAGGATACTCTATTGAGCTCTCAGTTGAAAGTTTGCAGCTTCGGCCGGATCCCTAAGTAGTTAGTATGAGAAAACAGTAAACAAAGAAAGTTAGTTGAAGTATTGAGAAAGTATAAACAATAAGAAAACCAACTCAGAAGAGCACAGAGAATTAGAAGAAAAATTAGAAAACGTGTTGATAGTTAAAAAGGAGTATGTGAGATAGCGATAATAATGAATAATGTTTAAATAATATGTTAATGACGATTATTTTGTTTAATTGAGTACTAATTAATTTATAATTATATTAGTTGATAATTATTCCCCACTAATAATATTTAGTAGATAATACTTAATCTTAGTGATTACTATCTAATTTCAATCAATAATTATTTATTTTGAAAATATATTAAATGTTTAATTATTTAATATTTAATTTTAAGTGTTTAATACTTATTTATTTATTAAATTAAAAATTTTATAAGTTATTTAATAATTATGATTAATAATGATTATTTTACTTTAATTTGTTTTTAATTGGTTAATAATCTTTATAATATCTCTATATAATAATTGATTATTGTATATTTTAAGTATCTTAATATGTAATTAATTTTATATATATGTATAGTTAACTATAATAATATTTTATTAGGATTTACTTAATTGTTTATTGATATTTAAATAATAAAATATTTAATTAATTATTTCAAAAATATATTTGTAATAATATTTTATTTTTAAAATTATATATTTAAATTGTTTATTTACTTAGTAATCATATCTAATAATAAAATAATGTTAGGTTCCTCAATATTGAGCTGTGGGACCTAGTAAATGATTCAATACTGACGATTCAGCTTGGGATTAATGATTCCATAGGGGAACTAGTCTTATTAGGACCATCTTATAATAAATCAAGGATAACCCGTAGGACTTTCAATGGAAGTTTGGAGCCCTTGGTTGCCCCCTGGAAATAGAGATAAGACATTGTGAGGCTAGGAGAAGGAATTTAGTTTCAAAAACTTATTAAGAATTAGAGAAAAATCAGGAGATATTAGAAATTAAGAAAGGACTAAGATCAATTGAGAGTATATGTGATAGTGATTGAAATTTTGTTGATCTTGTGAACATCATCAGGTGATGCTTTGTTCTTGATAATTGTGATTTTGTGTGTGGATAATAAGAATCTGTGCTAATTAAAATATGAGATAAGCAGTAATTTATTTAGCGATTAGAAATTAGCATTAACGTTTTCTTAATAATTACATGGTTTGAGTAGAAATAAGTGGGTAGCTCAAATTTAAATTAGATATATGTATATATGTATTTATTTGATAATTAGGAATATTTAGTGAATTATTAGATTGATTGTTTAATCATTGTGGATAATTTATTGATTAAATATTTGCCTGATTAACTAATAATCAACCATGATTAATGATTTCATAAAATGATTAAGTAATCAGTAATCACTTGGTAGATGTTTAGTTATTTGATCTTTTAAAAATTTCTGGTTTAGAAGTTTTCTAATAAATAAGTTCTAGTCTTAGAAAAACAATAAAATATTGTCAGGACCCCAATGTAGATTGTAGGACCCAATGAACAATTCGACCTTGGTATTGTTAGTCTCAGATTAACAATCCAATAGATAGATTAATTCTGACTAAGCCTTTTGCAATAAATTGGAGATGTCAGACCAAGCCCGACCGGCCCAGACTAGACCTTAAACGTTTCTTACGCTCAATCACAGGTATGCTTCGAAATGCCCGATTCTAAGGCGGTCCATCCTAGCGACTCATTTCGATAAGATTTAAAATCCTTCCTGAAGAAACCAATCCCAAATCGAAGCTCTTTCACTTTGTTTCTTAAAGAAACAATTAGTTATAATTAATTTTTATAATCTAGGTTTAGACACCTTTGGTGTTTTGGGCCCAACTTTTGCGTATGAATTTAGAATTGAACGACTTTGGTCCCAAAGTCCTTGTTGTAAAAGGATCTGTAACCTCTATCTCTTGCCCTAAGCTTGAATTCCCACTCTGTCACCCTTAAAATCATGAGCCAAATAATTGTTCTCTAAAAACCCATTATTTCATATCCTTTCTCTGCGCATGGTTCCTTCAAAAATTCATAATTTATTCATACGACCTTGGATTTGTGCAAACCTAGTTTCAAAATCTTCATACAAAATTTTTTATGTTTTTTATGAAGGCTTCAAAGGATGAGTCCTTCCTAATCGATACAATTTTCACAATCTTTGCATACCTATCCTATTCCCACGATAGCACTGCACACTTTTAAGAAAAAATTCATATCTCCCTCATACGCTATTGAAATGACTGTTCTTTTTGATATGGATCCTTATCAAAAATATCTACAAACTTCATGAAGGTCACAAAAACTAATTCCTTACCCATTTTTCATAGAAAATTTATTTTGTTCACAATTTCATTTACGTAACAGCCTGGAGCAGTTTTTGTATTTTGGGCATATCTCCCTCGTCTAATGATGAATTTTCATGTACCATATATTTTTTTAAATATAAGACAAAGATCTATAATTTTTATGTTTTGTATTTTTTCTAATTCTACTCGCAACATCCTCTAAAAACACGAACAAGTTGCTGCCCCTGGTGGTGACACCTCAGCCATGCATGGAAATGAACCAATCACATTGCAACAGGCCTAGGACACTTGTTGTGACCTTGATAACTCCTTCTCCATTACTCTAAGGTCTGAATGGCAAGCATGCCAAGCAACCTTGACACATCTCCTCCCTTTTCTCTTCAGCCAAGACTCTTTAGCCAATAAGGAGATCTAATTGCAAAATTCCTTCTTTCAAACACACCAAGATTTTTCCTATGTCATAAAAGATCAAGACAGCCATTCTCTTCTTCCTCTTTCTTTCACGTCACCCACCCTCTTGACTCTTCTTCATGTTATCTCTAACAATCACCTATCCCTCCTAGTTTCTTATGCAAATACTTAAGTATCTCCCAAACACTTCACCATTTCCAAACACTTCCCAAAAATAGAAACAATCACATATTTTTTCGCCTTTTCTAACACTCTAAATCATCACCAAAATAACTTCACTCTCTTGATTCTTGGGGCTGCTTGGTAGTGATCTTTAAGAAAAATTTAGAGCACTTGTTTCTTCCTCCATTGCCGAAACTACCACCTAGGTAGGGGGAGTATTTGCTCACTTTAAACTCCTTATTTCACATGCATGGTGAGGTATGGATATCCCTAATATCCATACTTGGTACCTCCCTTAGAAGATCCCTATTTTGTGGGCTAGATCATGAAAAATTTATTGCAAAAAAAAATTATGTTCTTTTGGGTGGTACCATGGCTAAACCATAAATATGTTAGATCATTGATTTCTATGAGTTTTAAATTGTGAGATGTTTATTTTTAATGATCTTGTTGTTGCAAAAAAATTTTATCTCATGGTAAGGTGCATGCATGTCCATTTTTACTAAGTAGAAAGTCATAACACCATGATCCCTTAAAGCCAAGAGTTCACGTGACATACTCACATGATTTGATGCAAAATTTAATGTTTAAAATATAAGTTTTGATGAACATTTACTAATTTAAAATCCTGGATAGAATTAGTAACTTATAGAACACCACTTGCATGTTGTTAAAAACATTTAAAATGAGTTTTTCTCTTAATTTAATGACCACATGTCACCCCTTTGATTTTCTCAAATTTAGATGGATTAAATATGCTTGAAAGATGAGTTTTAGAATACATAAACCAAAGAGGGTGTTGTTGTTGGAAAAATGCTTCAGAATTAACGAGTTAAGTTTATGGATTATTGCATGATTAAATTGATTTTTGTGGCTTAGTAATTACGGGTAGCCTGCCTAATTAAATTTCTAATATTTTAATGATAAGAGAAATTTCGGATACTAATTTTAAATTCTGGAATTTTATATATATAAGTGCATGAATATCATTTTTATGATAAGTAATTATGTACGTACGTTGGTAAATTGACTCCAGTGCGTGCATCTTCATCATTATAGTAGAATGTCATGTGGATGTTGTATGTGATGGTTATAATTAGAGAATTAATGTTAAATTTTTATAAGTGGTATTCTTTTGAAAAGAAACTTGAGAGAGACTCGGGTATAGGCGCAAGCGATAGTTAGAATCGGTTAAAAACATATTTACGTGAGCAAACGAGGAAGAATGGACAAACTATTTGGGACGTGTATTTTATGAGATGTGATGTGACTTTTGGAATATTGGAAAATTACCCAAGTGAAGAAAATTAGTTCGGAAGTATTTTACACGTTACTTGTCCTTAAACGCGTTTTTACGAAAGCTAAAACAATGAAATTTGGTACCTTGAGGCATTTTCATTTGGAGCTGATTTTTGGGCAGAATTAACATTCATTTTTATTATAATTAATTAGTATATAAAAAGTTAAGCACTTTTGGCTTTGGAATCACTCAATTTGGAGTTTTCTAGATAAAATACGACAAAAACAATGTTTTCAATAAAACGACAAGAAATAAGTGATTTTATGACTTTTATTGAGTTATAGGAAAATTTCCTTTCTCTAATAAGTTTAGAATGAATTTTTACTAGTTATAATAAAATAATTTTGAAAAGTTTTAATAAATCTAAAATTTAAGGCTAATATATTGAGTTTCATTGTAAGTCAATACGATGAGACAATATCGTTAAATGGCCTGAGATGTCATAAGGAAAGCCAAGTACTTTATGTTCACTTTTCTTTAAGGAAGCTTAATATTTTCAATGTAATAACTTATCTTTAGAAGTGAAAAAATGGTCAAAGAATTATTAAATAAATATTTTTACAATATTTTCTTGAAAATAATTTAGGAAAATTAGATGACTAAGGTCTAAAAAACTTTTCGTATAGGACTAGTATTTTAGACCTAGCCTCAGTGCTCCTCAGAAATATCTTTAGGTGGCACTTAGGCTCTGACATGTAAAGAGTACTTGTTAGAAATTTTCATGATAATTAGTTTTAAACGCCTTAAGGCCAAGTACATTGGTAACCGAGGTTCCGTCTAGTACTCAGGTGCCCTTATGATAAGACAAGTAAATTACATGTTGCATTTGAAGTTGAGGAGGGATGTTAGAGTGATCCCCTAGAGCATACAGTGATGGGTACACTAAAGAAACAGTAGGCGTCTTGATCCTTTGAGGGCAGTCTTAGGAGTACATTAGGGGCAGACCTCCAATACCTCAAATTCGTGCCCGAAGCCGGACAACCTATCACTACAAAAAAAAATCAGTAAATTAAGGAGGTTTTATTAAGGAGGTTTCGAAAACCTTCTTAAATTAATGTATATTGAGACATTTTTTATAACCTTCTTAAATAAAGTGAATAATGGACGTTTTATATTTATTTTAAGGAGTTTCTTATAACCTCCCTAAATAAATTATTTTAAAAAATATTTTTAATATAATTAATGGAATTTATATTAAACTTCCTAAAATTATTTTATTTTCTAATTGAAATTTTAATGTGAAATTTTATGTTGTGCCAATTTTTTTTATATACTAAGTTCCCTCCCGTAATTAAAATCAAATTTTAATTGTTCATTAAAATTTTACTTCCTAATTGAAATTCCCTCTAAACCCATAATTCCCTTCCATTAAAATCAAACACTCCCGCAATTAAAATCCAATTTTACTTTGCCATAACTGCTTGCTTGAGCACGTTCTTCCATGGATTCCTCATTGTTTTGCATCAGGCGTGTAAAAACTTTGTATGCTCATCAGGTATGTTAAATCCATCACTGAAATTTGCTTTTTCCATTGCATCACCGTTTCCCCACTGATTGTTTCACTTGACTTCATCACTTCATTAGGCAATAATTCGCGTCATTCGTTCTGCGTAGCTGTGTGTTCCACTCTGTTCCAGGCTTGAAGATTTATTTTTTTTGTTTTGTGTTATTGTTTGGCAATAATCCCTTTTTTGTGTTATTTTTCATGTTTATAGTATTCTATTTTGATGATAAGTACTATATATTTAGCATTGGCACCATGTATAGTAATTCATTAAGTGCTAAAACACAAGGGAATATTTCAAGGGAAAGATTCTCTTACAGAGCAGAAGATAACAAATTCTCTATTTTATATTTTGCAATTGCCTTTATGTCTATTAGACTGTAGAGGTAAAATATAAATTAATCTATTTCTTGATCCTTGCCACATTTATCAGTTCAATTTATGTTAATGTTTTTGGCAAGTGTAGAGGTAAAATATGTTATTTACAAGCTACATTCCCAAAATAATTGGATTTATATGACAAGAGAAAACATGGGTGTAGCTTCAATTTTCTTTAATGTTATTCTTTAATTACAACTAGAATTCGTACAATACTGCTCGGTAGTAAAAGTAAAACAGTAATATTATTTTAAAAATAGTACACAAAGCACCTAAGAAATTATACTTTCATACTCTAACAAATCTTGATTACAAATTCCTGGTATGTAGCCTTCAATTAAACCAAAACAAATTGATTTTCTACCATAGCATATCTGAGGTGTAAATTTTACCAGAAATATATAAACTAAGAATAGTAATCTGTCAAACTTTTTTCTAACTGATAAAACAAAAGTAATTTGTGGTACTCAAATAACTTGTTAAATAAGAGTAATGTTATATTCATAAGTAACATGGATAGAGTCACTATGTTCAAAGCATTGTCCACTTTGACAATCATCAACCTCATAAGTTTGTCCTTGTAAAAGGCATCTTGGTGATTAAGATCATAGATTACTTATAAACTACTCTTAGACTCAATTTTTATGCAATATAGGACTTATGGATGCAACAAACACTAAATAAATAGAAAAATAATATATCTAATTTAATGTCTTAAAAAAGTACAAAAAATAACATTTTCTTTAGGGTAATTTATAGATACCTCCCCTGATGTAATATCCCGGATTTTAGGGAAAATAAATTTATTGGATAATGATAATTGATTATTTATGGTCAAGTAATTATGGGAAAATTAATTAGACATTAGAGGTGAATTATTGGTAAATTAAAAATTACCAGAACCGGGTGATTTAACAGATGATATGGGACCTACTTGGTTAAATTAGACATTTAATGGGTCTAGAATGTTTAGAAAATTATTGTGGTTACGATAGTGTAATTAGAATAATTTTTAGTGCTAAGATGATAATTAAATGGACTCGACGTATGTTATTAGACGGGGAAAATACGAGCCAAAATGGAATTAAAAGAAAATTAAAATCCCATTTCTCCTCCCATTTTCACCATGACCTCTTTCTCTCTATCATTTGATTCTTTTACCCATTGGATAATGGGGAATTATTACCCATTGGTAAAAGCAAAATGTGACATCCTTTTAACCATTGGACAATGTCCAATTTTAGTCTAATTTTTCCCTTTCTCTTCCTTATTCTCGGTACACTCTTCTCCTCCACTCTATCTTTATCATTTTCTTATTCTCCTCCATCCTTCTTTTTCCCAAACCGTGACCCACCCTCTTCTATACCCATTTTCATTAAAACTAATACAAGAGCTTGGAAATGTGAGGCATCTATGGAGCTTGGGAGCTTGCATTGGTCATCTCCCTCTTCCTCACTTCATTTTCATTTTTGGTGGAGCTTGGATTTGAGGTAAAGATCTCTCACCTCTTCCTTATCTCATTTATGATTTTGGGGTATTGGGTTGAAGATGGTGATGTTAGAACCCTTACATGTGGGTGGAAATGGAAATCCTAGGCTTGAATGTTTGGAAGTGAAACCCTTGATTTAGGGCTTTATGATTATGTGAAATTTAGAGGTTGATGAGGTCATTATGATAAAATAAAATGGATTGAAGATTGATAGAGATTGTTGATGGTTGTTGGGTGATTTTGGAGAAGATACCCTAAGTATTAATAATTTGGGGGTTTTGACCCACTTGATGATCTTGATGATTTATGGTACCTTGGAACGATGTTATACATAGAAATGAGTATTTGAAGGATAGGAGTTGAATATTGATGTTAATAAAATGGTGAACTAAGTCATGAGTTGCAAATGATGGTATATGCATGTATATAGGTAGGTTGATTTGAGGGATTAGTCTTAAGTGTTGATGTTGTTGGATTTGTTTAACCCTTAAGACTTAGAGAATCTTGGCTATGGGAAAGGAATTTCCGAAGCCTAACATAGGCATATGAATTTGGAGTATAGACAAGTCTAGGACTTGATCATGAGTTTAAGAGATGATGCCTTATGATGGCTTATTAATTTCATGTGCATATGTGTGTTGTTGATAGGATTGTATTCTGGACAATGATGCATAATAACCGAGGCAATCGGAGCGTTTGGATTGCGATTCTTCTCTCGAGGTAGGAGAGGAGTTTACATTTCAAATCGCATGAGTGAATTAATTGCTAATTATGTATATGTTGAACTCATGCAATGCCTTGCCATGAATGTCTTATACGATTAATTTGATGAAGTGATGAATGATGGCTTGGCTTATATTGATTGTTATGAAAATGTATGTATATATATATAATGTTGATGATAAGTGTTTGATGGTCCCTTGGTTGGACATAAAATCAGATGAGTATGAAAATCTACAAATAGATGAACTACATAAATTGTAGAAGATTGTTTTGGAGAGATTGTGTAGAAAAACGAAAGATGGAGTGATGTGGGTTATAGTTAAAACCTTCCTCTCATAAAATTAAATAAGTAAGAGTGATTGATAAGTTGGAATGAGGATTTCCAAGTATGAACGGGTAGAAAGAGTTTTATATGCCTCATGTGATGTGTATGATGTGTTGGTGGTGATTACGTTGGCCTAGAATGAGGTTACATGTGTTAAGTTGTGAGAATTGCTGATTCTGCATTAGTCCTGATAGTCTCGCTCAAGCGAGATGGGATCTCGCTCAGGCGAGAATCCCCTGTCTCGGTATTATGGCCTCTGGGCCAATTTCGCCCAGGCGAGCGAGTGTTCCACTCGAGCGTGTTGAGTGTGATGTGATCAGGTGAGATCCTGGACGAATCTCGTTCAAGCGGGCGTGGCCACGTTTGAGCAAACAAAAAAAAGAGGAGTCGGTTTTGGATAATTTTTCTGAGTGAAAAACCGAGCGAGAGACGAATCGGTTTTGGGATGATTTTGCCGAGTGAAAAACCGAGCGAGAGATGAATCGGTTTTGGAATGATTTTGCCGAGTGAAAAACTGAGCGAGAGATGAGTCGGTTTTGGAATGATTTTGCCGAGTGAAAAACTGAGCGAGAGATGAGTCGGTTTTGGAATGATTTTGCCAAGTGAAAGACCGAGCGAGAGGAGTCGGTTCTGGAATAATTTCACCGAGTAAAAAGCCGTGTGCTGGGAAGCCTTGCCCGAGCGTGCGAGTGTGGAAGGGAAGGACGACCTCCGGTCGGATTTCGCTTAAGCGAGTGGGTGCCTTGCTCAAGCGAGCGTTAGTGGGGTTCCTTATTAGACAATTCTCGCCCGAGCGAGTGGCTAGTTGAAGGGAGCCTCGCTCGAGTGAATGCATGTGGATTTTGTTACTGGATGATTCTCGCTCGAGCGAGTGACTAAGTGTGAAGGTGCTTCGCCCGAGTGAGTGAGCTTGGGGACGCTACTGGAGGCATTTCACTTACGCGAAAGGGGTTGCCCCTGCGAGCCTGATCTGTCTCGCTCAAGCGAAGATGAATCTCGCTTGAGCGAGTTTCCACCAGAATGGAATTTGCTCAATTTTATTTGTGGCAGGCTTATGTTAGACCCCCTTCTTGGTATTATGAGACAATTATGAGATGATTATGGGGATGTATGAGGGATAATGTAATGACGATATAACATGGTGGTGATTAAGGTTGATTGGTACATGGGTACTAATTAATTATGATGTATTTACTACCTGAAATAGAATCGTGAAAGGGTGATAATGAGATTATGATGATAGGATTATGAGATATATCCTAGAGCGAATTTGAAATTAATGAAGGGATAAATAAATGACATAGTATGAATTATAAATGGATGAATTGGAGGAAATATGACATTAAACAATGATAGATGATGATGTTGAGCACTCTCTTGCACAAAGAGGTGTATATTGATATTGATAAATTGTTATGTGCCATTGTGTGTGATACAAGCATAGTCTTGTAGGTGTGGTATGAAATATGAAATTGAAAATGTTGAAAATGTCACAAATATATATATATATATATATATAAATACATACATATGTATACATGAGACAATGGTAATGAATAATGAGATGAAAACCCACTAAACGAAAGTGTGGTAATAGTGATGAATATTATGTAATGTTGTAATGCCATTGTGGTTGATTGCAAGTATTGACTTACGTGTATGATATGAAATATATGTGAAATATGTTGAGATGAAAATGCCACATTAAAACTTGAAAACAATGGCTAAGAAACCAACAATGATGAAATCCACTAAGGTGTATGGTGGTGTTGGTGATTATGATGATGATGTTTGATGAGTGGCATTTAGGATGCACAGAGTGAGAATGCATTTGATTTGCATTGCATTGCATCCATGGCATATCATAGCCGTCGATGTTGGAACATTAGGGGAGTTCCCTCGGCCGACCCAGTGGGAGGGTGGCTCAGTGCACGAGCAATATGTTGTTTCCCCTGTGACTCGGTGTGTAAGTCACGAAGCTGCCCATGCTGAGCTACGGAGAGCTGCATATGGTTGACCCTTGTGGGGAGTGGCTCTTGAGGAGAAGGTGTCCCCGGTGGTCCTTTGGATCACAGCTGCCATGTTTAGAATCATGGTTGGCCCGCAACACCATATGTTGAATATGTTGTATACCGCGGTCATGGTGAAAATGACCAGGTGTTGCAAAATGGGCGATGCGGTTTGGTGATCATGCTTGAACCTACAATTTGGTGTTTATTCCCACAGTCGGATCCATATTTGTTGTTGTCTATTCTATTATGCATATGCATTAGCCATAAGAGCATTTGCATATAGCATGGAGATATGCCAGATTATGATGATGATTGATGATGATTGAGATGGTGGTATGGTGTTGATGAGACGAGAAATTAATATATCGAAAGACCACATAAAAGTAATAAATGATATGAATAAACGAAATGATATGAATATGACGATATGTATGTTCTGGCCCAATGTAATGAAGGGCGTATTTGTTTATGATTGATAATGATGATGTTAGCCCATGGTGGCTTTGATGAAAGACCGAAATGGTCTATGTTGACGTGTTGGCCCATTGTGGCGGTGTGATAGATGTGTATATGCTCGCTTTGCTATGATTTGATGAATAAGTATGAAAGAAGTATATATTGTTGAATTAATAATCTATGATGATCGTTGATGTGTTTAGCAAAGCATACATGATGTTGATATGCATATGCACATAATTTCAATTGTATTCATATCGTCATTTGAAATATATAACTCACTCTTCCATGTGGTCTACTTTTTAGTATTGATGCAGGAAAAGCATGGGGCGAGAATATTTATGAAGTAAAGTTTTTGGGAAGGTAAATAGTGGTAATGGAATGCCTTGGCCGGCAGCGTTTGTAATTTAATGAGTTATGTATAAAATGAATATTGTAACACCTTAAATTCGATTATTGAATAAACCGAGACCAGCAGGAAAATTTTTCCAAAATCAAAGGGTGTTCAAAGGCGAAATAAGTAGTTAAGGATCAAGGAAAATTAGGACCAGAACAAGAAGGAAGGAAGGAGAGCAAACCATCCACAAGACAACAGCGGAAGATGCAGGACATGAGCGAACCCAACAGCGCCTACTCGCTCAGGCGAGATTCAATACCGCTCGAGCGAGACAACCCAACACGCTTGGGCGAAGTTCGCATAGCTTAAGCGTAACCCATCAGAGAGCTTCCTTTTTGCTCACACTCGCTGGAGCGAGCACTGATAAGTGTTTTAAAACACTATTTTTTACTGTTTAATTTATTCAAAATAAAATGTTTACTGTATCATATTTTTTAAAAATCTTCATAATTTTTGTTTTCTTTTACTGTTTCTGTTTAAATGTTATGTTTTGTTTGAATTGATTTAAAATAGAATGTTTAAAAAGTATTTTTTATAGAATTGGAATAATGCTAAAATTTAGTTCTTTAAAATTGTTAAAAGAACTTAAATCATAAATTCCATTTTTATAAAAATTAAATTTTGAATATTCTATTTAAATTAATTAAATGAATTATTTTTTCTAAATTGATCCACACCTTTAATTCACGTTAATTGCTCCAAAAGAAAGGTGCTATGTGCTAGATTTTTTTTCAAATAAAATTACCTTCCATTTTAAACTCTCATGGATAAAGAAATGGTGCCTAATATTTTAATGAAACCAAACTCCCATTCTCTCAAAACTATCACGTGAATTGCTTCTCAAAAAGGGTCCATTTTATGCAGAATTTTTTTTTTTGCCAATCTCTAATGAAACTCATGGCTAAGGACCAAGGAAAATAAAAGATAATGCATCATTCATTCAATTGATAATTCCATGTACATGTGCAATGAAATTCACGGCTGCAACATCCTTGTCCCACATGATCAATTTGCTTGATTTGTTTAATCATTTTTTGCCAATTCATTCACGGCACCAAGGAGAAAGGCAATGCTATTGTTTCATTTGTTTATCATTCTTTGACTAAGCCTTTGCCAACTTAAACCATTCACACAGCCATGTGCTTCCAAGAGAAACAAATCATTCATTATTTTATGTTCCATGACAATGCATTCCACGGCTATTCAGCATACAAAAGGAAAATCCATTGCAAATTGGATGAATTTTATATGAAGATGGGCTTCCCACTCACGGACAATTCAAAGCAAAAATTTCACTTCTTATGGTCCATATTGAGTCACGAAATTGGAGAGAAGGATGGCCACAAAAAATGCCTTGCATGATGCCATATTTTAAGAGGAAATATTGGAAATTTTGGGCTATAAAAAGGCTGAATTTTGGACCATGAAGGACAGCATTTCCAGTCACAAAAACCGTGTGTAGGGTGCAGAATTTTTAGGAAGAATTTAATTTTATTTTGTTGGTACCTTGTTGTAATTTTGAGAGGATAGTGAAATTGAGTGGTAAAATTTGTATACGGTGGGAGGATTCGGAACAAAGAATTACGGTGGAAAAATTACTGGGCTTATGGAGAAACCCGTAAGTTTTATTTCTACCATGAATTGTATGTTGTATTTCCTTTCCATTATATGTATGAATTTTTACTGTATCATGTGTAACTAAATTTTTATCTTGGGAAAACGGGGGTACGATAATATTTTACGTTGATGTTATTTTAACTTAAAGTAAATAAATTTCTGTTTTCCATTTAGTTCAAATTTTACTTAATGCATTTAGTGATTCCTAACAAGAGCCTAAATGGTAAAACTAAGTACTTACGGGTATATTAGTAAGTTTAGGTAATTAATAAAATCGAGAGATTTATTTTTACCGGAAAGCTTTGAACTAAACCGAAGATTTTTGAGATACTTTTTGTGACCTCGGTAAAACCGTGAAAGTAATCAAAATTCTTTTGAGGAAGTAAAAATGGGATTTTCATAAAACGATAATGGGCCTTTCTTAGGATTAAGCAGCGCTTTCTGTAAGTCAGGTACATTAATAGGAATCCGAGAGGAAAATATTAATTGGCTTTTGGAAAATTCGCCTTGGAAAACTTAATTTGATTTTTGTTTATAAAAAGTTGAAATCTTCAACGTAGAATAATATCTTAAACCCCCGGAATCCCAAGATACTCTCTACTCTGTTTTTCACCCACGGTAAATTTTTATTTTTACTGTAAGGTAAAAAAATTTTTACTGTTAATTTTTATTTTTTTTACAAATACCAAAAATTGAAAATCAATTGTGTGGATAATTAAATTTTGATATGCCGGTACTTTGAAAACAGTCCCTGTGGAGAACGATAATCTTTTATATTACGCGACATAACCCGTGCGCTTGCGGGCTCTGTCAAGTTTTTGGCGCCGTTGCCGGGGACTGTTGTCCCTCAAATATCAGCAGTATTGAAATTCGATTAGATCATACTTGTTAATATTTTTTTTATTTTTATTTTGTTTTGTTTGTAATCTTGTTTTTTTTGTTTATTATTTTACGTATCTGTTGCTGTTTTATTTTTATTTTTATTTTTTATTTTTTGTGATTATTTGTTTTATTTGTCATTTATTTTCTTTTTATGCGACGAAGCCGTAGTGTCGATCTAAACTTAGGATTTGACCCTGAGATAGAACGTACCCTTAGAGCTTTAAGAAAATAACAAAAACAACAAAAACAAGAAAAAGAAAAACAAATGGCAAACCAAAACAGAGCCTTAAGAGATTTTGCTGCTCCAAGTACAAACGGCAGAGGATCTAGCATCCTTAGACCCACGGTGGAGGCTAACAATTTTGAATTGAAGCCTTCACTACTCTCTATGGTTCAGCAGAACCAATTCGGAGGATTACCCTCCGAAGATCCAAATCTTCATCTTCAAATCTTTCTTGAATACTGTGACACCTTGAAAATGAATAGAGCCACTAATGATGCCATTCGCTTGAGACTTTTCCCTTTCTCCTTAAGAGATAAAGCGAGGGCTTGGTTATACTCTCTTCCCGAAGGGTCCATCACAACTTGGGAACAACTATCCAGTGCTTTCATCAATAAGTGGTACCCAAGAAATAAAACTGATCTGTTACGAAAACAAATAATTAATTTTGCACAAAAAGATGATGAATCCTTGTATGAAGCCTGGGAGAGATACAAGGAGATGCTGAGAGAATGTCCTCACCATGGGATAGAGAGGTGGTTGACAGTCCATATTTTTTATAATGGACTAACTTCCACGCAAAAGATCTCTTTGGATGCTGCAGCTGGAGGAGCCTTCATGAGCAAAAATATGGATGAAGCCCAGAACCTGATTGAGGAGATAGCCCAAAACACCCACCAGTGGAATTCTGAGAGAGGATTACCTGCTAAAACACCAGGTAAGTACTCTGTTGATTCTCTTTCCCTACTTTCTGCCCAAGTTGAAGCTTTAACATTAAAACTTGATAAGATAGGGTCAACAGGTGCTGCTAAGGTTGTTTGTGAAGTTTGTGGTGTTTCAGGACATGGAGCTACGAATTGCCATTTAGCAATGACCCTTAATCAAGAACCTGAAATGTATCAAGTAGATGCTATTGGAAACTATGGTGGAAATTATCAGAGTAACTACAGACCTCCACAAGGTCCACCTGGCTTCCAAAACAGGCCATTCCAAGGTAATCAGAGTAACTACAAACCCCAACAAGGACCCTATATTCCACAAAAATCAAAGCTAGAATCCTTGATGGAGACATTTGTAGCTACTCAACTTAAACAAAATGATGAATTCTCTGATGCAATAAAGAACTTAGCTTCAAAGGTGGATTCTCTTGCCACCCATAACAAAATATTAGAGAATCAAATTGCCCAACAAGCCTCCTACTCTCAAAGAGCACCAGGTACATTTCCTGGAAAACCTGAAGCTGGACCGTCTAACCATACCATGGCTATCACTCTTAGGAGTGGTACTCAATATGATGGACCCATTGGCAAGACTACAAAGGAGGAGAAGAAAATGGATGAATCTTCATCTCATCCAGTGATTGAAGAAGAGAAACCACAAGAAAAGAAGGAGGAGGTTAAGCCATATCAACCTCCTATTCCATTTCCTCAGCGCTTGGCTAAAGCAAAATTGGACAAACAATTTGGTAAGTTTCTTGATGTTTTAAAGAAACTGTATATCAATATTCCCTTCACAGATGCTTTGCAGCAAATGCCTACATATGCGAAGTTCCTGAAGGACATTTTGTCCAACAAAAGAAGACTGGAGGAAGATGGTACAGTGGCACTTACTGAAGAATGCAGTGCTCTAATTCAAAGGAAGCTTCCACCCAAGCTCCAAGATCCAGGTAGTTTCTCTATTCCTTGTATGATTGGTGACATGAATATAGATAAAGCATTATGTGATTTAGGAGCGAGTGTAAGTTTAATGCCATTATCTGTTGCTGAAAAGTTAGGACTGGGTGAGCTAACACCTACTAGGATGTCTTTACAGTTGGCTGATAGATCTGTCAAATATCCAGTAGGTATTTTAGAGGATGTTTCTATTAAAGTAGGAAAATTTTTTATACCTGCTGACTTTGTTGTGCTAGAAATGGACGAAGATTCTTTGATTTCTATTATTTTAGGACGACCATTTTTAGCAACTGCAGGTGCTGTGATCGACGTCAAGAATGGTAAGTTGTCTCTGACTGTTGGAGACCAAAAGGTTGACTTTAACTTAAAAAATGCTTTAGAAAAACCTTTTAATAATGATGTTTGCTGTAGTGTGGATTCCGTTGAACAAGTGGTAAAGGAAGAAACCCTTCCTAATGACCCACTTGAAATTGTTTTCATGATTGAGCCTGCAAGAACATCTGATTGCTCTGAGGCTCCACTAGAACATGATACTGAGGTCATGGGTAACAAAGTGGTAAGCCCCAATGTGGAATTAAAACCTTTACTAGCTTCATTAAGGTATGAGTTTCTTGGTCCTAATTCCACATATCCTGTGATTGTTAATGCTGAATTGAATCCATGTGAAACTGAAAAACTTTTAAAACAACTTAGGTTGTATAGAAAGGTAATAGGTTATACAATGGATGATATCAAAGGAATTAGCCCTTCTCTTTGTATGCACAGGATTACTGTAGAAGATGAAAGTAGGCCCACAGTAGAACCACTTAGGAGATTAAATCCAAAAATGCAAGAAGTGGTTAAAAAGGAAATTTTAAAATTGCTTGATGCTGGAGTTATATATCCTGTTGATAGTAGTAAATGGGTAAGTCCTGTCCATGTGGTGCCTAAAAAAGGGGGAATAACTGTGATTGAAAATGATAAACATAACTTGATTCCTACTAGGATTGTCTCTGGTTGGCGCATGTGTATTGATTACAGAAAGTTAAATAGCGCCACAAAAAAAGATCATTTTCCTCTCCCTTTTATTGATCAGATGCTTGAAAGACTTGCGAAACACTCTTATTTCTGTTATTTGGATGGGTATTCAGGTTTTCATCAAATTCCCATTCATCCATCTGATCAAGAAAAAACTACCTTCACTTGCCCTTATGGGACTTATGCTTATAGGCGTATGCCTTTTGGTCTGTGTAATGCACCTGTGACTTTTCAAAGGTGTATGCAAGCAATTTTTTCTGACCTTATTGAAAATGTGATGGAAGTCTTTATGGATGATTTTTCAGTGTATGGTTTGGATTTTGATAACTGTTTAACAAATTTGTGCAAAGTCTTACAGCGTTGTGAAGAGACCAATCTGGTCTTGAACTGGGAAAAATGCCATTTTATGGTAAGAGAAGGAATAGTTCTTGGACATTTGGTGTCTGAGAGAGGTATAGAAGTTGATAAGGCTAAGGTGGAAGTAATTGAAAAATTGCCCCCACCAACAAATGTGAAAGGTATTCGGAGTTTTCTTGGACATGCAGGGTTTTACCGTCGGTTCATTAAAGATTTCTCCAAAATCACAAAGCCTCTTACAACTCTTCTAGGTAAGGATGTGCCTTTCAATTTTGATTCATCTTGTATGGAAGCTTTTTGCAGGATTAAGCAAGCTCTAATCTCTGCCCCCATCGTACAACCCCCTGATTGGGAACTCCCATTCGAATTAATGTGTGATGCGAGTGATTACGCAGTGGGGGCTGTTCTTGGGCAACGAAAGGACAAGAAGCTTCATGTAATTCATTATGCCAGCCGGACGTTGGATGATGCTCAAATAAATTATGCCACAACTGAGAAAGAACTGTTAGCCATTGTCTTTGCTTTTGATAAATTTAGATCTTACTTGGTGGGTTCACATGTTATTGTTTACACTGATCACTCTGCCATTAAGTATCTATTGAATAAAAAGGAAGCAAAACCTAGGCTGATTAGGTGGATTCTAATATTGCAAGAATTTGACTTGGAAATTAAGGATAAGAAGGGTACTGAGAATCCGGTCGCTGACCACCTGTCTAGATTGACATCCGAAAAAGAAGAAACAGATAATATTCCTATCAATGAATCTTTTCCGGATGAACAACTCTTGAATATTAGTATCCAACGTGTTCCTTGGTATGCTGATTTTGTAAATTTTCTTGCATGTGGTATTTTACCTCCTGACCTTAGCTTTCAGCAAAGGAAAAAGTTTTATGCAGATGTCAAACATTATTATTGGGATGAACCCCTCCTATTCAAGCAATGTGCTGATGGTTTGATTCGAAGGTGCATTTCACAAGATGAGGTCCATGATATTTTGAACCATTGTCATTCTCTTTCCTGTGGAGGGCACATGAGCACCTCCAAGACAGCAGCTAAAATATTGCAAGCTGGGTTCTATTGGCCACATATTTTTAAGGATGTACGTAAGTATGTTCTAACTTGTGATGCGTGCCAAAGAACAGGTAACATTGGTAAGAGACATGAAATGCCATTGAATACCATTTTAGAAGTTGAATTGTTTGATGTATGGGGTATTGATTTTATGGGACCTTTTCCTTCCTCTTTTGGAAATCAGTTCATATTAGTAGCAGTTGACTATGTGTCAAAATGGGTGGAAGCCATTGCTTCACCCCATTCTGATGCTAAGACTGTTATTAAACTTTTCAAGAAAATAATATTTCCAAGGTTTGGGGTCCCAAAATGTGTTATAAGTGATGGAGGGTCTCATTTTATTGAGAAAACTTTTCAGACCCTTCTAAAGAAATATGGAGTTAGGCATAAGGTTGCTACACCTTATCACCCACAAACTAGTGGACAAGTTGAGGTATCCAATCGGGAAATTAAAAACATTCTTCAAAAAGTGGTTAATACGTCACGTAAAGATTGGTCTATTAAGTTAGACGATTCTTTATGGGCTTATAGAACCGCATACAAAACTCCCATTGGAACCACACCGTTTAAGCTAGTTTATGGGAAGCCTTGCCATTTACCTGTTGAGCTGGAATATAAGTCTTTCTGGGCTGTTAAAACTCTTAACTTTGATCATAAAGCTGCAGGTGAACGTAGGTTGTTGGAATTAAATGAGCTTGAAGAGCTCCGTTTAGATGCATACGAAAATGCCAGAATTTATAAAGAAAAAACTAAACAATGGCATGATCGTCACATCCTACGGAGAACATTCAATCCAGGTGATATGGTTTTACTGTTTAATTCCAGATTGAAGCTTTTTCCAGGTAAACTGAGATCCCGATGGTCAGGACCATTCAAGGTAACAAAGGTCTTTCCCTTTGGAGCTGTCGAGTTATGGAGTGAGAAATCTGGTACATTTAAGGTAAATGGACAGAGAGTAAAGCACTACTTGACAGGTCAACCAATACAACAAGCAAGTGACTTGGACTTGTTTGATGTTCCTGATGAATAAATCCAAATGATGAAAAGTCTGGCTGAAGACTTAAAACTTAGCACTGATAGGGAGGTAACCCTATAAAAATTTGTTGTTTTATTTTAAATTTGAAAAAAAAAAACAAAAACAAAAAAAAAACAAAACAAAAACTAAGCCAAATCCCGGTTTGGGGTTACTCCAGGTAAGTTTTCTTTACCTTTTATCATCCATTTTAACATTGAGGACAATGTCAAACTCTGGTTTGGGGTGGTAGGTAAGAAAACTTAACTGTTTTGTTTACATTGTGTGATTGTTATTTTATTGTGTGTTTTTCTTGTTTTGTTTGTCATCTCGTAATTTACCATGATTGCATGATAAATTAACTTTAAACACAAGGCTAAAGTATCCAAGGATCCCAAAATTTTGAGTAAAATTTTTCAAAATTTGATTGTTTAAACGCCAAATCAATGATGAACCTTATGTGATTAAAATTTTCTTTGAAAGGACTTTCCATGGTAAGACTTGAGCTAAAAATGGGTAATTTATCAAACAAAATTTTCAAAACCCATATTTTCTTGATTGAGTGAATCTCATAGTCATCAATATTCTAGAACTTGTTTTTCAACCGATTCAAAATGGTTTTTGATTGTATGTCTTAGGATGATAAAGGCACAATTAGGTCTTATTCTTAAGCCTCAGAATTTTTGCACAATTTGACCTCTAGTTGCCCCTTTTGAGCCTGAAAGTGAAAATTTTTCTTTGAAACCTTTCATTGACTGATATTCTCTTAATGGTGAAAAAGTTGGAAATTTAGTAAAAAAAAAAATAATAATAATAATAAAAAATAAAAAGGACTTAAGAAAAATATGTATGAAATGTAAAAAAAAGAAAAAAGAAAAAAGAAAATCAAAAGGATGATATTGAATGAATTCCAAAAAGTCCATAAAAGTTCAAAAATTTGCTCTGTTAGTTTATGAAATTATGATGGTAGTTTGAATCATTCATGAATGATTAAGCCCTTTTGTATTCCATTTTTTCTTGAAAATCCTACCTTGACAATACAACCCATGGCCACATTACAACCTTTGAAAGACCTTTAGACTTTGACATACTTTCTATCTAAACTGTGGAGTTTCTGGTTGATTAACAAGCTTATGGTAATATTTTCGACTATGATAATTTGAGTGATACACAAACCATGAAACAGTTAGAGTGAAATTGTGAGGAGAGTGTCTCAAGTCCTGACATTGAAAATTGACTCACATAAGAAAATTAATCTTGGCATTTGAATAAATCTATTTCTCTATTTCGGATTCCTTAGTTTACTGAGCTTAGTGTTCTCTGTTTCTTATCATGTGAATATGGTGATTGCTTGAGGACAAGCAATGTTTTGGTTTGGGGTATTTTGATAAGTGTTTTAAAACACTATTTTTTACTGTTTAATTTATTCAAAATAAAATGTTTACTGTATCATATTTTTTAAAAATCTTCATAATTTTTGTTTTCTTTTACTGTTTCTGTTTAAATGTTATGTTTTGTTTGAATTGATTTAAAATAGAATGTTTAAAAAGTATTTTTTATAGAATTGGAATAATGCTAAAATTTAGTTCTTTAAAATTGTTAAAAGAACTTAAATCATAAATTCCATTTTTATAAAAATTAAATTTTGAATATTCTATTTAAATTAATTAAATGAATTATTTTTTCTAAATTGATCCACACCTTTAATTCACGTTAATTGCTCCAAAAGAAAGGTGCTATGTGCTAGATTTTTTTTCAAATAAAATTACCTTCCATTTTAAACTCTCATGGATAAAGAAATGGTGCCTAATATTTTAATGAAACCAAACTCCCATTCTCTCAAAACTATCACGTGAATTGCTTCTCAAAAAGGGTCCATTTTATGCAGAATTTTTTTTTTGCCAATCTCTAATGAAACTCATGGCTAAGGACCAAGGAAAATAAAAGATAATGCATCATTCATTCAATTGATAATTCCATGTACATGTGCAATGAAATTCACGGCTGCAACATCCTTGTCCCACATGATCAATTTGCTTGATTTGTTTAATCATTTTTTGCCAATTCATTCACGGCACCAAGGAGAAAGGCAATGCTATTGTTTCATTTGTTTATCATTCTTTGACTAAGCCTTTGCCAACTTAAACCATTCACACAGCCATGTGCTTCCAAGAGAAACAAATCATTCATTATTTTATGTTCCATGACAATGCATTCCACGGCTATTCAGCATACAAAAGGAAAATCCATTGCAAATTGGATGAATTTTATATGAAGATGGGCTTCCCACTCACGGACAATTCAAAGCAAAAATTTCACTTCTTATGGTCCATATTGAGTCACGAAATTGGAGAGAAGGATGGCCACAAAAAATGCCTTGCATGATGCCATATTTTAAGAGGAAATATTGGAAATTTTGGGCTATAAAAAGGCTGAATTTTGGACCATGAAGGACAGCATTTCCAGTCACAAAAACCGTGTGTAGGGTGCAGAATTTTTAGGAAGAATTTAATTTTATTTTGTTGGTACCTTGTTGTAATTTTGAGAGGATAGTGAAATTGAGTGGTAAAATTTGTATACGGTGGGAGGATTCGGAACAAAGAATTACGGTGGAAAAATTACTGGGCTTATGGAGAAACCCGTAAGTTTTATTTCTACCATGAATTGTATGTTGTATTTCCTTTCCATTATATGTATGAATTTTTACTGTATCATGTGTAACTAAATTTTTATCTTGGGAAAACGGGGGTACGATAATATTTTACGTTGATGTTATTTTAACTTAAAGTAAATAAATTTCTGTTTTCCATTTAGTTCAAATTTTACTTAATGCATTTAGTGATTCCTAACAAGAGCCTAAATGGTAAAACTAAGTACTTACGGGTATATTAGTAAGTTTAGGTAATTAATAAAATCGAGAGATTTATTTTTACCGGAAAGCTTTGAACTAAACCTAAGATTTTTGAGATACTTTTTGTGACCTCGGTAAAACCGTGAAAGTAATCAAAATTCTTTTGAGGAAGTAAAAATGGGATTTTCATAAAATGATAATGGGCCTTTCTTAGGATTAAGCAGCGCTTTCTGTAAGTCAGGTACATTAATAGGAATCCGAGAGGAAAATATTAATTGGCTTTTGGAAAATTCGCCTTGGAAAACTTAATTTGATTTTTGTTTATAAAAAGTTGAAATCTTCAACGTAGAATAATATCTTAAACCCCCGGAATCCCAAGATACTCTCTACTCTGTTTTTCACCCACGGTAAATTTTTATTTTTACTGTAAGGTAAAAAAATTTTTACTGTTAATTTTTATTTTTTTTACAAATACCAAAAATTGAAAATCAATTGTGTGGATAATTAAATTTTGATATGCCGGTACTTTGAAAACAGTCCCTGTGGAGAACGATAATCTTTTATATTACGCGACATAACCCGTGCGCTTGCGGGCTCTGTCAAGCACTTAGCCGCTGAGGCGAGTAACACACTCGGTAATTCCCATCACTCGGTTTCAGAATCTAAGTTCACTCGGAAAGTCTTTACTCACGATTCATTCGGATTAACCTCCTACGCCCACAAGCTCCTTTCGGGAGTTTACCACATACCTCGTAACTTCATTCCTCCAAGCCACAGATGTTGACCACTTGGGAAATGATTCCCATTGTTATTCCACTCGGGTTATCCTTCACGGTCTTTTGTCACTCGGGGTATTTCACTCGTTTTTCACTCGGCACACCTAATCTTTCTCACTCAAGTTCTCTTACTAAATCAAGTCTCACCTAAGAATCTTCTAGCTTCCAATAAGTTTACTATAATGGGTTTCACTCAGAATCTTATAGGTCACTCTTCAGTCGGAAAACACTCACTCGGAAGGTTCACACTCGGAAGCATATTGTTATTCTCCACTCGAGGAAATCCTAACAGTTTCTACGACCACATACACTCGGAAACATCTAAACCTTTCTTCACTCAAGGTAAAGTCACTATCTCGCTTCACACAACAATAACTTAGTTCCATTTTTACCTAAGGTCATACTACCTCTCGCGCTCGGAAAGTACGTATATTGTTGGTGTATGCACTAAGAGCTATTAATGTATCAATTTTAACTTATTAATAAAATTAGTATTTTTCAGTTTTAGACAAATGCTATTTATCCTGGAATAATAGGTCATATGAGAATTATTCCTAAAACGTCCCTAATCAAGTATTTACATGGGGACATGTAAATACATTAAGATTAGTGTATGAATATACTGATGATTTGATCTCACAAATCATGGATATATGATATCAAGTCTTTACACGGGTACATATTAAGAGTAATGTTGTACTGGACAGACCCACCATGAGAACGTTGCATGGATCGTTACATGAGTGTCATAAACGGTTCTCAATGTGATAATGGTATGTAGTCCTTCGACCTGAAGTCACTACAATTCCTACATAAGGAGTTTATTATTTTAATACAATCAAACGTTATCTGTAATAAGATGACCATAAAGATTGTGATTAGGCAATAGATAAATTATGCAGAGGGATGTGAGTGATGTAGATGGAATTTGTCTCTCCTATGTGACAGGAGTGATATCTATGGGCCACTTGATGGAGTGAGACTAATGAAATGCATGGCCATGCTAGGACGAATAAATATTAGATATTTATTCTATAAAGTCTACTCTGGTATCAAGTAAAATGAATTGGGCCATACAAGGATGACGACGACCATGCCTTGGGCCCAATTAGATATCGTGACAAAAGGAATAGATATATAAAATAATTATCACTTATAGGTCATGTCGATGATAAATAATATTCGGACATAATGATGTATTGCTAGATACCGCTCTTATTTTATATTAATAATAAAATAGTTTATTATTAATATAACCGAATATTTTACCTATAGGGTCACACACATAGAGTAAGCCCACCAGAGGATAGTTTTATTTTAGTTGGACTGAAAATAAAACTATTTGGGCCTAACTCATTTAGAATGAGTCAGGAGCCCAATGTTTAATGAGAGCTCAGGTCAAGACCTAAGCCTATATATAGAGCATGAGATGCTCATAGGCTGCTGTTCAGAAATTAGATTACACTAAAATTCCGTACTAGCATTCGGATCGTTAGTTTTCTGGTGGGAGTGCTCGTTTGGACTCCTAAGGGTGAAGCTACAATTGCTTCGATCGAGGATCTTGTTCATCGTCTACAAGAGGTAAACCCTAATTAAAATTTTAATTTAGATAATGCTTTGAGACATACATGTTTGCAATTCTTTCTTGGGAATCCTTTGTGTTTCCGTTGCCTGACCCTAATAGGATTTCCTAACAGTGGTATCAGAGCCTGATTGCAAAGCTATGTTTTGGGCATTTGTTTATGTTTCATGATGGCATATTTTTCATTCTGCAAAAGCTTTTAAAAATTTCGATTTATGAAATCGTTTACTTGTTATAAGCTTTATGTTTTGTTTTGCGAAATTGTTTGCGAAACTTGTTTTGAAAAACATTCAAGCATGTTATGTATGATATAATATCATGATTCGTATGCTCATATGTTTTCTGTAAATTGTATGAGATACTGTTTATAGGCTTTCTCATTTGAAGTATGCGTTTATGTTATTTTAGAGGCTTATATGATATTTGCGTTTTCAATTTTCGTATGTGATACATGTGTTGAATTCGTTAATATTCTTTGTTTTCATACAAACTGTGTTTTGATAATGCGTTCATCTCCGAGCATGAAAAGTTCATGTTGTGGGGCGTCAAGTGATAAGGTTTAAGTGTTAAACCTTGGCCGTTCCTTAATCTAGGGTTCAAACGTTGAAACCTAGGCAGCCGTCATGAGAAAGGTGCAATTTGAATTCTAGGTTTTGAAACCCTAGACGGCACTGCCTATATGTGCCTTGATGGCTGCGTTGTGAAGTGTTTGCAACAAGGAATTAGGGTTTCAAAGTGGTTGAAACCTTAGCCAAAATTTTAGAGCTGTTAATGGTCAGTAGGACGTTCTGGCTAGGAAAGACTTGGTACTTAAGCGGTCACACCGGACCCACCTCTCTTTCCTGGGAACCAACCTGACTAGCGGGACCCCCATACATTCTCTGCGTAGCGCCTTATTACCGACCGACGTGTTTAATGGCCCGTTTAAAAATTAATTTTTTTTAAAAGCTTTCAAATGGGTTATAATTAATTAATTAACACGTTGCATGGTGAATGGTTATGGTCTTAGTTATTTTATTTAAATACAGCCTGCGTGCTGTGCCTCTCTTCATTCTGTTGTATTTCTTTTCTCAACCCTTCACTCGTATGTAAAGCGAGTTTCTTTAAAAATCTTGTAATCTTGATCGAGGCAACAAAGTAAAGACCTAGAAGAAAACTAGAGTGGTGACTCTAAGCGCTTTTGTCTTTGAAAGGAACCAAGGAGTGGTGACTCCAAGAGGATGGTGGGTTCAAGAAGTAGGACTTCATGAAGCCTTGGCATATAGTTCCTTTAGGTTTATTTATTTATTCTTCTAGGAAGACCATAACCATTTCACAATTTTGTTTGCATACTTTGGGGATAATTTTATTGCGTTAAAGCGTTTAACAAAGACGGTAATTTAAAATAAATTAAAATCCCTCAAAATAATAAGTTACAAACGCCTTCCAATAAGTACACTCGTCAATACTAATGTCAATGAATAGTGGGTCTGCCAAAGCAGGGTACTATCATTTATATTAGTAAGACGCGATGGGATAATTGTAATATCCAAAATGTTTTATTGGGTTTTAACTTACTAAGTTATCAATTGGATTGAATAAACTTAGAGGCGTATACATTGGGCTAAACTTTCATAAGATGAATGATCGGTAATGGTTACCTAACCTAATGTCTAAGAGTTGTATAAGATACAATTGGAAAGGAGTTCCTTACCTAAATAACCAAATGTTAAGTGATCAGCCAAAGCTGACTTAACATTAGGCCAAATATGGATCTTTGCCCACTAGAAAATCTTCCAACGGGATTTTCTGATTCGTAGAGGGTAATTTTTTTTTGAATCAAAATAGTGGGAGACGTGTTTAATTTTAAGACCAAAAATTAAATATGTTTTTTTTAATTGATACTTACAACATATCTTTCTGTTTTAGATAACCATGACATCAAACACGCCTTCAAACCTTTCATTGCAATCGATCCTAGACAAATAAAAATTGTCTGGACCTAACTTTCTAGACTGGTATAGGAATTTGCGGATTGTCCTCAAACAAGAGAAAAAGCAGTATGTCCTGGAAAATCCGATTCCGGAACCACCCGTGAACAATGCCTCTAAAGCTGACAAGGATGCTTACAAGAAGCATCAGGATGACGCTTTAGATGTCCAATGCCTTATGCTGGCAACCATGTCTCCTGAGCTTCAGAAGCAACATGAGCATATGGAGGCTTTCGATATGATCAAAAACCTAAGGAAACTATATCAAGGTCAAGCTGACCAAGAAAGATATGAAGTTTCTTCAGCCCTATTTAGCTGCAGACTTGAAGAGGGAGGTTTTGTAGGACCTCATGTGCTCAAAATGATTGGGTACCCAGAGAATCTAGCTAGGCTAGGATTCCCCTTCCCTTAAAAGTTAGCTACTGATCTTATTTTGAAGTCATTACCTAACAGTTTTAAGCCAGTCATCATGAATTATAACATGAATGCATTGGATAAAACATTGCCAGAGCTAGTCGATATGTTGAGGACTGTTGAGCCCAATATTTCTAAAGGAAAGGGCAAGGCCATACTGATGGTCAATTCTGGCAAAGGTAAAGGAAAGGGCATGTATAAAGGCAAAGGAAAGGCTGTTATGGGAAAAGGCAAGACAATTTGGAAAGGCAAGGATAAGCCAAGTACATCAGCCTTAAAACCTATGGGTGGGGTGGCTAAGGAAGGAAATTGTCACCATTGTGGACAGAAGGGACACTGGAAGAGAAACTGTCCAAAGTACCTGGAAGAGCTTAAGAAGAAGGGAAGTGAGACTTCCACTTCAGGTATTTTTGTTATAGAAATTAACTTGTCAACTTCAACATCATGGGTATTAGATACTGGATGTGGATCTCACATTTGTCTTAATGTGCAGGATCTAAAAAGGAGTAGGCAGTTGATGAAGGGCGAGGTGGACCTACGCGTTGGAAATGGAGCAAGAGTTGCTGCATTAGCTGTAGAGACTTATTTTTTATCCTTGCCCTTAGGGCTTGTTCTTGAACTAGAAAATTGTTTTTATGTTCCAGCAATAAGAAGAAACATTATTTCTGTTTCTTGTCTAGATAGGAAAGGGTTTTCCTTCATAATAAAGAACAATAGTTGTTCTGTTTATTTGAATGACATGTTTTATTGCTGTACAAATTTGAGTAATGGACTTTATGTTCTTGATCTCAAAACCCCTATCTATAACGTTAATACTAAAAGGGTTAAACCAAATGATTTAAACCCAACTTATCTTTGGCATTGTCGCCTAGGACATATAAATGAGAAACGTATTTCTAAACTCCATAAAGATGGATATTTAGACTCTTTTGATTTTGAATCAATAGATACATGCGAGTCTTGTTTATTAGGGAAGATGACTAAGACCCCATTTACTGGAATGGGTGAAAGGGCGAGTGATCTTCTAAGCTTGATACATAGTGATGTATGTGGGCCAATAGGGACAATGGCTAGGGGAGGTTTTAGCTACTTTATCACTTTTATTGATGATTTCAGTAGATATGGATTTGTGTTTCTAATGAAGCATAAATCAGAATCCTTTGAAAAGTTCAAAGAATTCAAACATGAAGTAGAGAACCAACTTGGCAAAAAATTAAAGTACTTCGATCTGATCGAGGTGGCGAATACTTAAGCCTGGAGTTTGATGAATATCTTAAAGAATGTGGGATTGTCTCTCAACTCACTCCTCCTGGAACACCACAATGGAATGGTGTTTCTGAGCGGAGAAATAAAACCTTGTTAGACATGGTTTGATCAATGATGAGTCAAACTGACCTCTCTAACTCCTTCTGGGGACATGCTTTGATGACAACAGCTTTCACACTTAACCGTGTTCCATCTAAGGCTGTCATAAAGACACCATATGAGATATGGACTGGGAAATGACCCAGTATGTCTTTTCTTAAGATTTAGGGCTGTGAAGCTTATGTGAAGCGTCAGATTTCTGACAAACTTGGACCCAAATCAGATAAATGTCTTTTTGTGGGATACCCAAAGGAAACTAAGGGTTATTACTTCTACAATCCTACCGAGGGCAAAGTATTTGTCGCTCGAAATGCTGTATTCTTTGAAAGGGAATTCATCTCTAAAAGAATTAGTGGGAGGAAAGTAGAACTTGAAGAAGTTCAAGACCTACAAGGCATTGAAGAGCCAATGATAGAAATGGAGTTAGAACCAAAAAATATTGTGATAACTCCAACTCCAGTAGAACAAGACTTGCGTAGATCAGGTAGAATACGTCAACAACCTGAAAGATATGGATTTCTTGTAACTCAGGAAGGAGATGTGTTGCTAATGGATCAAAATGAGCCAACATCTTATGAAGAGGCCATTGCAAGTCCAGAATCTGAGAAATGGCTTGAAGCCATAGAATCTAAAATGGACTCCATGTACACTAATCAAGTTTGGTCTTTGGTTGATGCACCCGAAGGGGTAAAACCTATAGGATGCAAGTGGGTTTTCAAAAAGAAAACTGACATGGATGGAAATATAAGTACCTATAAGGCAAGATTGGTAGCGAAAGGTTTCAAGCAAATTCATGGTATAGACTATGATGAAACCTTTTCTCCAGTCGCTATGCTAAAGTCTGTTCGGATTCTGCTTGCTATTGCTGCATACCATGATTATGAGATATGGAAAATGGATGTCAAGACTGCTTTCCTTAATGGAAATCTTCTTAAGGAAGTGTACATGACACAACCCGAAGGCTTTGTTAAGCCTGAAGCATCCAGGAAGGTGTGCAAACTACAACGTTCCATATATGGACTTAAGCAAGCTTCTAGAAGCTGGAATCTTCATTTTGATGAAGCCGTTAAACAATTTGGCTTTACTAAAAATAAGGATAAACCTTGTGTCTACAAGAAGGTTAGTGACTGCACAATTGTTTTTCTGGTCCTGTATGTTGATGACATACTACTCATTGGAAATGATATTCCTACCCTTCAGTCTGTGAAGACTTGGTTGGGAAGCTATTTTTCTATGAAGGACTTAGGTGAAGCAACCTATGTGTTGGGAATTAAGATCTATAGAGATAGATCAAGAAAACTTCTCGGCCTAAGTCAGAATATATACATAGACAAAGTGTTAAAAAGGTTTAACATGCAAGATTCCAAAAAGGGAACTTTGCCTATGGCTCATGGCATAAGCCTATCAAAGGCTCAATCTCCTTCCACTAAAGAAGAGAGAGAATGGATGAATAAGATTCCATATGCATCTGCTATTGGATCAATCATGTATGCCATGATATGCACCCGACCAGATGTCTCGTATGCTTTAAGCATGACGAACAGATACCAGTCTGATCCCGGTGAAAGTCACTGGACTGCTGTCAAGAATATCCTAAAGTACTTGAGAAAAACTAAAGATTCATTCTTGATATATGGAGGGGAAGAAGAGCTCATTGTAAAGGGTTACACTGATGCTAGCTTCCAAACTGATAAGGATGACTCAAGATCACAATCATGGTATGTGTTTTGTTTAAATGGTGGCGCTGTAAGCTGGAAAAATTCGAAGCAAGAGACAGTTGCTGATTCTACTACAGAATCTGAGTATATTTCTACCTCAAATGCTGCAAAAGAGGCAGTATGGATCAAGAAGTTCATAACAGAACTTGAGGTAGTTCCTAGCATTGTGGACCCTATAAGTCTCTACTGTGACAATAGTGGAGCAATTGCACAAGCTAAGGAACCTAGGTCACATCAGCGATCCAAGCATATACTTAGGCGTTATCATCTCATCCGAGAAATACTTGAACGAGGAGATGTTAAGATATGTAAAGTGCACACTGATGAGAACATTGCCGACCCACTCACTAAACCTCTTGCACATCAAAAGCATGAGGGACACACTAGATCATTAGGCATTAGGCAAATGTCTGATTGGCTCTAGTGCAAGTGGGAGATTGTTGGTGTATGCACTACGAGCTATTAATGTATCAATTTTAACTTATTAATAAAATTAGTATTTTCAGTTTTAGACAAATGCTATTTATCCTGGAATAATAGGTCATATGAGAATTATTCCTAAAACGTCCCTAATCAAGTATTTACATGGGGACATGTAAATACATTAAGATTAGTGTGTGAATGTACTGATGATTTGATCTCACAAATCATGGATATATGATATCAAGTCTTTACACGGGTACACATTAAGAGTAATGTTGTACTGGACAGACCCACCATGAGAACGTTGCATGGATCGTTACATGAGTGTCATAAACGGTTCTCAATGTGATAATGGTATGTAGTCCTTCGACCTGAAGTCACTACGATTCCTATATAAGGAGTTTATTGTTTTAATACAATCAAACGTTATCTGTAATAAGATGACCATAAAGATTGTGATTAGGCAATAGATAAATTATGCAGAGGGATGTGAGTGATGTAGATGGAATTTGTCTCTCCTATGTGACAGGAGTGATATCTATGGGCCACTTAATGGAGTGAGACTAATGAAATGCATGGCCATGCTAGGACGAATAAATATTAGATATTTATTCTATAAAGTCTACTCTGGTATCAAGTAAAATGAATTGGGCCATACAAGGATGACGACGACCATGCCTTGGGCCCAATTAGATATCGTGACAAAAGAAATAGATATATAAAATAATTATCACTTATAGGTCATGTCGATGATAAATAATATTCGGATATAATGATGTATTGCTAGATACCGTTCTTATTTTATATTAATAATAAAATAGTTTATTATTAATATAACCGAATATTTTACCTATAGGGTCACACACATAGAGTAAGCCCACCAGAGGATAGTTTTATTTTAGTTGGACTAAAAATAAAACTATTTGGGCCTAACTCATTTAGAATGAGTCAGGAGCCCAATGTTTAATGAGAGCTCAGGTCAAGACCTAAGCCTATATATAGAGTATGAGATGCTCATAGGCTGCTGCTCAGAAATTAGATTACACTAAAATTCCGTACTAGCATTCGGATCGTTAGTTTTCTGGTGGGAGTGCTCGTGTGGACTCCTAAGGGCGAAGCTATAATTGCTTCGATCGAGGATCTTGTTCTGCGTCAACAAGAGGTAAACCCTAATTAAAATTTTAATTTAGATAATGCTTTGAGACATACATGTTTGCAATTCTTTCTTGGGAATCCTTTGTGTTTCCGCTGCCTGACCCTAATAGGATTCCCTAACATATATATATCACTCGGATTTCACGCACAACATAGAATAAACATACAGTATGATATGTATATATATAGGAATGTATATAAATAATTACAAGCACATTGTCATACTCTCAACTCGAGAGAGTTCAATTTCTGATTTAAAGAAACTAAGATTAAAATGCGAGCCGGCCAAGGCTTAACCAAAACCTTATACACAGTATCTACATATATACATATATTTCCATAGACCACAAACGTTCTACTCGGCATGCAGCTCCACCCTTATTCATCGTTCCGAGAGACATTCATTGTAAAATATAGCCACAGTAGGGGGTGAGTATCTTAGATATTAAATGATAGATACTGACTCGGATTATTCTCATTAGTGCTGCAATATATATACATCCATACATAGCAACCATCAGTAACCTAACAATGCCAATTAATCAAGACACGCATAAGACATCTACCGATCATAATCCACCAATTGTCATTTGGCTATATGTATATACCATCTCAGCAACATTTACATATACTCATGCAATCAAATTTCATACACATCAACTATACATATACACAGATTAATTCACTCGGTTCCGCATTTGTGTGTAATCGATTTTCATTCGTTGCAACGTAGGCTCCCAGCCTACTATTCAGCTCCCAGCTGCTTGGCCGTTTTACTAGTACCAAACCGTTTGCCCACAAGGTGACACCAACGCTCTCAGCGCCAACGGCGGTGTTCACGGGCTGCCTGAGTCTCACTCAAAGGCTAACTTGAGTCTCACTCAAAAGGATTTCACAGCGTCTCACGCTTAAATAACCAATGGTAGTGTCCCACACTACATGCTCTCAGCATTAACGCATCCCATGCGCCACATGCGGATTCAACACACAGCACAGATTTAATACACAACTTTCATTCGGCAATACATGCATCACATGCAATTGGCACAATATATCATCAGACTCACTAAGTCAACATCTTTTTCCACATGCAGATGGCACTCAAAGTCATATTAACATGCATGACACAATCACACGGTAATCATCACAGTAACTTAGCACATTCTTTTCATGCAACCATTCAACACTTCTCAAAACTATTAACATGCAATCCATGGACGGAACTAAACATGCAACACCCGATTCATAAACATCATGCATCCGGGTATCACACACTCTTCATACACACCAAACAGAACACAGAAACGGTAATCATCAACACCCGGAACCCGTCCATAACCCATGCATTTAAGATATAAGATACCCCCTACCCACAAGATACTTCGAGAGGTCCCCCTGTTTTGACGTTGGTCGTCTGCCTATTTTCTTCGTCCAGAGCTCACACTCGTTCAAGCTTCCTTGAACGTAGTTGCACCGGGGAACAGGAAGCTGTTCGTCTTCCACTCCGATGATCGTCCTTTACTGGTAGAAGGAAGCTCCGAGTCTTCTGCAGTACCGTCGCCGCGTGTTTCCAGAAACGGAGAACAGTGAACAGGGGAGAAGAAGAAGACGAAGAACGAGGAAGAGAAGAAAAGAGAGAACGAAGCAGTAGAGGAAGAGGAAGTCTGAAGGAAAATGAATAATAATAGTGACTATGGGTGTATATATATATGTGCATGAAGAGAAGAAGAGTGGGGTGGGAAAGCGTGAATCGGCAGTTCCACTAAGCCACACGCACCAATCACAATCAACCAGTCATCACCATTAATCATAATTAATCAGCCATTAATTTCTTAAGTTAGATTAATTAAGTTAATTATAATTAACAAGTAATTTTCCACTTTACAATTATTATTTTAATGGCTTAATTCCGTTTGGTAATTAATTTTTAAATCGGGATGTTATAATTCTCCCTTTCTTAAAAGAATTTCGTCCCCGAACTTCACTCGGTAACTCACCTTAGTAAACAACTCAGGGTATCGTTGCCTCATGGCATCCTCGCGTTCCCAGGTATAAGAGGTATACCCATCTTGCTGCCACTCCACTTCATCCAGTTATACATCCTTGCTCCTCAAACGCTTTACCAATTGGTCCACGATTCTTGTCGGTACAGTTACAATGGTCAGGTCCTCCTTAATCTCCACTTCATCATCCGACATTATGTGAGTGAAATCATGTAGATATTTCCTTAGTTGAGATATGTGAAACACGTTATGCAATCGGGATAAGTGAGTCGGTAACGCTATTCGGTATGCCATGGAACCGACTCGTTCCAATATCTCGTAAGGCCTAATGTATCGGGGGTTCAACTTCCCACTTTTCAAGGCTCGCCCGACTCCTTTACTTGGTGAAATCTTTAGAAACACCCTATCTCCGACTGAAAACTCCAGTGGTTTGGTTCGTTTATCATGGTAGCTTTTCTACCTGTCCTGAGACGCCTTCATATTTTCCCTTATTACTTGGATTTGTTCTGAGG
The DNA here is from genome assembly GCA_037962975.1 of Clitoria ternatea. Classification (NCBI taxonomy): domain Eukaryota; kingdom Viridiplantae; phylum Streptophyta; class Magnoliopsida; order Fabales; family Fabaceae; genus Clitoria; species Clitoria ternatea. Next base: position 181,267,548 of record CM075671.1, read on the forward strand.
TTTGTCTCATAATTTCCGGCCCCAATAGTAAGCTTTCACCCGTTTCTGACCAACAGAGAGGGGTTCGGCATTTTCGTCCATACAAGGCTTCATAGGGTGCCATACCAATACTGCTGTGGTGGCTATTGTTGTACGTAAATTCGATTAAGGGAAGGTACTGCTCCCAACACCCACCATGCTCCAACACACACGCCCTCAGTAGGTCTTCTAAGCTTTGTATCGTTCGCTCGGATTGTCCATCCGATTGGGGGTGGTAGGCGGAACTTAGCCAAAGTTTCGTACCTAATTCCTGCTGCAGGCTGGTCCAAAACCACGACGTGAATCTAGGGTCCCTATCCGATACAATAAAAGTTGGCACGCCATGCAGTCGAACAATTTCGCGAATATAAATCTGAGCTAACTTATGTAATGGGTATCTCATGTTCACAGGTAAGAAGTGTGCAGTCTTAGTCAATCGGTCAACAATGACCCAAATGGCGTCATGCCCCGCTCGGGTTTTAGGTAATCCCATGACAAATTCCATGGCAATTGAGTCCCATTTCCATACGGGGATCTCCAGGGGTTGCAATACACCATATGGCTTCTGGTGCTCGACCTTCGATTTCTGACAGGTGATACACCGAGCCACATATTCCGCTATATTTCTTTTTAATCCGGGCCACTAGAACTGTAGTGTTAGATCGTGGTACATCTTCGTGGCACCCGGGTGAATACTTAGCAGGCTCTTGTGGGCTTCTTCAAGCACCATCTTTCTCAATTCTCCACCACCCGATACATATATCCTATTCTTTACTCGAAAAATTGCATCCGATCCCTCGGTCAAGGACAAGTCCTTACCCTTGGCCTGAGTCTTCTTCATCTCAGCCAAGTAGGGGTCTGACTTCTGCTGCTCGAACACCATTTCAGGAACTCATTGGCAATCTTCAACGTACCGATCATTATCTTCCGAGTCGAAGGGACATCAACATGTAAATTCATGTCTCGGAATTGCTCCAATAACTCTACCTCTTTCACCATCATCACAGCCACATGGAGGGATTTCCGACTCAACGCGTCGGCAAGAACGTTCGCCTTACCCGGATGATACTTCAGCTCGAAGTCATAATCCTTTAAAAATTCCATCCATCTTCTCTGCCTCATGTTCAGCTCCTTCTGGTCGAATAAATACTTGAGGCTCTTGTGGTCGCTGTACACCTCGAATCTGGATCCGTACAAGTAATGTCTCCATATCTTTAACGCGAAGACCACAGCTACCAATTCCAAGTCATGGGAGAGATAATGGTGTTCGTGAGGCCTCAATTACCGAGAAGCATAAGCTATCACTCGGTCCTTCTACATTAGCATGCACCAAAGGCCGAGTCCCGACGCATCACAATAAACCACGAAGTTCTCTTGCAAGTCTGGTAATGCCAACACTAGAGCGGTTGTTAACTTATTCTTCAACTCTCGGAAACTGCTCTCGTACTCGGAACTCCAAACGAAAGGGACATTTTTCCAAGTCAATTTAGTCAGTGGCAAAGCCAACTTAGAAAATCCTTCAATAAACCTTCTATAATAGCCAGCTAGGCCCATAAAGCTTCTTATCTCCGAGACTGACTTGGGTCTCTCCCATGCCATTATAGCTGCCACCTTTGAAGGATCTACCGAGACACCTTCCATGGAAATTACATGTCCGAGAAAGTGGATCTTATCCATCCAGAAATCGTACTTTGAGAGTTTCGCAAACAACTGCTTCTCCTTCAATACTTGAAGTACCGCTCAGAGATGTTCCTCATGCTCCTCAGGGGTCTTGGAATAGATTAAGATGTCATCAATAAAAACTACTACGAATCGGTCAAGATATGGGTGGAATATGTTGTTCATGTAATTCATGAATACAGCGGGGGCGTTTGTCACACCAAACGGCATCACTACATACTCGTAGTGGCCATACCGAGTCCTAAAGGCAGTCTTTGGGATATCTGAGTCCTTCACCCGGATTTGGTGGTATCCCGATCGTAAATCGATCTTCGAGAAAATTGAAGCACCACATAGTTGGTCAATCAAATCGTCGATCCTGGGCAATGGGTATCGGTTCTTAATCGTAAGCTTGTTCAGCTGTCGGTAATCTATGCATAACCTCATGCTGCCATCCTTCATTTTGACAAGTAGTATAGGTGCACCCCATGGCGATACACTCGGTCTAATGAATTGTTTTCTGAGTAACTCATCCACTTGCTTTTTCAACTCAGCCAATTCCGTTGGGGACATCCTATAAGGTGCACTGGAGACTGGCTCAGCTCCAGGGATCAAGTCTATAGAGAATTCAATTTCTCTATTCGGAGGGACACCTGGCACGTCCTCTGGAAACACCTCAGGGAACTCACAAACAGTCAGAATATCGTTCACTCGGGCTCTACTCTCTCCCTCAGTTAAACAAAGCATCATAAATAGCTGAGCTATACCTTGTACCGTGAAATCTTCATTGTTCTGCCTTGGAAAAATTACTCTTCGGTTTCGACAATCCACCAATACCTTGTTGGCTGAAAGCCAATCTATGCCAAGTACAATGTCGAGGTCCTTCAGAGGCACGCACACCAAATCGAAGGTAAAACTCTGATCGCCCAACATAAACGTTACATCTTTACACATTGAGGATGTCAACACCTTAGTGCTAGTCGGATTGGCTACTTCCAAAGTCCGATCCATATACACAGTCGACAACTTTAAACGTCTTACACACTCATCGGCTATAAAAGAATGGGTAGCTCCAGAATCAAAAACTACATTAAGTGTATATCTACCGAGTAAGCACTTACTTTGCACCAAGTCATTCGCTTGTGCAGCCTCCTCAGCGCTGATGGCGTAGACTCTGCCAGTAGCCGATTGGTCGGTATTTCTTCTTCGGTTGTTTGGAGCAAACATCATATTTCCTCTGGCTCCATTACCTCTGCCCCCCGATCCTTGACCACCATTTCCACGGCTCCTTCCTTGGAAGCCTCCCTGGCGCACATTGGCGTTTGCTTGACGTAGTTGGGGACAGTCAGGGCGAATGTGCTCTCTCTCATTGCAATGGTAACACACCATTCCACCATCGCTGTTGCAATCCCGAGCGTAATGATTTCCTCCACACTTAAAACATTTTCCGTCTCCCATAACTGGTCGTCTTTCTTGCTGACTCCGACCCCCAAATCTGGAAAAGGGTCTGTTCCTACCAGCGTTGTTCAGCCTCTTGAAGCGAGATTGCTGGGGCTTCAAGGAATGGCCTGCCTTGCTACTCTGGCCTGAGTGGGCCTTGTCATCCTCTTCAAAAATTCTGCACTTATTCACCAATACAGGAAAGCTCCTAATTTCCTGGTGTCTGAACGCTCGCTTAATATCTGATCTCAGTCCGCCTTCAAACTTGATACATTTGGAACTCTCGGTTCCAAGTTGTTGGAAAGGCGGATAAAACAAACATAGTTCCTTATACTTTGCAGCATATTCTTCTACAGACATGGGACCTTGCTTCAGCTCCATAAATTCCAATTCCTTCCGACTCCTCACCGTGTCGGGAAAATACTTTTCCAAAAAGCATGCTCTAAAATTCTCCCAGACCAACTGGATGCCCGCGTCAGCCAGTCGGTTCTTGGCGATTTTCCACCAATTTTCTGTTTCATTTCGCAGCATGTATACTGCACACTCGACTTTCTGGGCCTCAGTATAGTGTAGGCCCCCAAAAACTCTTTCTAAATCCTGAATCCATTTGTACGCTGCCTCGGGATTAAATCCCCCTTGAAACTTACTCGACTTCCTCTTCAGGAAGCGATCCAATACTTAGCCATCTTCAGCTTGAGGCTAGCCCTGCCTCTCAAACACGTCAGCAAAACGTTAGAATATCGCGGCTATGGTTTCCATGCTTTAACAATTCGCCATGACTTATCCTGAAATTAACACCCCTTCAAGGATAAGTTTACAAGGTTACATTCTACCGGTCGGATCTCATCCCATTATTCAACTATAGCACATTATCACCCAGCTCCTTAAACATCATATAATTAATCGGACCAGGAGGGGAATAATCTCCTATCCTCAAATCAACATCTCAACATTAACCATATTCAACAGATTATCACAATAATGATGACCACTCAGTCATAATGTACACAACCACTTACACTCGGTAAGCATACCTTGGCCTTGGACCTTTTTGGTCTGCTCTGATACCAAAATGTAACACCTTAAATTCGATTAGTGAATAAACCGAGACCAGCAGGAAAATTTTTCAAAAATCAAAGGGTGTTCAAAGGCGAAATGAGTAGTTAAGGATCAAGGAAAAGTAGGACCAGAACAAGAAGGAAGGAAGGAGAGCAAACCATCCATAAGACAACAGTGGAAGATGCAGGACATGAGCGAACCCAACAGCGCCTACTCGCTCAGGCGAGATTCAATACCGCTCGAGCGAGACAACCCAACACGCTTGGGTGAAGTTCGCATAGCTTAAGCGTAACCCATCAGAGAGCTTCCTTTTCGCTCACACTCGCTGGAGCGAGCACTTAGCCGCTGAGGTGAGTAACACACTCGGTAATTCCCATCACTCGGTTTCAGAATCTAAGTTCACTCAGAAAGTCTTTACTCACGATTCATTCGGATTAACCCCCTACGCCCATAAGCTCCTTTCGGGAAATTACCACATACCTCGTAACTTCATTCCTCCAAGCCACAGATGTTGACCACTTGGGAAATGATTCCCATAGTCATTCCACTCGGGTTATCCTTCACTGTCTTTTGTCACTCGGGGTATTTCACTCGTTTTTCACTCGGCACACCTAATCTTTCTCACTCAAGTTCTCTTACTAAATCAAGTCTCACCTAAGAATCTTCTAGCTTCCAATAAGTTTACCATAATGGGTTTCACTCAGAATCTTATAGGTCACTCTTCAATCGGAAAACACTCACTCGGAAGGTTCACACTTGGAAGCATATTGTTATTCTCCACTCAAGGAAATCCTAACAGTTTCTACGACCACATACACTTGGAAACATCTAAACCTTTCTTCACTCAGGGTAAAGTCACTATCTCGCTTCACACAACAATAACTTAGTTCCATTTTTACCTAAGGTCATACTACCTCTCGCCCTTGGAAAGTACATATATATATCACTCGGATTTCACGCACAACATAGAATAAACATACAGTATGATATGTATATATATATATATATAGGAATGTATATAAATAATTACAAGCACATTGTCATACTCTCAACTCGAGAGAGTTCAATTTCTGATTTAAAGAAACTAAGATTAAAATGCGAGCCGGCCAAGGCTTAACCAAAACCTTATACACAGTATCTACATATATACACATATTTCCATAGAGCATAAACGTTCCACTCGGCATGCAGCTCCACCCTCATTCATCGTTCTAAGAGACATTCACTGTAAAATATAGCCACAGTAGGGGGTGAGTATCTTAGATATTAAATGATAGATACTGACTCGGATTATTCTCATTAGTGCAGCAATATATATACGTCCATACATAGCAACCATTAGTAACCTAATAATGCCAATTAATCAAGACACGCATAAGACATCTACCGATCAGAATCCACCAATTGTCATTCGGCTATATGTATACATCATCTCAACAACATTCACATATACTCATGCAATCAGATTTCATACACATCAACTATACATATACACAGATTAATTCACTCGGTTCCGCATTCGTGTGTAATCAGTTTTCATTCGTTGCAACGTAGGCTCCCAGCCTTCTATTCAGCTCCCAGCTGCTTGGCCGTTTTACTGGTACCAAACCGTTTGCCCACAAGGTGACACCAATGCTCTCAGCGCCAATGGCGGTGTTCACTGGCAGCCTGAGTCTCACTCAAAGGCTAACTTGAGTCTCACTCAAAAGGATTTTATAGCGTCTCATGCTTAAATAACCGATGGTAGTGTCCCACACTACATGCTCTCAGTATTAACGCATCCCATGCGCCACACGTGGATTCAACACACAGCACAGATTTAATACACAACTTTCATTCGGCAATACATACATCACATGCAATTGGCACAATATATCATCAGACTCACTAAGTCAACATCTTTTTCCACATGCAGACGACACTCAAAGTCATATTAACATGCATGACACAATCACACGGTAATCATCACAGTAACTTAGCACATTCTTTTCATGCAACCATTCAACACTTCTCAAAACTATTAACATGCAATCCATGGATGGAACTAAACATGCAACACTCGATTCATAAACATCATGCATCCGGGTATCACACACTCTTCATACACACCAAACAGAACACAGAAACGGTAATCATCAACACCCAGAACCCGTCTATAACCAATGCATTTAAGATATAAGATACCCCCTACCAACAAGATACTCCGAGAGGTCCCCCTGTTTTGACGTTGGTCATCTGCCTATTTTCTTCGTCCAGAGCTTACACTCGTTCAAGCTTCCTTGAACGTAGTCGCACCGGGGAACAGGAAGCTGTTCGTCTTCCACTCCGATGATCGTCCTTTACCGGCAGAAGGAAGCTCCGAGTCTTCTGCAGTACCGTCGTCGCGCATTTCCAGAAATGGAGAACAGTGAACAGGGGAGAAGAAGAAGACAAAGAACGAGGAAGAGAAGAAAAGAGAGAACGAAGCAGTAGAGGAAGAGGAAGTCTGAAGGAAAATGAATAATAATAGTGACTATGGGCGTATATATATACGTGCATGAAGAAAAGAAGAGTGGGGTGGGAAAGCGTGAATCGGCAGTTCCACTAAGCCACACGCACCAATCACAATCAACCAGTCATCACCATTAATCATAATTAATCAGCCATTAATTTCTTAAGTTAGATTAATTAAGTTAATTATAATTAACAAGTAATTTTCCACCTTGCAATTATTATTTTAATGTCTTAATTCCGTTCGGTAATTAATTTTTAAATTGGGATGTTACAAATATTATGATATTGTTTATTACTAACGTTGATGGATGAACTATGGATACGTATAGATATGGATGATGTATTAATATTGGAGGCATTGGATTCATACCCATTTGGTATATATTAAAATGTCGATTATGTAATTATTTTTGGAAAGCATAAGAGGTGGAGATATATGAATTTGAGGTTGAACTGGTTATGGTCTATTAGGAATATGGATATTGGAGACGTATGTTGCATGACCATATAGATATGTATATATATATATATATATATATATATATTTTAGGCATTGCATGCTCATAGGATTATGTGAAATGATAATGGTTGTCTATTAGGCTTATGATATGCCTTTGCATGCTTTGCCGAGCCTTTTCTCATATCTCCATATATGGGACTAGGCGTGTGCCCGGTATACACATTCTTCCGCTGTAAGCTCTATTATTTTTGTATACCTTTATGGGCAAACTATTTCTCGATCCAGTTATAGGTTACTAAATCTCACTCTTTGGTTTTCTGTGGTTCGAGTCTTGGTGTAGTCGAGATGGTGTTTAGAAACTGTTTTTGAACGCGAAAAATTTACTCATGATTTTATTATTTAATTATGACGATTACATCGGGATTTGAGTACAGAAAATCAGGGGTGTTACACCTGAGGTTTGTGTAAATTACACAAAACACCAAATCTTTCAAAAATTATCATTCCCCTTTATTACAAGCAGCTAACCGAACCAACATTATCTCTAGTTGGTAGATCTACTAACACTAGTGTTGGAAACAAGGTTCCAATAAAACAAAAATCAAGACTGCTTTCTAAGATTGACAATTCTAATTTTTATTTATTATCACTAATCTTTTAATTTTTTCTTATATTGTTAATTAAAATTTCTTTTTCTTTGTTCCTTTTATCTTGTTAATACATCATTCTCTTCTTCCATTTATCTATCTATATAGATAATAAATATTTCTTCAAAATAGATGTTTACAGTTCCATAATCTACTAAAGATATTTCATAAATTGAATCTTCAAACATGAAGGAACATAACATGAAAAACACTATATGTTCCTTAAATTGCATAATCATCAACTTATATATATCATAAGCTTAACCAATATTTTTTGGTTTAAGGATTCATATTTGAACTTGTGGATAGGGGTGGATATAGGCTAGGTCCACCTACACTTTACATGACCTGACTTGACCTGCTTTCTATTATGAGAGGCCTGATTCTGACCCATTTGTTGATATAGGCCAAATCATAAGGCTTGTCCTGGCCTTTTGAAAAGCCTAGTGGCCTGAAAACCTATTTAAAAGTCTATTTGTAATTATACCTAATAAATAAATTGATAGATATACATCTGATACTCCTTTTGTTTCATATTATAAGCTCTTATATACAATGAGATAATTTTAGGAAGGTAATTATTGACTTGATTTTTAAAAGATAATTTTATTGTCTAAAGTTCTCATTTAAATTCATACTCCAATCTTACATATATTAGTTGTACAAATGGAGACATGACATGTTTAAGAATAAATAGGAAATAAAGTAATAAACGTTCTTAAATTTTTTTGTAGAGGCTTATAAAATGATACTTCCTTTTTTATTTTATGGATTTATGATATGAAACATAGGGAGTATATTAATTGAATTAATTTTATATAATTTAAGCCAACAAGTACGATCCATGTAATGTTCTCATGGTGGGTCTGTCCAGTACATCATTACTCTTAATGTGTACTTGTGTGAAGACTTAATATTATCTATATCCATGATCTGTGAGATCAGATCATCAGTACACTCACACACTAGTCTTAATGTATTTACATATCCACACGTAAATACTTGACTAGGGACATTTTAGGAATAACTCTCATATGACTTGTTACTCCAAGGATAAATGAAGGCTGTTAAACTATTTAACAAAAAATTCCTTATACAAAATGATGCGTCCTATATAGGCTCTTAGTGCATATTTTCACCAATCTCCCACTTGCACTTAGAGCCGATAAGGTTAATGCCCAATGGCGTCTACAGTGCGCTCATGCTTTTGCTACCAAGCGATTTTACTATTTAGTCCATAAATGGAACATTTACAGTTCACATACCTTCCTAGATGTTTCAGGCATAAAAGGCCTTTAGGTTGTGTCATATACACATCCTCAAGATGATTTCCATCTTGACATCTATCTACCATATCTCATAATGGTGGTATACTGCTACAACAAGTAGGATCTAAATGTTTTTAAGCTAATTGAATTTTGTCAATCTTGCTTTTAAAGGTACTCTTATTACCATCCATGTTTAGTTTTCCTTTTGAAAACCCACTTGCATCCTATAGGTTTTACCCTTTAGGTGCGTCAACCAAGGTTCATACCTTGTTAATATACATGGAACTTATTTCAAATCTCATGGTCTTATGCCATGTCTTAGAATCTAAACTTGCATTGGCCTCTTCATAAGAAGCTTGGTCATTTAACAATATGCCTCCTTCCTGATTTATAAGATATCCATATCTTTCAAGTTTGGTGAGATATCCTATTTAATTTTAAGCAAGTCTTATGCTTCCAGAGCTAAGGATGTCACAACACTTTCTGATTTCTGCTTTAAGTCCATCCTTGACTTTTGAATGCTTTGTGATATTTGAAGTTCTTCAAGTTCTACTATCCTCTCACTGATTCTTTAAGAGATGTACTCTTATTCAAGAATACAACATTCTAAGCAACAAGCCTTTTGTTCTCAGATGGATTGTAGAAATGATAATCCTTAACTTTCTTTGGGTATCTCATAGAAGACATTTATCCAATTTGGATCTTGTCAAAGTTGGATGCTCTATAGAAGCATCATAGTTCCAAATTATTAGTAAAGACATACTAGGTTTCTTCCTAGTCCATATCATATATGGTTTCTTTAAGAAATTCTAAGATAGAACATGATTAAGTGTGGAAATTTTATCAATAAAGAACATTGAAGGAGTTAGAGATGTTTGATAATAATCAATAATCAAACTGTGTCTAACAAGGTTTGACTTTTCCCAGCAGAGATGCTATTATGGCATTCCATGAGGAATGAATAAAGAGGTAATGTCTCACTCTATTAGATAGTTATCAAACTTGTAGCTCAAATTATTTGCTATCTTAATCTAATCAAGAGCTTTAATTATCTTGCCAATTTGGTTTTTCACTTCATTATGAGTTCTTTGAACTTTTCAAAGACTTTCTAACTTATGTTACATAAATCCATACTTATTGACTTTTCAATTAGTATATCGAAGTATTAAAAAAACATATCTAGTTATTATTCCAATAGGCCCACATACATCGTCATGTATTAGATAATAGATTACTCATCTTTCACTTCTCAATTGATTCCAAAATCAAAAGAATCCAGATAACCACATTAAAGGTATTTATGTTTCTTATTCATTTGCCTTAGGAGACAATACCATGTAAGTAAAGTTCAAAATCACTTTTTTTAACCTACTTTGACAGTTGTACTATAGATGGGTGTTTTGAGATTTAGGATGTGGAATCCATTACTCAATTGTGCATCAACATCCTTTTGAAGAAATAAAGTTATTTTATATTAAAAAAACATTTCTTGTCCCATAAGAAACAATATGCATAATGTCTAGTTCATTAACTAGCCCAATAGGTAAAGATCTTATCTTTATTGTAGAAACTTTTGCTCAATTTTACATAGATTTCTCCACCCTTAGCAAGTGATCTACTTCCAGGATCTTTCAAAATGTGAGATCTATTACTAGTATCTGATATTAATGTTAGTAAAGTAAAATAACTTAACTTCTATAACATGACTTGTAGTGGAAGTCTTACTTCCCTTTCCTTTGAACTCCTTCAAGTTATTTAGACAAATTATTTCAATGTCTTATTTGGCTAAAACTAGAAACAATTTCCTTTCTTGATTACCTTTTAGACTTCCAGACTAACTCGGCCTTAATAGAGTCTGTATATGATCATATCGTATATCTCCCATATATTCATATTGCCTTTTATAACTCAGAGTTTATGCAGACTCCATAGGGCATTCAAGACCCAACCATAGATGATATATAAGCCAAACATGACACACTGCCACTTCATCTTTATTGAAGATAATTCTCAAGTCTCGATACCTATCTATGCATTTTTCTAGATAAAGTGTCCTTCCAAAGGATAGATTGCAACAAAACAATATTTGGTTTGTCATGGTTATTCTAAAACAAATTACATACAAATCTATCATTTCTATTTAAAACATATTTAACTTTTGGTCATTAAATAAATATATTGTCTCCCACTATTTTGATTCAAAATAAATACCCTCACCGAATCAGAAAAAATCCCGTTGGAAGATTTTTCTAGTGGACCAAGATCCATATTTAGCCTAGTGTTGAGTAAACTTTGGCTGATCGCCCAACCCTGTGTTATTTAGGTAGGAAACATATTTCTAATTACATCTCATGCAACTCTTGGATGATTGAGTAGGTAACTTTTTACCTTATTCATCTTATGAATTTAAGTTCAATCATTACGCCTCTAAGTTATCTTTAATCCAATTGAAAACTTAGTTAAGTTAAGGCCCAATAAAAATAATTTGGATATTATAATTATCCTATCACGCCTTACTAATATAAATGATAACACCCTCCTTTGGCAGGCCCACTATTTATTGACATTAGTCTCGACGAGTGTTACTTATTAGAAGGTGTTTAAACTTAATATTAATGCTTCTAGGTTCTTCAATCTGATTAAAGTTACCTAGATAAGTCCAATAACAAATGGTTGGATAATCCAATTATTCATCATCCTTTACTAATATCAATAAAAGCACCCTGCTTTGGCAAAACCTATACTTTATTGAAACTAGCATTGATGAGTGTTGTTTATTGGAACATGTTTTAGACTGTTCATACCTTTAGGCTTTTCCAATCCAATTGAAAAAATGTCTATTTGAATAAAACTTAATAAGTTATACTTGGATAATCCAATTATCCAATCATGTCTTACTAAGCATAAATAAAGGCACCCAACTATGACATGACCTGTACTTTATCTATATCAAGTTAGACATTATTACTTATTGTATGGTATGATTGCCGGGCTTGAGGGATTTCAATTTTCTTATTGTTCATTACCGACTTTCATTAAATGCTTTAACGCAAAATAAAACCTTAAAACATGCAATCAAAATTGTGAGATGGTTATGGTCTTCCTAGAAAATAAAATAAACCTAAAAGAACTATGGTGTCTTAACTTCATGAAGTCCTACTTCTTGAAACCACCATCCTCCTAGAGTCACCACTCCTGTGTTCCTTTCAAGGTCATATCTATCAAGAATCACCACTCTAGGTTTCTTCTAGGTCTCCACCTTATTGGCTTTTCCAAGATTACAATGTAATAAAGAAAACTCGTTTTACATACGAGTGAAGGGTTGAGAAAAGAAATTTAAGAATAGAGAAAGACACAACACGCAGGTTATATTTAAAACTAAATAAAAATCTAAGACCATAACCATTCACCGTTGGACGTGTTAATTAATCAATTAATAGAGTAATCAATTGTAATTAAAATAAAATAAATTTTAAAACACATAATTAAACACGCGGGGTCATAAAAGGAAAACTATGCAAAGAAGTTTGGCAGTTCCATTGACCGTTGAACGGACAGGGTCAAGGGGTGTTCCAACCCAAAACTTTAGTACTGTAATCAGGTTAGTTCCTAGGAAAGAGAGGTGGGTTCGGAGTGACCACTTAAGTACCAAGTCTTTCCTAGCCAGAATGTCCCACTGACCATTAACAGCTCAAAATATTCAGTTATGATTTCAAACAATTTAAAATCTTAAATTTTGAAATGGTCAAGGTTTAACTTTTAAACCTTATTTTTTGACCCTTACAATTATCCTAAAATAGGAATAGTCAAGGTTTAACTTTTAAACCTTATCTCTAGAGTCTCAACAATCATCCTATTTTTAGGAACGATCAAGGTTTAAATTTTTAGACCTTATCTCTAGAGTTCAAGATATTTTATTTTGAATCCTATTAAATTTGATAAAGATCTTATCTTTAATTTGTAACTTTTGCAAATTCTATCAAATTTACTAAGGATTAATATTTGATTTTAAATTTATTAAATTTAATAAAGATCTTATATTCTATTTGTAACAATTACAAATCATATTAAATTTAATAAATATGAATCAATTTGTAACTCCTACAAATCATATTAATTTTAAAAAAATCACATATGATACAAATCCTATTAAAATTAATAAGAATAAATTATTTAAATTTGTAACTCTTACAACACTAGTGGAAAAAAAACTTTTTACACCGGTCCTTTTTGACCTTTTACACCGGTTATGGGACCGGTGTAGATGAAGCCGGTAAGAAAAATAAGGACTTTTTACACCGGTTTTGGGACCGGTGAGAAAAATAGATTTTAGACCGGGCCTTAGGATTACGACCGGTGTGAAATATAATATTTACACAGGTCTTGTTGGTAGCAACCAGTGTAAATGTTATATTTCACACCGGTCCTGCTTGTGACAACCGGTATAAAAATAGACTTTTAACACTAGTTGGTTACTACAACCGGTGTAAAAACTTTTATTTGTTTTTCTTTTTTCCTTTTTATTTTATACTTTCCCTTTTTTATTTTACCAAATATTGATGCTACAATAAATGTCCTCGTCCATAGAGAATAAAAAGGACAATACTTATATCAAAAAATGGAGAATTTTCACAAGAACTCTAATCATATAACTTTTATTAAAAATTACAATTACAAGATAATATAAAAAAAATTACAAAAAATGCAGAATTTTCACAAGTGACAAAGGGAAATCCGAAAACAAAGAGTTCTAGGCCAGTGAAAGTGACAAAGGGAACTGCACTGAAGAAGCTGAAAAATCTGCAACATCAAGAATTAATATTAGGAAGTTCCTTCGATTTAATATCTAAAAAGCAAATATTAATGGAATTTTGTGTTGATTGGGCTGATTTTAAAGAGAGCAATTCATAATGAACTTCAATATAAATATTACAGTGCTTAAATACACTTGCTAAAATTATCATCAATATAAACATATTAACAAGTCAATAAAGTTTAATTGCAAAGCCACAAATACAGCTTAATTGGCAATTATATAATAGTGATAAGAGTGATACTAATGGCAATTATATCATGAAACTAGTATTTTAAGAACATTGTTTAAAGAAACAAACGTGGTAATTTTTTATTGAAAATTATGTGAAAATTATACGAATAATTGTTAATGATGTTTTAAAATTTTAAAAAAATATATTTTTGTTTATTGAACCAATGCCTTTAGAACATAGATTAGTATATTTTTCACACTTTTTTAATGGACCAAACATCAATGGTAAATAATTTCATATTTTTTTATTTTTTGTAATCAACCAGAGAATTTCACATTAAGTTTGTTAATACACTTCTTTCCCACAAATTTTTCGACAATGAAATATAAAGGAAGCATGAGTATTTTATGCATTGAGGCAACAATGTAGAATTAATATTGATTGATTAAGACTTAATATAAGAAAAAGTAGAGATGAAAAAATAGAATGATATGATATTTATTAAGCATTGACGCGTGAGTAGAAAAAAAGGCACTTGTCTGGGTGCAATTATTTCCCTGCCACCCAAAGAAATTTTACTAGTAGAACTATTTCAATTAACCAATAATGGTTACAGCTGCTAACAAGGGAGAGAACCAGTACCTTGTAGTCAAGAGCATTAAAACCTTTGCAAATAAATTCAAACAAAGTTTTCAAATTTTCAGGGCTGGGGGCAATTATAAAGACATTTGAATACCTGCATAGATAATTTTTCCATCAGATACTGACCAAATTGATGTAACTATGCATATATATATATATATATATATATATATATATATATATAAAACTATGTGTGTGTGTATAAAAACACAGTACCCATAGCAACAACTCCAGCAATAGATAAACCAAGAGCAGCTGATTTCCCACGACCACGAGCAGTTAATAAGGCAATAGTACTACGAAGTGTCTTGTCCAAAATTGTATCCAAAAATGTCACAACAGCTTTCCCCTATTAACATACGCCATATAAAACTCACTCATCTAGAAACCAATTTGGTTGAACATAGTAGACAATGTAGTAGTTAAGGTAAAAAAACCCACCTGTTCCAGTGTGCAACACTTCTTAATTAATAGCCCAACAGGAAAATCTTCATTTGTTTATTCTTTTTAGATCCTGTTCTTTAAAAAAATAACATCATTTACAACAAAAGAAGTTCATTTAGCAAGAAAAAAAGATAGACAAGGGATACTATTTAGCATATACAAAATTAAATCAATCCAAAATTATCAGCAAGTTATCAAGTGTATTCAAGCAGGACAACACAGTTGTAGATTTTCTATTCATGATAGCATGAGGGCAGTAAGTAGTAACCTGGTAATGCCATAGGGTTAATCCAATATTATAGGACTAGGGGTGCCTCTGGAATATCAAGTCTTGTAGATTTTGAACTTCATCTTTTAACCAACTCATTTATCAAGTGTACTGATTTATATACAACTCATTTTCTCATAAATTTGTTCAGCATCCCTCTTCCTTTCCATCTCTATTAAATCCCCTATCACATTTTTCCTTTTTTGAATTTATTCCTTTTTTTACTCTAGAAACACCCCCGTGATATGTCTACCAATCATTATTCATTTATCAAACAAGATAAGTACATATACATCACAAGTACCAAATAGAGTACGCTCCCTAAAAGGGGAAAGGAATTCTCAAAATATTGTGTTAGGAACCCCTGTTCTAGTTGCTCAAAAGAGGAGCTGAACAGAGTAAAATAATTATCTTCAAAAGCTTTAAAGTTTCTCAACCAAAGTTCTAACTACAGAATAAGCTAAAGGTATCATCATAATTTAATTACTAAAAGCTCAACTTTCACTAACCCATTGGAGCGTTATCTCAGAGTACAAATTGAATCAATCTTTCTGTTGAGTCCAAAGCTTCACGGTTTGTTTAACTCTAGAGAAGCATCACTACATTCATTATTCTTCACATTGGCAGGACTTGAACTAGAATCATCACTTCTATGAGCATCTTGCAGAGCTAAGGAATCCATATCTAATCTACTAGCCATATTAGGCTTAATAAAATCCTTGTCTCCATCTTCAATTCTCTCAGCACCTGTTGGAATAGAAAAGATATATATATATATATATATATATATATAGTCGAAAATAATTTATGAAAACTTGCAAAAAAGAAAAAATGCAATAGTTGTATACAGTGGCAAATGAAAAGCAATGAAAAAGCAAGACGGTGAAGGCAAGGAGACGAAGCAGCACCAATGAAAACTAGGCTTATAGGTTAGGGAGGGCTTTGAGAAGAGGGAGGTGTTAGTGTTTGTAATGTATAATAAAGATTTCTCACCGGTCCAATAATAAGCATGATATAAGCATTATTATTTCTCACCGGTCCGAAAGTAGGACCGGTGTAAACATTATCATTTCTCACCGGTTCAAAGGAAAAACTGGTATGAAATTATAAACTATTTACAAAATTGCCACCGCGTTATTTTTTACACCGGTTATATTACAACCGGTGTAAAAAGTCCGGTGAGACAAGCCTTTTTTCCACTAGTGCAAATCATAATAATTTTAAAAAGATCACAAACGATGCAAATCCTATTAAAATTAATAAGAACAAATTATTTAAATTTGTAACTCTTACAAACTTTAAATTTAACAAACATTTAAAATTTGATTTGCAACTTTTACAAATCGAAAATATAATATTAAAATCAAATATTTTATTTGTAACATTTACAAATAAATAAAATACCATGATGGCTAGGTTTCAACTTTTGAATCCTAGTTTTCATTACGACTAGGGTTTAACTCTTAAACTTTCTAAACACAATCTCGCATGAACAATTCATGTTAGAAAGAGAAAGCATATAGACATACATTGCATACAATCCTTGATTTAAATTTAATTAAACGAACATAAAACATGCCTTATAATTAGAACACATATAAAACAATCACCATTGCAACATATAACATGTTTATATAATAAAGCATATCCCAAAAACATGTTCTTTAATTAAAATATTGAGAAAAGCAATCAATATATACAAAACAAATAAATTGATACTAGCTTTCAAAAAGGTGTAACCTTTGCAACATATCTCAATAAAAAAATACAACCTTTACATAATATCTCATTGAAAATGCAACATTTGTATCATATCTAATAAAAAATGCAACCCTTACAAAAGATTCAACTTTTACAATTCTTTTTGTGAAAGAAAATTTTTTCACATGTTCTTTAAACAAACATTTTCCTAAAACATTGTTTTGCAACCAAGCTCCGATACCACTGTTAGGGAATCCCTAGTGCAAGAGCAGTGGAAATACAAGGATTCCCATAGGATTTACAAAGTGCTGTGTTTCAAAGCATAAGACAAACAAAAAAAATATTACGTTTTAGGATTACCTCTTGAAGAAAATTGAAGCAGTCATAGCCTCGTCCTTTAGGAGTCTACACGAATACTTCCACCAGAAACGCTACACCTTCCAAATGCTAGTTTAACGGTGTGTAGCTCTTGCAACTTTTGCATTTTATGTCTTTTTTTGGTTAGCCGCCTATGAGCATATTATGCAATATTTATAAGCTTAAGTTTGACCTAATTTACTCTCTAAAGAGTGGGCTCCTTACTCATTCTAAATGAGTTAGGTCCAATAGTTTTATTTTAGTCCAACTAAAATAAAAAGCTATTTTTTGATGGGCTTACTCTATGTGTGTGACCCTATAGGTAAAATACTTGATTATATTAATAATAAACTATTTTATTATTAAATATAAAATAAGAGCGGCATCTAGTAATGCATCATTATGTCTGAATATTATTTAATATCAACATAACCTATAAGTGGTAATTATTTTATATATTTTTTCCTTTTGTCACGATATCCTAATTGGGCCCAAGGCATGGTTGTGTCATCCTTGTATGGCCTAATTTATTTTACTTGATACCAGAGTAGACTTTATTCGAATAAATATCCAATATTTATTCTTTCTAGCATAGCCATGTATTTCCTTAGTCTTACTCCATCAAGTGGCCTATAGATATCACTCCTGTCACATAGGAGAGACAAATCCCATCTACATCACTCACGTCCCTCTGCATAATTTGTTCATTGCCTAATCATAACCTTTATAGTCCTCTTGTTATAGAAGACATTTAATTGTATTAAAACAATAAACTCCTTATGTAGGAATCGTAGTGACTTCAGGTCGAAGGACTATATACCATTATCATATTGAGAATCATTTATGACATTCATGTAACGATCCATACAACGTTCTCATGGTAGGTCTGTCCAATACATCATTACTCTTAATGTTCACCTATGTGAAGACTTGATATCATATATATCCATGATCTGTGAGATCAGATCATCAGTATACTGACACACTAGTCTTAATGTATTTACATGTCCCCACGTAAATACTTGAATAGGGACATTTTAGGAACAACTCTCATATGACCTGTTACTCCAAGAATAAACAAAGGTTGTTAAACTATTTAACAAAAAATGCCTTATACAAAATGATGCGTCCTATATAGGCTCTTGATGCATATTTCCAACAACATCCATTAGTGAATGATTTCATCCTGATTTGCCACCTCGGCTGTCATAGACTGTGTCATCTCTTAACATCTGTTCTCTATTTCATATGCATACCATTTTTCATCATTTATTTCTCGTTGGGAAGTTTCTATAATTTCTTTGATTTGTTGCTCCATGCTGTTGATTTGGGATTATAGAAAACTCTTTTGTGTTAGGGCATCTGCTCATTTTCTTTTGCTCCCTCTATCATCTATTTCAGTAACTGATATGTCTGCAAGAATGGCATCCTTTTCTTTATTCTTGATCTTTGGCTGGAAATTGGCCACTCAGAGGCTTTGATCTAGCTTCTGTATATAAATCTTTTCAGCCTTTCGCTTCCTGTTAATGTCCTCACAGGCCTGCTCCTTTTCATGATTTTCTCTCTTCACGAGAGCGCAATGTTGGTGGGCTTTTGTTAGGTCATCTTCTAACTTCTTGTACTTGGCTCTCAGCTCGGCCAATTTTTCTTCCATTTCTCTAATTGTTTCATTTTTAAAGGGAAGCATAGTAGATAACCCGTAGCTCGGAGGGGAATTGAGTTGCCTGAATGACAGCTTGGTGACAAAGACCCGATTTAGGATCCTCTAATAGTATTCTTCTTTGGTATCATGGCTTCTGACACCTACTATTCCCCTTTCTTGCAGATTCTTTGCCAGGTTCCCCTTATATGCTTAAGGGTAGAAGTGCATTCTCTATTTGCATAGTAAAGGATAAAAGGGGTTAATGACTCTTCATTTAGTTTTCGAGCAAGGGATACCAATTGGCGCTTAGCTATGACCGAATTATAATTGATGCATTCGTGAGTGCCTATAAGCGGGACATTTGGATAGCTTCCACAATGTGAATAATGGTTTCAACCTTCAGCCATTACAGATACCACCTTATCTTCTCAGTAGTGAGCCCAAAAAGATGGCTAGCCTATTCAGGCCCATTCTTCATAGTCAACTGGCACAACTTTAGGTCCGATACAGGGCATTCAACCTTGCTCACTTGGCTGAAGACATGTGATTTAAGCCACACGTATAGAGCAGGTGAGCAACAGAGGATTCTTTTCCCCCATTGAGTATGGCAAAAGTCCATGGTACAATAAACATCCGCCAAGACTGTAGTAACAAGATTTTCTTGTTAAAGCTTGCAGGTCATGAAGACATCTATGGCATCATAGTCCACATAATTCTCAATTTGAGGGAACAAGATGATACCATAAAGGGTAAGTGCTAAGGTATCCATGAAAGTTTCCCAATCTTCTTTTTTAGCCAAATTGTTCATGTGTTTTTCAAAATACACCCTGGCAAACCCTAGTATCTAATTCTTATTTAGTTATGGCTTTCCCAGCTCAGTCGGACTGATTTTCAATATTGAAGCAAAGGAGATGATGTTGGCATGCTGCTCAAGTCGTCTGTAAGGTATCTGGCCCTTTAATGGCAAGCCCAAAATTTACTCAAACTCTTCCATTAATGGCGCTAACTAGAAGTCTCGAAATGTGAAGCACCAAAGCGGTGGGTTGTAAAATTGGGCCAAAGCGGTGATCGCTTTGACCTGTATTTCAACTTCAAGAAGTTTTAGGATCCTCCCATATTTCCTTGAGAAGGTTATCCTTTTGGTCAGATTTAGCTTCTTTCCCAAAGCTTGTAGGCTAGTTGTGTCAATTTTCCCAACCTTAACATGTAGTAGTTTCCTTAGTTTGGCCTTGTTGACTCTGTAACATCCTAAATTTTAAAATAGAGAATTAATTAAAGAAATAAATATTGAATAATTGAATGTGAACTATTTAATGTCCTAAAATATTGGAAATAATTAAATTAAGATTTTTGGGGACCGTTAGTAATTTATTGGGACAGAGTAAGCGAAAAACTGACCCGGTTAAAATATGAGTGTCAGACCAAGTATCTCTGATTGAGATGCCGTTGGTCAGGGCTGTAGATAATTTTATGGGGAATCCGAATATGTATTCAGAATAATTTTTAGATAAAGTATTGGGCCCAAACATGGATCCTATTTGTTGTAAAATGGAGAAATATAAGTGATGAGTGTAAAGCTTAAATGAAAACCTCACATTTCACTCTTATTTTCTCGTGACAATTCCTCTCCCTTATGCAAACGCACTTCTCCTTCCTCCTCTCATTTTTCCATTCATCTCTTCCACTTCCTAAAGCTTGAACACATTGCTGCTTCTTCTCCCCTTCATTTCATTCACCATTGGAGCAAGAAGAAGATCATGGTGGCTTGAAGTTTCTCCTTCTCTTCCTCCATTTTTGTGCTCAACCTTCTTCCCTTGGTACCCACTCTCATTTCTTGGTTGAGGTAAGTTCCTCATCATTTTTATTGTGCTTGGACCCTAGGTTATGGGTTATGGAGGCTTGGGAGAGTATTTAATGTATGTGGGTATTGAATGGGAGCTTTAAATATGAAAAACCTAAGGTGAGGTGAAATAAATATGGACTCTTATGAGCATTTATTGGGGAACATAAAAATGGTCTTGGAGGATGAAGGAAATTGATGTGTATTTATGATATGGTTGGGTTTTTAATAAAACCCTAACTTATGATTTTGGGGAAAATGTGTAATGTAGAAGGGGTTAACATTTATTGATGAAAGAAATGTTATTAATGATATGGTATTGGCATTTAATGATGATTTATGATATTGGTTGGGAGCCATAAATGAAAAACTCACCCAAGGTGTTAGTGGGAAATTAATGTGTGTGGGTAACCTGGTTAGTGGAGTTATTGCTTCTAATTATAATGAGCTTTCATTCAAGGGAAGGAATTCCCGAAGCCTAATTAGGCAAATGAACAAACTTATAAATAGTTTTTACATGATGAGAATCATGTATATATATATATATATATGTGTGTGTACATATTGATAATGATACTTGAATGGATGATTGATGTGGTCCTACAATTGATTGATGTAGGATTTGATAACACTTGTAAGGCGGGAACATCAAACCTGGAAGTCTACTTCTCTTGAGGTAGGAGAGGGGTGTATTTTCTAAATGCATGAAAGCTTGTATGTTGATAATGTATGTATTGATACCATGTTGCATGTTGCTCCTTGAATGGATATAGTGCTTTATGTGTATGATATAAAATAGAGATTGAATCTTGCGATAGTTGATTGTGAAATGGTATATATATATTCAATTATGTAGGACTAATATTATGATTGAGTATGAGTGGTACCCTAGATGAGAGGGTTAGATAATCCTTATGAGGTTAAGGCATGCATGAGCATTGTTGCATACATAGCATGGCATGCATAACATGATGCTTGAAAAGTGGTTACGATCACTTAAGATTTGAGATATAAAGGGCTTGCGAGTTCCTGTGATATTGAGCCGGTGATTGCGATCACCTGGTGTTTGAAATGAAAAGCCCTGCGGGACCATTGTGATTGAATGCCTGTGGTTGCGATCACGAGGCGGGAGTACCCCTTGCAAGGCGGGAAACCATTATGAATTATTGAACGTGGTTGTGATCACGAGAAAGCACCTTGCAAGGCTGCTAGAGGGAGTACCCCTTGCGAGGCAGGAAACCAATGAGAATAAATGAATGATTATGGTGGTTGTGATCACCTGATGAAATGAAATCGGATCTGTGCATATGCATCTTTAAACACCAGCATATGAATTAGCCATAGAAACATGGCATTGAGTGATATCATAATGAGGAAGTTATGTGAAGTGTATGTGGAATCCTCTTGATCACTAACTATATTTGTGTTATTGGTTTGGTGTGACTCAATGAATCTTTATGGATATGAGTGTTCAATCAATTGGGTGATTTGATTGATCTTAGTGTCATATGAACTCCTTTTTGGGAGAAGATGTTTAACTTGTATTCACATGTATATTATCATAAATTGTTGGATTTGTCATCATTGAGAAAGTATACTCACTCTCCATATGGTCTATCTTTTTAGCTCTTGTGTTGTAGGGCTTGACTATGGAGCTCATGTGTGGAGGAATTGTGTGAAGAAAGACATTTTGGGTAAACATGCCTTGGCCAACAATTGTTCTGATTTTATGGCTTATACGTATACTTTTGTAATGTATATACATGATGGATCTTTTGTATAGCCATGAATTAATGTGGATAACTTATATGGATGATAAATAGATGAATGATGATTTTGGAGGTCATGTAGGAAAATGAGACCTTTGGGTGTATGGTCATTTTCATTTGTGACCTTGTCATTGTATGAATGATGAATATGGTGTGAATAACTTATAATTTTGATAAATGAGTGAATGGTTATATGCGGATCCAAATTTTATAAAGTATACAAGATGATAGACTTAATTATGATATGATTCATGAATTTGAATAGAGATCATAGAGTATGATTAATTGGAATATGTTTAAAATACCTAATATGATGTATGTGATGCATTAAACCTGTTTAATTTTTCTTTGAATGGATTTTCATATGTTGAGTTGTGAAAAATTATAAGTTTCTGCGTATGTACTGATATTCTCGCTCAAGCGAGAATCCCCTGTGTTGGTAGTATGGCCATTGGCCTAATCTCGCTCAAGCGAGAGTGGGCCTCGCTCAGGCGAGACGCCCCTGCACTGGGTATATGCATACTGGACAATTCTCGCTTGAATGGGCTCACATTCGCTCGAGCGAGAGCTATGTTGAATTGTCTCTGGACGTGTTTTACTCAGGCGAACCAACATCTCGCCTAGGCGAGATTGGCTATGCATCAGGTATTGGATACTGGAGGAAATTCGCTCAGGCAAGTAAGGTCTCACCCGAGCGAGAGTGAGCTACTGGACTAATTTCGCTTGAGCGAATGGCCAGTGTTTTTGGAGGCTCGCTCAAGCGAGGGGGAATGGGATTGGCTACTGGAACAATCTCGCTCAAGCGAGCAGGGCTCGCTCAAGCGAGATGGGCACCTGATGCTTTTTCTTTTCTTCGCTCAAGCGTGCTTTCCTGGCTCGCTCAAGCGTACCACACGAACACACTTAAGCGAGAGTGGCACTCGCTTAAGCGAGTGGTGTCCCGATTCTCCAAATTGTATTGTTTTGATTATTTTCCTTTTCCTTTGCATCAAATCTTCTTCTTGTATCATCTTAAAAATACTTTGGACATATTATGAAGTCATTAAACCTCATGATGTTTAACCTCTTTAAATCCAATCATATAGCATCAATTTAAATAATTCTTTCCGCTATTTTTAATTAAGGATTTCTCATTAATCATTTTTAACTTACCTTATCATATCTCCATATATGAGATAGGTCTTTCATAGGTCCAGGGTGATGAATTTAAGCTTCATCACTTTATGTCTTCATTCATTAATGATGTTAAAATTTACCCCCAATTTTCGGGGTGTTTCAGACTCCACATTCATCTATACCCATATTAGTTTCCATTTCTAGTAGGATACATGCCAAGTTCAGATTACTTTCTAAAAAAGGAAAAAATAAAAAAGTCAACTTGTGGGCTTGTCATCATTATTTCTTAAAAATATTTTCCATATCGAAGAATAAGTTACAGACTTCTCGGATCGTTTAATTTTTTTGGGAAAACTTTGCATAAAAATTTAAGGAGCCTATATCTTAAAGAATGAAATTGAACAGGCTTGAGAACCATTTGCCCCATATCAAATTATTGGGCTTTTTCTTTAAAAACATTTGCTGGGGAAAGAAAAATAATCTTTTAATTAAAAAAGAAAGGTAAAAGGAATATTGCCCTTTGTGTATCCTAAACAAGGTTTGTCTAAAGGCCTTCTATCGGTTCTAAGGCTCCTCTAATAGTGTCCTCTCATATTGGTTGGCTATTTTAAATTACTAAAGGTCACTAGAGCTTAGACTCTGATGACGTATCTTTTTACCTTTAATTACTTACTCTGTTTGTCTATTTTATTTACTGTTAAATCCTAATAAATGTGTTTTAGCATAAATTGTCAGTAATCTCCATTTGTAATTTTTATTTTACTATTTGTTAGTAATCACTGTTTTCTTATTTTTACTATTACTATTAAGTGTTGAATCTTGTGATTTCTGTTTTCTTTTACTGTTACTGTTTACTAGTGATTGTCGTTTTTAATTTCTATTGTTTCTATTTAGTTTGTGTTAATTAGTATGTTTAAAATAAATTAAGCTTTCATCCTAAAATAAAATTTATTGAATTAACTAAGTTTAATTTTATTTTATTTTATTTTATAGGATATCAAATTATTGGAAGCTTCATGAGTATTTTGCAAAAGAAATCCCTCTCCTTCATTAGCAATTCACGTAATGCTCTTCCAAAATGAAGCTTCATGTCTAAATATTTTAATAAACCAACGTGAATTGCAAAGAAAGTTGCAGCCTCTCTAAAACCAACGTGAATGCCTTCTTGAAAGGGGGTCCATTTCAATTATTTTGCAAGCCAAAAGCTATCACTTTCTTCCATTCCATGTCATGGTCAACAATGCTCCAAAAACCATTATTTTATGCAATTATATGATGACCAAACAGCCACTCACG
This sequence comes from Clitoria ternatea, assembly GCA_037962975.1. Lineage (NCBI taxonomy): Eukaryota > Viridiplantae > Streptophyta > Magnoliopsida > Fabales > Fabaceae > Clitoria > Clitoria ternatea. The sequence goes on from CM075671.1 coordinate 181,292,655, forward strand.
GACTGCACCAAGAAGAGTTCTACATGGCCATTACACTTTAATTTAACAAATAAAAGTGCAGCCCCCCTCCTTGTTTCCAACGTAAAATGCAAGAGAAAAGTAGACAATGTTTTCAGTCATGGGCCCATATGAACTTTAGCATTATTTAAAAGCTGAATGTTGAATTTTCTAAAAGCAAAATAGACCCACACTTGCCTCATCTAGCTTTCACGTTGGCAAGGCTTCTAGTACCATTATTTTATGCTATTAATTGGTAACAAGGACTTCCCTTTTAGCTGCTGTTTTCACGTTACAATGCTAGCTGTTGGCAGCAAAAAATAGGCACAAAACAACAAGTTTTCAACAATAAAGGCTGCTGAAAAATAAGAGAAAGTGGGACAGCAAACAGCAAGAAAATAACACAAAAACAGCAGGGAATTTTGAACAGCAACAGCAGTGAAATGGACAGCAAGAAAACAACAATAAATGAGACAATAAACAACAGAATAATGAAGGTAAATGGGGACAGTATTTAACATAAATGGGTTTCCATCTCTTGCTCCATATGCCAACGATTTTGGACAGCAACACAACAAAGAAAACAGCATAAAATGGGTCACATTTAACGTGAATGAAAAGAGGAAAAGCAAGCTGGAATGGGTCCCATTTTTAGCTTTAGATGGGCAACGAAAATTGCAAGAAAAGCAGAAAGAATGACAGTATATATAGCAGAGAGTCAGAAGGAATAAGTGTTCAGAACAGAGAGGAGTCAGAAGAAATTCTGAAGCAGAGTAGTAGTGGACAACGGAAGAATTCGGGAGAACTTCATTCCGAGTTCGGTTTTTATCTTGTTTTAATTATGGAGGGCTAAAACCCTTAGATTGATTTTCTTGGAGGTTAATGTAATGTTATTTTTGAGGTTTTGATTTTTAATATATTTCCTTGTTGTTAAACTCTTCATAATTTTAGCTCAATTATTTAATGTCTATTCGGTTTAATTAAGTTGTATGCTTAATCAATTTAATTATACAGTTAGAATTAAATAAAAATTATATTAAGATAGATTTAGAAATATACATGCTTAATGAATGTTTCAAAAATCAATCTTAATAGTTGTGGTTTGCTTAATTCCATAACGTTGAAGCTAGTTTATGTATGTAGGCGATGTTCTATGTATGTTCAATAATTCCTAGAATTTAAAATCTTGACTCCTTTTGCTTAATTAGGATGCTTGATTAAAATCTTCATTTTATGAAAGTAAAGGAATTATGAATTAAAAGACGCTTAGTTGATTAATTCAAATTGAACTAAGGGATTGACAGTAAGGAAGTGTATAGAAACCTTTTCAAATCTAAGGATAAAATAAATTACAATACTCCAAGAAAATCAATCGTTCGTTATTTACTTGTTCTACACTCATTTTGTATTTTGTATTCTATTTTAAATTTCTGTGACAATCAAACAAACCCCCCCAATTATATGCTTGTTGAATTTCTGTCTGTAAAAAATTAAATTTTAGTTGTTGAATTTTTAATTGTTAAAATTAGTTTAAGACTTGATTTTCTTAAATTTTTGTGTTGATCTTTGAGAGAACGACCTAGGTTGACACCCTATTACTACATTAATTAATTTTAATGTACTAATTTGATGGGGCCACGACAGCCAACGCCAAATTTTGGCGCCGCAGCCGGGGATCAACGATCTTTAGGAAAATTGTTGTTTTAAATTAATTTTTTTTAATTTAAAAAAATATAAAAAAATAAAATATTTTGTTTGTATGTTTGTTTAATTTTATTTCTTTTGCATGATTTAGGATTTTTATGATATATTGCTCATGATCATGGAATATCTTGTTGTATGCTATGTATGACTAGAAGGACTTTTGGGCATTTATATTCATTTGATCCTGAAATTGATAGAACTTTTCATAGGTTAATTAGAGAAGCTAGATTTAATAATAATTTTGTTGATATTGATAGTGATAGTATTTCATCTGAATCTGTTGAAAATAATTCTGAAAATTTTTCTGATATGGCGGGACCTCGTGAGAGAACTCTTAGAGAACTAGCTGCACCTGAATTCACATACGAAAGTTTGTGTATTCAATATCCTGATGAGGATGTCCCTTTTATTCTTAAGACCGGACTTATACACTTGTTGCCTAAGTTTCATGGTCTTGCGGGTGAAGATCCGCACAAACACCTCAAAGAATTCCACATTGTGTGTCCCATAATGAAACCCCAAAACGTTCAAGAAGACCACGTCTATCTTAAAGCGTTTCCTCATTCTTTAGAGGGTGTTGCTAAGGATTGGTTGTACTACCTTGCTCCAGATCAATCATAAGTTGGAATGACTTAAAGAAAATATTCTTGGAAAAATTCTTTCCTGCCTCTAGAACAACTGCAATCCGTAAAGACATATCTGGCATTAGGCAACTCTCTGGAGAAAGTCTTTATGAGTATTGGGAAAGATTCAAGAAACTCTGTGCAAGTTTCCCTCACCATTAAATTTCTAAATAACTTCTTCTTCAGTACTTCTATGAAGGTCTGCACCACGTTGATCGCAACATGATAGATGCAGCAAGTGGAGGAGCTTTAGGAGATATGACTGCTGCTGAAGCAAGAAACTTGATTGAGAAGATGGCATCCAACTCTCAATAATTTGGTGTGAGAAATGATTCTTTCAAACCCATGTTTGATTCCAATTCTAGTTCATCTGGAATTAAATTGGAGAGCAAACTTGATGCTCTTACCACTCTGGTCACACAATTAGCAGTAAATCAAAAATCCATGACTGCTAAAGTATATGGAATCTGCTCTTCACAAGAGCACCCCACTGATTGTTGTCCTTCTCTACAAGAAACGGATAATAATAGTCCTTAAGCCTATGCAGCTAACATCTACCATGATAGACCTTCACCACCACAACAATAAAACCATGACCTTTCCACCAACAGATGCAATCCAGGTTGGAGAAATCATCCAAACTTGAGATGGGGTAACCAACAACAAAATTCCCATTCACAACCCCCATTTCAAAGCAATGCACCAACCTTTCAAAGACCTACACCTCAACCATCCACAAGTGGCCCTTCTTTGGAAGAACTGGTGAAACAAATAGCTGCACAGAACTTGGAGTATCAACAGAGGAATAATGCCACCATCCAGAGTTTAAGCAACCAAATTGGGCAACTAGCTTCATCATTGAGCCAGTTACAGTCTCAAAACTCTGACAAATTACCATCTCAACCAGCTGCAAATCTAAGAAATATGAGTGCAATTCAGTTAAGATCAGGTAAGAACCTTGAAGTACCCATACCCAAGGAACCTGAGAAGCAAACAACTGAGCCTGAAATAGTTGAGAATGATGTACCCTCTTCAAGCAAATCTGAGATACAACCATCCCAAATCCCATCTCATATCCCTCTTTCTTTCCCACCAAAAGCAATTCCAAGTAAGAAGATGGAAGAAGTGGATAAGGAAATTTTGGATACTTTCAGGAAAGTGGAAGTGAATATACCTCTTCTTGATGCAATCAAGCAAATTCCCAAGTATGCCAAATTTCTGAAGGAGTTGTGTACTCACAAGAGGATACTCAAAGGTAATGAAAGGATCAGCATGGGAAGGAATGTATCTACACTACTTGGTAAGGAAATTCCAAATATCGCTGAGAAATGCAAAGATCCAGGTACGTTTTCTATACCCTGTATCATAGGCAATAACAAATTTGAAAATTGCATGTTAGATTTAGGAGCTTTAATAAATGTTATGCCTATGTCTGTTTCTAAATCTTTGTCTCTTGGAAATTTACAACCTACTGGTGTAGTAATTCAGCTAGCCAATAGGAGCACTGCTTACCCTGCTGGAGTTATAGAAGATGTTTTGGTTTAGGTAGAACAACTTGTTTTCCCTACTGACTTTTTCGTACTTGATATGGAAGAAGGTATGCCTCAAATTCCTGTTCCTATCATTTTGGGAAGACCATTTTTGAAAACAGCTCGAACCAAAATAGATGTTCATTCTGGAACTCTCTCTATGGAATTTGGTGACACTAGAGTTCAATTCAATATTCTTGATGCCATGAAATACCCATCGGAAGATCATTCTGTTTTTCATATTGACATTATGGATGAATTAGTTTGTGAATATCTTTCTGATATCTCTCAAAATGTTGATTTAGAAGGCATGGATGATTCATATAATTGTTTTGCATACAATGATTCTGGAAGTTGTGATATTTGTGCTGAAATTGATAAATACATAATTTTTGATTTAGAGTCTTTAGATATACCTGTTAACCATAAGGATCTGAATGCGGGATTTCAAGAAAACTCTAACAAAATTTTTGAGGTGCAAGCAGCAGAATCAAAATCTACTTTGTTAGTTCCATATGTTTTGCAGGCACCTAAGTTAGAATTGAAACCCCTACCTGAGAACCTCAAGTATATATACTTAGGGGATGATGAACAGCTCCCGGTGATAATTTCCACTTCTCTTGATGAAAATCAAGAAGAAAAATTGTTGCAGGTATTGAAAAAACATAAGAAGGCTATAGGATGGACATTGGCAGACATACCTGGAATTAGCCCATCCATGTGCATGCATAGGATATTTTTGGAGGAAAATACTAAAGCAGTAAGACAGCCCCAGAGGAGACTCAACCCTGTAATCCTTGATGTTGTTAAGAAGGAAATTACCAAGCTTTTACAAGCAGGAATCATTTATCCTATCTCTGACAGTGAATGGGTGAGTCCAATTCAAGTGGTTCCTAAGAAAACAGGGATCACAGTTGTGAAGAGTGAGAAGAATGAGTTGATCCCAACTAGAGTGCAAAATAGTTAAAGAGTCTGTATTGATTATAGGAGACTTAACCAAGCAACCAAGAAGGACCATTTTCCTTTACCCTTCATTGATCAAATGCTTGAGCGTCTCGCAGGTAAGTCTCACTACTGTTTTCTTGATGGATTCTCTGGATATTTTCAGATTCATATTGCACCTGAGGATCAAGAAAAAACCACATTCACCTGTCCCTTTGGCACATTTGCTTATAGGAGAATGCCATTTGGCCTATGCAATGCTCCTGGAACCTTTCAAAGATGCATGATAAGTATTTTTCATGATTTCATTGAAAATTGCATAGAGGTGTTTATGGATGATTTTACTGTTTATGGATCTTCATTTAATGCATGCCTTGAAAGTTTGGATAAAGTTTTAAACAGGTGTATTGAAACTAACCTTGTCTTGAACTATGAAAAATGTCATTTTATGGTAAAACAAGGAATGGTTTTAGGGCATGTAATCTCTGAGAAAGGAATTGAGGTAGACCCTGCCAAGGTAGAAGTTATATCATATTTGCCTTACCCCTCTTGTGTTCGAGAGGTTCGTTCTTTTCTTGGTCATGCAGGTTTCTACAGAAGATTCATAAAGGATTTTAGCAAGAAGGCTAGGCCACTATCCAGTCTGCTTCAAAAGGATATGGCATTTGAGTTTGATGAAAAGTGTCAGGAGGCTTTTAATTGCCTCAAGCAAGCATTGACCACTACCCCAATAATCCAAGCACCTGATTGGATAGCCCCATTTGAATTGATGTGTGATGCCTCTAATTATGCATTGGGAGCCGTCCTTGGACAAAAGATTGACAAACAACCTAGGGTCATCTACTATGCATTTAAAACTTTAGATGCTACCCAGGTAAATTACACCACCACTGAAAAAGAGTTATTGGCCATTGTTTTTGCATTAGATAAGTTTATATCTTACCTACTCGGTTCTCAAGTAGTTGTCTTTACTGACCATGCAGCTCTGAAGTACTTGTTGAAGAAAGGTGAGTCCAAGCCAAGATTAATTCGTTGGATGCTCTTGCTCCAAGAGTTTGACTTGGAAATTCGTTACAGAAGTGGAACACAAAACCTTGTGGCAGACCATTTAAGCAGAATTGAGAATGTTCCTGATGAACACCTCATTAGTATTTCTAACTCTTTTGATACACCTTGGTTTGCTAACATTGTAAATTATCTTGTTGCTTCTGTTTTTCCACCATATGCATCCAAAAACCAAATTTCAAAATTAAAAAGTGATGCAAAATATTATATATGGGATGACCCGTATTTGTGGAAGTTGTGTAATGATCAGGTGATTCGAAGATGCATTCCTGATCAAGAGATAGAATCAGTTCTTTGATTCTATCATGCTTCACCAGTAGGTAGACATTTTGGTCCACAAAGAACAGCAAGGAAGGTGTTGGATTCTGGTTTATATTGGCCCACCATTTTTAAGGATGCATGGAAAATTTGTAACACCTGTGAGAAATGCCAAAGTACTGAAAACACTATCACATGGCGTCAACAGATGCCTTAGCAACCTATGTTATTTTATGAAGTGTTTGATGTTTGGGGCATTGATTTTATGGGTCCATTTCCTCCATCCTTTGGTTTTACTTACATTCTGTTAGCTGTAGATTATGTTTCTAAATGGGTGGAAGCTAAAGCCACCAGAACTAATGATGCTCGAGTTGTTGTTGATTTTGTTAGATCTCAAATTTTTTGCAGGTTTGGCATTCTGAGAGCAATCATTAGTGATCAAGGAACACACTTCTGCAACAGGACCATGCAAGCTATGCTCAGGAAATACGGGGTTGTTCATAGAGTCTCTACTCCATATCACCCCCAAACCAATGGACAAGCAGAAGTCTCTAACAGAGAAATTAAAAGAATCCTGGAGAAGATAGTACAGCCTAACAGAAAAGATTGGAGCAGGAAACTGGATGATGCTCTTTGGGCACATAGAACAGCTTTTAAGGCACCTATAGGAATGTCTCCCTATAGAATTGTTTCTGGTAAAGCATGTCATCTTCCAGTGGAGATTGAGCATCGTGCTTATTGGGCTGTAAAAACTTGCAACTTAGCACTTGATCAAGCAGGTGAAGAAAGGAAATTACAACTGAATGAACTTGATGAAATCCGTTTGGCAGCTTATGAGAACTCGAGGTTCTATAAGGAAAAAACAAAGAAATTCCATGATAGCTCAATAGCTAGAAAGGATTTTACTGCTGGACAGAAAGTGCTACTGTTTAATTCCCGGTTGAAACTGATGGCCGGAAAATTACGCTCCAAATGGGAAGGACCTTTCATTGTTACTAATGTATTTCCCCATGGAGCTGTGGAAATAAAAAGTGAAAACTCCAATAAAAGCTTCAAGGTTAATGGACAACGTTTGAAGCCATTTCATGAGAATCCTTCACTTGTAGATGTCACAATGGAGGAACATAATTTGGGGGAACCACTTCTTGATCCCCCTTGAGGGATTTTTTTTACCCATCTTTTTACTTTTTCATTATATTGTCTATTTTGTATGCTCTGTCTTACATTGAGGACAATGTATGATTTAAGTGTGGGGGTGGGAATATCCTTGTATGTTGTTGTGTGTTGTTTTCATTGTGTGAATTTGTGATTAATTTTGTGTGACTATGTTTCAAAAAAAAAAGAGAATATACAAAAAAGTAAAAAAAAAATTTAAAATTTTAAAAAAAATAAAATTATGTGTTTTTGTTTTAAAAAGGCATGTTTTATTGGAATTTTAAGATATGCATGAGTAACAGGTAAATTCTCTCATGTCTGATATAAGCTTAATGATATGTTATGATTTGAACTCAAACATTTTTGGTATGTTGAGAATGACATGATAATTGAGAGATGGTCATATATGATGGAATTATACCTTGTGAGATTTTTGAGTCTTAAAATTTGATGGATCACTTAAAACCATCTTAATTCTTTCATGTGTGATTAATTCCTGAATGATTACATCTTAATTTTTGTCTTGTTTCTTGATGATACTTGAAACTCATGTGAATGTATTTGAAATGATACAGGCATTTTGTTCAATTGAGCCACTAGCCATATAAGTCTACCATGAATAAATCATCCTTTGTTAGCCCTTTTGAGCCTATTTAACCATTTCTTTGTTGCAGCTCAAATAAGCCATAAAAAAACCAAAAATATACCTACCTTAAGGAATATATTGGAGCTTTGGAATCAAATCAAAAACAGGCATTCAAATAAGTGTGGAGGTGTACAAAAAGAAGTCACAACTCTTGTTTCAAGTGTTAAGCAATCGCATAAAAAAAAATGAATGATGATAAATGAATAAAAAGAAATGTTTTGATGATTGCGACCAAAAGAAATTGGAACACAATGTTATATCCTCATACTCACTTGTAAAATTATTTGCTCCTTATTCTTTTTGGTACTTGCCATAATCCTAAAAATTTTACCATCCATTTTAACCTTGGCCACATTACAACCTTGGAAAGCCCTGTTGATCTATACATGCATTTGTGTTGATTGTGGAATTGAGAAACTTGCCAAATTTTTTGACTGTCTGTTTTTCAGGAAATGTTTTGAGAGTATACACAAACCCAAAACACTTGAGAGTTGAGAGTATGTCTTGTGAAGTTCTATCACTTATGATTTTCCTTTCAGTTTGATTTAATTCTCACATGTCTAAGTGTTTGGATGATTTTTATACATATCTTAATGCTCTGTATCTACATGTCAGATAACTCCTGTATCTCTGTATATTTTAAAACTCAATAATGTGTATGCCAATTTTGTGTGTTTACTGTATTTCAATTTTTGATGTTTTCAATAAATTGTAAAACTTGTTTTTATTCTGATTTTGCCCAGGAGTGCAAAAGAGTAAGTGTGGGGGTATTTGATGACGTATCTTTTTACCTTTAATTACTTACTCTGTTTGTCTGTTTTATTTACTGTTAAATCCTAATAAATGTGTTTTAGCATAAATTGTCAGTAATCTCCATTTGTAATTTTTATTTCACTATTTGTTAGTAATCACTGTTTTCTTATTTTTACTGTTACTATTAAGTGTTGAATCTTGTGATTTCTGTTTTCTTTTACTGTTACTGTTTACTAGTGATTGCTATTTTTAATTTCTATTGTTTCTATTTAGTTTGTGTTAATTAGTATGTTTAAAATAAATTAAGCTTTCATCCTAAAATAAAATTTATTGAATTAACTAAGTTTAATTTAATTTTATTTTATTTTATAGGATATCAAATTATTGGAAGCTTCATGAGTATTTTGCAAAAGAAATCCCTCTCCTCCATTAGCAATTCACGTAATGCTCTTCCAAAATGAAGCTTCATGTCTAAATATTTTAATAAACCAACGTGAATTGCAAAGAAAGTTGCAGCCCCTCTAAAACCAACGTGAATGCCTTCTTGAAAGGGGGTCCATTTCAATTATTTTGCAAGCCAAAAGCTATCACTTTCTTCCATTCCATGTCATGGTCAACAATGCTCCAAAAACCATTATTTTATGCAATTATATGATGACCAAACAGCCACTCACGGACTGCACCAAGAAGAGCTCTACATGGTCATTACACTTTAATTTAACAAATAAAAGTGCAGCCCCCCTCCTTGTTTCCAATGTAAAATGCAAGAGAAAAGTAGACAATGTTTTCAGCCATGGGCCCACATGAACTTTAGCATTATTTAAAAGCTGAATGTTGAATTTTCTAAAAGCAAAATAGACCCACACTTGCCTCATCTAGCTTTCACGTTGGCAAGGCTTCTTGTACCATTATTTTATGCTATTAATTGGTAACAAGGACTTCCCTTTTAGCTGCTATTTTCACGTTAAAATGCTAGCTGTTGGAAGCAAAAAATAGGCACAAAACAACAAGTTTTCAACAATAAAGGCTGCTGAAAAATAAGAGAAAGTGGGACAGCAAACAGCAAGAAAACAACACAAAAACAGCAGGGAATTTTGAACAGCAATAGCAGTGAAATGGACAGCAAGAAAACAACAATAAATGAGACAATAAACAGTAAAATAATGAAGGTAAATGGGGACAGTATTTAACATAAATGGGTTTCCATCTCTTGCTCCATATTGCCAACGATTTTGGACAGCAACACAACAAAGAAAACAGCATAAAATGGATCACATTTAACGTGAATGAAAAGAGGAAAAACAAGCTGGAATGAGTTCCCATTTTTAGCTTTAGATGGGCAACGCAAATTGCAAGAAAAGCAGAAAGAATGACAATATATATAGCAGAGAGTCAGAAGGAATAAGTGTTCAGAACAGAGAGGAGTCAGAGGAAATTCTGAAGCAGAGTAGCAATGGACAGCGGAAGAATTCGGGAGAACTTCATTCCGGGTTTGGTTTTTATCTTGTTTTAATTATGGAGGGCTAAAACCCTTAGATTGATTTTCTTGGAGGTTAATGTAATGTTATTTTTGAGGTTTTGATTTTTAATATATTTCCTTGTTGTTAAACTCTTCATAATTTTAGCTCAATTATTTAATGTCTATTCGGTTTAATTAAGTTGTATGCTTAATCAATTTAATTATACAGTTAGAATGAAATAAAAATTATATTAAGATAGATTTAGAAATATACATGCTTAATGAATGTTTCAAAAATCAATCTTAATAGTTGTGGTTTGCTTAATTCCATAACGTTGAAGCTAGTTTATGTATGTAGGCGATGTTCTATGTATGTTCAATAATTCCTAGAATTTAAAATCTTGACTCCTTTTGCTTAATTAGGATGCTTGATTAAAATCTTCATTTTATGAAAGTAAAGGAATTATGAATTAAAAGACGCTTAGTTGATTAATTCAAATTGAACTAAGGGATTGACAGTAAGGAAGTGTATAGAAACCTTTTCAAATCCAAGGATAAAATAAATTACAATACTCCAAGAAAATCAATCGTTCGTTATTTACTTGTTCTACACTCATTTTGTATTTTGTATTCTATTTTAAATTTCTGTGACAATCAAACAAACCCCCCCAATTATATGCTTGTTGAATTTCTGTCTGTAAAAAATTAAATTTTAGTTGTTGAATTTTTAATTGTTAAAATTAGTTTAAGACGTGATTTTCCTAAATTTTTGTGTTGATCTTTGAGAGAACGACCTAGGTTGCACCCTAATACTACATTAATTAATTTTAATATACTAATTTGATGGGGCCACGACAGCCAACGCCAGACTCCACCCATAATGTTGACCATAATGGTAGGAAGCCTACCAGGTGTGGGCACCATGGATAAGTCACGCCCTAGCTAAGGCTCTCACGATGTCAAACGAAGACGAACGTCCCAGATGACACTGCTACACAACCTCCCCTAAACTTAAGGTTTTATTCAGACACTTAGGTGTAGGGTCCCACTCGAAATGTGTGTGAAAAGTGTAAGTGTAGTGTGTGGGGGCATAATACATGTACCTTACCCTTCCCATACAAGGGACAAATAAAAAACAATACAGATAAAGTCGTCTACCCTAGGGTTCAATAACACAAAAACATGATGTCTTCTATCCTAAGTTTCCATAATAACCTATATCGACAAATATCATGGCACAAACACATAGGCAAAATGTTACATGAGATTATCTTGATATACTCAAACAAAATAAACAGGCTTGACTATAACACCCCTGATTTTCTGTACTCGAATCCCGATGTGATCGTCATAATTAATAAAAATGCGAATAAATTTTTCGCGTTTGAAAACATTTCCAAGACACCACCATGATCACATCAAGACCCAAATCACAGAAAACCAAAGAGTGAGATTATATAACCTAAAGCTGGATCGATAGATAAATTGCCCATAACGGTACGAAAATAATGGAGTTTACAGTGGAAGAATATGTATACCGGGCACACGCCTAGTCCCATATATGACGATATGAGAAAAGGCTCGGCAAAGCATGTAATGGCATATCATAAGCCTAATAGACAACCATCATCATTTTACATAATTACATAAGCATACAATGCCTAAGATATAACTAATTATATATACATTCGGGAATATACTCCCGACTATCTCAATCATCAATGAACATCATTCAATTTCAATCTTTCTAATATACAACAAATTATCTCTTACATTCTACATATATATTCACCATCCACAAATTCAAGAATTATCTTATACATACTCAAAATCTCTAAATCATCTACATTCTCATAATCAATTCATTCATTACACAAGAACCCATAAATGATGTCGGCCAAGGCACTTCCTCTACCGCTATTTACCTTCACCCAAGCTTTAATTAAAATCCGAACTCATCCCATGGCAACCTGCATCACAATGCTAAAAAGGAGACCACATGGGAGAGTGAGTTATACATTCAAAATGACGAATAATATATATATATTGTGATCATGTGTATATGCATACAAACATCATGTGTGCTTTACTATAAAATCATTTAATTATCATTCATTCATCATCTCATTATCATATTAGGCATGTAAGCATCGTGAATCGCAATTCATATCATAAACAAGCACAACATATACACTATCACATACACCAACACTTTGCCACTTATCAACAAGGGCACTCATAATCATTATCATCATTAATTCATTAAGGTTTCACTCAAATACCTCCTCGCAAGGGGTTTCTCATCACTCGTGGTCATCCCATCTCCAATGCCATGCTCTTATGGCTAATGCACATGTCAACTATTTAATGCATATGCAACGGATCCGATTTCATATCACGGGTGATCGCAACCACCATAATCAATCATTCATAATCATTGGTTTCCTGCCTCGCAAGGGGTACTCCCTATAGCAGCCTTGCAAGGTGCTTCTCATGATCGCAACCACGTTCAACAATTCTCATAGGTTTCCCGCCTCGCAAGGGGTACTCCCGCCTCATGATCGCAACCATGGGCATCATAGGTGCTCACAAGCCTTTTATCATATCAAATACCAAGTGATCGCAACCACTGGCTCATCATCATATAATAGTCCCCGCAGGGCCTTTCACATTTCACAACCAGGTGATCGCAACCACCGGCACAATATCATATCATCATCACATTGGTTTCCCGCCTCGCAAGGGGTACTCCCTTCATAGAGTCCCGTAGGATCTTTCATCATTGTGATCGCAACCACAAAGTATCAATGCTTTGCCATGCCATGAATGCAATCCAATAATGCATATGCTCAACAACAACCTCGCAAGGATATCTCACCCTCTCAATTAGGGGTATATTGCATCTTTTAGTTTTATCATCAATGGCATATAAACATTCACAAGGCCCCTTAAGGCATAACATACATATAATAGGCACTTCAATGGCCACAACATCATTCATGACAATCCACACATGGATATCAAAAGCATAGCAACCAATCATAGTATTTATCTATACATAAAATTATTCAAAGCATAATCATCATTCCACATAAGGCAATCATATTTATGCCCAACACAATCATGTTCTTAGACATGCATTTCATAATTCATCATCAAGCCCTTAACATTGCTTTCGCATGATCATCCTTGGTGGTTAAGATTTTATGTTTCTCATTATATGTATTATGGGCATAATCAAGTCATCTTAAGATTTTAATCATTATCCAACACCACCATATCATTGTCTTAAATATATATCCCTTTACATCCCCTCAAGCATTATACAATATAAGGGAAGAAGGCCCCAAGCCATCAGAACTGAGAAAAGAAGGGAAAATTCCATCAGGGGGGTCACTCGCTCAAGCGAGGCCCACATCCGCTTGAGCGAGACAGCCCATCTCGCTTGAGCGTCTCAGTTCGCTCCAGTGAAACCATTCCAGTAAGCATTTCCAGGTACATTCGCTCGAGCGAGGCTCCCTTCAACTAGCCACTCGCTCGGGCGAAATTGCTCCAGTAAGGAATCCCACCCTCACTCGCTTGAGCGAGGTATCCACACGCTTAAGCGAAATCTGACCAGAGGTCGTCCTTCCCATCACTCGGTTTTTCACTCGGGGAAGTTATTCTAGAACCGATTCCTCTCATTCGGTCCCTCACTCGGCAATTTACATTAAAACCGACTTATCAATCGATCGATCATTCACTCGGTAATTCACCCTCACACTGACTCATCTTGCTTGGTTTTCTACTCGGCAAAATCAATCAAAGCCGACTCGTCTCTCACTTGGCCTTTCACTCGGCAATATATTCCAAATCTGAGTCATCTCTCAATCAGTCTTTCACTCGGCAACTTCACTCCAAGTCCGAGTCATCTCAATCAGTTTTTCACTCGGCAACTTCGTTCCAAGTCCGAACCATCTCTGATGGTCCTCACTCGGTTAAACCATTCCAGACCGACCCCACACTCGCTCGGTCTTCCACTCGGTTAAATCGTTCCAGACCTAGTCTTTTCTCACTCGGTAATTTATTTCAAAAACCGACTTCCTTTTCATTTTCTCACGAGTGAAGTTATTCCAGAATACTTCTGGACAAACACACCATGTATCCCAATCGGTGCCATCCTCACTTGGAATTACACACACGGAGGGACTCCACTCGGAACGAGTTACTTTGAACTCGGAAATTTCCACTCAGAACTCCACTACCCGGGGTATCATATTGGGAGACCCTTCACTCGGAATTATACGTACTTCCTCACTCGGACATAGCCCACTCGGAATTTCACTCGAAAATTCACTACATCATAGAATATTTTCTAAGGTTCCCACTCAAGTGGAATTTCATCCAGAGTCCCACTTACTCACCATACACTCGTCACACTCGGTCAAAACATAACCATACTAGTCACACACTTGAGTGAGCACCATCCCAGCATCAGACTTCACATTTTCACTTAAGCCACTCACATACGCTTGGGCGAAAAATGTCCAGTGACCATTTCCTCACTAGCTCGCTCAAGCGCGGCTATGCCCGCTTAGGCGAGATTCGTCCAGTAACTCCCCTGATTGCATAACATGCATCTCGCTTGAGCGGAAGTCCCACTCGCCTGGGCGAGATTACCAGAACATAAACAGAAAACAAAATTCTCACAGCTCAACATACAAAATCACATTAAAGGCCAATTCACTCACTTCCAATAAATCATATACAACATGTGAGGCATATACAACTCGTTCTAAGCATTCTCACTCGGAAGTTCTCATTATAAGCCAAATTTGGATCGTCCAGTAACATTTCATAACATAAAAAGGCATGTACAACCGGTTCCCACATTCATACTTATAAATCTTCATTCGAAACTTATTAATCATGCAAGATTCAAACTCATCATCTTTAACAAACATATTCTCATACATTATCCACAATAATCATCAACTTGCCATTCCAAACATCTCAATAACCATATGGCAAGGCAGGCATGAGTATTCATCACATACAACAATCACTATCGAATTTACTCATGCAATTTGAATGTTAACTCCTCTCCTACCTCGAGGGGAGAGCCGAACAGTTCCAATGCTCCGAATGCTCCATTGCATCATCCGAAATACGATCTACAGACTAAATGCAAGTATATTCACGTAATTAATAACCATCATAATTCTAAACACTTGCTAGCTTATCATAAAGCTCAACCCCAAGTCCTAGACTTGCTAAACACCAATATATGCAGCTGTGTTAGGCTTCGGGAATTCCTTTCCCAAAGCCAAGATCCTTTAGATCATAAAAGGCCAACTAAACCCAACAACATCACCATCACATTGTTACTCAATATTCAACTTAGCTCTCATATCCTTCAATAACCACAATGGTTTAGAACCTCATCAAGTCATAATCCTTTTCACACCAATCCTTCACATTCCACATTCATAACAACACTCATCATTAAATATCATTCACCAACATCATTAAACCTACATTCTACACATATTTCACACTTTCCCCAATTTATTAGAGTTAGGGTTTCACTAAAACCCAATAACACCATAAATGCTCATTAATTTTCCACTCATCCAAGTATTAATTTCATGCACCTATAACAACCCACCATTAATGCCATAATAACAACACCCCACCTTAGGGTTTCCTCATTTAAAGCTTCTCCCAACAACCCCTATGCAATAAATACTCCCCCAAATACCAAGAACCCAAGATCTAAGGCATAAACTCATAAAGAATGATGAGGAACTTACCTCACCCAAGAGCCAACATTGAGCTTTCAATGGAGGGAGAGAAAACCCGAAAATGGAGGAGAAGAGGGGAGGGGAATTCCAGCCACAAGCTTCTCCTTCAACCTTCGTTACTTGACCCTTCATCAGAGCAACTGGTAGCCCTCGAGTCAAGGGGATCCTCAGAGCGGCGCCGACCCACTGGCGCTCGTGAGGAAGAAGTCTCAACTCTCTCTGAGCGACGAGGCCCAGCCACAGGAAGATTCACTGGAATCCTTCCACCACGGTGGCTAGAGGGGGCACGAGGGCTCAAATTCCCCCTGTTTGAGGTACCAGCGTTGCCTGTTCTAGGGCGCATGGTTGAAGCAGAATGAATAAAATTATATGGGGGTAAATGTTGCGTTTTGAAGCAAACGTTGCGACTCTTGGCTGTTCACTGTGCTTCTTCATTACCTATAAAAGGGACACTTAACGAGTTTTAGAATTCACCTCTGTCAACAAGCTTAGTGAACCTCTGCTCGAATTTCTGGAGATTTCTCTGCTGCCCTTCTTCTTCACAAAGTTCTTCTCTCTTTTTAGGTAACCTCCCTATCCTTTACCCCCATATAATTTTATTCATTCTGCTTCAACCATGCGCCCTAGAACAGGCAACGGTGGTACCTCAAACAAGGGGAATTTGAGCTCTCGTGCCCCCTCTAGCCATCATGGTGGAAGGATTCCAGTGAATCTTCCTGTGGCTGGGCCTCGTCGCTCAGAGAGAGTTGAAACTTCTTCCTCACGAGCGCCAGTGGGTCGGCGCCACTCTGAGGATCCCTTTGACTCGAGGGCTACCAGTGGGTAATGATGGTTCACGTGTTAAAAGGGGACATTTAATGTCCAATCATTTCAGACGTGAACCATCATTACCCAAGACTCTCTCAGTTGGGTTGGGGGCAAGAACAAGATAACGTCCCTTGTACTTCTTGTCAGAATAAACTTTGTAGCAAAGAGTGACAGGGCGTTCCTCTTCACTCGCATGATGTGAGGGGATTTCCAAAAATTCCTCCTCAACCCAGTAGTACGGCCTCTCCCTGTTCAGCTTTTCCCAATTCAGCCGGTGTGCCACGACGTTGACACACCCTTCGGTAGTACGCAAGATCATCGTTTTGTCGGACCCCGGAACTTCCATGGTACCCGATGCACGATGGAACGCGTGTGTGCTGTGGTAGAAGGCAACATCGTCAGAGAGATAACCTTCGTTACTTGACCCTTCATCAGAGCAACTGGTAGCCCTCGAGTCAAGGGGATCCTCAGAGCGGCGCCGACCCACTGGTGCTCGTGAGGAAGAAGTTTTAACTCTCTCTGAGCGACGAGGCCCAGCCACAGGAAGATTCACTGGAATCCTTCCACCACGGTGGCTAGAGGGGGCACGAGAGCTCAAATTCCCCCTGTTTGAGGTACCAGCGTTGCCTGTTCTAGGGCGCATGGTTGAAGCAGAATGAATAAAATTATATGGGGGTAAAGGATAGGGAGGTTACCTAAAAAGAGAGAAGAACTTTGTGAAGAAGAAGGGCAGCAGAGAAATCTCCAGAAATTCGAGCAGAGGTTCACTAAGCTTGTTGACAGAGATGAATTCCAAAACTCGTTAAGTGTCCCTTTTATAGGTAACGAAGAAGCACAGTGAACAGCCAAGAGTTGCAATGTTTGCTTCAAAATGCAACCTTTAAGATTCAAACGACTTCGTTGTTTCGTAACATTAAAGCGCAAAAATGGTAACGTTTCAGTAAATGTTTTTACGAAGTGGGCTCGCATAAGTTGAAATCCAGGCCCAATAAGCCCAATCGACGGTTACACTCTTGGGTAATGATGGTTCACGTGTTAAAAGGGGACATTTAATGTCCAATCATTTCAGACGCATTTAATGCATCCCAACCACTCCTCGAATACCAAGAGTTTTGATTTTCAAAATCTCTTGGGATTTCCCTCAATATGAATCTTTTTTTGAATCCGTTATGGATAATATAAGAAGAGCGGTCACATAGTTGGCAGAGCGGATGTTGAGGAGTCTTCAGAAGGAATTTCTAGAACGTTTCGCCGTCATCCAGACTTCTCAAAGGCTGTATAGCTCATGTAAGCAACCTAACAGTCCCTCACATAAGCTAGGGGACAAATGATCCGGTCTGGATACCGGTCCCCAATGTTATGACGTCAGAATGACCTCTATGGAGGGAAACCGGTGTCACAGTTCAGATGATGCCACACCGGATATCTGTTGTACCTTCATCCGTTCTCATTCCATCAGACGTTCTATTCATCCTCGCTACCACGGATGCTTCATTCGTCCTCATTTCACGTCGATAACCGTTTACTTCAGGGTCACTGTGAGATAAGAGTTCCATATAGCTTATCAGCGAAGATACCCTGCATAGCAGAATGTGTCAATGTCAATTACCTCAGAGAGTAAGTACATGTGTCAGCGAAATATGTGGAAAGGTGATTGTCCTCCATCCTTATCACAGGATCGTACTCTGACAATTGACCTACCCCCCTGACACACTCTGAGTACTGAGCCACTTTGATTGACACACTTCACATGCTATCAGAGCCAATGGGCCCACTTGCATCCAATGATTCATTTCCTACGTTCAACTATAAATAACATGATCTAAAACACATGCAAGGTTACGTTGTCCTAACTCACTCTTTTACTATTGCATTGCTTGAGTATTCACTGAGTTCAATCACTCTCCTAACTTGAGCGTCGGAGAATCTTCGCAGGTGGCACCACCTTTCGCCCCTTCTCAACGCGAAACGTTGGTGTGAAGGATCTCCAGGACAACAAGGCCGGTTTCTCCCACTGAGAGATCGGATTATAACACCGGATACCCACTGTACCGGTGTGTAAACCCTAGAACACCTAAACTCTTACGGCTGGTCCCACACCGGATCCTAGACCCCGGTTCAGACCAGTTCAAATACTAATTTTTTTTATTCTAAATATAAAAATAATTTCTAAGAAGAAATAAAAGATAATAAAAATTTAAAGAGTAAGGTAAGAAATTCTTACTGAATTTTAGCTTTCCGTCATGCTCGCTATATGCTCAAACTCCACATTACAATATCATCAATCAAATATTATCAATCACAGTTAAACATCATCAATCATAAATCAATCATAATCAAATCAATTAAATATCATTAAATACATATCATAATGCAAAATTTAATGATTATTAATATAGTTGATTTTTTATTTTTTATTTTTAGTTCCTTTTGTCCATTCCTAGTATAGGTATATGTAAGTCCATATAATCCAGTCCTTGCATAGGTATTGTTCAGTCCGTATGGGTCATAATGCTCCAAGTCCTTGCATAGGTATAGTCCAGTCCATATAGGTCATAATGGTCCAAGTCCTTGCATAGGTATGTTAGAGTTATTTAAATCAGATATTTAATTTAAAATTTATTAAAAATTTTAAGTTAAAAAGTTAATATTTTAAAATAATAATATTATTAAATTTAAAAGGAGTAGGGGACTCCTCCCATTATTCTTATGTCTTTTCATATTATACTCTTATCTCACTCCCCCTTACCTTGAGTTGTTACCAAAAGAGAGTTTGCTTTGCGCCTCCGATTTCTAGAAATATTAATACCAATCTTATTTCAGTATAGGCATAAGATGAGGATTAAGATTACTACTTAAAACAGAAATGGTAAATTTTGAATAGTGAATAGTGAATAGTGAATAGTAAAACGTGAATAGTAACAATAAATAGTACATCGTGAATAATAATGGTAAATAGTAAATCATAAATAGTAACGGTAAATAATAAATCGTGAATAGTAACGGTAAATAGTAAATCGTGAATAGTAACGATAAATAGTAAAAACATGAATAGTAAAGGTAAATAGTAATAGTAAATAGTAATTTACTATTGAAATAGTAATTTACTATTGAAATAGTGTTTTACTATGCAGAATAGTAACTTAAAATAATATTATTTCTAGTATAATAACAGATTTCTAAAAACGATATGAAAATAACCCAAAAAATATAAAAGAGAAGTATTCTTACCTTAGGATTTTAGCAGAACCTTCTCCCAAAAAAATTTACTTCTTTCTCTGACTTCCACCACTATCTCACTAGCACTACTATATTAAGAAAACTTAATCTAAAATTGTGAATTCTAAAGAAGAAATCCTTCGGTATTTATAGGAAAAAAATTTACTACGCATTCTATTATTTTAATATAAAAGTACTATACATTTTTGAATTTTTTATTCCTGGTTACTGTGCATCTTTTGAAAATTTCATACATACACAGTGTTTTGCATAGTAATTGTCGGCAAAATTATTAAGTCAAAGAGTAACCCTTCACTCGGTATATTTTAAATATTCAAAATGACTCCTTTTTAAAATTTAGCGATATTATATCAGTCCTTACTAATTTTATAATAAGTAATATAAAGCTGAAATTTTAAAAATCTAAATTTTTTTGTTAATAAAAATTTATTGATATGTTTCCAATTTTTTAACGATTGGAAAAAATCAAGATTTTTCTCAAACCGATAATTTTTAGATAAGTCTACTTGAAACGGATTTTAGAAAATTTTCTTATAATTTAAATTCACTTTCTTATAAATATTTTTAATTTATGTCACTTATATGAATTTAAAATTATTTAAAAAAATATTATTTTATTAAAAAAATTCTTAAATTCCAAAAATTCCAAAAAAATCATAAATAATACGTAGATTTAAAAGTTCTAAAGAATCATAATTTAATTCCTTCAAAATTTCAATATAAAAATAAAAATAGGGGTGTTACACTCTATGTTTCTAGATGGGAAAAGACTTCACTTATTTAATCATGTGTATTATTTTATTACAATTTACTAAGAGAACAAGGATCAAAATAGTCACAAGAAATAGAGGGAAAATAAAAATCTTTTAGAAACTTAGCTCATGCTTCACATGAATTACTTCCTCTCTCCAAATGACGTGATCTTTTATATATAGCAGTGGCGCGTGAACGTGTTTAATATAGCTGTATAATTTATTGCCTCCTTTCTTTAATCACGCGTCACGTGTATATATATAGGATACAAAATTCAATTCCTTTCTCCCTGACCCGCGTGAGTTTTGATTTGTGCCTCGCGTTAATCCTCTCATTTTTCTCCTATTGCTTCACGTCAATTCTCTCTGCGTGAATTCTTTTCTCTGTTCCCCTGCAGCTGCGTGCAAAAATATATATATGTATAACTCACTGCCTCTCTTTCTTCCTTTCGTGAATTGCCTCCCTTTTCTATTTTTTTCAGCGTGAAAGTGCAAAGCCCCTTCCCTGTAGCGTGAATTTCATACATATATATATATATATATATATATATATATACACCAGCGCCTTGCAATTGCGTCCCACCCTTTTTTTTTCGTGACTTGTTTTCTAATATATATAAATTAAAAAACTGTTTTGTCCCTCGTGTGGCGTGACAATATATATTATTATATATAAAAAAACGTGATCTCCACCTCCTTTGTTTTTCTAATATATATATATATATATATATATATATATATATTCAAAAACTCTATCTTATTTATAATATATATATATTTAAAAAACTCTATCTCATTTTTTAAAATTCTCACTTCATTTTTTTAAAAAAAATCTGATCCTTTTTATTCAAATTTTAAACCTCCCCTTCTATTTGAAATTTAAAATTTTTCTAAGATTAGATTCCAAATTTTTTAGAAATTCAATATTTATGGTTCTGATGATAATTTAAAAACTTTATAGATCAAAACTCGAATCAACAATTTAAAATTCAAACAAGCCCACAGGTTCACTTTTTTCTTTTAAAAATTAACTCCTAAGTTAGATTGAAATTTATTTTATTTTTTATTTTTATTTTTTTATTTATTATATTTTTATTTTTCTTTTATAGGCCTGGACAAAATTGAGTAGCAACAACTTGCTTTGAGAACAAATCACCTTTATGCTAATTATGAAAAATATTCTTTTGGCAAGCTAGCATTGTCTTCCTCAGATTTATAGTAAGTTCAAAAAGGGTAGAAGTAGATCATGCTAAAGTTAAGGCTATAAGTGAATGGCCTACCCCTAAGAATGTCAATGAAATTAGAAGCTTCCATGGATTGGCAAGTTTCTATAGAAGATTTGTTAGAAATTTTTCTACCTTGGTTGCTCCTTTAAATGAGTTGGTTAAGAAAAATGTTCCTTTTGTTTGGGGACCAAGGCAAGAAAAAGCTTTTAATGAATTGAAGGATAAACTCACCCATGCTTCTATTTTGGCACTTCCAAACTTTTCTAAAGCATTTGAGCTTGAGTGTGATGCATCCAACATTGGCATAGGTGTTGTGCTTTTGCAAGAAGGTCACCCTATTGCATTTTTCAGTGAAAAACTCAATGAGGCTGCCTTAAATTAGAGCCCTATAAACTTGGGAACTGTAACACCCTAAATTTTTACAAATAGAAATCCCAAAAACAACGAGGAAATTTTTCACAAAAGCAGCCACGAATCGTCTGACACAGAAGGGAAGAAGAAGGCGAGGGAAGCAGAAGAGCATTCACACACATAAGACAAGCAACAGGGGAATTAGGACAGAGACCGGTCTATTCGGTTCGGTGTGACGCTCCAGCGTCTGGGCGGATTCCAGGACGGAAGATGACTCACTCATCCGTTGTCCAACACCGCCTGAACGATGCCACACGAATGGAAACTCCTCAAGCAAACCTCACATCAGCGTCCACTCACTCTCACAGGACGAACCTTTCTTCGAGGGAAGGATAAGGAAGACACATATGTATGGCAACCTAAGGAAGGGTGAAACTTGAACCACTCCGCCCAGTTCAGCAAAGCGCAACAACGCCTGGGCGAAGTACTCTACAACGTCCACTCGCTCAGGCGGGGTCCAACACCGCCCGAGCAAGACAGGATAATGCACAACGGAAAGGAAGATATTCGGGCGGAGTCCAACACAAGGCCTCTCCAAACACGCACTCGCTGGAGCTAGGTCTAACTCGCTGAGGCGAACACCGGTACAAGGTAATTTCCCATTCGGAAATGGACGAGGTCCACTCGGCAAATCTTCATGCTTGCACTTCACTCGGAAAATCAGGTAGTTAACTCACTCGGCACGCCACGACTTATTCGTTCGGAGTATTTATAACGTCCACTTAGAATTCATTAAAGGGGGGTTTCTCTCAAAATCCTTTACGTTTTTCCCCCACTCAGAAAGAGTCCAACACAATCCACCAGCATACAACCCAGGTTTATACACAATCACACACTCGGAGTACCCATTATCTTAACAATATATACATGCATATATTCACCAACACTTACAATCCCATACAAGTACCCATATCTATATTTCTCCTAATCAATCTTTATAAACAAATATGCTTAATCGTCATTTTACATAAGAGCCGGCCAAGGCTACCCTAACTAAATATAATGAATACAATATAAGCGCTTAACACTCGGGGTGCACCACACTCGGACTTGAGGCCCTGACAGCACTTCCGAGTCCGTCCTGCACATGCTGAAAAATGGTGTAGGGGGTGAGCTTTCACATATACAATGACAGTTATTGGCTCGACTTAGAATACACATTCCCTTTCAACATACTCTACCTATCTTAATCAATACCAGCATTCACTAACATTTAATAAAGCATCTACACAAGTCACTAGTCGGATTACTCACGTCATCCATGGTTATCTAATTTCTACTATTCACAACAACATATCCCTTAACAATAACATCAATAATACTTAGCCTCAGCGTCAAACACACACACAAATCCAGTCGGAATTCATTAATAGCATTCACAGATTTTAAGGAGCGTGCTGCTCTCGACAATGATGCACCTACCTATATGCATGCGGATCCGACTTAACAATAACTCTCAGTTACAGATCCCTTTTCTGGCCCCTCGTCTGATAGCCCTTACCGTGTGGTACCGGTCTCCCAAGGACGTCTCGAGACTTAACTCTAGCTCCCACGGCTACCACGGGTCCTCTCAGAAACTAGCCAAGGGTCTGTAGCTGGAAATCATATCATTGGGTTCCTGACCTTCCACGGGTCACCCTTTAACCATAAATGCAACCTCATGCATGTCCCGGCAGTCATCCACACTCAGCAAGTTCATCTTAAGTAATTCATATCGTATCCACCCAGAAGTCAACAATAGACCACACCATGTGCTTGATATTCACATTACAATTTAACATGCAATTCATACATTAACTCCACAACATCACCAATGTCATCATACGTTTCTTAGACAGCAATAGCCACACACCACACAGGTAATAATCATCACTCATCCAAACTCCACTCAGCAGCATGTACAATATATATATCAAACAACACATTTTGAATGCATGCATGTGAGTACGAAGTAATTAACAGGACTTTATTAACACACACATACGATATCCAGTGATCAACAGTCAAACACTTCACAGAGTCATAATCATACAAACACACAAGGTAATACGTTCGCTCGGACCGTCCAGAAACCATGCATTGGACATGCAGAGCGCCCCCTACCTGCTGCCAGAGTTCAGAGGCTTCTCGAGTTGCAAGGCTGACCGATCGTCCTTTCGTTACTCCTCCTCCAACAGCCCTCGAGCTCAGCGTTGATTCTGGACCAGAGTTACTCCTTTCCTTCTACGGGTTCGTCTCCCCCACAGCTCCAAGGTACTTCCCGCACAGCCTGCCAACTGGAATACTAACAGCTCCAGGTGGAAGAAGAAGGGGAGGAAGAAGGCAATGGGGAGGAAGGAGAAGGCAGGGAGTGGAACAGAACCGCGTTGGTGTTCCTCCAGAAGCTCTCGACTCTCTTGCTGTTTAACGCGGTTGAGAGGGAGGAAGAGGAAACAGGGGAGAGGAGGTGATATGCACGCACAAGGAGGCTGACAGCGTGAATTAGTGAAGGTAAGAGAGGGAGCTGAAGTTGTCTTATACTACCAGGGGCACATGCGTCCTTTCACGGCATTATGATCATTATTATTTATTCAATTATCCCTGACCAGTCAGCAATTTATTCTAATTAACCACTAATCCTAATTCTCTAATTAACCTTTAATTAATGTCTTAATCTCGACCATAGTTAATTTAAAATTGGGATGTTACAGTTCTCCCCCACTCAAAAGAATTTCGTCCTCGAAATTCAACGCATACTTAGCCTCAACGAACCGCTCGGAAATTACGGCCATACCACAATAAGCAATTACACCTCTATGTTCCTCATGTATTCATCCATCGCTTAAATTCCAGTCGGTATAATTGGCTTCCAAAGCAATTTACCGACCGATCCACCCAAAAAAAATCGAGACGTCATTCTTAACACATTTCCACTCGGAAGTGTCACCATTGACTCGGAATAACATTCCTTCCTTCCACTCAGACTACCTCAACAAACGGATCGGAATACTACGGTCCTGTTCTGGCTACAACTCTTCGTTTCTCAACGTTTCCGACTGCTTCGCAATTCTAATCAGCGTAAATAAAACAGCTCTTCATAGACTTCATTACACTCGGAATTCCATTTCCCATGTAGTTACCCTCATTCAACTTCACCAGTTCACCCTAGTTGTTGGCACTTTCCAGTCTCTTGGCCGCTCGGCCTTACCCTTTTGATACCGATCGATGTATTTACACCATCGGGTTTCCCGACTCAATGAGTCGCCCGGCATGACAAAGAGCTCCCACAAAGCATAGGCTCGACATTGGGTCGCATGGGACACATTCTAGACGTTATTCGACCATTTGGGAAGAATCCAGTCGGTAAGCAACATTACCGATTCCCTAGGATACCCACCACCGACCGATTCATTTCGGATTTAGCTCTCGGATTTTCAAATTTTTCGGCCACGAGATTCCTTTCTTAGCCAAAATGAACACTCAACGAGTTCCCATAAGCTTCAATTAGCACATTTGTCTGGGTTTGCCTCGTACAGGTACCACGCTCGGTCCATACATCTCAACTCCTTAACCATTCCTTTGGTTAACTGCATACCTATAACCCACGAATGTTACTCGGCCCTCTCACTCTAAAATTTCAATCGGGGTTTTAAGAACAGTTCTCATCCGGGAATCCTTCCACTTGCAGAATTTACCCATGATTCAAGCCTTTCGTGAAATCAACCCGAGTCCAAGCCCAGCAGTCCCAAACGCTGACCTGAATACGATTTCAAATAAACCCTTCTCTTGGATATCTACTCCCCTTGGAGATCCTTCACTCGGAAACTTTCTATTTACCCAATTTCCACTCGGAATACAGGTCCACTCCAAACATAAATCTGAGTTCAGATTCAACAGCTCAACATCATCCGAACACAGCTATGAATAAGTTTACCGCTTGGTATTTACTCCCCCTTGGGTAATTTGCTCGAAAACTTGCATACTTGAAGTTCCATTTTCCGACGAGAAGTACTTTCCTTCGGGATGTAGATCACGTGGTGGAACATCACACGGCTATTAGGAATTCCACACTCGATGCCTTTCCTCTCAAAACCGCTCCACACGGTACTATCCACTCAGAAGTGGTACATTCCGAGACACCTCACCCGAAATTCACACGACTCGGATATTCCACCTTGATTTTGCCTAACACAGAAGTGCCATTCGGACACAGCTCCTTATGGATAATCAAAACGATGCTTCACTCGGAATTGTCTCCACCCTCACATATTCAGAATTTACCAACCTTTTCCGAACAATTCCTAACCTTACAATTTAGTTTGGCTCCAATCCCGGTTTCCTCATTAGGCTTACAGTAGCACCCGGATAACTTTTCAAAAACTCCAACTTCAGTGACAGTCGATCACCCTCCATATTCCATTACCAATCATCCTTTTAGTAACCAATCCATACCCGGCAACCTCTAATCCTCTCGAAAGCAGACACACCAAGGTCAAATAAACCCTCTTTCCTCATTTTGATAAACAATCGCATAACACTCATTCAATATAACTTTCGTTACCACTCGGAAACGTCTGAAAGACTCACCATCACCATAAGCAGTTACAACTTCACTTGCCCGACTCATGAATTGCTGCATCCAACTTATAGGATGACGTCTCATTTCTTTAGGGTTACAGCAATTTCATAGTCACTGCAACGTGTATGCTACCACATTACCTATAGCAGAGAGAGTCCTCTCAGAGCAGCATGCCTCACACGGACCAGACTCACCTAACTAATACTAATTCACACGGAAGTTAATGGCAGTTCACATACAACTTAGAAGCAATACATCCACATCAACATTATGCATCACATAGGGTACACCACGCAACAAGCAGCATGAAAGTTATTTATCATTCCTGTGAAACCGTTGATGGCAATACCACAATCGGTTTTCAGCCAATACCGAGTAGATATTCCCTCTAAATCCTATTCAACATAAAATCATGGTTTGAATTAAATTCTCAATCCCCAGCTAGATAATGAAATCACTCAGGTTCATGCAATTCAGTCAGGTTTAAGTAATTCACCCTCACATGCCATCATAACATACTACGGACGCGGCAACGGCACTAATGCACATGCAGGCATTCAATCGGATGTCACCCAATCATTCATGGTTACATCATGGTTCACTACAACATACATCCTAACCATAACATACACTGTACTCAACAATAGTATCAACTTACATGTGCTCATTCAATCAGATTTACTTAGATCAATTCCAACTATATTAAGGGTTTCATTCACAATATCATATTCAATAGGAAATCGTACAATAACATGCATTCTCAATCATAACATCACATTACACTTGGCAACAGCATCATCACATGTACATTCATTCAGTCAGGGCTCATTCATACAACATTCTCAAGTCGGAATTAGTCCAATCATGGGTATCCATGCGAATTATGCTAATCTCAATAATAATATTCTTACACACATACATGCAGACCTGATTTAAACAGTGATTTTACCTCATACAATTCTCATGTAATTCCTTACAGGCAACCAAGCTACCAGGTGCATTTCACGCAGTTATTAATAAGTCATTACCGTTTCAACACAGCATACAGATTCACTTGGAATCTCACAGTTTCATCAAGCATCACATGTGTTTGTCATACAACAAGCAAACAGGGTACCAATACCACATCACATCCTCTCAGTACTTTATAATGAAGTCAGCATGCATCCCAACACAACATTCCGAATGGAAACCAACATATCAATTCACATACCAAGCATTCGGAAATTATCATAGCATTTCCGTTCACACGAAATCCACACAGCGTTGCATGCACTCGGTAACCACAATATTCACATGCCATTCAAGTAGTTTAACACCACATGGATTTATGCTTTGCCTCCTACCTTAATGCACTCGACATCAGTGTCATCACACAAGCATTCATCTGATTGCCCACTCTGAAAAACGTTCAATGCTGATACACTTCACTACAATCACACACAGCTCTTATTCGCTGACTCGCAGCATAAGCCACTCGACCTTCTCATTAACATATATATATATATATGCACATCTTTCAGACGGGATATTTATCACAACGGTTCTCAATCAATATCTATCACAATATCCGGGTGTTGCATGCATCAATAATTAATCACACGCAGATCACGTATTTCAATTATCAAACAATTGCCATGTCTCAATTATAGAGCAATACATAAAAGCAGTTCTCCCTCAATCACCTATATCATATATATATATTACGCAGAGTTCATGGGCTGGGTTACACAACATCCGTCACAAATAGCACTCGGCAGTAATGGTAACACTCCTATTTTACAAGTATTCAGTCAGTATTCGCAGAATCATTAACATGCATTCACGGACAGAGTCACACCATCACTAAACAGTTCACAAATACCACAATCCAGGGGTTGCATGCACAACTACTCTATCTCAGTACAGCTACCAACACATCTCACACATAACACATTACATGATAATCATCCAAGCCTCAATGAGTTACTATGCAATTGTCCTGTTCGGCTCAACAGTTCACGAAGTTAACAAATTACTAGACTTAGAATCCCTAAGGGGTCACTATTTACCCAGTATCCCACGATGGGTACCCCTCAATATTCAAATATTGTTATAAGGTCTAGTATCATTCACTCGGTTTTTCACACACCCGACCAAGACAATATCCAAGTCGAACAGATGTTCTATTTCACATTCACTCGTTCATGGTCATGCCTAATCAACTGGGTCACTACTCCTATTGGTCCAGCATCTAGTGCATCACTCACTTGGTTTCCTCAATCGCCACCGAGACCCAACCCTATTTTAACATATATATGACCTCACCTTTACTCACTTATTACACACCCAGATTTTCAACCTAGGAATTACAACCCATCCCTCATACTGCAAATCACATACATCATGTACCATTCATTGTTCACACAATCAAATTCCTCAACAAGGCACAGGCATACAACCACACTATTCATAGTCATCATATACCAAATCCAGTAGAAGTTCATAAGAACATATCATCACACAAGTCATGATTAAACATATATTAACGTTTAATGAAATACCACAAGCAGTTATGATAAGCTGGCATAATGCACTTAACCGCCCACTAACAGTAGGCAAACCTTGGCCATGGACCTTTTGGTCTGCTCTGATACCAAAATGTAACACCCTAAATTTTTATAAATAGAAATCCCAAAAACAACGAGGAAATTTTTCACAAAAGCAGCCACGAATCGTCTGACATAGAAGGGAAGAAGAAGGCGAGGGAAGCAGAAGAGCATTCACACACATAAGACAAACAACAGGGGAATTAGGACAGAGACCGGTCTATTCGGTTCGGTGTGACGCTCCAGCGTCTGGGCAGATTCCAGGACGGAAGATGACTCACTCATCCGTTGTCCAACACCGCCTGAACGATGCCACACGAATGGAAACTCCTCAAGCAAACCTCACATCAGCGTCCACTCACTCTCACAGGACGAACCTTTCTTCGAGGGAAGGATAAGGAAGACACATATGTATGGCAACCTAAGAAAGGGTGAAACTTGAACCACTCCGCCCAGTTCAGCAAAGCGCAACAACGCCTGGGCGAAGTACTCTACAACGTCCACTCGCTCAGGCGGGGTCCAACACCGCCCGAGCAAGAGAGGATAATGCACAACGGAAAGGAAGATATTCGGGCGGAGTCCAACACAAGGCCTCTCCAAACACGCACTCGCTGGAGCTAGGTCTAACTCGCTGAGGCGAACACCGGTACAAGGTAATTTCCCATTCGAAAATGGACGAGGTCCACTCGGCAAATCTTCATGCTTGCACTTCACTCGGAAAATCAGGTAGTTAACTCACTCGGCACGCCACGACTTATTCGTTCGGAGTATTTATAACGTCCACTTAGAATTCATTAAAGGGGGGTTTCTCTCAAAATCCTTTACGTTTTTCCCCCACTCAGAAAGAGTCCAACACAATCCACCAGCATACAACCCAGGTTTATACACAATCACACACTCGGAGTACCCATTATCTTAACAATATATACATGCATATATTCACCAACACTTACAATCCCATACAAGTACCCATATCTATATTTCTCCTAATCAATCTTTATAAACAAATATGCTTAATCGTCATTTTACATAAGAGCCGGCCAAGGCTACCCTAACTAAATATAATGAATACAATATAAGCGCTTAACACTCGGGGTGCACCACACTCGGACTTGAGGCCCTGACAGCACTTCCGAGTCCGTCCTGCACATGCTGAAAAATGGTGTAGGGGGTGAGCTTTCACATATACAATGACAGTTATTGGCTCGACTTAGAATACACATTCCCTTTCAACATACTCTACCTATCTTAATCAATACCAGCATTCACTAACATTTAATAAAGCATCTACACAAGTCACTAGTCGGATTACTCACGTCATCCATGGTTATCTAATTTCTACTATTCACAACAACATATCCCTTAACAATAACATCAATAATACTTAGCCTCAGCGTTAAACACACACACAAATCCAGTCGGAATTCATTAATAGCATTCACAGATTTTAAGGAGCGTGCTGCTCTCGACAATGATGCACCTACCTATATGCATGCGGATCCGACTTAACAATAACTCTCAGTTACAGATCCCTTTTCTGGCCCCTCGTCTGATAGCCCTTACCGTGTGGTACCGGTCTCCCAAGGACGTCTCGAGACTTAACTCTAGCTCCCACGGCTACCACGGGTCCTCTCAGAAACTAGCCAAGGGTCTGTAGCTGGAAATCATATCATTGGGTTCCTGACCTTCCACGGGTCACCCTTTAACCATAAATGCAACCTCATGCATGTCCCGGCAGTCATCCACACTCAGCAAGTTCATCTTAAGTAATTCATATCGTATCCACCCAGAAGTCAACAATAGACCACACCATGTGCTTGATATTCACATTACAATTTAACATGCAATTCATACATTAACTCCACAACATCACCAATGTCATCATACGTTTCTTAGACAGCAATAGCCACACACCACACAGGTAATAATCATCACTCATCCAAACTCCACTCAGCAGCATGTACAATATATATATCAAACAACACATTTTGAATGCATGCATGTGAGTACGAAGTAATTAACAGGACTTTATTAACACACACATACGATATCCAGTGATCAACAGTCAAACACTTCACAGAGTCATAATCATACAAACACACAAGGTAATACGTTCGCTCGGACCGTCCAGAAACCATGCATTGGACATGCAGAGCGCCCCCTACCTGCTGCCAGAGTTCAGAGGCTTCTCGAGTTGCAAGGCTGACCGATCGTCCTTTCGTTACTCCTCCTCCAACAGCCCTCGAGCTCAGCGTTGATTCTGGACCAGAGTTACTCCTTTCCTTCTACGGGTTCGTCTCCCCCACAGCTCCAAGGTACTTCCCGCACAGCCTGCCAACTGGAATACTAACAGCTCCAGGTGGAAGAAGAAGGGGAGGAAGAAGGCAATGGGGAGGAAGGAGAAGGCAGGGAGTGGAACAGAACCGCGTTGGTGTTCCTCCAGAAGCTCTCGACTCTCTTGCTGTTTAACGCGGTTGAGAGGGAGGAAGAGGAAACAGGGGAGAGGAGGTGATATGCACGCACAAGGAGGCTGACAGCGTGAATTAGTGAAGGTAAGAGAGGGAGCTGAAGTTGTCTTATACTACCAGGGGCACATGCGTCCTTTCACGGCATTATGATCATTATTATTTATTCAATTATCCCTGACCAGTCAGCAATTTATTCTAATTAACCACTAATCCTAATTCTCTAATTAACCTTTAATTAATGTCTTAATCTCGACCATAGTTAATTTAAAATTGGGATGTTACAGGAACACTATTTGATCCCTAATGTCACACCTCGATTTCCCGGACCTGAATCTTGATGTAATCAAGATAATTAATTAATAAAAATGCAAGTAAATTTTTTCACGTTTAGAATATTTCCAAAACACCTCAACGATTACATCAAGACCCAAACAACAGAAAACGGAAGAGTGAGATTTAATAATTTTTAACTGGATCGTAAGATAAATCTCCTACATGTGTATACAAAAGTAATAGAGTTTATAGCGGAAGAATAATATGTATACAGGGCACACGCCTAGTCCCATATATGAAGATATGAGAAAAGGCTCGACAAGGCATGCAATTACCTAACATAAGCCTATTAGGCCGACCCCAAGCAAACATCCAAATGTCATTCATTGCCATTTGTGAAATTCAACCTCAATTCATGTATTATCAATACTTGTACATATATAAAAAGACTACATGTTCAACATCATTTCATCAATCAAAAAGGACACACCATTCACTTATGTTGCCATCTATACAATATCCATCAACTCAGTGATTGTCAACACTTATCATATGCATTACATTCATAATTCCACAACTCACTACCTATCCACATCAACATGCACAACTCATTCATTACATCATGTTTAACAATTACTGCCGGCCAAGACATTCCATTACCATTATTTACCCTCTCCTAAAAGCTTTATTTCAAACACATTCTCATCCCATGATATTCCTACATCACAGTGCTAAAAATGGACAACATGGGAGAGTGAGTTATACATTCCAAATAACGAATATGAATACAATTGAGATTATGTGCATATGCATATCAACATCATCTGAACTTGTCAAAACACCAATTCATGCACTTATGTTAGGTTTCAGGAATTCTCTTCCGAAAACCAAGATTATCTAGATCTTAAAGGGTCAACCATACCCAACAACAACAATACCATATTCATCACCTATAATGATCTCAATATTACACAATCATCCAATGTCATCATTGTCATCCATAATTCAACATGAATCATTTTAGCCTCTTTAAACCATTATCAACCAACAATCTCAAATGGCACATATCATGGCCTAATAACTCACCGAATCAAAATATCCATTTCATTAATCCATCACTCATGGTCTTCCACCATCATTATCATCATTATAAACATCATCCAACAGTGAATACTTCATATTCATGTTCAAAATCAACTCCTCTAGCCACAATGTATATACATATTTATATCCTCCAAATCTTAAGATTGGGTTCCATCTAGATTCAATAACCTCTATTTCCATACATGCATCATTCTAATAATCTTTTCTACCTTCTAAAGTCATCATCAAAACAATTAAATCACCAATCTCCCAATCTTTGCCCAAAACCCTAAATCATCAACTTTTAGGAGTTTTTGATAAGGATTTCCAAATCACCAATCACAATAATTTTCATGCATCATCATAAGCATAATATCATCATTAATGTGCCAATCAATGATAAACAGCAATCAATGATCCCAATGGTCATCTAACCTAGGATTTGGGTTTCACATGCATATATCATCATCCATATTAATATTTAACTTAATTCAAAATTTCATCATCATCAATGATTGATTTTGACCCTCCAAAAATTCATTTTCTTTATATAGAATCATTCTAATGGCACCAAATCATTAATACTATCAATTTGGCCAAAACCACTAAATTACCATCACTTAGGGTTTGCTCTAAAATCACCCAATAACATCCTTAATCAATTTTCTTAAATCAATATGAACACCATAACCTCCATCCTCATTTAGCATAAAACTATAATCAAAAGTCATATCTTAAGCATTCAAGCCTAAGGTTTCACATCATTTTCATCAATACCCATAAAATCCAATGCCAATCTTTCAAGCTCAAGCACTATAAAAACCATATATGGAGCAAGATGGGTTCAAAATCTTACCTCACCTCCAAGCTTCATGCCAAAAATGAAAATGAGGGAGAGGAAGAAGGAGATTCTCCAACATTAGCCCCAAAGTCCCATAAATGCTTCATAAATCCAAGGTTTTTTGCAAAGAAATTGAAAGTATGCGTATGGAGGGGGAAGTGGACAGTTTTACCATGGGAGGAGGAAGAAGAAGAAGGAAAATGAAGATAGAGTGAAAAGGAAGAAGCTTGGACCGTTGGAGGAAGACATAGAGGAAAAAATGATCAAAATTGATTAATAACCAATGGGTAAAAGGGTGCTCCAATTTGCTTTTACCATTGGGTAATAATTCCCCATTGTTCAATGGGTAAAAAGACCAAATAAGAGAGAGAAAAGAGGTCACGGTGGAATGGAGGAAGGAAATGGGAATTTTCATTTTCTTTAATTTCCATTTGGCTCATATTATCTCCATTCATTAACATACATCGCCTCTGAATAATTATTTCTTCAACACCAAAAATTATTTTAACTATACCACCATAACCATAATAATTTTCTAAGTACTCTAGACCCATCAAACATCCAATTTGACCAAGTGGTTCCTACACTATCCGCTAGATCATTCGGTTTCAGTAAATCTTAATTCACCGATAATTCACATCTAATGTCTAATTAATTTTCCCACATATATTGGACCACAAATAACTGATTATCATTATCCATTAAATTTATTTTCTTTAAAATTTAGGATGTTACACCTAAAGAGTTTGTTATTCATAGTGATCATCAATCACTTAAGTACGTAAAAAGGTAACATAAACTAAATAAAAGACATGTTAAGTAGGTTGAATTCTTGGAACAATTTCCTTATGTCATTAAGTACAAGAGTGGAAAAGCCAATATACTGGAAGATGCTTTATCTAGAAGGCATAATTTAATAGCTTCTCTTGGAGCTAAATTCCATGGGCTTAATGAAATAAAGCAGTTGTATCCAAGTGACATAGATTTTGTTGTAATCTATACTTCTTGTAATTCAACTACTTCAAATCATGGTTTCCATGTATTAGATGGTTTTCTCTTCAAAGCTAATAAGATTTTCATTCCTAGGAATTTGTGAGAGAGTTATTGCTTAGAGAAAGTCATGAGGGATGACTCATGGGTCATTTTCAGAGGGATAAAACTTTATCAACTCTTAATAAACACTACTATTAGCCTAGAATAAAAAAAGATGTAGAAAGACTATGTGCTAGTTGTATAACTTGTAGGAAAGTTAAATCCAAACTTTCACCTAATGGCCTTGACACTCCATTACCTATAACACATGCTCCTTGGGTTGACATTTCTATGGATTTTGTGTTTGGTTTGCCAAAGACCCAAAGGGGTATGGATTCTATCTTTGTAGTGGTGGATAGATTTAGTAAGATGCCTCACTTTATTCCTTGTCATAAAGTGGATGATGTAAGTTATATTGCTAAATTGTTTTTCAAAGAAATTGTGACATTGCATGGAATTCCTAAAACCATTCTTTTTATATGGATTCCAAGTTCCTTAGCCATTTTTGGAAAAGTCTTTGGGCTAGGTTAGGAACTAAGCTTTTCTTTTTCACCATTTCTCATCCTTAAATTGCTGGTCAAACAGAGGTAGTAAATAAGACCTGTTTTACTCTTTTGAGGGTCTTAGTTCAAAAGAATAAAAAAGCATAAATATTTATCTTACATTGAATTTGCTTATAATAGGGTATAACACTCCATAACTAACCATAGTCTATTTGAGATTGTATATGGATTTAACCCTCTTACTCTACTTGACCTTTGGCCCGTTGAAGTTTCTGACTCTTCCCTTCACATGGATGGAGAGGCAAAATCAAAGTTTATAAAAAGATTTTCATGAGAAGGTTAAAAATTAGATTGAATCTAACAATGAACATTATGGCTATTATACAAACAAGAAAAGAAAAGAAGTTGTGTTTAATATTGTTGTTTGGGTTTGGATGCATCCAAGAAAGGAAAGATTCCTAACCTTAGAAATCTAAACTCAATCCAAGAGATGATGTTCCTTTCCAAATTATTGAGAAAATAAATAATAATGCTTATGTACTTGACCTCCCTGGTGACTTTGTGGTCAGTGCAACTTTTAATATGTCTGATTTAACTTCCTTTGATGTAGATGAAGATGATGAGGATGGTCTAGATTTAAGGATAAATCTTTTCATAGAAAATGGAGCATAATGAGGACATGCCTAAGGAAGACCAACTTGGCCCTAGATAAGGGTTTGGAGAGCTTTAAAGGGCCTTTGGCAAGGTCAAAAGGCCAAGGACCTTACATAAAAAGCCTAGCTGCTTTTCTTATCACCATGCATGGGCCCAAGCCTAATGAGCCATACTCGAAGACCTATTCTATGTTTTCTTGTAATATTTTAGAAAATTTGGTTTTTAACTATATAATATTGTTTTGTATATTTTAGGGTTAGGTTTTAAACCTTACTTGGTCAAAAGGTCACTTTGGGGCCTTGTTTTTCATTTTTGGCCTTATATTTGGCCACTTTTTCCTAGCTTTAGTTAATTAGGCTTAAGGAATAGCCAAAAGCCCAATCTATTTCCAAAATTCTCTTGGCCTATATAAGGCATCATTTCCTTTATAATTATAACCTTACATTTTGAATGAAATAGAGTACATTTTATCAGAAAGTGGGAAAGTGAAAAACTCTTTCCTCTCCTTTTAGGCTAGAGTAATCTAACCTTTTACAAGCTCTTATCCATAGGATTCATCCCCATGGTGGTGAGTAGGAACTTATCCTGACCCTAGGTGGCGTTCCAACCTTTTCCCAATTCCATCATCCACTTCCTTTACACCTTCTTCCACTTTTTTCCCCTTAGTTTTTCATCTATTTCCTTTAAATACCTTAGGTTTCCTTCCTTTCATAGTTTCAGTTTTACATTGTAAGAAAAAGGCTTCTGTGTGTAAATAATGTCAAAAGAGAAAAGCATTCCAAGCTTGAAGGGAAAAGAAGAGAAGAACTAGATCCTTCAACTCCCTTATATGAATAAAGGGCTACATCACTTTTAGGCCAACATATTTGTTTTTCTTTGATTGCATTTGTATGTATTAATTTATCTATCATTAAGCCCTTGCCAAAAAGTAAACCTTGTTACCATTTGATTCCTTAAGCTTATAATTCTTAAGCTTTTGATTCAACTTAATTTCTTGAAGCTTGACTCCTTCTTAGGAATCCTTCAACATATCACTGCTTGTTTTTGGGATTACATGAAACTTCTCCCGACCCCTTTAACTCAATTGAAATATCAATTGTTTATAATTACTTCTTGAGTGTCTTGGAATTTGTACCAAGCACGCTTTATTATACATTATTATAAATTTCTTTTATTGACCAAATCCTTAGTTTCAAATTGATCCTGAAGCTGTCCCAACCTATTTGGGGGAGTGACTTAGAGTCTTTGAAATGAACCATAATTTGATTATAACCTTGGCCCATTGCCTCTGCCTCATTGAGAATCTTTTATATAACTCGTTGGGAATCGTATAAACTTGTTTTGAATCAAGTATTATTTTGAAGGAAATTGTGTTTGTAAAGGCAAAACGTTTAATGCATAAGGTCAATGAGGATCATATAGGTGTACCAAATGACGAGGCTGATGAGTTAAGCTACTAATGACGAGGATTTTCCCTTAATGTCCATATTAAGTGTGGAGAATTTCAAGGATGAAATTCCTAAAAGGAGGAAAGAGTGTAACATCTCAGATTTTAGGGAAAAACCCCAAACCCTAAAGTTGTCTAAGTGTGCCTTACTGTGTGTTTTTATGGAAAATATAAGGCTTTGGCCTATGTTACAAAGTGTTAGTGTCAGCTGACAATGTAAACGTTTAGGCTTCACCTAGTTTTGTGGTATAGTTTTATGTGTATGGCTTCAAGTGAAACAATTGTAAATTGAGGGGAAATATTTGGTATTGAGAACTATGTTGAGCATAAAGATAATATTAGTGATAATAAATGATAAATAAAATTAGAATAGCGTAATTACATCGACAAACATAAAATTAATTTTCAAACGTCTATGTGTCATACCGACCCTCTGTATTTGGGCCTGAAAATGGGAATCATAAGGAAGGCTATAGGGTCAAACATATTAGCCAAAATCCATTGTTTAAATATTCTGCCTAAAACTCTGGAATTTATTTTCTTTAGTTCCGTTCATTTCCGGTGAAGAAAATTTTGCGCATGTTTTGTTGTTTTCAATGTAACTTTATCTCCTGATGTCAGAATTGAACAATTCTTATCCCTAAATTTCTGTAACAAAACTATCTATAATTCTCATGTAAAACTCAAAGGCTAATTTTGAGCCAATTATTCCTAGTTTTCAATTCTTCACGCTACTTCTGGAATTCATGTGGTAGCTGAACCCCCTTTTTGTATTTTAATCATAACTCTCTCTACCATTATCAGAATTGAGTGATTCTTATCCCATAATTCTCATAATAAAATCCTCTACAACTCTTATAAAGACACCAAAATCTAATTCCAAACCTATAATTCCCAGTTTTAATTCATTCTCGTCGTCCCTCAATTCTCACACAACTTGGGAAATGTTCAGTGTTATGGCCATAACTTTTGCTACAGTTATCGGAATTGGAGGAGAAAAATATCTATAACTTTTATGTTGGTCATTTTTCCTAGCTCTCATCAGAGCCCATTCGTATTTGTATGACAAGATTAGTGCAAAAATACCACCAAAAGAGCCCATGTGTCACCACACATATTTCTTTGTCCTAAGTAGCTTGACACCTCAACTTCCACTCACTTAAAGCACTTCAGAATGCTGCCACTTACACTCCCACGTGTTAGCACCGGCTTGGTTTCTTAATTTCCAAGTTTTTCTACCTATTGCTATAAATTGATCACTCATGTTCCCTGTTTTCATTTTCTGCCATGTAACCTTGCCCATTCAGCCTTAGTCCATTAGTATTTTTTTCTCACATCTTTGCCTTTATAACCTTTCATCCCATCACCGAATACACCTCTCTCCCTTGGCCCTCATCACATTGTCGTCTCACCCTCTTTCATTCTCTTATTTTCTTTTCCCCTTCCTCTTAAGGCCAAGAGGCCACCACCACCAAGAGACTTCCTTGATTCTGACAGGACCCGTAAGCACACGGGTTATGTCGTGTGATATAAAAGATTATCGTATCCACAGGGACTATTTTCAAAGTACCGGCATATCGAAATTTAATTATCCACACAGTTTGATTTTTATGTTTTTGTAAAATAAAACTCAAAACAAAGTTTACACAGAATAAAAATAAATACAGAAACAAAGTTTTCTAGACACTTAAAAATCAGAGTTGAGAGTATCTTGGGATTCCGGGGGATCAAGACTTTATTTTATGCTAATAATTCTAACTTTTCATAAATAAGAATCCGATTAAGTTTTCCAAGGCAGATTTTCCTTAAGCTAATTAATATGTTCCTCTCGGAATCCTATTAATGTACCTAACATACGGAGAACCACGTTCAATCCCTAAGATAGGCCCTTTACTGTTTTATGAAAATCCCTTTTTATTCCTCAAAAGATTTTTGATTACTTTCTCGGTTTTACCGAGGTCACAAAAAGTATTTCAAAACCTTGGGTTTAGTTCAAAAGCTTTCTAGTAACAATAAATCTCTCGATTCTATTAATTACTTAAACTTTCTAATATACCCGCAAGTATACAGTTTTATCACTTAGGTTCTTGTTAGGAATCACTAAGTGCATTGAGCATAATTTGAACTAAATCGAAAACAGAAATTTATTTAATTCAAAGTCAAAATAACATTCACATAAAATATTGTCACACCCCCTTTATCCCAAGATAAAAATTTAGTTAGTCATGATATTATTCAAATTCATTCACATGATGGAAGAAAAGTCAAATATGGTAAAAATAAAGACTTACGAGTTTCTCCAAAAAGCCTAATAAATTTACCACTGTCACTCCTTGTTGTATTTGCAATATCCTCTACAGTACATAAATTTAAACACTCAATTTCACTACTCCCTCTCAATTCCTTTTTTACAAAATAACAAAAAAAACAAACACAAGAATTTTTCTCTCTGCACAAAACTGGTTCTTTTCCTCTGCTGTCCGTCCCTAAAACGTGATTTTCCAACCCATTTTATAGCTGAATTTTTCCAACCCTTTTCCTTAAATTCATGGCGTTTTGCATGGTGGAAGCATGACAATTTTTGGTGGCAATTCTTTTCTCATTTTCAGTACAATATGTGGACAAAATGGAAGTGGAACTTGCCTTCATTCATTCCGTGAGTGGTGTATCCATCATCATATAATATTTGGCAATTGGCAATGTTTTGTTTCCTTTGAAAGCTAAGCCGTGAGTGAAGAATGAATTGGCAATTGGCACATTAAAATATTGAAATTTGCCTTGCCTTTCTCTTTGGTGCCGTGAGTAATTGAAGTGGCTGTGTGGTCTTTGATTTGTATTCAATTTTGACTAAGTCAAAATTGAATTTTCATTTAGCCTTGGAGAAGTCTTAAGTGAATGGCTTGCATTTTGAAACCAATTGAATTCAATTTTGACTAAGTCAAAATTGAATTACCATATGACTTCACATGAATGAACTTATCAATTTTGGCAAATTGGGTGCTTTAAGTCTTGTCCTCTGGTGGGTCCTACAAAAAAAAGAAAGCATTCAATCATCTTTGTTCAATTTGCCATCAGCTTTCACGTTGGAAAGCTTGTACTTGTGGAAACCTTTTTATGATATATGCATGTGAGATCATAGATGGATGAATGATGCATTAATTCTTGTCCTTTTGTTAGTGTTTGACCGTGAATGATTAAGACAATGGAGAATATGTGGCTTTGAATTAAAAAATCTGCACCATGAAACCCTTTTGGAGTGGATATCAACGTGAAATGCACTTAAAAAGGAGATGGATTTACTTAATAAAAATTCTGCCCATTACTCTTAATTTTAATGTGAATGGATTCCCCATCAGCTTATGCATTTCACGTTAATATCAAGTTCTAATGGAAAGATTTATTTTATTTTATTCATGAAACATGGACAAGGCTTAACAAATTTTTATGTTGAATAATGCCCATTTAGAATGTATTAACGTTAAAAACTAAGTTGGTGACAAACATTAAATTAAATAAACAAGTTAATTAATTTAAATGGAACTTTCAAAAAATAATTTTTAAAGAAATGAAATCATGATATTAAGTTCTTGAAGGAATTAATTTTAGCACTAATCCAAAATTAATTTTCTAATTCTAAAAAAATAATTTTTTAACGTCCCATTTAAATTAATTCACACAAAATAGAACACTTAAACAGTAACAGTGAAAAGAAAACAGAAACTATGAAATCAAGAAAAAAATGATACAATAAACTTAGAATTTTAAACAAATTAAACAGTAAAAAATAGTGTTTTAAAACACTTATCAAAATACCCCAAACCAAAACATTGCTTGTCCTCAAGCAATCACCATATTCACACGATAAGAAACAGACAACACTTAGCTCAGTAAACTAGAGAACCCAAGATAGAGAAACAGATTTATTCAAATGCCAAATTAATTTCTTTTGAGTCGATTTTCAGTGTCAAGACTTGAGATACTCTTCTCACAATTTCACTCTAGTGTTTCATGGTTTGTGTATCACTCAAATCATTATAGTCAAAAATATTACCATAAGCTTGTGAATAAACCAGAAACTCCACAGTTTAGATAGAAAATATGTCAAAGTCTAAAGGTCTTTCAAAGGTTGTAATGTGGCCATGGGTTATATTGTCGAGGTAGGAATTTCAATAAGAATGGAATACAAAAGGGCTTAAACAGTCATGAATGATTTAATTTCAAAAACTAACAGAGCAAATTTTTGAAATTTTTATGGACTTTTTTGTAATTCATTCAATATCATCCTTTTGATTTTCTTTTTTTTTTCTTGCTTTTGTTCATATCCCATAACATATTTTTCTTAAGTCTTTTTTATTTTTTTGCTTCACTAAATTTTCAACTTTTTCACCATTAAGAGAATATTAGTCAATGAAAGGTTTCAAAGAAAAATTTTCACTTTCAGGCTCAAAAGGGGCAATTAGGGGTCAAATTGTGCAAAAATTCTGAGGCTTAAGAATAAGACCTAATTATGCCTTTATCATCCTAAGACATACAATCAAAAACCATTTTGAATTGGTTGAAAAACAAGTTCTAGAATATTAATGACTATGAGATTCACTCAATCAAGAAAATATGGTTTTGAAAATTTATGATAATTACCCATTTAGGCTCAAGTCTAATCATGGAAAGTCTTTTCAAAGAAAATTTTAATCATATAAGGTTCATTTACATTGATTTGATATTTAAACAATCAAATTTTGAAAAATTTTACTCAAAATTTTGGGGTCCTTAGATACTTTAGCTATGTGTTCAAAGTTAATTCATCATACAATCATGGTAATTACAGGATGACAAACAAAATAAGGAAAACACACATGTATGAAAAACATAACAATCACACAATGCAAACAAAACGGTCAAGTTTTCTTATCTACCACCCCAAACTAGAATTGGA
The DNA here is from genome assembly GCA_037962975.1 of Clitoria ternatea. Taxonomy (NCBI): domain Eukaryota; kingdom Viridiplantae; phylum Streptophyta; class Magnoliopsida; order Fabales; family Fabaceae; genus Clitoria; species Clitoria ternatea. The sequence continues at coordinate 181,335,385 of CM075671.1, forward strand.
CATTGTCCTCAATGTTAAAATGGATGATAAAAGGATAAGAAAACTTACCGGGAGTAACCCCAAACCAGGATTTGACATAGTTTTTTTTTCAAATTCAAAATGAAACAACAAATTTTTATAGGGTTACCTCCCTATCAGTGCTAAGTTTTAAGTCTTCAGCCAGACTTCTAACCATTTGGATTTATTCATCAGGAGCATCAAGCAAGTCCAAGTCACTTGCTTGTTGTATTGGTTGACCTGTCAAGTAGTGCTTTACTCTCTGTCCATTTACCCTAAATGTACCAGATTTCTCGCTCCATAACTTAACAGCTCCAAAGGGAAAGACCTTTGTTACCTTGAATGGTCCCGACCATCGGGACCTCAGTTTACCTAGAAAAAGCTTCAATCTAGAATTAAACAGTAAAACCATATCACCTGGATTGAATGTTTTCCGTAGGATGTGACGATCATGCCATTGTTTGGTTTTTTCTTTATAAATTCTGGCATTTTCGTATGCATTTAAACGAAGTTCTTCAAGCTCCTTTAATTCCAATAATCTTTGTTCACCTACAGCCTTATGATCAAAGTTAAGAGTTTTAACAACCCAAAAAGATTTATATTCCAGCTCAACAGGTAAATGGCAAGGCTTCCCATAAACTAGCTTAAAAGGAGTGGTTCCAATGGGAGTTTTGTATGCGGTTCTATATGCCCATAAAGAATCATCTAACTTAATAGACCAATCTTTACGTGACGTATTAACCACTTTTTTAAGAATGTTTTTAATTTCCCGATTGGATACCTCAACTTGTCCACTAGTTTGTGGGTGATAAGGTGTAGCAACCTTATGCCTAACTCCATATTTCTTTAAAAGGGTCTGAAAAGTTTTCTCAATAAAATGAGACCCTCCATCACTTATAACACATTTTGGGACCCCAAACCTTGGAAATATTATTTTCTTGAAAAGTTTAATAACAGTCTTAGCATCAGAATGAGGTGAAGCAATGGCCTCCACCCATTTTGACACATAGTCAACTGCCACTAATATGAATTGATTTCCAAAAGTGGAAGGAAAGGGTCCCATAAAATCAACACCCCATACATCAAACAATTCAACTTCTAAAATGGTATTTAATGGCATTTCATGTCTCTTACCAATGTTACCTGTTCTTTGGCAAGCATCACAAGTCAAAACATACTTACGTACATCCTTAAAAATATGTGGCCAATAGAACCCAGCTTGTAATATTTTAGTGGCTGTCTTGGAGGTGCTCATGTGCCCTCCACAGGAAAGAGAATGGAAATGATCCAAGATAGCATGGACCTCATCTTGTGAGACGCACCTCCGAATCAAACCATCTGCACATTGCTTGAATAGGAGTAGTTCATCCCAATAATAATGCTTGACATCTGCATAAAACTTTTTCTTCTGAGCATCATCCAGCGTTCGACTGGCATAATGAATTACATGGAGCTTTTTGTCCTTCCGTTGCCCAAGCACAGCCCCTACTGCCTAATCACTCATATCGTACATCAACTCGAATGGGAGTTCCCAATCAGGGGGTTGAACGATGGGGGCAGAGATTAGAGCTTGCTTAATCCTGCAAAAAGCTTCCATACAAGATGAATCAAAATTCAAAGGCACATCCTTACCCAGAAGAGTTGTAAGAGGCTTTGTGTTTTTGGAGAAATCCTTAATGAACCGACGGTAAAACCCTGCATGTCCAAGAAAACTCCGAATACCTTTCACATTTGTAGGTGGGGGCAATTTTTCAATCACTTCCACTTTAGCCTTATCAACTTCTATACCTCTCTCAGACACTAAGTGTCGAAGAACTATGCTTTCTCTTACCATAAATGGCATTTTTCCCAATTCAAGACCAGATTGGTCTCTTTATAACGCTGCAAGACTTGGCACAAATTTGTTAAACATTTATCAAAATCCAAACCATGCACTGAAAAATCATCCATAAAGACTTCCATCACATTTTCAATAAGGTCAGAAAAAATTGCTTGCATACACCTTTGAAAAGTCACAGGTGCATTACACAAACCAAAAGGCATACGCCTATAAACATAAGTCCCATAAGGGCAAGTGAAGGTAGTCTTTTCTTGATCAGATGGATGAATGGGAATTTGATGAAAACCTGAATACCCATCCAAATAAAAGAAATAAGAGTGTTTCGTAAGTCTTTCAAGCATCTGATCAATAAAAGGGAGAGGAAAATGATCTTTTTTCATGGCGCTATTTAACTTCCTATAATCAATGCACATACGCCAACCAGAGACAATCCTAGTAGGAATCAATTTATGTTTATCATTTTCAATCACAGTTATTCCCCCTTTTTAGGCACCACATGAACAGGACTTACCCATTTACTACTATCCACAGGATATATGACTCCAGCATCAAGCAATTTCAAAATTTCCTTTTTAACCACTTCTTACATTTTTGGATTTAATCTCCTAAGTGGTTCTACTGTGGGCCTACTTTCATCTTCTATAGTAATCCTGTGCATACAAAGAGAAGGGCTAATCCCTTTGATATCATCCATTGTATAACCTATTACCTTTCTATACAACCTAAGTTGTTTTAAAAGTTTTTCAGTTTCACATGGATTCAATTCAGCATTAACAATCACAGGATATGTGGAATTAGGACCAAGAAAGTCATACCTTAATGAAGCTGGTAAAGGCTTTAATTCCACATTAGGGCTTACCACTTTGTCACACATGACCTCAGTATCATGTTTTAGTGGGGCCTCAGAGTAGTCAGATGTTCCTGTAAGCTCAATCATGAAAACAGTTTCAAGTGGGTCATTCGGAAGGGTTGCTTCCTTTACCACTTGTTCAACAAAATCTACACTACAGCAAACATCATTATTAAAAGGTTTTTCTAAAGCATTTTTTAAATTAAAATTAACCTTTTGGTTTCCAACAGTCAGAGATAACTTACCATTCTTGACATCGATCACAGCACCTGCAGTTGCTAAAAACGGTCTTCCTAAAATAATAGGAATCAAAGAATCTTCGTCCATTTCAAGCACAACAAAGTCAGCAGGTATAAAAAATTTTCCTATCTTAATAGGAACATCCTCTAAAATTCCTACAGGATATTTTACAGATCTATCAGCCAATTGTAAAGACATCCTAGTAGGTTTCAGCTTACCCAATCCTAACTTTTCAGCAATAGATAATGGCATTAAACTTACACTTGCTCCTAAATCACACAATGCTTTATCTATAATCATGTCACCAATCATACAAGGAATAGAGAAACTACCTGGATCTTGGAGCTTGGGTGGAAGCTTCTTTTGAATTAGAGCACTGCACTCTTCAGTAAGTGCAACTGTACTATCTTCCTTCAGTCTTCTTTTGTTGGACAAAATGTCCTTCAGGAACTTCGCATATGTAGGCATTTGCTGCAAAGCATCTGTGAAGGGAATATTGATATATAATTTCTTTAAAACATCAAGAAACTTACCAAATTGTTTGTCCAACTTTACTTTAGCCAAGCGCTGAGGAAATGGAATCGGAGGTTGATATGGCTTAACCTCCTCTTTCTTTTCTTGTGGTTTCTCTTCTTCAATCAATGGATGAGATGAAGATTCATCTACTTTCTTTTCCTCCTTTGCAGTCTTGCTAATTGGTCCATCATATTGAGTATCACTCCTAAGAGTGACAGCCATGGTTTGGTTAGATGGTCCAACCTCTGGTTTTCCAGGAAATGTTCCTGGTGCTCTTTGAGAATAAGAGGCTTGTTGGGCAATTTGATTTTCCAATATTTTGTTATGGGTGGCAAGAGAGTCCACTTTTGAAGCTAAGTTCTTTATTGCCTCAAAGAATTCATCATTTTGTTTAAGTTGAGTAGCTACAAATGTCTCCATCAAGGATTCTAGCTTTGATTTTTATGGAATATAGGGTCCTTGTTGAGGTTTGTAGTTACTTTGATTACCTTGGAATGGAGGTGGCCTATTTTGGAAGTCAGGTGGACCTTGTGGAGGTCTATAATTATTTTGAAAATTTCCACCATAGTTTCCAATAGCATCCACCTGATGCATTTCTTATTCTTGATTAAGGGTCATTGCTAAATGACAGTTTGTAGCTCCATGTCCTGAAACACCACAAACTTCACAAACAATATTAGTAGCACCCGTTGACCCTATTTTATCAAGTTTTAATGTTAATGCTTCAACTTTGGCAGAAAGTAGAGAAAGAGCATCAACAGAGTACTTACCTGGTGTTTTAGCAGGTAATCCTCTCTCAGAGTTCCACTGGTAAGTGTTTAGAGCTATTTCCTCAATCAGGTTCTGAGCTTCATCAACATTTTTACTCATGAAGGCTCCTCCAGCTGCAGCATCTAAAGAGATCTTTTGCATGGAAGTTAGTCCATTATAGAAAATATGGATTGTCAACCACCTTTCTATCCCATGGTGAGGACATTCTCTCAGCAACTCCTTGTATCTTTCCCAGGCTTCATATAAAGATTCATCATCTTTTTATGCAAAATTAATTATTTGTTTTCTTAACAAATTAGTTTTATTTCTTGGGTACCACTTATTGATGAAAGCACTAGATAGTTGTTCCCAAGTCGTGATGGATCCTTCAGGAAGAGAATATAACCATGCTCTCGCTTTATCTCTTAAGGAGAAAGGGAAGAGTCTCAAGCGAATGGCATCATTGGTGGCTCTGTTCATCTTCAGGGTGTCACAGTATTCAAGAAAGATTTGAAGATGAAGATTTGGATCTTCGGAGGGTAATCCTCCGAATTGGTTTGCTGAACCATAGAGAGCAGTGAAGGCTTTAATTCAAAATTGTTAGCCTCCACTGTGGGTCTAAGGATGCTAGACCCTCTTCCATTTGTACTTGGAGCAGCAAAATCTCTTAAGGCTCTGTTTTGGTCTGCCATTTGTTTTTCTTTTTCTTGTTTTTGTTGTTTTTGTTGTTTTCTTAAAGCTCTAAGGGTTCATTCTATCTCAGGGTCAAATCCTAAGTTTAGATCGACACTACAGCTTCGTCGCATAAAACAAAAATAAATGACAAGTAAAACAAATAATCACAAAAATAAAACAACACCAGATACACAAAATAAAGAACAAAATACAAGATTACAAACAAAATAAAATAAACAATAAAAATACAGAAAAATATTAAAATAAATTTACAGAAAAAGAAATAAACAAAACAAATAAAAGAAAAGAAAAAGAAAACAACAACAATAAACAAATACGAAGAACGGAATAATATCAAGAAAAATATCACACTAAATATACAACAGTAAAATAGAATAACCAAATTTAAGAACCAAATAAAACAAAATGAATTAAAAATAAAAGAACAATTAATCAGAAAAACAAAAATAGTAACAGTAAAAGAAAAAAGAACAGAATACAAATACAAAATAACTGAATAAAATAATCACTAAAAACAAATAAATATACAGAAAGAAATAAATCAAACAAACAAAATAAAACAAAAATAAAAATAAAAATAAAAATACAAATATTAACAAGTATGATCTAATCAAATTTCAATATTGCCGATATTTGAGGGACAACAGTCCCCGGCAACGGCGCCAAAAACTTGACAGGGCCCGTAAGCGCACGGGTTATGTCGCGTGATATAAAAGATTATCGTATCCACAGGGACTGTTTTCAAAGTACCGGCATATCGAAATTTAATTATCCACACAGTTTGATTTTTATGTTTTTGTAAAATAAAACTCAAAACAATGTTTACACAGAATAAAAATAAATACAGAAACAAAGTTTTCTAGACACTTAAAAATCAGAGTTGAGAGTATCTTGGGATTCTGGGGGATCAAGACTTTATTTTATGCTAATAATTCTAACTTTTCATAAATAAGAATCAGATTAAGTTTTCCAAGGTAGATTTTCCTTAAGCTAATTAATATGTGCCTCTCAGAATCCTATTAATGTACCTAACATACGGAGAACCACGTTCAATCCCTAAGATAGGCCCTTTACTGTTTTATGAAAATACCTTTTTATTCCTCAAAAGATTTTTGATTACTTTCTCGGTTTTACCGAGGTCACAAAAAGTATTTCAAAACCTTGGTTTAGTTCAAAAGCTTTCTAGTAACAATAAATCTCTCAATTGTATTAATTACTTAAACTTTCTAATATACCCGCAAGTATACAGTTTTATCACTTAGGTTCTTGTTAGGAATCACTAAGAGCATTGAGCATAATTTGAACTAAATCGAAAACAAAAATTTATTTAATTCAAAGTCAAAATAACATTAATATAAAATATTGTCACACCCCCTTTATCCCAAGATAAAAATTTAGTTACTCATGATATTATTCAAATTCATTCACATGATGGAAGAAAAGTCAAACATGGTAAAAATAAAGACTTACGAGTTTCTCCAAAAAGCCTAATAAATTTACCACTGTCACTCCTTGTTGTATTTGCAATATCCTCTACAGTACACAAATTTAAACACTCAATTTCACTACTGTAACATCCCTGTTTTTAGAAACAATTTTATCCTTGTAAATTTTAATTATGGAGGGTTTGTAAGCAAGAATAAGTCAATATATACCTTGTTGATGGTCTGTAGTACCTCAAAAATGTCATTTTTGCACATAATAATAGAGTTTATATGGAATATTGGTGAAATTATGCAAAAACCGAGTGAAAAAGGCTCTTTTCCGAGTGACAGAGAAGAATTCCGAGTGAAAGATTAGAAATTCCAAGTGAAGAAGAGAATTCTGAGTCAGTATCATGTTTTCCGAGTAAAACATGACTGAGAAGGCTACCACCGAGTGGAGTCCTGACTTGAGAAGCAATTCTGAGTGAAGAATGGTCAAAAGAATCAATTCTGGGTGAAAATCCGAGTCAAAACACCCTTGAAAGGCTCGGTTCCGAGTTGAATGTTTCCTTTCTGAAGGAAATTACTATGGTTGGAGCATTCCGAGTGAAAGAATGTGAGAAAGCTTCTATTTATGTTGATTTGATGCTTCCTTTCTGATTGAAGTATGTTGTAGAAATAATTAGGAAGGTTTCCAAATGGTTTTGCTTAGGAAACCGAGTGGAAATGATAGAGGGAGCCAATTCCGAGTGAGATACACTCCACTGGACCAAAACCGAGTGAGAGAAGTATGAGTGGGTATTGGTCCGAGAGGTAATGGTCTAAACCGAGTGAATTGAGTGAAGGAAGACTCGGATTTCCGAGTGAAGATTCTGAGAAAGGGAGGACTCGGAAGTGGGAATTTACACTCGGAAGTGGGAATTCCAGTCGGAATTCACTGTCAGAAGTGTTAACCGAGTGTAATTTCACTCGGTATTCACTGACAGAAGTGTGTTTTGACTTCAATTTTGTCTTTTCATGATATTTAAATCCAATCGTGCGCATTAAGGATGGTGGACGACCAGGAATGGACACTGACTCAGCATATATAATTGTTTAATCTCCACTGACCCTTCTGACTCAGCTTATCACTCACAAATGGGAACTGACTCAGCTTATCACTCAGAAATGGGCACTAACTCAGCAGCCCACTCGGAAAAGGCTGTCTCCCACTTGTCTTCCACTCACTTCCTCCCTATTTAAACGAGTTCAAGGTCCTCAGACCTCACACCACACACACGAACCAAACACTTCATCACTCTTCTTCCCAGCAAGCTCTTTCCCTCTTCTTTCCCCTCTGTTTCACTCGGAATTGAAGCAGAACAGTGAAGGGAGCCTCTTTCTTCTCCTCCAGGAGCTTCATTTGAGGTAAGGGGGTATAATCTTGGGTGCCTTGTGGGAAAACCGAGTGGAGGACTGATTCAATGTGTATGAAATGCTTTAAATTATTATCTGTATATGCATGTATATATATATATATATATCTGTTACCGAGTGATGAATTGTGATATGACATGTATTTATGGGACTGAAAATACTAAGAAACATGGGTACCGTGTGATTTCCAGTGAAACAAATATGATAATAGTTATTTTACTCGGTTTTATGATAATCCGACCGGTTTTACACTTATTTTACTCGGTTTTGCTTATTTATACTCGGATAATATCTTTCCATTTAATTTCACTCGGAAAACATAGTATTTCACTCGGTAAACACTCTATTTCTCTCGGACAGCATCTTACAAGTCTTGTTTTACTCGAAAATTTCCTTCTTATATTATTTTACTCGGTTTTGACTTAGTTTCACTCAGAAAGTATATTTACCTTTTACTTAGAACCCCTTTTTAGTAAATGCACTCGGAAAACATCATATTTAACTCGGACAGAAGCTTCCCAACCTTATTTCACTCGGTAAACACACTGTTCCACTCGGAAAGTATCTTATTTTTACTCAGGAAACTCTTTTCCTATTGATTCCACTCGGAATCATAATTAATTTCATTCAGAAACTCATTTTTACTCAGAATTTAAGTAGCTTCACTCATGAAAACCCTTCCCAGTGATTTTTAACTCGGTAAACCTTTATTTTACTCAGAAAACTCCCTTTAGTTTATTTTCACTCGGAATACATAGTTAAAATAACTTAAAAATCTCTTATCAACCTGATTCCACTCGGAATCAGGATTATTTCACTCGGATTGATGCCTATTTTATTCAGAAACTCACTTCAACCTGAATTTACTCAGTATTTAAACTCATTTCACCCAGAAAATTTATTTTTCACTCGGAACGGATTTATTTATCTCGGATGATTCGGTTTTACTCGATATTCAACCCATTCCACTCGGCAAACTCAATTTCTCACTCAGTATTAAACCTTTCTTTCTCAAAAAGTTTAGAAATCAACATTTTTACTCGGATATAATTTATTTCCACTCGGATTCAAGCTGTCCCAGTCGGAAAACAGCATTCCACTTCATTTCACTCGGATTTAAATTTATTTCAGTCGGAAAATAGCTTTTCCAGTGTCATTTCACTCGGATTTTTAGCCAGATCGCTTGGAGAACCCTTCTCTGTATGATTCCACTCGGAATCATACTCATTTCACTCGGATTTTCCTCTGTTCCACTCGGAAAACTCTATTTTTAGTGTTTTTCACTTGAATTTTTAATTGGAAACTAATCTTCACTACTTTTTAAGTTATTGGTAAGTTATAATTATTATTCTTATTCTATTATTATCATTATTTACTGTCAACTTAATATTGTTATCATTATTATTAGTTTTATTATTATTATACATTGATATTATGCGTAATTACATAAAGAATATATTATTTTACTCTTTATGAAAGAATATATATAATAGATATATTTCTAAAAATTAACAAACGAATATCTTACAAGATTTAAATGATTGATGGAATTCAAAGAACTTGAGGATGATATGATGAGACTGGAAATACATAAGATACCCAGGAATCAATTGATAAGATAAATGCATTTCGCATCATGAAAATATTTTTGAAGAGGAAAAACCTCTAGAGCATACACTTGGTACAGTGGAGGACACTCACGTTCGATCTCCATGAAGAATCTTGGGAGTACAACTGGAACGACAACCCAATGGCATCAGAGTCGCGCCTGATAGCCGGGTGAGACGATGCAATTCTAGTGTACTTTGACTAAATGACGGAGTGTAACTATGATCGTAGGGATCCAAGTTCCAAAAATATTTAAATTAATGATGAGAACCAATGAGTTCATTTGTACCACATGGAACTTGGGCGGACCCTGATCGCTCTAGATGATTGGAATGGTGATATTCCACAGAATGAGAAGAAGATGAAACGATTTATTGGGCCCACATGCATCATGAGACTTAACCAAAGATAAATCATAATAAATCCAAACTTATGCATTCATTACAGCATATTTGATTGTTATAATTATGAATATGTTATATGTACGATTTATTTCATGATAATATGCTTGATTTTTATAATTATGAACATGCTAAATATACGATTATGTGATGACAACATGCTTGATTGTTATAAATATGCTAAATGTATGATCTATGTGACATTGTATGTTAACTGGATTATGTCCGCATCGGATGAACCAATCAGGGTCTTGGGTTATACTCACCCTTACTGTTGAACATTTTTCAGAGGAATTAGAAACTCAAGAACCCGAGTGTGAAGATCAGCAATACGCTGAACCCATTGAGAATAATCATTAAGGATAGAATATTTATAATCAGACACCGGATGACTGTATGATATTTAAGGGTGCCTGCGTGCCCCATTCTGTTAAGAGTACAATTATTTACAGTTTGTGAATGACTATGTGATATATACAATATTACTTCCGCTGATTTGCCACGTATTTATTTTAAAAAAAAATATTCACTTTTTCTAAAAACTGTTAACACTCTTAGTTAAATGGGATGAACCTACAGAAGGATTTGTCTTATCTAACCGAGGGTGTTACAACTACTCCCTCTCAATTCCTTTTTTACAAAATAACAAAAAAAAAAAACAAACACAAGAATTTTTCTCTCTGCACAAAACTGGTTCTTTTCCTCTGCTGTCCGTCCCTAAAACGTGATTTTCCAGCCCATTTTATAGCTGAATTTTTCCAACCCTTTTCCTTAAATTCATGGCGTTTTGCATGGTGGAAGCATGACAATTTTTGGTGGCAATTCTTTTCTCATTTTCGGTACAATATGTGGACAAAATAGAAGTGGAACTTGCCTTCATTCATTCCGTGAGTGGTGTGTCCATCATCATATAATATTTGGCAATTGGCAAATGTTTTGTTTCCTTTGAAAGCTAAGCCGTGAGTGAAGAATAAATTGGCAATTGGCACATTAAAATATTGAAATTTGCCTTGCCTTTCTCTTTGGTGCCGTGAGTAGTTGAAGTGGTTGTGTGGTCTTTTATTTGTATTCAATTTTGACTAAGTCAAAATTGAATTTTCATTTAGCCTTGGAGAAGTCTTACGTGAATGGCTTGCATTTTGAAACCAATTGAATTCAATTTTGACTAAGTCAAAATTGAATTACCATATGACTTCACATGAATGAACTTATCAATTTTGGCAAATTGGGTGCTTTAAGTCTTGTCCTCTAGTGGGTCCTACAAAAAGAAGAAAGTATTCAATCATCTTTGTTCAATTTGCCATCAGCTTTCACGTTGGAAAGCTTGTACTTGTGGAAACCTTTTTATGATATATGCATGTGAGATCATGGATGGATGAATGATGCATTAATTCTTGTCCTTTTGTTGTGTTTGACCATGAATGATTAAGACAATGGAGAATATGTGGCTTTGAATTAAAAAAATCTGCACCATGAAACCCTTTTGGAGTGGATATCAACGTGAAATGCACTTAAAAAGGAGATGGATTTGCTTAATAAAAATTCTGCCCATTACTCTTAATTTTAATGTGAATGGATTCCCCATCAGCTTATGCATTTCATGTTAATATCAAGTTCTAATGGAAAGATTTATTTTATTTTATTCATGAAACATGGACAAGGCTTAACAAATTTTTATGTTGAATAATGCCTATTTAGAATGTATTAACGTTAAAAACTAAGTTGGTGACAAACATTAAATTAAATAAACAAGTTAATTAATTTAAATGGAACTTTCAAAAAATAATTTTTATAGAAATGAAATCATGATATTAAGTTCTTGAAAGAATTAGTTTTAGCACTAATCCAAAATTAATTTTCTAATTCTAAAAAAAATAATTTTTTAACGTTCCATTTAAATTAATTCATACAAAATACAACACTTAAACAGTAACAGTGAAAAGAAAATAGAAACTATGAAATCAAGAAAAAATGATACAATAAACTTGGAATTTTAAACAAATTAAACAGTAAAAAATAGTGTTTTAAAACACTTATCAGATTCTCCTGTAATTTTCTTCTCCTCCACTAACACCTTGTGCCCCCATTCACATCTCCGCCACCATGCATGGAAGCCTTGATCTTTGCTCTAGACTTTCCATGCCTAAGGAGTCCTTAACATGAGTTCCTTGCCCCTCATTTTCCTTGCTAGGCCGAGAGCCTCTAAGGCTATTCTCCCTTGGTTTCATTTATTGTTTCCCTTGGCTTTTCACTCATAACCTCATGAATATTGTATTTTTCATTTCACATGTGCTTGAAGAACTAAAAGCCATCATTTTTCATCATCAAGGCTCACGACCACCAACACCTCAAGGCTATGCATGTCTTGATCCTTACTCTAGGAAGCAATGCATGGAATGTTGTAAGGTAAAAACCTTTATCTTTATTCCCTTTCTCTTGATCGAATAACCTTCTTATTCATTTCCCTTAATTTTGGTCCTTTTCTTTTTTAAAATTTATTTCCAATCGCTTATTCATTATGACTAGTACCTTGCATGTGAGATTTAAAAGTTTTAGAAACCTTGTTCCCTAAATTTTTTCTTGGCATAAATGCACCCCATGCCATTTTCTCCTTGATTCTTGCTTTTTATCACTTACATGTTGTGTTATGAGCTTTGCATGTAATTCTTAAAGCCATAGAATACCTTAATCATGAGTTGTAAATGTGTTTATATGTTGAAACAGGTTTTTATAATGACAAACAAAGACTCAAATATCAAACAATTCAATTATGTTTGATACAATATTTAATTATGTTTGATGATATGATGAACAACAAAGGATTGGAGTCAAAGCATCAACAAAGGATTAAAACAAGCGAAAAATGTTCATCCAAGTGCCAAACGATCAAAGGAACTAAGCCGTATGCAATCAAATATCAAAATGGATGAAACAAAGCACTAAAAGTCATGCATTAGGTGCATGAATCGATTCATACAGCATCACATGGCTATATGATTCGATTCCTACGTATGACAGGCCAAATATATGCAAAATTTAATGCAGGAACCGATTCATACTATTAGGGAATCAATTCAGATGTTTTCTGGGCAGCATTCCTCAAAATTTAAACACATGAATCGATTCATATACATTGGGATTCGATTCATACGCTTGTCAGGGGCCAAAATAACGCAATGAATCTATTCATGGAGCGATTCATTTAGTTAAAATGCATTCTAGAACTTAAATTTTGAATTTCAGAAAGTGGACAGCCTTGCATCGCACCATAGATTTTTCGCATCGCATTATGAATTCAATCATGGTTCACTAAGCAGATAGATAGGAAACGCTCCATAACTCCACTACGTCAAATTGCAAGCTCGAAAAAGATTTTTTAATTGCAAACACCATGCCTTGCATTTGCTATAAATAGAAGAGGAAGTTGAAGGCTGAAAACACAAAACAACCAAACAATTCTAGCTTTCTTCTCTGCTCTCCTATTTTCTCTAAGTTAATAGCCCTCTGTTCTTTTATTTTGAAATCAATTTTGAGAGTTAATTTGTGAGCAAAATTATTTTTGAGTGCTAACATTTGCATATCCTCTCTTTGAGAGTCATTATTTTATGAAAGCTTTAATTTGTATATCCATTTTATTGGAGAGTTACCCTTGTAATCTAAACACCAAAAATTCCTAGAGTTTGGGTTGGGGTTCAACCTTGTAAAATTGTGAGATTAAGAGATTGGGTGGGTTGCCCTTGTACTTGTGAGAATTGAGTTCTTGAGTGTGGGACACTAGGAAGCTGTAATTGGTCAAAGTTTGTATCTCTAATCTCCAATAGTGGAAATCCTTCAAGTGGGTTGCTTAAAGGCGAGACGTACACCAGTGTGGTAGAACTCATTATATCGGTTTGCAATTCTCTCTTCCCTAAACTCTTTTATTATTGTGCATTTGAATTGCTTGCTTACTTTATAGTGATTGAAATTTTATTGTTGAATTTATTTGAAACATATTTTCTTAACTTTATTGAATTCACTTGCTATTTATTAAGTACTTGCTAATTTGCTCTGTGTACTAATTGTTATTGCTTGGCATTAAATTTACCATCTTCATTAAGTATATTTGTCAAAGAATCAATTTCAAAAGCATTCCAAAGAAAATCTTTAATACTCAATTCACCCTCCTCTTGAGTAATTGATGCCACTTGGTTGACAAGTGGTATCAAAGCTTGACTCTTGGTAGATCAAGCTTAACAGCTTCAAGAGAACAAGATGGCTTCTACTTCTCTTAACCTTTTTCCTAAGGGTGGTGCCACAAATAGACCTCCCGCTTTCAATGGTGAGGGTTACGCTTTTTGGAAAGAAAGAATGAAAATTTTTGTTCAATCGATTGATTTGAAAATATAGAATGCTATTGAAAATAGTCCTTTTATACCTATGCATACTGTTGATGGTAGACAAGTTAAAAAACATATGAATGATTGGACTAGTAATGAAGAAAAGAAAGTACAATATAATTACTCTTACATTAGGGCCTAACGAATTTTTTAGAGTAGTAACATGTAAATCTGCTAAAGAAATGTGGGATACTCTTCAAATTACTCATGAAGGAACTAGTGATGTTAAAGACTCCAAAATTAGTACCTTGACTAATCAATATGAAAGCTTTAGAATGAATTCCGGTGAAACTATTTTAGAACTTCAAAAGAGATTTACTTTGATTATTAATCATCTTATTACTCTTGGTAAATCTTACACTAACAAGGAGCTCATCCATAAAGTTCTAAAAAGTCTTACTAGGGAATGGCAACCTCTTGTTACTGCCATCAAGCAATCTCCCAATATAAATGAGATGTCTCTTGCTACACTATTTGGTAAGCTTCAAGAACAAGAGCAAGAACTAAAAGATTTGAAGATTGTGGAGGAAGAAGAAAAGTCCTCCAAGAAAAAGGGGCTAGCTCTCAAGGCCACTTCAATCGATAAGGATGAATCTAAAAGTGACCTAGATGATGATGATGATCTAGGCCTATTTGTGAAGCATTTTGGAAAATTTATGAGAAACAAATGATTCCAAAAGGTAAGAAGTCTACTCCTAAAGATAATAATTCTTTACCTACTTGTTTTGAATGTGGTAAGGAATGAAACTTCAAGGCGGATTGTCCAAATCTTAAAAAGAAAAACAAAAATCGGAAAGGAAAGAGAAGAGCATACATAGCATGGGATGAAAACAATGTAAGTAGCCCAGACAAATCAGATAACAAAGAAGCCAACCTATGCCTTATGGCTAACCATCAAGAAGAAGATGAGGTAAGCTTCCATGACTTAGATAAAGATGAATTACTTGATGCCTTTGAAGAATTATATGACAAATTTTCTAAAATTTCAAATAAGTATACGTTGTCAAGAAAAACAATTGACACTCTTGAAATGCATCTTGTAGAACTCGGTAAAGAAAATAAAATTTTAAAAAAGGAATTTGTTAATATTCAAGCATGCTCTAAAGATAAACCTTGTGAATTCTTCAAGAAATGTGATGTATTGGAAAAGAAAGTTTTTAACTTAGACAAAACTCTTGAAAAATTCACCAATGGTAGAGATAATTTAAATGCTTTACTTGGAAAACAACGTTGCATGTTTGATAAAACTGGATTAGGATTCAACTGAGGATCTAATATTTATAAGAAAGAGAAACGTTACAAGAATTTCTTTGTACCACCTAGTAAATCATCTTCACCTTTTATGAAATGCAATCATTGTGGTCTTAAAGGACATAATGCCTCTAATTTTTATGTTAGAAAATTAGGGCCAAAGGTTGTGAAGAAAGTATGGGTTCCTAAGGGAACATTACCGCAAACTAACCTACACAGACCCAACATAAAATGGGTACCAAGATCTCTAACTTGATTTGTTTTGTAGGTATATTTTAAGGCTAGCAACACCTATTCGTACTTGGATAGTGGGTGTTCTAAGCACATGACGAGAGACAAAAGTAAGTTTATATCAATCACTCCCCGAAATAAAGGATTTGTTACATGTGGAGACAGTACCAAGGGAAGAATTCTTGGAATCAGAAATATTGGTAAAAATTCTTCTACTTCTATTAATGATGTGTTATGTGTTGAAGGACTCAAGCATAACTTGCTTAGCATTAGCCAATTATGTGATAAAGGATATAGAGTTTTGGTTGAATCAAATAGTTGCATAATTGAAAATAAGCTAAACAAGGAAGTAAAGTTCATTGGTCAAAGAATCGATAATATTTACATGATTAATCTAGATTGTCTTGCTTCAAATGATGTGCAATGCTTCATAACTAAAGAGGATGAATCATGGCTGTGGCATAGAAGAATTGCTCACATTCATATAGACTATTTGAATAAACTTGTTTCAAAAGATTTGGTAATTGGTTTACCAAAATTAAAGTTTGAAAATAAATTTTATGATGCATGTCAAAAGGGAAAACAAGTAAAGATTTCTTTTCAAGCTAAAAATGTTGTTTCAACAAATAGACCTTTACAACTTTGCACATGGATTTATGTGGACCTTCAAAGGTTAAAAGTTTTGGTGGAAACTATTATGGTCTTGTGATCGTGGATGATTATTCAAGGTATACATGGACATTATTTCTTACTCATAAAAATGAAGCATATCAAGCATTTAAAAAACGTGCTAAGATTATCCAAAATGAACAAAATTTGAAAATCACATCCATTAGAACCGATCATGGGGGAGAATTTGAAAATCAAACTTTCATGTGAAAAATTTGGCATTGAACAATTTTTTGGCTCCTAGAACTCCACAACAAAATGGAGTAGTTGAAAGGAAAAATCGATCTTTAGTGGACCTCACAAGAACTATGTTAAATGACAACAATATTGCAAAACATTTTTGGGCCGATGCGGTAAATACCACTTGTCATGTTATGAATAGATGTCTAATAAAGCCTATATTAAAGACAACCTCCTATGAGCTTTACAAAGGAAGAAAACCAAACATTTCTTATTTTCATGTGTTTGGATGCAAATGTTTTGTATTGAACAATAGAAAGGATAATCTAGGGAAGTTTGATGCAAAATCTAATGAGGAGATATTTCTAGGTTATTCATCAACTAGTAAAGCTTATCGACTCTTTAATAAATGAACTTATACTATTGAAGAGTCCATTCACGTCAAATTTGATGAAGTTAACCAAAAGTCTTCGAGAAAGGAAGATGTTGATGATCTTGTAGGTACCTTCCAAGAGATGACATTGGACAATAAAGAAAAATAAGAAGTTAACAACAAAGGAGAAGCAACTTTAAATGAGAAACTACAACAAAAGGAGCGGATCACCTCAAAAGATCATCCTTTGGACAATATTATAGGTGAAATAACAAAGGGTGTAAGTACTCGTAATACTATTAGAAGTGCTTGTAATGATTTAGCCTTTATTTCTCAAATTAAACCTAAAATCATTAATGAGGCTATTATTGATGAACATTGGATGTTGGCTATGCAAGAAGAGTTAAATCAATTTGAAAGAAACCAAGTTTGGGAACTTGTGCCAAGACCCAATGATCACCAAGTAATAGGCACTAAATGGGTTTTTAGGAACAAAATTGACGAGAATGGTATTATAACTAGAAATAAAGCTAGGTTAGTTGCTAAGGGATATAACCAAGAAGAAGGTATAGACTATGAAGAAATGTATGCTCCCGTAGCTAGACTAGAAGCCATTAGATTATTATTAGCCTTTGCATGTTGTATGGACTTTAAACTTTACCAAATGGATAACAAAAGTGCTTTTCTAAATGGATACATTCAAGAAGAAGTGTATGTAGATCAACCTCCTGGTTTTGAAAACTTCAAATTTCCAAATCACGTTTTCAAACTTAGAAAAGCTTTATACGGTTTAAAGCAAGCTCCAAGAGCTTGGTATGAAAGGTTAAGCAAATTTCTTTGAGAAAATAATTTTGAGAGAGGAAAGGTTGATACTACTCTATTTATAAAGTGCAAAAAGGGAGACATACTTTTGGTTCAAGTTTATGTCGATGATATTATATTTGGTGCCACTAATGAACTTCTCTATAAAGAGTTTGCCAAAATTATGCTGGAAGAATTTGAAATGTCTATGATGGGAGAACTTACCTTCTTCCTTAGATTGCAAATTAAGCAAACTAAAGAAGGTCTTTCATTAGTCAATCTAAATACTGCAAAGAACTAATTAAAAGGTTTGACATGGACAAAGCAAATGAAGTATCCATACCCATGAGTACATCATGTTATTTGGACAAAGATAAAAAAGGTAAGGATGTAGAAATTACAAAATACCGAGGTATGATCGGATCCTTACTTTACTTAACTGCTAGTAGACCAGATATCATGTTTGCTGTATGTATGTGTGCTAGATATCAAGCATGTCCTAAAGAATCATATCTCACTACTGTAAAAAAAATTTTAAAATATCTTGTGGGTACTCAAAATGTTGGTTTATGGTATCCTAAAGGCGCTAAATGTATTCTTGTAGGATATTCTGATTCTGATTTTGCTGGTTGTAAACTTGATAGAAAAAGTACCAGTGGTACTTGTCATTTGCTTGGTAGTTCCCTTATTTCTTGGCATAGCAAGAAGCAAGTAAGTGTTGCTTTATCAACAGCTGAGGCAGAATATGTTGCAGCTGGCAGTTGTTGTGCTCAAATTCTTTGGAGGAGGCAACAACTTCTCGACTTTGGTGTTGCTTTAAATAATGTGCCTCTTAAATGCGATAATACTAGTGTGATTAATATTTCCAAAAATCCTGTTATGCATTCACGAACAAAGCATATTAAGATTCGACATCATTTTATACGAGATCATGTTTTGAAAGGCGATTGCATTCTTGAGCATATCGATACTTCTAATCAATTAGCTAATATTTTTACTAAACCTCTTGCAAAAGAACAGTTCATTAATGTTAGAAGGGATTTAGGAATTTTGGAAATCTCTAATTGTGTTTAATTCCATACTTTTTCTTGATATATTTGTATGTGGTATATGTATTTGAACATGTGATAAGTTTGATAATGATTGAGTATGAGGTATATGATTGTCTGAAAATTGTGTTTGATATTATTTTATTTTTGATGATGACAAATAGGGAGAGAATATCATTTTGCTAAAGAGGGAAAGATTATTAGAGGGTGAGATTACTATTATTTATGCTGCAACTATGCTCCGATGCTCTGAAAATTAGATGAATTATTCTGTGGTATCTTATCTCCTTTCAACAAGTGGTATCAATTAGTATGTAATTGTTTTTGTTTAAATTTGCCTTAATGAGTTGTATCTAAATGATTGATACTTTTAAAGTGGTATCTATTGTATGATTAAGGGGGAAAAGTCTATGTAATAATATTAATAATAAGTAGTATTAATTGAATTAGTAAGGAGGAGATTTATTTGTCAACACCTTTGATTATAACTGTTATGAAACTAACACCCCAAGAGATGAACATTTCATTTCATCATCAAAAAGGGGGTGAATGTGTTTATATGTTGAAACAGGTTTTGATAATGACAAACAAAGACTCAAAGATCAAACAATTCAATTATGTTTGATACAAGATTTAATTATGTTTGATGATATGATGAACAACAAAGGATTAGAGTCAAAGCATCAACAAAGGATTAAAGCAAGTGAAAAATGTTCATCAAGTGTCAAACGATCAAAGGAACTAAGGCGTATGCAATCAAATATCAAAATGGGTGAAATAAAGCACAAAATGTCATGCATCAGGTGCATGAATTGATTCATACAGCATCACATGGCAATATGAATCGATTCCTACATTTGACAGGCCAAATATATGCAAAATTCAATGCAGGAATTGATTCACACTATTGGGGAACGATTCACACATTTTCTGGGTAGCATTTCTCATAATTTAAACACATGAATCGATTTATATACATTAGGAATCGATTCATACGCTTGTCAGGGGCCAAAATAACGCAATGAATCTATTCATGGAGCGATTCATTTAGTTGAAATGCGTTCTACAACTTAAATTTTGAATTTCAGAAAGTGGATAGCCTTGCATTGCACCACAGATTTTCCGCATCGCATTATGAATTCAATCATGGTGCACTAAACAGATAGATAGGAAACGCTCCATAACTCCACTACGTCAAATTGTAAGCTCGGAAAGGATTTTTTAATTACAAACACCATGCCTTGCATTTGCTATAAATAGAAAAGGAAGTTGAAGGCTGGGAACACACAACAACAAAACAATTCTAGCTTTCTTCTTTGCTCTCCTATTTTCTCTAAGTTAATAGCCCTCTATTCTTCTATTTTGAAATTAATTTTGAGAGTTAATTTATGAGCAAAATTATTTTTGAGTGCTAAAATTTACATATACTCTTTTTGAGAGTTATCATTTTGTGAAAGCTTTAATTTGTATATCCACTTTATTGGAGAGTTACCTTTGTAATCTAAACACCAAAAATTCCTAGAGTTTGTGTTGGGGTTCAACCTTGTAAAATTGTGAGATTGAGAGATTGGGTGGGTTGCCCTTGTACTTGTGAGAATTGAGTTCTTGAGTGTGGGACACTAGGAAGCTGTAATTGCTCAAAGTTTGTATCTCTAATCTCTAATAGTGGAAATCCTTCAAGTGGGTTGCTTGAAGGCGAGACGTACACCAGTGTGGTGGAACTCGTTATATCTGTTTGCAATTCTCTCTTCCCTAAACTCTTTTATTATTGTGCATTTGAATTGCTTGCTTACTTTATAGTGATTGAAATTTTATTGTTGAATTTTTTTGAAACATATTTTCTTAACTTTATTGAATTCACTTGCTATTTATTAAGTACTTGCTAATTTGCTCTGTGTACTAATTGTTATTGTTTGGCATTAAATTTACCATCTTCTTTAAGTATGTTTGTCAAAGAATCATTTTCAAAAGCATTCCCAAAAAAATTTTTAATACTCAATTCACCCCCCTCTTGAGTAATTGAGGCTACTTGGTTAACAATAAATGCCATGCATGAGAGTTTGAAGTGAAAAATCCTTATTTCCTAATTTTCTTGTTTTGGCCGAATTTTTCCATACATATTTCCCCCTTGATTTCCATTTCTCAGCACATGCATGTTGTATTTGATAATTTACATGTAATTTTGAGAAGCCAAAGGTCCTACTTCCCCATTGTCTTACTCACGGTCGTGGCCATTTAAAAAAGCTACCATTCCTTGTTTTGAGTTTCAAACGATTGGCGTACGTTCCAGAGTTACCGTCGAGGCCGAGGAACGGGAAAAGACAAAGAGTCAAAACTCTGCCCGGGGAACTCGCTTAGGAACCCGAGATAAGGAGGAGTTATTCGATGTTTTACTTGGAACATTGGCATGCATAAATGCAGAAACCTCACTTAAGTTCCCGAACAAACTGTGATTACAAGCGAAAGAAGGGAGAGATACGATTTAGAGGCGAAAAGGGAAAATAATTACAAAAAGCCCCAAACTTCACATATAGTTATCCTTTTGAGAAAATTAAGTTTTTTTACGCCTACAATTGGCCAAATTATGCATATAATAATTTAGTAGCTTAAATTTATACATAAAAAATATATGTATATTCATTTGTACTCTTGGATAGACTGATATAAGATAATAGCCTGGTGTGTGTGTATGCGTGCACGTGACTACATTAGATTTAATTTGGAAATGAATTAGGAAACTTAGTGAGGAAAGGACGTGAAAAATTAAAAGAATAAGAAACAAGTAAAAGATAAGGAGAAGTCATTAAGGGACACAATGCGTAAATAAACTAGTAGTAGCAAGGGAAATAAATAAGTGAACCAATACGAGATGCAATTAGGATTACTAAGGAAATAACAAGTGAGAATAAGTTAATAATGTAATCGGTAAATTAGAAGGAAAATAGGTTAAGCGACTACATTTGGTTACTAAGTCTAGTAATGCATTTGTGCATGCTTTAACTTGGAAATTACTAGTGCCTCATAATTGTGAATATGCTACAATAAGCTGTGTGATATTCTATGACTGTGAACAAATTATGACTATATCAGTATTTGGTGTTGTAAAGCTTAAAATAGCATTTAAGTGAATTTGGTAATCTTAGGTGAAATGAAATTATTGTGTATGAAGCTGCCTAAATTAATTCTTGTCAACTTAAACATGATAAGGAAATGTGATAGAAGATGTGAAACATATGTTGGGTAACATGTAATTATTAAAAATGCACTGAAGTCCCAGTAGGGTCCAGAATGTGTAACTGCTTATGAAACTGATGTAGGCAAAGCCTACTTTGAGAGGTAAGAATCTAGCTTTCTTTGATTTTTCTTCTTAGAGTTCCAATTGCCTTGTTGAATTTTATAGATAGAGAATGTCTTGAGGAGAAAAGGATTTGGACATCACTCCTCTAGGAGGAGATAAGCCATATAACCGGTGGTGTGCTAAGCACAATGGAGAGACTAAGAGAGAGGGAACTCTTTCTCACTCTAAATTTCTTCAATTGAATTCTGATGTAAATTTTACAAAGGAGAAAGGCCTATATATAGGCTTGGGTGGGCTTGTAAAAGCTTCACCCAAGGCCCAAAATCTAAAAATAAATAGCCCAAAAGTGCCCCAAAGTAAATGTATACCTATGTAAGGCCCAAAATAAAAAACATAACCATGTAAGGCCTAACATAAAGCCAAAAGAAATTTCTAACCTAAATCTAATAAAATCCTAATTATGTAAAAGAGAAAATAGAAAGGATCAACAAAAGGTCCAAGTAGCTTAGGAAGACCATGATCCAATGTAGTGCAAGACAAGAGTGTAGGGCTTCCAAAGAGCTTCTATGGGCTTGGGCCCATAAATAAGGAATATGAAAGGTGTGACAGATTTTGTAAGGGTGTCCTTAGCCTTCTTACTCCTTGCTCTAGTTATTGGTCCTGCAAAGGAGTCCATGGCTTTATCCACCTTATCAACAACTTCTTCATGAGTGATATCTTTATCATGCTCCCTCTCTTTAAGAGGATTTGTCCTCAAATCCTTATCAAAGTCATCTGCAGCACAAGGAGAGAGATTATAAAGGTTAAAAATAGCACTGACCCCACAATCACTAGGGAGGTCAAGTACATAAGCATTATTATTAAGTTTTCAAGTTATTTGAAAAGGACCATCACTTTTAGGACTAAGTTTAGACTTTCTAAGTTTTGGAAATCTTTTTTTTCACAAGTAAACCCAAACCTAGTCCCCAACCTCTAACACTAATTCTTTCTTATTTTTATTAGCAAACTAAGCATAGTGTTTATTTTTCTTTTGTATTTGGTTTCAAACCATTTCATGAAGTTCTTTTATAAACTTTGCTCTTTCCTTTCCATCTTAGTGAAGGATCAAGTTAGAAACATCAATGGGAAAAAGGTCAAGATGAGTAAGAAGATTGAAACCATATACAATTTCAAATGGAGTATGCTTAGTAGTGGATGAGTGGCTCTATTATATGCAAACTCTACATATGGTAAGCATTTATCCTAAGCTTTAACATTTTTTTGAACTAAGACCCTTAAGAGAGTAGAGAGAATCCTATTTACTACTTTAGTTTGGCCATTAGTTTGGGGATGACACGTAGTGGAAAGTAAAAGTTTAGTGCCAAGTCTAGCCCATAGGGTACGCCAAAAATGACTTAGGAACTTGGAACCATATCACTAACAATAATTTTAGGGATACCATATAGCCTAACAATTTCTTTGAAAAATAACTTGGCAATATGACTTACGTCATCCACTTTATGATAAGGGATGAAGTGAGCAATCTTACTAAACCTATCTACCACTACGAAGATAGAATCGATACCCTTTTGGGTCCTAGGAAATTCAAGCACAAAATCCATACTTATATCAACCCAAGGAGCATCAGGTACAGGTAAGGGAGTGTAAAGGCCATAAGGTGAAACCTTAGATTTGGCCTTAGTACATGCTAAGCATTTAGAATAATATCTTTACATATCACGTTTCATGCAAGGCCAGAAAAAAGTTCACTAAGGGTAGACAAAGTTTTGTCCCTCCCAAAGTTCCCCATGAGTCTTCCCTCATGACTCTCACGTACTAACAATTCTCTTATAGACCCTCTAGGAATGCACAACCTATTGGCTTTAAAGAGGAAGCCATCTAGCTTATAGAATCCATGAGATAATGTGGAAGTTCCACAAGTTTTATAGAAACTTGCAAAGTCTAAATCAAAGGGATACAATTCTTTTATTTCATCAAGCCCATGTAGCTTTGTTCCAAGAGAAGCCAAAAGAGTATGCCTATAAGATAAAGCATCAGCTATAATATTTAATTGACCATTTTTATGCTTGATGTTATAAAAGAATTGTTCCAAATATCCAACCCACTTTGCATGTCTCTTATTAAGCCTATGTTGCCCTTTTTTATACTTTAGTGATTCTTGATCACTATAGATGACAAACTCTTTTGGGATCAAGTAGTGTTCCCAAGTCTGAAGGGCTCTAATGAAGGCATATAATTCCTTATCATAGGCTGGATAATTGAGGGTAACCCATTAAGTTTTTCATTGAAGAATGTAATAGGGTGTCCTTCTTGCAATAATACTGCACCTATGCCTACATTGGAGGCATCACACTCAAGCTCAAAAGTTTTGGAGCATGTATGAGCCTATGCTTGAGTTCGTTAAAAGCTTTTTCTTGCTTTGGGCCCCATTAAAAAGGAACATTCTTTTTAAGCAATTCGTTTAAGAGGGATGCCAAAGAAGAAAAATCTCTAATGAATCTCCTATAGAAGCTTGCTAAGCCATGAAAGCTTCTAATCTTATTCACATTGGTAGGTGTAGGCCAAGCACTAATAGCTTTAACTTTTTCTTCATCTACTTGTACACATTTTCCACTTACATCAAATCCTAGAAAGATGATGTTATCCAATGCAAAAGAACATTTATCAAGGTTTGTAAAAAGTTTATGTTTTTAGTGTACGCATAACATGTCTAAGGTGGCTAAGGTGAGAGTCTATGTCTTCAGAATAAATCAAAATATCATCAAAATTAACAACCACAAACTGACCAATAAATTCCCTTAAAACATGGTTCACTAATCGAATAAAAATGCTTCGTGCATTTGTTAAACCAAAGGGCATAACCTACCACACATATAATCCAAGTTTTGTTTTAAAAGCAGCTTTCCATTCATCACCTTCTTTAATTTTTATTTAGTGGTACCCACTTTTAAGATCAATTTTGGAAAATATAGTAGAGCCATAGAGTTCATCCATCATATCATCTAGTCTAGGTATTGAATGCCTATACTTGATGGTGATGTTGTTGATTGCTCAACAATCAGTGCATATTCTTCAAGATCCATCTTTTTTAGGAATTAACAAGATTGGTACAGCACATGGACTATGACTCTCCCTAATCCATCCTTTAGAAAACAATTCTTTGATTTGTTTTTCAATCTCTAAAGATTCTTTAGGGTTACATCTATATGCAGGTGTATTGGGGAGACTAACACCTGGTATAAGATCTATTTGATGTTTAATACCCCTAATAGGAGGTAACCTTTGAGGAAGGTCATTAGGAAAGATGTCCTCAAATTCATTCAAAGTTTTGAAACTCCTAAGGGTATAGAAGAAGAAGTACCCTCTAAATATAAAGAAGTATTAGGAGTGTTTGTTGGATATAGCATAAAGAGAAGTTGGTGAAAGAGCAAGGCTCTCTTCACTTTATTTTTTGAGGTGAAAAGATTAGGTTGCCTCTTGGAGTCATCAAAAGAGATAACTCATTTACCTTTATCTTTTTCGGTTTTTCTAATTTTTGTTTGGGAGGTGGAAGGTCCATCATCTCTTTCCCTTTTCAACTTCATTTAAAGTTGATCCTCCATTACATGCTTAGGAGTTAATGGATGTATGACAAATTTATTGTGAATGAAGGTGAGGGTGTTAGTGAACCCCTCACGGGTGACCTTCTTGTCAAACTGCCAAGGTCGACCCAACAACACATGAGTGGCCTCTATAGGAAGAACATCACACCAAACAGAATCTTCATATGTTCCTATTGAGAATGTTGTTGGTGTATGCACTACAAGTTATTAATGTATCAATTTTAACTTATCAATAAAATAAGTATTTTCAGTTTTAAGATTGTTTTAAAACTATTTATCCTTAAATAATAGGTCATATGAGAATTATTTCTAAAACATCACTAATCAAGTATTTGTATGGGGACATGTAAATACATTAAGACTAGTGTATGAATGTACTGATAATTTGGTCTCACAAATCATGGATATATATAATATCAAGTCTTCACACGGGTACACATTAAGAGTAATGTGATGTGATACTGGACAGACCCACCATGAGAACGTTGCATGGATCATTACATAAGTGTCATAAATGATTCTCAATGTGATAATGGTATATAGTCCTTCGACCTAAAGTCATTACGATTCCTATATAAGGAGTTTGTTGTTTTAATACAATCAAACGTCATTTGTAATGAGATGACCATAAAGATTGTGATTAGGGAATGAACAAATTATATAAAGGGATGTGAGTGATGTAGATGGATTTGTCTCTCTTATATGAAAAGAGTAATATCTATGGGCTACTTGATAGAGTCAGACTAATAAAATGCATGACCATGCTAGGAAGAACAAATATTAGATATTTATTCTATAAAGTCTACTCTGGTATCAAGTAAAATGAATTGGGCTATACAAGAATGACGACGACCATGCCTTGGACCCAATTAGATATCGTGACAAAAGGAATAAACATATAAAATAATTATCAATTATAGGTCATGTCGATGATAAATAATATTTGGACGTAATGATGTATTGCTAGATGCCGCTCTTATTTTATATTAATAATAAAATAGTTTATTATTGATATAACCAAATATTTTACTTATAGGGTCACACACATAGAGTTAGCCTACCAGAGGTTAGTTTTATTTTAGTTGGACTAAAAATAAAACTATTGGGCCTAACTCATTTATAATGAGTCAAGAGCCCAATGTTTAATGAGAGCTCATCAGGTTAAGACCTAAGCCTATATATAGAGCATGAGATGCTTATAGGTTGCTGCTTAAAAAAATATTAGGATTACTCTCTGAACTTCCGTATGCCAGAAATTCAGTTTTTGGTGGGAGTGCTCGTATGGACTCCTAAGGGTGAAGCTATAATTGCTTAGATTGAGGAACTCATTTTGCGTCTACAAGAGGTAAACTCTAAAACAAAAATTTTAATTTTGTATAATGCCTTGAGACATTTGTGTTTGCAATTCCTTTTTGGGAATCCTTTGTGTTTCCGCTCCCTGACCCTGAGGGATTTGCTAACAAATGCAAGGTTAACTTGTTTGTTAACTAGCATTTCACCCTTTTCATTAAGCCATTGTAGTTTATAAATATGTGGGTGATCCACTAGTTGACAACCAAGTTTATGAACTAGCCTTTGGCTAACCACATTAGCACAACTGTCACTATCCACAATGAGAGAATAAAGTTTTTTGTTAATATAACGTCTTGTATAAAAGATGCTCTCTCATTGTGTAGCATCATATCCTCTAATATGGCTTCCAAGAAGCCTTCTTATCATGTAAAGCTCGCCTTCATCCTGTAAGACATGTTCGTTTTCATAGGAATCACTATCATAGCTATCACTAGATTGTGATAAAACAGATTCCTCAGTGCTAGCATAGTGACCATGCCCTCTTAATTCTTTTTTGGGCATTAAGAGGCAATATGACCTCTTCCTAAGCATTTAAAACATTCAATAGAGCTAGTCTTAGATGATATAGATTGAGATGATTCACTATGCTTAACATGGTTAGAGGGTTTAGTAAAGGAACCCTCTTTATAGACTTCACTTTTTATTTGAAAAGCAGTGCCCATTGGCTTCTCCTCATCCTTTTTATAACTGTTTCTAGGATAAGAGTCCTCCTTGCCCTTCCACTTGGGCCTAAAGGGTTTGTTATCCCTTTTATTGTAGGAGTTTTTTCACTCAACTGACTCTCCAACCTGGTGTATTTATGGAGGAGCTCCTCAATATCAACATGAGGTAATAGCTCAACCCTTTGTTTTATTTCATTATTTAGACCACGTAAGAACCTATACATTAGGGTTTCTTCATCTTTTTCTATGTTTTCCCTAATCATAGGTATCTCTAGGGATTTGTAGTAATCTTCTACGCTTTTTGAACCCTAGATTAGCCTATTGAGTTTAGCCAATAATTCCCCCATGTAATAAGAAGACACATACCATTTGTGTAGTAAGGCCTTGAGGTCTTCCCAGTTATCTATTGGTGGAAAATTATCTCTTTTTCGTTCTTTGTAGACCTGAGCCCACTAAACGAAGGCATAGTTTTGAAACGAGATGGTGGCTATCCTAGTTTTTTTTATTTGTAATATTATGAGAGTTGAAGAGTTACTCCACTCTCATTTCCCATTCCACATACGCCTCAACATCACTTTTCCCATGAAATGGCGGAATATCTAGTTTGACTTCCCTAAGTCCCCTATCATCATGGTGCCGATGATGTCTCCTTAGACGTTCCTCTTCCTCACTTTCACTGTGTTCATTATATCTAGAATGTCTCCTATGGTGAGGTGTATGTTCCCTATGGCAATTTCTTTGCCTTGACTCTCTATTCTCTATATGATCTAACCTAGTATTCACAGCATTTAGTCGTTCAAGAATGGCTCCCATTTGGGGAGAAGTGTTATCTCTTTCTCACTCGCTATAAAAAGACATGTTATCTACCCTAAAGCATAGAATGATTAAGAGATAAGATACTAGTCGGTTGGCAAGGAAATAAAGCAAGCAAAGGAAACTAGAGATAGATGAAAAACAAGCAAGTATATAACTAGAAATAACCTAGAGAAGTAAACTATCCTAACATGCAAAGCGTTTTTATACTAAACTTGAAAAACAATTAAAGCAAGACTAGTCATTTGTGCATAAAAAGTAAATTGGTACCCAAGTGTACTACTCCTAGTTAAACTAAAAGATTCTAATTAAAGTCTAGAGTCCAAAGTTCTTAAGTCCAAAATATAAAGACTAAAAAGAATTGAAGTAAAGAAATATTTCCTAGAATACAAGGAAAATGAAATGCCAATAAAATGAATAACTATTCCTTTATGCTTTCCATTATCTTCAAGTATCTTTAATATCCTTCAAGTTCCAAGGAATCCACCAAGCTACACAAAACACTTAAACTCAAAGAAAAATTAGTTAGCACAAAAGTTATGTTTTTGATTTTTTTTTCACTTTAGTGTTTATTCACTCAAGGTGTTTAAACTCATGTCTTCTCAGAAAGAACTCCCAAGTTTGCTTATAACACAACTCAATCCTTGTCTCTTTTCTCCAAGATGCTACCCCTATAGATAGAAGTGATTGTCTTATCTCAAGAATTTCAAAAGAGTGAAAACTCTAGGACAAAACTCAAGAATAGAAAAAGACAAGCAATAAAAGGTAAATTTTAAAAGGTAAACCAAGTTGGAGTTTATGAGAAAAACTTGAATATGACAAGCAATAAACGGTAAAAAGAATAAAGCTACTAAGAAAGGAATTAATGAGATAAACCAAGAATGAAAGAAAATTAAATGCAACCAATAAAAGAAAGTACTCAAAAGATCTCCTAGAAACTCTAGAATATACATGCCAATTCAACCAATATCTAATAGCACTTAAACATCACCAATTTGTAACACAAGTATGCAATTCAAGAGGCAAGCAAATGATGAATTAGGGCCTGCACAAAATACCACACGTTGCTATTTTTTTTTAAAAAATTAACTACACAAACTTTTCTTTTGATTTTTTTTGCTAAGAAAGAACTTAAATTTTTTTGTGAAAGGAAATGCTTTCAAGTTATATCTTTTTTTTCTTTTTGTATTTTTCTTTTCACTTTTTTCTTTACTTTATACTATTGTTTTAACAACAACCATACAAAAAAATAGACCAAAAAAATTTACTTCAAAAATTGCACTAAAATAGAGAAAAGGTGGCCAAAGGGTGAAGTTTAATCATCAATAGAAGATACTAAGAATCAAGAAAAGATTTACAAAGATTAATAAAAGATCCTAAGAATCAAGAAAAAGATTTGCAAAGATTAATAAAAGATCCTAATAATTAAAAAGATTACAAATATCAATAAGAGATCCTAAGAAACAATAAAAGATTGCAAAGATTAATAAAAGATCCTAAGAATCAAGAAAAAGATTGCAAAGATTAATAAAAGATCCTAAGAATAAAAAAGATTGCAAAGATCAATAAAATATCCTAAGAATCAATAAAAGATTGCAAAGATTAATAAGAGATCCTAAGAATCAAGAAAAAATTGTAAAAATTAATAAAAGATCCTAAGAATCAAAGAGATTGCAAAGATCAATAAAAGATCCTAAGAATCAATAAAAGATTGCAAAGATTAATAAAAGATCCTAAGAATCAAAAAGGTTGCAAAGATCAATAAAATATCCTAAGAATCAATAAAAGATTGCAAAGATTAATAAGAGATCTTAAGAATCAAGAAAAAATTATAAAAATTAATAAAAGATCCTAAGAATCAAAGAGATTGCAAAGATCAATAAAAGATCCTAAGAATCAGTAAAAGATTGCAAAGATTAATAAAAGATCCTAACAATCAAGAAAAAGATTGCAAAGATTAATAAAAGATCCTAAAAATAACAAATAAGGATTTCAAGGATCAATAAAACAAGGATTACACAATTAAACATGGAACTAAGGGAGACATACACACGACTATGGAATAAGATGTAACATGTACCAAATTCAGCATATAAAAGAGAACACAAAAGCCAAAAAGAAAAAAGGAAAGGAAAGGCACAAGACTACTGATACCATTTGATGTAGGCAAAGCCTACTTTGAGAAAGGGAGGATCTAGCTTTCCTTGCTTTTCTTCATAGAGTTCTAATTGCCTTGTTGAATTTTATAGATGGAGAATGCCTTGGAGGAGAGAGGGATTTGGACGCCACTTGTCTAGGAGGAGATAAGCCCTATAACCGCCACCCTAGGGGAGGAAATCTAAGGATAAGGTATTCGGTGGTGTGCTAAGCACAAGAGAATGACTAAGAGAGAGGGAACTCTTTCTCACTTTAATTTTCTTCAATTGAATTTTGATGTGAATTTTACAAAGGAGAGAGGCCTATATATAGGCTTTGGAATTTCGAAATTAGCTTGGGTGGGCTTGTAAAAGCTTCACCCAAGGCGCAAAATCTAAAAATAAAGGGCCCAAAAGTGGCCCAAAGTAAATATATACCTATACAAGGCCCAAAAGTGGCCCAAAATGAAAAATATGACTATGTAAGGCACAACCTAAAGACAAAAGAAATTTCTAACCTAAATATAATAAAATCCTAATTATCTAAAATAGAAAATACAAATGATCATGTAAGCCCAACAAGAGGTCCAAGTAGCTTAAGAAGGCCCATGATCTATTATAGTGCAAGACAAGAGAGTGTAGGGCTTCCCAGGAGCTTCTATGGGCTTGGGCCCATAAATAAGGAATATTAAAGGTGTGAGAGTTTTCATAAGGGTGTCCTTATCCTTCTTACTCCTTGCTCTAGTTATAGGTCTCGCAAACGAGTCCATGGCTTTATTTATCAATAACTTCTTCATGAGTGATATCCTTATCAAAAATTAACATGAATGAAAGTGATGTGAATGACAACGTGTGACGATATATAACAATATCCGTATTGACGTGAATGTACCCCTGTGGATTTTATGATGACTGAGATTGTGGATTCAGGCTACTCATAAGACTTTGTCCTTAATCACCGAATAAGGGAAGGTTAAAAGATAACCAGACCGAAAGATAATTATAAACTAATATTTTAAGGTAATTTACACTAATGAGAAAAAATAAGAAAGATGTATAAGTTGGGTTTGTAGGTTAATTAAATTCTGATTTTCATAATAAAAGCATTATAGTTTTGACCAACTGATGTTTTTACCAAGAAAGAGTTGTGGATAAATTTTATCTCTGAATTTCAAAGAAATATGTTCTAGGAAAACATTTAAAAGTATAACTACACTTAAAAGTGTTGGCCTTTAAAAATTTAAGGAATAAAGTTTCGTAACAACCAATGTTATTGATAAGTGTTGATTAAGCATTGATTTCATGACTCATTCGAATTAATTTTGTAAAGAACTTGAGCTAAATTGATGAATTATTAAAGGAAGTGAGCATGAATCTTTTAAGTAGTGATGGATAGGTGTATAAAAGAAATATTGTGTTAAAACTCTTGGAAAGTTGCAGGAAATTCAACAGGAAAGCAGGGCAAGCTTAAGCTTGAGCAAGCAAGCTTAAGCGTGAAAAATCAAGCTTAAGCTTGGAGCAATCAAGCTCAAGCGTGAAAGATCAAGCTCAAGCTTGAAGCAGGCAAGCTTAAGCGTGAAAGTGGCAAGCTCAAGCGTGAAAGCATCAAGCTCAAGCGAGAAAAATCAAGCTTAAGCTTGAAGCAGGCAAGCTTAAGCGTGAAAGTAGCAAGCTCAAGCGTAAAAGCATCAAGCTCAAGCGTGAAAGCATCAAGCTCAAGCGTGAAAGATCAAGCTCAAGCTTGAAGCAGGCAAGCTTAAGCGTGAAAGTAGCAAGCTCAAGCGTGAAAACATCAAGCTCAAGCGTGAAAGAGCAAGCTCAAGCGTGATCGGGGGCATTTGAAGACAGCAAGCTCAAGCTTGAACAACCAAGCTTAAGCTTGAGCAAGCAAGCTTAAGCTTGAACAAGTTGGAAAGCATCAGGACCTCTCACGCTTGAGCGTGAACACTAGGAGCTTAAGCGTGGAATGATAAAAATGGAAGCCTAAGCATGGATTAAGCATGGCCAGCATGAATTAAAGGAAACAGAGGCATCAGGACCCCTCTCACGCTCAAGCGTGGGAATAAGCCGCTTGAGCGTGAGGAATGGATATTAAGGCCTCGCCTGAGCGTAACTGAGTGAGGCTAAGCGAGGAGCAAGCGTGAGAAGGCAAGGAAGCCACGCTTGAGCGTGAATTACTTCAGCTTGAGCGTGAGATCATCAATAAGCATCAGAACTCTTCACGCTTGAGCGTGACCATCAAGCTCAAGCGTGACTCAGACAGTATGGGATTTCTTAATTCTTTATTCACCAACAATGCGATGCAAACTCATCCACTTTCTTCTGTTTCCACCAGTCTCTGAAAGATGCTGCATGGGTTCTACGCAAGTGGGCAAGAGAAGCTGAACCTAAACTCCTATAAATCAAGCTACAAACAACATCATCATCATCGATCAATCTCCTATCACAACATACATCATTTCATCCTCTGTATTTTTCATTTCACACTTTCCATTTTCTGTATTCATTTCTTTGATGGTGAAAATGCAAGGCATGAGTAACTAATCTCCCTTATGGGATTGGCTGTAATCCATTCAACACTGAAGTAATGCTGTCGTAAGTTTTCATTGAGTAATGAGATTTGATAAAGTTTCTGTATTTCCTTCTGCGTTTAATGCCTGAAAGTACTTGATCACTATTTTCTTGTTCTAAGTTTTCTTGAGTATGCTGGGAAGTGACTTTTGAAAGCAGACCCTGAAAGAAATGCTTGTTGTGAGTAGGTAGCCAGGGATGGCGTCTAACGCAACAAACGTCAAAACAATCGATCGATAATGCTGGAATGGTTTCCAAAGTGACTGAGGGATCAGCGGTTTGGAAATCATTCTTATGAATTTTGTAGTCGAGGGATCGATGCAAATGACTTTGATTGTGACGTAGAACTTATCTTTTCGATTTACTTATATGGAAACTTATGCAGCTTACAGAGGTGAAGATGTGATGAAGCCAATCCCTGTTTTACAAAACTGATTTTTCCAACATCATTTACTGTTACATTTTGCAAAGTGCTATCATCTGTTATTTTGTTACTTACTGTTTTTCATTCAGCAACATTCACA
Source organism: Clitoria ternatea (assembly GCA_037962975.1). Classification (NCBI taxonomy): domain Eukaryota; kingdom Viridiplantae; phylum Streptophyta; class Magnoliopsida; order Fabales; family Fabaceae; genus Clitoria; species Clitoria ternatea. The sequence goes on from CM075671.1 coordinate 181,369,011, forward strand.
ACAAATCAAAACTGAAACTTTCTGCCTAATCAATTCAAGCTAAGATCTTCATTCTAGCACCTCCTCAGTGGAACGACAACTATACTATATTACAACTTCTGTGTTTAAACTTGGCACATCCATTTCATTGAGTTCATATTATACAAACTTGATTCTCTTTCAGCAAACTCAATATAAGCAAAACTCCTATCAAGTTTTGGCGCCGTTGCCGGGGAGGTGATTTGAGCTTGAATATTTTAGCATTGAATTGATAAGACAGTGTAAATAAATTTGTTTTCAATTTGTTTTTATTTTTACCTTGCTACTTTGAATTCTTGATTCATGATCTTGAGAGGACAGGGTACAAAAGAACAACTTGCATTTGATCCTGAGATAGACAGATTCCTCAAGAAAATCAAGAAAGTCAAGAAGAACTTCCACGTAGGACAAACTTCCTCTCTTACAATGGAGAACAACAACAATAATCAAAACCCACCAAGGAGAACACTTGGAGACTATGCTTTACAGCAAGGGCCAAGACATTTCTCAAGCATTGCAATTCCAAACACTGTCAGAGCACTAGAAATGAAACCAGCATCTTTGAGTTTGATTAGTTCACATCAATTCCATGGAATGTCTAGTGAAGATCCGTACACTCACTTGGCCACATTCTATGAATTGGTTGGAACCATGGGATTTGACCAAGATGTTATTGATGTTGCATACTTAAGACTATTTCCTTTCTCTTTAGCAGGAAAAGCAAAGGAGTGGCTACAGTCTCATCCAAATCAAAGCTTGAACAGCTGGGAGACAGTTGAAGAAAAATTTCTACAAAGGTTCTTTCCTCCATCTAGATTCATCAAGGCCAAATCAGATATTACAACATTTAGACAAGGCCAAGATGAACCTTTTTGTGAGGCATGGGAACGCTTTAAAACACTGCTCAGAAAATGCCCAAACCATGGACTTGAAGATATTGCACAACTTAATATTTTTTACAGTGGTTTAAGGGCTGACACTAAAATGATTTTAGATGCAGCAGCAGGAGGAACAATGATGACAGTGGATGCTGACCAAGCCACAAGGATAATAGAAGCTTTATCCTCAACAGACTACCAAGCTCAACATGATCGTCAGCAAGTTCAAAGGAAAGGAGTCCTTGACTTAAACACCACAGATGCCATTTTAGCACAGAACAAAATTCTGACCCAACAACTAGAAGCATTGACCAAAAAGATAGCCAATCTTCCACAACAATTACATGTTGTACAATCATCACAACCAGGGCAACAACAAATGCCTGCCAGATGTAACTTTTGTGGAGGAGATCATCTCAATGAGAACTGTGGATCACAAGAAGCAACTGTATACTTCATGAACAACCAAGGAAGGTCTGGTAATTTCAATTCAAATTTTTCTAACCAACCATTTCAGGGATGGAGAAGTAACCAAAACCAAGGCCAAGGATGGAAGCAAGAGCCCAGCTCTTCAAATAAACCATATCAAAATAATGGTCCTTCTTTGGTGGAGAGAACTTCTAGATTGGAGGACACCTTGGAAAAATTTATGCAAACTTCTTTAGCAAGTCAAAAGAACAATGAGGCATCACTCAGGAACTTGGAAACACAATTGGGACAACTAGCCCAACAACTTGCTGAGAAACAGAAGCCTCAGTATGGAGCAAACACTGAAACAAACCCAATAGAGCATTGCAAGGCTGTGACCACACTGACTGAGGAAATAACTGAGGAAGAAGATGGATATGACACTATCATCTCTGAAGCAGTACCGCATAACACCAAAGATCCAGGGAGTTTTTCTATTCCCGTTACTGTTGGAAAACTTTCAAAAAGTAAAGCTTTGTTAGATCTTGGTGCTAGTGTAAATTTGATGCCATTATCCACACTGAAAAGTATAGGGGATTTTTCAGTAAAACCAACAAACATGACTTTAAAAATGGCAGATCAATCAATAAAAATCCCTTATGGTATTGCTGAAAATATTGAGGTCAAAGTTGATCAATTTGAATTTCATGAGAATTTTGTTATCATAGATATGAAGGAAGATCCTGAAGTTCCCCTAATACTGGGGAGACCATTCTTGAAAGCAGCCAAAGTCATCATAGATGTGGATGACAGAAAAGTAAAAATTCGAGTGCAAAAAGAACAAGCTGATTTTGCTATTGAAGGTGCACTTGAAAAACAGAAAGGAAGAAAGCCAAGGACTGACTTAGGCAAGGAGGTGGAAAAACTCAACACTCTCATCCACCAACTCCATGACCCATATTGAAAAATCTATCAGGCGTCAAGCTAATGACGTTAAACAAGCGCTTATTGGGAGGCAACCCAATCTTTTATGTTTTATTTTCATCCTGTTGATTTTATTTTAAGTAAATTTTATCCTAAGATTGAATTTTTCTTTTATTTTTCAGGCAGCTCATCAAATTCATCGCACTCATTATCCGAAAGTAAGTTTGCATCCCACATTGTTTAGCCTGGGGACAGGCCTTCTTTCTTAGGAGGGGTGAGACTTCATAGACTAAACAAGGACCCTCCTCACAAGGACCTCCAGTAAGGAAACATGAGACAAGGGATGACTCTTCTAAGGATGAGTGATGAGTTTACTGCTTTAGTTTTTATTGCTTTAGTTTACTTTCAGTTAGTTTTATCTAACATTACTGCAGCAACTACACTTAAAAGTGTTGGCCTTTAAAAATTTAAGGAATAAAGTTTCGTAACAACCAATGTTATAGGAAAGCGTTCACCATATGTACCTTCTGATATCTCCAGGCCTTGAACCCCAACTTTAGGTAGTGCACGCTCTTGACCTATATGAATCTATCAAGTTTTAGGATATTTATATAACTTTGTTTTGAAAAAGGATATGGCTAGTGAAGTTTTCGAAGAACTATTAAGTAAATAAATATATATATGAATTTATGTACCTTGTAGCCACAACGACAATTGTTAAAAAAGTATGAGTAAGTGGGTTAGAGGGTTTAGGCAAGTATAAGGAAGTTTTATTAGAGAGATTTATTTTGGTAAGGCTCAGATGCGACATTAAGGATAAATGACTTATCGAGGTAGGATCCTACTCGATGACGATAATAAAGACAATGATTATTGAGATGTTATGGGTGTACATCATGTATGCATCATATACATTAGGAATTACGCTTGGAAACTCAATACTATAGTGTACAACGAGGGGTATGCTAAAAAACATGAGCGTTCAGATCCTATTTGGGTCTCGGGGGTATAACCGAGTCGGGTTCACCCAAAGGCTGGGAGTCGCATTCAGAGCCAGGCAATTTGTAGGCCAACTAGATATACCTTGACAAGGACGAATATTACTATGTTCATGTAATACCAAGTTACGGTTACTCTATGGAGTGTGATCACCTTTGTGAAGTGTTGGACCCATGTGTCCTTTACCCATGTATGTTACGATGAACTTGGTGAGCTCCAGTCGCTTTTGTATAGAAGCGTTGTGCTCTGTATGAGACTGAGGTAGAACGAATCTGATAAGTATGGTGTTATAAGGCCCTCTTTTGCAGTCATGAGACACTAAAGGATAAGATAATTATCACATAATGAAGCCATGCATAGCATCTGGAATGGCTAACCACATTATGATTTTGGTTGTGAATTGTGTAGTGGTAAGGATGTCTATGTTTGAATAGAGTGATTAACTGACATGCTCCTACTGTGATTATTGATTGTTATTCTATGATGATAATGATTGATCTCTATCTGGTACACTATGATTGGTGTAAGGCAAGTTAGGTATTAGTTCAATAGAGAAGAGAACCTTAGAATACCTAACATTGATTACATGCTGAATAAATTAGGAGATAATGAGGTTGAGTATCATAATGAAGGATAGTTAATTGTCTTGTATGTTTAAGTAAATAATAAAAAGGGGATGAACAATAGGTGGATGGTCAATATGGGATCCATATACGAAGAGTAGATTATATGATAACAGTATAGTGATGTTTTACAAATACGGTAGGTCAGACTTGTTTGGTGATTTGTTTATTTGAGAGAAATCCATCAAGTGTGATAATGCACTTTTTTATGTTTTTCCAACAAGGCTAGAGTAAGATAAACTCACCCTTCTATTTTGTGGTTACGTTATGTATATTCAAAAATGCACTCTAGTCTTAGAGGGATAAAGATGGAGAGGGAGAAAGATTAGTGTCAGAATTGCATAGTGAAAATAATTGGACACCCAGCTATATGAAGTAATGACTAGGTTAATTTACGTTTATATTTCATGGTAGCCTATGTGCCCCTATACATTCAGAGTATATAAGTTTTTGTTAAGACTATGTGATATAAAGTATTTTTATTAAAGATCTTGATCAACCATTGTTTCTTGTACAAAAAAAAATCTCCATATTTTCTTAAAACTCGTAACCTCTCTATTAAGTAGGATGATCCAATGGAAGGGATTGTCTTAGTTAACTGAGGGTGTTACAGGAAAAGTGTTTATCTTCAACATCGAAGGTTTCTTAAAGCTAATTGATGATTCAGAGTCAAACTTAGAAGGACGGGTTGAATATGTCTTAGACTCTTTTTGTGGAAATTTGACCCTTTGAAGCGTAGGTAATTAGACTTATAAAACATACTTGAAAGGTGCAAAGGAAGGAGAAGAATGAAAACCAAGAATTTATATTGTTTTGCTTCCAACAAGAAGCTATGTCTAGTCCCTTCTAAGTTAAAGGATTTCCACTATTGTAAAATCTCCTTTATAATAATAACATCAAACTTGTGCCATAAGTATTCTTAACTCCAGCTACTCCTGCCTTAAACCTAAGTATTCTTTCAACAAGCTATTCCTGGATCAACAACCCAAGTATTTTTCAAAAGCCTCTTTATGTCATAACTATTTCCCAATGAAACTAAAGGTTGGTAACATACCAAAGTCTTACACTATAACTGGTTTGAAAGAAAAAGTGTAAAGTATTTCACAGAACTTAGTGTATGAAGGATGTATACAGATGAATAGATACACTAAGTAAAGAAAGACAAAAGACCAAGGTCTGCTAAAGATAGAATAACAAAGAAGGCCTTTGTCTTAGAAAAGCTAAGAAGTGATTAGAGAGTTTTGATTACAGAGAATGATTCTTCTTGATAGGCTTGTGTATCTTTTGAAAATGGATCTCTTCAAGTATATATAAGTCACTTAAGATGACCGTTGATAATCTGGAAAGAAGATATAGACATTGGAAATCCTTTGAAGGAGTTTTGTTTGAACGCAAGTATGATACTTTTGATGAATTGAACAGAGGCCAATAAGTCTGGTAGCAAGGAACTTTGACACTTTGCATTAATATGGTGTTCTTTGAGATCTTCAATGAATAAAGCTAATTTTTGGCTTCCTTTCTTCTAGTAAACACTCAGTGACCAATGTTATAATTCTTCTAAATCTTTTTAACACATAAGCTAACTTAATTCAGCTTTTCTAAAGTATACAGAGTTGTTACGTTGATTTCTTCAAAAATTGCTTTGGCCGCTCTTCTGATTTGTCTTTTATCCTTTTTGATGATAAGCACATTTTTCTTGATAAGTGCTTGACTTCTAAAGCATCATCAAAAGGTTTTAGAATGTTGTATGATTTGTACTTTGGAGTAACGTTCAAGTTGCAAGTTCTTGATGCTTAAAAAGTCTGAGGTCTGATTTATTAGTTTACATGACTAAAAAATTCTTGAACAAGTTTTTTTAGGCAAAGTCTAAAATTTGATTTTTAATGTATCAGACTTTTGATTTTATGGACTCACTTTCTCTTTTGTAACTTGTGTACTTAGTATATATTTCCTGAAAAACTTAGATAAATAAGTTAGATCACAAATAAGCAAACTTCATTTAAGTTAAATACATTTATGTGTGTTATTAACAAATCCTGGGGTTTGGTTATAATGACGTAGCTTGGGGACTGGTCAAGGAATATTATCAACTTCTTTTTCAAACCAGACTTGTTCTCAACAATCTTCCCCTATTTATTGATAGCAAACATCAAGTCTTTTTCTTAAATGAAGTCCAAGACAATTTGAGTAGAAAGAAGGGTGATTCATATATTATCAAAGTACTTGATCATAATACATATCAGAGCATATACACAGATATGTATTAGAGCTTAAACAAACTTGTGATATTTAGAAGATCAGAGCTTTTAAAAGAATTTCTAATTTACTAATATTAATTCTTTGATATATAGGTCTTTCTATTTTCTTATCAGAGAATTACAAACATGGTATAAGACTAGAGCAACTTAATATAAGAGCATGCAGACTTAGAGTAATAACAGATATCAGAGTAATAACAAAAAAAATTTATTGATAATATGTTAAAAGGATCAGTACATATCATTGTAACAGAGCTAGCATTGCAACAAAGCTTAATAATGAAAGACTGATCATAATCAAAACATAGTATAGAGACTTATACTCCCCTTAAAAACTATACCCAAATAAAAGACCTCTATGTTTTCCCTATTTTGTTATTAACAAAGATAAGGGACATCATAAAGGGTTAAAGAGTTAAACCATGGGCCGGGGTAGTTAAAATAAGGAGGGAGGCCACTATTGAAACAATCATAAAGAAGCAGGTCTAAAAAATAAAGATGTCAGAGGAGCAGAAGAAAATAATAGAAGGGCGATAAAGAAAGAGAGGTTGGTTAAGAGGTTCAGAACAACAACCTTCATCTCTAATCATCCATAGATAGTGACTCCAAAGGGCATCAATATGTTCTTTTGTTGGATTGGGAGTAGACATAATACTTCCCAAAGAATCCTCAAAGAGCTCACGAGGTTTGAGACTGCCCTTGTAAGGAGGCTTATTCTTGGGGAGCATAGGTTGCTTCATTCTGCCTAGTTGAATACAAATCTTGGATGCAGATCATCTAGAGCAATTAGAATTTTCTTCCCAAGAGTAATCACTCTATGAACCTTATAATTTTGCTTCCCATGTCACATATCTATCTGAACACTAGTTTCTTCTGCTTTGAGAGCAAAGTACACAACAATGTCTAATTCTGAGAGAAGGTAAGGGTATTTTATAAGATGATCATAGGTCATTAGGGGAACATAGCAAGGAGCAGAAGGAAGGATATGAACTTTCCTTTTGCCAAAACCAAGGGCTTTGACAATGGCTAGGTTAGAATGGTGGAATAGCCTAAGTCATCTTCATCAAAGGTGGATTTGAAGTTCTTGAGATAAGGTACACTAGGGGTAATAAAATAAAAAGAGTTTAAGAGGAGAAGGTGTTTGAACATAGGTTGAAAGGACTAGTACAAGTTGAGGCTCAGGTGTGGTCTGGTCTGTCTGGTCTAGCAAGGAGGTCTGGTCAGGTTGGGGTGATGAGGTGAATTTTGGTTGGGATGGGCTGTAACACTCTCGGTTAACTAGGACAATCTCTTCCACTAGATTATCCTGGTCAACTGAGAGGTTATGAGTTTTTAGAAAATGTGGAAGTTTTTTTTGTACAAGAAAACTTGGTGGAACAGATACATCTTATATACAACATAGTCATTGTGAACACCTCTTTTTGTCCAGCCAATTGGTACAGTTCCATTATTTGGGCACTCTATTCTGTGCATTGTTCGCATAAAAATTCATAACTCCTTCATACGACCTTCAATTTATGCAAACCTAGTCTTAAACTTTTCGTAGCAAGATTATCTATGACTTTTGTGAAGACCTCGAAGGCTATATCCTTACCAATTTGTACAGTTTTAATAATCTTCATAGACCTATTCCAGTTTCATGACTACTCTACACACCTTTAGAAAAATTTGTATCTCCCTCATATGGTACTGAAATGACTCTATTCTTTTTGCTATAGATCCAAATCAAGGAGATCTACAAACTTCATAAAGGGCATGAAAGCTAATTCTCTACCCATTTTGCCCAGTGAATTTATTTTGCTTGCAAATGTATTCCGGCCACACCCTGGAGTAGTAGTTTTAGTAAATAGGCCATATCTCCCACATTTATTTATTAAATATTTTGTGCCTTATATCAAATTAAATATAAGTGAAAGACCTACAATTCTTATGTTGGGACCTTTTTCAAATTTGGCCTGCATCGGCCCTTAAATGTGCAAGCAAATTTTAGATGCATAAAAAGGAGAATGAAAAACCACTAAATAGCCCCTGGAACTTCAAAAAACCCAAAATTAAAGGGGGAATTGATTCACCAAAGTCGGGAATCGATTCATGCCCCTGGAAGTGACAAAATTACAAATTTAAAGGCCAGGAATTGATTCCCCTAGTGGATGAATCAATTCATGCGCAGTCCTTGGTCCAGGAATCGATTGATGCACCTTTTCAGCATTAGGAATCGATTCATAAGCCTTAGGAATCGATTCATACTCATTCAAATGCTTGGGAATCGATTCAAGTAGTCAGGAGTTGATTCATGCTTGCCTAGGAATCAATTCACAGCTTCAGGAATCCATTCATATGTTTTTTTCCACAGAATTAAATAGAAAAAATTGATTAGTGCCTTAAATAATGGATTAAATCATGGAAACATCAATACTTGTTTTAAGGCACTAGGGGTTTTCAGCGACACCATTACGCGTTTTATGAAACCACTACACCGAAGGAAATTATTTAATTGTAACACAAGCTTTGCTGAAGCCTATAAATAGGAAGGAGATTGAAGCATTTTGAGGAGACCCAGAAACACAACAAAAATAGAGAGAAGCACTTCCTTTTCTATTTCCATTTCTTCTTCGTTCTACACCAACAGAGTGAGAAGCACTTCCTCCTCTGTTCCTTCATCTTCCTTTCTCTAAATTAACGAAGAGAAGCAGTTCCTCTTCATGTCTCCATTTCTCCCCCTTTGTTCTTCCATTAGGCAAGAAGCTTTCCTTAATCAAATAATTTTTTTATTTTCTAAGAGTTAATTTAAAAAGAAAAATAAAAATGTTTTGAGTATTTAAAATTGCAAGTTGTATATTTAGATTATTGAGAATCCAAAAACTATGTGACCCTGATTTCTTAAAGCTCGAGAATACGTAGGAGCGGGAATCAATTCCTGTCGGGCCCACTTTCACTTTCTTTTTATATTTGTTTTACCTCGATTAAATTTAAAATTTTTTTTATCATGAGAAGGTTAATTTAGACGAGACGTCTTATTAACCTTTTCAATTTTTCAATATGTTGTTATTCTTTAAATAATAATATTTTAAATGGGATTAATTTAGATGAGACGTCTTGTTGATCTCATCATATTTCCCAATATTTTCAATATATTTTATTTTTCTTATAGAAAAGGGTTAATTTAGACGAGACGTCCTTTAATCTTTTGTTTTGATTAATTAACTTTATTTTATCTTATCTTATTTAACCTTATTTTAATCTCTATTTTGTGTTACAATTTAAGCTTAATTTGGACAGGACGTCCTGTTAATCCTTACTGCCATTGTTTGGTTTTTAATGTCACTGTTTAGTCTCTACTGTTACCATTTGGTTTCTTACTGTTACTGTTTGATTTCTTACTATCACTGTTTAGTCCCTTACTATCACTGTTTTGTATTTTATTGTAACTGTTTAATTAAATTGTTTGATTTAAGATTAATTTGGACGAGACGTTCTGTTAATCTTATTTCAAGCTTTTTGATCTGTTTTGTTTGTTCATTTTTGAAGAAGTTAATATAATTTCTAGGCTACTAATAATGCACACTATCAATTTGAGGTAACCGTTTAATAACGGACAGTTGTGAGGTGCTAATACCTTCCTCACCTATAATTTAACTCCCGAACTTGAAATCTCATTCTTTATTGACCAGTGTTTTAACAAAGGTTTTTCCAGTATTTTGCCCTTAAAAATATTGGTGGCGACTCCCTATTTTTTTGAAAGGATTTTGAAACCCGTTTTATTATTTTTTTGAGGGTCGGTCGTGCCGCCGTAATCCCGGTCGTGACAAATGGTGATTCCACTGGGGAAAATAGAGAGTCAAGCCAATCAAGTTGATAACGCATGTTCTTAAATAGCATTTTAATTATTTAACTTCTTCCTTTATTTTATTTTTTGTCTATGTCTGTATAGGGTCTTTGCTGTGTTTATATTTTGCCTTTGATGTTCTATTAATGTCTGTATGTTATTAAACCCTAAGGTAGACGACTTTGTTTTGTTGTTCTATGTTTGTTCTCTATGCAGGATGGGTAAGGTACAAGTATGGATGCCCTTTCACACAATACACTCATAATTTGCACACACTTATGAGTGGCGCCCTATACCCAGGCCCCAAAGGAAGCTTAAGTTAGGGGAGGTTGGTAGCGGTGTCATTTGGGATGTACTTCCCATCTGGCTATCGTGAGAACCTCAACTAGAGTTCGACTTATTCATGATGTTCACACCTAGTAGATCCTCTACTGTTGTGATCAACATCATGAATAGGATCTTAGCTCTAGTGACCTTTAGAAGTTTAGTGCAAGCCACCTAATATGAGGAGTCACTGTTAGACAAGCTTTAGGTCCTAGTAAAAGGCCTTCAGAAAAACCAACTTAGGGCATAAAGGGGCAGACTTTCCCTCTACCTTTTCTCATTCTCACTTTCCCTTTTTAATCCAAATTGCTAGACCACTTACCCACTTGATGGATTACACTTTTTTAGAAAAAATGATTTCTTTTTGTTGAACTAATAATCCTCAAATGGGCAAGCAGTCTTTTCCTTTATGTATAATTTACCTAAGCTTTGGACCTTGAGGTATGGGTTTTCCAAATCATCCGACAGAATAAACAAAACAAAACTGTAAAATCTTTTGAGGATGATTGGAATACCCGTAACCCACATGACTCCCAATTTTGTCATAAGTTGTTACTTCCCTGGCTATAAAAATATTTTCAAAAAATAAGTTACGAGGGAAGTAATGATTCATGGACACATCAAGTTCCATTTGATTGATTTCCTTTCTATTTGTAATTACAAAGACACCACGGGGACACACCCTTACAGAACTGGACATCAGAGGAGACTCATGGCTAAAATAGAACATACGAATGAAGATCTTAAGAATGAGGTCAACCAGCTAAAGGAGCGGGTAGTAGAGTTAACCAACCTCCTAGAAAAGAGAATCACAGAGGGTGGCTCCTATGCAAATATCGAGGGTGCCCAACAGCAAAAAGCAAATCCCCACATCTCACACCCCGCCCAGCCAACTATACCACCACTCCATAAGCCACAAATCATCCAAGCTCAAGCCGCATAACCCCCTGAAACCACCTGGATAGCGTAGCCAATCCATGCTATGACTCAATCCCATGGTCCCATGCTAAACACTGGGCCGATGGCATAAAACGACCGAGGTTTTTCTGGTATTTTTCCCTTAAAATTATTGGTGGCGACTCCCTATTTTTTTGAAAGGATTTCAAAACCCGTTTTACCATTTTTCAAGGGTCGGTCGTGCCGCCGTGATCTCGGTCATGACAGTCATATACAATACATGGTCGTAAACAGTAAACCGTACATGTTGAAAGTAAAGGGGGAACACAAGCTCCCATAAAAGAAAAGAAAATAATTTATCCTAATTGTTCTTGGCCCAAGGTGAGTTTGGTTAACCCTCACTGCGAAGTCTACGTCGATCTCCATGGTGTCAAGTGTTTGGTCCACTCAAAGGTCTAGAAAAAAATTAGCATAAGAGTGAGTCTCTGCTTCTACGATAATCAAAGAGTTTTTATCATTGACATCTATCCCAAACAATCTAAATAGGCTCACATACCATAATTATCTTTAGGGTCCCTAATTAGTTCATTCAGAGTTGTCTATTCCTACTCAGTCTCATCCAATCGCCCCTGAATACACAACTCTTTACTCCCCCTCTCATTACTAACCATCACACCCATAGTTATTAATTCAATCATATACAAACACAAATTTAAACAGATAAGATAATGTAATGCATGAGTTCCATTTCATTAATTATCTCTTACTTAGCCATCATGATACATGTGGGCCCATCTCCTTCTCATCAATCTCACTCAATCAATATCAACCATGCATATCAATCCCACCTTATCCCTCTACCCATTAGAGCGCCCGGAGCTCACCTCGTCTAGTTTTCACAAAAGGGTAAAGACACACAGCCCTATCATTAACAATGGATCCAATACATCTCATTAGAACGGGTGAGACGACCTGAAAGGTCAATAAAAATTAGTGTAAAATTTTCATGATTTTTAAAACAATTAAAGAATGAAAGAAACCGCGAGGTGAGACTTCAACCAATAACCCCGGATCATTTAAAAGAACCTATCCCATATATAAAGATATGAGAAGGTGTGTAAGTTCAATCAAGAGTTCTCCTTGGACAATCAATCATAGGATCATCAACAAGGAATAGCGGAAACATAATTTATTTTGGGAGTTATGGAAAAGTATGAAAAGAGATTTAAAGACACTTGAATTAATTGATAAAAAATGGTAAATACACTTACACATTGATATATAAGCATGCCATAGCTCAATGGAACCCAACATACAACAAAACATAAGGATTTTTAAAGAATCAGAGGCATGAATCGATTTAAGGCTGGCATGAATCGATTCATGCATTATAGATTGTAAATCAGGGTGCAACAGGTGAATCATGAATAATAAAAAAGGGACAAATGAATCGATTTATATATAATTCAAACAGGTACTAAATCGATTCAAGACAGACATTATGCAGAACCTACCCAAAAATGTTGTAAAATCCAACTTCTAACCACCCTATCTTTTTCATATCGAATCCATTGGTCACCAAATTTTAACACCAGCTAAAATACATTATTTGTGACGTGTACCCATTGGCCGCACTCAAAAATTCCTAAAAACGAGAGACTTATGTGTATAAATGTGTTTAACCATTTTTGAGGTATTTTGATGCAACTTATGGGTCAATTCTCAATGGAATTGGCCCATTCTAGTTTCTACAAATCACAAATCATATATTTAAGCTATTGGAACCATTACATGTAATCTAAATCTCATAAAACTCATTTTAACCCTATCAATTCCTCAATTATGCTACATAAAACATTGTAATTCATGAATTAACATCATTCATTTATCAATTAGGCAATAGTTCCAACATCACAATTGTCATCATACATTGTCTAGGTCATAATAAAAAATTATCCATACACATAAGGGTCCAATTTTTACCTATGACCTTCAAAATAAATACACACTAATCCCAAATACATATTAAGCATATATCAACACCATATGGTATACAAAATCAATGGTTATCAGCCAAGGCACTTCCTATACACTAATTTACCTCCATCACCAAAATAAGCACTTTAAAAAGGGATGTAATCTTACCCCATGGATGTCCTACATCATAAAGCTAAAAATAGACAACATGGGAGAGTGAGTTATACATTCCAAAGGATGAATATGAATACAATGTGATTATGTGCATATGCATTCAATGTTATGTATACTTTTCATCAATGTATCATTCATTATCATAATCATCAACATCTCACCAATATACACATAACTTAATGATCTCTATGAGTCATAACAAAGTATATAAGCATACACACAATCAAGTTCCTTATTATATTGGGCTATCACACATATGATTACCATACACAATATATTTCTTTGTATTTATATCTCTTATGTTGTCTTTAGGTATTTTTTCACCCAATCATAACCATCACCATTTCTCATCACCTTTGGCATACCTCCTTGCTATATGCAAATGCTCTTAGGCTAATGCACATGTACAACAGAGTAATATCAATTATGAATTCAACTGTGGGAATAAACACCAAATTGTGGAATTCAAGCATGATCATATAACCATACCTCTACTGCAGTAGTAAAATGTGTACACTTATCATCAAATTTCATGCAAATCATTATGTTTTACTGGTACCAAACCGCATCACCCATCTTGCAACACCTGGCCATTTTCACCATGACCACGGTAAACACCATAATCAACATAAAGGTGTTGCGGGCCAACCATGATTCATACCATGGCAGTTGTGATCCGAAGGACCATTGGGGACACCTTCTCCTCAAAGAGCCACCCCCCACAGGGTCAACCACATGCAGCTCCCCGTAGCTATACATGGGCAGCTTCGTGACTTACACACTGAGTCACAGGGGAATTAAGAATGCTCGTGCACAGAGCCGCCCTCCCACTGGGCCAACCGGGGGAATCCCATAACATTCCAACACCGGTAGCTATACAATATGCCATGGATGTAATGCAATGCAAATCATATGTATTCTCACAACTATACATCATATTATGCCACTCACTAATCATCATAATCACTAATACGACCACACAATTCTTAGTGGATTTTTAATATCATTAGTTATTGCCATTGCTATAAATTTTTAATGTGGCATCATAACATTTTCATCAACACATTCAAGGTATGCTAATCTTCCATGTTTATTCTTATTCATCATCAATGAAGATCATTCCATATTTATGGTGAATACAAACATAGCCACATCATATCAAGGCATAACACTTGCCAAGCAATATCACCACCATATAGCATACCAAAAATATTCCAAATGCAAAAACATATTGCCAAGCACAATCATCATCATCATGTTTAACATCTCTAATTGTCATTATGACACAAGCAAGGCAAACATGCATATTGTCACATATGACAATCAACCATTACTCAATTCATGTATTTAGAATGTAAAACTCCTCTTCTACCTCAAGAGAAGAATTCTGAGTGATACGACATTCCCGCCTCGTCGTTCAGAATGGGTCATACATTTTATAAGGCACCACATAATTAATTTCAACTTAAAATCACCAAGACTTACATATTCTAATTTAATACTTGGTGCATTCAACATTTTCACTATCAAACTATTTCTATTTCATTAATTTCACCATAACCACCATGGGTTAGGCATTCAAGTATTATTATTATGCATTTATAACTCTTCCCATCAAAGGGGTCATACATCAATGGCCATCAATCACCATTAATGGCCATCCACTATCATTAATGCTATCTACCATGATCAATAAATATTCTCTTAACATATTCTCTCATACTTATTATTCAAATATCATATATTTCCTCTCAAAACATATTCTCCAACCAATAATCATTATTTTCCCTAATTTTCTAAAGTTAGAGTTTCACCAAAAACCTAACAACATCATAAATAATCATTATCTTCCACCATTTCAAGCATTAATTTCGTGTACCGCATTAAAGGCTCATAAAATCTTGCATTTAAACCACCCCACCTTAGGGTTTTCATATTAACGACTTCTCTCAATAACCCATATACATTAAATCACTTACCCAACACCCAAAACCTATAGCCAAGAGTTCAAACTCAAAGAAATGATGAGAAACTCACCTCAAGTAATGAAAAGAGTGAGCTTCCAAGAGAGGGTGAGGAGAGGACAAAAATTAGAAGAGAATGGAGGAGAGAGTTCCAAGCCACAAGCTTCCTTCAAGCTCCAATGAAAAATGAAATGGGAGAGGAG
This sequence comes from Clitoria ternatea, assembly GCA_037962975.1. Lineage (NCBI taxonomy): Eukaryota > Viridiplantae > Streptophyta > Magnoliopsida > Fabales > Fabaceae > Clitoria > Clitoria ternatea. The sequence continues at coordinate 181,384,484 of CM075671.1, forward strand.
ATTGACACACCACTATTTCAAGGTTTAAAGAGGAAGAAGAGATGAGTAAAGTGGGAGAAGAAGAAAAGAGTGTATGCTTGTGAAAGGGAAATAGAAACCAGTGTGAAAGTGAAGAGAGTGAAGTGGGTTTTGTGTTTTAATTTTACCGCTCTCATTAAAATTTACCGTTTTACAATAAACAAGATCTTAGTTCGGGCTCAATACGTTAGCAAAAAATTATTTCGAATACATATTTGGACTCCCTATAATATTCTTTACAGCCCTGACTAATAGCACCTCAATTAGAGATACTTGGTCCCATACCCATATTTTAATTGGGTATAATTTTAGCTCGTAAAGCCTCAATAAATTATGAATAATCCTCAAAAATCTCAATTTAATTATTTTCAACATTTTGGGACATTAATTGACCTACATATAATTATTTAGTATTTATTCTTCTCATTTAATCATTTATATAAAATTTGGGATGTTACAACAGGCACACCACGGTCACAGTAACACTTGCTTTGATTGAAGTATACTAGGGTTGCCATGGGCTGTCCGATCTCAGGCGCGACTCTAAGCCATTGCAGGTCTACCCCGGTATACACTCGAGACCTCCCGCAGGGTCAGAACAACATTGTTCCCTAGTGTACCCCATTCATTTTGTGCTCTAAGGGATCACTCAACCATCTGCCCTTATACTCCACATATGATGCATGCAACACACAATTTCATTTTCACTAGTCATCGATAGGGTTCTCTTAATGACTTCATTTCATTCCTAACACTAAATTCATTTCATAAAATTCTTGATTAACCATTTTTTTCTTTATTTATTTTACTCTTAAACCATAATACAACTCACTTGATAATTAGGAATGAAATGAGTTCTTAACATTTATAAAACCACGGGGTTATATTGGCACCGCAACACCCATCATCATATTAGATTCGATTTCCATTATCTCGTTATTTTCATAAATCAATCATCTTAGGATCCCTACCAAGACTTTTCCTTATTTTTTCCTTATTTTATTTCATTTAATCCATCATAATATATTCCATCAAAGGCATCATATGTTGATGATAAGTGTTTGATGGTCCCTTGGTTGGACATAAAATCAAATGAGTATGAAAATCTACAAATGGATGAACTACATAAATTGTAGAAGATTGTTTTGAAGGGATTGTGTAGAAAAATGAAAGATGGAGTGATGTGGGTTATAGTTACAACCTTCCTCTCATAAGATTAAATAAGCAAGAATAATTGATAAGTTGGGATGAGGATTTTCGAGTATTAAAGGGTAGAGAGAGTTTTATGTGCCTCATGAGATGAGTATGATGTACTGGTGGTAATTAAGTCGGTCTAGAGTGAGATTTCGTGTGTTGGATTGTGAAAAATTTCATTGCTGCATAAGTCCTGATAATTCCACCGAGTGAAAAATTGAGTGAAAGGAGTTAGTTCAGGAATAATTCCACTGAGTGCTAGAAAGCCCCGCTCGAGTGAAAGAGAAAGAGTCGTTTTAAGATAATTTCGCCAAGTGAAACTGAGTAAGAGATGAGTTATTTTTGAGATAATTATACCGAGTGAAAAATTGAGTGAAAGATGAGTAAGTTTGGGGAACAATTATGCCGAGTGAAAAACCGGGTGAAAGATGAGTCGGCTTTGTAATAATTTTGCCGAGTGAAAGACCGAGTGAGAGAGGAGCCGGTTTTGGATAATTTTACCGAGTGAAAAACCGAGCGAGAGATGAATTGGTTTTGGAGTAATTTGCCTAGTGAAAGACCGCTCGAGTGATGAGTCAGTTTTGGATAATTTCGTCGAGTGAAGGGTCGAGTGAGAAATAAGTCGGCTTGAAATAATTTTGCCGAGTGAAATACCGAGTGAGAGATGAGTCGGTTTTGGAATCATTTCACCGAGTGAAAAACCGAAAGCTGTGAACCACCGAATGAAAAACTGAGTGCTAGGAAGCCTTGCCCGAGCGGTCGAGTGTGGAAGGGAAGGACGGCCTATGGTCGGATTTCGCTTAAGCGAGTGGGTACCTCACTCAAGCGAGTGACAGTGGGATTTGTTACTGGACAATTCTCACCCGAGCGAGTGGCTAGTTGAAGGGAGCCTCGCTCGTGCGAATGCCTGTGGATTTTGTTACTGGATGATTCTCGCTCGAGCGAGTAACCGAGTGTGAATGTGCTTCGCCCGAGCGAGTGAGCTTGGGGACGCTACTGGAGGCATTTCGCTTATGCAAAAGGGGTCGCCCCTGTGAGCCTGATCTGTCTCGCTCAAGCGGAGGTGAATCTCGCTTGAGCGAGTTCCTACCAGAAATGGATTTTGCCCAATTTTAATTATGGTGAGCTTATGTTAGACCCCTTCTTAGTGTTATAAGATAATTAAGAGACGATATGGAGTATGCTACGATGATAAGGCATGGTATTGGCTGAAATTAATTAATGCAATTGGGGGTGAATTAATTGTGATATAATTAGCACTAAGGATGAAGTAATGAAAGAATAATATTGAGAACCTTATGATAGGATTTTGAGAGATATCCTTGGGCGAATTTGAAATTGATGAAGGGATAATTGAATGACATGATATACAATATAAATTGATGAATTGGAGAAAATATGATACAAAATAATGTTAGATGATGATGTTGAGCACTCTCTTGCACAAAGAGGTGTATATTATTATTGATAAATTGTTGTGTGCCATTTTGTGTGATACAAGCATGATCTTGTATGTGTGGTATAAAATATGAAATTGAAAATGTTGTAAATGCCACACAAATATATATACTTATAAAGGTATACATGAGACAATGGTAATGAATAATGAGATGAAAATCCACTAAATGAAAGTGTGATAATATTGATGAATATTATGTAATATTGAAATGCCATTGTGGTTGATTATAAGTATTGACTTGCGTGTATGATGTTAAATATTGTGAAATATATTAAGATGAAAATGCCACATTAAAACTTGAGAACAATGGCTAAGAAACCAACGATGATAAAATCCACTAAGTTGTATGGTGGTGTTGGTGATTATGATGATGATGTTTGATGAGTGGCATTTAGGATGCACGGAGTGAGAATGCATTTGATTTGTATTGCATTGCATCCATGGCATATCGATCGCTGTCTATGTGGAATATTAGGGGGTTCCACTAGGCGGGCCCAGTGGGAGGCGGCTTAGTGCACGAGCGTATTATTGTTTTTCCCCTATGACTCGGTGTGAGTCACGAAGCTGTCCATAGTTTAGTGACGAGGCACCCTATGTGGCGGGCCTAGTAGGCGGGCAGCTCTATGGTAAGCGAGTTACCTCGGTGTCCAACGGGACACGACTCTCTCGATGTGTGTTTGGGAGGGGCCCGTAGCACTTTTGGCAAGTGAGGCCATGTTGTTGATCCGCAAGTCACGGGGTGACTAGTGCTACAGATGGGCGATAGTGGTTTGGTACCAGTAAAAGATGTTGTTGAGATGCATGCATGCTTTGAGATATGTGTACACATTTTACTACTGTAGTAGGGGCATAATAGCACACCTATGCTTGACCCACAACTTGGTGTTTATTCCCACAGTCGGATCCGCATTTGTTGTTGTCTATTCCATTGTGCATATGCATTAGCCATAAGAGCATTTGCATATAGCATAGAGATATGCCAGAATATGATGATGATTGATGATAATTGAGATGGTGGTATGATGATAATTGAGATGGGAAATTAATATACCGAAAGACCACATAAAAGTAATAAATGATATGAATATACGAAATGATGTTAAATATGACGATATGTATGATATGGCCCAATGTAATGAAGGGCGTATTTGTTTATGATTGATAATGATGATGTTAGCCCATGGTGGCTTTGATGAAAGACCAGAACGGTCTATGTTGACGATGTTGGCCCATTGTGGCGATGTGGTAGATATGTGTTGGCCCATTGTGGCGATGTGATAGATGTGTATATGCTTGCTTTGCTATGAAAAGATGAAATAATATGAATTATGTATATGATATTGAATTGATAAATTATGATGATTGTTGATGTGTTTAGCAAAGCATACATGATGTTGATATGCATATGCACATAATTTCAATTGTATTCATATCGTCATTTGAAATGTATAACTTACTCTCCCATGTGGTCTACTTTTTAGTATTGATGCAGGAAAACCATGGGATAAGAACATTTATGAAGTAAAGCTTTTGGGAAGGTAGATAGTTATAACGGGATGCCTTGGCCGGCAGCATTGTAATTTAATGAGTTATGTATAAAATGAATATCATGATGTTGTTAATTATTGTTGTTGATAGAGGAACTGTGAATATATATACACTTGGATAATGTACTAATAGTGGAGATATATGAATCTGATGCTGAACTGGTTATGATCTATTATAAATATGAATGTTGGAGATGTATGTTGCATGACCATATAGATATGTACATACATATATCTTAGGCATTGCATGCTTATGTGATTATGTAAAATGATGATGATTGTATATTAGGCTTATGATATGCCATTGCATGCTTACTGAGCCTTTTCTCATATCTTCATATATGGGACTAGGTGTGTGCCTGGTATACACATTTTTTCTTTTGCTGTAAAACTCTATTAATTTGTATACCTTTAAGGGCAAACTATTTATCGATCCAGTTATAGGTTATTTAATCTCTCTCTTTGGTTTCCTGTGATTCGGGTCTTGATGTGATCATGGTGGTGTCTTGGACATATTTTTAAACGCGAAAAATTTACTCATGTTTTATTATTTAAGTATGACGATTACATCGGGATTCGAGTACAGAAAATCAGGGGTGTTATATCATACAAGTCTCATTTATTTACCACACCACATTTTACACACACATATCAAATCATATTTCTCATGTACTTCATCATACATATATATCATATAATCTATATTCATACATTCATATTCATTCAATTTTATCATACTTATAATTTCATGAGGACATGTACGTCACAATCAAATAGTTCACATAAGTAAATCAAGCACACTTAGATTGATTCAGGCAACGCATGCATCAAATAGACATAGATTAGTTTACCTAATTAATTCTATGTCGCGATCGGACCACATTAATCTTAGTAGGACTAGTTATTTAACACTATTATACACCTAGTTTTATTAAGTCCAAGGGTATGATTTATCCTTTTCTCTTCCTATATCTCATTACTAGTGCTAATTACCAAGCCATACTTATTTATTTAGCAAGATTCTATTCAGTCGTATAATCGTATCCATTCTAATCTTTCATAGAACTAAACCTATTTACTTATTTTTATTCGGCTAATCTCTTTAACTTATATAATTTCAATTATTAGATGCTAAACGGTATTTTACTGGTTACCTAGTAACCTCAAAGTCAAATATACATATTCCTTCCCTACTACTAAATCTTTAGTCGTTGATATTTCGTCCAATCCTAATGAACTTCTTACCCTTAATTCTTTAAGATCAGATCAAGATTTCATCTTTTTAATGAGGAGGACTTTATTCTTAGCTAATTGATTTTCATGTTTTCTTTAATTATTCCTAAGTCCATTTAGTGGCGTGATCTTATTACTAAATCTAATGACTTTTATACCAAATTTAACTTCTTATTTTCCAATTACTTCTCTTAGTTACTCCTAAATCTCTTCTTATTTACTAGCTTTATACTACTTAAGTCCAATTTTATTTTATTTTTTTCTTTATTATCATTTACTTAGCACTTCAAGACTTAAATGTGCCAAAAATTTATTAGTAACATGTTACCAATCAAATAAATTTTTATTAACTCTTTTTTGTCCTTTTTATGCTAAGTCTTAATCTTAAGGTTCATTTAACAACTTTTTATTAATGGCTTGAAGTTTACTTTTCGCCCGGTTCTATCTTATAATCTTTGGTTTATTATTTCTAGTTTAATTTTATCTTTGATTTAATCAACAACTACGCCTAGCTCATTTTACCTACCTTAGTAATCTACAATATATTCTTTTTCTTATTACTACCTTTTTATCTCTTGAGACAAACTATTTCTTTTAATTCTATTCACTAGTTATTCACTCATGGGTTCTTTATTCAATCCCTTTAAGCTTACTAATTGCTTCCTCTATTGGTTAAAAGCTCGTACTTCATTTCATTAAACTATCCTCCTCGTTCACTTGGTACTTGTTCTAGTTATTCCTAGGTTCCTTTGACGACTTAGCATACATCTAACAAATTTGTTACTAGTTCTAAAATTATCAGTTGCTTTTATTATAAGTCTAGCTTTTCTTTTTTACTCCATTAGTACCTTGAAATGTACTTAATAGTCTAAATATTCATATCATGCACCTTTCTTTATGAGTTACTTAAGAATCATTATTTCTCTAAAACTTATTAAACCTTGTTACTATTAATTTCATTTTAATCCTTTAGTATACCATTGCCATCTCCTAATTCTACATAATAGCTCAAAGTACCTAATAATACATATATATATATATATATATGGTAACAATACTTCAAAAATTCTTCTTTCATTCATTTCTAATATATTGCCCAAAACTCATTATTCCTCTAACACTATCAAACTTAATAAATCTCATTACTCTTCCTTTTTAATCTTTAGTATAAAATTATTATCTTAAGCCAAATTCTTCTTAATACATTTTCTTCATAAAATATCTTGAAGTATTTATTTCTTCACTATATGTATTACAAAAAATAATATTCATTACTCCTAATCTCTTCTTGGCCCCTTTATTTCATTTTACTATAAAGAAACTTTCTAAAAATTTCTTTGGTAATTTTCTCAAAATATTATTAATGCTATAAAATTTTGAAACGAAGGTAGTCATAATTAAATCAGTAAAACGTCTCATTTTCGCCTGATTTTATCGAATTTACTCAAAACTTCTAGTCATTTTATTTATTTAAAACAGCGAGACTTACCTGATAAATATAATAAATTATATAAAATATTCAAAAATTTATAAATAATCACAACCATATCGAATTAGTAACCGTGCCGGCACTACGATCTTAAATTTTGATATTTTTCATTGTAACTTTATTCCGGATAAAATTTTAACAGAACACGTGAGCTTCGAGATACTTTTTAAGAAATGTTACCAGTGTAACATCCCAAATTTTAAAATAGAGAATAAATCGAGGGAATAAATATTGAATAATTGAATGTGAACTACGCAATGTCCCAAAATATTAGAAATAATTTGATTAAGACTTTCGGAGACTGTTAGTAAATTATTGAGACCGGATAAGCAGAAAACTAACCCGGATGAAATATGGGTGTCGGACCAAGTATCTCTGATTGAGATGCCATTGGTCAGGGCTGTATAATACTATTGGGAATCCAAGTATGTATTTGGAAAATTTTTTAGAATAAGTATTGAGCCCGAACAGAGAGCCTGTTTGTTTAAAAATGGAAGAGTTAAATGAAACATTAAAAATTAAAAAATAAAACCACACTTTTCACTCTCATTTTCATTCAAATGCTGAACCATTTTGGAAAACACTCTCTTCTTCTTTTCCTTCATTTCTTCTTCTTCTCCTTCCAAAAACTAAGCAAGTGGTGTGCCCATTCTGCTCCTCCAATTTTGTTTTCTCTAAGCTTGAAGGAGGTGACACTGATTTGAAGCCCTTCTTCCTTCTCTCTCAATTTTTGTCACCCATCTTTCTCCTTCTAAAGGTCATTGTTGTGTATAGATAGAGGTAAATTTCTCTCCTTTTACTTTGAGCTTATGCCCTAGGTTTTGGGGTTTTAAGGTTTGAGAGAGTAATAAATGTGTATGGTTGTTGGGAGAAGCATTTAATATGGAAACCCTAAGGTGGGGGTGGTCTTAAATGTAAGCTTGATGGATCATAAATGGGTTACATGAAAATAGTATTAGAGAATGATGAATATTGATGTGTATTTATGATATGGATGGGTTTTCACAAAACCCTAACTTATGATTTTGGGGGGGAATGTGTAATATAAATAGGGTTAGCATTTATTGATGAGGGAAGTGTTATAAATGATAAACTAGTGGCATTTAATGATGATTTACAATACTGATGAGAAGTCATAAATGGAAAACTCACCAAGGTGTTGGTGGGAAATTAATGTATGTGGTGACCCAATAAATGGGGTTGTTGTATTTGTAATAATGAATGGTGATTTAAGGGAAGGAATTCCTGAAGCCTAAATGGGCAAATGAATGAAACCTATAAATAGCCTCTACATGATAAAAATCATGAGTACACATATGTATATGTATGTTGAAATGGTGTTTGAATGAATGATTGATATGGCCCTATAATTGATTGGTGTAGGGCTTGATAATACTTGTGAGGTAGGAACATCAAACCTGGAAGTTTACTTCTCTTGAGGTAGGAGAGGGGTGTATTTTCTAAATGTATGAGAACTTGTATGATGATAATGTATGTATTGATGTAATGTGGCATATTTCCTTGAATGGATGTAGTATCATATGTATATGATGAGAAATTGAGTTAGATTCCTATAATGAATGATTGTGGATAAGACCTTATTGAGGTTAAGATTGGTATAGTGTGTGATGACATGATATGGATTCCATGTGTGGCTTGATGAATATTTGAAATCCTTGACTTAATGATTTTTGAATAGTATGATCAGAATATATACATATGTTTGAATATGTAGAATTAGCATGGTAATTGAGTAGGAGTATACCCTAGATGAGAGGGTGACATAACCTATATGAGGTTGAGGCAAGCATGAGCATTATTGCATACATAGCATGGCATGTATATCATGTTGAAAAGTGGTTGCGATCACTTGATGTTGGAATATAAAGGGCTTGTGAGTTCCTGTGATTATTGGACCGGTGGTTACGATCGCCTGGTATTTGAAATGAAAGGCCCTGTGGGACCATTAAGATTGTATGCCCGTGGTTGCGATCATGAGGCGGGAGTACCCCTTGCGAGGCGGGAAACCATTATGAATTATTGAACGTGGTTGCGATCATAAGAAAGCACCTTGTGAGGCTGCTAGAGGGAGTACCCCTTGCGTGGCGGGAAACCAATTTAAATGAATGAATGATTATGGTGGTTGCGATCACCTGAGGAAATGTAAACGGATCCGTACATATGCATCTTAAACACCAGCATGTGCATTAGCCATAGAAGCATGGCATAAAGTGGTATCCTGTTGAAGAGATTGTGTGAGGAGTAGGTGGAACTCCCTTTTTAATTACTAACTGTAATTGTGTCAATGATTGGTGTGACCTTGTAAATTTTGATGGATACATGTGTTTAATGAATTTGATGAATGATTGGTTTTGTGCTACTTGAACTTCTCTTGGGAAGAAGATGTTTAATATTGCATTCATGTATATATTATCACAATTGTTAGATTTTCATCATTGAGAAAGTATACTCACTCTCTATGTGGTATATCTTTTTAGCTCCTATGTTGTAGGGCTTGCCTATGGAGCTATTGCGTGGAGAAGAGGTGTGAAGGAAGCCTATTTTGGGTAAAGAATGCCTTGGGCGGAAATTGTTTTGAGTTTGTGGGTTCTACTTGAATTTTTGTAATGTATATAGTCATAATGAATGTTTTGTATAGCCAAGGATTGGTATAGACATTAGTATGGATGATGAATAGACAATGTTGATTATAGAAGGTCATGTAGGAAAATAAGAGCCCAGAGTTTATGGCTCATTTTCACTAACGACCTTGGCCTTATTCGGATAATGAAAATGAAGCTTGATGTAGTTAAAACTTATAGAGGAATGATAGTTTACATGAAATATTGCATTTTATAGATCATGCTGAGTAGTAAGTTAGATTGAAATGTAATTCATGAATTGGAAGGTAAATTTATGAGTAAGATAGATTGGAACACGTTTTAAATACTGAATATGATGAATAAGATGTGATGAATTTAAGTGGAATGGACTAAATTGAGTTTTGGTATGAGGTGTTGTTTGATTCCTTCATTTTCTGTGTTTTTACTGATAATCTCGCTCAAGTGAGATGGGTTCTCGCACAAGTGAGATGGGTTCTCACGCAAGCGAGAATCCCCCTGCATGACATTTGGCTACTGGCCAAATCTTGCTTAGGTGAGAGTGTGTCTTGCTCAAGCGAGACTGTCCTGGCATTAGTGGTTGGCTACTAGAGGAAAATTACCCAGGCAAGTTGGATCTCGCCCGAGCGAGAGCGAGGGGATTCGCCACTGGTCAAATTTTGCTTGAGTGAAAGGCCTTTGGAGGTGGCATTCGCTCGAGCGAGTGAGCGTTGGGTAGATTCTGGACGATTTTCGCCCGTGCTCGCTTGCTTCGCCCAACTGACTTCTGAGGATCTCGCTCAAGCGAGATGTGGCTCGCTCAAGTGAGTCGGCCCCTGATCCTTCTCTTATTTCTTTCACTCAGCTCGCCCTATGTCTCACCCGAGCGCTCCCTTGGGACTCGCTCAAGCGAGTGTGGTTCTCGCTTGAGCGAGGGATGTCCTGGTCCTTCAAATTGTATTGCCTTGATCACTTTTCATTTTCTTTATATATGATCTTTATCTTAAACCAACTTATGAACCCTTTGGATATATTTTGAGGTCATTAATCCTTATGATGTTTAACCTCTTCGAACCCAACTATATAACAACAATTTAAATAAATTTTCCGTTGTTTTCAATTGAGAATTCCTCAATAGTTGTTTCCCTTAACTTACCTTCTCATATCTTCATATATGAGTTAGGTCTTTTTGGATCCAGGGTATTGAATGACAGTTTCACCACCTATGATTTTCATAGATTAATAATACTAAAATTGCAGAAAATTTACCCCTATTTTTAGGGCGTCATAACCTGGTATCAGAGCATTATTTGCTCTTTACTGTTGTGATTAATTATTATTAGTAGAGCATGACATGCATTTAATGAATGATCGCCATTGTTGCTTGACTATGTATGAATTGACTAAGGATTAAATGTGATTGCTATAGCTCTGGCCAAGCTTTCTTCACACTATTCTCCCTCAATGATGAATTCTTATGTTTTGTGAATGTATGCGACACCATGATATGATGATATGCTTTTATGAGCTTTGATATGAATTGGTTGATATTAGACTCCATGATGGAGGGCCATAACTTAATTTTTATGATGAAGTACCGTAGTATGAAACTATAAAGGGGTTTATGAACGAGTTTACTGATGATAGTTGAATCTTATGTTATGATTATAGATATTGAGATGGCCCGTCGTCGTCAAGATAATGATGACGCTATAGCTAGAGCTTTGAATCATTTTGCAGACCTCCTTGGGTCGTAAAACTGTGATAGACAAGAAGCGGAAAGGCAACCTGCTCTTGCTGTTCAAGGCACTTAAGGCCTTGACATGTTCTTGAAGCGGAAACCATCTAAGTTTCATGGTGGATTTAGACCTGAACAAGCCTATGTTTGGATCTGAGATGTTGAGCGGATCTTCGATAGTTTTGAGTACAATAAGCTCCAGAAAGTAGAATACGCTGTTTTTATGCTGAGGGATGAAGCGGAGACTTGGTGGAGACTCACCAAGAGTAGAATGATTGCTGCTACTATTCCCTTGATTTGGGAAAATTTTAAGCTTGAACTCATGAGAAAGTATGTGCCCGAAAGCTATAAGAGTAAGAAGGAGCTTGAATTCATGGAACTCAAGCAAGGCATAATGACGGTGGAAGAGTATGCTTCCAAATTTGAGGAACTTTGTGAATTCTACCCTCCTTATCAACAAGAGGGAACCAAAGCCTCAAAGTGTGTAAAGTTTGAGAACGGCCTACGCCCTGATATTCAAAGGGCCATTTGTCATCAAGAAATCCAAAGCTTCACGGTACTTGTGAATAAGTGCCACATTTATGAAGAACATGCTCCCCCTCATCATTTCAAATTTGACTCTAAGTTGAAGGGTCAATCTTTCAGTTTCAAGAGGCAAGGAAATTTTGGAAGGGGACGTTTTCAGAGGGGTGCCTATTCTAATGTCCAAGCTAGAGGCGGTGGACATGGTAACACTTTTGGTCGGGGCAATGCAAATGCCAATGGGCCGAAATGCTATAGGTGTAGTGGTCCATACTATGTTCGTGAATGTGCGCACCGTGAGGACGTGGTATGCTTTAATTGTGATCAGGTGGGACATATCCGTCCTGCATGCCCTATGCTTACAAGACCGACTCCGATGCAAGCTAACTCTCCCAACGGTGCTAATGCACCCGCTCATGTGGACCGCAGGGGCCACAATGGTGGTCGGGGCTGTGGTAATGGAAACAATGGTGGCCGTGGTGGCTGTAATGGTGGGAGGCATGGTAACGGTCGAGGTAACGGCGATGGTGCTCGCGATGGAAATAGGAACGGTTGGAAATCTCCAGCCAAATGCCGGAAGGGTGTTCATTGTGACCGGTGAGGAAGTAGCACAAGTAGATAATTTAGCTGGAAGTAAGTGTGAAATACTCGAAAATTTAGTTCATGTCATTTATGATTCGGGTGAAACCCACTCTTTTATATCCGAGGATTGTGTTCGGTGATTGAGTTGTCAGTATGTTTAATGAAAAACGCCCTAGTGGTTACCACCCCAACCGGTACTTATCTCAGATCGGTTAACCGGTGTGATAATGTGGATATGCTCCTAGAAGGGAGAAGATTCGTTGTGTCTTTCATTTGCCTGCCTCTAAAGGGATTGGAGATCATTCTTGGTATGGATTGGCTCTCCGCCAATAAAGTTTTGGTTGACTGTCAGCAGCGGACTGTCATTTTCCCTTCTTCTGATATGGGGAAATTCGATGTGCAAGGTATAGCTTAACTTTGCATATTACTATCTCTTGCCGGTGGGACAAATAATCCCGATCCCCTTAATATCCCGGTGGTGTCAGAGTTTTTGGATGTGTTTCCCGAGGAGATTCCCGGTTTACCGCCTCCACGAGAGGTTGAATTTATTATCGATCTTGTGCCGGGCGCGGAATCGGTGTCTATCGCTCCTTATAGGATGTCTCCTATGGAGTTCGCTGAACTTAAGAAGTAAGTTGAGGAGCTACTTAAGAAGGAGTTTGTTCGACCCAGTATGTCACTAATAAGTGCTATTTCACATTGATTTAATATTTCAATTAAACTCATTTTTGAAAGAATTTAACCAGATTAGTAATTAATTAAGCATGAATTTTGTTGAAAATAACACATTGTGTAAAACAAGCTTGATTTGACAACATATGTGAAAAAAGTACCAAACAAGGCTTGAAGAAACCAAGAAGGACCAACACATCAAAGCCCAGGGACGCTTGAGCGTGGCATTCAACACGCCTAAGCGTGATTTAAAGAAAACAACTCCCCACGCTTGAAGGCAGCTTGAGCGAGAAGAATAAGAAGAACCTCACGCTTGAGCGCAAGCCCGAGCTCGCTCAAGCGTGACCCTGGACATAGCTGGTGCGCTTGAGCGGGGACTTATGGAACTTGAGCGTGACTTAATTCAGCATCAGCCCCCATCACGCTTGAGCGTAAGAAAGGGACGCTCGAGCGTAGGACCAAGCACGCCTGAGCGGGAAGTAAGCGTGGATCAAGCGTGGAACAAGCATGCTAACAGGAAGGTCACGCTTAAGCGTGGTTAAGGTAGCTTGAGCGTGAGGCAACCAAGTGGACATCAGAAACCTCCACGCTTGAGCGTGACAATCAAGCTCAAGCGTGACTCATGCAGTATGGGAATTTTAATTTAATAGTCACCAATGGTGCGATGCCAACTCATCCGTTTTCTTGTGTTTCTGCATGTCTCTGAATATTCCTTCATGGGGTCTACGCAAGTGGCAAGGGAAGTTGAACCATAACCCCTATAAATCAAGCAGAAAACAGGACATCAAGCATCAGATTCATCCCCTGTATTTCCCTCACAATCCAACCTTTTCCATTATTTTCTGTATTCATATTTTGAAGGTGAAAATGCAAAGCATGAGTAGCTAAACTCCCTTATGGGATTGGTTGTAATCCATTCAATCCTGAAGTAATGCTGCTGTAAGTTTTTATGTGTGTAATGAGATTTGATAAGTTTCTGTATTTCCTTCTGCGTTTAATGCTTGAAAGTACTTGATCACTACTTTCTTGTTTTAAGTTTTCTCAAGTATGCTGGGAAGTGACTTTTGAAAGCAGATCTGAATGAAATACTTATTGTGAGTAGGTAGCCAGGGATGACATCTAACGCAATAAACGTCAAAACAATCGATCAATAATGCTGGGATGATTTTAAAGTGACTTAGGGATCAGCGGTTTGAAATCATTCTTATGAATTTTGTAGTCGAGGGATCGATGCAAATGACTTTGATTGTGACGTAGAAATTATCTTTTCAAGTTACTTACGTAAAAACTAATGCAGCTTACAGAAGGTGAGATGTGATGAAACCAATCCCTGTTTTACAAAACTGATTTTTCTCAAAATTATTCACTGTTATCTTTTGCAAAATATCACTCTCTGTTATTTATTACTTTTTCAATCAGCAACATTTATAACAATCCAAAACAAAACTTTCTGTCAACTCAGTTCAAAGCTAAGATTTTCATGCTAACACCTCCTCAGTGGAACGACAACTATACTATATTACAACCTCTGTGTTTAAACTTGGCACATCCATTTCCTTGAGTTCATATTATACAAACTTGATTCTCTTTCATTGAACTCTTCATTTCTCTTTATATGAAAATAACTTATCAAGTTTTCGCGCCGTAGCCGGGGAGGTGATTCGAGTTTGAATATTTTAGCATTGAATTGACAGGACAGTGTAAATAAATTTATTTTCAATTTGTCTTTAATTTTTGTAGCAACTTTGCTATTTTGAGTACTTGATTTATGATCTTGAGAGGACAGGTTACAAAAGAACAATTTGCGTTCGATCTAGAGATAGACAGGTTCCTCAAGAAAATAAAGAAAGCCAAGCAGAACTTCCAAGCAGGACAAACTTCCTCTGATACAATGGATGTCAACAGCAACAATCAAAACCCACCAAGGAGAACACTTGGAGATTACACCCTGCAACAAGGACCTAGACACTACTCCAGCATTGCTATACCAAATACAATCAGGGCTATAGAAATGAAACCTGCATTCCTTAGTTTAATTAGTTCCCATCAATTCCATGGAATGTCCAGTGAAGATCCATACACTCACTTGGCCACATTCTATGAATTAGTAGGAATAATGGGCTTTGAACAGGAAGTAATTGAAGCAGCGTATCTAAGATTGTTCCCTTTTTCTCTTGTAGGTAAAGCTAAAGAATGGCTCCAGTCGCACCTAAATCAAAGCTTGAACAGTTGGGACACAGTGGAGGAGAAATTCCTACACAGATTCTTCCCACCATGTAGATTTATCAAGGCTAAGTCAGATATTACAACATTTAAACAAAGCCATGCTGAACCCTTTTGCGAGGCATGGGAACATTTCAAATCTCTCCTAAGAAGATGCCTAAACCATGGCTTAAAAGATATTGCCCAATTGAATATCTTCTACAGTGGACTTAAAGCAGATACCAAAATAATACTGGATGCAGCAGCTGGAGGAACCATGATGACAGTGGATGCGGAGCAAGCTACAAGGATTATGAAGCATTATCATCCTCAGATTACCAAGCTCAGCATGACAGAACACAAGTCCAAAAGAAGGGAATGTTGGAACTCAATACGACAGATGCCATTTTGGCTCAAAACAAAATTTTGACACAACAAATTAAAGCTTTGACACAGCAAATGGAAAAACTCCCTCAACAACTGCATGTTGTACAATCCTCTACGAGAAACCAACAAGCACAAATGAGATGTGATTTTTGTAGAGGAGAACATCAGAATGGACACTATCAAGGAGAGCAAGGAGACCAATCCATCCTATATATGAATAACCAAGGTAAGCAGGGTAACTTCAATAACAATGCTTACTCTAACAATTTTTCACAGGGATGGAGAAATAATCAAAATGGTGGATGGAAGCAAGAAGGAAGCATGTCCAACAGACAACAACCTTATCAGCAAGGCCCTTCATTGACAGAAAGGACATCAAAACTAGAGGACACTCTAGAAAAATTCATGCAGGTCTCAATCACCAATCAGAAAAACATCGATGCTTCAATAAGAAACCTGGAGACTCAAGTGGGGCAATTGGCTCATCAAATCGCAGAGCATCATAACTCTCAATTTGGAGCCAATACATACCCAAATCCGAAGGAGCAATGCAAAGCAATCACAACAAGAAGTGGGAAGGTCATTGGACAACAAAAAGAGGGTGACAAGGTGGAAGAAAAAATGGAAGAAAATTTTGAAAAAGAAACAAAGGAGGAAGTTAGTGAAAAGAAAAATAAAAAAATTGAAGATGTACATATGAAGGAGGAAGTTGAAAAAGAAAAAAAGAAAGAAATAAAAGAAGGGAAGAAAAAGGTGGACGACCCAGCACCACAGCTGAAAAGCTTGCTGTATCTAAAGAACCCTTCAAAAATAGACAAGGAGAGGCAATTTGTAAGATTTATGGATATCTTCAAAAGGTTGCAAATAAACATACCTTTTGTGGAAGCCATGGAGCAAATGCCAACTTACGCAAAGTTCATGAAGGAGCTGTTAACAAAAAAGAAAAGATTTTCCAAAGAAACAGTGGAACTCACCGCAGGATGCAGTGCCATCATTCAAAAAGCACTGCCACAAAAAACAAAAGACCCTAGAAGTTTCACAATCCCAATGACTATTGGTACTTTACCAGTAGGAAAAGCACTCTTAGACTTGGGAGCAAGCATTAACCTAATGCCCCTCTCAATGGTGAAAAGAATTGGAGATCTTGAGGTGAAGCCAACACGGATGACCCTCCAACTTGCTGATCGATCTATGAAGTTTCCATATGGCATAGTTGAGGATGTGCTGGTACGAGTTGACAAGTTCGTATTTCCTGTAGATTTTGTCATAATGGATATTGAAGAAGATGCAGAAGTGCCTCTCATTCTGGGAAGACCCATCATGAAAACCGCAAAAGTAATTATTGATGTGGACGATGGAAAGCTAAAGGTAAGAGTGCAAGATGAGGAAGTAAACTTCAATGTGTTTGATGCAATGAAGTATCCAAAGGAAAAGCAACAGTGCTTCAAAATTGACATTGAAGAAGAAGCCATCAGAGAACAAACTAGTGAATAGCTCAACAAAGATCCACTAGGTAAGCTAAACGTTGAAGCAAATGGAACAATGGACGGGGGAAACTCGAAGGAGGACAAGCATGACATTCAAAAAGAAATTCATTATGAAACGTTGTCAAAGAAGATAAAAGAAGTTGTCCTACCAAAAGTGGAGTTAAAAGCCTTACCTTCACATTTGAAATATGTTTTTCTTGATGATGATAACCAAAAACCTGTTATTATTAATAAGGAATTGACAGGTACAGAAGAAAGGCAATTGATTCAAGTCTTGAAAGAGCACTCAACAACAATTGGATGGAGACTGGAAGATTTGAAAGGAATAAGCCCAGCCTACTGTACACATCATATTTACATGGAACAAGAATTTAAACCAATTGCTCAGCCACAGAGACGCTTGAATCCAACCATGAAGGAAGTAGTGAAAGGGGAGGTAATTAAATCACTAGAAGTTGGTATAATTTATCCAATTTTTGATAGATTTTGGTTAAGTCCTGTGCAGGTTGTTCCGAAGAAAGGAGGAATCACCGTCATACAAAATGAAAAAAATGAATTGATCCCTACAAGAACAGTCACAGGATGGAGGATGTGTATCGACTACAGAAAACTGAACACTACAACCCGGAAAGATCATTTTCCTCTGCCCTTCATGGATCAAATGCTGGAAAGACTTGCAGGACAAGCATACTACTGCTTTCTGGATGGTTACTCAGGCTACAACCAGATAGCAGTTGCACCAGAAGATCAAGAAAAAACAGCATTCACATTTCCTTTCGGGGTGTTTGCATACAGAAAAATGCCCTTTGGGTTATGTAATGCTCCTGCAACATTTCAAAGATGTATGTTAGCTATCTTCTCTAATTTGGTGGAAAAATGCATTGAGGTCTTCATGGACGATTTCTCTATTTTTGGTCCATCATTCGATCAATGTTTGAAAAATTTGACCATAGTACTGAGAAGATGTGTGGACACCAATTTAGTTTTAAATTGGGAAAAGTGCCACTTCATGGTCACCGAAGGCATTGTGTTAGGACATCAAATCTCCAAACGAGGCATTGAAGTGGACAAAGCAAAAGTGGAAGTAATTGAGAAATTACCACCACCAGGGAACGTGAAAGGAGTAAGAAGCTTCTTGGGCCATGCGGGATTCTATAGAAGATTCATCAAGGACTTCTCAAAAATTGCAAAGCCTTTAAGTAATCTCTTAAACAAAGACACTCTTGTTATTTTTGACGATTCTTGTTTACATGCATTTGAAACCTTAAAACATAGACTAACATGTGCACCTATAATAGTTGCCCCTGATTGGGAATTAGACTTTGAAATGATGTGTGATGCCAGTGATTATGCTATTGGGGCCGTATTAGGACAAAGGAAGGCAAAAGTTTTTCATGTCATACACTATGTGTTAACCCGGCGATAGCGTCTCAACAGTTCGTTTCCACCACTGGGTTGTTAATTGGCAAGCGCACCAATCGTTTGTAGTTTTCAAAATTTAGATATCATTCCACTGGGATTGAAAGTCCAATAACAACAGTAATTTTCTATTTACTATGGTAAATATGAAGGAAGTTATAGACAAAAGAATGATTTATATACAATTTATACAATATTCACAGGATAGCAAGATTGAGTAGTTCATAAGATAAAAGAAAATAAAATCTATCTAAAAAGTCGAGTTGCAATCTAGAATAGGTAAGATACTTGAGATAAACACAGATAAACAAATTATGTTGGAAAATGGATCCCTAATCTAGAATAAAAGTGAGGAACTCAAGACATGCATATTTAATCATCAAGTTTCATGTCATTGCAGCTTAAAATCATTATAACCGATCCCTCGTGATATAAATTCTAAGAATTCACCGTAAAGTCCGATCCCTCGTGAGCTTTCTCAGTAAAAACTTGCATTAAGACCTGGCCTTATGGCAACAATGGTTAACAACCCCTATAGAATTAAGATACCAAGGGTATTCCAACTTTTTACTTTCGTCAAAACAAGTTTCAATATGGCATGAACAATCATTCTCCCGTTTGACATTCATACCAATAAAACAAGTTTCAATACACATGAAAATCATTCTCCCGTTTGACGTTCATATTAATAAAAGGTTGAAATACTAACATGGACTTGAATCATAAACATGCAGAGGTCGAATTCACAACATTATACTCAATAGATTAGTTCACCAATTCCAACATAAATAAATTAGTTACACATGGTGAAAGTAAAAACAACACTTACAGAGTTTGACATTACGAAGACGATGGGAACTTCACGATACAACAATCACAATACACCGAAACACACTCAACTATCTAGAAAACTATTCTAGAACTACAACTCACAAAAGAAGTACTCAAAGTTGAGCATAAGAGAGAAAAGAAGAGAATGGGATGCTATGGGATGATTTAGAATGGTGTTGGATGGCCCTATTTATAGGGCTGAGCAAGGGTGCTGACGCTACGCGTCAGTGTGACGCTACGCGTTTGGCCCCTGACTCAGCTTCCATTAAACAGCTGATAATGGCCACTTCAAATTATTAAAATTGATCATGCTTGGCCACTTGGACGTGTCTCCACTGTGTTTTGGCCATTTGTGTTGAGTGGGGTGGCCCTTGGTGCTGAGTGGGGTGGCCATTATTGGGTCAAAGCTGAGTGCTTGGCCAAGTTGGAAGTGGAGTCCACACAGCACTGACGCTGTGCGTGGCTGTGACGCGTAGCGTCAGCATCAAAAATAGTTGTTGATGCTAGGCGTTGGGTGAGGCTACGCGTCAGCTCCTCCAGTGTAATTTTCTCTTGATTTCTTAACTTTTTCACTGCAAAACTTAGAGAAAATTGATCAAGGGCAGATTATTTCCAACAACATACATTTATGGAATTTAAATCCTAATTTTCTAACAAATTAAACTAATTTTTGTAATTTTTATGAAATTTGTATTAATGCTTTTATTGAAAATTTGAGGACTAACAAATACCCCCAACTTGAGACATTGCTCGTCCTCGAGCAAGAGAGAAAAATAAGAAAAATAAAAATTTGGAATCAAATTTTTGAGTTAGTCTGAGAATTTACAACAAAAAGTAATTTTCACAATTTAACTAATTTTGTAATAATCAAAAATTAGTATAACAAAGGTTTAATGATAAAATTTATTTACAATATTCTATTAACAATCAAGCAGAATTTCAGGCTTACCTCACAGGTGTTTATCTCTATATAATAAGTAACCTGTTTCACTCAATCAATCATAAGATCAAACGAATTTAACTTTGTTTGTCATCTAATCAATGGTTATTTATACAGAATTAGTTCAGAAATCACAAGGTCTTTTCATGAGTTGTAATGAGGCTTGGAATTAGTTCAGAAATTACAAGAATCAATGGTTTTTCTTGGAATTCAAAAACCTGAAATCATAAAAGAGCATTTTATAATTTTTTTAGGTTTTCTCTTGACCCAAACTCTCATTTCTTTTGTTGATGAAAAATAAATACCCCCAACTTGATTCTTTTCACTATTTTTGACTTTTCTTTTCCATACTTTATTTTTTTCTGAAAAGAATCAAGTTGCTTATTTTCACTCCCCATTTTTGTGAGAACACTCAAAATATTTTCCATTTATTTCAACTGCTCTTTTAATCAATCAAGTATAGGGAATGGTAAAAACAGATTTAGTTTTAAGGGTACCAAGGAATTTTATTTTAGGCTCAAATTGGCTTGCAAAGGATAAAAGAATTTTTACCAAGGTAAGCTGTTTGGCCCAAGGTTTTTTTCACCAAAAATGTGCCTTGATTATTTTCCTGAATTTTCTGTACAACAACACAAATCAGAGATTAAAGCAAAATCAATTCGAATTGAAAATATGTCGATTAAACCCTCAAGTATATAAAAAGATATTTCTCTGCTCACCGGGTTATCGAAATTTGCTTGATGGTTAATAAACCTATTGTAATTAAATTTATCAAAATTCCTAAATTATAAAGAACTAATAATTGATTTTACAAAATTAAGTTTCATTGTGTAAAAACTCTAAGTGTATTAACTTATTAACAAAAATTTGATTGATTTATTTTATTTTATTTTATTTTATTTTATTTTTTATATATATAAATTAAAATAAACAAATAACAAAATGGGTTGCCTCCAATTGAGCGCTAGGTTTAGTGTCTCCAGCCTGACATTCCTGCATTTCAAGGGTCAGTTAAAAGATAACTGGTGGTAATTTTGTTAATTTCACCACCCAAATATAGTTTCAACCTTTGCCCATTTACCATCCAACTTCTTTTGGAAGTTGGATCTTCAATTTCCACTGCTCCGTATGGTTTGACTTCTTTAATCAAAAACGGGCCTGACCATTTTGATTTCAATTTTCCAGGAAACAATTTTAATCTTGAGTTGAACAATAAAACTTGCTGACCTGGAGTGAAGTGTCTTTTCTTTAACTTTTTATCATGGTAAGCTTTCACCTTACTTTTGTAGCATCTAGATGATTCATAGGCATTGTTCCTCATTTCCTCTAACTCGAGTAGCTGTAACTTTCGTTTGTCTGCTGCTACATTTTGATCAAAATTGAGGAATTTTAAAGCCCAATATGCTTTATGTTCCATTTCAACTGGAAGGTGACATGATTTTCCATAAACCATTTGGTGTTTTAAATGCAGTTCTGTATGCCCAGAGTGCATCATCAAGTTTTTGTGACCAATCCTTTCTAGAAGATGACACAGTTTTCTCCAGAATTCTTTTTACTTCACGATTTGAAATCTCTGCTTGCCCGTTGGTTGGTGGATGATATGCAGTGGCTACCTTATGCTTTACTCCATAATGTTGTAATACTTTCTGAAGAATTTTATTACAAAAGTGTGAACCACCATCACTGATTAAAGTTCTTGGTGTCCCAAATCTGCAAAAAA
Source organism: Clitoria ternatea (assembly GCA_037962975.1). Taxonomy (NCBI): domain Eukaryota; kingdom Viridiplantae; phylum Streptophyta; class Magnoliopsida; order Fabales; family Fabaceae; genus Clitoria; species Clitoria ternatea. The sequence continues at coordinate 181,406,524 of CM075671.1, forward strand.
TATTTTTCTTCAAAAAATTCACAACAGTTTTAGTGTCAGCATTAGGGGTAGCAATTGCTTCCACCAACTTTGAAACATAATCAACTGCCAAAAGAATGTATTGATTTGAGTATGAGTTAGGAAAAGGTCCCATGAAGTCGATTCCACAACAATCAAATACCTCAACTTCTTGTATATTTGTGAGAGGCATTTCTTGCCTTCTTCCAACATTACCTGTTCTTTGGCAGTTATCACAAGATTGAACAAATAAGTGAGAATCTTTAAAAAGAGAGGGCCAGTATAAACCTGATTGGAGAACTTTTACAGCTGTTCTTTCATCATTAAAGTGTCCTCCATATGGTGACTTATGACAATGCCACAACACATCTTTTAATTCCCAGTCAGGCACACAACGTCGTAACAAATTATCCGCTCCAATTTTGAATAAATAAGGGTCATCCCAAACAAAATATCTTGCATCTCTAAAGAATTTTTTCTTTGTTGCCAAGTCAAATCATTTGGAAGAACTCCTGCTGCTTTGAAATTGGCCATGTCAGTAAACCATGGCCGTTGTGTTATTTTGAAAAGTTTTTCATCGGGAAATTCTTCCAAAATTTATTTTTCTTTGGCAGTAATCTCATTATTCATTAATCTAGAAAGATGGTCAGCTACCATATTTTCACTACCCTTTTTATCTTTGATTTCAAGATCATATTCTTGAAGGAGCAAAATCCATCTGATTAACCGAGGTTTTGAATCAGATTTAGTTAAAAGATACTTGATTGCAGCATGATCAGTAAAAACAATTATTTTTGAGCCAATCAAGTAAGATCGAAATTTTTCTAAAGCATGTACTATGGCTAGTAATTCTTTTTCAGTAGTTGCATAATTTATTTGATTTTCATTCAAAACTTTACTAGCATAATGTATTACTTTAAAAACTTTTTCGTATCTTTGACCTAAAACTGCTCCAACAACATAATCACTTGCATCGCACATAAGTTCAAAGGGTAAATTCCAATTAGGAGCAACAATTACAGGGGCAGAAACCAATTTTTCTTTCAAGGAATTAAAAGCTTTAAGACATGCTTCATCAAATTTGAATTCAACATCTTTATTTAGAAGGTTTGATAAAGGTTTTGCAATTTTTGAAAAATCTTGAATAAACCTCCTATAAAATCCAGCATGTCCTAAAAAACTTCTAATACCTTTTACATTTACAGGAGGTGGGAGTTTAGAAATTACCTCTATTTTGGCTTGGTCAACTTCAATGCCTCAAGAAGAAATTTTGTGACCAAGTACAATTCCTTCTTTCACCATGAAGTGACGTTTCTCCCAATTAAGCACCAAATTTGTCTCAATACACCGCTTCAGTACGGTTTCCAGGTTGGATAGACATGTTTCAAATGAATTCCCAAAAACTGAGAAGTCATCCATGAAATTCTCAATGCTCTTTTCAATTAAATCTGCAAAAATAGCAAACATGCATCTTTGAAAAGTAGCAGGTGCGTTACATAATCCAAATGGCATTTTTCTGTAAGCAAATATGCCAAAAGGACATGTAAAAGCAGTTTTCTCCTGATCAAGAGGGTCAACAGCAATTTGATTATATCTAGAATAACCATCAAGAAAGCAATAATATTCTTGTCCAGACAATCTTTCAAGCATTTGATCCATAAAAGGCAATGGAAAATGATCTTTTCTTGTTGCTTGATTTAATTTTCTATAATCAATGCACATTCTCCAACTGGTGACAGTTCTTGTAGGAATTAGTTCATTTTTTTCATTAACAATTACTGTCATACCACCTTTTTTTGGAACAACTTGAACAGGACTTACCCATGCACTATCAGAAATAGGATAAATAATACCTGCTTTCAGCAATTTCAGAACCTCCTTTTTTGTTACCTCTTTCAAAGTTGGGTTGAGGCGTCTTTGAGGTTGAGCAATAGGTTTAAAATTATCTACCAACAAGATTTTGTGCATACAATATGATGGACTTATAGCTTTCAAATCTTCAAGTGTCCACCCAATTGCTTCTTGATTCCTCTTCAATACTTCTACTAGTTTTTCTTCCTCTGTTTCACTTAACAGATTACTAATGATTACTGGTTTTAAATTACCTTCTTTCAAAAAGATGTATTTCAGATTGGAAGGTAACACTTTTAGTTCAGGTTTCTGGATTTCTTCAACAGGTGATTCTTGAATTTCTTCAATCTTTCTTGATTCAAAGGAAATTTCTTTCCCTTGATCGAATTCTTCAAGATGCCTTTCAATCTGTTTCTCCTCTTCTTCATTCAAAAATTCAACAGAGTTAGTCAATAACTTATTTGATGGGTCAGAAATAGTCATACCTTTTGATAAGGAAAGATAAGTTTCATCAAAGATGTCCACTTTGAAACAGTCTTGCTTCGGGCTAGGATGTTTCATTGCCTTGAAGACATCAAAATTCACTTCCTCATCATGCACTCTTACTGCTAGCTTCCCATTATCCACATCAATCAGTACTCGAGCAGTTTTCATGAATGGTCTTCCAAGAATTAGAGGAACATCAGCATCTTCTTCCATGTCTAAGATCATAAAATCCACAGGAAAGTAGAATTTGTTAACCTTTACAAGCACATCTTCTACAATCCCATAAGGTCTTTTGATGGATTTATTAGCTAATTGCAGAGTCATCCTTGTCTGCTGTGGATCAAGGTCACCAATACGCTTCATCATACTTAGGGGCATTAGATTGATGCTAGCCCCTAAATCTAATAAAGTCTTACCGATATTTACTCCACCAATAGAGACAGGAATAGTGAATTTGCCAGGATCTTTGGATTTTTCTGGCATCTTGTATTGCAAAATAGCACTGTAACTTGCTTCAAGTTCTACGATCTCTTCATCATACTTCCTTTTCTTTGTAAGCAGTTCTTTCATAAACTTAGCATATGTAGGCATTTGTTCTAATGCCTCAGAAAAAGGAATGTTTATGTGTAACTGCTTAAAGATTTCAAGGAATCTCTTGTATTCCTTTTCTTTATCTTTTCTTGATGGTGGATGAGGATAAGGTAAATCCTGGACAGGAGGTGTCTGTCCAAGATATTGACTTTTTTGATTTTTTTGATTTTTTTCATCTTTTTCTTTATTTTCTTCACTTTCTTTTTCTTCTTCTTTTTCTTTTTCTTTTTCTTTTTCTTTTTCACAGTTTATACCTACAGTTTTACCACTTCTTGTAAAAATAGCCTTACATTGTTCCTTCGCTTTGAATTCCTTGATGTTGGCTACTTCTTTTACTAGCTGACTTAACTGTTGATCTGATGCTTTACGTGCAGCTTTAATTGTCTCCATGTATTGCATCAATTGTTGAATATTTTCTTCAGCCTTTGTCAATCTAGTATTGTAATCACCTTGATTATTGAAGGGTCTAGCATATTGCTTCCAACCATGGTTTTAGTTTTGCCTTCCCTGCAGGTAATTGTTAGAAAAAGAATTTACAAGAGGATTTAGAGAATTACCTGTAGGTAACCTCTGATGAATCAAGGAATTAGCTTGTTCTTGTTCATTCTAGTCAAGAGCACAGTAACCACATGGTTGTTCGCTCATACAATACTCACATTGTTTTAATTGGGTAGAAAGTTGTGGTGGTACATGGGTAACTTGAAGTTTTCCAAGTTGTTTACTCATTGCCTCAATTTGTTGTATCAACAATTTTTGTTGAATTAACACTGTATCATTTACTCCTTGTTCAAGTATACCTTATACATTACCTCTTTCTGGTTTAGCTTGATGGTCACTAATGGACATTGATTCCAATATCTCAATAGCTTCCTCCACAGTTTTGTTCATTAAAGAACCACCTGCACAAGCATCTAACATCATCTTGAACTGAGGCAATAAACCATGGTAAACGATTCTTACCTTTTCAGCATCATTCAGGTTGTGATTTGGACACTTTCTCAAGAGTGCCTTGAATCGTTCCCATGTCTCTCCTAATGATTCATCATTATTTTGAGAAAAAGAGTGTATGGCTGTCATTGCTTCAAAATATTTTGAAGGAGAATAAAATCTTTCCAAAAATTTTCTTTCAACATCGGACCAGTTTGTAAAACTACCCGGTGGACAAGATTTAAACCATTCTTTTGCTTTACCAATCAATGAAAAAGGGAAAAGTCTCATATAAACAGACTCTTCTTGATTGGGTTCAAAACCAATTGTGCTGCATAACTCATAAAAAATAGTTAAATGTTCATATGGTTCTTCATGATTTAAACCAGCAAATTGGTTGTTTTGAATAATATTTAAAGTGGCAGGTTTAATCTCCACTGGCAAAACTGGTCCTTGAAACATTCTCGAGACTCGGGGTGGACCATTAATAGCAGCAAACTGTCCCAATGTTCTTCTTTCAGCAGCCATATTTGAATTTTTATAATTAGAAGTAGAAGAAGATTTAGTTTGTGTTTTAGATTCCAAAGACTTGATTTTCTTTACAAACTTTTCTATCTCAGGATCAAAATAAATTTTACCTGCAGTAGATCAAGTTTGCATACACAAACTAGACAAAGAAAGTTAGTGTAACAATAAGTAAAAAAAATAAAAAAAAAAATTTAACTAAGGTAAAAAAAAAATATTTACCATGGTAATTAAAAATTTACTGTTTTACTGAAACAATTCAATCCCCGGCGACGGCGCCAGAAAACTTGTTAACCCGGCGATAGCGTCTCAACAGTTCGTTTCCACCACCGGGTTGTTAATTGGCAAGCGCACCAATCGTTTGTAGTTTTCAAAATTTAGATATCGTTCCACTGGGATTGAAAGTCCAATAACAACAGTAATTTTCTATTTACTATGGTAAATATGAAGGAAGTTATAGACAAAAGAATGATTTATATACAATTTATACAATATTCACAGGATAGCAAGATTGAGTAGTTCATAAGATAAAAGAAAATAAAATCTATCTAAAAAGTCGAGTTGCAATCTAGAATAGGTAAGATACTTGAGATAAACACAGATAAACAAATTATGTTGGAAAATGGATCCCTAATCTAGAATAAAAATGAGGAACTCAAGACATGCATATTTAATCATCAAGTTTCACGTCATTGCAGCTTAAAATCATTATAACCGATCCCTCGTGATATAAATTCTAAGAATTTACCGTAAAGTCCGATCCCTCGTGAGCTTTCTCAGTAAAAACTTGCATTAAGACCTGGCCTTATGACAACAATGGTTAACAACCCCTATAGAATTGAGATACCAAGGGCATTCCAACTTTTTACTTTCATCAAAACAAGTTTCAATACGGCATGAACAATCATTCTCCCGTTTGACATTCATACTAATAAAACAAGTTTCAATACACATGAAAATCATTCTCCCGTTTGACGTTCATATTAATAAAAGGTTGAAATACTAACATGGACTTGAATCATAAACATGCAGAGGTCGAATTCACAACATTATACTCAATAGATTAGTTCACCAATTCCAACATAAACAAATTAGTTACACATGGTGAAAGTAAAAACAACACTTACAGAGTTTGACATTACGAAGACGATGGGAACTTCATGATACAACGATCACAATACATCAAAACACACTCAACTATCTAGAAAACTATTCTAGAACTACAACTCACAAAAGAAATACTTAAAGTCGAGCACAAGAGAGAAAAGAAGAGAATGGGATGCTATGGGATGATTTAGAATGGTGTTGGATGGCCCTATTTATAGGGCTGAGCAAGGGTGCTGACGCTACGCGTCAGTGTGACGCTACACGTCAGGCCCCTGACTCAGCTTCCATTAAACAGCTGATAATGGCCACTTTAAATTATTAAAATTGATCATGCTTGGCCACTTGGACGTGTCTCCACTGTGTTTTGGCCATTTGTGTTGAGTGGGGTGGCCCTTGGTGCTGAGTGGGGTGGCCATTATTGGGTCAAAGCTGAATGCTTGGCCAAGTTGGAAGTGGAGTCCACGCAGCACTGACGCTACGCGTGGCTGTGACGCGTAGCGTCAGCATCAAAAATAGCTGTTGATGCTACGCGTGGCACGCGTAGCGTCAGCATCAAAAATAGCTGTTGATGCTACGCGTGGGGTGAGGCTACACGTCAGCTCCTCCAGTGTAATTTTCTCTTGATTTCTTAACTTTTTCACTGCAAAACTTAGAGAAAATTGATCAAGGGCAGATTATTTCCAACAACATCCATTTATGGAATTTAAATCCTAATTTTCTAACAAATTAAACTAATTTTTGTAATTTTTATGAAATTTTTATTAAAGCTTTTATTGAAAATTTGAGGACTAACACTATGCTAGCAAAGTTTTGAACCCTGCACAAACAAATTACGCAACAACAGAAAAAGAACTCTTAGTAATAGTGTATGGCCTGGAAAATTTAGACCTTATCTGATTGGTTCCGAAATCACTATTTTTACTAACCATGCTGCTATTAAATATCTGTTGAATAAACCTGATTCTAAGCCTAGGCTAATTAGATGGATCTTGCTGATGCAAGAATTCAACCTAGTAGTCAAAGACAAAAAGGGCAGCGAAAATTTTATTGCAGATCACTTATCCCGTCTTGTCAATCAGGAAGTCACACTACTCCAACCTGAGGTAAAGGAAGAATTTCCTGATGAAAAGCTACTAATGATGAAAGAAAGGCCATGGTTTGCAGACATGGCAAACTTTAAGGCTGCTGGAGTATTGCCTGATGATCTTTCATGGCAACAAAATAAAAATTTTTTGAAAGATGCAAAACAATTCATATGGGACGATCCTTACCTGTTTAAACTTGGATCAGACCATATTTTGAGGAGATGTGTGTCCCAAGAAGAAGCTAACAGCATCTTATGGCACTGCCACAGCTCACCCTATGGAGGACACTTTAATGGGGAAAGGACAACAGCTAAAATCCTCCAATCAGGTTTTATTGGCCTTCATTGTTTAAAGATGCTAATGTTTTTGTGTAGCACTGTGATGCATGTCAGAAGACAGGTAGCATATCAAGAAGACACGAGATGCCATTAACCACCATCCTGGAAATAGAAGTCTTCGATTGCTGGGGCATGGATTTTATTGGGCCACTACCAATGTCATTTTCAAATGAATACATTATTGTGGCAGTAGACTATGTCTCAAAGTGGGTAGAAGCCATGGCATGTACTAAAGCTGATGCCAAGACTGTCATCAAATTTCTTAAGAAACACATTTTCGGCAAGTTTAGCACTCCAAGAGTGTTGATAAGTGACAGAGGCTCTCATTTCTGCAACACCCAACTCTAACGATGCCTAGAACATTATGGAGTCAAGCACAAAGTAACCTCCCCTTACCATCCGCAAGCCAATGGCCAAGTAGAAGTATCCAACAGAGAAATTAAGAGGATACTGGAGAAGACAATTAGTCAAAGTAGAAAGGATTGGTCGTTGAAACTGGACGACGCTCTATGGGCCTATAGAACAGCTTACAAGGCACCAACTGGATTTTCACCTTATCAGTTGGTATATGGAAAAAATTGCTATCTTTCGGTCGAACTTGAACATAAAGCATTTTGGGCAATGAAAGCACTCAACTATGACCCAAAGGCATCAGCTGAAGAAAGGAAAATCCAGATGCACAAGTTAGAAGAATGGAGGAATCAGGCTTATAACTCATCAAGGATTTATAAAGATAAAATGAAGGCTTACCATGATAGGCACATCATGAAGAAAAGTTTTCACCAGGGACAATTTGTTCTTCTTTTCAATTCAAGGATGAAACTGTTTCTAGGAAAACTCAAATCTAAATTGTCAGGACCCTTTATTGTGAAGGAGGTGAAATCTTATGGGGCTGTTGAATTACAGGACCCTAAGTCTGAAAGAACTTGGGTTATAAATGGACAAAGACTAAAGCTCTATCTAGGAGGAGAGGTGGAGAAGGTCGCCACCAATATTTTACTGGAGGATCCATGATCAAACTCAGGCGTCAAGCTAAAGACGATAAACAAGCGCTCATTGGGGGGCAACCCAATCTTTTATGCTTTCTTTTCATGAGAATTTTACTTATTATTAAAGTTTTTGTTTATTTTGTAGGTCACTCATCAAGAGAAATCCAAATAAAAAAAAATCAAGTTTCAAACAAAGACAAACATAACTGGAGCTTAAGATTGATTAACCATGGTCAAGTTGAATCTGTTCAAAGAAGCAAAAGTGAAAAGGTATGCTTAAACAAGGAAAGACAGATTAGGAGAGCATCAGGAAATCATCTCGCCCAAGCGTGAAGACTCTCGGTTAAGCAAGACAAAGTAATTCATGTCTTATATATCCCACGCTCAAGCACTGGATATACTCGCTCAAGCGAGCCAAGGTGAGCCATATACTATCCACATCAAGCTTAAGCGAAGAACTGAAGCTCTAAGCGTGGCACCAATACAAAAGGAATTTTCAACAAAATAAACCCGATCACGCTTAAGCGTGATATTTTACGCTTAAACGAGAGGCCACGCTTAAAGTAAGAACACTTCACGCTTAAGCGAGAAGTTGATAAAAGCATCAGGTACCAATTATGAAAATCACGCTCAAGCGTGATAGATACACGCTCAGGCGAGCAACAACTGATTAGATTGTAATTTAAATTTGCTTGAGCGAATGGCAATACGCTTAAGCGAGAAAGTACATACTACATCAGGATATGCACGCTTAAGCGAATATTGAGAGCGCCTAAGCGAGACAAATTCAAAAGCTCAAGTGTACCATCACTGGTCGATCACGCTTAAGCGTGATATGCCCACGCTCGAGCGAGAAATTCAAAATGGCCCCTGATGCTAATAAATGGAATATTTCGTAACCCCTCCCACTCAAATAACTGTCTATTACCTCTCCTGACTCTACCAGTTTTGTAACCGACCATCTCCTCTCCCTATTTGTTCCTTCCCCTCTCATTTCACAAGGTACATTTTACTGTATTTCATTGAAACTAAGTATATCTTCTCTCCTCTGCATCACTCTCTGCTTCTCTCAGGTGACCACTAGACTCTCCTCTTTTAAATTACATCATATGAGAAATGAGACTCCTTTTCAGGAATACATGCATTGAAGTCTGTAACCATTTTATTTTCAGTCCTACTGTATGCCTATTATGATCTGAAGTTGATTATTTTCTGGGATGTTTAGAAAAAGAGATCGGTACTATTATGCTTCAAATTCTTTGCAATGCATGTTAAGTGTTCGTAAAAGGTCCTGGAAAGTATTTGTTTTACATGATACATAGCAAGCGTACTTAGTACGAAGTAGTTCTCCTTAATGCTTAGCCTTAGGACTAAAATGCTCTGTTATATTATTGAGAGGATTATGTACTTGTAATGTCACACTACATTCTTCTCCTTGATATGTGATTACAGATGGCAAGAACTAAGCAGATTGCACCTAATCCCCCTCCAACCACTTCACCAGCAAGAAGTTCCAGAAGAAATAAAGGAAAGAGGCCACGCACTGATGACCAAGATAATGCCCAAAAATTCAAGAATAAGGAAAAGAGTAAGTGTTATGAGGACATCTCCAACTGGACCTTCATACCAGAACAAAAGGTGGATTTGGCCTTGGGAGATTGTGATGACTTTTTGCAAGTTATACGGAGAAGAAATTGGTTGAAGATATGCTACCCAAGAGACAAGTATGACCCAGAAATTGTCAGAGAGTTCTATGCTAATGCTTGGACAAGGGATGGAGCAGGAGATAGAAAGACTTATGTGAGGGGAACTTCGCTCTCCTATGATAGGGATGAAATCAATTTTTACTTAGGAAGCATTATGAATCTAGGAGAAGGAGAGATATGTGAATATGCTTCCATGCTAGCAAGAAACCAACTCATTGCCACAAGTGATCTTGAAGCAGCCATATGTATTCTAGGGCATCACTTTCAGAGGGGGCAAGGAGAGAACCCACTGCGGGTTCTAAGAAAAGACATGACCTCCATCTCTCAAGTATGGACGTCATTTTTGCTTGCTAACATAACACCTAATGCCCATGTTTCTGATCTAATTTTCAGCAGGTGTTATTTATTATACTGCATTTTACAAGATGACATTTCCATTGATCTAGCCCAAATACTCTCTGATGAAATTCACAAATTTGTGATTGCTGACCAAAAATATTCTCAGGCAGGCCAGAAGGTAAAAGGAAGTCTGGGCTTCCCTGCTTTTATTACTGACTTTTGTGCAGCACATGGGATTGAGGTTCAAGACCTTAAACCTATCAGGCCATCTATAAATAAACACTTCATCAAGCGATTTTACAGCACACAAGAAGCCCAGCAACAGCCACAGCTAGCACCACCACAGGCAGGACCAGAACCTACTCCTCCTCCTCTCAGCACATAAACTGCCATGATTTTACAGGGCATTCACCTCTTGAAAATCCAACTCAACCACCTTCTGGCACAGCAAAATGCTAATCATAGAGGTTTGATGCATATTCATAATGGCCTATATCACAGCATCCCTGCAGGACAACCCAATCCTTGGATGCACCCTGCCCAATTTGAAGCCCTCATTGCTTGGCCTGGGGACAAGCCTCCTTTTATGGGAGGGGGTGAGACTGCACAAGAGAGGCCACGACCTTCCTCAAAGCAACCTCCAGAAAGAGACCAGGGAGCAGAAGAAGATTCCTCTGAGGATGAGTGATGAATTTTAATGCTTCAGTTTTTAATTGGTTTAATTTGCTACTTTAAGTTTTCTTTCTAACTGACATTATATAGTTTTTCTTTGAACTCTTTTAGTTGATATTACTGTAGCATGCTTTGGAATTGTTTGTGATTTTTTGTTTATTTTAATGCTTGCAGCTGTAACATTTTTGAAAAACCCAACCAAGATTTAACTTTTTAAAAAAGAAAAGTTTCTAAGCAGCAAAATAATTTTAGACAGTAACACTAATTTTAAAAAAAAGGGCAAAATGGCTGAATTAAGAACCAGGGAAATGAAATGAATGTACTCTTGATTGTTTACATGCTTGAACCCTTTTCTGTTAGAATATGGAAGTAACCCTATACCCTGGTGAGAAGTGAGAAACTTAAACACTGAGAGTCTCATGAGAATTTATCAAATAGCATTGCCTGATTTTCTGATTAACATTTTTTTTATAAAAGATTAAGCAAGGAAATGATAAAGGCAAATTTTGAAAATAAAATAAACCCAGAGCCAAAAAGTTACCTTTAAATATATCCTAATTTTTGTAGCCCATTCTTGAGCCAAACATTTTATTCAAACACCCTAAACCAGGCATGAGAAATAAAATCTTACCTTATCAGCATGCTTAAAATTTTTTTTCGATATGAGCATAAAACACTTTTCCAAAAGGGTGATAAAAGAAACTAAGGCTGAAGAAGTTAGTAAAGTTCTCCAAAACTTTAAACAAAAGAGAGCTAGAAAAAGAGAAACAAATAATTCTGAAGCACAGAGGAAGAAGCCTCATACAAGTTTGAAAATTTTCAGAACATATGCTCTTCTTCATGCATGCAATTTTGAATCCAAGAAAAACCAAGAATTCTTGATAGCCCAGCCTCATTACAACCGTGAAAAGACCTTTTTGATCCTTACTTATCTTATGAATTGAATTTGATTAGAAATGATCGGCAATGTTAAATGTGCAACACACATACCTGGTGAGAAATAATGAGAGTTCCTTATTCTTACAGCAATTGGTTACCTGCTTTGTGAACAAATTAATGGTGCATTATAATTCAAAGAATTGGTATTAAGGAGATCATTTGCCTAGGTATAAAATGAGATTATTGTCTTTTAAAAATTTTGTCTGCAACAGAATCTGATCTTATTGAATGCTTGATTCCCTTTCCAAACTTCTTTTACTTGAGGACAAGCAAAAATCTAGGTTGGGGAGAGTTTGATAAGTGCTATTTCACATTGATTTAATATTTCAATTAAACTCATTTTTGAAAGAATTTAACCAGATTAGTAATTAATTAAGCATGAATTTTGTTAAAAATAAGACATTGTGTAAAACAAGCTTGATTTGACAACATATGTGAAAAAAGTACCAAACAAGGCTTGAAGAAACCAAGAAGGACCAACACATCAAAGCCCAGGGACGCTTGAGCGTGGCATTCAACACGCCTAAGCGTGATTTAAAGAAAACAACTCCCCACGCTTGAAGGCAGCTTGAGCGAGAAGAATAAGAAGAACCTCACGCTTGAGAGCAAGCCCGAGCTCGCTCAAGTGTGACCCTGGACATAGCTGGTGCGCTTGAGCGGGGACTTATGGAACTTGAGCATGACTTAATTTAGCATCAGCCCCCATCACGCTTGAGCGTAAGAAAGGGACACTCGAGCGTGGGAACAAGCACGCTTGAGCGGAAAGTAAGCGTGGATCAAGCGTGGAACAAGCATGCTAACAGGAAGGCCACACTTAAGCGTGGTTAAGGTAGCTTGAGCGTGAGGCAACCAAGTGGACATCAGAACCCTCCACGCTTGAGCGTGACAATCAAGCTCAAGCGTGACTCATGCAGTATGGGAATTTTAATTTAATATTCACTAATGGTGCGATGCCAACTCATCCATTTTCTTATGTTTCTGCATGTCTCTGAATATTCCTTCATGGGGTCTACGCAAGTGGCAAGGGAAGCTGAACCATAACCCCTATAAATCAAGCAGAAAACAGGACATCAAGCATCAGATTCATCCCCTGTATTTCCCTCACAATCCAACCTTTTCCATTATTTTCTGTATTCATATTTTGAAGGTAAAAATGCAAAGCATGAGTAGCTAAACTCCCTTATGGGATTGGTTGTAATCCATTCAATCCTGAAGTAATGCTGCTGTAAGTTTTTATGTGTGTAATGAGATTTGATAAGTTTCTGTATTTCCTTCTGCGTTTAATGCTTGAAAGTACTTGATCACTATTTTATTGTTTTAAGTTTTCTCAAGTATGTTGGGAAATGACTTTTGAAAGCAGATCTGAATGAAATACTTATTATGAGTAGGTAGCCAGGGATGGCATCTAACGCAATAAACGTCAAAACAATCGATCGATAATGCTGGGATGATTTCAAAGTGACTGAGGGATCAGCGATTTGAAATCATTCTTATGAATTTTGTAGTCAAGGGATCAATGAAAATGACTTTGATTGTGACGTAGAAATTATCTTTTCAAGTTACTTACGTAAAAACTAATGCAGCTTACAGAAGGTGAGATGTGAAAAAACCAATCCCGGTTTTACAAAACTAATTTTTCTCAAAATTATTCACTGTTATCTTTTGCAAAATTTCACTCTCTGTTATTTATTACTTTTTCAATCAGCAATATTTATAACAATCCAAAACAAAACTTTCTGTCAACTCAGTTCAAAGCTAAGATTTTCATGCTAACACCTCCTCAGTGGAACGACAACTATACTATATTACAACCTCTGTGTTTAAACTTGGCACATCCATTTCCTTGAGTTCATATTATACAAACTTGATTCTCTTTCATTGAACTCTTCATTCCTCTTTATATGAAAATAACTTATCAGTCACCCTGGGGGGCTCCTGTTTTACTGGTCAAGAAGAAGGATAGAACCATGCGGTTGTGTGTTGACTACCGCCAATTGAACAAGCTAACAATAAAGAATAGATATCCCTTACCTTGTATTGATGATCTGTTGGACCAATTAAGAGGTGCGGTGGTGTTTTCAAAGATTGAATTGTGTTCTGGGTACCATCAAATTCGGGTGAGAACCGAAGACATTCCGAAGAGTGCTTTTAGGACGCGATATGGCCATTATGAGTATGTTGTAATTCCATTCGGAGTGACTAATGCTCAAGCGGTGTTCATGAGCTACATGAACCATATCTTTCACGAATACTTGGATCGCTTTGTTGTGGTATTCATCGATGATATCCTAGTGTATTCCAAGAGCTGCGAGGGACACGAGGAACATCTGAAGGTTGTGCTAAATATTCTTAGAGAGAACCAGTTGTATGCTAAGCTCTCTAAATACAAATTCTGGTTGTTGAGTGTCTAGTTTCTTGGTCATGTGATATCCGAAGGAGGTGTTTCGGTGGATCCTTCCAAGGTTGAAGCCGTTACGACATGGCCTAGACCTACATTGGTTATGGAAATTCAAAGTTTCATTGGACTTGCCGGTTATTATCGGAGGTTTATCGATGGTTTTTCTCGTCTTACTAAACCTTTGACAAACTTGACAAAGAAGAACCAACCTTTTGCATGGACGGTTGAATGTGAGAGATGCTTTAAAGAGTTAAAGATGAGGCTAATATCTGCGCCTATCTTGGCATTGCCTGATTGACAAGAAGACTTTGTGGTGTACTGCGATGCTTTTAAGCATGGACTAGGGTGTGTTTTGATGCAAAAAGAACGTGTTATAGCTTATGCTTCACGCCAATTGCAACCTCATGAAGTTAATTACCTGAATCACAACTTAGAATTGGCGGCGATTATGTTCGCCTTGAAGATTTGGCATCATTATCTTTATGGGTCGAGGTTCATGGTCTTTAGTGATCATTAAAGCTTGAGATACCTCTTTGATCAAAAGGAATTAAATATGCGCCAGAGGAGATGGATGCAATTCCTGAAGGACTATGATTTTGAATTGATGTACCATCCAGGGAAAGCTAATATTGTTGCCAATGCTCTTAGTCGGAACTCTTTACATGTGTCGGCCATGATGGTCAAGGAATTCGAGTTGATTGAGGAATTTCAGAATTTGAATGTTGGAACCAAAGTACAATCTCCCAGGAAGCTATGTTTTGCTACCTTAAAGATATGCAATGAGTTTTCAGAACTTGTAAATGAGAAATAAAGAGATAATGAATATTTACAGGAGATGACGAGATCTTAAAGCGAAGGGAAAAATCTATTTCTTATAGAAGATATTGATGGCTTATGGCGAGTAAAAGGTCATGGGTATGTGCCTTCATTTAGAGATTTGAGATACACGGTGCTTGAGGAAGCACACAAAAGCATTTTTAGCATTCACCCTGGTGCGACCAAGATGTACCAAGATGTAAAGAAGAATTTTTGGTGGCCCAGAATGAAACGTGATATTGCCAACTTTGTAGCTTCGTGCCTTACTTGTCAGAAGACGAAGGTAGAGCATCAGAGACCTTCGGGTACTTTGAGACCACTTGATATCCCCGTTTGGAAGTGGGATGCGATTGCTATGGACTTTGTGTCTGGTTTGCCCAGAACGAGATCTAGATGTGATGGAATCTGGGTGATTGTGGATTGTTTGACAAAGAATATGTATTTTCTACTGATCAGTATGAAGAGTTCCTTGCAGGATTTTGCATAATTATACATTCAGAAGATTGTGAGGTTACATGGTGTGCCATCAAGTATTGTCTCTGATCATGACCCCCGATTTACTTCCCGATTTTGGGGGAGTTTACATGAAGCGATGGGTTTGAAATTGAAGCTAAGCTCGGCGTACCATCCTCAGACTGACGGACAATCTGAGAGGACTATTCAGAGTCTAGAGGATTTATTACGTGCTTGTGTGTTGGAGCACGGCGGTTCGTGGGAGAAATATCTGCCCCTTATTGAATTCACCTATAACAATAGTTTCCACTCTAGTATTGGTATGGCACCATATGAGGCGTTATATGGGAGGAAATGTCGAACCCCTTTATGTTGGCTTGAAGCCGGAGAGAACTTGGCCTTAGGGCCTGAGATTGTTGAGGAAACCACTGAACAGGTTAAGATGATCCGAGAGAAGATAAAAATCGCTCAAGACCGGTAGAAGAGCTACTATGACAAAAGAAGGAAGCCACTTGAATTTCAAGTTGGCAATCATGTGTTCTTACGAGTCTCGCGTGACAAGGGTATTGGAAGAGCTTTGAAGAGCAGAAAATTGAGCCCTAAATTCATCGGACCTTATGAGATCTTGGAGCGGATTAGAGATGTTGCTTATCGGATTGCGCTCCCTCCACATCTTGCAAACCTACATAACGTGTTCCATGTATCGCAGTTACGGAAGTATGTTTACGATCCTTTACACGTGATCTCTATTGATGAAGTTGATGTGCGGGACGACTTGTCCGTTCCTCCCGTTTTAGTCTGTATCGTCGAGTATTCCGTGAAGAGGTTGCGGAATAAAATGGTACCCTTGGTGAAGGTAGCATGGAAGCATGGAAATGTGGAGACACTTACCTGGGAAAGCGAAGATGATATACGTGAGCAGTACCTTCACGTATTCGAATCTGGTATGTCAAATTTTGAGGATGAAATTTCTTTTAGGTGGGGTGGATTGTAACATCCCAAATTTTAAAATAGAGAATAAATCGAGGGAATATCAAACCTGGAAGTTTACTTCTCTTGAGGTAGGAAAGGGGTGTGTTTTCTAAATGTATGAGAACTTGTATGATGATAATATATGTATTGATGTAATATGGTATGTTTCCTTGAATGGATGTAGTATCATATGTATGTGATGAGAAATTGAGTTAGATTCCTATAATGAATAATTGTGGATAAGACCTTATTAAGGTTAAGATTGGAATAATGTGTGATGACATGATATGGATTCCATGTGTGGCTTGATGAATATTTGAAATCCTTGACTTAATGATTCTTGAATATTTTGCTCGGAATATATACATATGTTTGAATATGTAGAATTAACATGGTAATTGAGTAGGAGTATACCCTATATGAGAGGGTGACATAACCTATATGAGGTTGAGGCAAGCATGAGCATTGTTACATACATAACATGGCATGTATATCATGATGATGTTGAAAAGTGGTTGGGATCACTTGATGTTGGAATATAAAGGGCTTGTGAGTTCCTGTGATTATTGGACCGGTGGTTGTGATCGCCTGGTATTTGAAATGAACGGCCCTGCGGGACTATTGAGATTGTATGCCCGTGGTTGCGATCATGAGGCGGGAGTACCCCTTGCGAGGCGGGAAACCATTATGAATTATTAAACGTGGTTGCGATCATGAGAAAGCACCTTGCGAGGCTGCTAGAGGGAGTACCCCTTGCGTGGCGGGAAACCAATTTAAATGAATGAATGATTATGGTGGTTGCAATCACCTGAGGAAATGTAAACGGATCCGTGCATATGCATCTTAAACACCAGCATATGCATTAGCCATAGAAGCATGGCATAGAGTGGTATCATGTTTAGGAGATTGTGTGAGGAGTAGGTGGAACTCCTTTTTTAATTACTATCTGTAATTGTGTCAATGATTGGTGTGACCTTGTGAATTTTGATGGATACATGTGTTTAATGAATTTGATGAATGATTGGTTTTGTGCTACTTGAACTTCTCTTGGGAAGAAGATGTTTAATATTGCATTCATGTATATATTATAACAATTGTTAGATTTTCATCATTGAGAAAGTATACTCACTCTCCATGTGGTATATCTTTTTAGCTCTTGTGTTGTAGGGCTTGCCTATGGAGCTATTGCGTGGAGAAGAGGTGTGAAGGAAGCCTATTTTGGGTAAAGAATGCCTTGGCCGGCAATTGTTTTGAGTTTGTTGGTACTACTTGAATTTTTGTAATGTATATAGTCATAATGAATGTTTTTTATAGCCAAGGATTGGTATAGACATTAGTATGGATGATGAATAGACAATGTTGATTATAGAAGGTCATGTAGGAAAATAAGAGCCCAGAGTTTATGGCTCATTTTCACTAACGACCTTGGCCTTATTCGGATAATGAAAATGAAGCTTGATGTAGTTAAAACTTGTGGAGGAATGATAATTTACATGAAATATTGCATTTTATAGATCATGCTGAGTAGTAAGTTAGATTGAAATGTAATTCATGAATTGGAAGGTAAATTTATGAGTAAGATAGAGTGGAACAAGTTTTAATTGCTGAATATGATGAATAAGATGTGATGAATTTAAGTGGAATGGACTAAATTAAGTTTTGGTATGAGGTGTTGTTTGATTCCTCCATTTTCTACATTTTTACTGATAATCTCGCTCAAGTGAGATGGGTTCTCACTCAAGCGAGAATCCCCCCTGCATGACATTTGGCTACTGGCCAAATCTCGCTTAGGCGAGAGTGTGTCTCGCTCAAGCGAGACTGCCCTGGTATCAGTGGTTGGCTACTAGAAGAAAATCACCCAGGCGAGTTGGATCTCGCCCGAGCGAGAGCGAGGGGATTCGCCACTGGTCAAATTTTGCTTGAGTGAAAGGCCTTTGGAGGTGGTATTCGCTCGAGCGAGTGAGCGTTAGGTAGATTCTGGCTGATTTTTGCCCGTGCTCGGTTGCTTCGCCCAAGCGACTTCTGAGGATCTCGCACAAGCGAGATGTGGCTTACTCAAGCGAGTCGTCCCCTGATCCTTCTCTTATTTCTTTCGCTCAGCTCGCCTTATGTCTCACCCGAGCGCTCCCTTGGGACTCGCTCAAGCGAGTGTGGTTCTCGCTTGAACGAGGGATGTCCTGGTCATCCAAATTGTATTGCCTTGATCACTTTTCATTTTCTTTATATGTGATCTTTATCTTAAACCAAATTATGAACCCTTTGGATATATTTTGAGGTCATTAATCCTTATGATGTTTAACCTCTTCGAACCCAACTATATAGCAAAAATTTAAATAAATTTTTCACTGTTTTCAATTGAGAATTCCTCAATAGTTGTTTCCCTTAACTTACCTTCTCATATCTTCATATATGAGTTAGGTCTTTTTAGATCCACGGTATTGAATGACAGTTTCACCACCTATGATATTCATAGATTAATAATACTAAAATCGCAGAAAATTTACCCCTATTTTTAGGGCGTCACAACCTGGTATCAGAGCATTATTTGCTCTTTACTGCTGTGATTAATTATTATTAGTAGAGCATGACATGCATTTAATGAATGATAGCCATTGTTGCTTGACTATGTATGAATTGACTAAGGATTAAATGTGATTGCTATAAGTCTAGCCAAGCTTTCTTCACACTATTCTCCCTTAATGATGAATTCTTATGTTTTATGAATGCATGTGACACCATGATATGATGATATGCTTTTATGAGCTTTGATATAAATTGGTTTATATTAGACTCCATGATGGAGGGCCATAACTTAATTTTTATCATGAAGTACTATAGTATGAAACTATAGAGGGGTTTATGAACGAGTTTACTGATGATAGTTGAATCTCATGTTATGATTATAGATATTGAGATGGCCCGTCATCGTCAAGATAATGATGATGTAATAGCTAGAGCTTTGAATCATTTTGCGGACCTCCTTGAGTCACAAAACCGTGATAGACCAGAAGCAGAAAGGCAACCTGCTCCTGCTATTCAAGGCACTTTAGGCCTTGACATGTTCTTGAAGCGGAAACCATCTGAGTTTCATGGTGGATTTAGACCTGAACAAGCCTATGTTTGGATCTGAGATGTTGAGCGGATCTTCGATAGTTTCGAATGCAATGAGCTCCAGAAAGTGGAATACGCTGTTTTTATGCTGAGGGATGAAGCGAAGACTTGGTGGAGACTCACCAAGAGTAGAATGATTGCTGCTACTATTCCCTTGATTTGGGAAAATTTTAAGCTTGAAATAATGAGAAAGTATGTGCCCAAAAGCTATAAAAGTAAGAAGAAGCTTGAATTCATGGAACTCAAGCAAGGCATAATGACGGTGGAAGAGTATGCTTCCAAATTTGAGAAACTTTGTGAATTCTACCCTCCTTATCAACAAGAGGGAACCGAAGCCTCCAAGTGTGTAAAGTTTGAGAACGGCCTACGCCCTGATATTCAAAGGGCCATTTGTCATCAAGAAATCCAAAGCTTCACGGTACTTGTGAATAAGTGCCGCATTTATGAAGAACATGCCCCCCCTCATCATTTCAAATTTGACTCTAAGTTGAAGGGTCAATCTTTTAGTTTCAAGAGGCAAGGAAATTTCAGAAGGGGACGTTTTCAGAGGGGTGCTCATTCTAATGTCCAAGCTAGAGGCGGTGGACATGGTAACACTTTTGGTCGGGGCAATGCAAATGCCAATGGGCCGAAATGCTATAGGTGTAGTGGTCCACACTATGTTCGTGAATGTGCGCATCGTGAGGACGTGGTATGCTTTAATTATGATCAGGTGGGACATATCTGTCCTGCATGCCCTATGCTTACAAGACCGACTCCGATGCAAGCTAACACTCCCAACGGTGCTAATACACCCACTCATGTGGACCGCAGAGGCCACAATGGTGGTCGGGGCCGTGGTAATAGAAACAATGGTGGCCGTGGTGGCTATAATGGTAGGAGGCATGGTAACGGTCGAGGTAACGGCGTTGGTGCTCGTGATGGAAATAGGAACGGTGGAAATCTCCAGCCAAATATTGGAAGGTATTCGTTGTGATCGGTGAGGAAGTAGCACAAGTAGATAATTTAGCTGGAAGTAAGTGTGAAATACTCGAAAATTTAGTTCATGTTATTTATGATTCGGGTGAAACCCACTCTTTTATATCCGAGGATTGTGTTCGGAGATTGAGTTGCCGGTATATTTAATGAAAAATGCCCTAGTGGTTACCACCCCAACCGGTACTTGTCTCAGATCGGTTAACCGGTGTGATAATGTGGATATGCTCCTAGAAGGGAGAAGATTCGTTGTGTCTTTCATTTGCCTGCCTCTGAAGGGATTGGAGATCATTCTTGGTATGGATTGGATCTCCGCCAATAAAGTTTTGGTTGACTGTCAGCAGCGGACTGTCATTTTCCCTTCTTCTGATGTGGGGAAATTCGATGTGCAAGGTATAACTCAACTTTGCATATTACTATCTCTTGCCGGTGGGACAAATAATCCTGATCCCCTTAATATCCCGGTGGTGTCAGAGTTTTTGGATGTGTTTCCCGAGGAGATTCCCGGTTTACCGCCTCCACGAGAGGTTGAATTTATTATCGATCTTGTGCCGGGCGCGGAATCGGTGTCTATCGCTCCTTATAGGATGTCTCCTATGGAGTTCGCTGAACTTAAGAAGTAAGTTGAGGAGCTACTTAAGAAGGAGTTTGTTCGACCCAGTATGTCACTAATAAGTGCTATTTCACATTGATTTAATATTTCAATTAAACTCATTTTTGAAAGAATTTAACCAGATTAGTAATTAATTAAGCATGAATTTTGTTGAAAATAACACATTGTGTAAAACAAGCTTGATTTGACAACATATGTGAAAAAAGTACCAAACAAGGCTTGAAGAAACCAAGAAGGACCAACACATCAAAGCCCAGGGACGCTTGAGCGTGGCATTCAACACGCCTAAGCGTGATTTAAAGAAAACAACTCCCCACGCTTGAAGGCAGCTTGAGCGAGAAGAATAAGAAGAACCTCACGCTTGAGCGCAAGCCCGAGCTTGCTCAAGCGTGACCCTGGACATAGCTGGTGCGCTTGAGCGGGGACTTATGGAACTTGAGCGTGACTTAATTCAGCATCAGCCCCCATCACGCTTGAGCGTAAGAAAGGGACGCTCGAGCGTAGGACCAAGCACGCCTGAGCGGGAAGTAAGCGTGGATCAAGCGTGGAACAAGCATGCTAACAGGAAGGTCACGCTTAAGCGTGGTTAAGGTAGCTTGAGCGTGAGGCAACCAAGTGGACATCAGAACCCTCCACGCTTGAGCGTGACAATCAAGCTCAAGCGTGACTCATGCAGTATGGGAATTTTAATTTAATATTCACCAATGGTGCGATGCCAACTCATCCGTTTTCTTGTGTTTCTGCATGTCTCTGAATATTCCTTCATGGGGTCTACGCAAGTGGCAAGGGAAGTTGAACCATAACCCCTATAAATCAAGCAGAAAACAGGACATCAAGCATCAGATTCATCCCCTGTATTTCCCTCACAATCCAACCTTTTCCATTATTTTCTGTATTCATATTTTGAAGGTGAAAATGCAAAGCATGAGTAGCTAAACTCCCTTATGGGATTGATTGTAATCCATTCAATCCTGAAGTAATGCTGCTGTAAGTTTTTATGTGTGTAATGAGATTTGATAAGTTTCTGTATTTCCTTCTGCGTTTAATGCTTGAAAGTACTTGATCACTACTTTCTTGTTTTAAGTTTTCTCAAGTATGCTGGGAAGTGACTTTTGAAAGCAGATCTGAATGAAATACTTATTGTGAGTAGGTAGCCAGGGATGGCATCTAACGCAATAAACGTCAAAACAATCGATCAATAATGCTGGGATGATTTTAAAGTGACTTAGGGATCAGCGGTTTGAAATCATTCTTATGAATTTTGTAGTCGAGGGATCGATGCAAATGACTTTGATTGTGATGTAGAAATTATCTTTTCAAGTTACTTACGTAAAAACTAATGCAGCTTACAGAAGGTGAGATGTGATGAAACCAATCCCTGTTTTACAAAACTGATTTTTCTCAAAATTATTCACTGTTATCTTTTGCAAAATATCACTCTATGTTATTTATTACTTTTTCAATCAGCAACATTTATAACAATCCAAAACAAAACTTTCTGTCAACTCAGTTCAAAGCTAAGATTTTCATGCTAACACCTCCTCAGTGGAACGACAACTATACTATATTACAACCTCTGTGTTTAAACTTGGCACATCCATTTCCTTGAGTTCATATTATACAAACTTGATTCTCTTTCATTGAACTCTTCATTCCTCTTTATATGAAAATAACTTATCAAGTTTTGGCGCCGTAGCCGGGGAGGTGATTCGAGTTTGAATATTTTAGCATTGAATTGACAGGACAGTGTAAATAAATTTATTTTCAATTTGTCTTTAATTTTTGTAGCAACTTTGCTATTTTGAGTACTTGATTTATGATCTTGAGAGGACAGGTTACAAAAGAACAATTTGCATTCGATCTAGAGATAGACAGGTTCCTCAAGAAAATAAAGAAAGCCAAGCAGAACTTCCAAGCAGGACAAACTTCCTCTGATACAATGGATGTCAACAGCAACAATCAAAACCCACCAAAGAGAACACTTGGAGATTACACCCTGCAACAAGGACCTAGACACTACTCCAGCATTGCTATACCAAATACAATCAGGGCTATAGAAATGAAACCTGCATTCCTTAGTTTAATTAGTTCCCATCAATTCCATGGAATGTCCAGTGAAGATCCATACACTCACTTGGCCACATTCTATGAATTAGTAGGAACAATGGGCTTTGAACAGGAAGTAATTGAAGCAGCGTATCTAAGATTGTTCCCTTTTTCTCTTGTAGGTAAAGCTAAAGAATGGCTCCAGTCGCACCTAAATCAAAGCTTGAACAGTTGGGACACAGTGGAGGAGAAATTCCTACACAGATTCTTCCCACCATGTAGATTTATCAAGGCTAAGTCAGATATTACAACATTTAAACAAAGCCATGCTGAACCCTTTTGCGAGGCATGGGAACGTTTCAAATCTCTCCTAAGAAGATGCCTAAACCATGGCTTAAAAGATATTGCCCAATTGAATATCTTCTACAGTGGACTTAAAGCAGATACCAAAATAATACTGGATGCAGCAGCTGGAGGAACCATGATGACAGTGGATGCGGAGCAAGCTACAAGGATTATGAAGCATTATCATCCTCAGATTACCAAGTTCAGCATGACAGAACACAAGTCCAAAAGAAGGGAATGTTGGAACTCAATACGACAGATGCCATTTTGGCTCAAAACAAAATTTTGACACAACAAATTAAAGCTTTGACACAGCAAATGGAAAAACTCCCTCAACAACTATATGTTGTACAATCCTCTACGAGAAACCAACAAGCACAAATGAGATGTGATTTTTGTAGAGGAGAACATCAGAATGGACACTATCAAGGAGAGCAAGGAGACCAATCCATCCTATATATGAATAACCAAGATAAGCAGGGTAACTTCAATAACAATGCTTACTCTAACAATTTTTCACAGGGATGGAGAAATAATCAAAATGGTGGATGGAAGCAAGAAGGAAGCACGTCCAACAGACAACAACCTTATCAGCAAGGCCCTTCCTTGACAGAAAGGACATCAAAACTAGAGGACACTCTAGAAAAATTCATGCAGGTCTCAATCACCAATCAGAAAAACATCGATGCTTCAATAAGAAACCTGGAGACTCAAGTGGGGCAATTGGCTCATCAAATCGCAGAGCATCATAACTCTCAATTTGGAGCCAATACATACCCAAATCCGAAGGAGCAATGCAAAGCAATCACAACAAGAAGTGGGAAGGTCATTGGACAACAAAAAGAGGGTGACAAGGTGGAAGAAAAAGTGGAAGAAAATTTTGAAAAAGAAACAAAGGAGGAAGTTAGTGAAAAGAAAAATAAAAAAATTGAAGATGTACATATGAAGGAGGAAGTTGAAAAAGAAAAAAAGAAAGAAATAAAAGAAGGGAAGAAGAAGGTGGACGACCCAGCACCACAGCTGAAAAGCTTGCTGTATCCAAAGAACCCTTCAAAAATAGACAAGGAGAGGCAATTTGCAAGATTTATGGATATCTTCAAAAGGTTGCAAATAAACATACCTTTTGTGGAAGCCATGGAGCAAATGCCAACTTACGCAAAGTTCATGAAGGAGCTGTTAACAAAAAAGAAAAGATTTTCCAAAGAAACAGTGGAACTCACCGCAGGATGCAGTGCCATCATTCAAAAAGCACTGCCACAAAAAACAAAAGACCCCAGAAGTTTCACAATCCCAGTGACTATTGGTACTTTACCAGTAGGAAAAGCACTCTTAGAATTGGGAGCAAGCATTAACCTAATGCCCCTCTCAATGGTGAAAAGAATTGGAGATCTTGAGGTGAAACCAACACGGATGACCCTCCAACTTGCTGATCGATCTATGAAGTTTCCATATGGCATAGTTGAGGATGTGCTGGTACGAGTTGACAAGTTCGTATTTCCTGTAGATTTTGTCATAATGGATATTGAAGAAGATGCAGAAGTGCCTCTCATTCTGGGAAGACCCATCATGAAAACCGCAAAAGTAATTATTGATGTGGACGATGGAAAGCTAAAGGTAAGAGTGCAAGATGAGGAAGTAAACTTCAATGTGTTTGATGCAATGAAGTATCCAAAGGAAAAGCAACAGTGCTTCAAAATTGACATTGAAGAAGAAGCCATCAGAGAACAAACCAGTGAATAGCTCAACAAAGATCCACTAGGTAAGCTAAACGTTGAAGCAAATGGAACAATGGACGGGGGAAACTCGAAGGAGGACAAGCATGACATTCAAAAAGAAATTCATTATGAAACGTTGTCAAAGAAGATAAAAGAAGTTGTCCTACCAAAAGTGGAGTTAAAAGCCTTACCTTCACATTTGAAATATGTTTTTCTTGATGATGATAACCAAAATCCTGTTATTATTAATAAGGAATTGACAGGTACAGAAGAAAGGCAATTGATTCAAGTCTTGAAAGAGCACTCAACAACAATTGGATGGAGACTGGAAGATTTGAAAGGAATAAGCCCAGCCTACTGTACGCATCATATTTACATGGAACAAGAATTTAAACCAATTGCTCAGCCACAGAGACGCTTGAATCCAACCATGAAGGAAGTAGTGAAAGGGGAGGTAATTAAATCACTAGAAGCTGGTATAATTTATCCAATTTCTGATAGCTTTTGGTTAAGTCCTGTGCAGGTTGTTCCGAAGAAAGGAGGAATCACCGTCATACAAAATGAAAAAAATGAATTGATCCCTACAAGAACAGTCACAGGATGGAGGATGTGTATCGACTACAGAAAACTGAACACTACAACCCGGAAAGATCATTTTCCTCTGCCCTTCATGGATCAAATGCTGGAAAGACTTGCAGGACAAGCATACTACTGCTTTCTGGATGGTTACTCAGGCTACAACCAGATAGCAGTTGCACCAGAAGATCAAGAAAAAACAGCATTCACATGTCCTTTTGGGGTGTTTGCATACAGAAAAATGCCCTTTGGGTTATGTAATGCTCCTGCAACATTTCAAAGATGTATGTTAGCTATCTTCTCTAATTTGGTGGAAAAATGCATTGAGGTCTTCATGGACGATTTCTCTGTTTTTGGTCCATCATTCGATCAATGTTTGAAAAATTTGACCATAGTACTGAGAAGATGTGTGGACACCAATTTAGTTTTAAATTGGGAAAAGTGCCACTTCATGGTCACCGAAGGCATTGTGTTAGGACATCAAATCTCCAAACGAGGCATTGAAGTGGACAAAGCAAAAGTGGAAGTAATTGAGAAATTACCACCACCAGGGAACGTGAAAGGAGTAAGAAGCTTCTTGGGCCATGCGGGATTCTATAGAAGATTCATCAAGGACTTCTCAAAAATTGCAAAGCCTTTAAGTAATCTCTTAAACAAAGACACTCCTGTTATTTTTGACGATTCTTGTTTACATGCATTTGAAACCTTAAAACATAGACTAACATGTGCACCTGTAATAGTTGCCCCTGATTGGGAATTAGACTTTGAAATGATGTGTGATGCCAGTGATTATGCTATTGGGGCCGTATTAGGACAAAGGAAGGCAAAAGTTTTTCATGTCATACACTATGTGTTAACCCGGCGATAGCGTCTCAACAGTTCGTTTCCACCACTGGGTTGTTAATTGGCAAGCGCACTAATCGTTTGTAGTTTTCAAAATTTAGATATCGTTCCACTGGGATTGAAAGTCCAATAACAACAGTAATTTTCTATTTACTATGGTAAATGTGAAGGAAGTTATAGACAAAAGAATGATTTATATACAATTTATACAATATTCACAGGATAGCATGATTGAGTAGTTCATAAGATAAAAGAAAATAAAATCTATCTAAAAAGTCGAGTTGCAATCCAGAATAGGTAAGAAACTTGAGATAAACACAAATAAACAAATTATATTGGAAATTGGATCCCTAATCTAGAATAAAAATGAGGAACTCAAGACATGCATATTTAATCATCAAGTTTCATGTCATTGCAGCTTAAAATCATTATAACCGATCCCTCGTAATATAAATTCTAAGAATTCACTTTAAAGTCCGATCCCTCGTGAGCTTTCTCAGTAAAAACTTGCATTAAGACCTGGCCTTATGGCAACAATGGTTAACAACCCCTATAGAATTGAGATACCAAGGGTATTCCAACTTTTTACTTTCGTCAAAACAAGTTTCAATATGGCATGAACAATCATTCTCCCGTTTGACATTCATACCAATAAAACAAGTTTCAATACACATGAAAATCATTCTCCCGTTTGACGTTCATATTAATAAAAGGTTGAAATACTAACATGGACTTGAATCATAAACATGCAGAGGTCGAATTCACAACATTATACTCAATAGATTAGTTCACCAATTCCAACATAAATAAATTAGTTACACATGGTGAAGGTAAAAACAACACTTACAGAGTTTGACATTACGAAGACGATGGGAACTTCACGATACAACAATCACAATACACCGAAACACACTCAACTATCTAGAAAACTATTCTAGAACTACAACTCACAAAAGAAGTACTCAAAGTTGAGCACAAGAGAGAAAAGAAGAGAATGGGATGCTATGGGATGATTTAGAATGGTGTTGGATGGCCCTATTTATAGGGCTGAGCAAGGGTGCTGGCGCTACGCGTCAGTGTGACGCTACGCGTTTGGCCCCTGACTCAGCTTCCATTAAACAGCTGATAATGGCCACTTCAAATTATTAAAATTGATCATGCTTGGCCACTTGGACGTGTCTCCACTGTGTTTTGGCCATTTGTGTTGAGTGGGGTGGCCCTTGGTGCTGAGTGGGGTGGCCATTATTGGGTCAAAGCTGAGTGCTTGGCCAAGTTGGAAGTGGAGTCCACACAGCACTGACGCTGCGCGTGGCTGTGACGCATAGCGTCAGCATCAAAAATAGTTGTTGATGCTACGCGTTGGGTGAGGCTACGCGTCAGCTCCTCTAGTGTAATTTTCTCTTGATTTCTTAACTTTTTCACTGCAAAACTTAGAGAAAATTGATCAAGGGCAGATTATTTCCAACAACATCCATTTATGGAATTTAAATCCTAATTTTCTAACAAATTAAACTAATTTTTGTAATTTTTATGAAATTTGTATTAATGCTTTTATTGAAAATTTGAGGACTAACAAATACCCCCAACTTGAGACATTGCTCGTCCTCGAGCAAGAGAGAAAAATAAGAAAAATAAAAATTTGGAATCAAATTTTTGAGTTAGTCTGATAATTTACAACAAAAAGTAATTTTCACAATTTAACTAATTTTGTAATGATCAAAAATTAGTATAACAAAGGTTTAATGATAAAATTTATTTACAATATTCTATTAACAATCAAGTAGAATTTCAGGCTTACCTCACAGGTGTTTATCTCTATATAATAGGTAACTTGTTTCACTTAATCAATCATAAGATCAAACGAATTTAACTTTGTTTGTCATCTAATCAATGGTTATTTATACAGAATTAGTTCAGAAATCACAAGGTCTTTTCATGGGTTGTAATGAGGCTTGGAATTAGTTCAGAAATTACAAGAATCAATGGTTTTTCTTGGAATTCAAAAACCTGAAATCATAAAAGAGCATTTTATAATTTTTTTAGGCTTTCTCTTGACCCAAACTCTCATTTCTTTTGTTGATGAAAAATAAATACCCCCAACTTGATTCTTTTCACTATTTTTGACTTTTCTTTTCCATACTTTATTTTTTTCTGAAAAGAATCAAGTTGCTTATTTTCACTCCCCATTTTTGTGAGAACACTCAAAATATTTTCCATTTATTTCAACTGCTCTTTTAATCAATCAAGTATAGGGAATGGTAAAAACAGATTTAGTTTTAAGGGTACCAAGGAATTTTATTTTAGGCTCAAATTGGCTTGCAAAGGATAAAAGAATTTTTACCAAGGTAAGCTGTTTGGCCCAAGGTTTTTTTCACCAAAAATATGCCTTGATTATTTTCCTGAATTTTCTGTACAACAACACAAATCAGAGATTAAAGCAAAATCAATTCGAATTGAAAATATGTCGATTAAACCCTCAAGTATATAAAAAGATATTTCTCTGCTCACCAGGTTATCGAAATTTGCTTGATTGTTAATAAACCTATTGTAATTAAATTTATCAAAATTCCTAAATTATAAAGAACTAATAATTGATTTTACAAAATTAAGTTTCATTGTGTAAAAACTCTAAGTGTATTAACTTACTAACAAAAATTTGATTGATTTATTTTATTTTATTTTATTTTATTTTATTTTTTATATATATAAATTAAAATAAACAAATAACAAAATGGGTTGCCTCCCATTGAGCGCTAGGTTTAGTGTCTCCAGCCTGACATTCCTGCATTTCAAGGGTCAGTTAAAAGATAACTGGTGGTAATTTTGTTAATTTCACCACCCAAATATAGTTTCAACCTTTGCCCATTTACTATCCAACTTCTTTTGGAAGTTGGATCTTCAATTTCCACTGCTCCGTATGGTTTGACTTCTTTAATCAAAAATGGGCCTGACCATTTTGATTTCAATTTTCCAGGAAACAATTTTAATCTTGAGTTGAACAATAAAACTTGCTGACCTGGAGTGAAGTGTCTTTTCTTTAACTTTTTATCATGGTAAGCTTTCACCTTACTTTTGTAGCATCCAGATGATTCATAGGCATTGTTCCTCATTTCCTCTAACTCGAGTAGCTGTAACTTTCGTTTGTCTGCTGCTACATTTTGATCAAAATTGAGGAATTTTAAAGCCCAATATGCTTTATGTTCCATTTCAACTGGAAGGTGACATGATTTTCCATAAACCATTTGGTGTTTTAAATGCAGTTCTGTATGCCCAGAGTGCATCATCAAGTTTTTGTGACCAATCCTTTCTAGAAGATGACACAGTTTTCTCCAGAATTCTTTTTACTTCACGATTTGAAATCTCTGCTTGCCCGTTGGTTTGTGGATGATATGCGGTGGCTACCTTATGCTTTACTCCATAATGTTGTAATACTTTCTGAAGAATTTTATTACAAAAGTGTGAACCACCATCACTGATTAAAGTTCTTGGTGTCCCAAATCTGCAAAAAATATTTTTCTTCAAAAAATTCACAACAGTTTTAGTGTCAGCATTAGGGGTAGCAATTGCTTCCACCCACTTTGAAACATAATCAACTGCCAAAAGAATGTATTGATTTGAGTATGAGTTAGGAAAAGGTCCTATGAAGTCGATTCCACAACAATCAAATACCTCAACTTCTTGTATATTTGTGAGAGGCATTTCTTGCCTTCTTCCAACATTACCTGTTCTTTGGCAGTTATCACAAGATTGAACAAATAAGTGAGAATCTTTAAAAAGAGAGGGCCAGTATAAACCTGATTGGAGAACTTTTGCAGCTGTTCTTTCATCATTAAAGTGTCCTCCATATGGTGACTTATGACAATGCCACAACACATCTTTTAATTCCCAGTCAGGCACACAACGTCGTAACAAATTATCCGCTCCAATTTTGAATAAATGAGGGTCATCCCAAACAAAATATCTTGCATCTCTAAAGAATTTTTTCTTTGTTGCCAAGTCAAATCATTTGGAAGAACTCCTGCTGCTTTGAAATTGGCCATGTCAGTAAACCATGGCCGTTGTGTTATTTTGAAAAGTTTTTCATCGGGAAATTCTTCCAAAATTTATTTTTCTTTGGCAGTAATCTCATTATTCATTAATCTAGAAAGATGGTCAGCTACCATATTTTCACTACCCTTTTTATCTTTGATTTCAAGATCATATTCTTGAAGGAGCAAAATCCATCTGATTAACCGAGGTTTTGAATTAGATTTAGTTAAAAGATACTTGATTGCAGCATGATCAGTAAAAACAATTATTTTTGAGCCAATCAAGTAAGATCGAAATTTTTCTAAAGCATATACTATGGCTAGTAATTCTTTTTCAGTAGTTGCATAATTTATTTGATTTTCATTCAAAACTTTACTAGCATAATGTATGACTTTAAAAACTTTTTCGTATCTTTGACCTAAAACTGCTCCAACAACATAATCACTTGCATCGCACATAAGTTCAAAGGGTAAATT
The DNA here is from genome assembly GCA_037962975.1 of Clitoria ternatea. Taxonomy (NCBI): domain Eukaryota; kingdom Viridiplantae; phylum Streptophyta; class Magnoliopsida; order Fabales; family Fabaceae; genus Clitoria; species Clitoria ternatea. The sequence continues at coordinate 181,437,444 of CM075671.1, forward strand.
CCAATTAGGAGCAACAATTACAGGGGCAGAAACCAATTTTTCTTTCAAGGAATTAAAAGCTTTAAGACATGCTTCATCAAATTTGAATTCAACATCTTTATTTAGAAGGTTTGATAAAGGTTTTGCAATTTTTGAAAAATCTTGAATAAACCTCCTATAAAATCCAGCATGTCCTAAAAAGCTTCTAATACCTTTTACATTTACAGGAGGTGGGAGTTTAGAAATTACCTCTATTTTGGCTTGGTCAACTTCAATGCCTCAAGAAGAAATTTTGTGACCAAGTACAATTCCTTCTTTCACCATGAAGTGACGTTTCTCCCAATTAAGCACCAAATTTGTCTCAATACACCGCTTCAGTACGGTTTCCAGGTTGGATAGACATGTTTCAAATGAATTCCCAAAAACTGAGAAGTCATCCATGAAAATTTCAATGCTCTTTTCAATTAAATCTGCAAAAATAGCAAACATGCATCTTTGAAAAGTAGCAGGTGCGTTACATAATCCAAATGGCATTTTTCTGTAAGCAAATATGCCAAAAGGACATGTAAAAGCAGTTTTCTCCTAATCAAGAGGGTCAACAGCAATTTGATTATATCCAGAATAACCATCAAGAAAGCAATAATATTCTTGTCCAGACAATCTTTCAAGCATTTGATCCATAAAAGGCAATGGAAAATGATCTTTTCTTGTTGCTTGATTTAATTTTCTATAATCAATGCACATTCTCCAACTGGTGACAGTTCTTGTAGGAATTAGTTCATTTTTTTCATTAACAATTACTGTCATACCACCTTTTTTTGGAACAACTTGAACAGGACTTACCCATGCACTATCAGAAATAGGATAAATAATACCTGCTTTCAGCAATTTCAGAACCTCCTTTTTTGTTACCTCTTTCAAAGTTGGGTTGAGGCGTCTTTGAGGTTGAGCAATAGGTTTAAAATTATCTACCAACAAGATTTTGTGCATACAATATGATAGGCTTATAGCTTTCAAATCTTCAAGTGTCCACCCAATTGCTTCTTGATTCCTCTTCAATACTTCTACTAGTTTTTCTTCCTCTGTTTCACTTAACAGATTACTAATGATTACTGGTTTTAAATTACCTTCTTTCAAAAAGATGTATTTCAGATTGGAAGGTAACACTTTTAGTTCAGGTTTCTGGATTTCTTCAACAGGTGATTCTTGAATTTCTTCAATCTTTCTTGATTCAAAGGAAATTTCTTTCCCTTGATCGAATTCTTCAAGATGCCTTTCAATCTGTTTCTCTTTTTCTTCATTCAAAAATTCAACAGAGTTAGTCAATAACTTATTTGATGGGTCAGAAATAGTCATACCTTTTGATAAGGAAAGATAAGTTTCATCAAAGATGTCCACTTTGAAACAGTCTTGCTTCGGGCTAGGATGTTTCATTGCCTTGAAGACATCAAAATTCACTTCCTCATCATGCACTCTTACTGCTAGCTTCCCATTATCCACATCAATCAGTACTCGAGCAGTTTTCATGAATGGTCTTCCAAGAATTAGAGGAACATCAGCATCTTCTTCCATGTCTAAGATCATAAAATCCACAGGAAAGTAGAATTTGTTAACCTTTACAAGCACATCTTCTACAATCCCATAAGGTCTTTTGATGGATTTATTAGCTAATTGCAGAGTCATCCTTGTCTGCTGTGGATCAAGGTCACTAATACGCTTCATCATACTTAGGGGCATTAGATTGATGCTAGCCCCTAAATCTAATAAAGTCTTACCGATATTTACTCCACCAATAGAGACAGGAATAGTGAATTTGCCAGGATCTTTGGATTTTTCTGGCATCTTGTATTGCAAAATAGCACTGCATCTTACTTCAAGTTCTACGATCTCTTCATCATACTTCCTTTTCTTTGTAAGCAGTTCTTTCATAAACTTAGCATATGTAGGCATTTGTTCTAATGCCTCAGAAAAAGCAATGTTTATGTGTAACTGCTTAAAGATTTCAAGGAATCTCTTGTATTCCTTTTCTTTATCTTTTCTTGATGGTGGATGAGGATAAGGTAAATCCTGGACAGGAGGTGTCTGTCCAAGATATTGACTTTTTTGATTTTTTTGATTTTTTTCATCTTTTTCTTTATTTTCTTCACTTTCTTTTTCTTTTTCTTTTTCACAGTTTATACCTACAGTTTTACCACTTCTTGTAAAAATAGCCTTACATTGTTCCTTCGCTTTGAATTCCTTGATGTTGGCTACTTCTTTTAGTAGCTGACTTAACTGTTGATCTGATGCTTTACGTGCAGATTTAATTGTCTCCATGTATTGCATCAATTGTTGAATATTTTCTTCAGCCTTTGTCAATCTAGTATTGTAATCACCTTGATTATTGAAGGGTCTAGCATATTGCTTCCAACCATGGTTTTGGTTTTGCCTTCCCTGCAGGTAATTGTTAGAAAAAGAATTTACAAGAGGATTTAGAGAATTACCTGTAGGTAACCTCTGATGAATCAAGGAATTAGCTTGTTCTTGTTCATTCTAGTCAAGAGCACAGTAACCATATGGTTGTTCGCTCATACAATACTCACATTGTTTTAATTGGGTAGAAAATTGTGGTGGTACATGGGTAACTTGAAGTTTTCCAAGTTGTTTACTCATTGCCTCAATTTGTTGTATCAATAATTTTTGTTGAATTAACACTGTATCATTTACTCCTTGTTCAAGTATACCTTATACATTACCTCTTTCTGGTTTAGCTTGATGGTCACTAATGGACATTGATTCCAATATCTCAATAGCTTCCTCCACAGTTTTGTTCATTAAAGAACCACCTGCACAAGCATCTAACATCATCTTGAACTGAGGCAATAAACCATGGTAAACGATTCTTACCTTTTCAGCATCATTCAGGTTGTGATTTGGACACTTTCTCAAGAGTGCCTTGAATCGTTCCCATGTCTCTCCTAATGATTCATCATTATTTTGAGAAAAACAGTGTATGGCTGTCATTGCTTCAAAATATTTTGAAGGAGAATAAAATCTTTCCAAAAATTTTCTTTCAACATCGGACCAGTTTGTAAAACTACCCGGTGGACAAGATTTAAACCATTCTTTTGCTTTACCAATCAATGAAAAAGGGAAAAGTCTCACATAAACAGACTCTTCTTGATTGGGTTCAAAACCAATTGTGCTGTATAACTCATAAAAAATAGTTAAATGTTCATATGGTTCTTCATGATTTAAACCAGCAAATTGGTTGTTTTGAATAATATTTAAAGTGGCAGGTTTAATCTCCACTGGCAAAACTGGTCCTTGAAACATTCTCGAGACTCGGGGTGGACCATTAATAGCAGCAAACTGTCCCAATGTTCTCCTTTCAGCAGCCATATTTGAATTTTTATAATTAGAAGTAGAAGAAGATTTAGTTTGTGTTTTAGATTCCAAAGACTTGATTTTCTTTACAAACTTTTCTATCTCAGGATCAAAATAAATTTTACCTGCGGTAGATCAAGTTTGCATACACAAACTAGACAAAGAAAGTTAGTGTAACAATAAGTTAAAAAAATAAAAAAAAAATTTAACTAAGGTAAAAAAAAAATATTTACCATGGTAATTAAAAATTTACTGTTTTACTAAAACAATTCAATCCCCGGCGACGGCGCCAGAAAACTTGTTAACCCGGCGATAGCGTCTCAACAGTTCGTTTCCACCACCGGGTTGTTAATTGGCAAGCGCACCAATCGTTTGTAGTTTTCAAAATTTAGATATCGTTCCACTGGGATTGAAAGTCCAATAACAACAGTAATTTTCTATTTACTATGGTAAATATGAAGGAAGTTATAGACAAAAGAATGATTTATATACAATTTATACAATATTCACAGGATAGCAAGATTGAGTAGTTCATAAGATAAAAGAAAATAAAATCTATCTAAAAAGTCGAGTTGCAATCTAGAATAGGTAAGATACTTGAGATAAACACAGATAAACAAATTATGTTGGAAAATGGATCCCTAATCTAGAATAAAAATGAGGAACTCAAGACATGCATATTTAATCATCAAGTTTCATGTCATTGCAGCTTAAAATCATTATAATCGATCCCTCGTGATATAAATTCTAAGAATTCACCGTAAAGTCCGATCCCTCGTGAGCTTTCTCAGTAAAAACTTGCATTAAGACCTGGCCTTATGGCAACAATGGTTAACAACCCCTATAGAATTGAGATACCAAGGGCATTCCAACTTTTTACTTTCATCAAAACAAGTTTCAATACGGCATGAACAATCATTCTCCCGTTTGACATTCATACTAATAAAACAAGTTTCAATACACATGAAAATCATTCTCCCGTTTGACGTTCATATTAATAAAAGGTTGAAATACTAACATGGACTTGAATCATAAACATGCAGAGGTCGAATTCACAACATTATACTCAATAGATTAGTTCACCAATTCCAACATAAACAAATTAGTTACACATGGTGAAAGTAAAAACAACACTTACAGAGTTTGACATTACGAAGACGATGGGAACTTCATGATACAACGATCACAATACATCGAAACACACTCAACTATCTAGAAAACTATTCTAGAACTACAACTCATAAAAGAAATACTTAAAGTCGAGCACAAGAGAGAAAAGAAGAGAATGGGATGCTATGGGATGATTTAGAATGGTGTTGGATGGCCCTATTTATAGGGCTGAGCAAGGGTGCTGACGCTACGCGTCAGTGTGACGCTACACGTCAGGCCCCTGACTCAGCTTCCATTAAACAGCTGATAATGGCCACTTTAAATTATTAAAATTGATCATGCTTGGCCACTTGGACGTGTCTCCACTGTGTTTTGGCCATTTGTGTTGAGTGGGGTGGCCCTTGGTGCTGAGTGGGGTGGCCATTATTGGGTCAAAGCTGAATGCTTGGCTAAGTTGGAAGTGGAGTCCACGCAGCACTGACGCTACGCGTGGCTGTGACGCGTAGCGTCAGCATCAAAAATAGCTGTTGATGCTACGCGTGGGGTGAGGCTACGCGTCAGCTCCTCCAGTGTAATTTTCTCTTGATTTCTTAACTTTTTCACTGCAAAACTTAGAGAAAATTGATCAAGGGCAGATTATTTCCAACAACATCCATTTATGGAATTTAAATCCTAATTTTCTAACAAATTAAACTAATTTTTGTAATTTTTATGAAATTTTTATTAAAGCTTTTATTGAAAATTTGAGGACTAACACTATGCTAGCAAAGTTTTGAACCCTGCACAAACAAATTACGCAACAACAGAAAAAGAACTCTTAGTAATAGTGTATGGCCTGGAAAATTTAGACCTTATCTGATTGGTTCCGAAATCACTATTTTTACTAACCATGCTGCTATTAAATATCTGTTGAATAAACCTGATTCTAAGCCTAGGCTAATTAGATGGATCTTGCTGATGCAAGAATTCAACCTAGTAGTCAAAGACAAAAAGGGCAGCGAAAATTTTATTGCAGATCACTTGTCCCGTCTTGTCAATCAGGAAGTCACACTACTCCAACCTGAGGTAAAGGAAGAATTTCCTGATGAAAAGCTACTAATGATGAAAGAAAGGCCATGGTTTGCAGACATGGCAAACTTTAAGGCTGCTGGAGTATTGCCTGATGATCTTTCATGGCAACAAAAGAAAAATTTTTTGAAAGATGCAAAACAATTCATATGGGACGATCCTTACCTGTTTAAACTTGGATCAGACCATATTTTGAGGAGATGTGTGTCCCAAGAAGAAGCTAACAGCATCTTATGGCACTGCCACAGCTCACCCTATGGAGGACACTTTAATGGGGAAAGGACAACAGCTAAAATCCTCCAATCAGGTTTTATTGGCCTTCATTGTTTAAAGATGCTAATGTTTTTGTGCAGCACTGTGATGCATGTCAGAAGACAGGTAGCATATCAAGAAGACACGAGATGCCATTAACCACCATCCTGGAAATAGAAGTCTTCGATTGCTGGGGCATGGATTTTATTGGGCCACTACCAATGTCATTTTCAAATGAATACATTATTGTGGCAGTAGACTATGTCTCAAAGTGGGTAGAAGCCATGGCATGTACTAAAGCTGATGCCAAGACTGTCATCAAATTTCTTAAGAAACATATTTTCGGCAGGTTTAGCACTCCAAGAGTGTTGATAAGTGACAGAGGCTCTCATTTCTGCAACACCCAACTCTAACGATGCCTAGAACATTATGGAGTCAAGCACAAAGTAACCTCCCCTTACCATCCGCAAGCCAATGGCCAAGTAGAAGTATCCAACAGAGAAATTAAGAGGATACTGGAGAAGACAATTAGTCAAAGTAGAAAGGATTGGTCGTTGAAACTGGACGACGCTCTATGGGCCTATAGAACAGCTTACAAGGCACCAACTGGATTTTCACCTTATCAGTTGGTATATGGAAAAAATTGCTATCTTTCGGTCGAACTTGAACATAAAGCATTTTGGGCAATGAAAGCACTCAACTATGACCCAAAGGCATCAGCTGAAGAAAGGAAAATCCAGATGCACAAGTTAGAAGAATGGAGGAATCAGGCTTATAACTCATCAAGGATTTATAAAGATAAAATGAAGGCTTACCATGATAGGCACATCATGAAGAAAAGTTTTCACCAGGGACAATTTGTTCTTCTTTTCAATTCAAGGATGAAACTGTTTCTAGGAAAACTCAAATCTAAATTGTCAGGACCCTTTATTGTGAAGGAGGTGAAATCTTATGGGGCTGTTGAATTACAGGACCCTAAGTCTGAAAGAACTTGGGTTATAAATGGACAAAGACTAAAGCTCTATCTAGGAGGAGAGGTGGAGAAGGTCGCCACCAATATTTTACTGGAGGATCCATGATCAAACTCAGGCGTCAAGCTAAAGACGATAAACAAGCGCTCATTGGGGGGCAACCCAATCTTTTATGCTTTCTTTTCATGAGAATTTTACTTATTATTAAAGTTTTTGTTTATTTTGTAGGTCACTCATCAAGAGAAATCCAAATAAAAAAAAATCAAGTTTCAAACAAAGACAAACATAACTGGAGCTTAAGATTGATTAACCATGGTCAAGTTGAATCTGTTCAAAGAAGCAAAAGTGAAAAGGTATGCTTAAACAAGGAAAGACAGATTAGGAGAGCATCAGGAAATCATCTCGCCCAAGCGTGAAGACTCTCGGTTAAGCAAGACAAAGTAAGTCATGTCTTATATATCCCACGCTCAAGCACTGGATATACTCGCTCAAGCGAGCCAAGGTGAGCCATATACTATCCACATCAAGCTTAAGCGAAGAACTGAAGCTCTAAGCGTGGCACCAATACAAAAGGAATTTTCAACAAAATAAACCCGATCACGCTTAAGCGTGATATTTTACGCTTAAACGAGAGGCCACGCTTAAAGTAAGAACACTTCACGCTTAAGCGAGAAGTTGATAAAAGCATCAGGTACCAATTATGAAAATCACGCTCAAGCGTGATAGATACACGCTCAGGCGAGCAACAACTGATTTGATTGTAATTTAAATTTGCTTGAGCGAATGGCAATACGCTTAAGCGAGGAAGTACATACTACATCAGGATATGCACGCTTAAGCGAATATTGAGAGCGCCTAAGCGAGACAAATTCAAAAGCTCAAGTGTACCATCACTGGTCGATCACGCTTAAGCGTGATATGCCCACGCTCGAGCGAGAAATTCAAAATGGCCCCTGATGCTAATAAATGGAATATTTCGTAACCCCTCCCACTCAAATAACTGTCCATTACCTCTCCTGACTCTACCAGTTTTGTAACCGACCATCTCCTCTCCCTATTTGTTCCTTCCCCTCTCATTTCACAAGGTACATTTTACTGCATTTCATTGAAACTAAGTATATCTTCTCTCCTTTGCATCACTCTCTGCTTCTCTCAGGTGACCACTAGACTCTCCTCTTTTAAATTACATCATATGAGAAATGAGACTCCTTTTCAGGAATACATGCATTGAAGTCTGTAACCATTTTATTTTCAGTCCTACTGTATGCCTATTATGATCTGAAGTTGATTATTTTCTGGGATGTTTAGAAAAAGAGATCGGTACTATTATGCTTCAAATTCTTTGCAATGCATGTTAAGTGTTCGTAAAAGGTCCTGGAAAGCATTTATTTTGCATGATACATAGCAAGCGTACTTAGTACGAAGTAGCTCTCCTTAATGCTTAGCCTTAGGACTAAAATGCTCTGTTATATTATTGAGAGGATTATGTACTTGTAATGTCACACTACATTCTTCTCCTTGATATGTGATTACAGATGGCAAGAACTAAGCAGATTGCACCTAATCCCCCTCCAACCACTTCACCAGCAAGAAGTTCTAGAAGAAATAAAGGAAAGAGGCCACGCACGGATGACCAAGATAATGCCCAAAAATTCAAGAACAAGGAAAAGAGTAAGTGTTATGAGGACATCTCCAACTGGACCTTCATACCAGAACAAAAGGTGGATTTGGCCTTGGGAGATTGTGATGACTTTTTGCAAGTTATACGGAGAAGAAATTGGTTGAAGATATGCTACCCAAGAGACAAGTATGACCCAGAAATTGTCAGAGAGTTCTATGCTAATGCTTGGACAAGGGATGGAGCAGGAGATAGAAGGACTTATGTGAGGGGAACTTCACTCTCCTATGATAGGGATGAAATCAATTTTTACTTAGGAAGCATTATGAACCTAGGAGAAGGAGAGATATGTGAATATGCTTCCATGCTAGCAAGAAACCAACTCATTGCCACAAGTGATCTTGAAGCAGCCATATGTATTCTAGGGCATCACTTTCAGAGGGGGCAAGGAGAGAACCCACTGCGGGTTCTAAGAAAAGACATGACCTCCATCTCTCAAGTATGGACGTCATTTTTGCTTGCTAACATAACACCTAATGCCCATGTTTCTGATCTAATTTTCAACAGGTGTTATTTATTATACTGCATTTTACAAGATGACATTTCCATTGATCTAGCCCAAATACTCTCTGATGAAATTCACAAATTTGTGATTGCTGACCAAAAATATTCTTAGGCAGGCCAGAAGGTAAAAGGAAGTCTGGGCTTCCTTGCTTTTATTACTGACTTTTGTGCAGCACATGGGATTGAGGTTCAAGACCTTAAACCTATCAGGCCATCTATAAATAAACACTTCATCAAGCGATTTTACAGCACACAAGAAGCCCAGCAACAGCCACAGCTAGCACCACCACAGGCAGGACCAGAACCTACTCCTCCTCCTCTCAGCACATAAACTGCCATGATTTTACAGGGCATTCACCTCTTGAAAATCCAACTCAACCACCTTCTGGCACAGCAAAATGCTAATCATAGAGGTTTGATGCATATTCATAATGGCCTATATCACAGCATCCCTGTAGGACAACCCAATCCTTGGATGCACCCTGCCCAATTTGAAGCCCTCATTGCTTGGCCTGGGGACAAGCCTCCTTTTGTGGGAGGGGGTGAGACTGCACAAGAGAGGCCACGACCTTCCTCAAAGCAACCTCCAGAAAGAGACCAGGGAGCAGAAGAAGATTCCTCTGAGGATGAGTGATGAATTTTAATGCTTCAGTTTTTAATTGGTTTAATTTGCTACTTTAAGTTTTCTTTCTAACTGACATTATATAGTTTTTCTTTGAACTCTTTTAGTTGATATTACTGTAGCATGCTTTGGAATTGTTTGTGATTTTTTGTTTATTTTAGTGCTTGCAGCTGTAACATTTTTGAAAAACCCAACCAAGATTTAACTTTTTGAAAAAGAAAAGTTTCTAAGCAGTAAAATAATTTTAGACAGTAACACTAATTTTAAAAAAAAGGGCAAAATGGCTTAATTAAGAACCAGGGAAATGAAATGAATGTACTCTTGATTGTTTACATGCTTGAACCCTTTTCTGTTAGAATATGGAAGTAACCCTATATCCTGGTGAGAAGTGAGAAACTTAAACACTGAGAGTCTCATGAGAATTTATCAAATAGCATTGCCTGATTTTCTGATTAACATTTTTTTTATAAAAGATTAAGCAAGGAAATGATAAAGGCAAATTTTGAAAATAAAATAAACCCAGAGCCAAAAAGTTACCTTTAAATATTTCCTAATTTTTGTAGCCCATTCTTGAGCCAAACATTTTATTCAAACACCCTAAACCAGGCATGAGAAATAAAATCTTACCTTATCAGCATGCTTAAAATTTTTTTTTCGATATGAGCATAAAACAATTTTCCAAAAGGGTGATAAAAGAAACTGAGGCTGAAGAAGTTAGTAAAGTTCTCCAAAACTTTAAACAAAAGAGAGCTAGAAAAAGAGAAACAAATAATTCTGAAGCACAGAGGAAGAAGCCTCATACAAGTTTGAAAATTTTCAGAACATATGCTCTTCTTCATGCATGCAATTTTGAATCCAAGAAAAACCAAGAATTCTTGATAGCCCAGCCTCATTACAACCGTGAAAAGACCTTTTTGATCCTTACTTATCTTATGAATTGAATTTGATTAGAAATGATCGGCAATGTTAAATGTGCAACACACATACCTGGTGAGAAATAATGAGAGTTCCTTATTCTTACAACAATTGGTTACCTGCTTTGTGAACAAATTAATGGTGCATTATAATTCAAAGAATTGGTATTAAGGAGATCATTTGCCTAGGTATAAAATGAGATTATTGTCTTTTAAAAATTTTGTCTGCAACAGAATCTGATCTTATTGAATGCTTGATTCCCTTTCCAAACTTCTTTTACTTGAGGACAAGCAAAAATCTAGGTTGGGGAGAGTTTGATAAGTGCTATTTCACATTGATTTAATATTTCAATTAAACTCATTTTTGAAAGAATTTAACCAGATTAGTAATTAATTAAGCATGAATTTTGTTAAAAATAAGACATTGTGTAAAACAAGCTTGATTTGACAACATATGTGAAAAAAGTACCAAACAAGGCTTGAAGAAACCAAGAAGGACCAACACATCAAAGCCCAGGGACGCTTGAGCGTGGCATTCAACACGCCTAAGTGTGATTTAAAGGAAACAACTCCCCACGCTTGAAGGCAGCTTGAGCGAGAAGAATAAGAAGAACCTCACGCTTGAGAGCAAGCCCGAGCTCGCTCAAGCGTGACCCTGGACATAGCTGGTGCGCTTGAGCGGGGACTTATGGAACTTGAGCATGACTTAATTCAGCATCAGCCCCCATCACGCTTGAGCGTAAGAAAGGGACGCTCGAGCGTGGGACCAAGCACGCCTGAGCGGAAAGTAAGCGTGGATCAAGCGTGGAACAAGCATGCTAACAGGAAGGCTACACTTAAGCGTGGTTAAGGTAGCTTGAGCGTGAGGCAACCAAGTGGACATCAGAACCCTCCACGCTTGAGCGTGACAATCAAGCTCAAGCGTGACTCATGCAGTATGGGAATTTTAATTTAATATTCACTAATGGTGCGATGCCAACTCATCCATTTTCTTATGTTTCTGCATGTCTCTGAATATTCCTTCATGGGGTCTACGCAAGTGGCAAGGGAAGCTGAACCATAACCCCTATAAATCAAGCAGAAAACAGGACATCAAGCATCAGATTCATCCCCTGTATTTCCCTCACAATCCAACCTTTTCCATTATTTTCTGTATTCATATTTTGAAGGTAAAAATGCAAAGCATGAGTAGCTAAACTCCCTTATGGGATTGGTTGTAATCCATTCAATCCTGAAGTAATGCTGCTGTAAGTTTTTATGTGTGTAATGAGATTTGATAAGTTTCTGTATTTCCTTCTGTGTTTAATGCTTGAAAGTACTTGATCACTATTTTCTTATTTTAAGTTTTCTCAAGTATGCTGGGAAATGACTTTTGAAAGTAGATCTGAATGAAATACTTATTGTGAGTAGGTAGCCAGGGATGGCATCTAACGCAATAAACGTCAAAACAATCGATCGATAATGCTGGGATGATTTCAAAGTGACTGAGGGATCAGCGGTTTGAAATCATTCTTATGAATTTTGTAGTCAAGGGATCAATGCAAATGACTTTGATTGTGACGTAGAAATTATCTTTTCAAGTTACTTACGTAAAAACTAATGCAGCTTACAGAAGGTGAGATGTGAAAAAACCAATCCCTGTTTTACAAAACTGATTTTTCTCAAAATTATTCACTGTTATCTTTTGCAAAATTTCACTCTCTGTTATTTATTACTTTTTCAATCAGCAATATTTATAACAATCCAAAACAAAACTTTCTGTCAACTCAGTTCAAAGCTAAGATTTTCATGCTAACACCTCCTCAGTGGAACGACAACTATACTATATTACAACCTCTGTGTTTAAACTTGGCACATCCATTTCCTTGAGTTCATATTATACAAACTTGATTCTCTTTCATTGAACTCTTCATTCCTCTTTATATGAAAATAACTTATCAGTCACCCTGGGGGGCTCCTGTTTTACTGGTCAAGAAGAAGGATAGAACCATGCGGTTGTGTGTTGACTACCGCCAATTGAACAAGCTAACAATAAAGAATAGATATCCCTTACCTTGTATTGATGATCTGTTGGACCAATTAAGAGGTGCGGTGGTGTTTTCAAAGATTGAATTGTGTTCTGGGTACCATCAAATTCGGGTGAGAACCGAAGACATTCCGAAGAGTGCTTTTAGGACACGATATGACCATTATGAGTATGTTGTAATTCCATTCGGAGTGACTAATGCTCCAGCGGTGTTCATGAGCTACATGAACCATATCTTTCACGAATACTTGGATCGCTTTGTTGTGGTATTCATCGATGATATCCTAGTGTATTCCAAGAGCTGCGAGGGACACGAGGAACATCTGAAGGTTGTGCTAAATATTCTTAGAGAGAACCAGTTGTATGCTAAGCTCTCTAAATACGAATTCTGGTTGTTGAGTGTCCAGTTTCTTGGTCATGTGATATCCGAAGGAGGTGTTTCGGTGGATCCTTCCAAGGTTGAAGCCGTTACGACATGGCCTAGACCTACATTGGTTATGGAAATTCAAAGTTTCATTGGACTTGCCGGTTATTATTGGAGGTTTATCGATGGTTTTTCTCATCTTACTAAACCTTTGACAAACTTGACAAAGAAGAACCAACCTTTTGTATGGACGGTTGAATGTGAGAGATGCTTTAAAGAGTTAAAGATGAGGCTAACTTCTGCGCCTATCTTGGCATTGCCTGATTGACAAGAAGACTTTGTGGTGTACTGCGATGCTTTTAAGCATGGACTTGGGTATGTTTTGATGCAAAAAGAACGTGTTATAGCTTATGCTTCACGCCAGTTGCAACCTCATGAAGTTAATTACCTGAATCACAACTTGGAATTGGCGGCGATTATGTTCGCCTTGAAGATTTAGCATCATTATCTTTATGGGTCAAGGTTCATGGTCTTTAGTGATCATTAAAGCTTGAGATACCTCTTTGATCAAAAGGAATTAAATATGCGCCAGAGGAGATGGATGCAATTCCTGAAGGACTATGATTTTAAATTGATGTACCATCCAGGGAAAGCTAATATTGTTGCCAATGCTCTTAGTCGGAACTCTTTACATGTGTCGGCCATGATGGTCAAGGAATTCGAGTTGATTGAGGAATTTCAGAATTTGAATGTTGGAACCGAAGTACAATCTCCCAAGAAGCTATGTTTTGCTACCTTAAAGATATGCAATGAGTTTTCAGAACTTGTAAATGAGAAATAAAGAGATAATGAATATTTACAGGAGATGAGGAGATCTCAAAGCGAAGGGAAAAATCTATTTCTTATAGAAGATGTTGATGGCTTATGGCGAGTAAAAGGTCATGGGTATGTGCCTTCATTTAGAGATTTGAGATACACGGTGCTTGAGGAAGCACACAAAAGCATTTTTAGCATTCACCCTGGTACGACCAAGATGTACCAAGATGTAAAGAAGAATTTTTGGTGGCCCAGAATGAAACGTGATATTGCCAACTTTGTAGCTTTGTGCCTTACTTGTCAGAAGGCGAAGGTAGAGCATCAGAGACCTTCGGGTACTTTGAGACCACTTGATATCCCCGTTTGGAAGTGGGATGCGATTGCTATGGACTTTGTGTCTGGTTTGCCTAGAACGAGATCTAGATGTGATGGAATCTGGGTGATTGTGGATTGTTTGACAAAGAATACGTATTTTCTACTGATCAGTATGAAGAGTTCCTTGCAGGATTTTGCATAATTATACATTCAGAAGATTGTGAGGTTACATAGTGTGCCATCAAGTATTGTCTCTGATCATGACCCCCGATTTACTTCCCGATTTTGGGGGAGTTTACATGAAGCGATGGGTTTGAAATTGAAGCTAAGCTCGGCGTACCATCCTTAGACTGACGGACAATCTGAGAGGACTATTCAGAGTCTAGAGGATTTATTACGTGCTTGTGTGTTGGAGCACGGCGGTTCATGGGAGAAATATCTGCCCCTTATTGAATTCACCTATAACAATAGTTTCCACTCTAGTATTGGTATGGCACCATATGAGGCGTTATATGGGAGGAAGTGTCGAACCCCTTTATGTTGGCTTGAAGCCGGAGAGAACTTGGCCTTAGGGCCTGAGATTGTTGAGGAAACCACTGAATAGGTTAAGATGATCCGAGAGAAGATGAAAATCGCTCAAGACCGGTAGAAGAGCTACTATGACAAAAGAAGGAAGCCACTTGAATTTCAAGTTGGCAATCATGTGTTCTTACGAGTCTCGCGTGACAAGGGTATTGGAAGAGCTTTGAAGAGCAGAAAATTGAGCCCTAAATTCATCGGACCTTATGAGATCTTGGAGCGGATTGGAGATGTTGCTTATCGGATTGCGCTCCCTCCACATCTTGCAAACCTACATAACGTGTTCCATGTATCGCAGTTACGGAAGTATGTTTACGATCCTTTACACGTGATCTCTATTGATGAAGTTGATGTGCGGGACGACTTGTCCGTTCCTCCCATTTTGGTCTGTATCGTCGAGTATTTCGTGAAGAGGTTGCGGAATAAAATGGTACCTTTGGTGAAGGTAGCATGGAAGCATGGAAATGTGGAGACACTTACCTGGGAAAGCGAAGATGATATACGTGAGCAGTACCTTCACGTATTCGAATCTGGTATGTCAAATTTTAAGGATGAAATTTCTTTTAGGTGGGGTGGATTGTAACATCCCAAATTTTAAAATAGAGAATAAATCGAGGGAATAAATATTGAATAATTGAATATGAACTATGTAATGTCCCAAAATATTAGAAATAATTTGATTAAGACTTTCGGAGACTGTTAGTAAATTATTGAGACCGGATAAGTAAAAAATTAACCTGGATGAAATATGGGTGTCGGACCAAGTATCTCTGATTGAGATGCCATTGGTCAGGGCTGTAGATAATATTATTGGGAATCCAAGTATGTATTCGGGAAAAGTTTTAGAATAAGTATTGAGCCCGAACAGAGAGCATGTTTGTTTAAAAATGGAAGAGTTAAATGAAAGATTAAAAATTTAAAAATAAACCATACTTTTTCACTCTCATTTTTGTTCAAATGCTGAACCATTTTGGCAAACACTCTCTTCTTCTTCTCCTTTATTTCTTCTTCTTCTCCTTCCAAAAACTAAGCAAGTGGTGTGCCCATTCTTCTCCTCCATTTTCGTTTTCTCTAAGCTTGAAGGAGGTGACATTGACACCTATCTTTCTGTTTCTAAAGCTCATTATTGTGTATTGGTAGAGGTAAATTTCTCTCCTTTTACTTTGAGCTTATGCCCTAGGTTTTGGGTTTTTAAGGTTTGAGAGAGTAATAAATGTGTATGGTTGTTGGGAGAAGCATTTAATATGGAAACCCTAAGGTGGGGGTGGTCTTAAATGTAAGCTTGATGGATCATAAATGGGTTACACGAAAATAGTATTAGAGAATGATGAATATTGATGTGAATTTATGATATGGGTGGGTTTTCACAAAACCCTAACTTATGATTTTGGGGGGGAAATGTGAAATATAGATAGGGTTAGCATTTATTGGTGAGGGAAGTGTTATAAATGATGAAGTAGTGGCATTTAATGATGATTTACAATGCTGATGAGAAGTCATAAATGGAAAACTCACCAAGGTGTTGGTGGGAAATTAATGTATGTGGTGACCCAATAAATGGGGTTGTTGTATTGGTAATAATGAATGGTTATTTAAGGGAAGGAATGCCTGAAGCCTAAATGGGCAAATGAATGAAACCTATAAATAGCCTCTACATGATAAAAATCATGAGTACACATATGTATATGTATGTTGAAATGGTGTTTGAATGAATGATTGATGTGGCCCTATAATTGATTGGTGTAGGGCTTGATAATACTTGTGAGGCAGGAACATCAAACCTGGAAGTTTACTTCTCTTGAGGTAGGAAAGGGGTGTGTTTTCTAAATGTATGAGAACTTGTATGATGATAATATATGTATTGATGTAATATGGCATGTTTCCTTGAATGGATGTAGTATCATATGTATGTGATGAGAAATTGAGTTAGATTCCTATAATGAATAATTGTAGATAAGACCTTATTAAGGTTAAGATTGGAATAATGTGTGATGACATGATATGGATTCCATGTGTGGCTTGATGAATATTTGAAATCCTTGACTTAATGATTCTTGAATATTATGCTCGGAATATATACATATGTTTGAATATGTAGAATTAACATGGTAATTGAGTAGGAGTATACCCTATATGAGAGGGTGACATAACCTATATGAGGTTGAGGCAAGCATGAGCATTGTTACATACATAACATGGCATGTATATCATAATGATGTTGAAAAGTGGTTGGGATCACTTGATGTTGGAATATAAAGGGCTTGTGAGTTCCTGTGATTATTAGACCGGTGGTTGTGATCGCCTGATATTTGAAATGAAAGGCCCTGCAGGACTATTGAGATTGTATGCCCGTGGTTGCGATCATGAGGCGGGAGTACCCCTTGCGAGGCGGGAAACCATTATGAATTATTAAACGTGGTTGCGATCATGAGAAAGCACCTTGCGAGGCTGCTAGAGGGAGTACCCCTTGCGTGGCGGGAAACCAATTTAAATGAATGAATGATTATGGTGGTTGCAATCACCTGAGGAAATGTAAACGGATCCGTGCATATGCATCTTAAACACCAGCATATGCATTAGCCATAGAAGCATGGCATAGAGTGGTATCATGTTTAGGAGATTGTGTGAGGAGTAGGTGGAACTCCTCTTTTAATTACTATCTGTAATTGTGTCAATGATTGGTGTGACCTTGTGAATTTTGATGGATACATGTGTTTAATGAATTTGATGAATGATTGGTTTTGTGCTACTTGAACTTCTCTTGGGAAGAAGATGTTTAATATTGCATTCATGTATATATTATAACAATTGTTAGATTTTCATCATTGAGAAAGTATACTCACTCTCCATGTGGTATATCTTTTTAGCTCTTGTGTTGTAGGGCTTGCCTATAGAGCTATTACGTGGAGAAGAGGTGTGAAGGAAGCCTATTTTGGGTAAAGAATGCCTTGGGCGGCAATTGTTTTGAGTTTGTTGGTACTACTTGAATTTTTGTAATGTATATAGTCATAATGAATGTTTTTTATAGCCAAGGATTGGTATAGACATTAGTATGGATGATGAATAGACAATGTTGATTATAGAAGGTCATGTAGGAAAACAAGAGCCCAGAGTTTATGGCTCATTTTCACTAACGACCTTGGCCTTATTCGGATAATGAAAATGAAGCTTGATGTAGTTAAAACTTGTGGAGGAATGATAGTTTACATGAAATATTGCATTTTATAGATCATGCTGAGTAGTAAGTTAGATTGAAATGTAATTCATGAATTTGAAGGTAAATTTATGAGTAAGATAGAGTGGAACAAGTTTTAATTGCTGAATATGATGAATAAGATATGATGAATTTAAGTGGAATGGACTAAATTAAGTTTTGGTATGAGGTGTTGTTTGATTCCTCCATTTTCTACGTTTTTACTGATAATCTCGCTCAAGTGAGATGGGTTCTCACTCAAGCGAGAATCCCCCCTGCATGACATTTGGCTACTGGCCAAATCTCGCTTAGGCGAGAGTGTGTCTCGTTCAAGCGAGACTGCCCTGGAATCAGTGGTTGGCTACTGGAGGAAAATCGCCCAGTCGGGTTGGGTCTTGCCTGAGCAAGAGGGAGGGGATTCGCCACTGGTCAAATTTTGCTTGAGCGTAAGGCCTTTGGAGGTGGCATTCGCTCGAGCGAGTGAGCGTTGGGTAGATTCTGGACGATTTTCGCCCATGCTCGCTTACTTCGCCCAAGCGACTTCTGAGGATCTCGCACAAGCGAGATGTGGCTTGCTCAAGCGAGTCGTCCCCTGATCCTTCTCTTATTTCTTTCGCTCAGCTCGCCCTATGTCTCACCCGAGCGCTCCCTTGGGACTCGCTCAAGCGAGTGTGGTTCTCGCTTGAACGAGGGATGTCCTGGTCATCCAAATTGTATTGCCTTGATCACTTTTCATTTTCTTTATATGTGATCTTTATCTTAAACCAACTTATGAACCCTTTGGATATATCTTGAGGTCATTAATCCTTATGATGTTTAACCTCTTCGAACCCAACTATATAGCAAAAATTAAAATAAATTTTTCACTGTTTTCAATTGAGAATTCCTCAATAGTTGTTTCCCTTAACTTACCTTCTCATATCTTCATATATGAGTTAGGTCTTTTTAGATCCACAGTATTGAATGACAGTTTCACCACCTATGATTTTCATAGATTAATAATACTAAAATCGCAGAAAATTTACCCCTATTTTTAGGGCGTCACAACCTGGTATCAGAGCATTATTTGCTCTTTACTGCTGTGATTAATTATTATTAGTAGAGCATGACATGCATTTAATGAATGATAGCCATTGTTGCTTGACTATGTATGAATTGACTAAGGATTAAATGTGATTGCTATAAGTCTAGCCAAGCTTTCTTCACACTATTCTCCCTTAATGATGAATTCTTATGTTTTATGAATGCATGTGACACCATGATATGATGATATGCTTTTATGAGCTTTGATATAAATTGGTTTATATTAGACTCCATGATGGAGGGCCATAACTTAATTTTTATCATGAAGTACTATAGTATGAAACTATAGAGGGGTTTATGAACGAGTTTACTGATGATAGTTGAATCTCATGTTATGATTATAGATATTAAGATGGCCCGTCATCGTCAAGATAATGATGATGTTACAGCTAGAGCTTTGAATCATTTTGCGGACCTCCTTGAGTCACAAAACCATGATAGACCAGAAGCAGAAAGGCAACCTGCTCCTGCTATTCAAGGCACTTTAGGCCTTGACATGTTCTTGAAGCGGAAACCATCTGAGTTTCATGGTGGATTTAGACCTGAACAAGCCTATGTTTGGATCTGAGATGTTGAGCGGATCTTCGATAGTTTCGAATGCAATGAGCTCCAGAAAGTGGAATACGCTGTTTTTATGCTGAGGGATGAAGCGAAGACTTGGTGGAGACTCACCAAGAGTAGAATGATTGCTGCTACTATTCCCTTGATTTGGGAAAATTTTAAGCTTGAAATAATGAGAAAGTATGTGCGCAAAAGCTATAAAAGTAAGAAGAAGCTTGAATTCATGGAACTCAAGCAAGGCATAATGACGGTGGAAGAGTATGCTTCCAAATTTGAGAAACTTTGTGAATTCTACCCTCCTTATCAACAAGAGGGAACCGAAGCCTCCAAGTGTGTAAAGTTTGAGAACGGCCTACGCCCTGATATTCAAAGGGCCATTTCTCATCAAGAAATCCAAAGCTTCACGGTACTTGTGAATAAGTGCCGCATTTATGAAGAACATGCTCCCCCTCATCATTCCAAATTTAACTCTAAGTTGAAGGGTCAATCTTTCAGTTTCAAGAGGCAAGGAAATTTCAAAAGGGGACGTTTTCAGAGGGGTGCTCATTCTAATGTCCAAGCTAGAGGCGGTGGACATGGTAACACTTTTGGTTGGGGAAATGCAAATGCTAATGGGCCGAAATGCTATAGGTGTGGTGGTCCACACTATGTTCGTGAATGTGTGCACCGTGAAGACGTGGTATGCTTTAATTGTGATCAGGTGGGACATATCCATCCTGCATGCCCTATGCTTACAAGACCGACTCCATGCAAGCTAACACTCCCAACGGTGCTAATACACCCACTCATGTGGACCGCAGAGGCCACAATGGTGGTCGGGGCCGTGGTAATAGAAACAATGGTGGCCGTGGTGGCTATAATGGTAGGAGGCATGGTAACGGTCGAGGTAACGGCGTTGGTGCTCGTGATGGAAATAGGAACGGTGGAAATCTCCAGCCAAATATTGGAAGGTATTCGTTGTGATCGGTGAGGAAGTAGCACAAGTAGATAATTTAGCTGGAAGTAAGTGTGAAATACTCGAAAATTTAGTTCATGTTATTTATGATTCGGGTGAAACCCACTCTTTTATATCCGAGGATTGTGTTCGGAGATTGAGTTGCCGGTATATTTAATGAAAAATGCCCTAGTGGTTACCACCCCAACCGGTACTTGTCTCAGATCGGTTAACCGGTGTGATAATGTGGATATGCTCCTAGAAGGGAGAAGATTCGTTGTGTCTTTCATTTGCCTGCCTCTGAAGGGATTGGAGATCATTCTTGGTATGGATTGGATCTCCGCCAATAAAGTTTTGGTTGACTGTCAGCAGCGGACTGTCATTTTCCCTTCTTCTGATGTGGGGAAATTCGATGTGCAAGGTATAACTCAACTTTGCATATTACTATCTCTTGCCGGTGGGATAAATAATCCCGATCCCCTTAATATCCTGGTGGTGTCAGAGTTTTTGGATGTGTTTCCCGAGGAGATACCCGGTTTACCGCCTCCACGAGAGGTTGAATTTACTATTGATCTTGTGCCTGGCGTGGAACCGGTGTCTAGCGCTCCTTATAGGATGTCTCCTATGGAGTTGGCTGAACTTAAGAAGCAAGTTGAGGAGCTACTTAAGAAGGAGTTTGTTCGACCTAGTGGGTCACCCTGGGGGGCTCCTATTTTACTGGTCAAGAAGAAGGATGGAACCATACGGTTGTGTGTTGACTACCGCCAATTGAACAAGGTGACAATAAAGAATAGATATCCCTTACCTTGCATTGATGACTGCTTTTAGGACGCGATATAGCCATTATGAGTATGTTGTAATGCCATTCGGAGTGACTAATGCTCCAGCGGTGTTCATGAGCTACATGAGCCATATCTTTCACGAATACTTGGATCGCTTTGTTGTGGTATTCATCGATGATATCCTAGTGTATTCCAATAGCCGCGAGGGACACGAGGAACATCTAAAGGTTGTGCTAAATATTCTTAGAGAGAACCAGTTGTATGCTAAGCTCTCTAAATGCGAATTCTGGTTGTCGAGTGTCCAGTTTCTTGGTCATGTGATATCCGAAGGAGGTGTTTCGGTGGATCCTTCCAAGGTTGAAGCCGTTACGACATGGCCTAGACCTACATTGGTTACGAAAATTTAAAGTTTCCTTGGACTTACCGGTTATTATTGGAGGTTTATCGAAGGTTTTTCTCGTCTTACTAAACCTTTGATAAACTTGACAAAGAAGAACCAACCTTTTGTATGGACGGTTGAATGTGAGAGATGCTTTAAAGAGTTAAAGATGAGGCTAACTTCTACGCCTATCTTGGCATTGCCTGATTTACAAGAAGACTTTGTGGTGTACTGCAATGCTTCTAAGCATGGACTTGGGTGTGTTTTGATGCAAAAAGAACGTGTTATAGCTTATGCTTCACGCCAGTTGTGACCTCATGAAGTTAATTACCTGACTCACAACTTGGAATTGGCAGCGATTGTGTTCGCCTTGAAGATTTGGCATCATTATCTTTATGGGTCGAGGTTCGTGGTCTTTAGTGATCACAAAAGCTTGAGATACCTCTTTGATCAAAAGGAATTAAATATGCGCCAGAGGAGATGGATGGAATTCCTGAAGGACTATGATTTTAAATTGATGTACCATCCAGGGAAAGCTAATATTGTTGCCAATGCTCTTAGTCGGAAGTCCTTACATGTGTCGGCTATGATGGTCAAGGAATTCAAGTTGATTGAGGAATTTCAAAATTTGAATGTTGGAACCGAAGTACAATCTCCTAAGAAGCTATGTTTTGCTACCTTAAAGATATGCAATGAGTTTTTAGAACTTGTAAAGGAGAAACAAAGAGATAATGAATATTTACAGGAGATGAGGAGATCTCAAAGCAAAGGGAAAAATATATTTCTTGTAGAAGGTGTTGATGGCTTATGGCGAGTAAAAGGTCGTGGGTATGTGCCTTCATTTAGAGATTTGAGACACACGGTGCTTGAGGAAGCACACAAAAGCATTTTTAGCATTCACCCTGGTGCGACCAAGATGTACCAAGATGTAAAGAAGAATTTTTGGTGGGCCAGAATGAAACGTGATATTGCTAACTTTGTAGCTTCGTGCCTTACTTGTCAGAAGGCGAAGGTAGAGCATCAGAGACCTTCGGGTACTTTGAGACCACTTGATATCCCCGTTTGGAAGTGGGATGCGATTGCTATGGACTTTGTGTCTGGTTTGCCCAGAACGAGATCTAGATGTGATGGAATCTGGGTGATTGTGGATCGTTTGACAAAGAGTGCGCATTTTCTACCGATCAGTATGAAGAGTTCCTTGCAGGATTTTGCATAATTATACATTCAGAAGATTGTGAGGTTACATGGTGTGCCATCGAGTATTGTCTCTGATCGTGACCCCCGATTTACTTCCCGATTTTGGGGGAGTTTACATGAAGCGATGGGTTCAAAATTGAAGCTAAGCTCGGCATACCATCCTCAGACTGAAGGACAATCTGAGAGGACTATTCAGAGTCTAGAGGATTTATTACGTGCTTGTGTGTTGGAGCACGGCGGTTCATGGGAGAAATATCTGCCCCTTATTGAATTCACCTATAACAATAGTTTCCACTCTAGTATTGGTATGGCACCATATGAGGCGTTATATGGGAGGAAGTGTTGAACCCCTTTATGTTAGCTTGAAGTCAGAGAGAACTTGGCCTTAGGGCCTGAGATTGTTGAGAAAACCACTGAACTGGTTAAGATGATCCGAGAGAAGATGAAAATCGCTCAAGACCGGTAGAAGAGCTATCATGACAAAAGAAGGAAGCCACTTGAATTTCAAGTTGGCGATCATGTGTTTTTACGAGTCTCGCGTGACAAGGGTATTGGAAGAGCTTTGAAGAGCAGAAAATTGAGCCCTAAATTCATCGGACCTTATGAGATCTTGCAGCGGATTGGAGATGTTGCTTATCAGATTGCGCTCCCTCCACATCTTGCAAACCTACATAACGTGTTCCATGTATCGCAGTTACAGAAGTATGTTCACGATCCTTTACATGTGATCTCTATTGATGAATGAATGAATGATTATGGTGGTTGCGATCACCTGAGGAAATGTAAACGGATCTGTGCATATACATCTTAAACACCAGCATGTGCAATAGCCATAGAAGCATGGCATAGAGTGGTATCCTGTTGAGGAGATTGTGTGAGGAGTAGGTGGAACTCCCTTTTTAATTACTAACTGTAATTGTGTCAATGATTGGTGTGACCTTGTGAATTTTGATGGATACATGTGTTTAATGAATTTTATGAATGATTGGTTTTGTGCTACTTGAACTTCTCTTGGGAAGAAGATGTTTAATATTGCATTCATGTATATATTATCACAATTGTTAGATTTTCATCATTGAGAAAGTATACTCACTCTCCATGTGGTATATCTTTTTAGCTCCTGTGTTGTAGGGCTTGCCTATGGAGCTATTTTATGGAGAAGAGGTGTAAAGGAAGCCTATTTTGGGTAAAGAATGCCTTGGCCGGCAATTGTTTTGAGTTTATGGGTTTCACTTGAATTTTTGTAATGTATATAGTCATAATGAATGTTTTGTATAGCCAAGGATTAGTATAGACATTAGTATGGATGATGAATAGACAATGTTGATTATAGAAGGTCATGTAGGAAAATGAGAGCCCAGAGTTTATGGCTCATTTTCACTAATGACCTTGGCCTTATTCGGATAATGAAAATGAAGCTTGATGTAGTTAAAACTTGTGGAGGAATGATAGTTTACATGAAATATTGCATTTTATAGATCATGCTCAGTAGTAAGTTAGATTGAAATGTAATTCATGAATTGGAAGGTAAATTTATGAGTAAGATAGATTGGAACAAGTTTTAAATACTGAATATGATGAATGAGATGTGATGAATTTAAGTGGAATGGACTAAATTAAGTTTTGGTATGGGGTGTTGTTTGATTCCTTCATTTTCTACGTTTTTACTGATAATCTCACTCAAGCGAGAATCCCCCCTGCATGACATTTGGCTACTGGCCAAATCTCGCTTAGGCGAGAGTGTGTCTCGTTCAAGCGAGACTGCCCTGGAATCAGTGGTTGGCTACTGGAGGAAAATCGCCCAGTCGGGTTGGGTCTTGCCTGAGCAAGTGGGAGGGGATTCGCCACTGGTCAAATTTTGCTTGAGCGTAAGGCCTTTGGAGGTGGCATTCGCTCGAGCGAGTGAGCGTTGGGTGGATTCTGGACGATTTTTGCCCATGCTCGCTTACTTCGCCCAAGCTACTTCTGAGGATCTCGCTCAAGCGCAATGGGGCTTGCTCAAGCGAGTCGGCCTCTGATCCTTCTGTTATTTCTTTCGCTCAGCTCACCCTATGTCTCGCCCGAGCGCTCCCTTAGGACTCGCTCAAGCGAGTGTGGTTCTCGCTTGAGCGAGGGATGTCCTGGTCCTCCAAATTGTATTGCCTTGATCACTTTTCATTTTCTTTATATATGATCTTTATCTTAAACCAACTTATTAACCCTTTGGATATATTTTGAGGTCATTAATCCTTATGATGTTTAACCTCTTTGAACCCAACTATATAGCAACAATTTAAATAAATTTTCTGCTGTTTTCAATTGAGAATTCCTCAATAGTTGTTTCCCTTAACTTTCCTTCTCATATCTCATATCTTCATAGATCCAAGGTATTGAATGATAGTTTCACCACCTATGATTTTCATAGATTAATAATACTAAAATCACGGAAAAATTACCCCTATTTTTGGGGCATCACAACCAACACACTTAGAAACGCAAATTAAAGTCATCATCGTTAACGGTATTGATAAATGACGTATTTCCTAATCTAGTCGTCAGATCGTTATGAAACATAAAGGGGTTATCCCTGGATACTAAAGAAACGATATCGAACAATTTATAACCAATAAAAACGAAGCGAGACCCCCCTTACCTCAAGGTGTAGTCATGGTTTTGTAGAGAGAAAAGAGGTGGCTTGCAAAAATTTTATTGAACTCTCGGAATCGCTCGTCGATCGTCTCCTATCGTCTTTCGATACCTAGGAAACTCATATGCAACAGGGACAAACCGAAGGGGTTAAGGGTTTGGATTCAAAGTCAGAGAACAATCAACCCAAAAATCATGCACACATGCTGAATATTCAAGAGGAAATGAGGAGATCAAAGATCCAAGAGTTAGAGGTTTTAAAATTTCACCTTACCTTACTTGAGGGGGATCACGGCCAAGAGTGATCTTTGGTGGTAGAAAATAAAGTGGAATAGAGCCTAATGAAGAGGAGCTCATGGGTTTTTGGTAGGAAGTAGGAAGAGGAATAATTAAAAATTTTAGTGTGGTGGTGATGTGGGTTATGGCGCTATGAAGAAGAAGGGGATTATGGTGGTTCTTTAAGGTAGATTGGTGGCTGTCTAGGGAGGTTATGAGTGACTGGAGTTGAAGAAATTAAAGAGGAGAAGAGGAAGGTTGTGGGCTTACCGAGAGAGAAAAAAGAGATAGTGGAAGTTGATTTATGATAATGAAGTGTTAGATTGTAATTATCTATGGGCATATGCATATGTAGGAAATGAGATTGCCTTGCCTTGCATTGGAGGGTTTGTAATTGTGTTAATTAGTATGGATGTAAGGTTTGGTTAAGGCATGGTGTGATTCATGGCATATTAGCATATCATAACATTGTGACAACTTGTCAAGCAAGTTGTTAAGTCCTTGGTAGAGAAGGTAAGAGATTTGAGATTTCCAAGTGGAAGCTAGGTGGCATGATGTAGAGGGTGGAGAGGACAGGTTTCGCGTGATGGCGGTGCCAGAAAAATAATTTAGGATACCAAAAATCGGATACCCGACGGGTAACTTGTTATCTTTTTGGAAGCTATTTAAAATAATTATACAATAATTTGTGGGATAAAAATCTGGAAAAATGTCCAATACAAAGATTGTAGATCTTATTTCTCTCTTTGACTTGATATATCATTTGTGAAAATTCGATGTTGGTTGCTTGAGTTATGCTCGAACCAAGGTAAAGTGATCCCAGAACTCCTGAAATAAAAATAGTTGGAATACGGGATTTATGGAGATCAGGGCTTTAGGAATTTCAATTCAAGCCCTTCATCAAAGTTGTATTATTTTTTGATATGAAACCATAGAAAAAAGAATAGAGAGGTTTTGACATCGTATGAGGGAGATATATAATTTTTTCTAAAATAGTGTAGAGTTGTCATGGGATTAGAACAGGTCTGGAAAGATTCTTAAAACTGTATCGATTAGGGCAGATCTAGCCTTGGAGGCCTTAACAAAAATTGTAGAGAATTTTTTACGAAAATTATGAGACCGGGTTTTCATGAATCAAAAGTTTTATGAGAAAGTTATGATTTTTCGAATGGATCTTGCGAAGATTAAATGCATTAAATAATGAGTTTTCAGAGTATGAATACTTGGTCCTCAATTTTAGGGATGATAGAGTACGAATCGGGGTTTGGGGCTAGAAATAGAGATTATAGATCTCTTTGTAATGAAGAGATCAGGACCAAAATCATTCAATTCTAAGATCGTATAAGAAAGTTAGACCCAAAGCACTGAAGGTGTTTAGGCCAGAATCTGGGAATTAAATCGAATTAATCGTCTTTTGGTGGGTGTTCGTGAAGGTCCATGGCAAGTTTACCCACATCAACTATAGTAAAATAAAGTGTCATTCCACTAAGGGGTGGTTGATTCAATAAATATTTTTCAAACTATTTTGGCGGGAAATGTAATGAACATCATGTGAAATAAACAAACAAGGAATTGAACAAGTAAATGGATGTAAATTTACAGATGTGGTAATGGTTCAAGTGGAAACAAATAATAAAAGACTCAGATTGGATTTCATCTATCTCAACCTTCAATATGCTTTATATACTTATCTAAATGGTTTTTGAACTATTGCTTTTACATCTCAATTAAAGTTATTCATATCGATTCCTCGACTACGAAATCCATAAGAATATTTCCAAATCGTCGATCTCTCAATCACTTTGAAAACATTCCAGCATTAAGATCCAACAACCCAAGAAGACTAAAATAAGAAACTATTTATCAGATAGATCCAAGCATTAAGCATAAAATGAAAAGCCAAAAATAATAGAACGAAGGTACCAAATATATAAATATATAAAAAATGTACGTCGAGTTCGAATCAATTACATCCAATCCCAAAGAAAAGTTTAGCTACTCATTATAGCCACTACAACCAAACAAAGTGATAAAATGATGAAATATTGAAGAAAAGAAATGAGTCCTAGGTTCTTCGATGGAGAACGAGGAAGGAGAAACGTCACACATGCCAAATTCCCAATTTTTGAGTGTTTTCTTTATATATTGCTCAACTCGCTCAAGTGAGTTAAAGCCTCTCTTAAGCAAATTTCCATTCTTCACACTGAAACAAGCTTTTTTCATGTATTCTTTCCCCTGATAACTCGCTTGAGCGAATGGTTTGCTTAAACGAGTCCATAAATACTCTGATTCCTTTATTTTGCATTTGCTTGAGCTAAAGGAATACTCACTCAAAAGAATTCTTTCTATTTGGCCTTTGGATAAATTTCGCTTGAACGAAATTGGCTCGCTCAAGCAAATTCTTCTTGAATTAGCCTTTGCCTATTTTTTGCTTGAGCTAAAGTAACTCGCTCAAGTGAATTCTGCCCGGATGCTCTCTGGAGGTATTTCGCTCAAGCGGATAAGGAGGTCGCTCAAGCAAATTCTGCCCCTGATGCTTTAATTCTTTCCTGCTTGAATCTCACTCAAGCGAAGCTATCATCCGCTCAAGCAATTACTCGCTCAAGCGAATTCAAAGCTCGCTTAAGTGAGTCAATCAAAACTTGGGCTTTTTCACTATTTTGATAGGGGAATTTCTTCAAAATCTTTTCCTTCTTATTTCCTCATCCTTTCATATACAATAACATAAAAAAATTTAGGATAAGGGATGAATATTTACATCAACTGTAGCAAAATTATCTGGAATTCAAATTTCATCAAATAATGTACACAAACCATCTAGATATAGTGCAATCCCATCAAAATCATACCCAATTAATTAAGAAATCTATACATTTTGGGCATTTATCATCTTTCTAAGGAACGAGGCTGATAGGACCTGAATTAGGATTCGACCCCTTCAAGAAAAGTCCCTAAATCATCGAAACGAATGCCAAGGATTGACCGTGCTATTATCGGATATCCCGAAGTATATGCACAATTAAATGTGAAGAACATTTAAGGTATAAGTCAGGCCTGCCAAACTAAGCTATCATCCTCAATTTACCACAAAGGGGTCTTAACATGACTAGTTTCCCTACTAGATTACTAGTATAAGGTTGGAATACCTGCATTGAATCGTTCACTGGAACCCACAATTCAAATATGAGAACTTGACTATATTTTATTATTAAACATAATTATTAATTAAATAAATAATTTTGATATATATAAATTTTTAAAATTAAAAAATAAATAATTAAATAACTAAAAATAAAATTTTTATAAATATTTGTATATTTTTGAAATAATTAATTAAATATATAATATTAAATTTGAATATTAATCATCAAGTACTAAATTAATTATTAAATATTAGAAGGGAATGATCATCAACTAATTGATACTTAATTAAACAAAATAATCATCACTAAATATATTACCACTACTTATTAAATGTTACTTATCATTATCATTCTCTCATCTATGCTCTTTTCTGACTACTCACACATTTTCTAGTTTTTCTTCTAATTCTATACGCTCCTCTAGGCTAGTTTCTTACTACTT
Organism: Clitoria ternatea; assembly: GCA_037962975.1. Classification (NCBI taxonomy): domain Eukaryota; kingdom Viridiplantae; phylum Streptophyta; class Magnoliopsida; order Fabales; family Fabaceae; genus Clitoria; species Clitoria ternatea. Next base: position 181,466,623 of record CM075671.1, read on the forward strand.
ATACCTTATTGATACTCCTATACCTCATACTTAATATCTTGATTAGCTTTTCTTTTCACTATTTTCTCATACTAGAACCACTCAAGAATTCGGCCGAAGCCGTAAGCTTTCTACAAAAAACTTCATAGGGCACTCTCAGGATTTTTGAGAGTCTAGGATCTTGTCTCAAAACTTAGGGCTGTTACATGGACTGCTTATAGTATCAGACTTTGCCTTCTTCAGACTTGTCTCAAACATAATTTCAGTCCTTTTTTCTTCCCTACAACCTTAGTCCTGAAGCTAGCCTGATCACTCTAAAATTCTCCCATAACCTCAGAGAATCTGTTAATCCAATCTATGAGATTCGATTTCATAATGTAGTAATCAGGAAAGCTTTTAAGGTGACTTGCAATAAACTTTATATACTGCATATAGCTGGGATAGCCACCACACTTCATCAACTCTTCCTTATTAGCTCTCATATCATTCAAGTAAGTAGTCCTAAGCTCTTGGTACTTGGCTTGCCACATACTTCTAGTTCATCCATGAATAGATACTGACGGGTGTAATATAGTAAAAACATTGATAAACTACTTACATGCTTAAGAGGAGAGAGTGGATGGTTTATGTTGCTACTACTACTGTTGTTGGAGAGAAGCTTGAGAAGCTTGCTTCTGTTGAGCCACAGCCTTATGCCTTAGCTGGCTGAGACAAATTCCATGATCAGATTCTGATGATTTTGCAACATCCTTTATGCCTTCAGGCATATACTTCTGAATAGATAAAGGAGAAGGATCAACATATTCTAACTTGACATCCAAAGGTGAATCTGAACTCTCAGACTCATAAAAATCATCCAAAATAAACTTTCTTGTCTTCTTGGCAGGCAACTTAACTCTGCCACTTTTCCTTTTGGGGGCTTGCTTAACTGGCTCTAGCTCAGACTTCCTCTTCTTTATGTTTGTAGGGGCAGATTTTTTCTTTTGAACTAATGTAGGGATGGACCTTTCCAAGGTCTGATCCAATAGGGGTAAGAAAGTTTGAAGCTTGCTCACTAAAGTTGAAGACTGAATCAGATCACTTACAATTTGGATCTGCATATTCTCTAGTGCAAACATTTTTATCAAAATAGTTAGGTAGGGGATTTTATTTTGCTTCTTCCCCATAGAAGAAATGAGGCATGTCATGATGTCATTTGGCAGACTAACTTTCTCCTTCATGAGTATATAATACATGAAAAACCTGTCAAGCTTGGTAGCCGTATCTTTGGCACTCTTTCGAGGGTAAAATACTTGCCTCCTGACAAGGTGAAGCATTTTGACCTCGGGAAGGAGGTTCCCAGAAACTGGCTTAGCTGGGTGAGTAGTACCATACAACAACTTATTAATGTCCAGAGAAGAGACCACTTCATACTCAAAGTCATCAGCATATACATTACCAACAGAAGGACATCTAGTAACAGTGGCAATGACGTCCTCAGAGATTTCAATATTCTTTCCTTTAAGTTTCCCCAAAATAATAAACTTTGACTTATCCACTAAGATGCTCTTCCAGGAGTCCAACACTATAGAAGGAGAGTAGAGCTCCCTATCTACCCAGAAATGTGTCTAACCAATTTCTTCTAACTCAACAGTGATATCTCTTTCATCAAGTTTGTGTTATTCTGGGTGGAAAAAGGAAGACTCCATAATGTCTTTATCAGAAAGTTTGGATGCCATGAAAAATTCTCAAAGAGAGAGATAAAGGGTTTAGGGTTTTAGGAAATGAAAGAGTTTAAAGAAAGATTACTTTCAAAAGAAGAAAAGCTTGAAGGGTTTTTGCAAGGTGGGAAATAAAATGAAAAGCCACATATTTAAAAGGCAACAATTGTCCACTAGTAAGGATAGAGAAATGTGTTTCAGGTGGTAGTTGCACAAAAAGGTATTGATTGCTACCATGTAGTACATTTTAAAGTAAAAGACAATAAAATATGAAATGTTTTTAGTTAACATGAATCCTAAAAGATTTAACCTTTTCCCTCTCAGTAAAAATAGAAGCATATAATTATGGGTTCGGACATATCAAGCAACTAAACAAACAACATCAAACCTAGACCTTAAATACATGCATTCAGACTTTTCAAGTAACTCAACATTTAGAAAAAACATATTCAAGTAATATTTCTTAAATTTAAATTATACTTAATGAAAGCAAACTTGACCTCAGCCAAAGGCTTTGTGAAGATGTCTGCCCATTGATGATCTATGTTCACAAACTTCATGTCCAAAATCCCTTTTCGTATATAGTCTCTAATGAAGTGATACTTCACCTCTATGTGTTTTGCTTTAGAATTTTGAATAGGATTCTTTGAGAGATTTATTGCACTTGTGCTATCACAAAACACAAGAATCTCTTCTTCTTTGATTGAATAATCTTCAAGTTGGTACTTTATCCAAAGAAATTGAGAGCAACAGCCTACTGTAGACATATACTTAGCCTCTACTGTTTAGAGTGCAATTGAATTATGTTTTTTGCTTCCCCATGATATCTGACATTTGCCAAGAAAGTGACATCCATCACTTATGTTTTTTCTGTCTACTCTATCTCTTGCAAAATTTGTATCACAATATCTTGATAGAGAGAAAGAGTTTGTTCTTTTGTAGAACAGCCCAAGGTTAGTGGTTCCAACAAGATATCTCATAATCCTCTTCAGTGTAGACAAGTGTGATTCCTTGGGATCTAACTGATATCTTGCTCAAAGGCCCTAAACCTTATGTTTAGTCTATTGGATGTGAGGTACAAAAGTGAACTTATCATCCCTCTATATAAGGTCTGATCCACTAATGTACCTGACTAATCTTTATTAGTTATGAAGTTTGGATACATAAGAGTGCTCATGAATAAAAATACCATCATTAGTTTGTTTGATTTGTAAGCCTAGGAAGAATTTGAGTTCTCCCATCATACTTATTTCAAACTCAGCTTATCATTTCAGAAAATTCTTTGCAGAGACTTACATCAATAGCACCAAAGACAATATGATCCACATAAATTTGCATAATAATAAAGTTCTTATGAAAGCTTTTTCAAAACAAAGTTGTATCCATTTTTCCTCTAGTAAAGCCTTTTGAAATCAAAAAGTTACCGAGTCTGTCATACCAAGCTTTAGGGGCTTCTTTTAGACCATACAGTGTTTTACTAAGTTTAAAAACATGATTTGGAAAAGATATATCTTCAAAACTAGGGGGTTATTTTACATAAACTTCTTCTTCAATAAACCCATTTAGAAAAGCACTCTTACTTTTGTTTCTGATAAATTTTCCATCCTCATCAAGCTTATTTTTATAGACCCACTTTGTTCCAATGATGCTTTATTTTTGGGTCTTGGGACAACACTCCAGACCTTATTTCTCTTAAATTGGTTAAGTTCTTCTTGCATGGCAATGACCCAATCAATATCCTCTAGTGCTTCTACAATATATTTTGGTTCCAGTTCTAAAACTAAAGCAACAGTGGATTGGTTGAGAAGTCTGGATCTGGTCCTAACTCCAGCAGCTTGATCTCCAATTATAAGATCTAAAGGGTGAGAAGTCTTGAACTTCTACTCTCTTGGCTTTTCTGATTCAGATACTATTTGATGTTGTTTAGATTTTTTGTCTCCATCTTAGTTGGTTCAGGTTGAATAGGGTCTAATCTTTGTTGATCTTGTTTAGCTTCCTACTGTTGTATGTCACACCATGATTTTCTAGACCTGAATCCCGACGTAATCAAGATAATAATTAATAAAGATACGAGTAAATTTTTCGCGTTTAAAATAATTTTAAAACACCACAATGATTACATCAAGACCCGAACCACAGAAAACCAAAAAGTAAGATTTAATAATTATAAACTAGATCACTAATCAAAATACCCATATGTACATACAAAATAATTTGAGTTTACAGCGGAAAAAGAATATATATAAAGGCACCGGCCTAGTTCCATATATGAAGATATGGAAAAAGATCCAAGCAATCATGCAATTCATGATGTAAGCCTATTAAACCGCAATCGACCACACATATAAATCATAATTATACATCATCAATTGGTATCATTTCAAATACCACTAACATAAATAAATATTAGTATATTTACATATTTAAGAGCCACTATTTATCAATGTCAATATACATAAATCAATGATTACATTATGTTTAACAAATGTTGCCGGCCAAGGCATTCCATTACCACTATTTACCTTTCTAAAGAGCTTTAATTCAAAACCCAAACTTATCCCATGGTAAACCTGCATCACAATGTTAAAAAGGAGACATTGGAGAGTGAGTTATACATTCAAAATGACGAAAATAAATAGATTGTGATTATGTGTACATGCATTCAACCAATATGTGTGCTTTGCTATAATTCATTAATTCATCATTGAACCATCATCAAGGTATTATCTTAGGCTTACAAGCCTTATCATTCACAATTCATGTCAAGCACAAGCATATGCACAATCACATAGCCCTACATCATTATGGGCATTCACAATTATCATCATTAAGTCATTTAAATCTTAAATCAATTAACACTCTCTCAAGAGGTTCTCGTCTTTATTTAGTCATCTCCATCTCAAATTCCATGTACCTATGGCTAATGCATATGTCAACTGTTTAATGCATATGCAATGGATCCATTTCTTACCATCAGGTGATCGCAACCACCATATCATTCATTTCACAAATCTACATATCAATTGTCATCACGTCGGTTTCCTGCCTCACAAGGGGTACTCCCTTCATGGAACCTCGCAAGGTTATTCATTTCACAAATATCATATCATCATCACGTAGGGCACTCCCTTCATGGAACCCCGCAAGGTTATTCATTCATTAAATATTATAACATCATCATGCCGGGTACTCCCTTTGTGGAACCCCGCAAGGTTATTCATTCATCAAATATCATAACATCATCATGTCAGGTACTCCCTTCGTGGAACCCCGCAAGGTTATTCATTGTGATCGCAACCACATAATATCAATGTTATTCCATGCCATGAATGCAACAATGCAATAATGCATATGTCAATCTTAACCTCGCAAGGATATCTCACCCTCTCACATAGGGATATATTTTAATTTGGCATTTTCAATAATTAACATACAATCATTTACAAAGCCCTTCAAGGCACATCATTCATATACTAGGCATCTCAATGGCCATAATACCATTCTCACATTAATCAACACATGGAATTCAAGAAGCATAGCAAGCATCATAGTATGAGTCTACACATGGGAATTAATCAAGGTATGTTAACAAGCACATTTCAAATTCATAGCATAACGTGCTAGCCAATATGATTCAATTTACATGTACAAGATTACACTTGTATCAAACACAATGGCATTGTAATCATTAATAGTAAAAATCACCATTAAACCAAGGTATGGTCAACAATAATATCCCTTCTTATTCAACATCACTAATCATCATTCAATGTGTTTGGAATTATCCATTTTTTATCATTATTGATACTATTTCAATTTCATTGAGTTATCATAACTTCTTGCCACTCTATTGTCCCCTCATTATCATACAAGGTGTGTCATATAACCACAACCTTTGTTTTTCATTATCAATTATCATATCACATCACATCAATGGTGGTGTACATTCATGTTTTCATAACATTATTAAGGCATATACAAACTTTGCCAATATCTTAGATCAACATCAAATACCACCAAACACACCTCATGGTTTACCCCGAATATAATCTCTTGATTTTATATAATAAAAAGGGGTTTGGATATTAGTGAGCTCATAACAATTTCAACATCAAGACATGAGGAAATCTCAATTTTAGTCTTAAAAATAGTGGGACATGTCACACATATCACCTATTAGTCCCAATTTTGCAATCATAAAAGGTTGGGTTCAAAACCCTCTTAAACTTGAGTTTTACAATGCAGTGGGTCTGGTATTTTACGCCTAATGAGAGTTATAAAACTCCGATTAAACTGATACCAATTCTCACACTTTTTTAACATAATTATCTACAACTTTCATGAAGAAGTCGGAGGCCAAAAATGTCATTAAGATGCCCAAATGGGCCAAAAACAACAAAAAAATCATATTAGTCGAAAAAACAACATAAGAGTGGCCATAATAGGGCTTTGAATCAATTCAAGCCCATGTGAATCGATTCAAGCACTTCCAGAGAGTGTTGAATTGATTTAAAACTCGTATGAATCGATTCAAACACTTCTAGAGAGCATTGAATTGATTCATGCACTATTTTAAATCGATTCAAGACAGCATTATGTAGAAAAATGCCCCAAAAAACTGATTTTTCCTACTTCTAAGTGCCATAAGTCCCTCTAACGAATTCTAAATACTAAGAAATTTTAACCCAAATAAATACAAATCATTTGTGATGCGTGGCCACAGGCCTCACTCGAAAATTCCTTAAAGTGAGTGACTTATGCGTATAAACGCGTTTTACACGTTTTAAGCCATTTTAATGCAATTCAAGGGTCATTTCTCAATGGAATTGATCCGTTCTAGTTTTTACAAGTCATAAACTATACATGGAAGCTATTGGAACTATCCCATGCCATTCAATCCTCATAAAACTCTATTTGGCTCTATTAGTTCCTCAATTATGCATTAATGTCAATACCTAGTTTCATATTTTGAGCAATTTCTCTATCAATATAAACATTAATGCCATCAATTGGCCTTAGCCTCTCATTACCAATATTCATTCATCAAAATCATATAGAATTCTAAATTCACATGGTATATGCATACTTCAACCCCTCATGGGTTATTCATCAACAATGCATTACTCCTATTAAAGGGGCACTAAACATTCATCATCAATTCATATATACATAGATATATCATTCTCAAGAATCCACCATTGCCAAGCATGACATTCATCACATAACTAATATAACTATGGCAAGGCAAGCATGAGTAACCACATATACATTAATCATCAATTATTCTACTCATGCATTTGGAATGTAAAACTCCTCTTCTACCTCGAGGGAAGAACCGCAATCCAAATGCTCTAATCATTTCGTCACATTGTCCAAATCATAATCTACACATTCCACATATACATACATACACTAAATTAATAAGCCATCACAAGACATCATCATAATTTCAAGCAATGTAAATATATCTTAAGGCTTAATGCAAGTCCTAGACTTGTTAAACGCCAATTCATATACTTGTGTTAGGTTTCGGGAATTCCTTTCCTAAAACCAAGATTCTCTAAGTTTCAAAGGGCTAACCAAACCCAATAACATCATTATCTCTTTCATCCTTCAAATTCATCATGAGCCTCTAGCTCCTTTTAACCCATCATAAATCAACAAATCCCAATGGCACATGCCATGGCCTAAGGCCTCATGAAATCACCATTTTATTTCATTAACCATCACGATTGTCATCCATCATTATTATCATCTATTATCATAAATAATGGCACCCAACATTGAATATTTCATATACTCATTCTTAAAATCAATTCTTCTATTTCCTCACATATTCATTCATCACAATTCAACTCTTCTAACCACAACATATATAGTCTCAAATCTTAAGATTAGGACCCCATCAAAATCCAATAACCATTATATTTGACAATACCCAACACAATTGCTCGTGGGTTTACTTCTAAAAATCATTTTACATATCCTCATCCATCAATAATAAATTCCAATCTTCCCAAAACTCATTCTAAAGCATAAATCATTAATACCCATCAATTTGGCTAAAAGCCCCAAATTCCTAAACTTACGGTTTTCTCTAACACCTTCCAACAATAATTAAATTTCATCATTTCCTCAAAGCATCATAAAATTAATAAGCCCTCATTCTTATACAACACTAACCATCATCAAAAATCACATTTTAAATCATTTAAGCTTAGGGTTTCCACCATCTTCTTCATTACCCATAAAGCCTAATGTTACCATTTCAAACTTAAACACCATAACAACCATAAATATAAGGAGAATGGTTCAAAACCTTACCTCATCTCTAAGCTCAAGTTCCAAAATGAAAATGAGGGAAAAGGAAGAAGAAGAGAGCCAAGCTTGTTTCTATGTCTATTAATCCTTCACGAATCTTGGGTTGGAAGTTGATTTTTGTAAGAAAAATAAAGGAGAAGAGGTGAACGATTTTGGGTGTGAAGGAGGAAGAAGAAATGAAAAATTGAGGGAGAGTAGGAGTGGAGAAGAAGCCAACGAAAATAGAAAGGAGAAGGAGAGAAAAGACTAGGCTTTTAGTTTCAAATTTTTAATCCCCTAATTAAAATTTTGTCATTTTATAACAAACAGGATCTCCGTTCGGGCTTAATACCTTATCCAAAAATTATTCAGAATATATATTCGGACTCCCTATAATATTCTTAACAACCCTGACCAACGGCATCTCAATCAGAGATACTTAGTCTGACACCTATATTTTAATCGGGTATAATTTTGGTTCTTTAAGCCTTAATAAATTATAATTAATCCTCATAAATCTCAATTTAATTATTTCAAAATTTTTGGGACACTTATTAACCTATTTATATTTATTTAATATTTATTCCTTATATTTAATCATTTTTATAAACTTCAGGATGTTACATTGTACACCTGCATCATCAAGGTCTATAAGATTTTGATGTGGTTGAGTACCCCATGAATATCATTTTGTCACATTTAGAATCAAATTTTCCAAGATAATCCTATGTGTTAAGGATATAGCAGGTGCAACCCAAAGGGTGAAAGTATGAAATGTTAGATTTCTTTCCCTTCCACAATTCATAAGGAGTCTTATTTAGTATTGGTCTGATAAGGATTCTATTTTGAATATAGTAAGAAGTGCTCACAGCCTCTGCCTAAAATGTTTTTGGAAGATTGTTTTCACAAAGCATTATTCTGGCCATTTCTTACAGAGATCCATTTTTCCTTTCCATAACATCATTCGGGTGGGGTGTTCTTGAAAAAGAAAAAGTATGAGCTATGCCAGACTCATTACAGAATTTTTCAGAAATTTTATTTTCAAATTCTCTGCCATAATCACTTCTTATTATACCAATACATAATCATTTCTCATTCTGAATTTTCTTGTAGAAAATCTTGAATACTTTCATAGACTTATCCTTGTATGCTAGGAAGTATACCCATGTCTTTCTTGTGTAATCATCAACAATGGCAAATCCATACCAGACTCTACACTTAAGATGGACCAAACAAATCTAAATGTAACAGTTCCAAAGGTCTGGTAGTGGAAATAACATTTTTGTTTTCAAAAGAGATTTTATGTTGTTTCCCTATTTGGCATGCTCCACAAGGTAGGGAACTGTCAAAAGAAATTTTTGACAGTCCCTTAACAAGGCCTTTTCTATGAAATTTTGAAGTATGCTTTAAACTCACATGCCCAATATTTTTATCCCAAATCCATCTTTCTTCAGAATTTGGAAAAAAAAACATGTTACATTTTGATTATTCAGTTCATTCAAGTCAACCTTGTATAGGTTATGATGTCTGTTTGTTGTGAAGAGTGTGGATCCATCATGGTTGATAATAGTATATTTCTCTATATCAAAAGAGACCTTGTACCCATTATCATGGAATTAACTAATGCTCAGTAGGTTATGTCTCAGATCTTCAACTAAATAAACATTTTCAATGATAGGTAAAGGAACTTTACCCACTCTACCAGACCCTATGATTCCGCCATTCTGGTTTCCTCCAAAGGTGACTGTTTCACCTTTAGACTGCTCCAGGTCTAGGAACATAGACCTTCTTCCTATCCTATGATGTAAGCATCCACTGTCCAGATACTAGTGCCAAGGCTTTGTCCTTGTCTTTAAGCACATCTGTAATTGGAATGCTCAATGATTTTGGTACCCAAATCTTCTTGGGTCCTACATGGTTAGTAATTTTTCATTTGTTTTCTTTCTTTTTCTGCAATCATTTATTACAAACTTGCTCAGGTCTAAAGTAAGTGAATTTACTTGCTTTTGTAATTTAGTGATTTCATCAACCTGAGAGTTGCAGCAAACTTTTGTATTTTCAAAATTAGTTTTTAAAACAAGATTCTCTTGTTTGAGTTTGTTCAATTCTTCAAGATGCATCTTTTCATTCTCTTTGATTTCTTTCTAAATATTTTTATTAGAATCTCCTTCTTTCAATTTTGAAATCTAATTTTCAAAATCAGTAATCATGTCAACATCTTTTGCTTTTAACTTTTTGAAAATTTTCAAAAGCTTTGAAAAATTATTGAACAACAAATCATAATTTTGTTTAAGTTCCAAATAGCTTACTTCCTCTGATTTTAAGTCACTTGAGTTGGCTTTAGAGTTTGGTTCCTCACTTGCCATGAGACAAATCTGAGCAGACTCTGTCTTTTTATCAGACTCTTTAGAGCTGGATGATCCTTCATCATCCCATGTGATCAACCCTTTTAGTTTCTTAGGGAATTTTCTCTTTTCTCTTATTTCCTTCTTATCTTTATTCAAGAGAGGATATTCTACTTTCGTGTGTCCTGGTTTCTTATAGTTAAAACATTCTAAAGCATACTTGTTAATTTTAAACTTAAATTAACTTTTACCTTTGTGGTTCTTCTTCTAAATTTCTTAGATCTAAAATTCTTTTTCTTTAACAGCCTGTGAAATCTCCTTGTTACAAGAGCCAACTCCTCATCTGTATCAGCTCCTGACTCATCAGAGTCTGGTTCTGAGCTTATAGACTCCATAGCTTTTAGGGCATTTGACTTCTTACCTAATATATTATACTTCAAGGCAATACTTTTAAAAGAGGAAGGTTTACTAACTACCTTCTATTTCAGCTCTAATTCACGCCCTCTAAGTACTCCGAAGAGTTCATCCAAAGAGAAGGTACTTAGATCTTTGGCTTTCTCTAGTGCTAAACACTTAGCATTAAACCTTTCTGGAAGACTCCTAAGAAGCTTCACATTGATATCTTCTATGGAAGGTGTAGTTCTAAGAGCCTTAAGCTTATTCAGTAATGTTTGGAATCTTCCAAACATCTCATCCATAGTTTCATGTTCCTCCATCTTGAATGTATCATATTATTTGGTCAAAAGTATCTTCTTGGATCTTTTTACATTGAAGGTGCCTTCATCGTTGCGCTGAAGAGCGTTTCAGACTTCTTTAGCTGATTTGTAGCTAAACACCTTATTATACTCTGATTTGCTAAGAGCCCAGGTAAGCAGAAATCTTGCTTTGGCATTTATGATGAGGACATAAATAGGAAAGATCCCATCACAACCCTAGACAAGGGTCTAGAGGTTTACAGAGGTCCTTTAACAAGGGCAAGGACAAAAAGGCCAAAGACATCACCCAACAAACCCTGGTTGCCTTCTTGACCACTCTATATGGGCCTAAGCCTAAGGAGGACTACTTGAAGACCTATTCATTCTTTTCATGTATTATTTGTGAGAAATAGGTTTTTAAGTAGAAAATGAGATTTCACAAATTTTAGAGATAGGATTTTGGCCTTGCATGGTCATTGGGCCACTTTTAGGCTTGTACTTTACATTTGGGCTTGTATTTAGGCCATCTTTCTCCTATTTTAACTAATTGGGCCTAGGAACTTGTTAGAAGCCCAATTTAGCATGCCTTAGCTGAATTTCTTATAGCTTATACAAGGTTTGCTTCTCCTTTGTATTTGGTACCATTTATCTTAATTGAAATCATATTTTGTGAGAAGTAAATGTATACTTCCCTTTAGGCTAGAAAGAGTTATAACCTTCTTCAAGCTCTCATCACTAGGTTCTCATCCCTAGAGTAGCAGGCTAGAGACTTATCCAAGCCTTTTTGTGGCGTCTCCAACATCCATTCCATCCATTCCATTCACCTTCATCAATTCATTTCCATCCTTAACCATTTTCCCTTGTCATTTTCCCTTTAAATATCTTGAGTCTTTCCTTTTTTAGCATTTTCCTTTTTGGTTTTCACTTCATAATTCCATGCTTCCAAATTGATTCCATGCCCCTAAGGCAACCATCATCAATAATTAAAGAAGAGAAAGATAGTTAGATTCATCTCCTTGCCTTATTTGAAGAAAAGGCTATATAATGTAGTATCAGAGCCAAGGTGCCATCTTTCTTCTTTTTCCTCTTAGAATCACATTTTAGATTCTAAATTGTGTTGCTAGAATTTTAGTTTTCATAGCCTTGTTCTTAGTTTCATATTATTCTTTTGTTGAAAATTCAAGAAAAATACAAAAGCATGTATGATCTTGGCTTTTCTTTTGCTTTCTTTCATTTATTTTATGCATATTGAGTTAAGTCTTTTACATTTCATATTTGAATATTTCATGTATGCTCTAGTCTTCTTGTCTTGCACTATTGTTAAATTCCGCCTTAACCTTGTCTAAATGTTATGTCATATGCATTAAAATTCTAAAGCCAAAACTAGGTGTGTATGTTGCATGTTGGAGTTTGTCTTATTTTCTTGGCTTTGTATTGAACCCATGGTAGTGGTGTTGACTTTTTGTTCCATTAAAAGACATCTTTTTAATCAGCACAAGCTCCAATTCTTGTCGTATAATCATTTCCCTTTAGGTGATCCAAATTATGCTTAAAACTTGGGTTGTTCAAGTTTCAATTCTTTAGAAACTTTTGCATCTAGGTTATTTTACTTTTATTCCAACACTATAGGCTTGCTATAAATTCTGAATTTCATCTTGTTTTGCATCACAAAACTTGTCAAATTTCATTACCTTCCATGCCTAAATTTTTTTGGAAGAAAATGCATGCTTAGTGTAGTGAAAAGTGCCTTAAAATTGAATTTTAATTTATTGTTGTGTGGTTTTAGTTTGGGGCTATACAAGTTTAGAAATTTTTGTGTCAAAAATAGAAAAATAAAGATCCAAAAGAGTGAAAAAGAAACACCAAAAATAAAAAGTGTAAAACCCTCATAAAAAAATAACGAAATACAAAAGGGGGTAATAGCAAAAGTGATAAAAACAAAAAAAAAGAGAATGATACTGTTAGAGAAAAGTTTGAACTCATGATTGAGCAGTCTGAACCCTATGATATTTGTTAATAATACATATCAAGGCTCTCAGCTAAAATGAAGTTTGTACTACTTGTTTGTCTAACTTTTCTGTTCAAGTGTGATAGGAGTCCGTAAACCTCTATTTGCAAAAAAAGGGAGTCCGTAAAAATCAATTTACTTCTGAAGTGAAGAAATTCGCACTCCTTCAAGCTTCACTAGATCAAGTCTCTTTCTGTGTCTTCAGACCATGAGAAGATCTATAACTCTTCGATTTCTTAAAAAGGATCTTTCCTTTCCAAATATAGAGTTACAAGAACTTTCGTATGTCTTCTCTGAAGCTAGCAATAAAGAAGCAATCAACAGAAAAGTTGAAGGTTTTCTCACACGTATCAAGAAAATTGCCTCACATGTCTCAAGGTGTCAAAAAAGCTAAACTTGATCAGAACGAATAGTTGTTATCCTCAAATTTACAATAAAATCTTTAATAAAAATTTTGTAAAAAGAATAAGAATTTGGTAAATTTGTTATAAATTTAGGTTTTAAATTCAATAAATGGATGTTGTTGGAAATAATCTACCCTTGATCAATTTTCTTTAGTTTTGCAGTAAAAATGTGAAGAATTTAAAGAGAAAAATTGAAGAACTGGAGAGCTGATGCGTAGCATCAACACCACGCGTAGCGGGGAACTTCTGATGCTGACGCTACACGTCACACCCACTGACAGGTGGTCAAGCACTCAGCCAATGACCCCTCCACTGCCCACAAGTGTCCAACCTGAATTGGGGGACAAGGCACATTTGTCTGGGCATGATTGATTAAAATAATTATACAATAATGGCCACTTCGAGCTGATTAATGGAAGCTGAGTCAGGGACCTGACGCGTAGCGTCCGGCTAGTGCGTAGCGTCAGGACCCTTCCTCAGCCCTATAAATAGGGCCATTCTCCACACTTCTAAGTATCTCATCTCATTCCATTCCTCTCTTTTCTTTTCTTATACACTCGTGTTTGAGTGTTTCTTTTATGAGTTTGTAGTTCTAGAATAGTTTTCTAGATACTTGAGAGTGTTATGTGGTATAGTGATCATTGTATCGTGAAGTTTCCATCGCCTTTGTAATGTCAACCTCTGTAAGTGTTGTTTTTACTATCACCATGTGTAACTAATCTATTTATGTTGGAATTGGTGAACTAGTCTATTGAGTATAATGTTGTGAATTTGATCTCTGCATGTTTATGATTCAAGTGCATGTTAGTATTTTAATCTTTTATTAGTATGAATGTCAAATGGGAGAATGATTTTCATGCGTATTAAAACTTGTTTTATTAGTGTGAATGTCAAACGGGAGAATGATTATTCATGCCGTATTGAAACCTGTTTAACGAAAGTAAAAGTTTGAATACCTTTAATATGTCAATTACTAGGAATGGAATTGGTAATTATTCTTGCCATAAGGCCAGGACCTAATGCAAGTTTTTAATGAGAAAGCTCACGAGGGATCGGACTTTACGATGAATACTTAGAATTTATATCACGAGGGATCGGTTATAATGATTTTAAGCTGCAATGACATGAACTTGATGATTAAATATGCATGTCTTGAGTTCCTTCATTGTTATTCTAGACTAGGGATCCAAATTCCAACATAATTTGTTTCTCTATGTTTTATCCTTAAGTATCTTAGCTATTCTAAATTGCAACTCAACTTTTTAAATAGATTTTTATTTTCTTTTTATCACATGAACAACTCAGCTATGCAATCTTGTGAATATTATATAAATTGTATATAAATTATTCTTTTGTGAATAGGTTTCGATAAATTTACCATACTAACTAAAAAATTATTGTAATTATTGGATTTTCAATCCCAGTGAAACGATATCTAAATTTTTTGAAAACTACAAACGATTGGTGCGCTTGCCAATTAAAAGACCCAACAGTAACACAGGGTTAACGAGTTTTCTACAACACTATTCCGGGTCTAACAAGTTTTCTGGCGCCGCTGCCGGGGATTGAATTGATTCAGTAAAATAGTAAATTTTTAATTACCATGGTAAAAATATTTTTTTTAGTGAAATTTTTTTTATTCATTCATTCATTCGTTTTAATATTGTTTTACTAATCTTTCTTTATTTAGTGTGTTTATGCAAACTTGATCTTCTGCAAGAAAGGTGTTCTTTGATCCTGAGATCGAGAAGTTTGTAAAGAAACTTAAAGCATTAAAATCTAAAAAAACAAAAACTTCTTCTTCTTCAACTTCATCTTCTTTTGAAAAATCTAAAAATTTTAAAAATTCTAATATGGCTGCTGAAAGAAGAACATTGGGACAGTTTGCTGCTATTAATGGACCACCTCATGTTTTGGGGATGTATCAAGGACCTATTGCTGTTGTAGAAATTAAACCAGCTACTTTAAACATTATTCAAAATAATCAATTTGTTGGTTTAAATAATGAGGAACCTTATGAACACTTAACTGTTTTTTATGAGTTATGCAGCATAATTGGTTTTGAACCCAATCAAGAAGAATCAGTTTACATGAGATTGTTTCCTTTTTCTTCGATTGGGAAAGCTAAAGAATGGTTCAAATCTTGTCCACCCGGTAGTTTTGCAAACTGGTCCGATGTTGAGAGAAAATTTTTAGAAAGATTTTATTCTCCTTCAAAATATTTTGAAGCCATGACAGCCATACATTCTTTTTCACAAAATAATGATGAATCATTAGGAGAAACATGGGAACGATTTAAGGCACTCCTAAGGAAATGTCCAAACCACAACTTAAATGATGCCGAAAAGGTAAGGATCGTTTACCATGGCTTGTTACCTCAGTTTAAGATGATGTTAGATGCTTGTGTAGGAGGTTCTTTAATGAACAAAACTGTGGAAGAAGCAATAGAAATATTGGAATCATTGTCCATCAGTGACCGACAAGCAAAACATGAAAGAGGTAATGTACAAAGGAAGCCAGGTATGCTCGAATTAGGGGTGAATGATGTAGTATTGGCTCAGCAAAAATTACTGACTCAACAAATTGAGGCTATGAGCAAACAATTGGAGAAACTTCAAATTGCTCAAATGTCATTACCACCTCCTGCTCAATTGAAACAATGTATGCATTGCATGGGAGAACAACCATGTGGTTACTGTGCCCTTGATGGAAATGAGAAAGAGCAAGCTAATTTTCTGAACCATCAAAGAATACCCTTAGGTAGTTTTCCTTTCAATCTTGGTAATTCTTTTCCTAACAATTACCCGTAGGGTTGGCAGAATTAGAATATTGGCTGGAAACAAGATGTTGGACCTTCTAACCGACCTCCTAACAATCAATTCAAACAACAACTACAATCTGATCAAACAGCAAGGCTAACTAGGATAGAAGAGTCTATCCAACAGTTGCTACAATACATGCAAACAAATGAAGCCGCATGTAAAGCGTCAGATATACAATTGGGACAGTTAGCAAAAGAAGTAGCTAACATGAAAAGCTCTGGTTTTTCTGCAAACACTCAAAATCCAAGAGAACAATGTAATGCTATTTTTACAAGAAGTGGTAAAGTTGTAGGAAATAATTGTAAAGAAGAAAAAGAGAAAGAAGAAGAGAAAAAAGGAAAAGAAGAAGAAAAAGAGAAAAAAGAAGAGAAAAAAGAAAAAGAAGAAAAGAACGAAGAAGAAGAGAAAAAAGATGAAGAAAAGAATGATGAAAAAGAAAAACAAAAAAATCAAAAAATTAAAAAACAAAAAAATCAGTATTTGGGTCAGACACCTCCAATTAAAGATTTACCTTATCCACATGCACCATCAAAGAAGGATAAGGAAAAGGAATACAAGAGATTCCTTGAAATCTTTAAGCAATTACACATAAACATTCTATTTTCTGAGGCATTGGAACATATGCCAACATATGCAAAGTTTATGAAAGAATTGCTCACTAAAAAAAGGAGGTTTAATGAAGAAATTATTAAACTGGAAGCAGGTTGTAGTGCTACTTTGCAACATAACATGCTAGAAAAGTCGAAAGACCCTGGAAGTTTCACCATTCCTGTCTCCATTGGAGGAATGAATATTGGAAAAGCCTTGTTAGACTTAGGGGCTAGCATTAATCTAATGCCTCTAAGTATGATGAAGTGAATTGGTGACCTTGATCCTTAAAGAACAAAGGTGACTCTGCAATTGGCTGATAGATCAATCAAAAGACCCTATGGTACTATGGAAGATGTACTTGTGAAAGTTGACAAGTTCTACTTCCCTGTTGACTTTATGGTTTTAGACATGGAAGAAGATGTTGAAGTTCCCCTAATCCTGGGAAGACCATTCATGAAGACTGCTAGAGTGCTCGTTGATGTAGATAATGGAAAGTTGGTAGTAAGAGTTCATGATGTAGAAGTAAACTTTGATGTTTTCAAAGCCATGAAACATCCCAATCCAAAACAAGATTGTTTTAAGGTGGATGTTCTCGACAAAGTTGCTTCTCCATATCCACATGTATGTCAAATTTTGATTCTTTAAATAAGTTATTAACTAACTCTATGGAATTCTTGAGTGAAGAAGAAGAAAAACAGGTAGACAAATATCTTGAAGATCTTGATCAAGGGAAAGAAATTTTCCCTAAATCAGGAGAAATTGAAGAAATTCAAAAAGTACCTGTTGAAGAAATCAAGAGGCCTAAATTGAAAGTGCTACCTTACAACTTAAAGTATATCTTTTTGAAAGAAGGTAATTTAAAACCAGTGATTATTAGTAATTTGTTAAGTGAAACAGAAGAAGAAAAACTGGTTGAAGTCTTGAAAATGAATCAAGAAGCAATTGGATGGACACTTGAAGATCTGAAAGGTATAAGCCTATCATAGTCCATGCATAAGATTTTACTGGAAGATAATTTTAAACCTGTTACTCAACCCTAAAGACGCCTCAATCCAACTATGAAAGAGGTAACTAAGAAGGAGGTTTTGAAATTGCTGAAAGCAGGTATTATCTATCCTATTTCTGATAGTGCATGGGTAAGTCCTGTACAAGTTGTTCCAAAAAAAGGTGGTATGACAGTAATTGTTAATGATAAAAATGAATTAATCCCAACAAGAACTGTCACTAGTTGGAGAATGTCCATTGATTATAGAAAACTAAATCAAGCAACAAGAAAAGATCATTTTCCACTTCCTTTTATGGATCAAATGCTTAAACGATTGTCTGGACAAGCTTACTATTGTTTTCTTAATGGATATTCTGGATATAATCAAATTGTTGTTGACCCTCTTAATCAGGAAAAGACTGTTTTTACATGTCCCTTTGGTATATTTGCATATAGGAAGATGCCATTTGGATTGTGTAATGCACCTGCTATTTTTTAAAGATGCATGTTTGCTATTTTTGTAGACCTAATTGAAAAGAGCATTGAGATTTTTATGGATGATTTCTCAGTCTTTGGGAATTCATTTGAAACATGTCTAACCAATCTGGACAACGTACTGAAGCGGTGTATTGAAACAAATTTGGTGCTCAATTGGGAGAAATGTCACTTTATGGTGAAAGAAGGAATTGTACTTGGTCATAAAATTTCCTCTAAAGGAATTGAAGTAGACCAAGCCAAAATAGAGGTAATCTCTAAACTCCCTCCCCCTGTGAATGTGAAAGGTATTAGAAGTTTTTTAGGACATGCTGGATTCTATAGAAGATTTATTCAAGACTTTTTAAAAATTGCTAAACCTTTAACAAATCTTCTAAATAAAGATGTTGAATTCAAGTTTGATGAAGCATGTCTTAAAGCTTTTAATTCCTTGAAAGAAAAATTAGTTTCTGCTCCTGTAATTGTAGCTCCTAATTGGAATTTGCCCTTTGAACTTATGTGTGATGCAAGTGATTATGCTGTAGGAGCAGTTTTAGGTCAAAGATATGAAAAAGTTTTTAAGGTTATACACTATGCTAGTAAAGTTTTAAATGAAAATCAAATAAATTATGCAACTACTGAAAAGGAATTACTAGCTACAGTGTATGCCTTAGAAAAATTTAGATCATACTTGATTGGATCAAAAATAATCATTTTCACTAATCATGCTGCAATTAAGTATCTCTTGACCAAAACCGATTCTAAACCTCAGTTGATTCGATGGATTTTACTCCTTCAAGAATATGATCTTGAAATCAAAGATAAAAAGGGTAGTGAAAATATGGTCGCTGACCATCTTTCTAGATTAATGAATGATGAGGTCACTGCCAAAGAAAAAGACATCTTGGAAGAATTTCCTGATGAAAAACTTTTTGAAGTAACAAAACGGCCATGGTTTGCTGATATGGCTAATTTTAAAGCAGCAAGAATTCTTCCAAATGATTTAACTTGGCAGCAAAGAAAAAAAAATTTCAAAGATTCAAAATACTTTGTTTGGGATGACCCTCATCTATTCAAAATTGGTGTGGATAATTTGTTACGTCGTTGTGTACCCGATTGGGAAAAGAAAGATATGTTGTAGCATTGTCATAAATCCCCTTATAAAGAACATTTTAATGGAGAAAGAACTGCTGTAAAAATTCTTCAATCAGGTTTGTATTGGCCTTCCATTTATAAAGACTCTCACTCATTTGTGCAAGCTTGTGATAACTGCCAAAGAATAGGTAATGTTAACAAAAGACAAGAAATGCCTCTCACAAACATTTAGGAGGTTGATGTATTTGATTGTTGGGGTATTGATTTCATGTGACCCTTTCCTTACTCTCAATTTAATCAATATATTCTTTTGGTAGTTGATTATGTTTCAAAATGAGTAGAAGCAATTGCTTCACCTAATACTGACACCAAAACTATAGTGAATTTCTTGAAGAAAAATATTTTCTGCAGGTTTGGAACACCAAGAACTTTGATGAGTGATGGAGGATCACATTTTTGTAACAAAGTTCTTCAGAAAGTGTTACAACACTATAGAGTAAGACATAAAGTGGCCACAGCATATCATCCACAAACCAATGGACAGGCTGAGATTTCAAATTATGAAATGAAAAGGATTTTGGAAAAGACTGTGTCTTCCTCCAGAAAAGATTGGTCACAAAAGCTTGATGATGCACTCTGGGCATACAGAATTGTATTTAAGACTCCAATTTCTCCTTTCCAAATGGTCTATGGAAAAGCTTGTCATCTTCCAGTAGAGATGGAACATAAAGCATATTGGGCTTTAAAATTTCTCAACTTTGATCCAAATGTAGCAGCTGACAAAAGAAAGTTACAGTTATTTGAGTTAGAAGAAATGAGAAACAATGCTTATGAGATATCTAGAAGTTACAAGAACAAGGTGAAAGCTTACCATGATAAGAAAATTAAAAATAAACACTTCATACCAGGTCAGCAAGTTTTATTGTTTAATTCAAGATTAAGACTGTTTCCTGGTAAATTGAAATCTAAATGGTCAGGCCCTTTTGTAATCAAAGAAGTTAAATCTTATGGAGCAATTAAAATTGAAGATCCAACCTCCAAAAGAAGTTGGATGGTTAATGGACAAAGATTAAAACCATATCTGGGTGGTGAGATCAACAGACTCACTACCATTTGTTATTTGACTGATTTTTTATGTGCAAGATGTCTAGCTAGAGACTGTAAACCAAGCGCTCAATGGGAGGCAACCCATTATTTTTTTATTTTTTATTTTTTTTATTTTTAAATATTTATATAAAAAACAGAACCCCACACGTAGCGTCCCACTGACACGTAGCGTGGAGGTAAAACTTTCAAGATGACGCGTAGCGTCCCATCCACGTGTAGCGTCTGAGCCCACGTTTAGTTTTAAAACTGAACTAGAGAGGCCCAATTTAGGTTTTAAAAACCTAAATTTCCCTTTTTGCCTCACTTTGCCTCTCAGAACCCTAATTCTCACTTTCAATTACCCACATTCCCTCATTCTTTCATTAACTTCATAAGGATTCGAACTAAGTATCTTCTCTCTTTTCTCTTTTTGTTCACTTTTGATTTTTGATTTTTAGAAAGCATGTGGTTAGGATTAGGATTAGAAAACCTTTAGGATTTGTTTGCTATTAGATATAGGGATTGCTTTGATTGAATAAAAGTTTTGGGGAGTTGTGGTTGCACAACCCTGTTTCTATGATTGAAACTGTGCACCCCACGCATAGCGTCCCATTGACGCGTAGCGTAAGGCATGAACTGTAACCCCACACGTAGCGTCCCATCGACGCGTAGCGTGGGAAAAACAGGGCTGACACGTAGCGTCCCACCCACACGTAGCGTCAGCCTCTGTTTTTTATTTTTGTTAATTTTTGTGTGTTAATTCCTGTTTAATGTAGGTATTAATTTTTGTTTTAATAAATTTGTCCTGTTTTCTTTTAAATTAATAAAATTTCTTAGTTTGTATGTTTGTTATACTTTCTTGCATAAAAATAAATAAAATTGTTAAATTGTGTAGATATGTGTGATTTGTGAATTATGCATGTTTAAGTTGTTTATATGCTTTGTAAATATTTTGTTGTATGAAATTTGCATGAGTTTTTATTTTGCATAAAAATAAAAAAAAATGTGATTGTTAATTTTTTGATGTTTGGCATGTTTTATTAAAATATGAAAATCAAAAATAGTGTGTTTGAGTTTTAATTTTCCTTTTTGCAGATGGCACCAAAGAAATCAATTCCTACCACTGGTCCAAAGAGACAAAGAAGGACCACAGACACAGATACTACCTCTGAGGATCCAAATCTTCAAGAGGAGCAGCTGGGACCTAGAGATCCCACTAGATTTTGCACTAATGCGAAATGGGCCCGGTTCCACCAAATTAAGGGCCAGAGACTCATCTGGGGGAGAGTTTTAGATCTGAATGCTGGGGACTATCCTGAGCCACAGGATGAGGTCCAAAGGAGGAGATGGGGATCCCTATTTTCCTTACCTACTGAGGGGGACCCTATCTTAGTGATGGAGTTTTATGCGAATGCCTACAGGACTCGCCAGAACTCTCCAAATATCGACCATTAGAGAACGAGCTGGGTTAGGGGTCGGCACATCACATACGACCGGGATACCATTAGTACCCTACTGGGTAATCCTTGGGAGCCTACTCTTGATCGCGATATTTGTTTCTGGAAGGAAAACAGAAACAAGCTTGCAACTGAGGATTGTGATTTGGGATACTTCCTAGATCGGGTTACTTATTTCTTGAGCAAAGATGGAATCTTCTTTAACCTGAGTAAGGTTGGAAGGACTCCATCAAACCTCCTCAAGACCCAGCTGACCCCTATAGCTCAGGCGTGGTCTCATCTTATGCTTCATAATATCACTCCTGTCACCCACCTTTCTTCTATCCCAGTTGATCGTTGTTGCCTCCTTTACTCCATTCTTCAGGGTCATGCCATTGATATTGCAAAGCTGATCTCTGAGCAAATTCACTTTTATGCCCTTGGGTATAATGTGAACCATCCTATTCCATTTCCTCTCATTATATCTGCCTTACTGAGGAGGCAAGGAGTTGTTGTACCATCACCGGAGTTTACTAGTTCTTCGGGGAGGGACCCTAAAGTTCTAGTAAATAGAGATTACTTCATTCAGCAATGCGAGCTTCCACCACTAGAGCAGGAGGCTCATCCTAGATAGAGGAGGAGACCACCAGTTCAGCCACCATCTATTGATGCTATCACTGATGGATTTGTTAGGATGACTCTTGAGCATCAGCATATGATGCAGATGATGGCTGCCACACACAGAGCTTATATGCATCTTTATGATGCATTTTATTAGTATAGACTTCAGGGGGAGGGAGCACCTTATGTCACACCAGCTAAGTTTACAGCTCATGTAGCTTGGCCTGGTGATTCACCTACATACCCTGAGGCTGATGAACTGTCTAGAGCACATGCTGAGACAGAGGATGATGCAGATGAGGAGGGAGATGATAAGGATCACATGGAGGACTGATGGTGTTATTTTTCTGCACCTTCTACATACATTTCAGTTTACATTTAGTTTAGTATTTACATTGGTATAATTGATTTTAGATTATATTATATTTTGTGGTGTGTTATTTTTGCATAAATTTTACGGTGTTTGTGTATCGTCTTCAAAAATTCAAAAATATGTTTCATTGTTTAAAACAAGTTTTTGAGAATAAGAAAATTTATACACTTAAGGTTTTTTACACAATAAAACCATTTTTAAATCAATTATCGATTCTTTTTGTAATTACAGAATTTTGATAAATTTAATTACAATAATTTTATTAACTATCAAACTAATTTCAATAACCCGGTGAGCTGAGAGATCTTTTAAACACTTGAGGGTTTCGACATAGCTTCATTCAAATTGATTTTGTTTTAATATGTGATTTGTGTTGTTGTACAGAGAATTCAAGAAAATGATCAAGGCACATTTTTGGTAAAAGAAACCTTAGGCCAAAAAAGCTTTCCATGGTAAAATTATTTTATCCTTTGAAAGCCAATTTTGAGCTTGAAAAATAAATTCTTTTGTACCCCTAGCCTTTATCAATTTTCGCCATTCCCTATACTTGATTGATTAAAAGAGCAATTGAGCAAAATAAAAGATATTCCGGGTATTCTTACAAGAATGGGAAGTGAAAATTAAACGACTTGATTCTTTTCAAGAAAAATCAAGAAAATAGTGCATGTAAATGAAAATAAAATAAAAAATAAAAAAATGATGAATATATGCAAATCAAAAATAATGAAAAGAATCAAGTTGGGGGTATTTATTTTCATCAATAAGGGAATTGAGATTTGGGCCAAGAAAAAGCCTAAAAAAATTATAAAATGCTCTTTTATGATTTCAGATTTTTGAATTCCAAGAAAAATCATAATTTCTTGTAACCAAGCCTCATTACAACCCTTGAAAAGACCTTGTGATTTTTGAATTAACTCTGTATGATTAACCATTGATTAGATGAAAATCAAAATTAAATTCGTTTGATTTTATAATTGATTGAGTGAAACAGGTTACCCTTTGCACAGAGATAAACACTTGTGAGGTAAGCCTGAAATTATGCTTGATTAGTTAATAGGACATTGTAAAATTTTTTGTCATTAAACCTTTATTACATAGGATATCTATTTTTGGTTAATTTAAATGGTAAATTGTGAAATTACTTTTTGTGGTAAATTTTCAGACTAACCCAAAAATTTGATTCTAAATTTTATTTTTAATTTTCTCTCTTGCTCGAGGACGAGCAATGTCTCAAGTTGGGGGTATTTGTTAGTCCTCAAATTTACAATAAAATCTTTAATAAAAATTTTGTAAAGAGAATAAGAATTTGGTAAATTTTTCAGAAATTTAGGTTTTAAATTCAATAAATGGATGTTATTGGAAATAATCTGCCCTTGATCAATTTTCTTTAATTTTGCAGTAAAAATGTAAAGAATTTAAAGAGAAAAATTGAAGAACTGGAGAGCTGACGCGTAGCATCAACACCACGCGTAGTGTGGGAACTTCTGATGTTGACGCTACGTATCACACCCATGCGTAGCGTCAGGAGCTACGTGGACACCACTGACAGGTGGTCAAGCACTCAGCCAATGACCCCTCCATTACCCATAAGTGTCCAAGCCAAATTGAGGGATAAGGCACATCTATCTAGGCATGATTAATTAAAATAATTATACAATAATGGCCACTTCGAGCTGATTAATGGAAGCTGAGTCAGGGACCTAACGTGTAGCGTCAGGACCCTTCCTCAGCCCTATAAATAGGGCCATTCTCCACACTTTTAAGCATCCCATCTCATTCCATTCCTCTCTTTTCTTTTCTTATACACTCGTGTTTGAGTGTTTCTTTTATGAGTTTGTAGTTCTAGAATAGTTTTCTAAATACTTGAGAGTGTTGTATGGTATTATGATCATTGTATCGTGAAGTTTCCATCGCCTTCATAATGTCAACCTCTGTAAGTGTTGTTTTTACTATCACCATGTGTAACTAATTTATTTATGTTGGAATTGGTGAATTAGTCTATTGAGTATGATGTTGTGAATTCGATCTCTGCATGTTTATGATTCAAGGGCATGTTAGTATTTTAATCTTTTATTAGTATGAATGTCAAACAGGAGAATGATTTTCATGCGTATTAAAACTTGTGTAATTAGTATGAATGTCAACAGGAGAATGATTATTCATGCCGTATTAAAACCTGTTTAACAAAAGTAAAAGTTTGAATACCTTTAATATGTCAATTACTAGGAATGGAATTGGTAATTATTCTTGCCATAAGGCCAGGACCTAATGCAAGTTTTTAATGAGAAAGCTCATGAGGGATCGGACTTTACGAAGCATGTGTCTGCACTCACGGACAATGCAAGTTGCCCAGATAAGGAAACTTCTCTGAAGCATGTGTCTGCACTCACGGACAATGTAATTCTCAAGAGACCAACATCCTTCTACATTGAAGCAATTAATATTTTTAGAAGGACTATAAATATAAGAAGCTTTTGAAAACAAGATAGAGACGCTGCTTAACTTCATACTTGATCACTCACTTGTTTTCTTTCTACAAACCAAAGTTTGAGAGACTTTTTCTTAAAGTTTCTAAGTTCTTGTATTCACTATATAAGTCTTGTTGTGGTTCTGCTTAGTGCAGACTGTGACTTATGGTAGTCTATAGCACAGTGTACCCTGTAATCATTTCATATCCTTGTAAGCTGAGTTATCTGGTTATAATTTCAAACACTTTCCTTACTATAACTTTATGCTTTTCT
Organism: Clitoria ternatea; assembly: GCA_037962975.1. Classification (NCBI taxonomy): domain Eukaryota; kingdom Viridiplantae; phylum Streptophyta; class Magnoliopsida; order Fabales; family Fabaceae; genus Clitoria; species Clitoria ternatea. The sequence continues at coordinate 181,492,278 of CM075671.1, forward strand.
AGTGTGTTGCTAGAATTTATTGGTGTTGGGAAACATTGTGGCCTGAAGAGGCTCTTGAAAGAATACTTGGGTTTTAGCCAGGAGTGGCTAGTGTCAAGAATACTTGGGATAAGCCAGAAGTGGCAGGAGTCAAGAATACTTACGCATTGGGCTAGTACAAATTGTAAAGGCGATTTATGTGATGATCGACCTTACATAATATGGTAATTAGTAATTGTTGTTCAAGTGGCCTCAATACTCAAGAGGGGGGGTGAATTGAGTTTTTAAAACTTTGATTGGAATTCCTTGGAACTTGATTTTTATATCCAATTTTACAAGAATATGCAAGTGAAATCAAGTTAAAGGTAGTATGCAATGCACCACAAGAATAAATATAGCTGAAGCAATTTAACAAACACTTGGTGGGCAGTATATGAAATATATCAAATTGGATAAGCTCAAGTATGCAATTCACAATCAATCAGCACAAATCAACCAATTGCAGTATATGAAAGTAAAATAGTAAGGGAGAGGAGCTTGCAAACCGATATAACGAGTTCCACCAACACCGGTGTACGTCTCGCCTCTAAGTAACCCACTTAGAGGATTTCCACTATTGAAGTTTAGAGATACAAACTATAAGCAATTGCAGCTTCCTAGTGTCCCACACTCAAGAACTCAATCCTCACTAGCAAAGGGTAACCCACCCAATCTCTTAAACTCTCAATACCCAAAGGTTGAACCCCAACCTTTGTAACCACTCAATCCTAGAGTGAAAAACCTTTGTGTTTGTTGAAGTGTTTACAAGGAAATGACTCTCTTAATAGAGTAAATGTACAAGTGAAAGATCTCACAAATTCTAACTCTCAAGATGAGAGGATGAAAAAGTTTAAACTCAGAGTGTATAAGAAAGATGGCTTACTAAGCACAAGAATAAGTGAAGAATGATAGCTTCTTGTTGTATCATTTGTGCTTGAGTTCCTCTTGAATTTATAGAGCCATTTGAGGGCTTGAGGAGTGCCTTTCTTCTTCCTAGCCGTTGCAAGATAGTGGTTCCAGCTTGTCTTTGCGTATTCTGAGATTGGGTTGTTGGTTCCCACTTTAATCTGTCTTTTTAGTGGTGTTTCCCACTTCTTGAATCGATTCGTAGTCCCTTGAATCGATTCAGAGCATTCTGACTTGTGCAATTTAGAGTTCCAGATTCACATGAATCGATTCGAGCTTTGTTTGAATCGATTCAGAGCATTCTGTTTGCAATTTTATTGACTTCCAGGTGTTTGAATCGATTCAGGGTCATGGTGAATCGATTCAACCCATTCTGTTTCTTATTTTGATGACTTCCAGGGTTGTGAATTGATTCGTTCGTGGTTGAATCGTTTCAGGCTTTGCAGTTTGATGTTTTTCCATGCCTGTGGGTCTTCCATTGATATGTAGTGATCCATGGTTGCTTTCTTTTGTCTTGGTTTATTGGTTTCTTGATTTCTTGAACTTGTGAAACCGTTTTCTTGATTTTATATATAGCGCCTTTGTTTGGTTTCTATTGTTTTTGATCCATGAAGAGCTTGTAATGCTTGTTCTCTTGTCATTATCAAAACCTGTTATCAATCATGCAAATACATTCTCCCCCTTTTTGATGATGACAAACAATGGCCATCTCTTTGGGGTGTTAATTAACAATAATTTTAAGGAGGCAGTGCTAACGAGTTATTTTAAAGAATCAGAGTATGTATCCCCTTTTTGTTAATCAAATAATTATTTCTTTTTCAGAAAAGTATGTCTCCCCCTTTGTTTTTCAATCAAACCATTTTCTTCAAATGCCCTTTGTCATTATCTCTCCCCCTTTCAAGTATCTCTCCCCCTTTCAAGTATTAACATATATCTCTCCCCTTTTGTCATTATCAAAAACAAAATTTGAGAGTATTCAATCAATCGAGTAATAATCACATGCCGCATAAAACAACTCAAATGTGACAACAAGCAATATAATCATCCAAGCATTTAACAAAGTAGCCATGGAATTAACTAGAGTAAATAAGGAAAATGTTTCAAAAGGACAACTAAGTCTGAACATAAAAGTAAATAATTGCTGGACATAGAAAGCATAAAGTGCAAGAAGTCAATCAAGGCTGAGGAAAATGGATGCTTGAGATTTGAGTGGCAAGCTCTGTGTATCGTTCTTCCATATTTGCCTCAATCTTGTCCAGGTGAGCATTGAGGTTTGCTTCTATAGTGCTTAGGCGCTGATCCATGTGGGCAGTAAGTCGGGCAAACAAATCATTAGTAGGAGCGGATGGAGGAGGAGAAGGAGCATCGTCTTCAGCATGGTTACGAGGGCGTCGAAGAAATTGCCATAGTCCATGATATTCGACGATATTCATCTTTGTGAGATGAGTTTTTCCAATTGCTGCTTTAGGCCCTACAATTTCTTTGACTTCATTTTTCAGGTCCACTTTGTAGTGGCGGAGCAGTTTTGTGATGAAGATCGCATAAGGAAGATGAGTAAGATTTTGAGCTTCGATCATGTGGTGCCTTACCAAATTGATCCAATTAATGTCTTTCTGATTTATAATGGCCCAGAGCAGCAAGATTTGTGCTTCATTTAGTCTTGCATAATTTCCACCGGAAGGGAGGAGAATTTTCACCAGGACGTAGTACAGAAGGCGGTGGTCAAGGCTTAGTGTTCCAACGGTGCTAGAGGGACCGGCAAGATTGAAGAAGGTTCTTGCTTCCAAAGGGTTGTAGTTCCATGCAAGAGGTGGTTCCTTGCCATGGAAGGAAGAATTGCTGAGAGGAAGCAATCCCACTTTGTTCATAACTTCATTGTCAAGGATGATGGTCTTGCCCTTCACTTTGGCAATGTATCGAGCATCTTGGAGGCGCAAGGATGAATAGAAGACTCAAATTAACTCTGGATAGATGGCTACTTCCTCAAGAGCCATAAATCCTACAAGCTCTTGTTGATGAAGAGTATTGAGAAGAGGAAGTCCAGAAATCTGAAAGAAGGGGACATCTAGCCAATGAGGGGAGATAAGGTGTTTTTTCAGAAAAAGAGGATTGGTACCTTTCCAATTCCTTTTGAGTAGTGAAGAACCTGGAGAGATCAGAATGTTGAGGGAGTGAAGCAGCAGCAATGTTGGCTCTTTGCTTCTTGCGAGGTTGGGAAGAAGATGCCATTGAAGGTGGAGAAGTTGAGAGGTAGTTTTAGAGAGGAGGTTGGGTGATTTTAGGAGGGAGAGTGGGAGATAGTGGAAGAGAAATGAGAGAAAGAGTGAAGGAGAGCCTTAAATCAGCGTAACAAGTGCGTAACTGTCGCGTGAATCGATTCGAGGGATTGGGTGAATCGATTCGAGCGTCACTGTTTTAAAGAGAATTGAACAGTCAGGTGCGTGAATCGATTCGTAGAGAGGGTGAATCGATTCGAACGTTTTTGTTTTGAGAGATTTTGAACAATCAGGTACTTGAATCGATTTGAAGGGATGGTGAATCGATTCGACAGAGCCTGTTTCACTCCAGATTGCATTTTCAGCCATCCTAATTAATGCAAGGCATAGAATGGTTCATTTGGATCATCATGGCTTTATTTTCATGAAGATCTTTTGCCTTCTTATTAATCAACAATAGTTATTAATCAATCAATACATAAAATTAAGAGCAGACGCAATTTGATATATCTAAAATGCCTAATTCTCTTCTAATATGAATGAATTGTTCTTTGGCTAATGGTTTGGTGAAGATATCTGCTAATTGCTTAGATGTATCAACATGTTCAAGCACACAATCACCCTTTAGTACATGGTCTCTAATGAAATGATGTCTAATCTCAATATGTTTGGTTCTAGAATGCATTACAGGATTCTTTGAGATATTGATAGCACTAGTATTATCACATTTAAGAGGCACATGGTCCAATACAACTCCAAAGTCTAGAAGTTGTTGTCTCATCCAAAGGATTTGAGCACAACAACTACCAGCTGCAACGTATTCTGCCTCAGCTGTTGATAGTGCAACACTTACTTGTTTCTTGCTATGCCAAGAAACAAGGGAACTACCAAGCAAGTGACATGTTCCGCTAGTGCTTTTTCTGTCAAGTTTACATCCTGCAAAGTCTGAATCAGAATAACCAATCAACATGCATTCAACCCCTTTGGGGTACCATAGACCAACATTTTGAGTCCCAACTAAGTATTTCATTATCCTTTTGACTACAGTGAGATGTGATTCTTTAGGACAAGCCTGGTATCTAGCACACATACACACAGCAAACATGATATCCGGTCTACTAGTGGTTAAGTAAAGTAAGGATCCTATCATACCTCTATATTTTGTGAGTTCAACATCCTTACCTTTCTCATCCTTGTCCAAATAGCATGAAGTACCCATGGGTGTGGCAATATCATTTGCTTTGTCCATGTTGAATTTTCTAATTAGTTCTTTGTAGTACTTGGATTGACTAATGAATGTGCCTTGATTGGTTTGTTTGATTTGAAGTCCAAGGAAGAAAGTGAGTTCTCCCATCATGGACATTTCAAATTCTTCCTGCATTAACTTAGCAAACTCCTTGCACATTGACTCATTAGTGGCACCAAATATTATATCATCAACATAAACTTGTACCAATAGTATGTTATTCTTTTTGTGCTTTATTAATAAAGTTGTATCAACCTTTCCTCTTTCAAAATGATTTTCTAAAAGAAATTTGCTCAACCTTTCATACCAAGCTCTTGGAGCTTGTTTCAATCCATACAAAGCTTTCTTTAATTTGAAAACATGATTTGGAAATTGATGGTTTTCAAAACCTGGAGGTTGATCAACATATACTTCCTCTTGAATGTATCCATTCAAGAAAGCACTTTTAACATCCATTTGGTACAATTTGAAGTCCCTACAACATGCGAAGGCTAATAGTAGTCTAATTGCTTCTAATCTAGCTACGGGTGCATACGTCTCTTCATAATCAATGCCTTCTTCTTGATTATAGCCTTTAGCTACTAGCCTAGCTTTGTTCCTAGTAATAATACCATTTTCATCCAGTTTATTCCTAAATACCCATTTGGTTCCTATTATTTGGTGATCATTGGGTTTTGGCATAAGCTCCTAAACTTCATTTCTTTCAAATTGATTTAGCTCTTCTTGCATGGCCAACATCAAATGTTCATCAATAATAGCTTTATTGATGCATTTGGGTTCTATTTGCGATACAAAAGCTAAGTGATTGCATGTATTTCTAATTGCATTACGAGTACTTACACCTTTTGTCATTTCACCTATGACTTTGTCTAGAGGATGATCCTTCAAAGTGATCCATTGTTGTGGTTCCTCAAGTTTGGCTGTATTTGTGTCTTTGATTTCTCCTTCCTTGTCATCTAAGGTCAATTCTTGAAGAGTACCTACAAGATCATCAACATCTTCCTTTCTCGGAGGGTTAAGGTCACTTTTATCAAACTTTACATGAATGGACTCTTCAATGGTATTTGTTTGTTTGTTGAAGATTCGATAAGATTTACTGGATTGTGAATATCCTAGGAAGATTGCCTCATCAGCTTTAGCATCAAACTTCCCTAGATTATCTTTTCCATTATTGAGCGCAAAACATTTACATCCAAATATGTGAAAATATGAGATGTTGGGTTTTCTTCCCTTATAGAGTTCATAGGGGGTTTTCTTTAGAATAGGCCTTATTAAATATCTATTCATGACATGGCAAGCGGTGTTAACCGCATCGGCCCAAAAGTGTTTCGCAATATTATTTTCACTTAACATGGTTCTAGCAAGTTCTACCAAGGATCTATTTTTCCTCTCAACAACTCCATTTTGTTGTGGAGTTCTAGGAGCTGAAAAATTATGATTGATACCATGTTTTTCGCAAAACTTTTCAAAAAATTGATTTTCAAACTCTCCCCCATGATCGGTTCTAATGGATGTAATTTTGGAATTTTGCTCATTTTGGATAATCTTAGCAAGTTTCTTGAATGCATGATATGCTTCATTTTTATGAGCAAGAAACAATGTCCATGTATATCTAGAATAGTCATCTACAATAACTAGACCATAGTAATTGCCTCCAAAGCTTTTGATTTTGGATGGTCCAAATAAGTCCATGTGCAAAAGTTGTAAAGGCCTTTGTGTGGAAACAATATTTTTGGATTGAAAAGATGCCTTTACTTGTTTTCCCTTTTGACATGCATCACAAAATCTATTTTCAAACTTAAGCTTTGGTAAACCAATTACTAATTCTTTGGAAACAAGTTTGTTTAAGTGGTCTACATGTATATGAGCTATTCTCCTATGCCATAGCCAAGTTTCATCCTCTTTTGTAATGAAGCATTGTTCAGCATTTGTAGACAAACTATCCACATCAATCATGTAAATGTTATCAATCCTTTTTCCAACAAATTTGACCTCTTTGTTTAGCTTATTCTCAATTATACAACAATTGGATTCAAATAAAACTCTATATCCTTTGTCACATAATTGACTTATGCTAAGCAAGTTATGTTTGACTCCCTCAACATACAACACATCACTAATGGAGGTAGAGGAATTTTTACCGATATTTCCGATACCAAGTATTTTACCCTTGGTGTTGTCTCCATAAGTGACACTTCCTTTTCTTTTGGGAGTAAATGATGTAAATTTGCTTATGTCTCCCGTCATATGCTTTGAACACCCACTATCCAAATACCAATGGGTGTTGTTTGCCTTGAAGCATACCTACAAAACAAAATCAGTTTAGAGAACTAGGTACCCATTTTATGTTGGGTCCTTTAAGGTTAGCTTGTGGTAATGTTCCTTTGGGAACCCACACCTTATGACCTTTGGCCCTAGTTTTCTAACATTGCAATTTGAAGAGTTATTGTAACGTCCCGTGTAATTTTCCGAATAAATTTTTTGCGTTTTTGAAAGATCAATTTAAAATTCATAAATTAAACTCAGAGTTCACATAAAATTCGATAATTGCGGAATATTATCATGCATACTAGTCGTGATTAATAAAATTCATGAAATATTTGCATAGCGGAAATGATTTAGAAGTAACAGTTCATAGTACGTAATATTTATTACAACCCATTAAATTAAAGTAAAAATAAAAGTCCAAGTAATAATTCAAATAGGCATCAATCATGGCATCACTCTGCATTCTGCGTGTCATTCACTGTAAAAATTAATGTAAGAGTGAGACAGAATATAGAATAAGTATAAAAGAGATACAATTGCACAAACACAATCAACAAATCATAATGATATGATGAATATGCCAGATGAGTTCATTTATATTTAATAAGTCTTTAATTAATCAAATGATGTCATGCTGGATCCATTTGGTTTGGTGGGAATACTGCAGTAAAAGTCTCATAAAGACACAAATAGGGCTTTAGCATATACCATGAATCCCTACACTTCATGGCGCTTAAGTACCGAAGTACACAAATGTCATAAGTAGGACTTTGCATAAACCATGAATCCCTACACTTCATGGCGCACAACAAAATAGGGCTTAACTCATCATAGAGTAACCTCCCACCAGGGTAGGCAATCATGGAACCCCTAAATTCCATGGTGCGTCTGAATGCTTATGATGCATGAATGCCTTTAATTCTCTTTATCATTTAACATACCATGATATATCAATTTCCAAAACCACTTGGAAAACCACAAGTCCTCAAAGGAACACCTTATATATATAATTTACAAAATCATGGATTTACTGTTTCAACCACATGTATCAATAGTCGCAAGGCATTCATGTATAAATATTAAATTAATCATTCATAATGATTCATCATCAAAATACATAAACTGTATGGTACTCATTAAGACACAACAACATCAATAATAAATCATAATCACTCAAGAGTTTAATAATTAAATTGATACTCATAGAGAAAATATCATTTTCATTCATAATAACCATTATAATTAACTTTCAGCATTTCCAACAGCAACATACTCTTAGTAAAACAGTCATAACATGAGTAAATCATAACCTTTTCCTATGATTCCACTTCCTATAGCTTAATAATACAATTATCTACAACTTTCATGAAGAACACAATTTCAAATTCCAAATAGAAACATCACTTATCCACGAAATACCACACTGCCTCAAGGTGAATTTTTCTAAAACGTACATATATTAGTAATTTGAACGTTTCTGGAGCTACAAACATGATTTTGGCATGAAACTAGTTCTAAGTTATTCTTAACACAAATATCTACAACTTTCATGAAGAACACAATTTCAAATTTCAAACAGAAATACCACTTATCCATGAAATACCACACTGCCTCAAGGTGAGTTTTCCAAAACGTACACATATTAGTAATTTGAACGCTTCTGGAGTTCCAAAAATGATTTTGGCATGAAACTAGTTCTAAATTATTCTTAACACAAATATCTACAACTTTCATGAAGGCACCAACCCCTAATTCTCACCACAAAATTCCCAGTTTTAAAAATAAGATTCGGATTCCAGATTAACAGGATTACAGTTTGTACATACTTCAGTATTATAGGCATAACTTGAGCTACAAAAATCATTTTGACTTGAAACCACTTTATATATATAGGCACGTACAAGTCCCAGCATATTAATATATATACAAAACATAGGATGAATATTCCACTCAGACATTCTGTATTAATTTGGCTATAACTTTTGCTACACATACTCAAATCAGTCGGTTCAGGTCTCAAAATTCACATAACAAAAAGATATACAACTTTCATGAAGACACTGATCATTAATTCTTACCACAAAATTCCCAGTTTTAAAAATAAGATATGGATTTCAAGTTAACAGATTTACAGCTTGGACATACTTCAGTATTTTAGGCATAACTCAAGCTACAAAATTTATTTTGATTTGAAACCACTTTCTAAAGATCCACAACATAAATATCTACAACTTTTATGCAGACATCAAGGGATGATTATGCACGTACAATTCCTAGTAAATTAATATATACACAAAACATAGGATAAATCTTCCACACGAACATGCTGTAGTATTTTGGCTATAACTTTTGCTATACTTATTCAAATTAATTGATTAAGGTCTCAAAATTCAGATAACAAAAAGATCTACAACTTTCATGAAGAAGTCAGAATCAAATTCATACGTTTTCAATTTCAAAAATGAGCAACAAGTTACGTAATTAATTCTGAAATCCTAGAACAGCATACAATTCTACCCATTCTATAGTTATTCACAACCCTGTCCCCTCTTACTTGGTTTGAAGACTTTTAGCTAACTGGAAAAGAAGTCCCCTGGCTGTCCTGGTTCAGATTAAAGGTGTGTTGATGGAGAAGAGTAATTGGGAGTTTTAGAATCAGTGGTGTGTTTAATAATGCAAGGTGGGAGACAACTTTCCATGAGTGGGTTTCTAGTAGGCTTTTAGTGGGAATTAAGAGTGGTTTAGGTTGAAAGTAAGCTCCACTTCTGTAGCCCACCCACTGGAGTGCGCATAATGGAAGATGATTTATTGAAAAATGCATGAAGGGACAAAACAGAAGTCAACACGTCAATCTGGCAGTGAATTCCGAGTGAAATTTCACTCGGTCAGCCTCTTGGTCGACTGGAATTCCACTCGGTCCATGTATATACCGACTGGTAGTGGTCGGTAATGTGAAGAGAGGGAAATTCGAGTCCCTCTCGCTCAAGCGGATACCGACTCGCTTGAGTGAGTTCCATACAATGCACTGGCAAAGGGGTTTCACTCAAGCGAAAACCGACTCGCTTGAGCGAGTGTGCGTTTCGCTCAAGCGAATACCGACTCGCTTGAGCCAAAACCGATCCTTCATTCACTCGGTTTTCACTTCAACAGCTTAATCCACTCGGTAGAACATCCTGAAACCGAGTCTTCAGTTATTACTCACTCGGAATTGATTCCTCATTAAACAGTCGGTCTAATTTCTCTTCCTTGGAGGTGACTCAGTCGGCATATTCTCCTAAAACCGAGTCATCTCAATTAGTCTTTCACTTGGGTATATCATTCCAATTCCGAGTCATCTCTTGCTTACACTAAAACTGACCCATCACTCTATTGGTTTTCCACTCAGAGTTTCATCCCAGAGACTGACACATCTGGGTAATAATAAACCGTGTGTCCCCAGTCGAAATTCTGCCACTCGAAAATGCATTTTCCTATGTAATTCACTCGAAAATGAAGGCACTCAGTGATTCTTTCATTCGGAATTGCAATGTCTGATCAAGATCGACTCGGAAATGAGCCTTTGGAAGATACTTGACTCGGAAATGAGTCTTTCTGTGGTGTTTGACTCGGAAACGAGTCATTCAGGAGTAATTGACTCGGAAATGAGTCATTTGATGGCATTTGACTCAGAAACGAGTCTTTCTAAGTAATTTAACTCGGCAGTGAGTCACCCCAAGGTGAGTCACTCGGATTCTCTCACCCAGAAGTGGTTCTATCAGTTCAATTTCACACATAAGTGTCTCGGGTGCAGGAATTTCACTCGGAATAAACTCACTCGGCCATATTCCACTCGGAAAACACAACCTTCACTCAGAATTTTACATCTTCACTCGAAATTTCTCTTAGTCACTCGGAATTTTCCTTCTTCACTCAGAATTTTCATTCTTCACTCGGACAGAGCCCTTTTTCACTCGGAAATTCGTTTCTAAGGCATATTTTACCCAGAAAATGGATCTTATCAATACAGGTCTATGTAATTTCTATAATTATACCCAAAAATGGAATTGTTTGGAGTATTATAAACCATCCATAAGGTGTTTTATTCATTGATTAACACTTACAGACCTTCCATGCTTCATAAATTACATAATTGAACTATTATTAAAGCAGGATGTTACATTTCTCCCACCCTAATAAAAATTTCGTCCTCAAAATTTAATCATTACGCACTCCTCAGTGAAACAATTCTGGATACTGTGTCCTCATAGCATCTTCACGCTCCCAAGTCAGAGTTACTTCGTTTCCTTGTTTCCATGCAACCTTCACTAGTGGTACGTTCTTGTTTTTCATTCGTTTATTCGATCTTTCTAGAATTTGTGTAGGTTCTGTGGAGATGGTCAGATTTTCTCTAACTTCAATATCATCAGCAGCAATCACGTGAGTGGGGTCTTGTACATACTTCCTTAGTTGTGATACATGAAACACATTGTGCAGGTTTGCCAGGTTAGGAGGAAGTGCAATCTGATACGCCACTGTACCAATCCTCTTTAGGATCTCATATGGTCCAATGAACCTCGGACTCAACTTCTTACTCTTCAATGCTCGGCCAATCCCCTTGTGAGGTGAAACCTTCAAAAATACATGCTCACCGACTTGGAATTCAAGTGGTTTCCTTCTCTTATCGTAATAATGCTTCTGTCTATCTTGGGATGCCTTCATCTTTTCTCTGATTATTTCTATTTGTTCAGTAGTCTATTGCACAATTTCAGGTCCTAACGCCAAACTTTCACCAGTTTCTAACCAACAAAGGGGCGTTCGACACCTTCTACCGTACAATGCTTCAAATGGAGCCATACCAATACTTCTATGGTAGCTATTGTTATACGTGAATTCAATTAGTGGAAGAAACTGCTCCCAACTACCACCATGTTCAAGCACATAAGATCGCAGTAAGTCTTCCAAACTTTGTATGGTACGCTCTGACTGCCCATCTGTTTGTGGATGATAAGCTGAACTTAATCGAAGCTTTGAACCCAATTCCTGATGCAAGCTTCCCCAGAATCGGGAAGTGAACCTTGGATCTCTATCTGACACAATACTAGATGGTACACCATGAAGTCTTACGATCTCCTTCACATATAATTGTGCCAATTTTTGTAGAGAGTTCTTCATATTCATTAGGAGAAAATGAGCAGACTTTGTCAATCTGTCTACAATAACCCAGATTGCATCATTCCCTGAACGTGTCTTGGTAACCCTGACACAAAGTCCATTGAAATGTCATTCCATTTCCAGACAGGAATCTCTAATGGTTGCAGTTCACCAGATGGCTTCTGGTGTTCTACCTTGGCTTTTTGACATACCAGACATGAAGACACATATTCAGCTATTTCTTTCTTCATCCTTGGCCACCAAAAGCTTTTCTTCAGGTCTTGATACATCTTAGTTGATCCAGGATGAATGCTCAAAATACTTTTATGCGCTTCTTGTAGGATTGCCCTTCTCAGACCAACATCATCTGGTACACAAATTCTGCTTCTGATTCTCCAAATTCCATCTGATCCTTCTTGTAATCCCATATCTTTTCCATTCCCCTGTAATTCTCTCAACTCTTGTAATGGCAAATCTTCTTTCTGTCTTTCACTTATCAGCTTCAGAAAATCATTGGTTATCTTTAAAGTTCCCAAGATCATATTCTTTGAAGATTTCATCTCCACACCCAAGTTCATGTCTCTGAACTGTTCTATCATCTCCATTTCTTTTACCATCAAAGATGCCATGTGAATAGACTTCCGGCTAAGTGCATCTGCCACCACATTTTCTTTTCCTGGATGGTACTTCAAATCAAAATCATAATCTTTAAGAAATTCCATCCATCTTCGCTGCCTCATGTTCAATTCCTTTTGATCGAACAAATACTTCAAGCTCTTGTGGTCACTGAACACTTCAAACTTGACTCCATACAAATGGTGTCTCCAGATTTTCAGAGTAAATACCACTGCTGCCAATTCTAGATCATGCGTTGGATAGTTCATCTCATGTGGTCTCAACTGTCTAGAAGCATAGGCAACCACCTTTCGTTGCTGCATCAAAACACATCCTAAGCCCATTTTGGAAGCATCACAATAAACCACAAAGTCTTCTTGTGGATTAGGTAAGGTTAAGACTGGAGCATATGTAAGCTTCAATTTTAGTTCTTGGAAACTTTTCTCACATTCTGGCGTCCAAGAAAAAGGTTGATTCTTCCGGGTTAGACGAGTCATTGGTAGGGCAATTTGAGAAAACCCCTCAATGAATCTCCGATAATAACCAGCTAATCCCAGGAAGCTTCGTATCTCAGTGACTGAAGTAGGTCTCTCCCAGTTTACTACAGCTTCTATTTTAGAAGGATCCACAGACACTCCTTCGTTTGAGATTACATGGCCTAGGAATTTTACCTCTTTCAACCAGAACTCACATTTTGATAACTTTGCATACAACTGCTTCTCCTTCAAAATCTGTAATACCACTCGAAGATGCTTTTCATGCTCCTCTGAAGTTTTTGAATAGATCAGAATATTATCAATGAAGATGATGACAAATTGATCCAAGTAGGGATGAAATACTCGATTCATGTAATCCATGAATACAGCTGGGGCATTGGTCACTCCGAAGGGCATCACAAGATACTTATAATGACCATAGCGTGTTCTAAAGGCTGTCTTTGGAATATCCTCAGACTTGACACGAATCTGATGATAACCTGATCGTAGATCAATCTTGGAAAATACTGCAGCACCTCTTAATTGATCTATCAGATCATCAATTCTGGGCAAGGGATATCTATTCTTCACCGTCAATTTGTTCAACTGACGATAATCTACACATAATCTCATGCTTCCATCTTTCTTCTTGACAAGTAATACTGGCGCTCCCCATGGTGACACACTGGGTCTGATGAAATGCTTCTCCAACAACTCTTCAATTTGTTTCTTCAGTTCTGCCAGTTCAACTGGTTCCATACGATATGGAGCTTTAGACACTGGTCCTGCTCCTGGAATTAAGTCAATTGAGAATTCTATCTCGCGTTCTGGAGGTAAACTTGAGACATCCTCAGGAAATACTTTAGGAAATTCAGAAACAACTGGTATTTTGATCTCTTTAGATTCTTCATCTCCTTGTGGAAGAGAAAACAAGGCAAATAATTGGCTTTCACCTTGTAAGGTCAAGAGTTTGAGATTGTTGGAAGTAAGATTTTCTTCTGATGGAAATATCACAGTTTTGTTATGACAATCCACCAAGACTCGATTTGCCGACAACCAGTCCATCCCTAGGATTACTTCCAGATCCTTCAAAGGTAAACAAACAAGATCGACTAGAAAGTTTTTAGCTTCTATGAGCATAGAGCATTCGTTACACACCTTAGTAGTCCTAAGTTGTGTACCGGTGGGAGTGGAAACAATCAGGTCATATCTCATAGGATTCACAGGTAATTGAAGACGTCCAACACACTCATCAGAAATAAATGAATGAGTAGCACCAGAATCAAATAACACAGATAAGATTGTACCATTGATCTCACACTTACTTTGTACAAGGTCATCAGCTTGATCTGCCTCTGAACCGCTGATGGCAAAGACTCTTCCAGTTGTTGGTTGTAATTTCTGATCTGTTGACTCCCTGTTCTGTCTTGGAGGTTGGGCAGCACGTGTGTCTCCTCCACGGCTTCTCTGATAATTAGAGCCTCTTTGATCATTCATAGTGTTCCTGTTGTTGCTTTGATTGTTCTGCGGACAATTTAGACTAATGTGTCCTTTTTGGTTACAACGAAAACAAGTGACATCTTCAAGACGTCTGTTGCAATCACGTATGTGATGGTTACCTCCGCAGTTTAGACATTTCATATTGTTACGTCTTTCCGAAGATGATGATGATGATCCTCCCTTGAAACGACTTTGATAGAACGACCCTCTTCTTTTGAAATCAACTGACTGAGGTTTCAGTTGTCTATTGGCCTTTTCATGTGCCAGTCTAGCTTGGTGATTTTCTTCAAAAATTCTGCATTTGTTGATTAGAATAGGAAAACTCCGAATCTCTTGGTATCCTATCACCTCTTTGATTTCCAGATTCAGCCCGTTCTCAAATTTAACACATTTTGATTCTTTGGCACCAGCCTGTTGAAAAGGAGGGTAAAAGAAAGATAGTTCTTCCAACTTTGCAGCATATTCTCCAACAGACATTGAGCCTTGTTTCAGCTCTATAAATTCCAGCTCTTTACGGCTTTTCACACTTGCTGGAAAATATTTCTCTAGGAAACAGTCTTTGAAGTTGACCCAGTTCAAGGGTCTGTCAGCCTCGATCATACGGATTCTAGCATGAATCCACCAGTTTTCTGCCTCTTCCACCAACATATAGGTGGCATACTCCACCTTTTCGCATTCTGTGCAGGGTAATGCTCGAAAGATACGCTCTATTTCCTTGGCCCAGAGATACGCTCCTTCCGGATTATAACCCCCTTTGAATTGTAAAGGTTTTCTTTTCAGGAAGTGATCTAACCCATGTAGTCCTCCAGTGCTCCTTGGTTGGTTTTGTCGTTCTATGGCTTCAGCTAAGCGGTTAAAAGCTGCTGCCATATCGTTGTTGTTGTTGTTGTTGTTGTTGTTGTTGTTGTTGTTGTTTCTTGCCATCCTACATTCGTAGTTTGGTTTATACTAATTCTAAGGGAAAATATATTGTATTATAACCTAACTATAAGTATTCTACAGTTTATCAGTTAAGCAATAATTCATATAACACATTTATCATATTATCAAGCAGTAATCAAACAAATCTTTTTGTAATTAATCAGTCAGGCACAAGTCATATAGTACACACTTAACATGTTATCAAGTAAGAAATCAAACATTTCACATATTATATCGAGAAACAGTACATGTCATAGCAATTGGTCTTGAATTTTTGAAAATGCTCTGATACCACCTATGTAACGTCCCGTGTAATTTTCAGAATAAATTTTTCGTGTTTTTGAAAGATCAATTTAAAATTCGTAAATTAAACTCAGAGTTCACATAAAATTCGATAATTACGGAATATTATCATGCATACTAGTCGTGATTAATAAAATTCATGAAATATTTGCATAGCGGAAACGATTTAGAAGTAAGAGTTCATAGTACGTAATATTTATTACAACCCATTAAATTAAAGTAAAAATCAAAGTCCAAGTAATAATTCAAATAGGCATCAATCATGGCATCACTCTGAATTCTGCGTGTCATTCACTGTAAAAATTAATGTAAGAGTGAGACAGAATATAGAATAAGTATAAAATAGATACAATTGCACAAACACAATCAACAAATCATAATGATATGATGAATATGCCAGACGAGTTCATTTATATTTAATAAGTCTTTAATTAATCAAATGATGTCATGCGGGATCCATTTGGTTTGGTGGGAATACTGCAGTAAAAGTCTCACAGAGACACAAATAGGGCTTTAGAATATACCATGAATCCCTACACTTCATGGCGCTTAAGTACCGAAGTACACAAATATCATAAGTAGGACTTTGCATAAACCATGAATCCCTACACTTCATGGCGCACAACAAAATAGGGCTTAACTCATCATAGAGTAACCTCCCACCAGGGTAGGCAATCATGGAACCCCTAAGTTCCATGGTGCGTCCGAATGCTTATGATGCATGAATGCCTTTAATTCTCTTTATCATTTAATATACCATGATATATCAATTTCCAAAACCACTTGGAAAACCACAAGTCCTCAAAGGAACACCTCATATATATAATTTACAAAATCATGGATTTACTGTTTCAACCACATGTATCAATAGTCGCAAGGCATTCATGTATAAATATTAAATTAATCATTCATAATGATTCATCATCAAAATACACAAACTGTATGGTACTCATTAAGACACAACAACATCAATAATAAATCATAATCACTCAAGAGTTTAATAATAAAATTGATACTCATAGAGAAAATATCATTTTCATTCATAATAACCATTATAATTAACTTTCAGCATTTCCAACAGCAACATACTCTTAGTAAAACAGTCATAACATGAGTAAATCATAACCTTTTCCTATGATTCCACTTCTTATAGCTTAATAATACAATTATCTACAACTTTCATGAAGAACACAATTTCAAATTCCAAATAGAAACATCACTTATCCACGAAATACACCACTGCCTCAAGGTGAATTTTTCTAAAACATACATATATTAGTAATTTGAACGTTTCTAGAGCTACAAAAATGATTTTGGCATAAAACTAGTTCTAAGTTATTCTTAACACAAATATCTACAACTTTCATGAAGAACACAATTTTAAATTTCAAACAGAAATACCACTTATCCATGAAATACCACACTGCCTCAAGGTGAGTTTTCCAAAACGTACACATATTAGTAATTTGAATGCTTCTAGAGTTACAAAAATGATTTTGGCATGAAACTAGTTCTAAATTATTCTTAACACAAATATCTACAACTTTCATGAAGGCACCAACCCCTAATTCTCACCACAAAATTCCCAGTTTTAAAAATAAGATTCGGATTTCAGATTAACAGGATTACAGTTTGTACATACTTCAGTATTATAGGCATAACTTGAGATACAAAAATCATTTTGACTTGAAACCACTTTATAAAGATCCACAATATAAATATCTACAACTTTCATGAAAACATCAAAGGCTGATTATGCACGTACAAGTCCCAGCATATTAATATATATACAAAACATAGGATGAATATTCCACTCGGACATGCTGTATTAATTTGGCTATAACGTTTGCTACACATACTCAAATCAGTCAGTTCAGGTCTCAAAATTCATATAACAAAAAGATATACAACTTTCATGAAGACACTGATCATTAATTCTTACCACAAAATTCCCAGTTTTAAAAATAAGATACGGATTTCAAGTTAACAGATTTACAGCTTGGACATACTTCAGTATTTTAGGCATAACTCAAGCTACAAAATTTATTTTGATTTGAAACCACTTTCTAAAGATCCACAACATAAATATCTACAACTTTTATGCAGACATCAAGGGCTGATTATGCACGTACAATTCCTAGTAAATTAATATATACACAAAACATAGGATAAATCTTCCACACGAACATGCTGTAGTATTTTGGCTATAACTTTTGCTATACTTATTCAAATTAATTGATTCAGGTCTCAAAATTCAGATAACAAAAAGATCTACAACTTTCATGAAGAAGTCAGAATCAAATTCACACGTTTTCAATTTCAAAAATAAGCAACAAGTTACGTAATTAATTCTGGAATCCTAGAACAACATACAATTCTACCCATTCTATAGTTATTCACAACCCTGTCCCCTCTTACTTGGTTTGAAGACTTTTAGCTGACTGGAAAAGAAGTCCCCTGGCTGTCCTGGTTCAGATTAAAGGTGTGTTGATGGAGAAGAGTAATTGGGAGTTTCAGAATCAGTGGTGTGTTTAATAATGCAAGGTGGGAGACAACTTTCCATGAGTGGGTTTCTAGTAGGCTTTTAGTGGGAATTAAGAGTGGTTTAGGTTGAAAGTAAGCTCCACTTCTGTAGCCCACCCACTGGAGTGCGCATAATGGAAGATGATTTATTAAAAAATGCATGAAGGGACAAAACAGAAGTCAACACGTCAATCTGGCAGTGAATTCTGAGTGAAATTTCACTCGGTCAGCCTCTTGGCCGACTGGAATTCCACTCGGTCCATGTATATACCGACTGGTAGTGGTCGGTAATGTGAAGAGAGGGAAATCCGAGTCCTTCTCGCTCAAGCGGATACCGACTCGCTTGAGCGAGTTCCATACAATACACTGGCAAAGGGGTTTCGCTCAAGCGAAAACCGACTCGCTTGAGCGAGTGTGCGTTTCGCTCAAGCGAATACCGACTCGCTTGAGCCAAAAACGATCCTTCATTCACTCGGTTTTCACTTCAACAGCTTAATCCACTCGGTAGAACATCCTGAAACCGAGTCTTCAGTTATTACTCACTCGGAATTGATTCCTCATTAAACAGTCGGTCTAATTTCTCTTCCTTGGAGGTGACTCAGTCGGCATATTCTCCTAAAACCGAGTCATCTCAATTAGTCTTTCACTCGGGTATATCATTCCAATTCCGAGTCATCTCTTGCTCAGCATTCCGCTCGGCAATTACACTAAAACCGACCCATCACTCTATTGGTTTTCCACTCGGAGTTTCATCTGAGAGACTGACACATCTGGGTAATAATAAACCGTGTGTCCCCAGTCGGAATTCTGCCACTCGAAAATGCATTTTCCTATGTAATTCACTCGAAAATGAAGGCACTCAGTGATTCTTTCATTCAGAATTGCAATGTCTGATCAAGATCGACTCAGAAACGAGCCTTTGGAAGATACTTGACTCGAAAATGAGTCTTTCTGTGGTGTTTGACTCGGAAACGAGTCATTCAGGAGTAATTGACTCGGAAATGAGTCATTTGATGGCATTTGACTCGGAAACGAGTCTTTCTAAGTAATTTAACTCGGCAGTGAGTCACCTCAAGGTGAGTCACTCGGATTCTCTCACCTAGAAGTAGTTCTATCAGTTCCACTTCACACATAAGTGTCTCGGGTGTAGGAATTTCTCTCAAAATAAACTCACTCGGCCATATTCCACTCGGAAAACACAACCTTCACTCGGAATTTTACATCTTCACTTGGAATTTCTCTTAGTCACTCGGAATTTTCCTTCTTCACTCAGAATTTTCATTCTTCACTCGGACAGAGCCCCTTTTCACTCGGAAATTCGTTTCTAAGGCATATTTTACCCGGAAAATGGATCTTATCAATACAGGTCTATGTAATTTCTATAATTATACCCAAAAATGGAATTTTTTGGAGTATTATAAACCATCCATAAGGTGTCTTATTCATTGATTAACACTTACAGACCTTCCATGCTTCATAAATTACATAATTGAACTATTATTAAAGCAGGATGTTACAGTTATGACCTTTGAATCCAGAGTGATTGCATTTCATAAAGGGTTAAGATGATTTGCTTGGTGGTACAAAGAAATTTTTATAGTATTTTTCTCTTTTATGATTGCTATATTCTTGATCATATCCTAACCCGATTTTATCAAACATGCATCTTTGTTGGCCAAGCAAAATATTCAAATTGTCTCATCCATTAGTAAACTTTTCTAATGTCCTATTTAGATCTACAACCTTGGTTTCTAACATAACGCATCTTTTTGCAAAGTCACATGGTTTGTCTTTAGAACATGTTTGAACATTCTCTAATTTTTCTTTTAAGCTTTTATTTTCTTTGCATACCTCCATAAGATGCATTTCAAGGGTATCACTAGTTTTCTTAGATGACTTAAGCCTATTAGAAACTTTTATAAATTTATCATATAACTCCTCTAAAGCATCTAGTAGTTCATTCTTATCTAAGTCAAGAAGATTTACCTCATTATCTTCTTCTTGGTGATTTGCCATTAAGCAAAGATTTGCTTCCTCATTGTCCGAATCGTCTGAACTGCTTACATCGTTCTCATCCCAAGCGATGTAGGCTCTTCTTCTTCCTCGTTTGTCCTTGCCCTTCTTTTTAAGATTTGGGCAATCCTCTTTGAAGTGCCCTTCCTTGCCACATTCGAAACAACTAGGTGAAGAAGAAATTTCATTTGAAGTTGGCTTTTTACCTTGGGGCTTGAAGTTCTTTTAGAATCTTTTGTTCTTCATGAATCTTCCAAATCGTTTTACAAACAACCCAAATTCCTCTTCTTCATCCATGTCACTGCATGATTCTTCTTCATGTGTAGAGGTGGCTTTGAGAGCTAAGCCTTTCTTCTTGGAGGATTTTTCTTCTTCCTCCGCTAGCTTCAAGACTTTTAGTTCTTGTTCTTGCTCTTGTAATTTCCCAAAGAGTGTTGCAAGAGACATCTCATTGATGCTTGGAGATTGTTTTATGGCAGTGACAAGTGGTTGCCATTCCCTGCTAAGACTTTTTAAAACTTTATGCACAAGTTCTTTGTTAGTGTAGACTTTGCCAAGAGTAATGAGATGATCAATAATAAGAGTAAATCTCTTCTGCATTTCTACAATGGTTTCCCCTGAGTTTATTCTAAAGCTTTCATATTGACTTGTCAAGGTACTGATCTTGGAGTCCTTCACATCGCTAGTACCTTCGTGAGTTACTTGTAGAGTATCCCACATTTCCTTAGCGGATTGACAAGTCATTATTCTAAAAAATTCATCTAGACCTAATGCCATAGTGATTAAATTCTTTGCTTTATAGCCATATTGTACTTTCTTTTCTTCATCACTGGTCTATTCATCCATAGGTTTTTCAACATTTTTACTATCAACAGTATGCATTGGTATATAAGGACCATTTTCAATGGCATTCCAAACTCTCAAATCGATAGATTGAATGAAGATTTTCATTCTTTCTTTCCAAAACGCATAACCTTCCCCATTGAAAGCGGGAGGTCTGTTTATAGCACCACCCTCGGGAAAAAGGTTGTGAGAACTTGAGGCCATCTAGTCTCTTGAAGCTGTTAAGCTTAATTTACCAAGAGTCAAGCTCTGATACCACTTGTTGTTCAAGTGGCCTCAATACTCAAGAGGGAGGGTGAATTGAGTTTTTAAAACTTTGATTGGAATTCCTTGGAACTTGATTTTTATATCCAATTTTACAAGAATATGCAAGTGAAATCAAGTTAAAGGTAGTATGCAATGCACCATAAGAATAAATATAGCTGAAGCAATTTAACAAACACTTGGTGGGCAGTATATGAAATATATCAAATTGGATAAGCTCAAGTATGCAATTGAAAATCAATCAGCACAAATCAACCAATTGCAGTATATGAAAGTAAAATAGTAAGGGAGAGGAGCTTGCAAACCGATATAACGAGTTCCACCAACACCGGTGTATGTTTCGCCTCTAAGCAACCCACTTAGAGGATTTCCACTATTGAAGTTTAGAGATACAAGCTATGAGCAATTGCAGCTTCCTAGTATCCCACACTCAAGAACTCAATCCTCACTAGCAAAGGGTAACCCACCCAATCTCTCAAACTCTCAATACCCAAAGGTTGAACCCCAACCTTTGTGACCACTCAATCCTAGAGTGAAAAACCTTTGTGTTTGTTGAAGTGTTTACAAGGAAATGACTCTCTTAATAGAGTAAATATACAAGTGAAAGATCTCACAAATTCTAACTCTCAAGATGTGAGGATGAACAAGTTTACACTCAGAGTGTACAAGAAAGATGGCTTACTAAGCACAAGAATAAGTGAAGAATGACAGCTTCTTGTTGTATCATTTGTGCTTGAGTTCCTCTTGAATTTATAGAGCCATTTGAGGGCTTGAGGAGTGCCTTTCTTCTTCCTAGCCGTTGCAAGATAGTGGTTCCAGTTTGTCTTTGCGTATTCTGAGATTGGGTTGTTGGTTCCCACTTTAATCTGTCTTTTTAGTGGTGTTTCCCACTTCTTGAATCGATTCGTAGTCCCTTGAATCGATTCAGAGCATTCTGACTTGTGCAATTTAGAGTTCTAGATTCGCATGAATCGATTCGAGCTTTGTTTGAATCGATTCAGAGCATTCTGTTTGCAATTTTATTGACTTCCAGGTGTTTGAATCAATTCAGGGTCATGGTGAATCGATTCAACCCATTCTGTTTCTTATTTTGATGACTTCCAGGGCTGTGAATCGATTCGTTCGTGGTTGAATCGATTCAGGCTTTGCAGTTTGATGTTTTTCCATGCCTGTGGGTCTTCCATTGATATGTAGTGATCCATGGTTGCTTTTTTTTGTCTTGGTTTATTGGTTTCTTGATTTCTTGAACTTGTGAAACCGTTTTCTTGATTTTATATATAGCGCCTTTGTTTGGTTTCTATTGTTTTTGATCCATGAAGAGCTTGTAATGCTTGTTCTCTTGTCATTATCAAAAACTGTTATCAATCATGCAAATACAGTAATGAGAGTAAATTTTTCGTGATTTAAAAAAAATTAAAAAAATGAAGAGGAAACCGTGAAATAACATTTCAACAAGTAACCCCAGACCATTTTAAAACACATCCCATATATAAAGGTATGAGAAGGTATGTAAGTTAAGTCAAGAGTGCTCCTTGGACAATTAACAGCATGATCATCATCAAGGAATAGCAGAAGTATAGGTTATCGCAAGGAATGTAAAGGGGTATGAAAAGAGGTTCAAGATACCCTAATTAATTGCCAAATATGGTAAACATGCATACATGTTGTACAATCATGCATGGCTCAACAAAACCAAACATACATCAAAAATTATGATTTTTTATGGAATCAGGGCCATGAATCGATTCAAACACTTCATGAATCGATTCACACGTTTTTGGAACACAAAACAGTGAAAGAGAAGGCTCTTGAATCGATTCAAGCTCGTATGAATCGATTCAAGCAAATTGGAATTAATGAACAGTAAAAATAGAACCTCTTGAATCAATTTAAGGCTCGTATGAATCGATTCAAGCCATTCTAGAAGCTCTTGAATTGATTCAAGGGGTCATGTGAATTGATTCAAGCCATTCCAAGGGCCCATGAATCAATTCAAGGAAGTCATGAATCGATTCATGATAGCATCCCTGTTGCATAATGTAGAAAACTCATGATTTTCCAACTTCCAACCACCCTAACTTTCTCATATCAAGTCCAATAGCAACCAAACTTTAACACCACCTAATATACATCATTTATGACGCGTAACCCTGGCCACACTCAAAAATTCCCAAAAATAAGAGACTTTCTAGGAAAAGCACAAGTGGTGGATATCACTTTCTAGGAAACAACTTGATTTCCTGCAGTAGCAAGAAACAGAATTCAATAGCTCTCTGCACAGCTGAAGCATAATACATGTCTACAGCTAGTTGTTGCTCATAACTTTTAAGGATGAAGTATCAGCTAGAGGATTATTCAATCAAGGAAGAAGAAATTCCAGTGTTCTGTGACAACACTAGTGCTTTAAACTTGTCAAAGAATCCAATCCAGCATTCAAAGGTGAAATATATTGAAGTGAAGTATCACTTCATACGTGATTATGTTCAGAAAGGCATACTGGACCTAAGTCATATTGACACAGACCATCAATGGGCAGATATTTTCACAAAGCCCTTAGCTGAAGCAAGGTTTGCATTTATTAAGTATAGTCTAAACATGCGTAATGTTGATTAAATAAGGTGTCTGTACATTTAAAGTCTGCATGTTTTGTAACTTAGAATTATTCTTCATTTGTTTTAATATTCATATATTTTTTAAAACATGTGGCATATTTTCATTGCTTAAAACTCAACCATTTTTTGAAAACTGTTTTTCCTTCCACTATGTCGTGTTGCCTATAAATTCAATTTTACACTTACAAGTCTTTTTACCTTTTTGAAAAACCTATATAACTTCTCATCTTTCTTTTTGCAAAATCTCTCTCTCTTTTCGAACATCTCTCTCAAAACCTAAAACCTTATTTTGAAGACCTTTTATCTTCCAAAAACCTTGTTCTTCTCAGAAATGGCTAGAATCAACTACTCAGTAAAGGATGTGATTAAGTCTCTCTACTTCAACATTGCTCAACATTCAGTTGAAGAAAGAGACATTACTGCAGAAATTGAAGGGATTGGATGGATGAACTTCTGCTTCGATCAAGAACCATTCTTTCCCTCTGTGGCACTTGAGTTCTGGAAAACCATAACTATGGATAAAGTAAAGAGTATCCTAGTGGGGACTCTTCGAGGAAAGCAAGTGGAAATTTTAGAAGATGTCTTTGTAACTGTGTTAAATTGCTCCCCTGCTAGAACAGTATTTTTTGAAGAGTTTGAAGTTATAGAAGTCTCTAGTCTCACCATCAATGAGATTCTGTATGGAACCACTCATCCAGATAAGATTTCATCTGGTCATCTTGTGCCCAAGGCAAAGATGTTGTATGCCCTGATAAGGCAAGTTTTCTGCCCCAGAAAATCTGCTAAGGATATAGTATCTAAGTTAGACAGATTTTGTATGTATTACATGATGATGAAGGTACCAGTCAACTTAGCTAACATTTTGTTGACCTACATGACCACCTCTGTGGTGAAGAAGCAGAAAAAGATTCCTTACCCAGCTATCTTAATGAAAATCTTCAAGCTAGAGAACGTCAATCTGGAGTCTGTAATAGATTGGATGACAAGTGGTTCACTAATCACCAAGCTCCCAATCTTTTCTCCACTCTTGGACAAGTCACCTTTGAAGAGGAAGATCAAGACTAAGCCTATCAAGGAAGAGTCTCAAGAAAAGAAGCTCAAGATTCAGAAGATTTCTGTTCTGAAAAAGCCTTCTATCGAACAGATTACTAAACCCATCGTCTTGTCTGATGGCGATGTGCCAATTGGACAGGTCATTAAAAAGAAACAGTCTACTAAAGGAACTGCCAAGGTTCAGACTGCTGGTAAAGCAAAGTCCAAACATGCTCTAACTCCTTCATCCTTAAGTTCTTATGATTCTCACTAAACAACGCTCAAGGATTATGTCAAAGCCCCTTCCAAGCAACATTATATGAACTTCATCCGCTTGTATTACCATCAGTTTCCAGATATCAACGTCGATAGATGGACCAAGACTGATTGGATTCATATGTATAACACATACTACGATTCTACAAGTGTTCATAGCTTAGAAAACAAAAGGCAAAGAAAGAAGCTCGTTTGAAAGCTGAAGCCAAAGCAGCTATGTCTGATAAAAGGAAGATGCCTGAAGCCACTAAGGTTCAGAAGAAGAAGAAAAAGTAGAAGTCATTTACAACCCCAATTCAATCAACCATCAAAACGCAACTACAGACCCCTGTTACTCCTCCTATACAAGCAACTGAAGAATTTTCACCTTCACTACCTCTCTCTCCATCAAAGGTAACTTCACCTGCACTCAAATCTCCTCCCAAACCTCTCTCTCTGACTCCTTCTGTTACCCAGCCTAAAGCACTACCTGAAACCCAACCTAAACCCTAACTTGAAACTTCTTAACCCGACTCTACCCCCAAGTCCGTATCTCCTAAATCTATAAAAGTCAAATACATTGCCTCCAAATCAAAATCCAAACCCAAGTCCAAATCCAAAAAGTCTACCTCCATATCTAAGCGGCCCTCTCGACCATCTGGCCCAACTTTCATCCCTACCTTTAACTTTCCCTCACCCCTAAACATTGTCTCTACCTTTTCCCCTTGGTATCAATTTTTCTGACCCTTTGTTGTACCCCCTGTCCCTCATCACAGATGTTTTCCCATTATCCCAAACATACCCAACCGACCTTTCCCTGAGAAAGTTCTTGTCATCACATAATCATTTTTGGGAAGCTCTGGCATTCGCATTACTGATTGGTCCAAAACTCATCCTCCCATCCCTGCTGAAGTTGCTCTCTCTCATCTAGTATTATACTCTGAAGAACTATTCGCCTTCACCCGTTCTCTTCAGAATCAACAAGTTGCACGACAAGAAGCTAAAACTCTATATTTTCTGGTCTTTAAGTATGTAAAGGCCATGATTTGGTCAATCCACACAAAGTGATGCCCAAGCCCCAACGTATTATCACCAATAAGCTTAAAGGGAAATTCTGGTATTCTACACCTTTTGGTCCAGACTGGTGGATGGATAAGCTAAAGCAATTATCTGATGATCTTCTCCAAGTTCTTCTTCAATATCGATCCCTAGATAATGCTACTCGTGGCTTAATATGGGGACACCATTATTGGGCACGTGATCGCACATGGAGTATATCTTCTGCTCACCCTTCTGCTCTATTATTAGACGTTTGCCACTTTTGGACTCGTGCTGGTAGAATGTCTAAGGCTCATCCATCCTTTTATAATGTTTCTTCCGCCATTGTTTCATCCTCCAACTATGCCCCATCTATCATTTTGGTTGATGCACCTTATTTCTTTTGACATCAATTGTGTTATTTAATTTTAGAATCTGCCTCTGCATCAATTGATGCACCTTATTTCTTCTGCCACCCAGTATGTTCCAACTTCTACTCCAAAGCCTCCCAAGACTCCTACATCTCAATGATGCCGCTCATTTGTTGATTACAAAAGAGGGAGAATATTTTGGAGAATAATCTTATGTTTCAAATAGTGTAGTTTATTTTTTTTTCCTTGTGGAGTCTGTAACATATCTTATGTTTATCAATTAAAATGTTTAGTTTCCATATATTATGACTTATTGATGATTCACTGCTTTAACTCCCTTAAAAGTTTGTTGCATATGTTCAACTTGACTATCTTTTGTAAAAACTCAAAAGATTTTGAAACTTATATCTTGGATGAAAAATTTCATGATTCATGAATTCAATGTTTCAATTATTCACTTAATACAATTGATTTTATCCTTGAGACTTAATGTTTATTATCAACAAATCGGGAGAGATTGTTAGAGAAAAGTCTGAACTGATGATTGAGCCATCTAAACCCTATAAGATTTGTTAATAATGCACATCAAGACTCTCAGCTAAAATGAAGTCTGTACTACTTGTTTGTCTAACTTTTCTGTTCAAGTGTAACAAGAGTCCGTAGAGCTCCATTTGCAAAAGAAATGGGGAGTCCGTAAAAATAATTTGCTTCTGAAATGAAGAAGTCTGTGCTCTTTCAAGCTTTACTAGATCAAGTCTTTTTTTGTGTCTTCAGACCATGAGAAGATCTATGACTCTTCGAGTTCTTAAAAAGGATCTTTTCTTTCCAAATATGGAGCTGCTAGAACTTTCGCATGTCTTCTCTAAAGCTAGCATTAAAGAGGCAATCAGCAGAAAAGTTGAAGGTTTTCTCATGCGTATCAAGAAAACTACCTCACATGTCTTAAGGTGTCAGAAAAGTTGAACCTGATCAGAACGGATAGCCTAAGGTTAACTACTATAGAGTTTACATGCCTTCCTAAATTACATAAGCAAAAGGGATCTTTTGCTGAAGACTTTCAAAGTTGCCCAGATAAGGAAACTTCTCTAAAGCATGTGTCTGCACTCACGGACAACGTAATCCTCAAGAGACCAACATCCTTCGACATCGAAGCAACAGATATTTTTATAAGGACTATAAATACAAGAAGCTTTTGAAAACAAGATAGAGATGCTGCTTAACTTGATACTTGATCACTCACTTGTTTTCTCTCTAGAAACCAAAGTCTGAGAGACTTTTTCTTAAAGTTTTCAAGTTCTTACATTCACTACATAAGTCCTCTTGTAGTTCTGCTTAGTGCAGACTGTGACTTATAGTAGTCTGTAGCTTAGTGTACCCTGTAATCATTTCATATCCTTGTACGCTGAGTTATCTGGTTGTAATTTTAAACATTTTCTTTACTATAACTTTGTGCTTTCTTGTGTGTTGCCAAAATTTGTTGGTGTTGGGAAACATTATGGCCTGAAGAGGCTTTTGAAAGAATATTTGGGTTTTTAGCCAGGAGTGACTAGTGTCAAGAATACTTGGGATACGTCAGAAGTGGCAAGAGTCAAGAATACTTGCGCACTGGGTTGGTGCATATTGTAAAGGTAATTTACAATTGTTAAAAATCCTTCGGTCTGAAGGGACTAGACTAGCTTCTGTGTTAAAAGTGAACCAGGATAAATTTTTGTTGTGCATTTCTCTTATTCCTCACTCTGGTCTGTTAAAAGTTGCTCTCTGCTCAAGCGGTCTATACGCGATTATTTTTGAAAAAGAGTTTAAGACTTATTCAACACCCTGTTAAGTCTAACTCTATACCATCAAATACTTTGTTGGCACAATTTTTGTGTATCATAAAAGGCCTAATTCATTTACTGGAATTTCACATAACAAACATCAAATTTTAAAATTCAATTGCATATAAAGCCTTTACCTACATAATTTTTTCATTCTAGGATTTCTAGGGTTTAGGAGTGCTTACTTTGTTTGTTGCATTTTATTTTCTTGTTTGTCAAGTTTTGTTGTTTTCTCTTGTATGTCACGACATTAATCATTGTTTATGGTCCTATCTTCATTCATTTAAACTTTTGGTGCTTTTTTAGGATTGGTCTCTTATCAAGCCTTAAATTCCTTTTGAGTTTCCATCTTTTCAAATTTAAACTTTCTTTTGATTGTCTTTCTTCTTATTCAAGTTTTGTCCTAGAGTCTCTATTCTTTTGAAATTCTCTTAGATAGTTTCTTCCTTCATCTCAAAGGGTATCATTCTTTGGGATATAGTAGGTGAGAGTGCCAATTGAGGAGGCTGACAAAAGCTTGAAAGTAAGTTGAGTGAAACACCTTAGTGAGAGGAGTGGCTTCGGTTTTGGAAATTTTTTACCTAACAATTACTTTGAGTTTGTTAATTGTGTGGCTCAAGTGGTGGAGAAGGACTTGAATATTAAAGGGAAGAACTTTGTAGGAGAGAAAAGTCTTGTAACCTTAAAAATTCATTTCAATTTTTGTTTTACTTGTATTACTTTTTAGTCCTCGTATTTTGGACTTTTACATTTTAAGCAAAAAAGACTTTTGATATTGGTTAATTTTCTAGTTTTTCTCAGGGTAAAATTCGGCTAGCATAGTCCATTCATCATATTACTTGTAAATTTTACCTAATTTCTAGAGTTTGTTAGTTTTTTAAAACAAAATTAGTTAATTGGTTAGGTAGTTTCAACTTCTTAACTAATATTACTTAATTTTGTTAGTTTGGTTAGGTTTGTTATAACTAGAAGTTGTTAGTTGTTAGATTCTTATATAACTAGATTTGCTATTAGTTAAGGTTGTTAAAACTAAATTTAGTTACTTGTTAGGATTTGTTATAACCACCTTAGGTAGTTTCAACTAATAACCAACTAGGTTTGTTAGTAGTTGTACCTAATTAGGTTAGTTTTCTTACTCAAAACTAGCTAGTAAACAACCTAGGACTAGAGTAATTGGTCTCATAAAACATACACAACCTAGTCCTACAACCTAGTATAGCATAATCCTAGTATAAAAGCTTAGGTAGACAACTTAGTACAAACATCCTAGTATTTCCCTTGCATCATAGTTTTCATTTTGCATTTTAATTCTTGTCTTGCATACATCCTCGACTAGTCCTCGACTAGTATCTCTTGTCTGCTTCTTTGAACTTCAAAAATGTCATCTAGTGATAGAGATAATATGTCCCCACTTAGGTTAATCATGGAAAACTTTAATAAAATCAACACTAGGTTAGATAATCTAGAAAATAAAAATGATCAAACTAGGCAGAGAAACAGGATAGAAATCACAGACAAAATAGACATCAGGAGAGTGAAAGTGAGGATGAACCTAGGTCAAGGCAACATCACAAAAGGGATGATGTAGGTCTAAGAGAAGTTAAACTAAAGATCTTACCCTTCCATGGTAAGAGTAAATGTGGAGACCTATCACTACAAGAAAATTAAGAATTAGCTATGAAAGTTAGCGAGTAAACTTTTTCCTCGCTAAGTCGTAACTAAAAAGTGAACAATTAGTGATGACTTTACGAAAAGTTAAAATTCCTCGTAATAATTTTAATTTTTTAGTTTGTAAAAATTGGTGAGTATCTAGTGAGAGTCTAACAAGGAAATTTCTCTCGTAACATTTAATTTTGTCGCTAATCTATTAGCTACAAAATGTTTCCCTAACTGAAGCATGATAATAATTTTTCTTTTTAATTTTTACTATTTTCTATGAGAATTCTCTAGCTAATTCTTAGCGATGTTACTTTTTTAATAATATATTTATTATAAAATTATGCAAGAAAGATGTCAATTTTAGCTATGAAATTTAACTAGGACAAGTTTGCCTCATAAATTAGTAGTTAATTAGTGAAGTAAT
This sequence comes from Clitoria ternatea, assembly GCA_037962975.1. Lineage (NCBI taxonomy): Eukaryota > Viridiplantae > Streptophyta > Magnoliopsida > Fabales > Fabaceae > Clitoria > Clitoria ternatea. Next base: position 181,522,728 of record CM075671.1, read on the forward strand.
TGCTAGGCCATTCTCTCACAACATTTAAATTTGTCGCTAACTTGTTAGCTACCAAATATTTCCCTAGCTAGCTCACTATAGTAATTTTGCTGCAAAAATGGCCCTCGCTAAATTGTTGATAATTAGCAATCAAGTTCCAAAGGTGTTTTAATCTCTCACTATTTTCACAGGATGGATTTTTAAAATTTGATAGACTTTAGTGAGAAAATACTGAGGATATTGCCAGTCAAAAATTTTATTTCCTAGCTAACCGTTTTGGCTACGAGATTTTCCCTCGCTATTTTAATATTTAAATTTTCATTTTAGTTTTTATTTTCTCTCTCCTATATCTTTGAGAATCCTCCCTTAAAAAAATAACAATTACAAATTGATAAATATTTTATTAATAAGGAAAACAAATAAATATTTTTATATTTAAGAGAGTTACATTTTTATATTAGTTCAAGAATAGTTATATTTTTAATAAATATTTTATTTTTAGAAAAGAAACTTATATTCTTAAAAAATAAAATATGTATGTAAATAATTAATATTAGATAAAAATATAAAATTTGAGTTGCTCGCGTAAAACCCCCATATATAATTCCAGTCTTCATGCATAACAACTTATGATAATTTCACTTTTCTTGTGAGACCTTTGTCATTGTTAACAAAAGCTTGTGCCGCTGGCATGGAAACACTATTGGTGTTATTGTTGTTCCCTTTGTCATATTATCCGTACCATGGTCAAAACATTGTTGTTGCTCTCAGAATGTCTTTGCTGCTAAGAGAAGCTCATCATTCTAGGTGAGAAGCTCGTAATTCACGGTAATTAGCTCGTCGCTCTACCTAACTTGTAAGTTATATTTCCAAATCTTAGACTATGGTATGATGTTGAGTCTACTAATAATGTGACTCGATTCACTATCAATAATTTAGAAAGGCTTCAAAGGCATTTTAGAAAGCCTATAACCTGTCTTATTTACTTAAAAAAGGTCTTTTTAAAAACCTAGGCCTAGCCTTTTAGCCCGACAAACCCAACCTACGTAGGCTTTAAATAGGCCGGGCCACGGCCCCTGACAGACGGCGTGACCCATTTCCATCCTTACATGTCATGTAAGACTCAATCACTTAACCCTATAAACACTACTTATTTACTACTTATTTATTAATATATTTAATAAAATTTTCGTAATTATAATTAAAATATGAAATATTATATATTATTAATATAATCATATATTTTATAATATATTTAATAAATACTTAATTTTTAAATACTTATTAAATATAATCAATATATTATTAAATATAATAAAAATATATTTTAAACTATATAGTTATATTATAATAAATTTAATATTAAATCTTTAATAATATACTAAATATTTATATATAATAAATATGTTAACCATAAAGTATAATAAAAAGACAGTAGTATTATATATAAAAAAAAGAACAAAGGTATCTAATATTTTCTTCTATTATAGTATATAAAATGGGTTAAAATTCCCTTTAAAAATTTAGTTTATAGCAAAAATTTCCCCTTATATCTATCTCTATAGCATTAGCACGTTTTCAAGTTTATAGCATCAGCACGTTTTCAAGTTTATAGCATTATCACGTATCCTATAGCATTAGCACGTTTTCCATGTTTATAGCATTACCTTGTGTCACGAGTTTCTTTCCTTTGGTGCCAAAAGTTCACTTCCATGACAGGGACAACGTTTCTTCTTCGAAATTTCTTCTTCTTAGTTGGCCATGACAGCATTTTGTTTCTCACCATCCCTTGTCTTGTGTTCTCTTTCATCGGTGATAGTGTACAATGGGTAAGTTTCTACAATAATTTAATTTTCCATACTTTGGTGTTCTTTTTGGGTTTGTTGCTTAAGACACTTCAAACACAACAAAAACACTCTATCTTTACTTCAAATAATTGATCAATTTCTCACCTCATTTGATATTTACTTTAAATAATTGATCAATTTCACATTGATGAGTAGTTTTAATATTAATGCTTTTAAGGTGTTCAATTAAATTTCATGACTCACTGTTTTGTTAGAAAAATTGCTCAAAAAGCACAATATATGACAAAATGTAGCAGAAATATTATTACCCAATATTATTAAAGAGCATGTTTCATTCCTTTTTTACTCTTTTCCTACCATAGTAAAATCGAGTGAGTGAAGGATAATTTACTCATGATTTTGAAAGTAGAAAGGTTATTATTCATAAGGTGTCACTTTTTTACCTAATCAATAGCTCTAGCTAGGTTAATAATTTAGTAAACAATAACAATAGTCATCACAATATGTTTACAGATTTTCATCTAGTCAAAAAGTAAAAAGAGAAATATTGTATCTTAGAATATCTTGAATATCTTAAAGTATTAAAATTTCTAGAACATATCTTATAAGACTAGTATTGTATCTTAGAATATCTTGAAGTATCTTATTGAATGCTTTAGAGTGGTTTGCCTATGTTACTATCTTTCATGATATATTTCCTTATTTAATTTAGATTACGATTATGAGTTCGGTATTAATATAAATAAGATTCTATTCCTTTTTATGATAAAAAAATATATTTTTATCATATCATGTTTTATCATGCTAAATCACTATGAATTTCAGATTATATGGCAGTTGTACATATCCATAAATGAGAATTCATCGAATGTTCTTCTATTTATGATTGAGAAATTGAACCTAGCTGGTCCTTATTTAGTATCAAGCTCCTTGATTTTAGCAAATTATTGTAAGGTTATAGATCTAATGCATCAATGTGTTTTTTTACCATTATAAAAGAAACAGGCCGTGTTGCTTCTTGTCGACATGTAAATATAGTAATTAGTCTTGTATTATGTAATGTAATTATGAGAAAAAAAATCTAGTAAGTAGGAATCTAGATGGATTGCCTTTATTAGGTAGCATTACTATTTTTATTAAGTATTATGTAATTAATGTAGATCTCGATATAAATTTGGTGTTCTACATTGACATACAACTCTTTGGTTGATAGGAATTTTTACACAAATAGGAATTTACTACATATTATTATTTATTTATTATTTTTTTCCTATTTATATCTTCTTTAATAGGTTGTTATTGAAAATATATAGAGAGAGATATAAAATAAATTATGAATAATTTAACAAATTTATTTTACCAAAAATAATTAAATTTGTGAGGAAATTATGAACTATGAGTGAGAAAGTATTTGAGTTTTACGATGATATATTGTTATAATAAAGCGAGGAAATTGCCAATGCAATAAACTAACAAACTTTTGAAGGATTTGTTGCATTTTATAGTGAGGAATTTTAGCTACAATTTAGTGACGAAATACCGATAATAGTATCCCGTACCAAAGTTGTCAAAAAAATATATCTTTAACTTAGCGACAAACTAGAGACACATGTTTCCTCACTATTTTATAAATAGTGACAGATTAGCGAGGAATTTATGATAGCTTTGTATTAAATTTGTGAGACTATCAATGAGGAAATATTTGATTTTTTATGATGATTTGCTACAGTAAAAAGAGGAAATTGGCAATGCAATAGACTAATAAACTTGCGAGGGATTTGATGTAGTTCACCGAGGAATCATAGCTATAATTTTGTGACACAATATCGATAATAGTGTCTCATAGCAAAGTTGCTACCAAAGTGTTCCTATAACTTAGCAACAAACTAGAGACTAACATTTCCTCACTATTTTAAAAGTAGGGATAAATTAGTGAGGAAATCACATTCGTAGCTCATTAGCGACTTGTTTTTTCAATATGAAAGGATTCGTAGCTACTTTCTCGCTAATGTCTCGCTAATAGATTTTGTGAGGCATTAGCGACCATTTAGTGACATTTAGAGACTAACATTACCAAACCTTTAGGCCCAAGTGGAAGGGCAACGAGGATTTGGACCTTAAGAAAAACAAGTTTGAAAGAAACCCTAGGGAGAACGGAATGGGAATTTCTTCTCTATATGTTAAGAGTAAGTTGCATAAAGAGGGTAAAATGTATAAGACTAATAAAGATAAGCATGATTTCATATCAAAACCTTCTTCTTCCAAATCTTCTATCATCAAATATTTTAAATGCCTAGGCAGAGGACATATTGCTTCTGACAGTCCTACTAAGCAAACATTTTGAAAAATAATTGGAACTACTTAAGTCAATCAGAGCCTGATCCTGATGTTCATTCTTCAAGTGATAACTCAAGTAGTAACTCATATGACAATAAGCATATCTATGAAGATGATGGTGAACTTTACATGATTCGAAGGTTACTTGGAAGTAATGTAAAGGTTGATGATTGTACACAAAGAGAGAACATCTTTTATACAAAATGCTATATAAATGAAAACTTGTGTTCTCTCATTGTGGACAGTAGAAGTTGTGCCAATGTTGTTAGTCAAAGGCTAGTGCATAAAATGGGCTTCAACCTAATAGATCACCCTAGGCCATATAAGCTTCAATTGTTAAATGAGAGGGTTAGATGTTAGTTAATAAGTAAGTCTTAATAGTCTTCACCATAGGATCCTATAGAGATAAGGTTAAATGTGATGTAGTTCCTATGCAAGCAACCCACATCCTATTAGGTAGACCTTGGCAGTTTGATGGAGAAGGTCATCTATGAGGGATTCTCTAACACCCTTACTTTCAAACATAATGATAGGAAAATTATTTTGCATCCTTTAACTCCTTAGCAGGTTCTGGAGGATCAACTTCAAATGAAGTTGAAAAGGGATAGAGAAATAGGTTCTTCCTTTTCTGAACAAAAAGAAAAATCTAGAAAAACAAAATAAGATAATAAAGGTAAAGGAGTTATCATCCATGATGACTTTAAGTCTAGTCTTTTGGCAAACAAACATGATGTGAAGCAAGCCATGCTTCTTCACAAACCATTGTATGTGATGTACCCTATAGACACTCCCAACACTTTTGTATGTTCAATTGCACTCCTCCCCTTCTAGCTTGCCCAAAGGAGTTCAAAATATCTTAGAAGAATTTAGGGACATCTTTCCTAAGGACATAACTAATGGATTACCACCTGTTAGGGGCATTGAGCATCAAATAGATTCAATCTCAGGATCTAGCTTACCTAATAGACCAACATATAGACGTAATCCTAAAGAAAGTCTTCAGATAGAAAAACACTATTATCTAAGGGATGGATAAGGGATAGTTTAAGTCCTTGTGCCTTACCTGTTTTACTTGTTCCTAAAAAAGATGGTTCATGGAGAATGTGCTTTGACTATAGAGCCATTAATAATATTACCATCAAGAATAGGCATCATATACCTAGACTTAATGATATGCTTGATGAACTAAATGGCTCCACCATATTCTCCAAGGTTGACCTTAAAAATAGATATCACCAAATAAGAATCAAAGAGGGTGATGAGTAGAAAGCTGCTTTTAAGACCAAACTTAGACTATATGATTGGCTAGTTATACCTTTTGGCTTGACTAATGCACCAAGTATTTTTATTTGATTAATGAACCATGTTTTAAGGGAATTCATAGGGCATTTTATTATGGTCTACTTTCATGATATAATAATTTACTTTAAGGTCATGACCTCTCATCTTGAACATCTTAGACAAGTTATGCTTGCCTTGAGAACAAACCAACTTTATGCAAATTTTGAAAAATGTTCTTTTGGCATGCATGATATTGTCTTTCTTCGATTTGTAGTGAGTTCAAAAGGTGTAGAAGTTAACCATAATAAGGTTAAAGCTATATAAGACTGGCCAACACCTAAAAATGTTAATAAGGTTAGAAGTTTTCATGGTTTGACATCTTTCTACAGAAGGTTTGTAAGGGATTTTTCTACCTTTGCCTCACCACTTAATGAGTTGGTTAAGAAAAATGCTTCTTTTATTTTGGGTCAGAGGCAAGAAAAAGTTTTTCAAGACCTTAAGGATAAACTCACTCATGCACCAATTTTGGCATTGCCTAACTTTTCAAAAACTTTTGAGCTAGAGTGTGATGCATCCAATGTAGGAATAGGAGTACTTTTGTTACAAGAATGCCACTTTATTGCATTTTTCAATGAAAAGCTCAATGAGGCTTCCCTTAACTACCTTACCTATGATAAAGAATTTTATGCTTTAGTTAAAGCCCTACAAACTTGGGAGCATTACTTGATCCCTAAGGAGTTTGTCATTTATAGTGATCATCAATCACTAAAGCGTACAAAAGGGAAACATAAGTTAAATAAAAGACATGCTAAATGGGTTAAATTTTTAGAACAATTTCTATATGTTATTAAGTGCAAGAATGACAAATCTAACATTATGGCAGATGCTTTGTCAAAAAGGCATAATTTGCTAGTTTCTCTTAGGGCTAAAATTCTTAGACTTGATGAAATAAGGGAATTGTATCAAAATGATCTTAATTTTTTAAACATATACAACTAATCTAGTTGAAACACATCTCATAAGGAATTTTACATTCTATATGGCTATCTTTTTAAAGCCAATAGGATCTGTATTCCTAGGAGTTCCTTAAGAGAGTTATTACTTAGAGAAAGCCATAAGGGAGGATTAATAGGTCATTTTGGAAGAGATAAAATATTAGCTACTTTACATGAACACTTCTATTAGCCTAAAATGAAAAAATATGTTGAAAGACTATGCATAGGTGTATTGTTTGTAGAAAAGCTAAATCTAAAACTTTACCTAATGGTCTTTATACTCCTTTACCTACTACATGTTCTCCTTGGATTGATATTTCTATGGACTTTGTGCTTGGATCGCCTAGGACCCAAAGGGGAATAAATTCTGTATTTGTTGTAGTAGATAGATTTAGTAAGATGGCTCACTTCATTCGTTATCATAAAGTGGATGATGCAAGTCATATTGCTAAACTATTTTTCAAAGAAATTGTGAGATTGCATGGCATCCTTAAAACCATTGTTTCTAATAGGGATACCAAGTTCTTTAGCCATTTTTGGAAAACTCTTTGGGCAAGGTTAGGAACTAAGCTTCTCTTTTCCACTGCTTGTCATCCTCAAACAGATGGACAAACAGAGGTAGTGAACAAGACTCTTTCAACTTTGCTTAAGGTCTTAGTAAATAAAAATGTTAAGTCATGGAATGAGTGTTTGCCACACATAGAGTTTGTATATAATGGGTTACAACACTCCACAACTAAATAGTCCATTTGAGATTATTTATGGATTAAACCCTCTCACACTTCTTGATCTTTTACCCATTAAGGTTTCTGATTCCTTCCTTCATATGGATGGAGAGGCAAAAATAAGTTTTATAAAAGCTTTTTATGAGAAGGTTAAAAATCAAATACAATCTAAAAATAAGCATTATGCCCGTTGTGCTAACAAGAAAAGAAAGGAAGTTATCTTTGAGGTTGGGGATTTGGTTTGGTTACACTTGAGAAAAGAAAGATTTCCTAATCTAAGAAAATCCAAACTAAACCCTAGAGGGGATGGTCCATTTCAAATATTTGAAAAAGATTAGAAATAATGCCTATGTCCTAGATTTACCTAGTGAGTATGGGGTTAGTGTTACATTTAATTTCTCTGATTTGTCTCCTTTTGATTTAGATGATAATGATGACAGTCCAGATTTGAGGACAAATCTTTTTGAAAAAGGGAAGCATGATGAGGACATGAGCAAGGAAGATCCCATCACAACCCTAGACAAGGGTCTAGAGGTTTATAGAGGTCTTTTAACAAGGGCAAGGACAAAAAAAGGCCAAAGACATCACCCAACAAACCCTAGTTGTCTTCTTGACCACTCTACATGAGCCTAAGCCCAAGGATGACTACTTAAAGACCTATTCATTCTTTTTATTTATTATTTGTGAGAAATAGGTTTTTAAGTAGAAAATAAGGTTTCATAAATTTTAAAGATATGATTTGGGCCTTGCATGGTTATTCAGCCACTTTTAGGCTTGTACTTCACATTTGGGCTTGTATTCAGACCATTCTTTTCTTATTTTTGCTAATTGGGCCTAAGAACTTGTTAAAAGCCCAATTTAGCATGCCTTAGCCAAATTTCTCATAGCCTATATAAGGTTTTCTTCTTCTTTGTATTTGATACCTTTTATCTTCAATAAAATCATATTTTGTGAGAAGCAAGTGAATACTTCCCTTTAGGCTAGAAAGAGTTTTAACCTTCTTCAAGCTTTCATCACTAGGTTCTCATCCCTAGAGTGGCGGGCTAGAGACTTATCCAAGCCTCTTGGTGGCATCTCCAACATCCATTCAATTCACCTTCATCAAGTCATTTCCATCCTTAACCTATTTCCCTTACCTTTTTCCCTCTAAACACCTTGAGTCTTTCCTTTCTTAGCATTTGTCCTTTTTGGTTTTCACTTCATAATTCGATGCTTCTGAATTGCTTCCATGTCCCTAGGGCAACCATCATCAATAATTGAAGAAGAGAAAGATAGCTAGATTCATCTCCCTGCCTTATTTGAAGAAAAGGTTATATCAATCTATCTCTATTTTGTTTATTTCAAAGGTACTTCATTCATCTTCAGATTTAATTTTTCCATCTTCATCAACAGGGGTTGTATAAACACCATTCATCATGATTGCCCATAGGTTATAAGTGTTTTAGAACACAATAAATTAGATTTAATTTAATCAAGATCTTAAATCATTTTGCACTATATTTTCTTGATTTTCATGATTTTCGCTTTTTTTCTAGTGTATTATACTCGGGTATTTTATTTCACAGGTATTAATAAAATTAATGAACATTAAGGACACATGACAAAGCCATTCCAATGGTCAATAATAAGAGAAAAATGACCATCAAATGACAAAGGAACAAGCCACAAATGATTACATGATCAGAAAGGGTTAACAAAGCATGAAGAATGGCATAACAGGTCCATGAATCGATTCAGAGGAAGCTTGAATTGATTCATGCATGGTAAAATGCCCAGAATTGGAAAATTGAAGCCTCTAAATTGATTCAAAGCAAGGATAAGTCGATTCATACATTTTTTAGTCCAGGATCATGAATCAGAAGCCTTGAATTGATTCATGGCGCTATTGAATCTATTCATCCGATATTGGAGGCTAAATAAGCTTCTGAATTGATTCATATCACTGATTGAATTGACTCATACATTTTAAAATTCAAATTTCAGTTCAATGAATCGATTTTGATCAATTATGAATCGAATCTTTTAATAGGAAACAACTTTAAACAACACTGAGCTTTTAAAATTGAAGTGCCATACTCCACTACACCAGAAGGAAGCAACTTGCAAATGGCTCCATACTCGCTACATGCTTTCCCAGACCTATAAATACAACGGGGGAATTGGCCTTGAAAGAGGAGAACACAAAAGAAGCAATTACCTTCTATTTCTTTCTTTCTTTCTCTCTTGTAGCAACTCTCATTTTCATTTGCATATTCCTGAGAGTTGTGAGAGAATTATGAAATTGATCGCTTCAATTTGTATACAGTGGGGGAGTACTGCAAAAAATACAACGGGAAAGCAGTAGTGGAATTACTTTCCAGCTTTTGGAGAAACCTGTATGTTTTTCTTTTACGTATCATGTGTTGTATGTTTTGTTTTCCTTTCACTATATGTATGTATTTGAATCACTTCATGAGTAACTAAATTTTTATCTTGGGATGACGGGGTGTGATAATATTTTGTGTTAATGTTGTTTTCACTTTTAAGTTAATAAATTTCTGTTTTCCAATTAATTTGAATTTTACTCAATGCTCTTAGTAATTCTGACCAAGAATCTAAGTGATAAAACTTTATACTTGTGGGTATATTAGTAAGTTTAAGTAATTGGTAGGATTGACCAATTCACTAATTACTGGAAAGCTTTCAAATTAATCCTAAGATTTTGAACTACTTTTTTGACCCGGGTAAAAATCCAGGAAAGTAATCAAAATTCTTTTGAGGAATTAAAAAGGAATTTTCACAAAACGATAATGGGCCTTTCTTAGGGATTGAACGTAGTTCTCCATACGTTAGGTACATTAATAGAGTTCTGACTGGAACATATTAATTAACTGAAGGAAAATCTGCCTTGAAAAACTTAATTTGATTCTTGTTAATTGAAAGTTAAACCTCTTAACATAAAATAACATCTTAAACCCCTGGAATCCCAAGATACTCTCAACTCTATTTTTTACCCAAGGTTAATATTTTTACTGTATGGTAAATATTTTTTTACTGTGGATCTTGTTTTGTTTTTAATACTAACATACACTGTCGCGATTAGTCAAATTGATACATTAAAAAAATAATGTAGTACTAGGGTGTGAACCTAGGTCGTTCTCTCGAAGATCAACACAAAAATTTAGGAAAATCAAGTTTTAAAATAATTTTTAACAAACTGAAATTCAATAAACATACAAATACATTTAGGGGGTTTGGTTTGATTGTCATAGAAATTTAAAACAACATAAATGTAAAACTTAGAACAATAAATAACAAGCGATTGATTTTCTTGGAGTATTGTAATTAGATTTATCCTTGGTTCACAAAAAATGATTTATACACTTTCATTACTGTTGATTTCTTAGCTCAATTTGAATTAATCAACTAAGCGTCTTTTTCAATTCATAATTCCTTTACTTTCATTTAAAATGAACATTTTAATCAAGCATCCTAATTAAGCAAAAGGAGTTAAAATTGTAAAATCTAGGAATCATTGAGCATATGTAAGAACATCGCCTACATACATAATTTATTCTCAAATTATGGAATTAAGCAAACCATAATAATTAAAAGTGATTATGAAAACATTCATTAAGCATGCATACTTCCTTAATCCATTTTAATTTAAATCTTATTCTATTCCATTTGTATAATTAAATCGATTAAGCATGCAAATTTAATTAAACAAAATGGAATTAAATAAGTAGAGTAAGATTATGAATAAATCAATAATAATAAAAGCATACTAAATTAAAAACAATAACCTCAAAGGAATATTATAATAATTCTCCAAAAAAATCAATCTAAGGGTTTTAGCCCTCCATAATTATAACAAACTAAAAATAAGAAAGACCGAACCTGGAATACAGCGGAGGTGGGGGAGAAATTCCTCCAGAGCACAAGCCTCTGTTGCTTGAAGAAAGAAAGAAAGAAAGAATTCCAATTCATGGTCTCCCTGAATGCCTTGAAATCATTTCTATTTATAGGCGAGGAATGGTGGAAACAACTTGCTTAAACTCAGGAACAATTGGACCCTTATGTAAGAGAATCCTGTAATGCGTTTCTGTTTTTCCTCAAATCACTTAATGTTGTTTCCCACTTCCTCAAATCTCGTATTGTTGTTTCCACTGAAGGAATAGATTCCTAAAAGCATGATTTAGCCAAATTTACACTGCATGAATCGATTCATAGGGGTGGGAATCGATTCCCAGTGGAAAAAATAGCGTATGAATCGATTCCTTGGGGCTGGGAATCAATTCCCATCTGTGTGAATCAATTCCCAGGTGAAATGAATCGATTCCCAAGCTTGATTTCATGTAGGAATCGATTCCCAAGGGTGGTGAATCGATTCCCAGGCCTGTTCTGGTGATTTTTCTTGCTTTTTGACCATTTCTTGAGGCGTGATGACTTGTGGCTTCTTCCATTTAATCTATGGTAATTATTTTTCAATTGCGGCTGAATCATACACTACAAAATAAGAGAAACCAAGATTTTATTATTTCCATAAAAATAATCCTTAATTCATTTTAAAATCAAATATTAAATAAAGCTCAAATTATGAAATTGTGTTAAAATACAATATATTACACAATAAGTGATGGCAAATTATACACATTTAAAGTGAGGAATTAAGGATAAATCATGCATTATCAAATACCCCCACACTTACTCTTTTGCACTCCCGGGCAAAATCAGAATAAAAATAAGTTTTTACAATTTATTGAAAACATTAAGTTGAAAAACAATAAACACAACAGAACTAGCATGCTTGTCATGAAATCTTAAGAATATTCAGAGAAACAAGAGTTATCTAACATGTAGGATACAGAGCATTAAAATATGTATAAAAATCATCCAAACACTTGGGCATATGACAGAACCTCACAAGACATACTTTCAACTCTCAAGTGTTTTGGGTTTGTGTATACGCTCAAAATATTTTCCTGAAAAATAAACAGTCCAATAAATTTGGCAAGTCTCTCAATTCCACAATCAACACAAATGCATGTATAGATCAATAGGGCTTTTCACGGTTGTAATATGGCCAAGGTATAATTGGGTGGTAAAATTTTGGAAAATAAGTTTAAATACCAAAAAGAATGATGGAGCAATTAATTTAACAGGCAAATAGTAAGGGTAAAACATTTGTTCGATCATATTTGGTGGTAAACATCAATATATATATATATATAATTTTTTATTTTTTTATTTTATTTTATTTTTTATCTTTTTCTTTTGTGATTGCATAACACTAAAACCGAGAGTTGCGACTCTTTTTTGCGTACCCCCACACTTATTTGAATGCCTGTTTTTGACTTGATTCCAAAGCTCTAATATATTCCTTAAGGTAGGTATATTTTTGGTTTTTTGTCCATGGCTTATTTGAGCTGCAACAAAGAAATGGTTAAATAGGCTCAAAGGGGCTAGTAAAGGATGATTTATTCATCGTAGGCTTATATGGCTAGTGGCTCAATTGAACAAAATGCCTGTGTCCTTTCAAATACATTCATATGAGTTTCAAGTATCATGAAAAAACAAGACAAAGATTGAGATGTAAGTATTCAGGAATAAATCACACATGAAAAAATTAAGATGGTGTAAAGTGATCCATCAAATTTTTAAGGCTCAAAAATCTCACAAGGCATAATTCTATCATATATGATCATCTCTCAATTATCATGTCTTTCTCAACATAACAAAAATGTCTAAGTTCAAATCATAACATATCATGAAGCTTATATCAACATGAAAGAAATCACCTATTACTCATGCATATCCTAAAAATTCCAATAAAACATACTATTTTAAACAAAAACACACATAAAAACTTTTTTAAAATTTTTTTTATGTTAGGAAAAATAATCACACATAGAAACGGAAACAATCATACATAGAGATCCCACCCCCACACTTAAATCATACATTGTCCTCAATGTAAAACAGAGCATATAAAAATAGACAAGAAAATGAACAAGTAAAGAGACGGGTGAGAAAAACTCCCTCAAGGGGAATCAAGAAGTGGTTCCCCCAAAGCATACTCCTCCAATGTAACATCAACAAGTAAAGGATTTTCATGAAATGGCTTCAAGCGTTGTCCATTAACTTTAAAGCTCTTGTTGGAGTTTTCACTTTTAATCTCAACAGCTCCATGGGGAAATATATAGTGACTATGAACGGTCCTTCCCATTTGAAGCATAATTTTCCGGTCATCAGTTTCAATCGGGAATTAAACAGTAGCACTTTCTGCCCGACAGTGAACTCCTTTCTCCTATTAAGCTATCATGGAATTTCCTTGTTTTCTCCTTGTAGAATATTCAATTCTCATAAGCTGCTAAACGGATCTCATCAAGCTCATTCAATTGTAATTTCCTTTCTTCACCTGCTTGATCAAGTGCTAAGTTGCAAGCTATTACAGCCCAATAAGCATGATGCTCAATCTCCACTAGAAGATGACATGCCTTACTAAAAACAATTCTATAGGGAGACATTCCTATAGGTGCCTTAAAAGCTATTCTATGTGCCCAAAGAGCATCATCCAGTTTCCTGCTCCAATCCTTTCTGTTAGGCTAGAGACTTCTGCTTGTCTATTGGTTTAAGGGTGATATGGAGTAGAGACTCTATGAATAACCCCATACTTCCGGAGCATAACTTGCATGGTCCTGTCGCAGAAGTGTGTTCCCTGATTACTAATGATTGCTCTCGGAATGCCAAACCTGTAAAAAATTTGAGATCTAACAAAATCCACAACAACTCGAGCATCATTAGTTCTGGTGGCTTTAGCTTCCACCCATTTAGAAACATAATCTACAACTAACAGAATATATGTAAAACCAAAGGATGGAGGAAATAGACCCATAAAATCAATGCCCCAAACATCAAATACTTCACAAAACAACATAGGTTATTGAGGCATCTGTTGACGCCATATGATAGTGTTACCAGCTCTTTGCCATTCCTCACAGGTGTTACAAGTTCTCCATGCATCCTTAAAAATGGTGGGCCAGTATAAACCAGAGTCCAACACCTTCCTTGTTGTTCTTTGTGGACTAAAATGTCCACCAACTGGTGAAGCATGGCAGAATCGAAGAACTGATTTTATCTCATGATCAGGAATTCATCTTCGAATCACCTGATCATTGCACAACTTGCACAAATATGGGTCATCCCATATATAATATTTTGCATCACTTTTTAATTTTGAAATTTGGTTTCTAGATACATATAGTGGAAAAACAAAAGCAACAAGATAATTAACAATGTTAGCAAACCAGGGTGTATCAAAAGAGTTAGAAACACTCATGAGTTGTTCATCGGGAAAATGGTCCCGAATAGGTGCTAAATCAAGAGCATTCTTAATTCTGCTTAAATGGTCTACCACCAAGTTTTGTGTTCCACTTTTGTCACGAATTTCCAAGTCAAACTCTTGGAGCAAGAGCATCCAACAAATTAATCTTGGCTTGGACTCACCTTTCTTCAATAAGTACTTCAGAGCTATATGGTCAGTAAAGAAAACTACTCGAGAACCGAGTAGGTAAGATCTGAACTTATCTAATGCAAAAACAATGGCCAAGAGCTCTTTTTTAGTAGTGGTGTAATTTACCTAGGTGGCATCTAAAGTTTTAGATGCATAGTAGATGACCCTAGGCTGTTTGTCAATCTTCTGACCAAGGACGGCTCCCAATGCATAATTAGAGGCATCACACATTAACTCAAATGGGGCTTTCCAAACAGGTGCTTGGATTATAGGAGTAGTGGTCAAGGCTTGCTTAAGGAAATTAAAAGCCTCCTTACACTTTTCATCAAACTCAAAGACCACATCCTTTTGAAGCAGATTGGATAATGGTCTAGCCTTCTTGCTAAAATCCTTTATGAATCTTC
Organism: Clitoria ternatea; assembly: GCA_037962975.1. Taxonomy (NCBI): domain Eukaryota; kingdom Viridiplantae; phylum Streptophyta; class Magnoliopsida; order Fabales; family Fabaceae; genus Clitoria; species Clitoria ternatea. The sequence continues at coordinate 181,537,752 of CM075671.1, forward strand.
TGTAGAAACCTGCATGACCAAGAAAAGAATGAACCTCTCACACACAAAAGGGGTAAGGTAAATGTGATATAACTTCTATCTTAGCAGGATCTACCTCAATTCCTTTCTCAGAGATTATATGCCCTAAAATTATTCCTTGTTCTACCATAAAATGACATTTTTCATAGTTCAAGACAAGGTTAGTTTCAATACATCTGTTTAAATTTTTATCCAAACTATCAAGGCATGCATCAAATGAAGATCCATAAACAGTAAAATCATCCATAAACACCTCTATGTAATTTTTAATGAAATCATGAAAAATAATTATCATGCATCTTTGAAAAGTTCCAGGAGCATTGCATAGGCCAAATGGCATTCTCCTATAAGCAACTGTGCCAAAAGGACAGGTGAATGTGGTCTTTTCTTAATCCTCGGGTGTAATGTGAATTTGAAAATATCTAGAGAATCCATCAAGAAAATAGCAGTGAGACTTACCTACGAGACGTTCAAGCATTTGATCAATGAAGGGTAAAGGGAAATGGTCCTTCTTCGTTGCCTGGTTTAGTCTCTTGTAGTCAATACAGACTCTCCAACTATTTTGCACTCTGGTAGGGATCAATTCATCCTTCTTATTTTTCACAACTGTGATCCCTGTTTTCTTAGGAACCACTTGAATCGACCTCACCCATTGGTTGTCAGAGATAGGGTAAATGATTCCTGCTTGTATAAGCTTGATAATCTCCTTCTTAACCACATCTAGGATTACAGGGTTGAGTCTCCTTTGAGGCTGTCTTACTAATTTAGCATTTTCCTCCAGAAATATCCTATGCATGCATATGGATGGGCTAATTCTAGGGATGTCTGCCAATGTCCAGCCTATACCCTTCTTGTGCCTTTTCAGAACATGCAGTAATTTTTCTTCTTGATTTTCATCAAGAGAAGTGGAAATTATCACTGGGAGCTGTTCATCATCCCCTAAGTATACATACTTGAGGTTCTCAGGTAGGGGTTTCAACTCTAATTTAGGTGCCTACAAAATAGATGGAACTAACAAAGCAGATTTGGATTTTGTTGTTTGCACCTTAACAATTTTGTTAGAGTCTTCTTGAAATCCTACATTCAGGTTAATGCATTCTAGCTCCTAATAATTAACAGGCATATCTAAAAACTCTGATACAATAGTTATGTATTTATCAATTTCAGCACAAATATCATAACTTCCAAAATTATTGCATGCAAAACAGTTAAATGAATCATTCATGCATTCTAAATCAGCAGTTTGTGAGATGTTAGAAAGATGTTCAAAAATCAATTCATCAATCAAATCAATATGGAAAACAGAATGACTTTTAGATGGGTGTTTCATAGCATGAAGAGTATCAAATTAAACTTTAGTGTCACTAAATTCCATAGAGAGGGTTCCAGAATAAACATCTATTTTGGTTCGGGCTGTTTTCAAAAATGGTTTTCCCAAAATTATAGGAACAGGAATCTGAGGCATACCTTCTTCCATATCAAGTATAAAAAAGTTAGCAGGGAAAACAAGTTGATCTACCTGAACCAAAACATCCTATATGACTCCAGCAGGGTAAGCAGTACTTCTATTGGCTAGTTGAATCACTACACCAGTAGGTTGTAAAGTTCTAAGAGACAGAGATTTGAAAACAGACATAGGCATAACATTTATTGAGCTCCTAAATCTAACATGCAATTTTTAAATTTGTAATCACCTATGATGCAGGGTATAGTGAACGTACCTGGATCTTTACATTTCTCAAGAATGTTTGGAACTTCCTTACCAAGTAGTGCAGATACATTTCTTCCCATGCTTATCCTTTCATTGCCCTTGAGTCTCCTCTTGTGAGTACACAACTTCTTCAGAAATTTGGCATACTTGGGTATTTGCTTGATTGTATCAGGAAGAGGTATATTCACTTCCACTTTTCTAAAAGTATCCAAGATTTCTTTGTCAACTTCTTCCATCTTCTTGCTTAGAATTACTTTTGGTGAGAAAGGAAGAGGGATATGAGGTGGAATTTAAGGTGATTGCATCTCAGATTGTCTTACGCTTGAAGAGGGAACATCATTCTCAATAGCTACGGGCAAAGTTGTTTACTTCTCAGGTTCCTTAGGTATAGGTACTTCAAGGTTCTTACCTGATCTTAGCTGAATTACGCTCACATTTCTTGGATTTATAACTGGTTGAAATGGTAATTTGTTAGAGTTCTGAGATTGTAATTAGTTCAATGATGAAGCCAATTGCCCAATTTGGTTGCTTAAACTCTGGATTGTTGCATCATTCCTCTGTTGATACTCCAAGTTCTGTGCAGCCATTTGTTTCACCAGTTCTTTCAAATAAGGGCCACTTGTGGATAGTTAAGGTGTAGGTCTTTGGAATGTTGGTGCATTGCTTTAAAATGGGGGTTGGGAATTTTGTTGTTGGTTACCCCATCTCAGGTTTGGATGGTTCCTCCAACCTGGGTTGTATCTGTTGGTGGAAAGGTCATGGTTTTATTACTGCTGTTGTGGTGGAGGTCTATCATGGTAGATGTTGGCTGCATAGGCTTAGGGATTATTATCATCCTTTTCTTGTAGAGAAGGACAACAATCAGTGGGATGCTCTTGTAAAGTGCAGATGCCATACACTTTGGCAGTCATGGATTTTTGATTCACTGCCAATTGTGTAACCAAAATGGTGAGAGCGTCAAGTTTGCTCTCTAATTTAATGCTAGATGCTCTAGAATTTGAATCATAAATAGGTTTGAAAGCATCATTTATAACACTGAATTGTTAGGAATTGGATGCTATCTTTTCAATCAAGTTTCTTGCTTTAGCAGTAGTCATGTATCCTAAAGCTCCTCCATTTACCGCATATAACATGTTGCGATCAATGTGGTGTAGACCTTCATAAAAGTACTGAAGAAGAAGTTATTCAGAAATTTGGTGGTGAGGGAAACTTGCATAGAGTTTCTTGAATCTCTCCCAATACTCATAAAGACTTTCTCTAAAGAGTTGCCTATTTCCAGATATATCCTTTTGGATTACAGTAGTTCTAGAGGCAGGAAAGAACTTTTCCAAGAACATTTTCTTTAAATCATTCCAACTTGTGATTGATCTTTGAGCAAGGTAGTAGAGCCAATCCTTAGCAACACCCTCTAAAGAAGGAGGAAACGCTTTAAGATAGACGTGGTCTTCTTGAACGTTTTAAGGTTTCATTGTGGAGCACACAATATGGAATTCTTTGAGGTGTTTATGCGGATCTTCACCCATAAGACCATGAAACTTAGGCAACAAGTATATAAGTTCGGTATTAAGCATAAAAGGGACATCCTCTTCAGGATATTGAATACATAAACTTTCGTATGTGAATTCAGGTACAGCTAGTTCTCTAAGAGTTCTCTCACAAGGTCCAGCCATATCAGAAAAACTAGTAGTAGTACTTTCAGTAGATTCAAATGGGATACTATCACTATCAATATCAACAAAGTTATTATTAAATCTAGCTTCTTTAACTAATCTATGAAAAGTTCTATCAATTTTAGGATCAAATGAATATAAATGCCCAAAAGACCTTCTAGTCATACATAGCATACAACAAGATATTTCATGATCATGAGCGAGACGCCCCAAAAATAGGGGGTAAATTTTTCATGATTTTAAAGAAAATAATTCTATGAAGAAATATGATGGAGGGCTTTAGTCAATACCCTGGATCTATGTAAAACCTATCTCATATATGAAGATATGAGAAGGCGGGTAATTTAAAATCAAGAGTAACCATTGGATAATCAACCTTAGGATCATCAACAATGGATAGCGGAAGTACGTAGTTGTTACGAAGAGTATGGACGAATTTGAAAGAGTATAAAAGTGTACAATAATCATGAAATAGGCCTAAGAAGCCAAGGAATGCAAGAGAAATGTTCAAGTAATGAGATTTCCAATTTCAAACTGATATAGTCGATTAGGCCAAGTGCTAATCGATTGCACTAATCGATTATAGAGTTAGGGATAATCAATTACAGGGCTCCTGGAATTTATGTAATGCATCAGGTATTTCACCTATTTGATTACAAGGACCAATCTAATCGACTACAAGGCTTCAGGTTGGTTCATAATCGATTACAACACTAAATGTAATCGATTACCTTGGTTCTATTTGACTCGTAATCGATTACAAATTTGAGTCTAATGGATTATGAGACTATAATCGATTAAGTTGATCGATTACCTTAAAGACAGAGGCCTTGTAATCGATTAGGCCAGGGGGCTAATCGATTACACCCTATTAGTATGTAGAGTTTATACAGATTTTGAAAGAGAGATGGACTTCTCACACACCTAAACCTATGCAAATGATATTGGAATGCTACCAAATTTTGACACAAGTTATAATACACCATTTGTGACGTGTGGTCACTGGCCGCAAACGAGGAACTTATGCGCCTAAATGCATTTAGCTCATTTCAAGGCATTTAGAGGCAACATGGAGGTCTCTTTTCTACAAAATTGAACCATTCCCTCTTCACAAGTCACAATGGACATATTTAGACTATTGAATTCATTACATCGTTTTAGAACCTCCTAAATCATAATTTGACCATGTTAGTTCCTAACTCATACATAAGATAACCATGGGAAACTTCAAATATACATCATATAAGGATATCATTCATAATTCTCATTATACATTCACCAATTTGAGCAAAGTTCATGCATCATATATTAGTATCATACATCACCAAGGTCATAACCGAAAATTGGGCATATACATAAGTTCCAATTTTCACTCATGACCCACAAAATCAATATACATCATTCCAACCACAATGAGCATAAGCTCCTATTATGGACTACACAAAATTAACAGATTACCGACCAAGGCACTTCCTATACATCCATTTACCTCATTCACAAAATGTACTTCAAAAGAGTTTCACTCCTCTCATGAGTGACATGCATCACAAATCTAAAAAGTAGACAACAAGGGAGAGTGAGTCATGTGTTCCAAAGGAATGAATATAAATACCATATGATTATGTGCATGTGTACCAAACATGTATACTTTGCATTCACGTATAACTCATCATCAACCATCATTACATAAATCAAACATCTTCGTGAAATATAGCAAAGTAAGGAATCATACACATAATCTAGCCCTTCAACAATTGGACTATTACACAACTCATTATTTTACTCAATTTATTCTTAGTATCCGTATCTTTTATGTTGTCTTAATACAATTTCTCATCCACAACACACCCATCATCATATCTTATCTCCTTTGGCATACTTCCTTGCTATATGCAAATGCTCTTAGGCTAATGTATATGCACAATGGAATATTTCAATAATTGTAGATCTGACTGTGGGAATATAAACACCAATTGTGGGATCCAAGTATGATCATCTAATCATACCCCTACTGCAGTAGTAAAATATGTAAACTTATCCTCAAATTGCATGTATTTCACTAATCTTTTACTGGTACCAAACCGCATCGCCTATTTTGCAACACCTGGTCATTTTCACCATGATTGCGGTAAACAACATAATCAATATATGGTGTTGTAGGCCAGCCATGTCTCATATCATGGCGGCTGTGATCCCATGGACCACCGGGGTCACCTGCTTATCAAGAGCCACCCCCCACAAGGGTCGGCCACATCCCCGCAGCAATACATGGGCGACTTCATGACTTATATACCGCGTCATAGGGGAAATATAAAATTTGCTCGTGCACCGAGCCACCCTCCTACTGGGTCAGCCGAGGGAACTCCTCTAATGTTCCAACAACGGCGGCTATACAGTATGCCATGGATGCAAATGTTAATCATATGCATTTCTCACTCTATGCATCCTATTCATGCCACTCATCATCACCATCATCATCATCACCAACACCACCTCACCATTTTTAGTGGGTTTAATACTATTAGATTTAATCTTTATTTTCAACTTTTGTATGTGGCATTTTAACAATTCATTCACCAAATTCAAAGGCATTCCTCATTAATCTCAATGATCAACTTTTTATTATTAATCATGGTATGCTATTCATTCACACCCAATCTCAACCACACATCAATTACACTCATTCACATTCATGGTGGATATAACACAATCATCATATTCAAGGCTTACACTTGCCAAATAATTCACACCACTATATAGCACACCACATCTATTCTAATTGCATAATGCATGTCGCCAAACATTATCACCAAAGTCATATACACAATACAAATTTCCATAACTTCAAAAGCAAGGCAAACATGCAAGTTGTCACATATGACAATCAAATACTATTCAATTTATGCAATTAGAATATAAAGACTCCTCTCCTACCTCAAGAGAAGAATTCCGATTGATACGACGTACCCGCCTTTTCGTTCGGAATGGATCCTACATTAACATACATGTAAAACCATAATCAATCAACTATTTAAGACACAAATTCAACTCTATTTAATCATAAACATATATACAATCTCATAACATGTTTAAGACATGTTATAGACATTATTTTCCTTCATTTATTAGGCTTCGGGAATTCCTTCCCATTAAACCTTACTTATTATATTTAAAGGCTACCAACAACTATAGCCCAATATTCACAAGAGTGCCTCACCAATCAATACCCATACACTCAATGGCTTGTATTTGCTCTCAAACACATTATTCAACCAATATTTATAACTTTCCCCAAATCTTAAAAGTTAGGGTTTTCACCAAAACCCAACCACATTCATAAATGCATCATTAATCCTTATCTCCTTCCAACCATAAACTCATCTTCCTCATTTTATATCATCAAGGTTAGCATTTATGACTACCCACTCTAGGGTTTCCATATTTAAAGCTTTTCCTAACAACCCACATATATTAAATGCTCTCTTAACAACAAAAACTCATAACCAAGGGTTCATACTCTTGAGAAATAGCAAGAATCATACCTCAAGAGATGAAAAGAGAGAATATTCAAGAGAGAGAGTGCCCCATGAAAATGAAGGAGTAGAGAGGAGGAGAGTCCAAGCTCCAATGGTCTCTTCCAAGCTCCTTCAAGGACGAAAATGAAGAAGGAAGAAGAGCCACCACCTTTGCTTAGGGTTTTTGAAGAGAAGAAGAAGAAGAAGAAGAAGAATAGAGTAGGAGGAGAAGTGAAGTACTTGCCACAATGGACCAAGTAGCTGACGGAAAAGAAGAGAGAAATAGGTTTTTGCCTTTAAAATTTTATCCTCTCATTAAACTTTCATCGTTTTATGATAAACAGGATCTCTGTTTGGGCTCAATACTTTATCTAAAAATTATTCCAAATATACATTCAGACTTCCAATATTATTCTTGATAGCCCTGTCCACTATCACCTCAATCAGAGATACTTGGTCCGACACCTATATTTTAATCGGGCTTAATTTCAGCTCATTCGACTTCAATAAATTACCAACAGTCCCCAAAAATATTAATTTAATCATTTCCTACATTTTGGGACATTAATTATTCCACTGATAATTATCCAGCATTTATTCCCCTCAATTATTCCTTTATTTTAAAATTTAGGGTGTTACAATGAGCAATATATCATAAGAATCCTAAATCATGCAAAAGAAATAAAATAAAACAAACAAACAAAATAAAAAAAATTATTATATTATTTTTTTAATTTTTAATTTTATATTATTTTTTTAAAAAATAATTTAAAACAAAAATTCTCCTAAAGATCGTTGATCCCAGCTGCTGTGCCAAAATTTGACGTGGACTGTCGCGGTCGGTCAAATTGATACATTAAAAAAATAATGTAGTACTAGGGTGTGAACCTAGGTCGTTCTCTCGAAGATCAACACAAAAATTTAGGAAAATCAAGTTTTAAAATAATTTTTAACAAACAAAAATTCAACAAACACAAATACATTTGGGGGGTTTTGGTTTGATTGTCACAGAAATTTAAAACAGCATAAATGTAAAACTTAGAACAATAAATAACAAGCAATTGATTTTCTTGGAGTATTGTAATTAGATTTATCCTTGGTTCACAAAAAATAATTTGTACACTTTCGTTACTGTTGATTTCTTAGCTCAATTTGAATTAATCAACTAAGCGTCTTTTTCAATTCATAATTCCTTTACTTTCATTTAAAATGAACATTTTAATCAAGTATCCTAATTAAGCAAAAGGAGTCAAGATTGTAAAATCTAGGAATCATTGAGCATATGTAAGAACATCGCCTATATATATAATCTATTCTCAAATGATGGAATTAAGCAAACCATAATAATTAAAAGTGATTATGAAAATATTCATTAAGCATGCATACTTCCTTAATCTATTTTAATTTAAATCTTATTCTATTCCATTTGTATAATTAAATCGATTAAGCATGCAAATTTAATTAAACAAAATGGAATTAAATAAGTAGAGTAAGACTATGAATAAATCAATAATAATAAAAGCATACTAAATTAAAAACAATAACCTCAAAGGAATATTATAATAATTCTCCAAAAAAATCAATCTAAGGGTTTTAGCCCTCCATAATTATAACAAACTAAAAATAAGAAAGACCGAACCTGGAATACAACGGAGGTGGGGGGAGAAATTCCTCCAGAGCACAAGCCTCTGTTGCTTGAAGAAAGAAAGAAAAAAAGAATTCCAATTCATGGTCTCCCTGAATGCCTTGAAATCATTTCTATTTATAGGCGAGGAATGGTGGAAACAACTTGCTTAAACTCAGGAACAATTGGACCCTTATGCGAGAGAATCCTGTAGTGCGTTTCTGTTTTTCCTCAAATCACTTAATGTTGTTTCCCACTTCCTCAAATCTCGTATTGTTGTTTCCACTGAAGGAATCGATTCCTAAAAGCATGATTTAGCCAAATTTACACTGCATGAATCGATTCATAGGGGTGGGAATCGATTCCCAGGGGTAAAAATAGCGTATGAATCGATTCCTAGGGGCTGGGAATCGATTCCCAGCTGTTTGTTGAATTAATTCCTAGGTGAAATGAATCGATTCCCAAGCTTGATTTCATGTAGGAATCGATTCTCAAGGGTGGTGAATCGATTCCCAGGCCTGTTCTGGTGATTTTTCTTGCTTCTTGACCATTTCTTAAGGCGTGATGACTTGTGGCTTTCTCCGTTTGATCTGTGGTAATTATTTTTCAATTGCAGGCTCAATCATACACTACAAAATAAGAGAAACTAAGAATTAATTATTTCCATAAAAAATAATCCTTAATTCATTTTAAAATCAAATATTAAATAAAGCTCAAATTATGAAAATGTGTTAAAATGCAATATATTATACGATAAGTGATGGCAAATTATACATATTTAAAGTGAGGAATTAAGGATAAATCATACATTATCGATACTATGTGTTTGAAAACTCCAAAATTATTTGTCTAGATAATTAAATTCCAATATACTGGTACTTGAAAACAGTTCATGTGGAAATGATAATCTTTTATATTACTCGACACAACTTGTTCACTTGCGGGCCCTGTCAATAGGCTATACTGGGTGAATTTTATGAACATCTTTATTCTATCCTTCAAGTATGGTAGTCTTCACGAAAGAAGGCTGGTGGCATGTTGATAGATGAATCTTCTACAATCAACTGATTACCTTGAAAAGCTATCATGGATCTTGTTCCTTTTCACTCGGGGGAGTGATCAACCTAAAGGACAAGCTCTAATACCAATTGATGGTTCATAGTCAGACTTAAAAGATGGGTGGAATAAGTCTTAGACTCTTTTGTAGAAATTTGAACCTTTAAAGCGTAGGTAATCAGACTTATAAAACAGACTTGAAAGGTGCAAAGGAAGGAGAAGAATGAACACCAAGAATTTATACTAGTTCACTTCCAACACACAAGCTACATTCAGTCCCTTCTAACTTGAAGGATTTCCACTATTGTAAAATCTCCATTACAATAACAACACCAGACTTGTGCTACAAGTATTCTTGATTCCAACCACTCCTTGCAAGTATTCCTTGTGCTACAAATACTTGTAAACCCAAGTATTCCTTCAACAAGTCACTCCTGGTTTAACAACCTTAGTATTCTTTCAAACGTCTCTTTAGACCATAACTATTTCCCAATGAAACTAAAGGCTGGTAATACACCAGACTTTTACATTATAACTGATTTGAAAGAAAAAGTGTAAAGTGTTTCACAAAACTTAGTGTATGAAGGATTTATATAGATGAATAGATACACTAAGTAAAGAAAGACAAAAAACTAAGGTCTGCTAGAGGCAAAACAACAAAGAAGGCCTTTGATCATAGAGAATGATTCTTTTTGATAGGCTCATCTATCTTCTGAAAATGGATCTCTTCAAGTATATATAGGTCACTTAAGATGATCGTTGATGATTTGGAAAGGAGGTATAGATGTTAGAAATCCTTTGAAGGAGTTTTGCTTGAACGCAAGTACCAGACTTTTAATTAATTGAAGAGATGTCAAAAAGTCTGGTAGCAAGGAACTTTGACAATTTGCATGAATATAGTGTTCCTTGAGATCTTCAGTGAATAAAGCTAATTGTTACTTCCTTTCTTCTAGTAAACACCTAGAGACCAATGTTGTAATTCTTTTGAATCTTCCTGACACATAAGCTGACTTGATTCAGCTTTTCTAAAGTTGCAGAGTTGTTACATTGATTTCTTCAAAAACTACTTTGGTTGCTCTCATGATTTATCTCTTATCCTTTTTTATGATAAACACATTTTTCTTGATAAGGGATTGACTTCCAAAGCATCATCAAAAGGTTTTAGAACGTTGTATAATTTGTACTTTGGAGTAACGTTCAAGTTGCAAGTTTTTTATGCTTAAAATGTCTCAGGTCTGATTTGTTAGTTCATATGACTGAAAAATTCTTGAACCAGACTTTTTGGGAAAAGTTTAAAATTTGATTTTTCATGTATTAGACTTTTGATTTTATAGACTCCCCCTTTCTTTTGTAACCTGTATACTTAGTATATATTTCCTGAAACACTTAGATAAATAGGTTAGATCACACATAAGCAGATTTTATTTAATTTAAATACATTGATGTGTGTTATTAATAAATCATAGGGTTTGGTTATAATGGTGTAGCTTGGGGTCTGGTCAACAAATATTATCAATTTCTTTTTCAAAATAGACTTGTTCTCAACACTAATCATGCGTATCGTAGGTTAAAGAAGTCCTTCAATGGTGCGCAAGAGCTTGAAATGCCTTATCCACTATTAACTAGTCATCAAGTATTTGAAAAGCTGAAAGACGTTAATGTGATTTTTGGTAAGTTTGAAAAATAGTCCACTTCAAAAAACAACTCGAAGAAAAGGTCAATATTTTTTGATCTAGCATATTGGAAGGTGTAACATCCCAATTTTTATATAAATGCCTAAATAAGGGAAATAAATGACAACTACTTATATATGGAAAGATTTATGCCCCAAAAATATTGAAATAAATTAATTTGAGCTTATTATGATTTTTCATAAATTACTAGGCTTCATGAGCTAAAATTTATACCCGGTTAAAATATGGGTGTCGAACCAAGTATCTCTGATTGAGATGTCGTTGGTCAGGGCTGTAAGTAATATTATTGGGAATCCGAATATGTATTTGGAATAATTTTTAGAATGAGTATTAAGCCTGAACAGAGATCCTGTTTGTTATAAAATGGAGAAATTTAAGTGATGGGTGTAAAACTTAAATGAAAACCTCACCATTTCACTCTAATTTTCTCGTGGCTTCTCTCCCTTGGCAAAGACACACTTCACTCTTCTTTCTCTTCTAAACTCCCTCATTCATCTTCATCTTCTTCTTCTCCAAAGAAAAACCTAGACCAAGTGGTGCCCTTCCTCTCTCAATTTTTGTTTTCTTCATTGGGCAAGGAGGAGACTATGGAAGCTTGAAGTTCCTTCCATCCTTCTCCGTTTTTGTCACTCCCATTTCCTCCATTGGCTCCCATTTTTGTTTCTTGGTTAAGGTAAGTTCCTCATCATTTTTATTGTGCTTGGACCCTAGGTTATGGGTTATTAAGGTTTGGGAGAGTATTTAATGTATGTGGGTATTGAATGGGAGCTTTAAATATGAAAACCTAAGGTGGGTGAGATAAATAGGGACTTTTATAAGCATTGATTAGGACACAAAAATGATGTTGGAGGATGATGAATATTGATGTGTATTTATGATATGGTTGAGTTTTTAATAAAAACCCTAACCTATGAATTTAGGGGAAATATGTAATGTAGATAGGGTTGGCATTTATTGATGAAAGAAATGTTATTAATGATGAGGTATTGGCATTTATTGATGATTTATGATGTTGGTTGGAAGCCATAATTGAAAAACTCACCTAAGGTGTTGGTGGGAAATTAATGTGTGTGGGTAACCTAGTTATTGGCGTTATTGTTTCTAATTATAATGAGCTTTCATTTAAAGAAAGGAATTCCCGAAGCCTAAATAGGCAAATAAATAAAACTTGTGAATAAATGCTACATGATGAGAATTATGTGTGTATATGTATATGCATTAAGAATGATGCTTGAATGAATGATTGATGTGTCCTACAATTGATTAATGTACGAATTGATAACACTTATGAGGCGGGAACATCAAACCCGGAAGTCTACTTCTCTTGAGGTAGGAGAGGGGTATATTTTCTAAATGTATGATGCCTTGTAGGTTGATAATGTATGTATTGATGCCATGTTGCATGTTTTCCTTGAATGGATGTAGTGCTTTATGTGTGTGATATGAAATAGAGATTGAATCTTGTGATGGTTGATTGTAAAATGGTACTTTAAAAAGATTATGAGTTGTATAATGTGTGATGACATGTTATTGTTTCCATGTGTGGCTTGATGAATCTTGAATTCCTTGGCTAGGATAACTCTTGAATATTATGAATGGTATATATATTTGATTATGTGGGATTAATATTGTGATTCGGTATGAGTTGTACCCTAGATGAGAGAGTGAGATAATCCTTACGAGGTTAAGGCATGCATGAGCATTGTTGCATACATAGCATGGCATGCATATCATGATATTGAAACGTGATTGCGATTACTTGATATTTGGAATATAAAGGGCTTGCGAGTTCCTGTGGTATTGAGCCAGTGGTTGCGATCACCTGGTGTTTGAAATGAAAGGCCTTGCAGGACCATTGAGAATGAATGCCCATGGTTGCGATCACAAGGCGGGAGTACCCCTTGCGAGGCGGGAAATCATTACGAATTGTTGAACGTCGTTGCGATCACGAGAAAGCACCTTGCGAGGATGCTAGAGGGAGTACCCCTTGCGAGGCGGGAAACCCATGAGAATGAATGATTATGGAGGTTGCGATCACCTAAGGAAATGAAATCGGATCCGTGCATATGCATTCTTAAACACCAGTATGTGCATTAGCCATAGAAGCATGGCATTGAGTGATAGCTATTAAGGAAGTTGTGTGAGGTGTATTGATATGGTTAAATTGATATGACCTTGATAGAGGAATTGTTATTCATGAATATGTGGATGAACATGTGTGTTCAATGAATTGGGTGATTTGATTGATCTTAGTGTCATTTGAACTCCTTTTTGGGACAAGATGTTAACTTGCATTCATATGTATATTATCACAAATTGTCAAATTTTTCATCATTGAGAAAGTATACTCACTGTCCATGTGGTCTATCTTTTTAGCTCTTGTGTTGTAGGGCTTGACTATGGAGCTCATGTGTGGAGGAATTGTGTGAAGAAAGTCATTTTGTGGTAAAGATGCCTTGGCCGGCAGTGTTTTGATTTTATGGCTTATATGTATTTTTTTGTAATGTATATGCATGATGAATACTTTGTATAGCCATGAATTAATGTAAGTAACTTGTAATGACGATAAATAAAGGTACGATGATTTTGGAGGTCATTTAGGAAAATAAGACCCTTATGTTTATGTCTCATTTTCATTGGTGACCTTGATAATGACTGGATAATGAAAATGATGTGTTATGTTGATAGAATTGATGAATGCATGGGTGTTTATCTAGATTTTGTGTTTTATAGAGCATACAATATGATAAGCTTGATTATGATGTGATTAATGAATTGAAATGGGAATTGTTGAATATGATACTTGAAACAAGTTCTAAGTGCTTAATGTAATGTATGTAATACATTAAACTTGTTCAATTTCGCTTGGGATGAATTTTCATATGCTAAGTTGTGAAATTCACATGTTTTCTACGTATGTACTGATAATCTCGCTCAAGTGAGATGGATTCTCGCTCAAGCGAGATGGATTCTCTCTCAAGCGAGAATCCCCTGTATCAGTTATAGGGCCCTTGGCCCAATCTCGCTCAAGCGAGAGTGGCCCTTGCTCAGGCGAGATGCCCCTACTCTTGGTGGATGCATTCTGGATGATTCTCGCTCGAGCGGGTTCGTCTTCGCTCAAGCGATAGTTGGGTGTAGTTGTTACAGGATAAAATTCACTTAGGCGAGCTGGTATCTTGCCCAAGCAAGATTGCTTATGCATCAGGTATTAGCTACTGGAAGAAATTCGCTCAAGCGAGCTTGCCTCACTCAAGCGAGTGAGTGTGCCTTCAATACTGGAGCTTTTCCGCTCATGCTCGCTGGTCTCGCCCAAGCGATCCATGTGGGTCTTGCTCAAGCAAGATAGGGACTCGCTCAAGTGAGATACCCTGATTCTACTTTCTTCATTTTTGCTTCTTTTATCCAATTTCCTTTGCATGTTTTGGGTTCCTTGACCTCTAGAAATATTATTACTATTGTGAAATTGTATTATCACTGTTTAAACAAATTAACGATGCATCTCTAAACCTCTAAATCGCTTTTCATGTGGAGAGTTTATAATTCTTAATTTTAATTATATCTTCCATTTTTCCCTTGTGACGATTTTGAGTTTGATCGTCCAAGGAGCACTCCGACACCTTCCCATATCTTCATATATGAGATAGACTATTAAATGATCCGGGGTAATTATTTGGTATTATATATATCGAGTTTCTTTTATTTATAATTAATTTTAAATCGCAAAAAATTTACCCCTATTTTCGGGGTGTTACAGAAGGAGCGTGATGTAAGACATTGCATTAATGTGATGCATATGGAGAAAAATGTGTGCGACAGTTTGGTTGGAAAAACTAAGGATGGCCTTAATTCAGGTCTTAACTTGGAATTAATGGGTATACGTCAAGAGTTACATCCATAATCAATGGGCAGACGAAAATATTTACCCCCACCATATCATTGTCCAGAAAAGAGAAGTAAAGTTTTTGTGAATTGTTACATAGTGTGAAAGTTTCATCTGGTTACAATTAAAACATTAACACGTGTGTTTCCATGAAGGATCTGAAGTTAGTTGGGTTGAAGTCTCACCATGCCACTCGATGAAGTCTTTCAAGCACACTTGTATATTTTGAACATGAATATGGTGTTCCTATATTTAACCATTCACAAAGAGCTAGTCAAAAGAAACAACCCTAGAATGGTTGAAAAATGGGTGTTAAATGAACACAACAAGACATTCATGTAGTGGTTCAAAATGACAATTGTCAAATATACATCTACTTCTAAGACATTACATTGACTAGCATAGGGTCCCAACTTTGATGTCTTCACCTATTGTAGATATCACATGAATAACTATTCTTTCTATACAAAGGCACAAGACGACAAGAGTACAATGCAAAATAGTGGAGTTATGGTTGTGGCTCAATCAATGCATTTCTCAACTTCAAAGGACAATAACCCTATCATGGCTGACTTATGTTATTTTGGTGTAATTGAAGACATATGGGAGGTCGATTATGGTCCTTTCACCGTTCCTATGTTTAAATACAAATGGGTTGACTAAAGCACCCTGGTAGAGTAAGTGTTGTTGGTCAAGGTCACGGTAAGTACACTATTTTATTTTATTTTATTTTATAATAAGCTATTAGTTTGTAATCATTCCTTCACTGTAAGCCTCCAGAGCTTCTACAGTTCTCCCACCCCGACGCCATGCATGGAAAAGTTAGTGAAGTAGAGGGTTGATTCGAGGTTAGCTGTAATGAAGGAAGAGTATTAGGAGGAGATCAAGAAGCTGTAGCAGAAGATGGCAAGGTTCTAGGAGGAGATGAAGGCCTCACTCAGCCATCAACAGGAGCCTACTACATCGGTGATGGACCTACATCTTGGATAAGTTATAGTATTGTACATAAATATATTAGTACATTAGATATAATTTGGTTTCATTAACTGTTGAATAATTATTGTTTGCTATGTAAAAATACAGGTTAGGGGTGTCAACACAAAGGGGTCTTGTATTACACTTGACGTTGACAGTGATGGAGTTGACGTTGGGGACAGCCATCAATGTGACTTCTTCATTGATGGGTTGGAGGAGCCTGTTGCCACCGGTATGGTGCACGACTTGGGCCCTTTGGTTCACAATCAATCATTGCCTAATGGTATGTTAAGGGTCTCTATTGTCGAGATCACTATGAGGATATCACTATCCTAGTGGTAACTACGAAAGTGTGGGTCATCGGCCATGTGGCCCAACAGACTTCTGGTTGTTTTGCTCCCTAGGTATGCTTTCAAAACGAACATGAATTATATTATAAGTTTATGGTTCATATCATAGCACATTTCTTTTAATGTTTTAACTTTTCAATAGGAGGTTGGCCCAGTATCTAGGAAGTGAGAGTCCACAATTGATCCAATCCAAATGCTGTGGACTGTTAAGGCTAAGCTAGGCAAGGACACCATCATGGTCCCATGGCAGGCAGATGGTCGCCCAAGTGTACTACCGCTTTACATTACATGAAGTGACTTATGCAAGATCATGATGGGGTGGACAATGTTGAATATCTCTGTCATTTAGTTTTAAGAGTTGTATGTATATCATTCTATATTTAATTATTTTATTTAACATGTTATTTGTCACTAACCGTGTGTAAATTTTCTTAGGTTTCTGTATAAACTTTGTATGAAGATAATTATCTAATGAACTTATAGGTTCTTAGAGCCCTCATTCATACAAAAGAGTAGGAATAGCAGAAAAGAGACTTGGGCATACATCTAGAATTGGATACGTGATTCAAGGAAGACTGTATACTTAGCCCTATATCACAGAGAGTAAGAGTCTCTTCTATAATTATTGTCTATTAATTTAATCATCTTGCATGTCACTTATCAGGGTTCATTGTAGCTCTCATTGGCAACTAATGGTTATTTCTTTAAAAGATTCCATTGCTGCATGCTTTGATTCCTTACTTGGGACTGCTCTTGTGGACTTAAAACAAATAATAGAGGCGTAAGTTCATTTAAAAACTTAAATAACTTTACATATCATTTAAAAACTTAAATAACTTTACATATTCAATTATGTCATTCTGTTCTTCCACGATTCTAATTGGCCGCGCATTTTATTGTTACACAAGGCTGTAACTAGATACACTCGACTATAAGGAAGCATCAACAGGAAAAAAGTCTAATGGGTCAATTCAAAAGTATGTACTTCGAATAAGAAGAATGGTTACTTATTAACTTCTGAACTTGAAATAACATTATCGAATTGTTTATTTGATGTACCTTGTAGTCTCATAGGTAGCAGGGTAGCTATAAGTGCGGGTATTACGTGATGAAGACCATGCTAACCATTGTCAAAACCATATAGTAGATGGATGGACAACTATAAGTGTTCACTTTCGTACATTCTATAAATTTGTATTCACTGAGTAATTAAGTTTTTGTTCTTCACTAGTGCTAATTGTTTTGTGTCTTGTTTACAGCATTTTTAGACCGGTCATATTTCCCTTCGACAAACATAGATGATGTTAAAAAGCAATGGGTCACATACTTTTATCAAGTGAAGGAAGGACTCCAATAGACATTTATGATTTTAAATCATTCATTGTACCTATTGTAAGAATTTTTTTATTCATTGTACCCAGTGTAGGATTGTACCTAGGGTTTAAGATTTCATTTTATTTAATTCATGTACATAATATTTATTATATATAAATCATTTTCTTCATTATGTTGTTTATTATTAATTGGTGAATACTATGCATGAAATAAACTATTTGGGATATGTTGTGTTTGGTTGTGTAACATTACAAATTTGGGAAATCAATAAAAGAGAACCTGCATTAAAAAAAACACTTACATTTAAACACGGTTATGACAATAATCATGTTCTTTTTAAATGTGCAAATTAACTGTGTTTAAGTGTGCACATTTTTAAACACGATTATGGGAGTAATCGTGGTTATTAAATATGAAAATTTTTAAACACGATTATGACCATAACCGTGTTTAAATATCAGTACTTTTAAACATAGTTCAACATCGAGTTTAAAGAACTTCTATAAACTAGGTTGAAACGGTGGTTAAAAGTCCTTATATATTACTACAACGGGAACAAACTCATATGCAGAATCGTGTTTAAAAGTTCAATTTAACCGAGTTTATATCTCTTTTCTCCAATAGTACCTCCCGTAATTCTAGCCAAGGTAATGAGGCCTAAGGCCCAAATAAAACCCATAATACTACCACAAATGTAGCAAATACAAGCCTAAATACAACTCCTAAATCAAAATCTTAGCCCAAACTTAATCTAAGTACTTAAATGAAAACTAGAAAATATGTATCAATGACTAATGGGTTCTATGGCCTTTGAGTCTACATAAGCTAGATGTTTCCCCAAAACCTCTTGGGTCTTTCTAGACTTAGATCTAATCATAGTCCACTAAGTCTACTCAAGTCACCATGGTCCATTACATCATTTTTCGTTGTTTATATTTAAGGACGGATGTAGTAAAACTTAATTAAACTCCTCAAGATGTAACACGAGAATTTATTAAAAGGTTTACTTTTTCCTAAACATAAGTTAACTAATAATTACGTGAAAAATATATAGAGAAATTTGTGGTTGTTAGTAGTCTATCCAAATTGAGTTCTTTCTAGACCCAACAAGAAACAGAAAACTCACACAGTTCACAGAATATGAGTCCAATAAGAAAGTCCATATCTCATCATTGAGCTCACTATTTGTTTGACCCACGGGCCATAAAATTATAAATAAAGCCCATAACTGTTTCGAGTTTTTGTTTATGATTCTTTTAAATTCCGGGCCATGTAATATAGTAGCTAGAGTGCAAAAGGTATTTGAGTTAAGTGGGGTAATATGTTAAAATTAGGATTGCGTTTTCTTTCACCTAAAAAATTGGAATTACATTTTACATTTAGTTTAAAAAATGTAAGAACAAACAAAAAGAAATCGAGAAAGTTAGTATGAGTAGAAGTGGGCTTGCTGGGAAAAAAATGAAGTATTCTTTAAACACAATGGTGTAAATCATTATTTTTGGATCTCTCTAGGGTATTCTTAAAGTGACTAATCTTTTTCTCATACTAAGTTCGCACAAACAGTTGTTGAGTAAGTATGAAATATCATCCTATTATCATTGGAGAAATCGAACCTCGTAAATATGGTTAAAGAACAAAGTGAACTATCATCACATCACACCTCATGGTGAGTATATATAATTCATAAAGAAAGTGATTTCATTAAATCTCAAGGAAAAAAAGATGCACTTTAAAACAAATGATTTCTTGCATTTTTTTATATTTATCTTATTTCATTTATCACTTTAATTTAAAATAATTGATTCACAGTGTCAATCAACAAATATTGATCATGAGCTTATCAGTCTGCATGGCACGATATATAGAGGCCACATAATTAACCTAGGAGACATTTTCAAATAAATTCGAAATTGTTGAAGAACTAGTTAATTTATTATGGGTGATCACCTATACTCCAATAGGGTTTCGCAGTGTTGACACATGCAATGTTTTAGATTGCAGTTGCAATCACAATTGTAGCCATGTTACGATTCTTAATATTGTAGCTGTTGCATAGTAGTGTCCATGAATCGCAATTTAAAACACAGTGAAAAATGACCTATGCATATTGTTTTAACACTATATAGAGGCCACATAATTAACCTAGGAGATATTTTCAAATAAATTCGAAATTGTTGAAGAACTAGTTAATTTATTATGGGTGATCACCTATACTCCAATAGGGTTTCGCAGTGTTGACACATGCAATGTTTTAGATTGCAGTTGCAATCACAATTGTAGCCATGTTACGATTCTTAATATTGTAGCTGTTGCATAGTAGTGTCCATGAATCGCAATTTAAAACACAGTGAAAAATGACCTATGCATATTGTTTTAACACTATGTAGTAAATTGCAATTTTTATTATACATAGACTTTTTTAATTTGCATGGTTGAATTTGATTTTCTTTCCTTTAAATTTTTATTATGCATAGACTTGACAAGTATTTAAACATTGTGAAATATTATAAAACAAGTGATGTAGAACTTTTAACATTTTAACATGTTCTTTCCAACAAAGTCTGTCAGACGAAGCAAAGGGTTCCATCCCAAAATTAGTTGTCAATAATTGATGTGACTCAATAAATATTTAAACCATATAAAATATTATGGTGGGACTTTTAACAAATTATAAATTAATCAAAGAGATGGTTCTGCTTAATTGATAAGATTCTTAGTTGGTTAACTGCTATAGATTTCTAAATTCTAATTGAATAATTCAAAAGGGAGAATCCGAGACACACATTGCAAACGAAAAGGAAAACTAAAAAGAAATTATGAAGGTGAGAAGGACTGATCAGGGTGATTCCTTATGAGCCAAAACCCTACCTAGACATAGGTTCTGTGAAGGACCATTTTTTGTGGTACACCCTAGTCCCTAGAACCCCATATATTAAAACAAAAACATACCAGACTTGAGTTAATTGCTTTATGCCTTATTCCATTCTCTGATCTGTTTGACACATAGTAGTCCCTTCCTTTACCTAATGTGATAGACATTGTTCATTGTTGATCTTAAATTAGGGTGAAGACGCTATGCCCATATAGCTTTTTTCTAGAGATATACCCCGAATTGGTATATACTTTTACCAAGGACAAATCTCACTCTATTTAAGATGAATCTGCAATATAGATAAAAAAAAAGTAACAATAGGGAGTACTGAAGAATAAATATCCTTAATGGCTCAAGAGTGAAGAGCTAGCTTCTAGGAGAAGTTCAAAATCCGTTATTATTGTTGGATCTTGGTCCAACAAAGAACTGGACCACCCCCATCATCTCTCTACTTTCTTGGTCCCCATTATTATCTTTAAAGTTTGGTTTATAAGATCAAGTTGATGCGAGAAAAAGCATATCCCGTTTTTTTGTTGTTTAAGATATTTTTTCTTTGCAAAATTGTTCAGCTTTCTTTTGAATTGCAAATTGGTACACAAGAAAGGACCACAACATAAGGTCTATCATGGAAAGTATTTCAATTTGGATTAGTTCAAGTAATTTGGGAACATCACAAAGGAATCTAAGAACCCAATTGCAATATTGCATTAAAGTAAAAGGACAAAGACTTGGGAGAGCAATCAAACCCAAGTTCCAAGAGAAAGCCATATATATATATATATATATATATATATATATATATATAGAAGATGTATCATATGAGAAAGACTCTTTTATGTGAGAGTGAGAGAAGCGAATCTAGATCGTATAATTATACAATGGATGATTGAGATTAATCATATAAGTTTTTAAAAAGTCATGTGAACTTTTAAGTGATTATATAACTTTGATATATATATATATATATTTATATATATATATATATATATATATATATATATATGTGTGTGTGTGCGTGTATGTATGTGGTGCCAACCTTAATGGCATGATCTCTAAACTAGTAACATTTTGTTTCATATTGTAACCCACATATCTCAGATGACACATAATATAATTGAACTAAGCTTCCAATTTTCCTATTCTGGTGCCCAACATAAAAGTAAATAAAGAAAGCAGGGATTTTGACTGCACGTATAAACTATATATTCAAAGTTAACTTTATATAGGCCTGCTTGAAAATTAGCTCTAAATGCATGGTGATTAATATGAGGAAATGTTCCCTATTCATGGTAGATTGGCAGTGACTACATAAATGTTGTTTTATTTTGTGGACAGAAGAAACAAGCCTTGGTTATCCCATTTCTGTTAACGACACAATTTTAAAACCAATGTAATGCATAGAGCAGACCGGGATGTGCCAGATCGTTACAACCTCTCTGACTCTTCCCAATATAGAAGCTCTGTCCTTTGCTAATTATAATATTTAAAACATGAGTCTTTAATTAAAAATATAATTGTATTTAAATTTAACATATATATTACCTGGTCCATAAGCAAATTTCTTGAGTGTAGGATGATGATAGAATATGAAATGCAACCTTCCAAAAAGGTGAAAAGTATAGAACAATGGGCACGGCGTGGAAGCATCACCATATATATCTTAGTAGATTAAAATTTCAATCTTCATTAATGTTAAGTAGCTAACCTCTCAGTCCTTGTGTAACTAGAACTGATTATGTTGAAGACTTAATTCATCTACTAGCTCCTTACTATATGTATGTTTAACGAAAGTTCAATGAAGACTTTTTTTTCAAAATCTTATCCATGGTTAATAATTGAGTCACAATATTAATATTTACAACTGAATTTTAACATGAAGTCAAGTGATGATTTTTTCAATAGGTATGTACTATTGATCATAATAACTAATAACTCCTTAAAATTAAAATTGTCTAAAGAAAATGTTAATTAAAAAGAGGGAGGTTGGGGTCATGAGAGGAGGGCAGAAAAGATAGAATAGTGAATATATAAGGGTACAAAGTTAGGTTGGACAATACTGAAACAGAGCGCGCTTTAAATGCGGAGCAGACAATAGAGTCAGCGACTTTCGTCAAGGACATTGTCAGCCTCGCTTCTCAGGGCCCTTAACAAGCCGTGATGTGAAAGCTCAGTTTCTCTCTCTTTCTCACTCACACACACGCCCACAATAATACTCTCTCTCTCTCTCTCTCTCTCTCTATATTCCACTGCCATAATAATAATATCTCGAATATTATGGAATTTTAATTAGAATGAGAAATTACGACGGAAAAGTTAAAAGAAATGTAGTGGAAGGGGGTAGTAGTAAAGTAGTAAATAGAAAGCAGAGGAGCATGCAAGCAATGTGTCCTTTATTATAGTACAAAGTGTACTGCATTAAACAAGCCAACTACACCATGCATGGCCTTGTCTGCATTGTTGATCATATAGTCATCATAACCTTATAATTAATGGCTCCCTTCTCTGATCACTTTTCTTCATATGTCAGAGTTGAAAAAGTGAAAGTTGAAATAAAAAAAGAAAAAAAGAGCTTTCGATTAAAAAGTCACTCCACTCTCTTTCTCTCTCCCACTGTCAATTGCACTTTTTTTCAATGTTCATCAATCATAAAGCAATCGATTACAAAATCATTTCCTCACCTCTCACATCAGCACTTATATTTCTGTTCTGCCAAAGAAGTACCAGTACTGTATTCTACTGACCATTTGCATTTATTATCTCTTTTCGAGGAATGGGCCAAATTGGCTTATCAATTACTATATCCCCACTTCAATATTATCTTTACAATGCTCTAACTTCATCAAAATTAGGTTTTTTTTATTAATGGGCTATTCCAAAAAAAAAATTATACAAATGGGTTCTATAAAAAAAATTCATGTCTAAGGCTGTTTTGTGTGTTGTATGGGGCTTGCACGACATACAAAATCGTATTTGAGAGGTGCGACACAACCAAAGCGTGACACATGGATGTGTTGCATGTGGCTTAGACGACACCACTATTGTTAGTGGTTAAAATTTACAACCGCAGACAATAGTCTCAGGATGTGACAGGTGACAGGCTAAACCATTGTCAGCGGTTGAAACTTTTAACCGCTGACAATAATACGAAAAACTAAAACATAAAATATCTTTTTTAAGAAAATGAATATACATAAATAAATTTAAAATACAATGCATTAAATAACACAAATATTTAACTAAAATACTATATTTATTTAAAATTGTTAACCAAGTGGCCTCAATTACTCAAGAGGAAGGTGAATTGAGTATTAAAAATTTTACTTGGAATGCTTTCGAAATTAATTCTTTGATAAATATACTTGTTGAAGATGATAAATTTAATCACAAGTTAAACCAAATTACACACAAGACAAAATAATAAGCACCTAATATATGGCAAGTAAATTCTCTTAAAGAGTTTAAGTAATATTCAAGAAACAATTAATAATAACAAGTTAAATCGTTACACTATTTTGAGCACAAAAAAAATTACTTAATTCAAGAGTACCACTTAAATAACTCTTACAACTTTAATCTAAGTGATTTACAAATTATGTCAAGTTAATAGAGAATGCACTTTGATATTAACAAGTAAATTAATAAAGTTGCTTAATTATAAACACAAATATTTAGCAAGCAATTTTTTAAGTTCATAAACTAAATGAGTGTAGGGAATAGAGATTTGCAAACCGATATACATGAGTTCCACCACACTGGTGTACATCTCGCCTCTAAGCAACCCACTTAGAGGATTTCCACTATTGGAGATTAGAGATACAACTTTAAGCAATTGCGGCTTCCTAGTGTCTCACACTCAAGAACCCAATTCTCACAAGTACAAGGGCACGCCACCCAATCTCTCAATCTCTCAAATTACAAGGTTGAAACCCCAACCCAAAACTCTAAGATTTTTGGTGTTTAAGTGTACAAAGATAACTCTTTAAAAGAGTGAATATACAAGTTAAAGCTTTCACCAAATGATAACTCTTCAAAGAGAGGATATGCAAATTTTAGCACCCAAATTATTTTCCCCACAAATTAACTCTGAAAAAATAGCTTCAAAGAAATATGCCAATTAATGAATAAAAAGAGAGCAACTAAAAGAGTAGAGAGCAAGGAGGAGGAAGAGAGCAAATGGAAGTGCTTCAAATGCTTGGGACGGTTTATGCCTTCAACTCTTTTGCTATTTATAGGCTTCAACAGCATGGGTTTTTGCATTTGTTAATTCCTTGGAAACTTGCAAGTGGAGCATGCTGTCTCAATTTGAAAATGGCATTGCAATTTCGATGAAGTGCAGTATGGTTTGGCCAATTAATTTAATTTTTTGATGTAGTGCAGCATGAAGTGAAGCGTGAGTGTGAAGCTGTGTTTGCGTAATGTCTCCATTTGAACTTGAACTAAATGAATCATTTCGTTCTACAAAAGAATCGATTCATTTAGTGTTTCTGTGCAAGTTTCAACGCATGAATCTATTCACATAAAATATGAATCGATTCATTCCTTCAAAATTGAAGTTTCTGGGCAAATTTTTTCGTATGAATCGATTCAATGTGGTGTGAATCGATTCAATTAATTAAAAACACATCCTGGGCACATTTTATCACGCGTGAATTGATTCAGTGTGTTGGGGAATCGATTCAAGTATTAAATTTTCACATTCTGGGCCTTTCCAAACACATGAATTGATTTAGCAAGGAGCATGAATCAATTCATCATGCTGATGCTTCCATTTCCATGTGCTTTTTGTTCCTTTTGATATGTCAATAGTATGGCTTTGTTCTTTTGGACCCTTAGGCACTTTGATAAATTTATTTCACTAAATTTGAGCTTCTTTAAATGCCTTGAATCTTTCTTTTGGAGTTCATCATTTTTGCATCATCAAATATAATTAATTTGTCTGTAATTATTATGCTTGATCTTGAATCTTGTTTGTCATTATCAACACCTGCTATAACATATAAACACATTCTCCCCCTTTTTGATGATGACAACAAGTGTTCATCTCTTGGGGTGTTAGTTTCATAATAGTTTGTAATGCAAGTTTCTGACAAACAATAAGACTCCCTCTATCTATTGTAGTTTGATACCACTTTTACTTTGCAAGATATTTTTGTATAAGATATTTACATATGAGATACTTGCATATAATACTCCCCCTTAATTATGTAATTTAAACAAGGATAGATATAGATATTGATTCTAGATTTTATCTCTCCCTTGAGTATTATAACATCATGATATTCTCTCCCCCTTTGTAAGATACTTTATGCCACTTAAAATGTATATATTTATTTTCTTCCCCTTTGGCATCATCAAAAACATTTAAGAATATATACCACTTTAAGACAGATACATTTTATAGAGATAAATACCATTTACATATAAAGCTCTTCCTAAAACATGCAACAGATATCACAAAATAATTCAAGGCATGTAAGCAATCATAATGATATTCTTCTTTTGGATAAGCAAAGTCTCATAGGTGTTTTGTGAGAGGTTATAGAAGGGTTAAAATTTTACAATTTGCCAATGATTTTTATTGCACAAGAGAGTCAAGAAAGTCAAAGGTCATTTGCCATTTGTTTTTGAGATCCATATGGTACATAGGAGATTATCTTGTGTCAAAAACATGTTTTAATTAAATAGATGCTACCTGGGAACTCAATAAAACAAGAGATTTATGGAGCATTAACATGATTATTGAAAATGTGATTGGCTTTTCAATGAAAATATTCGACCATATATCACAAAGTAAATCACTATGTTCAAAGAAATAAGAATTTTATGAAAAAGATAATTTAAAATCTTTAAGTTAAAGATTTGCAAAACTATGTTCAAAGAGTAAGAAAATATGATAAAAATAAATCAATTAAACAATTTCTAAAATTCCTAATTCCCTTTTAATATTTATAAATTGTTCTTTTGGAAGGGGTTTAGTAAAAATATTTGCCAATTGTTTTGAAGTTTCAACCTATTAAAGAACACAATCTCCTTTCAAAACATGGTCTCTTATGAAATGATGTCTTATCTCAATATGTTTAGTCCTAGAGTGCATGACAGGATTTTTGGATATATTTATGGCGCTAGTGTTATCACATTTAATAGGTACTTTATTTAAAACAACACCAAAGTCAAGAAGTTGTTGTCTCATCCAAAGAATTTCAGCACAACAACTGCCAGCTGCTACATATTCTGCCTCAGCTATCGATAAAGCAACACTTACTTGTTTCTTGCTATGCCAAAAAACAAGGGAACTACCAAGTAAATGACATGTGCCACTAGTACTCTTTCTATCAAGTTTACAACCAGCAAAGTCAAAATCAGAATATCCTAAAAGATTACATTCAACACTTTTGGGATACCATAAACCAACATTTTGAGTACCCACAAGATATTTCAAAATTCTTTTTACGGCAGTGAGATGTGATTCTTTAGGACATGCTTGATATCTAGCACATATACATACGACAAATATAATATCGGGTCTACTAGCCGTTAAGTAAAGTAAGGATCCAATCATACCTCAATATTTAGTTATTTCAACATCCTTACCCTTCTCATCTTTGTCTAAGTAGCAAGATGTACTCATGGGTGTAGCTATTTTATTTTCCTTGTCCATTTCAAATCTTTTGAGTAGTTCTTTGTAATATTTTATTTGACTAATGAAAGTCCCTTCATTTGTTTGTTTGATTTGTAATCCAAGGAAGAAGGTGAGTTCTCCTATCATGGACATTTCGAATTCATCTTGCATAATCTTGGCAAACTCTTGACAAAGAATTTCGTTAGTAGCACCAAATATTATGTCATCAATATAAACTTGTACCAAAAGAATGTCATTGTTTTTACATTTTATAAACAGTGTAGTATCAACCTTTCCTCTTTCAAAATTATTCTCTAAAAGAAATTTACTAAGTCTTTCATACCAAGGTCTTGGAGCTTGTTTCAAACCATATAAAGCTTTTCTCAATTTAAAAATGTGGTTTGAAAATTTGTGATTTTCAAAACCGGGAGGTTGATCTACATAAATTTCTTCTTGAATATAGCCGTTCAGAAAAGCGCTTTTGACATCCATTTGATAAAGCTTAAAGTCCATGCAACGAGAAAAAGCTAGTAATAATCTTATGGCTTCTAACCTAGCTACGGGAGCATACGTTTCTTTATAGTTTATTCCCTCTTCTTGATTGTATCCCTTAGCAACTAATCTAGCTTTATTTCTTGTTATTATTTCATTTTCATCTAGCTTGTTTCTAAAAACCCATTTAATACCTATTATTTGATGATCATTGGGTTTTGGCACAAGTTCCCAAACTTCATTTCTTTCAAATTGATTCAATTCCTCTTGCATGGCCAACATCCAATGTTCATCAATAATAGCCTCATTTATATCTTTGGGTTCTATTTGTGATACAAAGGCTAAGTGATTGTATACATTTCTAATAGCGTTTTGAGTACTTACACCTTTTGTTATTTCACCTATGATATTGTCCAAAGGGTGATTCTTCACGGTGATCTACTCCCTTTATTGAGGTTGGTCATTATGTGGTGTATCTCCTTCATCTTCCAAGTTCATTTCTTGGAAGGTACCTACAAGATCATCAATTTCCTTTCTTGGAGGATTTTGGTTAAGTTCATCAAATTTGACATGTATAGATTCTTCAATTGTACATGTTTATTTGTTAAAGAGTCGATATGCTTTACTAGTAGATGAATAACCTAAGAATATTGCTTCATTAGATTTTGCATCGAATTTACCGAGATTATCCTTTACATTGTTTAAAACAAAGCATTTGCATCCAAATATATGAAAATAATAAATATTTGGTTTTCTTCCTTTATAAAGCTCATAGGGGGTTTTCTTTAATATAGGCCTTATCAAACATCGATTCATAACATGGCAAGCGGTATTTACCGCATCGGCCCAAAAATGTTTCGAAATATTACTTTCATTTAACATAGTTCTTGCGAGCTCCGCTAAGGATCAATTTTTCCTTTCAACTACTCAATTTTGTTGTGGAGTTCTTGGAGCCGAAAAATTATGTTCAATGCCAAATTTTTCATAAAATTTTTCAAAAGATTGATTTTCAAATTCTCCCCCATGATCCATTCGAATAGATGCTATTTTCAAATTTTGTTCGTTTTGGATGATCTTGGCAAGTTTCTTAAATGCATGATATGCTTCATGTTTATGAGTAAGAAACAAAGTCCATGTATACCTAGAATAATCATCCACAATCACAAGACCATAATAGTTTCCACCAAAACTTTTAATTTTTGAAGATCCAAATAAATCCATATGTAAAAGCTGTAAAGGTCTATTTGTTGAAACAACATTTTTCACTTGAAAAGAAACCTTTACTTGTTTTCCCTTTTAACATGCGTCACAAAATTTATTTTCAAATTTCAATTTTGCTAAACCGATTACTAAGTCTTTCGAAACAAGTTTGTTTAAATGGTCTACATGAATGTGAGCAATTGTTCTATGCCATAGCCATGATTCATCCTCTTTAGTTATGAAGCATTGCACATCATTTGAAGCAAGACAATCAAGATTAATCATATAAATATTATCAACTCTTTGACCAATGAACTTTATTTCTTTGTTTAGCTTATTTTCAATTATGCAATAGTTTGATTCGAAAACAATTTTATAGCCCTTATCACATAATTGACTAATCCTAAGCAAGTTATGTTTAAGTCCCTCGACATATAATACATCATTTATAGAAGTGGAAGAGTTTTTACCAACATTCCCGATTCCTAGAATTCTTCCATTCGTGTTGTCTCCATATGTGATGAATTCTTTATTTCATAGAGGAAATGATATGAACTTACTTTTATCTCCCGTCATGTGTTTTGAACACCCACTATCCAAATACCAATGGGTGCTATTTGCTTTAAAGCATACCTACAAAACATGTCAAGTTAGAGAACTTGGTACCCATTTTATGTTGAGTCTTTGTAGGTTAGTTTGAGGTAATGTTCCTTTAGGAACCCATACTTTTCTCACAACCTTTGGCCCTAGTTTTCTAACATTACAAATAGATGTACTATGTCCTTTAAATCCACAGTGATTACATTTCATGAAGAGTGATGAATTTTTACTAGGCGGTATAAAGAAACTTTTGTAGTTCTTTTATTTCTTATAGGCATTAAAAACCTAATCTAGTTTTATCAAACATGCAACGTTGTTTTCCAAGTAAAGCATTTAAATTGTCTCTACCATTTATAAATTTTTCTAAGGTTTTATTTAAGTCTAAGACCTTAGTTTCTAGCATGTCACATTTCTTAACAAATTCACACGGTTTAGTCTTAGAGAATGCTTGAACATTTACTATTTCCTTTTTCAAATATTCATTTTCTTTACCAAGTTCTACAAGATGCATTTCTAGAGTATCAATGGTTTTCCTAGATAACTTATGCTTATTAGAAACTTTTATAAATTTATCATACAAATCTTCAAGAGCATCAAGTAGTTCTTCCTTATCTAAGTCATGAAAATTTACCTCATTATCTTCATCTTGGTGGTTGGCCATGAGGCAAAGGTTTGCTTCTTCATTTTTCTGATTCGTCTGAGCTACTTATATCATTATCATCCCATGCTATGTAAGCTCTTCTCTTTCCTTTTTTTTCTTTACTTTTCTTTTTGAGGTTTGGACAATCCGCCTTAAAGTGACCTTCCTTTCTACATTCGAAACAAGTAGGTAAGGAATTAATTTCTTTAGAGATAGATTTCTTACCTTTATGTGTGGAATCGTTTGTTCCTCATGAGTTTCCCAAAATGCTTCACGAATAGTCCTAGCTCTTCGTCTTCATCAAGATCACTCTCGGATTCTTCTTCATCAATTGAGGTGGCCTTGAGAGCTAGACCTTTCTTCTTTGAGGTTTTTTCTTCTTCCTCCGCATGTCTCAAGTCTTTCAACTCTTGTTCTTGTTCTTGTAGCTTACCAAACAATGTGGCAAGGGACATATCATTTATATTAGGAGATTGCTTGATGGCCATAACAAGAGGTTGCCATTCCTTAGTAAGACTTTTTAGAACTTTGTGGATAAGTTCCTTGTTAGTGTAAGATTTACCAAGAGTAATAAGATGATTAATAATCAAAGTAAATCTCTTTTGAAGTTCTAAAATAGATTCATTGGAGTTCATTCTAAAACTTTCATATTGGCTAGTTAAAGTGCTAATCTTAGAGTCCTTAACATCGCTAGTTCCTTCATGAGTTACTTGAAGGGTATCCCACATATCCTTAGCAGATTTACATGTAACTACTCTAAAGAATTCATCGGGACCTAGGGCTAAGGTGATAAGATTTTTTGCTTTGTAATTATATTTCACTTTCTTCTCTTCCTCACTTGTCCAATCATCCATAGGTTTTTCTATTTGTTTATTATCAACAATATGGATAGGTATAAAAGGACCATTTTCAATAGCATTCCATACTTTCAAATCAATTGATTGCACAAAAATTTTCATCCCTTCTTTTCAAAAAGCGTAACCCTCACCATTGAAAGCGGGAGGTCTATTTGTGGCACCACCCTCAGGAAAAAGCTTTAGAGAATTTAAGGTCATTTGTTCTCTTGAAGCTGTTAAGCTTGATCTACCAAGAGTCAAGCTCTGATACCACTTGTTAACCAAGTGGCCTCAATTACTCAAGAGGGGGGGTGAATTGAGTATTAAAAATTTTACTTAGAATGCTTTCGAAATTAATTCTTTGATAAATATACTTGTTGAAGATGATAAATTTAATCATAAGTAAAACCAAATTATACACAAGACAAAATAATAAGCACTTAATATATGGCAAGTAAATTCACTTAAAGAGTTTAAGTAATATTCAAGAAACAATTAATAATATCAAGTTAAATCATTACACTATTTTGAGCACAAAAAAAAATACTTAATTCAAGAGTACCACTTAAATAACTCTTACAACTTTAATCTAAGTGATTTACAAATTATGTCAAGTTAATAGAGAATGCACTTTGATATTAACAAGTAAATTAATAAAGTTGCTTAATTATAAACACAAATATTTAGCAAGCAATTTTTTAAGTTCATAAATTAAATGAGTGTAGGGAAGAGAGAAACCGATATATATGAGTTCCACCACACTGGTGTACGTCTCGCCTCTAAGCAACCCACTTAGAGGATTTCCATTATTGCAGATTAGAGATACAACTTTGAGCAATTGCGGCTTCCTAATGTCTCACACTCAAGAACCCAATTCTCACAA
The DNA here is from genome assembly GCA_037962975.1 of Clitoria ternatea. Taxonomy (NCBI): domain Eukaryota; kingdom Viridiplantae; phylum Streptophyta; class Magnoliopsida; order Fabales; family Fabaceae; genus Clitoria; species Clitoria ternatea. Next base: position 181,569,722 of record CM075671.1, read on the forward strand.
GTACAAGGGCACGCCACCCAATCTCTCAATCTCTCAAATTACAAGGTTGAAACCCCAACCCAAAACTCTAAGATTTTTGGTGTTTAAGTATACAAGGATAACTCTTTAAAAGAGTGAATATACAAGTTAAAGCTTTCACCAAATGATAACTCTTCAAAGAGAGGATATGTAAATTTTAGCACCCAAATTATTTTCCCCACAAATTAACTCTCAAAAAATAGCTTCAAAGAAATATGCCAATTAATGAATAAAAAGACAGTAACTAAAAGAGTAGAGAGCAAGGAGGAGGAAAAGAGTAAATAGAAGTACTTCAAATGCTTGGGACGGTTTGTGCCTTCATCTCCTTTGCTATTTATAGGCTTCAACAGCATGGGTTTTTGCATTTGTTAATTCCTTGGAAACTTTAAGTGGAGCATGCTGTCTCAATTTGAAAATGGCATTGCAATTTCGATGAAGTGCAGTATGGTTTGGTCAATTAATTTAATTTTTTGATGTAGTACAGCATGGAGTGGAGCATAAGCGTGAAGCTGTGTTTGCGTAATGTCTTCATTTGAATTTGAACTGAATGAATCATTTCGTTCTACAAAAGGATCAATTCATTTAGTGTGTCTGTGCAAGTTTTAGCATATGAATCTATTCACATAAAATATGAATTGATTCATTCCTTCAAAATTGAAGTTTCTGGGCAAATGTTTTCGTATGAATCGATTCAATCAATTAAAAACACATCCTGGGCACATTTTATCACGCGTGAATCATTCAGTGTGTTGGGGAATCGATTCAAGTATTAAATTTTCACATTCTGGGCCTTTCCAAACGCATGAATCAATTTGGCAAGGAGCATGAATCGATTCATCATGATGATGCTTCCATTTCCATGTGCTTTTTGTTCCTTTTGATATGTCAATACGTACGACTTTGTTCTTTTGGACCCTTAGGCACTTTGATAAATTTATTTCACTAAATTTGAGCTTCTTTAAATGCCTTGAATCTTTCTTTTGGAGTTCATCATTTTTACATCATCAAACATAATTAATTTGTCCGTAATTATTATGCTTGATCTTGAATCTTGTTTGTCATTATCAAAACCTACTGCAACATATAAACATAAAATTCAATTATTTTGAATTTTTAAATAATTTTTAAATAATTTTTAAAATCAAATCTACTATATTTAATACCAAAATTAATTAAAAATTCAAAATAATTAATTTTAAGTAAATATAGTATTTTAGTTAAATATTTATGTTATTTAATCATTGCATTTTATATTTATTTATGTATTTTTATTTTCTTAAAAAATTATTTTATATCTTAGTTTTTCGTATTATTATCAACAGTTAACCGCTAACAATGGTTTAGCCTGTCAGCTGTCACTTCCTGAGATTATTGTCCGCGATTTTAAATTTTAACCGCTAACAATAGTGGTGTCATCCAAGCCACATGCGACACAACCACGTGTCACGTTCTGGTTGTGTCCCACCTCTCAAATACGATTCAGTATGTCGTGCGGGTCCCATATGACACACAAAACAACTCCAGACATGAAATTATTTTTTAAAGAACCCCGTTTGCATAAATTTTTTTTAGAATAGCCCTATTTATTAAAAAAACCTCAAAATTATTCACATGTCATTACTTTTTTTAGTTTAAAAATAAGATCTACTACCACCAAAAGTAATATAATTGTTTATCTTATCATGTTACTTTTTTATTAAAACAATTTAGTTTATTTTTTAAAATAATTAATGTATGTTAATTAAGATAGATTCTTTATCTCAATTTGCATGTCTGAGATTGTCTCGCCCCCTTGAGTTTAACACATAGCCCATATCATACAATCTAGTATAGTACTCATGATGTAACCAATATTATTCAATTGCATATGTAGTAAGGCTCATACCAAAAGATTTCACTGTTAACTATATTACCACATTAAGGGGATTATTTCCTTTTCACCTAGTTGTGAATAATTAGCACAATCACACTTAAATGTACCGACATTAAGGTCTTTTCAAGCTAAGCATTATTCACATATTGTTATCATGTGAAAATTCATATTGATTTAAATGTTTGAGTCTTTTGTAGTTACTCTTTCATCACGTCCAAGTTCAGGGAATCCATTATAGAACAATAATTTAACTTAATTAGAGTGATTTGAATAATCACCTAAGGATAAAATATGAAATTTATTCATATTTTTTAATATGATTCACTACTAAAAAAGCTCTTGATATCTCCTTAAAGTTAACGACCAACACAAGCCGTCGATAGTTAGCGACCGAGTTAGTGATGACAATATGAAAAAGAACTACAAAAAGGAAAGTAGTGACCACCTTAGCGACCACAAAAGCACCATCGCTAACAGTTGCAAAAGTCCATCACTAGCTCCGTCGCTAAAATCACTACCGTCGTAAACCTAGTTGCTACCTTTCCCTCCCTCTATTTATTAGTTTCCCTCTAAGAGTTTTGTTGCACCTAAGGTAACTTCAGAAACCATAGAGAAAACGTGTCGCCCCATAGCTACTTTTATTAGTCTGATTTTTTATTTTCCTCCAAATTCAATATAGCAACTATAATTGGCGGTCGCTACATTTCCCTTCCTTCATTTTTTGGTTTCCCTCCAAGAGTTTTTGTGGAGCCGAAGATAGCGACCGCTTTATACGGTCGCTAAGTCCAGAAAACATAGCGACGGAGTATTTCCCGTAGCTACTGTTACCTATTAATTTTTGTCTTCCCTCTTAATTCAAGACAAAAAGTAGTGACGGGTAGCTTTTTGGTCGCTAATAGGGTTTTTAGAGACGGTTCATTGCATCGTCGCTAGTTTTATTGTAGCGATGGGGTGTTGCGGTCGCTAGGTTGGCCACGTGCCTACATTTTAAGTTTACCTAGAGGGTTAGCGACGGTGTGTTATGTCTATCGCTAAATCTCGTATGTTACTAACCCCTTTCGCCTTTAGAACCCTAAACCTGTCTTCCCTCTTAAGTGAATCTCCCTGTTTCCTCTTTTCCCTCTCCCTCTCCATTGACCACATTGTTGGTTCCCTCCCCATTCCTTCCTCATCCTTCTGTGCCCTTCATCATTCCATTGTCTTCGTACACACGCTACGCTACTCTCTCTCACCAGTGTCACGGTTCCCCCTCGCCTCAATGGCTGACTGCATCCTCTCCACGGCTGACACACACCGGTCACCTCTGGTCGTCTCCCTCACTACTTTGCAGTGGTCAGGTTCGAATCCCTTCACCCTCTCTATCTCATCCCTTCCCTAACTCCCTCACATTCCTTTTTGTCAATTTTTTTCTCAAGTCCAGAATCCCCTTACTCCCTCACATTATGTTGTCAATATAATTATATAAATTGTGGAATCGATTGCATTGTAAGCCTTTTCCTTGTTCCAATTCAATGGATGACCATATTTTGAACTTTTCAAGGACTATTGTAGATTAAATTGAATTATAAGATTAGAAGTTTAAGTGGAAATGAATACTTGATATTAATCAGTTCACTTCCAATTGTTTATTGCTTTGCTCAAATTTATTTATTTTAGATTGATCTTCCCATTAATTCAATTTAGTTATTCATAGATGGTTGTTTTGCTTTAATCTTCTAGCATGTCTGTTAGACCCGGAATAGTGTTGTAGAAAACTCGTTAACTCCGTGTTACTGTTGGGTCTTTTAATTGGTAAGCGTACCAATCGTTTGTAGTTTTCAAAAAATTTAGATATCGTTCTACTGGGATTAAAAATCCAATAATTATAGTAATTTTTTAGTTACTATGGTAAATTTATCGAAACCTATTCATAAAAGAATAATTTATATACAATTTATACAATATTCATAAGATTGCGTAGCTGAGTTGTTCATGTGATAAAAAGAAAATAAAAATCTATTTAAAAAGTTGAGTTGCAATTTAGAATAGCTAAGATACTTGAGGATAAAACACAGAGAAACAAATTATGTTGGAATTTGGATCCCTAGTCTAGAATAACAATGAAGGAACTCAAGACATGCATATTTAATCATCAAGTTCATGTCATTGTAGCTTAAAATCATTATAACCGATCCCTTGTGATATAAATTCTAAGTATTCATCGTAAAGTCTGATCCCTCGTGAGCTTTCTCAATAAAAACTTGCATTAGGTCCTGGCCTTATGACAACAATAATTACCAATTCTATTCCTAGTAATTGGCATATTAAAGGTATTCCAACTTTTACTTTCGTTAAATAGGTTTCAATACGGCATGAATAATCATTCTCCCAATTGACATTCACATTAATAAAACAAGTTTTAATACGCATGAAAATCATTCTCCCGTTTGACATTTATACTAATAAAAGATTAAAATACTAACATGCACTTGAATCATAAACATGCAGAGATCAAATTCACAACATCATACTCAATAGACTAGTTCACCAATTCCAACATAAACAGATTAGTTACACATGGTGATAGTAAAAACAACACTTACACAGGTTGACATTATGAAGGCGATGGAAACTTCACGATACAACGATCACAATACCCCACAACACTCTCAAGTATCTAGAAAACTATTCTAGAACTACAAACTCATAAAAGAAACACTCAAACACGAGTGTGTAAGAAAAGAAAAAAGAGGAATAGAATGAGATGGGATGCTTAAAAGTATAGAGAATGGCCCTATTTATAGGGCTAAGGAAGGGTCCTGACGCTATGCACCAGCCTGACGCTACGCGACAGGTCCCTGACTCAGCTTCCATTAATCAGCTTGAAGTGGCCATTATTGTATAATTATTTTAATTAATCATGCCCAGAAAGATGTGCCTTGTCCCCCAATTCGGCTTGGACACTTGTGGGTAGTGGAGGGGCCATTGGCTGAGTGCTTGACCACCTGTCAGTGGTGTCCACGTAGCTCCTGATGCTACGCGTGGGTGTGATGTGTAGCGTCAGCATCAGAAGTTCCTACGCTACGTGTGGTGTTGATGCTATGTGTCAGCTCTCCAGTTTTTCAGTTTTTCTCTTTACATTCTTCACATTTTTACTGCAAAACTAAAGAAAATTGATCAAGGGCAGATTATTTCCAACAACATCCATTTATTGAATTTAAAACCTAAATTTCTAACAAATTTACCAAATTCTTATTCTTTTTACAAAATTTTTATTAAAGATTTTATTGTAAATTTGAGGACTAACAAATACCCCCAACTTAAGACATTACTCGTCCTCGAGCAAGGGAGAAAATTAAAAATAAAATTTGGAATCAAATTTTTGGGTTAGTCCGAAAATTTACCACAAAAAGTAATTTCACAATTTACCATTTAAGGTAACCAAAAATAGATATCCTATGTAATAAAGGTTTAATGACAAAAAATTTTACAATGTCCTATTAACTAATCAAGCATAATTTCAGGCTTACCTCACAAGTGTTTATCTCTATGCAAAGGGTAACCTGTTTCACTCAATCAATCATAAAATCAAACGAACTTAATTTTGATTTTCATCTAATCAATGGTTAATCATACAGAGTTAATTCAAAAATCACAAGGTCTTTTCAAGGGTTATAATGAGGCTTGGTTACAAGAAATTATGGTTTTTCTTGGAATTCAAAAACCTAAAATCATAAAAGAGCATTTTATAATTTTTTATTTTATTTTTTTAGGCTTTTTCTTGGCACAAATCTCAATTCCCTTATTGATGAAAATAAATACCCCCAACTTGATTCTTTTCATTATTTTTGATTTGCATATATTCATCATTATTTTATTTTATTTTCATTTACATGCACTATTTTCTTGATTTTTCTTGAAAAGAATCAAGTCGTTTAATTTTCACTTCCCATTCCTGTAAGAATACCTGGAATATCTTTTATTTTACTCAATTGCTCTTTTAATCAATCAAGTATAGGAAATGGCGAAAATTGATAAAGGCTAGGGGTACAAAAGAATTTATTTTTGAGGCTCAAAATTGGCTTTCAAAGGATAAAATAATTTTACCATGGTAAGCTTTTTTGGCCCAAGGTTTCTTTTACCAAAAATGTGCCTTGATTATTTTCTTGAATTCTCTGTACAACAACACAAATCACAGATTAAAGCTAAATCAATTTGAATGAAACTATGTCAAAACCCTCAAGTGTTTAAAAGATCTCTCAGCTCACCGGGTTATTGAAATTAGCTTGATAGTTAATAAAATTATTGTAATGAAATTTATCAAAATTCCTTAATTACAAAAAGAATCGATAATTGATTTAAAAATGGTTTTATTGTGTAAAAAACCTTAAGTGTATAAATTTTCTTATTCTCAAAAACTTGTTTTAAACGATGAAACTTATTTTTGAATTTTTGAAGACGATACGCAAACACACCGTAAAATTTATGCAAAAATAACACACCACAAAATATAATATAATCCAAAATCAATTATACTAATGTAAATACCAAACTAAATGTAAACTAAAATGTATGTAGAAGGTGCAGAAAAATAAGACCATCAGTCCTCCATGTGATCCTCATCATCTCCCTCCTCATCTGCACTATCCTCTGTCTCAGCATGTACTCCAGACGGTCCACCAGCCTCAGGGTATGTAGGTGAATCACTAGGCCAAGCTACATGAGCTGCAAACTCAGCTGGTGTGATATAAGGTTCTCCCTCCCCCTGAAGTCTATATTGATAAAATGCATCATGAAGATACATATAAGCTCTGTATGTGGCAGCCATTATCTGAATCATATGCTGATGCTCAAGAGTCATCCTAGCAAATCCATCAGTGATAGTATCAGTAGATGGTGGCTGAACTGGTGGTCTCCTCCTCCTCTGTCTAGGCTGAGCCTCCTGCTCTAGTGGTGGAAGCTCGCATTGCTGAACGAAGTAATCTCTGTTTACTAGAACTTTGGGGTCCCTCCTCGAAGAACTAGTAAACTTTGGTGATGGTACAGTAACTCCTTGCCTCCTTAGTAAGGCAGATATGATGAGGGGAAATGGAATAGGATGGTTCACCTTATACCTAAGGGCATAAAAGTGAATCTGCTCAGAGATCAGCTAGGCAATATCAATGGCATGACCCTGAAGAATGGAGTAAAGGAGGCAACAACGATCAATTAGGATAGAAGAAATGTGAGTGACAGGAGTGATATTATGAAGCATAAGATGAGACCACGCCTAAGCTATAGGGGTCAGCTGGGTCTTGAGGAGGTTCGATGGAGTCCTTCCAACCTTACTCAGGTTGAAGAAGATTCCATCTTTGCTTAAGAAATGAGCAACCTGATCTAGGAAGTATCCCAAATCACCATCCTCAATCGCAACCTTGTTTTTATTTTCCTTCCAGAAAAAAATATCACTATCGGGGGGTAGGATGCCAAGGATTACCCAGTAGGGTACTAATGGTATCCCGGTCGTATTTGATGTGCCAACCCCTAACCCAGCTCGTCCTCTAATGGCCGATATTTGGAGAGTCCTGGCGAGTCCTGTACGCATTTCTATAAAACTCTATCAATAAGATAGGGTCCCCCTCAGTAGGTAAGGAAAATAGGGATCCCCATCTCCTCCTTTGGACCTTATCCTGCAGCTCAGGATAGTCCCCAGTGTTCAGATTTAAAACTCTCTCCTAGATGAGTCTCTAGCCCTTAATTTGGTGGAACCAGGCCCATTTCGCATCAGTGCGAAATCTAGTGGAATCTCTAGGTCCCAACTGCTCCTCCTGAAGATCTGGATCCTTAGAGGTGGTATCTGTGTCTGTGGTCCTTCTTTGTCTCTTTGGACCAGTGGTAGGAATTGATTTCTTTGGTGCCATCTGCAAAAAGGAAAATTAAAACTCAAACACACTATTTTTGATTTTCATATTTTAATAAAACATGCCAAACATCAAAAAATTAACAATCAAATTTTTTTATTTTTATTTTTATTTTTATGCAAAATAAAAACTCATGCAAATTTCACATAACAAAATATTTACAGAGCATATAAACAACTTAAACATGCATAATTCATAAATCACACATATCTACACAATTTAACAATTTTATTTATTTTTATGCAAGAAAGTATAACAAATATACAAACTAAGAAATTTTATTAATTTAAAAGAAAACAAGACAGATTTATTAAAACAAAAATTAATACCTACATTAAACAGGAATTAGCACACAAAAATTAACAAAAATAAAAAACAGAGGCTGACGCTACGCGTGGGTAGGACGCTACGCGTCAGCCCTATTCTGCCCATGCTACGCGTCGATGGGACGCTACATGTGGGGTTACAGTTCATGCCTCACGCTACGTGTCAGTGGGACGCTACGCATGGGGTGCGCAGTTTCAATTACAGAAACAGGGTTGTGCAACCACAACTCCCCAAAACTTTTATTCAATTAAAGCAATCCCTATATCTAACAACAAACAAATCCTAATGGTTTTCTAATCCTAATCCTAACACATGCTTTCTAAAAATCAAAAATCAAAAGTGAATAAAAAGAGAAAAGAGAGAAGATACTTACTTCGAATCCTTATGAAGTTGATGAAAGAATGAGGGAATGTGGGTAATTGAAAGTGAGAATTAGGGTTTTGAGAGGCAAAGTGAGGCAGAGAACCTAAATTCGGCCTCTTTGGTTCAGTTTTAAAACTGAACGTGGGCTCGGACGCTACGCGTGGATGGGACGCTACGCGTCATCTTGAAAGTTTTACCTCCACACTATGCATCAGTGGACGCTACGTGTGGGGTTCTATTTCTTTTTTTTATGTAAATATCTAAAAATAAAAAAATAATGGGTTGCCTCCCATTGAGCGCTTGGTTTACAGTCTCTAGCTAGACATCCTGCATATAAAAAATCAGTCAAATAACAAATGGTAGTGAGTCTGTTGATCTCACCACCCAGATATGGTTTTAATCTTTTCCCATTAACCATCCAACTTCTTTTGAAGGTTGGATCTTCAATTTCAACTGTTCCATAAGATTTAACTTCTTTGTTACAAAAGGGCCTGACCATTTAGATTTCAATTTACCAGGAAACAGTCTTAATCTTGAATTAAACAATAAAACTTGCTGACCTGGTATAAATTGTCTATTTTTAATTTTCTTATCATGGTAAGCTTTCACCTTGTTCTTGTAACTTCTAGATGTCTCATAAGCATTGTTTCTCATTTCTTCTAACTCAAATAACTGCAACTTTCTTTTGTCAGCTGCTACATTTGGATTAAAGTTGAGAAATTTTAAAGCCCAATATGCTTTATGTTCCATCTTTACTGGAAGATGACAAGCTTTTCCATAGACATTTGGAAAGAAGAAAGGCCAATTGGATTCTTAAATGCAGTTCTGTATACCAGAGTGCATCATCAAGCTTTTGTGACCAATCTTTTCTGGAGGAAGACACAGTCTTTTCCAAAATCCTTTTCACTTCATGATTTGAAATCTCAGCCTGTCCATTGGTTTGTAGATGATATGCTGTGGCCACTTTATGTCTCACTCCATAGTGTTGTAACACTTTTTGAAGAACTTTGTTACAAAAATATGATCCTTCATCACTGATCAAAGTTCTTGGTGTTCCAAACCTGCAGAAAATATTTTTCTTCAAGAAATTCACTACAGTTTTGGTGTCAGCATTAGGTGAAGCAATTGCTTCTACCCATTTTGAAACATAATCAACTGCCAAAAGAATATATTGATTAAATTGAGAATAAGGAAAGGGTCCCATGAAATCAATACCTCAACAATCAAATACCTCAACCTCCTGAATGTTTGTGAGAGGCATTTCTTGTCTTTTGTTAACATTACCTGTTCTTTGGCAGTTATCACAAGCTTGCACAAATGAGTAAGAGTCTTAAAAAATGGAGGGTGTGAACACCTATCTCAGTCCGGTCAGGTTTCACCAAGAGTAGGGATGTGCCTTTCCTAGGCGGAAGGATCTCCGAGAGAGGACTGAGCTTCAATTCTAACTAATCCTTCTGGTTGTAAGATTTCCGAGAGAAAAATGGCTATTTCCGAGTGAAAAATGGCTATTTCCGAGTGAAAATGGCTGTTACCGAGTGAGATATCCGAGTCAGCTGTTTCCGAGTGAAATATCCGAGTGAGTTGTTTCTGACTGACACGTATCCGAGTAGGCTGCCTCTGAGGGAGTTATTTCCGAACAAGGAAAAGGTTCTGGATGGTCATTTCCAAGTAGGATGACTCGGAATGATCATTTCCGAGTGGGGAGTCTCCGAGTGAGACATGGCCGAGTGGGATGTCTCCGACTGAAAAGTTTCCGAGTGGGTTTCAAGTGTGGGAGATATTTCCAAACGAAGAAAGGGCTTCAAGAAAAGGCTCGGGTAAAGATTTTTTAATTCCTATGTGTCCAAATGATGATATCCGAGTGGGCTATTCCAGGGAAAGACATTCTGAGTGAAATGGGACTGTTATGAGTGAGTATCCCTCAATTGGAGGTGAATCCGAGAGGAAGCTCCCCGACTGCAACTAATCCGAGTGAAGGATTGCTGATTGAAGCAAATCAGGTTGGGGAACAACTGCTTCTTCTGGACAAAATTGCCTCCGAGTGGAAGACTAAGCCCGAGTGAAGATTCCAAGGAAAGCACATCGGAGTGAGTTGAGGCAAAGAGCTGTATTTTCAAACAAAGCAAGGCTTAGACCTGGGAAGAATTTTTACCGGTCATATTCTCAAAATCCAAATTCTGATGGAAAAGAAGGCCGGCTCTGAGTGGAAATATTTGGGTGGCCAGATTCTCAAGTTCCAAGTCCTGAGTGAGAAGAGAGTTGGCTTCCGAGTGATTGCACCCGAACGATTGAAGCTGAGCTCCGAATTCTGAATGGAAAGAAGGCCGGCTCCGAGTGAATTTATCCGAGGGATTGGTTGACGAGTGAGACCATTCCTAAGTCTGATTCCCGAGTGCATAAATCCAAAGAGTGGATTGATGATTGAAGCTTTTCCGAGTGAAAACAAGGCCGAATCCGAATGAATCTGAAGGGTTGATTATCAATCCAAATTCTGATTGAAACGAGGGCGGCTCTGGGTGAATGCACCCGAAGAATTGTTGGAGCTGAGTTCCAAGTTCTGAGTGGAAAATAAAGCTTACTCTCGAGCAAGTGCATCCAAACTGTTGTTGACGAGTGAAACCATTCTGATTGAAATGAAGGATCGGTCTCCGAGTGAATGCACCGAGTGGTCAGATTGTACATCCCGAGCTGACTTTAAAGTTCTATTCTGATTGAAGAAACAAGGACGACTCCCGATTGTAAGTCCGAGTGGGTTGATGCACAAATGAAACAATTCTGAGTGAAAGGCAAGGATGATGAATGCATCCAATTGAATCACTTCCGAGCCATGTATCCGACCAAAAATTCTCTGAGTGATTCAATCCAAGTGATGTATTTCCGAGTGAAATTTACTTCACGATTGAATCGGTCTTAAGTCAAAGAAAGAATAATGCTGACCTGTCGGCCAGGGGTATAGCCGAATATAATATTTCTGAGATGCCGACTGAATCAAGTAGAGGGGACGAATGAATGCTTCAAACAGAAACGCTGCCGAGCAAAACCCTTCCAATTGAAGTAACTCCGATTGAGTACTTCAAACCATGATACTACCAAGCAAATCCGAGCAATATCTCTTCGAGTGGTTCATCTCAAGCGACATAGCCGAGTGAAACCTTTTAAGAGGTTTCGATTGAATCATTTGCTTCCCAATCCTGAGTGGATCACATGTGAAAGAAGGAAGGGTCTGAACCAGCACCGAGTGAGCCCTCTTCAGTCAGCACCGAATGAGTCCTCTTCAATCAGCACCGAGCCGCTCTTCTGTCAGCACCGAATGAGTCCTCTTCAGTCAGCACCGAGCCACTCTTTCAGTGAGCACCGAGTGAGCCACTCTTCAGTCAGTACCGAGTCCTCTTCAGCCAGTTTTGAGCCACCCTTCAGGCGCTTCCGAGTCCTCTTCAGTCAGTTCTGAGTCACTTTTCACTCGGTTCCGATTGAGTGATCCAATCAGGATTGCTTTGCTTGTCCACTCCATCCAATTCCACACCGTCCAGCCCACAACGTTCAGCTTCTCAAATCCATACAATACCGACCAGCTCCTCACAGCAACAACACCGACCGGCTCTCAATTCAACACTGTCCAGCTCCTCTCCACAACTTCCAGCAAAGCAACATCGAGTAAATATTTCACTCGGTCTTGTGTACAAAAAGCACCTTTTCCACTCAGATTGATTCCCACTATGGGTGTATACCAACTGAGGCACTAAAACCGAGTCAGAAGGAGAAAACCGACCCATATTCCCACCGAATGCCTATGCTGACTTGGATTCCCACTATCCAAGTGGATCCTTAACTTAAGGGGGGCGGCTGACAACAAGACAAAGGAGAAACCCACTAGCCGCTGTTCCCTATAGCTGTTTAGGTGCAAGCTGTTCCTACCAATTCCATCCAGGCTGTATCCAATGCTGATCTAGTGGGCGGCTGACTACAAGACAAAAGGAGAAGCCTCACTTGCCACCGATTGTTAACGTCCAAGACCTCTATAAATAGGGGGAAAAGCCTTCATTTTTAGGGGAATTTGGAAGCAACTTTTTTTTACTGTCCCCTCTCTCCCTCTCCACCTCACCATACAACACTGTCCCTCTCTTCCTCTCTCCACTGTCCCTCTCCTCTTAACCCAGTACAGCCCTCTCTCCTTTCATACCAACTGTCCTCATTCTTCTTCATCCACACACCATCCTCACTCTTCCTCAAACCCAAAAACCATCCTCACTTTCCCTTCAAACCAACAGTTCTCCTTCCTCCACCTCTCCACACAGCCCCCTAAAAAAAAACACCCACCACACCGTCCTTACTCTCCCTTCAAACCAATAGTTCTCCTTCCTCCACCTCATCGTACAGCCCCCCTAAAATAACACTGTCTCCCTCTCCTCCACACACCTCCTAAAATGCACCTCTCAACACTGTTTCCCTCTCTTTCTCTACACAGCCCCTAAAACGTACCTCTCAACACCGTTCCTCTCTCTCCTCACCCAAAACCATACAGCCCTCTACCCTTCACTCAACATCGTCCCCTTCTCTCCTCACCCAACACCTTAGTGCCCTTCTTTCCTTAACCCACACACCGTCCCTCTCCTTAAAACCCATACCATATAAGCTCTCTCCCTCTCCATTAAAACCCACACCGTCCTTTTTTTAAACCCATCCAGCACCTTATCCCTCCATTCCTCTCCGTCCAGCACCTCAAGCCCACAACACTGTCCAGCTTCTTTCTCAGCACACCGGTCCCACTCTCCCCCTTATTTTTAATATTTGTATTTGTTTTATTTTCTGTCAAATTAATTGTTCTTCGATGACTCTGTTTCCTTTTCAATTATCAATTAATTTCTATTAATTGATAAATATTAATAAAAATGAGTGCTTCACACATTCTATTTGGACTAATATAAAAGCTGTAATAATTATTATTATTGTTATTATTATTGCAATTTTTATCACTTTTTATTTTTTATTTAAAAAAAAAGAGGAGGAACGAGTTTAATTTGGACGAGACGTCCTGTTAATCTCATTTTTTTGAAAAGGTGGAGCGAGTTTAATTTGGACAAGATGTCCTGTTAATCTCATGTAAATATTCCGTGTTTATTTTTGTTTATTTTTGTATATTTTATCGTCTCGTATATTTTCTTTTCATGAAGAAGTTAAAATAATTATTTGGTTAATTATAATGCGCGTTATCATATTGAGGTAACCGTTTTTATAACGGACAGTTGTGAGGTGCTAATACCTTCCTCACCTGTAATTAGACTCCCGATCATGGAATTTCATTTTTATAACCAGTGCTTTAATGAAAGGTTTTTCCGGTATTTTATCCTAAAAAATATTGGTGGCGACTCCCTGTTTTTCTTTTCGAACAAAAATCATTTTGAGGGTCGGCCATGCCGTCGCGATCCCGGTCGCGACAGAGGGCCAATACAAACCTGATTGAAGAATTTTTGCAGCAGTTCTTTCTCCATTAAAATGTCCTCCATAAGGGGATTTATGACAATGCCACAACATATCTTTCTTTTCCCAATCGGATACATAACGACGTAACAAATTATCAACACCAATTTTGAATAGATGAGGGTCATCCCAAAGTATTTTGAATCTTTGAAAAAACATTTTCTTTGCTGCCAAGTTAAACCATTTGGAAGAATTCCTGCTACTTTAAAATTGGCCATATCAGTAAACCATGACCGTTTTGTTACTTCAAAAAGTTTTTCATCAAGAAATTCTTCCAAGATGTCTTTTTCTTTGGCAGTGACCTCATCATTCATTAATCTAGAAAGATGGTTAGTGACCATATTTTCACTACCCTTTTTATCTTTGATTTCAAGATCATATTCTTGAAGGAGTAAAATCCATTGGATTAACCGAGGTTTAGAATCAGTTTTGGTCAACAGATACTTGATTATAGCATGATCAGTGAAAATGATTATTTTTGATCCAATCAAGTATGATCTAAATTTTTCTAAGGCATACACTATAGCTAGTAATTCCTTTTCAGTAGTTGCATAATTTATTTGATTTTCATTTAAAACCTTACTAGCATAGTGTATAACCCTAAAAAAATTTTCATATCTTTGACCTAAAACTGCTCCTACAGCATAATCACTTTCATCACACATAAGTTCAAAGGGTAAATTCCAATTAGGAGCTACAATTACAGGAGCAGAAACCAATTTTTCTTTCAAGGAATTAAAAGCTTTAAGACATGCTTCATCAGACTTGAATTCAACATCTTTATTTAGAAGATTTGTTAAAGGTTTAACAATTTTTGAAAAATCTTGAATAAATCTTCTATAGAATCCAACATGTCCTAAAAAACTTCTAATACCTTTCACATTCATAAGGGGGTGGGAGTTTAGAGATTACCTCTATTTTGGCTTGGTCTACTTCAATTCCTATAGAGGAAATTTTATGACCAAGTACAATTCCTTCTTTCACCATAAAGTGATATTTCTCCCAATTGAGCACTAAATTTGTTTCAATACACCGTTTCAATACGGTGTCCAGATTGGTTAGACATGTTTCAAATGAATTCCCAAAGACTGAGAAATCATCCATAAAAATCTCAATGCTCCTTTCAATTAAGTCTGCAAAAATAGCAAACATGCATCTTTGAAAAGTAGCAGGTGCATTACACAATCCAAATGGCATCTTCCTATATGCAAATATACTAAAGGGACATGTAAAAGCAGTCTTTTCCTGATCAAGAGGGTCAATAACAATTTGATTATATCCAGAATATCCATCAAGAAAACAATAGTAAGCTTGTCCAGACAATCTTTCAAGCATTTGATCCATAAAAGGAAGTGGAAAATGATCTTTTCTTGTTGCTTGATTTAGTTTTCTATAATCAACGCACATTCTCCAACTAGTGACAGTTCTTGTTGGGATTAATTCATTTTTATCATTAATAATTACTGTCATACCACCTTTTTTTGGAACAACTTGTACAGGACTTACCCATGCACTATCAGAAATGGGATAGATAATACCTGCTTTTAGCAATTTCAAAACCTCCTTCTTAGTTACCTCTTTCATAGTTGGATTGAGGCATCTTTGGGGTTGAGCAACAGGTTTAAAATTATCTTCCAGTAAAATCTTATGCATGCAATATGATGGGCTTATACCTTTTAGATCTTCAAGTGTCCATCCAATTGCTTCTTGATTCCTTTTCAAGACTTCAACCAGTTTTCTTCTTCGGTTTCACTTAACAAATTACTAATAATCACTGGTTTTAAATTACCTTCTTTTAAAAAGATATACTTTAAGTTGGAAGGTAGCACTTTCAATTCAAGCCTCTTGATTTCTTCAATAGGTACTTTTTGAATTTCTTCAATTTCTCCTGATTTAGGGAAAATTTCTTTCCCTTGATCAAGATCTTCAAGATATTTGTCTACCTGTTTTTCTTCTTTTTCACTCAAGAATTCCACAGAGTTAGTTAATAACTTATTTAAAGGATCAGAATTCGACATACCTGTGGATATGGAGAGCAGACTTTGTCGAGAACATCCACCTTAAAACAATCTTGTTTTGGATTAGGATGTTTCATGGCTTTGAAAACATCAAAGTTTACTTCTTCATCGTGAACTCTTACTGCCAACTTTCCATTATCTACATTAATAAGCACTCTAGTAGTCTTCATGAATGGTCTTCCCAAGATTAGGGGAACTTCAACATCTTCTTCCATGTCTAAAACCATAAAGTCAACAGGGAAGTAGAACTTGTCAACTTTCACAAGTACATCTTCCACAATACCATAGGGTCTTTTGATTGATCTATCAGCCAATTGTAGAGTCATCTTTGTTCTTTGAGGATCAAGGTCACCAATTTGCTTCATCATACTTAGAGGCATTAGATTAATGCTAGCCGCTAAGTTTAACAAGGCCTTTCTAATATTCGTTCCTCCAATGGAGACATGAATGGTGAAACTTCTAGGGTCTTTTGACTTTTTTGGCATGTTATGTTACAAAATAGCACTGCAACCTGCTTCTAGTTCAATAATTTCTTCATCATACCTCCTCTTTTTAGCGAGCAATTCTTTCATAAACTTTGTATATGTTGGCATCTATTCCAATGCCTCAGAAAATAGAATGTTTATGTGTAATTGCTTAAAGATTTTAAGGAATCTCTTTTATTCCTTTCCCTTATCCTTCTTTGATGGTGCATGTGGATAAGGTAAATCTTTAACTGGAGGTGTCTGACCCAAATACTGATTTTTTTGTTTTTTAATTTTTTGATTTTTTTGTTTTTCTTTTTCGTCATTCTTTTCTTCATCTTTTTTCTCTTCTTTTTCTTTCTTTTCTTCTTTTTCTTTTTTCTCTTCTTCTTTCTTTTTTTCTTCTTTACAATTATTTCCTACAACTTTACCACTTCTTGTAAAAATAACATTACATTATTCTCTTGGATTTTGAGTGTTTGTAGAAAAATCAGAGCTTTTCATGTCAGCTACTTCTTTTGCTAACTGTCCCAATTGTATATCCGACGTTTTACGTGTGGCTTCATTTGTTTGCATGTATTGTAGCAACTGTTGGATAGACTCTTCTATCCTAGTTAGCCTTGCTGCTTGATCAGATTGTGGTTGTTGTTTGAATTAATTGTTAGGAGGTCGGTTAGAAGGTCCAACATCTTGTTTCCAACCAATATTCTGATTTTGCCAACCCTGCGGGTAATTGTTAGGAAAAGAATTACCAAGATTCAAAGGAAAATTACCTAAGGGTATTCTTTGATGGTTCAGAAAATTAGCTTGCTCTTGCTCATTTCTATCAGGGGTACAGTAACCACATGGTTATTCTCCCATGCAATGCATACATTGTTTCAATTGAGCAGGAAGTGGTGATGACATTTGAGCAATTTGAAGTTTCTCCAATTGTTTGCTCATAGCCTCAATTTGTTGAGTCAACAATTTTTGCTGAGCCAATACTGCATCATTCACCCCTAATTCGAGCATACCTGGCTTCCTTTGTACATTACCTCTTTCATGTTTTGCTTGTCGGTCACTGATGGACATTGATTCCAATATTTCTATTGCTTCTTCCACAGTTTTGTTCATTAAAGAACCTTCTGCACAAGTATCTAACATCATCTTAAACTGAGGTAACAAGCCATGGTAAACGATCCTTACCTTTTTGACATCATTTAAGTTATGGTTTGGACATTTCCTTAAGAGTGCCTTGAATCGTTCCCATGTTTCTTCTAATGATTCATTATTAATTTATGAAACAGAATGTATGACTGTCATGGCTTCAAAATATTTTGAAGGAGAATAAAATCTTTCTAAAAATTTTCTCTCAACATCGGATCAGTTTGCAAAACTACCGGGTGGACAAGATTTAAACCATTCTTTAGCTTTCCCAATCAAAGAAAAAGGAAACAATCTCGTGTAAACTGATTCTTCTTGATTGGGTTCAAAACCAATTGTGCTGCATAACTCATAAAAAAAAGTTAAGTGTTCATAAGGTTCCTCATTATTTAAACCAGCAAATTGATTATTTTGAATAATGTTTAAAGTAGCTGGTTTAATTCTACAGCAGCAATAGGTCCTTGATACATCCCCGAAACATGAGGTGGTCTATTAATAGCAGCAAACTGTCCCAATGTTCTTCTTTCAGCAGTCATATTAGAATTTTCAAAATTTTCAGATTTTTCAAAAGAAGATGAAGTTGAAGAAGAAGAAGTTTTTGTTTTTTTAGATTTTAATGCTTTAAGTTTCTTTACAAACTTCTCGATCTCAGGATCAAAGAACACCTTTCCTGCAGAAGATCGAGTTTGCATAAACACACTAAATAAAGAAAGGTTAGTAAAACAATGTTAAAACGAATGAATGAATGAATAAAAAAAATTTCACTAAAAAAAATATTTTTACCACGATAATTAAAAATTTACTGTTTTACTAAATCAATTCAATCCCCAACAGCGGCGCTAGAAAACTTGTTAGACCCGGAATAGTGTTGTAGAAAACTCGTTAACTCCGTGTTACTATTGGGTCTTTTAATTGGCAAGCGCACTAATCGTTTATAGTTTTCAAAAAATTTAGATATCGTTCCACTGGGATTAAAAATCCAATAATTACAGTAATTTTTCAGTTACTATGATAAATTTATCGAAACCTATTCACAAAAGAATAATTTATATACAATTTATACAATATTCACAAGATTGCATAGCTGAGTTGTTCATGTGATAAAAAGAAAATAAAAACCTATTTAAAAAGTTGAGTTGCAATTTAGAATAGCTAAGATACTTGAGGATAAAACACAGAGAAACAAATTATGTTGGAATTTGGATCCCTAGTCTAGAATAACAATGAAGGAACTCAAGACATGCATATTTAATCATCAAGTTTATGTCATTGCAGCTTAAAATCATTATAACCGATCCCTTGTGATATAAATTCTAAGTATTCATCGTAAAGTCCGATCCCTCGTGAGCTTTCTCAATAAAAACTTGCATTAGGTCCTGGTCTTATGGCAACAATAATTACCAATTCTATTCCTAGTAATTGGCATATTAAAGGTATTCCAACTTTTACTTTTGTTAAACAGGTTTCAATACGGCATGAATAATTATTCTCCCATTTGACATTCACACTAATAAAACAAGTTTTAATACGCATGAAAATCATTCTCCCATTTGACATTCATACTAATAAAAGATTAAAATACTAACATGCACTTGAATCATAAACATGCAGAGATCGAATTCACAACATCATACTCAATAAACTAGTTCACCAATTCCAACATAAACATATTAGTTACACATGGTGATAGTAAAAACAACACTTACAGAGGTTGACATTACGAAGGCGATGGAAACTTCACGATACAATGATCATAATACCACATAACACTCTCAAGTATCTAGAAAACTATTCTAGAACTACAAACTCATAAAAGAAACACTCAAACACGAGTGTATAAGAAAAGAAAAGAGAGGAATGGAATGAGATGGGATGCTTAGAAGTGTAGAGAATGGCCCTATTTATAGGGCTGAGGAAGGGTCCTGACGCTATGCGCCAGCCTGACGCTACGCGTCAGGTCCCTGACTTAGCTTCCATTAATCAGCTTGAAGTGGCCATTATTGTATAATTATTTTAATTAATCATGCCCAGACAGATGTGCCTTGTCCCCTAATTTGGCTTGGACACTTGTGGGTAGTGGAGGGGTCATTGGCTGAGTGCTTGACCACCTGTCAGTGGTGTCCATGTAGCTCCTGACGCTACGTGTGGGTGTGATGTGTAGCGTCAGCATCAGAAGTTCCCATGCTATGCGTGGTGTTGATGCTACGCGTCAGCTCTCCAGTTCTTCAATTTTTCTCTTTAAATTCTTCACATTTTTAATGCAAAACTAAAGAAAATTGATCAAGGGCAGATTATTTCCAACAACATCCATTTATTGATTTAAAACCTAAATTTCTAACAAAGTTACCAAATTCTTATTCTTTTTACAAAATTTTTATTAAATATTTTATTGTAAATTTGAGGACTAACAATGTCCATTTTTAAGATGCCTTTATCTTTATAGCTATAATGCTGTGCAATAAGGTTGGTAGTACCGTTAGCTCACATTCTAGTTAGAGAATGCATAGAAAGCAACACTTATCTTGCAATTGATGACCTTATTTTTAATTATAGAATTAAAAGTATGAGTAATTAATTATATTAATCTGTAGAAGAAAAAATTATAAGCAAGTGCGGGTTGGATTATTAGGTAGTTATATATACGTTTCCGACGCTGAGGACTTAAATATAATGGAAATTATTATAGGTTATGTGAAGCGATGATCTATGTTCTTAATCCATGTTTATTAATTATTTATTATAAATGTTAACTCACAACTTCTTCTCTTTTATTCTTCTATCTCTTATCTTTTAACCACTATCTCAATCTTATATTAGTACTAATATGTTCTCAATTATTATTACTGTTAACATAAGTTTTGAAAGCACCATATACAATTGTTTATGTGATGATTCTATTATATGACATCATCATCTTCATTTTCTTGTTGATCATTTCGATTTTAATTTCATTTAAAAGTATTTTATTTGAAATAATGGGATGAATGTGGTCCCTTTAGTGATTTCTCTGTTCAAAGATTAAAAATTAGTGTCTAACTTTAAATGTTATTAAATGTTTGTTGTTTACTTGTGTATTCTAGTTGAATTGAGTAAATTTTAGGATGTTTCTTGAATCATGAATTGGGGATTGAGATTTTGATGTCGTTATAAAGCTTCAAACTCAAATCATAATGTTTATGATAACTCAAATTAAACTTGTTTATTATGTATCGTGATATACATGGAATTTCAGTGTGAAAACAAGTTGCATAAGGAGTTGTATAATTGTTTAAAAATAGGATTCCCTGATTGCTTGCTTTCTTTTACAATTTTGGTACGTGGAAATATTCTATACATTTCTAGTTGCCACTTTTTTCAATCAACTTAAATTTAAGATTTACATTATTTGGAGAATTTGCTAGCAATTCTACATGCTACAAAGCTTCGGATAAATAACACATTGAAACAGTGCAAAAAATTAAGTGTGGGGCTACAATATAATTGAAAGGTATGGTGTAGGCTGCAAAGTTGATTCATAATTTTACTGCAACATAAACTAAAAATTTTAAGTGTGCCATACTTTTCATGTGAGTGCCCAAAAGGTGTAAAACCTGGTTTTAGGTTAAAAAACCAATTTTGAATTATTTTAGAAACAGGTTCATGACTAAAAAATAGTTTTGGGTTATAAAATAGGTTCTCCAATGGTAAACATTAGTTTTAGTTTTAAAATTGATTTTGTACTCTTTAAAAACTAGTTCAAAAATGGTTTTTGTTATTGTTGTTGAGCTGAAAAAATTTTAACTCGACGGAAGTCAAACATAAATTCTCTTATATCTTACATATGTAAACAAGGTGAGATTTTGGATCACGAAAATACATTTAACATAATTAATAGATAGTTACATCTTTTAGATATAAGTTGATAATTCAAATTATACAATAAGTTCTATAAAATTGAAAAGTTTCTATAGAGAATTAAATAGGTGATTAAGTAATAATATGTATTTTAGTAGACATTTTAATAATTAGATAACTTATCTTTTCCAACAATAAGGCTTTGTAGTTAAATAACTTAGCTTTTCCAACTAGAGAACATGAAAAGGAAAATTAACTTCATACATCATGTATATACCATGCCTAAAAATTTAAAAGATGTTACTAAACAAGTTAGATTTATTTAATTTATTTAAACCCTTATATAATAATATCATGGCCATCTCTTTCTCTAACGGATCTATCCAAAGCTTCTAGTTTCTAGTTTGAGCAGCTTTGTTGTCTGTTGTTGTGCTTCTTCTTCGACGGTATAATTTTTATCTTTTAGGAAAAAAATTTGAACTATATATTTTGATATTATAGCTAGGTGTTTACTGTTTAATATATTTCTTGGTCAGTTTCATGCTTTCTTTTCTTGTTATTGTTGGTTGTTTCAAGACTATTTAGAAACCAATTATTGAAGTATATTTCTATATCCGTGTTTTCTCTTTGATTGTTGTTTGTTAGTGGAGAGCAGAGTTCATTAGGCATTGGTTTTGTGTGTTGATAACATGTGTTTTATGTATGCATGTGTATTGTTGTCTATTAGTGGAGAGCAGAGCTCACTAGGTTGTGGTGTTATTTGCCTTAATTTCATATGCAAGTCGTAGTTATATATTGAACTGTACTGGAATGTTTTGTGTGTAACAGGGTGTTTTTAGAAATTTGGAAATGTCTAGTTTACAAGGGAGACTGCCAAAATTTTGGTAGGCTCCCTGTTTTAGGGTACATAAAAAAGTATATTAAAGTTTAACAATGTAGGGTTTAGTCGTGTCTGTACCCACTAGGTTCCCGTTCAAGATTTAAGACAACCGGCTGATATACCGTGTTGTGTTGGATCTTGAATTGTCCCATCTACGTGTTTGTGGTCTATCTTATCTTGTTGATGTTCATTTGAAATTTTGGTTATTGTGTTTCATATTATCTCCAGGTGTATGTCTGTATGCGGTGTTTCATACTGCACATATATCTGTGTACTCGGGGATCAATATGAAATTCTGCCGAAATTCCAAACGAAGATCAACAACACAAGATAGACCATAAACACGTAGATAGGTTACGAATGGTTACATATTCATCCCGAATGGGATAAGGGCCCATTTACTGATAACATCCAAGAGATAGAGAGTGAACTGTGAATGATAGTCTTCTAAATACTTAAATTAAAGTAACTAGAACTCTGCTTGTTAGATATCATGAATAGAGGTTCCGACAAATCGACGATGGATGTACAACCGGCTAGATCGTAGTCTGTGAGTGATTGAAGAGTTTATGATGGGCTTGTTGGAGTTTATTTTGTTCGCTACAATGAACACTCCTGATTTTGAAGTGACTCAGAAGATTCGTTGTCCGTGCTCAAAGTTTAAATGCATGAGTTTTGAATATGCAGATGATGTCATGTGCCACCTAAGTGAGAAAGGGTTCATGGAAAGATACTACTACTGGTACAACCATGGTAAGCAGTTACCGCCCAGGCCATCGGCAGTAACCATGCAATAGTGTTACTACGAGGTCGGAGGGAATAGGGATACGTACAACAATATAGAGCAGATGGTGATGGATCATGTTGGACCCTCCACCAGGCGTATGCTAGAACATGATGACTAAGCTGGGATGAGGATGACAATGTAGAGGAGGATCCTAATCCGGAGGTAAAGAGATTTTATGATTTGTTGGCAGCGGCTCAGACTCCATGATGGGATGGGTGCCAAAGTCACACTGAATTATTCACCTCCCTAGCTGCTTTAAGCCGTAAGGCAAAATATAATCTTTGAGAAGGTTGTTTTAATAGAATGGTCGATTTGATGGGTTCTACTATGCCTAGTCATCATCGAATGCCATCAAACCCGTACCATGCTAAGAAAAGAATGGCAAACCTGGGGTTGGGTTGTATGAAGATAAAGTGTTGTGTTGGTGGGTGTACACTGTTCCGAAATAAGTTTACAGATAAAAATGTCACAAAATATGTACATTGTAATGAGGACCGCTACAAAATCGTTAAAAGAAGAGGAAAAGTAACTAGGAAGGCCGGTAAGAAAATGTGGTACTTTTCCATAACATCGCGTCTTCAATGTTTGTATGCCTCATTGTCCATGAAAAAATACATGCGTTGGCATGCTTTGAATCAAACACAGGAGGGCCTTTTGTGCCATCCATCTGATGGGAAAGTATGGAAGTGTTTGGATGAGTTGTACGACTTAACTTATATACTGATGGGTTCAACCCATTTGGTCAATACAGAAGAACGTACTCTTGTTGGCTAGTCTTACTGACCCCATACAATCTGCCTCCTGATATGTGTATAAAGGAGGGTCATGTTTTTATCTGCACTAGTTCCAGGACCCAAAAATCCAAAGGCGAAAATAGATGTGTTTTTGCAATCGTTGGTTAAGAAGTTGTCACAATTATGGGATGCCAGGGTGATGACCTATGATGCATCCTTGAAGAACAATTTCATGATGTGGGCTGTTTTGTTGTGGACCGTTAATGACGTCCCTATGTATGGCATACTTTCTGGATGGTCAACGTCTGGGAAGCTTGCTTTCCCTGTATGCATGGAACATACCAGGGGGAATCACTCCTTGTTAGTGGCAAGACAAGTTTTTTAATTATTATAGAAAGTTTCTCAATAGATCACCCATTCAGGAAACAAGGTTGTTAATGGAGCTTCACCCCATAGGTTATCTGGTACACGGGTTTGGCAGAGAGTCTTAAAGTATCCATACATCTGCGATAAGAATGTTAAGCAGTTTGCGGGTTATGAGAAGGAACACCACTGGGTGAAGCAAAGTATCTTATAAGATTCACTATATTGGAAAGACTTGGTGTTAAGACACAACATAGATGTGTTGCATACTGAACGAAATGTTTTCATGAATATTTTTGACATTGTGATGGACATTAAAGGGAGAACAAAGGACAATAAGAAAAGTCGACTAGACCTTCCAATTTGGTGTTCTAGGAAGAAGTTGGAATTGAGAGACACGGGACATGGAAAAATGTTTAAACCGTATTCGAAATATGTTTTAACTGGACCTCAACAGATTGCTGTATGTGTGTGGATGAATGGCTTGACCTTGCTAGACGGATTTGCTTCTAACTTGAGTAGATGCGTCGAAGTGAAGGAGGGCAGGGTGTTTGGCATGAAAAGTCATGATTGTCACGTGTTTATGCAACAACTACTGTCGTACGCGTTTCATGCTTTACCAAAACCTATTTGGAAACCACTGGTTGAGTTGAGTCACTTCTTAAAAGAGTTGACGACAACTTCATTAACTGATGAGAAACTTGTGAAGATGGAGGAAAGTATTCTGGTATTGATTTGTAAGTTGCAGCAGATTTTCTCACCTAGTTTTTTGACTCTATGAAGCATCTGCCTTTCCATCTACCATACGAATCCTTAGTTGGTGGCCCGATGCAGTACCGTTAGATGTATCCGTATGAAAAATGAACGTCATAACTACTTAATTTCGTTGTAAAATTTTTTGCTATAATAATATTATGAACTTAGCATTTTCTAGATTTTTACGCTTTTTAAAAGATAAATTATCAAACAAAGCATGCGTTGAAGCATTAATTTGTGAGACATACTTAGTGAAAGAAATAACCACTTTTACTTCTTTTGATTTTTCAATGGAGATAGAAACTAGAATGAGTAGAATTCCTCGTAACCTTAGGGTGGCCACAAAAACAGGGTTAGATGATCAAAGTTTAATTAACTATCCCTATAACACCCCTGATTTTCTGTACTCGAATCCCGATGTGATCGACATAATTAATAAAAATTGCGAATAAATTTTTCGCGTTTGAAAATATTTCTAAGACATCACCATGACCACATCATGACCCAAATCACAGAAAAACCAGAGAGTGAGATTATAAAACCTGAAGCTGGATCGATAAATAAATTGCCCATAACGGTATACGAAAATAATAGAGTTTACAGCGGAAGAAGAATATGTATACCGGGCACACGCCTAGTCCCATATATGACGATATGAGAAAAGGTTCGGCAAAACACGCAATGGCATATCGTAAGCCTAATAGACATTCATCATCCTTTTACATAATTATATAAGCATGTAATGCCTAAGATATAATTACATATACATAAATATATTCATCTACATTCGGGGATCTTCTCTCGACTATCACAACCATCAATTAACATCATTCAATTTCAATCCTTCTAATACACATCAAATCATCTCTTACATTCTATATATATATATATATCATTCATCAATTCAATGGAGTAACTTATACATACTCAAAATCTCTAAATCATCTATACAATCATATACAATTTATTCATTACACAAGAATCCATAATGATGCCGGCCAAGGCACTTCCATTACCACTATTTACCTTCACCCAAGCTTTAATTAAAATTCGAACTCATCCCATGGTAACCTGCATCACAATGCTAAAAAGGAGACCACATGGGAGAGTGAGTTATACATTCAAAATGACGAATAATATATATATTGTGACCATGTGTATATGCATACAACGTCATGTGTGCTCTGCTATCAAAATATTAAATTATCATTCATTCATTACCTCATTATCACAATAGGCATACAAGCCTCATGAATCGCAATTCATATCATAAATAAGCACAAGCACATACATAATCATATACACAATCATCAGCCACTTATCAACAAAGGCATTCATATTCATTATCATCATTAATCGTAAACAGTCACGCCCTTCATCACATTGGGCCGTAAATACAGATCGTCATATTCACATCATTTCGTTTATTCATATATTCTCTTACTTTTATGTGGTCTTCCATTCTATTAACTTCTCATCTCATCAACACCAATACCATTATCTCAATCATCATCAATCATCATCATATTCTGGCATATCTCTATGCTATATGCAAATGCTCTTATGGCTAATGCATATGCACAATGGAATAATCAACAACAAATGCGGATCCGACTGTGGGAATAAACACCAAGTTGTGGGTCAAGCATAGGTGTGCTACTATGCCCCTACTGTAGTAGTAAAATATGTACACATATCTCAAAGCATGCATGCATCTCGACAACATCTTTTTTTGGTACCAAACCGTTATCGCCCATTTGTAGCACTAATCACCCTGTGACTTGCGGATCAACAACATGGCCTCACTTGCCAAAAGTGCTATGGGCCTTTCCCGAACACACATCGAGAGAGCCGTGCCCCGTCGGACACCGAGGTAACTCGCTCACTATAGAGCCGCCCGCCCACTGGGCCTGCCACATAGGGTGCCTCGTCACCAAACTATGGACAGCTTCGTGACTCACACACCGAGTCATAGGGGAAATCAACAATATGCTCGTGCACTGAGCCGCCCTCCCACTGGGCCTGCCTAGTGGAACCCCCTAATATTCCACATAGACAGCGAGGATATGCCATGGATGCAATGCAAATGCAAATCAAATGCATCCTCACTCTGTGCATTCTAAATGCCACTCATCAAACATCATAATCATAATCATTACAATCACCAACACCACCATACACCTTAGTGGGTTTCAACCTTGTTGGTTTCATAATTATTATTTTCAAGTTTTAATGTGGCATTTCCTTCTCAACATATTTTCGCATATTTTTCACATCATACACGTAAGTCAATACTTGTAAACAGCCACTATGGCATTTCAACATCATATATTATTCATCAATATTACCACACTTCATTTAGTGGATTTCTCATCATTCATAACAATCCATACATGGATATCAAAGGGCATAGCAATCATCATAATATTAATCCACACACATGGCAACAAGGTGTTACGAATTACATATACATATATAGCAACCATAATTGCCTCACACGCATGCAAGTCAATTACTTGCACCCATCACAAGAATATCATAATAGTTCTCAATAATTATCAAATTGTCATTTTAATTAATTCAATACATATACATGGCAAGGCAAGCATGAGTATAGAACACATACAACAATCACCATCAAACTACTCATGCAATTTGAATATATAACTCCTCTCCTACCTCAAGGGAAGAGCCAAAACGATTCCAATGCTCTGAATGCTCCATCACATCACCCGGAATATGATCTACATAATATACATATGCATTCATACAATTAATAAGCCATCTCAAGGCATTCCTCATAATTCTTAAACATTTGCTAGCTTATCATAAAGCCCAACATCAAGTCCTAGACTTGGTAAACACCAAGCTATGTAATTGTATTAGGCTTCGGGAATTTCTTTCCCAAAGCCAAGATCCTCTAGATCTTAAAGGCTAACTACATTCCACATCATTTACTTCTCATCAAGATTCATAATATATCAATAGAGGGGAACATACATGATTTCGTAACATAGCATAGACATATACTTAGCTTGCCATGGCCTTAAGTCATTCCCCAATCACCTCTAAGACAAACCACACATATACCCTTAGTGAATTCTCTTGTTTTTCCATACTAAAAGGGATTTTGGGCAATAGTGAGCCCATAATAATTTCAACATTAAGACATGAGAAAAGCTTACTTTTATTCTTAAAAATAGTGGGACATGTCACAAATATCACCTATTAGTCCCAATTTGATAACCATAAAAAGTTGGGTTCAAAACCCTCTTAAATTTGAATTTTATGACGTAGTAGGTCCGGTGTTTTATGTCTAATGAGAGTTAGAAAACTCCAATTAATGTGATACCAATTCTCACACCTCCGTAACATAATTATCTACAACTTTCATGAAGAAGTCGGAGGCCAAAAATGTCATTAAGATGCCCAAACGGGCCAAAAACAGTAAAGAAAATAGACCAGTTGGAAAAACAGCATAACAGTGGCCATAACAGGGCTCTGAATCGATTCAGGCTCGTATGAATCGATTCAAGCGTCCCAAAATCTCAAATTTTGACAAACAAAGGGCCTTGAATCGATTCAAACTCGTATGAATCGATTCAAACGCCCCTGGAGCCCAAAATAGTGAAAACAGCACCTCTTGAATCGATTCAAAGGGTCTTGAATCGATTCAAGACAGCCCTGCTGCTGTTTTTATGCAGAATAACACCAAAAATTTCAACTTCCAATCACCCATTCTCATTCAATTCAAATCCAATGACCTTCAAAATTTGTCACAAGCTAAAATATATTATTTGTGACGTGTGGCCACCGGCCTCACTCAGAAATTCTCAAAATTGAGGGATTTATGCGCATAAATGCATTTTACCCATTTAGAGGCACTTTTATGCAACTCAAGGGCCTATTCTCAATGGAATTGGCCCATTACAATTCCTACAAGTCATAAACTATATATATGGGCTATTGGGACTAACCCAAGCCATCAAAATCACCTAAAACTCAATTTGACTCTATGAGTTCCTCAATTATGCATAAACCTCAAACTTATCACCAATACCATCACAATGGCCATCTCATTCAATGCCAATCATCCACATAAATTCTCAATTCACAAAACATATACTTCATCCCTTCAAGGATGCTTCATTAACATGTACATATTTCAACCCTTCATGGGTTATTCATCGTCATATATACACATACATTATCATCAATAGCCAACATTTGCCATTCATATCATTTCACTATAAACATGGCATATATCAAGGTCTACTTACTCATCAACTCAAGCATCTATTTCCTTAATCCTTTATCAATAGCTTGCAACCATTTTTAACATCATCATAAACATCAACAATCCAATTTAATTCCTCCAACCTCATTAATCAACACCAATGCTTCAAACATTCATCTCCTCATATAAAATCATTCTTAAGACATCAATAATCATCAAAATCACCTATTTAGCTAAGACCCCCAATTTATCATACTTAGGGTTTCCTCAAAGCTCAATAATCATTTCCAATAACCATTAATCTCCATCATTAACAACACTCATACACATATTATCATGGGTTTTCACTAAAAACCATTTTTCATGGCATTATTACTCATTTCCCCCAAATCTTATAATTAGGGTTCCATTAATAATCCAACAATAATCATAAATAATCATCATCTTCCATCATTAAACACTAAATTTTCATGTACCCCTCAACACCCACACAAAAACACATATTTCTCATACCCCACTTAGGGTTTTATATAAAAATAGCTTCTACCAATAACCCACATACATAAACCACTCTTCCAACACCTACAACTTATAACCAAAGGTTCAAGCTCTTGAGAAATGGTAAGAAGCTTACCTCATGAGAAGAAAATGGGTAGCTCCCAAGAAAAGGAGAGGGCCACACGAAAATGGAAGAGAAGAGAGAGAAGGGTTCCAGCTATAAGCTTCTCCTTCAAGCTCCCAAGAAGATGAAAATGGTGGAGGAGGAAAGGGCCACCATTAGCTTAGGGTTTTGAGGAGAAGAAGAAGAAGAGGAGGAGGAGAAGGAGAAGTGATGAAGAGAAGAGAATAAGGAGGAGGAGAAGAAGAAGTGGCGTGAAAATTAAGAGAAGGGGAGGGATTTTTATTTTAAAGTTTAGCCCTTATTAATAATTTCTTCGTTTTATAATACATAGGTTCTCTGTTCGGGCTCAATACTATATCCAATTATTATTCCGAATATAGATTCGGATTCCCATTAATATTCTTAACAGCCCTGACCAAAGGCATCTCAATCGGAGATACTTGGTCCAACACTCATATTCTAATCGGGTATAATTTTCTTTCCTTAAATCTTAATAAATCATAATTATCCATAATAAATCCTAATTTAATCATTCTAATATTTTTGGGACACAAATCCTTTCATTTACAATCATTTATTATTCATTCTCCTTAATTATTCATATTTATAAAATTCAGGATGTTACAATCCCGATCGTCCTGGGGGCAAGGTCATAGAATGTTACATTAATGAGAAACATCGAAAGGCAGCTCACTTGTACATTCTTCTGAATTGCCCGGAAGTGGAACCCTATCTCGAGTAAGTCACCAACTTATATATTGTATTTTGAAGCTAGCATTCATTGTAACTAAACTATTGTTCTTTAAATTGATTATATGTAGATATGTTGAAACTAGAGCAAAATGATACAATTGATGACCAAATTCATCAGTTGGTTTGCACAACACGTAAGACCCGTATACCTTCTATTTTTTAGTTGAACATCAAATTTTAGGTATCTAATGTTATTATGTGTTATGTTGTAAATAGATTCAAGACCCTATTAACCATATTAAAGATCCCTTACTCCAAGCCCTTTCTTTGAGGTCGGTGAAAACTATTAAAAAATGACCCATTTACTACGTAAACGGCTACAAGTTTAACATTTTCCAATGGAGTGAAGGGATGCGCACCCATAACTACGAGGTTTGTGTTAAAGGCATAAACGGACAGTTAGAGGAAGACTTCTATGGAGTCTTAACAGAGATTGTTGAAGTTTCTTTCTTCGGACGACTAAGAAGAGATATCGTTCTATTCAAGTGTGATTCGTACGACGACACAATCGGTGTAGGAACAAAGGTTAACAACAAGGTTTAGTTGAGGTTAAGAAAAGTGGTTTGATCCATTCATTTTTGCGTAACAAGCCGAGATGTTTATTACACAGACTTCCCTGGAGGACATCAGGATTGGTATGCAGTCATCAAGGCCAAGGCCCAAAGTCAGATCATTGATAATGTCTCCGATGAGGTTGAGGATGCTTATCATCTCACTCTGAACGAGCTCAATGATAGCCATTTGTTATTCAACATTGATCCAGTGATACTAGATGAGACATTTTCCACAACGGGGTGTGAACACATTGATAAAGAGGTTGTGTCCCAATCAAAAATGTGTTGGGCCGATTTAGAGACTGAGGACCCTGTTGAAGCAGATAGCCATAGGGACACTGAAACTGAGGGAGAATTCCAAACTAAAATAGACACAGTATTCAGTTATTCAACATATATACATATATTTATAGTTTGAGACAAACATTTGTTTTCATGGTTTTATCAACAAATGATAGGACGTAGACTACCCTTCAGTTGGGATAGTGGTTCAAGAATTCCAGGATCCCATCTGGGTGTTAGTCCTCAAATTTTCAATAAAAGCTTGAATAAAAATATCATAAAAATTATAAAAATTAGTTTAATTTGTTAGAAAATTAGGATTTAAATTCAATAAATGGATGTTGTTGGAAATAATCTGCCCTTGATCAATTTTCTCTAGTTTTGTAGTGAAAAAGTTAAGAAATCAAGAGAAAATTACACTAGAGGAGCTGACGCGTAGCCTCACCCCACGCGTAGCATCAACAGCTATTTTTGATGCTGACGCTACGCATCACAGCCACGCGTAGCGTCAGTGCTGCGTGGTCTCCACCTCCACTTTGACCAACCACTCCACTTGGACCCAATAATGGGCACTCCACTCAGCCACAAGGGCCATCCCACTCACCATGAAAGGCCAAAAATCGGTGGAGACATGTCCATATGGCCAAGCATGATCAAATTTAATAATTTGAAGTGGCCATTATCAAGTGTTTAATGGAGGCTGAGTCAGGGGTGTGACGCGTAGCGTCACAGGGACGCGTAGCGTCAGCACCCTTGCTCAGCCCTATAAATAGGGCCATCCAACACCATTCAAATCATTCCATCCCATCCCATTCTATAGCATTTCTTTTCTCTCTTGTGCTCGATTTTGAGTACTTCTTTTGTGAGTTGTAGTTCTAGAATAGTTTTCTAGATACTTGAGTATGTTTCGGTGTATTGTGATCATTGTATCGTGAAGTTCCCATCGTCTTCGTAATGTCAAAATCTGTAAGTGTTGTTTCTACTTTCACCATGTGTAACTAATTTGTTTATGTTGGAATTGGTGAACTAATCTATTGAGTATAATGTTGTGAATTCGACCTCTGCATGTTTATGATTCAAGTCCATGTTAGTATTTTAACCTTTTATTAATATGAACGTCAAACGGGAGAATGATTTTCATGTGTATTGAAACTTGTTTTATTAGTATGAATGTCAAACGGGAGAATGATTGTTCATGCCGTATTGAAACTTGTTTTGACGAAAGTAAAAAGTTGGAATACCCTTGGTATCTCAATTCTATAGGGGTTGTTAACCATTGTTGCCATAAGGCCAGGTCTTAATGCAAGTTTTTACTGAGAAAGCTCACGAGGGATCGGACTTTACGGTGAATTCTTAGAATTTATATCACGAGGGATCGGTTATAATGATTTTAAGCTGCAATGACATGAAACTTGATGATTAAATATGCATGTCTTGAGTTCCTCATTGTTATTTTAGATTAGGGATCCAATTTCCAACATAATTTGTTTATCTGTGTTTATCTCAAGTATCTTACCTATTCTAGATTGCAACTCGTTTTTTTAGATAGATTTTATTTTCTTTTATCTTATGAACCACTCAATCATGCTATCCTGTGAATATTGTATAAATTGTATATAAATTATTCTTTTGTTTATAACTTCCTTCCCATTTACCATAGTAAATAGAAAATTACTGTTATTATTGGACTTTCAATCCTAGTGGAACGATATCTAAATTTTGAAAACTACAAACGATTGGTGCGCTTGCCAATTAACAAACCCGGTGGTGGAAAAGAACTGTTGAGATGCTATCGCCGGGTTAACAAGTTTTCTGGCACAGAATTGTTTCAGTAAAACAGTAAAATTTTAATTACCGTGGTAAATATATTTTTTTTTACCTTAGTTAATTTTTTTTATTATTTATTTCTTATCATTATTACACTAACTTTCTTTGTCTAGTTTGTGTATGCAAACTCGATCTACCGCAGGTAAAATTTATTTTGATCCTGAGATAGAAAAGTTTGTAAAGAAAATCAAGTCTTTGAAATCTAAAACACAAACTAATTCTTCTTCTACTTCAAAAATTTTTGAAAATTCAAATATGGCTGCTGAAAGGAGAACATTGGGACAGTTTGCTGCTATTAATGGTCCACCCCGAGTTACGGGAATGTTTCAAGGACCAGTTTTACCAGTGGAAATTAAACCTGCCACTTTAAACATTATTCAAAACAACCAATTTGCTGGTTTAAATCATGAAGAACCATATGAACATTTAACTATTTTTTATGAGTTATGCAGCACAATTGGTTTTGAACCCAATCAAGAAGAGTCTGTTTACATGAGACTATTTCCTTTTTCATTGATTGGTAAAGCAAAAGAATGGTTTAAATCTTGTCCACCGGGTAGTTTTACAAACTGGTCCGATGTTGAAAGAAAATTTTTGGAAAGATTTTATTCTCCTTCAAAATATTTTGAAGCAATGACAGCCATACATTCTTTTTCTCAAAATAATGATGAATCACTAGGAGAGACATGGGAACGATTCAAGGCACTTTTGAGAAAGTTTCCAAACCACAACCTGAATGATGCCGAAAAGGTAAGAATCGTTTACCATGGTCTATTGCCTCAGTTCAAGATGATGTTAGATGCTTGTGCAGGTGGTTCTTTAATGAACAAGACTGTGGAGGAAGCCATAGAAATATTGGAATCAATGACTATCAGTGACCGTCAAGCTAAACCAGAAAGAGGTAATAGACAAGGTATACTTGAACAAGGAGTAAATGATACAGTGTTAATTCAACAAAAATTATTGATGCAACAAGTTGAGGCAATGAGTAAACAACTTGGAAAACTTCAAGTTACCCATGTACCACAACAACTCCCTGCTCAATTACAACAATGTGAGTATTGTATGGGCGAACAACCATGTGGTTACTGTGTTCTTGACAAAAATGAACAAGAACAAGCTAATTCCTTGATTCATCAAAGGTTACCTACAGGTAATTCTCTAAATCCTCTTGTAAATTCTTTTTCTAACAATTACCTGCAGGGAAGGCAAAACCAAAACTATGGTTGGAAACAAAATGCTAGACCCTTCAACAATCAAGGAGATTATAATTCTAGATTGACAAAAGCTGAAGAAAGTATTCAACAATTGATGCAATACATGGAGACAATTAATGTTGCACGTAAAGCATCAGATCAACAGTTAAGTCAGCTAGTAAAAGAAGTAGCCGACATCAAAGAATTCAAAGTGAAAGAACAATGTAAGGCTATTTTTACAAGAAGTGGTAAAACTATAGGTATAAATCATGAAAAAGAAAAAGAAGAAGAGAATGAAAAAGAAAAAGGAAAAGAAGAAGAAAAAGAAAGTGAAGAAAAGAAAGAAAAAATTGAAAAAAATCAAAAAAATCAGTATCCTGGACAGACACCTCCTGTCCAGGATTTACCTTATCCTCATCCACCATCAAGAAAAGATAAAGAGAAGGAATACAAGAGATTCCTTGAAATCTTTAAGCAGTTACACATAAACATCCCTTTTTCTGAGGCATTAGAACAGATGCCTACATATACTAAGTTTATGAAAGAACTGCTTACAAAGAAAAGGAAGTATGACGAAGAGATCGTAGAACTTGAAGTAAGTTGCAGTGCTATTTTACAATACAAGATGCCAGAAAAATCCAAAGATCTTGGTAAATTCACTATTCCTGTCTCTATTGGTGGAGTAAATATCGGTAAGGCTTTATTAGATTTAGGGGCTAGCATCAATCTAATGCCCCTAAGTATGATGAAGCGTATTGGTGATCTTGATCTACAGCAGACAAGGATGACTCTGCAATTAGCTGATAAATCCATCAAGAGACCTTATGGGATTGTAGAAGATGTACTTGTAAAGGTTGACAAATTCTACTTTCTTGTGGATTTTGTGATCTTAGACATGGAAGAAGATGCTGATGTTCCTCTAATTCTTGGAAGACCATTCATGAAAACTGCTCGAGTACTGATCGATGTGGACAATGGGAAGCTAGCAGTAAGAGTGCATGATGAGGAAGTAAATTTTGATGTCTTCAAGGCAATGAAACATCCTAATTCAAAGCAAGATTGTTTCAAAGTGGACATCCTTGATGAAACTTATCTTTCCTTATCAAAAGGTATGGTTATTTCTGACCAATTAAATAAGTTATTGACTAACTCTGTTGAATTTTTGAATGAAGAAGAGGAAAAACAGATTGAAAGATATCTTGAAGAATTTGATCAAGGGAAAGAAATTTCCTTTGAATCAAGAAAGATTGAAGAAATTCAAGAATCACCTGCTGAAGAAATCCAGAAACCTGAATTAAAAGTGTTACCTTCCAATCTAAAATACATCTTTTTGAAAGAAGGTAATTTAAAACCAGTTATCATTAGTAATCTGTTGAGTGAAACAGAGGAAGAAAAACTGGTGGAAGTATTAAAGAGGAATCAAAAAGCAATTGGGTGGACACTTGAAGATTTGAAAGGTATAAGTCCATCATACTGCATGCACAAAATCTTGTTGGAAGATAATTTCAAACCTATTGCTCAACCTCAAAGACGCCTCAATCCAACTTTGAAAGAAGTAACCAAAAAGGAGGTTCTGAAATTGCTGAAAGCAGGTATTATCTATCCTATTTCTGATAGTACATGGGTAAGTCCTGTTCAAGTTGTTCCAAAAAAAGGTGGTATAACAATAATTGTTAATGAAAAAAATGAACTAATTCCTACAAGAACTGTCACCAGTTGGAGAATGTGCATTGATTATAGAAAATTAAATCAAGCCACAAGAAAAGATCATTTTCCATTACCTTTTATGGATCAAATGCTTGAAAGATTATCTGGACAAGAATATTACTACTTACTCGATGGTTATTCTGGATATAATCAAATTGCTGTTGACCCTCTTGATCAGGAGAAAACTGCCTTTACATGTCCTTTTGGCATATTTTCTTACAGAAAGATACCATTTGGATTATGTAACGCACCTGCTACTTTTCAAAGATGTATGTTTGCTATTTTTGCAGATTTAATTGAAAAGAGCATTGAAATTTTCATGGATGACTTCTCAGTTTTTGCGAATTCATTTGAAACATGTCTATCCAACCTAGACACCGTACTGAAGCGGTGTATTGAGACAAATTTGGTGCTTAATTGGGAGAAATGTCACTTCATGGTGAAAGAAGGAATTGTACTTGGTCATAAAATTTCTTCTAGAGGCATTGAAGTTGACCAAGCTAAAATAGAGGTAATTTCTAAACTCCCACCTCCTGTAAATGTAAAAGGTATTAGAAGCTTTTTAGGACATGCTGGATTTTATAAAAGGTTTA
Source organism: Clitoria ternatea (assembly GCA_037962975.1). Classification (NCBI taxonomy): domain Eukaryota; kingdom Viridiplantae; phylum Streptophyta; class Magnoliopsida; order Fabales; family Fabaceae; genus Clitoria; species Clitoria ternatea. Next base: position 181,606,410 of record CM075671.1, read on the forward strand.
TTCAAGATTTTTCAAAAATTGCAAAACCCTTGTCAAACCTTCTAAATAAAGATGTTGAATTCAAATTTGATGAAGCATGTCTTAAAGCTTTTAATTCCTTGAAAGAAAAATTGGTTACTGCTCCTGTAATTATTGCTCCTAATTGGAATCTACCCTTTGAACTTATGTGCGATGCAAGTGATTATGCTGTTGGAGCAGTTTTAGGTCAAAGATATGAGAAAATTTTTAAAGTCATACATTATGCTAGTAAAGTCTTGAATGAAAATCAAATAAATTATGCAACTACTGAAAAAGAATTACTAGCTATAGTGTATGCTTTAGAAAAATTTCGATCTTACTTGATTGGCTCAAAAATAATCATTTTTACTGATCATGCTGTAATCAAGTATCTTTTAACTAAACCTGATTCAAAACCTCGGTTAATCAGATGGATTTTGCTCCTTCAAGAATATGATCTTGAAATCAAAGATAAAAAGGGTAGTGAAAATATGGTAGCTGACCATTTTTCTAGATTAATGAATAATGAGGTTACTGTCAAAGAAAAAGAAATTTTGGAAGAATTTCCAGATGAAAAACTTTTCAAAATAACACAACGGCCATGGTTTGCTGACATGGCCAATTTCAAAGCAGCAGGAGTTCTTCCAAATGATTTGACTTGGCAACAAAGAAAAAAATTTTTTAGAGATGCAAGATATTTTGTTTGGGATGACCCTCATTTATTCAAAATTGGAGCGGATAATTTGTTACGACGTTGTGTGCCTGACTGGGAAGTAAGAGATGTGTTGTGGCATTGTCATAAATCACCATACGGAGGATACTTTAATGATGAAAGAACATCTGCAAAAGTTCTCCAATCAGGTTTATACTGGCCCTCTCTTTTTAAAGATGCTCACTTGTTTGTTCAATCTTGTGATAACTGCCAAAGAACAGGTAATGTTGGAAGAAGGAAAGAAATGCCTCTCACAAATATACAAGAAGTTGAGGTATTTGATTGTTGGGGAATTGACTTTATGGGACCTTTTCCTAACTCATACTCAAATCAATACATTCTTTTGGCAGTAGATTATGTTTCAAAGTGGGTGGAAGCAATTTCTACCCCTAATGCTGACACTAAAACTGTTGTGAATTTCTTGAAGAAAAATATTTTTTGTAGATTTGGGACACCAAGAACTTTAATCAGTGATGGTGGTTTACACTTTTGTAATAAAATTCTTCAGAAAGTATTACAACATTATGGAGTAAAGCATAAGGTAGCCACAGCATATCATCCACAAACCAATGGGCAAGCAGAGATTTCAAATCGTGAAGTGAAAAGGATTCTGGAAAAAACTGTGTCATCTTCTAGAAAGGATTGGTCACAAAAACTTGATGATGCACTCTGGGCATACAGAACTGCATTTAAAACACCAATTGGTCTTTCGCCTTTCCAGATGGTTTATGGAAAATCATGTCACCTTCCAGTTGAAATGGAACATAAAGCATATTGGGCTTTAAAATTCCTCAATTTTGATCAAAATGTAGCAGCAGACAAATGAAAGTTACAGCTACTTGAGTTAGAGGAAATGAGGAACAATGCCTATGAATCATCTAGATGCTACAAAAGTAAGGTGAAGGCTTACCATGATAAAAAGTTAAAGAAAAGACACTTCACACCAGGTCAGCAAGTTTTATTGTTCAACTCAAGATTAAAATTGTTTCCTGGAAAATTGAAATCAAAATGGTCAGGCCCGTTCTTGATTAAAGAAGTCAAACCATACGGAGCAGTGGAAATTGAAGATCCAACTTCCAAAAGAAGTTGGATGGTAAATGGGCAAAGGTTGAAACTATATTTGGGTGGTGAAATTAACAAAATTACCACCAGTTATCTTTTAACTGACCCTTGAAATGCAGGAATGTCAGGCTGGAGACATTAAACCTAGCGATCAATGGGAGGCAACCCATTTTGTTATTTGTTTTTTTAAAATTTTAAAAAAAAAATAAAAAATAAAAAAATTTCTTTTAATAAATAAAATTTTTGTTAGTAAGTTAATTTATACACTTAGAGTTTTTACACAATAAAACTTAAATTTGTAAAATCAATTATCGATTTTTTTATATAACTTAGGAATTTTGATAAATTTAATTACAATAAGTTGATTAACCATCAAGCAAATTTCAATAACCCGGTGAGCAGAGAGATATTTTTTTAAACACTTGAGGGTTTAATCGACATATTTTCAATTCGAATTGATTTTGCTTTAATCTCTGATTTGTGTTGTTGTACAGAGAATTCGAGAAAATGATCAAGGCACATTTATTGGTGAAACGAAACCTTGGGCCAAACAGCTTACCTTGGTAAAAAGTCTTTTATCCTTTGTAAAGCCAATTTGAGCCTAAAATAAAATTCTTTGGTACCCTTAAAACCTAAATTTGTTTTAACCATTCCCTATACTTGATTGATTAAAAGAGCAGTTGAAATAAATGAAAAATATTTTGAGTGTTCTCACAAAAATGGGGAGTGAAAATAAGCAACTTGATTCTTTTTAAAAGGAAAGTATGAAAAAGAAAAAAATCAAAAATAGTAAAAAGAATCAAGTTGGGGGTATTTATTTTTCATCAATAAAAGAAAATGAGAAGTTTTGGGTCAAGAAAAAGCCTAAGAATTATAAAATGCTCTTTTATGATTTCAGGTTTTTGAATTCCAAGAAAAACCATTACTTCTTGAAAACCAAGCCTCATTACAACCCGTGAAAAGACCTTGTGATTTTCGAATTAACTCGGTATAAATAACCATTGATTAGATGACAAACAAAGTTAAATTCGTTTGATTTTATGATTGATTGAGTGAAATAGGTTACCAATTGCATAGAGATAAACACTTGTGAGGTAAGCCTGAAATTCTGCTTGATTGTTAATAGAATATTGTAAACAATTTTATCATTAGACCTTTGTTATATTTGATATCAATTTTTGATTCTTACAAATTAGTTAAATTGTGTAATTATTTTTTGTGGTAAATTTTTGGACTAACTTAAAAATTTGATTCCAAATTTTTATTTTTTTTATTTTTTTCTTATTTTTCTCTTGCTCGAGGACGAGCAATGTCTCAAGTTGGGGGTATTTGTTAGTCATTAAATTTTCAATAAAAGCTTGAATAAAAATATCATAAAAATTATAAAGATTAGTTTAATTTGTTAGAAAATTAGGATTTAAATTCAATAAATGGATGTTGTTGGAAATAATCTACCCTTGATCAATTTTCTCTAGTTTTACAGTGAAAAAGTTAAGAAATCAAGAGAAAATTACACTGGAGGAGCTGACGCGTAGCCTCACCCCACGCGTAGCATCAACAGCTATTTTTGATGCTGACGCTACGCATCACAGCCACGCGTAGCGTTAGTGCTGCGTGGTCTCCACCTCCACTTTGACCAACCACTCCACTTGGACCCAATAATGGGCACTCCACTCAGCCACAAGGGCCATCCCACTCACCATGAAAGGCCAAAAATCGGTGGAGACATGTCCATATGGCCAAGCATGATCAAATTTAATAATTTGAAGTGGCCATTATCAAGTGTTTAATGGAGGCTGAGTCAGGGGTGTGACGCGTAGCGTCACAGGGACGCGTAGCGTCAGCACCCTTGCTCAGCCCCATAAATAGGGCCATCCAACACCATTCAAATCATCCCATCCCATCCCATTCCATAGCATTTCTTTTCTCTCTTGTGCTCGATTTTGAGTACTTCTTTTGTGAGTTGTAGTTCTAGAATAGTTTTCTAGATACTTGAGTGTGTTTCGGTGAATTGTGATCATTGTATCGTGAAGTTCCTATCGTCTTCGTAATGTCAAAATCTATAAGTGTTGTTTCTACTTTCACCATGTGTAACTAATTTGTTTATGTTGGAATTGGTGAACTAATCTATTGAGTATAATGTTGTGAATTCGACCTCTACATGTTTATGATTCAAGTCCATGTTAGTATTTTAACCTTTTATTAATATGAATGTCAAACGGGAGAATGATTTTCATGTGTATTGAAACTTGTTTTATTAGTATGAATGTCAAACGGGAGAATGATTGTTCATGCCGTATTGAAACTTGTTTTGACGAAAGTAAAAAGTTGGAATACCTTTGGTATCTCAATTCTATAGGGGTTGTTAACCATTGTTGCCATAAGGCCAGGTCTTAATGCAAGTTTTTACTGAGAAAGCTTACGAGGGATCGGACTTTACGGTGAATTCTTAGAATTTATATCACGAGGGATCGGTTATAATGATTTTAAGCTGCAATGACATGAAACTTGATGATTAAATATGCATGTCTTGAGTTCCTCATTGTTATTTTAGATTAGGGATCCAATTTCCAACATAATTTGTTTATATGTGTTTATCTCAAGTATCTTACCTATTCTAGATTGCAACTCGTTTTTTTAGATAGATTTTATTTTCTTTTATCTTATGAACCACTCAATCATGCTATCCTGTGAATATTGTATAAATTGTATATAAATTATTCTTTTGTTTATAACTTCCTTCCCATTTACCATAGTAAATAGAAAATTACTGTTATTATTGGACTTTCAATCCTAGTGGAACGATATCTAAATTTTGAAAACTACAAACGATTGGTGCGCTTGCCAATTAACAAACCCGGTGGTGGAAAAGAACTGTTGAGATGCTATCGTCGGGTTAACACTGGGTATACCACAGTAGACTAGCACCCCATAGCAGACCACCACCCCACAACAGAGCCCCACCCCACAATAGACTCCTTCACCACCACAGACCACATCACAACAGAATCCTTCATTGCCAACATTGGATGACCCTGGCCTTGAGGTGAGCCCACCTCCAACATCCCCCTACCCACTCTAGTCCCACTGTCGGGCGGAGACGAGTATGTACTACTATATAATTTGTTTTAAGTTTCTTAGTTGCTATCTTGTTAGTTGTTTCATACTTATAATTTACATAGTACCCTAATTTGTTTGTTGTATGTTAGTTATTTAGTGCTTGTATAAATTAAACTATACTGGTAAATCTTCTCCTTGTAATAGGGTAATAGTTCAACTTTGGAAATGTTACATTTACAGGGGAGACTCTGTTGAAATTTCAGTTGCCTCCCTGCGTCTATATTGTTTTATTGTTTCTAACTTCTGTTTATTATAGCTTTGTTAATAGTAGTCGCACTACCAAAGCGATTACGACAGTTCTGAAGGCCCAGTGGGATGGTCTATACATCTCTTGGATAGATGCTGGTAAGGCTGTCTAAGATAGATGGTTTGAGACATTCTCTATAAGTTTAACACTTCCCTATGTTATGAATTTATGGCCAATTCATACACCTGTACCTTAATTTGAAATCTCATTTCATGTAACAGCGTGATTATCAATGGATAGAGGGTATGGTTGATGAGATTAGAAAGGTCTTTGCCACAAAGACCTCCAAAATCATCAAAAGTACCCTTTGGAAACTAAGGGACAAGGGCGAGTGCCCTCGTTGGATCCCCGAGGCACATTGAGACGGGATGATACATAAGTTAGGAGGTGTCTTATTCCAGTAGGCTAGTGCTAGGAACAAGGAAAATAAAGTGGCTGATGTTGCTGCCTCCATCTATACTAGGGGTAGCATTTCAACCCTCAAGCATAAAAAGAGATTTGTAAGTATATTTTGTTAAACATTTCTTTTATGAATGATCGAACATGTTTTCCACTAATAATTTTAATACATTGTGAACTATAAGAGCTGAAGGAGTATCACGAGCCTTCACTGTATGAGGTCATGCAAATGACCAAGAAGAATAAAGCCGGTGCATGGGTTAACCAAAAGATGACAAATCTAGTGGTATTTTATTTTAACTTACACATGCTTAAATTTACAAATCAGCTTACTAAATTTTATCATTAGTTTACATTTGTAGGAGATGTATCAGGCCATGAGGACCCAGAAGAAGGCAGAGTTGGTGGCTCCCATTCCTGATCGAGAGGTACCCCACCCTTTCTTGTTCCGATGACAACACCATTTATATGGAGGTTGTTGGTGGTGTGAACAAGAAAAGGAGGGTGTTTGGCTTGGGAGGCGTGGGCACGGAACTTGCCAAGAAGAGGAAGCCTTTTCCTTTTCCTCTTCCTCTGGCCTTCCAATAGATGTTGTTCAAGTTATTGAGAACCTGAACAATGAGCTACACGAGGAGCGACGCCGGAGGTAGCTATTGGAGGAGCGAGTCGAGGAGGACCGACGATAGGGGTAGCTACTGCAGGAGCAAGCTGCCGAGGATCGACGATGGGCAGAGGAGGAACGTGTCAAGACTCATCGACAGCTGGCAGCACAGCAAGAGATGATCATGCAGATGATGGCAAGGCTACTTTCCTCTATGTCCCAGCTGTTCCCATCACCACCACCACAGGATCTCCCTGCACCGTGATCATGCTACTCTATGGGTTATTTTTATTGTATTTTTGTATAAATTGTATATAAATTTTGTTTATAGTTTATCTCATATTTGATATTTCAGTATCTATTTTGTGTCATTTTCTTTTTCTATGTGAATTAATTTAATATTGTATTACTGATTATTCAACGAAGGAAAACCCTAAATTACAATAATAATAGGCAATATAATGCATGTAACTTACTAACTGATATTTAATATTTAATATTTAACTTATACAATTAAAAAATAATTAACAAAAATAAAAAAAACACCTACATACACATTAGCGACGGAAACTACACGATCGCTACTGCGCAGTACCCCAGCGACCACTAAAGTCGTCGCTAATAGGCAACATAGTAGCGACGAAACAAATGTAGTCGTTACTACGCAGTATAACGTAGCGACTACTTACATCGTCGTTAGTAGGCAACATAGTAGTGATAGAACAAACGTAGTCGCTACTACGCAGTAACGTAGCGACCACTTACGTCATCGTTAGTAGGCAACATAGTAGCGGCATAGAGGCCATAGTCGCAACTACACAGTAATGTAGCAACCACTAACGTCGTCACTAATAGGTAGCATAGTAGTGACGGAAAATATGTGGTCGCTACTACGCAATAACGTAGCAATAACATTCGTGGTCACTAGTTAGGCAGTATTAGCGATGGGATATTGGGGTCGCTATTAGGCAACACCAATGACGGGGTGGGTCACCACCCATGGGACCCGATTAGCGATGGCACGATGTCGTCGAAAGGTTTGTGATGGGGTACTCTACTGGTCGCTGATACAGCGATGATAGCGGTAGCGGCGATTTATTTTCTGTCAAAATGTCCGTCGCTAATACATTTAGCAGAAAAAATTATATGATTTAGAGACGGGTTTGGGACGTCGCTGATTGGTCTTTTTTTAGTAGTGATTTTTTTATTTGAATTCAACTTAGATAAGACTGTCATAAGTGGCAAAAATTTAATATTATTGTTTTTTTAGAACTGTAACTCAAAATACAGGTTAAGATAGAAAAGCATGGTGGTTATGACTTTGCTATGTGTAAAATCAAGAATCAAGATTTAAAAAAATAGAATGAATTAAGTAAAATTTAGATTTAGATTCTTCTTATACCTTGGAAAAATACTATAAAACCACAAAATACTTACTACTACCCTTGTTTTAAATATAAACAAATTTTAGTGGAGTTTTCTAGTTTCATAATATAAACAAAATTATTCTTTTTTAATGTCATTAAATGTTTATCTATCAAATATGTCCTTATATATATTTTTTAAGACAATTTATTCTGTACAAAAAATGATATTAAAAATATATTCAAAACTGTATAAAATACTTAATAACATTAATATAAATAAGTACTTCTAATTATTATTAGTAATATGTGTATAATTAATTATTTACCATTTAGCATCTGTATCCTTCCAATTGCATCAGCAGGGAGTTTGCTGGGATAATACGAGTAGGAATATCCCATAGCTCCCATATGCCAATAATTGAAGTATATATATATATATATATATATATATATATATATATATATATATATATATATATATATATATCACTAAATATCAAACGCGGATAAGAAGTTTATAACAACTTATAGATTCTACCACTCAACCAACTTATTACAAGGTTATTATGATAATTTTAATTAATTGATAATTAATTTCATCTAATAATGGTTTTAAAAAATAAGTTTGTCAGAAAAATAAATTAAATTGAATTATATTCGCCCGAAAATAATTATTTAAAGCGGTAGAATACTTATACTATAGTATTTAATACTACTGCATTTTTATAATAATTTAACTAGCTAGATATACATTAGTCTTTACTGTCACTGCCTCTTTCGTTCAACCTTAGTTGCTTTCACTCTCTCTCACGCACACATTAACATGTCAACGTCAAAGCGCACAACTTTGTTCCATGTGTCAATTGTAATAATGCATATTGCCATATATATTGACTAATAATGTATTATGACTTGTGAGTTGTTATGCTATAGCGTTGGCCCCTCAAGCGCAGGAGTATTAACCACCGCATTTTTCAGCTCATCCCCACATAAGAAAAGTTTTCTTTTTTGTTGTAATATTTGTTTGATAAAATCTATTTGGATTTATGCAGTGAAATTGGTCTATTTGATTGATTGAATTGAAAATTAATTAAGATACCCGTCTAGACAAATTAAAAAATTAAGACATTTTAAAATTGGTCAAGAATTGGTAAAACCGGTAAGAACCGGTCAAAACCAATACTGAAAATCGTGCTTAAATTAATCAGATTTAAAAAATCATTTTTCATTTGTTTATTATTTTTTAAAAAAGTCTGTTCTAAAATATTTTTAAATAAATAAAAAAATATTTATACATTATTTTTTATTATATTTTTTCCTACAATATATGTAATATTAATTAACCCAATTTTATATAAATTATTGTTAATATATCAATAATTATATTATACTCTATGTAAAATTATATATTTTATTATCATCGATTCGGTTGTATTCAACCACGGTTAAACTAATAAATTATGAATTAATATTTTAACCAGTTTGATTATTGATCGGATTTTTAAAATGCTGAAATTAACGGATGATAAAATTGAATTGAAAAGAAATGGTATATATTGTGACGGGTGATATACAACTATGCGTACACATACACACGTGTACAGATGCACATTCATGATGCATGCATATAAAGAGAGGTACAATGGTACGAGTGGAAAGAGGTGGATGAAATGAAATTGTGATTGATGTGGGTGGTTGAGTTGGGTATGTTATGTGGGTGGTGGACACTGTACGATACATTCTTGGGATGGTGGTCTTTCACCTTCAATATATCCGCTTGTCGTAAGGGATGAAAAATTGGACCCTAGTTCCTTTCTTCAATTCTGAGCCATTACATAACAAAACTGGAGTTTCACATGTCTTTCTCACACTTTCTATCTTTTCCTTCCTAATTCCTTTTTACATCTATAAATATATGAAATGTTACCTGCATTTTTTTCTAATTAATATTTCAATTATTTACATACTTGTTCAACATATATATGCTGATGGATATATCCCGTTAATATGACTAGATAATTTATTGCGGTAGGTTAAAGAAATTTCCATATCAACTGCATATCTAAGATATGGCAGATAACTAAAAAGGGAAATGTGTGTCTAACATTACTCACCTAGCTTTAGCTATCCTCCTAGTGTTTGATGAAGTTGTGGATGGATTATTATAGCTGAACATTTAGTTATATAAAATTTTTAATATTTATATTTATGTCTGTAAAAAAATATTATGATTTGATTCCTATCTTTATTTTTATTGAATATATATATATATATATATATATATATATATATATATATATATATTGTTGGAACCAAGTCTGGTTTATGAAAAAAAAATATTAATCAACCAGACCTCAAGATTTATTAATAACACATATCAAGACATTCAAAGTAAAATGAAGTCCGCCCATGTATTATCTAACCCGTTTAATGTTTCAGGATATAAATATTAAGCACACAGATTACAAATGAAAAGAGGAGTCCATCAAAGAAAAAGTCTGACTTATGACATACAAGAAATTTCAAGAAAGGTTTGATTCCAAGCTTTGCTAAAAAAGAATCTGATTTAAGTACGACTAGACCTTTGTACTACAAATTAGACCTCAGACTTTTGAAGCAACAAAAACTTCACTCTAAGCTTACAACAACCAACAGTCAAAATTCACCTCAACTAAGCCGTAATGGTTGTCGACTTTTGTACTCATTCCGATTGTGTTGTCGTACCAATTACAGTTGAATAAAACTAAATCTCTTTTAACCCGCCTGAAGAAAGAAACTTGAATGATTTCTTTTAACACACCGTAGAAGTCCTTCTCTAAATATCCAGTTGTGTCTTTAACACAAACCATAAAGTTATGTGTTCGCATCCCTTCACTCCATTGGAAAATGTTGAACTTATAGCCGTTTACGTAGTGAATTGACTATTTTTTAACAGTTTTCATAGGCTGCCAAGAAAGAGGTCAGAGTAAAGGGTCTTCAATTTGGTTCTTTGGATCTTGAATCTATTCAAAGCATAACATACAACAATGTTAGAATGTACATAACTACACAACTAAAAAAAGCATAAAGTGTACGGGCCTTACGTATTGTGCAAACTGATCCGGTCCCAACACCGGTCCCCAAAAGCATGGTTTTAATGCTTTGCCAGATCAGCATTTTGAACAGGAGAAGTACGTCTCAAATACCTTATAATTACTTTTATACGGAGTACATACCGCAAAAGCACGTTACTCCGCCATGGCATGTAACTCCGCCAGGGCACGTAACTCCGCCAAGGCACGTTACTCCGCCAAAGCTTATTACTCTGCCAAGGTGGAAAATATTGGATATCTTATACACATGCACAAAGTATTTCCAATGCATACTACTCCGCCAAGCTATAGGCGGAATATTGAATTTCCTATATTGCGTAGCGAGCCCATACTTATAACCCCGGCACGAGATTGACTCTGTCTTGAGAGGTTGAAAATGGGAATCACGCTGTCACGCATAAAAGGGAACAATGAATAAAATAATAAGGCATTAACGCTTTCCAAGCAAGTGGAAATACCCACTACAGCGATGGTGCTCGTGAACGACACAGGGATCCACTATCTTTCTTGCATTATGCCAGAAAACAAGGAACGGGTCCTACCAATAATGGAGCATCAGTAACAGGTATATAAACCTCAGCAAAAAGGTAAAGGGATCCCCCCTCAATTTCTGAACCTTACACTTTTACTTGCATAATTCTCTCAGATTTGCTTTCTAAGTCTTACAGTATTTCAGAATACTGACTTGAGCGTCGGAGAATAATTGCAGGTACCACTACCAATTGTGTCAAGGCAAAGGAGGTTACTTCAGGCGGACTGTCACACCGCCCAGAGTGCATTATATTCCGCCCCAGTATACAAGGATACTCCGTACTTGCACATTTACAAATATCTCCTTGTACCAGATTGACATTACATGTACATTTTGAATTGTTCATCAACCATACTTTTACACCCCCAGTAAAGAACAGTTCACAAACCAATCGATGAACTTGGATGATACCTCATTGCAGACTTGGTCGTCAATTATATCATTTTGCATTTGTCTAAGTATATCTGCATATATACTATTTAAAGAATAATAGTTTATCTACATAAAAATCCTATGTTCAAATTGGAAAAATGTAAAAGTAGGTGACTTATTCGAGATATGGTTCAACTTCCTCGTAGTTTCAAAGAATGTACAAGTGAGCCACCTTTCGATGTTTCTCATCAATGTAATATTCTATGACCTTGCCCCCAGGACGATCGGGATAGTTAAATACTGAGCTTTGTTCGTCCATACTGGGGTTTGGTGCGACCCCAAGGTTACAGGGGATTCTAGTCATTCTTGTTTCTATCTTTGTCAGAAAGTAGAAGGAAGCAAAAATGGTCATTTCTTCCACTAAGTATGCCTCACAAATCGATGCCTCAACGCATACCTTGTTTGAAACTTTGTCTTTTAAAGACTGTAGGAATCTAGTGAAACATAAAGAGTTATTGAGTTATGTATACATTAATTTTTACAACAAATTTTGGAATGGAAGTAAAGTTGGTCTAATGTCTAACCTTTCAAATGGATACATCCAACAACATTGCACTGGACCACCAACCCTAGACTCGTATGGTAGATGAATCGGTAGGTGCTTCATAGAATCAAAAAAACTAGGGGGAAAAATCTGCTCTATTAAGACTGTTGCTGTCAACTCTTTAAAAAAATGACTCAACTCAACCAACGATATCCAGATGGGTTTCGGTAAGACATGAAATGAGTATGGCAGTAGTCGTTGCATAAACACATGACAATCATGACTTTTCATGCCGAACAGTCTGCCCTTCTTCAGGTCAACATATCTACTCAAATTCGAAGCAAACCCGTCAGGCATGGTCAACCCATTCACCCCTAAATAGAAAGCCATCCGTTAAGCTTTTGCTAATGTATATTTGGCTTGCGGTTTAAACATTTTGCCGCGTCCCACATCCCTCAATTCCAGATCCTTCCTTGTTGTCCTTTGTTCTCCCTGTGATGTCCATAGCAGTGTCAAATATGTTCATGAAAACATTTTGTTTAATGTGCATGACATCTATGTTGTGTCTTAACAATAGGTCTTTCCAATACGACAAATCCCATAATATACTTTGCTTTACCCAATGGTGCTCCTTCCCGTAACCCGTAAACTCCTTAACATTCTTATCCTAAATGTAAGGATTATTAGATACTTTCTGATGAGGACACAGCTAGAGGAACTTCTTTTGGCTAAAATATTTTTTGTTTCTTTTATGCATTTTTTTAATTATTTTAGATTAGGATTAGAAAGCCTTATTGGCCTATAAGTTTAGGCCTTATATGGTCATTTTTTCCTTATAAGTGTTTTTATGCCTTGTATTTGGCTACCTTTATTAGTTTTATTTACTTTTAGTACTTTTGGGCTTAGGAGAGAATGAAGCCAATTAGGTTAAGTGGTATGCCCCTCTTTAGCCTATATAAGGCATGCTTTCCTTTGTATTACACACACCTTGAATTGAGATAATATATTTTAGTATTAGTAGAGTTGAATTTTCCTCCTTCATTTAAGCTAGGATTTCTTAAACTTTGGCAAACTCTTATCCTAGGGTTTCCTCCCCTAGGTGGCGAGATTGAGGCTTATCCTCTCTAGGTGGCACCTCCCCTTTCTCCCGTTTTCCTTTTTCCTTATTTCCCTTGGTAAAACCTTAATCCTTATTTTTCCTTTATCAAAAGAGAAAGAAGAAGAAGAACTAGATCATTTTCCTACATCATGTGGTATCTAGAGCCTAAGGTTCTTTTTCTTTATTCCTCTCTTTAATTTACATTTTTCTTAGGTTATTTTTTTGTTATTCACATTTTATATGCCTTTTTATTAAGAAAATACAAAAAAACCAAAAAAAAGCATGTTTCTTGTTATTTTTTTTATTTTTGCTTTTTTCTATTAATTATGTTAACCTTTATTTTGAGTGTTCTTAAGCTTGTGTCGTGGTGGTCTTGAAGCTTGAAGACTTAAAGACACTTGTATTGGATGCAAAACCTTGTAAAAAAATACAAAAATATTATCATTTTTTTTGGTTGCACTGTAGCCCTTGTATTTTGGGGCATTTACTTTAAGGACTTTGGTTTATTTAGTTGATTAAGGGTAGTATGCCTAAAACTTAGTCTTTTTTTGCACCTTTGACTAGTTTTGTATCAAGTGTTTTTTTTCGTCTTTTTTGTTTGTTTAAATGTTTTAACATGTCTTCATCAAAGACAAGTAAGAAAGATAGAACACCTACATCATGTTTGTTTGAGCTCTTAGTAGAAGAAATAGGTGTCCTTTATGCTAAGTTGGATTCTTATGAATCCAAGGATAATTATACCATAGAAAAGAAAAATAAAGGAATAAAAAAGGTTCTTGAAGATATCTCTTATAAAATAAAACAAATATGGGAATTCATTGAAGTTTTTGATAAGATAGAAAATAACAAAATTATTTTACGTTCAAAAGAAAAAAAGGAAAAATTAAGAAGAAAACATAATGCTAGTATGTATGAAAAAGTGAAATCTTATTGGAGACAATAAGATAGGCTTAGGTTAAAGAAAAAAGAATTTAAAAGTCAAAATGAAAACAAAGAAATTAAGGTGAATCTTAATAACTTGTCTCTAGACAATGATGGTGTGTCAAGTGAAAATCACCTTAATCATAATCTACTTACTCCCATCATAGATAATAGTAAGAGACCTCATGAAAACAATAATATGGTAGAAGAATCCTTGCAAATTTTTCTTGTTCCTAGTGAAAAACATTGGTCACCAATAGTTTATAGTTCCATTAAGATTAGTCATAGAATATGCATAATCACCACGGGATCTTATAGAGTTAAAATTTGTTTCTTTTCTTTTGACTTAACTTTTCCAAGATTTATTTCATGTCTTGTTTTGCTTATTTCTAGAATATATATAGGGTTATCTTTTTCTTGCCATAACATTTCTCTTAGATCTTTTCTAGGACCATTTACTCATTTTGAGCGTGTTCATAACATTCATGTGCATAAGGGTTTACATAAAGAATTAGTTGCTTCTTATCTTGCTTTACCTATCATAGACCCTAGTTTATGTTCAATCACTAAATATGATCCTCTTAAGGCATCCAAATCTAGGGTTTTTTATGATAGGCTTTGCATGATTTGCACTTGTTTTTGTTCAACCTCATTATTTTACATATGTCATCTCTTTTGCTCATACATCATATTTGTTTTTCTGTAAAGTTCTAGGGTTACCACATAGTTTTATATATGCATTCTTTTGGACATATCTCATTGCATTTTATGATGATCATTTTGTTTTGACCATGTCTCAAATAAAAAGGTTAGTTTTTAACCCTGGTTGAATACTTTCCTAAAATTATTTATTTTTTAATTTTTTCTCTATTTTATCATAAGTGGTCTCATTGCTCTCTTTCTTTTTGTAGATTCTCATGTCTTGGATTTGAGGAAAATCATTTTTAAGAAGGGGACCATGATGAGGACACAGCCAGAGGAACTTATTTTGGCTAAAATAATTTTTTTTTGTTTCTTTTATGCATTTTTTTCATTATTTTAGATTAGAGTTAGAAAGCCTTATTGGGCTATAGGTTTGAGCCTTATATGGTCATCTTTACCTTATAAATGTTTTTATGCCTTGTATTTGGCTACCTTTATTAGTTTTATTTAGTTTTAGTGCTTTTGGGCTTAGAAGAGAATGAAGCCCATTAGGTTAAGTGGTATGCCTCTCTTTAGCCTATATAAGGCATGCTTTCCTTTGTATTACACACACCTTGAATTGAGAGAATACATTTTAGTATTAGTGGAGTTGAATTTTCCTCCTTCATTTTTGCTAGGGTTGCTTAAACTTTGGCAAACTCTTATCCTAGGGTTTCCTCCCCTAGGTGGCAAGATTGAGGCTTATCCTCTTTAGGTGGTGCCTCCCTTTTCTCCCCCTTTCCTTTTTCCTTATTTCCCTTGGTAAAACGCTAATCCTTATTTTTCCTTTATCAAAAGAGAAAGAAGAACAAGAACTAGATCCTCCTTCCTACATCACTCTCTTCCATACCCTTGGATTGAATAATCTATGGGGTGGAGGTTTATTGATAACCTTGTTTTTCTTAAAAGTGGTTCTTGATCTCCTGTAAGGGTGATCCAATAGTAGGAATTTGCAATGACAGTCAAAACAACTTGTCTTGCCACTAAAGAGGGATGATTCCCCCCGGTATGTTCCATGTATATAGGCCAAGCAAGCTTCCCAAACGTTGACCATCTTGTATTTAATGTTGATGTAGGTTTTGATAATCATACAACAAATGAAGATATATTAAGGATGTTGTGCAAAGCGATTAATTAGAAGCAATTCATGAAGATCAAGCTTTAATGGATCAAGAATTCTAGAGTTAAATGCATAAGGATTGATGAACATCAAGGACATATGTTCAAGGCATTTAAAGAAGCTTAAAACTAGTGAATTATATTCATCAAAGTGCCCAAGAATCAAAGGAACAAAACCAATAGGCAGTTACATGTCAAAAGGGGTAAAAAGTGCATGGAAAATGAAGCATCAGGTGCATGAATCGATTCATTCCTGAGATGAATCGATTCATACGTAAAGAATGGCCCGGGAGTGAATTTTTCCAAGCATGAATTGATTCATTATATGTGTGAATTGATTCACATGGTCTTACTTGCCCAGATATGTGATTTTTTATCAAATGAATCGATTCAATCCTAAGAGGAATCGATTCATACATATGGCAGTGTCAAAAATTGCACAGATAACACTAAATGAATTGATTCATTCATCGAATCATTCAAAATTCAAAGGAAGAGACATTATGCAGACACAACTTCACGCGGGTGCTCCACTCCATGCTCACTACATTGGAAAATTAAATTAATTAGCCAAACCATGCTCCACTTGCAAGCTTCCAAGGAATTAACAAATGCATAACCCATACTGTTGGAGCCTATAAATAGTGTTGGAAGTTGAAGGCAAAAACCGTCCCAAGCATTTGAAGCACTTCCATTTGCTTTCTTCCTCCTCCTTGCTCTCTACTCTTTTATTTACTCTTCTTTTATTCATTAATTGGCATATTTCTTTGAAGCTATTATTTTGAGAGTTAGATTGTGGGGAAAATAATTTGGGTGCTAAAATTTGCATATCCTCTCTTTGAGAGTTATTATTTGGTAAAAGATTTAATTTGTATATCCACTCTTTTGGAGAGTTATTATTGTACACTTCAACACTAAAAATCTTAGAATTTGGGTTGGGGTTTCAACCTTGTAATTTGAGAGATTGAGAGATTGGGTGGGGTGCCCTTGTACTTGTGAGAATTGGGTTCTTGAGTGTGGGACACTAGGAAGCCATAGTTGCTCAAAGTTATATCTCAAATCTCCAATAGTGGAAATCCTCTAAGTGGGTTGCTTAGAGGCGAGACTTACACCGGTGTGGTGGAACTCGTGTATATCAGTTTGCAAATCTCTCTTCCCTACACTCATTTAATTTGTGTACTTAACTTGCTTGCTAAATATGTTTATAATTTTATTAATTTAGCAACTTTATTAATTTACTTGTTAATATCAAAATGCATTTTCTATTAGCTTGATAAAGTTTGTAAATCACTTAGATTAAAATTGTAAAAGTTATTTAAGTGGTATTCTTAAATTAAGTATTCTTTTTCTAAGTGCTCAAAATAGTGTAACAATTTAACTTGATATTATTAATTGTTTTCTTGAATATTAATTAAACTCCTTAAGTGAATTTACTTGCCATATATTAAGTGCTTATTATTTTGTCTTGTGTATTATTTGGTATTACTTGTGATTAAATTTATTATCTTCAACAATTATATTTATCAAAGAATTAATTTCAAAAGCATTCCAAGTAAAATTTTTAATACTCAATTCACCCCCCTCTTGAGTAATTGAGGCCACTTGGTTAACAAGTGGTATCAGAGCTTGACTCTTAGTAGATCAAGCTTAACAACTTCAAGAGAACGAATGGCCTCAAATTCTCTAAACCTTTTTCCCAAGGGTGGTGCCACAAATAGACCTCCCGCTTTCAATTGTGAGGGTTACGCGTTTTGGAAAGAAAGGATGAAAATTTTTGTGCAATCAATTGATTTGAAAGTATGGAACGATATTGAAAATGGTCCTTTTATACCTATGCACATTGTTGATAATAAACAAATAGAAAAACCTATGGATGATTGGACTAGTGAGGAAGAGAAGAAAGTACAATATAATTACAAAGCAAAAAATCTTATCAACCTTAGCCCTAGGTCCCTATGAATTCTTTAGAGTAGTTACATGTAAATCCGCTAAGGATATGTGGGATACCCTTCAAATAACTCATGAAGAAACTAGAGATGTTAAGGACTCTAAGATTAGCACTTTAACTAGCCAATATGAAAGTTTTAGGATGAGTTCCAATGAATCTATTTTAGAACTTCAAAAGAGATTTACTTTGATTATTAATCACCTTATTACACTTGGTAAATCTTACACTAACAAGGAACTTATCCACAAAGTTCTAAAAAGTCTTACAAGGGAATGGCAACCTCTTGTTATGGCCATCAAGAAATCTCCCAATATAAAAGATATGTCTCTTGCCACTTTGTTTGGTAAACTACAAGAATAAGAACAAGAGTTGAAAGATTTGAAACATGCGGAGGAAGAGGAAAAAGCCTTAAAGAAGAAAGGGATAGCTCTCAAGGCCACCTCAATGGATGAAGATGAATCTGAAAGTGATCTTAATGAGGATGAAGAGCTAGGACTATTTGTGAAGCATTTTGGGAAACTCATGAGGAACAAACGCTTCCAAAAGAGCTTCACACATAAAGGTAAGAAACCTATCTCTAAAGAAAATAATTCCTCACCTACTTGTTTTGAATGTGGAAAAAATGGGCACTTTAAAGCGGATTGCCCAAGCCTAAAGAAGAAAAACAAAGAAAGGAAAGGAAAAAGAAGAGCATATATCGCATGAGATGAAAATGAGATAAGTAGCTTAGATGAATCAGAAAATGAAGAAGCAAACCTTTGCCTCATGGCCAACCATCAAGATGAAGATGATGAGGTAAATTTTCATGACTTAGATAAGGAAGAACTATTTGATGCTCTTAAAGAATTGTATGATAAATTTATAAAAATTTCTAATAAGCATAAGTTATCAAGAAAAACCATTGATACTCTAGAAATGCATCTTGTAGAACTTGGTAAAGAAAATGAATCTTTGAAAAAGGAAATAGTAAATGTTCAAGCATGCTCTAAGACTAAACCTTGTAAATTTGCTAAGAAATGTGACATGCTAGAAATTAAGGTTTTAGACCTGAGTAGAACTCTAGAAAAGTTTACAAATGGTAGAGACAACTTAAATGTTTTACTCGGAAAACAACATTGCATGTTTGATAAAACGGGATTAGGTTTTAATGCCTATAAGAAACAAAAGAACTACAAAAGTTTCTTTATACCGCCTAGTAAAAATTCATCACCCTTCATGAAATGTAATCACTGTAGATTTAAAAGACATAGTGCATCTAATTGTAATGTTAGAAAACTAGGGCCAAAGGTTGTGAGAAAAGTATGGGTTCCTAAAGGAACATTACCTCAAACTAACCTACAAGGACCCAACATAAAATGGGTACCAAGTTCTCTAACTTGACCTGTTTTGTAGGTATGCTTTAAATCAAGTAACACCCATTGGTATTTGGATAGTGGGTGTTCAAAACACATGACGGGAGATAAAAGTAAGTTCATATCATTTCCTCCACGAAATAAAGAATTCATCACATATGGAGACAACACGAACGGAAGAATTCTAGGAATCGGGAATGTTGGTAAAAACTCTTCCACTTCTATAAATGATGTATTATATGTTGAGGGACTTAAACATAACTTGCTTAGCATTATTCAATTATGTGATAAGGGCTATAAAATTGTTTTCGAATCAAACTATTGCATAATTGAAAATAAGCTAAACAAAGAAATAAAATTTGTTGGTCAAAGAGTTGATAATATTTATATGATTAATCTTGATTGTCTTGCTTCAAATGATATGCAATGCTTCAAAACTAAAGAGGATGAATCATGGCTATGGCATAGAAGAATTGCTCACATTTATGTAGACCATTTAAAATAACTTGTTTCGAAAGACATAGTAATCGGTTTACCAAAATTGAAATTTGAAAATAAATTTTGTGACGCATGTCGAAAGGGAAAACAAGTAAAGGTTTCTTTTCAAGCGAAAAATGTTGTTTCAACAAATAGACCTTTACAACTTTTACATATGGATTTATTTGGACCTTGAAAAATTAAAAGTTTTGGTGGAAACTATTATGGTCTTGTGATTGTGGATGATTATTCTAGATATACATGGACTTTATTTCTTACTCACAAACATGAAGGATATCATGCATTTAAGAAACTTGCCAAGATCATCCAAAATGAACAAAATTTGAAAATAGCATCCATTCAAACGGATCATGGGGGAGAATTCAAAAATCAATCTTTTGAAAAGTTTTATGAAAAATTTGGCATTGAACATAACTTTTCGGTTCCAAGAACTCCATAACAAAATGGAGTAGTTGAAAGGAAAAACCGATCTTTAGTGGAGCTCGCAAGAACTATGTTAAATGAAAGTAATACTTTGAAACATTTTTGGGCCGATGCGGTAAATACCGCTTTCCATGTTTTGAACCGATGTTTGATAAGGCCTATATTAAATAAAACCCCTTATGAGCTTTATAAAGGAAGAAAACCAAATATTTTTTATTTTTATATATTTGGATGCAAATGCTTTGTTTTAAATAATAGAAAGGATAATCTCGAAAAATTCGATGCAAAATCTGATAAGGCAATATTCTTAGGATATTTATCTACTAGTAAAGCTTATCGACTCTTTAACAAACGAACTTATACAATTGAAGAGTCTATACACGTCAAATTTGATGAACTTAACCAAAATCCTCTGAGAAAGGAAATTGATGATCTTGTAGGTACCTTCCAAGAAATGAACTTGGAAGATGAAAAAGAAAACAAAAATGAAGGAGATACAACACAAAATGATGAATCTCAACAAAAAGAGTGGATCACTATAAAGAATCACCCCTTGGACAATATCATAGGTGAAATAACAAAAGGTAAAAGTACTCGAAACGCTATTAGAAATGCCTACAATCACTTAGCCTTTATATCACAAATAGAACCCAAAAATATCAATGAAGCTATTATTGATGAACATTGGATGTTGGCCATGCAAGAAGAATTCAATCAATTTGAAAGAAATGAAGTTTGGGAACTTGTGCCAAGACCCAATGACCATCTAATAATAGGCACCAAATGGGTTTTTAGAAACAAGCTAGATGAAAATGGAATAATAACAAGAAATAAAGCTAGATTAGTTGCTAAGGGATATAACCAAGAAGAGGGAATAGACTATGAAGAAACGTATGCTCCTGTAGCTAGGTTAGAAGCCATAAGATTACTATTAGCTTTTACTTGTTGTATGGACTTTAAGCTTTATCAAATGGATGTTAAAAGCGCTTTTCTAAATGGCTATATTCAAGAAGAAATTTATGTAGATCAACCCCCCGGTTTTGAAAATCACAAATTTCCAAACCATGTTTTTAAATTGAGAAAAGCTTTATATGGTTTGAAACAAGCTCCAAGAGCTTGGTATAAAAGACTTAGTAAATTTCTTTTAGGAAATAATTTTGAAAGAGGAAAGGTTGATACTACACTGTTTATAAAACGTAAAAACAATGACATTCTTTTGGTACAAGTTTATGTTAATGACATAATATTCAGTGCTACTAACGAAATTCTTTGTCAAGAGTTTGCTAAGATTATGCAAGATGAATTTGAAATGTCCATGAGGGGAGAACTCACCTTCTTCCTTGGATTACAAATCAAACAAACAAATGAAGGGACTTTCATTAATCAAACAAAATATTGAAAAGGACTACTCAAAAGATTTGAAATGGACAAGGCAAACAAAATAGCTACACCCATGAGTACATCTTGCTACTTAGACAAAAATAAGAATGGTAAGGACATTGAAATAACTAAATATCGAGGTATGATTGGATCCTTACTTTACTTAACAACTAGTATACCCGATATTATGTTTGTCGTATGTATATGTGCTAGATATCAAGCATGTCCTAAAGAATCACATCTCCTGCCATAAAAAGAATTTTGAAATATCTTGTGGGTACTCAAAATGTTGGTTTATGGTATCCCAAAGGCGTTGAATGTAATCTTTTAGGATATTCTGATTCTGACTTTGCTGGTTGTAAACTTCATAGAAAGAGTACTAGTGGCATATATCATTTACTTGGTAGTTCCCTTGTTTCTTGGCATAGCAAGAAACAAGTAAGTGTTGCTTTATCGACAACTGAGGCAGAATATGTAGCAGCTGGCAGTTGTTGTGCTCAAATTCTTTAGATGAGACAACAACTTCTTGACTTTGGTGTTGTTTTAAATAAAGTACCTATTAAATGTGATAACACTAGCGCCATAAATATATCTAAAAATCCTGTCATGCATTCTAGGACTAAACATATTGAGATAAGACATCATTTTATAAGAGACCATGTTTTGAAAAGAGATTATGTTCTTGAATATGTTGGAACTTCAAAACAATTAGCGGACATTTTTACAAAACCCCTTCCGAAAGAACAATTTATAAATATTAGAAAGGAATTAGGAATTTTGGAAATTGTTTAATTAAATTTATTTTATCACATTTTCTTACTCTTTGAACATAGTGTTACAAATCTTTGACTTAAAGACTTTAACTTATCTCTTTTATAAAATTCTTATTTCCTTGAACATAGTGATTTACTTTTTGATATATAGTCAAATATTTTCATTAAAAAGCAAATCACATTTTCAATAATCATGTTAATGCTCCACAAATCACTTGTCTCATTGAGTTCCCCGGTAGCCTCTACTTAATTAAACATTTTTTTGACACCAAATAATCTCCTATACACCACATGGATCTCAAATACAAAATGTCAAATGACCCTTGATTTTCTTGACTTTCTTGTGCAACAAGATCATTGGCAAATTACAAAATTTTAATCCTTGTATAACTCTTCACAAAACACCCTTCTAATGACATGATTCTTCAAAATTACGTAAAAACAACTAGATGAATCGATTCATATATAGATGAATCGATTCCCATGAGATATCGCTTAGCCAAAAAGAGGAGAGAATATCATTATGGTTACTTACATGCTTTGAATTACTTTGTGATATATGTTGCATGTTTTAGGGGGAAGTTTTATATACAATTGGTATCTTGCTTCATAATAAATGTATTTGTCTTAAAGTGGTATATATTCTTAAATGTTTTTGATGATGCCAAAGGGGGAGAAAATAAATATATATATTCTAAGTGGCATAAAGTATCTTACAAAGGGGGAGAGAATATCATGATGTTATAATGCTATCTATTCAATGATTAAGGGGGAGATAAAATCTAGAATCAACATCTATATCTATCCTTGTTGAAATTGTATAATTAAAGGGGAGCTTTACAATAATTTCTTTAGAACAAGTGATATCCAATTACTTGAGTAAATGACAAAGTGGTATTCAATTTTATGTATGACATATGTATAACATGAGGTATCAAATTATATGTGTAAGGGAGAGTCATTTATGCAATGTATTTGAAATGTTATGATACTAACATCCTAAGAGACAAACATTTGTTGTCATCATCAAAAAGGGGGAGACTGTATTTATATGTTGATATAGGTTTTGATAATGATACAACAAATGAAGATATATTAAGGATGTTATACAAAGTGATTAATTAGAAGCAATTCATGAAGATCAAGCTTTAACGGATCAAGAATTCCAGAGTTAAATGCATAAGGATTGATGAACATCAAGGACTTATGTTCAAGGCATTTAAAGAAGCTTAAAACTAGTGAATTATATTCATCAAAGTGCCCAAGAATCAAAGGAACCAAACCAATATGCAATAACATGTCAAAAGGGGTAAAAAGTGCATGGAAAATAAAGCATCAGGTGCATGAATCGATTCATGCCTAAGATAAATCGATTCATACATAAAGAATGACCTAGGAGTGAATTTTTCCAAGCATGGATCGATTCATTATATGTGTGAATTGATTCACATGGTCTTACTTGCCCAGATATGTGATTTTTTATCAAATGAATCGATTCAATCCTAAGAGGAATCGATTCATACGTATGGTAGTGTCAAAAATTGCATAGATAACACTAAATGAATTGATTCATTCATCGAATCATTCAAAATTCAAAGGAAGAGACATTGTGCAGACACAGCTTCACGCGGGTGCTCCACTCCATATTCACTACGTTGGAAAATTAAATTAATTGGCCAAACCATGCTCCACTTGCAAGCTTCCAAGGAATTAACAAATGCATAACCCATACTGTTAGAGCCTATAAATAGCATTGGAAGTTGAAGGAAAAAACCGTCCCAAGCATTTGAAGCACTTCCATTTGCTCTCTTCCTCCTCCTTGCTCTCTACTCTTTTATTTACTCTCATTTTATTCATTAATTGGCATATTTTATTATTTTGAGAGTTAGATTGTGGGGAAAATAATTTGGGTGCTAAAATTTGCATATCCTCTCTTTGAGAGTTATTATTTGGTGAAAGATTTAATTTGTATATCCACTCTTTTGGAGAGTTATTATTGTACACTTCAACACTAAAAATCTTAGAATTTGGGTTGGGGTTTCAACCTTGTAATTTGAGAGATTGAGAGATTGGGTGGGGTGCCCTTGTACTTGTGAGAATTGGGTTCTTGAGTGTGGGACACTAGGAAGCCACAATTGCTCAAAGTTGTATCTCTAATCTCCAATAGTAGAAATCCTCTAAGTGGGTTGCTTAGAGGGGAGACGTACACCGGTGTGGTGGAACTCGTATATATCGGTTTGCAAATCTCTCTTCCCTACACTCATTTAATTTGTGTACTTAACTTGCTTGCTAAATATTTGTGTTTATAATTTTATTAATTTAGCAACTTTATTAATTTACTTGTTAATATCAAAATGCATTTTCTATTAGCTTGATAAAGTTTGTAAATCACTTAGATTAAAATTGTAAAAGTTATTTAAGTGGTATTCTTAAATTAAGTATTCTTTTTCTAAGTGCTCAAAATAGTCTAATAATTTAACTTGATATTATTAATTGTTTTCTTGAATATTACTTAAACCCTTTAAGTGAATTTACTTGCCATATATTAAATGCTTATTATTTTGTCTTGTGTATTATTTGGCATTACTTGTGATTAAATTTATTATCTTCAATAAGTATATTTATCAAAGAATTAATTTCAAAAGCATTCCAAGTAAAATTTTTAATACTCAATTCACCCCCCCTCTTGAGTAATTGAGGCCACTTGGTTAACACATCTAGAAAGCATACCATATGCAGGGAAGTCATTTATGGTCCATATCAAGACAACCTCATTAAGAAATTATTTTGTAAGGGTGCATTGTAAGTCAATAACCCCAACATCCCACAATTTTGTCAACTTCTCAATCAACAGTTGCAAAAAGACGTTTATTTTCACCTTTGGATTTTTGGGTCCTGGGCCCAGTAAAGATAGAAACATCACCTCCCTCTTCATACTCATCTCAGGAGGCAGATTGTATAGGGTCAGTATCACTGGCCAACAAGAGTATGCTCTTTCGTATTGACTAAACGGGTTGAATCCATCAGTACATAGGCCAAGCCGTACATTACGCGGCTCATTTGAAAAGTCTGGGTAACATCAAAGATGGATGTGCAACTGACTGGATCATAATCAGAGAGTCACTAAAGAGTTTTTGATAGGGTTATGTGATTTCGTTCCATTCGCTACGGCCAATACCCCTGAGTTTGAAGCGACCCAGAAGATCCGTTGTCCTTGCTCTAAGTGCGGATGCATGAATTTTGAATACGTGGATGACGTGGTGTGCCATTTAAATGAGAGGGGATTCATGAAAGGATATTATTGGTTATATAACCATGGTGAGCAGTTACCGCCTAGGCTACTGAGCGTACCTGTGCAACAGTTTTATTATGAAGTAGGGGGAAACAGGGATAATTACAACAACATGGAGCAGATGGTGATGGATCATGTTGGACCTTCCACTGGGCGTGTTCTACAACATGATGACGAAGCTGGGTATTAGAATGAGGGTGTAGAGGAGGATCCTAGTCTGGATGTTAAGAGATTTTATGATTTGTTGGCGGCGGCGCATGTCACACTGTGATTTTCCGGACCTGAATCCCGATGTAATCAAGATAAATAATTAATAAAAATGCGAGTAAATTTTTCGCGTTTGAAATAATTTCGAAACACCTTAACGATTACATCAAGATCCAAATCACAAAAAACCGAAGAGTAAGATTTAATAATTTATAACTGAATCGTATAATAATTCGCCCATAATTGTATACAAAATAACATAGTTTACAACGGAAGAAAAATATGTATACAGGGCACACGCCTAGTCCCATATATGAAGATATGAGAAAAGGCTCGACAAAGCATACAATTACATAACACCAACCTATTAGCCATGATTATTTTCACACCTCATGCATTGCCTAAAATATATTTATATATATACATCTATATGGTCATGCAACATCTATCTCCAATATCCATATTCCATAATTGACCATATTCGGTTCAACCTCAAAGTCATATATCATCACCACCTAAACATTCCCAAAGTGGACTAGTCTAGAGCCTACCAAATTAAATCTTATACCAAATTAAAATCTTAGAATTTCAATTCTATTATTTGGAAGCTTTATTAAAATTAGAATTATAATTATGAAGTCTATTTTTTAAAAATTAAACTATGAAGTCTTATTTAACTCTAAATTTTATACATTGAATTTTTATATACCTTTTTTATTTATTAGTCCAAGATTAAATAAAGAATCTATACCAAACACTATAGATCTCAAAGGCAATAAAAAAGAACTCAAATCTAAATCAGTGAAATGAAAAGAATTTTTCAAAGAAAAAAAACTAAACAAAAGAGGAACAAAAAAGTAAAAGATGCAATAAAGAAAAGAAGATTTATGGTGAATGTCCTTGCTTTAATGTCATGTTAGAAAACATGGTTCAGATAAAAGATGAAAAATAAAATTGAAAGAATTCAAGATAAAAATAAAATTTATTAATGTAAAATATGGTAAAGTTAATTACATCAAGAAGGGTATAACTTGTATAGCTTAACACAAAATAACTAACTCTTAAACTAACCTTTATATCTTTAAAACTTTTCATGATCACCAAGGCAGCCCATAATATTAAAGGATAAAATTAGTATCACATAAATATTTAAGAAATGCTATAATTAATTTAACATTATTGAAGGAATTATAATATTTCATCGTAAATATTTTATAATCTCATTAATACTAATTTAATTAGTAGTAATAATCAAACTAGAATGTAAATTCCCATACAAAGCATGACTGCTAATTACTTTTTTAGTCACCATGGGTACTAATTTTGTTTGGTAACCCATGGGTACTAATTCTAGTCATCAGAAAGAATGGGCCAAAGAAGGTTCGAATAAGTCATGTATATATCCCTGTCACAGGTTTTAGATCATTAGGACTAGTGACCATGCCCTTGAAATGGAACAATCTCTTTAGTTTACATTGAAATAAATTAACATGACAACTGCAAGGCAAGTTTTATAAATGTATATTCCCAATGAGCCTTATACATGGCAAACATATACATCATAAATATACACTAGTGCAAAAATTGGATATAACAACGGGATATATTCACGGGTATAAGTGGATCAGTGATAAAAACATGGGCGGTGGCATTTTTGAAATTATAAGGTGAATGATATTATCAGCGAAAACTATATATCCACAGTTCACCTCATAACTGTGATCGTACCTATCAATATATATTCACGGTTGAGGAGTCAACCGTGGAAATATAGTACCTAAAATATATATCCACGGTTGTGAGAACAACCGTGACTATATATTCATGGTATGATGACGGTTATGATGTGAACCGTGGATATATATTGATGTCTATAATCACGATTATATTTACAACCGTGGATATATAGTTCAGGTTTTAGGGTTTAATCACTTGGTACTGTATGTCCATGGTTGTTTCTATAACTGTGATTATAGATTTATTATTTATCCACGGCTGGGATCATAACCGTGGTTATATGGTTAACATTTATCCACAGTTTTTTATTCAACCATGAATAGTGAATATATGTGTAATATATTCACGGTTTCAAGGGGAACCGTGAATATACATCCTTCTGAAACTTCAAAAGTCACGCCTTTCACTCTTTTTTCACTTTCTCCTTACTTTCGCGCTGGTTATCGTCTTCTTCCTCGTCCTCTTCTTTGTTGGTCGAAGGCTTCTGGGTTCCCTTCCTTCTTCTTTCGCGTGCCCTTCTTCTTCTTCGTTCACCATTGTCAGGTAAGTGCTTCGTTGCCCTTCTTCTTTCGTTCACAGAGAAAGCTTCATTGTCTGTGAGTTTATGTTTTTATATTCGATGTGAACTCTGTCTCTGCTATTTTGACATTGCCTGTGACACTGTGTGTGTAACAATGTTGTATGCCTATGACATTGTCTTTGTTAAAGCTTGTATCTGTGTCTCTGTTCCTTTTACACTTACTGGTAATATTTTTGGGTCATTTTTATTTTTGTGTAATGAAGGTTGGATTAAAGATTGGTGTTGGTTGCTGAGGTAGACATTCAATTTTTATTAGACATTCAATTTTTATTGGTGTTGGATAAGGGACTTGTTGAAAAAGTTGAGGTGTATAAGTTGATTTTGTGTCAGTTTCATAATCAGTTGGGGAAACATAGTTGTGAAAATGGAGATTGCAGATGTACTTGATATATTTTGATGGGATGTTGGCTGCATAGGCAGATTTATAGGGACTATATTGGTCTGGTTCTATGTTGGTTACTGATATTCTAAGAGCTGTGATGCATGAGATAAATTAAAATATGAATAGAGATGGGATGCTAAATTACTAATGGATATACTTGCTGAAATTTGGTGAACTATGAAGCATGAGGTGAATCATAATATTAATAGAGAATAAATGCTAAATTATTAATAGATTATGGATGAGTTAGGGGTTGAGTCGGGCATATATAATTAAACCAAATTCCTAAACAACGCTTGTTTCGCCCAGGAACACAACTGTCGCGACCGGGATCGCGGCGGCACGGCCGACCCTCAAAACGATTTTTGTTTCTAAAAGAAAAAAAAAAGGGAGTCGCCACCAATATTTTTTAGGATAAAATACTGGGAAAACCTTTTGTTAAAGCACTGGTTACAAAAATGAAATTCCATGTTCGGGACTCTAATTATAGGTGAGGAAGGTATTAGCACCTCACAATTGTCCGTTATAAAAACGGTTACCTTAATATGATAGCGCGCATTATAATTAGGCCAATAATTATTTTAACTTCTTCATGAAAAGAAAATATACGAGATGACAAAATATACAAAAATAAAGAAAAATAAACACGGAATATTTACATGAGATTAACAGGACGTCTCGTCCAAATTAAATTCGCTCCACCTTTTCAAAAAATGAGATTAACAGGACGTCTCATCCAAATTAAACTCGCTCCTCCTTTTTTTTAAAATAAAATAAATAAATAAATAAATAAAAAGTAATAAAAATTGCAATAATAATAACAATAATAATAATTATTACACCTTTTATACTAGTCCGAATAGAATGTGTGAAGCATTCATTTTTATTAATATTTATCAATCAATAGATATTAATTGATAATTGAATAGGAAGACAAAGTCATTGAACAATAATTAATTTGACAGAAAATAAATAAATACAAGCATTAAAAATGAGGGGCAGAGTGAGACCGGTGTGGTAAAAAAAGAGTTGGACGGTGTTGGAGGATTGAGGGGAGCTAAAAGTATGGAGGGGATTTTAGGAGCAGGATGGTTGGTAGAGGATTTGAGGGGGCTGTCGTTATTTTGAGGGGACAGTGTTTGAGAAGAGAGAGGACGATGTTGTGGGTTAGGATAGAGTGAGGGGTTATACGGTTATGAAGGGAGAGGGACGGTGTTGGTGTTGTGAAGGGAGAGAGAGGATGGTATGGAGTTTAGGAGGGGCTGTACGGTTGCTGGTGAGGGGGAAGGGACGGTGTGGATGAGGTGAAGGACGTTTGGGAGGAGAAGGACGGTTGGGAGAAGAGGAGTGAAGAGGGTGTGGTGTGAAGAGGGGACGATGTTGAGAGGGTTTGAGGGACTGGACCGAGTGAAGAGAGGGACTGTATTGAGAGATGGTGTGGAAAGGAGAGAGAGGACGGTGTTGGTGGGTTGAGTAAGGACGGTTGGGAGAGGGAAGGATGAGGACGGTGTGGAGAGGGGAGAGTGAGGACGGTGTTGGTGGGTTGAGTAAGGACGGTTGGAGAGGGAAGGATGAGGACGGTTGGTTAGAGGAAGAAGAGAAGGGTCGGTGTTGGTGAGGATTCTAGGGGGCTGGACAGTATGGTGTTTAAGGAGAAGGACGGTTGTGAGGAGATAGGGACGGTGTGGGTTTTAGAAGGAGCTGGGCGATGTGAGAGAGAGCAGGACGATGTGAAGAGGAAGAGGGACGAGTGAGAGAGGACAGTAGTGAGAGAGTGGAAGACGGTATGGAGAGGATGAGGGACGATGTTGAGTTTGAGGGGGGCTGGGCCGAGTGAAGAGAGGAAGAGGGACAGTGGAGTTTTTTTTTAAAGCTCTGTTTCTACTCTCTAATGCTTCCTCGTTTCCCTTCAGGATCAAGATTTCTTCCCCCTTGAAGGCTCCGGATCCTCTCTATTTATAGAGGTCTTGGACGTTAACAATCAGTGGCAAGTGGGGTTTTTTATTATTTCTTTCTTGTCAGCCGCCCCACTAATCAACAAAGTAACTTGGATACAGCCTGGATCTTGACAATAATGGAGGCTGGTAGGAATTTTTATTATTTTCCTCCTTCGTCTTGATGTGAGCCGCCCCCTTAATTCAAGGATCCACTTGGATAGTGGAAATCCATGTCAGCATGCGCAATTGGTGGAATCTGACTCAGATTTCACTTTCTCTCCAGAATCCGAGTGGAAAAGGTGCCTTTTGTGCACAAGACCAAGTGGAAAAGGTGCCTTCGTACACAAGTCCGAGTGGAAAATGTGCCTTTTGTACACAAGACCGAGTGAAAGCCGATCGGTGTTGAGTTGAGGGGTCGGTGTTTAGCGTGAAGACCCCTGATGCTAAATTTTCCCTTCATTTCGCTTGAGCGAGAGTTTCTCGCTTAAGCGAAAAGACTCCAGTAGCTCACTGTCTACCTTTCGCTCAAGCGAGAAATTATTTCACTTAAGCGTTTGTAGAAGGAAACCATTTTGTGATAATCTCGCTCAAGCGGAGAAAGGCTCGCTCAAGCGAGAAGTCTTCTTTCACTGTTTCACTCGGATATGTCTCTGGAATGGAACCACTCGGAGAAACCTTCAGTCGTCAATCAACTCACTCAGATATACCTTTCACTCAGAAATTTGAACTTTGAAAGACTCTGGAATCTGGCTGATAGAAGTTCTTCCATGTCCCAGCCTTGCTTTGCTCGAAAATGCAGCTTTGTGCCCCAACTAAGTTGGTAGTCTTCCTTGGAGACATCACACTCAGGCTTAGTGTGAAACTGTGAGTCTGCCCGAGTGTGATTCATTCCCGGTCGGATCTTTCATTGCTTGAAGAGACATTTTTCCAAAACAAACTACTCGGAAAGGACCTGTTCCGTATGAGAATACCATCTTCTCCGAATGAAACCCCTCGGAGACCTCCTTATTCAACACTTATTCATTCAGTGGCTTCTTCTGCTCGGAATCAACTCACTCGGGACAACATCCCTTCACTCGGACAATAGCTTTGGGCAGTATTTATTCAAGGTCAGTCCCTTTTTCACTCGGAATGGTTGCAGTCGGACAACTTCCACTCGGATTCACCTCTAACAGGGACATATTACACTCGGCAATGCTCCATTCGGGTTTGATCATTTCTGAGTCATTCTACTCGAATTTTATCATTCTAAGTCGGATTTGTTTTTATTCAAAACAGCTTCAGTCGGAGATTATTCACTGGGATATGCTTTCCTTGGAATCTCACTCGGGCTTAGTTTGAAACATTGAGAGAGTCTACCCAAGGTGATTCGCTCAGAAATATCTCTGCCCAGAAAAAGCATTCATTCAAAGTCAGAGTATCCACTCGGAGGTACTTCAATTGGGAATTCAATACTCGGGTGTATCTTCGCCTGAGAGGCTTCGATCTGGATTACACCACTCGGATGTATCTTTGCTTGAGAGGCTTCAATCTGGAATTCACCACTCGGATGTATCTTTGCTTGAGAGGTATTTGCCTTGGACTCAAACCATTCAGAAATGCCCTACTCGGAGACATCTCACTCGGAAATCATCACTCGGGCATATGGAACTTGAGTCTGTCTGAAAAGATACTCACTCAGTCTGAGCCTTTCCTTTGTTCAGAGTAATTCCTTTTGAAGCCCACTCGGAAATGATCATTCAGACATACTTTGTTCGGAAGTAACCCTCTCGGAAGCAGTCCACTCGGCAACTGTCAGTCGGAGACATCCCACTCAGAATTTCACTCGGTAACGGCTGACTCGGATATCTCACTCGGTAACAGCCATTTTCACTCGGAAATAGCCATTTTTTACTCGAAAATCATCATTCTGAGTCATTGCACTTGGCAGATCATTCAGAGATGAAGTCCAGTCCTCTCAGAATTCTTTCCACTTGGATCGGACCGAAAGAGGTGTTCACAGATGCCCCTCTTTACTTCTTTTTCACAAGAGAAACACGAAGTTTTCATGTTTTTTGAAGTGAAAAAGAAGTAAAGATATGAACACCGATGTAGGGGTCAGGTGGGTCCTCTTGATCATTATGGCGTCTGACGGTGTTGGCCGCCTCGAGTTGTTGTGACCTTTTCCTCTTTAAAGACGAGCATTTTCCACATCTGTCTCTCTCTTTTTCTTTTTCTTTTTTTTTTCTTCTTCTTCCTTTTTTGTTTGTTTGTTTGTTTGTTTTTTTTGTTTTTTGTTTTTTTTGTTGTTTTGTTTTGTTTTGTTTTTTTTTGAGTTCTGAATGGACCGGGAAAAAATGTCTTTCAGTTAACAGGAGGTGAGGAAATCGGGATTGACTCCCGGTAGACTGGAAGGTAAAGGTTGCCTTCATAGGCGACTGGAAAGTAAAGGGTGCCTACATAGGCGAATGGAAAGTAAAGGGTGCCTGCATAGGCAAATGGAAAGTAATGGGTGCCTGCATAGGCAAATGGAAAGTAAAGGGTGCCTGAATAGGCGACGGGAAAGTAAAGGGTGCCTGAATAGGTGAACGGAAAGTAAAGGGTGCCTGAATAGGCGAATGGAAAGTAAAGGGTGCCTGAATAGGCGATTGGAAAGTAAAAGGTGCCTGAATAGGCGTATGGAAAGTAAAGGGTGCCTGAATAGGCGAACGGAAAGTAAAGGGTGCCTGAATAGGCGACTGGAAAGTAAAGGATGCCTGAATAGGCAAATGGAAAGTAAAGGGTGCCTGAATAGGCCAAGGGAAAGTAAAGGGTGCCTGAATAGGCGAACGGAAAGTAAAGGGTGCCTGAATAGGCGAATGAAAAGTAAAGGGTGCCTGAATAGGCGACTGGAAAGTAAAGGATGCCTGAATAGGCGAATGGAAAGTAAAGGGTGCCTGAATAGGCGAAGGGAAAGTCAAGGGTGCCTGAATAGGAGAACGGAAAGTAAAGGGTGCCTGAATAGGCGAACGAAAAGTAAAAGGTGCCTGAATAGGCGACTGGAAAGTAAAGGATGCCTGAATAGGCGAATGGAAAGTAAAGGGTGCCTGAATAGGCGAACGGAAAGTAAAGGGTGCCTGAATAGGCAAACGGAAAGTAAAGGGTGCCGGAATAGGTGAATGGAAAGTAAAGGGTGCCTGAATAGCCGAATGGAAAGTAAAGGGTGCCTGAATAGGCGAACGGAAAGTAAAGGGTGCCTGAATAGGCGAATGGAAAGTAAAAGGTGCCTTAATAGGTGAACGGAAAGTAAAGGGTGTGGGGTTGACCCTCGGTTGAAAGGAAATACAGAGATTGGGGGAGCTAACAGGACGTCTCGTCCGAATTAAGTCACCGTTGGCAGGAAATTTAAAGGTTCGGGGTGATGCCCCAGTTTGACATGACTGAAGGTTCTTGGGGAATTGCTTCCTGAATGAAAGAGAGTGATCCTGGGGTGATGCCTCAGTTTGTCATGATTTGAAGGAATCTTGGAGAACGGCCCTTTGACTAAAAGAGAGTGAACCTGGGGTGATGCCCCAGTTTGTCATGTTTTGAAGGAATCTTGGGGAATTGCCCCCTTGACTAAATAGATCTGGGGTGATGCCCCAGTTTGAGATGGTCTGAAGGAGCCTTGGGGAACTGTCCCTTGGCGGAAAAAGAATGGACCAGGGGTGATGCCCCGGTTTGACATGACTTGAAGGTTGTTGGGGAACTACCCCTTGAATGAACAAAAGAAATCTGGGGAGATGCCCCAGTTTGAGTTGTTTAGGAAATGTATTTCTACTGGGAAGGATTGATGGTTCTGGGTACTGTCTCTTTGGGTGAAAGAGAATGAATCTGGGCTGATGCCCCAGTTTAAAGTATCTGCCTCAAAACCTTGGGGAACTACCCCTTGAGTGAGAAGAAATGATCCTGGGTGATGCCCCAGTTTGATTTGTTTGGGAAGTGCAGTTCCACTGGAGAAGGATTGATGGCTCGGGGATCGCCCCTTGATTGGGAAGGGAAAATCTGGGGTCCACCTGGTATGTATGGATTCACTGAGAGAAGTGTGTTGGGGCTCTTTGGGGAGAGTCCTTCCAAGCCTGATTAGAAAAGTATTCTTACTAGGGGGAAGAAGATGATCTGAATTTTTGGCTCACCGGGAAAGAGTTTGGTGATTCATCTAGGGGAGAGAATTTTGCTGGAAACTATCCTTGGGCTTGGGAAGGGGATACGCTTGACTGTTGGAATGTATCAGGTAGATTCCTTGGAAGGGAGTTTGAAAAATGTCAGCTTTGGCGGTTGAGGAGAAGACTTTAAGAAGTGCCAACTTTGGCGATCTAGGGAAGGAGTTGTGAGAAGTGCCAACTTTGGCGGTTGAAGAAGAGATTTTGAAAAATGCCAACTTTGGCGATTTGGGGAAAGAATTCTGAGAAGCGCCAACTTTGGCGGTTGAAGAAGAGATTTTGAGCAATACTAACCTTGGCAATTTAAGGAAAGGATTCTGAGGAGTGCCAACTTTGGCGGTTGAAGAAGAGATTTTGAGCAGTACTAACCTTGGCAATTTAAGGAAAGGATTCTGAGGAGTGCCAGCTCTGGCGATTAAGGAGAAGACTTTGAGAGGTGCCAGCTTTGGCAGTTTGAGGAAAGCATTTTGAGCGGTGCCAACTTTGGCAATTTGGGAGAAGACTTTGAGAATTGCCAACTTTGGCGATTAAGGAGAAACTTTGAAAAAATGCCAACTTTGGCGATTAAGGAGAGACTTTGAAAAATGCCAACTTTGGCGATTTGGGGAAAGAATTTTGAGGAGTGCCAACTTTTGCGATTTGAGGAAAGGATTCTGAGGAGTACCAACTTTGGCGGTTCGAGGAAGGAACTTGAAGGACTTGATTGAGGTGTCAACACTTGACATGACTGTCTGTTGTAACAACCTGCAGAAAAAGGTTAGTAGTGCAAAGTAAAATTCATAAACTGGGTAGGTCCTGTGAAACCGTGACCCTTAGAATAACTCATGGACAGAGGAGAATGAAAGAAGCGATCATAGCTTTGAAGCGTATGCCTGGCTGAGTCTTCGTGATGATTGCCTAAGACGAGGTCGCGTAGTGGGAGCGTCTAGTTCCTCACGACTTCAAATGTTCACCATTCTTTCATTTATTTTTATGAAAACACAATGTTTTATCAGATTAATGCAATTCATAACACGTATCGAAAAAGATAAATTTTATTCATGTATGTCAAACAGAATACAGAGAATGGGCAATGGGGAAAATAGGTGGGATCAAATGAAGTCACATAGGACAGGCCAAGGTCAGGAGAGATAGGGAAGGTTCAAGGATCCTCCAGTGAATTCCTGAGACTAGTGAGAACCTTAATCCCACGTCACAACCTCAAGTACGTCGTTCAACTCTGCCTTTGAGAGGGTAGCTTGACCATGGTCCACATGCCCCAGTTTGGACTTGCACATTTTGCATTGGAAACTTTAGTTACTTTGCCGAAATCTTGACCCTAATTTTTACCTGAGCCGCCTTTTCAGGTTTTCGACTCACCAGGTTGCTCTAACTTTTGCCTAGGCCGCCCTTTCAGGTTTTCAGCCAAGCGAGCTTTTCTTTTTCTTTACAATATGTTTTTCCTTTCTTGTTTATTTTTGGCTACATCTTTTACAGTAAAAGGTTAAAACTGATCACACTCCAGTCGTATCTGCCTAACCTTTTCCAAATTTAGTTTGATCCTTTGGGGAGTTGATGTCACTTCAAATTGGAGACTCTATTCCTATGCCATGTACCCAAGGAAATATTGGTGAGTCTTTTGACATTGATGAGAGGGAATTACTTTGAGTTATCATTTTATTTTATTTTGTTTTTTTTCTTCCTTTTTTTTCTGTTCGCTTTTTTTCTTTTTTCTCTTTTTTTTATTTTTTTGTATTTTTTTTAATCCCCTTAATGACGCAACGACTCAATCTGACAGACCATTTCCTTGGCTACATGGGCATGAGGAATGACGCATTCTTTAAGGTTGAGGTGTTGATGATGACAAGAATGCAAGTTCTTGACCTATCGACATTCATTCCTCCAATACAGAAAATGACAGCTTGCTTGATGATCTGGACGTAACCAGCTTTCCCCACTTGGTATGTGCATTAGACCTCAAGCTTGATTCTATTTTCTTATTTTTTTATTCATTTTTTATTCTTTTTTTCATTTTTTTTGTTTTTGTTTTTGGCAAAGTCTCCCTTGATTGTATCTGCATTTAAGGCATTAGCAATTTGCCCCTATTTATGCTGGCAACTGTTGAGGTTTCCTTAAATGACTGGCCTACCACTTGTCCAATTCGGGACTTGGCCATGTTGTCATTCCATAGATTCCCGTAAAATGCGTCCTGGTATGTTGCCCCTGTGATTCCTTTAGTTGTTCTTGACTTAGGGGTATTCTTTAACCTCTTATTCTAACAATCTTGTTAACTTGTGTGATGGCTCATAGGTTTCCCTACCTTCTTCGTCGGCATAGTCGACTGGGTGATCGAAATCGTGAAGCGGGATTATGATTTCACTAGTCTCAAGAGGATCATTTTCGAATCTGCAATTTAGCGCATTATGGCAAAAAAATAAAAAAGGAACAAGCAAGTAAAGAAAATGAATCAAAGCAAGGATAAAGGGATGATATTTTTTTTTTGAATTTCGATACGCATTTATTGATTGACTGGTAAAACAAGTTTTTTTTTCGCCCTTATTACATGAAAAGTCCCAAAAGCCTTAGGCATAGCAGAGGGATAATCAAGACATTAAGGCAATGACAAATTATTTTGGTGAATCATTTAAGAATCGTAGGGAGTTTGACAGCCTCCCAATTACTGAACTCTTGGCCCGGTGGGGAAACAATCAGTATTATCATCAGAACTATCTTCAATATCGGCCACCACGGCATTAACTTCTGAACCTCCATGATTGGGCAGGGGATTTATGGTCACGTTAGGACTTCCTTCCTAAAAATTAATCCAATCGGCTTTGATCAAATCTCTCACTTTATATTTCAAAGCCATACAATTTTCTATGGAATGCCCTGGTGCCCCAGCATGGTAATCACAATGAGCGTTTGGGTCATACCCCCTTGGTAAGGAGGTTGCAATGGCCTCATGGGGGATGGAGCTACCAGACCTTTCTGAACGAGGATTGGAAAAAGTTCGGTATATGTTATGGGAATTGGATCGAACTGCACGGGGGTGCGCTCATTGTTAGGATTCCTTGTGTTCTGATTATGATTGGGTGGTCGAGTTACTTGCTGTGGGTGATGGTATGGCATGGGTTGCGGTATTGGCGCTCTTACCATGGGCGGACGGAAGTGGGGAGTATAAGCTGTCGGGCCCTGAGTGGCGGCGACCACATAAGGATTAGGAGCTTGAATCATGGTAGGGTCGAATGGTCTCAGCGGGGTCGTCTTTTGATTAGAAAAGATGGAATTAGTTTCTCCATCCCTTCTCCCAGGCACCGGCTTTCTTGTCATGTTTGCCCCAGATGAGCCTTGAGTGATCTTTCCCGTTCGTATCCCGCTTTCCACCCTTCCCCAATAGTCACGATGTCGGAGAAGTTGGATGAAACACTACCAATCATCTTGCCATAAAAAGGTGATGGGAGTGTGTCGATAAACATTGCGACTATCTCTTTTTCCGACAATGGGGGGTCCACTTGTGCTGCTGTTTCTCTCCATTATTGGGCGTATTCCTTAAATGTTTCATTGTCCCTCTTTACCATATTCTGTAATTAAACCCTGTTGGGTGCCATATCCATGTTATACTTGTATTGACTAAGGAAGGCATCTGCCAGGTCCTTCCAACAACGAATATGGTTCTGCTCAAGGTGAGCATACCATGTAAGAGTGGCCCCCGCCAGACTATCTTGGAAGTAGTGAATCAATAATTGGTCGTTAGAAAAGTAAGATGCCATCTTTTGACAGTACATCGTGAGATGGTTCTTTGGACAAGTCATTCCCCGATACTTGTCAAAGTCTGGCATCTTGAATTTAGGCGAGAGGACAACATTTGTGACTAGACATAGCTCAGAAACATCTATCAGTCCAAAACCTCCAGCGCCTTCCATCATTCTCAAACGCTCTTCTAAGATTTCTATCTTTTCCTTTTGGGGAGCTGCGACCGTGCTATGACCGCCTACCCGGTTCATCATGCGGGTTGTATCTTGGAGATTGGTAATATAAGGGGTTGCGTATCCGTATGGATAGCCGAGTGGCTGGTTGAAAGGAGGCAACGTGTAACATCCCGACTTAAAAATTGACTACCGAATGAAATTAAGCCATTAAAATAATAATTACAAGTGGAAAATTACTTGTTAATTATAATTAAATTAATTAATTTAACTTAAGACAATGATGGCTGGTTAATTAATATTGATTAGGCTAATTACTAATTGGTTAGAAATGAGTGAAAAAATAATAATAAAAAATAATGCCAGGTGAAAGGACGCATGTGCCCCTGGGTATATATAAACTTCGGCTCTTCTCTTCTCCCCTCGGTTCATCCTCATTCGCATCGCCTACTTGGAAGAACAGAGGGAGAGTTGAGAGCTTTCCTTCGAAGGAGAAAATGGAGGCACTGTCTGATCCTCTTCTCCTGTCCACTTCCTTCTTCGTTCTCTTCTCCTTCTTATTCCCCTCCGTCGCTTTCCTTCACCTCTTCTTCCGTTCAAAGCTGCCAGAGTTCAGTGGAGGTTGGGGTGTGAAGTGGTAAGGGATGAATGTTCGAGTAGAAGGGGGAACAGCTTCCAGCCTTCTGAGCTGCGGGTGAGTATTCGACTGGACTCGACGGTTACTAAACAGGAGGGAGTGACTGTGGAAGTGAAGAAGCTACAGAACCGATGTTGGAGAAACAGAGCACGGGTTAACACTGAAAACAGTAGAGTCTCTTACGTCTTCTTGAGGTAGGGGGCGCTTTGAATGCCAAATGCATAGTTTATGGATGGGTTCCCGGGTGGATCGCTTTAATGTGTTGTGTTTGGAAATGTGTTGTTGATGTGTTGTGATCGAGTGATGATGCATGCAACGCCCAAACTTAAGATATCTGTGAACTGTTTGGTGTTGCGTGATTCCGTCCTTGAGCGCTTGTGAATATTTCTGTGATGCATGCTATTGAATAGGAGAATCCAGAGTGAACGCATGTGTGCGTTACCATTATTGCTGAGTTCTGTTGCAGTTTTATGTTTAAAGGTATATTAATGAGAATGCCATGATAATTTCCGAATGCATAAGATGTGAGTTGATACTTGATTTCCATTTGGAAATGCTGTATTGAAATACATGCTGATTTCATTAAAATATCGAGTGGTGTACTGTAATATTGTTACCTTGATTTACTTGTTATGAGTTACTATGATAAACGCTTGTGATGCTGTGATGAAACTGTGGAATTCCGAGTGAATCTGAATGCTGTGTGGAATTGCATGAAATTGCATATATGAGAAAAGGGTGACCCGTGGAAGGTCAGGAGCCCTATGAGGTGACTTTCAATTACAGATTTCTGGCTAGATTTGTGAGGACCCATGGTAGCCGAGGGAGCTAGAGTTAAGTCTCGAGACGTCTTTGGAAGACCGGTACCACACGGGAAGGGCTAATGGACAAGAGGCAGAGAAGGAATCTGTAACTGAAATCACTGTTTAAGCCGGATCCGCATGCATGTATGTAGGAGCATTGTTATCGAGATTGACATGGTTGGTATAGCTTGGATGGCTGAATGAATTCCGACTGAATGTGAATGCGTATATTTATATTATTGATGAGTTCAATGTGATTGTGTGTATATATTTGTATGTGTAAGTGCTGTTGTGAATAGCTTGATTGATATAACCATGATTAAGTGGGGTGAATCCCGACCAGGTGAATATATGTGCGTTGGTACTGTGGCCGAGTGTGAGGCGATGTTATAACTGTGAGTCTATGTTATTGTGAATGATGTGAATTACTTAATTCTGACTGAACTGCATGAATCCGAATGAGTGATGTTACTATATAACTGAGAATTAGGGATTTAATCCGAGTCAGTAACCGTCATTTTATATGTAAAAGCTCACCCCTACACCATTTTTCAGTATGTGCAGGTCGGTCGGGAAACGATGTGAAGGACTCAAGTCTGAGTGTTATGTACTCTGACTGTTGGGTGCATGCCTTGCATATTTATATTATATTTAGTCAGTGTTAAGCCTTGGCCGGCTCATGTATCAACGCTGTATAATGAATGCGAGTATATGGAGTCTGTATGCGTGTTTACATATATATATATATATATATATATATATATGGTTTACATTGATATCAAGTACTTGTATCGGATAATGGATGTTGGTGAACGAATAATGCTAAGATGCTAAGTATTCCGAGTGTATG
The DNA here is from genome assembly GCA_037962975.1 of Clitoria ternatea. Taxonomy (NCBI): domain Eukaryota; kingdom Viridiplantae; phylum Streptophyta; class Magnoliopsida; order Fabales; family Fabaceae; genus Clitoria; species Clitoria ternatea. The sequence continues at coordinate 181,647,139 of CM075671.1, forward strand.
AACATATATATATATATATATACGTATAAGTTGTTATGTTGATTTGATGCGTCTTTCCGACTGGAATGTGTTGTTGAATTATTTGAGAAGTGTTGATGGATGAAATAGTGTTACGATTAATGATTCTGTGTGAGGCAATGATGGTTGGTTTTCCCTTTCCAAGTAAAGAATACTTAAAGGGATTCTGAGAGAAAATCATTTAGATGAACCCATTCTGTGCAGGTCGGAGTGGGAGAATTTCCGAGTAATACTAGACTTGATTATTCCGAGTGAAAAATATGTGTAGATTCCGAGTGGGGAAGAGTTCGTATTCCCTAGTGAAAACCTCGAGTGATCCTCTTCCGGGGGAAAGAGTTAGTGTGGTGGTTTAGAGTGGAATGAATTCTAAGTGTATGATATTTATAATCCGAGTGAATGATGTAAAATTCGAGTGAGTGAGTATCTGTATTCCGAGTGGTTGAGTTTTGAATAAGTCCGAGTGGGACTTAACTTCTTGATTTTCCCAAGTGAATGTATACCGAGTAGTGAATGTGTAAAGTGACCCGATTGTGTTAAGGTTGGAATACATCGAGTGGTGTTTGATTGGGAAATATTCCGAGTGAGACAGTTAAGGATTCCGTGTAGGATAACCCTCCTTACCCGAGTGGATTGTGTGTATGATCTGGGTGGAAAGATGTAAGCAGCTAAGTTACGGGAAGTATGTGTGATGGGGTTGTTTCCGAGTGAATGGAACCCTAGTACCGAGTGACCGAATGCCGAGTGTGGCCACTCGCTTCAGCGAATGCGGGATTCGCTCCAGCGAGTGTGGTTCTGAGGGAAGGCTTTTGGTGGTTTAGCTTAGGCGAATGTGTGCTCGCCCGAGCGAGTTGGGTTGCCTCGCTCAAGCGGAATCGGACCTCGCTTGAGCGAGTGGGCGCTGTCTTGTGGGTTTGCTCAGGCGCTGATCATTCTTCCACTGTATGCCTTTTCTTGGTCGACTTTTATATTTCTTGCCTTCCTTTCCTCCTCTTTTGGACCCGGTTCCATTGGTGGGCCTTCTTCTGGTCGGTTTTTGCCCTCTTTGCCCTCTTATTGTTTCTATCTTATTCCAAGCATTATTTTGGGCAGATTATGAATGTTTCGTAAACTCTAAAATTTGAAAAAAAAATAATTTCCCTGTTTTTGAGTTTATCTATTTATTAAAATTAGGGTGTTACATTTTGGTATCAGAGCAGACCAAAAGGTCCATGGCCAAGGTTTACCTACTGTTAGTGGGCGGTTGTGTGCAATATGAGCGGTTGTCATCATTGCTTGTGGTATTCTGTTTGAATTGATGCATATTTAATCATGATTTGTATGGCTGTGTACCTGTGTATTTTGTTGGGAGACAGTAGTGAAAGGTACTATTATTGTGATGTTAAACTGAGGGTAGAAGGTTTGTTATTATCTTAGCCCGATTGTTCATGAGATACTTAGAGTATTCCTATGCCTGAGTCAGCTGTGAGAAAATAGAATGATGAAGGTTGAGACTCATATGCATTGAAACTGTACTGGGCGATTTGGTCCCTTGGGTAGACCATACTAGTGGCTCGCAGTAGAGGCATACTGAGTGAATGAGATAGGACTCGTAGGTTGAGTTAAGTGAATAATATTGAGGAGTCCCACAGTGTGGTGTTTCCAACTTAACTGATTGGTTATATTGGTTGTGCCAAGGATACAGAATTCATCCTGAGAGTATAAGGGATTTATTGCAGTTTTCTAAGTTGCCAGGTACATATCTTGTGGCACGGGAATCCTATATGGCATATGATGTAATTGATTGGTTGTAGATTTCTGAATTGGGAAATTGAGTATGTGATAGATGAATGATATATGATGTATACGATATATGGTATAAGTGGTGTGTTGCAGTTTCCTAAGTTGAAAATCTGGGTGTGTGATAAGTGAGTAAAGGTGAGATCGGGTATATGTTAAATTGGGGTTATGTCTCGGTGGTTGGTGAGGAAACCGAGTGACTGATGGATTAGATGCTGGACCATTAGGTATACTGACCCAGTTAATTGGGCATAATCACGAATGAACGAATGTGAAAACAAGTGCTTGTTGATCTGAATACTGTCTCGGTTCGAGTGTGTGAAAACCAAGTGGACGGTATTAGGCTTTATAATCCTTGGGGTTGGGGTGTGACTCACGATGGATAGATAGTAACCCCTTACGAATTCTAAGTCTGATAATTTGCTAATCTTATGAGATGACGAACCCGAGTAAAGCAATTACGTAGTAACTCATGAGACTTGAATTACTATTGTGTGATGATTTTTATTGTGTGATGATTTGGGTTAGACTCGGTCTTGTGGTCGATAACCGAGTGAATCATTGGCTGAATTGTGACCCATAAGGTGTAGGAAACCGATTGGATTTAATGTGGTCCTATATAATCCAACCATGTAGAACTAGACACTATGGTGATTTAGGCTCGGTGAATACTTGGATGTTATGGGTGCACTAGGTAACCACTGGAAATTTCGAGTCGGATAATTTGACTGACCTTATGGATTATTGAGCCGAGCATATGATGGTATGCTGAATTGTCGAGGCTTGAATTATCTTAAGGTGAAATATAAATAATACATGGGGTACCTGACTGATGGTGACTGGTAAGGTAGGAACCCGAGTACTTTGGTACTGAGAGTAATGAGTATATTGACTGTACTGTACTGGACTGCATTTATGCTCGATGAATCATTAGGCTTAAAATTGATTGGTGGCCTGTGACGAGTGATGAAATGAGGGATTATAACGGTTGAGCCATGGTTGCAACGAATGAGATTTTAAGAGACATTTACTCGGTCAGGGCTGAAAAGCTGATTGTTGATATGCCATTTTATGATGAGTCGTGTGTCTTGTGTAGGTTGGAAACCTATTGCCATTATACTGTTTTACAGTAATAATAAATGATATTCATGATTGTTGTTGCGTGATGTGCCTAGGAGGTGCATAATGATGATGTTGATGTAAATGTATTGCATATATATATGTGTTTGTGAATTGCCATTAATTTTTGTGAGTTAGTAATAGCTGAGTGAGTTTAGTCGGTGTGGGTGTAAGACCTGCTGCCCGAGACGACTCTACAAACCATAGGTATTGTGGCAGCGTACACGTTACAGTGACTTTATGTAATCGTTGTGACCCTATAGGAATGAGACGTCATCTTATAAGCTGGATGCAACAATTCATGAGTCGGGCAAGTGAAGCTGTAACTGCTTATGGTAGTGGTGAGCCTATCAGACTGCTTCGAGTCAAGATGAGAGTGATAATAAGTGGATAATATGTGGTTATGTATCAAAGTGTGGATAGAGGGTTTGTTTAACCTTGATGTGTTACCTCCGAGAGGATCAGAGGTTATTGGGTATGAATTAACTACTAAAACGATGGTTAGCTATTGAGATAGTGGAGTGATCAAGTCTGCCACTGGAATAAGAATTTATAAAGCTAACCGAGTGATACGGTGGGTTTAATGAGGAAAGCAGGACCTTGAATCAAGGTAAATTAGAAGGTGCGGAGTTGATCGAAAAAGATTAGTATATTCCGAGTGCGAGAAAGTAGTAATAATTTCGAGTGAAACTTTCGGGGAGAACGAATTCCCGAGTGAAGTTATGGTGTTCCGAGTAAATCTCATAGAGAGGATCATTACTAAGTAAAAGAATTGTGTCTGAGCGTAACACTTTTGAGTAGGATAGGACTCGAGTGATGTGACTTGGAACGTGACAATTCCGAGTGGAATGGTACCAAGTAGACGATTCACCGCGTGACATTTCTAAGTCTGTAGGGTGTGCCCCTGACTAATCCTTCCCAGAAGAACTTCTAGTCAGAATGTGGGACTATGAATAGGTGTGTCACCGAGTGAATTATCCCGAGGAAGGGTAAATACCAAAAGGTAAATTTTTCCATAGATGTGTTCAGATTGATATTAGGAGCTGCTGAGTTTGAACTCAGATTTGTATTTGAAGTAGGATTGAATTCCGAGTGAAAATTTGGGGTAAGTGGAAGATTTCCGAGTAAGAACTACCTTCAACACTGAACAACCCTTTTGATTGAGAGTTCCGAGTGACCTTTTCAGGGTGTAGGCATGGGATTGGCCGAAGGAATGGATAGAGATCTGAGGTTTTAGAACCAAGTTTGGTACCTATAAAAGACGAGTCTAGGCAAATTATGCTAATTGACGCACACTGGAGCTCTTTTGTGTGTTTGGCTCGGTATTGTTAGGATAATTTCCAGTTTAAAGAAGAGATTTAGTAGTCGGATGTTGAATACCCGAGGGATTAAGCTGAGATAAGTCGGATAATAGTGTGTATTTTATGGAAATCAGTAGTGTTGTTTACCGACTAGATTTTTCCAACTGATTGAATAACCCCATAATGTGTCTGGTGTGACATAATTCTGAGCTTATACCCGGCATAGGTGCATAATTGTGCCGAGTGACTCCCATGGAATAGAGGAAATGATGATGAAGGTAGGCCAATTGGCGTCAAGGGTATAGGGCCGAGCGGCCAAGGAACTTGAGGTACCATTGGTTATAGTGAACTGACAAAGTTGAATGGGGCAAGTTGTATATTTTAAAGTTGAATTCCCCAATTATATTGCATTTTATAGAGAGACTGTAATCCGATAGGACCTAACTTTAAGTGTTTTGCTGATAGGAATTGTGGGGCGGTTGGTAAATCACTTGATGAGAAAAACCATGCCGACTGGCGTGGTGAAGCGGTCGGCGAATCACTAGGGGAAACGAGATACAATTGGTAGAGTGCATGACAGCGATATTCCAAGTTATTTATTTAAAGGAAGTTACCGATTGAATTTCGGGGACGAAATTCTTTTGAGAGGGGGAGAATTGTAACATCCCAACTTAAAAATTGACTACCGAATGAAATTAAGCCATTAAAATAATAATTACAAGTGGAAAATTACTTGTTAATTATAATTGACTTAATTAATTTAACTTAAGACAATGATGGCTGGTTAATTAAGATTGATTAGGCTAATTGCTGATTGGTTAGAAATGAGTGAATAAATAATAATAAAAAATAATGCCAGGTGAAAGGACGCATATGCCCCTGGGTATATATAAACTTCGACTCTTCTCTTATCGCCTCGGTTCATCCTCATTTGCATCGCCTGCTTGGAAGAACAGAGGGAGAGTTGAGAGCTTTCCTTCGAAGGAGAAAACGGAGACACCGTCTGATCCTCTTCTCCTGCCCACTTCCTTCTTCATTCTCTTCTCCTTCTTATTCCCCTCCGTCGCTTTCCTTCACCTCTTCTTCCGTTCAAAGCTGCCAGAGTTCGGTGGAGGTTGGGGTGTGAAGTGGTAAGGGACGAATGTTCGAGTAGAAAAGGGAATAGCTTCCAGCCTTCTGAGTTGCGGGTGAGTATTCGACTGGACTCGACGGTTACTAAATAGGAGGGAGTGACTGTGGAAGTGAAGAAGCTACGGAACCGGCGTTGGAGAAACAGAGCACAGGTTAACACTGAAAATAGTGGAGTCTCTTACATCTTCTTGAGGTAGGGGGCGCTTTGAATGCCAAATGCATAGTTTATGGATGGGTTCTCGAGTGGATCGCTTTAATGTGTTGTGTTTGGAAATGTGTTGTTAATGTGTTGTGATCGAGTGATGATGCATGCAACGCCTGGACTTAAGATATCTGTGAACTGTTTGGTGTTGCGTGATTCCGTCCTTGAGCGCTTGTGAATATTTCTGTGATGCATGCTGTTGAATAGGAGAATGTAGAGTGAATGCATGTGTGTGTTACCATTATTGCTGAGTTCTGTTGCAGTTTTATGTTTAAAGGTATATGAATGAGAATGCCATGATAATTTCCGAATGCATGAGATATGAGTTGATACTTGATTTCCATTTGGAAATGCTGTGTTGAAATGCATGCTGATTTCATTAAAATGTCGAGTGGTGTACTGTAATATTGTTACCCTGATTTACTTGTTATGAGTTACTATAATAAACGCTTGTGATGTTGTGATAAAACTGCAGAATTCCAAGTGAATCTGAATGCTGTGTGGAATTGCATGAAATTGCATATATGAGAAAAGGGTGACCCGTGGAAGGTCAGGAGCCCTATGAGGTGACTTTCAATTACAGATTCCTGGCTAGATCCGTGAGGACTCGTGGTAGCCGAGGGAGCTAGAGTTAATCTCGAGACGTCTTTGGAAGACCGGTACCACACGAGAAGGGCTCATGGATGAGAGGCAGGGAAGGAATCTGTAACTGAAATCACTGTTTAAGCCGGATCCGCATGCATGTATGTAGAAGCATTGTTATCGAGATTGACATGGTTGGTATAGCTTGGATGGCTGAATGAATTCCGACTGAATGTGAATGCGTATATTTATATTGTTGATGAGTTCAATGTGATTGTGTGTATATATTTGTATGTGTAAGTGTTGTTATGAATAGCTTGATTAATATAACCATGATTAAGTTGGGTGAATCCCGACCAGGTGAATATATGTACGTTGGTACTGTGGCCGAGTGTGAGGCGATGTTACGACTGTGAGTCTATGTTATTGTGAATGATGTGAATTACTTAATTCTGACTGAACTGCATGAATCCGAATGAGTGATGTTACTATATAACTGAGAATTAGGGATTTAATCCGAGTCAGTAACCGTCATTTTATATGTAAAAGCTCACCCCTACACCATTTTTCAGTATGTGCAGGTCGGTCGGGAAACGATGTGAAGGACTCAAGTCTGAGTGTTATGTACTCCGACTGTTGGGTGCATGCCTTGTATATTTATATTATATTTAGTCAGTGTTAAGCCTTGGCCGGCTCATGTATCAACGCTGTATAATGAATGCGAGTATATGGAGTCTGAGTGCGTGTTTACGTATATATATATATATATATATATATGGTTTACATTGATATCAAGTACTTGTATTGGATAATGGATGTTGGTGAACGAATAATGCTAAGATGCTAAGTATTCCGAGTGTATGAACATATATATATATACGTATAAGTTGTTATGTTGATTTGATGCGTCTTTCCGACTGGAATGTGTTATTGAATTATTTGAGAAGTGTTGATGGATGAAATAGTTTTACGATTAATGATTCCGTGTGAGGCTATGATGTTTGGTTTTCCCTTTCCGAGTAAAGAATACTTAAAGGGATTCTGAGAGAAAATCCTTTAGATGAACCCATTCTGTGCAGGTCTGAGTGGGAGAATTTCCGAGTAATACTAGACTTGATTATTCTGAGTGAAAAATATGTGTAGATTCCGAGTGGGGAAGAGTTCGTATTCCCGAGTGAAAACCTCGAGTGATCCTCTTCCGGGGGAAAGAGTTAGTGTGGTGGTTTAGAGTGGAATGAATTCTAAGTGTATGATATTTATAATCCGAGTAAATGATGTAAAATCCGAGTGAGTGAGGATCTGTATTCCGAGTGGTTGAGTTTTGAATAAGTCCGAGTGGGACTTAACTTCCTGATTTTCCCGAGTGAATGTATACCGAGTAGTGAATGTGTAAAGTGACCTAATTATGTTAAGGTTGGAATACATCGAGTGGTGTTTGATTGGGAAATATTCCGAGTGAGACAGTTAAGGATTCCGTGTAGGATAACCCTCCTTACCCGAGTGGATTGTGTGTATGATCTGGGTGGAAAGATGTAAGCAGCTAAGTTACGGGAAGTATGTGTGATGGGGTTGTTTCCGAGTGAATGGAACCCTAGTACCGAGTGACCGAATGCCGAGTGTGGCCTCTCACTTCAGAGAATGCGGGATTCACTCCAGCGAGTGTGGTTTTGAGGGAAGGCTTTTGGTGGTTTAGCTTAGGCGAATGTGTGCTCGCCCGAGCGAGTTGGGTTGCCTCGCTCAAGCGGAGTCGAACCTCGCTTGAGCGAGTGGGCGCTGTCTTGTGGGTTCGCTCAGGGGCTGATCATTCTTCCGCTGTATGCCTTTTCTTGGTCGGCTTTTATATTTCTTGCCTTCCTTTCCTCCTCTTTGGACCTGGTTCCATTGGTGGGCCTTCTTCTGGTCGGCTTTTGCCCTCTCTGCCCTCTCATTGTTTCTATCTTATTCCAAGCATTATTTTAGGCAGATTATGAATGTTTCGCAAACTCTAAAATTTGAAAAAAAAAATTTCCCTGTTTTTAGGTTTATCTATTTATTAAAATTAGGGTGTTACACAACGCATGGGACTGGTTCATTAGGCCTGTATTTGGTGAGGGACCTTGGGGTTGGGCCATAGTTTGTACAGCATGAGTCGGCTGGGTCATCTGGGCTCGTGTGTTTTGGGCTTGTGCGTTGCAGGTTGGCTGGGCCATCGGGGCTCGTGTGTTTTGGGTTTGGTAGGTTTGTGGGTCATGGGTTTGCGTGTTTTGGGTTTGGTAAGTTTATGGGTCATGGGCTTGCACGTTTTGGGTTTGGTAAAGTGGTGGCATATTTGGCTGGGTGGGGTATGAAGCGTGAGGATTCATTGCTTGCTGGTCTTGGGTGTCTTGTTGGTTAGCGAGCGGGGGATAGTACCCCGGTGGTAGGCCATAAAGTGGAAAAGGTACTGGGTTGCCGTCAGGACCGACAAATGTATGCTGTTGTGCATAAGACTGGCCGTAAGGTGGCTGGGTCTCAATGGCAGGGTTAGGTCTTCCGACATGAATAGTGAAAGGGGGTGTCGTTGTGTTAGGTTGTTGGGTTCTTGCTGGGTCAGAACCAAGGGGGGGTGGTACGGTGGCAGGCTGCTGTTGGGCGTCCTCAACACCTGCAGAGGAGCCTCCTTCTGTGAGTTTCTTTTCTAAAAGTTTAGTTAACTCCACCACTCATTCTTTCAGCTGATCAAACTCAGTTCTAAAGTCTCCATCAACAGCTTCTGCCTCAGCCATGAGATTTCTTTGAAGACAGAAGAAATTTTTCATCCTAAGGCGAGAGCCTCAAGCTCAAACATTTTCCTTAGGCAACCATGGCTCTCATCTTATAAGTTCAATCCCATGTTAATTTCTATGTCTACTCAAAGGGTATTCGTTAAGCTCTGAATAGCTTCCGGTGAGAATAGAAAGAAAGGAGAGAAAGAGCCATCAGGAAATGACGTGTTTTGCAAATCGATACTCCCCTAGTAACTTTCTTGAAAACATTTTTGTATTTAGGGGGTTTACGATTTGACAAAACTTGTGTCAAATCGAGGATCATGTGAGCTATGGATTTTCCGATCATCGTCAATAAAAAAAATTGATTTTTTGATTTTTTTGATTTTTGATTTTTTTTGTTTTTTTGTTTTTTTTCTTTGTTTTTTTTTATGATTCGAAAGGTCCGTAACTCAAGGCTTAAAGACTTAAACAAATATAAAAGGAAAAGACGACTTGCCCGTTAAAGGATCATTAATTAAAAGTATGTTATTTTTGAAAAAGTAATCCACTAAACGGGCAAGTGGTCCCCTAATTTGGATCAGAAGGGAAAGTGAGAATGGGAAAAGGTAGAAGTAAAGTTTGCCCCTTCGTGCCTTGAGTCAGGTTTTTCTGGAAATCTCCTAATGGTTCTAAGGTTTGTCTATAAGTGATTTTCCATACCGGGTGGCTTATACTAGACATCTAGAAGGTCACCAGAGCCAAGATCCTACCCATGACAGAGACGCAACAGTAGGGAGTCCACTAGGTGTGTATATCATGAGAGGTCGAACTCTAGTTGAGGTTCTCACGAACACCGGATAGGAAGTACATCCCATACGATTCCGTTACCAACCCCTCCTAACTTAAGCTTCATTTGGGGCCCGGGTATAGGGCGCCACTCATCAGTGTGTGCAAAAATATGAGTGTAGTGTGTGAAAGGGCATTCAATACCTTTTACCTTACCTTATTCTTCACAAAGAACAAACACAGAGCAACAAAATAAAGTCTTCTAACCTAGGGTTCAATGATCACACAGACATTACCAGAACATAAATGATAGAATACAAACAAAACAGAAACTATATACTAACATTGACAGAAAATAAAATAAAGGAAGAAGTTAAATAAATAATATGCTAATTAAAACATGCGCTATCAAATTGACTGGTTTGACTCTCTAAGTCCCCAGCGGAGTCGCCATCTGCCGCGACCGGGATCGCCGTGGCACGGCCGACCCTCAAAACGATTTTTGTTTCGAAAAGAAAAAAAAACAGGGAGTCGCCACCAATATTTTTTAGGATAAAATACTGGGAAAACCTTTTGTTAAAGCACTGGTTACAAAAATGAAATTCCATGTTCGGGAGTCTAATTACAGGTGAGGAAGGTATTAGCACCTCACAACTGTCCGTTATAAAAACAGTTACCTCAATATGATAGCGCGCATTATAATTAGGCCAATAATTATTTTAACTTCTTCATGAAAAGAAAATATACGAGATAACAAAATATACAAAAATCAACAAAAATAAACACGGAATATTTACATGAGATTAACAGGACGTCTCGTCCAAATTAAACTCGCTCCACCTTTTCAAAAAATGAGATTAACAGGACGTCTCGTTCAAATTAAACTCGCTCCTCCTTTTTTTTAAATAAAAATAAATAAATAAATAAATAAAAAGTAATAAAAATTGTAATAATAATAACAATAATAATTATTATTACACCTTTTATACTAGTCCGAATAGAATGTGTGAAGCATTCATTTTTATTAATATTTATCAATCAATAGATATTAATTGATAATTAAAAAGGAAGACAAAGTCATTGAACAACAATTAATTTGACAGAAAATAAATAAATACAAGCATTAAAAATGAGGGGCAGAGTGAGACCGGTGTGGTAAAAAAAGAGTTGGACGGTGTTGGAGGATTTAGGGGAGCTGAAAGTATGGAGGGGATTTTAGGAGCAGGATGGTTGGTAGAGGATTTGAGGGGGCTGTCGTTATTTTGAGGGGACAGTGTTTGAGAAGAGAGAGGACGATGTTGTGGGTTAGGATAGAGTGAGGGGTTGTACGGTTATGAAGGGAGAGGGACGGTGTTGGTGTTGTGAAGGAAGAGGGAGGATGGTATGGAGTTTAGGAGGGGTTGTACGGTTGCTGGTGAGGGGGAAGGGACGGTGTGGATGAGGTGAAGGACGTTTGGGAGGAGAAGGACGGTTGGGAGAAGAGGAGTGAAGACGGTGTGGTGTGAAGAGGGGACGATGTTGAGAGGGTTTGAGGGGCTGGACCGAGTGAAGAGAGGGACTGTATTGAGAGATGGTGTGGAGAGGAGAGAGAGGACGGTGTTGGTGGGTTGAGTGAGGACGGTTGGGAGAGGGAAGGATGAGGATGGTGTGGAGAGGGGAGAGTGAGGATGGTGTTGGTGGGTTGAGTGAGGACGGTTGGAGAGGGAAGGATGAGGACGGTTGGTTAGAGGAAGAAGAGAAGGGTCGGTGTTGGAGAGGATTCCAGGGGGCTGGACAGTATGGTGTTTAAGGAGAAGGACGGTTGTGAGGAGATAGGGACGGTGTGGGTTTTAGAAGGAGCTGGGCGATGTGAGAGAGAGCAGGACGGTGTGAAGAGGAAGAGGGACGAGTGAGAGAGGACAGTAGTGAGAGAGTGGAAGACGGTGTGGAGAGGATGAGGGACGATGTTGAGTTTGAGGGGGGCTGGGCCGAGTGAAGAGAGGAAGAGGGACAGTGGAGTTTTTTTTTAAAGTTCTGTTTCTACTCTCTAATGCTTCCTTGTTTCCCTTCAGGATCAAGATTTCTTCCCCCCTTGAAGGCTTCAGGATCCTCTCTATTTATAGAGGTCTTGGACGTTAACAATCAGTGGCAAGTGGGGTTTTTTATTATTTCTTTCTTGACAGCCGCCCCACTAATCAACAAAGCAACTTGGATACAGCCTGGATCTTGACTATAATGGAGGCTGGTGGGAATTTTTATTATTTTCCTCCTTCGTCTTGTTGTGAGCCGCCCCCTTAATTCAAGGATCCACTTGGATAGTGGAAATCCATGTCAGCATGTGCAATTGGTGGAATCTGACTCGGATTTCACTTTCTCTCCAGAATCTGAGTGGAAAAGGTGCCTTCGTACACAAGACTGAGTGAAAAATGTGCCTTTTGTACACAAGACCGAGTGAAAGCCGGTCGGTGTTGAGTTGATGGGTCGGTGTTTAGCGTAAAAACCCCTGATGCTAAATTTTCCCTTCATTTCGCTTGAGCGAGAGTTTCTCGCTTAAGCGAAAAGACTCCAGTAGCTCACTGTCTACCTTTTGCTAAAGCGAGAAATTATTTCGCTTAAGCGTTTGTTGAAGGAAACCATTTTGTGATAATCTCGCTCAAGCGGAGAAAGGCTCGCTCAAGCGAGAAGTCTTCTTTCACTGTTTCACTCGGATATGTCTCTGGAATGGAACCACTAGGAGAAACCTTCAGTCGTCAATCAACTCACTCGGATATACCTTTCACTCAGAAATTTGAACTTTGAAAGACTCTAGAATCTGGCTGATAGAAGTTCTTCCATGTCCCAGCCTTGCTTTGCTCGGAAATGCAGCTTTGTGCTCCAACTCAGTCGGTAGTCTTCCTTGGAGACATCACACTCGGGCTTAGTGTGAAACTGTGAGTCTACCCGAGTGTGATTCATTCCCGGTCGGATTTTTCATTGCTTGAAGAGACATTTTTCCGAAACAAACTACTTGGAAAGGACCTGTTCCGCATGAGAATGCCATCTTCTCCGAATGAAACCACTCGGAGACCTCCTTATTCAACACTTATTCATTCAGTGGCTTCTTCTGCTCGGAATCAACTCACTCAGGACAGCATCCCTTCACTCAGACAATAGCTTTGGGCAGTATTTATTCAAGGTCAGTCCTTTTTTCACTCAGAATGGTTGCAATCGGACAGCTTCCACTCGGATTCACCTCTAATAGGGACATATTACACTCGGCAACGCTCTATTCAGGTTTGATCATTTCTGAGTCATTCTACTCGGATTTTATCATTCTAAGTCGGATTTGTTTTTACTCAAAACAGCTTCAGTCAAAGATTATTCACTCGGATATGCTTTCCTTGGAATCTCACTCGGGCTTAGTTTGAAACATTGAGAGAGTCTACCCAAGGTGATTCGCTCGGAAATATCTCTACCCAGAAAAAGCATTCATTCAAAGTCAGAGTATCCACTCGGAGGTACTTCAGTCGGGAATTCAACACTCGGGTGTATCTTCGCCTGAGAGGCTTTGATCTGGATTACACCACTCGGATGTATCTTTGCTTGAGAGGCTTCAATCTGGAATTCACTACTCGGATGTATCTTTGCTTGAGAGGTATTTCCCTCAGACTCAAACCATTCAGAAATGCCCTACTCAGAGACATCTCACTCGGAAATGATCACTCGGGCATATGGAACTTGAGTCTGTCTGAAAAGATACTCACTCAGTCTGAGCCTTTCCTTCATTCAGAGTAATTCTTTTTGAAGCCCACTCGGAAATGATCATTCAAACATACTTTGTTCGGAAGTAACCCTCTTGTAAGCAGTCCACTCGGCAACTGTCAGTCGGAGACATCCCACTCGGAATTTCACTCGGTAACGGCTGACTCAGATATCTCACTCGGTAACAGCCATTTTCACTCGGAAATAGCCATTTTTTACTTAGAAATCATCATTCTGAGTCATTCCACTCGGCAAATCATTCAGAGATGAAGTCCAGTCCTCTCAGAATTCTTTCCACTTGGATCGGACCGAAAGAGGTGTTCACAACAACCGACTGAAAAATCACAGAAACAACCAATTGAATACAGAATTCTAATACGTCATGCATGCACCATGCTTGACCCGATTTCTTTATTAGAGTTTAGCAACAACATCAAGTATCAACCTTGTGTGCAAGCTCAACCTTCATTTACTTTTATTGTTGTTGTTGTTGGTTGCTCGTATATAATGTTATTTCTGTCTATTGTCTGTATATGGTTTTGCAATCTTGCAAACTCGTAGGCTCATACTAGTTAACTAGTTAACTAGTATGGAAGTTGTTGTGCATATGAGTGAACTGTAGTTCCCCGTTTGAGATTCGATACAAATGGTCATTAAATTAATTAATGTCATCGTTTGTGTTGAATCTTGAATTGTCTTTTTGGACAGTTTGGGATGAACAATTATTTTTTATACGTCATTGTTAGTATGTACAAGTTATGAGTTATTTTAAAATTTGATAAACTTTCAGTAACTTGCATTTTGTGTTGTTCTCTGGGTGCATATTTGGTTGTGGTTGAATTTGATTTGACCACTCTCATTTTGTGTACTTAGAGACCAATGCGAAATGCTGTCGAAATTTCATCAAATTTTAAAATAACTCCTAACCTGTATATATGAATGACGTATAAATACAATTGTCATCCTGAATGGGTATAGGACCACCACCTTTAAAGAAAAAGTGAGGTTGATTATAGCACCTTGTAAATAGTTGGCATGGATCGGAGTTGGATAACTGCATCACGCCTAAGTCTAGAGTACGAGGGGGGAGTTAAATCATTTATAGAATTTGTAGCGAGGAATGCAGTGGAGGTGAATGGAAAGTATTTTTGCCCTTGTGTTAAATGCTTGAACCTACATCGGGTAGACTTGGAAGAGGTGCGAGAACATCTACCGTGTGACGGTTTTCTGCGTAGTTATACGCGTTGGATATGGCGTGGTGAAGATGTGGTGGTGCCAAGTAACAGCTCTCAAACTGAAAATTGAAGCTCGATGCATGACACTGATGTCAACATGGATGACCGACTCGAGGATATGATCTGTGATGTGGGGGTAGAAGGTTTTAAGAAAGCTCATGTATATACGACTCTGTGTGAGGACTCTGAGCAGCCGTTGTATCCAAACTGCGTCAATTTCATGAGGTTATCAGCAGTTTTACGATTGTTTAATTTGAAGGCCATAAACGGGTGGACGGATAAAAGTTTCACTGACTTACTGAAGTTGTTGAAAGAAATGCTCCCAGTTGGAAACACCTTGCCGAATCGTAACTATGAGGCCAAAAAGGTGTTGTGTCCTATGGGTTTAGAGTATGAGAAAATACATGCATGCCCAAATGATTGTGTATTATTCTGGGGTGAGTTAGAAATGTTACATCAATGTCCTAGGTGTGGGGTGTCACGGTATAAGAAGAAAGAGGCAGATTTTGATGAGGTATGCACTAAAGGGTCTCCTGCAAAGGTGTTGTGGTATCTACCTATAGTTCCAAGACTAAAGCGTCTGTTTGCCAATGCAGATGATGCAAAACTTATGAGATGGCATGCTGATGAGAGGGTTGTTGATGGACTACTTAGGCATCCGGCCGATGGATCGCAATGGAAGAAAATGGATATGATTTTTCTGGAATTTGCCCATGAACCAAGAAATGTTAGGCTTGCACTAGCCACAGACGGCATAAACCCATTTGGGAACCTGAGCAGAAACCATAGTTCGTGGCCTATTTTGTTGTTTGTTTACAACTTGCCACCATGGTTGTGCATGAAGCGAAAATATGTGATGTTATCAATGATGATTTCTGGTCCACGACAACCGGGGAACGACATTGATATATATTTAACTCCATTGGTTGAAGACCTCAAAAGGTTGTGGGAAGACGGGGTTGAAGTGTTTGATGGGTTTACCAGGCAATCATTCAAATTGCGTGCCATGCTATTTTGCACGATCAATGACTTTTCAGCGTATGGTAACTTATCCGGGTACAGCGTGAAGGGTCATAAAGCTTGTCCAGTATGTGAAGAGGGGACTAGTTCTGTGCGGTTGCATCATGGCAGGAAAAATGTTTATCTTCGACATCGAAGGTTTCTTAAAGTGAATCATCCGTTTCGGAGGTTGAAGAAGTCGTTTAACGGTGCCCAAGATTTTGAAATTGCTCCTCCACCACTATCTGGTCGCCAGGCATATGAAAAGGTGAAAGACGTCAACGTGCAATTTGGTAAGTGTGAAAAACAGCACCCGACACAAAACAACTGGAAGAAAAGGTTAGTGTTTTTTGACCTGCCATATTGGAGGGAGCCTGATGTAAGACACTGCATTGATATAATGCATGTGGAGAAGAATGTGTGCGACAGTTTAGTTGGTACACTCTTAAACATACCTGGGAAGACTAAGGATGGCCTAAACTCGCGTATGGACTTAGAGTTGATGGGTATACGTCAGGATTTGCATCCACAATCAAAGGGCAAAAGAACATATTTACCTCTAGCATGTCATACGTTATCCAGAAAAGAAAAGCAAAGTCTGTGTGAATCGTTATGAAGTGTGAAAGTTCCGTCTGGTTATGGCTCCAACATCAACTCTTGTGTTTCCATGAAAGATTTGAAGTTAGTTGGGTTGAAGTCTCACGATTGTCACATGTTGATGCAGCAGTTTCTGCCTATCGCCATTCGTGACATTCTTCCTAAAAATGTGAGAAATGTCATAACAAGGTTGTGTATGTTTTTCAATGCCATATGTTGCAAGGTAATCGTGCCCGACGAATTGAATGTGTTGGAACAGAAAGCATCACTTATATTATGTCAGCTTGAAATGTATTTCCCACCCTCTTTTTTTGACATAATGGTCCACTTAATCATCCATTTGGTGAGAGAGGTCCGTTGGTGTGGTCCAGTGTTCTTACAGTGGATGTATCCTGTTGAGCGATATATGAAGATATTGAAAGGGTATATGAAGAACCAACGTTGTCCCGAAGCTTCAATTGTGGAAAGATATATTGTAGAGGAAGCAATTGAGTTTTGCAGTGAATACATGTCACATGTTGCAAGCATTGGTATTCTAACGACTCGTCATGAAGGGAGATTGGATGGGAAAGGAACGATTGGAAAAAAAATGAAGAGCATGCCACGTGCTGATGTCCTTCAGGCACACTTGTATATTTTAAACAACACAGACAACGTGCAACCATATCTAGCCACACACAAGGAGCTAGTCAAGAAAACCAACCCTAAAATAACTGAAAAGTGGTTGTTGAATGAACACAACAAGAGTTTCATGCAGTGGTTCTAAAAGACCGTCCTGAAAGATGCATCTGCATCCTCGACATTACATCGACTAGCACAGGGCCCGAACTTTGATGTCCTCACCTTTTGTGGGTATGACATAAACAACTATTCATTTTATACAAGGACACAGGATGAAAAGAGTACAAATCAAAACAGTGGAGTGATGGTTGTGGCTCAGTCAATGCATTTCTCAACTTCAAAGGACAACAACCCTGTGATGGCCGAGTCATGCTACTTTGGTGTGATTGAAGATATATGGGAAGTTGATTATGGTCCCTTCACCGTTCCTGTGCTTAAATGCAAATGGGTTGACAATAAGAACGGTGTCAAAACTGATGACTTAGGAGTTACGTTGGTAGACCTCAACAAGATAGGGCATAAGGACGAACCATTCATAATGGCAACGTAGGTGAAGCAAGTTTTTTGTGTTGCTGACCCAGCTGACAAACGGTGGTCAATTGTTATCCAAGGTAGACACATTGGAGACCCCAATCTTGATATTATGGAAATTCCATCAACTACAACACGTATTCCAACATCTATCGTGGAACATGACATAGATGATGTAGTTGCCAGTCGTCATGACCACCATGAAGGCTTATGGGAAAATATTTCATCTTAATAGGGTATTAATCTTGTTAGTGATTCATTGAATTACATGTTATATTAGTTATTCGTTGTTTTAGATGTTATATTAAATATTTGACAGTTTTGTTTCCTTGTTTGGACAGATACTTATGGCTGACCAGGATGGACGATCCAGGTCTGACTCACAGGCGAGTGGTTCCTCTGCTCGGAAGAGCAGAGGTGTTACCCGGATGCCAGACGTTGCACTTAGGCGTCACCGGGGAGAGAGGCTACTTATTGACATGGATGTCAACACCGGTAGATTTAGTGGACCGAATGCCACGAAGTTTAGCAGTTATTTGGGGGTTGTGGCTCGGTCGAAGGTGTCCATCATTATCCCTGACTGGGATAATGTCGAGGAGGTGGTGAAGAACCAGCTATGGAGTGATGTTCTGGTAACTTAGATATTATTTAAGTTTTATTTTAGTGTATTATTTCTTGTAACTCTTAATAAGGACTCCTTTATGGACTAACTCCTTTCATTTAGGATTCTTTTGACATAACATCTTCTGACATAGCGAGGAGGAAGGTCCTTGGTATTATGGCTGAGCGATGGAGGTCATTCAAATCCATACTCACCACGAGGTATATTGAACTTTAAATTCTTAATCAACGCTTCACCAAATTGTACCAATCCTTAGTTTAAATGTACCTGAATTGTAGGTATGTATTCGGGGACGACCAAGGAAAGTTCCCTAGAGACAAATATCCATTCATCGATCAGGAGACCTGGGATGCTTTTGTTGCATCTAGACATTCTGTCGAGTTTCAGGTACATTGGTTTTTAGATGATTAAATTATGTATAATTTAAACGGCTAACTCTGAAAATTTTTTTTCTTGTTGTAGGAGACCAGAAAGAAAGCCAAGGAGACTAGGAAGCTAAATGACTGCCCACACACATTGTCACGTGGGGGTTACCATAGGTTAGAGGAGCGGCTGGCACAGGAGAGGCTGAGTCAGTGTCAGACTGACACTGGTATTGTGGATCCCCCTTCCCCACCTACACGCCATGACAAATGGAAGAGGGCTAGGATCAAGAAGAGTGGGGAATACACTTCCTCACAAGCTCAGGAGGTTGCCTCACGGATAGTAAGTATTCCCCTTTGTTTTAGTGTCTGTTTTTGGTTTACATGAAGGAAGTGAATACTAACTTGTTTGGTTTCAGGATTCCTTGGTTGAGCAATCAACCCAAGGGTCTTTCGTAGCCCATGGACAGGAGGATATTTTGACTACCGCCATCGGTAGGCCAGAGCACCCAGGAAGAGTGCGTGCTATTAGTCAAGGTGTAGCTAAGTGGTAAATAACTCTATGCTTTCATTTTGTTATCTGTTAAACAATTATGTAGCTAAGAGTGCCTCCGCTCCTATTACGGTGCTCCCGACCCTACCCCCTCCCTTGAGAAAATGGTGGAGCAGAAGGTGGCTGTTGTGAAGGCTGAGTATCAGGAGGAGATATCTAGGCTCCACCAGGAGATGGCCCGATTCAGGGAGGAGATGAAGGCCTCACTCAGCCACCACCAGGAGATTACTGCACCAGCTAGCGACCCAAAGGTTAGATTCTTTATTTAATTTCCTCGATTTTATTGTTTGTAATCACTTTATTTCATTGTTGAATAACTTCTGCTTGATGTGTAAATATGTAGATATGGAAGGTTAACACTAAGGGGTCGTGCGCTGCGGCTGACCCTGACGATGATGGGGTTGAGCCACCAGACACTCGTCAATGTAACCTGTTCGTTGACGGGTCGGAGGAGCCAGTTGCCACTAGTATGGTGTACAATTTAGGCCCTGTGGTTCACCATCAGAGATTACCTGATGGTATGTCCAGGGTCTCTGTTGTGCTCATCCTCGAGGAGGATGCTGCTGTACCAGTGGCAACTCCAGAGGTGAAGACCGTCGGTTAGGCGGTGGGCCACTTTCTGATCTGGCCCAACAGACTTCTGGTGATTGCCCCTGGACAGGTAAAAACCCTAAACACTGACTAATTTTGTTATATTGTCAATTATGGTACAAAATGTGATGGTTGTCAATTGTTCAACAGGAACAGACATTGAAGAAGCCAGACCTGGCCAAGGATCCCATCCGGATGCTATGGCGCATCGGGTATGAGCAAGGAGTGGACACTGTTCAGGTCCCATGGCAGCCACTAGTGTTCGGCCGTCCAAGTGATCTTCCACTTTACGTTATACATTCTGACATGTGTGACATTATTTTGGGGACGTCGATACTGAACGCCTCCATCATTCAGTTATGGGAGCTGTAAGTATATCATTTTTTGTCCAATTTTTTCATTATACAAGTTATTTGTCGCTAACCATGTCTTAACTTGTTTAGGTTTCTGGGAAAACTCTGTGTGGACTTGGGTTTTCAAGGAACTTATGATTTCTTAGAGCCCTCTCTCATACAGAAGCAAGGAAACACCCCACAGGACACCCAGGCATACATCCAGAATTGGATGTTTGAGTCTGGGAAGCCTGTATACATGGGCCCCTATCATAAAGGGTAATATTCTATTCCATAATTATTGTCATGAATTTTTGCATTTTGAAGTCTCACTTATCATTGGCAACTGCAGCGCTCACTGGACGCTTGTGGTGATCTGTCCGAAGGACTATCTTGTTCTGTACTTTGATACTTTGCATCGGATGGTTCCACAAGACCTTAAAGATATAGTAGACCGGTAAGTTAATCCCTAAAAGATAAGTACAAATTCGATTACATCATTTTTAGAACTATACGATTCTAACTTATCTTGTATTTTGTTTGACGTAGGGCGGTGGTTGGATACAATCTACTGATTAGAAACAAGTCCAACGGAAGAAACGTTGCATGGGTGCACCCAAAAGTAAGTCAATCGTATTCATTCAAATCTTCAATACATATTTTTTAAGTTGCAAATTCACTTATTCTATACTATATGTCCATTGTAGTCTTACAGGCAGAAGGGTACCTACGAGTGTGACTATTTCATCATGCACACTATGCTGACCATTGTCCAACAACATTTAGTAGATGGATGGACAGATGTAAGTCTCATCATTTGGACTACTTTTCTACCAATTTCATCAATTTCATGTAATAAATAAAGCTTTTGTTCTAATTGTTTTGTGCATTGTTTACAGTACTTTAAGGACCGGTCATATTTCCCAAAGGCACTTGTAGATGATGTTAGAAAGCAATGGGTCTCACACTTCATTGAAGTTAGGCAAAGCTAGATATAGGATCTTTATTCTTTTATATATGTATCTAGTAGGATTTAGGGTTTACTTTTATTAGATTACATTCAACTTAATTGTATATACTTTCATTTTTTAGGTTGTTATGAATTGATATAGAAAATAAATTGTTATATACATACCATTCTTTTTATATAGTGTTGCTGGATATGGTGGGATACTGTATACTGTACTGGTTGTCTGAATGCAGGTTTGGGAAACGATAAAACAGAAACCATATTAAAAACAAACCTCAGTATTTATTCACGGTTATGGTAACAACCGTGATTATAGACCATATTTATCCACGGTTACTACCATAACCGTGATTATACATAAGTGAATTTTTTTGACTACTTATATTCACAGTTATGATGGACAACCGTGGATATAGATACTTTTTATCCACGGTTACTAGCATAACCGTGAATATAAGTAGTTTGTAACTGAAACCTTTTAGTACTTATATTCACGGTTATGATGGACAATCGTGGATAAATACTGAGGTTTTTTCACAGTTATACTGGACAACCGTGAATATAGATACTCTTTATCCACGGTTACTAGCATAACCGTGAATATAAGTAGTTTGTAACTGAAACCTTTTAGTTCTTATATTCACGGTTATGCTCGATAACCGTGAATATAAATAGTAAGTTATATTCATGGTTGTTCTTAACCGTGGTCAGATGTGATTTATTACCACAGTTGTTAACCGTGGTTAAAGGCCCTCATCTACTACCACGGCTGCAACAACCACGGTTCTTTAACCGTGAATAAAGGCTATTTTTAACCATGATTATATCTATTTTTTCCACTAGTGATAGAGTATCTTTATTTATTTATTTATTTTTTTAAATGTAACCCATCTAGAAATTACACAGTTGACATTTTACAAGCAAACAATAAATTTCAATTGAAACATTATGCTCTACATCCCCTACGCTCAAAGTGTAGAGGCCCAGGGACAATATCCCTTTTCCTTGCTCATCTGCAAAGCTCAAGTGTTCACAAGGATCCACCAAAATACTTGTTTTAGCATATTTGTTAAAACTAGTATGTATACGACTGAATCCAACTAGTTGGGTTTTAGGACAATTTTCTATAACTTTTAGCCATCTAAAGAACAACATTATAACATGGCTTGCATCCAAATTTCCAAGGTTCATGACAGAAATATGCACTGTGAAACTTAATGAGTTATAATTTTGCAACTCATCAACTTGAACATAATCAGCTCTAAACATCTCTTGCTTTACCTAATATAATAATCTTTTTCTACAACCATCTTTTATGATTATAGGCAAACTAATTTTACTAGAAGTTGATAATAATTTGTATGAAAACTCACTATAACTTAGGCCATGCACAAATCCATATATTCTAATTTTACTAGATCCTTCCCGGATAACCATGTGAAGGATTAGCTCGCACAAAAAATTAGTAAATGCCTCACATAAAAAATTGACACAAGTAGAATAGAGGGGAAAGAGAAGAGAATAGGGGTAGAAACAACAAAGCACACACACAAAATATGAGCATAACAACAGAGCATAACATAATAGAAATATAAGCACAACAGAGCAAAAATATGTGCACAGTAGCGCACATTATAAATTTGAGAACAACAGAACAAAGAAAAGAAGAGAAGATATCTTACCTAAGGGAGTGAGAGACGAGGGAAAGAGTAAGAGGAAAGGGGCACTGCCGCTCCAGTGAGGAATACCGTGAAGAGTTGTTGAGCAGAGGGGGAAGTAAAACTATTGGAGAAGGTCAGAGTGGAAGAGGAGAACGGGTCAGAGAGGTTCTATCAAAGTGGAAGAGGGAAAAGGGTTGGAGAAGATCAGAGTTGAAAAGGGAAGAGGGAAAGGGAAACTGATGGGGTTTAGGGCTTTTGAAACTAATGAGGGGAAAGGGAAAACTCAAATAAGTTGCTGAAGTTAGCGACAACAACATACCGTTGCTACCCCATCACTGAATTAAAAAGTGGACATGTGCCCTAACTAACGACTAAAAAACATCTGTCGCTAGTTTGAAAACATCAGTCACTACTCCGTTGTTGAATTAAAAAGTAGACACGTGCCCCAACTAGCGACTAAAAATATACGTCACTAGTTAAAAAACCTGGTAATGAACTTATGCTGTCGCTAACTAGGGTTGTATCAGCGACCGTATCAGCGATCATGACTCTTCATTTTCCATTAGCGACGGATTAAATGCCATCGCTACATTTAACATAGGAAAAGGTGGGCATGTGTCCCTCTAGCAACGATGAAGACATCGTCGCTACATTAAACATGCATAGCGACGATGCAAAGTATCGTTGAATTAAATATAGAAAAAATGGAGGGAAAGTAAAAAAGGAATGAGGGAAGTTAGCGACCGCGTCAGTAACTGCAGGTTTCAAATTTAGCAAAGACGTTTGTTTTTGTCGCTTGGTTAACAACTATAGTGATGATATACAAGCCGTCGGTACATTGAGAAGGTGGGCATGTGTCCCTCTAGCGACAACCCCTGCCGTCGTTGAATTAAACATAGGAAAAATAGAGGAAGTTAGTGACCATGTCAGTGACTACAAGTTTAAAAGTAGTGACGACGTTTGTTTTTATCGTTAGGTTAACAAGTATAGTGATGACATCCACACCATCACTAGATTGGGCGCTAACAAAAAAAATTAGAGGGAAGCAAAAACAAGGAGGGAGAGAAATATAACGACCATGTCAGCAACGGTGGTCGTTTAGCGATGGATATGGCAACAAAGTTTTGCAAAACTTAGCGATAGGGTTTTGTGTCGTCGTTGACTTGGTCGATAATATCCTTTTCATGGCCCCCTTTAGTATATCGGTCGCTAATACGGTCGCTATTTAGCGATGGCTCTTTGCGGTCACTATTTTTTTGTAGCTATCCATGGTTTTTTTAGAAGTGCTTTGCTTTGAAAATCTCAAGGAACTCCACATTTATGCAAGCTCTGATGATACCTTTACACCAGACCTTTTGCCCTCTCATCACATTCTCAAGGTTTGATGCTTACATCAAGCTGAAGCTTCACCAACGGATCTACAATGACTATGTGTCCTGATTAGATTGCTAAACGATCATTTTTGAGTGATCTATAAATATGAAGAAATTCAAATTGAAGAATAGAGAACTTTTGAGTCATTTGATGAAAATCTTACAATTAGTTTATAAAGCTCTCTTCATTCTTAGTTTTAAATAAAGACCTTCTTTATTATTCTACATCTAGCAAACCTTGGTCTTTTGCTTTTTTACTTAGTGTATCTGTTTATAACTTGTATCTTCTTATACACTAAGTTCTCAGAAACACCAAATATAATCTATTTTTCAAATATGTATTTGTATAAAAGTCTAGTGTGTTGTTAGTCTTTAGTTTCTTTAGGAAACAGTTTTGGCCTGAAGAGGCTTTTGAAAGAATACTTGGGTTTGAGCCAGGAGTGGCTTGTTGAAAGAATACTTGGGTGTTAAGCCAGAAGTGGTTGGAGTCAAGAATAGTTGTGGCACGGTCTAGTGCTGATTGTAAAAGGAGTTTTACAATAGTAGAAATCCTTCAAGTTTGAAGGGACTGGACGTAGCTTCTGCATTTGAAGTGAATCATTATAAATTCCTTGTGTTCATTCTCTCTTTTCCTTGCTTTTAATAAACCAGTAACAAAAGTCTGATTACTTGTGCTTTAAAGTTTCAAATTCCATAAAAAAGTCTAAGACTTATTCAACCCTCCCTTCTAAGTCTGACTCTGAACCATCAATTGGTATCAGAACTTATCCTTTTGGGTTGATCATTCAAACAAGTGAAAAGGAACAAGATCCATGGCAGCTTCTTAAAACAATCAGCTTATAGTAGAAGGTTCTTCCATCAATTAACCACCAGTTTTCTTTGGTGAAGATTACCCATATTGGAAGGATAGAATAAAGATGTTCATGAAATCCACTCAGTATGGCCTATGGGCAGACATCATCAATGACGATCATCCAGTTCCTGTTAATGAAGATGGAAAGCCCAAATCAAAAGATGAATAGACTATGCATAAAATAAAGAAAATGGAGATGAATGTCAAAGCCAAATTCCTCCTTACTTATGCTCAAAGCAAATTAGAGTATAATAAGGTGTTTAACTATAAATCTGTTAAAGAAGTCTGGAATACTCTTCAACATAATTATGAAGGCACCTCTAATCTAAAAGGATCTAAGAAGATACTATTGACAAAGAAGTATGATACTTTCAAAATGAAGGATCATGAGACCGTAGATCAGACGTTTGGAAGATTCCAAACGTTTTTGATTGAGCTTAAAGCTTTGGGAACAACACTATCTACAAAGGATATAAATGTCAAGCTTCTTGGAAGTCTGCTAGAAAGATTTGATGGTAAGTGCTCAGCTCTTGAGGAGGCTAAATATCTAAGCATCTTCACTCTAGATGAACT
Organism: Clitoria ternatea; assembly: GCA_037962975.1. Taxonomy (NCBI): domain Eukaryota; kingdom Viridiplantae; phylum Streptophyta; class Magnoliopsida; order Fabales; family Fabaceae; genus Clitoria; species Clitoria ternatea. The sequence continues at coordinate 181,672,352 of CM075671.1, forward strand.
TCTTGGGGTTTTTAAAGTATATGAAATGAAGCTGAAGTAGAAGGAAGTCACCAAGCCTTCCTCCTCCAAAAGCATTAAATTGAAGTCTAAAGAATCAGGCAAGAAGTCCAAAGCTCTCAAGGTTGAGGAATCCACCAGCTCAGAACCAGACTTTAAAGAGTAAGGTAAATATATAGATTGAGAGCCGACCCTTGTAACAAAAAGATTTCACAGGCTGTTGAAGAAAAAGAAATTTAGACCTAAAAATTCCAGAGGATGGATCACAAAGGTAAATCTCAATTTAAGTTTAAAGCTGACAAATCTACCTTGGAATATTTCAACTGTAGGAAATCAAGACACATGAAGGCAGAATGTTCTCTCTTGAACAAGGACAAGATTGACAGAAAAGAAAATAAAAGATTCCCAAAGAAGCAAAAGGAATTAATCAGATGTTGAACCAAATTCAGAAGTCAGCTCTAATGACTTAGATTCAAAAGAAGTAAGTTATTCTAAACTCAAATAGAATTATGATCTTTATTTAATGATTTTTGTAAGCTATTGAAAAAATTTAAGAAACTAAAAGTGAAACAGGCTGCTAACCATGTAGGACCTAAGAAGATTTGGGTACCAAAATCATTGATCATTTTTATTGCAGATATACTTGAAGACAAAGACAAAGCCTCTGCATTAGTATATAGATAGTGGATGCTCCCATCACATGACAGGTAGAAGTTCTATGTTCCTAGACCTAGAGCCATTTAAAGATAGAATAGTCAATTTGGAGTAAGCCAGAATGGGAAGATCATAGGGTCTGGTAAAGTTGGTAAAGTTCCTTCACCTAGAGCTTGTTATTATAGACTCAGTTCTTTTTTATTTCAAAAAGCTTTACTAGATGAAAAGTAGATATAACCTTATTCAAAAAAAGCTCTCACAAAAACTTTATAATTGTGCAAATGTGTGAATGATATCATTTTTGGTGCTACTGATGTAAGTCTATGTAAAGAATTTTCTAAAATGATGTAAGTTAAGTTTGAAATAAGTATGATGGGGAACTTAAATTCTTTCTAGGCTTACAGATCAAACAAACTCATGGTATTTTTATCCATCAGCAGAAGTACACCAAGGAGTTGCTTAAGAAGTTTAAAATGACTGATGCTAAGCCAATGAGCACTCTTATGCATCCTAATTGTATAATCAATAAAGATGAGTCTGGTATACCAATGGATCAGACCTTATACAAAGGAATGATTAGTTCCCTTCTGTATTTAACATCTAATAGACCATATATAATGTTTAGTGTTTACATTTGTGCAAGATACCAATCTGACCCTAAAGAGTCATACTTGTTTACAATGAAGAGGATTCTGAGGTATCTTGTAGGTACCACTAACCTTAAGTTGTTCTGCCAAAGAACATACTCATTCTCTTTATCTAAATTCTTTGATGCAGATTTTACAGGTGATAGAGTTGACAGAAAAAGCACCAGTTGATGATGTCACTTTTTGGGACACAGTATAATTTCTTGGGGAAGCAAAAAAAAAACTCAATTGCATTCTCAACAGCTGAGGTGTAGTACATGTTTGTAGAAAGTTGTTGTTCTTAACTTCTTTGGATGAAATATCAACTTGAGGATTACTAAATCAAAGAGGAAAAGATGCATGTGTTCTATAACAACACAAGTGCAATAAATCTATCCAAGAATCCATCTAACACTCTAAAGCCAAATACATAAAGGTGAAGTACCACTTCATCAGAGACTATGTAAAAAAGGGAATTTTGGACATGAAATTTGTGTACATAGATCTGTTAGGAATCCCTAGTGTATGAGCAGTGGAAATACAAGGATTCCCATAGGATTTGCAAAGCGCCGTGTTTCAAAGCATAAGACAAACACACAAAAAAATTACGTTTTAGGATTACCTCTTGAAGAATATCGAAGCAATCGTAGCCTCGTCCTTTAGGAGTCCACACGAGTACTCCCACCAGAAATGCTACACCTTCCAAATGCTAGTTTGACGGCGTGTAGCTTTTGCAACTTTTGTGCATTTTTGTGTCTCTTTTGGGTAGCCGCCTATGAGCATCTTATGCTCTATTTATAGGCTTAGGTTTGACCTAATTTGCTCTCTAAAGAGTGGGCTCCTTACTCATTCTAAATAAGTTAGGCCCAATAGTCTTATTTTAGTCCAACTAAAATAAAAAGCTATTTTCTGATGGGCTTACTCTATGTGTGTGACCCTATAGGTAAAATACTCGGTTATATTAATAATAAACTATTTTATTAATAATATAAAATAAGAGCGGCATCTAGCAATGCATCATTATGTCCGAATATTATTTATTAACAACATAACCTATAAGTGATAATTATTTTATATGTTTGTTCCTTTTGTCATGATATCCTAATTGGGCCCAAGGCATGGTCGTGTCATCCTTGTATGGTCCAATTTATTTTACTTGATACCGGAGTAGACTTTATCCGAATAAATATCCAATATTTATTCTTTCTAGCATGACCATGCATTTCCTTAGTCTCACTCCATCAAGTGGCCTATAGATATCACTCCTGTCACATAGGAGAGACAAATCCCATCTACATCACTCACATCCCTCTGCATAATTTGTACATTGCCTAACCACAACCTTTATAGTCTTCTTATTACAGAAGACGTTTGATTGTATTAAAACAATAAACTCCTTATGTAGGAATCGTAGTGACTTCAGGTCAAAGGACTATATATACCATTATCACATTGAGAATCGTTTATGACATTCATGTAACGACCCATGCAACGTTCTCATGGTGGGTCTGTCCAGTACATCATTACTCTTAATGTGTACCTGTGTGAAGACTTGATATCATTTATATCCATTATCTGTGAGATCAGATCATCACTACACTCACACACTAGTCTTTATGTATTAACATGTCCCCACGTAAATACTTGACTAGGGACATTTTAGGAATAACTCTCATATGACCTATTACTCCAAGGATAAATAAAGGTTGTTAAACTATTTAACAAAAATGACTTATTCAAAATGATGTGACCTATATAGGCTTTTAGTGCATATTTCCAACAATCTCCCACTTGCACTTAGAGCCGATAAGGTTAATGCCCAACGACGTCTACAGTGCCTTTATGCTTTTACTACGTAAGTGGTTTTACTAGTGGGTTCCCAACAATTTTGTTGGTATGCACATTGCATATTTTCACATCTTCCAAAGATGGAACTATTGAAGTATATGCTTGAATTAATCCACTTCCTTATATTGTTCTATGGTTCCATTGTCATCATAGTGGAAACTCATAGGATACAAAACATTTGGAATGATTAAATGTAAATTGACTTCTTTTGTAATTTAACATAGCAAAATACTTAGATTTGTTAGTAGAACCAATGATTGTTTCTTGCTTTGAACCTTTCAAGCATACATCGTAACCATCTTGACAACACATATATTTTGATTGCAATCTTAAGTCTTTTAAATTACTCAAAAATTGACATCGATGTAACCTTTACAACGAGCTCATCTTCCATTTATCAAGATTAAATCCTTAGTCCTTCTTAAGTGTTTAAGGATACTCTTGACTATAGAATGAGAATATTATTAGTTCTAGAAGAAGCATGTCTTCTGCATGTAATACTAGAACTATAATTGTGTAGTTACTAACCCTTTTATAGTCACAAGATTTATCTTCATTCTTTAATGAAGATTCTAGCTTCTAAAAGCTTGCTTTAGTCCATAAATAGAACATTTGCAGTTCACATACCTTCCTAAATGTTTTAGGCATAAAAGGCCTTTAGGTTGTGTCACATACACATCCTCAAGATGATTTCCATCTTGACATTTATCTACCATATCTCATAATGGTGGTATACTGCTACAATAAGCAGGATCTAAATGGTTTTTAAGCTAATTGAATTTTGTCAATCTTGCTTTTAAAGGTACTTTTATTACCATCCATGTTTAGTTTTCCTTTTGAAAACCCACTTGCATCCTATAGGTTTTACCCTTTAGGTGCGTCAACCAAGGTTCATACCTTGTTAATATACATGGAACCCATTTCAAATCCCATGGTCTTATGCCATGTCTTAGAATCTAAACTTGCATTGGCCTCTTCATAAGAAGCTTGGTCATTTAGCAATATGCCTCCTTCCTGATTTATAAGATATCCATATCTTTCAGGTTTGGTGACATATCCTATTTGATCTTACACAAGTCTTGTGCTACCGGAGCTAAGGATTTCACAACACTTTGTGATTTCTGCTCCAAGTCCATCCTTGACTTTTAAATGCTTTGTGATACTTGAATTTCTTCAAGTTCTACCATCCTCCCGCTGATTCTTTAAGGGATGTACTCTTATTCAACAATACAACATTCTAAGTAACAAGCCTTTTATTCTCAGATGGATTGTAGAATTGATAACCCTTAGCTTTCTTTGGGTATCTCACAGAAGACATTTATCTAATTTGGATCCGACCTTGTCAGAGTTGGATGCTCTATAGAAGCATCATAGTTCCAAATTATTAGTAAAGACATACTAGGTTTCTTCCTAGTCCATATCATATATGGTTTCTTTAAGAAAGTCTAAGATGGAACATGGTTAAGTATGGAAATTTTGTTAATAAAGAAACATTGAAGGAGTTAGAGATGTTTGATAATAATCAATAATCAAACTATGTCCAACAAGGTTTGACTTTTCCCTGTAGAGATGCTATTAAGGCATTCCATGAGGAATGAGTTAAGAGGTAATCTCTCACTCTATTAGATAGTTATCAAACTTATAACTCAAATTATTTGCTATCTTGAGCTAATCAAGAGCTTTAATTGTCTTGTCAATTTAGTTTTTCACTTCATTATGAATTCTTTGAACTTTTCAAAGACTTTCTAACTTATGTTACATAAATCCATACTCATTGACTTTTCAATTAGTATGTTGAAGTATTGAAAAACATATCTAGTTATTGTTCCAATAGGCCCACATACATTGTTATGTATTAGATAATAGATTACTCATCTTTTCAATGAATGAGGTCTCAATTATCTTTCCAATAAATAAGATTTACATGTCTCCATTGATTCCAAAATCAAAAAGAGTCCATATAACCACATTAATGGTATTTAGAAAATGTTTCTTATCCATTTGCCTTAGGAGACAATACCATGTAAGTAAGGTTCAAAATCACTTATTTTAACCTACTTTGGCAGTTGTTATAAATGGGTGTTTTGAGATTTAGGATGTGGAATCCATTACTCAATTGTGCATCAACAACCATTTGAAGAAATAAAGTTATTTTATAATAAGAAAAACATTTCTTTTCTAACAAGAAACAATATGCACAATGTCTAGTTCACTAACTAGCCCAATAGGTAAAGATCTTCTCTTTATTGTAGCAACTTTTGCTCAATTTTACACAGATTTCTCCACTCTTAACAAGTGATCTACTTCCTTGATCTTTCAAAATTTGAGATGTACTACTAGTATCTGATACTAATGTTAGTGAAGTAAAATAACTTGACTTTTATAACATGACCTGTAGTGGAAGTCTTACTTCCCTTTCTTTTGAACTCCTTCAAGTTCTTTAGACAAATTATTTCAATGTCTTATTTTGGCTAAAACTGGAAACAATTTCCTTTCTTGATCACCTTTTAGACTTCCAGACTAACTTGGCCTTAATAAAGTCTGTATACGATCATATCGTATATCTCCCATATATTCATATTGCCTTTTACAGCTTAGAGTTTATGCAGACTCCATAGGGTATTCAAGACCCAACCATAGATGATATATAAGGCAAACATGACACACTACCGCTTCATCTTTAATGAAGATAATTCTCAATTCTCAATACCTATTTAGGCATTTTTTTTTAGATAAAGTGTCCTTCCAAAGGATAGATTGCAACAAAACAATATTTGGTATATCATGGTTATTCTAAAACAAATTACATGCAAATCTATCACTTCTATTTAAAACATATTTAAATTTTGGTCATTAAATAAATATGTTGTCTCCTACTATTTTGATTCAAAACAAATACCCTCACTGAATCATAAAAAAAATCCCATTGGAAGATTTTTCTAGTGGGCCAAGATCCATATTTGGCCTAGTGTTGAGTCAGCTTTGGCTGATTGCCCAACCCTTGGTTATTTAGGTAGGAAACACATTTCTCATTGCATCTCATGCAACTCTTGGATGATTGAGTGAGTAACTCTTTACCCTTATTCATCTTATGAATTTAAGCTCAATCCTTACGCCTCTAAGTTATTTTCAATCCAATTGAAAAACTTAGTTAAGTTTAGGCCTAACAAAAACAATTTGGATATTACAATTATCCCATCACGCCTTACTAATATAAATGATAGCACCGTGCTTTGGCAGGCCCACTATTTATTGACATTAGTCTCGACGAGTGTTACTTATTAGAAGGCGTTTAAACTTAATATTAACGCTTCTAGGTTCTTCAATATGATTAAAGTTACCTAGATAAGTCCAATAACAAATGGTTGGATAATCCAATTATCCATCATCCTTTACTAATATCAATAAAAGCACCCTGCTTTGGCAGAACCTACACTTTATTGAAACTAGCATTGGTGACTGTTGTTAATTAGAACGCGTTTTAGACTGTTCATACCTTTAGGCTTTTCCAATCCAATTGAAAAAAAGTCTATTTGAATAAAACTTAATAATTCTTGGATAATCCAATTATCCAATCATGTCCTACTAAAGATAAATAAAGGCACCCAACTATGACGTGACCTGCACTTTATTTATATCAAGTCAGACGTTATTACTTATTGGAAGGTATGATTGTCGGGCTTGAGGGATTTCAATTTTCTTATTGTTCATTACCAATTTTCATTAAACGCTTTAACGCAAAATAAAACCCCAAAACATGCAATCAAAAATTGTGAGATGGTTATGGTCTTCCTAGAAAATAAAATAAAATAAAATAAACCTAAAGGAACTATGGTGTCTTGACTTCATGAAGTCCTACTTCTTGAAACCACCATCCTCCTAGAGTCACCACTCCTTTGTTCCTTTCAAGGTCATATCCATCACCACTCTAGGTTTCTTCTAGGTCTCCACCTTGTTGGCTTTTCCAAGATTACAATGTAATAAAGAAAACTCGTTTTACATACAAGTGAAGGGTTGAGAGAAGAAATTTAAGAATAGAGTAAGGCACAGCACGCAGGCTGTATTTAAAATTAAATAAAAAAAATCTAAGACCATAACCATTCACCGTTGGACGTGTTAATTAATCAATTAATAGAGTAATCAATTGTATTTAAAATAAAATAAATTTTAAAACACATAATTAAACACGCGGGGTCATAAAAGGAAAACTACGCAAGGAAGTTTGGCGGCTCTGTTGACCGTTCAACAGACAGGGTCAAGGGGTGTTCCAACCCAAATATTTAGTACTGTAATCAGGTTAGTTCCCAGGAAAGAGAGGTGGGTCCAGAGTGACCGCTTAAGTACCAAGTCTTTCCTAGCCAGAACGTCCCACTGACCATTAACAGCTCAAAATATTCGGTTATGATTTCAAACAATTTGAAATCTTTAATTTTGAAACGGCCAAGATTTAACTTTTAAATCTTATCTTTTGACCCTTATAATTATCCTAAAATAGGAATAGTCAAAGTTTAACTTTTAAACCTTATCTCTAGAGTCTCAACAACCATCCTAATTTTTAGGAACGATCAAGGTTCAAATTTTAGACCTTATCTCTAGAGTTCAAGATATTTTATTTTGAATCCTATTAAATTTGATAAAGATCTTATCTTTAATTTGTAACTTTTACAAATCCTATCAAATTTATTAAGGATTAAATATTTGATTTTAAAATTATAAAATTTAATAAAGATCTTATCTTCTATGTGTAACAATTACAAATCATATTAAATTTAATAAATATGAATCAATTTGTAACTCCTACAAATCACATTAATTTTAAAAGATCACATAAGATGCAAATCCTATTAAAATAAATAAGAATAAATTATTTAAATTTGTAACTCTTACAAATCACATTAATTTTAAAAGGATCACAAACAATGCAAATCCTATTAAAATTAATAAGAATAAATTATTTAAATTTGTAACTCTTACAAACTTTAATTTTAACAAATAATTAAAAATTTGATTTGTAACTTTTACAAATCGAATTTAAAATATAATATTAAAATCAAATATTTTATTTGTAACATTTACAAATAAATAAAATACCATTATAGCTAGGTTTCAACTTTTGAATCTTAGTTTTTATTACGGCTAGGGTTTAACTCTTAAACTTTCTAAACACAATCTCACATGAACAATTCATATTAGAAAAGAGAAAGCATATAGACGTCATTGCATACAACCCTTGATTTCAATTTAATTAAATAAACATAAAACATGCCTTATAATTAGAACACATATAAAATAATCACCATTGCAACATACAACATGTTCATATAATAAAGCACATCCTAAAAACATGTTCTTTAATTAAAATGTTGAGAAAAGAAATCAATAAACATAAAGCAAAATATATTGATATTAGCTTTCAAAAGGTGCAACCTTTGCAACATATCTCATAAAAATGCAACCTTTACATAATATCTCATTAAAAATGCAACCTTTGCAACATATCTAATAAAAGATGCAACCTTTGCAAAAGAATTCAACCTTTACAATTCTTTTCATAAAAGAAATTTTATTTTTATTTTTACATGTTCTTTAAACAAATGTTTGCCCAAAACACGGTTTTGCAACCTGGCTCTGATACCACTGTTAGGAATCCCTAGTGTATCAGCAGCAGAAATACAAGGATTCCCATAGGATTTGCAAAGCGCCGTGTTTCAAAGCATAAGACAAACACACAAAAAAATTGCATTTTAGGATTACCTCTTGAAGAATATCGAAGCAATCGTAGCCTCGTCCTTTAAGAGTCCACACGAGTACTCCCACCAGAAATGCTACACCTTCCAAATGCTAGTTTGACGGCGTGTAGCTTTTGCAACTTTTGCGTATTTTTGTCTCTCTTTTGGGTAGCCGCCTATGAGCATCTTATGCTCTATTTATAGGCTTAGGTTTGACCTAATTTGCTCTCTAAAGAGTGGGCTCCTTACTCATTCTAAATAAGTTAGGCCCAATAGTCTTATTTTAGTCCAACTAAAATAAAAAGCTATTTTCAGATGGGCTTACTCTATGTGTGTGACCCTATAGGTAAAATACTCGGTTATATTAATAATAAACTATTTTATTAATAATATAAAATAAGAGCGGCATCTAGCAATGCATCATTATGTCTGAATATTATTTATTAACAACATAACCTATAAGTGATAATTATTTTATATGTTTGTTCCTTTTGTCATGATATCCTAATTGGGCCCAAGGCATGGTCGTGTCATCCTTGTATGGTCCAATTTATTTTACTTGATACCGGAGTAGACTTTATCCGAATAAATATCCAATATTTATTCTTTCTAGCATGGCCATGCATTTCCTTAGTCTCACTCCATCAAGTGGCCTATAGATATCACTCCTGTCATATAGGAGAGAGAAATCCCATCTACATCACTCACATCCCTCTGCATAATTTGTACATTGCCTAACCACAACCTTTATAGTCTTCTTATTACAGAAGACGTTTGATTGTATTAAAACAATAAACTCCTTATGTAGGAATCGTAGTGACTTCAGGTCAAAGGACTATATATACCATTATCACATTGAGAATCGTTTATGACATTCATGTAACGACCCATGCAACGTTCTCATGGTGGGTCTGTCCAGTGCATATTTCCAACAAGATCATCAGTGGGAAGACATTTTTACAAAGCCATTAGCTGAGGTCAGGTTTGCATTTATCAAGTATAATTTAAATTTAAGAAATGTGACTTGAATATGTTTATTTCATGTGTGAACTTGTTTAAATTAAAAAATTTGAATGTTTGCAAAAAAGGTCTGGGTCTAGTTATGTATGCTTATATGATTAATATATTTGAACCCATAAGAGTCTGACTCTTAATGTTGAGAGGGTATTTCAGTTGGGATTCTGTGTTAACTAAAATGTTACATGTTTTATTGTCATTTACTTTAAAACATCCCACGTGGCAAAAGTTAATATGTTTTTATGTAACTGCCACCTAAACCGTTTTCTCTCTCCTTTCAAGTGAACAATTTTTGCCCTTTTTAAATAAAGTGTCCTTTCACTACAGTTCCCTCCTTATGCAAACCTATTGAGCTTTTATTTATCTGACTTTTATCTCTTTATCAGAAGTGTAAAAACCCTTCTCTTTTCTAAAACCCTAAACCCTCAACTTCCTAAAAATTTCTTGAAGACTACCATGATCCCTAAATTCTCAATAGATGATATTATTGAATCATCTTTCTTCCACCCTGAGTAGGATAAGCTCGATGGAAGGGATGTGACTACAATACTAGAAGGGATTGGTTGAACCAGATTTTGTGTTGACAAGGAGCGCTTCCCCTTCGCTTTTTTTGGATTTTTGGAACATTATTTCTGTTGACAAGTCCAGGATTATTCTCAATAGGACTCTTAAGGGAAGAGCCATTGAAATTTCAAAAGACGTCATTGCTACCGTGTGTGGATGCCCTGTAGTGGGAAATGTCTATGCTTATGATTTTGAGATTATGGAAGTCTCTGCTGAGGACATCAACAAGATGCTCTATGGTTAGATGCATCCTATAAAGCTTGTGTCTAGGAGTTTGCTGCCTAAGGTCAAGATGCTTTATCTTTTGATAAAGCGGGTCTTTTGCCTTAGGAAGAATGCAAAAGATACTATCACCAAGTTGGATAGATTTTACATGTATCACATGTTGGTAAAAAAGAATGTGAGCTTGCTAAATGTGATTATGACCTATCTGGTTTCAACAGTTTGAAACAAACAAATTAAGATTCCATACCCTGTTATTCTTATGAAAGTTTTTATTCTATAGAATATTCCAACTCAGATAGTTGGTAATCTAATTCAGAGTTCTTCTCTGGTGGATAAGCTTTAAACATTCTAACCAATCTTGGACTAAACCATGGAAAGGTCTTATGTTACACCTAAGAAGAAGAGATCTGCTCCTACAAATACGAAGTAGAAAAAGAAGTCTGAACCTACTCCTAAACAATCTAAGACAGCCTCTAAGAGAAAAAATAGTGATATATCCAGATTTAAGGTCCTTGTGAAGAAAGCTAAGGTTATTCAGGAAGAGTCAGAAGAGTCAAAAGAGCCTAACTCTCCTATCAAGGCATAACTAGAGAATGTTGTTCCTCCTTCCTCTCAATTCAAGGAGTTTGAGGTCTCTGAAGTCTCTAAAAGCATTGAGACATCAAAAGAGTCATCAAATTCTGATGACAAAATCTCTTTTAGCCAGCTAAGAAGCAAAGCAATGGCTCAATAACACAAGACTACTACTTTTTCTCCTTAACAATAGAAGAAGACTACATTAACTTCAGAACAAAGTAAGTAATTTATGAAAGTCTTTTCTGTTTTGAATCCCTTTATTTCTATAGATGGTTAGATAACAAAGGACTGGTTAGCAAAGTACAAGGATATGCGTGCTTCCTATACCAGTGATACGAAGGCACAGAGAGATGTTTTGGAAAAGTCTAGTGGCTGCCTTACATATGTTGACATCATTAGGTTCATTGAAGGTCATTTCAAGCACTACCTTGGCATTGAAGCCAAAGGTTGAACCAATATAGACTAGGTCACAGGTTCTTTGAAGTTTATGTAGAGTTTCAGATGGATGAAGAGGCCTTCAGGAACATGGTGGGAGAAAAAAGAAAGAGAACAAGGATTAAAATATAGGAAGAGTCAAGTCAGAAGAAGGTGAAGTCTGATGCTATAGGTTTTCCTACCCCTCAACCTGAAACCACCTCAACAACACCCACTGATCAGACCTCCCTACCTGATCAGACCTCTCAACCTGACTAGACCTCACCCCAGCCTACTTCATAAGAACTCATCTTTGCTACCTCAACTCCAACTCTTCCACCTCCTAGATACCTATGTATCTTTCCCTGTAGACCTTGTCCCAACCAACGTACCAACATCTACCCACTCACCTTAGTCACCCCGACCTCCCACTTTTTAAAATTACAAGACCGGTCCTAGACAAAGGTGACCTAGGATACCATCACCCCAGTAACCTTTCCATTGTTAAATCACTTGGCTTTGATCCTAAAAGAATTCAAATTCTTCCTACTGGTTCTCGTTTTCCCTCAGCCATACCCTTTGAATAAATCATGTTTAATAAAACACCCTGATTTTCTGGACCCGAATCCCAATGTAATCAAAACAAATAATTAATAAAAATACGAATAAATTTTTCACGTTTGAAATATTTCCAAAACACAACCACGATCACATCAAGACCCAAATCACAAAAAACCGAAGAGTGAGATTTAATAAAATATAACTGGATCGTTAAATAGTTTGCCCATAACGGTATACAAAATAATAGAGTTTTACAGCGGAAGAAGAATGTGTATACCGGGCACATGCCTAGTCCCATATATGGAGATATGAGAAAAGGCTCGGCAAAGCATGCAAACATATAACACGAGCCGATTTAGGCCACATCTAAACTTACACATAAATCATAAACATACATTGCCTAAGGTACATACATATACTTAGCTATATGGTCATACATGATACATCTCCAACATTCATATTCTATGTTTCACCATAATCAATTCAACCTTAATATCATGTATCGTTAACATTTATATATTCCCAAAATAGGCTACACACCCGATGTCATTCCAAATATTAATATATCATTCACATACCTAGCTATTTACAATACATCCACCAATATCAATAAATTATCAACACTAGGTTACACCTTTTATTTCACGATACAATGAATCACAAACACTGCCGGCCAAGGCATTCCATTACCACTATTTACCTTCCCCAAAGCTGTACTTTTAAAATCATCCTCATCCCATGACTTTCATGCATCAACACTAAAAAGTAGACCACATGGAAGAGTGAGTTATACATTTCAAATGACGATATAAATACAATTGAGATTATGTGCATATGCATATCAATATCATGTATGCTTTGCTAAACACATCAATAAATATCATAATCTATTCATTTCACAATATACATGTCATGTATTCACTCATCAATTCGTAGCAAAGCAAGCATATACACAATTATTCCAACCCCACAACGAGCTAACATCATCAACATCGACCATTCCGGTCTTCTCTCACGCCGCCATGGGCTAATCATCATTATTATTAATCATAAACAAATACGCCCTTCATTACATTGGGCCATAACATACATATCGTCATATTCGATATCATTTCGTATATTCATATCATTTATTACTTTTATGTGGTCTTTTAGGTCTATTAATTACCCATTTCACCAACACCACACCACAATCTCAATCATCATCAATCATCATCACCACCTGGCATATCTCCATGCTATATGCAAATGTTCTTAGGCTAATGCATATGCATAATGGAATAATCAACAACAATTGCGGATCCGACTGTGGAAAACAATATCATATCAAATGTGGGTCAAGCATACGTGTGCTACTATGCCTCTATTGCAGTAGTAAAAGTGTACACTTATATCTCAATTCATGCATGCTCAACATCATATTTTACTGGTACCAAACCGTTATCACCCATCTGTAGCACTAGTAACCCCGTGACTTGCGGATTCAAATAACATGGCCTTACTTGCCATAAGCGCTACAGGCCTCTCTCGAACACACATCGAGAGAGCGGTGCCCCATCGGACACCGAGGTAACTTGCTCATCACAGAGCCGCCTGCCCACTGGGCCTGCCACATAGGGTGCCTCGCCACCAATCTAAGGGCAGCTTCGTGATTCCCAGAATCACTAGAGAACATCAACAATTTACCCGTGCACTGGGTCGCCCTCCCACTGGGCCTGCCTATTGGAACCCTTAACATTCCATATAAGCAGCGTATGATATGCCATGGATGCAAATGCCAATCGATGCATTCTCACACTATGCATTCTATCATGCCACTCATCAATCATCATCATCATAATCACCAACACCACCATATACACCTCAGTGGATTTTATCATTGTTGCTTTTAGCCATTGCTTTCAAGTTTTATATGTGGCATTTCATTTAACATCTTTCATATATATATTTCATATCACACATGAGAGACAATACTTGTAATCAACCACAATGGCATCACATCATTACATATCATTCATAAATATTACCACTCATTCACTTAGTGGATTTTCATTTCATTTGTCATTGCCATGGTTTCACAACTAGTGTGGTGATACAATAATTTATTAATACAATTCAAACCACACATACAATTCTATTCTCGTATCAACTCAATGACATTCACAATCATCTATAATATCAATCATCCTTTATTCAAGGGATTAATCAACAACATCACCCATCATAACCCCTAATACAATCTCTTATTTTTATATAATAAAGGGGGTTTTAAGTAATAATAAGCTCATGTTAACTTCCAATACTAAGACATGAGAAAAGATCACCTTTAGTCTTAATAATAGTGGGACATGTCACGAATATCACCTATTAGTCCCAATTTGACCACCATAAAAAGTTGGGTTCCAAACCCTCTTAAACTCAACGCAGTATGTTCAGTATTTTTTGCCTAATGAGAGTTAGAAAACTCCAATTAATGTGAGACCAATTCTCACACCTCTGTAATACAATTATCTATAACTTTCATGCAGAAGTCGGAGGCCAAAAATGTCATTAAGGTGCCCAAACGGGCCCAGAAACAGCAAAGGACGCTTATCGGGCAGTCATGTCGTAATCGATTATGCCATTCCTGTAATCGATTACGGTAATCCATTACGCTAACCATGTAATCGATTACACCTAAAACAGCACGTCTGTAATCGATTACGCTAAACATCGTAATCGATTACGACATACCAGAATGCAGAAATTATGTAGAAAATACACAATTTTGGAACTTCTAACCCTCCTAACTTTTTCATATCAACTCCAAATGCTACCAAATTTTGACACCAACTAAATTACACCATTGGTGACGCGTGGCCACCAGTCTCATTCAAAAATTCTTAAAAATGAGGGACTTATGCATATAAATGTGTTTTACCCGTTTTAAGCAATTTTAATGCAACTCAAGGGTCATTTCTTACTTAAATTGACCCATTCCAATTTCCCCAAGTTTTAATTCATACATGGAAGCTATTGGAACTACCCTATGTCATCAAAACCACATAACACTCTATTTGACCGCTTCACTTCCATGATTATGCATTAAAATGCACTTTGTAGACTACAATATGACTCAAATCATCTATCATTCATTTCATTATGGGTCTTTCATTTCAATACATCAATTCCCATTAAGGGACTACTAACCATTCATCACCATCTCATATATATATATATATATATATATATATAAAATTTCCAAAATTCAACAATTTGCCAAGCCTAGCATTCATCACATCATCAATTCAACATTCAACATAACTATGGCAAGGCAATGCATGAGTTCAAACATATACATAATTCAATAATTATTCACTAATGCAAATTTGAAATGCAAACTCCTCTCCTACCTCAAGAGAAGAACCGCAATCCAAGTGCTCCGATTGCCTCGATCGTTCCGCATCATCGTCCGGAACATAATCCTATCACAAACATACATATACATGCTATTAATATACCATCATAAGGCATCATCCCCTAAAACTCATTATCAAGTCCTAGACTTGTCTAAATCCCATTTATACGCTCATGTTAGGTTTCGGGAATTCCTATCCCAAGAGCAAGATTCTTTAAATCTTAAAGGGCTAACCACACCTAACAACAACCATACTATGGCCCTTAGCCTTAAGACTTCCAAATCATCACATGAATCATTCAATCATCACCAAAATTTATTCAAACTCATTATAAGCCTCTTGGCTCCATCTAAGACCATCACCAATTCAACTATTTCAAAATGGCATACCTTCTCATCAACTCAAGTATCTATTTCCTTAATCCACTATCAATGGCTTGTAACCATTTTTAACATCATCATAAACATCAACAATCTAAATTAATTCCTCCAACCATATACATACTCATATACACTTCTCTCCCAATCCTCAATAATCAACACCAATGCTTCAAGCATTCATTTCCTCATATATAATCATTCTAGAGTATTCAAAGCCATCAAAATCATCAATTTAGCCAAAATCCCCAAATCACTACACTTAGGGTTTTTCATCAAAACTCAATAACCATTTCTAATAACCACCAATCTCCATCATTAACAACACCCACACATATATTATCATGGGTTTTCACTAAAAATCATCTTTCATGACATTATTACTCATTTCCCCAAATCCTAGAGTCAGGGTTTCATTAAAAAATCTAACAACCATCATAAACAATCACCATCTTCCACCACCAAACACCACATTTTCATGTACCTCTCTACACCAACATAAAAACACATATTTATCACACCCCACCTTTGGGTTTTGCCTAAAAATGGTTCCTAATCCATGACCCATACACATAGCCCTCTTAAAAATCATAATGACCCATAATCTAGGGCATAAACTTAACAAGATTTGTGAGAAACTTACCTCAAACCAAGAAAAGAAAGTGGGAGCCAAGAGAGGGAGGATGGGTGACAAAAATGAGAGGAGAAGAGGGAGAGAGCTTCCATCCAACATCATCTTTTTCATGCTTGGAGATGGCAAACGAAAATAGAAGGAGAAGGGAGCCACTACCCTTTTTTTGCTTAGGGTTTTTAGAAGAGGAAAAAGAAGATGAGTGGAATAGGAGATAAAGAGAATACGAAGAAGAAGGAGAAGAAGAAGTGACGTGAAATTGAGAGAAGGGGGAGGGATTTTTGTTTTAAAGTTTAACCCTCATTAATAATTTCTCCGTTTTATAATACACAGGTTCTCTGTTCAGGCTTAATACTAAATCCAAAAATTATTCTGAAGATATATTCGGATTTCTAATAATATTCTTAACAGCCCTGACCAACGGCATCTTAATTAGAGATACTTGGTCTGACACACATATTCTAACCGGGTATAATTTTAACTCTTAAAGTCCCAATAAATCATAAATAATTCTTATAAATCTCAATTTAATAATTTTAATATTTTTAGGATATTTATTAACCCATTTATAACTATTTAATATTTATTTCTCCTATTTAATTATTTTTATAAAATTCGGGATGTTACATTTAACACCTAACTCACTTCAGCATCAGATTCTGCTATGTTTCATCCATCGAAATTTAAACAATCAAGGGTTCTATTTGTCATGTGCCAAGGCAAGCAATTCCACAAGCTTTATTGTGTTGTCTCCCTTAGGAAAAAGCTAATGCTTGCACCAAATCGCTTAAATCCCAAAACTATGATTATAAAGAAAGGCAGATTGAAGAAGCCCCTTCCTCCAAAGAAAGACTATTACAAGGCTGTCTGGGATGATCCCAGACCTCGAGAGCTCTCTGAAGATTCTTTGAAGAGTATTCTTTTTGCACCTTACCCTATTGAGGGTCATGCTAGTGCTCTTCAAAACCATTATCTTTGGCAATTGGGGCAATAAGGTTTTTACGCTCACACCCTTCCTAGGAATGAAGAACTTTTCCATGCTAAAATCTTTTGGGAATATCGTGTTATATTTTTTAAGCATAATGTCTGCTCTGTTGCCAAGTAGCCCATCTTTCTTTATCAACCATCTATCACTTTCATTTACTCCTTAGAGATCTTTATCATCAAAATTTACTACCTACTCTTTGTCTCAACTACTGCGTCTTCTCTCATCATCAGTAGCTCAGCCCGTGGTCTGACATTGCCACTTTTGTTATATCCCTTCCTTTTTTTGTTGATACCAAAATGAGGGGTAGAGTCTAGTCTTTTATGGGTTCAGTCTTAGGGGGAGTTTTATTAGTAATCAAGTATGAGTAGTATTTTGTAATGACTTTTGTAATAATCTCTAAACCATTTTGGAATTAATACAAATTTGTTCTTTACTTTGATAAGTCCAGTCTTTTATGGGTTTAGTCTTAAGGCACCGCCAAAAAACCCCTATTAGCTACTTCAAATTAGCGACCGACTAAGGCCGTCACAGATTAGCGACCGAATTAGCGACCACCATGTGAAAAGTGACCTTGAAAAGAAAATTAATTACCACATTAACGACCACTGTAACCCCGTCGCTAAAATTTACTAAAAGTTCGTTGCTAATACCGTCACTACCTATAAACCGCCGCTGACTCGGTCACCACTATTTACCTCCTTTAATTCTTTTGGTTTCCCTTCATGGCTTTTATAGGTGCCAAAAGGTAAAGATCAGACATGTGGTTGTTATAAGTATCAGTTAGCGACGGTGTTTTGTTTGTTGCTATAAGGGTCAAGTAGCGACAGGTTTCGTAGCCGTCGCTATGTTTGGATACATTATTGACGATGTCGTATCATCGCTAGTTTGTCCACGTGTCATCTTATATTTAGTATAGCCATGGTGTTAGCGACGGTTACATGGACCTCTCTCCTTGTTTTGAGTTCCCTCTAAAATTTTTGTTGGTGCCCAAGGGTAGTGACGGTCTCTATTCTTCACTATATTTGGTTAGGGCAGTGACGATCTCTAGCCGTTACTAACGCTGCCACATGTAATTTCTTTAAATTCATTCATTTTTTCTCTCCATTAGTTCTATTGATGGGATTGTTGTTGGTGTATGCATTATGAGCTTTTATGATTTTTCTATTTGTATCATTTTTCTATTTATCAACAAAATAAGTATTTTATTTTAAAATTATTTTAAAACATATTTATCCTTGGAGTAATAGGTCATATAAAAGTTATTCCTAAAATGTCCCTAGTCAAGTATTTACGTGGGGACACGTAAATACATTGAGACTAGTGTGTGAGTGTATTGATGATCTGATCTCACAGATTATAGATATAAATGATGTCAAGTCTTCACACAGGTACACAGTAAGAGTAATTATGTACTAGACAGACCCACCATGAGAACGTTACATGGATTGTTACATGAATGTCATAAACGATTCTTAATGTGATAATGGTATATGTAGTCCTTCGACCTGAAGTTGTAACATCCCAAATTTTAAAGAAAATAAATTTATTGGATAATGATAATTAATTATTTATGGTCCAATAATTGTGGGAAAATTGATTAGACATTATAGGTGAATTATCGGTAAATTAAGATTTACTGGGACCGGACAATTTAACGGATAATGTGGGACACATTTGGTCAAATTAAATAATTAATAGGTCTAGAATACTTAGAAAATTATTGTGGTGATGGTGGTATAGTTAAAATAATTTTTGGTGTTAAGGATATAATTATTCAGACACGACGTATGATGATAAGCAAGGAAAATACGAACCGATTGAAATTAAAAGAAAATGTAAAACTCCATTTTTCTCCTCTAAATGATTATGTGCCTTTTTCTACACATTTTATATTCTCTTTTACACAATGGATAAATGGAAATATTACCCAAGGGAAAAAGTAACATGATGCATGGTTTTATCCAATGGACAATGGCCAATTTTTGGCATTTTCTCTCTCTTTACCTCTAATTTTTCGGCAGACCCTTCCTCCTCCATTCATTCTTTATTTTTTAACTTCTTCTTCTTCCCTTGCAAGCCAAAACTGAACCCCACCACTTCCATTCTTGCCTAAAATTAAAACTTAAGCATGGATTTATAAAGCTTATATTGGACAATAGGCTTTGCTTGGGTCATCTCCTTCTTCCTCCTTCTCATTTTTCTTTTGGCTTAGCATGGATGTGAGGTAAGGTTGTTTGCCTCTTTAATGTTCCATCTATGATTTTCATGATATTAAACTTGAAATGGTGATGTTAGAAACTTTAGGTATTGATGGGAATGAGAAACCCAAGGCTTGGTTGGCTTGGAGATGTGATTCTTGGTTATGGTATTGTGTTAGAAATGGATGAGGGTTATGGTCTTCATATGGATTTTTGAAATGGTTGAAGTTGTTGATTTCGGTATTTTGATGAAAAACCCTAAGTATTGGCATTTTGTCCTTTTGGCAAAATTCGTGGATTTTATGATTTTAATGCCTTAGAATGATTTCATATAAGGAAATGAAATTTTAGAAGTATTGAAATTTAATATTGATGTTGATGAAGAATGTGAACTAACTTCATGATGTTATGTATGATGGTTTATGTATGTGAAACCCAAACCATAGGGTAGATGGCCATTGGTACCATTGATTGCTGTTTACAATTGATTGACACTTCGATGATGATAACATGCTTATGATGATATGTGAAAATGGTTAGAATTTATGTTTGTCCATTTGTAAGGAATCCTTAAGACATTGATGATTTGGGGCTTTTGACAAGTTTAAGGAATTTATGGTTTGATTGCCATGAGAATGATTTTGATGTGTAAAAGAGATGATTAGAATGATTGGTAATGATTGTTGAAGTTAGTGGATTTTGATGAGATTCCAATCTTGAGAATTGAAGGATATATGCATGTATGTAGGTATGATGAATTGAGGAGTTGATTTTGAGAATGAATATGAAATATTTAATGTTGAGTGTTGTAAATTATGATGATGGATAAGAGAAATAAGATTGGTGAGTGATGGGTTATTAGGCCATGATATTGCCATATGAATTATTGATTGATGATGGGTTTGAATGAAGCCAAGATGGCTTATGTTGAAAAATTGAGTGATAATGAAGGCATTATGGATAAAGAATATGATATGGTGGTTGTTGGGTGTAGTTGGCCCTTTGAGATTTAGAAAATCTTAGTTTTGGGAAAGGAATTCCCGAAGCCAAACACAAGAGTATGAATTGGTGTTTTGGAAAGTTTAGAACTTGCTCACAAGCATTACGATATGTAAATCATTATTTAGAATTATGACGAATGCCTTGAGATGGCTTATTGATTGTATCAAATGCATGTGTGTGATATGTAGATTGTGTTCCGGATGATGAGGTAGAATAATCAGAGCATTTAAATTATGGTTCTTCTCTCGAGGTAGGAGAGGAGTTTACATTTCAATTGCATGAGTTGAATGGTTGGTGATTTGTGTGGTTGACTTATACTCATGCTTGCCTTACCATGATTATTTTGTATGATGATTGATATTATGGATGGATGGATTGTTCTAATTGTGATGTTGTGTTTATGATATTCATGCGAAAATTAAGAAACCGATAGGGCTATATTGAGTTTTAGTATGTTTGAATGCCATGGGATAGTTCCAATAGCCTCTATGCATGAATTATGACTTGTTGAAATTGGAATAGGTCAATTTAAGTGAGAAATGACCCTTAAGTTTCATCAAAATGCCATGAAATGGGCTAAACACATTTATGTGCATAATTCCCTCATTTTTTGGAATATTTTAGTACGGCCGGTGGCCACGTGTCACAAATGATGTGTATATGGTTGTGTCAAAATTTGATGGCCATTGGATTTGATATGAAAAAGTTAGGGGGATTAGAAGTTCGAAAACATGAATTTTCTACATAAAATAGTCTCTGTGCTGTCATGAATCGATTTACAGCAGTATGGGAATCGATTCACGGCATTGTAGGAATCAATTCAAGCTCCCTATTTTCACTGTTGATGAGCTTCAAACTTGGATGAATCAATTCGCTAGGGGAGGAATTGATTCATACGTCCATGGTTTGGCTGGTCATGGCTTTCACTCACATGTGAATCAATTCACAAAGTGCATGAATCGATTCATGCCTCTGTGATTTCGTGGGAATCGATTCAGAGGGGGTGTGAATCGATTCACACCCCTCTATTTGTAAATCTGTGACTTCCAAGGGTGCATGAATCGATTCATACAAGGGCTAAATCAATTCATGACCTTGTTTCCCCAAAAATACTTAAGTTATGGATGCTGTTGAGTATGGTTGAATCATGATACTTTTATGCAATTGATTGTGAATATTTTTAATGCATTTTAGCAATCAATACATGATGTTAATGTTATGTCCCTTATTTACCTTGATATTGAAATTAAGTTGAGATTGTTATTATTTTGTTTCATTATGCAATAACATATGATTGTACTTAAGGTATAAGACTGTGGTATGTTCTTGGTGGTTATTGTTATTGAATTGGATAATTGGCAAAATATGAGTGAGCCTATGTCATGTTGTGAAAACATGTATGTTCCACCACTAATGATATATTATGATGATTAATAATGGAAGATTAAATGATCTTGTTGTATGACACACCCTTGTATGATGATGAAACTAATGAGGGATGATTTCATGATAATATGTTGTTATATATAGAAGAATCGGAGATGATATCGATAAAGAATAATGATGGATGATGATTGTTAATTATTTCCTTGAATAAAGGGATGATTGCTATTATTGGTGAATTGTTGTATACCATTGTGTTTGATACAAGTGTGATCTTATATGTGTGGTTTAAAATTATATTGATGAATTGTTGTGATGCCACACTAATATATGAAATAATGGTAATGATCAATAAGATGAAAATCCACTAAGAGATTATGTGGTGATATTGATGAACGATTGATCGATGTTGTTGATGTTTGTGATGCCATTGTGAATGTTGCAAGTATTGACTTGCATGTATGATGTAAAGTATGTTGAAATGAAATGTCACACTTAAGACTTGAAAACAATGACTAAAACCAACAATGATAAAATCCACTAAAGATTGTATGGCGGTGTTGGTGTTGATGATGATGATTGATGAGCGGCATGATAGGATGCATAGTGTGAGAATGGATTGATTGGCATTTGCATCCATGGCATATCATACGCTGCTGGTAAGGAATATTAGGGGATTCCCCCGGTTAGCCCAGTGGGAAGGTGGCTCAGTACACGAGCATTCTTCTTGTTCCCCTGTGACTCGGTGTGTAAGTCACGAAGCTACCTATGCTGAGCTACGGGGAGCTGCATGTGGTTAACCCTTATGGGGGTGGCTCTTGAGGAGCAAGTGTCCCCGGTGGTCCTATGGATCACAGCTGCCATGTTATGAATCATGGTTGACCTGCAACACTTTATATTATTGATTATGTTGTTTACCGCGGTCATGGTGAAAATAACCGGTGTTACAAAATGGGTAATGCAGTTTGGTACTAGTAAAATTGGTGATTATGCATGCATTATGATATATGTGTACACATTATATTACAGCAGTAGGGGCATGGTATGTGATCATGCTTGACCCATAATTTGGTGTTTATTCCCACTGTCAGATCTGCATTTGTTATTGATAATTCCATTGTGCATATGCATTAGCCTAAGAGCATTTGCATATAACATGGAGATATGCCAAAAGGTGATGATGATTCATGATGATTGAGATTGAGATATGATGATGATGATATGGGAAATGAATTACCTAAAATACAACATGTAAAATATGAATACAACGAAAAGATATTGAATACGATGATGTTGTATGTGGTGGCCTAATGTAATGAAAGACTTGTTTGTCTATGTTTGATGACAATGACGTTGGCCCATTATGGCATAGAGAAATGATGTGTATATGTGCTTGCTTTTCTATGAATGATACAATACATGTATATTGTTAAAATAAATTAAATGATGATGTTCATTGATGATTTTATCAAAGCATACATGATGTTGATATGCATATGCACATAATCTCAATTGTATTCATATTCGTCATGTGAAATGTATAACTCACTCTCCCATGTTGTCCATTTTTAGCATTGATGCAGGAATATCATGGGATGAAGATATTTTAAAGTAAAGTTTTAGTGAAGGTAAATAGTGGTAATGGAATGCCTTGGCCGGCAGCGGTTGTAATTTATTGAATTATGAATAAGTGTACATGATAGTGTTGATAAATATTGATATTGATGGAGGTGATGTAAATAACAATATGAGTGGATGATGTATCGATGTTAGGGCATTTGAATTCATACCCATTTGATGATTAAAATGATGTTGGTTATGTAATCTATTTTGGGAATGTATAAGTATTGATGATACATGATTCTAAGGTTTAATAGAATGTGGTCAATTGTGGAATATGGACATTAGAGATACATGTTGCATGACCATATAGATGCATATGTATATATATTTAAGGCAATGTATGTTTATGATTTATGTGTAAGATTATTTATGGCCTAATAGGCTTGTATTGTATGCTTGCATGCTTTGTCGAGCCTTTTCTCATATTTTCATATATGGGACTAGGCGTGTGCCTTGTATACATATTCTTATTCCATTGCAAACTCTATAATTTTTGTATATAATCATGGGCGATTCATTTTATGATCCAGTTATAAATTATCAAATCTCACTCTTTGGTCTTTTATGGTTCGAGTCTTGATGTAATCGTTAAGGTGTTTTGAAATAAACGTGAAAAATTTACTCACATTTTTATTATTTAAGTATCTTGATTATATTGGGATTCAGGTCTGGGAAATCGAGATGTGATAGAAGTCACTACGATTCGTACATGAGGAGTTTGTCATTTTAATACAATCAAATGTATTCTATAACAAGAGGAGTATAAAGGTTGTGATTAGGCAATGAATAATTATGTAAAGGGATGTGAGTGATGTAGATGGGATTTGTCTCTCCTATGTGACAAAAGTGATATCTGTAGACCACTTGATGGAGTGAGACTAAGGAGGAAATGCATAGCCATGCTAGAAAGAATAAATATTAGATATTTATTCGGATAAAGTCTACTCTAGTATCAAGTAAAATAAATTGGGTCATACAAGAATGACGCGACCATGCCTTGAGCCTAATTAAGATATCATGCCAAAAGGAAAAAAGATATAAAATAATCATCACTTATAGGTTATGTTGATATTAAATAATATTCGGACATAATGATGCATTGCTAGATGCTGTTCTTATTTTATATTAATAATATAATGGTTTATGTAACACCCTCGGTTAACTAGGACAAACCCTCCTATTGGGTTATCCTACTTAACTAAGAGGTTACAAATTTTGAGAAAAAGTAGGAAATTTTTTTGTACAATTAAAATAATGGTGGATCAGTAGAAGCAAGTATCAAATAACTTACGTAGTCATTCATAAACAACAAGTGATTGTACTCTTAACAAAATGGGGCACGCAGGCACCCTTAGATATATAAATACAGTCATCCATTGTCTCGCTATTTAATTAACTATAGGTTTAACTATCTATATCCTACGTTTGCTGAGCGCTCCTAGCTAGTCCGACTTACTGCTGCTCCTCGTATTCTGGTTCCTTATTCCCTGGCTCCTCTGTTAATAATAAGTAAAAAGGGGTGAGTATATACTTTATACCTCGAGGGTTCATGGTGTGGGCGTACCGAGTCAGCGACCATTGTAACCCTATCGTTAATATCGTCACTACCTATAGACTGTCGCTGACTCGGTTGCCACCTTTTAGCTCCTTCAATTTTTTTGGTTTCCCTCCATGGCTTTTGTTGGTGCCAAAAGGTAACGATCGGATCTGTGGTTGTTATAAGTATCAGTTAGCAATGACGTTTTGGTCGTCACTATAAGAGTCAAGTAGTGACAGGTTCCGTAGTCGTCGCTATGTTTGGCTACATCAGCGACGATGTCGTATCGATGCTAGTTTGTCCAGATGTCATCTTATATTTAGTATAGCGATGGTGCTAGCGACGGTTACATGGACCTCTCTCCTTGTTTTGAGTTCCCTCTAAGTTTTTTGTTGGCACCCAAGGGTAGGGACGGTCTCTATTCGTCGCTATATTTGGTTAGGGTAACACCGATGTCTAGCCGTTACTAACGTTGCCATGTGTAACTTCTTTAAATTTATTCATTCTAAATTTTTAGCTCCATTAGTTCTAGTGACGGGATTATTGTTGGTGTATGCATTATGAACTTTTTATGACTTTTCTATTTGTATCATTTTTATGTTTATCAATAAAATAAGTATTTTAGTTTAAAATTGTCTTAAAACGTATTTATACTTGGAGTAATAAGTCATATAAAAGTTATTTCTAAAATGTCCCTAGTCAAGTATTTACATGGGGACATGTAAATACATTGAGACTAGTGTGTGAGTGTACTGATGATCTAATCTCATAGATCATAGATGTAGATGATATCAAGTCTTCACACATGTACACATTAAGAGTAATTATGTACTGGATAGACCCACCATGAGAACGTTGCATGGATCATTACATCAATATCATAAACGATTCTTAATGTGATAATGGTATATGTAGTCCTTCGACCTGAAGTCACTATGATTCGTACATGAGGAGTTTTTCATTTTAATACAATCAAATGTATTCTATAACAAGAGGAGAATAAAGGTTGTGATTAGGCAATGAATAAATTATGTAAAGGGATATGAGTGATATAGATGGGATTTGTCTCTCCTATGTGACAAAAGTGATATCTGTAGGCCACTTGATGGAGTGAGACTAAGGAAATGCATAGCTATACTAGAAAGAATAATATTAGATATTTATTTGGATAAAGCCTACTCCGGTATCAAGTTAAATAAATTGGGTCGTACAAGGATGACGCGACCATGTCTTTGGCCCAATTAGCATATTGTGACAAAAAGAAGAAACATATAAAATAATTATCACTTAGAGGTTATGTTGATATTAAATAATATTCAAACATAATGATGCAATGCTAGATGCCATTCTTATTTTATATTAATAATATAATAGTTTATGTAACACCCTCGGTTAACTAGGACAAATGCTTCTACTGGGTTATCCTACTTAAGTAAGAGGTTACAAATTTTTAGAAAAAGTAGGAAATTTTTTTGTACAAGTAAAATAATGGTGGATCAGTAGAAGCAAGTATCAAATAACTTACATAGTCATTCATAAACTGCAAGTAATTGTACTCTTAACAAAACAGGGCATGCAGGCACCCTTAGATATATATATATATATATATAAATATATATAGTCATCCATTATCTTTCTATTAATTGACTATAGGTTTAACTATCTACATCCTACATTTGCTAAGCGCTCCTAGCTAGTCCGACTTACTACTGCTCCTTGTATTCCGATTCCTGGTTCCTTGATTCCTCTATTAATAATAAGTAGAAAGGGGTAAGTATATACTCTAGACCCCGAGGGTTCGCAGTGTGGGCATACCCAATCAGTGACCACCATAGCCCCGTCGCTAAAATTTACTAAAAGTCCATCGCTAATACCGTCACTACCTATAAACCGCCGCTGACTCGGTCGCCACCTTTTAGCTTCTTCATTTTTTTTGTTTTCCCTCGATGGATTTTGTTGGTTCCAAAAGGTAACGACTGGATCTGTGGTTATTATAAGTATCAGTTAGCGATGGTGTTTCGGTCGTCGCTATAAGGGTCAAGTAGCGACAGGTTCCATAGCCGTCACTGTGTTTGGATACATAAGCGATGATGTCATATCGACACTAGTTTGTACATGTGTCATCTTATATTTAGTATAGCCATGGTGTTAGCGACGGTTACATGGACCTCTCTCCTTGTTTTGAGTTCACTCTAAATTTTTTTTTTTGGCGCCCAAGGGTAGCGATGGTCTCTATTCATCGCTATATTTGGTTAGGGCATTGACGATCTTTAGCCGTTACTAACACTGCCATGTGTAACTTCTTTGAATTCATTTGTTCTAAACTTTTCCCTCCATTAGTTCTAGTGATGGGATTGTTTTTGGAGTATGCACTATAAGCTTTTATGACTTTTCTATTTGTATCATTTTTCTATTTATCAATAAAATAAGTATTTCAGTTTAAAATTATTTTAAAACGTATTTATCCTTGGAGTAATAGGTCACATAAAAGTTATTCCTAAAATGTCCCTAGTCAAGTATTTACGTGGGGACATGTAAATACATTGAGACTAGTGTGTGAGTGTACTGATGATCTGATCTCACAGATCATAGATATAGATGATATTAAGTCTTCACACATGTACACATTAAGAGTAATTATGTACTGGACAGACCCAGCATGAGAACGTTGCATGGATCATTACATGAATGTCATAAACGATTCTTAATGTGATAATGGTATATGTAGCTCTTCCACCTGATGTCACTACGATTCGTACCAGAGGAGTTTGTCGTTTTAATACAATCAAGCGTATTCTATAGTAAGAGGACTATAAAGGTTATGATTAGGCAATGAATAAATTATGTAAAGAGATGTTAGTGATTTGGATGGGATTTGTCTCTCCTTTATGACAAAAGTGATATTTGTAGGCCACTTTATATAGTGAGATTAAAGAAATGCATAGCTTGCTAGAAAGAATAAATATTACATATTTATTCAGATAAAGTCTACTTCGGTATGAAGTAAAATAAATTGGGTCATACAAGGATGACGCAACCATGCCTTTGGCCCAATTAGGATATCGTGACAAAAAGAAGAAACATATAATATACTTATCACTTAGAGGTTATGTTGATATTAAATAATATTTGGACATAATGATGTATTGCCAGATGTTGTTCTTGTTTTATATTAATAATATAATATTTTATGTTGATATCAAATAACTTACATAGTCATTCATAAACTGCAAGTAATTGTACTCTTAACAAAATGGGCATGCAGGCACCCTTAGATATATATACAGTCATCCATTGTCTTGTTAATTAATTAACTATAGTTTTAACTATCTACATCCTACATTTGTTGAGCGCTCCTAGCTAGTCCGACTTACTGCTGCTCCTCGTATTCTGCTTCCTGGTTCCGTGGCTCCTTTATTAATAATAAGTAGAAAGGGGTGAGTATATACTCTCCAAAGAGCGGCTGCAGAGTTAACCATTATGCTCAGTAATATAATTAACGGAATTTAAATAAATAAAGAAAATATTTAGAGCGACGGCAAAGCTGACCATTATGCTAAATAATATAAGTAACAGGAAATTAAATAGGATAAACTATTAAGAGCGGCGGTAGAGCCAACCATTATGCTTGATAAATAGTTATAACAAATATTAAAATAATAAAAAAAATAATAAATTAATAACAATAAAAATAATAATATTTTTAATAGTGATATATTTTGTGGTAATTATCATTTCATTTTCTTTAGGTGTCAGGGTTAACATATTGAGGACAAATATAACGATATGGGTAGTAGTCCACACTTCACAATGATTATTACAAACTTTGGACATAACATGAATATACATAATAAAGGCCACGTGTCTGTCCATCCTTATATCCTTATTTATCATATTTTTCAAAACTTATTCGCTAGAGTCCACATAGAAACCCAGGGTCCTTAATATTTTCACAACTCAGTACCTAACTTGTCCACTTAATCATCATGGTTAGTAATAGCCAACACAACTAATTAATCACATACACGACAATAAAATATTAATAAAAATTTAAGTGGCCTAATTTAACGACAGGAAAATATCTTAATTTTTAAAAACAATTCCTAAACCTGCCCTCGGATAGGTAAGGACCAAAGGTTCCTTAACCTTTCTGAACACGTGGTTCACCCCAGGATACCCGAGAATATACCCCCCCTAACCTGAGGTGTCGTATTTTTTGAATACTAGACGGAAGTGTGAAAACTCAAATTTCAAATCGTAGCTCTGATTGACGATCCATCTCCGCAGTTGGACTCTATGCGATGATCAGAGCTTAGAATGACCAACATGCAAATGATCCATCAAAAGGTGAGAGAGGTGGCATCAATGGCTGCCTATGGTGGTGGAGGGTGGTTCACAGCGACTAGAGTTGAAACTGATCGGCAGAAATAAAAGAAAATGAAGATTGGAGGTCGTTGGAAGAAAGAACGGTGAAAACGGAGGTTGTGGGGAGTCGTGGGTGGTGTTGGAAGTCACAGTTTGGGGCTGTTTTCAGAGGTGAGGGTGGTGTTTTATAGTGGTTTTGGGTGGGGGAAATGGTGGAGAAAGAAGGAAGGTGGAGGTTCAGGTGGTCGGAGGTGGTTTCGACGAAGAACGAAGGTGTTTTGGGAGGTTGGTTGTGTCATCAATAGAGGAGAGGGAGAGAGAGAGACATTGCGATGGAGGGGGAAGAAGAAAATGAACACTTTGTGGAGGGGGGCTGAGGTCCTATTTATATGAAAATCCAACCGTCGGGTCTAGATTTAATCAGTACCGGATGAAACCCTAGTTACGATTTTTAACACTTAACTTGGAGAGAAAAAGTGACATTTTGCTGTGGCCAGAATCTGAGAAAGTGCTCAACATTAAGTTGTAGATCTTATTTATCTCTTTGAAACGATATATGGTATGATAAAATTTGACACATAGAGCAAGAGTTGTGCCCGAAACAAGGAAAAGGGCCTTTTAGGGCTCTGAAATTATTTTAACTGGTAAAGATGGGTTCACCAAGTAAAATCCTTTGAGAATCAAATCTTGAGCTCTGCATAAAAGTTGTAAGGTTTTTTGATATGAAGTCATGAATAAATGAATGAAGTGATTCCGACATCGTATGAGGGAGATATTTGCGTTTTACCGAGACTGTATCACTTAATTACAAAAATGAATCTTCCCTGGGAAGCTTGGCTTTTCGAGGACGATCGAGCAGGAACTAGCTTTTGAGTTTTGCATGAGAATCATAAAGGGGTTTGATATGAGAATAAAGAAATTTCAACAAACTGATTCTAAGCTCGTATGAGAGAGTTATGATTTTTCTCGTAAATTAGTGAAATATAATAGGATTAAATAACCGGTTTTCTGAGTACAAATTCTTGGTTTTTCAAGTTGGTGATGATTGGTTACGAATTTGGGTTTGAGACTAGAAATAGAGATTGTTAGGTTTTCATAATGAAGAAACCAAGACGATAATTGCTTGATTCTGATACCATACAAGAAAGTTAGGCTTAAAACACTAAGAGTGTTTGAGCCGAACTCAGGGGTTTTGATTTAACAAAGTAGTTTTTCCAAGAAAAGGGGTTGATGGGGTCCGAATTAGAGTTTGGGCTCTTTAGGAGTCATGTTTGAATTATTTAAATGGTTCTTTAAGGACTGCCCGTGTTGGGATCGGACATCCTGAAGTGATTAAATGAATAACCGAGGGCCCTTTTCAGTATAAAATAGGTGTGTAGGAACTAACTCGATTCTTCCTTATTTTACATGATTGATGGTACTATTCTAACTAGGTTATTATCTTGGTACTAGATTTGGGATCAGATAGTCAATTCTCAACTGTCCGTGAGATCCCTTATTTACTCTCCCTAATATTTATTATTTATCATTAAGTATAATCTTGTGTTATTATTACACATAATTAATATCTCTTTTTATCGAGTTTTCTTAACTCGTTTATATTATTCTTCTTATAAAAGGTCTTTATTCTGATTACTACTTACAAAACCCTTATGTTTGAAAACTCACGCGGTTGAAACTACTCACCGAAAGCAGGGATGTTACACTCTCCTCCCCTTTTAGGAATTTCATCCTGAAATTCAAGGTTGAAACAATTGGGGATATAGCTTTCTAATTTCTTCCTCAACTTCCCATGGTCCATATCCTTCATCAGATGAACTCTAAACTACCTTCATAAGTGGAATTTCTTTAGACGTTGGTCAA
The DNA here is from genome assembly GCA_037962975.1 of Clitoria ternatea. Lineage (NCBI taxonomy): Eukaryota > Viridiplantae > Streptophyta > Magnoliopsida > Fabales > Fabaceae > Clitoria > Clitoria ternatea. Next base: position 181,703,928 of record CM075671.1, read on the forward strand.
CAATTTTAACTGGCAAAGCTTCAAAGGTAAGGTCATCCTTAAGAGTGAATTGGTCAGGACTCAAGATATGGTCCGAAATAGTTATATATTTGCATAGTTGGGAAACATGAAAGACATTATGAAGGTTTGTTAGTTGGGGTGGCAGGGCAATACGGTACGCATTGGTTCCTATCTTTTGCAAAAGCGAATAGGGTCCTATGTATCTAGGACTAAACTTCTTGGCTTTTAGGGCTCTTCCTACTCCCATGGTAAGGGTAACCTTGAGGAATACCTGGTCTCATTCCTGAAATTTGAGCGCCTTCCAGCGTTTGTCATAGTAACTCTTTTGTCTGTCTTATGAAGCTTTCATTGTCGCTTGGATGTTTTAAAGATGCTCTATTGTTTTCTGCACAATCTCTAGTCCAATTATTTCCCTTTCACTTATCTCATACCAACATAATGGCGTGCGGTATTTTCTTCTGTACAGGGCCTCATAAAGGGCCATTCCAATGCTAGCATGATAGCTATTGTTGTAGGTGAACTCAATGAGTGGAAGATATTCTTGCCAGCTTCCTCCATGTTCTAAGACACATAGGCGTAACAGATCCTCAAGCATTCTGATTGTTCATTCTTATTGTCCATCCATCTGTGGATGATATGCTGAACTCAACTTTAGACGAGTTCCCAGGGCTTGTTGCAGACTTTTCCAAAATCGTGATGTGAAGTGAGGGTCTTGGTCAGACACAATTGAAGTGGTGTCTCATGCCATCGTATGATTTCCTTGATGTATATTTGGGTGAGTTTCTCTAGAGAATATTTCGTATTAACAGGGATAAAGTGAGTAGTTTTACTCAATCAATCCACGATCACCCAAATAGCCTCGTATCCTGTTGTTGTTCTAGGTAGTTCAGTTACGAAGTCAATGGCAATCTTATCCCATTTCCATTCTGGTATCTCTAAAGGTCGAAGGGTCCCACTTGGTTGTTGTTGTTCCGTATTTACCTTTTGACAGGTTAGGTAAGCTATTACGTACTCAGAGATATCCCTTTTCATTCCTTGCCACCAAAATATTTTCTTCAAGTCCTGATACATCTTGTTTGATCCCGGGTGGATGTTGTATTTACTTTTATATGCCTTATCTAAGATGGATCTTTTTAGATCTGTGTTGGCTGTAACATAAAGCCTTTCTTCATACCTGATCACCCCATGTTCATCCTTGCTAATTTTTGAGCCTCCTTCTTTTGTCTTTCCTAATAGACTTTGTAATTCTTGGTCATTGGCTTGAGCTTCCTTGACTTGTTCCTGGAAGTCATTAGAAATTCTTAGCATTCCAACCATAAGGCTCCTGTTTTGAGGTGTTAGTGCTAGATTCAGATCATAAAATTGTTCAATCAGTTTTAGCTCTTTTGTCATCATATATGATAAGTATAGAGCCTTCCTACTGAGTGCATCAGCTACAATGTTTACCTTTCCCGGATGGTACCAGAGTTTGGAATCATAATCCTTGATGAACTCCATCCATATACGTTATCGCATGTTTAGTTCTTTTTGGTCAAAAAGATACTTCAAGCTCTTGTGGTCACTGAGGACTTCAAAGTGAATGCTATACAGATAATGTCTCCAGATTTTCAAGGCAAACACAGCTGCAACGAGTTCTAAGTCGTGCGTGGGATAATTGACTTCATGAGGTCTTAGCTCTCATGAGGCGTAAGCCATGACCTTTCTTTCTTGTGTTAGGACACATCCTAGTCTTTGTCTTGATGCATCATGATACACTTCATATGGCTTGGCAGGATCTGGCAAAACCAAGATAAATGCACTGGTGAGTCGTTGGCGTGATTATGTAAAACTGCTTTCGCATTTGTTAGTCCATTCGAAGGGCTGATCTTTTCATCTCAATCTGGTTAGAGGTGTTGCGATTCGAGAGAAATTCTCGATGAATCAGTGATAATATCTAGCAAGTCCTAGGAAACTACAGATTTTTGTTACATTCTTAGGTCATTCCCACTTTAGTACAACTTCTACTTTTGCAGGATCCACAACAATTCCTTATTTTAAGATGACGTGTCCTAAAAATTGCACTTCGACCAGCCAGAATTCATATTTCGATATTTTGGCGTATAATTGCCTTGCCTGTAACGTATTTAGAACAATCCGAAGATGTTCTTCATGCTTTTTATAGATCTTGGAGTAAACGAGAATATCATCTATGAATACTACCATAAATTTATCCAAGTATTTGTGGAAGATTCGGTTCATGTAGTCCATAAAGACTGCGGGTGTGTTGGTGACTCCAAAGGGCATAACAAGATACTCGTAATGCCCATATTATGTCCTAAAGGCTATTTTGGGCATATCTTCTTCCTTCACCCTTATTTGATGATAGCCTGATCATAGGTCAATCTTTTAGAAGATAGCGGCTCCTCGTAGTTGGTCTATCAAATCATCGATCCTTGGAATAGGGTATCAGTTCTTGATTGTAACTTTGTTTAGCTGATGGTAGTTAACGAACAAGCGCATACTACTATTCTTTTTTTTGCTAGTAGGACTGGTGCTCCCCAAGATGAGACACTGAGTCTAATCATTCCTTTCTCTAAAAGTTCTTCTATCTGCTTTTTAAGCTCATTAAGTTCCTTGGGTAACATTCGATAAGGAGCAATAGAGATTAGTCCTGTGCCTGGTATGATGTCAATACTGAATTTAATTTCTCGCTCTGGAGGTAACTCTTATATATCATCAGGGAATACTTTTGGAAATTCCTAAACAACAGAAATCTGATCGGTTTGGGGAATGTTCATATCCTCGGTATTGGTAAGGATCATGTTGGGATTGCCACTCCTGAGCTAACAGGACAAGATTCAGTGACTTGGTGATATTCAGATGTAGTAGACCCGAGAGAGATGGATCTGTTATGACAGTCAATGAGGATATGGTTGGCAACAAGCCATCCATTCCTAGAACAACATTTAGATCAATTAAGGGTTGACAGATCAGATCTACTTGGTAAACTTTCCTTTCGATGCTGATATGACACTTTCAAACATATGTAGGAAGGATAAATAGGTTTATTGGCAGCAGTTGTAGCAATCAATTTATTGGGCAGAAGGGTTATAGGTAACTTTAGAAGTTTTACGTAGTTTTCAAATATGAAGGAGTGGGTGGCGCCAGAATCATATAATACGTTTAATAGAGTACTTCCTATAAGGCATGTACCTTGCACAAGGTCGTTCCCTTGTGAAATTTCTACACCATTTATGGTGAATACTCTAGGATTTCCCCCTTGTCTTCTAGTCGAGCCATTTTTAGGTCTTTTAGGAATATTGTTTTGGTTGAGGTTGTTGTTGTAACAAACATTCTCTACCTTCGAAGTATTATTTATGGAGGTACTTGCAGTGGGTCCCCTGTTTCCTTGACCCATATGTCATACTACTTATCTCTGAGTCACCTGCCAAGGGTTGTGCACATTTCTATACCAACATTCAAAGTTACGACGTCCAGTCTTTCCACAAACTAAGCAGATTGTAGTATTTTTGGCACAGTCCATAGCCTGATGTCATCCTCCACAGATGTAGCATCCTAGTCTCTGGCAGTTCCCTCGGTCCCTTGGAGGAATTCAGGTGGCTGAGTAGGATGGTCGCAAATATGGTTGGTCTACTCAGAAATCTTTTCTCTTTTGTCAGTCTGGCATACGTCGTTCCGGACAGTAACTAGACGTTCCCGGTTAGAGGTACTCTTAAAGATACGACATCGGTCAACTAAGGTGAAGAATGGGGTGATTTACTAACAATATATGGCCTGGCGAGTTTCTTGTCGTAGTCCTCCTTCAAATTTGACGCATCTTGACGTTTCTCCTATTTGGGTGTAGTAGGGACAACATTTGGCTAATTCGTCAAACCTAGAAGTGTATTCCCTAATTGTCATGTTGCCTTGTTTCAAATTGAAGAATTCTTGCTCTTTCTGCTTCCTTATGTCTTCATGGAAGTATTTGGCAAGGAATTCTTCCTTGAATCATTCCAAAGTGATGACGTATCCATCGGTCGTTAATCGCACACTGGTGTGACTTTGCTTCGCCTCTTCTACCGTCATGAAGATATCATAGGTTGTCTTATCCTTGTCGGTACATCGCATAGCGGTAAAAATCTTCTCGAGGTGCTCAATCCATAACTGTGCTCCTTCTGGATTGAAGCCTCCCTTGTATTGCATAAGGTGACTGGTTTTTCCTAGCAAGGGCATGAGATGCTTCCCGTTGTTCTATTACTTCTACAATTTGAGGAAAGAGTTCATTCATGATGTCGTTGTTTCAGTGAGCCATTGGGAAGTTTCTAAAAGAATAGCAAGAAAAGAGTTCAGGGTTTGGGTTTTATGGAGAATTCCATATAGCGATTTCATCGTAATTGTTTTATGGATTATTTTAACATTTCTGTCAGAGTACGTGGAAACCTAGTAATCTATATCCCCAATTTAATGAATCGACTATGCTCTGATACCACCAATGTAGCACCCTCGGTTAACTAGGACAAATCCTTTTGCTTGGTTATCCTACTTAACTAGCAACAATATTAGCGGCCACCATGTGAAAAGTGACCTTGAAAAGAAAATTAGTTACCACATCAGCGACCACCGTAACCCCGTCGCTAAAATTTACTAAATGTCTGGCGCAAAGACTGTTACTACCTGTAAACCATCGGTGACTTGGTCGCCACCTTTTACCTCTTTTACTTTTTTTGGTTTCCCTCCATGGCTTTTATTGATGCCAAAAGGTAATGACCGGATCTGTGGTCGCTATAACTATCAATTAGCGATGGTGTTTCGGTCGTCGCTATAAGGGTCAAGTAGCGACAAGTTCTGTAGTCGTCGTTATGTTTGGATACATCATCAACGATGTCGTATTATCGCTAGTTTGTCCATGTGTCATCTTTTATTTCGTATAGCCATGGTGTTAGCGACGGTTACGTGGACCTCTCTCATTGTTTTGAGTTCCCCCTATATTTTTTGTTGGCGCTCAATGGTAGCAACAGTCTCTAGCCGTCACTATATTTGGTTAGGGCAGCGACAATCTCTAGCCGTTGCTAATGCTGCCATGTGTAACTTCTTTAAGTTTATTCATTCTAAACTTTTCCCTCCATTAGGTCTAGTGACTGGATTGTTGTTGGTGTATGCACTATAAGCTTTTATGATTTTTCTATTTGTATCATTTTTTTGCTTTTCAATAAAATAAGTATTTCAGTTTAAAATTTGTTTAAAACATATTTATCCTTGGAGTAATAAGTCATATAAAAGTTATTCCTAAAATGTCCCTTGTCAAGTATTTACATAGGGACATGTAAATACATTAAGACTAGTGTGTGAGTGTGATGATGATCTAATCTCACAGATCATAGATATAGATGATATCAAGTCTTCACACGGGTATACATTAAGAGTAATGATGTACTAGAAAGACCCACCATGAGAATGTTTCATGGATCGTTACATGATTGTCATAAACGATTCTTAATGTGATAATGGTATATGTAGTCCTTCGGCCTGAAGTCACTACGATTCCTACATGAGGAGTTTTTCATTTTAATACAATCAAACATATTCTGTAACAAGAGGACTATAAAGGTTGTGATTAGGCAATGAATAAATTATGTAGAGAGATATGAGTGATGTAGATGGGATTTGTCTCTCCTATGTGACAAAAGTGATATATGTAGGCCACTTGATGGAGTAAGACTAAGGAAATGCATGGCCATGCAAGAAAGTAAATTGGGTCATACAAGGATGACACGACCATGCCTTGGGCCCAATTAGAATATCATGACAAAAGGAACAAACATATAAAATAATTATCACTTATAGGTTATGTTGATATTAAATAATATTCAGACATAATGATGCATTGCTAGATGTCACTCTTATTTTATATTGATAATATAATAGTTTATGTAACATCCTTGATTAACTAGGACAACCCTTCTGTTGGGTTTTCCTACTTAACTGAGAGGTTACAAATTTTTAGAAAAAGTAGGAAATTTTTTTTTGTACAAGTAAAATAATGGCGGATCAGTAGAAACAAGTATAAAATAACTTATATAGTTATTCATAAACTGCAAGTGATTGTACTCTTAACAAAATAGGGCACACAGGCACCCTTAGATATATATGCAGTCATTCATTGTCTTGCTATTTAATTAACTATAGGTTTAACTATCTACATCCTACGTTTGCTGAGCGCTCCCAGTTGGTTCAACTTACTGTTGCTTCTTGTATTGTAGTTCTGGGTTCCTTAGCTCCTCTATTATTAATAAGTAGAAAGGGATGAGTATATACTCCAGACCGTGAGTGTTCCCGCTGTTGGCATACCCAGTCAACGGATAATATAATACAATTAATGCAAACAACACATGTATAATTTATGGAAATGAATAATGTTTTCATGTAATGCACTAGTTAGGTTCATTATGAATTATCTAGTATTTGAGTCTCATGATGCATGTGGGCCCAATAAACCAATCTATCATCATCATCATTATCATCATCATCATCATCATCATCATTCTTCTCATCATCTTATCCATTGGAAGCCGTTTTGCTCAGGCTGTCCCTAGGCACAACATTTCCATACTAGAGCGATCGGAGCCCACCAAGTTCCTTACACATCATACCTTATCACTAGGTACGACGGACACAGGTCCTACTCATAAACATGGATCCATCTCATCTCAGCATTCATATCACATAATACTAGGAATTGGCTCTACACGATCACAATTACATTCCGTCTATAGTTGAAGTACATAAGGCTTGCCACGGACCATCCAACATTCAGTGCGAATCCAAGCCATTGGATGCCCAACCCAATTGTACTCCCAAGATACTTCATGGGGATCGAACGTGAGTGTTCTCCAGCATACCCCCGTGTATGCTCTAGTTTTCACAAGAATCCTTTTCATGATGCAATATGCACATTTTAGTTCTTTATTACTTTTGACCCATGGGTATCTATGTATTTCCTGCTTCACGATATTTGTCCTCAAGTTGTTAGGTCCCACCTATTTTTGGGATGTCGTGGTTCATTTATATTTTATTTAGGCTAAAATAACGTTCAGGTTGATGAGTAAATAATGTGTTTCTTATCTTAGTAATAACAATAGTAAGAAACTAATACTAATAATAAAGCGATAGGGTTGGCCATTATAATACAGAAATATAAATGAAAAAATTTTAAATAAAGAAAATTATGAAGGATAAGGCGGCAGAGCCGACCATTATATTCATTAATATAATGAAAGAAAATAAATATATAAATGAATTAATAAAATTGAAAGAGCGATGATAGCGTTGTCCATTATGCTCAATAATATAATTGACAGAATTTAAAAAATAAAGAAAATATTTAGAGCGACAGCAGAGCCGACTATTACGCTTGATAGTAATTAATAATAATAATAAATATAAAATAATAACAATAAATATAATAATAATAATAATGATAATAATAATATTAGTAAGAGTGATGTATTTTGTGGTAATTATCTTGATTTTATTTTCTTTAGGTGTTAGAGTTAACGTGTTTTTGGTTCATAATAATATATCAAACAGGGGGAGTTTTTATTGAAAGAACCTTTATAATCCAAGTTTTGATGATTCCAAAAATGTGTTCCAAAATAATAAAGCATTGAGAATCTAAAATTAGTTTTTGTAATCAAATAAGGTATTTGATTAGGAGCAAGGTAATCAATTAAGATATTGGATTAAGTCTCACAAAACAAATTTTGAAATTATTCAGAACAGAGCTAATCGAATAAGGTAAAATCTGGACAAATTTTCTTGAAACAGAACTTTGCTAATCGATTAAGACAATTATGAAATTTTCAAATTCAAGTCAGAACGTTGCTAATCGATTAAGGTAATCGATTAGGATGATTCTGGAATTTTCAAAATCAAATCAGAACATTACTAATCAATTAAGGTATTCGAATAGGATGAATCTGGACTAATTTTTAGTGAAGCAGAACGTTGCTATTTGAATAAGGTATTCGAATACACTAGGTAAATTTGACTGATTCTCAGCTTTTGCTAAAATCGTGGGATATTTCAATGGAATCAAATTTGAATATAATCATATTACAACGGCTAGTTATCTCTTGAAACACTATAAATAGAGGCCTAAGTCCTCATTGAAAACTACACTTATATGCATTAACTTTCTTATTCTTTCTCACACACTTTCAAGAGGTAAAGTTTTGATAAATATTTTCTACGCATTTAACTTTCTTATTTTTCTCTTAAAGAGAGCTACATTCTTTGAGTAAGTTATTCTCTTTGTGCTTTCATTTTTAAACTTGATTTATCAGAGAGAAATTCATTTTTGATCAACTTCTTCTATGCTTAAATTTTCTAAAATTGCTCTATCAAAAAGAGAGCTACATTCTTTAAAGTTGATCATACTTGATTTGTGCTTTAAACTTTTTATCTACTCTATTAAGAGAGTTTTATTATTGCTTCTAATTTGCAAAATCTGCTCTACAAAGAGAGCTACATCTCGTGATTCTTATCATATTACTTCTTCTCTTGCTTTGTTTATCATTGTAAGGGGAGTAGAAAAGGTTTTGTTTTACTCATTCATAAATTGAGTTGAGAACATTGTTACAAAGGCAAGGTTATGGCCTTTAGGGGTTGAGTAAGAATTTTGAGAATGATAAAAGTGAGGGATAGAGTTCTTGGTAGGAAAATCAAGAGACTTGTATTGGCTCATCTTGTAAATATCAAATTCTTAGTGGAAAATCTCAAGTGGTGTACTTGGGGCCTAGACGTAGGGGTTTCTGAACCAGGATAAAAATTTGAGTGTGTTATTCTCTCTTTTCCCTTACTGTATTTAATTTCAAGTTGTTTATTTGCTTTATCTTCTTACTTTAATCATTATTATTTATTTATTGAGATACCTATTTCTTCATCTCTTTAAGCAAGATAAAGTAAAATTGAAATTAAGTTCTAAAAAGGTTTATCTTTAAGACTTAATTCATCCCCCTCTTGAGTCATTGAGGTCGCTTGGTTAGTAATTTATATCAAAGCTTGACTCTTGGTACAAGGCTTAACAGCTGCAAGAGATAGAAATAGCCTCAAGCAATCTCTTTCCTGAGGGTGAAGCCACAAATAGGCCTACCGCTTTCAATGGAGAAGGTTATGCTTTTTGGAAAGAAAGGATGAAAATTTTCATCCAATCCTATGATCTCAAGGTATGGAATGCTATTCAAATTGGTCCTTTCATTCCTAAATATGTTGTTGATAATGTTGAATGTGCTAAAACTATGGACTTATGGACAAATGAGGAGGAGAAAAAGGTACAATTTAATCTTAAAGCAAAAAATCTTATTACTTTAGCATTAGGTCATGATGAATTTTTTAGAGTTATTACTTGTGATTTTGCTAAGGAAATGTGGGATACTCTTGAAACAATTCATGAAGGTACGAATGATGTTAAAGATGCTAAAATTGGTACACTTACTAGTCAATATGAAGGTATTAAAATGAGTGTGGAGGAAAGTATTTAGGATATGTAAAAACGTTTTACTCTTATGATAAATCATTTACTAACCTTGGGCAAAAGTTACAGCAACAAGGAATTGATTCAAAAGGTATTGAAAAGTTTAACTAGGGAATGACAACCAATGGTAACCGTATTGAAGCAAATGGCAAATATTTATACCATGTCCCTCGCCACACTTTTTGGTAAGCTTCAAGAACATGAATAAGAGCTCAAAGATTTGAAAATAGTCAAGGAAAAAGAAGAGAAGAAGCTCAATAAAAAGAAGAGTATTGCTCTTAAAGCTTCATCAATAGAAGATGAAGATGAAGAAATAGAAAATGAAGAAATTGACAATGTAGAGTTTGGTCTACTTGTCAAAAAGTTCACAAGGTTCATGAAGAAGAAAGGCTTCCGAGGAAGAAATCCAAACCAAGGTAAAAAGTTCATTAAAGATTATACTAATCCTCCTACTTGTTTTGAATGTGGCAAAATAGGTCACTTCAAAATAGATTGTCCAAACCCTAAGAAAAAAAAACAAGGACAACAAGGGAAAAAGAAGAGCATACATAGCTTGGGAAGAAAACAATGAAGACTCATCCGAGGAATCGGAGGAAGAGGTCGCCAACCTTTGCCTTACGACCAAGCACTCTAAAAATGATGAGGTAAGTTCCCTAAATGATTTTAGTGATGATGAAAGTGAAATTGATAAAGATGAATTATTAGAAGCACTTGGTGAATTACATGAGAAGTTTAAGTTAATAACAAAAAAGTATGCATGCTCAAAACAAACCATTTTGAAACTTGAAAATGAGTTGCATGAAATTAACTTAGAAAAGGAAAACCTTAGAGTTCAAAATGGATAATTAATCACATCTAAGATCACTCTCATGACTTGTAATGGTGATGAAGATTGTATGTTGTTTTAGAAATGCATGCTTCTTGAAAATGAAAATAAAGACTTAAAGGAAACTCTTGAGAAATTTACAAATGGTAAAAAGAATCTTGATGCACTTCCTGGAAATCAAAAGTATACCCTTCATAGAACGGGCATAGGTTATGAAAAACATGAATATAGTAAGGAATACAAGAACTTTTTTGTACCATTTAGAGAAAAACCTAAACCCATTCTAAAATTTGCAACTTGTGGAAAAATAGGTCATACAAGTACAAAGTGCTTTAAAAGAAGGTATAACAAACCATATAAGAACCATTATAAAATGTCTTATTCCTTGAATGCAACATGTTTCTATTGTGGTGTATATGGTCATATTAGCTCTAATTGCTTTATAAAGAATACCTTCCAAAAATCTACTAGAAAGGTATGGGTTCCAAAAGAAATTTTGAAAACCCAAGCTAATGAGAAAGGACCCAACATAGAAAGGGTACCTAAAACTTGAAAACTTGTTTTGTAGTTATGTTTTAAGGCGGCAAACTCTCATTGGTACCTAGATAGCGGATGTTCAAAACATATGACCGGAGATATGTCAGAATTCTCAACCTTCACTCCAAAGAACAAAGGAAATGTTACCTATAGAGACAACACAGAGGGAAGGATACTTGGACATGGAAATATAAGTACAAATTCTTCTACCTCAATCAGTGATGTTTTATATGTTGAGGGATTAAAACATAATTTGTTAAGTATAAGTCAATTATTTGATAAAGGATTTATTATAACCTTTAATTCAAATTGTTGGATGATTGAAAATAAAGAAAATAAAGTTAGATTTGTTGGTTAAAGAATAAATAATATTTACATGATTAATCTAAATAGCTTGCCCTCAAATGATGCACAATGCTTGATTTCTAGAGAAGATGAATCAGTTCTATGGCATAGAAGAATTGGCCACATTCACATAGATTACATAAACAAATTGATTTCAAAAGACTTAGTGATAGGATTGCCCAAAATGAAATTTGAAAAATTTTTTTGTGATGTTTGCCATAACGGAAACCAAGTAAAGGCCTCCTTTAAACCAAAAAACATTGTTTCAACAAATAGGCCTTTACAGCTTTTGTATATGGATCTTTTTGGACCATCACAAATTAGAAGTTTTGGTGGCAATTACTATGCACTTGTGATTGTGGATGATTACTCTAGATTTACATAGACTTTATTCATATCTCATAAAAGTGAAGCATTTAAAGAATTTAAAAAACTTATGAAAGTTGTCCAAAATGAAATGAACTTAAGAATACCATCCATTCAAATTGATCATGGGGGAGAATTTGAAAACCAAGATTTCAAAAATTTTACAAAAATAATGGAATCTAACATAATTTTCCTGCACCAAGAACACCTCAACAAAACGGTGTTGTTGAGAGGAAAAATCGTTCTCTAGAAGAACTTGCTAGAACAATGTTAAACGAAAATGAGATTCCAAAAAGTTTTTGGGCCGAAGCTGTCAATACAGCCTGCTATGTAATGAACCGTTGTTTGATTCGACCTATTTTAAACAAAACCCCCTATGAGCTTTTCAAGAATAGAAAACCAAATATTTCACACTTACGTGTTTTTGGATGCAAATGTTTGTGGGTTATTCAACTAATAGTATTGAAAATGTATTGTTCATCTGTTGCTTTATAATATAAGATCTAAGATTTTTCTTCTTACTCTCCTAGTTAAAAGTCCCAAACATGAAAACCATATATACTGTTCCCTGTTTTAGCTTTTTAACTTTTCACAATTCAAGTAATCTGATCACGTATATAAAGCCTCTAATCATGTGATAAGTGTAAACGACAAGAGTCATTAAGCTCAATTGTTTGATGAAATGCCCATTTGATTGTTTTTAACTTAAATTATGCTTTATTATCAATTATGAAATCCCCCTAAATTGATGAATCAGAGGCCATTCCCCAGACACGTATCTCTATCTCTGTTCTTTCAGAATGATATAATCAAGTCAAATATTTCATTGCTTGATGCATGTGTAAACATAATGTTGTAACGTTTTCATTTTGTCCATCAAAATTTAAGTACTCATGTGTTTGTCTTTGCCTATAAATTAGAGTACCTTTGGTTTCAATCACGTAGTAAATAAGCTATTAGATATAGAAGCATTGCATAAATATATACTGGACATGGAAGCTACTTAGGAGTTTACAATGTGAAACCATTTGATGAGCATGTTGGGATTGGGAATTTAGAGCATGAGAACAGTATGCAATTGCAGTCTCATTTAAGAAGTTGAGCCTATAGGGCACGGTTGCTAATCCTGTGTTTACTTTGATTGTTATTAGCTTGGAAGCTGACATTGGCATTGCTAGAAATTTAAGGCAACCTTGGGTATTTAGTATTGAAATGAATCACAGTTTAAATCTTGACAATTTTCCTAAAATCTCACTTTTCTCATTTTCTGTCGAACAAGGTTCCACATTTCAGCAAACCTCATCATATACTGCTAACAGTCAAAGATAATTTAGCTTATGACATCTTTCTTACAACTTCTTGTGTGATTTTCATATGTGATGTTATAGAATTGTCTTGGTAAAGAGAATAGTTTAATTTACTTTTTCCTTGTGCAGAATTACCACCCTTCTTGGGTGCTTATCTTGTGTATTAGCCATTTGAACACTTGCATTACTTGCTTATAATGAGGCAAAAATCAGTACGTGAATACAAAGCCTATTTGGATATACTCTTTTTTGTGAGCATTTTGTTCTTGTTAATTGTATGTCCTGTTCACTTGTTTAATTTTCATAAACTTTATTTCCTTTGGATGACTTGATTTTATCTTTTCCAATCAATCTGGCATAGTTGGATAACTTGGATTTAGTAACTTCTGGTAAGGAATTTTAGTGGGTATATATATTTCCATACTCGCTTCAAAATTGAAATCCAAATTATCCCCATTTAACATATTAATTTCAAATGTATTGTAGAAATTGATGAATCATATATGATGATTTATTCCATTTCATAAAGCTGCAGCAGCTTTTGCATTGCAAGGCACACTCTTTTTTCTATTAGAAATGTTAGATCATAGTGCTGTTTAAGGACGTTGCAGGTGGATCTGGGTTTTCAGCTTCCTGCACAACTTGCTTGTAGTGGTTTGGTAAACATAAGTTGCTTCTTAGAAATCAAGAAGAGAAAAGTGGGGAAAATAAGTAAATAGTTTATTGTAGCATGGAATCGCATCTATTTTTTTATATACAAACTTGTTTTTTGGGGATAAAAACTTGATTTTGTGGATAAAACCCAATTTTGAAACTAGTTTCTTTTTGGAGATAAAAACTGGACTTTTATTGGTGTTCAAAACCAGTTTTAAAACTGGTTTGAGTTAAACGTGGTTTTAACATCAGTTTTTTGAAACCAATTTAAATTCAAATGGGTTTTAAAAGTAATTTACAAAATCAAATCAAACCAGTTTAGAAAAAAAGTGGCTTATATTTTCAAAAGAAATTTTTTTATTAATTTTAGTTTGGTTTCAGTGGTTTTTAAAATAACAATCCTAGCTGGTGCCATGGTGCATTTTTCTTTCTCTTGTTTGCCACAGGTATATATATACCCGTGCTCTGTTATGCACTTCTTCCTTTCTTTTTGGAGTTATTGGTTTTGTCAAGATATGGAGTGTACTTATGTTTTTCACTCACCAAAGCAAGGAGTGTACTCGTGTTCAGTTATTTTATGCATGCTGCCTTTCCTGAATTCACAGTATTAAAAAATTAGAAGTGTGTAAAAATATCATCATATCATTAAAAATAAACATTACTTGAAAAATGTATATTTAAGTACTTTTTAAAATAAAAATCAAATTACAAATCTAATTTCATGATTTCTAAAATGGTAACAAAATATTTTATTAGTTTAAATAAGAGGCTAAATATTGGTTTGGAAATCAAGTGCACCATATTACAACACATTTATCTTTTCATTAGTATATTACATTGTTATTAAAACCGGACTGGTCTGACTGGTTGAACCGTAAATCAAGTAGTCCGGGTCAATTCTTTATTACTATTAGTTCAATAACGATTTGATTCTCAATTTAACCATATGAAGCTCAATTGTTTGATGAAATGCCTATTTTGATTTTTTTGAAGTGAAATTATGCTTTATTATCAATAAAGTGCCAAGTATGGGTCTGGGTCTAACGTATTTCCAAGTATTCTGTCTTATTCTCTCTGCCATTTGTTAGTTGATAAATTCAAATAGGATGTATCGTAGTTATTAATTTTGTAATGTTTTCATCTTATTGGTGATCTTTAATTTGTGTCACCTTGCTGGTGTAAATAACGCTCTTGTTAATGCTTGAGGCGTGGGAAAAAACAAGTAAAGCCAGCACTATATTTCAACTCTAAAATGTGTTTTCGTTGTAGTAAATTATGATTAAACCCTTAATAGATCCCGTGGTTAACATTTAAAAATTATTTAGAATGGCTCATTTCCTTTTGATTTAAAATATAAATTCACTCATTATAAAATATAAAGTTTAGAAAAAGCCTCATGTAAAAAAAGATGATTTTTAACCCTTTAAACTTTTAGAATCCAAAAAAAGACCACTAAATAATCAGTTAAATTGATTGTTTCTCTTGTGAACCTTTAACTATTTCTAATATTCCTTTTCTATTGAATCATCATCTTTTGTCGTATGTTATAAGCATTTCATTTTATGTTTGTAGTTATCTCTTTTATTTGATAAGTGAAATATTGTAATTATAATTTTAATGGGAAAAATATGAAAACTTTCCCCTTGCAGGTCTCATAACTATGTGAATTATTTTCCTTTATGACTAAGTAAGTCATTTCCTTTTGTTACAGCCACCACACTACTCGGAAAGGACTTCTGAGGACATGTAGTTAGGTGCTTTCGTTGTAGTTAGGTGCAGTATAGAGGTAAGTTTATCAAACTACTGTTGTATAAACTATTGCTTAACAGTATCATTGAATGCATGTTGATTGTTGTTTGTTAGTGAAGAGCAGAGCTCATTAGGCATTGGTTTTGTGTGTTGATAACATGATGTTTTATGCATGTGTATTGTTGTTTGTTAGTGGAGAGAAGAGCTCACTAGGTTGTTACGATTACCTCCCTCAATTTCATATACAACACGTAGCGTATATATTGAATTGTATTGGAAAATCTTCTATGTGTAATAGGGCGTTGTAAAAATTTTGGAAATGTCTAGTTTACAGAGGAGACTCTGCCAAAATTTTGGTAGGCTCCCTGTTTTAGGGTACATAAAGAAGTATATTAAAGTTTAACAATGCAGGATTTAGTCGTGTTTGTACCCAATAGGTTGCCGTTCAAGATTCAAGACAACCAGCTGACATACCGTGTTGTGTTGGATCTTGAATTATCCCGGTTGGACAGTATGGGATGAATTTGTAACCAGTAGGGCGTAAGCTATCGATGTTGTTCGTTGTCTATCTTGTGTTGTTGATGTTCATTTGAAATTTTGGTAACTATGTTTCGTATTGTCTCCGGGTGCATCTTTACGTACGGTGTTTCATACCGCACGTATCTCTATGTACTTAGGGACCAATGTGAAATGCTACCAAAATTCCAAAAGAACATCAACAATACAAGATAGACCACAAACAACATCGATGGGTTACAGATGGATACTTATTCATCCTAAACGAGATAGGGCCTCACGTACTTACAACATCCAAGAGATAGAGAATGAACCATGAACATTAGTCTTCCAAATATTTAAATTAAAGTAACTAGAACTCTACTTGTTAGATATCATGAATGGAGGTTCCAGAAATTAGAGATGAATGTACAAACGGCTAGATTGCAGTCGGCGAGTGACTGAGGAGTTTCTGATGGGTTTGTTAGAGTTTATTTTGTTCGCTATGGCGAACACACCTGGTTTTGAAGTGACTCAAAAGATTCATTTTCCGTGCTTAAAGTGCAAATACATGAGTTTTGAATATACAGATAATGTCATGTGTCACCTAAGTGAGAAGGGGTTCATGGAAATATACTACTACTGGTACAACCATGGTGAGCAATTACTGCCCAGGCCATCGGCCGTAACCGTGCACTAGTGGATTTTGGGCTTTTCACCACAGTTAAAATTGATTTTTAACCACGGTTGTAGAACCGTGGTTGTTCCCACCGTGGTTATAGATGTGGACTTTTAACCACGGTTGTGACCCGTGGTAAAAAACATCATATAACCACAGTTCCAAAGACCTGTGATTAAAGAGGGGGGATTTTTAGCCACGGTTATTAAGAACTGTGGTCATAAGTGGGATTTTTAACCACGGTTATTGAAGAACCGTGGTCATAAGTGTGACTTTTAGCAACGGTTATGGTCACAACCGTGGTCAAAAGTTTAATTTTTTTTTAAAATGCAGGTGTGAACACCTCTTTCGGTCCGACCCAAATAGAAAGGATTCTGAGAGGACTGGGCTTCATTTCTGAATGATCTGCCGAGTAAAATGGCTCAGAATGATGATTTCCGAGTGAAAAATGGTTATTTCCGAGTGAAGAAGGCTATTTCCGAGTGAAAATGCCTTTTGCAGAGTGAGATATCCGAGTCAGCCGTTACTGTGTGAAATTTCGTGTGGGATGTTTCCGAATGACAAGTTTCCGAGTGGTTTGCTATTGAGAGGTGTGTTCCGAGCGAAACAAAGCGAAAAGAAGGTCTGAGTGAAATTTCTGAGTAAAAAGAACTTCTGATTGCGAATGGGAGTTCTTGGAAGAAAGGCTGAGAGAAATACCTCTCGGGTTGGGACATTAGAGTAAAGAATCCCCAAGTTAATAGGTTCGAATGGGTTAATTCCTGATTAAGGCAATTCTGAGAGAAAGGCAATTGACTTCCGAGTGGTTTATTATTCAGAGATGTATTTCAATCGTCATCATGTTCTAAATTCTGATTGAAACCATTCCAAGCCCGACTCCTATATGAATACATCCGAGTGGGTTGATTTTTGATTGAAGAACCCTTCTGATTGAAAAGAAGGTCGGTTCCCGAGTGGATGCATTGAGTGGTCGGGTTGTACATCCCGAGTTGAGTTCAAAGTTCCATTCTGATTGAAGAAACAAGGACGACTCCCGATTGTAAGTCCCAGTGGGTTGATGCATCCGATTGAATCATTTCCGAGCCATGTATCCGACCAAAGAAGTGATGTATTTCCGAGTGAAATTTACTTCACGATTGAATTGGTCTTAAGACAAAGGAAGAATGATGCTAACCTGTCGACCAGGGGTATAGCCGAATATACTATTTCTGAGATGCCGAGTGAATCAAGCAGAGGGGCCGAATGAATGCTTCAAACAGAAGCACTGCCGAGCAAAACCCTGCCAATTGAAGCAACTCCGATTGAGTATTTCAAACCATGATATTATCAAGCAAATCCGAGCATAGGTTTCTCCGAGTGGTTCATTTCCAGAAACCTCCGAGTGAAATTCCAGAGCAAATCCGAGTGAAAGAAGACGTCTCGCTTGAGCGAGTCTTTCTCCGCTTGAGCGAGGTTATCACAAAACGAGTTCCTTCAACAAACGCTTAAGCGGAATAGATTCTCACTTGAGCGAAAGATGGACAGTGAGCTAAACACCGACTCCTCAACTCAACACCGAGCAAAGCTTCCACTCGGCCTTCTGTAAGAAAGCATTCATTCCTCTTAGAAGGATTCTCACTCTGACTGTAATGGAAGGATTCTCACTCTGACTGTTATAGAAGGATTCCCACTCGTTTCTTTTATACTTAAAGATTGATTCCCATTCGGTTTTCTATGGGAGAACATTCGTTCCTCTCGGAATTGACTCCCACTGTAGGAAGACACCGACTGGATGGCTAAACCGAGTCAAAAGGGAAATGCCGACTCTATAGTTCCACCATGCTGACTTGGATTCCACCACCCAGGTGGATCCAGGAATCCTGGGGGTGGCAGACAGGGGCGGAAGTGGAGAAATTAAAAATTCTCCACCAGCCGTTGCATCCCACAAACTGATAGTGGCCAGGTTGTCTCCACTAGGCATGTGGGTGAGTGGAAAATCCTGCTGTCCAAGCACTCAGCCCATGTCCTAAAGCCTTTATAAATGCCTAAGCTGAAGAAGCACAAGGGGGGGAGCTCGAAGACAGGAAAACCTCTGGCAAAAAATTCACTTCAGAGACTTAAACCTAAAGAACTCATCCCCAACACACTTATCTTTACTTGAAAACGGAAGCACCAACTGCACACCGACCCATAACCAAGTCCACCACACCGATTCTGTTCTAATCCACCTCCTAAATCCATACCACACCGTCCCTTCCTCCTTTAAATCCACTCCATCCGACCTCTCCTAAACCCGTACAGCCCCTCACTCCTTACCCACACCATCCGACCTCATCCTCCCAAAACCGACCTCCTTCTCCTCACCCAAAAACCACACCGTCCTTCTCCTTAAACCTCAAAACTGACGCTCTTCAACTTTCCAGCACCGACCCTCACCTCATCCCACACCAACCGACCTTTTCTTCCTCAAACCAGTACCATACAGCCCCCTCTAACTCACACCGTCCTCCGTTTTCCACAATAACAATCCCTCAAATCCTCATCACACTGGTCCCACTCTCCTCTTAACTCCAACACCGTGTCTCTCCATCACTCGGTCTCCCAACTCTCACTCGGTATTTTATTTTTCACTCGTTATTTTCATTTTTCACTCGGTTTTCTATTTTTTTACTCGGTTTTTCTATTTTTACTCAGTTTTCCCTTTTTCTCACTCGGTTTTCTCTTCTCTCACTCGGTTTTCCCTCTCTTTTCTGAATTTACTATTTCTCTTTCTCTCTTGTAGCTTCTGCTACCCTCCATCCTTTGCTTCGTAGTTTTTTTTAAAAAAAATAATAAAGGGAAATGGATGTTTCATGTGTTTTCTTTCAAATCTAAGTAAAATCAAAAATAAAAAAAAAGAAAAAATCATTTTAGTCAGTGTCGTACGGAAAATACTTCCATCTACACAACCTCTATAGGATCCGTACACGTGCGAAGAACTTCGTCTTGTATGGGTTCATCACCAAAATGATACCCACCAACATTTTCCCAATCTTTTCCTAAAAGAAAAACACTCAGAACTACATAACCCTGATTTCTTGATAATTCAAGAATACGTAGGAGCGGGACTCAACTCCTGTCGGGCCCATCTTTCTTATTTCTTTTTGCTATTTTATTTCTTTGCTTTCGCGTTTCTTTCATAAATGTTCTTTTTCTTGTCGCTTCTGTGAAAATCAATTTAGACGTGACGTCTTGTTGATTTCCCCTAGTTTTTGTTCAAGCCTCGCCACAATTCATAGGGAAGAGATACTTAGGACGAGACGTCCCGCTTATCTCTTTCCTATCCCTGTCCTTTTTTTTATCCAAGGATGTTTAATTTAGGCGTGACGTCTTATTAACATTCTCTTCCCCTCTCTGTCTCATATCGAAGTCGAGTTTAATTCGGATAAAACGTCCCGTTGACCTCGCTTCGACATTCTATGTTTGTACAGTTCTCTTACTCCATTCCGTCGTTTTCAAATAAAAATACAAAAAAAGGAAGAAACCATGTTTTATTTAAGGCTATTTATATTGCGCTTTCGATCTTGGTACTGTTTCTGACAGGCGATGTAGGGTGCTAATACTTTCCCTACTCGTAACCGACTCCCGAACTTGAATCTCATTTTTAAACCAGTGCTTTCACTGCACTTAGTTTTTTCCCAATGTTTTTCCTATGGATAAAAACGTTGGTGGCGACTCCCTGTTTCACACTCGGTTTTTCTCTCTCGCCGCGCCGTCACGATCCAGGTTGCGACAAATGGCGACTCCACTGGGGACACTTAAGAGAGTCAGGCCAGTTTGATTGAAAGCGCATGTTCTTTTTATATAGCCTTTGTTATCTTAGATTTCTTCCCCTTGTTTTATTTTTTGTTGATTGTTGTGAATGTTTGTTCTTGTTTTAATTGTGTCTTGCTATTTGTTTCGTTGTCTATGTTTTGCATGTTTGTTGAATCCTAGGGTAGAAGACCATGTTACTTTTCTGCAATCATTGAACCCTAGGGTAGACGACTTTGTATATATGTTCTGTGTTTGTTCTTTGTGAAGAATAGGGTAAGGTAAAAGGTATTGAATGCCCTTCCACACACTACACTCACAATTACTTGCACACACCTATGAGTGGCGCCCTATACCCGGGCCCCAAATGAAGCTTAAGTTAGGAGAGGTTGGTAACGGAATCGTATGGGATGTACTTCCTATCCGGTGTTCGTGAGAACCTCAACCAGAGTTTGACCTCTCATGATATACGCACCTAGTGGATTCCCCACTGTTTGTGTCCCTGTCATGGTCAGGATCTTGGCTCTAGTGACCTTCTAGATGTTTAGCGGAAGCCACCCGGTGTGGAGAGTCACTTTTAGACAAGCCATAGGGCCTAGAAAAGACTTTCAACAAAACCCGACCTAGGCCACAAAAGGGCAAACTTTACTTTACCTTACGTCATTTTTGCTTTCCCTATTATCCAAAAAAAAAATGAATTATCTACCACCCGCAGATTTGCTTAGTTTTTGAAATAATGACTCATTTTGAAACACACAGTATTCTTCAGGTGAATAGATAATCCTCTTTTGGTCATGTACCTGTGAGTCCTAAGTCATAGATTTTCCTAATCGTTAAAAAATCAAAAAAATATAACTTTATTTCCGCTCCAGCAGGGGCGTCGATGACGATTAAAAAATTTTATGACTATTGCGACTTGGACCCTTGGTAATCGTTGTTTCCCCAAGAAAAATTGCTTTATGTTAAATCAATGGGGAAGTACCGGTTCTAAAACATGACATCAATTAATTTCTCCTCTTTATCCTCATTTTCGTGGAAGGCTATTCAGAACTTAATGAATACCCTTTGAGTATCTATGGAAATTAACATGGGATTGAACTTAAGAAATGAGGGCTGTAGTTGCCCGAAGAAAATGTTTGAGCTTGGGGCTCCGCCTCAGGATGAAAGATTTCTTCTGTTTTCACAATTATCCCATATTAATTTCCATGATTACCATACCTAGTACTTTTGAATGATAAGTTCTAAGGAACAGTCAAAGGATATTCGCCAAAGCCTGTAATTGCTTCCCATGACGTTCTCCTTCTTTCTATTTCCACCTAACATTTTTGTTTTTTTTTTTAAAAAAAGAGACACAGGCGTTACGGGTAGGCATCCTTACCAGACCCGGCTCCAAAGGAAACTCATGGCTGAGGCAGAAGCTGTTGACGGAGACTTTAGAACCGAGTTTGATCAGTTGAAAGAGCGAGTGGCGGAGTTAACTAAACTCTTAGAAAAGAAACTCACAGAAGGAGGCTCCTTTGCAGGTATTGAGGACGCCCAACAGCAGCTTTCCACCGCACCACCCCCCTTGGTTCTGACCCAGCAAGAACCCAACTCCCTAAAACAATGACATCCCCTCTCACCATTCATGTCGGAAGACCTAACCCTGCCATTTAGACCCAGCCACCTTACGGCCAGTCCTATGCACAACAGCATACATTTATCGGTCCTGACGTCAACCCAGTACCTTTTCCACTTTATGGCCTACCACCGGGGTACTATCCCACGCTCGCTAACCAACAAGACACCCACGATCAGCAAGCGATGAATCCTCATGCTTCATACCCCACCCAGCCAAACATGCCACCACTCCACCAAACCCAAAACACGCAAGCCCATGACCCACAAGCCTACCAAACCCAAAACACACAGGCCCATGACCCACAAACCTACCAAACCCAAAACACACAAGCCCCGATGGCCCAGCCAACCTACAACACACAAGCCCAAAACACACGAGTCCAGATGATCTAACCGACTTATGCCGCCGTACAAGCTATGGCCCAACCCCAAGGTCCCTCACCAAATACAGGCCTA
Source organism: Clitoria ternatea (assembly GCA_037962975.1). NCBI lineage: Eukaryota > Viridiplantae > Streptophyta > Magnoliopsida > Fabales > Fabaceae > Clitoria > Clitoria ternatea. Next base: position 181,726,244 of record CM075671.1, read on the forward strand.
ATGAACCAGTCCCATACGTTGCCTCCTTTCAACCAGCCACTCGGCTATCCATACGGATACGTAACCCCCTATATGACCAATCTCCAAGATACAACCCGCACACGGTCGCAGCTCCCCAAAAGGAAAAGATAGAAATCTTAGAAGAGCGTTTGAGAATGATGGAAGGCGCTGGAGGTTTTGGACTGATAGATGCTTCTGAGCTATGCCTAGTCACAGATGTTGTCCTGCCGCCCAAATTCAAAATGCCTGACTTCGACAAGTATCGGGGAATGACTTGTCCAAAGAACTATCTCACGATGTACTGTCAAAAGATGGCATCCTACTCTTCTAACGACCAACTGTTGATCCACTGCTTCCAAGATAGTTTGGCAGGGGCCGCTCTTACATGATATGCTCACCTTGAGCGAAACCATATTCGCTGTTGGAAGGACCTGGCAGATGCCTTTCTTAGGCAATACAAGTATAATATGGATATGGCACCCAACAGGGTTCAATTACAAAATATGGTGAAGAGGGATAGTGAAACGTTTAAGGAGTATGCCCAACGCTGGAGAGAAACAGCGGCACAAGTGGATCCCCTATTATCGGAAAAAGAGATAATCGTAATGTTTATTGACACGCTCCCATCACCTTTCTACGGCAAGATGATTGGTAGTGTTTCATCCAACTTCTCCGACATTGTGACTATTGGGGAAAGGGTAGAGAGCGGAATACGAACGGGAAAGATCACTCAGGGCCCATCTGGGGCAAGCATGACAAGAAAGCCGATGCCTAGGAGAAGGGATGGAGAAACTAATTCCATCTCTTCTAATCAAAAGACAGCTCCACCGAGACCATTCGCCCCTACCATGGTTTAAGCTCCCAACCCTTATGTGGCCGCTGCCACTTATGGCCCGACAGCTCATACTCCTCACTTCCGTCCGCCCATGGTAAGAGCGCCAACACCGCAACCCATGCCATACCATCACCCACAACAAGTGACTCGACCACCCAATCATAATCAGAACACAAGGAATCCCAACAATGAGCGCACCCCTGTGCAGTTTGATCTAATTCCTATAACATATACCGAACTTTTTCCAATCTTTGTTCAGAAAGGTCTGGTAGCTTCATCCCCCATGAAGCCATTGCAACCTCCTTATCCAAGGGGGTATGACCCAAACGCTCATTGTGATTACCATGCTGGGGCACCGGGGCATTCCACAGAAAATTGCCTAGCTTTGAAATATAAAGTGAGAGATTTGATCAAAGCCGACTGGATTAGTTTACAAGAAGGAAGCCCTAACGTGACCATAAATCCCCTACCTAATCATGGAAGTTTAGAAGTTAATGTTGTGGTGGCCTATATTGAAGATGGTTTTGATGATAATGCCAATTTGGTGATCGCCTACCCACCGGGCCAAGAGTTCGGTAATTGGGAGGCTGTCGAACTCCTTACGATTGTAAACGATTCACCAAAGTAATTTGTCATTGCCTTAAATATCTTGTGTATCCCTCGGCTATGCTTAAGGCTTTGGGACTTTTCATGTAATAAGGGCGAAAAAACTTGCTTTATCGTTCAATCAATAAATGCGTATCGAAAAAAAAACAAAAAAACAAAAAAAACAAAAATAAAGTTTTTTTTCTCATCCCATTATCCTTGCTTTGATTCGTTTTCTTTATTTACTTGTTCCCTTTCCCTCTTTTTATTTTTTCCATAACATACTGAATTGTAGATCCAAAAATAATTCTCTTGAGACTAGTGAAATCATAATTCCGCTTCACGATTTCAATCACCCAGTCGACTATGCCGATGAAGAAGGTAAAGAAACCTGTGAGCCACCATACTAGTTAGCAAGATTGTTAGAACAAGAGGTTAAAGAGTACCCCTAAGTCAAGGATGCCTGAAGGAATCACGGTGGCAATCTATCAGAAGGCATTAGTATTTTGTTTCAAGGTCTGGCAGGAATCTATGTGAATGACAACATGGCCAAGTCCCGAATTGGACAAGTGGTAGGCCAGTCATTTAAGAAATTCAACAGTCATCAACATAGATAGGGGGCAAATTGCTGATGCCTATAAATACAGATACAATCAAGGGAGACTTTGCCAAAAAAAAATAAAAAATGAAAAATGAAAAATAGAGTCAAGCTTGAAGTCCAATGCACATACCAAGCGGGGAAAGCTGGTTACGTCTAGATCCTCGAGCAAGCTGTCATTTTCTGTATAAGGGGAACAAATGTCGTCAGGCCAAGAACTTGCATTCTTGTCATCATCAACACCTCAACCCTAAAGAGTGCGCCATTCCTCATGCCTATGTAGCCAAGGAAATAGTCTATCAGATTGAGTCGTTGCGTCATTAAGGGGATTAAAAAAAACACAAAAAAACAAAAAAAAACAAAAAAAGGAGGGCAAACAAAAAGAAATGGAAAATGAAAAAAAAGAAAAAAGAAAAAAGAAAATAAAGGCCAAAATGATGATTCAAAGTAATTCCCTCTCATCGATGCCAAAAGACTCACCAATATTTCCTTGGATACATGGCATAGGAGTAGAGTCTCCTATTTGAAGTAACATTAGTTTCCCAAAGGATCAAACTAAATTTGGAAAAGGATAGGCAGACTCAACTGGAGTGTGATCAGTTTCAACTTTTTACTGTAAAGGATGCAGCCCAAAATAAACAAGAACACGTTATAAAGAAAGAGAAAAGCTCGCTAGGCTGAAAACCTAAAAGGGCGACCTAGGCAAAAGTTAGAGCGACCCGGTGAGTTGAAAACCTGAAAAGATGGCTCAGGTAAAAATTAGGGTCAATATCTCGGCAGGGTAACTAAAGTTCCCAATGCAAAACGTGCAAACTGAGGCATGTGGACCATGGTTAAACTACCCTCTCAAAGGCAGAGTTGAACGATGTACTTGAGGTCATGACGTAGGATTAAGGTTCTCACTAGTCTCAGGAATTCACTGGAGGATCCTTGAACCTTCCCTGTTTCTCCTAGCCTTGACCTGTCCTATGTAACTTCATCTCATCCCATCTATTTTCCCCTTTGTCCATTCTCTGTATTCTATTTGACATACATGAATAAAATTTATCCTTTTTCGATACGTGTTATGAATTGCATTTGATCTGATAAAACATTGTGTTTTTATAAAAATAAAATGAAAGAATGGTGAACATTTAAAGTCGTAAGGGACAAGACGCTCCCATTACTTGACCTCGTCTTAGACAATCATCACAAAGACTCAGCCAGGCACGCGCTTCAAAGCTATGATCACCTCTTTGATTCTCCTCTGTCCATGAGTTATCCTAAGGGCCGCGGTTTCACAAGACCTACCCAGTTTTTGAATATATCTTTGCACTACTTACCCTTTTTTCTGCAGGTTATTACAATGGATAGTCATGTCAAGCATTGACGCCTCAATCAAGTCCTTTTCCTCAATGAAACCGCAACTGCCAAAATTAGAATCTTTCAAGTCTTCTCCTTAATCGCCAAAGTTGGCACTTCTCAGAACTCCTTCCTCAAATCGCCAAAGCTGGCACCTCTCAAAGTCTTCTCCTTAATTGCCAAAGTTGGAACTTCTCAGAATTCTTTCCCCAAATCGCCGAAATTGGCATTTTTCAAAAAAAAAATCTCTTCTTCAACCCCCAAAGTTGACACTCTTCAGAATCCCTTCCAAATCGCCAAAGTTGGCACCTCTCGAAGTCTTTTGCTCAACTACCAAAGTTGACGCTTTTTCAAACTCCCTTCCAAGGATTCTACCTAATACATTCTGACAGTCAAGCGTATCTCCTTCCCAAACCCAAGGATAGTTTCCAGCAAAACTTTCCCCCAGTAGAATCACCAAACTCTCCTTAGTGAGCCTACAATTTAGATTATCTTCTCCCACTAGTAAGAACATTTTCTAATCATGCTTAGAAGAACTCTCCCTAAAGGGCCCAATATTTCTCTCAGTGAATCCACACATTCCAGGTGGACCCGAGATTCTCCCTTCCCAATCAAGGGGCGATGCTCGAGCCATCAATCCTTCTCAAGTGGAACTACACTTCCCAGACAAATCAAACTGGGACATCACCCCAGGATCATTTCTTCTCGCTCAAGGGGGACCTCCCTAAGGTTTCGAAGCAGATAGTTCAAACTGGGGCATCACCCCAGGTTCATTCTCTTTCACCCATAGAGGTAGTACGCCGAACCATCTATCCTTCCCTAGTAGAAATACATTTCCTAAACAACTCAAACTGGGGCATCTGCCTAGTTTTCTTTTGTTCATCCAAGGGGTAGTTCCCCAACAACCTTCAAATCATGTCAAACCGGGGCATCACCCCTGGTCCATTCTCTTTTCGCCAAAGGGGCAGTTCCCCAAGGCTCCTTCAGACCATCTTAAACCGGGGCATCACCCCAGATCTATTCAGTCAAGGGGGGCAATTCCCCAAGGTTCCTTCAAAATATGTCAAACTGGGGCATCACCCCAGGTTCACTCTCTTTCATTCAAGGAGCCATTCCTCAAAGACTCCTTCAAATCATGTTAAACTGGGGCATCTCCCCAGGTTTCTTCTGTTCCAGTCAAGGGGCAATTCCCCAAGAACCTTCAATCATCTCAAACTGGGGCATCGCCATGAGCCTTTAAGTCCGGTGAGTTAATTCGGACGAGACGTCCTGTTAGCTCCTCCAATCTCTGCATTTCCAGTCGCCTATTCAGGCACCCTTTACTTTCCATTCGCCTATTCAGGCACCCCTTTACTTTCCATTCACCTATTCAGGCACCTTTTACTTTCCAATTGCCTATTCAGGCACCCTTTACTTTCCAGTCGCCTATTCAGGTACCCTTTACTTTCCCTTTGCCTATTCAGGCGCCCTTTACTTTCCATTCGCCTATTCAGGCACCCTTTACTTTCCCTTCGCCTATTCAGGCGCCCTTTACTTTCCAGTCGCCTATTCAGGCACCCTTTACTTTCCAATTGCCTATTCAGGCACCCTTTACTTTCCAGTCGCTTATTTAGGCACCCTTTACTTTCCCTTCGCCTATTCAGGCACCCTTTACTTTCCCTTCGCCTATTCAGGCGCCCTTTACTTTCTAGTCGCCTATTCAGGCACCCTTTACTTTCCAATTGCCTATTCAGGCACCTTTTATTTTCCTGTCGCCTATTCAGGCACCCTTTACTTTCCAATTGCCTATTCAGACACTCTTTACTTTCCAGTCGCCTATTCAGGCACTCTTTACTTTCCCTTCGCCTATTCAGGCGCCCTTTACTTTCCAGTCGCCTATTCAGGCACCCTTTACTTTCCAATTGCCTACTCAGGCACCCTTTACTTTCCAGTCGCCTATTCAGGCACCCTTTACTTTCCCTTCGCCTATTCAGGCACCCTTTACTTTCCAGTCGCCTATTCAGGCACCCTTTACTTTCCAGTCGCCTATTCAGGCACCCTTTACTTTCCATTCGCCTATTCAGGCACCCTTTACTTTCCCTTCGCCTATTCAGGCACCCTTTACTTTCCAATCGCCTATTCAGGCACCCTTTACTTTCCCATTCACCTAACAAGGCAACCTCTACCTTCCAGTCCACCGGGGGTCAACCCAAATTTTCTCACCTCCTGTTAATTGAAAGACAATTTTTCCCGTTCAATTCAGAACACAAAAAAACCAAAAAAAAGAAAAAAAAAAGAGAGAAAGACAGATGTGGAAAAGAGGAAAAGATCATAACAACTCGGACGCCATACCTATCGAGAGGTCCCACTTAGTCCCTACATCGGTGTTCATATCTTTACTTCCTTTTCACCTAAAAAACACGGAAAGCTTCGTGTTTCTCTTGTGAAAAAGAAGTAAAGAGGGGCATCTGTGAACACCTCTTTCGATCCGACCCAAATAGAAAGGATTCTGAGAGGACTGGGCTTCATTTCTGAATGATCTGCCGAGTAAAATGGCTCAGAATGATGATTTCTGAGTGAAAAATGGTTATTTCCGAGTGAAGAAGGCTATTTCTGAGTGAAAATGCCTTTTGCCGAGTGAGATATCTGAGTCAGCCATTACTGTGTGAAATTCCATGTGGGATGTTTCCGAATGACAAGTTTCCGAGTGGTTTGCTATTGAGAGGTGTGTTCCGAGTGAAACAAAGAGAAAAGAAGGCCTGAGTGAAATTTTTGAGTAAAAAGAACTTCTGATTGCAAATGGGAGTTCTTGGAAGAAAGGCTGAGAGAAATACCTCTCGGGTTGGGACATTAGAGTAAAGAATCCCCAAGTTAATAGGTTCGAATGGGTTAATTCCTGATTAAGGCAATTCTGAGAGAAAGGCAATTGACTTCCGAGTGGTTTATTGTTCAGAGATGTATTTCAATTGTCATTATGTTCCAAATTCTGATTGAAACCATTCTGAGCCCGACTCCTATATGAATACATCCGAGTGGGTTGATTTTCGATTGAAGAACCCTTCTGATTGAAAAGAAGGTCGGTTCGCGAGTGGATGCATTGAGTGGTCAGGTTGTATATCCCGAGTTGAGTTCAAAGTTCCATTCTGATTGAAGAAACAAGGACGACTCCCGATTGTAAGTCCCAGTGGGCTGATGCATCCGATTAAATCATTTTCAAGCCATGTATCCGACCAAAAAAGTGATGTATTTCCGAGTGAAATTTACTTCACGATTGAATTGGTCTTAAGACAAAGGAAGAATGATGCTAACCTGTCGGCCAGGGGTATAGCCGAATATACTATTTTTGAGATGCCGAGTGAATCAAGCAGAGGGGCCGAATGAATGCTTCAAACAGAAGCACTGCCGAGCAAAACCCTGCCAATTGAAGCAACTCCGATTGAGTACTTCAAACCATGATATTATCAAGCAAATCCGAGCATAGGTTTCTCCGAGTGGTTCATTTCCAGAAACCTCCGAGTGAAATTCCAGAGCAAATCCGAGTGAAAGAAGACGTCTCGCTTGAGCGAGTCTTTCTCCGCTTGAGCGAGGTTATCACAAAACGAGTTCCTTCAACAAACGCTTAAGCGGAATAGATTCTCGCTTGAGCGAAAGATAGACAGTAAGCTAAACATCGACTCCTCAACTCAACACCGAGCAGAGCTTCCACTCGGCCTTCTGTAAGAAAGCATTCATTCCTCTTAGAAGGATTCTCACTCTGACTGTAATGGAAGGATTCACACTCGGTCTGTTGTAGGTTGGTTTTCACTCGGACCATAGGAGAGCATTCATTCCTCTCAAATTGTTCCCCACTCTGACTGTTATAGAAGGATTCCCACTCGTTTCTTTTATACTTGAAGATTGATTCCCATTCGGTTTTCTATGGGAGAACATTCGTTCCTCTCGGAATTGACTCCCACTGTGGGAAGACACCGACTGGATGGCTAAACCGAGTCAGAAGGGAAATGCCGACTCTATAGTTCCACCATGCTGACTTGGATTCCACCACCCAGGTGGATCCAGGAATCCTGGGGGTGGCAGACAGGGGCGGAAGTGGAGAAATTAAAAATTCTCCACCAGCCGTTGCATCCCACAAACTAATAGTGGCCAGGTTATCTCCACTAGGCACGTGGGTGAGTGGAAACTCCTGCTGTCCAAGCACTCAGCCTATGTCCTAAAGCCTCTATAAATGCCTCAGCTGAAGAGGCACAAGGGGGGAGCTCGAAGACAAGGAAACCTCTGGCAAAAAATTCACTTCAGAGACTTGAACCTAAAGAACTCATCCCCAACACACTTATCTTTTCTTGAAAACGGAAGCACCAACTGCACACCGATCCATAACCAAGTCCACCACACCGATTCTGTTCCAATCCACCTCCTAAATCCATACCACACCGTCCCTTCCTCCTTTAAATCCACTCCATCCGACCTCTCCTAAACCCGTACAGCCCCTCACTCCTTACCCACACCATCCGACCTCATCCTCTGAAAACCGACCTCCTTCTCCTCACCCAAAAACCACACCGTCCTTCTCTTTAAACCTCAAAACTGACCTGCTCTTCAACTTTCCAGCACTGACCCTCACCTCATCCCACACCAACCGACCTTCTCTTCCTCAAACCAGTACCATACAGCCCCCTCTAACTCACACCGTCCTCCGTTTTCCACAATAACAATCCCTCAAATCCTCATCACACCGGTCCCACTCTCCTCTTAACTCCACATCATCTCTCTCCATCATTCGGTCTCCTAACTCTCACTCGGTATTTTTATTTTTCACTCGGTATTTTCATTTTTCACTCGGTTTTCTATTTTTTTACTCGGTTTTTCCATTTTTACTCGGTTTTCCCTTTTTCTCACTCAGTTTTCCCTCTCTTTTCTGAATTTACTATTTCTCTTTCTCTCTTGTAGCTTCTGCTACCCTCCATCCTTTGCTTCGTAGTTTTTTTTTAAAAAAATAATAAAGGGAAATGGATGTTTCATGTGTTTTCTTTCAAATCTAAGTAAAATCAAAAATCAAAAAAAAGAAAAAATCATTTTAGTCAGTGTCGTACGGAAAATACTTCCATCTATACAACCTCTATAGGATCCGTACACGTGTGAAGAACTTCGTCTTGTATGGGTTCATCACCAAAATGATACCCACCAACATTTTTCCAATCTTTTCCTAAAAGAAAAACACTCAGAACTACGTAACCCTGATTTCTTGATAATTCAAGAATACGTAGGAGCGGGACTCAACTCCTATCGGGCCCATCTTTCTTATTTCTTTTTTATATTTTATTTCTTTGCTTTTGCGTTTCTTTCATAAGTGTTCTTTTTTTTGTCGCTTCCGTGAAAATCAATTTAGACGTGACGTCTTGTTGATTTCCCCCTAGTTTTTGTTCAAGCCTCACCACAATTTATAGGGAAGAGATACTTAGGACGAGACGTCCCGCTTATCTCTTTCCTATCCCTGTCCCTTTTTTTATCCGAGGATGTTTAATTTAGGCGTAACGTCTTATTAATATTCTCTTCCCCTCTCTGTCTCATATCAAAGTCGAGTTTAATTCGGATGAAATGTCGCTTCGACATTCTACTCCATTCCGTCGTTTTCAAATAAAAATACAAAAAAAAGGAAGAAACCATGTTTTATTTAAGGCTATTTATATTGCGCTTTCGATCTTGGTACTGTTTCTGACAGGCGATGTAGGGTGCTAATACCTTCCCTACTCGTAACCGACTCCCGAACTTGAATCTCATTTTTAAACCAGTGCTTTCACTGCACTTAGTTTTTCCCAATGTTTTTCCTATGGATAAAAACGTTGGTGGCGACTCCCTGTTTCACACTCGGTTTTTCTCTCTCGCCGCGCCGTTGCGATCCAGGTTGCAACAGCAGGATTTGTTTTATTCATGACCTAAACCTCTAAGCAGAGAACCAGACAGCCCAATATTCATAAGAGATAAAAAATAATAAATTTCAATAAACTATAAACAACATGGTACAAAAATACACAATATGATAATCCTAAAGCTACACTAGTAGAAATAAATCCTATAAACTAAGAATAATAAACAACAAAGACACTAATAAACAACAAAGACATTACTTGAGTCCATCCTTTACTTGAAGAAAGCTGGTGGCCCAATGGTTTCTGATTTCGTTAACATATTTTTCTGGGAATTTTGAGGAGTCTTGAAAGTGCTACAAGGAAGAGACATTGTTAAGTAGTGACCAACAAATTGTTAAGTAGTATGTGAAAACCAAATTAGAATTGTAGGCAGTGAAAACTTACAATTGTCCATCCATCTACTATACCGGATTAGACAATGGTCAACATAGTCTTCATGACGAAATACCCGCACTCAAATGTTCCATCCTGCCTATAAGACTACAAGGTAGCATACATTTAATTCACAATTGGTTACTTTGTTGTAACTAATTGAGGTAACTTTAAAGTACTTACTTTTGGGAAAACCCACTGTAGTTTTTTCCTAATCACCCTGCCTTGTAGCCGACAATATCCAGTTACAGCCCTGCGAGAGAATAAAACACCTTTTCAGTTAATAGAATAACTTAATAAAATGTGTAAAATTGTATAATTTTTTTAAGCAACTTACGCATCAATTATTTTCTGGTAGTCAACACCAGGACTCCCATGCAAGGAACAGAAGCATGCTGCAATGCCATCCTTCGGGCAAATGACCAACAATTGCCAGTGAAGGCTACAAGGAACGTTGATTAGTACGCAATCCATGATTAAATTAAGAACAGTAACTAAATATTTACTAGACTCTTACTCTCTATGATATGGCGCAAGGTACATAGTCTTGTTCGAGGCATGTATCCAATTTTGGATGTATGCCTGAATCTCCTTCTTGGTGTTCCCACGAATTTGTATTAGAGAGGGCTCTAGGAAACTATAAGTGTCATGGACACCCCTCTATACACAAAGTCTATGTAGAAACCTAAGAAAATTTATACACTTTAGTTAGTGACAATAACATTTTAATTGACACAATTATTGAACGAAAAACATTATACTTACAGCTCCCAACATTGAATCACAGATATGTTCAACATCGTCTTCCCCATCAGGATCTCATATAAGTCAGGCCGCGCAACGTACACTGGCAATGGACTTTGGCGGCCAAAACAGATTCTTCCCATGGCACCGGGATTGTATCCTCGCGTAGCTGAGCCGATACAGCCCATAACTGTTCGATGGGATCAAGGGGGACTGTGGTATCTTTGATGGGCCACCATCCTGCTAAACACAGTTAAAAATTTAGAAGAAATTGTTGATTATTCAAAATATAACTTAATATATACGTGGGGATAGTGTAAGGAGCATACCTAGGGACCAGCATATGACAAAAGTCCGGTCGGCAACATAAGGAAGTGACCTACAGCCTGGTCGACCAGTCGTACCTCAGAAGTAGGAATAGGCACAACTGCGTCCGCCTCAAGGACCTGTACAACCGAGACCCTTGACACGCCATTAGGCATTGGCTGATGGTGAGCCAAATGGCCCAGGTTATACACTGAACCAACAGCAACTGGCTCCTCCACTCTATCAACAAAGAGGTCACACTGACGGTAGTCTCCAAGATGTACGTCGTCATCATCATCGTCAGGTGCAGCACATGACCCCTTTATACTGACTCGCCTAACCTGCATATTTACACAACATTTTGAAGTTAGTCAAGAAATAATTATACCACAAATTACATGTAATGTAATTAAATCATGGGCAATCCAACCTGTGGGGAGACCACCAGTGGTGTAGGTTGATGTTGTTGACTAAATGAGGCCATCATCTTACTCTGAAACCGTCTTATCTCCTGTTATAGCAGCCTCTACATCTCCTCCCTGGCCTCTGCCTTCATTGCAGCTACCTTCTCCTCAAAGCTCTTCTCCAAATCAGAGATGGATTGGGAGGCGGCAGTGGGGCGACCGAAATAGGTTCACAGACCTGGAGAGAAAGAATGATTACAAACAAAAATATATTGATAAACAACTTAACCAGCTGGATGTATAAAGTTACCATGTCCATGACCAGCTGCACGGACTTGTCCAGGGTGCTCCGGTTGGCCGATGGCGGTGGTCAGGATATCATCCCTACCATGAGCCATGAAAGACCCTTGGGTCGACTGCTCCACCAAGGAATCCTGCAATCAAAACCCAATGATCAATAGAGTTTGTTTAGTAATAGACGGACAATACACAACGTCATAAATAATTTTAAGAAGCATTGCACTTACAATTCGTTAGGCAACCTCCTCAGCGTGTGATGACGTGTAGTCACCACTCTTCCTCGTCCTGGCCCGCTTCCATTTTTCATGGCGTGCGGGTGGGGAGGGGGGATCCACAACACTGGTGTCAGGGTGGCTACTCTGGCACTGACTGGCCTTTTCTTGGACCATTTTATCCTCCAGCAATCGGTAACCCCCATGTGACAACCTGTGAGGGTAGTCATTCTTCCCACGGATTTCCTGTGCTTTCAGACGTCAGGCCTGCAACACAAACAATTCAGTTAATAACTTTAACCTTATATATGCTTGTATAAAAGCATTCAATGTCAATTTCAATAACATCATAAGTAAAAGGTACTTACAATAAACTCGCCCGTCTGCGTAGATGCAACAAATGTGTCCCAAGTCTGCTGATCTATAAATGTGTAAGTCTCTCTAGGAAACTTGCCCTGCTTTTTCCCGAAGACATACCTAAAATTCAAAATACTTGAAGTAAGGAATTGATAGCATAAGACAGGACAAGTTTAAACACTTATTTTATAACATGCATACATACGTGGAAGTCAGTTTGGTCTTGAATGACCTCCACATCTCAGCCATCTCAGACATGATCTTCCTATGTAGTGTATCGACTGCAGGAATATCACATGCATCCTACAATCAGCAAATTAAACATGGTTTATTGTATTATGCAGAACATATGGAAATACAAGTAAAATAATAAATGTGTAGTTCAAGTACTTACAGGAACATCAGACCAAATTGTATTCTTAACGACCTCCTCAACACTATCCCAATCAGGGATAATGATGAACACCTTCGACCGTGCCAACACACCCAAGTAACTCTAAAACTTGGCGGCGTTAGGTCCCAAAGTCTGCCCTGTGTAAATATCAATCTCAACATGGCTTCTCTGACCCTGATGGCGCTAAAGAGCAACACTGGTCATCCGGGTAACACCTTGTTTCCTCCTAGTTGAGGAATTTGTGCCCTTGGAGTCAGATCTCGCATGTGGATCCTGGTCAGCCATAAGTATCTGTTTAAACAACCAAAAATATAATTAGTGAATATAATAAACACATTTAGCAAACACGTTCAGTTAATAGATGTACCATGTTTACTTATTATTAATCAACAATAAACATAATGAATGATATATAACCACAAACATACCCTATGTTTCCCACAGACCCTCCTGGTGGTCATTACGAGTCGCAACTATATCATCTATGAGATCTTCCACAACGCCGGTTGGTGTACGTGTTGTTAGACAAGGTATATCTAGGACATCAAAAGTTGGATCCCCAATGTTATGTCTACCTTAGACAACAACTGACCATCGTTTATCTGAAGGGTCAACAACGTAAAAAACTTGTTTTACTTGAGCTGCCATGATGAAAGGCTCCTCCTTATGACCGACCTTGTTTAAATCCACTAACGTAAATCCAAAATCATCTATTTTTACACCATTTTTACTATCAACCCATTTACATTTAAACACAGGAACTGTGAAACGAGCATAATCAACTTCCCATATATCTTCAATGACACCAAAATAACATAACTCAGCCATGATAGGGTTTCTATCCTTTGAAGTTGAAAAATGCATTGATTCGGCCACAACCATAACTCCACTGTTCTGCACCGTACTCTTGTCATCTTGGGCCCTTGTATAGAATGAATAATTATTTATGTCATAGACATAATAAGTGATTACATCAAAGTTGGGTCCTAGAGCTAGTCAATGCAATGTCTCAGAAGCAGATGTATCTTGGAGAAGGGTCATTTTGAACCACTGCATGAATGTTTTGTTGTGTTCATTCAACACCCACTTTTCAGCCATTCTAGGATTCTTTCTTTTGACTATGTCTTTGTGTGCAGCTAAATACGGGAGGACAACGTCTGTGTTATTCAAAATATAAAGGTGTGCTTGGAGGACTTCATCACGTGACATGCTTTTAATTCTTTTCCCAAGGGCACCTTTTCCATCCAATCGATTTTCATGACGAGTCTTCGGAATCCCAATGCTTTCAACTTGTGACATATAATCTGTACAGAACTCAATTGCTTCCTCTTCAATGTACCTTTCTACAATTAATGCTTCGGGGCGACGTTGGTTCTTCATATAGCCTTTCAATATCTTCATGTATCGCTCAACAGGATACATACACCTCAAGAAAACTGGCATACACAAATGGACCTCCCTCACCAAATGGATGATTAAATGTACCATTATATCAAAGAATAAAGGTGGGAAATATATTTCCAACTGACATAGTATAAGAAACCCTTCCTGTTCCAACGCTTCCAACTCCTCGTGGGCAATTACTTTGCCACATATGGCATTAAAAAACAAACACACCCTTGTTATCACATCTTTGACATTTTGAGGGAGAATGTCAAGAATGGCAATGGGTAGAAATTGTTGCATCAGCATATGACAATTATGCGACTTCAAACCAACTAACTTCAGATCCTTCAAGGAAACACAAGTGGTGATGTTAGAACCGTATCCAGATGGAACTTTGATACCAGGCAATGATTCACACAAACTTTGCTTCTCTTTTCTAGACAAGGTATGATATGCTGGAGGCAAATATGTTCGTTTGCCCCTTACTTGTGGGTGAAACTCCTCACGTATACCCAACAACTCCAAGTCTAGACGTGAATTCAGGCCATCCTTTGTTTTTCTAGGTATGTTTAACAGGGTTCTAACCAAACTATCACACACATTTTTCTCCACATGCATCACATCAATACAGTGTCTTACATCAAGCTCTTTCCAATATGGCAAATCAAAAAATACTGACCTTTTCTTCCAGCTATTTTTTGTAGTTGACTGCTTCTCTAACTTACCAAGAACCACATTAATGTTATTAACCTTTTCTAATACTTGACGACCAGACAGTGGTAGGGGAGGCCCTTCAAACTCTTGCATACCATTGAATGACTTCTTTAACTTACGAAGTGGATGATTAGATGGAAGAAACCTACGATGTCAAAGATAAATATTTTTTCTTCCATGATGCAATCGATCAGAACTAGTTCCCTCCTCATATACAGGACATGCTTTATGACCTTTGATGCTGTAGCCCGAGAGGTTACCGTAAGCAGGAAAATCATTTATCATGTAGAACAACATGGCTCTCAATTTGAATAAATATCCTGCAAACCCATCAAACACATCAACCCCCTCTTCCCATAACATTTTTAGGTCTTCAACTAACGGAGCTAGGTATACATCGATGTCATTCCCTAGTTGTCTTGGACCAGAAATCATCATTGATAACATAACATATTTTCGCTTCATGCATAGCCAAGGTGGCAAGTTGTAAACAAACAACAAAACAGGCCACGAACTATGATTTGTGCTGAGGTTCCCAAACGGGTTCATCCCGTCAGTGGCCAGTGCAAGCCTAACATTTCTTGGGTCATGAGCAAAATCCAGAAACATCATATCCACTTTCTTCCACTGCAATCCATCTGTCGGATGCCTAAGTTGCCCATAATAACCCTTTCATCAGCATGCCATCTCATAAGCTTCGCATCATCTACATTGGCAAACAGACGCTTTAGTCTCGGCACTATAGGGAGATACCACAACACCTTCACAGGAGACCCTTTAGTGCAAACTTCATCAGAATCAACCTATTTCTTCTTATATCATGACACCCCACATCTAGGACATCGATGCAATATTTCATACTGACCACGGTATAATACACAATCATTTGGGCATGCATGTATTTTGTTATACTCCAATCCCATAGGTCACAACACCTTCTTAGCCTCATAGTTACGATTTGGCAATGTGTTACCAACTGGGAGCATTTCTTTCAACAACTTAAGCAAGTCAGTGAAGCTTTTGTTTATCCATCCATTTATCACCTTTAAATTAAACAATCGTAAAACTGCTGACAACCTCGTGAAATTGGCGCAATTTGGATACAACGGCTTCTCAGAATCCTCACACAGACTAATATATACATGAGCTTTCTTAAAACTTTCTACCCATACGTCATGTATCATATCCTCAAGTTGGTCATCCATGTTATCATCAACCTCATGTGCAAATCTTTGGTCATTTGTTTGAAAACTGGTACTTGGCACCTCAACATGTTCACCATGCCATATCCATCGCGTATAAGTCTGAAGAAAACCATCACACAACAGATATTCTCGTACCTCTTCTAATTCTAATCGACGCATGTTCAAGCATTTAACACGAGGGCAAAAATACTTTCCATTCACCTCCTCAGCATTTCGTATCATGAATTCTATGAATGTTTCGACTCCAGCCTCATATTATGGACTTATACGTAATGCAACTATCCAACTTCGATCCATACCCACTGTTCACAATACCAGTAAATTTAATGGTGCTATGAATCTTACTTTCTTCATAAAGGTGGTGGTCCTACCCATTCAGGATGAACAATTTTCTATACTTCATAACTACATACAACTTAGTAGTTATTTTAAAATTTGATAAAATTTCAGCAGCATTTCACATTGGTCTCTAAGTACACGAAATGAAAGTGGTGACATCAAATTCAACCACAATCAAATATATACCCAGAGAACAATACAAAGTTTAACTAACCAAAACTTGATCAAATTTTAAAATTACTCCTATCTTGCACATAGCAATGATGCATAAAAAATTATTCATCCCAAACTGTCCAAACAGACATTCAAGATTCAACACAAACAACAAGATCAATTAATTTAATTACCATTTGTGTCAAATCTCAAACGGGAAAACTATGGTTCACTTATATACAATTTAAAAAATCATAAACTCATTTAAAAGGGGCTAAATAAACTTATCAAAAACTAAAAATATATCAAATAAAAATTAACTTAAACAAAATTAGTGATACAATTAAATTTCAAATTAAAGACAATAAACGTGGTATTTTTATTAGTTTACTACTACTAGTTTTTTTATTTAGTCAGGTAGTATCTAGATTTAACATATCATGTTTTGAGGTGTTGTATAATATACAAAACTTTTTATGTATTTATTTAGTGCAAAATATCAACTTTTTTTACTTTAATATCAATTTTTTATGTATTTAAATTTTTTTCTTTAAAATCAATCTAACTATTTAATCTATAATTAAGTATTTAACAATCTATATACCTAACTATTTAATATATAATTAAGTATTTAACAACATTCTAATTTCCTAGTTTATAACTAATATTCTCATTTTCCTAAAACTATTTAATCTATAGTTAGCAACTAATTTAATCTATAGTTAACAACTAATTTTACTAACATATAACTAATCTATAGTTACCAACTAATCTATAGTTAACAACCAATTTTACTAACATATAACTAATCTATAGTTACCAACTAATATATAGTTAATAACTATTTAATCTATAGTTAACAACTAATGACATTCTAATTATCTCAACACTAACTAAGCTTACATTAACTTAACATTGTATAAGCGTTAAAAGAGGAAAAAGGGATCTTAGAATGAACCTCTTTTATGGTATAGGGAGAAGACTCCTTCCTTGTGAAAATAGAGGAGGGTGGCAAGGTAGAGGAAAGGTAAAGGGACGAGAATGGAAGACGAAAAGGTAACGTCTTTGCCTCGTGTGCAGAATGGAGATAGAGAGAGGAAGGAAGCCTTGGTCTTTACCTCGCGAGCTCATGCGCAGAACGGTAGATAGACGAAGACCTCGTGCGCGTATTTTGAATGGACAATAGAGAGATAGAGGGACAAGAAGGAAGATGAAACGCTGGAGAGATAGGAATGAAGATGAAGAGTCGAAGGAGGGAAAGTGTGAAAAAGTCGAAGGGGGAGGGAAATTAAATATTATAACGTTATGCGCGCACCTTTAACCACGGTTCTGCCATACCCGTGGTGATAGACGAACCAGTAACCACAGATAGCTAAATAACCGTGGTAATAGGGTAGATAATTGTCCACTGTTCCAAAACATTCATGGTTATCGGCATATTTAACCACGGTTACCATTCAACCGTGATTGTATATCATTTTAAAAATAAAAATTTAAAAATGCTTTTACCTATGACCACGGTTAGTCTTCAATCGTGATTAAAACGTTAGCATATAATTTCAAAAATACCACCGCGTCATTTTTTACCACGGTTATCCAACAACCGTGATTATATCCCGTGGTCATTTCTACTTTTTGCACTAGTGGTGCAACAATTTTACTACGAGGTCAAAGGGAACAGGGATACATACAACATGGAGTAGATGGTGATGGAATATAATGGACCCTCCACCGGGCGTATGCTAGAACATGATGACCAAGCTAGGAATGAGGATGACAATGTAGAGGAGGATCCTAATTCGGAGGTGAAGAGATTTTATGATTTATTGGCGGTGGCTCACACTCCATTATGGGACGGGTGCAAGAGTCACACTAAATTATCCGCCTCCCTAGCTGCTTTAAGCCTAAAGGTAAATTATAATCTTTCAGGAGGTTGTTTTAATAGAATGGTTGATCTGATGGGTTCCACCATGCCTAGTGTCAAGACCAACCTGAAATCCCAATAATTATTTTAAGAGCAAATAAAAATATGGGAATTTTTTTTACTTTTTTAGACACTAATAATTCTTGCAACAAATATTAAAATTTAAACTGTAACCAAATACAAAATGACTAAAATATGATGTAATAAATAAGATTAGGCTACTCATCATTAAAATTTAATAGTAATTATGCTAGTAATATCAATAAATATTAAAATTGATAATAACAACTAGGATAATATTAGAATAATGATAACACTTACAAATAATAGAAGTAATAAAATAATGAAAGCATAATAAATTATAAATAAAATGATGAAACTATTACACAATTTAATACCATATTAACAAGATAAGATAATTACTTAACTAAACTTAGAGAATAAAGTAGGATAAATGAAACCTAAAATAAAATAAATAAACAATGTATATATATGATATTATATATATTATTGAGGTGTAATTAGCTTTTATATATATACGTATATGTATTTTACCTAATTATGTTATGCTTTGTGCATTAGGTAAACAATGTATATAATATAAAATTCAAGTGCAATTAACTTATGTAAATATAAATATATTTTGCATAAGAAAATGAGATTCCTTATTATTGCTTTAAACGTGGGGTGAAGCTTATAAGATGCTAGAGCATGGCCAGCGTCCTGACACCCATCTAGTGGTGTGATAACGCGCGGGTTCTTGCTGGGAGCAGTGCACGGTGCAATTGATTTCATGCATATGGATACCATAAAATCAGCAAGGTGGATGTGCACATGAAAGGACCATAAAGTGCCAACTCAACACCCCTAAGGCATGCTAATTCATGTTAGACAGGGTGCAGGGCCCTCCAGTTACCTCCATAAAATATATTAATCTTGATTGACAGGTCCCAACAAAGGTGATGAATAATTACTAGCTATAAGGTACACACAAAAATAAAAGAATACAACACCAACTGAGTAACTTTTGCTTCTTTGTAAAACAGATTAACAAAATAGCAGAAAAAAACCACCAAGATCTATATTTATATATCTATCTGACTCAACCCAATTAACTTGGACAATGGGGATCTTTCTAAAAATTGGTCAAAAAAGCTGATAATAAATAAATAACTATAAATATTGTACAAAGCATATTGAATAAAGACAAATAGAACTGTTAAACCATTAAATTTCCCTCAATAAATTACTAAATTTGAAACATATGCTTCTTGTTAGAAATTTTATTTATATTTCAAAAGTTTTTAATCATTTATTAAAATCAAAAGTTACGATTTGCGTTTTAAATGGGAAATAATATTTGATGCGGTTACTATAATTAAATGTGTCAATTAATTTTCGTTTAAATTAATTATTCTGTAACGTCTTTATCATTAACGACATTTAATTGACCAATTTATTTCCGCTATATTTATTTTCCTTTATTAGAAAAATAATATCTGACTTGCCTATTTTAAGAGATACTTTCCGTTCTGGGTTTACATCGAAAAATCTACCTTTTGTGAGTTTTGCTTCCTGTATTGCACAGAAGGACTGCTGTATCCTGGGGGGTCACGCCTTAGGCGCATAAACCCTTAAGGACAGTGTGATTCCACACGCCCCAGTCAACCAATTTCCTAACAATCTTAAGGGTTTATACATTCTACAGGTTAATATTTCTCACCTTTCTCATGAATTTGGATTTTCGAGTGCTTTTGTTTATTATGTTATCATTGTTATTTTAATCCTTTAAAAAAAAATTCTTCATTGTGCGGTACTAGTTTATGCAGTATATCTATGTTCTGTATGTGATATAATATATCCTTGTCCTGTCTTAAAATTATGATTCTACAAAAGAAAATTCAATGGATTCCCATGTAATACTAATTTTTTTTTTAAAAAAATTGAGACATATACGTGCTTGATATGAGTTATACATAGAAAGATCATTGAATTTTGTTTCAACTAAATAAATTTCCTGTTTCAAAAGAAAAAAGGTTGCTATAAGATTTCATTTAAATTTAATATAATAGTATATTATAACTTTCCAAACTTACTTATAATTGGTTTTGATCAATACTGAAAATTCAACATGAGATTGTGTATTAGTAAAATGGAATGTTACTTTATATTTTAATGTATATTCTAGCATAATTACAATTATTTTGAGTTGATTGAGTTTATGAAATTAAGTTTTTAATTTGTGTGATATCTTATTAGCATGTGAAAATACATCTAAAGTTTTGTCATTTAATTTAGATTTGGAATTTGATGGTTTAAAAACAAATTGGATAATTGGTCTGTTGAGTTATTTTTAGCATACTGTTACTTGTCCTAATCTAATTAAAAAGTGTAGAAAAATATTTTTATGCAATTGTATGCCATTTTGTGAAAGCTATATTAATGATTAAAATAGAATGCTATATTTGAAAAAAAAATGGAAAAGTCCACTAGTTGTTATATATACTTGCGCTATTTGAATGGATGAAATGTTATATCAATGATATTTGATGATTTACATAATTACATTCAAAGCAAATAATTTTGAAAAATTATGATGCATTATATTTGTTAAAATTTATATCTTAGTGTTCTTGTTGATAAAGATAAAGATGCGCTTGTCGTCTTGAAATAATTAAAAAAATGTATTAAACTCAAAATTTGAGCTTTGGTATATTAAATACTAAGAGTGGTATATTGGTTAGTTTTATGGTTGTGATGTTATGTTGGTCTTGTCTCTATTTCTTTCATTGTGACCATTAACGTGGTGGTGATATATTGCATAAGGCTTATTGAAATTTGTATACCTGGTGAAAATTCTTTAAATTTGTGTGCCTGTCATCGTGAGTAACAGGGATGAATACATTTTTTTAAATCCTAATAACTTTTTATTGCAATTTAATATGCATAACTTGTTACATTTGTGTAACTTTCTAGTCATAGTAATGTTAATATTGATGAGTGTTTTCTACACTAATTATTATTGTTATGAACCGAATATAAAAAAAATGTATTATTCCTTTTTAAGATGATGATGAAATCTATTTTTGTTTTCGTTGTTATATTTAATAATTGTATTATTAATTGTTAAAAAAAAATGGGTGAACTACTTGATATATGAATATCATGATGTTGAAACTATGGTTGAAACTTAATTTGAATATATTATGTGTGATCCATGACATATATGTATATGCTAAATATTGAGTTATTGTTTTTGCTAAAAATTTGTGCTCAAATTTATAAGAGACTTGTTTTTTTTTGTTTAAGTCTCATCTTGCTATAGAGTTTGATTCTAAATATGTCTAGGATGCCATTTCATTATGTTGTCTCTAAGGTGTTGAATTCTCTTTACCTTAGCACTCAATTAGCAAAAAAAAAAAAAACATGATGATGAATGTTAATTTGCCATTTATGTATTTATTTGTTTGAAATGCTAAATGGATGTTTATAAGCACATGAATTTATGACTATTCAAATGAAATAAATTCTATTTTGGTGACATAACTTTGAGTTATTTTATAGTATTGCGTATGATGTTGCAAGTATGAGAAGACTTTGGATATCACATGAAAAAAATGAGATTAATAATATATGGTATATTTGGATATATTGGACTACATGTATATGTTATGGTGTGTATTTCCTAAGAAAGAGAATAGAAACTATTTTGTTCAAGATGTATGGGTGGTGCCTTGTCATATATTCTTTATGATAAAGTTGTGCACATATTTGTAAATGTCAAGTTAATTATATTCTTTATAACTCTTGCGTTAATGAAAATAAAAAATTATAATAATTTTTGTTGAAGTAAAGAATAGTGGTGTTGTTCATATTTACTACTATTAATTTGTAATATAAATATAATGAAATTATTGCATTTTAACCGTTGAAAATTGATAGCCAAAAATGTTTTGTTATGGGAGTTTTTGTAATTTGTGATATGCATGCATTTAATGTGTTTAATTAAAAAAAGGGACAAAGATGATGATGAGTCTATCTATGATGATTTGTGAAATTAAACTTGATGATGTGTAACACATGACATGATTATGATATTATTTGTGTTTCAAATATTATTTTGATGCCTACATGATAGGCTACGATAAGTTATGTTATTTAATATGATTTAATAAGTAGCTTAAATATGTGATTGTTATGAAACAAATGTGATTTTAAGCTCAAATATGATTGTAAGGAAGTGTGATAATATATTTTAAAAATATATTATTATTTTGGAGAAAATTCTCATCAAGGTTATATAAGATCCCTTATGATAAGTGGTGTTCTTCTAAAAAAATGATTTTGTTGTGTAATAGAAGTGTTTAAATTATTGGAAGATTATTGAATCTAATTTTAATGAGATTTTTATGCAATGATTTCCACCATACCAATGATATGGTAATGCAAATATGATGTTGATAGAATCCAATAATTTAAACGAGAATAAATTCATAAATGAATTTATTTTATTCTTGACGGAGTTATCATAAATAAATTTTGATATTATGTGTTCCATTGTATTTTAATGACACAATGATGAATAATTTTTTCGAGAATAAATTCCTACGTGAATTTATTTTACCCTCAAAAGAGGAGTTGTCACTTAGAATTCATTTAAGTAGACTTGAGTCATCTAAATTAAAAAATGGAGACTAAGTTATTGTTTTACTTGGTAAATTTTAAGGCTAATAAGCGTATATTGTGATTGCCAATAGGCAAAAACAAATAACAATATTTATATTGAGACATGTACATGTATATTATAATTAAGTAACGTAGCTACAAATCATGGATCAAAGATTATTTTGATCTTGAGACTCACAAAGTGAAAAACTAGTGAGTCAAACACCGAGGGGAATGAGACTTAGCCATTTGTAACTAACAGTGATGGGAACCCAACCTTTGTGATTGGAGATCCCATGAAGAAGGTTCATATGGGTAATAACAAGTCACTTAGTTAGTCTTGCTAGCACTCTTTTATTTTTCTCTTCCTATGGTGTATGTGAGAAGTGCTAGACTGCACTGAATGATGGTTAAACTTAAAAGCTTTTAATGATTTCCATATCCCTTATGGGTGGTGTATAAAAGTGCATTATACACTTGATGGAAACACCTATATGAGTGTGGAGTGGGGCCGCTCCTATGAAATTAAATGGCGAAATTTCTAGAGCACTCATGAATCACCAGGCACGCGCAAGGCCTATTCGCGCAAAACGGCGAAAACAGCAAAAAGAGTCGGGAAGTGTAATGTGATAGGTAGACCGCTATCTTACATTAAAGTGATTTTGGTTCATAGAAGGTTTGCTTCACCAATTCACTGTAAGTTAAGTTTATCTGTCTAGGGTCTGGTTCATAGTTCAGAAGACACTAGATCTGATGCATTTGCACTATGATGTAAACCTAATTTTTTTTTAAAAAAAAACTTTTAAAATATGTGGGGGATTGTTAGAAATTTTATTTATATTTCAAAAGTTTTTAATTATTTATTAAAATCAGAAGTTACGATTTGCGTTTTAAATGGGAAATAATATCTGATGCGGTTACTATAATTAAATGTGTCAATTAATTTTCGTTTAAATTAATTATTCTATAACGTCTTTATCATTAACGGGATTTAATTAACCAATTTATTTCCGCTATATTTATTTTCCTTTATTAGAAAAATAATATCTGACTTGCCTATTTTAAGAGATACTTTCCGTTCTGGGTTTACATCGAAAAATCTACCTTTTGTGAGTTCTGCTTCCTGTATTGCACAGAAGGACTGCTGTATCCTAGGGGGTCACGCCTTAGGCGCATAAACCCTTAAGGACAGTATGATTCCACACGCCCCAGTCAACCAATTTCCCAACACTTCTATCTCTGCTCATTGAGCCTTAAAGAACAATTAACCAATCCCCCATAAAACTTGATCAGCATATAGACATTACATTAGTCCACATCAATCATCAAATGCCAATAAACTCCAAACCAGAGAATTCAATAAATACAATTGTCTATTGCTACTTTCATTTGTAAAAAGACACAAATATAGAAAATGCTTTGGTATAAATCAATAGGACAACATGAGGGCACAAAACAGATCCTACCAAATCTGTATTTCAAGATGAGTCTACAAAATACCCACCTATAAAACATACAAAAACTCCATTTTTCCAAAAAATTCATCATAATTTAGGAACCCATTTCCATTCATATTTTAATTCATCTTATGCATTATAACTCACTGAATATCAGCAACCAACATAGAACCAGACCAATGCAGTCCCTATAACTCTACCTATTCCTATCATTCTTACTATTAAATCTATAACATAATCATACCTCATATTACATTTATGTGATCCCAATAAATATTATATCTGACCTGTCTATATAGCTTACACACACACACACACACATATATATATATATATATATATTTCTGCAACAACACCTTATATAGGTCATTAATCAATCAATCGCAATTCACACAAACAAGGTATCACAGCACCATCATGATATCAAATCCACTATCACTAGCTATACAAATGATGGATTCATGACATTCATTCCTACTTTAAACATAACTCCACAATTCAAAACCTTAGCAATAAAATAGATTCACATTAACCACTACTACAAAAAAGGCTATTGTCAGCGTTTCCGCTACTGCTATTGTCAGCGGTACAAGCGCAGAAAATAAAGGCGCTGATAATAGCACTAAAACCAACGTCAGCGCTTAAACCGCTAACTTTAACTATGTATTGTCAGCGGTTGTAGTGTGGAACCGCTGACAATAGTCAATTAATGTCAGCGGTTGTAGAGCAGAACCGCTAACAATAGTTTTTTTTTAATTTTAGTTTTTTTAGTTTACTAACCCCTCTATTAAATATTTTAATAACCAGTTTCAGAACTATTGATATAGCAATAGGAATAACGTTAAATGTTCTTAATCTAGTTATATAAAATTGTTCTCTTTGTTAAGTTACCCTTATTCTTTATCCAAGTTTACACCTAACCTATAATATTTATATTTTAACTGTCCAAGATGAACTAGAAATTTATAAATACCTGAATAACTTTATCTACCATAACATTTTTAATTTAAAACTATAGTTGATCTATGTACTTGCATTTTTAATTTTAAAAAATAAGATTTAATTATTTTATTATATACACATTTGTAACCGATAAAAATATATTACACTAAAAAATATAAAACTTCTTTGTTAATATAACATTTGTCAATGTAACCAAAGTGACCTGAAAAGTAATGT
Source organism: Clitoria ternatea (assembly GCA_037962975.1). Classification (NCBI taxonomy): domain Eukaryota; kingdom Viridiplantae; phylum Streptophyta; class Magnoliopsida; order Fabales; family Fabaceae; genus Clitoria; species Clitoria ternatea. The sequence continues at coordinate 181,751,620 of CM075671.1, forward strand.
CGAATTACTTCATTTGAAATATAACATTTTTCCAATTAAAAGATGATACAGAAGTGAATAAATACAAAACGAGAAGCATTTTTTCCTTTTATATCTCTAACCGAATAAAACGAATAAGAATTACTAAATAAAAAGTAGTTGATCACTACAATGTTCAGCCTAATTATTTTGTAAGATGTTTTTCATGATCTGTTTGAATAGAAAAATGAGAACATCTGTCAAGTGTCTTTATTTTTCATGTCGAATTACTTATTTGTTTAAGGTGTTAAGCTTGAAGAAAAAAGTATTTTTTCAATGATTATAATTTTTCAAACACATCTTGAAAAAAGGACTTAAAGAACAATTAGTAAATTTGTAATATATATTGATATAAGATATATATTTAAAATTTAAATGGCATGTCATCTTGTGAAAAGCATTTTTTTTACTATTTTATATAACTAGAGAAAGCATTGTGTGACAGAGTCAATAGCATTAGGTACAACCCTAAAACATAATTTAATAACAAATAGAAAAAGGTAAACCCAAAAACATAATTTAATAACAACACCACATTGCTAACTAATGCTTCTTTGAAGAGAACTGAATCAGACTGACTCAAAGTCAGCTCAGCCACTTTGTCAAAATACAGCTGTAATAAATGATAAAACTAATGAAAATGAACTACAAGTAACGGGTCTTGGACTCTAGGTATGATACCCAAAGGGTACAGGGATGATGATCAAAGTTGTTATTATAGGTATAGGTATAGGTAATTTTCCAAAACACAGGTATGAGTATGAGTATTATAATACTCTACCAAAACCAACACGGGTGGCATGCCTACATAAAATATTTCATGATAGTTTATCATGTTTAATTCGCAATGGAAAGTGCTATAAATATGTAGCTTGCACAAATCCATGGGCTGAACAGCAAACTTATATATGCCAATGCAAAAATAAAGAAACTTCTTTGTTACATCTTTCTTAAACAAATAAATTACCTTAAGTCCTTCTATAGAATTTACGTCAAGATATGGAGCAAGTTCTTCGGCTGTAACAACACCACCATTAGATGCTATGTATTGCCCAATCTGTAAATGAGATGAGTAAAACAGAACAATCAGAGGAAATAAACATGCTAAGATAATGGGAAGTTAAATAAAAAATTAAACATGCACAACATTTTGACAGTTTGACAAGGGACATAATTAACAAATAAAGTGGAAAATGGCACCAAAAATGAAACAAGTATTCTCCTGCGGCCTGTCAAAGTCAGGATCATACAATACAACAACCATAGTCAACAACTCCAGTTACAAAAATCATCAACAAGTGTTGGCATGTTAATTCAATACCTTAGCCTTTTCATAAGCCAAATCATACCAAGAAAAAAAGACCAGAAAGCTAACAAACAGGAATTTTCCTACCATAGACTGGTCTGGTTGAGGTGATCCAAAACTAACTAAATAAGCAGCATATATGTAGATTTAATGTTATAACAGTAAGCATTTATTGTGAATTATAATCATAACCATAGCATACAAAGTACAAATAAATTTATTAGGAGTAAATCCTCATGTTAATCATCCAAATTGTATAGGTCAAACATTTTAGTCCCCTTAAACCCTAGAGAACTCAATTTAATCCTGACTACAAAAAGTAACTACTTGTTTGTATTTGACAGTACAACAGAGAAAACTCAGTTCCAGATTCCCAGTGCACTTTGTATGACAGCAAAAAAACTCAATTCCATATAACAGTTTCAAATCAAATGGAGAAATAAACATAGCTCAAGTCATTTAAGTCCATTGTTAGTTTTTTTCCTGTTATTTACGCCACAAAAGAGTAACTTGAACCTTATCCAAAGTTAGCAATGGAGTTTCACTAACCCCAAGTAATTTTCATTTCATAAAAGTGTCTATTTGGTTAACTATTAACTATTAAGAATCTATATACCTATGTAACAATTATCTTCAACAAGAATTTTTTTTCATTTTAAATTCTCCCTAAAATATTTTGTTCTATGTTTCTCCTTCTGCCCCTTTCTAAAGTTAACAAACATATAATTATTTCCATCTCAAACTAACCCACAGTCATAATTGTATTTTAGAAATCCCCATCAACTATAGAAATGTTAAGATATGATATCACAATATAAGAAGGAATAAAACTTAGGCAACATTAATGGTCAACATAAGAACCCACATCTTTAGGAGTATTGTGTTAATATTTATTTCAATTTTTAAGAAACTTGTATTCATATAAAAAATTAAAAATCATAGTCAAATACTGTAACAACATTACTGTCTCCCCATGAAAACCACTTAGACCTACACCAACAGCACACAGATCCACCGCCATCCCCTACACCATGACCCCTTACGCACCCACCACAATCACCAAACCACCACCCCCTGGGTCCCAACCACCACAACCACAACCTCACACCCTTACGCCATCGACCCCCAACGCCTCCACCCCCACCCACCACCAGCCTCACACCCTCGTCAAGACCTGAAACCACACCTACCCCACGGCATCTACCCCCATAACCCATATTCACCTACACCCAAAACCCCTTCCCCCCCACCCATCAACCATCAGCAAACCAACAACCAAAAAAATGAAAGCAGAGTCAGAAACCTTACCTCCTATGACAAATCGTGTTAAAGCTTATGGCTTTCTCTTGGATCTTGGCTAGAACCACATCAAGCTTAGGCCTTTGGGGTTGATGATGGTCTTCTGTGTGGCATACAGGGGTACGGTGGTCTTTTGGCCAAATCGCATTAAGTGAAAGGAGGAGGGGCTTACCTAGACTCGAACAGAGATTTGCCTCACGGAACAGAGGTTGAATGGAGGTTGCCACAACAAAAAGGAGGGAAGATGGAAACCAAACCACACACCGCTACCAGGTTCAGAGGTTTTTGCCGTTCACGTCAACGTAAGGGAGACGCGGAAAGGAACCAAACAACCTCAAAGAAGTTGAGGAAGGAGGGAATGTCAGGGGTGTGAGAAAGAGAGTGAACCGAGTGAGAGAGTTGATATTGTTTTAAAAAAACACAATACTTGAAATGACGTCGTTTCATGCATCTAAGTTTTGACACATCAAAATTAACGGTTGGTTTATAAACTAATGTCAGTGCTTCTGCGTAGAACCGCAGACTAAAGTGATTAAGAGTATTATCAACGGTTCCAATTAACAACCGCAGATATTAGTGTGAATTGTTCAATAATTTCTGCGGTTCCGTCGAAGCGCTGACAAAACTAGCGCATCTTTTTGACATTTTTGTTGTAGTGAACCTTATAACCACTAAGGTAGTCTATCCATGCTAAATGTAAAGTATCAAAACCTATCTAATTTTATACCAAAACCATTCATACTACAATAACTATACACACATTAAGAAACCATCAAATAGTTAGCTAGACTTCACACTCTACACAAAACATTGTGTAATCACATAAGCGTCCACTATGGCAAAAAATATGCAGTTCTAATCCTGAATTGTCAAGCTGAATCATTCTCTTGCAGTCTCACTGTAAAATCCATAACTTAAGAGGGTGAGTACTATTTAGGCAACAAATAGTAATTAGATTCAACAACCTGCTTATGGTTCCTTACAATTTTGTTGTCTCACGAAGTTATATATATGACACGCACATTCTATACTCACTTACATAACCAAAAAGAATTAAATTTAGCCGTTGATCAATTACATGTGTATATATATACGTAAATTCCAACACATATCAGTGCAACAAAAATATACCATGACCTTTGTAAAACTAATTTCTTTCATATGCATATAAAGATAATGGAATGCAGATCCGATTTAGTGATATAGGGCAAGTGTCAAGACAACCCACTCAGTGAATCTTTGTACTATAATTGAGGGGCGTCTAGGTAGGCATGCGATGAATCTCAACATCATAAGTAGTGGCACCCGAGGTAAACCAGTGAATCTCAGCACCGTTAACGGTAACCTCTTAAGCAACGAGCCATAGACTTTACAGTGAATCTCAACACTGTAATGTAATAGTCTCTTCAACAGATCATAGTGCTGGAAATGCAATATGATGTCATGAATATAGATTAGTGTATGGAATGCGAATCACAACATAAAATAATTAATTGACATCATCAAAATTCTATTTTACTATCCATAGGCATATTCAACTATCAATTATTGTTCTAGGTATAATATTTCATTGCATACTGACATCAACACACTTCAATCAATATTCTTAGTAAAGCCAATCCCATATAACTCTACCAAACATGAGGTCACAGTAAGCCACAGGATCAAATCACTCGGTTATGCTTAAATACAATGTACACATAGCAAAGCAATTTAGTATAGCGAATTACCACACAACATATACTTAAAAATTTACCTTTTTATCACAAAACAATTATTTAATTACATACAACCTCATCCAATGTCTAATTCCCATTTATCCCTAAATTAGAAAAACCCTTGTATGTATTGAACATTTCTATAAGCGATGTTTTACTCTTATTAGCTTTCGATTAGTTTTTCTAGCCACCGGAAGACTCCGGAATCAATAAATGCACGAACCTCCACTCCGATCAAATCCCCAGGCAACAATATAGTGTAAGAAAAATTACTAAAAATAAAATTTAATCATCCTTAGTGGCCAATGTACCATGTTTTCCATGTTCCAAAGCTTAATTGAGGATGTAAAATGTTTTTGAAAGGCGATAACTTACCGAATGACTTTGCTGTTCAAAATCCACTTTGCCGTAACAGCTATTCGACATCAACTAATTTGGAATCCAGCCATTGAACATGATGGGAATAATTGAAATGCCAAAAAATTGAAAGAATTGATGCACCCATACCTTAAAATCCCTAAACTGAAAATCAAGGCTCCAAGAGTTTGCAACAATGGCTACTTCATTCTTGAAGCTAGCAGGGGAAAGAGAAGGAGAATGAGTTTCAGATTTGGTACCCATACTCAGGAATCCGTGAGGAAGAGAAAAATAAGTAAGGAGTTCAATTACGGCATGCACTTACCTTCACATGAAATCCAAACTTGACACTAGTAGGTGGGAAGATGGATAACATGGAGGAGGTAGTGGATTGAGGAAGAATGGGAAGGATGACACATGCAAGAAATTTGGAAGAGGAGTTCACGGTGGAGAGGAAGACTCAAGAAAAAAAAAAGATGATAGCTTCTGCCTATGGGGTATGCGTGCTTATGAAAATAAAATGAGGGACAGCCTTTGCAAAAGGGAAACAAGTGATAAAAATCAATTTAGAAGGTTATAGATTTTTAATATATAATCAGTTTAGCTTAAGTAATAATTTTCCCATTGAACCAATTGCCTATTTTTGACTTAATTGGGAGGGATCTTTATAATGATTACAACATTTACACTCAATTTTAACTTATCATCCTTATTTTTAAATTCCTTAGAATTTAGAATTCAAGGATGTTACATCTAGTCATCATTGAATGCCATCAAACTTGTACCATGCTAAAAAAAAGTGGCAAAGCTGGGTTGGGTTTCTGAAGATAGAGTGTTGTGTTGGCGGGTATATGTTATTCTAAAATGAGTTTATAGACTAGAGTGTCACAAAATGTGTACACTGTAATGAGGACCCCTACAAAACCGTTAAAAGGAGAAGGAAAGTAACTAGGACATCCAGGAAGAAAATATGGTACTTTCCCATAACATTGCGTCTTCAACGTCTGTATGCCTCATTGTCCACATTAAAAGACATGCGTTGGCATACTCTGAATTGAACACAAAAGGGTCTTTTATGCCATCTTTCTGACGGGAAAGCAAGGAAGTGTTTGGATAAGCTATATCCGTACTTTTTTAGGCAAGTCGCGCAATGTACGACTTGGCTTATGTACCGATGGGTTTAACCAAATTTGTCACTATGGAAGAGTGTACTCTTGTTGGCCAGTCATACTGACCCCATACAATCTGCCTCCTAATATGTGTATGAAGACAGAGGTCATGTTTCTATTTACACTAGTTCCAGGACCCAAAAATTGAAAGGCAAAGATAGATGCGTTTTGCAACCGTTGGTTGAGGAGTTGTCACAATTGTGGGATATCGGGGTGATGACCTATGATGCATCCTTGAAGAATAATTTCATGAAGCGGGCTGTTTTGATATAGACCATTAATGACTTCCTTACGTATGGTATGCTTTTTGGATGGTCAACGTCTGGGAAGCTTGCTTGCCCTATATGCATAGACCATATCGGGGGAGGGGGGAATCACTCCCTGTTAGTGGCAAAATAAGTTTTTTTTACTGTCATAGAAATTTTCTACCATTGGATCACCCATTCAGGAGAAATAAAACCGCTATTAAGAAGAACAAGGTTGTTAATGAACCTCCACCCCGTAGGTTATTAGGTACATGGGTTTGGTAGAGAGTCCAAGAGTATCTGTATATCTAGGATAAGAATGTTAAGGAGTTTTCCGGTTATAGGAAGGAACACCACTAGGTGAAGCAAAGTATCTTATAGGATTTACCATATTGGAAAGACTTGTTGTTAAGACGCAACATTTATGTGATGCATATTGAACGAAATGTTTTCATGAATATTTTTGACACTATGATGGACATGAAAGGGAGAACAAAGAACAATAAGAAAAGTCGACTAGACCTTCTGATTTGTGTCCTAGAAAAAAGTTGGAATTGAGGGATGCGGGACGTGGAAAAAATGTTTAAACCGCTTGTGAAATATGTTTTGACTAGACCTCAACAGATTGTTGTATGTGTGTGGATAGATGGGTTGACCCTGCCAGACGGATTTGCTTCTAACTTGAGTAGATGTGTCAACGTGGAGGAGGGCAAGGTGTTTGGCACGAAAAGTCATGATTGTCATGTGTTTATGCAACAACTACTGTCGTATACGTTTGATGCTTTACCGAAACCTATTTGGAAATCGCTGGTTGAGTAGAGTCAATTCTTTAAGGAGTTGACAAAAACTTCGTTAATTGAGGAGAAACTTGTGAAGATAGAGGAAACTACTTTGGTCTTGATTTGTAAGTTAAAGCAGATTTTCCCACTGATAATGGTTTTATCATACAAAGAAATGAAGTTTTCAGGAAAAGAATCAAGTTTGTATAATATGGATTCAATGAAAGATTAGTGCCAAGTTTAAACACTAGAGTTATAGTAAAAAGGGATGTCGTTCCACTGAGGAGGTGTTAGTATGAAAAACCTTAATCTATGAATTGATTCGACAAAAGATTCATCCTAATTTGTTGTAAAGGATGATAATGGAAATGATCAAACGAGAGTAATAAATCTAAAGAACAGACAATATTAAGTTTAACAAAAATCAATTATGGGAAACTGGGATTTGTTTCATCTTATCTTACCTTTCATAAGCTGTGTAAACTTTGCATGTATGTAACTTGAAATGATAATTTTTACATCACAATCAAAGTCATTTACATCGATTCCTCCACTACAAAATTCATAAGAATGGTTTCAACTTGCTAATCCTTTAGTCACCTTGAAACCATTCCAGCATTAATGCTCGATTGTTTAGACGTTTATTGCAATAGATACCATCCCTGGCAGCTACTTACAACAAGTGTTTGATTCAAATCTGCTTTCAAAAGTTATTTTCCAATACACTTAAGAAAACTAAAGATAAGAAAATAGTGATCAAATACTTTCAAGCATTAAGTACGGAATGAAATACAAAAACTATCAAGTCTTGTTACCATACATAAAACTTACAACAACATTATGTGGGGTTTGAATGGATTACAACCAATCCCAATGAATGAGTTAGCTACTCATTGCTTGCATTTTCACTAATCAATTTCTGAAAGAATATGAAAAAGAATTGATACAAGAAAGAATACTGAAAGAATAGTGAAAGAATGATTTGATGATCAAAATGATCTCGATGCTTTTTGTTCTCTTCCTATTCTCTATTTAAAGAGGAGTTTGGCTTAAGCTTCTCCTTTTCACGCTTAAGAGAAACCCCACTAGCTGAGAGCCCATGCAGGAGTGATCAGAAACATGCAAGAGTGGGTGAGCTGGGATCGCACCATTGGTCAATAATTAATTCAGCGACCCATTCTCCTTCGATCACGCTCAAGCATGGAGAAATTATGCTTAAGCGTGAGGTCCTGGAACTCTTTTTCTTTATCAAGCTTGAGCGCAGGGCTCAAGCTTACATCTTTATCATTCTACGCTTAAACGCCTAGAGTTCACACTTGAGCGTGAGAGTCCCTGAAGCTTGCTGTTGAAGGTGCACTCGAGCGTAAGTGATCACGCTTAAGCGTGAGAGGCCTTGATGCTTGTAGTTGAAGGTGTGCTCGAGCGTAAGTGATCTCGCTTAGGCACGAGGAGCCCTGTTACTTCTGCCTTGTTCACTTTTATGCCATGCATGCCATGCTTAAGCGCCTAGTGTTCAGGTTTAAGCGTGAAAGGCCCTGTAGCCTTGCTAACTTGATTTCTCTTTAAGCTTGCCTTCCTTGATTTCTTCTTGAAGTTCCTACATTTTTTTCAAGAGTTTGAAAAATTTTTCTCTTTTATACAATGTTTTCATAACGAAAGATTCATGCTCAATTTCTTCCATTATTCATTAATTTAGTTCAATTCTTTGCAAAATTAATTCTATTGAGTCTTGAAATAAATTCTCTAATCAACACCCATGAAACTCTCTCCAACCTAGAGTTTTGTTTGTCCTTAAGCAAAAGGAGTGAAGTTCCAAACAGGAAAGCAGTCATGATGCTCAAATTCCAAGTATAAACACAATCAAAATACAGTATTTTCAATCCAATTTCTTTGGACATATTGTATCCTTAATATCCATTCATTGGAAATGTGATGTACAATTGAATTTTCCATAAAGCAAATATCCTATCACTATAAGGATATGGAGTTTCTCATTATCTCTCTCATGGTTTCTGTTTCACACATTCATCATCAGAATTGCCTAGTTAATATTGTCATTCATTTCCAATCAAACCATGATCAAAAGAGCAGCAAGGATCAAAAGGTCTTTTAGCAAGGTTGCAATGGGGCTGGGCTTACAAGAATTCTTGGTTTTTATAGAGTTCAAATTGCATGCAAAAGAGAAGAGCATAAGTACTTAATGAATTTTCATAATTTATAAACCTGCCTCCTTGATTTCAAACTCCAAAATTGTTTATTCACTTTTTCTATTTTAGCAAGCTCTCCTTTTGTTCAAAGATTTTTTTGAGTTTTGTTGGGAGAACTGCCTGCTTTTCTTTCTTAAATTAGAATTTTTCTTTTTCAGCCTTCATTTCTTGCCTCCTTCTCATTAGTAAAAAAGAAGTATTTTATGCTCTTTTGCCTTAAGCATGCTGATAAGGTAGGAATTAATTCTTCATGCTTAGGTTAGGGTGGTTTATGAAAATTTTAGGCTCAATGGGCTACCAAAGAATGGGATACTTTATTAACGGTAGATTTTTGGCTCTGGCTCATTGTGTTTTCACAAAAATGCCTTAATCATTTCCCTACTTATCTCTTTAGAAAAAGGTTAACTAGAAAATTAGGTAATGCATACTAGATAATTACCGATGAGACCCTCACTGTTTGATTGCTCGCTTACTCACAAGGTTAAAAGGCCATACTCCCATATTCTAACAGTAAAAGGTTCAAGCATGTAGAAAATTTTCAAATGTTCTTTTATTTCATTTTCCTGGTTCTTAATTCAGCCAATTGTCCTTTTCAAAAACAATGTTATTGTCTTAGAAAATGTTACTATAACTTAATGAATCTTTACATGTATTTTACTTTCTTGCTTAAGGTTGGGTCTTAGGATCAAATCAATCAATCAAGTATCTTTCTCAATTTCAAGCATGTAAAGATCAAATCAATCAGGCAAAAATCATCAATTAAAGCATGGTTTTGTTCAGAAATTAAAAACTAAATATCCCAAAAACATATATCTGCAGCAAGTTAAAAAGTATTAAAAGAGAATCAAAAGTAAACCAAAATAAAAATCAAGAAATAATGTTAATCTGAAAAATAGCAATGACTCAACCCTTCAATCATCACCCTCTGTGTCCTCTTCTATGTCTGCATCCTGCTCAGGTTATGGTGTCTACTCTTTGGTTAGAGGTGCCTGTGATGAGGGTCCTGGTTTGGTCTGAGAAGTCTCACCCCTCCCTGGTAAAATAGGCCTATCCCCAGGCCATGCAATATGGGCTGCAAACTGGGCGGGGTCCATCCAAGGGTTAAATTGGCCCACAGGGATGCTTTGATACAGGCCATGGTGTAAGTGCATAAGACCTCTGTGATTGGCACTTTGTTGTGCCAAGATATGATCTTGCTGTAGGTTGAGCTAAAAAATGACTTGAAGAATCATTTTTATTTCTGTGTTTAGGGTAAAAAGGGTAGGTGTTGTTGCTGTTGTTGGTGGTGATGAAGGTGCATCTGGGCCAGGTGGTGGAGGTGCATTTGGTTCAGGTAGTGCCTAGACACTACAATGACGCTTAATGAAACGCCTATCAATGGGTGGCCTGATAGGTTTGAGGTCCTGTATCTTAATTCCATGCCCTCCATAAAAATCAGTGATGAAAGCAGGGAATCTTAGACTCCCTTTTACCTTGTTTCCATCCTGGGATATCTTCTGATCCGCCCTCATGAACTTGTGGATTTCATCAGAAATAATTTGGGCCAAATCAATAGAGATATCATCCTACAGAATGCAGTACAACAAATAACACCTGCTAAAAATTAAATCGGAGATGTGTGCATTAGGGGCCACGTTAGCAAGCAAAAAAGATGTCCAAACTTGAGAAATAGTGGTTATATCCTTTCTTAGGATATGTAATGGATTCTCTCCCTGGCCCAACTGTAAATGATGTCCTAGTATGCATATTGTAGATTCAATGTCATGAGTTGTAATGAACTCATTCCTTTATTTCATAGCAGCATAATCATAGGACTCTCCTTCCCCTAATTCCATAATGCTGCCTAGATAGGTGTTGACCTCATCCCTGCCATATGAAAGCCAATGGCCTCTCACATAAGTCCTTTAATCACCTGCACCCTCCTTAGGCCATGTATTGGCATAGAATTCCCTAACAATTTCAGGGTTATACTTATCTTTTGGATAGCAGATCTTTAACCAGTTCCTTCTCTTGATTACCTACAGAAAGGGGTCACAATATCCAAGGGCCAAATCTACTTTTCTTTTAGGGATGAACATCCAGTTTTGGATACCCTCATATCGCTTACTTCTTGCTTTGTCCCTGAATTTTTGTCCAGTAGCTCGATCCTCAATGCGTGGTCTTTTCCCTTTGTTTCTTCTGGATGAGCCTCCTACTAGAGGGGAAGTAGGTGCTGGGGAACTAGGTGCAACCTGCTTGGTTTTGGCCATCTAAAAACACAAACAATTATCATTTTTCTGGAAAAGCATAATTCACGCTTAAAAATTGGTGTTTACAGTGACCATAGTCACGGATTCTTATTCAATTGTATCAGGATGCATTACTTTCCATTCTATGGCCTTCACACATATGACCCAGTGTACTAGCAATGGATTTTTTCCAATTTATGTAATAGTGTGCAATAGGTATCTATTAAGTTCATTTCATACCAATTATGCATGCCAATTATCTTAAGGACTTTTTATCAGGTAGATGGTATGCATCATCAAAACAAGATAAATTTACACACAAAGTTATCTTAATCACTCATGGAAAACAGTAAATTAAAGCATGATAAAGTGAATGAGAACATTTTAGTATACAATCATACAATAAAGGAAGTTGATTTCTTATGAAAGTTAAACACGCTCTTGTATGCTGAATATCATTATAAAGCAAGTAACATGCAAAAATCACCAGAAAAAGGATTGAGTGTTACCTTGCTTTGGATGAAGAAGAGAGTACACAATGCAGCAAAGAAAAGTTAAGCAGTTATGATTTTGAATGAAATTGAAAATGAGCAAAAGGAAAGAGATGGCAAGGTTAGAGAAATTGAAAGGTGATGTGGGGGTTATGGGAGTTACGAATCTTTCAAATGATTGGTAATGGCCTTTAATCATGCAATAATTGGTATCAGATGTGGCAGTTTTAAAACTGTTCACTTGAGCGTGGAGACCACGCTTAAGCGTAATTAAGACAGTAGCAATTTTAAAGATCGTCGCTTAAGCCTGAAAGTTTCGCTTGAGCGCGTCTTTTGAAAACACCCCTGATATGAAATTTTCTTCCTTCGCTTAAGCATGGGAACCTTGCGCTTAAGTGCAATTGGGGATTGAAGCCTCTGATGGTCCCTTTGGCTTCCTCGCTTAAGCTTGGGTGGTTACGCTCAAGCATGATTTATATTGAGTTTATTTCACTTAAGCGTAATGGCTTTCGCTTGAGCGACTGGACCCTTGATACTATTTTACTTACCTCGCTCAGGCGTGGAACTGTTCGCCTAAGTGAAAATAAGTCAGAATCAAAATTAAGGTTCCACGCTTGAGAGTAAGTATTTCGCTTAAGCAAAATTAGACCAGAACCCATCTTACCTTTCACCGCTTAAGCGCCTTATCTATGCTTAAGTGAATTTAGGGCAGTGTCCATTATGCTTCTTCATGCTTGGGCTGGGTTGTATACGTTTAAGTGAATTTAGGGCAGTATCCCAATAGGCTTTATGTTCAAGCTCCACAGGAAAGTGCCAACTTTTTCCATATACCAAATGGTAAGGTGAAAATCCAGTTGGTGCTTTAAAGGTTGTCTTGTATGCCCATAAAGCATCATCAAGCTTTAAAGACTAATCTTTTCTGCTTTGGGAAATTGTCTTTTTGAGGATCCTCTTAATCTGTCTGTTGGATACCTCTACTTGACCATTGGCCTGAGGGTGATATGGAGACGTCACCTTATGCTTTACTCCATAATTCTCTACACACTATTGAAGTTGCATATTGCAAAAGTGAGAACCTCCATCACTTATTAGCACTTGGGGGGGTACCAAACCTACTGAAGATGTTTCTCTTAAGAAATTTAATCACAGTTTTAGCATCAGCCTTAACAAAGGTCATTGCTTCTACCCATTTCCAGACATAATCTACTGCAACAACAATAAATTCATTAGAGCATAAAGTAGGCAATGGACCAATAAAGTCTATTCCCCAACAATCAAAAACTTCTATTTCCAAGATGGTTGTTAATATCATCTCATTCCTTTTAGATATACTTCCTAACTTCTGGCAAGCATCACAATTCTACACAAAAATGTTAGCATCTTTAAATAAAGAAGGCCAGTAAAAACCAGATTGAAGGATTTTAGCCGCTGTTCTTTCTCCACTAAAATGGCCTCTATAGGCTGAGTTGTGACAATGCCATAGTATGCTCTTGGCCTCTTACTGGGACACACATCTTCGAAGAATATTGTCTGAACCAAGCTTGAATAAGCATGGATCATCCTAGATAAAATGTCATGCATCTTTCATAAACTTCTTTTTCTACTGTTATGTAAGTTCTTCCAGTACTACTCCACCCGCTTTGAAGTTGGCCATATCTGCAAACCATGGCCTTTCTTACACCAATAAAAGCTTTTCATCCGGGAATTCTTCATTTACTTCAGGTTGTGACACTGTGACTTCTCTGTTAATCAATCGAGACAAATGATCTACAATGAAATTTTCACTATCTTTTTTGACCTTGATTATTAGATTGAACTCTTGCAATAGCAGAATCCATCTAATTAATCTTGGTTTAGAGTCAGTTTTGTTCAACAGGTATTTTATGGCAGCATGACCAATAAAAATAGTCACTTTGGAACTAATCAAATAAGATCTAAATTTTTCCAAGCCATACACTATTGCTAACAATTCTTTCTCAGTTGTTGCATAATTGGTTTGAGCAGGGTTTGAGACCTTACTGGTAAAGTGAATGACATGGAAAACTTTAGATTTTCTTTGTCCCAGTACTACTCCTATTGTATAGTCACTGGCATCACACATAATTTCAAAGTCAAATTCCCAGTCAGGAGCAACTATCACAGGTGCAGGAATCAATTTGTTTTTCAAAGTTTCAAATGCATTCAAACAAGAATTATCAAAGTTGAAAGGAGTATCTTTGTTCAAGAGATTACTTAAAGGTCTTACAATCTTTGAGAAGTCCTTGATGAACCTCCTATAGAATCCTGCATGGCCCAAGAAACTCCGAACTCCTTTCACATTTCCTGGTGGTAGCAGCTTTTCAATCACCTCTACTTTAGCTTTGTCTACTTCAATGCCTTCTTAGAAATTTGATGTCCTAGCACAATCCTCTTAGTCACCATGAAGTGGCATTCTTCACAATTTAAGACTAAATTAGTTTACATACATCTTTTTAACACAACGTTCAGATTTTCCAGGCAATGCTTGAAGGATGATCCAAAAAAGAGAAATCATCCATGAAGTCTTCAATGCATTTCTCCACTAAGTCTAAGAAAATGGCTAGCATCCATCTTTGAAATGTTGCTGGAGTGTTACACAATCCAAAGGGCGTTTTCCTATATATGGAAATCCCAAAAGGACATGTGAATGTTGTCTTTTCTTGATCTTCAGGAGCAACAGCTATTTGGTTGTATCTTGAGTACCCATCAAGAAAGCAATAATATGCTTGCCCTGCTAACCTCTGCAGCATTTGATCCATCAAAGATAGGGGAAAGTGGTCCTTCCTGGTTGCTGTATTAAGCTTCCTATAGTCAATGCACATTCTCCATCCCGTGACCGTCCTTGTAGGGATCAATTCATTCTTGTTAGTTTTAGTAACAGTGATGTTTTAGTAACAGTGATGCCCCCTTTCTTTGGAGCTACCTACACTGGACTCACCCAAGAACTATCAAAAATTGGATAAATTATTCCAGCTTCTAGCAACTTAATTACCTCTCCTTTAACATCCTCCTTCATAGTTAGATTCAAACGTCTCTAAGGTTGAGCAACCAGTTTGAACTCTTGCTCCATATAAATACGGTGCAAGTAATATACTGGACTGATTCCCTTCAAGTCTTCTAATCTCCATCTGATTACGGTTGAGTTATCTTTTAACACTTGAATTAATTGTTTCTCATCAGATTCTGACAGGTGACTGTTAATAATAATAGGCTTTTGTCCTTCCTCATCAAGAAAAGCATATTTCAAGTGTGATGGTAAGACTTTCAATTCCACCTTCTGCACAATAGTCTCTACTTTTTTTGGCAGCTTCTCATAATGGCTTTCTTCTTGTGCAATAGGATTTTTGCACTCTAGCACCTTCAAAATTTCTTTAACTTCCTCTTTCTCCTTTTCATTTAATGCTTCTAAGGTACATGTCAGTACCTTTTGCAACGGGTCTTCATTGAGCCATTTGTTTGCTTCTTTTTTAATGGCTATATCTTCATCATTAATTTTGAAGCATTGTTGCTTCTCTACAGGGTGCTTCATTGCATCAAATACATTGAAATTTACCTCCTCATCTTGAACTCTCACCTTGAGCTTTCCATCATCTACATCAATAATCACCTTTGTAGTTTTCATCAAAGGTGTGCCTAAAATGAGAGGCACCTCTGTATCTTCCTCAATATCCATGATGACAAAGTCCACAGGGAACACAAATTTATCGACACTCACAAGCACGTCTTCTGCTATCCCGTATGGAAATTTCATAGATCAATCCGTCAATTGAAGTGTCATCCGTGATGGTTTCACCTCCAAATCTCCAATCCTCTTTACCATTAACCAAGGCATCAAGTTAATGCGGGCTCCTAGATCTAAAAGTGCCTTCCCTACTGGTAGTGTACCAATAGTAACTAGGATTGTGAAGCTGCCTGGATCTTTGGTTTTGAGGCAATGCTTTTTGAATAATAGCACTGCATCCTGCTTCGACCTCCACTGTTTCCTCCGAGAATCTCCTTTTTATCAATAGTTTCTTCATGAATTTTGCGTAGGTTGGCATTTGCTTCATGGCTTCTACAAAAGGTATATTTATTTATAACCTTTCGAAAATGTCCATGAACCTCGCAAATTGCCTCTCTTTGTCTCTCTTTGAAGGATTCTTTGGATAAGGCAACTTTTCAGCCGTGGTGCTGGGTCGTCCACCTTTTTTCCCCTCTTTTATTTCTCTGTTTTTGTTTTTTAATGATTTCCTCCTTCTCTATATGTACACCATTATTATTTTTATTTTCTTCTTCTTCCTCACTCATCTCTGCAACTCCTTCTTTTATTGATTCTTTTTCAAGACTCTTTTCCTCCATCTTTTCTTCCTTCTTTACTTCTTGTCTAGTGATCCTTCCACTCCTTGTGGTAATTGCTTTGCAATGTTCCTTTGGGTTTGGGTGGGTATTAGCTCTAAATTACGAATTGTGTTGCTCTACAATTTGACGAACCAATTGTCCCACTTGTGTCTCTAGATTCCTTATTGAAGCTTCTGTATTTTTCTGATTGGTAATGGAAACTTGCATGAACTTCTCCAGGGTGTCCTCCAATTTTGATGTTTTCTCATGCAAAGGAGGATAGCCCTGTTGATACGGTTGTTGCCTGTTGGATGTGCTTGCTTCTTGTTTCTATCCACTGTTTTGATTATTCCTTCAACCTTGTGAAAAATTGTTAGAATAAACATTGTTATTGAAATTACCTTGCTTTCCTTGGTTGTTCATGTACAGGATGGATTTGTCAGGCTGTTCTTCTTGGCAGTGTCCATTTTGATGGTCTCCTCTACAAAAATCATATTTCAATTGTGATTGTTAATTTCCTGTAAAATAAGATGTCTGTACTACATGTAGTTATTGCGGTAATTTTTCCATTTGCTGTGTGAGAGCCTCAATCTATTGAGTGAGTATCTTATTTTGAGCTAGGATGGCATCCGTGATATTTAGTTCTAGTACTCCCTTCTTTTGGACTTGAGATCTATCATGTTGAGCTTGGTAGTCTGTGGAGGATAGTGCTTCAATAATTCTGGTGGCTTGTTCTGCATCCACCATCATCATTGTGCCTCCAACTGCTACGTCTAATATCATTTTGGTATCAGCCCTCAGTTCACTATAAAAGATATTAAGTTGGGAAATATCTTCCAAACCATGGTTTGGGCATTTCCTAAGGAGAGATTTAAAATGTTCCCATGCTTCACAAAAGGGTTCATCTTGGCCCTGTTTAAATGTTGTGATGTTTAATTCAGCTTTGATGAATCGGGATGGTGGAAAGAATCTTTGTAGGAATTTTTCTTCAACTACATTCCAGCTATTCAAACTTTGATTTGGATGAGATTGTAACCATTCCTTCTTAGATATGCAGCCTCAACAACATCTTGGTCAAATCCTATTGTTCCAACCAATTCATAGAATGTTGCTAAATGAGTATATAGATCTTTAGTTGACATTCCATGGAATTGGTAGGAACTAATCAAACTTAGAAAAATAGGTTTCATTTCTATTGCCCTTATGGTGTTAGGAATAACAATGCTCGAAAAATGTTTGGGTCCTTATTGTAAGGCATAATTTCCAAGTGTTCTTCTTGGTGGATTTTGGTTGTGGCTGTTGTCAATTCAATGCTAGATTTTCAAACTTGAATCGCCTCCCTGGCTGCGGCGCCAAAACATGATAATGGTTTTATCATACAAAGAAATGAAGTTTTCAAGAAAAGAATCAAGTTTGTATAATATGGATTCAATGAAAGATTAGTGTCAAGTTTAAACACTAGAGTTGTAGTAAAAAAGGATGTCGTTCCACTAAGGAGGTGTTAGTATGAAAAACCTTAATCTATGAATTGATTCGACAAAAGATTCATCTCAATTTGTTGTAAAGGGTGATAATGGAAATGATCAAACGAGAGTAATAAATCTAAAGAACAAACAATATTAAGTTTAACAAAAATCAATTGTGGGAAACTGGGATTGGTTAAATCTTATCTTACCTTTCATAAGCTGTGTAAACTTTGCATGTATGTAATTTGAAATGATAATTTTTACGTCACAATCAAAGTCATTTGCATCGATTCCTCGACCACAAAATTCATAAGAATGGTTTCAACCTGCTGATCCCTCAGTCACCTGGAAACCATTCCAGCATTAATCCCCGATTGTTTAGACGTTTATTGTAATAGATACCATCCCTGGTAGCTACTTACAACAAGTGTTTGATTCAAATCTGCTTTTGAAAGTTATTTTCCAATACACTTAAGAAAACAAAAGACAAGAAAATAGTGATCAAATACTTTCAAGCATTAAGTACGGAATGAAATACAAAAACTATCAAATCTTGTTACCATACATAAAACTTACAATAGCATTATATGGGGTTTGAATGGATTACAACCAATCCTAATGAATGAGTTAGCTACTTATCTCTTGCATTTTCACTAATCAATTTCTGAAAGAATATGGAAAAGAATTAATACAAGAGAGAATACTGAAAGAATGGTGAAAGAATGATTTGATGATTAAAATGATCCCGATGCCTTTTGTTCTCTTCCTATTCTCTATTTAAAGAGGAGTCTCGCTTAAGCTTCTCCTTTTCAAGCATAAGCGAAACCCCCCTAGCTGAGAGCCCATGCAGGAGTGGTTAGAAACATGCAGGAGTGGGTGAGTTGGGATCGCACCATTGGTCAATAATTAATTTAGTAGCCGATTCTTCTTCAATCACGCTCAAGCATGGAGAAATTATACTCAAGCGTGAGGTCCTGGAACCCTTTTTCTTCATCACGCTTGAGCGCAGGGCTTAAGCTTACATCTTTATCATTTTACGCTTAAGCACCTAGAGTTTACGCTTAAGCATGAGAGTCCCTGAAGCTTGCTATTGAAGGTGCGCTCGAACGCAAGTGATCACGCTTAAGCGTGAGAGGCCCTGATGCTTGCTGTTGAAGGTGCCCTCGAGCGCAAGTGATCACGCTTAAGTGTGAGAGGCCCTGATGCTTGCTGTTGAAGGTGCGCTCGAGCGTAAGTGATCTCGCTTAGGCACGAGGAGCCCTGTTACTTTCTGCCTTGTTCACTTTTATGCCATGCATGCCACGCTTAAGCACCTAGTGTTCACGTTTAAGCGTGAAAAGTACTGCAACTTTGCTAACTTGATTTCTCTTTAAGCTTTCCTTCCTTGATTTCTTCTTGAAGTTCCTACATTTTTTTCAAGAGTTTGACAAAATTTTCTCTTTTATACAATGTTTTCATCACGAAAGATTCATGATCAGTTTCTTCCATTATTCATTAATTCAGTTCAATTCTTTGCAAAATTAATTCTATTGAGTCATGCAATCAATGCTCTAATCAACACTCATCACCCACCTAGTTTTCTTGACTTTATAGAGCATGTGCTTATCCATCTACCATAAGAGGCCTTAGTTGGTGGTCTAATACAGTATCGTTGGATGTATCAGTTTGAAAGGTGACCGTTAGAACTACTTAATTTCATAGAACAATATTTTTGTTGTAATAGTATTATGTAACTTAACATGTGTTTATGTTTTTCTAGATTCTTACGCTCTTTAAAAGACAAAGTGTCAACTAAAGCATGCATTGAAGCATCAATTTGTGAGGCATACTTAGTGGAAGAAATGACCACTTTTGCTTTTTTCTATTTTCCAATGAAGATAGAAACTAAAATGAGTAGAATTCCCCGTAACCTTGGGGTGGCCATAAATACAGGGTTGGATGATCAAAGTTCAATTTTTAACTATCTCAGTCATCCTACGGGCAAGGTCACAAAATGTTACATTGATGAGAAACATTGAAAGGTGGATCAGTTGTGCATTCTTCTGAATTGCCAGAAAGTTGAACCCTATGTCGAGTAAGTCACCAACTTATTTATTGCATTTTGAAACTAGCATTCATTGTAACTAAAGTATTGTTCTTTAAATAGATTATATGCAGATATGTTAAAACTAGAGAAAAATGATATAACTGATGACCAAATTCATAATAAGGTTTCATCCAAATTCATCGTTTGGTCTGCAAAACACGTAAGACCAGTATACCTTCCATTTTGTTATTGAACTTCAAATTTTAGTTATCTAACGACAACCTATGTGTTATGTTGTAAATAGATTCAAGACCTCAATAACCATATTGAAGATCCCTTACTCCAAGCCCTTTCTTGGGTACCGGTGAAAACTGTTAAAAAAATAACCATTTACTATGTAAATTACTATAAGTTTAACATTTTCCAATTGAGTGAAGGGATGCACACCCATACTACGGGGTTTGTGTTAAAGGCATAAACGGATAGTTAGAGAAAGACTTCTATGGAGTATTGGTAGAGATTGTTAAAGTTTCTTTCTCTAGACGACTAAGAAGAGATATCGTTCTATTCAAGTGTGATTGGTACAACAACACAATCGATGTAGGAACAAAGGTTGACAACAACTACGGTTTAGTTAAGGTCAAGAAAAATGGTAGATATAAAGGGTTTGATTCTTTTATTTTTCCCCAATAAGCTAAGCAGGTTTATTACACAGACTTCCCTAGAGGGCACCGAGACTGGTATGCAGTCATCAAGGTCAAGGCCCAAAATTAGATCACTTATAATGTCTCCGATGAGGTTGAAGATGCTTATCAGCTCACTCTGAACGAGCTCAATGATAGTTATTTGTTGTTCAACATTGATCCAGTGATACTGGATGAGACACTTGCCACTGTGACGTCCCGTATAATTTTCCGAATAAATTTTTCGTGTTTTTAAAAGATCATTTTAAAATTCATGAATTAAAATCAGAGTTCACATAAGAGTCGATAATAGCGGAAGATTATCATGCATACTAGTCGTGAATAATAAAATTCAAGGAATAATTACGTAGCGGAAACGATTTTAAAAATAATGGTACATAACCCATTGTATTTATTACAAATCATAAAAATTAGAATAAATTTGAAATCCAAGCAATAATTCACATAGGCATCAACCATAGCATCACTCTTCATTCTGGGTGACATTCACTGTAAAAATTAATGTAAGAGTAAGACAGAATATAGAATAAGTATAAAATAGATAAAATTGCACAAACACAATCAACAAATCATAATGATATGATGGATATGCCAAACGAGTTCATTTATATTTAATGAGTCTTTAATTAGTCAATGATGTTATGCTGGATCCATTTGGTTTGGTGGGAATACTGCAGTAAAAAGTCTCATAGAGACTCCAGTAGGAATTAGCATAACCATGAATCCCTACACTTTCATGGCTCCTGCGAAATTGAGTGCACAAGTAGGAATTAGCATAACCATGAATCCTTACACTTTCATGGCTCCTGCACAAATAAGTATACCAGTAGGAATTTGCACAACCATGGATCCCTACACTTCCATGGTTCTTGTGAAAATAGGGCTTAAACTCATCATAGAGTAACCCCCCACCAGGGTAGGCAATCATGGAACCCCTAAATTCCATGGTGCGTCCAAATGCTTATGATGCATGAATGCCTTTAATTCTCTTTATCATTTAACATACCATGATATCCACATTTCCAAAACCTCTTGGAAAATACAAGTCCTCAAGGGACACAATACACATAATAATTCACAAAATCATGGATTTACTGTTTCAACCACATATGTCAATAACCACAAGGCATTCATGTACATATAAATTAATTTCGTTATTCATAATTATTCACCACCACAATATACAAACTGTATGATACTCAACAGCATTCATAATAATTCATAATCACTCAAGAATTCAATAATAAATTATTACCCATAGAGAAAATATCATTTTCATTCATAATAGCCTTTATAAGTGAGTTTCAGCATTCTTAACACCAATATACGTTAGTAAAACAACCATAACATGGGCAAATCAAATCCTTTTTAGGTGATTCCACTTTTTGTAGTTCAATAACATAATTGTCTACAACTTTCATGAAGAACACAATTTCAAATCCCAAATAGAAATATCACTTATCCACGAAATACCACACTGCCTCAAGGTGAGTTTTCAAAACGTACATATATTAGTAATTTGAACATTTCTGGAGCTACAAAAATGATTTTTGCATGAAACTAGTTCTAAATTACTCTTAACACAAATATCCACAACTTTCATGAAGATCATAAATTCAAATTCTAAGCAGAAATACCATTTATCTACAAAATACAACACTTCCTCCAGGTGAGTTTTCAAAACATACATATATAAGTATTTTCCATGTTTCTGGAGTTACAAAAATAGTTTTGACATGAGACCAATCCTAAATTACTCATAACACAATTATCTACAACTTTCATGAAGATCATAAATTCAAATTCTAAGCAGAAATACCATTTATCCACAAAATACAACACTGCCTCCATGTGAGTTTTCAAAACGTACATATATTAGTCTTTTCAACGTTTCTGGAGCTATAAAAATGATTTTAACATGAAACTAGTTTTTAATTACTCTTAACATAATTATATACAACTTTAATGAAGACACCAACCATTAATTCACACCACAAAATTCCTAGTTTTGAAAATAAGATTCGGATTTCATAGTTAACAGATTTTCATCATGAACATACTTCTGTATTTTGACCATATCTAGAGTTACAAGCATCTTTTTAACTTAAAATTACTTTCTATAGATCCCTAACATAAATATCTACAATTTTCATGAAGACATCAAAGTCTGAAAACGTATGTATAATTCCCAGAATATTCATATATGCACAAAACACAAGATAAGTATTTCAATCGGATATACTGTAGTATTTTGATCATAACCCATGCTATACATATCCAATTCAGTCGGTCCAGGTCTCAAAATTCACATAACAAGAAGATCTACAACTTTGATGAAGACACCGATCACTAATTCGCACCACAAAATTCCCAGTTTTAAAAATAAAATACGTATCTCAAGTTAACAGACTTACAGCTTGAACATACTTCAGTATTTTAGGCATAACTCAAGCTACAAAAATCATTTTGACTTGAAACCACTTTCTGTAGATCCATAACACAATTATCTACAACTTTCGTTAAGACATCAAAGGCTGATTATGCTTGTAAAATTCCCAGAATATCAATATATACACAAAACATAGAACAAATATTCCACTCAGACATGCTGTAGTATTTTAGCTATAACTTTTGCTATACACATTCAAATTAATTGATTCAAGTCTAAAAATTCAGATAATAAAAAGATCTACAACTTTCATGAAGAAGTCAGAATCAAATTCACATATTTTCAATCTCAAAACTGAGCAACAAGATACGAAATTAAAACTGGAATCCTAGAACAGCATACAATTCTACCCATTTCATAGTTATTCACAACCCTGTCCCCTCTTACTTGGTTTGCCGACTGAAAATGGCCTCTTGTTGTCCTGGCTTCTGTTCGAAGGAGTATTGAGGAAGAAATTGAAAGAAGATATTCACTAACTTGGTTCTAAGGGTTCTCAACAAAGGTAGTGTTAATAATGTAATGATAAGTGGGGAACAACTTTCCCATAAGTGGATTTTTAGTGCTGTTAGTGGAGATAATGAAGGATTAAAAATAAGAAAGTGGGCTTATAATGGTCCACTTCTGGCCGTCCTACATACTAGGGGTGCATAATGGGTTTAGATATATTAAACTATACGCAAGAGACAAGATTGGAGTCAAAAAGTTACTCCTGGCACTAAAAACCGACTGGAATTCACTCGGTTAGCCTCTAAGCCGACTGGAATCCTACCCATGCTGACTGGAAATTGTCAGTAACGTGAAAAGAAGGAAGTCTGAGTCCTTCTCACTTAGTTTTCACTCGGCATGAGCCATTCTTCACTCAGTTTTCCACTCAGTAAAATCGAGTCAACTCTCAATTTGTCTACTTGGCATCATCACTCAAGTCCGAGTCATCTCACACTCGGCTTCCCTCTTGGCATAAGAGTTTAAACCGACCCATTTTCATTCAATTAAGTCAGTCAGAGCCGACTCATACCCACATAATCTACCACTCGGCTATTTATCCTAAATCCAAGTCAATAGCCGATCGGTGAATTCCTTACAACACCGACTCAATTCCTAAATAGTTCTCACTCGGTGAATTCCCTCAAAGCTGACTTATTTCACTTGGCTGTCCACTCGGTAAATCAATTAAATCCGATACCCAACTCTTTAAGTCTCTGCTCGGTAGAACTCTTCTGAAACCGACTCATGCACTCAAATTTGTCACTCAGTAAAATAATCTTTATTGATCATCATTCAATCATTCTTCCCTCGGCAAAATAATCTAAACCGAGTCCCCTATTCACTTAGTCTTCAACACTCGGTTCCTCATTTCAAATCTGAGTCTCCACACACACGGTTCCATTCGGTAAAACTTTTAGAAACTGATTCTCCCCCACAATTCTTCACTCATTCGGAATCTTATTCTGGATTGACACATCAGCTGACCAGTTTCCACTCGGTATCTCATCCCCAAGACCAACTTCTCTTCTTCATTCACACAAAGTTATTCCAATTCACTCAGTCGGAATTCTAACACTCGGAATCACATTTTCCTCTGTACTTCACTCGGAAATGAAGGCACTCAGTGAACTTTCAGTCAGAATTGCAACGTCTGACTATGATTGACTCAGAACTAGTCATTCAGAAGCATTTGACTCGGAAACGAGTCTTTGGAGAGTACTTGACTCAGAAATGAGTCTTTCTGAGGTGTTTGACTCTGCAGTGAGTCACTCCAAGGGGAGTCACTTGGATTCTTTCACCCAGAAGTGGTTCTGTCAGTCCACTTCACACACAAGTGTCTCTGGGGCAAGAATTCCACTCAGAATAAACCCTCTCAGTCATGTTCCACTCAGAAAACATAACCTTCACTCGGTATTTCCATTTTTCACTCGGAATTTCTCTTAGTCACTCGGAATTTTCATTCTTCACTCGGAAAAATGGATATTTTCAATAAGGATCTATATAAATTCCATAATTTTACTCAAAAATGGAATTTTTGAAGTAATACGAGCCATCCATTGGATGTTCTATTCATTGATTATCCCTTACAGACCTTCCATACTTCATAATTTATAAAATAGAGCTATTATTAAAAGCAGGATGTTACATTTCTCCCACCCTAATAAAAATTTCATCCTCGAAATTTAACATAACGCACTTTTCAGTGAAACAATTCTGGATACTGTGTCCTCATAGCATCTTCACGCTCCCAAGTCAGAGTTACATCATTTCCTTGTTTCCATACAACCTTTACCAATGGTACATTCTTGTTTCTCAGGCGTTTAATCGACCTTTCTATGATCTGTGTGGGTTCTGTAGAGATGGTTAGATTTTCTCTAACTTCAACATCATCAGCAGCAATCACATGAGTGGGGTCTTGTACATACTTCCTCAGCTGTGATACATGAAACACATTGTGCAAATTTGTCAGGTGAGGAGGAAGTGCAATCTGATACGCTACTGTACCAATCCTCTTTAGAATTTTATATGGTCCAATGAACATTGGACTCAACTTCTTACTCTTCAATGCTCGGCCAATCCCCTTGTGAGGTGAAACCTTCAAAAATACATGCTCACCGACTTGGAATTCAAGTGGTTTCCTCCTCTTATCGTAATAGTGCTTCTGTCTATCTTGGGATGCCTTCATCTTTTCTCTGATTATTTCTATTTGTTTAGTCTGTTGCACAATTTCGGGTCCTAACGCCAAACTTTCACCAGTTTCTAACCAACAAAGGGGCGTTCGACACTTTCTACCATACAATGCCTCAAATGGAGCCATACCAATATTGCTATGGTAGCTATTGTTATACGTGAATTCTATCAGTGGAAGAAACTGCTCCCAACTACCACCATGTTCAAGCACACAAGATCGCAGTAAGTCTTCCAAACTTTGTATGGTATGCTCTGACTGCCTATCTGTTTGGGGATGATAAGCTGAACTTAATCGAAGCTTTGAACCCAATTCCTGATGCAAGCTTCCCCAGAATCGGGAAGTGAACCTTGGATCTTTATCTGACACAATACTAGATGGTACACCATGAAGTCTTACGATCTCCTTCACATATAATTGTGCCAATTTTTGTAGAGGGTTCTTCATATTCATTGGGAGAAAATGAGCAGACTTTGTCAATCTGCCTACAATAACCCAGATTGCATCATTCCCTGAACGTGTTCTTGGTAACCCTGACACAAAGTCCATTGAAATGTCATCCCATTTCCAGACAGGAATCTCTAATGGTTGCAGTTCACCAGATGGCTTCTGGTGTTCCACCTTGGCTTTTTGACATACCAGACATAAAGACACATATTCAGCTATTTCTTTCTTCATCCTTGGCCACCAAAAGCTTTTCTTCAGGTCTTGATACATCTTAGTTGATCCAGGATGGATGCTAAGCATACTTTTATGCGCTTCTTCTAGGATTGTTCTTCTCAGACCAACATCATCTGGTACACAAATTCTGCTTCTGATTCTCCAAATTCCATCTGATCCTTCTTGTAATCCCATATCTTTTCCCTTTGCCTGCAACTCTCTCAACTCTTGTAATGGCAAGTCTTCTTTTTGCATTTCACCTATCAGCTTCAGAAAATCATTGGTTATTTTCAAAGTTCCCAAAGTCATACTTTTTGAAGATTTCAACTCCACACCCAAGTTCATATCTCTGAACTGTTCTATCATCTCCATCTCCTTTACCATCAAAGATGCCATATGAATGGACTTTCAGCTAAGTGCATCTGCCACCATATTTGCTTTTCCTGGATGGTACTTCAAATCAAAATCATAATCTTTAAGAAACTCCATCCATCTTCGCTGCCTCATGTTCAATTCCTTTTGATCGAACAAATACTTCAAGCTCTTGTGGTCACTGAACACTTCAAACTTGACTCCATACAAATGGTGTCTCCAGATTTTTAGAGCAAATACCACTGCTGCCAATTCTAGATCATGCGTTGGATAGTTCATTTCATGTGGTCTCAACTGCCTAGAAGCATAGGCAACCACTCTTCGTTGCTGCATCAAGACACAACCTAAGCCCATCTTAGAAGCATCACAATAAACCATAAAGTCTTCTTATGGGTCAGGCAAGGTTAAGACTGGAGTAGATGTAAGCTTTATTTTTAGTTCTTGGAAACTTCTCTCACATTCTGGCATCCAATCAAAAGGTTGATTCTTCCGGGTTAGACGAGTCATTGGTAGGGCAATTTGAGAAAACCCCTCAATGAATCTTCGATAATAACCAGCTAATCCCAGGAAGCTTCGTATCTCAGTGACTGAAGTAGGTCCTCCCAGTTCGTTACAGCTTCAATTTTAGAAGGGTCCACAGACACTCCTTCGCTTGAGATTACATGGCCTAGAAACTTTACCTCCTTCAACCAGAATTCACATTTAGACAACTTGGCATACAACTGCTTCTCTTTTAGAATCTGTAATACCACTCGAAGATGCTTTTCATGTTCCTCCCACGTCTTAGAATAAATCAGAATGTTATTAATGAAGATAATAATAAACTGATCTAAGTATGAATGGAACACTCGATTCATGTAATCCATGAATACAGCTGGGGCATTGGTTACTCTGAAGGGCATCACAAGATACTCGTAATGGCCATAGCTTATTCTAAAAGCTGTCTTTGGAATATCCTCAAACTTGACACCAATCTGATGATAACCCGATCACAGATCAATCTTGGAAAATACTGTAGCACCCCTCAATTGATCTATCAGATCATCAATTCTGGGCAAAGGATATTTATTCTTCACCGTCAATTTATTCAACTGACAATAATCTACACATAATCTCATGCTTCCATCTTTCTTCTTGACAAGTAATACTGGCGCTCCCCATGGCGACACACTGGGCCTGATGAAATGCTTCTTTAATAACTCTTCAATTTGCTTCTTTAGTTCTGCCAGTTCAATGGGTGACATGCGATATGGAGCCTTAGATACTGGTTTTGCTCCTGGAATTAAATCAATTGAGAATTCTATCTCGCGTTCTGGAGGTAAACTTGAGACATGCTCAGGAAATACTTTAGGAAATTCAGAAATAATTGGCATTTCGATCTCTTTAGATTCTCCATCTCCTTGTGGAAGAGAAAACAAGGCAAATAATTGGCTTTCACCTTGTAAGGCAAAGAGTTTAAGATTGTCGGAAGTAAAATTTTCTTCTGATAGAAATATCACAGTTTTGTTATGACAGTCCACCAAGACTCGATTTGCTGATAACCAGTCTATCCCTAGGATCACTTCCAGATCCTTCAAAGGTAAACAAACAAGATCGACAAGAAAGTTTTTACCTTCTATGAGCACAGAACAATCGTTACACGCCTTAGTAGTCCTAAGTTGTGTACCGATGGGAGTGGAAACAATCAGATTATATCTCATAGGAATCACAGGTAATTGAAGACGTCCAACACACTCATCAGAAATAAATGAA
Organism: Clitoria ternatea; assembly: GCA_037962975.1. Lineage (NCBI taxonomy): Eukaryota > Viridiplantae > Streptophyta > Magnoliopsida > Fabales > Fabaceae > Clitoria > Clitoria ternatea. The sequence goes on from CM075671.1 coordinate 181,779,875, forward strand.
TGTGTAGCACTAGAATCAAATAACACAGATAAGATTGTACCATTGATCTCACACTTACTTTGCACGAGGTCATCAGCTTGGTCTGGCTCTGAACCGCTGATGGCAAAGACTCTTCCAGTTGTTGGTTGTAACCTCTGGTCTGTTGACTCCCTGTTCTGTCTTGGAGGTTGAGCAGCACGCGTGTTTCCTCCACGACCTCCCTGATGGTTAGAGCCTCTTTGATTATTCATAGTGTTACTGTCGTTGTTTTGACGGTTCAGCGGACAATTTGGACTGATGTGTCCTGTCTGATTACAACGATAGCAGATAACATCTCCTAGGTGTCGGGTGCAATTGCGTATATGGTGATTACCTCCGTAATTATGACACCTGATATTTGTATGATTACTGCGTCTTTGAGAAGATGATGATCCTCCCTTGAAACGATTTGGATAGTGCGTCCCTCTCCTTTTGAAATCAACTGATTGAGGTTTCAGTTGTCTATTGGCCTTTTCATGTGCGAGTCTGGCTTGGTGATTTTCTTCAAAAATTCTGCATTTGTTGATCAGAAAAGGAAAACTTCAAATTTCTTGGTACCCTATCGCCTCTTTGATTTCCAGATTCAGCCTGTTCTCAAATTTAACACATTTTGATTCTTCGGCACTAGCCTGTTGAAAAGGAGGGTAAAAAAGAGATAGTTCTTCAAACTTTACAGCATATTCTCCAACAGACATTGAGCCTTGTTTCAGCTCCATAAATTCCAGCTCTTTACGGCTTTTCACACTTGCTGGAAAATATTTCTCTAGGAAACAGTCTTTGAAGTTGACCCAGTTCAAGGGTCTGTCAGCCTCGATCATACGGATTCTAGCATGAATCCACCAGTTTTCTGCCTCTTCCACCAACATATAGGTGGCATACTCCACCTTTTCACATTCTGTGCAGGGCAATGCTCAAAAGATGTGCTCCATTTCCTTGGCCCAGAGATACGCTCTTTCTGGATTATAACCCCCTTTGAATTGTGAAGGTTTTCTTTTCAGGAAGTGATCTAACCCATGGAGTCCTCCTGTGCTCCTTGGTTGGTTTTGTCGTTCTATGGCTTCAGCTAAGCGGTTGAAAGCTGCTGCCATATCGTTGTTGTTGTTGTTGTTGTTGTTGTTTCTTGCCATCCTACATTCGTAGTTTGGTTTATACTAATTCTAAGGGAAAATATATTGTATTATAACATAACTATAAGTATTCTACAGTTTATCAGTTAAGCAATAAATTGTATAACACATTTGACAGTAATCAAACAAATTGTTTTATAATTTATCAGTCAGGCACAAGTCATATAGCATATACGTAACATATTATCAAACAATTCACATAGTATATCAAGAATCAATACATGTCATAGTAATTGGTCCTGAATTTTTGAAAATGCTCTGATACCACCAATGTGACGTCCTGTATAATTTTCTGAATAAATTTTTCACGTTTTTAAAAGATCATTTTAAAATTCATGAATTAAAATCAGAGTTCACATAAGAGTCGATAATATCGGAATATTATCATGCATACTAGTCGTGAATAATAAAATTCAAGGAATAATTACGTAGCGGAAACGATTTTAAAAATAACAGTACATAACCCATTGTATTTATTACAAATCATAAACATTAGAATAAATTCGAAATCCAAGCAATAATTCACATAGGCATCAACCATAGCATCACTCTTCATTCTGGGTGACATTCACTGTAAAAATTAATGTAAGAGTGAGACAGAATATAGAATAAGTATAAAATAGATAAACTTGCACAAACACAATCAACAAATCATAATGATATGATGGATATGCCAAACGAGTTTATTTATATTTAATGAGTCTTTAATTAGTCAATGATGTCATGCTGGATCCATTTGGTTTGGTGGGAATACTGCAGTAAAAGTCTCATAGAGACTCCAGTAGGAATTAGCATAACCATGAATCCCTACACTTTCATGGCTCCTGCGAAATTGAGTGCATAAGTAGAAATTAGCATAACCATGAATCCTTACACTTTCATGGCTCCTGCACAAATAAGTATACCAGTAGGAATTTGCACAACCATGGATCCCTACACTTCCATGGTTCTTGTGAAAAATAGGGCTTAAACTCATCATAGAGTAACCCCTCACCAGGGTAGGCAATCATGGAACCCCTAAATTCCATGGTGCGTCCAAATGCTTATGATGCATGAATGCCTTTAATTCTCTTTATCATTTAACATACCATGATATCCACATTTCCAAAACCTCTTAGAAAATACAAGTCCTCAAGGGACACAATACACATAATAATTCACAAAATCATGGATTTACTGTTTCAACCACATATGTCAATAACCACAAGGCATTCATGTACATATAAATTAATTTCATTATTCATAATTATTCACCACCACAATATACAAACTGTATGATACTCAACAGCATTCATAATAATTCATAATCACTCAAGAATTCAATAATAAATTATTACCCATAGAGAAAATATCATTTTCATTCATAATAGCCTTTATAAGTGAGTTTCAGCATTCCCAACAGCAACATACGTTAGTAAAACAGCCATAACATGGGCAAATCAAATTCTTTTTTAGGTGATTCCATTTTTTATAGTTCAATAACATAATTGTCTACAACTTTCATGAAGAACACAATTTCAAATTCCAAACAGAAATATCACTTATCCATGAAATACCATATTGCCTCAAGGTGAGTTTTCAAAACTTACATATATTAGTAATTTGAACATTTCTGGAGCTACAAAAATGATTTTTATGTGAAACTAGCTCCAAATTAATCTTAAGACAAATATCCACAACTTTCATGAATATCGTAAATTCAAATTCTAAGCAGAAATACCATTTATCCACAAAATACAACACTGCCTCCAGGTGAGTTTTCAAAACGTACATATATTAGTATTTTCAATGTTTCTAGAGTTAAAAAAATAGTTTTGACATGAGATTAATCCTAAATTACTCATAACACAATTATCTACAACTTTCATGAAGATCATAAATTCAAATTCTAAGCAGAAATACCATTTATCCACAAAATACAACACTGCCTCCAGGTGAGTTTTCAAAACGTACATATATTTGTATTTTCAATGTTTCTGGAGCTATAAAAATGATTTTAAAATGAAACCAGTTTTAAATTACTCTTAACATAATTATCTACAACTTTCATGAAGACATCAACCATTAATGCACACCACAAAATTCCTAGTTTTGAAAATAAGATTCGGATTTCATAGTTAACAGATTTTCATCATGAACATACTTATGTATTTTGAGCATATCTAGAGTTGCAAGCATCTTTTTAACTCAAAAGCACTTTCTATAGATCCCTAACATAAATATCTACAATTTTCATGAAGACATCAAAGTCTAAAAACGTATGTATAATTCCCAGAATATTCATATATGCACAAAACACAAGATAAGTATTTCAATCGGACATGCTGTAGTATTTTGATCATAACTCATGCTATACATATCCAATTCAGTCGGTTAAGGTCTCAAAATTCACATAACAAGAAGATCTACAACTTTGATGAAGACATCGATCACTAATTCTTACCACAAAATTCCCAGTTTTAAAAATAATATACGAATCTCAAGTTAACAGATTTACAACTTGCACATACTTCAGTATTTTAGGCATAACTCAAGCTACAAAAATCATTTAAACTTGAAACCACTTTCTATAGATCCATAACACAATTATCTACAACTTTCGTGAAGACATCAAAGGCTGATTATGCTTGTAATATTCCCATAATATCAATATATACATAGAATATAGAACAAATATTCCACTCAGACATGCTGTAGTATTTTAGCTATAACGTTTGCTATACATATTCAAATTAATTGATTCAGGTCTCAAAATTCAGATAACAAAAAGATCTACAACCTTCATGAAGAAGTCAGAATCAAATTCACACGTTTTCAATCTCAAAACTGAGAAACAAGATACGAAATTAAAACTGGAATCCTAAAACAGCATACAATTCTACCCATTTCATAGTTATTCACAACCCTGTCCCCTCTTACTTGGTTTGCCGACTAAAAATGGCCTCTTGCTGTCCTGGCTTCTGTTTGAAGGAGTATTGAGGAGGAAATTGAAAGAAGATATTCACTAACTTGGTTCTAAGGGTTCTCAACAGAGGTAGTGTTAATAATGTAATGATAAGTGAGGAACAACTTTCCCATAAGTGGATTTTTAGTGCTGTTAGTGGAGATAATGGAGGATTAAAAATAAGAAAGTAGGCTTATAATGGTCCACTTCTGGCCGTCCTACATACTAGGGGTGCATAATGGGTTTAGATATATTAAACTATGCGCAAGAGACAAGATTGGAGTCAAAAAGTTACTCCTGGCACTGTAAACCGACTGGAATTCACTCGGTTAGCCTCTAAGCCGACTGGAATCCTACCCATGCTAATTGGAAATTGTCAGTAACGTGAAAATAAGGAAGTCCGAGTCCTTCTCACTCAGTTTTCACTCAGCACGAGCCATTCTTCACTCATTTTTTCACTCAGCAAAACCGAGTCAACTCTCAATCTGTCTACTTGGCATCATCACTCAAGTCCGAGTCACCTCACACTCGGCTTCCCTCTTGGCATAAGAGTTTAAACCAACCCATTTTCATTCAATTAAGTCAGTCAGAGCCGACTCATACCCACATAATCTACCACTCGGCTATTTATCCTAAATCCAAGTCAATAGCCGATCGGTGAATTCCTTACAACACCGACTCAATTCCTAAATAGTTCTCACTCGGTGAATTCCCTCAAAGCTGACTTATTTCACTTGGCTGTCCACTCGGTAAATCAATTAAATCCGATACCCAACTCTTTAAGTCTCTGCTCGGTAGAACTCTTCTGAAACCGACTCATGCACTCAAATTTGTCACTCAGTAAAATAATCTTTATTGATCATCATTCAATCATTCTTCCCTCGGCAAAATAATCTAAACCGAGTCCCCTATTCACTCAGTCTTCAACACTCGGTTCCTCATTTCAAATCCGCGTCTCCACACACATGGTTCCATTCGGTAAAACTTTTAGAAACTGATTCTCCCCCCACAATTCTTCACTCATTCAGAATCTTATTCTGGATTGACACATCAGCTGACCAGTTTCCACTCGGCATCTCATCCCTAAGACTAACTTCTCTTCTTCATTCACACAAAGTTATTCCAGTTCACTCAGTCAGAATTCTGACACTCGAAATCACATTTTCCTCTATACTTCACTCAGAAATGAAGGCACTCAGTGAACTTTCAGTCAGAATTGCAATGTCTGACTATGATTGACTTGGAAACTAGTCATTCAGAAGCATTTGACTCAGAAACGAGTCTTTGGAGTGTACTTGACCTGGAAATGAGTCTTTCTGAGGTGTTTGACTCTGCAGTGAGTCACTCCAAGGTGAGTCACTCGGATTCTTTCACCCAGAAGTGGTTCTGTCAGTCCACTTCACACACAAGTGTCTCTGGGGCAAGAATTCCACTCGGAATAAACCCTCTCGGTCATGTTCCACTCGGAAAACACAACCTTCACTCGGTATTTCCATTTTTCACTCGAAATTTCTCTTAGTCACTCGGAATTTTCATTCTTCACTCAGAAAAATGGATATTTTCAACAAGGATCTATATAAATTCCATAATTTTACTCAAAAATAGAATTTTTGAAGTAATACAAGCCATCCATTGGATGTTCTATTCATTGATTATCCCTTACAGACCTTCCATACTTCATAATTTACAAAATAGAGCTATTATTAAAAGCAGGATGTTACAGCCACTATGGGGGGTGAACACATTGACAAACAGGTGGTCTCTGAATCAAAATGGTCTAGGGTCAATTTGCAGACTGAGGACCCTATTGAAATAGATAGCCATGGTGACACTGAAACTGAGGGAGAATTTCAAACTGAAACAGACACATAGTATGTAGTTATTCAACATATTTATATATATACATATATTTATAGTTTGAGACTAACGTTTGTTTTTATGGTTTTATCTATAGATGATAGGACATCGACTACCGTTCAGCCGGGGTAGGGGTTCAAGGACTCTAGGCTCCCGTCTGCGTACACCACAACAGACCAACACCCTATAGGAGACCACCACACCACTACAGACCCCCACCTTATAGCAGACTCCATCACCACTACATACCACACCATCACAGCAGATCACACCACAACAGACCACTATAACACAACAGACTCCTTCCCCACCATAGATCACTAGACTCCTTCACACCACAGATCATAGCACAGTAGATTCCTTCACTGTAGAATTTGGATGACCCTATCCTCGAGGCGACCCCACCTGCAGGATCCCCCTACTCACTCTGGTCCTATTTTTGGCGGAGATGAGTATGTATTACTATATAATTTCTTTTAAGTTTCTTAGATGGTAGCTTGTTAATTGCTTTGTAATTAAAATTCATATAATACCTAAATTGGTTTATTGTATGTTAGTTATTTAATACTTGTATGCATTGAACTGTACTGGGAACTCTTCTGGTTGTAAGAGGGTAATCATTCAATTTTGAAATGTTACATTTAGAGGAGAGACTCTGCTGAAATTTTAGGAGTCTCCCTATGTCTATATTGTTTTATATGTTTCTAATTATTGTTTATTACAGCTTTGTTGATAGTAGTTGCACTACTAAAGTGATTACTAAGGTTCTGAAGACCTAGTGGGATGATCTATTCATCTCTTGGACAGATGCTGGTAAGGTTGTCCAGGATAAATGGTTTCAGACCTTCTCGGTAAGTTTAACACTTCCCTTTCTTATGAGTTTATGGCTAATTCTTGTGTATGTTTTTAATTTTAAAATCTCATTTCATGTAACAGTGTGATTATCAGTGAACAAAGGGTATGATTGATAGGATTAGAAGGGTGTAGAAGTGAGGGGGTGTCTTGTTCCAGCAGGCCATTGCTCGGAACAAGGCAAACAGAATGGCTGATGTTGCAGACTCTATCTACACTAAGGAAACATTTCAGTCCTTGAGCATAAAAAGAGATTTGTAAGTATATTTTGTTAAACATTTTTTAATGAATGACTTAATATGTTTTCTATTAACAATCTAAATATATTATGAACAACAAGAGAAGAATCAGCATTTTGAGCCATCATTGTATGAGGTCATGTAAATGACCAAGAAAAATAAAGCCGGTGCATGGGTTAACCAATAATCGACAGACATGGCAGTAATTTAGTTTAAATTACACATGCTTAAACTTACAAATTATATTACTAAATTTTATCATTATTTTACATTGGCAGGAGGTGTATCTTGCCATGAGGGCCAAGAAGCAAGCAGAGTTGGTGACCTCTACACCTGAGGATGAGGTACTTGAAACCCTTTCTTGTTCCGACAACAACGCCATCTATATGGAGGTTGTTGGCGATATGAACACGAAAGTAAGGGTGTTTGGATTGGGCAGTATGGGCAAACAGCTGGCCAAAAAGGGGAAGACTTCTTCCTCTTCCTCTGGCCTACCGGCAGATGTTATTCAGGTTATTAGAACCTGAATAATGAGCTATAGGATGAGTGACACCAAAGGCAGCTTTTGTAGGAGCAGGCCGAGAAGGACTGACACCAGAGGTAGCTACTACAGAAGCAAGCTGCCTAGGATCGACGATGGGCAGAGGAGGAACGAGTCAAGACACATCAACAACTTGCGGCACAGCAGGAGATGATCATGCAAATGATGACAAGGCTACCCTCCAATGCTTCCTGGCCGTCCCTAATACCACCACCATAGGATCCCCCTCCACCATGATTTTACTTTTCTATGCTTCATTTTTTCTATATTGTATACATTCTATATATTTGGTTTATAGTTTATATCATATTCGATATTTTAGCATCTGTTTTATGCCATTTTCCTTTTTTATGTGAATTTTTTCCAATTTAATATTGTATTACTAACGAAGAAAACCTAGAATCGTAATATTATTGTAATTATTAACTAATAATATTTAATTGATTCAATTAAAAAATTATAAACAAAAATTAAATTCAATTAAAAAATAATAAACAAAAATTAAATTAAAAAAACCAAATACAGATATTAGCGACGAATAAAAAGAATGGTTTTGTTGTTATTGTGTAGCACACTAGCGAAAGTGTTACGTGGTCGTTGATGAGGCAGTAATAGCAACGACATGACGTGGTCGCTGATTAGGCAGTAATAGCAATGGCGTGACGTGGTCGCTGATTAGGCAGTCACAACAACGGCGTGACATGGTAGCTGATTAGGCAGTTATAGCGGCGGTATGACACGGTCGTTGATTAGGCAGTCATAGTGACGGCGTGACATGGTCGCTAATTAGGCAATCATAGCGACAGCGTGACATGGTAGTTGATTAGTCAGTCATAGCAACGACATACATGGTCGCTGATTAGTCAGGCATAGCGACAGGATACGTCACCACCATAAGGACCTCATTAGCGACAGCGTCATGCCGTTGAAAAAACACTGTGACGGGGTGTTCTTTTCATCACTGTTGTATTAGTGACGATACTTGTAGCAATGATGTCCAGTTCGTCATAGTTTCTGTCGTTAATAGTTTTAGCGATGGCATTTTCATGATTTAGTGACGGGTACGGGTGGTCACTGATTGGTTAATTTTTAGTAGTGGGGGAGTTTTATTAGTAGTCAAGTATGAGTAATATTTTGTAATGACTTTTGTAATGATCTCTGAACCTTTTTGGAATTAATACACATCTGTTCTTTACTCTAATAAGTCCAGTCCTTTATGGGTTCAGTCTTAGGGGGAGTTTTATTAGTAGTCAAGTATGAGTAATATTTTGTAATGACTTTATTAATGATGTTTAAACCTTTTTGGAATTAATACAAATATATTTTTTTGCTCTGATATGGTATTTTTGTTCTGAACCATGCTATGATATATTTAGTATACTTTGATATTTTTTAGATAAATCTGCTCTAGTATCAAAAGTCTAATTTTCATTTCTTTGAGGCTCTAGTCTAATTTGCTCTGATTATAAGCATTAATGATCTGATTCCTAATTGAAACTTAATTTCTTTTTAATAAGTGCTCTGATGCTATATGAAATCTTGATGTTTTGATATGTTTTGATGCTATATGAAAGCCTAAGTGCTCATATACTCTCTCTCTTATATGCTTATAATATCTAATGCTTTGACTCAAAATTGAAAATAGTTTCAACATTATCTTTGCTCTGTTGAACTTTGATATCTTAATCCTCAATATGCTCTGATTATCATAGACTTCATTGAAATGAAAGAGTTGATATCTGTTATCCATAAATAGGGAGAGATTGTTGGAACCGAGTCTGGTTTATGAAAGAAAATTATAACTAACCAGACCTCAAGACTTGTTAATAACACATATTAAGGAATTCAAAGTAAAATAAAGTTTGCCCATGTGTTATCTAACCTGTCTAATTAAGTGTTTTGGGATATAAATATTAAGCACACAGGTTACAAATGAAAGGGGGAGTCCATCAAAACAAAAGTCTGACTTATGACATATAAAAAATTTCAAGAAAGGTTTGATTCCAAGGTTTGCTTAAAAAGAATCTGATTTAAGTAGATCAAACCTTTATACTATAAATTAGACCTCGGACTTTTGAAGTGACAAGAACTTCACTTCAAGCTTACAACAACCAATGATCAAAATTTATTTTGATGATACTCTGAGTTGTGTGCGTATCAAATAAAAATTGCTCTTATAATCAAAAGAGGAAAAAGGCAAAATAGTGAAGCAGCAAAAGCTCTTTTGTTAAGAAACCAATGTAGCTACTTTAAGCAACTTAGAAAAGCTGATAACAATTAACTCTTGTGTCAAGAAGTTACAAAAGGTCAACCATATATTCTTTACATGCTTTGTGTGCTATAATAAAAAGAAGAAAGCCAACAAAAGAACTTTTTCTTTGAAAATATCAAGGAACTCCATATTTATGCAAGATGATACCTTCACACCAGACCTTTTGCCCACTCATCACATTCTCAAGGTCTAATGCTTACATTAAGCTGAAGCTTCACCAACTAATAAGGTCGTGATCAAGGAAGATCCTATCACAACCTTAAACAAGGGTTTGGAGATTTACAGAGGTCCCTTAACAAGGGAAAGACAAAAAGGGCCAAGGATATCACCCAACAAACCCTAGCTACCTTCCTGAATACTTTACATAGGCCTAATCCCAAGGAGGATCACTTGAAGACCTATACATTCTCTTTATGTATTATTTTAGAAGAATAGGTTTTTAAGTATAAAATAGGGTTCTATATATGTTAGAGTTAGGATTTGGGCCTTTAATGGTGAATGGACCACTTTAGGGCCTTGTACATCACTTTGGGCATTGTATTTGGCTATCCTTCTCTACTTTGAGCTAATTGGGCTTAGAAGCTTGTTATAAGCCCAATTAAGCATAGCGTTTTTGAATTCACCTATGCACTATATAAGGCTTGCATTCCATTGTATTCTTTACCATTAGTTTGAATGAGAATTTCATTTTCTCAAAAGTGTGTGCATACTTCCCCTCTTAGGCTAGAGAGAGTTTTAGCCTTTTTCAAGCTCTCATCTCTAGGTTTCCATCCCTAGAGTGGCGAGTAGAGGACTTATCCATTCCTTGGTGGCGTCCTAAACCCATCTATTTCCATACTTCTATCTCCCTTTCCAATCCTTCATTCTATCCTTCCAACTTTCTCCTTTTATTTTCACTTTAAGAAGTCAAAGGTCAATTATTTCCTTCACATTTTAGTTTTGGCTTCTTTTCACCTTTCATGCTTCCGATTTGTTTCTACATCATCAAAGGCATTGTTAGTTCTCAAATTTACTGGTATTTTCTTAATAAAAAGTGTGTTAAAATAATAAAAATTAGTTTAAATTGTAATAAATTTAGCTTTTAATTATAATAAATGAAAACTATTGAATTTGAACTGCCATGATCCATTTTCTCTAGTTTTGCAGTAAAAAGCTAAGGATTTAAGGAGAAAATTCATTCAAATCTGAAGAGCTGACACGTAGCATCAACCTCACATGTAGCGTCAGGGTTTTGATACTGAAGTTACGTGTCAGCCTCACGCGTAGCGTCAGAAGCTACGTGGACTCCACTGGCAGGTGGCTTTTCACTTAGAATTGGGCCAATTAATTAATCTAAAAGGCCAATCCACTACCAGCAAATGGCCAAACTTGAAGTGGGGTCATGTTTGAGCATTATTAGGGCAAAAATAGGGGATTATAGCTGAAAATCAGGAAGATTAATGGAGGCTGAGTCAAAGGCCTGACGCGTAGCGTCAGCCTCACGCATAGCATTAGCCTCACGCGTAGCATCAGCCTCACGCGTAGCGTCAGGACCTCTACTTAGCCCTATAAATATGGTCATTCTCTACCCATTTTTGGCATCCCTTTCTTCATTCTTCTCTTCATTCACTCGAATTCAGAGTGTCTTTTCTAAGTTTGTATTTTAGAATAGTTTCTATATACTTAAGAGTATAGTTTTGTATTATGTTCTTTCCGTATCCTGAAGTGTGATCAAGTGTTCGTGATGTCATCAACTGTAAGTTTTGTTTTTACTTTCACCATGTTTAATTAATCTGTTTATGTTGGAATTGGTGAACCAATCTATGAATATGATGTGTTGATTATAACCTCTGCATATTTATGATTCAAGTACCATGTTAGTATTTCAATCTTTTATTAGTATGAACTTCAAACGGGTGAATGATTTTCATGCATGTTAAAAACCACTTTAATGAAAGTAAAAGTTGAAGTACCCTTAATATACCAATTACTAAGGATAGAGTTGGTAATTATTGTTGTGTTAAGGCCAAGACTTAAAGAAAGTTTTTACTAACAAAGCATTTGAGGGATTGGACTTTACGATAACTATTTAGAATTTAAATCAAGAGGGATCAGTTATAATGACTTTAAGCTGCAATGAAATGAACTTGATGATTAAATATGCATGTTTATAATTATTTCATTATGTTCTAGTGCGGGGATCCTAATTCCAACATAGTTGTTAATTTATGTTCTTCTTAAGTATTGGATTTATTCTGAATTACTACTCAAAATTATTTTCTAGATAGTTTTATAATCTTCCACTCAATGAATAATCAATCTCTAAATATGTGAATATTGTAAAAATTGTGTATAAATTATTCTTTTGTTAATAAGTTTTGACACTTTTACTATAGTAAATAAGAATTACTGTGATTACTGAAAGCATTCAATCCTTGTGGGAATGATATCTTTTTCAAAAACTGCAATGATAAATTGGGGCGCTTACCAATAAAGATGCTCAACACCACTAGTGGAAAAAAGGCTTTTTACACCGGTCCCTTTTGGCATTTTATACCGGTTGTAGGACCAGTGTGGATGGAGCCGGTGAGAAAAATGTGGACTTTTTATACCGGTTTTGGGACCGGTGAGAAAAAAGGATTTTACACCGGTCCTGTTTATGACGACCGGTATAAAAAAGAATAATTACACCAGTTTTTTTCTTTAAAATAGGTGTAACTATTAATTTTCTCACTGGACCTTCTTCAAACACCTGGCATAAAAAATTATATTTACAAAGGTCCTTGAGGTTAGGCCCGGTACAAAAATTGACTATTCTCACCGGTCTTTTTAGTTAGCCCCGGTACAAGGTAGACTTTTCTCACCGGTCCTTTTAGTTAGGCCCGGTACAAAGTAGACTTTTTTCACCGGTCCTCTTAGGCAGGCCTGGTACAAAAATAGACTTTTCTCACCGGTCCTTTTGGTTCCGCCCGATACAAAAAATACGCTTTTTTTTTTATTTCGGTACGTATTTCATTCATGGGCATGCCAATTCAGTATTGCAATTTCAAAGTCAGCTAAAGGAAAACAAAATAAACCCTTCTTGCTTAGGAAAACAAAGCTCAGCTAAAAGAGACATTAGACATCATATCACATCAATTTTGATCATGCTAAACGCCAATATTTTACTCTATTCCTTTCCTTTAAATTTGTTCTTTACAACTACAAAAATGTTGTGCACATACAATCAGACATAGAAAATAGAACATACAAAGAAAAATGTTTCTTCAATGACCAAGAACATAGAGAGCTTCTAGAGGGTGAATGACGACTGAGATTGAAAAACAAAAGCATCTTCTGGATCATCTTCACTATCATCCTGCTGATAAAAGTTCACAAAAATTCTATCATTAGTTATGACTAAATCCCTGCATATTTAATAATAATCACTACATATTTAATAACCAATCACAGTAGTGTGTATAACCATATTCTATTATTGATGCTCGGGGAAGAGAGACAAGGCAAAACAGCATTGCAGAATGCCATATTTGAATTAGAATATATAAATTTAAAAAATATTAGGATTATTATGTTTGTCCAGTGTATTTCCAATATACACCCATTCATGCAAACCAATATATTCACGGGTCAAAGTTTATATGCACAGAATAATTAGTGTTGTGAAATTAAAGGAGAAAATAATTAAAATTTCCATTTTACAAGCCTACAACCAGCCAATTACTTATTTTTGAGTCCCCACATCGCAGAATATCAATTTAATAAGTGAATGCAAACTTTAAATCTATTTTGGAATATATCTATGCATATAACAGTTTATATTCAACTTTGGCTGCATTTTCAAGCAAAAGGCAAAGCCATGAAACTGCCAACTCCAATTCTAAATCAACATAGAACTTGAACCAAACCAAACAACAAAACTGGAAATAAGGTTCAAGAGGCAGTTCTAAAACCAATTCAGAACTTTTAACCTAAAACCACTCCTCACTCTTGCACTAATTACCAATCAATTCAACACCCATTTCAAAACAATTCAGAACCATTTTTTAAACCCTTAAACTGGTTTTAGAATAGTTCAGAACCCTTTCCAATCCAGAATTGGTTTTTAATCCCAGAAACAAGCATAATGGGGGAAAACATATCAATCAAAAACTAGTGTTGTGATCTAAACTAGAAGGACCAGTGAAAATTTGTAAGCATTCATTTTTAAGTAATTTCTAATTATGTTTCACCCAGAAATAAAAGCAAAACTGACGATAACTTAGTAACTAGTTAAGTGGCTAAACACAATTAAGTAAAGAGTTACACATATGCATGTAGTGAAAATAGTTTTTTAACCAACACAACTAATCCACATCATAGAATGAAAATAACTTGAAATACAGTTAAACTAGAATAGTAGACTCACTGTTTCTTAGGCGGCCCTTTTAATACCAAGACATCTTTAGAATGAAGGAGGCAACACTTCAAACAAATATCTTGCCCATCGTTTTTGAATGTCTTCAATTTCATCCTCGGAAAATGGTTCTCGATCGAATCTCTACAAATTCAAAACCAGAATGCATGAGCAATAAGAACATAAAGCACGTGCAACTTAAACAAATTTACAAAACTACATATTGAAAAAATTACCTTGTCCCATGAATCAAGAGTATTTGCTAAGACAATATCCAACATGTGCTTCTTTACATAAAATCCACACTGCATGCTACCTAATGATTGTGTTGGGCACTATAAAAATAACACCAATTAATATTGAAATGTGTAAGATAAAAATATGACAACCAAACAAATAAAAATCATAAACATCCAACTTACACTTGGATTGATCCATTTAGGAGGTGTTAAACATTTTATGTGTCGACCTAGCAACAACTGAGATGCTTGTATTGGTCTACAATAAAAATTGTTTTAATACAAAAATACTTAAGTTAATAAGCTTAACAATAAGATATATACACAGGATGATATGTTTCATTAGACAATGGTAATTAATATAACAATTAACACTTACACTTGTAGAAGTTGTTTAAGTTCTTTGGATGGTTTACCCTTTGTTGAGCACAATAACACACACAAATTCTATTTTGGACATATTAATATCAACTGCCAATGTGACCTACATAAAGTGAAATAAAATATGTCATAACTTTTTTAAAAAACTAAATAATTAAAAAAAGACCATATTACTTACGAGTTAATAAAATACGGTGCAAGGTAAACCAATTTGCCTTCCGATAATTTGCTTTGAATGTAGTTTTGTATGTCCTCCTTTTTGTTTCCTTTATCATGAAGGAACCTAGGATCAATGAATCCATAGGTATTCGTGAGTTCCTTCTTCTTGCACAATTGATGTAGGTACCTAATTGAACAAAAATATGATTATTAATATATAAATCCTAAACATAAAAAACAATACATTTGTCATATAAATTTCATGTGAGACCCTAAAATTAACTTACATCATCCAAAATTGTATGATAGATATGTTTAGCATTTGATCACCTAAAGCAATCTCCAAAACATCATGCTTGGTGATGTATAATGGGATAGGAACATCCTTTCCTATAACCTCAACTCCTAACTCCAGCTTCAAAGGCTTCTTGCCAATTTTCACGGCCAATGTCCCTAAACGCTCAAGCAAGTCTTCTTCTTGTTGCAGAAAATTAGCTTCGCCCTCCTAACCAATTTAATAAATTCATTAGATATATGTAAAGTATTTGTTAAAGATATAAAGTAAATTGTCAGTAATACCTTGGCTCCAAGTAAGATGATAAGCTTTCTTGGCCATACAATGAAGTGGTTAGGGGCTTGTCCAACTATTGATACCTCCTCAGTGGGTATAGGGACATGGGCATCTGCATCCTTAACCCGTTCAACCACCACTTTAACATTATGATCATCTAATTTCTTATGGTGTATGGTGGATCCCAAGTTATAAACCTTTCCAAAATCTACTAAATGATAAGGATTCTCTATGTATAACTCACAATCCTCTGGGACATCAATCATATCCTGTTCTGGTGCATCTTCACCTTCTGGAACATAATTACTACCCTTTGTGCTCACATATTTATTTAAAGGTGGATTCCTTATGTCTTGGGTTTTTGTGAATAGAGAAGGAATGCCTAAGGACTCTAAAGTTTGCCTAAACTCCAACCTTAGCTTTTCTGTGTCCTGCTCTGTGATTCGTTGAGTCACTTGCTCTTCAACTTGTTGAGTGACCTCTTGCCTTATCTCCTCTCTAATATGCATAATCTCATCCCGAGTCACATTAGAGGATCCAAGTCATTTTCTGCTTGGAGGTTTTCCAAAGTACTGTCGTATGCCCACACGTTGTCCAACACCACGAACACGACCATTATGTTTTGGACGCCCAATAGCAATAGATAGAATATCTTCTCGGCCAGAGGGTACTAAGGATTCTTCCAAGCTGAGTGATGTCAAATTGTCCTACAATCCATTTTAAATCATGTATGGCATTCAAAATATAAGTTAGCAAGTAATTTATAATCTTGTCCTATGCATGAATAAATCAATTAACTTACAATCTTTTCAGCAATCTCACGAGTTGCAGCGGATGTATATTCTCCATTCTTCTTCAACCTTGCTAACTTTCATTTCTCATAATGCTTAGGCGGAGATGGGGGAGGAAGTACTATGGATGGGTCTGCTTGGGATGCTTGCTGATATTCTTTCTTCTTTTGTGCCATTATCTTCTCCTCAAGCAATGGATAACCCACACGAGATAATCTATGAGGATACTTATTCATTGCAGCAATCTCCTGTGCTCTTTTTCTTTTCCCTATTTAAGTCGATTAAAGTAAACTTACCAATTAAATAGTCTGAAGAGTATGAAATAAACCAACTCATATTTATTTAGTTTTCAAAAACACTTACAATAAAGTTCATATGTTGGCGACTCTTAACAAACTCCTTCCATGTTTCTTCATCAATGAATGTCCACTTCTCACAAGGCGACTTGTCTTTGTTTTTTCCAAACACCCATTCGCTATTCAACTGTGTCTTAAATTGCTTCCAACGTTCCTCCACATAGGAAAGACATTTCCTTTTCAAATCCAAGTTGTTCGGAACATCATATGTCATCTATATGTTACAACAAAGTAATTTTAAATTAGAAAATGACCTTACAATCACTTTATAAGATTTACTATATTGCACTAATAGTATTACCGTAATTGTTTCCCAAATTTTATCCTTTGTCACCTCATCGACCTCACTCCAACGGTTACACAAGATACTAGCTTTTTCACGTCCAAGCATCCCAAGGTAGCTATTGAATTTAGCTTTATTTACCTCTTTCGGTAGTAGAGTCACTGAATCAAACTCAATTGGAAACTTCTGGTCTCTATTCCTACCAATTGCTAGCTTTTTCAACCACGTAACTCGTCTTCTAACTCTTTCAAAAGACTCTTATTGTGATGGTTGGTTTCCAGATGAATCAACTATTATTCCTGTACAAACATAAAAAATGATTAACATTAATATTGATACTTTCAAGCAATATAAGGTAATGTTGAATTATAGCATTATTAAATAATGTATGACTAACTTATTGTTATGCTGGAATTTTCTCCCATATCCCTTCACGATGATCATTCTGTGTGGCATGAACATCATCCACTTCATCCTCAAAATTCATATTTGGCATCCATGTTGACATAGGTGTCTCTGAAACATGTAAGGTGTCATCGATATCAAGTGTGGTTTTTCTAGGAAGAACCACTGACCACTGCTTGTTAGAAGGATCATTGATATAAAACACTTGTATTGCTTGTGATGCCATGATGAAAGGATCATCTTTATAAGACAACTTGCCAAGGTTCACCAAAGTAAATCCTAACTCATCAACATATACAGCACTATTAAGATCAACCCATTTGTATTTGAAAACAAGAACCCTAAATTTTGTGTAATCAACCTCCTATATCTCTTCAATACGTCCAAAGTATGATATTGATGCCATAACAGGATTATTATCCTTTGAGCTAGAGAAGTGCATGGACTCAGCTATTACCATGACCCTACTATTTTGCATAGTGCTCTTATCATCTTGGGACTTAGTATAGAATGAGAAACCATTAATATCATATCCATTCCAGCAAATTACATCATAATAAAGCCCATATGCTAGCCACTTTAATGTTTCAGACACAGTGACATCATTCTTAACAGCCTCTTTAAACCAACTTAAGAAGATCTTGTTGTGCTCATTCAACAAAGCCTTTTCTTTCATTCTTGGCTTCTTTTCCTTGATGATGCTTTTATGCTTAGCCAGGTATGGTTATACTTCATCAATGTTATTAAGTATATACAAATATGCTTGATGTATTTCCTCCTGACTCATACTCTTTATCCTTGGATTTCGTAATCCCTTACCTTCATATGACATCTGGTGATGAGACTCTGGAAGCCCAATAGCATCCACTTCTGACAAATAGTCAGTACAAAACTCAATGGCCTCCTCTGTAATATATCTCTCCACAATAGAAGCTTGAGGGCATTGTTGATTTTTCACATACCCTTTTAATATTTTCATGTATCGCTCAATTGGGTACATCCATCGTAAATAAACAGGGCCGCAAAACCTAATCTCTCTCACTATGTGAATAATCAAGTGAACCATAATATCGAAAAATAAAGGAGGAAAATACATCTCCAACTGGCTTAGGATGACAGCAGCATCATGTTCCAAGTCATCTAATATTCCAGGGTTAATAGTTTTGCTGCAAACAACATTAAAGAAGAAACACAACCTAGTAAGGGCCTCTCTCACCTTATTGGGCAAAATGCCATGAATAGCAACTGCTAATAGTTGTTGCATCAAGACATGACAGTCATGTGACTTCAAACCAAGTAACTTTAAGTTTTTAACTAAAACTAGCTTTTTGACATTTGAAGAATAACCCTATGGCACTTTGACACCATGAAGACAATCACAAAAATTTATTTTTTCATCTTTAGACAATGTATAACATACCGGTGGTAAATACTTCCGCTTGCCAACCGTTTGTGGAGCTAACCCTTCTCGTATACCCATTTCAACCATGTCCATTCGAGAGTTCACACCATCCTTTGTCTTGCCTGGTATGTTAAGGAGTGTTCCAATGATACTATCACATACGTTTTTCTCCACATGCATCATATCTATGAAGTGCCTTACATCAAGATAAGACCAATATGGAAGATTAAAGAATATTGATCTATTTTTCCATATTTTTTCACGTTGTCTTTCTTTTGGGTCTTCCCAAAGACAACACTAATGTCCTTCCCTCATTCATAAACTTGCTTCCCAGTCAACGCTTTAGGAGCAATGTCATTCTCTTGGGATCCATTAAAAGCTTTTCTCAATCTCCTGTATGAATGATTAGGTTTGAGAAATCTTCAATGACCAAGGTAAACAGTCTTCCTCCCATGAGTAAGTTAACAGTAAAATGTGCCTTCCTCATATATAGGGCATGCATGATGACCCTTAACACTGTATCCACTAAGATTCCCATATGTTGGGAAATCATTAATTGTACCAAATAACATCACCCGTAATTTAAATTTTTCATGTCAAAACCCATCAAAAATCTCAACACCTTCCTCCTAAAGCATCTTTAAATCATTATTGAAGGGGCCGAGATATACATCTATATTATTTCCAGGCTGACTTGGTCCTGAAATCATCGTAGACAAGATTACATACTTGCGTTTCATGCATAAGTTTGGGGAGAGGCTATAGATAATCAAAAGAACAGGCCATGAACTGTGTCAGCTACTTAAGTTGCCATAAGGGTTCATCCCATCTGTAGCTAGGCCAAGCCTAAGGTTTCTTGGATCATCACCAAACTCTGGAAATAGTTCATCAATTTTCTTCCATTGTAAACCATCAGCTACATGGCGAATCTTGTTATCACGTTGCCTCACATCTGCATGCCATGTAATGTTCTTTGCATCAATTGGGTTAGCAAATAACCTCTTGAACCTTGGAATTATTGGAAGATACCATAAAACTTTTGTTAAGGGCTTGTTTCTGCTATCGTCCCATTTAACACCTCCATCCTTCAATTTGTATCGTGATAAATGGCAAACAGGACATTCATCCAAGTATTCATGTTGCTTCCTGTACAATATGCAATCGTTTGGACACGCATGTATCCTCTTATACTCCAGACCCACCAGACATAAAACCTTTTTCGCCTCATAGGTGCGATTCGGAAGTGTGTTACCTTCTGGTAGCATTTCCTTTAACAATTGTGGCAATTCAGTGAAGCTTTTATTAGTCCATCCATTTTTTGCCTTTAGGTTGACTAACTTTAGCATGGCTGATAGTCGTGTGAATTTAGCACAACCCGGATACAAAGGCACTTTGGTGTCACTACATATATTATCATACACACGTGCCTGTTGGAAAGCCTCGACTCCAATATCATTGATCATGTCCTCTAGTCGATCTTCCATATCTGAATTTACTTGGTCGGTTTGGGGTGCATTGACATGGTAGATAGTGCCTCTCCATGCCATATCCATCTTTTATAACTTAGCATAATTCCATCACAGAGGAGATGTGATAGATGTCCAATTTATATATATTTTGCATGGATAATGAAGCATAAATTAGATATAATGTGCAATGTTTGTCAATTTTGTAAGCTATATAGAACATAAATTATGATAGGAACATTGTACAGGTTGATTGGTTAATTTTGTTGCAATTCTAGAAAAAATTGAAGAAAAAAGAAGAAAAGAAAAGAAAAGAAGAAAATTCACCAAGTTTTGAGCAAACAAGTGATATTCGCTCAAGCGGAGGCTATCTCGCTTGAGCGAATCAAGGTCGCTGAGGCTAGACTGAAGAGCTTGCTTGGGTGAGCAAGGAATTTAACAAATACAAGTATCAAGCCAAGACTCGCTTGAGCGAGGAGTCATTCGCCCAGGCGAAATCAAGCCAGAAGAGAATGATGAAGAAGTCGCCCGAGCGAACAACGTCCGCTTGAGCGAATTTGGTATAGAACGGGATAACATTAGCATCGCTCGAGCGTTTGAATTAAAACATCAGGCAAAATTCTTCCAGCAAGTCACAATGCAAAACTCGCTTGAGCGACATGGTTTCGCTCGAGCGAGAATTGTCCAGAATCTAAAATTCAAATACTCGTTGCCGCGAATGAAGGAATGGCTTAAGCGAAAGGGAATAAAGGATCAGATATGAATCTTCGCTCAAGCGAACTTAAATCGCTTGAGCTAATAAACATGCAGATGAAGCAGGACCAAAAGCTTTCTTCACGTTGAAGTAGTTTATTCGCTTGAGCGAAACATAAACTCGCTTGAGCGAGTATTCCTTTATATAAGCATACAAAAGGGTTACTTCAGGGGCGGATGGGTAGTTGGAGGGAACACTGTGTACTCTTTTTTCTTTATCTTTTCTATGTTTGTAATGACCACCATGAGTGGCTAATATCTCATTTGGGATTGGAGGTAACCAATTAAACTTGATGTATATTTGGATAATGTTTATGTGATTCATGTGTTGTTTTATGATTCTTTGTATTCCATTTTATGTTCATTGCCTGAATCTACTTGATCACTAGTTTCTTGATTCAAGTTTACGGTTGTTGTTGGAAAACGACTTTCGAAAACGGATCTAAATGGAACACCCATTGTGAGTAGATAACCAGGGATGGTATCTAACGCAATGGACGTCTAAATAATCGTTCTTAATGCTGGAATAGATTTAAAGCGATCAAAGGATTGACGTTATTAAACCTATTCTTATGAATTTTATAGTCAAGGAATTGATATGAATGACTGTGATTGTGACGTAAAGAATCATATTGCGAACATTGATTACGTGAATATTAACGGTGTATCGGAAAGTGAGAAAGGTGAATCCAATTCCCAAACTCTATACTTTGTTATTTCGCTCATATTTCTTATATTGCTTTCGTAGACTTTTAGATGTGTGAAAAGTTCTTTAATCCATTATCATGAAAACTACAATTTACTTCTGCCGTAATAGTTAAAATCGATTTAATCCGATCCGTAGTGGGAACGACATTTGTTCTTCGGAACATATACTACAACCGACAAGTGGTGCACTTGCCACAAGTCAATTTAAAACTGACAACTGGTGTCTTGTGAATATATCATACCCAAACAACCAACAAGTTTTTGGCGTCGTCCGTTGCGGATTAAGTTTAAATCAATTTCAATTATTTCGGTTCGTGAATATAGTTGTATAGCAACTTTGTGCTTATATATCTTTTTCTTTGTTAACCTCTCTGTTTCTAGCTTTGCTTATGTTATTAAGAAGTCAGGGATTCAAATAACAGGCTAAAATAGATCCTGAAACTGAGAAGACTTTGAAGAAAATCAAAGCCAAAGCTAAAGCACAACAAGAGGAGGGACAATCTTCTTCTCCAACTTCACCACCATTATCAACTCCAAAACTTGAAAACATAGAAAGACAACACCAACAACCAAGGCGTACTTTGGGAGATTATGCAAATCAACAAGGACCATGATACTTTTCAAGTATTATAATGCCACAAACAAGAGCCTTGGAGATGAAACCAGCTTTTCTCAGTTTGATTAGTGCTCATCAATTTACTGGAATGTCGAATGAGGATCCTTACACTCATTTGGCAACTTTCTATGAATTGGTTGGTACTATGGGTTTTGGCCAGGAGGATATGGAGACTGCATATCTCCGGTTATTTCCATTTTCATTGGCTGGAAGAGCTAAGGAGTGGTTGCAATCACATCCTAATCAAAGCTTAACTAGTTGGTCTGATGTAGAAGAAAAATTTCTACATCGTTTCTTTCCTCCATCAAGATTCATAAAAGCTAAATCTGATATTTCAACATTCCGTCAAGGGGTTGAAGAACCATTTTGTGAAGCATGGGACCGTTTCAAATCATTACTTCGTAAGTGTCCTAATCATGGTTTTGAAGACATTGCTCAATTGAACATCTTTTACAATGGACTTCGACCAGATACAAAGATGATTTTGGATGCTGCAGCTGGAGGTACAATGATGACAGTTGACGCTGATCAAGCTACAACAATTATAGAAGCTTTATCCTCAACGGATTATCAAGCTCAGCATGATCGTCAACAAATTCAGAGGAAAGGAGTTCTAGATTTGAATACTTCAGATGCTATTTTGGCCCAAAATAAGATCTTAACTCAACAGATTGAAGCCTTGACTCAACAAATGGCCAAACTCCCACAGCAATTGCATTCAGTGCAATCTTCACTACCAATACAATAGCAAAGTGCAAGATGTGATTTCTGTGGAGGTGAACATCCAAATGGTTACTGCAGTGTACAAGAGGAGACAGTTCATTATATGAATAACCAAGGTAAACCAAATAATTTTAATTCCAATTATCCTAACCAACAATTTCAAGGGTGAAGGAGCAATCAACATCAAGGACAAGGATGGAAACAGGAACCAAGTTCTTCAAATAGACCTTATCAAAGAAACTATCCTTCTTTGATGGAGAAAACTTCAAGATTGGAAAATACCTTGGAGAAATTCATGCAAGCTTCTTTGACAAATCAGAAAAATACTGAGGCATCAATAAAGAATTTGGAGACTCAAGTAGGACAATTGGCTCGACAAATTGCTAAAAATCAATGACCTCAGTATGGAGCTAACACAGAGCCAAATCCAAAGGAGCATTGCAAGGCTGTCATAACAAGAAGTGGAAGACAAATTGGAGTTGAGTTGGGAGAGAAAGAAAAAGAAGAAGAAGAGATTTTGAGAGCAAAACAAGAAAGAGAGAGAGAGTGAAAAAGAAAAAGAAAAAGAAAAAGATATGAAAGTGTGTGAAAAAGAAATAAAAAAAAATGTAAATAAAGAAAATGAAAAAGAAAAAAACAAAAAGAGTGAGTCAGAAAAGGGCAAAGGCAAGGTAGATGAAGAGTTGCCTCAATTAAAAAGCATGCCTTACCCAAAGAATCCTTCAAAAAGGGATAAAGAAAGATAATTTGTAAGGTTCATGGACAATTTTAAAAGGCTTTAAATTAATGTCCCATTCATGGAAGCTATGGAGCAAATGCCTACCTATGCAAAATTTATGAAGGATCTATTAACAAAGAAGAGAAGATTTTTAGAAGAAACAGTTGAATTGGAAGCTGGATGTAGTGCCATTATCCAAATGGCATTACCACCTAAAACCAAGGATCCAAGAAGTTTTACAATTCCTGTTACCATTGGTCATATGCCGATAGGAAAAGCATTACTGGATTTGGGAGCAAGCATAAATCTAATGCCACTCTCAATGCTTAAAAGAATTGGAGATCTTGAGATAAGGCCAACAGAGATGACATTGCAATTGGCTGACAAATCAATAAAATTTCCTTATGGTGTGGCAGAAGATGTATTGGTAAAGGTGGAGAAATTTGTACTTCCAGTAGACTTTATGATAATGGACATGGTAGAGGATGCTGAAGTACCATTGATCTTAGGAAGACCGTTTATGAAAACTGCCAAAGTAATCATAGACGTTGATGATGGTAAACTGAAGGTACGAGTTCAAGATGAAGAGGTGAACTTTAATGTCTTTGAAGCCATGAAATATCCAGCAGATAAACAAAGTTGTTTCAAGATTGATGTTAAAGAAGAGGTCATTGAAGGACATCTTAATGAAATGCAAAATCCAAGTCTTCTTGAAAAGGCTTTGATAGGAGCTGTTGGGAATCTTAATGATTTGGAAGCTGAAGAAGTCCGGCAGATTTTACAAAGATTAGATGTAGGTAAAGAAAATAATAGCAAGCAAGAGGTAGTGGAGACTCTTCCTCAAAAGCAAGTTTCTGAAGTTCAAAAGTTAGAGTTGAAAGAGTTGCCCTCACATTTAAAGTATGTCTTTTCAGATGTTGAAGGACAAAAACTAGTTATCATTAGCAAAAACTTGTCAAAGGAGGAAGAAAAAAAATTAATTGAGATCCTAAAGAAGAATGAAGAGGCAATTGGGTGGAAGCTGAGTGATTTAAAAGGAATCAGCCCTTCATATTGTATGCACCACATCTTCATGGAATAAGAGTATAAGCCTATAGCACAACCTCAAAGAAGATTAAATCCAACCATGAAAGAAGTTGTTAAAAAGGAGGTCATCAAATTGTTGGAAGTTGGGATGATCTATCCAATTTCTGATAGTGCTTGGGTGAGTCTAGTACAGGTTATACCAAAAAAGGGAGGTATGACAGTGGTGAAAAATGACAACAATGAGCTTATTCCTACTCGCACAGTAACTGGTTGGAGAATATGTATAGAGTACAGGAAACTCAATCAAGCTACAAGAAAGGATCACTTTCCATTACCTTTCATGGACCAAATGTTGGAGAGATTGGTTGGCCAAGCATACTACTATTTTCTAGATGGTTATTCAGGATACAATCAAATTGCAGTAGCACCAGAAGACCAAGAAAAAACAGCGTTTACTTGTCCTTATGGTGTTTTTGCTTATAGAAAAATGCCCTTCGGACTTTGTAATGCTCCGGCCACTTTTCAAAGGTGCATGCTTTCTATCTTTGTTGATCTTGTTGAGAATTGTATAGAGATTTTCATGGATGACTTTTCAGTTTTTGGTAAATCATTTGAGTTATGCTTAAAAAATCTTGACATTGTGCTTAAAAGATGTGTGGAGACTAACTTAGTGCTAAATTGGGAAAAATGTCATTTTATGGTATCCAAAGGCATTGTGTTAGGTCACACAATTTCAAATAAAGGCATTGAAGTGGATCGTGCTAAAGTGGAAGTTATTGAAAAATTACCTCCACCGATCAATGTCAAAGGTGTTAGGAGTTTTCTTGGGTATGCTGGTTTTTACCGAAGGTTTAATAAAGATTTTTCAAAAATTACAAAGCCTTTGAGTGATTTATTACAAAAAGACATTCCTTTTCATTTTGATGAAGCTTGTTTATTAGCTTTTCAACTGTTAAAGCAAAAATTAATTACTGCTCCTGTCCTAATTGCTCCAGACTGGTCACTTGATTTTGAATTGATGTGTGATGCAAGTGACTATGCTATTGGTGCAGTACTTGGATAGAGGAAATCTAAATTATTCCATCCTATATATTACGCTAGTAAAGTTTTAAATGAGGCACAAATAAATTATGCCACAACTGAGAAGGAATTACTAGCTGTAGTATATGGATTGGAAAAATTTAGATCATATTTAATTGGTTCCAAGGTTGTTTGTTTTACAGATCATGCTGCAATAAAGTACCTGTTAAACAAACAAGATTCCAAACCCAAATTGATCAGATGGATCCTGCTCTTACAAGAATTTGATTTGACTATTCGTGATAAGAAAGGCAGTGAGAATCATATAGCAGATCATTTGTTCAGGCTGATCAACAATGAAGTTACCACCCTACAGCCTAAAGTCCAAGAAGAGTTCCCAGATGAGAAGTTGTCCTTTATTTTATTTGTAGCTGTGATTAATGAGGATCTTTGTTTCACTAAACTCTCTCTTGACCATTTGCTTGAGGACAAGCAAAGTTCTAGGTTAGGGAGAGTTGATAGATGTCCAATTTATATATATTTTACATGGATAATGAAGCATAAATTGGATATAATGTGCAATGTTTGTCAAGTTAGTAAGCTATATAGAACATAAATTGTGATATGAACATTGTACAGGTTGATTGGTTAATTTTGTTGCAATTCCAAAAAAATTGAAGAAGAAAGAAGAAAAGAAAAGAAAAGAAGAAAATTCACCAAGTTTTGAGCAAACAAGTAATATTCGCTCAAGCGGAGGCTATCTCACTTGAGCGAATCAAGGTCGCTGAGGCTAGACTGAAGAGCTCGCTTGGGTGAGCAAGGAATTTAAGAAATACAAGTATCAGGTCAAGACTCTCTTGAGCGAGGAGTCATTCGCCCAGGCGAAATCAAGCCAGAAGAGAATGATGAAGAAGTCGCTCGAGCGAACAACGTCCGCTTGAGCGAATTTGGTACAGAACGGGATAACATTAGCATCACTCGAGCGATTGAATTAAAACATCTGGTGAAATTCTTCCAGCAAGTCACAATGCAAAACTCGCTTGAGCGACATGGTCTCACTCGAGCGAGAATTGTCCAGAATCTAAAATTCAAATACTCGCTGCCGCGAATGAAGGAATGGCTTAAGCGAAAGGGAATAAAGGATCAGATATGAATCTTCGCTCAAGCGAACTTAAATCGCTTGAGCGAATAAACATGCAGATGAAGCAGGACCAAAAGCTTTCTTCACGTTGAAGTAGTCTATTCGCTTGAGCGAAACATAAACTCGCTTGAGCGAGTATTCCTTTATATAAGCATACAAAAGGGTTACTTCAGGGGTGGCTGGGTAGTTGGAGGGAACACTGTGTACTCTCTTTTCTTTATCTTTTCTAAGTTTGTAATGACCATCATGAGTGGCTAAACATCTCATTTGGGATTGTAGGTAACCAATCAAACTTGATGTACATTTGGATAATGTTTATGTGATTCATGTGTTGTTTTATGATTTTTTGTATTCCATTTTATGTTCATTGCCTGAATCTACTTGATCACTAGTTTCTTGATTCAAGTTTACGGTTATTGTTGGAAAACGACTTTCGAAAACGGATCTAAATGGAACACCCATTGTGAGTAGATAACCAAGGATGGTATCTAACGCAATGGACGTCTAAACAATCGTTCTTAATGCTGGAATAGATTTAAAGCGATCAAGGGATTGACGTTATTAAACCTATTCTTATGAATTTCATAGTCAAGGAATTGATATGAATGACTGTGATTGTGACGTATAGAATCATATTGCAAACATTGATTACGTGAATATTAACGGTGTATCGGAAAGTGAGAAAGGTGAATCCAATTCCCAAACTCTATACTCTGTTATTTCACTCATATTTCTTATATTGCTTTCGTAGACTTTTAGATGTGTGAAAAGTTCTTTAATCCTTTATCATGAAAACTACAATTTACTTCTGCCATAATAGTTGAAATCGATTTAATCCTATCCGTAGTGGGAACGACATTTGTTCTTCGGAACATATACTACAACCAACAAGTGGTGCACTTGCCACAAGTCAATTTAAAGCTGACAACTGGTGTCTTGTGAATATATCATACCCAAACAACCAGCAAGATGCTCTCGAATTTTTTCAACTTTCAACCGAGTCTTTTTTAAACAGTTCACATAGGGGCAACATAATCTTCCATTAATGCCATCAACGTTTCTTGTAGCGTAATCAATAAACTCTTCAACCCCATTCTCATACTCCTCGGTTGTGCGTAGTGCACTCATCCAACTACGATCCATGAGTTGGAACAACCTATTTAAACAATGAACACATATGACACAAATATCATTCATAGATATTAATATCATATCCATTACCATAGTTTAAAATTGGATTCAAAGGAATCCAAGACTACTTAATTCTGATACAAGGTTACAATGCCGTTACTAAGAAAATTAAAGGAAGTAGGGAAAGAAAAAGAAAATAAAAAAAAAACTAAGTGGAAATCTGTTCAGGTTCTCTAAAAGTCAAAACAGAAAATATTGTTAGAAAGCACGCAAGCATGCAAGAGATGAATGATTCTTATACATAAGAGATAAATACTATGATGACAACTATATTAATAAATATCAAACACTTCCAGTGATTCAAAAGTAAATTTATCACATTACATCATTGTATTTTTCATGTAAATATAAAGTCTTAAAAAACTATTTAGAAACCATATATGTATAAAGTCTTAAAAATATAAACTATTCAGATTGAACAAAAATAGAAGACAAAGTTACAGCCTTATAAAAGTTAAAGCAAGGAGGCTCATGAAACAAGAATTTAATTGAAGAACCAAATGATGAAGAATAAGACTATGTTTTGAAGTCTATGTCTTAGCATGATAGAGTTACCTGGATAACAAGCAAGGGTGCAGCTAAGAAGCAACCAGCTGCAAGGTATCACCCATAACTAACTTGGGCGAAACCTCCGGGATAGGACAACGTCCTCTTCACTCTGGGATATACCCTTCGTGGCACCCCACAAGGTGATATATTCAACATTATTCAACAACAATAGGACAACGTCCTCTTCACTCTGGGATATACCCTTCGTGGCACCCCGCAAGGTGATATATTCAACATTATTCAACAACAATAGGACAACGTCCTCTTCACTCTGGGATATACCCTTCGTGGTACCCCGCAAGGTGATATATTCAACATTATTCAACAACAATAGGACAACGTCCTCTTCACTCCGGGATATACCCTTCGTGGCACCCCGCAAGGTGATATATTCAACATTATTCAACAACAATAGGACAACGTCCTCTTCACTCCAGGATATACCCTTCGTGGCACCCCTCAAGGTGATATATTCAACATTATTCAACAACAATAGGACAACGTCCTCTTCACTCCGGGATATACCCTTCGTGGCACCCCGCAAGGTGATATATTCAACATTATTCAACAACAATAGGACAACATCCTCTTCACTCCGGGATATACCCTTCGTGGCACCCCGCAAGGTGATATATTCAATAACAATGCATATCAATGCCATGCTATGCCATAAGTGCAACAATGCAATAATGCATGTGCCCAACAACCTCGCAAGGATATCTCACGCTCTCAATTAGGGATATAATTTAATTTGCCATCTTAATAATTATTCATAATTATTTACAAAGCCCCTCAAAGAACATCATTCATATAATTGGCATCTCAATGGCCATAAACATTATTCATAACAGTCCACACATGAATATCAAAGGCATAGCAAGCATCAAAATATTAATCCACACATGGAATTATTTGAGGCATATTCATCATTCACATATTTGGCCATCACACTTTCGCCCAACACATTCATTTTCTTGGACTCACATCTCATAACTCATCATCAAGCCCTTAACATTGCTTTCGCATGATCATTCTTGGTGGTTAAGATTCATATTTCACATTATACATATTTTGGGTATACACAAGTCATCCCAATATTTTAATCATTATTCCTCACCACCATATTATTTCATAGGCGTATATATATCTATGCACTCCCTCAAGTATTATTCAATATAGGGTAAGGAGGGCCAATACAATCAGAACCGAGAGAAAAGAAGGGAAAATTCCATCAGGGGGTCACTCGCTCAAGCAAAATCCCCACTCGCTTGAGCGAGTGCCAAACAATACACATGGCGAGACAGAAGGGAGCAGAGCGAAAAGAAATAAAAAGTAACAGGGGGAGCTTCGCTCAAGCTAAAACCGACTCGCTTAAGCGAGACACACAAGCTTCGCTTGGGCGGAGCCAGCGAGAATGGGCGAAAATCGTCCAGAAACAAGTTCCATACCGACTCGCTTGGGTGAGCATCACAACTAAGGCCATTCGCTTGAGCGAAAATCGGCCAGTACCAGTATCACCCATAACTAACTTGGGCAAAACCTCCTCGCCTAAGCAAATAACTCCCAGAGCTGAGCACATGCTCACTCATTCAGCAAATTTCCCAACACTCGGGTTTCTGTTGACAGAATCCCCCCAAAACCGACCCATCATTCATTTGGTTTTCACTCAGCAAAATTTATCCGGATCCGAGTCATCTCACACTCGGATTCCCACTTGGCATAACAATCTAGACCGACCCATTTTTCATTCAACCAAATCATTCCAGGGCCGACTCACACTCACATAGTCTATCACTCGGCTAATTACTCGAAAACTGACTCATTACCTGATCGGTCCTCACTCTGCATTTCATCCCAACACCGACTCAACTCCTGATCGGTCCTCACTCGGTGAATTATTTCAAAACCAACTCTTCTCTCTTGTGGTCTTTCACTCCGCAAATTAATTCCAAGACCGACCAACACTCACTTGGTCCTCCACTCGGCAAAATCAATCCAGACCGAGTCCTCTCTCACTCAGACTTCCACCCGGTAAATTCATTCCAAATCCGAGTCTTCACTCACACGGTGTTCCACACGATACAACATTCCAGAAACTGACTCACCACCCAATTGGTGCCTTCCCATTCGGAATTGCACAATCGCAGGCTTATCACTCGGAGCAGGTTATACTGGACTCGAAAATTCCCCATTCGGGACTCCACTACCCAGGTCATCACACTCAAAAGCCTTCTTACTCGGATTATGTCCACTTCCTCACTCGAAAGGTCATGATTCGGACATAGGTCACTCAGAAATTCACCACAACTTAAATTGTTTTCAAAACTCCCATTCAGACAGAACTTGTTCAGGATCTCACCCATTCTCCGCTCACTCATCTCGCTTGGGTGAATACTATCCCCAAGACCCTTCGCTCGGGCGGATTTTGTCCAGTGGCTACCCCTGCTTCTATTAACAATCCCGCTTGGGCAAAATGGCCATTCGCCTGAGCGAATTCGGGCCAGTAGCAAATCCCATATACTACAACAATCTCGCTCGGGCGAGATTCTCACTCGCTTGAGCGAGTTCTGCAGAATCCCTGCAGGAAATACGAAATTATACACCATCATATACAACAGGTGAGGCATATACACCTCATTCCAAGCACTCTCACTCGGAAGTTCTCATTATAAGTCAAATTTAGACCTATCAAACGTTCTTACACATTATAAAAGGTATATACCACCTGTTCACACATTCATACTTATAGATTTACATCCAAACTTATTATTCAAGTTGAATTCAAACTCATCATCATCTTATATACATATATTCATACCTTACCACAACAATTCCACATATTCACACGTATCATCCTCAATAATCATCAACTTGCTAATTCAATTAATTCAATACATACACAGGGCAAGGCAAGCATGAGTATTTAACACATACATCAAATCACTCTCAAATTTACTCATGCAATTTGAATGTTAACTCTTCTCCTACCTCGAGGGAAGAGCCGAAACGATTCCAATGCTCCGAATGCTCCATTGCATTACCTGGAATACGATCTACATACCATATGCAAGTATATTTACATAATTAATAACCATCATAA
Organism: Clitoria ternatea; assembly: GCA_037962975.1. NCBI lineage: Eukaryota > Viridiplantae > Streptophyta > Magnoliopsida > Fabales > Fabaceae > Clitoria > Clitoria ternatea. The sequence continues at coordinate 181,811,698 of CM075671.1, forward strand.
TTTTAAATACTTGCTAGCTTATCATAAAACTTAACATCAAGTCCTATACTTGGTAAACGTCAACTTATGCAATTGTGTTAGGCTTCGGGAATTCCTTTCCCAAAGCCAAGATCCTCTAGATCTTAAAGGCTAACTGAACCCAACAACATCATCATCACCTTATCCATTACATGACGTATTCCCAATTCACCTCAACTCTTTAAATATCCTCATTATCGTTTTAAGCTCACATAATTCATCCTTGCTTCTCTTAAACCATCTTTAGTTATAAAACTTTAAGGGCATAAATCATGGCTTATCAATTCACCAACCAATATGCATATCCCATTTATTCTACCATTGAGGGTTATCTCCAATGTTCATCATTGTTCTTCATTATAATTAACAACTTATCATTAAATATCACCTATTGATATTCCATTCAACCTTTCAAGCCATATTATATCCATTTCCCCAAATTCTTAAGGCTAGGGTTTCCATCCACAACCCAACAACATTTACCAATGCTCATTATTCACCACAAATGGCCATCATTCTTCATTGATATCATTCTCCAATATCATTAAACCTATATTCTACTCATATTTCACATTTTCCCCAATTATTAAAGTTAGGGTTTTACTAAAACCCAACAACATCATAAATACTCATTTATTTTCCACTCATCCAAGTATTAACTCCATGCATCTATAATAACCCACCATTAATGCCATAATAACAACACCCCGTCTTAGGGTTTCCTCAATTAAAGCTTCTCCCAACAACCCATATAAAATGAACACTCTCCCAAATACCAAGAACCAAAATCTAAGGCATAAACTCATAAAGAATGATGAGGAACTTACCTCACCCAAGAGCCAACATTGAGCTTTCAATAGAGGGAGAGAGAACACAAAAATGGAGGAGAAGAGGGGAGAGGAATTCCAGCCACAAGCTTCTCCTTTAAGCTCCCATGAAAACGAAAATGGTGGAGGAGAAGAAGGCTCCACATGGCTTCGGTTTCTCGAAGAGAAGGGTGGAGAGGAAAGAAGAAGAAATGGGGAAAAGAGAATAAGGAGGAGGAGAAGAAGAAGCGTTAAGCATAAGAGGGGAAGAAGGGTTTATGTTTTAATATCTTTGCTTCACATTAACATTTCACCGTTTTATAATAAACAGGCTCACAGTTCGGGGTCAATATATTATCCAAAAATTATTCTGAATATAGATTCGGATCCCCAATAATATTCTTAATAGCCCTGATAACGACATCTCAATCGGAGATACTTGGTCCGACACCCATATTCTAATCGGGCATAATTTTATCTCACATATGCTTAATAAATTACAGATATCCCAATTTAATCACTTCCAATATTTTTGGGACACAAATCCACTCATATACAATTATTTATTATTTATTCCCATCAATTATTCATTTTTATAAAATTCAGGGTGTTACACATAGCGTTAAAAGCTACATGGACTCCACTGGAAGGTGGCTTTGCACTCAGAATTGGGCTAATTAATTAATCTAAAAGGCCAATCCACTACCAGCAAATGGCCAAACTCAAAGTGGGATCATATTTGAGTATTATTAGGACAAAAATGTGGGATTATGGTTGAAAATCAGGAAGATTAATGAAGGCTAAGTCAGAGGCCTGACGCATAGTGCCAGCCTCACGCATAATGTCAGGACCTCTGCTCAGCCCTATAAATAGGGCCATTCTCCACCCATTTTAGGTATCCCTTTCTTCATTCTTCTCTTCATTCACTCGAATTCAAAGTGTCTTTTCTAAGTTAGTATTTTAGAATAGTTTCCATATACTTAAGAGTGTAGTTTTGTATTGTATTCTTTCTATATCGTGAAGTGTGATTAAGTGTTCGTGATGTCATCAACTGTAAGTTATGTTTTTACTTTCACCATGTCTAACTAATCTGTTTATGTTGGAATTGGTGAACCAATCTATGAATATGATGTTGTGATTATGACCTCTGCATGTTCATGATTCAAGTACCATGTGTAACATCCCGATTTAATAATTAATTGCCGAATGAAAATAAATCATTGAAATAATAATTGCAAGGTGGGAAAATTATTTATTAATTATAATTAACTTAATTAACTCAACTTAAGAAATAATGACTGGTTAAGAGTGGTTAATTAATAATTGCTGGCTGATTGTGTTTGGTGTACTGCTTCACGCTTTCCCACCCCACTCTTCCCTTCTCTCTCCGTGCATGCATATATGGGTACACTATCACTCATTTTTCCCCTTCAGACTTCTCTTCCTTCTGTTTTCTCTCATTTCTTCTTCGCTCTTCACTCCCCTTCTCTTCTTCTTTCTTCTCTGCTCGCTGTTTCCGTGAGTCTGCAACAATAGTGGCTGAGGATCGGAGTCCTCCTTCCTTACTCGACGAGCCAGTGAGGGTGAGGGTGTGCATTCCCTCTGCATGCAACCCGTCTCCTTCCTTGTTCCTTCATTCCTTCGTCGGCTTCCCTCCTTCTTCCTCTCCTTGCTCGAAGCTGCCAAGTCTCAGTGGAGATCTGCGCTTCGAGGAGCTTCAAGGTGGTTGGAGTGTTCACAGCGTTGTGATGGAGCCATTCCAGGGAGCGAGCCGAGAACTGGGCGTCTTGGGCCTCCCCTGCTCTTGCATGCAGATGTGCTAAGAGTGACTCAGTGTTCCTCTGGAACTGAGCGTCGTATTGACCGACTGAAAGCTTCAGTCCAGGTAGGGGGGTATCTTCTATCTTAAATGCATGGGTTATGAACGGGTTACGGGTGTCAATGGTTTGCTGACTTTATGTCCGATTCTATGTCTGCTTGCATGGTGAGTATATGATACCGAATGCATGGTGACTTGGTGTGGAGTAATGCATGTTTGATTTCGTATGTGAAATACATGTTAATAGCCTTGAGAATATTGCATGATTATATGAAATGAATGTGTTGCAGTGCAGTTGATGATTACTGTGTGGTTTATGAGATGTGCAAGTTACTGTGAGCTTGAAATGCTGACTGCATGTGTGAGGATGTGAAATTAGTAAATCTGACAGTGTCCAATACCGACTGCATGAGATGCATGTGCTGTTGAGTTTTGGTGATGTGCTATACCGATTGCATGAGATGCATGTACTATTGGGTTTTGGTGATGTGCTATACCGATTGCATGAGATGCATGTGTTGTTGAGTTCTGTTAATGCCTGGCACTGATTGCATGAGATGCATGTATGGTTGTGTATATGAACTCTGTGTTGTGTGATGAATCCGCGTGTGGCGCATGGGATGCGGTTGTGCTGGGAGCACGTAGTGTGGGACACTACCATCGGTTATTAAAGTGTGGGACTCTATGAAATCCTTGAGTGGGACTCAAGGTATCCCTTGAGTGGGACTCAAGGTAGCCTTTGAGTAGGACTCGGGCTGCCTGTGAACACCTCCGTTGGCACTGAGAGCGTTGGTGTCACCTGTGGGCAAACGGTTGGGTACCTGTAAAACGGCCAAGCAGCTGGGAGCTGATTTGATAGCTGAGAGCTATGTATAAAAAGGCTGAGAACCTACGTTGCAATGTCTAAACTGATACACACGAATACGGAACCGAGTGAAATACTATATGCCTATTAACTGTTGATATTGTTTGGAATTGGTTATGTATGCGAAGGTGTTAATGAGATGATGAATGTTTATAACCGAGTGAAATACTCTGTGTGTATTAACTGATTGATATTGTTTGGAATTGATTATGCATGTGATGATGTTAATGAAAGGATGAATATGTATAACCGAGTGAATACTCTGTGTATATGTATTGCTGATGCTGACTGGAATTTGATTATGCGTGTGATGATGTTAAGGAGATGATGAATGGATATAACCGAGAGAGTATTCTGTGTGTATACGCAGTTGATGCTGATTGAAGTTTGCTCCATGAATATGTGTTAATGTTATTGAAATGTTATGCGTATATAGTCGAGTGAGAACTGTTAGATTCTGATCGGAAAATGTTGAATATGTGCGTTCTGATTTGTTGGTATTATCATGTTGCTGATTGTTGTTATATTAATGTTATTGGCTGTATTTATGCACCTGGCCGAGTGGTGACTGATGAATTCCGATCGGTAAGAGTCTGATGTGTGTCCTGGTTGATTGGTATTGCTTTGACTTTAATCGTTGCCATGTATGATTGAGTGTATATAAATACTGTTGTATAATTGTGGGACAACCCGAGTCAGTATCTATCATTTAATATCTAAGATGCTCACCCCTACACCATTTTTTAGTGTGTGCAGGTCATGCTCGGAAATGATGATAGGGTCTCAAGTCCGAGTGTAGTGCACTCTGACTGTTGAGTACTTGTATTGCATTATTATGTTCTGTCCGTGTAGCCTTGGCCGGCTCTCATGTAAAATGACGATTAAATATATTCATTTATAAAGATAGAATAGTCATGATGTCACTTGTATGGTATCGTAAGTATTGGTAAATGCATAATATCAAGATAATGGGTATTTCGAGTATATGGTTACATGTTTATGGGTCGGTAGATTGGAATTGTAGGTATATCTATGTTTCTGGGAACATATATTCGTACATATATACTCTACGTTGATTTGATGCGTCTTCCAACTGGAATGTGTTGTTAAATGATTCGAAGGTTGTTGATGAATGAATTGTGCTGAGTTGATGATTCCGAGCGAGACTATAGTATTTGGGTATTTCCGAATGAATACGCTGAGTGATCCCGAGTGAAAAATATAGGTAAACCCGAGTGAGGTAGAGTTCGTATTTCTGAGTGAAAACCTTGAGGGATCCTCTTCTGAGAGAGGAGTTAGTGTAGTGGTTTAAAATGGAATGGGTTCTGAGTGTAAGATGTTTATAATCCGAGTGAATGATGTAAAATCCGAGTGAGTAAGGATCTGTAGACCGAGTGGTTTATACTTGTGACCTATATGAATGAAATAAGGAGTTGTGAGAACCCCCGAGTGAAGTACGAGCGTGATGATTTACAGGTGAACCTATGTCCCAAATCCGAGTGAGAAATTACCTTGTACCTGTGTCCGCCCCAGCGAATTAGACTTAGCTCCAGTGAGTGTGTGTTTGGGAAGGCTTTCGTGTTGGCATCGCTTAAGCGAATCGTGCCTCGCCCGAGCGACCAGAGCTGTTTCGCCCAAGCGTATGGGATCGCGCTGAAGCGAGTGGATGCTGGTGTTGGGCTTCGCTTGAGTATCTCCTTCTTCCACTGTTGCATTGTCATATCTCGCTCAGGCGGTGTTGTACCTCGCTTGAGCAAGTGGGCGCTGTTCGTGGGATTCGCCCACGCGCTGATGTATTTCACTAAACTGATTGGACCGGTTTAAGCTGCTGTGCTCCGCTGATTACCGACAGCCTTGTTCCTTCCGCTGATTGCTATACGTATGAATATTCTTTTATCTCCCTTGCCTTCCTCTTCTTTCTATGTCGACTATCCAATGGCTATTTTTGTGGAAAAAAAATTTCCCTGTTTTTAGGTTTATTACTTATTAAAATTAGGGTGTTACACCATGTTAGTATTGCAATCTTTTATTTGTATGAACTTCAAACGGGTGAATGATTTTCATGTGTGTTAAAAACCACTTTAACGAAAGTAAAAGTTGAAGTAACCTTAATATACTAATTACTAAGGATAGAGTTGGTAATTACTGTTGTGTTAAGGCCAGGACTTAAAACAAGATTTTATTGAGAAAACATCTGAGGGATCAGACTTTATGATAACTATTTAGAATTTATATCACGATGGATCATTTATAATGACTTTAAGCTGCAATAACATGAACTTAATGATCAAATATGCATGTTTATGATTATTTCATTATGTTCTAATGTGGGGATCCTAATTCCAACATAGTTGTTAATTTGTGTTTTTCTTAAGTATTGGATTTATTCTGAATTGCTACTCAAAATTATTTTCTAGATAGTTTTATAATCTTCCACTCAATGAACAAATCAATCTCTAAATCTGTGAATATTGTAAAAATTGTGTATAAATTATTCTTTTGTTAATAAGTTTTGATACTTTTACTATAGTAAATAATAATTACTATGATTACTGAAAACATTCAATCCTTGTGGGAACAATATCTTTTTCAAAAACTACAATGATAAATTGGTGCACTTGCCAATAAAGTAATCAAATGGCTACATCACCAACAGATCTACAACGACTATGTGTCCTAATCAGATTGCCAAACAGTTACTTTTAAGTGATCTATAAATATGGAGAAATTCAAATTGAGGAATAGAGAAATTATGAGTCATTTAAAGAAAATCTTACAATCAGTTTACAAAGCTCTCTTCATTCTTAGTTTTAAGCAAAGACCTTCTTTATTGTTCTGCATCTAGTAGACTTGGTCATTTGCTTTCTTACTTAGTGTATCTATTTATAACTTGTATCTTCTCATACACTGTTCTCAAAAACACCAAACATAATCTATCTTTTAAATCTTTATTTGTGTAAAAGTCTAGTGTGTTGCCAGTCTTTAGTTTCTATCAGAAACAGTTTTGGCCTGAAGAGGATTTTGAAAGAATACTTGAGTTTGAACCAGGAGTAGCTTGTTGAAAGAATACTTAGGTTTTAAGCCAGAAGTGGCTGGAGTCAAGAATAATCGTGGCACGGTCTGGTGCTAAAATTATATAAAGAGTTTTAGAATAGTGAAAATCCTTCAAGTTTGAAGGGGTTGGATGTAGCTTTTGCATTCGAAGTGAACCAGTATAAATTCATTATGTTTATTCTCTCTTTTACTTGCTTTTAACAAACTTGCTACAAAAGTCTGATTGCTTGTACTTTAAAGTTTCAAATTCCGCAAAAAAAGTCTAAGACTTATTCAACCCCTTTCTAAGTCTGACTTTGAACTATCATATATATATATATATATATATATATATATATATTAAAGGTTGAGAAGGTAAAGAACGAAACTGCATTATATTGTTAAAAGGCTTCTCGATGATAACGTTGAACCTAATCCTACCAATATATAAAGGTTGGAAAGTAGAATTAGTAACAAACTAATAGAACAACAAACCCAAACTTAACACTAACAGACCCGGACTTAGACTTTGTATATCAAGTAGGTTTCATAATATCCCTCTTCAAAGTCAATGTTGGGGATGAACATACATTTAGTTTGGGCCTTAAGTCAAGGAAAGTGGCTGATGTTGCCTATTTAGTCACCAAATCTACGACTTGAAAACTTGATGGATATGTCAAACTATGATTTCCCTTTTTGTTGTCTTTTCTATTACAAAACAAAGGTCTAGTTCAAAATGCTTGGTCTTAGAGTGGTAAACAGGATGGACTGGAAGCATGACTGTTCCCTAGTTGTCATACTATATCAAGGGTGGTTTAGGATTAGCAAGGTGAAGTTCTGAAAGCATGGATTGTAGATACATGATTTTAGTTATGACAGATGCCAAGCTTGTGAATTCTGATTTTATGCTGGACCTACTAACCACATGTTTCTTCTTAACCATCCATGAAACAATGTTAAAGCCTAGGAAAACATAATGTCCAAGGGTTTAGTACATGTCTGATGGATCAAAGACCCATTCACTATCAAAATACACTGTGGTCCAAATTTTGTGAAGGTCTGAAGGACAGACCATAGTGTATAGTGCCTTTGAGGTATTAAAAGAGTCTTTTCGTAGCCTTCCAATGGATCTAAAGAGGAAAATGCATGAATTAGAGAAGTTTATTGACTGTGTAAGTAATGTCTTGGTGAGTTATAGTGGTATATTGTAAGGCTCCCACGACTGATCTGTATAGAGCAAGGTCAGAAGTAGATTCAATGCCATCATGTGTCAGTTTTATTAAGGAAGCCATATGGTTCTTGATTTGTTTTGCATCCTGCATGTTCAATTTGATGAGGAGGTCATTGATGTAAGTTGTTTGATGAAGATGGATGCTACCAGATTTATCGTAATCGCCTTGTATGCTTAGAAAGTGATGAAAAAGGCTAAAGTCTTTAAAAGGAAATTTAGTGGATAGGCTCTGAAATTAGGGTGTCAATGGTTGACTGGGAATTGCTTGTGAGGATTATATCATCCATATAAATAAGGATATACATGGTGATAGGATTGGAATGTAAAATAAATAATGGGTGATCACTTTTGGTGGGTTGAAAACTGAGGGAAGATAACACCATGGTTAATTTATGAAACTAGGCATTAGGAGATTGTTTGAGTCCATATATGGCTTTTTTGAGTTTGTAGATAGTATTTGAGGGTCCCTGATGAAAACCTAGGGGTTGCTTCATAAAGATTTCCTCTTGAAGTTCACCATGATGGAAGGCATTGTCCATGTTTATTTGATGGATTGGCTAATTCTTTGATATGGTTGCAACAATAAGAACTTTAATAGTAACATGCTTAACAACTAGCCTAAAAGTCTCAATATAATCAAGACTTTCCTATTGAGAGAACCCTCTTGCAACTAATCTTGCTTTATGTTTGAGAATATTTCCTCAGGCTTAAACTTGTTTTTGAAGATCCCTTTACAACTAATTACTTTTCTGTCCCAGGTAGAGAAACTAGATCCCATGTCTGATTTTTGATGAGGGCATTGTATTCTTCCTATATAGCTGATTTCTAATCTAGTATATGCATGGCCTCTGTGTGATCAGTAGATTAAGAATTATTGAGAAGAGCTCTTGGTTTAAATATCCCTGATTTGGCCTTTGTGAGCATGGGATGGGTATTATCAGTTTAAGGTGGTATGTGAAGGGTAGGAATTACTTGTGTAGTAGTAGTGTTTGGAAGATCATGGAGGATTACTGTTGTAGGGTCAGGTAAAATAGGTGGTTGTCATAGAATAGGAATGTTTAGAGGGATAAAGGGAATGAATTTGGTTAAGGATGTAAGAGAGACTATAGGAGAATATAGAAATGATGGGTTAATTTATAGAGGATAACTAAGTTCATCAAATTGGATGTGCCTGACTATATAAAGTCTTTCTATGGATAACAGGCTTTTATATCCTTTGTGAGATGCAGAATAGCCTACAAAATTGAAAGGTTCAAATTTAAGATTCAGTTTGTATCTGTTATGTGGTCTGAGATGGGATAGCCTAGGAAAACAACTAGTTTGAGGATACTATAGTCTGGAGGTTTATGAAATTGGATTTCAAAGGTGACTTGTGATTAGTGTTTGGTGAAGGAAGTGTGTTTATGACAAAAACAACAGTGAAGAAAGCCTCTGGCTAGTAATCTCTATGGAGATGTGTGTCTCCAATAGAGTAAGACTTCATTCTATAATATGTCTATGTTTCCTCTCAGCTGCCCTATTTTACTCATGGGTATAGGGGCAATTAAATCTGTAGAGAATGCCATGATCTTCCAAGAAATTTTTAAAGGCTAAGTACTCATTCCCTGAGTTAGTTTGAATAACTTGATCTTATTAAACTGTAATTCCACCATGGTTTTGAATTGCCTAAATGTGGTTAATGCTTCTGACCTTCTTTGTAAAAGATATAGCCAACTAAACTTTGAATGTGCATCTAGAAACAAGATGTAGTATCTAAAACCTTCCTTGGATGGATAAAGGGATTATCCTCATATATCAGAATATATCAATTGAAGGAGATGCTCATATTTTGTTTCAGAGGAAGTAAAAGGAAGATTATTAGATTTTCTAATTTTGCATGAACCATAAAAATAAGATTATTAGATTTTCTAATTTGCATGTCATAGGTTCAGGAATTATAGTAACATTTGAAATATTTTTATGAACAACACTTTTTTGTTTTTATTTTAAATATTAATTTGTTTTGTGGGCCACTCTATCCCCAAAACCTGGCCATTTTTTCCCCAAAATTTGCCTCAAATTCTGATTTTTGCTCCCTATGAATTTTTTTAATATCTTAAAAGGGGAACCAAATTTTTGACAGAGGGGAATCATTTTTATCCCTGCTTCATCTTCTTCATTCTTCACGATAAAGAAAAATAGAGAACAATCTTTTCTTCCCCTTCTCATCAATAGCAACAACAAAAATAAACAATCCCTTCTCTAAAAATTTCACCATTACATCATATTCACCTTCCATCAACCACTCAATAACCACAAAAATAAAAAACACCAACAAAAAGAATGAAAAAAAAGCAAGAACCCACCTTCATCACCTTCATCCTCCTTATCACCATCATCACCCAACAACCAGAAAAACAAAAGCAAAAAGGTTACAACAGCAAGCAAGAACCAAAAACCAAAAAGAAAAGAAAGAATAGAAAAAAATAAAAAAAACACCGGCCACCACACCGCCGCTGACAACCACCACCCAGCCGCCACACCGCCGCCGACCACCACCGCTCCGCCCGCCGCCTTCATCTTTTCCATTCTCTTGGTCCTTCTCCTCTCTTTCTCTCTCTAACTTTCTCTCTCCTCTTTTCCATTCTGTAGCCACACTCTCTTATTCCATTTTGCATTCCTAGATGAAAATCTAGGTTAAAAGAGTCCTGGTTAGGGCCTCCTGATGTGGCCCATTTTCATTTTTAGGGACAAAGGTGAAAAACTCATTTAGGAGTTAGTTTTCTTGTAAAATGTCAATGTGGTCATGGTAGCTCACTTGGTGAGTATGTATAGTTGCCACTAGGAAGTGAGGGGTTCAAATCCTGGTTCCTTCTTTCTTTTTATGTTTTTAAACTAGAATTGATGGGTTGTGTTATGATTAAATATTACGCTTCCTTTAGACAAAAGTATGGTTGTTTTGGTGGTGAAATAGAAAGCACCAAAGTCAAAGTGAGCTCAAGGACTTGGGTTCAAGACCCACCCATTACATTTTTTATTTTTTACTTCTTTCTTATTATTATTTGTGCATTAATATTTCTATTTGTTTATTAATTGCTATGTATAGGAAATGTTTGTCTCCCTTTTAGCTGTATTAAAGTTTTGTTGTTATCTTTATTACTTGTTTGTGGTTATTTATTTTAGCACTTTTAAAAGTTATATTTAATCCCTTATTAGTCTAATTTTGGAATTTTATTTCTTTCTAAAAAATAAATACAAGTTTTTTTAAAACATAAACAAAAAATATAAATATCTTTTTAATAAAATGTCACAAAAATCTTGTAACAATGTTTTAATTGTCTTATATTTATCCTTCCTCTTAAATTTTCTCTCATTATTAAAAATCAAGTCAATCAAAAACAATTTAAATATTTTTTCTTTAAAATTAATTTCCCAGAGAACTACGTGACCCTGATTTCTCGAAAACCCGAGAATACGTAGGAGCGGGAAGTAGTTCCTGTCGGGCCCATCTTTCTTTGTTTAATTTTTAGAGTTTCCATTTTTGTCTTGTTACTAAAAGGAGGAGCGAGGTTAATTTGGACGAGACGTCCTGTTAATTTCATGTTTTTTATATAATATCTCTTTTAAAAAAGGAGGAGCGAGGTTAATTTGGACGAGACGTCCTGTTATTCTCATGTTTAAAAATTCTGTGTCTATTTTTTGTCTATTTTTGTATGCTTTGTCATTTCGTACGTTTTTTTCTGAAGAAGTTAAAATAATTTTTGGGATAATTATAATGCACGCTATCATCTTGAGGTAACCATTTTATAACGGACAGTTGTGAGGTGCTAAGACCTTCCTCACCTATAATTAGACTCCCGAACTTGGAATTTCATCTTTATGACTAATGCTTTAATAAAGGTTTTTCTGGTATTTTACCCTTAAAAATATTGGTGGCGACTCCCTATTTTTCGAAAGGATTTTGAACCGTTTTACTATGAATGTTTTAAGGGTTGGCCTTCCCATCGCTATCCCGGTCGCGACAGATGGCGACTCCACTGGGGAATTAGAGAGTCAAGCCAGTTAATTTAATAGCACATGTTTTAAATAGCATATTAATTATTTAACTTCTTCCTTTATGTTATTTTCTATCAATGTTTATATGTGGTTTCTATTTTGTTTGTATTCTATCATTTATGTTCTGTCAATGTCTGTGTGATTGTTGAACCCTAGTGTAGATGACTTTATTTTGTTGCTCTGTGTTTGTTCTATATGCAGGATGAGTAAGGTACAGGTATTGAATGCCTCTTTCACACACTACACTTATAATTTGTACACACTTTTGAGTGAGACCCTATACTCGGGCCCAAATGAAACTTAAGATTAGGGGAGGTTGATAGCAGAGCCATTTGGGATGTACTTCCTGTCCGGTTACCGTGAGAATCTCAGCTAGAGTTTGACTTATTCATGGTGCCCACACCTAGAGCTGGCAATTCGGGCGGGCGGCCCTAAATGGGCCGGGCTTTATCAGGTTGCGGCCATTTAGGGGCGGGCCAAAAAAGGCCCGCAAAAATTCGGGCCTTGAAATTAAAGGCCCTAGCCCGGCCCTCAACGGGCCGCGGGCCACTATTTAATTAAATTAGCTGGAAAAAGTTTTAATTAATACGACATTACCGAATGAGAAAGGCACACGATTAAAAAAATATACATATATCAAAGATCATGATTTGTGTAAACATATAGGCTATAGCTAAAAAATTATGGACATACAACTTCAAGTTTTATCGTAATCAAATTAAAAATGCATATAACGTAGCGCATAACTATTGGTGAAGTCATAAAGTGATATTATCAATTCACAACGGCAACACTGTAAAACCTTATTAAGGTGAAGTCATGAACTACATAACTATTAGTGCTGACATAAAGTGATATTATCTTATGGAGATGACATTATGTTTGACTCTCTATATTATGCTTTTTAATAAAATGTACAAAATCAATCAAAGAAAACATTATGGAAGAAAACAAAATGCACAAAGTTGAATTATATATTTCATAAAAGTCCATAATAAAAGTCACAAAAGCAAGCACCTAACATAACTAAAAATTATTATGGTTATTTTTTAAACATAATCGGGCCGCCTGCGGGCCACACGGGCCGGCCCGTACTCGGGCCATTTTTTTTGGGATTTTTTAGGGTCGGGCTTTTTTCCACGTATTGATTTTAATTTTTTATTTTAAGCCCGCACATTACATTTTTATGGGCGGGTTCGGGCCGGCCCATGCGGGCCATTCCATTTTGCCAGCTCTACCCTCACCTAGTAGACTTCCTAGTGTTGTGGTCAACATCATGAGTAGGATCTTGGCTCTAGTGACCTTTAGAAGTTTTAGAACAAGCCACCTAATGCAAGATATCACTGATAAACAAACCTTAGAACCATTAGGAGACCTTCAGAAAAACCCGACTTAAGGCACAAAGGAGCAAACTTTACTTCTACCTTTTCTTATTCTCACTTTCCCTTCTGATCCAAATTAGAGGACCACTTGCCCGTTTAATGGATTAATTTTTCCAAAAATGACATACTTTTAACTAGTGATCCTTTAACAGGCAAGCAGTCCTTTCCTTTTATGCACAAGTCTTTGGGCCTTGAGTTACGGATGTTTCGAATCATCAAAAAAAAGAAGCAAAAGAAAAAGAACAAAAAATATATAAAAAAAATCAAAAGAAAAAATCAAAAGAAAAAATCAATTTTTTTTTGTATTGACGATGATCAGAAAATTCGTAGCTCACATGACCCTTGATTTGTCGTAAGTTTTGTCAAATCGTAACCTCCCTAAATACAAAAATGTTTTCAAGAAAGTTACCAGGGGAGTATCGATTTGTAAAGCACGTCAGTTCCTAATGACTGATTTTCTCTTTTCTTTATGTTCTTGCAGGAAGCTATTAGGAGCTTAGCCAGTACCTCTGAGTGAAAATATGAAAATTAACATGAGATCAGATAGTTGTGGTACAAATATACCCGAGTTGAGAAAATTACTGCACGTTAAGGCTAGGAAAGTCGATACAACTAGTTTGCAAGCATTAGGCAAGAAATTGGATATGAATCAGAAAATGACCTTCTCAAGGAAATATAGGAGGATTTTAAAGCTGCTAGAAGTGGAGGTACAAGTTGAGGTAATTACAACTTTGATTCAGTTCTATGACCCACCTCTTCATTGTTTCACTTTCGAGACTTTCAGTTGGCTCCGTCTGTTGAAGAGTTCGAACGGATTCTGGGGATGCCACTAGAAGGACAAATGCCTTACCGCCACCTTGGACGTCATGCGAATATTGTTACCATCGCTAATGTCCTAAGGATTCATCCGGAAGTGTTAAGGAGTGCGCAACTAAATAGAAATCAGACCCTGGGGTTTGATCGTGAATACTTTAAGAAACATATGCACTTGCTGGCTGAGAAGGGAGATTGGGAAGCCTTCATGGATACCTTGGCTTTCACCATTTATGGTGTCATCTTGTTCCCTAATATTGACAATTACATGGACTATGATGCTATTGGCGTTTTCCTTGCCCGTAAGTTCAAATCTGAAAATCCTTTCACTGTTATCTTGGCAAATATATATTGCACCATGGACTTCTATTATACACAATATGTAAAGAGAATCATTTGCTGTCTACCTACTCTGTATGTATGGCTTACGTCGTATGTTTTCCACTAAGTCGGCAAAGTTGAATGTCCTATTTTTGATCTGAAGTTATGCCAGTTAGTAACAAAGAATGGGCGTGAATGGGCCAATCACCTGATAGGGCTCATGGCTGATAAAGTAAGGTGGTATCTGCAGTGGTTGAAGGTTGACACCATTATTCACCATTGTGGAAGCCACCCAAACATTCCTCTCATGGGCACTCAGAGATGCATTAATTACAACCCTGTCATAGCCAAACGTCAGCTAGCCTACCCATTGCTTGGGCCACCTGACGAAGAATCCCTTACTCCTTTTGCCGTTTACTACTTAGAAGGAGATTATACCTCTGTCATTCGGGATATAGCAAATGCATGGAAGAAAGTCCACAAACAAGGAAAAGAACTAGGAGCTCAAAGCCACACCGTGAAGGAAGAATACTACCAATGGATCCTGAATAGGGTTTCCATTTTTGAGCTGCCTTTCAGAAGTCCCTCCTATCTCCCAAAAAGTACACCTATTCCCCCACCTACCTTTGAAGAGGAGGCAATAAGAGCCAAGATAAAAGAGCTAATTGCCAAAAATAAGAAGCTAGAGAAAGACTTTCTAAACTCTTAACAAGAATGCGCCATTCAGAAAAGGGAGAACTTAGAAAGCAAGAAAACCATCAAGGAGATTGGAAACAAGTGAAAAATTGAAAGGGATTACTTGAGGAAGCAAAGTCAATGCCTCCGAACAGCTAATACTCAACTGAGAATGAAGAACAAGCAAAGGGACACCATGTTGGCTGACAAGAAACTCTTGAGGGACATGTTGGCAAAAGCCAAAGAGCACGAGCAAAATGCCCTGGTGCAAAGAGAGCTCCTACAATCGCAAGTTAGTCAATTAGAGCATCAGCTTAATGAAGTGGTAGAAGCTTGCCAGCATGAGATAAATGGCGAGAGGCGACACGCGATGGATATTGAGCAAGACTGTCCTGAGGCTATCTGTATCTTGGAAGCTGAAATGACACAACAAGACGAAGTCATTCATTCATGGATGAACCGTTTTGCCCACTTGGCACATTTGGCTAATGGGACTCTGGAAGACCTCCCGCTCCTACTTAAGCAAGCTGAGGGAATGGCTAATCCCCACCACCCTAGAAGAAATTGTAACCTTTCTTGATTACTGTAGAGAAAGGATTTGTAAAATAAGGGCCATGATTGCCCGAGCTAGGAATGGTTGATTTACTTTTTCTACATAAAAAAATAGACTGGCAGCGGTAATGTATTTTGGTGGAATTCAGAAAGAAAAATTCTTTTGTCTCCATAACTATCTTATGTTAATTTCCATTTATCACATACTTAGTACTTTTGAACGTGACGTTTTGAGAAATGGTCAGAGGATACTGGCCGAGTTCCGCGATAGCTTCGTGCACGATGCTATTTGTTTTTCTTTTACTGCTTTTACTTAATGCTTTCTTTTAACAATTTCCTATTTTGATTTCCATTAGACATTACGGGTAAGCATCCTTACCAGACCTGACTCCAAAAGAGACTCATGGCCGAAGCAGAAATCAGGGACAAAGCTTTCAGAAACGAGTTCAACCAGCTAAAGGAACAGGTAGCCGAGTTTACCAAGCTTCTAGAAAAGAGAATCACAGAAGGGGGCTCCTCTGCAGGTATTAAGGATGCCCAACAACAGCCTACCACCCCGCTACATCCCCCAGGTTTTGGTCCGACAAGGACTCAATTTCCCAATCCAACGGCTCCTCCTCTCACTATCAATGTCGAAAGGCCTCCTGCTGATCCCCAACCACACTACAACATATCCTATGCGTAACAACATACATTCGTTGGACCAGACGGTAACCCGGTACCTTTTCCGCCTTATGGATTACCACCAGGATACTTTCCCCCACTGCTTACTAACCCACAAGACAGCCACGACCACCAAGTAGCAAATCCCCACACTTCACACCCCACTCAGCCCACTATACCACCACTTCATGAGCCACAAATCGCCCAAGCACAAGTCGCTCAAGCTAAAGCCACCCCAGCCCAAGTCACCTAGATAGCCCAACCAGTCTATACTACACAACCTACGGGCCAACCCCAGGGTCCTCCACTAAACACTGGCCCGATGAACCAGCCTCATACATCTACACCTTTCCACCAGCTTTACGGCTATCCATACGAGTACACAAAACCCTATATTGCCAATCCGCAAGGCATGACCCAAACGGTAAACCCAGCTGCTGACCCTAGAACAGTCGATGTCTCCCAAAAAGGAAAGATAGAGATCTTGGAGGAGTGACTAAGGGTTGTGGAAGGAGTGGAAGGTTTTGGATTGATTGATGCCTCTGAACTCTGCCTAGTCCCGGATGTCATTATTCCCCCCAAGTTTGAAATGCCAGATTTTAACAAATATCAGGGAATGACTTGCCCAAGAAATCATCTCATAATGTACTACAAGAAGATGGCGTCTCATTCATCCGATGACAAGCTGTTAATCCACTATTTCCAGGATAGTCTAGCTAGGGCTGCCCTCACCTGGTATGCCCACTTGGAACGAACCCGTATTCACTGCTGGAAGGACTTGGCTGACGCTTTCATAAAATAGTACAAATACAATCTAGACATGGCGCCCGACAGAGTGTAGCTATAGAACATGACAAAAAAGGATAATGAGACATTTAAGGAGTACGCTCAATGGTGGCGTGAAACTGCTACACAAGTTGACCCCCCGCTGTTAGAGAAAAAAGTAGTAGCGATGTTCATCGATACGCTTCAATCGCCCTTCAATGACAGAATGATTGTGAGTGTTTCCTCAAATTTCTGTGACATTATGACTATCGGGGAGAGAATAGAAAGTGGGGTGCGAACAGGGAAGATTATCCGGGGCCCATCTGGGGCATCCAATGTGAAAAGACCGGCACCGGGTGATGGTAAGAGGAGAGACGGGGAGACCAACTTCGTCTCTTATGATTAGAGAAGGGACCAACCAAGACCATTCACCCCTACCATTTTTCAAGCCCTCAATTCTTGTGCATCGAATCCATATGTGGCCGCTGCCATCCATAACCTAACCTTTTATCCTCCTCATTTCCGTCTACCCATTGTCAAAGAACCTATACCGCAACCTATGCCATATCGTCCTCCACGACAAACAGTTCAGCCACCCAACCCTAATCAGAATACAAGGAAACCTAATAATGACTGTACACCTATGCAATTTGATCCCATCCCAATGACATACTCTAAACTTTTGCCTCTCCTCATTCGTAATGATTTAGTGGCGTCTTGCCCTTTAAAGCTAGTAGAACCCCCTTACCCCAAGGGGTATGATCTCAACGCCCGGTGTGATTATCACGCCGAAGCACCGGGGCATTCCACTGAAAACTATATGGCATTGAAGTATAAAGTAAAGGATCTAATTAAAGCCGACTAGATTAACTTTAAGGAAGGCAGCCCAAATATGGCGATGAATCCCCTACCTAACCATGGAAATTTAGGGGTAAACGCCGTGGAAAATGATGAGGAGTGCGTTAAGAATGTTGCTGACATAAGAATGCCGTTAAGGGTAGTTCATTCCCTTTTGCTTGAAAGGGGATTAATTAAAAAAACCTGGAGTATGGAACATAATTACGAGCAGACTGTCGAACACCAAGGCTTCTTTGAGGTCCTTCAGAGCCTCATGAATAGCCATATTATGCAAGTCTGTAAGCGCCATAGAGGTGAGGTCAACATGGTCCAGGAACAGAAGAGGCACGAGTCCCTAAGCCCTTGACAATTTTCTATAGTAGGAACCCTCCAACGGCTCCTATTTCTGTACAACCAATCATCACTGTTCAAGCACCTACCCCATTCACGTTCAAAGATTCTTGGGCCGTCCCTTGGAAGTACAACACAGATGTGATTGTTGCAAGCTCGACAACAAGTGACCCATTTCCGTCGTCTGTCATAAATATTATTGGGGTAGGAGGTGTAACCCGGAGTGGAAGAGTATACGCCCCTCTAGAGCCAAAGAAGGATCAGATTACCGGGAAAGCCAAGGTGGGCGGAGAAGGAGCTAGTGGTGAAACCAAAAGGACCGTGACTGATGAAGAAGCCCATGAATTCTTAAAGTTTATTCGCCAGAGCGAATATCAAGTGCTTGACCAACTAACCCATACTCCTGCAAAAATCTCTCTGTTATCATTGCTGATGAGCTTCGAGCCACATTGAAAGACATTGATGAAGATCTTGAATGAGGCCCATGTCAGTCATGACATTCCCATTGATAAGTTTCAGGGAATAGTAGGGCATATTATTGCAGACAATTATCTGACCTTCACTGACGATGAAATACCGATGGAGGGAACGGGGCACAACAAAGCTCTTCATATCTCCGTGAAGTGCCGAGACCACATCTTAGAAAAAGTGCTTATTGACAATAGGTCGTCCCTCAACCTCATGCCAAAATCTACATTGGCCAAGTTACCATTCGATGGGACTTATATGAAGCCGAGTGCCACAATAGTACGAGCTTTTGATGGAACTCGAATGGAGGTCATGGGCGAGATTGAGCTACCCATACAAGTTGGGCCGTGTATGTTCCAGGTCCTTTTTCAAGTCATGGATATCTCGCCAGCCTACAGCTGTTTATTAGGCCGGCCGTGGATCCATTCCCCTGGAGTGGTCCCCTCTACCCTGCACCAAAAACAAAAGTTCATAATTGATAACAAACTGATAATCGTTTCTGGTGAGGAGGACCTTTTGGTCAGTAAACCTCTGTCAACCCCTTACATCGAGGCAATGGAAGAGGCCCTTGAAACCTCTTTCCAAGCATTGGAGATAGCAAACGCCACCTATGTGGGGGAAAGAGCCATAATGGTAAAGGATTACATGCCAAGTACATCTTTAGTGATGGCAAAGATAATGCTGCGTGAGGGGTATAAACCTGGAAGAGGGCTAGGACATGCTTTGAATGGAAAAATGGAACCTATACGCCTGCTTGAGAATAGAAATGGTTTTGGATTGGGATACCGGCCCACAGAAAAAAGGGTAGAGGAAGAGAAAAGGGAAAGAAGGGTTGCCCGTCTTGCCGGCAGAGAACCTCATAATACAAGTGTCCCCATCTGTGATCTCTACCAGTGCTTTCGATGTGTGGGGTTGATGCCTCCAGATCAAGTGGCCACTATTGAAGAAAGTCTCTGTGATAGTGCTGATTTTGTGATTGCTTGCCCGTCAGGCCAAGAACTTCATAACTGGGAGGTCGTCGAGCTCCCCACGACTTTGAATGTTTCACCAAAGTAATTTGTTTATGCTTTAAGTATTTGTTCGTCCCTTTTCTCTGCCTAAGGCTTTGGGACTCTTCCATGTAATAAGGGTGAAAAAAACTTGTTTTTATCATTTTCATCAATAAACATGTATCAAAATCCATAAAAAGCTCTTCTTGTTTCCTTTATCCTTGCTTTGAATCCTTCTCTTTACTCGCTTGTTCCTTTTTTTCATTTGCCATAACACACCAAATTGCAGATCCAAAAATGACTCTCTTGAGAATAGTGAGGTCGCAATCCTGTTTCACGACTTTGATCACCCAGTTCATTACGCTGATGAGGAAGGTGGGGAAGATTATGAGCCACCGCCCGAGCTGAAAAGGTTGTTAGAGAAAGAGGGCGAAGGGATTTAACCCTACCTAGACATAGTTGAGGTCATCAATTTAGGGAATAAGGAGAATAGGAAGGAAGTCAAGATCGGCACTGGCCTGAGCAGAGAACAAAGAGAAGATTTAATCAAGTTGTTAATAGAATTTCGTGATGTCTTTGCCTGGTCTTATTAAGATATTCCTGGACTCGATGCTAGCATTGTCGAGCATAAACTACCCTTAAAACCTGAGTGCCCTCCAATAAAGCAGAAACTACACCGAATGAAGCCAGAAATGCTCCTAAAGATCAAAGAGGAAGTTAAGAAGCAATTCGATGCTAGGTTCCTAGGTGTGGCAAAATATCCTCAATGGGTAGCCAACATTGTCCCTGTCCCAAAGAAGGATGGGAAGGTATGGATGTGTTTGGACTATCAGGATTTGAATAGGGCCAGTCCTAAAGATAATTTCCCTCTGCCACAGATTAATGTCTTGGTTGATAACACAGCCCAACATTCCATCTTCTCATTCATGGATGGTTTCTCTGGATATAATCAAATTAAAATGGCACCTGAAGATATGGAGAAGACCATATTTATCACTCTGTGGGGCATATTTTGTTACAAGGTGATGTCCTTCGGGTTAAAAAATGCTGGGGCAACCTATCAGAAAGCAATGGTGACTCTCTTCTATGATATGATGCATAAGTAGATAGAAGTCTACGTGGATGACATCATCGCTAAATCTAGAACTGAGAAGGGACACATTAGCTATCTAGGGAAGCTTTTTGAACAATTGAGAAAGTTTAGGCTCAGATTGAACCCTGCCAAGTGCATGTTCGGCGCGAGGTCAGGCAAGCTGCTGGGGTTTATAGTAAGCGAAAGAGGGATAGAGGTTGATCCCGACAAAGTCAAGGCAATTCTCGAGATGCCCCCTCCCTGTACAGAAAAAGAAGTCCAAGGATTCTTGGGAAGGCTCAATTATATTGCCCAATTTATTTCATAATTGACAGCGACTTATGAACCGATCTTCAAGTTACTCCGCAAGAACCAATTGGGGCAATGGGATAATGACTGTCAAGCAGCTTTTGAAAAGATTAAGCAGTACCTACAAGAACCACCAATTTTGGTGCCCCCAACTCCAGGAAGGCCACTTATCTTGTATCTGACTGTATTGAACGAATCCATGGGTTATGTGTTGGGACAACAGGATGAAACTAGAAAGAAGGAACATGCTATCTACTACTTAAGCAAGAAGTTCACTGATTATGAAATGAGGTACTCTGTTTTAGAGCAAACTTGTTGCATGTTAGCATGGGCCGCTAAGCGCCTAAGGCAATACATGTTGAGTCACACCACTTGGCTAGTTTCTAAGATGGACCCTGTCAAGTACATTTTTGAAAAACCTACTTTGACCGGAAGGATCACTCGTTGGAAAGTACTATTAACTGAGTACGACATAATATATGTCACTCAAAAGGCCATAAGAGGAAGTGCTCTAGCAGATTACTTGGCACACCAACCCATCAATGATTATCAGCCTATGTAGTTTAATTTCCCGGATGACGATATCCTGGCACTATTCAATAAGGAAGGTGGTCAAAAAGATAAATGGACTTTAAGATTTGACAGAGCTTTTAATGCACTGGGGCATGGAATTGGGGCCATCCTGATCTCGTCCGATAAGGAGTTTATCCCTATCTGTGCCAGATTGTGTTTTGACTGTACCAATAACATTGCTGAATATGAGGCATGCTCATTAGGGATCCAAGCAGCGTTGGACGCAAAAGTAAAATTGTTGGAAGTTTATGGGGACTTCGCTTTGGTCATCCACCAATTGAAAGGCGAGTGAGAGACTAGGTACAGCAAGTTGATTCCTTATCATGATCATATCAAGGAAATGATCAAAGAGTTTGACGAGATCTCTTTTCATCATGTTCTCCGGGATGACAATCAGATGGCTGATACCTTGGCTACCCTTGCCTCAATGTTCGAAGTAAGTAGTGACTACGATATGCCTCTCATCGAAGTAGAGAAGCATTATGAGCCCGCATACTGTCAAATGATGGAAAAGGAGTCAGATGGGAAACCATGGTACCATGATATTAAAAGATATATCCAGAGTCAAGAATACCCCGAGGGTGCTATAGAAAATGATAAGAAGACCCTAAGATAACTCGCCATGGTTTTTTTCTTAAATGGGGATGTGCTTTACAAAAGAAACTATGACTCTGTCCTCCTTCGGTGTGTTAACGCTGCTAAAGCAAACGAAAATCATGAGAGATATTCACGAGGGATCTTTTGGAACCCACACTAATGGGCACGCCATGTCAAGAAAGATCTTGAGGGTCGGTTATTACTGGATGACCATGGAAGCAGACTGCTTTGCTTATGTTTGGAAATGTCACAAATGTCAAATATACACTGATCATATTCACACAACCCCGTCATCTCTAAATGTCTTATTAGCATCGTGGCCTTTCTCAATGTGGGGCATGGATGTCATTGAGCCCATCAAGCCAAAAGCCTCAAATGGTCATCGTTTCATCTTGGTCGCCATCGATTATTTCACCAAATGGGTAGAAGCAGCTTCATATGCCAATGTAACAAGGAATGTTGTGGTCAAATTTGTCAAGCAAGAACTGATATGCTGATACGACCTACCAAGTCAAATCATTACTGACAATGGTACGAATTTGAACAATAAAATGATGAAAGAACTTTGCAAAAGCTTCAAAATTCACCATCACAATTCCTCTCCTTATTGGCCTAAGATGAATGGGGCAGTTGAGGCGGCCAACAAGAACATCAAGAAGATAGTACAAAAGATGGTAGTCACCTACAGAGATTGGAGCGAGATGCTTCTTTTTGCTCTACATGGGTACCACCTCGGTCCGAACCTTGACAGGGGCAACCCCGTTCTCTCTAGTATATGGCATGGAAGTTGTCTTACCTTTTGAAGTAAAAATTCTATCCCTTCGGGTGTTCATGGAGGTAAAATTAGAAGAAGCTGAGTGGGTCCAGACTCGATATGACCAACTAAACCTAATCGACGGTAGAAGGCTGACTGCCCTCTATCATGGTCAGTTGTATCAGAGGCGTATAAAACGAGCATTCGAAAAGAAAGTGCGACCTCGACAGTTCCAAGAAGGAGACCTGGTCCTCAAGAAGATTTTGCCAATTTGAAAGGACAACTGGGGAAAATGTACTCCTAACTATGAAGGGCCATATGCCGTAAAGAGAGCCTTTTTTGAGGAGCCCTGATAATAACTAGCATGGATGGAAAGGACTTGCCAATGCCTATAAACGCAGACACAGTGAAGAAGTACTATGCCTAGGGAGGGAATGTCAGGAACAAGAGAGAACAAAAAGAAGAGAAAAAAAGAAAAAAGAAAAAATGATGCTTGCTAGGTTGAAAACCTGAAAGGGCGGCCTAGGCAAAAGTTAGAGCGACCCAGTGAGTCGAAAACCTGAAAGGGCGGCTCAGGCAAAAGTTAGGGTGAAATTTCTGGTAATACGAATAAGGCCTCTGACTCAAGAAGTGCAAGTCCGAGCTAGGGCACGTGAATCATCGTCGAACTTACCTTCTCAAAAGCAAGGTCGAAGGGTAAACATGAAGTCGTGTTCGGGATTAAGATTCTCGCTAGTCTCAGAGATTCACTGGAGGATCTATGAACCCTCCCCGTTTCACCTATCCTTGACCTGTTCTATATGACCTCATTCATTTTATTTACTTTCCTTGTTCTCCTTTCTTTGTACTTGTTTGACATACATGAATAAAATTCACCCTCTTCGATACGTGTTATGAATTTTATTGATCTGATAAAACATGTGTTTTAATAAAATAAATGGAAGAATGGTAAACATTTAAAGTCGTGATGGACAAGATGCTCCTACTACTCAACCTCATCTTGGGCGATCATCATAGAGATTTGGCCAGGCACACGCTCTGAGGCTATGGTTGCCTCGTTCATTTTGCTTCGTCCACGAGTCATCTCAAGGGTCGCGGTTTCATGGAATTTACCTGATTTTCAATTTTATCTCTGCACTACTTCCTTTTTTTTATCTTCTTCTACAGGTTATTATAGCAGACAACATGTCGAATATCAACACCTCAATCAAGTCCTTTTCGCCAATGGAACCGCAATCGCCAAAGCTGGCACTTCTTAAATTCTCTTCCCCAGTGGAACCACATTCACCAAAGCAGGTACTTCTCAAAGTTTCTTCCTCAAACCGCCAAAGCTGGTACCTTCAAAACCACCAAAGCTGGTACCTTCAAAAACGCCAAAGCTGGAACCTCTAAAAACCTTTCCTCAATCGCCAAAGCTAACACCTTTAAAGTTTCCTCCGCAACTGCCAAAGTCAGCATCTTTCAAGTTTCTCCTCCCTAGTGGAATCGATCGCCAAAGCTAGGACTGCCCAAAGTTTCTTCCTCAATCGCCAAAGTAGGCTTTTCTCAAGTATCTTTTCATAAATTGCCAAAGTTGGCGTCTTTTAAGTTTTTTTTCATGAATTGCCAAAGTCGGCGTCTTTCAAGTGTTTTCCCTTAAACTGGCTACAAAGCTTCTACTTTAATTGCCAAAGTTAGCATGTTGTTCATTTTTCCTAATTGCCAATGTTGGCATCGTGTTTTTTTTCCAGTCGCCGAACAAGGCACCCTTTTACTTTCCAATCATCGAACGAGGCACCCTTTCTTTTCCAGTAGCCGAACGAGGCACCCTTTCCTTTCCAGTAGCCGAACCAGGCACCCCTTAACTTCCAATTGTCGAACGAGGCATCCTTAATTTCCAATTTCCGAACGAGGCACATTATACTTTTCTGTCCTCGAACACAACATCCTTCCAGATTTCCATAGTGCCAAAGTTGGCACCACATTAAACTCCATTGTACTTTGAGGTTTCCATAGGGCCGAAATTGACACCTCTTTAAATTTTCACTACACTTTTAATCTGCTCATTTGCCAAAGTTGGCACTTCTTCAAGTTTTCATAGCCCTTCCCAAGTTTCCTTATTGCCAAAGTTGGCACCTTTTCAAACTTTTACCACCAAGGATTGGCCTTCCCAAGTTTTCTGATTGCTGTAGTTGGCATCTTCTCAAGATTTTCGCTTCATTCATGAGTCATCTTAGGGGTCACGGTTCCAAGGAATCTACTCGAATTTCAATCTCTACACTATTTACCCTTTTTCTAAAGGCTGCTAAAAGTAGACGATCATGTTGAATCTCAAGACCTTGATCAAGTTGTTTTCCCCAGTGGAACCGCAACTGCCAAAACTGGCACCTTTCAAGCTTCCTCTTCAATCGCCAAAGTTAGCTTTCTCTTCAATCGCTAAATGGGGCACCCTTTGAATTTCTATGCTACCAGGGATCAACCCTCTCAAGTTTTCTCATTGCCAAAGTTTCTTAAGAATTGACCATTTTTAAGCCTTCATCCTTCGAGTCATCTATTTCATGTCAAAGCCTTATGCATCATTCCTTAGGCTGTTCTATTTCCCAACAAAAGAATCAGGGGCATCCCCCAAGTCATTTACTTTCTGCCAGAAAGCCTCAGGTACCCACTCCTAGGCTATCTCATTTCTCAGTTTGAGCTAGGGGCATCCCCCCAAGTCATTTATTTTCTAACAAAAAGCTTCCGGAACCCACACCTAGGCTATCCTATTTCTTAATTTGAGTGAGGGGCATCCTTCTAAGTCATTTATTTCCTGTCAAAAAGCCTCAGGAACCCACTCCTAGGCTATTCTATTTCTCAATTTGAGTCAGGGGCATCCCCTCAAGTCATTTATTTTCTGTCAAAAAGCTCCAGGAATCCACTCCTAGGCTATTCCATTTCTCAATTTGAGCCAGGGGTATCCCCTCAAGTCATTTATTTTTTATCAAAAAGCTTCAGGAACCCACTCCTAGGCTATCCCATTTCTTAATTTGAGTCAGGGGCATCCCCTTAAGTCATTTATTTCCTGTCAAAATGCCTCAAGAACCCACTCCTAGGCTATCCCATTTCTCAATCTGAGCCAAGGGCATCCCCCCAAGTCATTTATTTTTTGTCAAAAAGCTTCAGGAACCCACTCCTAGACTATTCCATTTCTCAATTTGAGCCAGGGGCATCCCCTCAAGTCATTTATTTTTTGTCAAAAAGCTTCAGGAACCCACTCTTAGGCTATTCTGTTTTCCAATTTGAGCCAGTGGCATCCCCAAAGTCATTTATTTTTTGTCAAAAAGCTTCAGGAACTCATTCTTAGGTTATTCTATTTCTCAATTTGAGCCAGGGCATCCCTCAAGTCATTTATTTTCTGTCAAAAAGCCTTAGGCATCCTTCCCTAGGCTATTTTAATCAAAAACAATCAAGGGCATTCCCCCAAGTCATTTATTTTCTGTCAAAAGGCCTCACGTATCCCCTTAGGCTATTCCGTTTCTCAATTTAAGCTAAGGACATCCCTCAAATCATTTGTTTTCTATCAAAGGCCTCAGGAACCCACTCCTAGGCTATTCCATTTCTCAATTTGAGCTAGGAGCATCCCCTAGTCATTTGTTTTCTATCAAAAAGCTTTAATTACCCATTCCTAGGCTGTATCCTTCAATCCAAACACACTGGGACAATTCCCTGTGTCATTCATTTTTCTTCAAAGCTTTAAGTATCCTTCTCTAGGCTACCCCATTTTCAATATCAAGGAAATATCCTCTGATTTGTTCATTTTTCGGGACAAAGCTCTAACTTCAGTCGTCAAACTTGGTACCTTGTTCATCTTCCCCAATTGTCAAAGTTGGCACTCTTTGAGTCTTTCTTATTGCCAAAGTTGGCATCTATCCAAGTTATCATCACTGAAGCTGACACTTTTAGACCTCTTTTGTTGTCAAAGCTGGCATTGCTTAAGTCTGTTATTTGCCACAGTTGGTACCACACCGAGTTCTTATTGCTCGAGTCGGCATTTTTTTAATTACTGAAGATATCATGGTCTGAGTCTTCTATTTGCCAAATTTGGCACATCTTTAAGTCTTTATTGCTAAAGATGATACTTTTAAGTCTTTCTTATTGCTAAAGCTGGCATTATTTGAGTCTTCTATTTGTCAAAGTAGTCACCTCATTGAGGATGTTAGTGCCAAGATGGTGTTCACGTTTTTACTTCCTTTTCACGATATAAATGAATTATTCATTTTTTCGTGAAAAGAAAGTAAAGAGGGGCAGCTGTGAACACCACTTTTTTGATTTTATTTTAAATATTAATTTGTTTTGTGGGCCACTCTATCCCTAAAACCTGGCCACTTTTTCCCCAAAATTTTCCTCAAATTCTGATTTTTGCTCCCTATGAATTTTTTTACTATCTTAAAAGGGGAACCAAATTTTTGACTGAGGGGAATCATTTTTATCACTACTTCATCTTCTTCATTCTTCACGATAAAAAAAATAGAGAATAATCTCTTCTTCCTCTTCTCATCAACAACAACAGCAAAAATAAACAATCCCTTCTCTAAAAATTCCACCATTACATCATATTCACCTTCCATTAACCACTCAATAACCATAAAAATAAAAAAAACACCAACAAAAAAATGAAAAAAATAGCAACAACCCACCTTCATCACCTTTATCCTCCTTATCACCATCATCACCTAACAACCAGAAAAACAAAAGCAAAAAGGTTACAACAACAAGCAAGAACCAAAAACCAAAAAGAAAAGAAAGAATAGAAAAAAAAGAAAAAAAACACAGGCCACCACCGTCGGCCACCACACCACCGCTGACCACCACCACCCAGCCGCCATACCGTCGTCGGCCACCATTGCTCCAGCCGCCGCCCTCATCTCTTCCTTTCTCTTGGTCCTTCTCTTCTCTTTCTCTCTCTAACTTTCTTTCTCCTCTTTTCCATTATGCAGCCATACTCTCTTATTCCATTTTGCATTCCTAGATGAAAATTTAGGTTAAAAGAGTCCTGGTTATGGGCCTCCTGATGTGGCCCATTTTCATTTTTTGGGACAAAGGCGAAAAACTCATTTAGGAGTTAGTTTTCTTGTAAAATGTCACTAGTGGAAAAAATGGATATAACAACGGGGATATATTCACGGGTAGAAGAGGATCAGTGATAAAAACATGCGCGGTGGCATTTTTGAAATTATAAGGTGAACGTTATAATCAGAGAAAACTATATATCCACGGTTAACATCATAACCGTGAATGTATCCATCAATATATATTCATGGTTGATAAGTCAACCGTGGATATATAGTAATATCGACGGTTGTGTGCACAACCGTGAATATATATTGATGGATACATTCACGGTTATGATGTTAACCGTGGATATATATAGATGTCAATATTCACGGATGTATTTCCAACCGTGGATATATAGTTCAGGTTTTAGGGTTTAATCACTGGGTACTGTATGTCCACGGTTGTTTCTATAACTGTGAATATAAATTTAATATTTATCCACGGTTGGGATAGTAACCGTGGATATATAGTTAACATTTATCCACGGTTGTTTGTTAAACCGTGAATATATGTGTAATATATTCACGGTTTCAAGGGGAACCGTGAATATACATCCTTTCTGAAACTTCAAAAGCCGCGCCTTTCATTCTTTTTTCACTTTCTCTTCTTCTTCGCGCTGGTTATCGTCTTCTTCCTTGAGTTTGTTCTTTGCTGTTCGTGTTCACTTGCTTCTTCCTTCTTTCGTTCGTGTCATCTTCGCACCATTTTCAAGTAAGTGCTCCATTACCCTACTTCTTCGCTCACTGCTGGTGTACTTCGTTATTATGCTCTGCCTTGTTTGTGGAACCTATTTCATTGTCTCTGTCTCTATGTTGTACTAGTGATTAAGTTTGGTTAAGCTTGTTTTATTGTGCCAACATTTCATTGTCTCTGTCTCTATGTTGTCAAACTGTTGAGTTAAGTTGTAAACTCCTACCAGTTTATAATACCTAGAATCGAGTGGACTATTGTGTATATGTTTTTTTAATAAACTAGAATAAACTTGGTAAACTGTTGCACAGTCCCCTGTATAGTCAAACTTGGTAAACTGTAATCGGCAATTGACACTTGCTAGTAATCCCCTGTATAGTCAAATTTTTTGTTTAGTTTTTACTTTTTAATCTTTGGTTGATTCTATGGTTTAGAATCAGTAACATTTGAAAGATTATTTTATAGGACCAAGAAACTGAAATGGATGGCTACAATCTCTTTGCTGTTTTGTTTTGGTATCAGTAATAAAATTCAGGCTCTCCTCCAAAATAAAAATTCATGTTCTTTAAAATCTAGAATTAATTCTTACTTAGAATCTGAACTTAGTTAGACTCAATGCATCTATGTTAAAATAGCTAAAGTTGTTAAAATCTTCCCATTCTAATAACTCTACCATTTTTAACTGATTTTTTGTTTGACCATTTTTTAAACCAAACTAACAATGTTTTAACAACTTTTTTAATGATCTAAGCTTCGACCAAAAAAAAATATGATCTAAGTTAGATATATCATAAAAGATTTCATTGTAAGTTAGATATATCATATTCTCCATTAGAATAACCAAAGTCATTACCATCAAGTTTTTAATGTTACCTCACACATGATCTATACAATTTAATGTTACATTCTGAATACACAGGGCCTAATAAGGTTCAAGTTAGATATTTTTAAATGGAAAATTTTCACTTCATCATTGTTAACCATTCCCTTGAAAACATTTTCCATTTATGAATTTTGTTTTGTTGAAGTTTAGTTTAAAATTTTGATATTTTATTATTAGATTTTTGAGTTGAGTTGTAATCAAAAGTTACATTTCACCTATATAATGTTATTGCTGTTATTGTTGGTTGCTCGTATATAATGTTATTTCTGTCTATTGCATGCATGTGGTTTTCAATCTTGCAAACTCGTAGGCTCATACTAGTTAACTAGTTAACTAGTATGAAAGTTGTTGTGCATATGAGTGAACCATAGTTCCCCGTTTGAGATTCGACACAAATGGTCATTAAATCAATTAATGTCATCGTTTGTGTTGAATCTTGAATTGTCCGTTTGGAAAGTTTGGGATGAACAATTATTTTTTATACGTCATTGTTAGTATGTACAAGTTAGGAGTTATTTTAAAATTTGATAAAATTTCGGTAACTTGTATTTTGTGTTGTTCTCTGGGTGCATATTTGGTTGTGGTTGAATTTGATTTGACCACTCTCATTTTGTGTACTTAGAGACCAATGCGAAATGCTGCCGAAATTTCGTCGAATTTTAAAATAAGTCGTAACCTGTATATATGAATGACGTATAAAAATAATTGTCATGCTGAATGGGTATAGGACCACCACCTTTGTATAAAAAGTGAGGTTGATCATAGCACCTTGTAAACAGTTGGTATGGATCGGAGTTAGATTTCTGCCTCACGCCTAAGTCTGGAGTACGAGGGGGGAGTTGAATCATTTATAGAATTCGTAGCGAGGAATGCAGTGGGGGTGAATGGAAAGTATTTTTGCCCTTGTGTTAAATGCTTCAACCTGCGTCGGGTAGACTTGGAAGAGGTGCGAGAACATCTACTGTGTGACGGTTTTCTACGTAGTTATACGCGTTGGATATGGCATGGTGAAGATGTGGTGGTGCCAAGTAACAGCTCTCAGACTAAAAATCGAAGCCCGATGCATGAATGATGTCGACATGGATGACCGACGTAAGGATATGATCCGTGATGTAGGGGTAGAAGGTTTTAAGAAAGCTCATGTATATACAACTCTGTGTCAGGACTCTGAGCAGCCGTTGTATCCAAACTGCGTCAATTTCACGAGGTTATCAGCTGTTTTGCGGTTGTTTAATTTGAAGGCCATAAACGGGTGGACGGATAAAAGTTTCACTGACTTACTGAAGTTGTTGAAAGAAATGCTCCCAGCTGGAAACACCTTGCCGAAAAGTAACTATGAGGCCAAAAAGGTGTTGTGTCCTATGGGTTTGGAGTATGAGAAAATACATGCATGCCCAAATGATTGTGTATTATTTCGGGGTGAGTTAGAAATGCTGCATCGATGTCCTAGATGTGGGGTGTCACGGTATAAGAAGAAAGAGGCGGATTCTGATGAGGTATGCACTAAAGGGTCTCCTGCAAAGGTGTTGTGGTATCTACCTATAGTTCCAAGACTAAAGCGTCTGTTTGCCAATGCAGATGATGCAAAACTTATGAGATGGCATGCTGATGAGAGGGTTGTTGATGGACTACTTAGGCATTTGGCCGATGGGTCGCAATGGAAGAAAATGGATAGGATTTTTCCAGAATTTGCCAATGAACCAAGAAATGTTAGGCTTGCACTAGCCACAGACGGCATGAACCCGTTTGGGAACCTGAGCACAAACCATAGTTCGTGGCCTGTTTTGTTGTTTGTTTACAACTTGCCGCCATGGTTGTGCATGAAGCGAAAATATGTGATGTTATCAATGATGATTTCTGGTCCACGACAACCAGGGAACGACATTGATGTATATTTAACTCCATTGGTTGAAGACCTCAAAAGGTTGTGGGAAGACGGGGTTGAAGTGTTTGATGGGTTTACCGGGCGATCATTCAAATTGCGTGCCATGTTATTTTGCATAATCAATGACTTTCCAGCGTATGGTAACTTATCTGGGTACAGTGTGAAGGGTCATAAAGCTTGTCCAGTATGTGAGGAGGGGACTAGTTCTGTGCGGTTGCATCATGGCAGGAAAAATGTTTATCTTCGACATCGAAGGTTTCTTAAAGCGAATCATCCGTTTCGAAGGTTGAAGAAGTCATTTAACGGTGCCCAAGATTTTGAAATGGCTCCTCTACCACTATCTGGTCGCCAGGCATATGAAAAGGTGAAGGACGTCAACGTGCAATTTGGTAAGTGTGAAAAACAGCACCCGACACAAAACAACTAGAAGAAAAGGTCAGTGTTTTTTGACCTGCCATATTGGAGGGAGCTTGATGTAAGACACTGCATTGATGTAATGCATGTGGAGAAGAATGTGTGTGACAGTTTAGTTGGTACACTCTTAAACATACCCGGGAAGACTAAGGATGGCCTAAACTCGCGTATGGACTTAGAGTTGATGGGTATACGTCAAGATTTGCATCCACAATCAAAGGGCAAAAGAACATATTTGCCTCCAGCATGTCATACGTTATCAAGAAAAGAAAAGCAAAGTCTGTGTGAATCGTTACGAAGTGTGAAAGTTCCGTCTGGTTATGGCTCCAACATCAAGTCTTGTGTTTCCATGAAAGATTTAAAGTTAATTGGGTTGAAGTCACACGATTGTCACATGTTGATGCAGCAGTTTCTGCCTATCGCCATTCGTGACATTCTTCCTAAAAATGTGAGAAATGTCATAACAAGGTTGTGTATGTTTTTCAATTCCATATGTTGCAAGGTAATCGTGCCCGGCGAATTGGATGTGTTGGAACAGGAAGCATCACTTATATTATGTCAGCTTGAAATGTATTTCCCGCCCTCTTTTTTTGACATAATGGTCCACTTAATCATCCATTTGGTGAGAGAGGTCCGTTGTTGTGCTCCAGTGTTCCTCCATTGGATGTATCCCGTTGAGCGATATATGAAGATATTGAAAGGGTATATGAAGAACCAACGTCGTCCCGAAGCTTCAATTGTGGAAAGATATATTGCAGAGGAAGCAATTGAGTTTTGCACTGAATACATGTCACATGCTGCAAGCATTGGTATTCCAACGACCCGTCATGAAGGGAGATTGGATGGGAAAGGAACGATTGGAAAAAAAGTGAAGAGCATGCCACGTGCTGATGTCCTTCAGGCACACTTGTATATTTTAAACAACACGGACGATGTGCAACCGTATCTAGCCACACACAAGGAGCTAGTCAAGAAAACCAACCCTAAAATGACTAAAAAGTGGTTGTTGAATGAACACAACAAGAGTTTCATGCAGTGGTTCCAAAAGACCGTCCTGAAAGATGCATCTGCATCCTCGACATTACATCGACTAGCACAGGGCCCGAACTTTGATGTCCTCACCTTTTGTGGGTATGACATAAACAACTATTCGTTTTATACAAGGACACAGGATGAAAAGAGTACAAATCAAAATAGTGGAGTGATGGTTGTGGCTCAGTCAATGCATTTCTCAACTGCAAAGGACAACAACCCTGTGATGGCGGAGTCATGCTACTTTGGTGTGATTGAAGATATATGGGAAGTTGATTACGGTCCCTTCACCGTTCCTGTGTTTAAATGCAAATGGGTTGACAATAAGAACGGTGTCACAACTGATGATTTAGGAGTTACGTTGGTGGACCTCAACAAGATCGGGCATAAGGAAGAACCATTCATAATGGCAACGCAGGTGAAGCAAGTTTTTTATGTGGCTGACCCAGCTGACAAACGGTGGTCAATTGTTATCCAAGGTAGACACATTGGAGACCCCAATCTTGATATTGTGGACATTCCATCAACTACAACACGTATTCCAACATCTATCGTGGAACATGACATAGATGATGTAGTTGCCAGTCGTCATGACCACCATGAGGGCTTGTGGGAAAATATTTCATCTTAATAGGGTATTAATCTTGTTGGTGATTCATTTCATTACATGTTATATTAGTTATTCATTGTTTTAAATGTTATATTAAATATTTGACAGTTTTTTTCCTTGTTTGGACAGATACTCATGGCTGACCAGGATGGACGATCCAGGTCCGACTCACAGGCCAGTGGTTCCTCTGCTCGGAAGAGTAGAGGTGTTACCCGGATGCCAGACGTCGCACGTAGGCGTCACCGGGGAGAGAGACCAGTTGTTGACATGGATGTCAACACCGACAGATTTAGTGGACCGCATGCCACGAAGCTTAGCAGTTATCTGGGGGTTGTCGTACAGTCGAAGGTGTCCATCATTATCCCCGACTGGGATAGTGTCGAGGAGGTGGTGAAGAACCAGCTATGGAGTGATGTTCTGGTAACTTATGTATTATTTAAGTTTTATTTTAGTGTATTATTTCATGTAACTCTTAATAAGGACTCCTTTATGGACTAACTCCTTTCATGTAGGATTCTTTTGAGATACCATCTTCCGACATAGCGAGGAGGAAGGTCCTCGGTATCATGGCTGAGCGATGGAGGTCGTTCAAATCCATACTCACCACGAGGTATATTGAACTTTAAATTCTTAATCAACGCTTCACCAGATTGTGCCAATCCTTAGTTTAAATGTACCTTTCATTGTAGGTATGTATTCGGGGACGACCAAGGAAAGTTCCCTGGAGAGAAGTATCCATTCATCGATCAGGAGACCTGGGATGCTTTTGTTGCATCTAGACATTCTGCCGAGTTTCAGGTACATTGGTTTTTAGATGATTAAATAATATGTATAATTTATACGGCTAACTGTGAATATTTTTTTCTTGTTGTAGGAGACCAGAAAGAAAGCCAAGGAGACTAGGAAGCTAAATGACTGCCCACACACACTGTCACGTGGCGGTTACCGTAGGTTGGAGGAGCGGCTGGCACAGGAGAGGCTGAGTTAGTGTCAGACTGACACTGGTATTGTGGATCCCCCTTCCCCACCTGCGCGCCACGAAAAATGGAAGCGGGCTAGGATCAAGAAGAGTGGGGAATACACTTCCTCACAGGCTCAGGAGGTTGCCTCACGGATAGTAAGTATTCCCCTTTATATCAGTGTCTGTTTTTCAGTTTACGTGAAGGAAGTGAATACTAACTTGATTGGTTTCAGGATTCCTTGGTTGAGCAATCAACCCAAGGGTCTTTCGTAGCCCATGGACGGGAGGATATATTGACTACCGCCATTGGCAGGCCAGAGCACCCAGGAAGAGTGCGTGCTATTGGTCGAGGTGTAGGTGAGTGCTAACTAACTCTATGCATTCATTTTGTTATCTGTTAAACAATTATGGGCTAATCATTCATATTTTACAGGCCTCCGCGCCTATTACGGTGCTCCCGACCCTGCCCCATCCCTTGAGCAAATAGTGGAGCAAAAGGTGGCTGTTGTGAAGGCTGAGTACCAGGAGGAGATATCTAGGCTCCACCAGGAGATGGCCCGATTCAGGGAGGAGATGAAGGCCTCACTCAGCCACCACCAGGAGACTACTACACCAGCCAGCGACCCACAGGTTAGATTCTTTATTTATTTTCCTCAATTTTATTGTTTGTAATCACTTTCATTGTTGAATAACTTCTGCCTGATGTGTAAATATGTAGGTACGGAAGGTTAGCACTAAGGGGTCGTGCGCTGCGGCTGACCCTGAGGATGACGGGGTCGAGCCACCAGACACCCGTCAATGTGACCTGTTCATTGACGGGTCGGAGGAGCCAGTTGCCACTGGTATGGTGCACAACTTAGGCCCTGTGGTTCACCATCAGACATTACCTGATGGTATGTCCAGGGTCTCGGTTATGCTCGTCCTCGAGGAGGATGCTGTTGTGCCAGTGGCAACTCAGGAGGTGAAGACCGTCGGTCAGGCGTTGGGCCACTTTCTGATGTGGCCCAACAGACTTCTGGTGATTGCCCCTGGACAGGTAAAAACCCTAAACACTAACTAGCTTTATTTCCTTGTCAATTATGGTACAAAATGTGATGGTTGTCAATTGTTCAACAGGAACAGCCATTGAAGAAGCCAGACCCGGCCAAGGATCCCGTCCGGATGCTATGGCGCATCGGGTATGAGGAAGCTAACGACACTGTTCAGGTCCCATGGCAGCCACTAGTGTTCGGCCATCCCAGTGCTTTTCCAGTTTACGTTACAAGTTCTGACATTTGTGACATTATTACGGGGACGTCGATGCTGAACGGCTCCATCTTGCAGTTGTGGGAGCTGTAAGTATATCCTTGTGTTGTCCAATTTTTTCATTATACAAGTTATTTGTCGCTAACCATGTCTTACCTTGTTTAGGTATCTGGCAAAACTCTCAGTGGACTTGGGTTTCCAAGGAACTTACGGTTTCTTAGAGCCCTCTGTCATACAGAGGCAAGGAAACACCTCGCAGAACACCCAGACATACATCCAGAATTGGATGTTTGAGTCTGAGAAGTCTATATACATGGGCCCCTATCATAAAGGGTAATACTCTATTCCATAATTATTGTTATGATATTTTGCATTTTGAAGTCTCAGTTATCACTCGTAACTGCAGGGCTCACTGGACGCTTCTGGTGATCTGTCCGAAGGACTATCTTGCTTTGTACTTTGATAGTTTGCACAAAACAGCTCCACAAGACCTGAGAGATATAGTAGACCGGTAAGTTTATCCCTAAACAATAACCACAAATTCAATTACATCATTTTTAGAACTATACAATTCTAACTTATCTTGTGTTTTGTTTGACGCAGGGCGGTGGTTGGATACAATGTACTGATTGGAAACAAGCACAAAGGAAGAACAGTTGTATGGGTGTACCCAAAAGTAAGTCAATCGTATTCATTCAAATCTTCAGTACATGTTTTTTAAGTTCCGAATTCACTTATTCTATACTATATGTCCATTGTAGTCTTACAGGCAGAAGGGTACCTTTGAGTGTGGCTATTTCGTCATGCACACTATGCTGACCATTGTCCAACATCATTTAGTAGATGGATGAACAGAGGTAATTCTCATCACCGTGTCAATTTCTCCAATTTCATCAATTTCATGTAATAAATAAAGCTTTTGTTCTAATTGTTTTGTGCATTGTTTGCAGTACTTTAATGACCGGTCATATTTCCCAAAGGAACTTGTGGATGATGTTAGAAGGCAATGGGCCTCACACTTCCATGAACTTAGGCAAAGCTAGATATAGGATATTTATTCTTTTATATATGTATGTAGTAGGATTTAGGGTTTACTTTTATTAGATTACATTCAACTTAATTGTATATACTTTCATTTTTTAGGTTGTTATGAATTGATATAGAAAATAAATTGTTATATATATATATACATACGATTCTTTCGGCATAGTGTTGCTGTGGCATACTGTATACTGTACTGGCTTGTCTGAATGCAGGGTTGGGCAACGATAAAACAGAGTGCATATTAAAAAAAAAAACCTCAGCATTTATTCACGGTTATGGCAACAACCGTGAATAAAGACAAGATTTTTCCACGGTTACTACCATAACCGTGGATATAGATACATTTTATCCACGGTTGTCCATCACAACCGTGAATATAAGTAGTTTGTAACTGAAACTAAACCATACTTATATTCACGGTTATGATGGACAACCGTGGATATAGATACATTTTATCCACGGTTGTCCATCATAACCGTGAATATAAGTATGGTTTAGTTTCAGTTACAAACTACTTATATTCACGGTTTTGATGGACAACCGTAGATAAAATGTATCTATATCCACGGTTATTCTTGATAACCGTGAATATAAATAGTAAGTTATGTTCACAGTTATTCTTAACCGTGGTTAGATGTGATTTATTACCACGGTTGTTAACCGTGGTTAAAGACCATCATCTACTACCACGGCTTCAACAACCACGGTTCTTTAACCGTGAATAAAGGCCTTTTTTAACCGTGATTATATCCTTTTTTTCCACTAGTGTGTCAATGTGGTCATGGTAGCTCACTTGGTAAGTATGTATAGTTGCCACTAGGAGGTTGAGGGGTTCAAATCTTAGTTCCTTCTTTTTCTTTATGTTTTTAAACTAGAATTGATGGGTTGTGTTATGATTAAATATTACGCTTCTTTTAGACAAGAATATGGTTGTTTTGGTGGTGAAATGTGAAGCACGAAAGACAAAGTGAGCTCAAGAACTTGGGTTCAAGACCCACCCATTGCATTTTTTTATTTTTTACTTTTTCTTATTATTATTTGTGCATTAATATTTCTATTAGTTTATTAATTGCTATGTATAGGAAATGTTTGTCTCCCTTTTAGCTGTATTAAAGTTTTATTATCTTTATTACTTATTTGCAGTTATTTATTTTAGCACTTTTAAAAAATATATTTAATCCCTTATTAGTCTAATTTTGGAATTTTATTTCTTTCTAAAAAATAAATACAAGTTTTTTTAAAACATAAACAAAAAATATGAATATCTTTTTAATAAAATGTCACAAAAATCTTGTAACAATGTTGTAATTGTCTTATATTTATCCTTCCTCTTAAATTTTCTCTCATTATTAAAAAAATCAAGTCAATCAAAAACAATTTAAATATTTTTTCTTTAAAATTAATTTCCCAGAGAACTACGTGACCCTGATTTCTTGAAAGCTTGAGAATACGTAGGTGCGGGAAGTAGTTCCTGTCGGGCCCATCTTTCTTTGTTTAATTTTTAGAGTTTCCATTTTTGTCTTGTTACTAAAAGGAGGAGCAAGGTTAATTTGGACGAGACATCCTGTTAATCTCATGTTTAAAAATTCGGTGTCTATTTTTTGTCTATTTATGTATGCTTTGTCATTTTGTACGCTTCTTTTCTGAAGAAGTTAAAATAATTTTTGGGCTAATTATAATGCGCGCTATCATCTTGAGGTAACCATTTTATAACGAATAGTTGTGAGGTGCTAATACCTTCCTCACCTGTAATTAGACTCCCGAACTTGGAATTTCATCTTTATGACCAATGCTTTAATAAAGGTTTTTCTGGTATTTTACCCTTAAAAATATTGGTGGTGACTCCTTATTTTTCGAAAGGATTTCGAACCGTTTTACTATGAATGTTTTAAGGATCGGCCTTCCCTTCGCGATCCCGATCGTGACAATTTTTTTATGATTTTCGTTTAATTATATCCTCAATTAATTACCAAGCATAATATGATAGAACCAATAGGTAAATGAAGTATTGCTAAAAACAAACGTGTTAATGTGGTTTGATTTATTTATACACGTGTTTTACTGTTGAAAGAAAGATTTTCTATGCAAGGTGTCAAGGCACGGCACAATACCATAGTCATTGTTTGGTAATTTTGATATTCTTATGTAGTAGTCGCACCAGCATTTCATCAAGCCTGTGGAATCTATTTTCCTACTTGTAAAAGTCCACCATGGAATCTTAACGACATTTATTTACAAACCCTAACCAACAAGCCTTCAAAATCTATCCCTTTTAAAGATTAAATCAAGGGTAGGAAGTGATCTCAATTTGGTCAGATCAAGCACCTATCTTGGAACATTATAAAAACATTAGCAGAAATAAAGCAACACGATAGTTAAACTGCAGCGTGAGAAACAAGTTTATTATTATTATTATTAAATAATTAATTTTTAAGTTGACAAAAAATAGAAGACTTTTACAGATAAATGATTGATTTAAATGTTATGTGCTTAACAGGTTTTGGATTAAAATAGATGAAAAATTCTCTATACAAAAATTAACTCTATCAGAATATGATGTGAATATTACTGGCTAAAATAATTGATTGTTTCAACAATAAAAAAAAAGAAACATGGTGATTTGTTTATAAAAAAATTAACTCTATAAAGAAACATCGTGATTTATTTATACATGGTCATGTATGACCTTAAAATGGGACGATTACGAAATACTAATTGTGTAACACCCCGAATTTTTAAAATAGAAAGTTAAATTAAGAAAATAAATATTGAATAATTAAATGTGGACTAATTAATATCCCAAAATGCTAGAAATAATATAATTAAGATTTTCTGACACTGTTAGTGAGTTATTGTGACCGGATGAGCTGAAAACTGACCCGGATAAAATATGGGTGTCAGACCAAGTATCTCCGATTGAGATGCCGTTGGTCAGAGCTATAGATAATGTTATTGGGAATCCGAATATGTATTTGGAATAATTTTTAGAGTATGTATTGAGCCCAAACTGAGAGCCTATTTAATGAAAAATGGAAGAGTTTAGTGATAGGAATAAAAATAAAACATAAAACCTTATCTCTTTCACTCTCATTTTCTCGTGGCATACCTCTCCCTTAGGCAAAAACACTCTTTACTCTCACTTCTTCTCACTCTCTTACTTTCTTTTACTTCCTCTTCTTCATCTTCTTCCTTCCCAAGAGCTTGAACAAATTGGTGCTCCCCCTCTCTTATTTCGTTCACCATTGGAGATCACCATCCTCTCCCTTGGTTCCCATTTTGTTTCTTGATTGAGGTAAGCTCTTTTTCATTTTAATGGTGGTTGAACCCTAGAATATGGATTACTAAGGCTTGGGAGAGTATTAAATGCATGTGGGGAGTGAAAGAAACTGTTAAATACATAAACCCTAAGGTGGGGTGAAATAAATATGAACATTTATGAACAATAAATGAGGTGCACGAAAATAGGGTTGAAAAATAAGGAATATTGAAGTGCATTTATGAAATAGTTGAGCTTTAATGAAACCCTAACACATGATTTGGGGGAAATGTGTAATGTAGATGGGGTTAACATTTAATAATGAGAGAAGTGTTATAAATGAAGAGGTATTGACATTAAAAGATGATTAAAGATGGTGGTTGGGAACCATAAATGAAAACTCACTTGGAATGAGTTAAATGTTAGGTTGGTAAATGGGGTAACCTAACTAATTGTGTTGTTACCTTGATAATAATGAATGGTGATTTAAGGGAAGGAATTCCTGAAGCCTAAATAGGCAATTAAATAAAAATCTATGAATAGCTCCCACATGATGAGAATGATGTGTACATAGATATGTATATGTATATTGAAAAGGTTTTTGAATGAATAATTAATGTGGTCCTATAATCGATTGGTGTAGGACTTGATAGCGCTTGTGAGGCGGGAACATCGAACCCGGAAGTCTACTTCTCTTGAGGTAGGAGAGGGGTGTATTTTCTAAATGTATGAGAACATGTATAATGATAATGTATATGATGATGTAATGTGGCATGTTTACTTGAATGAACGTGATATCATATGTTTGTGATGTGAAATTGAACTTGGTGCTTAAAATGATTAATTGTGGATTGAAGCCTTAATGAGGTTATGAGCGGTATACATGTGATGAAATGTCATGGAATCTATGTGTGGCTTGATGAATGTTTGAAATCTGTGATTATATGGATTCTTGAAATTTTATGATTGGAATATATATAGATATGTTGACTATGGGAAAGTAATAGTGTTATTGAGTATGAGTGTACCCTAGATGAGAGGGTAAGATAGCCCATATAAGGTTGAGGCATGCATGAGCATTGTATACATGGCATGGCATGCATATCATGATGATGTTGATAAGTGGTTGCGATCACTTGATGTTGGAAATATAAAAGGGTGTGAACATCTCTTTTGGTCCGGTCCAAGTGGAATGAATCTTTTTTATACTGAATTCTAATTCAGAATGGTCAAATTCGAGTAGAATGGCTCCAAAATAATCAGAACCGAGCGAAATAACTCAGAATGAAGCTTTTCCAAGTGGAATATTGCCCTGTTGGAGGCAAATCCGAGTGGAATGGCTCAAAAATGATCAAATCCGAGCAGGATGACTCAGATTAAAGCATTTTCGAGTGAAATACAACCCTGGTGGAGATAAATCCAAGTGAAAAAACTCAAAAATGGTCAAATCCAAGTCATAATGAAGCATTTCTGAGTGGAATAGGCTCCTGTTGGAGTGAATCAGAGTGGAATGACTCAGAAAGGGCAAATCCGAGTAGAATTACTCAGAAGGAGTCAGTTCTGAGTGAAATGCTTCCCTGTTGAAGGTGAATCCGAGTGGAAGGCTTGCTGTCAAGCCATTCCGAGTGATACTCTATTGAAGGAAGAATGCTGAGAAGGATTGCTCTTTGATTGTAATTAATCCGAGTGAGAGCTTTCTAATTGCAACAAATCCGAGTGAAATATAGCCCTATTAAAGTTAAATCTGAGTGAGAGCTTTCTGGTTGCTACTGATCTGAGTGAAAACAAGTCTGAGTGAAGGAAAGACCGACTCAGAGTGTAATTGGAAGGACAAATTTTGATTGGAAGAAAGCTTTTCCGAGTGAAAGTACCAAGTCTCCAAGTCTTGAGTAGGAAGCAAGCCCTTTCCGAGTGAAAATGCTAAGTTCCGACTGATCTGTGCTGAATGATCAATCTTCAATCGGTTTTCCGAGTGACAACAACCAAATGGAAGGATTTCCGAGCCAATCTTCACTCATCCTTCAAATAAGGGCCGATTGAACCATTTGCCCAATACCGAGTCATCACTCTTCAACCAATTCTGAGTCGTCCTTCTTCAAACAATCAATTCCGAGCCCATTTCCATCAATTTCCGAGCCAATCCTTCAAATACCGAATCCCCTCCTTTTTCACCCAGATTCTGAGCCATTCCATTAACCATTCCCGAGCCACTTTTCACCCGTTCCCGAGTCATCTTTCACCCATCTCCGAGTCATCCTTTACACATTTCCGAGTCAATTCTTGGTTAGTTCTGACTCACTTTTTACCAATTCCGTGTCATCCCTCATCAAGCCAATCCTGAGTCATGTTTCACCCATCTCCGAGTCATGTTTTACACATTTCCGAGTCATCCTTTACCCACTTCCGAGTCATCCTTTAGCCAACTCCGAGACCCTTTACATTCAACTTCCGAGTCTTTCTCTTCGATTTTCAATCGGCTCCGAGTCCTTCTTTACCCATTTCCGAGTCAATTTTTACCAATTTCCGAGTCATTATTCTCTCTTAATTCTAAGTCATTTTTTTATCAGTTCTGAGTCAATCTTTGATCGGTTTTTGAGTGACACTTTTCAGTCAGTTCTTGGTCAGTCTTCAATTATTTCTGACTCAGTTTTTAACCAATTCCGAGTGACATTTTTACCTATTCCCGAGCCAGTCTTCAGTCGGTCAGCCCTCTTCAAACAAGTTCCGAGTCACCATTTTCACCCGAATCCGAGTTATCCTTTCACCCATTCAAAAGCCAATTTTCAGTCAGAACCGAGTGACACTTCAAATCAAGTCTGAGCCCCCATTTTCCCCAATTTTGAGTGACACTTTTCAATCAGCACCGAGTCCTCTTCAACCGGTTTTGAGTCAATCTTCACTCGGTCTGTTTGATTGTTCCAATCAGAATTACCTCGTTTGACCCCTCAATTCAATTGCATACTTTTTCACTCGGTTTTCTATGGAAATGCTTCATTCCACTCGGAATTGACCCCCAATATGGACGAATACTGACTGGGAGGCTGATCCGAGCCATCCTCACTCAGATTTCAACTATTTTCTCTCGGATTTCTACTATTTTCTCTCGGATTTCTACCATCCTCTCTCGGATTGCACATGCTGACCTGGATTCCACCATCCAAGTGGATCCAGGAATCCTGGAGGTGGCTGGCAGACAAGGGGCGGAAGTGGATGAATTAAAAATTCCCACCAGCCGCTGTCCCCCACTACCAGGACCGAGTGGAAGCCTGAGTTGGCATTCCACTCAGAGTGGAAGCCTGAGCTGGCATTCCACTCAGAGTGGAAGCCTGAGCTGGCTTTCCACTCGAAAAAGCCTATAAATAGAGGGCTGAAGCTTTGAAACGGGGGCACTGATGAAGAGGAAAACTCTGCCCATCTCTCTACTCAGCAGCTCTATCCCTCTCTTCATTCACCAGCTCCATTCCCTCTCCTCACCAGCACCTGTCCTCATCCTAAACCAGTTCCACACCGTCCAGAATCACCACACCGTCCCTCTTCTCAGTCAGTCTCACTCGGTAGTCAACTTTCTCACTCGGTATTCCATTTTCTCACTCGGCTTTGTCCATTTTACTCGGTTTTTCTATTTCTTACTCGGTTTTGTCCATTTTTACTCGGTTTTTCTATTTTTCACTCAGTTTTGTCCATTTTTACTCGGTTTTTTCTATTTTCACTCGGTTTTGTCCATTTTTTACTCGGTTTTCTCTTCTCCCACTCAGTTTTCTCTTATTTTTTTCCTCTCTTTTCCAAACTTACTGTTTCCTTTTCTCTTTTGTAGCTTCTGCTACCCTCCCTCTTTTGTTTCCTAGTAAAAAAAATATAATAAAGGGAAAGAAATGTTTCCTATGTTTTCTTTCAGATCTAAACGAAACCAAAAAAAAGAAACAAATCATTTTTATTCAGTGTCATACGGAAAATACTTCCGTCTACACAACCTCTTTAGGATCCGTACACGTGCGAAGAACTTCGCCTTGTACGAGTTCCCCACCTCAATGACATCCATCATCATCTCCCAAGTCTTCTTCTAAAAGAAAAAACTCTCAGAACTACGTAACCCTGATTTCTTGATAATTCAAGAATACGTAGGAGCAGGACCTCCACTCCTGTCGGGCCCATCTTTCTTATTTCTTTTTATTGATTTATTTCCTCACTTTCATGTTTCTTTCATAAATGTTCTTTTTTTTGGTCGCTTCCGTGAAAATCAATTTAGACGTGACGTCTTGTTGATTTCCCCCTAGTTTTTGCTCAAGCCTCGCCATAATTCATAGGGAAGGGATACTTAGGACGAGACATCCCGCTTATCTCTTTGCTATCCCTGTTTTTTTTTTGAGAACGTCTAATTTAGGCGTGACGCCTTATTAGCATTCTCTTCCCCTCTCTGTCTCATATCGAAGTCGAGTTTAATTCGGATGAAACGTCCCATTGACCTCGCTTCGACATTCTATGTTTGTACAGTTCTCTCACTCCATTTTGTCGTTTTTTTAAAATAAAAAATACAACAATAAAAGGGAAGAAATAAACCATCTTTTGTAAGGCTATTTATGTTGCGCATTTTCAATCTTGGTACTATTTTTGACAGGCGATGTAGGGTGCTAATACCTTCCCTACTCGTAACCGACTCCCGAACTTGAATCTCAATTTTTAACCAGTGCCTTACTGAACTTAGTTTTTTCCAATGTTTTTTCTATGGATAAAAACGTTGGTGGCGACTCCCTATTTTCTTCTTTTCGAAACAAAAGACCGTTTCGAGGGTCGGCCGCACCGTCGTGATCCAGGTTGCGACAGATGGCGACTCCACTGGGGACACTTAAGAGAGTCAGGCCAGTTTGATTGAAAGCGCATGTTCTTTTTATATAGCCTTTGTTAGCTTGGATTTCTTCCCC
Organism: Clitoria ternatea; assembly: GCA_037962975.1. Lineage (NCBI taxonomy): Eukaryota > Viridiplantae > Streptophyta > Magnoliopsida > Fabales > Fabaceae > Clitoria > Clitoria ternatea. The sequence continues at coordinate 181,856,638 of CM075671.1, forward strand.
CTTGTTTTATTTTCTGTTAATTGTTGTGAATGTTTGTTCTCGTTTTAATTGTATCTTGTTATTTGTTTCATTATCTATGTTTGCATGTTTGTTGAACCCTAGGGTAGAGGACCATGTTACTTTCCTGTAATTATTGAACCCTAGGGTAGACGACTTTGTATATTTGTTCTGTGTTTGTTCTCTGTGTAGAATGGGGTAAGGTAAAAAGGTATTGAATGCCCTTTCACACACTACACTCACAAATTACCGCACACACTTATGAGTGGCGCCCTATACCCGGGCCCCAAATGAAACTTAAGTTAGGAGGGGTTGGTATACAGAATCGTATAGGATGTACTTCCTATCCAGTGATCGTGAGAACCCCAACTAGAGTTCGACCTCTTGTGACATACGCACCTAGTGGTTCTACACTATTGCGTCCCTGTCATGGGTAGGATCTTGGCTCTAGTGACCTTTTAGAAGTCTAGTAAAAGCCACCTGGTGTGGAGAGTCACTTTTAGACAAGCCATAGGGCCTTAAAAACACTTTCAACAAAACCCGACCTAGGCCATAATAGGGCAAACTTTACTTTACCTTACGTCATTTTTGCTTTCCCTTTTATCCAAAAATTTTATAAAAAAAAAGGAAAAAATGAATTATCTACCACCCGCAGATTTGTTTAGTTTTTGAAATAATGACTCGTTTTGAAACACACAGTATTCTTCGGGTGAATAAATAATCCTCTTTTGGTCGTGTACCCTTTGAGTATCTATGGAAATTGACATGCGATTGAACTTAAGAAATAAGGGCTGTAACTGCCCGAAGAAGATGTCTGAGCTAGAGGCTCCCGCCTCAGGATGAAAGATTTCTTCTGTCTTCACAATTATCCCATATTAATTTCTATGTTTACCATACCTAGTACTTTTGAATGATAAGTTCTAAGGAATGGTGAAAAGATACTCGCCAAAGTCTGTGATTGTTTCCCACAACATTTTCCTTCTTTCTATTTCTGCCTAACATTTTTTTTTCTTCTTTTTTTTTAAAAAAAAAGACACCAACGTCACGGGTAGGCATCCTTACCAGACCCGGCTCCAAAAGAAACTCATGGCTGAGGCAGAAGGTGTTGAAGGAAACTTTAGAACCGAGTTTGATCAGCTGAAAGAGCGAGTCGTGGAGTTAACTAAACTCTTAGAAAAGAAACTCACTGAAGGAGGCTCCTCTGCAGGTGTTGAGGATGCCCAACAGCAGCCTGCCACCACGGCACCCCCTCTTGGTTCTGACCCAGCAGGAACCCAACTCCCTAACACAACGACACCCCCTCTCACCATCCATGTCGGAAGACCTAACCCTACCATTGAGGCCCAGCCACCATACGGCCAGTCTTATGCACAACAACATACATTTGTCGGTCCTGACGGTAACCCAGTACCTTTTCCACTTTATGGCCTACCACTGGGGTATTATCCCCCGCTCGCTAACCAGCAAGACACCCACGACCCACAAGCAATGAATCCCCATGCTTCATACCCTACACAGCCAAATATGCCACCACTCCACCAAACCCAAAACACGCAAGCCCATGACCCACAAACTTACCAAACCCAAAACACGCAAGCCCATGACTCACAAACTTACCAAACCCAAAACACACAAGCCCTGATGGCCCAGCCAACCTACAACGCCCAAGCCCAAAATACACGAGCCCAGATAACCCAGCCAACTTATGCTATGGCCCAACCCCAAGGTCCCTCACCAAATACAGGCCTAGTGAACCAGTCCCACGCTTTGCCTCCGTTCAACCAGCCACTCGGCTATCCGTATGGATACGGAACCCCCTATGGGACCAACCTCCAAGATACAACCTACGCGGTCGTGGCTCCTCGAAGGGAAAGGATAGAAATTTTAGAAGAGCGTTTAAGAATGATGGAAGGCGCCGGAGGTTTTGGACTAATAGATGCTTCGGAGCTATGTTTAGTCACAGATGTTGTCCTCCCGCCCAAATTCAAGATGCCAGACTTTGACAAATATCGGGGAATGACTTGTCCAAAGAACCATCTCACGATGTACTATCAAAAGATGACATCTTACTCTTCTAATGACCAACTGTTAATCCACTGCTTCCAAGATAGTCTGGCAGGGGCCGCTCTTACATGGTATGCTCACCTTGAGCGGAACCATATTCGTTGTTGGAAGGACCTGGCAGATGCCTTCCTTAGACAATACAAGTATAACATGGATATGGCACCCAACAGGGTTCATTTACAAAATATGGTGAAGAAGGACAGTGAAACGTTCAAGGAGTATGCCCAACGATGGAGAGAGACAGCGGCGCAAGTGGACCCCCCATTGTCGGAAAAAGAAATAGTTGCGATGTTTATCGATACGCTCCCATCACCTTTCTACGGCAAGATGATTGGTAGTGTTTCGGCCAACTTCTCCGACATCGTGACTATTGGGGAAAGAGTAGAGAGTGGAATACGAATGGGTAAGATCACTCAGGGCTCATCTGGGGCGAACATGACAAGAAAGCCGGCACCAGGGAGAAGGGATGGAGAAACTAATTTCGTCTCTTCTAATCAAAAGACAACTCCGCCGAGACCATTCACTCCTACCATGATTCAAGCTCCCAATCCTTATGTGGCCGCAGCCACTTAGGGCCCGACAGCTCATACTCCTCACTTCCGCCCGCCCATGGTAAGAGCGCCAATGCCGCAACCCATGCCATATCATCACCCGCAGCAAGTGGCTCGACCACCCAATCATAATCAGAACACAAGGAATCCCAACAATGAGCGCACCCCTGTGCAGTTTGATCCAATTCCCATAACATATACCGAACTTTTTCCAATCCTTGTTTAGGAAGGTCTGTTGGTTCCATCCCCGATGAAGCCATTGAAACCTCCTTATCCAAGGGGATATGACCCAAACACTCACTGTGATTACCACGCTGGGGCGCCAGGGCATTCCACAGAAAATTGCATGGCTTTGAAATATAAAGTGAGAGATTTGATCAAGGCCGACTGGATCGATTTTAAAGAAGGAAGCCCTAACGTGGTCAAGAATCCCCTGCCTAATCATGGAGGCTCAGAAGTTAATGCCGTGGTGGTCGATATTAGAAATAGTTTTGATAACAATGCTGATTTGGTGATCGCTTGCCCGTCGGGCCAAGAGCTCAGTAATTAGAAGGCTGTCAAATTCCCCACGATTTTAAATGGTTCACCAGATTAATTTATCATTACCTTAATGTCTCGTTTATCCCTCTGCTATGCCTAAGGCTTTGGGACTTTTCATGTAATAAGGGCAAAAAAAAAACTTGTTTTACCAGTCAATCAATAAATGCGTATCAAAATTCAAAATTTTTCTCATCCTTTTATCCTTACTTTTGACTCATTCTCTTGCTTTTCCCTCTCTTTTTTATTTTGCCATAGTACACTAAATCACAGACCCAAAAATGATCCTCTTGAGACTAATGAAATCACAATCCCATTTTATGACCTCAACTACCCAGTCGATTGTGCTGACAAAGAAGGGTAGGGAAGCTAGTGAGCCACCACACAAGTTAACAAGATTGTTAAAACAAGAGGTTAAGGAATAACCCTGAATCAAGAACAGCTGAAGGAATCACGGGGCAATATATCAGAAGGCATTAGTAATATTGTTTCAGGAGCGTGGAATGAATCTATATGAATATTGCCAAGTCTCGAATTAGACAAGTGGAAGACCAGTCAACTAAGAAAACCACAACAGTTACCAGCATAAATAGGGAAAATTGCTAATGCCTTAAATGCAGATACAGTCAAGGGATACTTTGCCAAAAATTCAAAAAAAAATGAAAACTGAAAAATAGAGTCAAGCTTGAAGTCCAATGCACATACCAAGCGGGGAAAGCCGGTTACGTCCAGATCCTTGAGCAAGCTGTCATTTTCTGTATAAGGGGAACAAATGTCATCAGGCCAAGAACTCGCATTCTTGTCATCATCAACATCTCAAAGAATACGTTATTCCTCATGCCTATGTAGCCAAGGAAATAGTCTGTCAGATTGAGTCATTGCGTCATTAAGGGGGTTAAAAAAAAGCAAAAAAAAAAGCAAAAAAAAACAAAACAAAAAAAAACAAAAAAAAGGAAAAAGAAGGGCAAACGAAAAAAAATCAAAAAAGTATAAAGGCCAAAATGATGACTCGAAGTAACCCCCTCTCATCGATGCCAAAAGACTCACCAATATTTCCTTGGGTACATAGCATTAGGAGAAGACTCTCCTATTTGAGGTGACATCAGTTCCCCAAAGGATCAAACTAAGTTTGAAAAGGGTTAGGCAGATTCAACTAGAGTGTAATCAGTTTCAACCTTTTACTGAAAGGGATACAACCAAAATAAACAGGAACACATTATAAAGAAAGAAAAGAGCTCGCTAGGCTGAAAACCTGAAAGGGCGGCCTAGGCAAAAGTTAGAGCAACCCGGTGAGTTGAAAACCTGAAAAGGCGGCTCAGGTAAAAATTAGGGTTAAGATTTCGGCAGAGTAACTAAAGTTTCCAAGGCAAATTGGGGCATGTGGACCATGGTTGAACTATCCTCTCAAAGGCAGAATCAAACGGTGTACTCGAGGTCGTGACATAGGATTAAGGTTCTCACTAGTCTCAGGAACTCACTGGAGGATCCTCGAACCTTCCCTGTTTCTCCTGGCCTTGACCTGTCCTACGTAACTTCATTCCATCCCATCTATTTTCCCCGTTGTCCATTCTCTGTATTCTGTTTGACATACATGAATAAAATTTATCCTTTTTCGATACGTGTTATGAATTGCATTGATATGATAAAACATTGTGTTTTTATAAAAGAAAAATGAAAGAATGGTGAACATTTAAAGTCGTAAGGGACAAGACACTCCCACTACTTGACCTCGACAATCATCACAAAGACTCAGCCAGGCACGCGCTTCAAAGCTATGATCGTCTCTTTGATTCTCCTCTGTCCATGAGTTATCCTAAGGGCCGCGGTTTCACAGGACCTACCCAGTTTTTGAATGTATATTTGCACTACTTACCCTTTTTCTGCAGGTTATTACAACGGACAGTCATGTCAAGTATTGACACCTCAATCAAGTCCTTCAAGTCTCTCCTTCCATCGCCAAAGCTGGCACTTCTCAAAATCCTTTCCTCAAATCACCAAAGCTGGCGCTCCTCAGAATCCCTTCCTTAAATTGCCAAGGTTGGTACTGCTCAAAATCTCTTCTTCAACTGCCAAAGTTGGCACTTCTCAGAACTCCTTCCCTAGATCGGCAAAGTTGGCACCTCTCAAAGTCTTTTCCTCAACTGCCAAAGCTGACACTTTTTCAGACTCCCTTCCAAGGATTCTACCTAATACATTCTGACAGTCAAGTGTATCTCCTTCCCAAGCCCAAGGATAGTTTCCAGCAAAACTTTCCCCCAGTAGAATCACCAAACTCTCCCCAGTGAGCCTACAATTCAGATCATCTTCTCCCACTAGTAAGAACATCTTCTAATCAGGCTTAGAAGAACTCTCCCCAAAGGGCCCAACACATTTCTCTCAGTAAATCCACACATACCAGGTGGACCCCAGATTTTCCCTTCCCAATCAAGGGGCGATGCTCGAGCCATCAATCCTTCTCCAGTGGAACTACACTTCCCAGAAAAATCAAACTGGGACATCACCCCAGGTTCATTCTCTTTTACCCAAAGAGGTAACATCCGGAACCATCAATCCTTCCCTAGTAGAAATACATTTCCTAAACAACTCAAACTGGGGCATCTCCCCAGATTTCTTTTATTCATTCAAGGGGTAGTTCCCCAACAACCTTCAAATCACCTTAAACTGGGGCATCTCCCCAGATTTCTTCTGTTCCAGTCAAGGGGTAGTTCCCCAAGGCTCCTTCAAACCATCTCAAACTAGGGCATCACCCCAGATCTATTCAGTCAAGGGGGGCAATTCCCCAAGATTCCTTCAAAAACTGGGGCATCACCCCAGGTTCATTCTTTTTCAGTCAAGGAGCAATTCCCTAAGATTCCTTCAGTCATGTCAAACTGAGGCATCGCCAAGAGCTTTTAAGTCCAGTGAGTTAATTTGGACAAGACGTCCTGTTAGCTCCTCCAATCTCTGCATTTCCAATCGCCTATTTAGGCACACTTTAGTTTCCAGTCGCCTATTCAGGCATCCTTTACTTTCCGTTCACCTATTCAGGCATCCTTCACTTTCCGCTCGCCTATTCAGGCACCCTTTACTTTCCTGTCCGCCTATTCAGGCACCTTGTACTTTCATTCGCCTATGCAGGCACCTTTTACATTTCGTTCGCCTATTCAGGCACGTTTTACTTTCATTCGCCTATGCAGGCACCTTTCACATTCCGTTCGCCTATTCAGGCACCCTTTACTTTCATTTGCCTATGCAGTCACCTTTTACATTCCGTCCGCCTATTTAGGCACCCTTTTACTTTCCGTCCGCCTATTCAGGCACCCTTTACTTTCCGTTCGCCTATTCAGGCATCCTTCACTTTCCGCTCGCCTATTCAGGCACCTTTTACTTTCCTGTCTGCCTATTCAGGCACCTTTTACTTTCATTCGCCTATGCAGGCACCTTTTACATTCCGTCCGCCTATTCAGGCACCCTTTACTTTCCGTCCGCCTATTCAGGCACCCTTTTACTTTCCGTCCGCCTATTCAGGCACCCTTTACTTTCCGTCCACCTATGCAGGCACCCTTTACCTTCCAGTCTACTAGGGGTCAATCTCGATCTTCTCACTTCCTGTCCATTTGAAAATAATTTTTCCCGGTCAATTCAGAGTTCAAAAAAAAAAGGAAAAAAAAAGAAAAAAGAGAGAGAAGAGAAGAAGAGGAACGGAAGTGGGGAATGCTCGTTTTTAAGAAAAAGAGGTCACACTGACTCGTGATTTCCCACACCATCAGTTGCCATACCGATCAAGAGGTCCCACTTGGCCCCCTACATCGGTGTTCATATCTTTACTTCCTTTTCACTTCAAAAACACAGAAGCTTCGTGTTTCTTTTGTGAAAAAGAAGTAAAGAGGGGCATCTGTGAACACCTCTTTTGGTCCGGTCCAAGTGGAATGAATCTTTTTTATACTGAATTCTAATTTAGAATGGTCAAATTCGAGTAGAGAATGGCTCCAAAATAATCAGAACCGAGCGAAATAACTCATAATGAAGCTTTTCCAAGTGGAATATTGCCCTGTTGAAGGCAAATCCGAGTGGAATGGCTCAAAAATGATCAAATCCGGGCAGGATGACTCAGATTAAAGCATTTCCGAGTGAAATACAGCCCTAGTGGAGATAAATCCGAGTGAAAAAACTCAAAAATGGTCAAATTCGAGTCATAATGAAGCATTTCCGAGTGGAATAGGCTCCTGTTGGAGTGAATCAGAGTGGAATGACTCAGAAAGGGCAAATCCGAGTAGAATTACTCAAAAGGAGTCAGTTCCGAGTGAAATGCTTCCCTGTTGAAGGTGAATCTGAGTGGAAGGCTTGCTGTCAAGCCATTCCGAGTGATACTCTGTTGAAGGAAGAATGCTGAGAAGGATTGCTCTTTGATTGTAATTAATCCGGGTGAGAGCTTTCTAATTGCAACAAATCTGAGTGAAATATAGCCCTATTAAAGTTAAATCCGAGTGAGAGCTTTCTGGTTGCTACTGATCTGAGTGAAAACAAGTCTGAGTGAAGGAAAGACCGACTCAGAGTGTAATTGGAAGGACAGATTTTGATTGGAAGAAAGCTTTTCCGAGTGAAAGTACCAAGTCTCCAAGTCTTGAGTAGGAAGCAAGCCCTTTCCGAGTGAAAATGCTAAGTTCCGATTGATCTGTGTCGAATGATCAATCTTCAATCGGTTTTACGAGTGACAACAACCGAATGGAAGGATTTCCGAGCCAATATTCACTCATCCTTCAAATAAGGGCCGATTGAACCATTTGCCTAATACCGAGTCGTCACTCTTCAACCAATTCTGAGTCGTCCTTCTTCAAACAATCAATTCCGAGCGCATTTCCATCAATTTCCGAGCCAATCCTTCAAATACCGAATCCCCTCCTTTTTCACCCAGATTCTGAGCCATTCCATTAACCATTCCTGAGCCACTTTTCACCCGTTCCCGAGTCATCTTTCACCCATCTCTGAGTCATCCTTTACACATTTCCGAGTCAATTCTTGGTTAGTTCTGACTCACTTTTTACCAATTCCGTGTCATCCCTCATCAAGCCAATCCCGAGTCATGTTTCACCCATCTCCGAGTCATGTTTTACACATTTCTGAGTCATCCTTTACACACTTCCGAGTCATCCTTTAGCCAACTCCAAGGCCCTTTACATTCAACTTCCGAGTCTTTCTCTTCGATTTTCAATCGGCTCCGAGTCCTCTTCAACCGATTCTGAGTCAATCTTCACTCGGTCTATTTGATTGTTCCAATCAGAATTACCTCGTTTGACCCCTCAATTCAATTGCATACTTTTTCACTCGGTTTTCTATGGAAATGCTTCATTCCACTCGGAATTGACCCCCAATATGGACGAATACTGACTGGGAGGCTGATCCGAGCCATCCTCACTCAGATTTCAACTATTCTCTCTCGGATTTCGACTATTTTCTCTCGGATTTCTACCATCCTCTCTCGGATTGCACATGCTGACTTGGATTCCACCATCCAAGTGGATCCAGGAATCCTGGAGGTGGCTGGCAGACAAGGGGTGGAAGTGGATGAATTAAAAATTCCCACCAGCCGCTGTCCCCCACTACCAGGACCGAGTGGAAGCCTGAGTTGGCATTCCACTCAGAGTGGAAGCCTGAGCTGGCATTCCACTCAGAGTGGAAGCCTGAGCTGGCTTTCCACTCAAAAAAGCGTATAAATAGAGGGCTGAAGCTTTGAAACAGGGGCACTGATGAAGAGGAAAACTCTGCCCATCTCTCTACTCAGCAGCTCTGTCCCTCTCTTCATTCACCAGCTCCATTCCCTCTCCTCACCAGCACCTGTCCTCCTCCTAAACCAGTTCCACACCATCCAGAATCACCACACCGTCCCTCTTCTCAGTCAGTCACACTCGGTAGTCAACTTTCTCACTTGGTATTCCATTTTCTCACTCGGTTTTGTCCATTTTACTCGCTTTTTCTATTTCTCACTCGGTTTTGTCCATTTTTACTCGGTTTTTCTATTTTTCACTCGGTTTTGTCTATTTTTACTCGGTTTTTTCTATTTTCACTCGATTTTGTCCATTTTTTACTCGGTTTTCTCTTCTCCCACTCGGTTTTCTCTCATTTTTTTCCTCTCTTTTCCAAACTTACTGTTTCTTTTTCTCTTTTGTAGCTTCTGCTACCCTCCCTCTTTTGTTTCCTAGTAAAAAAAATATAATAAAGGGAAATAAATGTTTCCTATGTTTTCTTTCAGATCTAAATAAAACCAAAAAAAAGAAACAAATCATTTTTATTCAGTGTCGTACGGAAAATACTTCCGTCTACACAACCTCTTTAGGATCCGTACACGTGCGAAATAACTTCGCCTTGTACGAGTTCCCCACCTCAATGACATCCATCATCATCTCCCAAGTCTTCTTCTAAAAGAAAAAACTCTCAGAACTACGTAACCCTGATTTCTTGATAATTCAAGAATACGTAGGAGCAGGACCTCCACTCCTGTCGGGCCCATCTTTCTTATTTCTTTTTATTGATTTATTTCCTCACTTTCATGTTTCTTTTATAAATGTTCTTTTTTTTGGTCGCTTCCGTGAAAATCAATTTAGACGTGACGTCTTGTTGATTTCCCCTAGTTTTTGCTCAAGCCTCGAACATAATTCATAGGGAAGGGATACTTAGGACGAGACGTCCCGCTTATCTCTTTCCTATCCCTGTTTTTTTTTTGAGAACGTCTAATTTAGGCGTGACGCCTTATTAGCATTCTCTTCCCCTCTCTATCTCATATCGAAGTCGAGTTTAATTCGAATGAAACGTCCCATTGACCTCACTTCGACATTCTATGTTTGTACAGTTCTCTCACTCCATTCTGTCGTTTTTTTAAATAAAAAATACAACAATAAAAGGGAAGAAATAAACCATCTTTTGTAAGGCTATTTATGTTGTGCATTTTCAATCTTGGTACTGTTTCTGATAGGCGATGTAGGGTGCTAATACCTTCCCTACTCGTAACCGACTCCCGAACTTGAATCTCAATTTTTAACCAGTGTCTTACTGAACTTAGTTTTTTCCAATGTTTTTTCTATGGATAAAAACGTTGGTGGTGACTCCCTGTTTTCTTCTTTTCGAAACAAAAGACCGTCTCGAGGGTCGGCCGCACCGTCGCAATCCAGGTTGCGACAAAGGGCTTGTGAGTTCCTGTGATTATTGGACCGGTGGTTGCGATCACCTGGTATTTAAAATGAAAGGCCGTGCGGGACCATTGAGATTGAATGCCCATGGCTGCGATCATGAGGTGGGAGTACCCTTTGCGAGGCGGGAAACCATTATGAATTGTTAAACATGGTCGTGATCACGAGAAAGCACCTTGCGAGGCTACTAGAGGGAGTACCCCTTGCAAGGCGGGAAACGCATGAATATGAATGAATGATTATGGTGGTTGTGATCACCCATTGGTATGAAAACGGATCTGTGTATATGCATCCTAAACACTAGCATGTGCATTAGATATAGAAGCATGGCATAGAGTGATATCCTGTAGTGGAGATTGTGTAAAGAGTAGATGGAACTCCCTTTTAATACCAACTGGAAATGGGTTAATTGTTGATGTGTTCTTATGAATTTAAATGGATATATGTGTTCAGTGAATTTGATGAATGTTTGATTTGGTGATGATCGAATTTTCCTTGAGGAGGAATGTTTATATTGCATTCATGTATATATTATCACAATTGTAGATTTTCATCATTGGAAAAGTATACTCACTCTCCATGTGGCGTATCTTTTTAGCTCCTGTTTTGTAGGGCTACACATGGAGATCTAGGGTAGAGGAAAGTTATGAAGGAAGCCTATTTGGGTAAAGAATGCCTTGGCCGGCAACATTTTAATTTTATGGTTGTGTGGAATGTTTGTAATATATATAGCATTCTACATATTTTGTATAGCCTTGAATTGGCATAGATACTTGTATGGATGATGAACATATATAATGGTGATTTTGGGAGGTCATGTAGGAAAATGAGGTCCTAAAGTTTATGGCTCATTTTCATTAGTGACCTTAGTCTTGATTGGATTTTTGAAAATGAAGTATGATTGTAGTTAAAACTTATGAATGATTGATAGTCTAGACGAAATATTGCACATTATAGATTATGCTAAGTAGTAAGTTAGATTAGAATGTAATTCATGAATTGGGAGATAAATCTATGGGCAAGATTGATTGGAACAAGTTTTAAATGCTAATGGGATGAATAAGATATGATGAATTTAAGTGAAATGATTTAAATTGGGTTTTGGCATGATATGTTGTTGAATTCCCACGTTTCTGCATTTTTTTCTGATAATCTCGCTCAAGCGAGAATCCCTCCTTCATGATATTTAGTTTCTGGCCAATTCTCGCTTAGGCGAGAGTGGGTCTCACTCAAGCGAGTCTGCCCTGGCATCAGGGGTTGGCCACTGGAGGAAATCCGCTCAGGCGATTGGGGTCTCACCTAAGCGAGACTGATGGGTTTTGCCACTGGACCATTTTCGCTTGAGCGAAGGGCCCTTGAAGGTGGTGCTCGCTCAAGCGAGTGAACTTGGATTCGCTACTGGAGGAAATTCGCTCAAGCTCGTTGTCTTGCCCAAGCGAATCCTGCGGATCTCGCTCAAGCGAGATGGGGGCTCGCTCAAGCGAGTCGGCCCCTGATCCTCTATTTATTCCTTTCACCCAATTCATTCTATGTCTCGCCCAAGCATCCAACTGGGACTCGCTCAAGCGAGTGTGGCTCTCGCTTGAGTGAGGGGTGCCCCGATCCCTCAAAGTGTTTTATTTAAATTATTTTCCCTTTTCTTTACATTAAATATTGGTTTTACATCATCTTAAAAACACCTTGGGCGTAATTTGATCTCCTTAATTTTTCATATTGGTTGATCTCTTGAACTCAATCATATAGCATCACTTTGAATAATTTTCTCCGCTGTTTTCAGTTGAGGATTCCTCATTCATGGTTTCTTTTACTTACTGTCTCATATCTCCATATATGAGATAGGTCTTTCATAGATCCAGGGTATTGACCGATAGCTTTATCACTTATATTTTTCATAAATCAATAATATTAAATTCGTGAAAAATTTACCCCTCTTTTTGGGTGTCTCAACCTGGTATCAGAGCATTATTCACTCTGTATTACTGTGATTAGTTGTCATTATTATTAGAACATGATATGTAATTAATGAATGATTGCCATTATTCTTTGACTATGTATGAGTTGACTATGGATTGAATGTGATTGCTATAAGTCCGGCCAAGCCTTCTTTACACTATTCTCCCTCAATGATGAATTCTTATAATTATATGAATGCATGTGACTCTGAGATATAATGATGTGCTTTTTATAAGCTTTAATGTGGATTGGTTGATAGTGGACTCCATGATGAAGAGCCATAACTTAATTTTATGATGAAGAACTATAGTATGAGACTATAGAGAAGTTTTATGAATGAGTTTATTGATGTTAGTTAAATCTTATGTTATGATTATAGATATTGAGATGGCCCGTCATCGTCAAGATAACGATGATGCTATAGCTAGAGCCTTGAATTGTTTTACGGATCTCCTTGAGTCGCAAAACCGTGATAGACAAGAAGCGGAAAGATAACCTGCTCCAGCTGTTCAAGGTACTCAGGGCCTTGACATGTTCTTGAAGTGAAAACCCTCTGAGTTTCATGGTGGATTCAGGCCCGAACAAGCCTATGTTTGGATCCGAGATGTTGAGTGGATCTTCGATAGTTTCGAGTGCAATGAGCTCCAGAAAGTGGAGTATACTGTTTTCATGCTGAGAGATGAAGCAGAGACTTGGTGGAGACTCACCAAGAGTAGAATGAATGCTACTCCTATTCCCTTGACTTGGGAAAATTTTAAATATGAACTCATAAGGAAGTATGTGCCCGAAAGCTACAAGAGTAAGAAGGAACTCGAGTTCATGGAACTCAAACAAGGCACAATGACGGTGGAAGAGTATGCTTCTAAATTTGAAGAACTTTGTGAATTCTACCCTCTATATCAACAAGAGGGAACTGAAGCCTTGAAATGTGTGAAGTTCGAGAACGGTCTACGCCCTGATATTCAAAGGGCTATTTATCATCAAGAAATCTGAAGCTTCACGGTACTTGTGAATAAGTGCCGTATTTATGAAGAACATGCTCCCCCATAACATTCTAAATTTGACTCTAAGTTGAAGGGTCAATCTTCTAGTTTCAAGAGGCAAGGAAATTTCAGAAGAGGACGCTTTCAGAGGGGTGCTCATTCTAATGTCCAAGCTAGAGGCGGTGGACATGGTAACGCTTTTGGCCGGGGCAATGTAAATGCCAATGGGCCAAGATGCTATAGGTGTTGTGGTCCATACTATGTTCGTGAATGTGTGCACCGTGAGGATGTGGTGTGTTTTAATTGTGATCAAGTGGGACATATCCGTCCTGCCTGTCCTATGCTTGCAAGACTGGCTCCGGTACAAGCTAATACTCCCAACCGTGCTAATGTACTCGCTCATGTGAACCGCGGAGGCCATAATGGTGGTCAGGGCCGTGGTAATGGAAACAATGGTGGCCGAAATGGTGGCCGAGGTGGCTACAATGGTGGAAGGCATGGTAACAGCCGAGGTAATGGCAACGGTGCTCGCGATGGAAACAGGAATGGTGGAAATCTTCAACCAAATACCGGAAGGGTGTTCGCCGTGACCGGTGAGGAAGCAGCACAAGCAGATAATTTGGTTGAAAGTAAGTGTGAAATACTCGGACATACAGTTCATGTTATTTATGATTCGGGTGTGACTCACTCTTTTATATCTGAGGATTGTGTTCGGCGATTGAGATTGTCGGTATGTTTAATGAAAAATGCCCTAATGGTTACCACCCCAACTGGTACTTGTCTCAGATCGGTTAACCGGTGTGATAATGTTGATATGCTCCTAGAAGGAAGAAGATTTGTTATGTCTTTTATTTCCTTGAATATGAAGGGATTAAAGATCATACTTGGTATGGATTGGCTCTCTGCCAATAAGGTTTTGGTTAACTGTCAGCAGCAGACTGTTATTTTCCCTTCTTCTGATGTGGGACAATTCAATATGCAAGGTATAGCTCAACTTTGCATATTACTATCTCTTGCCGATGGGACAAATAGTCCCGATCCCCTTAATATCCCGGTAGTGTCAGAGTTTTTGGATGTGTTTCCCGAGGAGATACCCGGTTTACCACCTTCACGGGAGGTTGAGTTTGCTATCAATCTTGTACTTGGTGCGGAACCGGTGTCTATCGCTCCTTATAGGATGTCTCCTACGGAGTTGGCCGAACTCAAGAAGCAAGTTGAGGAGCTACTTGAGAAGAAGTTTGTTCGACCTAGTGTATCACCCTGGGGAGCTCCTATTTTATTGGTTAAAAAGAAAGATGGAATCATGCGGTTATGTATTGACTACCGCCAATTGAACAAGTTGATGATAAAGAATAGATATCCTTTACCTCGTATTGATGACCTATTGGATCAATTAAGAGGTGCGGTGGTGTTTTCAAAAATTGATTTACGTTCTAGTTATCATCAAATTAGGGTGAGAACCAAAGACATTCCAAAGACTGCGTTTAGGACGCGATATGGCCATTATGAGTATGTTGTAATGCCATTTGGAGTGACTAATACTCCAGCAGTGTTCATGAGTTACATGAACCGCATCTTTCATGAATACCTAGATCGTTTCGTTGTGGTATTCATCGATGATATCCTAGTGTATTCCAATAGTCGTGAGGAACACGAGGAACATTTGAAAGTGGTGTTGAACATTCTTAGAGAGAACCAGTTGTATGCTAAGCTTTCTAAAAGCGAATTCTAGTTGACGAGCGTCCAGTTTCTTGGACATGTGATATCCGAAGATGGTGTTTCGGTGGATCTTTCCAAGGTTGAAGCCGTTACGGCATGGCCTAGACCTACGTCGGTTACGGAAATCTGGAGTTTCCTTGGACTTGCTAGTTATTATCGAAGGTTCATCGAAGGTTTTTCCTGTCTTGCTAAACCTTTGACAAACTTGACAAGGAAGAACCAACCTTTTGTATGGACGGTTAAATGTGAGAGACGCTTTGAAGAGTTAAAGATGAGGCTGACTTCTGCGCCTATCTTGGCATTGCCTGATTTACAAGAAGACTTTATGGTGTACTGTGATGCTTCTAAGCATGGACTTGGGTGTGTTTTGATGCAGAAAGAATGTGTCATAGCTTATACTTCACGCTAGTTGAGACCTCATGAAGTTAATTACCTGACTCACGATTTGGAGTTGGCGGCAATTGTGTTCGCCTTGAAGATTTGGCGTCATTATCTCTATGGTTCAAAGTTCATGGTCTTTAGTGACCACAAAATCTTGAAATATCTCTTTGATAAAAAAGAATTAAATATGCATCAGAGGAGATGGATGGAATTCCTAAAGGACTATGAATTTGAACTGAGGTATCATCTGGGAAAAGCTAATGTTGTTGCCGATGCTCTTAGTCTGAAGTCCTTATATGTGTCGGGCATGATGGTCAAAGAATTTGAAATGATTGAAGAATTTCGGAATTTAAATGTTGGGACCGAGATACAATCTTCCAAGAAGCTATGTTTTGCTACCTTAAAGATATACAATGAGTTTTTGGAGCTTGTAAAGGAGAAACAAGGGGATAATGATTATTTACAAGAGATGAGAAGATCTCAAGGCGATGGGAAAAATCCATTCCTTGTGGAAGATGTTGGTGGCTTATGGCGAGTAAAAGGTCATGTGTATGTACCTTCATTCGAAGATTTGAGACACACAATGCTTGAGGAAGCACATAAAAGTATTTTTAGCATTCACCCTAGTGCAACGAAGACGTACCAAGATGTAAAGAAGAATTTTTGGTGGCCCGGAATGAAGCGTGACGTTGCCAATTTTGTAGCTTTGTGTCTTACTTGTCAGAAGGCGAAGGTAGAACATCAGAGACCTTCAGGTACTTTGAGACCACTTGATATCCCCGTTTGGAAGTGGGATGCAATTGCCATGGACTTTGTGTCCAAATTGCCAAGGACGAGGTCCAAATGTGATGGAATCTGGGTGACTCTGGATCGTTTGACAAAGAGTGCACATTTTCTGCCAATCAGTATGAAGAGTTCCTTGCAGGATTTGGCACAGCCATACATTCAAGAGATTGTGAGGTTACATGGTATGCCATCAAGTATAGTGTCTGATCGTGACCCTCGATTCACTTCCCGATTTTGGGGAAGCTTACATGAAGCAATGGGTTCAACATTGAAGCTAATTTCGGCGTACCATCCTCAGACTGATGGACAGTCTGAGAGGACTATTCAGAGTCATGAGGACTTGTTGCGTGCTTGCGTTTTGGAGCATGGCGGTTCGTGGGAGAAATATTTGCCTATGATCAAATTCACCTACAATAACAGTTTTCATTCTAGTATCGGCATGGCACCATACGAGGCATTATATGCAAGGAGGTGTCAAACCCCTTTATGTTGGCTTGAAGTTGGTGAGAACTTGGCCTTAGGGCCTGAGATTGTTGAGGAAACTACTGAACAGATCAAGATGATCCGGGAGAAGATGAAAATCACTCAAGACCGGTAGAAGAGCTATTATGACAAAAGAAGGAAGCCACTTGAATTTCAAGTTAGCGATCATGTGTTCTTACGAGTCTCGCATGATAAGGGTATTGGTAGAGCTTTGAAGAGTAGAAAATTAAGCCCTAAATTCATCGGACCCTATGAGATCTTGGAGCGGATTGGAGATGTCGCTTATCAGATTGCACTCCCTCCACAGCTTGCAAACCTACATAATGTGTTCCACATATCATAGTTAAGGAAGTATATTCATGATCCTTTGCATGTGATCCCTATTGATGATGTTGATGTGCAGGACAACTTGTCCGTTCCTCCCATTTCGGTTCGTATTGTCGAGTATTCCGTGAAGAGACTGCGAAATAAAATGGTACCTTTGGTGAAGGTAGCGTGGAAGCATGGGAACGTTGAGACACTCACCTGGGAATGTGAGGATGATATTCATGAACGGTATCCTCACGCATTCGAATCCGGTATGTCAAATTTCAGGGACGAAATTTCTTTTAAGGTGGGGTGGATTGTAACACCCTGAATTTTTAAAATAGAAAGTTAAATTAAGAAAATAAATATTGAATAATTAAATGTGGACTAATTAATATCCCAAAATGCTAGAAATAATATAATTAAGATTTTCTGACACTGTTAGTGAGTTATTGTGACCGGATGAGCTGAAAACTGACCCGGATAAAATATGGGTGTCAGACCAAGTATCTCCGATTGAGATGCCGTTGGTCAGAGCTATAGATAATGTTATTGGGAATCCGAATATGTATTTGGAATAATTTTTAGAGTATGTATTGAGCCCAAACTGAGAGCCTATTTAATGAAAAATGGAAGAGTTTAGTGATAGGAATAAAAATAAAACATAAAACCTTATCTCTTTCACTCTCATTTTCTCGTGGCATACCTCTCCCTTAGGCAAAAACACTCTTTACTCTCACTTCTTCTCACTCTCTTACTTTCTTTTACTTCCTCTTCTTCATCTTCTTCCTTCCCAAGAGCTTGAACAAATTGGTGCTCCCCCTCTCTTATTTCGTTCACCATTGGAGCAAGGAGGAGCATTGGGTGTTTGAAGTCTTCCCTTTTCTCTCCTCCATTTTTGAGTTCACTATCCTCTCCCTTGGTTCCTATTTTGTTTCTTGATTGAGGTAAGCTCTTTTTCATTTTAATGGTGGTTGAACCCTAGAATATGGATTACTAAGGCTTGGGAGAGTATTAAATGCATGTTGGGAGTGAAAGAAACCATTAAATACATAAACCCTAAGGTGGGGTGAAATAAATATGAACATTTATGAATAATAAATGAGGTGCACGAAAATAGGGTTGAAAAATAAGGAATATTGAAGTGCATTTATGAAATAGTTGAGCTTTAATGAAACCCTAACACATGATTTGGGGGAAATGTGTAATGTAGATGGGGTTAACATTTAATAATGAGAGAAGTGTTATAAATGAAGAGGTATTGACATTAAAAGATGATTAAAGATGGTGGTTGGGAACCATAAATGAAAACTCACTTGGAATGAGTTAAATGTTAGGTTGGTAAATAGGGTAACCTAACTAATTGTGTTGTTACCTTGATAATAATGAATGGTGATTTAAGGGAAGGAATTCCTGAAGCCTAAATAGGCAATTAAATAAAAATCTATGAATAGCTCCCACATGATGAGAATGATGTGTACATAGATATGTATATGTATATTGAAAAGGTTTTTGAATGAATAATTGATGTGGTCCTATAATCGATTGGTGTAGGACTTGATAGCGCTTGTGAGGCGGGAACATCGAACCCGGAAGTCTACTTCTCTTGAGGTAGGAGAGGGGTGTATTTTCTAAATGTATGAGAACCTGTATAATGATAATGTATATGATGATGTAATGTGGCATGTTTACTTGAATGAACGTGATATCATATGTTTGTGATGTGAAATTGAACTTGGTGCTTAAAATGATTAATTGTGGATTGAAGCCTTAATGAGGCTATGAGCGGTATAATATGTGATGAAATGTCATGGAATCCATGTGTGGCTTGATGAATGTTTGAAATTTGTGATTATATAGATTCTTTAAATTTTATGATTGGAATATATATAGATATGTTGACTATGGGAAAGTAATAGTGTTATTGAGTATGAGTGTACCCTAGATGAGAGGGTAAGATAGCCCATATAAGGTTGAGGCATGCATGAGCATTGCATACATGGCATGGCATGCATATTATGATGATGATGATAAGTGGTTGCGATCACTTGATGTTGGAAATATAAAAGGGCTTACGAGTTCCTGTGATTATTGGACCGGTGGTTGCGATCACCTGGTATTTGAAATGAAAGGCCCTGCGGGACCATTGAGATTGAATGCCCATGGTTACGATCATGAGGCGGGAGTACCCCTTGCGAGGCGGGAAACCATTATGAATTGTTGAACGTGGTTGCGATCACGAGAAAGCACCTTGCGACGCTGCTAGAGGGAGTACCCCTTGCGAGGCGGGAAACCCATGAATATGAATGAATGATTATGGTGGTTGCGATCACCCGTTGGTATGAAATCTGATCTATGCATATGCATCCTAAACACTAGCATGTGCATTAGCCATAGGAGCATGGCATAGAGTGATATCCTGTAGAGGAGATTGTGTAAAGAGTAGATGGAACTCCCTTTTAATACCAACTAGAAATAGGTTAATGGTTGATATGTTCTTATGAATTTAACTGGATATATGTGTTCAATGAATTTGATGAATGTTTGATTTGGTGATGATCAAATTTTCCTTGAGGAGGAATGTTTATATTGCATTCATGTATATATTATCACAATTGTAGATTTTCATCATTGAGAAAGTATACTCACTCTCTATGTGGCATATCTTGTTAGCTCCTGTGTTGTAGGGCTGTACATGGAGCTCTAGTGTGGAGGAAAGTTGTTAAGGAAGCCTATTTTGGTAAAGAATGTCTTGGCCGGCAACATTTTGATTTTATGGTTGTGTGGAATGTTTGTAATATATATAGCATTCTGCATATTTTGTATAGCCTAGAATTGGCATAGATACTTGTATGGATGATGAACATATATAATGGTGATTTTGGGAGGTCATGTAGGAAAATGAGGTCCTAGAGTTTATGGCTCATTTTCATTAGTGACCTTAGTCTTGATTGGACTTTTGAAAATGAAGTATGATTGTAGTTAAAACTTATGAATAATTGATAGTCTAGATGAAATATTGTACATTATAGATTATGCTAAGTAGTAAGTTAGATTGGAATGTAATTCATGAATTAGGAGATAAATCTATGGGCAAGATTGATTGGAACAAGTATTAAATGCTAATGGGATGAATGAGACATGATGAATTTAAGTGAAATGATTTAAATTGGGTTTTGGCATGATATGTTGTTAAATTCCCACGTTTTTGCATTTTTTCTGATAATCTCGCTCAAGCGAGAATCCCCCTGCATGATATTTGGTTTCTGGCCAATTCTCGCTTAGGTGAGAGTGGGTCTCGCTCAAGCGAGTCTGCCCTGGCATCAGGGGTTGGCCATTGGAGGAAATCCGCTCAGGAGATTGGGGTCTCGCCCGAGCGAGAGTGATGGGTTTTGCCACTGGACCATTTTCGCTTGAGCGAAGGGCCCTTGAAGGTGGTGCTCGCTCAAGCGAGTGAACTTGGATTCGCTACTGGAGGAAATTCGCTCAAGCTTGTTGTCTCGCCCAAGCGAATCCTACGAATCTCGCTCAAGCGAGATGGGGGCTCGCTCAAGCGAGTCGGCCCCTGATCCTCCATTTATTCCTTTTGCCCAATTCATTATATGTCTCGCCCAAGCGTCCAACTGGGACTCGCTCAAGCGAGAGCCACACTCTCGCTTGAGCGAGGGGTGCCCTGATCCCTTAAACTATTTTATTTAAATTATTTCCCCTTTTCTTTACATTATATCTTGGTTTTTCATCATCTTATAAACACCTTGGGCGTAATTTGATCTCCTTAATTTTTCATAATGGTTGATCTCTTGAACTCAATCATATAGCGTCACTTTGAATAATTTTCTCCGCTGTTTTCGGTTGAGGATTCCTCATTCATGGTTTCTTTTACTTACCGTCTCATATCTCCATATATGAGATAGGTCTTTCATAGATCCAGGGTATTGACCGACAGCTTCATCACTTATATTTGTCATAAATCAATAATATTAAATTCATGAAAAATTTACCCTTATTTTTGTGGTGTCTCAAATTGTACAAAATAACTTCGATGATTGGCTAAATGGCATAGCTTATAGTACAATTTAAGCAATTAAGCTAGGTGATTAAGGACTGCTGATATCACCATATATATATATATATGCTTCATCTGTCATTTTTTCTAGGCAATAAATAGTATCACAAAAGTCCTATAATTCTAGGCAATTTAACAGTAGGTAATTTTAATACACAATTAATGATGCAATTGTATCTTTTATTTCATACATATATACTATGATATCCACAGCTCATTTCCATTTCTCTTTTACTACACAAACAAGATTCAATTAAGAAATATCTTAAAATCCTTTTGCTCTACCGTTTTGCAACAAGACTAGTATTATACTTGACAGCAAAAGGTGCATTTACAGGTCCATCAACCAATTATCAAATATCACATGAATGTCATAAACATTTAATGATGTAACCAAGTTGGACAATATAAGAATGTATGTCATAAATATTTGTAGATGTAACTTACCCCAGTAAATTTTGCCTTCTCATTGATATAAGATATTGACTAAACACCCCAATTAGTCCCTCACTCCAACAGAGTCGGACACTTAGGTCCTCCAATTAATAAGTGAGTCCCGTTAGTCCTCCACGTCCATCATCGTTGGACAAATAGATCCCTACCGTTAATGAAGTGTTAACGTCCGTCAAAGTCAGCTGACGTGGATCGTTAAATTCCAACAGGGATGCCACGTCAGAGTCGGCGAGGATCTATTTGTCCGACGATGACGGATGTGGAGGACTAACGAGACTCATTAACTGGAGGACCTAAGTGTCCGACTCTGTTGGGGTCAGGGACTAAGTGGGGGTGTTTACTCAAAATATTTAACCTTCCATATAACTATAATATATGTTCTTTAAAAGTTATTTAACACAAATTATATAAGTTTTGTCAAACTCTTCTATTTCAATAACTATCAAGGTTATCAGAGTCTTAACTCTTCTATTCCAAGGAAGTGAAACCAAGTTGGTTCCATTGCTGATAGCATTGTCATAACTATCAAGGTTATCAGAGTCAGGGCCAAGCATCACATTTTCCAACTCTCTTAGCTCGTGCTTAAAGCTGCTTAAATCATCGGTTATGCAGGATCCACTCATTGGAGAGCCATATTTATTTTCAGGGGAGTGATAATGGTCAGTTGGATATGACTGTGAATCTTGCTGCGACACGGGCCTATCATTAGGTGAGAAACTAACAGTTGAAGAGGAGTTATAAACAGTGAAACTTCCAACTGCAAAGGAAGACTCCAATGTGCAATAAAGTTCAGAACTTGGATTGGAGAAGTGAGAGGAATGTTACCTATGAGATCGATCCTTCAAAGCTCCTTCCTTTATGCAATATAGACCCTCTTAACTGGTGAAGCTCCTTCATTTTCGTGGAATAGACGCTCTCTCAGTGTGAAGCTGCCATAGTTGGGTATGTGGGGCTCGTGCTTTAGCCCTAATCGTAGGGGCATGCAAGACTTTTTCCCCAAACCGCGTTGGCAAGGAGCACCAGGGAGCAGCCTCTACGAAACCTCCAACAGAGCTTCGATGGACGAAACGGAGAAGGAAGCCAACCAAACGCAACCACTTAATAGTTGCTGAGAGGGAGAAGAGAACAGAGACAAGAGAAGAAGCTAGTGGGGGAAGATGAAGAAAACCAGAAAATGCGAAAAGACAAGAAGAAGAAGGAGAACGATGAAAATACTTAGGGTTACCATCAAAACGACGTTGTATTGTTTTTATTTGTGTCACATGGCTGTCAGAGAAGAAATATTTTGCGTAAACACCCCCACTTAGTCCCTGACCTCAATAGAGTCGGACACTTAGGTCCTCCAGTTAATGAGTCTCATTAGTCCTCCATGTCTGTCATCGTCGGACAAATAGATCCTCGCCGACTTTGACGTGGCATCCCTGTTGAAATTTAACGATCCACGTCAGCTGACTCTGACGGACGTTAACACTTCATTAACGGCGGGGATCTATTTGTCCGACGATGACGGACGTGGAGGACTAACAGGACTCACTTATCAATTGGAGGACCTAAGTGTCCGACTCTGTTGGAGTGAGGGACTAACTGAGGTGTTTAGTCTAAGATATTTAAGAGTATTTCGCAGCATATCAATTAATGATTTATCCATTGTTATAGCTACCTAACTACGTTTGAAGAAAAGATTGTAAGCATATAATATCATATAAAGCGAGCTATTTAACAAACAAACTTATAACTTATAGCATGTACTTATGGTTAAATTGTGTGCAGCGGTTGCTTGTGTGTAGCAAATGAGCAGCATAAAAAGTATTATATCATTAACTTTATTTAACAAACATGAGCAACAAATGAACAACTATTAAACATTGATTAACATAGCAAAGAATTTGTATACTATCTAATTATAATAGACATTGATTGCCCAATGGCACATATGGGGAAATGAAAATATTTTAAGACAAAACTAAAAAGTGATATACATTAAGAGTTATATAATTACTCTAAGTTAACATAGGAAAGAATTTGTATACTATCAAATGTTACCTTAAAGATAAAAACAAGTTAGATGAGCTTCCTTCAAATTTTCA
Organism: Clitoria ternatea; assembly: GCA_037962975.1. Classification (NCBI taxonomy): domain Eukaryota; kingdom Viridiplantae; phylum Streptophyta; class Magnoliopsida; order Fabales; family Fabaceae; genus Clitoria; species Clitoria ternatea. The sequence continues at coordinate 181,880,167 of CM075671.1, forward strand.
CTACTCTTTTCCAACAAAACAACTCAAAGGTTCCCGCAACAAAACAACAAAACAACTTAAAGTTATATACATTAAAATTTTATTTCTATAACTGAGTTACCAAAAATATACACAGGTTAATTGTTTCCCGTTCCCATTGAGATGTTTGCAGTGGAAATGCATTAGTATTCTATACTGTTTATCAATTGTATTTGTCAGTCAAAAGTTGATACGATATGGCATACAAATACAACCCATGTTAATTTTTGGTGTTTCGAAAAAAGAAACAATCAAAATTGATTCGACTTATCGGTAGCTACCAGCAACTGATTATGGATGAATTATATATTTTTTTTTATTTTGTAAAATGATAACAAAATGTAAATATTTTACTTTTAAAAAATAATTATTTATTTTAAGGTAAGAATATTTATTTTAAAAATAAAATATTTTTAAAATGACAACAAGATTGGTCTTCAGGTGAAAATAAACCATTGTTTTTAGAATAAATAATATTTATTTTAAAAATAAAACCTTCTTATTATTGAATTAATGTTATTAACTCAAAACATCTATATCATGTAATCAATTTTCTACAAGGATTACTGATAATAAAAAAATTCTTCTGCAAGGATTGGTAAATGGAACTTAATGTTCACCAAAAACAGTAAATATACATTAATGTAATTTAATTACGGTCATTGTACATTTAATTAGTTTCTCATTATATATATATATATATATGACCAAAATCCCTATAAAAAACGATAATTTTACCATAATGACAATTGGCAAACTCTATAAAATAAAATCACCATCAACAATTATCTTAGAACAGAAACACTTTTTTCTTTTGAGATATCTCAAATTAAGTTCGAATAATTAACAGAAGATAATTGAGAATTTGAGATATCTCATGTTAATTTGTGTAAATTTCTAAAATAAACCATATATAAAATAATTGAATAAAAATCAAAACAAAAAATGCAGTTTTCACTCCTCTAGATTGTTACTTACGCTTAATTTTCCTTTTTTGGATTTTGAAAATGCCAACAAATTTCAATAGCCTATCAAGCAAGAGAGGTGTAACATCCCAAAAGTTACATAAGTGGGTAATTAAGAGGAATAAATAGTAATTAATTACATATGAGTTAATTAATATCTCAAAAATTTAGAAATGATTAAATTGAGATTTATTATGATTATTAATAATTTATTAGGCTTAAAGAGCTAAAATTAATACCCGGTTAAAATAAGAGTGTCGGACCAAGTATCTCCAATTGAGATGCCATTGGTCAGGACTGTTAAGAATATTATTGCGAATCCGAATATATATATTTGGAATAATTTTTAGATGAAGTATTGAGCCTGAACAGATATCCCGTTTGTTATAAAACAGAGAAGTTTTAATGATAGGTTAAATTTTAAACTAAAAACCTCATTCTCATTCTCATTTTTCACGTTGCTTTTCCTCTCCCTTGGAAAATACACATTGCTCTCTTCTCTTCTCATTTTCCTCACTCTTTTCTTCACCTTCATCCACTCTCTAAAACCTAGACAAGGTTTGTTCATCTCTATCTCCCTCATTTTTGAAATCCTCTATTGGGCTTGAAGGAGATGATGTTGGCTTAAAGCTCTCTTCCCTCTTCTATCAATTTTCTTCATTCTCTCCCTTTCTCTTGGAAACCCATTGTGTTTGTTAGGTTAAGGTAAGTTCCTCACTCTTCTATTGAGTTTGTGCCCTAGATTTTGGGTTATGGTTGTTGGGAGAATGTTAATGCATATGGGTTTGGAAAAGAAGCTATTTTTATGGAAATCCCTAAGGTGGGGTGTGATAAATATATGGTTTTATGTGGGTCTACATGGGTACACAAAAATAACATGTAATGTGGGGGAAGATGATGTGTATTAATGATGAGCATTGGGATTTAATGAAACCCTAACTCTAGAAATTGGGGGAAATAAGAAATGATATTATAAGAAAAGGTTTTAATTATGGACCCATGATATTTGGTATGTGGGTGTTGTTAATGATGATAGGGATTGATGTTAATAATGATTTATGAGCATTAAAGATGAAACCTATGAATGGGTGTTGCCATAGATGCATGATGAATGCTTAGTAATACCAAACCCATGGTGGTTGTGGTGGTTTAGTGTAATAAATATTGAATAAGTCTTGTAATAGCATAGACACCAAGTAGTTTAGCTTAAACAATTAGATCTTGGTGGATTGAATGGTAATAATTATGTTATACATATATGTGGTGTACGAAACGACCCCATTGAAGAAGCAGGACCTTCGGATCGCGGTGATTTCTACTTCTCTTAAGGTATGAGAGGAGTATATTTTTTAAATGCATGATCAATTGTGTGTTGATAATGTACATATATTGATGCATATTTGCATATTTTTCCGTGAATGGATATACTACCTCTTTTGTGTGATATAAGTTGAGATTGATTCATATTGATGATTGAATGTTGGATTTGCACTTTTGATGAGGATATGAATTTGGAGTATAATTGTTGACATGTTCTTTGATTTCCATGTGTGGATTGGTGTCGATGTAAATCCTTCGCTAGTATAATCTTGAACAATGTGAATGGTATACCTTGGGTGTGTTATATATGGTTGTGCATCACTAACTATAATGTTAAGTGTGAATTATACCCTTAAGTGAGTGGGCGAGAAATTCTTGTGAAGCCGAGGCTAGCATGTGCATTATTGCATTCATAGCATACATGACATAACATTTTATACGTGGTTGCGATCACATGACAAATTGAAAAAATAAAGATCTTGCGGGATCTTGAGAAAGAGGACCCTTGCGTGGGGGACTAGTAATCGAACAACTATAAGTGGTTGCGATCACTTGACATATTGAGATAATAGAGGTTTTGTGAGATCTTATAAAAAGCACCCTTGCGAGGGACAAATGCTTAAGCAACTATGCGTGGTTGCCAATATTTGATGAATTATGTGTGCGTGAGCTATGAGTAAATGTTTCAAACCAGATCCGTTGCATATGCATTTCATGGTATGTCATATGCATTAGCCATAGGAACATGGCATTTGAGTTAGAGAAGATTAAGAAAGATGACACCTATTGAGAGTGTAAATTAAGAAATAAAACTTACTTTCGGTCACTAACTAATTATGTATTATTGTTGTCGTCAACCCTTAATGATGCTTATGAATAGTGACAATGGGTGTGGCAATATTGTGATTTGGTGACTCTAGCCTACTTGGTAATATCCTTGTTAATGGACTTGTTATGTATGGATATGTATGCTCATTGAAAATTGATAAGTTAGGTGATATTATTATTTGGATGAACTCCCTTGATAGGAGGATATGTTGAATTGTAGTCATATATTTATATTATCATAATTTGATTGATTGTTTCATCATTGAGAAAGTATGCTCACTCTCTATGTTGTCTACTTTTTAGATCTTGTGTTGTAGGGCATGACCATGGAGTAGAGCTTTTCAAAGAGATAAGGTATGGTGTGAAGGAAGAGTTGGTCTAAATGCCTTGGCCATCATGTTTTATGATAAATAAATTTTGTATATCCCTATTGAAATGGTTGTATATGACATTGTTTTGTATAATTATATTACGGTTTAATGCCTTATGAGTATGATGATGTTTGGATATTAATGACTTGACATCCTTGAATGGAAATTAATGCATTAGGATCATTTGAATTGAGCTTGTGATCATTTTGTATCATTAAGAGATGTATGATGATACATGATATGGTGATGCATGACTTGGTGAATTTTGCACCATAATATATGTAGTAAATGGTATTTGGATATATGCTTGAAGAAAGTATGATTGTTATGATGATTAGAAATTATATAAAAGATGTGTAGTTGAATGAAATAATGGATTTGTATGCATATTAAGGAAGTGGATGGGTCATATTTTGATCCAAGAAGTTCTATGACATGGGACTAGTGTGTATAAACCCTATTACACATTTGAAACTTGTTGGCATTGGTTTGAAACATAATTGATGTGGTTTGAATGGTTTTGGTTATGTGATTACTCATAAAATACATTTTATGCATAATCCCATGGTTAGGCATCATGGTTATGAATTCTTGAGTGTGATTGAGTCTAGCAAGTCTTAATTGGTGTGTTTTAACTCTCCACAGAGTTTGGTGATGATTGGATATGGTTAGGATGGGTTTTGGTAGGTTAAAAACTCATAAACTATGGTTTTTTGGTTATTCTGTAGAACTAATCGATTAGGGTGGTCCCCTAATCGATTACGAGCATTCTGCTGGCCCTGGAATCAATTTTTGATCAGCTTAATGGATTAAGCTGAGTACCTAATCAATTAGTTGCTCTCTATTTGTGGCAGAATAGATTGGCTAATCGATTTAAGACATTTTGTCTGGCGTAATCGATTAGGCCCTTCCTACTAATTGATTAGGGCATTGTTTTTGAATTAGGGGCTGTTCTATGCCAAATTCTCTCTCAGATTCTTCACAAAATTATAGATAATTTTGTCACCTTTATTTTGATTCCCAATTTCATCGATCGGAGGTCGGTAGCCCGAGTTATGCCCAAAATACTAAAGGACTTCAAGCTGAAAATTTCAACAAGGCTGGTTCTACGAATTTGTGAATTAGACCATCTTCGGGGCATAATTGGCCTTTGACTTATTCATCAAAGTTGTAGATAAATGTTAGAGAGGTTTAGAATTTGGTCTTACCTTAATTTAAGTTTCCTAGCTCTCATTAGGCGTAAAACACTGAACCTATTACGTGAAAAAACTTAAATTCGAGAAGGCTTTGAACTCAACTTTTTATGATTCTCTATTTAGGACCAATAAGTGATATTTGTGACATGTCCCACTATTTCTAAGACTAAAAATTAACTTTTCTCATATCGCTTCTCATATCTTCATATATTGGAAGTGTGACTAATCAAAGGTTTGGGGAACGATGTTAAATGATTTTCTTTTAAATTGTGGTGTCTCTTAGGCAAGGTGACGAGCTTTCAAATGCAAAAAAATTATCCTCATAATTATCATGTCATATATATTATATTTACTTATATAAGACTGGAGGGCACCACAAGAGGTAGTTCACAAAATACACTAGATTACTACTGCAGAATTCAATCTACATTGGAACAATAAAATCTACTCAATGCATAATGCAGATTCGTTCCCGAACAACATTTCTATGCAACAGAGTCAACATACCAATATAACTACCACACCTAAAACATTAATAATTGAAGCAACAAAACATAAAATGAAATTCCATTGAGCAGCCAATATTAGAAGGATTAAGCATATTACAAATTAAAGGCTCCATGCAAGAAAAAACTTCAACATACTTGAGTCAAATTAGGTAACAAGTTGCCATAAATATAATATTACATGGATGTATCAACAAATATCCATCCAAATAAAGAGGTCTTGTCTTTGATTCAATTTTACTTTTGTCTCAAAACTAGTTTTATTCAATTTCTATTATAACTCAAAAAATTTGTTCAGTGTCACACATATCTTTATTTCTTATGCTAATATTGGACCAGTATGTAGAATGTCGTTCAGTTATTATTTTAAGTATTTCCCCCAAATTCTAAGTCAAAAGGGTACACTAAATTATGCACTTGTGCTCGTATATATTGCTATACCTGTGAAATTGATCAAGAAGCTTACCCAAACTAGGATATAGTTGTAGGACAAAAAAAGATAGTGTCAAGGAGTTAGGGAAAAATAAATGAAAAATAACTAATTTTGTGTACTTAATAAGTTATAATATATTCTAGGTGATGGCAAATCAAGAGGCTGTTGATATTTCAAGAAAGACAAAGGATCCATAAAAGGCTGCGAAATAACTAGCTGTTGAGGCATTGAAAAAAGACAGTAAGGATGATATTTCATGCATTGTAGTTCGTTTCAAGGGATGAAAATAGAAATATATATACTCTCTAAATTCAAGGTATATATATATATATATATAATTTTAATATTATATATTACAATAGCAATAATAGTTTTTTTTCCTGTCAAAAGGCAATACTTCAAGTTGATTGCTTAGTATAAGTCATTTTAATAATCTCTAACACATAGTGTTTCTTCTTGGTCAACCACTATTCATCTAACTATTACTAAAATCCTTGAAGCATTCGATCAACTCAACTCCTCTATTGGTCATTAATTGCTATTCATACTTCCTCTCTAACAAATCCTTGTGTACCCAAAGTTATCATTATACTATTCAATATTCATGTATTTAGAACATGCATCTATAGAACAATGCCAGAAATAAGCAAGGAGAAGATATTTTCGCATCTTACACATCAATCAAGCCAGACATAACAACAACATCTCCATAATCAATTACTTCTTGTTGCATAGAATTCCCCTGCTTATTGTATCCTTCTATGACAGATACTATTTTTCCTTCATTTATCTCCACTGTTAATGGTCCAGAAATAAAATCATTCAACACATGTACAAAGTGATAGCCTGGTGAAAGATTTACATGTGTAATTGAACCAACAAAAGGTTAAGAGAGAATATTTCTAACACTATAATGGATTGATGATAGTGCCACTCACTTAAGCCCCAACTCTCAAGAACTTTACCACAAGTAAGGCCGGCAGATGCCATGTAACCAGTGTTCGGTGCAAATTCATATAACTAATTTGCATCAATGAAAGAAAAAAAAAACATGGTATCTCATAATGAAAGCAGAGGAACATGATTCAAGAGAATTCGTAAGTTTAATTTCTTGTTCTTCAATTTGTTGGATTTTCTTAATTCATAATCCATTGAGATCTATCTAACTTTTATTATATTTTTCAATTGACAGTGATGGGAGAAAGAAGCTGAACTGCAAGTTTCACACGAGAACCAAGAGTTCCATACTTTCTGATTTCTTGAAGAATCATAAAAAAGATAAAGGAAACACATATTGAAAGGAAATTGAATACATGTACGTGATAGAAACAACACTTTGATGTTAGGGATTTTAAAGACGAAGAAGGTTTGATCTAGAGCTAGACGAAGATTAACGATAACGAGACGTCGACGATGTTAACATCATATTTTGAAAGCGAGATAAGGAAGAGGTTCGAGGTTTTCTTTTTTTCTGCAAGGGTTTCAAAGAGAGAGAGAGAGGGGTTCGAGAGTCTTTTATAAAATAGATCTCCAAAAAATATATAAATATTAAAAATATATAAAAAAAGTAATCCGGTAGCAGCATTTATAAAAAATGTTGAAAATTGCATATGTTTGTAGCAGTTTATACTAACTGCTAAATGTCACACCCCAATTTTCCGGACTTGAATCCCGATGTAATCAAGATAAATAATTAATAAAAATACAGGTAAATTTTTCGCATTTAGAATATTTCCAAAACACCTCAACAATTACATCAAGACCCAAACCACAGAAACCGAATAGTGAGATTTAACAAATTATAACTAGATCGCAAGATACAACTCCCATATGTGTATACAAAAATATTAGAGTTTACAGTGGAAGCAGAATATGTATACGAGGCACCCGTCTAGTCCCATATATAAAGATATGAGAAAAGGCTCGACAAGGCATGCAAATACATAACATGTGCCTATTAGGCCACAACCAACCTCATATACATATCATATGCATGCAACATGAATTGTAAGTAGCCTCTACATGAGATATCCATCACCAAATGGTATCAATTCAAAAATATCATCATTAGTGTACACATTACCAAGGTTAATCCCACAAGTATTTATCTAATTATTCATTTACATATGAAGCATACATCCATAATATGCATTACAAAAGATGGTTATATACATGTCCACAATTCATTGTTTATCAATATCAACATACATAATTCATTCATTACATCATATTAACAATTGTTTTCGGCCAAGGCATTCCATTACCACTATTTACCTTCTTTCAGAGCTTTGGCAAAAAGGCACACTTTCATCCCATGACAATCTTGCATCACAATGCTAAAACAGAGACAACATAAGAGAGTGAGTTATACATTCAAAATGACAAATTTAAATACATTATGATCATATGTACATGCATACAAACAACATGTGTGCTTTGCAATAAAATCATCAATTTATTAAATAACCATCATCAAGATATCGTCTTAGGCATACAAGCCTCATTATCCCAACTCATAGCAAGCATATACACATTCACATTGCCCTCATCATCATGGGCTATCACAATTATTCATCATTAATTCTTTACATCTTCGATCATTTATTACTCTCAAGAGGTTATCAACTCTCTTAGGGTCATCTCCATCTCAAATGCCATGTACCTATGGCTAATGCATATGTCACGCTGTTTAATGTATATGCAATAGATCCATTCTGAAATAATTTACATAACCCATGCGCACATGGTTTCTCAAGTGATCGCAACTACTTATATTCAATCAAGCATATGTCCCCCACGCAAGGTCCATTTCATAGAATCCCGTAGGATCTTTATCATTGCGATCGCAACCACATTCATCCTTCTCATATTGGTTTCCCCTACACATAGGGTACTCCCGTCATATAGTCCCGTAAGACTTTTCAATTCAATATTCTCGTGATCGCAACCACGTTCATTCATTTCCCCAACACAAGGGTACTCTTTCCCATATAGTCCCGCAAGACCTTTCATTGTCAATTCAATACACGGGTGATCGTAACCACCTTCATTATTTTATTCTATTATGTGATCGCAACCACAAACTCATTCCCCCATGCATAGGGTACTCATTCTTATCTAGTCCCGCAAGACCTTTCATTGTGATTGCAGCCACATTCAAGATGTTATTCCATGCATGCCATGAATGCAATAATGCAACAATGCATATGTCAAATCTTAACCTCGCAAGGATTCTCTTACTCTCTCACTTAGGTACATATTTATATTTTACATTTAGCAATATAATTAGTGGTACGCAACCTATTTCGAAGCCCATCAAGGCATAACATTCACATACTTTGCATTATAGTGGCTAAGAAATCACATTGACATCAATCCACACTTGGAAATCACAAGCATGTTAATCCTCATAATATTAATCCACGCATGGAAACCAACAAGGCAAAATAATACATATATTTCAAATTCATAATACCATACATTTGCCAATACAATTCAAATTACACATACAAGATCACACTTGTATCAACCATTGTGGCATCACAATCATCAATAATAACAATCACCATTTAATCAAGGGTATGTTCAACAACAATGTCCTTTTTCATTCAACATCAATATCGTCATTCAACATGTGTGGTATCTTACATACATCCATAACAACATTTATCTTTATTCATCTTCAACATTTTCCATCAAGTATAATTTTAACTCACAATCACAAGTTCATCTTGCATCAATCACAATTGTCAACAATATTCATCTCTGTTCATTTTCGATATCATCTCAATTCATCACTTATAATAACGCATTATCATTCAATTGTCGCCTCATTAGTCTCATCATTAATCGAGGGTATGTCATATGACCACATCATTTAATTTCTACCGTTAATCATCATAACATATCAATAGTGGTGAAGCATACATTTTCTCAAAATATGACATAGGCACACTCATACTTTGTCAAGCCTCAAGCCATTATCAATCACCACTAAGACACACCACAATCATATACCCTTAATACAATCTCTTGTTTTTCGTATAATAGAAAGGAAAGGGTTTTAGATATTAACAAGCACTTGGCAACTTTCAAAAACCAAGTTATACAAGGGACATAACGATATCATCATGCATCGATTGTTAAAACATATTAAGAATGTGTACGATCGATTGCATATGCGTGTCATGACTCAACAATGACAAATAACATCAAAACTTATGAGATTTTTGTGAAAACAGAGCCATGAATTGATTCCCACATCATGTGAATCGATTCATGCGTTTTTGAGGATCCTGGCAGCCAAAAACAGTGCCATGAATCGATTCCCACATTCCAGGAATCAATTCCTACATTTACAGGAATCGATTCCCACAACATGTGAATCGATTCCCACGCTACTGGAACACACCCAGGGGAAAACAACAGCTCAGGAATCGATTCTCACATACACCCAAGGGCAAATGGGAGTTCATGAATGATTCTCAGAGGCTTAGGAATCGGTTCCTGACAACATCTCTGCTGCATAATGTAGAAAATACCCAATTTTCAAACTTCTAACAACCCTAACTTTTCATATCAAGTCCAATGGACACCAAATTCTAACACCAACTAAAACACACCATTTATGATGAGTTCCAACATCAATGGTCACTCACCATTATTATCATCATCTACCATCATAATTAACAACATCCATATTAAATATCATCTATTCATTTTTAATTCAACCCTTCTAGTCACAACATGTACATTTTCCCAAATCGTAAGGTCAAGATTCTTTGAAATTCAATAATCATCATTCACACACTCGTATTGTTCAAGCTTCTCATAATAATATCACAACTTCAACACACTTAACAACTTAGGGTTATCATCATATTCTCTTGATTTCATAAATCTTCAACCTCAATAATTAATGTTAATCTCATAGAAACTCATTCCCACATACAAAATCTTTCCAACATCAATTACTCACAATTCCCTCAAGATTTACCAAAAGCCCCAAATTCCAATTTTCTAGGGTTTCCATAGAGGTTTAACAACTGATTTTAACCATTTCCTTCCCCTATTTCAAGCATTCAAAATCCAATAATATCACATCTTAATCATCAACAACCAAATCAATAAAACCCAATGGTCATCTACCCTAGGGTTGGGTTCCATATTCAATTTTTCAACAAATCAACATCTAATCATCTATTGTTAAGGTTCAAGAACCCCAAAATCACCAAGAAAAACCATGGGTATCATGAAATCTTACCTTTTCACCAAGCACAATGGTGAACATAAAAATGAGGGAAAGAGAAGAGAAGGTAAGCTTCAACCAACCAAGTTTTCTTCTTGCCCAATGAAGAAAAACAAAATAGAGGGGAAGAAGGGCATACCACCTTTTAGGTTTTAGAGAGAAAGAAGATGAAGAGAAAGAGAAATATAAGAGGAGAAGAAGAAAGTGTTTTGCCTTTTGAGTGGGAGAAGGCAACGTGAAATATAAGAGAGAAAGGAGAGATTTGTTTTAAATTTTAACCCATCATTAAAACTTCTTCGTTTTATAATAAACAGGATCTCTATTCGGGCTCAATACTTAATCTAAAAATTATTCCGAATATATATTCGGATTCCCCATTACATCCTTAATAGCCCTAACTAACAGTATACTTGGTTCGACACCCATATTTTAATCGGGTAAAATTTCATCTCCTTAAGTCTCAATAAATTGTGAATATCCATAATAAATCTCAATTTAATTATTTCAAAATTTTTGGGACATTTATCAACTCATATATAATTATTTACAATTTATTACTCTCAATTAATCACTTTTATAAATTTTGGGACGTTACACTTGAAATGCATGATAGCCTACCGCAAGTGCATGGGGTATCGTAGTAATAAAAATATCGTCCCACGGAGATTGTTCCCAATTACCGCCTTACAACGCTTTGATTATCTAGACAAATCATTTGTTGATTCAGAAATTTATAATGCAAAACTAAATGGCATAAACAGAAAACACTGAACAATTCACAATGAGAATAAATTGAAAACAATGGAGATTAGTTCCTTGGGAGATAAAGGTTCGCATGTATTACCAATATTAAATGCAATTCAGTTTCCAAATTACCAAATCCTATTTCTTAGGGCAAGTTTTCCTAATTTGATTAGTGACCTTCTCTCGAAACCTCACTAACGTACCTAATTATTGAAGAATCGTATTCAATTCACTAATTAGATCGCTTACATTTTATGAAAACCCGATTATCCCTTAAAGAGTCCCGTTTACTTTCGTAACCCGAATCCCTAGGTTCAATTTGATGTAATTCAAACCATATGTCAATCTTTCAATTATCCATACCATTTAAGATCATCTATACTTATCTCTAGGCTTAGTAGAAGCATTAAGATCACATAAAATTGAATAAGAAACACGATTCAATAATTAAGAGAAGAACATTCAATAAAGGTTCAAATACATGCTATACCCTAATTCCTAAGATCAGAATTTAGTTCACTATAATGAAAAGAATTACAATCCCATAATATGATTCAATTTCAAACATAGAAGAAATCGAAATTACAGAACAAGGGTTTGAAAGAAAACTAGAGTTCTCACTTTTGTCTTGAATCTATGCCCAAAATTCTGCAGATTTGATGTTCTCCCTTGATC